>CM057459.1:368145000-371073333 GCA_016271365.2 Neoceratodus forsteri | reverse complement strand
AGAAAGAAGTGGGGAAGGCAGTCAGAAAAGCAAAGGCCCAAACCAAGGAAAAAATAGCCAAATCAGTTAAGAAGGGGGATAAAACCTTTAATAGGTACATTAGGGAGCATAGAAAGGTTAAGGGAGGGATAGTGAAGATTAATAAAGGAGAGGGGAGGTGGGCAGAGGGAGACAGTGAAAAGGCAGAGATCCTGAATTAATACTTTTGCTCAGTATTCACAAAAGAAGAAGAGGAGAAGTTGCCTGAACCAAACAATAGAAGCACTCTGGGTAGTGGGATTGATGCCAGTCCATTTACAGAAGAAAGAGTCCTGAAAGAACTCCTAAAACTCAAGGTGGACAAAGCAGTGGGGCCTGATGGGATTCACCCTAGAATCCTAAAAGAGCTAAGGGAGGACCTAGTGACATCACTAACCACACTTTTTAACAAATCATGGGAAGATGGGGTGGTACCTGAGGACTGGAGGAGGACAGATGTGATTCCCCTTCACAAAAGTGGGAGCAAGGCAGAAGTAGGAAACTACAGACCTGTTAGTTTGACCTCAATGGTGGGGAAAATGATGGAATCACTTCTGAAAGAAAGAGTTGTTCAGTACCTAGAGGCCAGAGGGGCACAGGACCCAAAGCAGCATGGATTCACAGCAGGAAGGTCATGTCAGATGAATCTAATAAATTTCTTTGACTGGGTGACCAAAGTAATAGACCAGGGAGGGGCTGTGGATATGGTCTACCTAGACTTTAGCAAGGCATTTGACACAGTCCCACAAAAAAGACTAATAACCAAGTTAGCCAGCCTGGGAGTGGGTCCCAGGGTGGTAGCCTGAGTAGCAAACTGGCTGCACAACAGGACACAGAAGGTAATAGTGAATGGAACACATTCTGAAGAAAGGGGGGTTACTAGTGGAGAATACCTCAGGGCTCAGTACTGGGTCCAGTCCTCTTTAATGTCTTTATAGGTGACATTACAGAGGGTCTAGAAGGAAAAGTATGCCTCTTTGCAGATGACACAAAGATCTGTAACAGAGTTGATACACAAGGGGGGTAGAAAGGATGAGAATGGACTTGGCAAGGTTGGAGGAATGGTCAGACATATGGCAACTTAGATTCAATGCAAAGAAGTGCAAAGTAATGCACCTGGGAAATAAAAATCCAGGAGAAGAGTACACAATAGCAGGGGAGGTACTAACAACAACAATAATGGAAAAGGGATCAGGGTGTAGTCATATCAGATGACCTAAAGGTGGGTAAACAATGTGAGAAGTCAATAAGGAGAGCCAGGGGGATACTGGGATGCATAGGGAGGGGCACCATAAGTAGGAAAAGGGAAGTGGTTATCCCTCTGTACAGACAGTTGGTGAGACCCCATTTGGAGTACTGCATGCAATTTTGGAGACCTCATCTATGCAAGGACATAGACAGGATGGAAGCAGTCCAGAGGAGGGCAACTAAAATGGTGCAGGGTCTACATCAGAAACCATAAGAAGAGAGACTGAGAGAGCTTAATATGTATACCCTTGATGAAAGGAGGGACAGGGGGGACATGATAGAAACTTTTTAAGTACCTCAAGGGAATCAACAAAGTCCAGGAGGGTAGCATCTTTCAGAAAAAGAAATGTGTAAGAGCAAGGAGGCACAATTTAAAGTTAGAGTGGGGATGGCTCAGGGGTTATGTGAAGAAATTATTTTTCATGGAGAGAGTGGTGGCTGCATGGAACTGCCTTCCTGGAGAGGTTGAGGGGTCTAAAACAGTGGGGGAATTCAAACATGCATGGGTCAGACATAAGGCAATTATAGTGGGGGGGTTGCAGGAAATAGGCTGTTAGTTAACTAGAATCTGCAGCTTATTCAATAGGTAGGGAAATGGGCAGACTGGGTGGGCCAAGTGGTCCTTATCTGCTGTCAAAGTCTATGTTTCTATGTCTATGTTTCTATAAGGATCCATTTCAAAACCAGGTATCCTCGGTAAAGAATGTCTAAAGGGAAAGAATACCACCAAAGGACACCACAGTTGCTCTTTCTGAAAAGCACGGTGTACCCATGAAATTTGCCTGGATCTATTAATGGCACAGGGTGGGATTAGAGTTTGCACACAGAGTCTATCAGACATTTTAAGAAATTTCAAAAAAATGATGATTTCCAGCTGCTGCCCCATATCATCTTATCCTTACCCTTGCACCTGTCAGGGATCAACCTGTGACACACAGTCCCAAAAAGAGGTTAGTGGACAAAATAGAGAACTGGAAGGTGGCCACAACTTTAGTTTCCTCAGTCCACCCATGTAGATCTCTGACCAGTCTCAAACCAGGCTTCATGAGGCACAATATCATAAAACAATAAAAATGGCCAAAATGTGAATATAACTTACATAGTCCAGGTCTTCAACAACAGAATGTTGAACCCATTATAAGAAAAAGTCTTAGAAGCTTGTGGTCTAAGATGCAAACTCCTTATACCCAGTCCCACTCCACTTCATGTTCAACCACCTTTCCCGAAGAAGTCCGGTAACTTCTTTGCCAGGTCAGTTGCTGCCTGGGGGCTGAATCATAACCCTGTGTACCTGATGGCAAAGATACTTCCAGATGGGATGGGTACAGCATATGATGCTTGATCTTAGCAGCACAAAGCTTGGCCTTAATTGGCAGAAAGTTTGCTCTATTCTGCTGCACCTTGAAAATAAGGTCTGGGACCAGGCAAAGTTTCTTCCCCTCCCATTCTGTCCTTTCTTTGCCTCTCACAGCTTTCAAGAGATAATCCTTGTCCATGTAATTGAGAACTTTAAATATGATGGGATGAGGGGACTGATCTGAGGCAGGCTTTGGACTAAAAGAGCGATGTGCCCTCTGTATTACATATTCAAGCCAGTTGGGGGAGGGACCAGCAATACAGAGACAAAATTTTTGCAGAAATAAAATTGTATTCAAGCCCTCTTCACCCTCGGCAAGCCCCAGGAGCACTAAATGGTTTCTCCTGGAGTGTCCCTCTTGGTTGTCCACTTTATCTTCCAATTTCTTGACCAACCGATTCAGGATCACAATCTCCAGCTCCACTTTATTAATGCAGTCTTCCACCGAGGAAATCCTTGCTCCTGAGTCCGAGACCCTGACCACCAAACCTGGCAAAGTAGATTTACAGTTTCAGACCTCAGAGATTAAGGAGAAAAGTGTTGTCATAATTGTTTGGATATCCTCAAACATTTACTCCTGCGTAGTACCTTTGGATTGCTCTTGAATAGGCTCAGTCAGTGATGCACTTCTTCAGATCTTTTGGCTTCCAGCTCCACCACAGCCTCTTGCTCACCATTGGAGTCAGGGAGATGTAAAAATCCCATTTCCTCAGAGATTTCACAGGGCTCTGACGCCAGTAGAGCACCCAACAGGTAACACAGATTAGAGCTTGAGATAGAATCACCAAAAATAGAGAAAGATCTGGGATAAATTGTACTTTTTAATCATGTTTTCGCTACTCACTCCTCCATATGCATCACGTGATCTCCTGATTGCAAGCTCTTAATTGACTATAAAGAGACCAAGGTTTTGGTATTTGCTTGTACCCAAAATAGGCATAACGCATAATGCATTGTGCCTCAGTATCCTCAATAATCTTCACCAGCCACTGGAACAAGTCAGCAACTTCAAATACCTTGTGGTAACTTTTGATAGCTCCTTGTCATTTTGTGAGCATGTACCCCTAGTCTGTAAAGCAATGAACATTAGGATTGGATTGCTTTATAGGCATAGGCACTGCATGATTCCCAATGCCTTCCAGCAGGTTCTAATTAGTTCTATCCTCTCGATCATTGATTATGGTATAATTATCTATGGCACTGCCACTGATACTGTCCTCAATAGAATAAAGATTGCTCTCAACAAAATCTGTCACCTGGTAACCCGTGTCCCTAAACTCACCCACACTTGTGACCTCCACTCACATACTGACTGGCTAAACAATAAAGGCAGGATTGCTTACCAGTTCTGTCTACTAGCACAGAAGATTACCCTTGAACTCACTTCTCTTTCCTCGCAGTCACTCCTTACACTTGCTGCCACACCCAGAAAAATGAGGAGCTCCTCTAAAGCTTCCTTCTCTGTCCCACAGTGCAGGACATCCCTAGGCCAGTGGGCATTTATGTCCTGGGCTCCAGCTTTTCTCAACAGCCTGCCTGCCAAAGTATCTTCTGAGCTTAAGATAGGGCCCTTCATATCAAAGCTATGTCAGCACCTCCTAGCAGGTAATTCCTGTGACTGCACCGAAACATCCTGCCTCCAGCCCCCCACCAAGGTTTCTGCCCAGAATTTGGCAGTTATGACTATGTTCACTTAGACTGTTACCTGCTAGTTTGTGTGTTTTGTTGATGAAATTTACTGCTAGGCATTCTTGCTCCTCCTGTTTTTTTTAATTCATTCTCATCTCTCTGTATTAGTCTTGTATTCTAGCAGTGCTATCTCTTTTTTTTGTACCAATGACTCATTCTGTACTGTATTTAACATTCCATACCCCGTGGATACCCTTTTAACTATTGTTTACTGAGCACTACTTATATTAATTATATTATATGCTTCTCATTTCCTGTCTATACCTGTAATTTTGTACACCTGATGTGGAGCCTTTGTAAATGAGTAATTCTGAGACTTAAATAAATACAAAATGAAAATAAACCTTTTTTTGCTTCATACTATTTTTAGGTAAAAATCCACATTTTATGATTGCTTACATGCTCTAAAATTCATTGATGTTACTGGTTGTTTTATCTGCCTTCTTGTTTACTAAAACTGAAATACATATTATACAATGGCATGAAAGAATATTGGACTTTGATTGGTCTGTTTGGGGCTGGACCCATGGCATTATCCCAGCATAACTCCACAGGTCTAATATGGCAGATGGTGTTATGGATGATGGTCCCTTTTTTTGCATCTCCTCTTAAGAAACAAAAATATTTTTTCACTCTAATAAAAACATTCTTTAAAACTATTTTTTTTATTTTATATATAACAATGAGCCATTGTATAATAGGAATAATGCATTCCAGGGTGTGTGTCATTTGGGATAACACCATGCCTGGGGCATTGGACACACTCAGCCTGCAGCCTCATGCCCAATCCCCCAGACATGGCATTATCCCAGCATGACACACACCCTGTCATGCATTATTCCTTTAGTAATGTACAGTTACACGCAGCCTTGTTTTGCTTCAAATCATAGAACTACTCTTATTGCATACTTCATGAACTTTAGAAAACACCCTCAAGAGTGCAGACTCTCATGATACAGTAGTGTCTTGTACTCCCTCTACATAATGAATGGCCAGATAGTGTTGAAGGTGTTTCTGGGTCCAGAAAAGATGCAATGTGAGTCAGTCAAGAAATGCAAACGAACATGTTTTAGTGTTTCAACACCAGTATGGTGGGCATTCAGTTTTTTTACTTTCTAAAAGAAAAAAGGGATGTGACTCAAACTACCAGCTGGGTCAGCAGTAGAGATTCAGTAAATTTAAAATCCACCGATGAAGTGAACGCGAAGTGGGCACTTCGCGTTGGCACTTCGCTACATGGAGTGCCCCATAGGAAAGGTTCACTTTGCCTTGTTATTATTACTTTGGGTTGTCATTCTGCCTTAAACGTGAAGTAAGGCGGAGTGACAACAATACTGGCAGCATCCCACCCACACAGTCACAAGAATGAATGTGCATCCCCAAAGTGCTACTATCTTGTTTCCAGAAAACTCCCCAGTGCTGATGAAGTGAAATGAGAGTGTAAAAAGAAATGTAAAGTCTCCCAGAATTTATGGCACACTCAGTCATGCGCGCAGTGGTCAGGGCACACACAGAGTCACCAGAATTAATGTGCATCCCAAAATGCTACTGTCTTGTGTCCAGAAAATTCCCCAGTGCTGATGAAGTAAAATAAGAGTGTAACAAGAAATGCAGTCTCCCAGAATTAATGGTGCCATGCAAATGCACAGACAGATTTAGATTGCGCTGCACACTCAAGGGATGTATACGAAAAGGCAAAACAATACCTAACCAGTGCTCACAAGTCACAAATCCAAATCTGGAAAAGAATACATTTTGCCAGTTGTGAGATTAGTGCACAGCAGTAAAAATCCACTACCAGTAAAGATACCACAAAGCAGCATAAAAAATTCATGCAGGTGCGGTGGATAGCAGGTTCAGACTGCTGCAATTACTCTGTAACACAATAAAAGGTGTCTGATTTAATGGCACGCATCATAAACACACTTAAAGACACACTCAAGTAATGCGTAGGAAATTGAAAACCTTTAGTAATAGAACCAAATGTTTTAAACAGACAAATTATACACTGTTGCACCACAGCACTCAGCAAAGAAATGTCAAGAATTACTGAAAATATTACTGTGTGTACATTAACACAGTTATACAAGAAAAATATAACCAAAACAGAAAGACTGCCTTTTTCTCCCAGTTAATCTACCTACACCAGGAATTTTCCTCTACCCCAAGCACACTTCACAGTACACAGACTAAGGGCCAGATATTCAAAATTTTGCGCCGGGCAAAAAATGTTTGCGCAGGTTTAGTGCGGGATTAGCGCTGGTCTGCTATATTCAAAAGGCCAAATAGTGCCTGCAAACTGCATTAGCGCTGGGCAAAATCATAATGTATGCAAGGGGCAAACTGACATGAATACAGGTGCAATGCTATATTCAGCGACTAGCACTTTGCAAAGTGGTTTTGCACGACATAGCGCGACACTTAGCGCAGTGCACATTACCGCCCAGGAAAAGCTTATACTATATGGTTAGGGTTTATTGTGGATGGAAAATGATGGCTTTCAAAATCTTGTTGTAGTACAGTTCAAAGGTCAAAAAAGTTGTTGTGCTATTGTTCTGATGTCACATCGATAGTACAACAACTTTTTTGACTTGCCCTACCACCTGACTGGCTGATTCCCAGCAGGGATTCAAACAAAACAGAAGAAAATGGTGTCATCATTTAGCGATCAGTCAGGCGAGCAGTTTATAACTACAGTTTGGACACGGACTGTGTGATCAGCTCTGTGTGTCCAAACTGTTTTCAGTATTTCTTTTTTTTTAATTTACTGCTGCACTTTATGGTTGTTAGTGTAGCGTGGGATGGTAGCGAGGAGTCAGGCGAACCGGTACCTTCTGGGGCAGGACTGCATCAAGCACTGGAATCCTCAGATACGTGAGTTGCAGAAAGAGAAAGGAAAAAAAAAAACAGAAATGTGAACGCAAGGTAAAACCTTGCAAAATTGTGGGCAACCATATACTATTTAAAATAATGGATGGTTGACCATCCACAATGAAAGCTTGTTTCCATCTTGGAAGTCGATGGCATCACAGAAACCTCTCGAGCTTCGCTCTCGAGGTTTCAATGATGCCACCGACTCCCTCAATGGAAATGCAGCCTTGTTGTGGATGGTCAACCATCCACTATTCTATATGTCTTAATCCTGGGCAATAAGCTTTGTGTAACACTATGGCTTTGCGTGGTGTTTGCGTGGGTTTTGCGCAAGTTTTGCATGACCCTAACAAATAAATATGACACATAGACAAAGCCAAACATGGAGGAAGCATGCTGGTAACTGATGGCATCATAATGATGCCATCATCTGTCACCAGTCCCAGCCATGCCAGGCAGTAAGTGGTGACCCTGCCACCAGTGGACAGCATGGCAGTGTGGCCATACAGCACACACCTGTGGACCACACTTCTGTGGACACAAACAGATGCCAGCACACACAGGCAGCACTGTGGGCATGGAGGATGTTGAGGGGAGAATGTATGGGTGGCTAGGCTGTGCCACAGACCAGGTGTGGCCACAAGGCTGGGACACATCATGCAGTGCACATGGACCAGTATTGGGAATACCCCAACACCAGTGTGCCTTTCTGATAATATATGCCCCCCCCCAGCCACATACCGCACAGCTGTACAACTGCTACAGCACACAAAGCCAGATATGTATATGTCACTGTGAGCATCCCATGCCAGAGGTGCAGCATCTGTGGGTCATACAACAGCGTAACAGTAATGTCCACTGTCAGTAAACACCTGCAGGTTGGGCCTCTCACTGTGTATAGTGAAGTCATCATCACTGCCCTACACACCATAGGCATTGCTGTGTCCACACACTACTGACTCCCTAGCTACTGTAGTGTCTGCTGTGCGCTGTAGCATGACCTACAATGTGACAGTTGCATGCAGCACCACCACCATCTGTGCCTATGCTGTGCTGTCCCAGTACTGCTGCAGGCAGCAGCGCAAGTGGAAGTAGTGTACAAAACTGTATAATATTCCCCAAGCTGTTTGCAGAGTGCTAACACATTTGCATGGGTTTAGCGCAGGGCTAAACAGTTAGCCCGGCGCAAACTGCATGCAAATCAGGGCATAATGAGATGCTAATCTGGATGTTTGCCCACAGACTACCTAAGTAGGCTCATTTGCATGACACTTTTGAATATGGCAAAGTTTAGCGCTGGGCAAACTTGTTTGCACCAGGCTAACAGTTTAGCCCTGCGCTAAACCCACACAAACGTGTTAGTACTGCACAAACAGTTTGGGGAATATTTTATAGTTTTGCACACTGTACTTTCACACACGCTGCTGCCTGCAGCTGTACTGGGTCCACGCATTTGCTGGCACACACATTGGCCATATAGTTCACCTCTACCTACCTTCACATCGCTGTGCACTGTGTTGCTGTTGTGGTTTGCACTTTCTGGTTGCCATATTCAGATCTGTCTTATTCCAGGGCTATGTTTGCCCTGCACTCCCAGCCCAGTTTGCCCGGTATCGTTTCCATGTTATATTCAGAAGCTGTTTGCCCTGGACTATTCCTTTTGAATATGGCTTGCTTTGTGCTCCGGGCTAAGTTTGTCCACCGGGCAGTGCTAATTTAGCCCTGGGGCAAAGTTTTGAATATCTGGCCCTAGCTGTTCTAAATTAACATTCAAAATCTACACACAACAATAAACACTCAGTGATATGAGCACAGAATGGTTTCCTTCAATCGATGTACTAAATTTTGAGCAAAAAAAATCACTCAAAAAAGCATTTTAAACAGCTTTTAGAGGTTTTGAATCACAAAGCTCTGAGTGCAAACTGTCTCCAGCTACCACTGCACACACATTAACCAGGCCAGAATTGAGGCTGTGCAGAATGTGACCTGCAATCCCATGAATAACTGCAGAATTTCATTTGGAGCTCAATTACAGGGTGAAGTGAGGTGAATTACATTAATTTCAATGTACTTCACCTTAAAATTGGTGGAGAAGCGGTTTGGGGAAGGCGGAATAATGCAAAGTCATTGGTTTCAATGGACTTCACGTTCCTCATTATGAATCGAAGTACTCCGCTTCACATTGTGGAGTTCTCCACGGATTCCGCGTTACTCAGTAAATCACTTCATGGAGCAAATTGGGGCCATTTCGCCCAACACTACTTACAGTACTGTAACTCACATGCTGTACGGGAAGGAATGCAAATGCCTACGGCTGTACTTCCCTGATGAGCTGTAGCAGAAAACTCCCAGATTTAAAAATGCTCATTAATGAGTATAATAGCAGGGTGGTAAAGCCTGGAGAGACACTACAAAACATGTTTACAATACATCCAAGTAACTAGTCAAAAAATTAGTGTTGTGATTTGTGATGTGTTTGTGAATTGTGATTTGTGACTGCATTTGTGACCACGATGATGAAGAACGTGATTCAGTGTCAACGGTGTGAGATAAACAATATGGAACTGTATTGGGAATGCAAATGCCTACGACTGTACTTCCCAGATGAGCTGTAGCACAAAACTCCCTGACTTGAAAACGCTCATTAATGAGTACAATGGTAGGGTGGTGAAGCCTGGAGAGATACTACAAAACATGCTTACAATACATCCAAGTAACTAGTTAAAAAATTAGTGTTGTGATTTGTGACATGATCGTGAATCATGATTTGTGACTACATTTGTGACCGTGATGGTGAAGAATGTGATTCTGTGTCACCAGTGTAAGATAAACAATATGGAACTGTATTGGGAATGCAAATGCCTATGGCTGTACTTCCCCAATGAGCTGTAGCACAAAACTCCCCAACTTACGAACGCCCATTAACGGTCACAGATGCAGTCACAAATAATGATTCATGATCACGTCACAAATCACAACATAAATCTTTAACCCTGGTATCTGTCTGTGTCCCTCCTAAAGAGCAACCCAGTGGGATCAAGGCAATCCTTAACTACTTTGCTGACCTTCATCATAACTCGAAGGTTATAATGGTTGGTGATTTCAACATCAACTGGTTATCCCCTGAAGCTAGTCCATATGAAGATGCACTATACTCCCATAACATAATACAGTTAGGGAACTCCCCCAGTCAGACAAATTACCATACAGGGTCAAGTACTCTGATAGACTGGCTAGTCACAAAGAGTTCTGAGAGAGTTGCCCACACTGTTGTACTACTGGATTTGATCAGGGACCATTCCTCCATACTCTTTCCTTGGTCAAACGAGTCCTCAAAGGTCCCAGCTAGAAAACTTACAACTAGGATTTTGAAAAGAGGGAAATTGGGTGTGCTTAAAGAGCACCTGAGCCACCAAGATTGGATCTTTTTAGACACAATAACTGACACGGATCTAGCTCTCGAAAACCTCATCAGCAAATTCAATGAGTCCTGCAATTTATACACCCTGTGCACTAAATGCAAGATCTAGGGCTCAAATAACACCTGGATCTCTCCCCAACTTTTTGAACAGATGAAGTATAGGGGCTACCTGTGATCCAAAGCTAAAAGCTTGGTCTCTCCTGCTGATATACAGAACTATAAAAAAGCCTGTAACAAGTGTACCTGGGCAATTCACCATGCCAAAAGTCAACACTACAAAAGTGAACTGGCAAACTCTTGGGGTGACAGCCATAGGTTTTTTGAAAACTATAAGTTACTGTCTGGCAAACCCAATAAGACTCCACCTACCATGCTTAATGTGGATGGTACACCTTCCCAGGACCCCAGTGTTATTGCCAACATATTCAATAAGGCTTTAACCAACCTCAGTGGTGTACTCCCACCAAATTTTCTTCTATCCTCGAATGGCAGTAATCCGACACCCATCCCTGTACCCAGTTGGGTTCACCCCCCCCCACCTCAAAATCATAACACAAGCTGAAGCCAAAAAATACCTTTCTCAAGTACTTGGCAAATCAAGAACCAGTAGCGATATACTTGACCTCAAGCTTTTTGCACTAACTCTCAATATTGTCCTCCCACACCTTACCAGAGTCTTCAACTTATCACTAATATCAAGTAAATTTTCATGACTCTGGAAAGCTGTGGTGGTAACATCTGTCTACAAAAGTGGTGACAGAACCAATCATACAAATTATTGGCGTATCTTAATACTCCCCCTCTATCTAAAGTGCTGGAATGTATTGTTTAAGACCAATTAACAGACTACCTAGACAAATATCAGGTGTAGCGCCCACAACATGAGTCTGAAAGCAGCACAGTACCACTGCAGCTCTTGTGGAATTTACAGCATTCATTCATAATGCAATAGATAGTCGGCTTTTGGTGGGGGCTTCATATATAGACCTCACCAAGGCCTTTGACACTGTAAACCATGAACAGGTTTTAAACCAGCTCTCCTTCACAGGTCTATCCCCAGACTCTGTGGCTTGGTTCAGGAGTTACCTCACTAGGAGTGTTAAAAAAGTAAAGATCCTGGATGTTCTATCTTATAACCGGAGTGTTACAACTGGGGTACCCCAAGGATCCATTCTGAGCCCTCTGCTGTTTAGTTTCTCAACCACCTCCCACTGGCCATGCAGGACAATACTCTACATAATGCTCATGACACTATATGTTACTCAGGCCACTCTGACCCTTTTTGTTTTACTACCTCCCTGACCATTCTGCCTCCCTCATACTTGATGACAATTCTCCTAGGAGCTGCACTATTATCTGCCTCCATAACTGTACAAATGTTACCCACCACTTTATCATGTATCCCACAATGATTTTTGTGTTTATGTTAAACAGGGTGGTGTTTTCTTTATGCTCCTCTCTTGATTAGTACTTGTATCTTGTCTTGTCAATGATGTGGAACCTTTGTAAAAGAGCTTGGGCTCAAAGGTATCTTCCAATCCAATACAACTGAATTGAACTGAGAATGCCAAATGCAGTACAATTTCTCAGCAACTGAAAAATGTCTTCTAAACTCCAAACTACTACTAAATGACAAAATGAAACTAAGACCATGTTATTTGCTTCCACTCACAATAGACACAGGGCCTACTAACTGAAAATACTTAACAGCCTAAACAGCCACCTTGAAATGGTCAAAACTTTAAAAATTTTGGGGTAACATTAGGTAGTTCCCTCTCATACACTTTACATATAGATCTTGTAGCTAAATCTGCAAACACTAAGTTGGGTCTGCTGTACAGAAACAAACCATATCTAGCAAATCAAACCTTAAAAATTGCAGTGTCTAGTTCTGTATTGTCTATTATTGAATATGGGCTTGTGGTCTATGTCGTAGCAACAGACTCTGCCCTGAAAATGGATCAAAACAACCCTCAACAATTCCTATAGGCTTGTGCTGGGAGCTCACCATCCCACTCACACATGTGAGCTGTATGCACACTCAGGATGGCTCAACCTGGACTGTCTCATAAAGTGACAAATCTGTCTCCTCACAAAGAAATCCATCTTATGCCTTACTCCTCTGTGGTACCCAATTTTCTCAATATGCCCAATATAACCAGACAGACTAGGGGCTCATACAAGCTACCTCTGAAAGTCTTCTTCTGTCTAACCACTCAAGGCCAATGGTCATATGGGTACCATGCACCTCTCTGGCTAACCTCGCTTAGTGAAGCATTACAGAGGAAAAACAAACTTGGCCCTTTCAAATCAAAACTTTATGCTGTACTGGCCTCAACCAGTAGCTGTGACTGTGGGATCTAATATCCACATTACATCCTTTTCCATTTCTCCGTTTCAATCCCAAACCCATTACTCTTCATTAGTTTTTTGTCTAGCTCTCCCTTCTTCCTCCATTTTCCTCCCCACTTTCTCTGATGGGGACCCCTTCCCCCCAACACACTGTTCTATTTTAAACTCCCTTCCCCAATTTCATATCTTCTTTGCCTCTTCTAGGTCACCTTGTTACCTCGCCCCCCCTCCTCTTGCCCACCTCTGGCCAGTTCATTTTGTGTTTTTTCTGTCCATCTCCATTTTTCCTCTCTGTTTACAGAACTCTGAATCCTGATTGCATGATGGGGAACTTCTTTTTTTTTTTTCTTTTTTTATTACGATAATTGGAAATACACCTTTGTGTCAAAGACTCCTTTGTAAAGGTTCCATGTCAGAGATACAGAGGATAACATAGGTAGATACTGAGGGTAACATATATACATAGAAGTTAGAGAACTGAAATGAAAAAACACAGTATAGGGCAGCACATGCCCAGCATCAAAGTGATAAAAAAAGTGAAATTCTTAGGGTCAGGTAGCCAGACCTGACAATATGTGAAGTGCAATTAAATACAGTAATGGACCATGAGGGACCACAGCGGTCTCAGTTTGGAGGTAGAGTGTGGGATAAGGGGTGGAGGTAGGGGTATTAGGGACAGTCACAGGATGAGAGCATAAGTAGCTGATTTTTGAGGTTGTACAGAGATGGAGGTGGGAAGCTCATTGAGCCATTAAGGGGCCCAATGATATAGAAAAGCCCTTTGGCCCAGGGAGGTCCTACAATGGGGGACAGCTATGAGGGACTTAGCAGTACTTCTAGTGGGCCTGTTTGGAGGAGTCAGCTGGATGCATGGGTGGAGACCCGGGGGGGGGGAGGGAGACAAGGTTGAGTAGGATTTTCTTGGCTAGGAGACAGGTGTGATATTTAAGTCTCCTGTCAAAGTTTAAGCACTGGGTAAGCCTATATAAGTCACAGGTGTGGGTGTATCTGTCACAGCCTCTGATCAGATGGAATGCGTTGTTTAGCATGATTTTGATGTGGCTTATGGCAGTTGGGTCTGCAGAGCTGTATATAACTATGCCGTATTCCATGAGGGAGAGTACAGAGGAGGATACTGCCAGCTGGATGGCGGGAGACAGTGTTTGAGGCAATAGAGGAGACCTAGCCTGATGTTGAGAGTGGTGGATTGGAGTTGACTATGATCATGGAAGGAGAGGCATGTGTCTAGTGGCATGTCCAAGTATTTAAAGGTGCTAACCTGTTCTAGCTGGTCACCCAGCAAATCGATGAGGGTAAGGGTTGATTCAGAGTGAGGACTCTGGTGGTGGGTAAAGATCATTGGGTTTTTTTGTGTGTGGTTATACAGTAAGTCTATGGTCCTCAAACCAGGATTCAGCTTCTGTGATGTTGTTCTGGAGTGTGTGCTGAAGGGAAATGGGGTGTTGGTGACTACTGTAAGTGACAGCATCATCAGCGTATAAAAGAATTTTACCTGTTCAGGCATTGGGAAGTGAGTTAAGAAATAGTCTAAACAGGAGGGGGCCAAGTATGGAGCCTTGCAGGACACCAGAGAGGTCGGGGTGGCAGTCAGACAGAGTGGAACCAATTTTGACATGTTGAGTCCAATCAGCTAGGTAGTCTGTGAGCCAGGATATTGTTGCTTGGGAAAGGCCCAGGGCAGATAGGTAGTGAAGGAGCAAGGCATGATTGACCATGTCAAATGCCCTTGTGAGGTCAATATAGATAGAGCTGACTACATGCCCATGGTCAAAGGCCTGGTTTCTGTAGAAGGTGTACTTTACGTGGACAGTGATTATGCTTAGGCCCCTCCCAAAGCTGTGCTGCTCAGGGAAGGGGAGATTGTGCTCTGATAGGTAGTGTGTGAGTTGATTGGCTATGATTTTCTCTAATGCCTTCGAGAATGGGGTCAATATAGAGATGGGCCTGTAGTTGTTGTGGGAGGTACTATCAGCACTTTTCAGAATGGAGGTTATAATAGCCTGTTTCTATGGGGATGGGAATTGGCTGCGCACAGAGATTTGTTAAGGATTTTGGTTAGTGGGGAAGAACTTCATCAAGTGTGAGTCATAGGAGCTTTACATCCAGGGTGTCATTACTGTGATGTGACTTGGCCAGAACTGTGGATAAGTATTTCCTGGCTTGATTAAGTGACAGGTTAAAAAGACCAAGGGGGGGGGTATATTTGTTGGGGGAGGGGAGTGCAGAGGGATGGGAGAAGAAATTGGGGCATAGAACATCACTGAGATCAGAGAAGGTGCTGTTTAGGATGTTTGCAATAGCCCAAGGGTCTTGGATACTAGTCTCACCAGTTGATAGTTGAGCAGGGAGTGGGGATATGGTCTTCCTGTTGAGTTCTTTGATATTTTTCCAAATGTCCCTGCCAGATCCCTGAGAGGAGGTAAGGGCTTCTTTATAGTGGGCCATCTTAGCCTGGTGAATGGCCCAGGTGAACTTGTATCTATCCTCTCTGTAAAGCTGCCTATCCCTTGAGAATCAGGTTTCAATGACTTTGTGCTACAGATTGTGATGGTGCCGCATCATGTCTAGGAAGGTATGAGAGATGCAGGGGGTATCCTAGTTTTTGGCATAACATTTTGAGACGATTTCATATAAGTCACTTACTGCATTGAAAGTGGTGATGAAACGGGAAAGTGCAGTGTCAAAACACTTGATTATATCAATTGGGGTCCAGTCACATGCCCAGAGGTGGGACTTAGCCGGGAAGGGAACCTTTTATCAGCTGTTGCTGGTAGGAGGGAACTGGGGGCAGGGAGGGGTTCTTATTAGACCACCAGCAGGCCACTGGTGAGTGGTCGCTAAGACTGTCAGGAAGCACCTTGACTTGGGAGATATTTTTGGGTCTATTGGTGAAAATAAGGTCAAGTAGGGTTGTGTTGCCTGTCCTGTCATTCAGCCTGGTAGGGAATTGAATGACTTGGGTGAGGTCGAAGGCTAAGGCAGAGTCATTGAAGTGAGAGGAGGAGAGTGATAGCCAGTTGATGCTGAAGTCACCAACCAGAATGACTTCTACAGCACTTAATTATTTTTATTTTTCATTCTTTATTTGGTGGATCCCTACTGTCGACCTTCAGCCCTGGTCATGGCCCATGGGACTTCCACCACCATCTATAGCCATCCTCCCCCAGTTACCTCTGGCTTACCCCCAGAGTGTGGGGCTGTGGCATCAGACTCCCGTATCTGAGCCGCAAAACTAGTGACTGGTCAGGGGAGTGATGGTGATGGTGGCTAATCAAAGCTCCAGTGAGGGCTTCACCTAGACAGTGGATCTGCCTGCCTACCCTATTTTCCTGATTTTCTGTTTCAGAGGTGGGGATGTGCAATGACACCAGTGTCCGCCCCGCTTCCCTTATGTTTCAAGTGCTGGTAGCTTCAGCAACTCCCAGCCTCAGCCAGGGGTCCTCCTTGAGCCGGACACTACCCTGCCCTTCCTCGGAGAAGGAGAGCCATCCATGGGATGCTCCATCCTTCTCCCTCGGCCGGCCCTGCAGTGATCCGGGTCCATTCCTGAACCCTGGTCACCGGCATCGCAAGTGGAAATCCAACTGCTGCACTGGCAGGCCAGCTTCTACAGCACTTAAGACAAGAACTGTTTTTCTCCAAACATGTTTGCTATATTTCAGAAACTTAATTTTGTTGTGCTCTATACCTGATTATTTCTTAATTTATCTCCTTTGAATTTTGCTGCAATTTGTCTTTTCTTTCATTTTTTGTATTAACGTCGAACCTTTGTAAATGAGGCTCTGGCATCAACTGCACCCCCCCACCATTCTGTAGCTCTCTCCAGGGTTTCCTCTTCCCAGGTGCATTATTTTACACTTCTTTGAGCTGCACACCTCGGACCATCTTTCAAGTTTACTGGGGTGCGTCCTCATTTTCTCCACCCCATCTGGAATATCCACCCTGTTGCAGATCTTGGGGTCATCTGCAAACAGGAAGACATTTCCCTCCAGCCCTTGTGTTATGTTACTAATGAAAATGTTGAACAGAACTGGCCCCAGGACTGATCCCTGCGGTACCCCACTGGTTACCACCCTCTCTCTGGATTGGACACCATTTAGCACCACCCTCTGCTACCTGTGTGCTCACCAGTTCCTCACCCAGTTTACAATCTTGCAGTCCATGCCCAGACTTCCCATCTTGTTTATCAGCCTTCTATGTGGACATCATGCCCCACACACACACACACACCACAAATAGATTTGAATAGCCATGCTGTGTCATGCAGGGATTAAGGTTTTTCACTGCATGCGTTAACAGAAACCACAAGAATCTGAAAGTATAGTATCATTTGTAGATCATCCATATTGTTTTTCTTTCTGATCAGCATTTTAATTACTTCATCACTTTCCACTCACAGTAAAAGGACTTCATTTGCATCTGATCCCAGCTTACAAGCAATGTATTTATGTGGGGTAGATTAGCTCAGATGTCACATATCTTTTTCTAGTGGGGTCCTGTTTCTGCTTAGGGCAGCTTTGTATCTCTCAGTACCACTGGTAATTTAATTATGGTTTGCTTTAAAGTAGAGTTCAGTCTCCAACATTTAAAATTGGCACATTTGTGTAAACACATTCTGCCTGTTATACAGGGTGGTCACTGTAACATTACTTGAATAAAAAGGTGCTAACCAGCATTGCAGTTACATATGCAGTTTTTTAATGCATTCTTCCATTTTCCCCATCAGAGTTCTAACCATCAGCTCATACAGTCTCCAAAATAATATACTGGCCATCAGTTTTTTCAATGCTGATGCCAGTTATTTGATGGAAAATACTCACCAAAAACCACAACAACTTTTCTCAAGACTCTGGGGGTCTGCCTATCTTGAGTTCAGAACTGACCTTTGCACATGATCCCTCTCACTAAGTAGTAGAATAAATACCTAAAAAGAAACAGAGTACCCTTCAAAAAAAAAAAAAGCCACTCTGCCACAGGCTATAAAAAAATTGTTGAATGTCTTTTTTGGCACCAAAATGAGCTGGGCTTGAGACTCGCTGTGTATCCCTGTCTAAAGTGCAGCAGTGCCTCAGACAGCAGGTTTCCCCTACATACGATTGCTGATTCTGCATCAGATCTCTAAAACAGCAAATAAATGAATCAGCTAACTTGTAAAGAAATTCAAAATCTTCATTGGCAACATTAGAAGGAAATCCTATCACTGAAAAGCACAAGCAGACATCCCATGATCACACAGCTGATTGCCTGAAATAGACTGCACTTCTACAATGTTATGTACAGTGCCTGTTACCATAGTTGCCAGTATAAATGGCAAGTGGAAACAAGGATTTGCCCACTAAAGCTGATTGCCAGCAATATCTGTTGGTGGTATAAGTGATAGACACAGGGATCCAAAGATAGCCTACTGAGCAAGCAGACACCCAGATGAGCTCCCAGGTCTGGTTGATCCAAGCTGCTTCTAAGGCTCACAGTGCCTAACAAATTGATTCTACAAAAAGGCATAAGTATGTTCCAGCATGTCTAAACTCATTCATCATTTGAAAGAAGTAAAAAAGAATGCCCCACTTCATAAAAAAATGCATTACTTGATTCAGACTGTCACAACTGATGAGTGAAGAAGAATCTAATGTACACCATCTTGCTCGGGCATCAATACTATCAGCATTGCTAGTCATGCAAGACTGAAGCAACACTGCTGCCTGCAACTCCAAGCAAGTAAACTGATGCAGCACCAACAGAAACAGGGAGAGAGAATGAACACCAAGTCACAGCATCAGACCTGATGGAATGGCCTTGATCCCTAATGGAAGATGACACACTTGCCAGTGCTACAACTCTACAATAAGATCACCAACAGAAGAAGCAAAACTCAGAGAGTGACATAGAAGATACAACGCAAGAAACAGAAAAGTTTCATGATGCCCAGAATCCAGATGAATCAGCAGTGAATGTGGAAGTAGCTCAGGTTAGTGCAAAAATTTCTGAAAGTATAAAAGATCAAGTAAATGCTACTAGCGGGGGTTATCTAAATGACATAAAGAGAAATAAGGCTCATTAGTGGAGCAAGGGGTAAATAAGGAGAACAATGTGTACAGACTACAGTATTGCATAAATCAAGATGGTGCACATGATAATAAAACAAAAAATAAGGAAAATAAAACTAAAATTGATAAAGGTAGTAAGGAGAAAGCAATGGATGCAGAAACCTCAAACTCCTAAGTGCTAAAACACTTGCATGAGTTTATATCTTTACTGAAAGCAGAAATCAAATCAGAGATACAAAAGGGATTTGCTAGCATGACTGCTTCTTTGGACAACTTAAACAAAACCATGGCAGACTTTGGTAATAAACTGGAAAATTTAACCATTAGAACAGGGGCTTCTGAACAAAGAATTTCCAACACAGAATATTTGGTCAATCCAATGCAAAAAAAACCTTAAATGAACACACACAGCAACTATTAATACTGCAGAAAAAAATATCAACCAAGAAGACCATTCATGCAAAAATAACATCAAGCTAATAAGAGTTCCTGAAGGGGTTGAAGGAAGAGGGGACCCTCTTCCTTATTTTTCAAAAACATCAAACAAATGCCCTGGGTATGAAGTACCCTGAAGAATGAATAATCTTGGATAGGGCACATCGGGGGGGTGGGGGAATGAGACCTAAAAGAGATAATACATGAAATAAAGCTAACTCAAACACACCATACTGTATAAACACCATGGGCTGGATATTCAAACTGCGCCATTCCATGGCGCAAGCCCTTGCACTGCTCAAAAGAGTTGTGCAGGGGTGTGGCCTGGGCGATATTTAACGGAGTTGTGCTATTAAGCAACTCCTTTCAATATCGCCCTACTTCCCAACCACTGTGCATGGTACGAGTGGAACTTATGCCCACAAGTGGTCAGAGTGGAGCATTCGAAATGCGGTGGTGCAAGTTCCATTGCGCCATGTGCAAATTTCTGATATTCAAAAGGTGACATGCAAATGGGGCCATAAGTTAAGCAAGGTGCAGGGGGGCCATTTGCATCTACTTATGGCTCCATTTGCATGACATTAGCATGCAGGTGTGCCGATCCCCAATGACTGATGCCTCCAGCCCGATCGTGGGCGAAAGTATCCCCGACTGGCCCGATCTGCGGGCATACTGTGAAAACCCCTGTTTATTGTCGCGGGCATAATGTGAAAACATCCCCCCACTGGCCCGATCGCAGCCAGAATGGAGTCCCCAAAGGCAAACTCCCTGGTGGTCAGTGGACTGCAAAGCCCGATCGATGGCTGTAGAGTCAACCCCCCAGGTCCAATTACCTGGTGATCTAGGTGGCCCCACCCCACCCACCCACCACGGGCCCCACCCCTGCTCCCCCATCAGCAGGCAGGTGGCAGCACCCACCACCTGCCACCCCACTGCCCACCCGACTGACTGCTCAGTAGGGCTGCATGCCCATTGGTTCAGAGCAAGAGCCAATGGATGTGCAGCCCATACCATCAAGGCAGTCCAGATATGTGAATTCATTCATTCACATATCTGGATTGCCTTAAGCGATGGGCTGCATGCCCAGTTAGCTCTTACTCTTAACCAATGGGCATGCAGCCCTTGAGCAGTCAATCATGGTGCAGTGAGTGGCAGGCAGGAGTGCTGCCACCCAGCTGGGGGAGGGGAGGTGGTGGGGCCCATGGGTGAGTGGTGTGGGGGCCACTAGATCACCAGGGTACCTGGACCTGTGAGGTTGGCTCTACTACACGCGATCAGGCTTCATGGTCTACTGACCACCAGGAGTTTGCTCTTTGGGGGTTGACTCTACCGCCCACAATCGGGCTTCACGGTCCACTGGACCACCAGGGGTTTGCTCTTTGGGGGTGAACTCCATTCTGGATGTGATCGGGCCAGTGGGGGGATGTTTTCACATATGCCTGCGATTGGGCCAGTGGAGAGTGTGTTCCATGCCCATGATCAGGCTACAGGAGGTTACTAATTGCAGGTGGGCTGCAGGGGGCACAGGAAGAAGTGGAGGGCCACCCACAGGTGGCAGCTGCTGTGTTAAGCCCTGCAATGTGGCAGCTCACCTGTGGGTGCCCTCGATTACTCCCTTTTTTTGGCTCAAAGTTGTGCAGGCGCAGGTTGGGGTTGCACCTGCACAACTCTGCATGGCCCGGCTGAATATTGGGCTGTGCAGTTTATGCATGGTTCCTCCCCCTCGGGTTGAGCATGCCTTCATTAGCATTACGCTGTTGCTCAGCATGACGTGGGGGGTCGCAACTGTCTCCTGCTGAATATCACAGAATGACTCAATTTCAGACTTGCGCAGGCGCAACCCTATTGCGCATGGCGCAACCCTTTTGAATATCCAGCCCCATATATTTGCAAAACTGCATTATTTTCAAGACAGGGAGAAAAGCCTAAGAAAGGCATATATGGATAAAGGCCTTCATGCAGAAGGGATCAGCTTCTCCGCTTACCTGGACTTTAGCATGGAGACTACTCAAATAAGAAAATCTTTCCCAAAAACTCAAGCCATGCTACAAGAAATGGGAATAAAATACAATATATTACCACCAGCAAAGATCCAATTTTTTGGGAGAGGTCAGACATGAATTTCTATGGAAGCAAAATAAGTGGAACAATTTGTGAAAACACAAATGCACAAGACAGAAGATAAATCTCCTAATGATTAGCAATAAAAATAAAAAGCATAATTGCTAAAAAAAAAGACAACAATATTATAGAAAGGGCAGTAAGCAAGATAAGGTAAAAGATACAAAATAGGCAAATAATACATAGAATGTAGATCGAATATAGAAATGAAGACCGACTGGGATTAAGTATAAGGAAAAGAAAGGGGCCTACAGGTAACTAGAAGGCTCACTAAGTAAACAGGTAAAACAAATAATAATAAAGGGGTAGGCACTAATGAAGCATAAGGTAAATAAATACATAAAAGATTTAAAATATATAAAGAGCCTAAAATGAATGCAAAGATGTAAAACTGGGACTTGGGACAGCTCCATCATTGGATATGCTACCCTCTGCCATGGCCAGCAAGGTTGTAGTATCAATGCCTATATCAGATTGCTTAAGTTTTCATTAGAGTGGATAAAACTATATGTGAAGCACTAACAAATAAATAACAGGTGGGGAGATAAGGTTAGAATAATTGTATTACTTTGGACAAATCCAGAAAAAATTGTTTGATACCTTTTATTGGACCAAAAAGGATGTTACAAAAAGAATAAATAGCTTTAGCTTTTGAACCAACAAGTCCTTCTTCAGAAGCTTAATGACAGTTATTTAGAAAATCCCATATTATTAACACTAAGAACATGCAGAAAAAAACAGAAATAATTCTCATTGGTTTAAAACAGGCATTCAAAACATAATTAAACTGACATTGGAGAGCTTGAATATCTTAGGTGTTCTTTCAGCTGAACCAAACTTAAAGGTCAAAGGTTTTTTTTTTTTTCCAATAGTTTAACCAGGTGAGACACATTAAACTGAAAGCTTGTTTACAGGTGCAACCTGGGAGCACAGGGAAGTTAAGTGACTTGCTCAGGGTCACACAGTATGCAAGTGGGGGCTGTGGGATTCAAACCCAGGTCTCCAGATTTGCAGCTCAGAGCTTTAAACCACTGCACTATACTGCCTCCCCAGGTTGTCTGGAGATAACAGCTATGGAGTCAGATAACACACAGTCATTGCTGTACATTATTGAGTAAGGATAAACATGTTACTATTTTTGTAATAAATAGTAAGGGGTGGGAAAAAAGGGCAATTCAGGGTAAGAAAGATAATTTACACTTTAAGTAAGTTGCAAGTCAAATTACAATTTAAATGTTTTCAAGAGAATTACAGGAATATATATGTAAAGATGTTAGTGTGTTATTATGATCTTAAACCAGGATGCATAATGATGAGGGCAACAAACATTATAAATCAAGGCAAAAATGAATGTTAAACTGAGATTTTTAACATGGAATGTTAAAGCATTCAAAGACAGACTTAAAGCAGACAGATCTTTAATTATGCAGATAGGATGTCAGCTACTGTAGTAATGGCACAAGAAACCCATCTACTTCAAGCAAAATTTAAATTTCTAGCTAAAAAATGGGGTGTGGGAATCAATGCTCCATAAAGGTCTAATGCCAGAGGAGTGGCTATTTAAAAAAAAATCTGGTATAGTAACAAACAAAGTAGATAAGGATAGTAGTGGCAGGTATATTATTTGTGAAATTCAGTTTAATGGGGCTACCTACACATTGATAAATATATATGGCCCAAATGAGAACCTTTCAATATTCTTTGATGAACTATTTTTGAAAATCATGATTTCCAAGCTCCTATTACAATGAGGACAGTTTTAATCTGGTTATTGACCCTAAAATTGATAAATCCAATATACTAGTATGTCAAACTCAATCAGCCACATTAAAATTAATAAATTACATGAAAGATTTTCAATTAATAGATCCATGGCGAAAAAAAAAATTCCCTGGATAGACAGTATTCATTTTTCTCCACATTCCATCAGTTATACTCAAGAATAGATTTATTTTTTGCATCAGAAAGTATCAACAACTGCATTGAGGAAGTGAAATACCAAGCAATTCATATTTCAGATCATGCACCTGTGATATTAACAATAAATGCTAAAGCAACAATAAAACAAATTAACTTCATAATGGATCCCACGATGCTAAAATACTAAACATATATAACTAAAATTATTAATGAAACTGTTAATTCCTTTCAACTTAATCAAACACAAGATGTCTCACCACCAATTATATGGGACACATATAAAGCTTATATAAGAGGAGTCACCATAGTCTTTAATAAAAAAAAGAATAAAGAAAGAAAAACTCAAATGGAACATTTAAAAAGTACCATATTGCAAAAGGATACTCAATATCAGGTAGATTAAAACCCCAAAACACTACAAGAATTATTTATCGCTAAGAATTAATATATTAAATTTTCAATCTGTCAAGCTGAAAAACAACTGTTATATACTAGGGCAAAGTACTATGCCACCGGGGATGAGTCCGATAAAATATTAACATGGCAGATCAGGAACGAACAGGAAGAAGACAACATTACTAAAATAAAAAACAATATAGGGGGGATTAAAAACAGACCAGGATCAAATAAACCAAGTTTTTGAACAGTATTATGAGCAATTATATAAAACAGAAAGAGTCCAAGACAGTCAAGATATACAAACATTTTTAAATTCTATGCCCCTCCTAAAATTAAATAGGGAACAACAGAACATTTTAGAGATGGACATATCAGTAGAAGAAATAAACACTACAATACATGCACTAAAAAAAGGAAAAGTTCCTGGGACCAGATGATATCCCTATGGAATTTTATCAAACACTCAGGGCAGGATTCATGAAACTCCGAGAAATACCTGCAGCTGTGGGTAAACCATGGCACAAGTCAGTTGTGGCTTGCAGATCTGCAGGTTACCCACAGTGGTGGGTATTCACAAAGGTGGAGCTGGATTACGACCAGCTCCGTGATCTATGGCTTCCTGTGGGTGGTGTCGTCAGAAAGATGGCTGTAGCTGCGGGAATGAGCTACAGCTGCTAGAAGCAGCCATAACTCCCTCTGCAACTGCTGTGGCTGTGAATCGGAACCGCTGCAGCTGTGGGTGATTCCAGTCCGCAGCAGCAGTTGCTGAGGGAAACTTACAAATAAAGGCTTTGTGATTCCTTCCCTCAGTGAGAAAATGATTCTACATCAAAAACATTTAGTCAATAACATTCTACAATATAATAAACTACATCATTCTGCACAAGAAGCCACCATACTACTATTTAAAAAAAGAATAAAGACCCATTACAATCTTCATCATGTCGTCCGATCTCGTTAATGAATTCAGATATAAAAATATTACCAAAAATGTTGGCAACCCAGTTAGATAAAATATTAATGGAAATTATCCACCCAGATCAAAATGGGTTCATCAGTGGTAGACAACTGCAGGATATTGTAAGATGGACACTAAATCTGATAGATCACTTCAAAAATTCAGATTATTCAATAATATCTTTAGATGCCAAAAAGGTGTTTGACCAAGTGGAATGGCCATATGTAAAAATATTATTAGAAAAGATTAATTTTGGAATACAATTCTGTAAATGGATTGACATATTATATACAACATTAGCAGCTAAAATAAGAACTAATAAACAAATATCCAATGCAATAAACTTATATAGCGGTACCAGACAAGGATGCCCCTTATCCCCGTTAATATTTGATTTGTTATAGAACCAATCCCATCAAAATACTCACTAACAATAATATCAGCAGACTCAAAATAGGTACAGACAAACAACCTTAACACAACTGTGAAAAACTCAAGGAAATAGACAATTTAAAACAGTCTCAGGATACAAAATCAATTGGCAAATGTCAGAATTACTCGACTCAGTGGCACAGAGCAATCCATTCAGAACAACTCACATTCTAAATGTGAATAAGATTACAACAATGAAATACTTAAGAATTAAACTGGCTCAAATTAACTAAATCACCATACAGGCAGTGCACTCAAATAAGGAAGAGTGCTGAAAAAATATAAGCATAATGTGGTAAAAAATCAGCACTCCATGCATAGGATTCAGTGAAAATAATTAATGATTTTATACTGCAGAAAAAAGTTCAGTACTTACAATTCATAACACTGTGAATACACACAAAACATTCTACTGGCAGTGTTTTTAGACAGCTACTTACAACAGAAGGTGATTAAATTAACCTTGTATTTGAAAGACACAACCTCCTTGCTGCAGACCTTTGAAAACTTTGTCTGGCATGATTCATACTGGTGGATCACAGTGGATGTATCATCCCTATATACATGTATTAAGCATGAGACAGGTTGGAAAGCAATTAAGGAAATGTTGCTCTCTTCATGACTGGATTATCCAATCAATTGTATTTTAGCAGCCTTAGAGTTAATACCAAACACTAATTTCTTCATGTTTGGGAAAGACTTTCACAGACAATGTTGTGGCATGGCCATGGGGTCATGCCCTCCTATGCTAACATTTTTATTGGTTGGTGGGAGGAGGGCATGATCCTGGACCCTAACATAAATCCATTTTTATTAACATCCAGTACTATGGGAGATACATAGACAATTAGATTTTTGTATGGAAGGGTAGTGAGAGTGTGACTAGCCAGTTCATGGAATATTTAAATAAAAATGATGTGGGTCTTTCTTTCACATCTTCGTTTAGGGCCACTGAGATCCATATTTTGAATCTAGCTTTGATGGGGGGAGGGGATCCTTGAACAAAAAGTGATTTCTAAAACATACCGCAAATCAACAGCAGGAAATAGGGTGCTCCACGCTAGAAGTTTCCACCCTAAACACATTATAGAAAATGTGCCTTTTGGACAGCTAGTTAGGTTAAAACAGAATAGTAGCAAATAGAAATTATTTTTTACATGCTAAGGAAGAACTTTTCTGTATACTGCGACTTAGAGGCTATCAGGAGGATGTTTTAAAATCAGTCTTCTTGTGCATATAAGGTATGGATAGATGATAGTTACTTAAACAGAGGGGACAGAAAAATAGCCCCAGACATATTTTTTTTGTTTCAAACTACAGTCCAATTTTTATGGATATTTGGACAGTTATTTTTAAGCACTGGCATATGCTAGCTTTACATTAGGATTTACAAGAAAAAAGCACAAATGGACCACTAGCTACATTTGAAAGGGGCAAACTCTTAGAGATTTTCTAAATTTAAGTATTGTGAAACCTTCCACAGAACAAGGGACAGGGTTAAATAAAAAAAAACACAAGGTTTTGTTTCCTGCAAAAGGTACAAAACCTGTAGCTCAGCTGAGCAAGGTTAAACATTGAAAATCCAAATAATTTAGGGATTAGACAAGTAGAAACTAGGGACTTCATAACTTGAAGCACTAAATATGTAGTGTATGCCCTGTGGTGCTCCTGTGGTAAGACATATGTGGGCCAAACCACATGAATGTTAAAAGAACATATACAGAAGCACTACTGGGTTATAAGAAGGAATGACCAGACACACCCCATTTCTAAACATTTATCAGAAACAAATGATGTGAATGCACATAGAATTTTCTCTTTGGTTATTAATCATTCACCATGGAATATAAGAGGTGGTGACAGGGATTTAACATTAGACTGCACGGAATCCATGTGGATATTCAAATTGAGATGCTTGAAACCTAGTGGCTTCAATGATCAAATGGACAGGAAGACATTCATACACTAATATTGAGATTTGCAACATGATATAGGTCGATGTTGGGTATAGGCTGCTAGATGAATTTGACCTTAATAGATTTGGTAAAAAAACAAAAACATTTTTATGATGTGATATGTCTTACTTTGTCTGTGCCCTCCTGCTAGTGTGTTTTTTTCCCAGTAATTATGCATATATAGATATGTATTTATAGTTTAAAAAATATTTAAAAATTGATTGAAAAGTCTGATTTATTATGGTGCCATAATAATAAATAAAATAATTTAAATAAAGAAAATAAGGTTTTACACAATTTACCCAGGGTGATTTCCAAATTACTAGAAACTCAGTTTAACTTTGAGTCTGTGTCTTTAACCATTCACTGTGCCAGTGAGACTTTGGGTACAAAGCAATTAACTTTATGCACTGACCTTTTTATATGAGGCTGATGAAATCCAGGCCACACTAATTAGAACCACAGTGTCTGGTGCAACACACAACCTATTTCCTGACAGAGTAACATGATGAAGGGTTTATTGATTCAACTGATTCTACATGTGTGTCTACTTACTTTCTGGGGTATTTATATTACACCAAAGCCTGTCTGAAGCCATGTCTCTTGACAAAAGGGTAGAGCACCCCAAAGCGCTAAGACTAGTATACCATCTATTTGAGAGATGGATTTTTTGTGTGTATTCACAGTGTTATGAATTGTAAGTAATACATTGTTTGTCCAGTATAAAATCATTAATTATTCTCACTGAATTCTGTGTCTGGAGTGCTGATTATTTACCACCTCTACATAAGTCAAACATGTTTCATAATAACTTTGAACAGATACAGGATAAAACAAAAAAAGAATTACAGAATTGAGCGTCAATACCAATAACCTCAATTGGTAGAACTAACATTCTTAAAATGAATATACTCCCAAGGTATTTATTCTATTTTCAGAATATCCCAAAAATAATTAATGATACATTTTTTAAATCTTTAGATATTAGTATTCGTAAATTCCTATGGTGAGGCAAAAACCCAGACTGAAATTGGAAAATTTTATATTCCAAAGACGCAAGGGGGATTAGCTTTTCCGAATTTTAGATGGTACTACAGTGCTGCAAATATTGCAATAACACATGATTGGTTTAAACAAAAATATTAATTGGCTGCTACAAAAATACAATTGAAAGATACTTCATCTAAAAAGATGAAATATTTGCTGTTTTCAGGTAACCACTAGCAACAAAACAAACCCACATGTATCTCAACCCAAACTACACATACCATATGGGAGAAAGTTTTAAAACTAAAACTCTTAATAACATTTCAATATATTCTCCAGTTCACTTAAATAATAATTTTCTTCCATCCACAACAGATCTAGGCTTTAAGGTATGAGATATGAAAGGTATAAAAGAAATACTAGATCTCTTTAAAGAAAATGGACTTATGGAGTTCAAGACTATTAAAACAAAATATAAATTAAGTCAAGTCCATTTTTTAGCTATATACAAATAAGAAAATGCATCAGAAATAATTGGGATATAGAAAGCAAACCACAAGAAACACAGTTAGAACAAATCAATCAAATAAACAAAGGTAAATTAATATCCAGAATTTATACATACTGGTATGTACTACAAAACAAAGGAGATCATTTACAAATATTAAAAGATAAGTGGCAGAATAAACGTAAGAAATCAATCACAGATTATCAATGGTCACAAATTCTAAATCTAAAAGATTTAGGTATCATTTCTGTTAAAATGCAGCAAATATACTTTAGTCTAATTCATCGAACTTATTACATCCCACATAGATTAAATTTGATGAACAAAAACTGTTCTAACTAATGTCATAGATATAAAAAGTAAAACGATGATGCTGGAGTGTAAAGATCTGGATCAAAATAATAAATACCTTATCTCAAATTACAGGAATTAAGCCTAAACAAGATAATCTTACCCTCTTACTATCACCTGGCACACACAATGTAAAAATTAGTAAGCATAAATTGAAAATAACAAGAATGGAAATAATTAAGGCACACAAAGGGATTTTGAAAAAACTGGAAAAATGCAAAACCACCGGACTATAAATTGTGGATAAATCTAATTACGGAGGTTTATAGAACTGAAAAAGTTTGTTATATATTATTAAATCATTGAAACAACATTTGAGAAAGTTTGGTCTGGATTTGAGATATAATTAAAGACAAGAAATCTCAGCTATCAGATTGGATAAAAAACAAAAACAAAAAAGGTGGATTAATTTAATTTGCATTACCAGAGTGTAAAGCAGGGGAAAATTGAAGAGTAATGTTTATAAAATAATAGATAGCAAACCATATAGTTCTTAAAGTTTGACTTTAATATCAATGGCATATACAATATGCATGACATACTCGTTTCTCTTGTCCTCGGATTGGCCCTCTCCCACTCCCATCACCCATGACCAATAAAAGTCTCACACAGGGATTGCTGGTGCTCAGTCAGCTTCATTTTATTATTCCATGTTTAAACATACAGCCTTTGACTTTTTTAACCAAGTTCAAATTATCATATATACAATCCATAAAAATATCCCATTTCCAGATTTCATTTTCTTTGTCATAAACATCAGTCCTTGTACTTTTGTTGGGACCAGTTGTAAACCTCAGTCCCTCGATTTTGTTTCTTGCTGGATATAAATTCCAGCTCCTCTCTATTCCCTTCCATTGTCCTGGGCTCATGTGTAAACAATGCACCCTCTTTTGGAAGCATCGGGGTTTACCTGAGATCCCAACCTACACTCACTCCTGGCCCTGGTGTAAACCCCAGGCTGGGTTCTACCTCCCCTTCTATTCCCACTAGACCACCTCCAGCTTGCAGTGAATGGTAGTCTTCCCTCCTTTCCCCATCCCCTGGTTTCCCCCCTTTTTTAAACCCATAACCGATTCCTGACCCCACCAATGCCTCTGGTCACCCTCCACCCATCTATGGCTAAACCCAGTTCCGCCTTAAAAAGATCCAGCCCCATGTCTGAGAGGTGTACTCCATCAGACCTATAATATTCTGCATCTGTTTCTTTTCTGCTGTCATGCCTAATGCTCCCCCCACCCATATTGTCAAAGAAATCCACTAGCCCATGGTTCATTCTCCTCCTGGCCTTCTCAATGGCCATGTGGTCCTGGGCATGCCACCATACCATCCTGGGGATAATTTCTGACCATACCAGTGTGGCCCCTGCCACCAACCCCTAATAGTGTCCATGTCACTTCTTATCTTTAAATAAATATCCAACCATGGGCATGTGCCTAGGTCATTGTCCCCGAGGTGGATGACCAATAGGTCCGGTGTGGGCTTGCTTTTCTTCAGTTCTTGTAAACATGGCAGCAATTGTCCCCAGTGCATTCCTCTGATGCCGTGCCACTGCAGGCACACCTTGTTCCAATTATGGTAAAGCTGCCATCCCCCTGCTCTCACCACCGCTCTCTGTTCCACCCAATGTATGAAAGAGTGATCACAGATCTACACCTGCAGCTTCCTGGTTTCACCTGGGTAAACACAAGACAGAGGCATATCAGTTGCTAGGACTAACCAAATTCTTCCCCACACCCATCCTCCCCAGGCCCCCCACCCCCTTGTCCTTTTAATCCCCCCATGAAATGTATTTATTATGTCCCTTTTTTTTAACCAACAAAGTCCTGCAGATGAACAACTCTTGATCCCTTAACCTGCAAGGGAACAAAAAGAGAAACAGTGTTAATTTGACTCAGATAGCTGCCTAATGTACATTTTGTAGCAGGCCAATCTCCATCTTCCCAACTTTTTGATACCCTCCCTCATCATACCTTCGGCGGCCGCCTGGGAGGCCCTACCAATGAATAGGAGGAGTACCTAGTTGGGTCTTCCCCCAGGAAGAGCAGGGTCTTCCACATTATGGCTGCTGTCTGGGTGCTGGTGACCCTGGACCCATCCCTGTGTAAAAACAGTGGCCCCCTGCCGGGCGGGTGCACTGCAGTGAATCGCCATAGGGCCATGACCGGGCATGTCTGGGTTCCCCCATGACCCTGTATCTGTATTGCCTCCCCCATTCTGACCTGATTTGTCTTAGACCACCTAACTGTCAGCTGAAATGTGTTCCCTGTCCACGTACAGTCCTCCCATTGGAGCCCCCCCACTCCTGTCTTGCCCTGTGCCTACCACCTCATTTAACTTAAATGCCCCATAAAACAGGGCAGTAAACACTGCTGTAAACAGCATTGCTTCCCAGGAAGACCGGCATACCGATGGCTAGGCTGCCACCAACTGTCCCAGCAGGGGCTTGGATATGGGCTGCCTCTGGTCTGGCACTTTTCTCTGTATTCACTGCCAGCCCTGTAACATCCTCCTTACCAAGCTGCTTTTTCCCAGATCCCTCCAGCCTTTTAGTGTGCATATGGTACCTATTGTTGCCATGTGAACTCCCATAGTCAAGGCTGCCATCCCATCTTTTCAGCTGTCCACCATGAAGCTGACTTCCTGATCCTCTGTCACTGGCCCACTTACCTGGACTCCTAACTTCTCTTGGTGGCTCTGAAAGCTTTGCCAGGATGATTTGTATGCTCTCAGTGTTCTTGGTGCCCATGAATTTCAAAAGAGCAGCTCGGATCCTTCCACCCAATTTCCCAGGCCATATGTGGAACCAGGGTCCTGTGTCACTCTGCTTCTAGGGTGATGGCCTGGAAATGGTCCACCTGTAAGCAGGAAAGGCTATCAGCTATAATGCTCCTTGCCCCCTCAAAGTACCTTGCCCTAAAGGATAAGTTCAGCCATAGACTTTGCAAAACTAACTACTGTACTACCCACATTACCCTCTCTAACCTAGCCATCTGCCTATTCAGTACCCCCACTCCCCCTCAGTTAACACACCAGAATACAGTTTTTCTGTTCCTCAGTGCCACCCCATACCAGGGTAGCCACCCAACTTGGGGAAATTTCTAAGAAAGCGATGTCTTTCTCCAGTCCCTGAGTGACCCACTGGTTCGGCCAGGGATCTGAGATACACGATCCCTTAAAATACGCCCCCATCCAGAGGTTCCCCACTGCATTGGTGTACAGCTCCAGATCGGTGTTAAAGACCCAGTCATCCTGCCAGACTGTAATAACGTTGTGCCACTTCAGAAACTGCTCCCACACCCACAGGTCATCCCTCATGCCCTTTCTAATATCCACCCAATGATGTGGTTTGTTGACCCCCCACATTGCCTGCACCAGATGGTGTGTAAATGCCTGCCCTGGTGTAATTGCTCAGCATTCAAAATTCAGGTGACCTATCAACTGTTGTACCATGAGCAGGGGGACCCTTCTATGGCCCACAACCATTTTCAGCAACTCCCTTAAAAGAGTGATTTCCCCCCAGGTAGCCTAAATACTCTGGCCACCATGTCTATCTCTATCCCTAAGTACTCAATGGACAGACTGGGGCCTTCGGTTTGTTTGGTGCCAGTGGCACCCCCAGGGTATGGCACATGGCCCCAAAATGGTCCAGCATTCCTTCCATCCCTGTGTATCCTTCTCCCATTAGCAGAAAATCATCCAGGTAATGAAGGACTGCACCGGGGCTGCCTTGCCTCTGAAAACCCCATTGCAGCCAGGTGCTGAATGTCTCAAAAGCCATACATGCAATGGAAAAGCTCATCAGCATGGCTTTGTCAAAATAATAGTTCTACCCTATCTTAAATCCCAAAAGGTGCCAGTCCTCGGCTTTAACTGGCAGTAGGCAGAACACAGATTCAGTGTCAGTTTTGGCCAGTCACAGGGTGTCCATGATCTGGAGCAGCCTGACTGCTTCATTGAGTGTTGTGTATGGCACCTTGCTATCCTCCTCGCCGATGTAATCATTCACTGATCCCCCTGCCAGGTAGAACAGGTGATGAATCACCTTACATTCCCCAGGCTGTTTTTTTGGGGACCAAGACAAATGACAAAACTCTGAGGCTGGGGAATGGGGTCTCCATAAAAGGGCCTTCCACTCTCTCGGCCTGCATTTCCTCATTGATTTTCTTGCATAGAAGTTCCTTGTGTCCCTTCACCGAGCACAGGTTTTTTTGCCTGAGTCGCCACCCGCTGCCCCTTGTAACAGACTAAAGCCCCTGTGAAAACCCTCCCCCAGAATTCACTTTGCCAGTTCATCAAGGTAGCCAAACAACCAGGCTTCCAAAACTTCAACCTTCATGGAGGTGACTGCCAAGCAATCCTCCCTCTTGTTTTTGACCCCCCCCTCCCCAGTTGTGAGCCATTTATCTGGTAACTTGTCCCTCTGATTTCTGGTATAACCCGTCCTCACCCACCTCATCCATCCCCCCAGCAAATTGCCCCCCAGAAAGGGCTGTTGGGTGGGATGAATCCCCATGTAGGCTGAGTGAGATCTGCGCTTTGAGGCAGGGTGGCCACCCCCGCACTTCAAGCAGGCTTGTTGAAAATGGCAGTTAGGCAATGAGCAGTACACCCTGTTGTATCCCGAACAGCATTTCTGCCAACCACCTGATGATTTTTCCCATTCCCCTTCCACCCCACCTGATACAGTCATAGTCTTGAACCAGATGTCTGAGTGTCAGGTGTCCCAATGAACATCCCTGTCTGTGGCCATCCGGGTGCGGAATATCTCATTGTATTGTTATCCTCCCTTCTTGTATTCTTGTATGCACTGTGCACAATCAGAAAATAGGCCAAAAGTGGCTTCACCAGCTCTGGTTTCTTTTCCTCTTCAATTGCACTGAAGTGAGTGAAACCCACCATCCATGTGTCCCATGTCTTCCCTTTCTCTGATTTGTCCTTGTCTTTTCTCCCAAATAACACATGACAGCTGCTGCCGTGCCTTTTTCCCCCATACTGTCCCTGTCCTTCTGATTCTTTGCGCTCTCCTTGGTTGCCTGGGAAAACATGTCCACATACTCCCCCTTCCAGATCTTTTCTTTTGTGGCCAATGGCACATGGTTGCCAAAACACCCCCCCCAGTGAACCCCATTCATGAGAAGGTGTTCGGGCATTTGTGCTATCACTAGTTCTGCCTGATCCTTCCCCTCTTTTTCCTTTCTTAATTTCTTGCAGGGCCTACTCTAGCTGTGCCACACACCCTGAGCCCATGGCTCCTACCATCTGTTTCACATATTCCCAGATGGTGCCTTTGACCATCCTATCTGCTGTACCTGGTTGCATGGGGCCTGCTGGCAGAGGCTTTGGAGGAGTCACTGGCTCTGTTGGGGCTGCTACACTTCCTCCTGGTGCCTGAGGATGGTCTGGCATAGAGGGTCCCGGAACTGGCAAGGGTAGAGGAACTTCCATGTGTGGCACAGGCAGTGGAAGCATAGGGATCAGGGGTGGCACCAGCCTCAGGTCCTACGGAGTGTCCAGAAACTGTTCTCCCAGGCTGGTTGCTTTCCCTCAAGACCCTGTCCCTCTTCCCACTGCATATCCTGCTTCCGCTTCCCTCCCCACTTACCTGGTACCAAGCCCTCTTGATCCTCCTCCATGGCATCCAAAAGCTTCTTGGCTTGCTCCATCATCTGGGCCCACTGTTGCATGGCTTCCTCCCTGGTTGTCTTCTTCATGGGCACCATCTCACCAAGCTGCAAAATATATATTGCTGCAAACAACATAACACATACTTAACATGCTGATAGACTGATAACAATAATTATTTTTTTTCTTTCCCATAGGATGAATTCCAAATTTCCTCAGTCCCTCAATCCCATGATGGGGAAGGGGTGTATCCCAAGCCACTATCTGCCCATCTTGGCCAAGCTACCCCTCTCCTTAGCTATGCCACCCGTGAGAAGCCCCCTGAGCTTTCATGCTTTCATGCACACACTTTTGGCTTTCTGTAGTAATATATATATATATATATATATATATATATATATATATTAGAGGAAAAATCTCTGTTTAATGCATCAGTTAGGGTTTTCCACAGTGACAAAAGCGAGGAAATTTGGAGTTAGGTTGAGCCCCCATCGGACCCTCCAGCCCATCCCCCCATATGGCATCAGGGTGCGCATTGGGGTCATCATCCCTCACTCTCACCCAATCACATTTGTAAAGAAGCTGAGGAATAGAAGAATGGGTTGAGAGGACTGATGACCCCAATGCACACCCCGATGCTGGATGGGGGGTGGGCTGGAGGAGTCCAGGGGGGGCTTTCAACCCTAACTCTGAATTTCCTCACTTTTGTTGCTGTGGAACAACCCTAACTGATGTATTAAATGGAGTTTTTTGCCTCTAATTTCCCTTCTTTTTGAGAATGATGATGAGAAATAGTGAATGTAATATGGCAGCGGAAGCGTGGGGCCCTTTGAGCTCCACGATCCCACCTCGTGATGTCTTGTGACATAGTAACAGGAACAGCAATGCAAACAGAAGTGCCAACAGTGGTGCACATGGTAATGCAAACATAAATGGTAAAGGAAGCATTAATAAAAATGCAAATGCAAAGCGAAGTGAACAGTGATGCAAATGGACATTGAAGTGCATATGAAAATGCAACTGGTAACATGAACAGTGATGGGAGTTATATTTAAAATGCAAATGTTAAGTGTCACAGCAAAAACATCACAAAAGGGAACAGAAATGGAAACGTGAATGCAAGCACACACGTAAACACAAACCGTAACACGCACAGGCACGGTACTGCAATTGTAAATGCAAATGGTAAAGTTAACATGAAGAATAACTCCAAAGGAAACAGAAATGGAAATGGGAACAGAAACGTGTACGGAAACACAAACCGAAATACGCATGGGCACAGTACCACAATTGTAAATGCAAATGGTAATGATAGCAATAATAACAGCAAAACAAATGCAAAACCAAGCTGTAATGCACGGACAACAGCAGCAATTGCAAATACAGGTAATAGCAACAGCAGCGAAGATGCAAAATGAAAGAGAAATGGAAATGCAAACAAAATGGCTGCCAGAAATGCAATTGGCAATGCACACGGTGATGCAAACAAAAACGCAGACAGAAACAGTAGTGGAAATGCAAATGGTAACAGTAACAAAATTGCAAACACAAATGAGAATGCAAAGGATAACGCACACGGTGGCGTACACAGGAACGGTAATACAAATGGGGACATAAACGCAAGTGGAAACAGTAAGTGTAACAGTAATGGAAGTGCATACCCTGTTTTTGCCAAACAGGTGCATACAGAAACACAAAGAATGTATGCATTGTAATGGGCATCGAAGCATAAAACGAGCATTGGAAGTACTTCATTGCTAATATCTCAGCAACCTCACGACATAGAAAAGAAATTTAAATTTCACAAAAATCATGATTTTCCTGGCTAGGTTTTTGCTATTGGGCTATGTAGCTTGCAACAAAATATCTGTATCTTGCATTGTTTTCGAGATACGAGCCCCAAAAGGTGCAGCGTATGCCAGCATGTTAGTCTGTGAGAAAAAATGCCAAATTTGGAGTACCGTAACTTTTTAGCCATGCAATATTTTTTCACCAAACTACCAAAAGGCACTTCTGTGAGATATTGGCTGCATTATCTCCAAATTTCAGCTCAAAAGACCAAAGCATTCTTTTGCAGCAGGGTGGCAAAGAACTGCTGTCATTTTGGCCATAGTCTGAAAAAGTAGTGTCGTGATTTGTGAAAGCTTTTGCAAGCATTTGCAAAAGTGTCATGTGTGCGACACTACTTTGTGACACTACTTTTTCCAGAAATTTGAAAAACATATTTCAAAGGGTGTTTTACCCCAAAATAAAGACATGTATAGCATCCTCAGGGTCTGACTAGGTGAACACAAAAAGAATTGTGTTGCTAGAGGGTCCCAAATTTAAATGCCAAGCATTTTTCTGATCACCAACTGAAAACAAAATGGCAGATTTGCAACACTACTAGGGCCAATTGTGACACTAAAAAGTGCATTTGCGAAAGTGTCAAACTTTTTGTTAACTTTTTCCATTTACTTATAATGGGAACTAGTTTTTTGAATAACTTTTGAATCGTTCAATATTTTTTCATGAAATCTTCAAATGGTACATTGGACACCCCAGCCACATGTTCCCTGAAGCTTTTGGACCGCTCGTGCAAATCGTGTGACCTGTAGGCATGAGCAAAGTATTCACCAAACAGCGTAAATGCCAGCACAGATCATGCTTAATAACTCCGCAGCTGTATATCCGATTGCTACAAAAGTTGGCAAATCCCAAGGTGTATGGTTCTTGATCATGCTTTCCAAATTTCAGACAAATCTGTTAAACAGTGGCAAAGTTATTAAGGTGCAAAGTTTGATCATTTAACCTTAAAAGTGCTATTCAAACCTAACTATGGTAGCACTACCGTGCTACCATAATATATATGTATACTGTATATTAGAGGCAAAAAACTCCATTTAATGCATCAGTTAGGGTTGTTCCACAGTGACAAAAGTGAGGAAATTGGTGTTAGGGTTGGCTTCCTTGGACTGGCCCACCCCCCAACCAACCAGCATCGGGGTATGCATTGGGTCGTCGGCCCTAACTTCACCCCATCACATGCGTAAAGAAGCAGAGGTATAGGAGAATGGGGTGAGAGTTGGGACCGATGACCCAATACACCCCAATACTGGTTTTGGGGTGGGCTGGGGATTACATGAGGCTCAACCCAACACTGAATTTCCTCACTTTTGTCGATGTGGAACAACCCTAACTAATGCATTGAATGAGTTTTTTGCCTCTAATTTCCCTTCTTTTTGAGAATGATGATGACAAATAGTGAAAGTAATGCAGCGGCGGGAGCACGGGGCCTGAAGGAACAGCAATGCAAACAGAAGTGCCAACAGTGGCACACACGGTAATGGAAATGTAAATGGTAAAGGAAATGTTAATAGAAACGCAAGTGCAAAGTGATGCCAAAGCGAACAGTGACACAAACAGACATTGAAGCATGTACAAAAATGCAACTGGTAAAATGAACACTGATGGCAGTGGTATTTTAAATGGAAATGTTAAGTGTCACTGCAAAAAGAACGTGAAAGGGAACAGAAACGGAAACGCGAACACAAGCGCACACGTAAACGCAAACCGTAATGTGCACAGACATGGTACCGCAATTGTAAATGCAAATGGTAAAGATAACATGAAGAATAAGGCCAAAGGAATGAAAACCGGAAACAGGAACAGAAGCACATATGGAAACGCAAACCAAAATGCTCACTGGCACAGTACCGCAATTGTTACCGCAAATGGTAACAGTAACAACAACAATAACACCAAAGGAAAGAGAAATGCAAATACAAGCGAGTACATAAATGCAAACCATTACGTGCATGGTCATGGTACCACAATTGTTAATGCAAATGGTAACAGTAACAGCAAAAATAACACCAAAGGAAACAGAAATGAAACAGAAATGCAAGTGCATACAGAAACACAAATCGTAACGCACGTGCATGGTGCTGCAATTGCAAATCAAACAGGTAATGGTGAGAGCAACAATAACACCAAATGATACAGCAACACAAATACAAGCAAAAACACAAACCGTAACGCACACAGTGGCGTAGACGGTAACGGTGCCGCAAACGGTAACAGAAACACAACTGGAAATGCTAACTGGAACAGTAATGAAAGGGCACACCCTTCTTTTCCCAAAAAAATGCATTGGAAAACACAGTGAAAACAAAAAATGTATACATAACAATGGGCCTCAGAGCAGAAAATAAGGACTTGGAATATTAAATTGCTTATATCTCAGGAACCATACGACGTGGAAAAAAAATGTCAATTTCATATGAATTATGACTGTCCTGGCTAGTTTTGCACTTAGCTCCCAGGTGGGGGGGCTCAGCATTTTTGTGATGAAAAGTCTGTATCTCACACTGTTTCCGAGATACTGGCCCCAAAAGGCACGACGGACGCGTATTGTTATCCAATAGGAAAAAGCATCTATTTCAGAGTGCCGTCACTGTGCTGCCCTATAATATTTTTTCACCAAACCATGAAAAGGTACATCAGTGGGATGTTGGCTTTCTTTCCTCCAAATTTAAGCCCAAAAGACCAAACCGTTATTTTGCAGCAGGGCGGCAAAGGATTCCTGTAGTGCGGTGGACGCCGTAATGTTATCCTATGGGAAAAAGCGTCACCTTTGGAGTGCCATAACTTTGCTGCCTGTAACATTTTTTCACCAAAACAGTGAAAGGCACATCTGTGAGATGTTGGCTGTGTTCCCTCCAAATTTCAGCCCAAAAGACCAAACCTTTCTTTTGCAGCAGGGTGGCAAATAATTGTTGTCATTTTAACATTGCCTGGAAAGTACTGTTGAACTTTGCGAAAGCTTTCACAAATTCATTCGACAGTGTCGTAAGTGCGAAAATACTTTGCAAAAGTACTTTTTCCAGAAATTTGAAAAACATATTTCTGGGGTGTTTTACCCCACAACAAAGACATGCCTGGCATCCTCAAGGTCCGACTAGGTGAATACAAGAAGAATTAGATTGCTAGAGGGTCCCAAATTTAAATGCCAAGCATTTTTCTGATCACCAACTGAAAATAAAATGTCGGATTTGTGAAAGTAATAGGGCCATTTGCGAAAGTAAAAACTGCATTTGCCACACTTTTGAACTTTTTGTTAACTTTTCCCATTGACTTATAATGGGAACTTGTTTTTTGAATAACTTTTGAATGGTTTAATATTTTTTCACAAAATCTTCAAAAGGTACATCGACCACCCCTGCTGCACATTCCCTGAAGTTTTTGGACTGGTCGTGTAAACCATGTGACCTGTAGGTGAGAGCAAAGAAATCCCAAAAATGTGTAATTGTGTAATTCGTTGCTGCTTAATAACTCTGCAGCCGTATATCTGACCAGTACAAAACTTGGCAGAACACAAGATCTACTATTCCCAATCATGTATACCAAATTTCAGGCAAATCTGTTGAACAGTTGCAAAGTTATTAAGGTGCAAAATTTGACCCTTTAACCTTAAAAGTGCTACTCAACACTAACTATGGTAGCATTACTGTGCTACCATAATATATATATATATATATATATATATATATATATATATATATATATATATATATATATATTTGGTATCTATAAACTAATTGTCAGCAAATGGCAACGCGCACTTTACTGAATCTGTATGGCAGCCCCAACTCTTCCACCCTTGACTGGATGAAACATGCAGGCCTCAGGGGATTGAAAGGTTTTCAACCCCCTGTGGCTCACCACCCACAATCTCTGAAAGCCCCTGGAGAGCAGTACTGTCTCATTAGACCATTAAGGCCTTCTCAAATGAAGTCATAGGAAAAAAATGTTCTCCTGACTTGCTGGTTTATTACTTGATCAAATGTGGTCAAATCACTTTTTATCTTTTTTTTTTTCACTGTGCTTCTGCGAGTAGATTGGCCATAATTCCAATCGAACTGTCCCACACTCAGTACAGAGAATGATGCCTATAACTCCTTAATGAGGTAGCCACCTGCCACATGGCGTGGTATGGTGTGGAGTCCTAGGCCTAAGCCCCCTAGCCTTTGTGTGTAGAGTCCCTGAAAAAATGCTGGAAATTCCCCGCCTTTTATTTATTTTTTTTTTGAGCGCCAAGTCAATATCTGTGCTTCACCTCTCCCCCTCAAGAAAACTCCAGCTTTAACTGCCCCACATTTGTTCGGGAGTGATTCCTCTACCCCTTAACAAGCTGGTGGCCTGCCACATGGCATGGTGTCCTAGGCCATCACTTCTTCATCCAAAACCTTAAGCAGAAAGGAGGGTCACCCTGCGATGCACAAAAACCGGGCTACCGATTCAATTAGACATCCCCTGCCACCTTTTTCAATGGGCCTGAATGCCTCCAAATGCACCTTCCATCCCTCGCCCGCTTTTCTGTTAGTAAACCCAGGGAAATTTCTCCATGATATCGATTCACAGCCCTCCTCCGAGCTGCCACTACAATTCCGCTTTCTTTTTTTTTTTTGACAAAGAGGGTCTTGTGTTACTTTTTCCCCTGAGCAAGCCGGCCTTTTCCCCCACTGATGAAAGGACCCTGGTTTAGCAGACGTGCTGCATCCACTGGAGTGTGGATAGCGAGACACCCAGTCTCTTGCAGCGAACAACAACCATGTGCAGTCCCTTGAGCTGTTTCTCCACTCTCCTACATACCTGGCTGGGTCAGCAATAAAGGAAACCTCTTCGTCATCAGGCAAGTGCATGCTGGTCTTCCTCAGCCTCAGTCAGTTACAGGTGTAGGGAGAAAATGAAATACGCTCATGAGCGGAAACAGCCCGACCTTAAAACACAAACTCCACATCGGAAAAAGACCTGCAGAAGAATAAATCACACGCACTCTTCACTGACTGGATGAGCTGGTCCTGGATGCTTCATGTGCAAACAACAAAAGCATCCAGCAATGACAAAAAAACAGCAAGAGACAGGGCTGCTGAGGCCGTGCTATTCCTTTTTGTTGCTTCCCTTCCCCGTTTTCTCACTCCCAAATTGGCCAATCCCTACCTGCTACCTTTCCCATGAGCCCCTCCCTTACCTCCCTTGGTTACCTGTCCCTGCCCCCTACCACCCCTGGTTAACTGTTCCCGCACCCCCGCCCCTGCCTCTGGCTGCCCAAACCTGCTCTGCAGAGCAAGAAAAATGGGAGGGGCTGCTGCCCGGCACAAACAGCCCTGCCCTTCCATGCAGAGGGCAAGCTCCCTTTATACCTGAATAAGAAAAAAAAACAAGCATTTGTCAATGCCAAATGTTGGCTTGCTGGTATTGGCATTGGTAGTGTAGGAGTTAGAGAGATGCATAATAGGAATGGCAGTGAAGTATTGAACTGATGCCAACCCACCCCCATGCTGCAGAGACTGACAGGCATTAGGGTGTCCCTTTGGGTGCTGGCCATAGAGCTCATGCCATTTCACCTCTCCTTATCCTGCAGACACCAAGTGTTGCGGTGTGCATTGGGGTCTTCTGAAGTTACAAGGGTGCATGGGAAATATGCAACGCATGCTTGGAACACTGCTATTTTATGGGCGTTCGGCACCAAATTTTCAACATAGGCATTTTAGCACCTCTGCTCATGTACAGTGTCACTGTTATTTCCTCAAAGTGTCCCAAGTAGTGATTTCGCACAGTGACCACACTATTCTGCACCGGAAGTACAAAAACACATTTGGGGCAGGATATGTGAAATGACAGCTGTACTGTTCATCAAGAGGTGTGAAAAAATGGCAATGGTGAAAATCCAGAGTGAAAATATCACAAATGCACGACGGTACAAGCGTGCGTGCAATCTGCCAATGCACACTCATAACACAGTCATTTTATGGTGTATCATCACCAAATTTTCAACATAGGCATTTTAGGACCTCTGCTCATGAACTGTGTCACTGTCATTTTCATAATCTGGCCCAAACACTGATGTCCCACAGCGACTGTGCTATTGTGCGCCGGAAGTGCGGAAACACATTTTGGGCAGGATGTGGAAAATGACAGCTGTACTGTTCACAAGGAGGTGTACAAAAATGGCAATGCTGAAAATCCAGCATTAAAATATTGCGAATGCGCAAAGTTACCAACCTTCGTGGCAACTGCGTAACGCACACTCGTAAAACAGGCATTTGTTGGATTTTTTTCACCAAATTTGGAACATAGGCTTTTTGAGAGGCCACCTCATGAACACTGGCACTGTCATTTTGTTAATGGGTCCCAAAAGATGATTTCATGTAGTGACTGCGAAATCACCTTTCGGAGCCAATTAACGCCATGACAGTGATAGAATTCATGAGGATGGGCCCCAAAAACCCCATGTTGAAAATCTGGTGCCAACATTCTAACAAATGCCTGAGATATGCAGCAAAGTTGAAAAAACCCTATTCATTCTATTATACAGCTTACCGGCATTTCCTCAGTTTGCGGCTGGGTTTGAAGAGTGCAAATGTGTTCCCGGTCCATTGAAGATCGTCGCGCCAGACTCCAAAGGTAAGTATGGGGTGAGGGGGGTGAAGGGGGTGTGGAGAGGCAGGGTGCGCAGTGGGTGGGGGGCAGGAGACTACAAGGGACCTTTTTTTGTTACAGGGAAGAAGAAAAAAAAGCTAACATCGAGGGACGTTTTTTTCTTTTCATGGTACTTAGCACGCTGGGGTGTGCTCCCAGTGTGTCACCTAACTGTTTTGGGGGAGGTTGCTGCAGCTGACAGGGAATTGGGCATCATTGTTGGCAGACAATGGGGGGGTAAAGTTATGCTGACGGGATTGGGCACCCCAGTCGGCACACAATGACAGTGGGAGGCAAGATCTGAGGGGGTTGGACACCCACCTCGCATATAAGCATGGGGGGCTGATTTATGCTAACGGGAATGGGCTCCCCCACAGCACAGGAAAGCTGGGGGAGGCAAGAACTGAGAATTAAGGTACCCTCGCATATCAGAAATGGGGCTGCTGTATGCTGACGGGGAGTGGCTCCCCGTCTGCAAATTTCTGAGCCACAGAAAGCTGCCTGGGGATTGGGCACCCCTGAGAGTCAGCCATTGGGCAGCCACCGCTATGCTGCTAAAGTAGCAGCATGCAGGTAGGGTCCGCTGCGTCTGATGAGCTTTGCTCGGATTGCAGCGGACCTTTCCTTAGATGTGCTCACCACATTAGCATGCATGGTGTGGCGCCAGCATGCAGGCTGATTGGGGAATGAGGGATGCATCAAATGATGCGTGCCCTGCATTCGCTCAACAGCGACCGCGCCTCCAAATCTGCACTCTCCCAAGATGTCGACTTACACACAAGTGCGGCAAGAAAACATAATAATTGGTGGACACTGTACAATAAACACTGCTCTAACCTGTTTTATGACTTAGCAAAAATTTAGACTTGCTGTCAGTTACTTCCTGACTCTCTAATTTCCTTAATGACTACATATTTTTAAAAGCTGCAATTATTTGGAAGAAAACATGCATTTGCTCCTTGTCTTTTATATATTTTCCAAACTTCCTGTCTTCCCAACTGGTTGACCTCCATTATGTGCACAAGGAACAGTGACATTCAGATGTCCCTGCAGCTATGCAATAGTTCCTTATGCAATTAAAAAGTAACATGTTGAGTCTTACAAAGAAGGATGAAGGAGAAATCAAGAAAATAAAATACAGTGCACTGGTCAAGAAATATGTAGATAAGCAATTTTAACAACTGTGAAATACAGAAACCGAAACTGTGGGCAAAAAAGCATCATTAGACCCACCTAGTCTGCCATAAGATTTCCTACATATTGTACTTCTATGGACTCTAACTGGTGTTCAGGATACCTTCACCTCCCTGTTTTTTGAATTATTGTGCCCTTTACCTATCCCATGAATGCCTGAATCCCATAACTGTTTTAGCCTTCATCACTTTGGCTAATGCTTGATTCCATGCTTCCACTCCAATCTCAGTGAAGAAGTATTTCCTCACATCCCTCTTAAACCTACCCCCTTCTAATTTCATAACATGCTGTCCATTCATAGTCTCTTCCTCCCATATAAAAGGCACTTCTACTACACCCTTTTTACCCCATGAGGTACTTGATGGTCTTAATCAGGTCACCACTTACTAACCTGTCTTTTAGAGTGTACATGCTGAGGTCCTTGAGCCTTTCCCCATAGGGCTTTACCTGTAACTCCTGCACCATCTTGGTTGCCCTTCTCTGGATCACCTCCACCCTGTCAGTGTTTATCCAGAGGTGTGGCCTCCGTAACTGTACACAGTACTCTAGGTGAGGGCATATTGAGGAGTGGTACAGTAGCAGCACAACCTCCCTCCTCCTGCTGTTCATGATCTCCTCCACTCCTATCCTTGGTGCATTTAAATCAAGGCTCTGCCTCTCTGTCTCTCTCACTGCCTCTAGCTCCTATGACTGCCTCCACTAGCTGACCCCATGAATATTTCCCTAACCTTATGCAGTTCTCTCTCCTATTAGCACTTGGTTACCCCTTAGCACACACTTCCCTATGTTATGTCTACGACAATGCCTCTAGCTGCGCTCCTCCTCTATAGCTCTCAACCCCCCTCTACTCTTCTTCTCTCTTGTCCTCTATCATCTCTGCACCTCAGCTACTATCTCCTTGTAACCTAGCCTCCAAAACTTGTTTTGTTTTTCAGATGCTTTATAACTCTGTTTAGCTTACACTTTTATCACCTTGTCCTATGTATTGAATTTGTAATCTGACTTACATGTCTTATATTTTGAATTGTAACCTGATGTGGCCCCTTTGTAAAAGGGCCCTGGCTCAAAGGTATTGTAATCTGAGACCTAATAAATAAATAGAATAAATCCATAAAATAAAACCCAGTGCCCTACTAGCCCTGCCCTCTGCCTTGTCACATTGGGCTGCCACCTTGAGGTCCCTTGGTATAACAACTCTGAGATTCTTTTCTCATCTAGTGACTGCCAACACCCCCTCCAACATATACTCAGCTCTGGAGTTTCTGTACCCTAGGTGCATAGTTCTGCACTTCTTGTCATTAATACCCAGCTGCCATATCCTTATCCTGTCTTGTATTTTCCCCATATCTCTCTGAATTTCCTGTATGCCATCTTGCATGTGTACACTATTGCAAATTTTTCTGTCATCTGTATTAGGCAGATCTTCCCTATCATTTCCTCTGCAATGTCCCCTATGAAGACATCAAAGAGCATTGGTCCTACCACTGAGCCTTGCAGTACTCCGCTGGTCACCCCCGTCCCTTTACTAGAGTGTGTGTCCTATACCTCTGCCGTCTGCCTCCAATCCTTCAGCCAGTTGCACAATCAGTTTACTGTTTTGTCTGCCCATCCCCAAGTTGTTCAGTTTCCTGCAGTCTCCTGAGTGGCAGTGTCAAAGTCTCTGATGCAATCCAGACAGGCCACATCCATCACCCTCCCCTGGTCTAGCTCCTTGGTTACTCAGTCAAATGAATGTATCTGATTTGTTTGGTTTGAGATTCCCCTGTGAATCCATGCTTCCTGTAGTCCTGCAGCCCATTGGATTCCAGGTACTCAAGATTCCTCCCTGCAGCTGCCCTTGTGCAAAGAGACCATGTCAGCCATTCTACATGCCTCTAGAACCACTCCTGATAACAATGAGCTGTTCAACAGGCTGCCAGTGGGGCAGCTAGTGCTTACTTGAGCTCCTTCAGTATCCTGGGGTGTACCCATTCCAGTCCAATAGCCTTTTCTACTTTTTTTATTCTCTGTCTGTTAACCAGTTAAGTCCCACTAAGCACAAGTGCTTAATATAAGGCGCGACCCAGGAGCACTGGGAAGAGTCACACAGTATGCAAGTGGAGGCTATGGGAATCAAACCCAGATCTGTTAGATGTGCCAAGCATATTCACAGCTCATTGCTCTAACCTCAAGGTTATACTGACACCCCCTTTAAGTACCCTCTCCTTAGAAAAGGGGTTTATGTCCATCCTCCCTCCTTTATTTATTTAATTGTTATTTATTTTTAGTTTGTGACTAGGAAAAGCGCACTAAGCCATTATAGCTTGATTCCAAATGCAGCCTATGGTGTGTGCTGCATCAGTCTTTTTTTCTGACAGAGGGTATGTTGTACATGACACTGGTGAAACTCCCCTGCTCTTCTGCAATAAGTGCCATGGGATATTTTACATCTACCTAGACAGTGACCTGAAATAGGCAGAAGTGACTCCTTTTTAATGTCTCTGAAGGGTGACACCTCACCTGTGGAATACTGCCTCCAACTGCACTACAGTGTTAGTTATGGGTATTACCAAAGTACCTGGTGTGAGGCTAGAACTCATGATCTTCTGATGATCTGGCCCTAGAGATGAGTAAGCTATTGACTGAGCCACTGAGACTACATTCACTGCCACCTGGTAGCCAATCTCCTCCACACTTTATTGTGAAAACCAAGCAAAAGTACCTGTTCAAGTGTTTGCTTTTTCCTGGTCTTCCTATGCACAGTCTCTCCTTCTGCTCTTCTGAGCCTCGCCATCATGCCTCTTGCTTTTCTCTACTCCCTGATGTAGTGGAAAATATCATATCTCCTTTACTCACTTCTGTTGCTATCCTTTCCTCTGCTTGTGCCTTAGACATCTTGACTGCTCTGACAGCTTTTTTTCTACCTGATCAAGGATACCTCACTATCTTCTTTTCCCATCTTCATTGTAGCTTTTGAATGCTATCCTTTTGTCCCTTACTACAACTGCCACCTCTGTGGAGAACCATAATTTTATTTTATTTAGTTTTTGTTGACCGGGTAAGTGCACTAGACAAATCCTGGCTATTTTCAGGCGCAACCTGGGGAAGGGGATACAGATGAATGCCAACTGACCTTGAACCAGATTAAGCTGTTGGTGGTATTTTTAGTGAATGAGGGGAAATTTGGCCAGGACACTGGGGAAATTCCTTTACTCTTTTCGATAAGTGCCATGGGATCTTTAACATCCACCTGAACTACCACCAATCCAGGCAGATGGGACCTCGGTTTAACATCTCATCGGAAAGATGGCACCTCAGAAATGCAGCACCCCTCTCATGCTGCACTACAGTGTCAGTACTGGGATATTAACCCAAGTGCCAAATGTGGGAACTGAACCTACGGCCCTCTGATCTCCTGGGCTCAGAGGTGAGTGTGCTTCCTACTGAGTCACTGACACTGACCTCTTCTTCCTCCTGACTTTGCTAACTTCCTTTATTCAGAGACTAGTTGCCCTGATCATACTCTCCCTTATTCCCTTCTAGTCTGCCTCTGTGCCTCCCTGTCTATCCTCCCTATCAATCCATTTACTGAGTCAGTCACCCATTTCCTTGAAATCCACCTTCCTAAAATTCAAGATGCTCATTCTTCCGTAGTTCTTTTTTGTACCTCTTCTTACTATGAACCATACTGTACAGTCATTGTTGCTATCTAGGAGACTATCTCCTGTGAAGCTTGCAATGATATACCTATTGGTGAGTATGAGGTCCAGCAGTGCCCTGCCTCTTGTAGGGTCCTTTCAAGCTGCCAGAGGAATACTTCATGTAGGGAGTTGAGGATGACCATATTCTTTGCAGATGCTGCATCTGGTAGGTTCCATGCCACATCTGGTAGACTGAATCCTCCAACCAACAGCGCCTCCCCTTTCCTTTCCATCCTAATGATGGCCTTTAAGTACTCCCCCTGTGCTGGTGGTCTGTACAATACCCCCATAGGGATAGAGTTCCCACAGCCAGTTTTCAGGATGACCCACAGCACTTCTAGTCCTTTCTCCCCTTGCAGCATCTGCACCTCAGTGACCTTAATTCCATCCCTTACATACAATGCCCCCATCACCCCTCCTTGCCAGCCCTGTACCTTCTGTAAAGTGTGTATCCCTGGATGGACATGTCCAAGTCATGGTGTGCAGTGCACTACATTTCTGTAATGGCCACCAGATCAAAGTGAGCCTCTGGATTGGTAGCCTCTATTTCAGAGATTTACTTTGTGATGTTCCTGGCATTAGTGCACAAGGATCTCCACACTTTCACAGGCCCCCTGTCTGCTGCCCTGTGTTTTGCTATACACACCTGTTTGCCTGAAATACAACCTGCTGCTCCATCTGACTTGGGTGTATTGCCTACCCTGTTTCTCATACCCTTTATTCTTCTTCCCTTCCCATTCTCATCAGTGATTCTTACCCTTCATTCCTTCTCCCTTTTGATGGTGCCCTGTGCCCCTGTACTTAAGGAAGTATCAATCCTCTGGAATGCCCCTTCTGCTATGCCACCATCTGGGAGGAGACAAGTTTGGCCTCCCTCATTTATGTTGTCTCCTCCTCCAGATCAGTTTAAATGCTCAGAAAGGTATCATGTAAACCTCCCACTAAGGACTGTAGTCCCCTTCCCAGAGGGATGCAGGCCATGTACTTTACAGAGGCTTACATCACCCCTGGTTGGACCACAGTTTGATGTAGCCAAAGCCCTCTTCCATGCAGCATGACTTCAAACAATTATTCAAGGTGCTGGTATGGAGCTCCCTTGTCTATCCACTGCCTTTCACAAGTAGCACCTCAGAAAATGCCACCATTTGTACTATCTCCTTGAGGATCATCCCCAGCTCCATGAAGTTACCCTGAACTACCCCTGTTCCATCTCTATCCAGGTCATAATGTTTAGATGGACATGGCATGCAGCTCCCTCCCTGCTCTGGCTGCTCTAGCAACCTCTAGGATCTGTTCTCCATCCCAAATAGCTGAGGCACACATGCACCTCATGACCCTATCCTTCTAAATCCCAGCTAGTAACTCTAAACCCCTCACTATGGAGTCCCCAACAAACAGCTGCTTTGTTCTGGCCTGGGACCTTCCCCCTTCCCTTTTTGTCTTCTTTTTAGATGATCCCCTCCTTCATTCCAACTGCAATGGGGACTGCATCCTGGTTGTCCCATTCTGCCAGTACAGAGAAAGAGTTCTGCAGTGGGTACCTGTGGAGAAGAGTGTGCCTTACCCTCCACCATCGCAGAGTTCACCAGAGTCCATCCTCTCTCCTTTTATCTTGTCATCCTCTGACTGACTGTGGAGGGATTGTGGCATAACAGATGGACCAGACACTGAACTTCAGGTTCAACACACACATCTCTGTGTGATGTTTATTCAAAATACAGGAAATAATCTTCAGCAATGGCATATTCCTTCTTCAGTACATCAGTTTGCAGCAACAGACTATGTATGTCCTTTCTCTGCACTTAGCCAGCACCTACTGACACTGATCTCTGATCTAAACATGTTTAGTGAAAACGCTTCATCCCTATGTGGGCCTTGTTTGCTTGGGTAGTGGGGGCTCAAAAAAAAACTATAGACAAAGAACCCCAATGCAGAATCACTGAAAAAAAGGTTACACAAAGGGCATTGGCAACAAACTAAGTTTTAAAGAAACACAACATCTTACATACTTCCATAATGCAAAGCATCATGGGATATACAGTATGTAAATCACCATGACATTTCAGACGTGTTCAGTTTACAGCAATTTACATGCATTTTAAATGGTACAACTAATTTAATTTCTTTAATAGTCACCTAGTACTTTTTTTACCATTATCAAAAACACCTAGTGCCATGGTATTTTCCACATTTACAGGTTTCAAAAACATAAGGTATACATCAAGGTATTTTATGATACTGTATATGATATTACATACTAAATCCAACAATGATAAACACAACATGTTTTACATACGTTTGGAGGTCACCACAATAATCTCCCTGTATGAGGACCTGAGAGGGAAAAGGAAAATTAAAGAGGACACTATAGCATAGTCAAGAAAGGGAAGGGGATGTCCATAGGTGGCCAACCTTATGGACTAGAAATTGTAAAGACTATATTAGGCTAAGAAATAGAAGAACTGTTGCAACAGATTTAAGAAAAGGTCAGTCCTCAAGAGTGGCAGGAGCTCCCTGTCACACTGACCAGTGGCAGCCCTGGTGGCACTTGGCTTGAGCAGAAGGCCTGATGCATCCTTGACAACTTTGCTTGTAGTTCTGCTACCTGTGCATGCAACCCAGACTGGTGAGTTCAAATGGAGGAGTACCTCAGTCTCCAGAGAGTCTCTTGGAAGGTTGCAGCCCCACATCCACTCAACTAAACCACACCCATGCCTGTCCTTACCCTACACTGATCTCACTTATGGACCTATCCCACATAGGATATTTCAGCTACCCTTTTCATACCCCTTGCTACTCCTGTTGCTTTCCTTGCCCTCTGCTGATCCATCATGTTGACCTACCCCAGATTGGATTTTTCTGCTACTCCTTTCATAAGCCCATTGCTGATCTTATTCCTTCCTAGGTGTTTTACTAAAGATCCTTCTGATGTTACAGACATGTGCTATTTCCCAGTAAACAACAGTTATGTAGAATCACCTTACCTTACTCCTCTCTTGGTGTACCCTTCAGAGTCCCCTACAGACCTGCATTCTTCCTACAGACTCTCCTAGGTGAGATGCACCACTCCTACTTTGTGGCACTCATGCATCAGTGCTGCACATGTGGAGAAGTCAATAAATCCTCTGAAAAATGTATCCTTGACTGCAGCTGTGCTAGTTGCTGACTGCAGTCACATGATTGATACCTTTCCCAATGGTGCCAGAAGTGGCTGTCTGTTTGTCTGCTCCTGATCATGTCCTCCCCCTTCCCTTCTGAAATCAACATACAATCCTCAACGGGAAAAAACAGAGATAAGCACATTTCATTGCAGTATGCACCCTACGTGATTAATAAAAAAGAAACAAACCTCTGTAATTTCTCTTGGCAGTGGTCTAAACTCACCTGAATGAGGACAAAAAAGGCAGCACAGTGTTTAAATCCTTAACTGCAGGTATTCTAGTTGATGGCTGCAGTTATGTGGTTGCTACTGCCCCAGTGCTACTAGAGTAAGATTTTTTTTGGTTGCCCTCAACCAAGGCCTCCATCTTCACAGTTCCAAAATCTACATGCAATCCTGTAAGAGAAAAACACAGAGATCAGCACATTTCTTTTCAGTATGCACACCTAGAAACTAATGAAAAAGTTACAAATCTCAGCAATACTGATTGGCAGTAGTCTGAACCCTCCTGAATGAGAGAGACATAGGCAACACACAGATTTTAAATCCCTGACTACAGTCATGCTAATGGCTGACTGCAGTTACATGGCTGCTACCTTCCCCAAGGCCGCTGGAGCCAGCTGCCTCTTTGAGTGCCCTCAAAAAAGGCCTTCACATTCTCTTTTCTCAAACCTACACACAATTTTGCAAAGATAAAATAAAATTAGAAAAAAAGCATATTTTATTGCACTATGCCCCACAAGTGATTAATAAAACAGAAACAAACCTCAGTAATCCTGCTCCGCAGCAGTCCAAACTCTTCTGATATTATTAACCCTCTGTTAATACTGGTATTTATTTAGCATACAACATATGTTTATGATTCAAAAATAATAATTTGTTTACAATGCTTGGTATACTTTTTTATTTGCTGCAGCTTACAATAGTGTTTGGAAGAAAAATTATATGGTTCTCAACATATCTAATGTTACAATAACAATAATAATAATAATAATACATTTTATTCTTCAAAATCAGCTACACCATTGAGCCAATAACTTATTTACAATGAGTATGAATAATTACATTAGTATTCCTTGATTGTACCTTGTATCCTGTATCATTGCTTCCTGACTCGTATATGCTATCCTACCCAAAATATCTTTGTAAATGAGCTTGCTCAGTGGAGTCTTTTCCTGGTGAAATAAATAAATATAAACACAACGGTTTCCAGGAAAAATGCAAGACAAGTCAGGATATGGTTACAAGTAGAACATAATGTTTGGCAGTATATCTTAAGCATATAGGGCACAATTTTATCAGTTACATTCCACATACCCATCACATAAGGAGATGGACTACTTGTATAGATATACTGTACATATACATATACTGTACATATAGGTATAGTTACAATCAAGAAATAAACTGCAGCATGATAATTATCCTGAAATAACATTATTATGCAAACTAACATAGCCAGAAAATACTATTACTGTGGCAATAGCATTCTTTTTTATTTACGTCAAATACAGCACATTTACCTAATGCCTATCACCTATTATGTGTACTGTAATACTCTATATCCATTTTCAATTTATGCCTCAGGCACATTGTGTCATTCAAGTTTCAAAGGCCTATTGTTGATGCTTAGGTGTATTAGACAAATTATGCCAAACACAAGTGACCTCAATTTAATCCAATCATATTAGTGAGGGTGTATATATAAACTCCATTTACTCGTGCCAAAGCAGACACTAAAGAAAGAAACCTGTTAACACCAGAAAGGTAAGGGTTTAAACAACATCAGGTTGGTGTATATTCTACTTAGCGGCATACTTATCAATACCTGTTTTCAAATGTTAGGGACACATCTAACAAATATTTGTATTTAATCAGTACTGTATCTTGGTACCACTGTTCCTTCAATATTACTGTTAGTTTTTTTGGGAAGCAAGCAATTAAAGGCATTAGTAAATTACTGGAATGACAAAGTTCAATGAAACTGGTAGTTAATGAATGACGGACCTGTAACAGAAATAGTGTTAAAAGAAGCAGTCTCAGGGTGCCAGTCCAATAATGAAGTGGTAGTGCTGCTGCTTCTTATGCCAGTGACTTGAGTTTAAGGGAATACTCAGGTCACTCAGGGGCTGAGAAGGAGAAAGGAAGACCATGCATCTCAGGGACAGCTCTCTTCCGTTGAGGTGGGTTACAGCTTGCTCCCTCAATGTGACTGTCACCTGGCTGAAGCTGGGTGGTAGCGCAGTCCAAGGCAACAAGCTGGGGAGTGGATGATGCCAGATACAAGCACAACCATGCACACATGCATGGGATCATGCATCACTGCACATTGGCTCCCTGGAGGAGAAAAACCCAAGGGAAAACTTACTGGCAGGCAAGATGATACTAACAACCCACAGTACCCACACTACTGGCCATGCCTACCACAGTGGTCCAGGACAAGTGTTTGGGTATGCCCCATGGAAGATTGGTGCCAGTATAAAAGGGAAAAGGGGGTAATGCCAGGGAGCCTAGAGATAAATAAAACAAATAAGAGAGACATACAGTATATGGAGTGACCACTATAGTATACTTACACATTTGCACCTTTCAGGCTTAGGTAAACATTTGTGGTTTATTCTGAATTTAATATGATGTATAACTACAGAGTTTCAGGTATTGTAGGATTGCTTGTCAATTATTTTGCTAGCTAGCAAACTGATTATTGAAGAATCATATCAGCACTTTAAGTGAATTCCTCTCTCTCTCTCTCTCTCTCTCTCTCTCTCTCCTCTCTCTCTCTCTCTCTCTGGTTCTCTTTGAAAATGAACGTCAGCTGATGCCAAATGTTGTGCTTGTCAGAGTCCTACCTTCAGGATATGTGTAGTAATTAGCCCACAGAAGGGATTCTGCATATCTTATGTTAAACACATTTTGGATTGTATTTCTTCCATGATGACTGTAACACTGTAAAGAATATTAATGCTATTAGCCTTAAAAGAGCAAGAAGCTATTAAAATAAAACTCCTCAAAACAATGATTTCAACATCAACAATTAATGTTTATCATTATTGTTTTCTAGTTTTAGTTTTTCTGTCTCCTGTGATTTGTATACAACATATTCTAGTTATTGTAGTACTTATTTTAGAGTGCCTTTCAATAAAAGACTCCGACTGTCTCCAAATAACCACTCATAATTATCTCTTGGGATACCACATTTTGTTACTATGGTAAGCACCAAGGTGTCATAAAAAAGTCAGTATGAGGACATCTGCAGAGAGATAAATGCTTTTAATCCACTTTCTGAGATGGGCTACCAAGTAATATTACACATCTGAGAATGGAAAACTGAAAATTAAAGACAAAACAATATGTTATCTAGTAGATTGTAATAACTGGAACATTATGTTTATAAAAGTAGATACTGAAGTGTACAGTTGTTCTTTAAGTAAGATATCAGTTACCTCATCATTTATTTATATATCTACCTATCTATCATTCAGTCAAATATCTGTCAGTCCGTCTGTCCGTCATCCATCTATCTATTTATTAATATACTGAGAGTATGTTATTAAAAACATGTTACAAATAGCTGGTTATTTTGCATTATAAAATGGGTAAAACAAATGCCTTAATTTCATTGGCTGAAAGGACATTTAAGCCGTGTCCTTATCAGCATGTATATATGCCAACCTGCACTTTCCTCCCTTGGGTGACCTCACAAAGCTGGCAATTAATTCACCTACACTATCCGAGCTGCAAAATATTTTTAGAAGTGGGTGCACAATCCGCAACAGTAGTCTAAAACTTCACACCGCTATATCGCAAGATACCAACCAACATGTAGCTTTCTGTCTCTGAAGGCAAAAGTAATTCAAATGAATTCATCAACACCCCTATTTGCCAAATGTAAAAAAAAAAAACAAATACATCAAGGACGCTGTGACTGGTCAAAAAGAAACCGCTCGTACAGATGCCTTTCACGTTCTTTCCACACTGCTTCGCTACCTCTAATCTTGTTCCTTAATCCCCTGCAGCTTCATATTTGTTATGTTCACAGCCCAACAGCTCTATACTGTGAGACAAACATTTAAACAAAAGTGCACCACACTCTAAACAAATTAAAAAAATAAAACATCAACCCGGAAGCTCCTGTATATGGCGGCCGCTACAGGACACACTCGCTATCGCAGGGCATCTTAAACTGTATGTCAAATGTAGAGGACGTTACGGGAATGACACTATACCGACAATAAAACGACAATAAGGAAAAGTGCACCACACTGTAAAACAAATTAAAAAATTAAAACGTCAACCCGGAAGCTCCTATATATGATGCACATATAAAGAGGACACTGCTATCGCAGGGCATCTTAAACTGTATGTCAAATGCAGAAGACGCTACGGGAATGACGCTATACAGACAATAAAACCACAATAAGGAATTAAAAATGCATACACAGAGACAATCTGACCATTATCTATATATATGGGGGGGGGGGGGCATGCAGTGCACATCAACCATTACAAAAACTATATAAATAGAGGGACTATTTTTTAACTTCTGATATTAAAAACTAAAACTATTAAAATATTTTCCTTTTTTTTTCCACTATTTTTTCCTTAAATAGTTACTTGAGGAACCCATTTTATAAGCACAATAACACACTCCAGGTGTGGTTTATCGTCCTGATAAGAAACACGCCCAGGGGCATAAGGCACTCTGCCAGTTACCTGTGGCCTTAGTACACCTGCGTCTTATCAGGCGATAAACCACACTTCGTCATGTGTTATTGCTTGCTTACAACCAGGCAGCTGAAACCACCAGATGTCAATTATGCTCACACTGAACTCAATGTGAGCAAAACAGTATAACAGCCACCACTAAAATAATGAAACCACAAAAAGAAAGCTTCATACTGTGTCCCACAAATGAAACTGTGCCTTAAGTTTTCAGTCAAACAGTTTGGCAGATTCATGGCTTCTGTGAAATTAATCTACTCAACCCTACACAACCCACACAGATTCAAAATGCTCCTGTAGAAATTATGAAAAACAAAACATGGACAGGTGGGTGTATTCAGAATTTTACATGCATCCTCGGTGTTGGATGCTTTTATAAACCCCTTGAGGTTCGCTCTCAGGCTTTATGTAGCATCCTACTCCTCTGGAGTATGTAAAATTCTGGTTGCACCCACCCATGTATAATTCTCTCTCTGTCTCATTATTCATATGTTTATTTACCACTCATGAGTTGTAGTCCTGCATCCCTCACTCATGTAAAAAAAAAACTAGTTTCTATCCTCTCCACCCATTAAATGTGCACTTTATGTGCAATTGAATTTCTGTTGCATGTTTCTTTTTGACTGAGGTTTTGTGCTTCCCATCTGTTGCAGTTTTAGGTTTGACCTTTTTTGTGTTTGACCTTCTGTCCTACCAGATTGCTGCCTCTGTTTATATATATATATATATATATGTGTCCGTCTGTCTCCACCATCTAAAATGTACTGTAGCAGTTTTTTTGTTTAAAAAATGGAGACTGAGAAAGGCTTGCTTGTGTGTCACTTGAGAGAGTGGACAGAAGAGCACTGATTGATTTGATGAGTTTGAGTTAGACAGTTGAGAGGAAGGAGAGAGAAAGTTCTCATGGTGAGCGTGTTTAGTGCGTGGTTGTGTGTATAGCACTTGTGGGGGCGTAGAGGAAGCATCAGTGACAGGCATTTTCTGATGGAGTCAATGTTAACACCTGATAAATGGTAGGAGCCGGAGGACCTAAAAATTTGAAGAGATGAAACACATTGGGATGAAGTGGCAGTCCAGTGTTGTCTCATCACCTTATAGAGTGTGTGCAACCACAAAAATGGGGGATATAATTTTGCAGTCACTGCAGAGGAAAGCAGTCATTTTAAAGTGGTGGGTAAAAACATGAGAAGAGGAAATGGGAGCTATATTTATTTTATTTGGCTAATTGTCAAAAGATTGTGAGTGCTTCTCTGCAGTGATAACAAAACAGATGATATGGAGGACAAGATGGCAGCATTTAAGTTTTTGTTCAAATTAAAATGCAGCTTACATTGGTTTATTTTACTGCTGTACTGAACAGGGGATTGGAAGCTGAAGCATTACTCAAATAGACACTGCAACATGAAAATAGTTAGTGGTTGACATGTAAAACATAATTTATTTTTGTCCAGTGGTCTAGAGGGAAAATAAATGATGATTTATTTTGGTTATTTTAATTTTTAATTACATATGCATTATATATATATAAATATAAGATATATAGTTTTTTGCAAAGTATATAGATATATACAGGTATATATATATATATTCTTTGCAAAAAACCTTGTTAATGCATCAGTAAGGGTGCCTATCACAGTGACAAAAGCAGGGAAATGAGGCAATAGGGTTTCCAACCCTAATGCCCCACCCCCAGGGTCCCCACCCCTATTCTCCCACCTTCCACACAACAACAATTGTTGGTGTATGCCATTGGGTCATCAGTCCCAATTCTCACCTCATTCCATGTGTAAACAAGCTTACATGTAGACAGCCCATTGGCACTGAAGGTTGAGGTACTGGACGCTGTTCCTCTTGCTATGCTGGTGACCAGGTTCAGACATGGACTCGGGTTGCCTGGGGTCAGCAGGGGAGGGAGAGGATGAAGTATCTGGAAGACAGTTCTTCTCTACTGGCTGGAGGGCTTAGGGTTGTCTGGTGCCCTACTGGCCCCCAGTGGAGAGCGGGGGTACTACAGGGCAGCTGACACAATGTAATGGAGTGAGCGTGACAGACATCGGCAGGGTTGCCATGCACCATGACATTATTGCACATCGCACTCAGAGAGAGGAGGGAGCTCTCTAGGGACACAAGCTGGAAAAACACCCCCTCGCAGATCAGCAAAGATGATGAGGGCTCCTGGGGCATGGTCCACATCCCAAGGCTGGTCCAGTGCACCAGAAATCTGTCCAGGCACCAACCCAGCAGCCAACTAGGCCCCTTGAGTCTGTAACATCATCAGTGGAGGGCAGGCCTTCCCCCTGGGGTTACCCAGTTGCCCAGGAACCAGGCTTGGCTGAGCTGTCTGGGTGGGGAGGGACACTGGCAGTGGGGGTTCAGGCAGGGAATGAGGAGCCCTAGCTGAGCAGGCTCCTTGGAAGGATGCCCTGTCCGCAGGAAGAAGAAATAGAATCAGGAAAAAAAAATGCTTACATGCTTCAATATAGGACAACGGGATGATAGTTAGGCCTGATGACCCAATGGCACATCCCAACACCTGTTCTTGTGTGGAGAGTGGGGGGATGGTGGTGGGGTGGAAGAGGTGAGAACCCTGGGGGTGGGGCATAGGGTTGGAAACCCTAACTCCTCATTTCCCTGCTTTTGTCACTGTGGTATTCAGCCTAAGTGATGCATTAACTACGTTTTTTTTGCAAAGAATTTTCATTCTTTTTCAAGTAGCATAACTGTGTCCTCATTTTTGGACCCTGCACTCCCATCCCTCCATCGAGATAGTAAAACACTGTCAATATGTCACAGTGCAAGAGCAGGGTCCTTTGAACCCTGTGCTCCCATCTCTTCATCTAGATAGTATAACAGTATCCATATGTCATGGTGGGAGTGCAGTGTCCCTCCATTGAGATAGTACAACACTGTCCATATGTTATGGTGGAAGTGCAGGGTCCTTTGTACCCTGCATTCCTTCCCTCCATCCAGATAGCACAACTGTGTCCATATGTCACAGTGGTAATGCAGGGTCCAATCCCTCCATCCAGACAACACAACAATGTCCCTATGTGATGGTGGGAGTGCAGAGTCTTTTGGACTCTGCGCTCCCATTCCTTCATCCAGATAGTACAACAGTGTCCATATGTTATGGTGGGAGCCAGGGTCCTGATTTGTTTGATACTTTTACTGAGCTTGCCCCCCCCCCCAACTCAGCTCACTGACACAGGATCACAAAGCACTATCATTGGGGTAAAGTTTGATACTATACGCAATGTTTCTTTTTGTTTTTTGAATGCTCCTTGTCTGTTGGCTTGCTCCCATCTGTGGTGTCCTCCCCAGCTCTGTCACCCTCTGTCTCTAACTTTTACGTACTTACTGAACAGTGCCCTAAAGTTTATCCCCTGTAACAGAGCTTGTCAAGGTTCCCCAAGCCTTGAGGAATGCTCAGCTCAGATTTAGTAGGCAGGAAGCCCAGTAGGTGGTGCAGGGCATGCGAGAGGACACTGTATCACACTTCCTCAGCTAGCAGTCTTTTCCCTTGTTTTCCCTTCCTCCTGGGCTTTACATGGGTGAGGAATGCAGTGATGTTGCAGTCAGGATGTGCCTGTCCTTCCTTCGGGGCTCTCTTTACTGCTATCTGTAGTCACCTTGGTGGCAGTAGCACAGCATAGTGCACGTCCTCCCTCCCTCCCTCCCTGAAGAATGAAAGTGACCTCTAGGATGCTCAATCCTCCTCCCCATAGTTGGCACCCAATGACCCAGGACTGCAACATAATGAACGGTAGCACTACCACTGCACTGACAGGCTGGCTCCAATGTTTCTTAATATGTATTTTTTTTATTTCACCCTCAGTTTTCAAGACAGCTGTTTTATTACTCACCTTTATAAATATAATTGCCTGTCTGTTTTTCTTTCTTTCTATCTATCTATCTATCTATCTATCTATCTATCTATCTATCTCTCTCTCTCTCTCTCTCTCTCTCTCTGTCTCTATCTACCTACCTATCTATTTATCTATCTTCTCTCTCTCTCTCTCTCTCTCTGTTTCTGTCTGCCAGCTCCCTTCCCCTCCAGGCTATCTGCCTCCCCAATGAATAGGTGGTGACACCAGGGTACAACACCCCCACCGGTGCCACTGTACAGTTAAACAGACACTGGGGTTCCCAGTCCCCAGTGTCAGATCCCATACTGTATCTGGAAACAAGAAAACAGTCTCTCAATGTCTTTTTTTTAAATTCTTCTGTAACAAAGAAAGCTGTCACTCACAAAGTCTTATCCCCCAGACACCCCAACCCACACCACCCTGATCCTCCACTCAACATCTACTACCACATACCCACCACCACTAATCCAAACATGACCCATGCCATACATCCACACTTCAGTCAAAGACATGTCTTCCAGCAGGAATCAGCAGCTGTGATATGCGAAAATAAGGCTAGTCTGATTCAATGTATTTTGAAGTGGTTTGAACATTTACTCATAATTTTATCATTGTTTATTACTTTTTCACCAAATTTTCAACATGGCCTTTTTGGGATCCCACATAATGAACAAGGGTGGTGGAATATTTAAAATCTGTCTTGAAAGGGAATTTCACTGTCACTGCACAAAATCACCTTTCACCCTTTGGGTTCATGAGGTGATGTCATGAGAAGGCAATGCCGAAAATATTGTGTAACTATAAGTTAAAATGATCAATCTATTGTTGAATGTTGAAATATTTCACTGTTTACTGATGGCACAGTGTCAAAATGCCAAAAAGAAAAACAATGCAGGCAGAAACAGAACCGTGCGGCCCATGTACTCTAGCATGGTTCAAAACTATGCTAGATTATATGTATAAACTCTGAGAATGCACACGCATTAATGCCTATGTGGTTTTTGACCATGCATATGTGCGGTTAGGGTTTTGACTGGATATCTTTACTCATAAGTTTGTCAGCTTTTAAACTTTCCACCAAACATTCAATATGGCATTTTTGGGACCCCACCTCAAGAATAGTGTTGCAGTGAAATATAATTTTGCTGGGAAAATTATGTCTAAATCATGGGTTTCACCTTGTGAACCATTTTGCTAAATTTGCACATTTCGTCCGTGAATTCTGTTGTGAAATGCAAAATTTCACTGGCAAAATAGCAAATTTCACCCACAAAATTCAGAATTTCCTCCACGAGTGGTAGAATTTTACCAGGTAGTGGAGAAATCCCACTGGTTGAAGGCACAATTCTGCATTTCATGGGTGAAATTAGCTGTTTTGTAGGTGAAATTTGTAATTTCACAGGTGGAATTTCACATTTCGCACTCGTGAAATAATTCGCAAAATGCTCGAATTTCGCAAAATTATTTTGCAGAGTAAAATTCACATATTTCACACATCTCTATTCAAGAACAAGCAGATGACATATTTCAAATCAGTCCTGAAAAGTGATTTTAAAACACTGCATGAAATCATATTTCAGCAAGGATTTTAAAATGTTCACCTACCAAGCTCATTAAGTGGGGTCATAAGAAAACAATGTTTGTTTGTTTATTTATTTATTTCAAAGTTTGGAAATGCATCTTTGAGCAGAAATGCTCATTTACAAAGGTTCTTTATCAGAATAACAATTTGTTTACACCATGTCAAAGACACTATTAAAAACTGATTAACGAAGGCTGGACAATATTAATTCAGTAACACAACAAAAGTGAATGAGTAACATAAGTACTGTTTCAGCAATGCAGAGTGAACAAAAGTTAACAATCAACAGGTCAAATAACCCAAAGCATAATATAGGCAATAGGAGCTATACAAAGGCAGCAGCCCATCTGGGCATTGTCAGAGGTTAAGTCTGTGCACTTTTGCAACACTTTGGAATGGAGGAAAGGCACATACAATGTTGATAATGTAGTGAACTGCAGGGGAGAATGTACCCTATGGAAGGGGTAGTCAGCATGGGCATAGTTGTTGGCATGGGATAGTTAAGTGCACCCTTTCCTTGGGATAAGTGACTATTGTTGTGTACCTGAATGTATAACTACTCCTTCTGTATTCTGACTCCTTACCACAAATAAAAAATTAGTTTAAAAAAATGTAGATCTTAAAATGATGAAGTTACAAGTGAACCTTGACCTTGTTTGCTCAGTGGAAAGGGTAGGCATTGGGTTGAAAGCCTCAATGAAGACCATACCTCTGTTTCACCAAAATTCCAAAGACTCAAAACCTAAAGTTTTTTCCTTTTTGGAAATGCAAAAGTCACATTTCCCTACTCTTGTTGTGTTAAGTTGAACCCTGAATGATGTAGTAATCCAGTTTTTGGTAGAGAATTTTCTTTCTTTTTGAAATAGTGGAATCATATCCTTGGAAGGGATGCAGATGTGAAGATTCTTCTGGGTCCTGCACCTAGGAAAGACTCCATCCACCTATGGAAGTTCAGGATCCTGCACTTTTGTGCAGCGACAGATGTCAAGAATTCATGGGGTTGTCTGATGGGCTGCAGAACCATAAGACCCTCTGGGCTTTGTGCTTTCATGTTGTCACAGATCCAGATACACAGAAAAAAGAGTCCTTCCCTTAGTCAATGCATCATGCCCTCTGCCACCCACGGATGCAAAAGTACAGGTCTATATGCCAAGAGAAGTGTTGTCTTCACTATAAGATACTTGGGCTCTTGCAAGCAACCCTGCACTGCGGGCTACAATTATTCAATATTAGAGTTGCAAACTGTGAGAACGTGAAGCTGGGCATTCATGAATACATATGCTTATCTCAGGGATATGCATATGTTATTGTGCATATCCAGCTTCACAATCTCACAGTTAGTGACCCTAATTCAAAATACTTGTAGCCCTCATTTTTTATTTTTATGCATTTTCCAGAGTTCAGCTTTCTTTCTGCTACATAAAAATTACTTTAGCTAACTCAGGTGTGCTAAGGGTCGCATTCCAAATGTTAAGTGCTGGTGGGGAGCTATTAGAGGGTGCCAGGAGGGGAGACTTTCAATTGGAGCAAGCACTGTGGACTGTCTACATGACAGGTAAGTACGTTGCCAAGTAGCTTACTCTGATACATGTCCCCTCTCCTGAGTCACTTCAGAAAGTGGAAGTGAAGCACTGGTAGTATGGTCCCAAAAGTGTCCACACTGCTGGCTTTGAAGCACATCAACCCATGCACATGGACTGATGCACTTTAAAGCAGGTAGTGTAAGTGGGGCTTCAGATAACAACAAAGGAAGCAAGCTTACAATTAGGGTAATGATACAGAACTTTCTTGTACAATTGAGGCAGTGTACAGTTTGCTTTTTCAATAAGAAGATATGATAAATTGTGGCGTGGCAGGAGTAGAAGGGACTGGCAGCTCGTAAGAGCATTGTCATACTATAATAAGGAGCTTGTCGGTGCAGTGACAAGCAGTACCGGGGGTGAGAAATTGCTTCAGTTGGCTCTTAACCAGGCCAATTCTACTGAGGATTAGGATAGATTCCGGGAGCTCATTATGCCACAGTAGTCTTGAATGACAAATGCATGCATCACTTGTGTTGTTCTGTGGAAAGGGACTTTGAGGGACTTCTTGGACATGGCCCTAGTGGCATAAGGGATAAGGGATGGCTCAAGTAGGTTTTGTAGTCCAGGAGTAGTGAGTCCCAGCAGAGCTTTTTTCCCTGAGGTGGCAGATTTGGTATTTCATTTTGTCGTGTAGAGGGAGCACGTTGGTTAGAGAGTAAAGGGTGCAGGTGTGCGTATACCTATCTGCTCCCAGGATGAAAAGACAGGCCATGTTCAGGAGTAACTCAATTCTAATGAAGGTAGTATCAGAACCTACTCCATAGACTGTAATCCCATAGTCTGTGATGGGCAGGATTGAACTTGTGACTGCTATGTGCTTGGCTTCCTGGGTAAGATTGTGCCTTTGTCTGTATAGAACCCTGAGTTTGATGTTGATTGAATGAATGATATAGTCAATCTGTGGTGCAATAAGAGTGTGTCATCGATGGACATGCCCCAGTTGTGTGCCGTTCTCATTTATGATATTTAGGGGGTGAGCTTTGTTCCTCATGTGCAGCCCAGAGAACAACATTGTCTTTGTCTTTTTGTAGTTCAAGACTAACCTGTTTCTTTTGAATCACCCCTAAGTGCTGCAAAGCTACCCTGGAGATCCCCAGTGAGGAAGTCCTGGCCAGGGTTACTTGAGAAAATTACCACATCATTGGCATAGAGCAGTACCCTAGATGTGGGGCAGGCTTCTGGGAGATTGTTAGAAAAATTCCTTAAAAGGAGTGGGCCTAATATCGAGCCATATGGAACCCCAACAGTCACACTTTTAGGGTCAGATGAGACTCCACTGATTTTACCCACTGCATTCTACCAATCAGGTAGCTCTTAAACCAACATATGGTGTCATTAGAGGGATCCATGGAGCAGAGTTTGGTGAGCAGGAGGGGGTGATTGATAAGGTTAAATGTTTTAGTTAGACTGATGTATATTTCAGCATTCACTCATAACTTGGTAATTTTACCATATCGTTACATCAAATTTTCAGCATAGCCTTCTTGTTACCCATTGTCATGAAACCAGTAGCTGATAATTGTCAAATCCCTGCACAAAAGATGATTTCACATCACAAATTTGAAAATACATGTTGGCCATGATTTGAAAAATTACATTTGTCTCATTCATGAGGTGTTGTGAAAAAAATGGCTAAATGATGAACATTTGGGATCAAAATATTGTAAATTACCAAATTAATGAGTGAGCATTGAACAATTTTAAAATAAGCTCTTAACTTTGTATTTTGTTTTAATTTTTACCCCACGTTTTCAACATAGCCTTGTTTTGAACGAGGGTGGTGGACATTTTTAAATCCTACTCAAAAAGTGATTTCACACTGACCATGAAATCACCTTTCACGATGTAGTAGAAAATGTCACCACTCTTGTTTATGAGGTGGAATCCCAAAAAGTCTATGTCGAAAATGTTGTGTACAAATAGTCAAAATGACAATGTTATGAATAAAAGTTCAAACCTCATTGAATTACATTAAACTGGACTTTCCTTATTTTCTCTGCATTTGAGGGATAGTTCAAAAGAAACAGGTTAGTCTTGAACTACAAAAAGATGAAGACAATGTTGTTCTCTGGGCTGTATAGCACTGTGGTTTAGGGTACAGAGCTGCAAACCTGGAGATCTGAGTTTGAATCCCACACCCCTTCTTGCATACTGTGTGACCCTAAACAAGTCACTTAACTTCTTTGTGCTCCCAGGTTGCACCTGCAAACAAACTTCAGCTTAGTGTGCCTTTTCTGGTTAAACAATTTCCTCTTTCCCTTTTCATATCACTGTCACCAGTACCAGCAGCAAGATATGTCTTCATTTGAAGATTGGATCTACACTATGGAACATTTTCATTTAATTGTGGGTGTCTGGGGGTATTGGGTAATGAGTGCTAAGTCAGGGTGGGGAGGGTAGGGAGTTTGTGTTGAGTCAAAATCAGTGAGGGACCATTTTATTTTTTACAGGTTGAAATAAACAAAAAAAATAGGCATGTTTTTCTTAGCATCAGGGGACTTTCTGATAATGGAAATTATGTACCCCAGTGTCAGGCTGCTGTTCAGTGACTCCAGGGGTGGACACCTCATTGCCAACACACATACAATGGGAATGGAGGGGGGAGCTGGTGAACAGAAATAGTGCTGGGGGAGGGTGCCCATTCTGCTTATTCCATATGAAATTAAAATGGGAAAGGGGGGGGCACAAGACCTTGAGGGGAGGAGGGACAAAGAAGAAGTATCAGAAAAGAGCAGCCCGCTTTACTAGTAGTTTTAAAAGAAAGAAAGAAAGAAAGAAAGAAAGAAAGAAAGAAAGAAAGAAATAAAGAAAGACAGGAGAGATCACTTGATAGATAGCTAGATAGCCAAATAGCTAGATAGATAGACAGACAGACAGATATAAAGAGAGAGAGGGAGAGACAGAGAGAGAGCTGGGGATTACCAGCTCACTGCTTTAACTGAAGCTGGCATAACAACTCCATCTGCAGCTTTACATAGTAATAAAGTCCCGCTGTTCTCACACTGTGAACTCAGGGGAATGGCTCCTCTCAGTAAGCCAGGCACCCAGGATTTCCATGGCAATTTTCAAAAAACACAAACACAAGAATTTAGTTAAGCGAGTCCCATTTACCTAGGTCTGGTGTTTTGTTTTTTGAAAATACATTATTCTAATTTATTTTCAATGAAAGAAATGAGATGGCAGCTTATGACAAGTAAGTAATTTCTCATGACAAGTAATCATGAAAATAAATACTAATGATAGGTGTTTTTTTTTTTACCTGTCGAGCTACAGGGCTACCCTAAAAGCTAACTTTAAATTCTTATAACTCTGGAACCATAAAATGTTTTCACAAAATCTTAGAAAGGCACTACCTCTGTACAGGCCACTTCTACCCTGAAAATTTCATGAAACAATTCTGCACTGTTTAGGTTGTGAATGAGAGCAAAAAATACTCATGTTAAGTGTAGGAAAACAAAACAAAAAACTTGTTTTGCACTTTTTGGTGATCTGTGCCTCAAAAACTGAACAAGATGCCATCACAAAACTTTCCGTATTTTGAAACCATGGTAACCAAAATGCACATGCCACTTTTGGGGCTAGTTCATTGTATGCACACTGCCTGGCAGCTGACATATTTAGTCTGATTGCTCTCTTTATTTTCAAATCATTTTATTGATCATTATTCTATTATGCATAAATTCAGACATGCATGACTCACTTGGCCTCAAACATACATTTGATATTTAATTACTATAACTTTATAATAAAAGGGATAGTAAATGTGAACATTTTATAAATTACATTTGATTAAAACATGTTACTGTAATTTTATACTCTGTGATATATTAAATTCTCATTAATGGAGGTAAAATATCATCAATATCTTTCCACATTGACTGAGTATCATGAGTACCATAAGGAACCTCAATGTCTCTAACAACTTTTCTGTCAATAGCACCTGTATCAGTTTTTGTATCCATCTATTCCTGTCAAAATTCAGTAATTAAAATGATTCCATTTTATCATTATTAATCTTTTGGTTTACATTGTAACTAGCGCCATAATCCTCTGTTCCTTTTTTTCCTAAGTTTATACTGTACCTGAGAAATCATTGAATAAGTAAATATTTATATTTAGTAGTACATTTTTATGAGTTATGAGTTATATTTTGGCATTCTATTTGTGTTTCTATCTAACAATCACTTACTAGTGGGCAACTCCATAACACATTGGTTATACCTCCTTTGATGTTACATCCATGCCAGCACATCTTATTATCTTTATGTCCCATATGCCGGAATCTTACTGGAGTTAAGTAAGCTCTTGATAATATTTTAAATTGTGTTATTTTGCATGTTATAAAACATATATGCACTGTTCCTTTTTTTGCCAATTCAAATTACTTCTTTGGCAGATTCTTCTTCCCATCCTGTTTTACTATTCATTTTGTTTTTCAGCCAGACTTTGTTACTATTTTATATGCTGCTCTGATAACATTTGTTAAACTGTTTTAGTTTGATATTTCTTTACTTTGCATCATCATGAGTGAGTACCTGTTTTCTGTCTATACGTGTATCAGTTTTTAACTTTCCCTTAAAAAAATTAAGTAAGATTTGGATTCATTTATGTTCCCATCAAGAGTTTTTAGGTTTGGATAGTCCAAGCCAATTTTGTTCTCTCTGTACCAGTCCTTCTTCACAAATTAATTGTCTCCATTTTGTCACATTATTTTGCTTCAGTTTTTCAATTACCAGTTCCAAATTGTTCCTTATAACTTCATTTACAGTGGCACCTGTTTCTAAATATGTCCATGTTATACGGTTAATACCCTTTAAGTAAGCATTCATAAGTGAAATTTGAAGTTACTTAAGTATTATTTTATCATGTTTGTTTTTTCCTAAGTAAGCCACTTATTATTGATGTGAGATATTCTTTGCCTTTTTTAACCATTCTTTTTCTGGATTACTATGTTGTGCATTTATTCGTTTTTCTATTGTGAACGTGTTTACATGCCCAATGTTAATGTAATGGGTCTGAGAAACTTACCCCCCACTTTTGTTGAGCAATCAATGTAGACCAAGGTATACTTGGACCGCCCCTTCGCCATGATAATTTTTTTGAAAATTATATGCATCTTTCTAATAATCTCCCTAGATACACTCCCCATTGTTGTCTGGTAAGAAGAAAATAAATGAGGTAATATCATAATTTAAGGGTATGTATTCTTCCTCATAATGATATGGATGGAGGCTGTCAGTTATTTAATATTAGGTTTAATTTATTAAGAGTAGCCTTAATGTTTACATTCATTGTTGTTTGTCTATCATTTATAAGTAATATGCCTAAATATTTAGTTGTAGTCACAATTTCATTTCTTCTAGAATTGTGTTAGTGTTTTTTGTAATTTTTGTTATACGTAATACTACTGATTTATTTTTATTTAACATATAACCATAGACTTTTAAAAATTATTTTATTTTATCCATTAAAGGTGGAAATTATACATTAGCTTTCTTAAGTATACAATCATGTCATCTGGATATGCCTTTATCTTATAAGCAGTTTTCCTTTATCAAACCCTTTAATGTCTTTATTCCTTTTACAATTTTGTAAAAGTACTTCCAGTAAGATTACAAAAAGCAGTGGAGAAAGGGAGAAACCTTGTCATACTCGATTTCTCATAATCAAAGGGGGCAGTCCTACATTTGTTGACTTTGAATATAGTCTTGGCTTCACTGCAGAGTAGCCTTATGATATTCATCATATATTCTGGAATGGAGCAGTTTAGTAAACTCTGAAGCATCACATTTCAAAGTACAGCATCAGATGCTATAGTTGCATCTACAGTAAACCAATTTCTATAATTCCTTTTGAATTATTTTTATTCAAGTCAAATATCAACTGTGTTCTCCTTGAGCCTTCATAAATAGTATAACCTTTTATGAAGCCTGTTTCATTTGGAATGATGATATCAGGAACATAAGGTTCTACTTTATTAACCAATAACTTTGCAATGATTTTATAATCCGCATTAAGCAGTGCTATTGGTCTATAATTGGCTGGTTGTTTTACATCTTTATTTTCTTTTGTAATTAGAATAACCTGTATGTCTAGCATAGATTTCAATGTTTCCTTTATGTTCTGTCATTTCTGTTATCATCAGCTCCAACCACAGTGTTAGTTCCTCACAAAAAATGGTGTAAAATTCTGCTATTAACTCATCTGGGCTAATTACTTTATCTTTGGCAATCTTTTTAATAGTCTCTTTTATTTCCTCTTGTGTGAAAATCTTAAACAGAATTCCTACTTTTGGTTGGACAGCTTTGATAATGTATTTGTTAATTTCATCCAAATCAGTTACATCTTTTGGTATATTGTGTTATACTAATTATAAAACAATCTTTCCTATATCTTCATATTTAACATATGTTTTACATTCAGAATCCTGAATTTCAATTATTCTGTTTTTCTCTTTCTGTTTTAACATATATGCCAACAATTTATGGCTTTTATCATCTTTTCAATAAAAGTTGGACTTCAGTGTACACAAGTCTTTTTTTTCTATTTTTACATTAATGATTTCTTTAATTTTTTGTAAGATTTCCTTTTGTTCTTTATTGGATGCATCTCCTTTTTATGTTTGCTTGCATGCATGCTCAAGAAACATTATGCAGCAGCTTAGGAGAGAAGCGGGTTGTGGGGGTGCACCACTGTGGCAGCAAACGGAGGCAGTATATTTAGGGGCTTGGTACTGGTGGACCAATGGAGGCACAGTGTGCAGATGACACTGGTCTCCAAAAGTGCCACCAAGTAGAAACATTTTTGCAGCTGTAATAAGTGGCTGCCTCATCACTGCAGCATCAGCCATTCCACTGAAATGAGGGAGCAACCTGTCATTGCAGGGTGGTACCTTTGTAACAATTAAATAAAAAATGGCAGCAGCCTGCCACAGCCTCTTGGCCCCATGAAAGCTGAATGGGGTATTCAGTCCCCCTATCAGCTGCCCCAAACCCAGTTAATTTGCCTACAGGGGAGTCCACTCTCCATCAGCATTATGCAACCCCTTCCCCCATTTGTTGTGTGCCATGGGGGTGCCCAATCCCCCTCAGCATCATGACTCCCCCAACCAGTCATTCTTTGCCAATGGGGGACCCAATCCCCATCGGCTTCAGTACCCCCACCCCACAAAAGGCAGGTGGCACACTGGGAGCCCACCCCAGTGTGCTGGAAAAAAGCCTGGAAAAAAAAACCTTGCAGCAATGTCTTTTAATTATTTTCATCTCCCTGAAACAAAGGAAATGGTCCCACACCAGTCACCGTCCTCTCTCCAACCCTCACCCACTGCGTACCTGACCTCACCACACCCCCCTCACCTCATGCTTACCGTCAGAGCCTGGTGTGATGATCTTCAGTGGACTAGGAACATGTCTGCACTCTTCAAGCCAACTGCGAACTGAAAAAATGCCGGTAAGCAGAATAATGGCATAAATAGGGTTTCTTCAACTTTGGTGCATATATCAGGTATTTTTTGGAATTCTGGCACCAGATGTTCAACATGGGGTTATTGGGACCCCTCCTCATGAATTCAGGCACTGTCATGGCGTTATTAGGTCCCAAAAAGGGATTTCGCAGCCACTGCAAGGAATCACTTCTGGGACTGAATAATGAAACAACAGTGCAAGGGTTCATGAGGTGGACTCTCAAGAAGCCTATGTTGTAAATGTGGTGAAAAAAAATCCAAAAAATGACTGTTTTACAAGCGTGCATTGTGCAGTTTCCACACACACTCGTAACTTCGCACATTTGTATTATTTTCACTCTAGATTTTCAACATTGGCATTTTTCCACACCTCCTTATGAACAGTACAGCTGTCATTTTTCACATCATGACCAAAATGTGGTTTTGCACTACCGGTGCAAAATAGCACGGTCACTGTGGGGAAATCAGTTTTCGGGACAAATTAAGAAAATCACAGTGACACTGTTCATGAGCAGAGATTCTAAAATGCCTATGTTGAAAAATTGGTGACGAAAGTCCATAAAATGACTGTGGTACAAGCATGCACTGCACAGTTTCCACACATGCTGATAACGTCTCAAATTTGTAATATTTTCAGTCCAGATTTTCAACATTGCCATTTTTCCACACCTCCTTACGAACAGTATAGCTGTCATTTTTCACATCCTGGCCAAAATGTGTTTTTGCGCTTCCGGCGCAGAATAGCGTGGTTGCTGTGGGAAGTCAGTGTTTGAGACAGATTGAAAAACAATCACAGTGAAACTGTTCATGAGCAGAGGTGCTAAAATGCCTATGTTGAAAATTTAGTGACAAAAGTCCATGAAAAGACTGTGTTATGAGTGTACATTGTGCAGTTTCCACACACCCTTTTAATTACACGCATTTGTAATATTTTCACTCCAGATTTTCAACATTGGCATTTTTTCACACTTCCTTATGAACAGTACAGCTGTCATTTTTCATATCCTACCCAAAATTTGCATTTATGCATCTGGCACAGAATAACGCGGTAGCTGTGGAAAATCAATGTTTGGGACAGATTAGGAAAATCATAGTGACACTGTTCATGAACAGAGGTCACAAAATGCCTACGTTGAAAATTTGATGAAAACATTCCCCAAAATGGATGTGTTATGCACATGTGTTGTGCAGTTTCCACATAAGCGCAGAAGTTTGAGTATTTTTAGTATTTTCACTACAGATTTTGAACATTGCCATCTCTTCACAGCTCCCTATGAATGGTACAGCTGTCATTCCTCACATCCTGCCTGATCTGTGTTTTTGTACATCTGGCACAGAATTACATGGTCACTGTAGGAACTCAAAGTTCAGGACACATTAACAAAATCACAGTGCCACTGTACATGAGAAGAGATCCCAAATGATTTCATGAGGTGGGGGTCACAAAAAGGCCATGTTGAAAATTTGTAGTGTAAATACCAACAAATGCCCAGGGTGTCAGGGTGTCTTACCATAATGTCCCACCCTGTACAGACTGACAGGCATCAGGGGTATGCCTTTGGATTGCTGACTGTAATGCTCATGCCATTCCACCCCCACCACCCTCCAGCCAGTGACAGGCATCGAGGTGCGCCTTGAACTCTTCGGCCCCACAGTTCACCCCATTCTCCAGTACTGCACCCATTTCATTGTATGTCCTTATGGAATGGGTTGACTGTACACCCGAACACCCCAAGGCACACTTCAACATGTGTCGGTGACTGCAGGATAGGGTGAAGTGAAATGGCATGAACGTTATGGGCGATGACTCAAATGCATACCCCAATGTCTATCTGTCTCTGCAAGATGGAGGTGGGGTTGATGTGAAGTTCAATACTTCACTGACATTTTTATTCTGCATCTCTCTAACTACTGCATTTCCAATGCTAATACCAGCAAGCAAACATTTGGCAGTGACAAATGCTTGTTCTATTATGTTTTCATACTTTTTAAAATTCTTCTACCAGTTGTTTTAGGTTATCTCTTTGCTTTTTGTTATGCTTAATTTTATATGTTATAATATGACCTCTTATAGTGGCTTTTAATTGATCACATCATTAAGATATGTTCTTTGATCCATTATAATTAACATATGAAAACAATTTAATTTGTTCTTTTACCTTTTCAGTGAATTCATAATTTCTTAGTAGTGCGTTGTTGAATGGTCACTATCTGAATCGTATTTTGTCCTTTGTAGGGATAAAACAACTTTGAACCATTGAGTGATCTAAAATATTTGCAAAATTTGTTATTATGTTATCAAAGTGCTCATATTTTTGGTTACCACACAATATATAGTCTAGTCTTGAACATGTACTAATAGGGTAAGAAAAGTGTGTGTAATCTTTAGACTGAGGGATTATACCCTCTCCATCCATCTACTAAGTTGTTGGGCCTGATTTCCAAAGTCCATGGAATGATGCAAGGTGCTTGCATCAGACAAAAATGATACAAGTTGCACCTTGTGTCAAAAGATGCAGAATTTCCATTTTTTTTCTTGATATCTATTTTTCACTCCTTGGCCGCCTGGCCTGCTCCCCTTACCTCATCCTTGCAACCAGCTCGGGGACATCCAGCCACCAACTACCTCTACCATGGGCACCCAGACTCCTGAGGCTCCCCCCCACAGTGGGGCTGTAGGGAGCCCCCAACTCCCTGCTGAACACGGATCCATATATATGTGTGTGTATATATATATATATATATATATATATATATATATATATACACACACACACATAGTAGCGACAGTGTCGCTAAATGCAGTTTACTGTCACAAATGACCCTTTTAATTTCATGATTCAGCTTTTTCAGTTGGTGCTCAGAAAATGCTTGCCATTTAAATTTGGGACCCTCTAGGAACACCATTCTTGTTGTGTTTGCCTTGTCGAGCCCTGAGGATGCTAGCCATGTCTTTTATTGGGGGGGGGGGGGTAAACACCCCAGAAACATGTTTTTTAAATTTTTGTAAAAAGTAGTGTCGCAAAGTACTTTCACATACGTGACAGTTTCACAACTTTTTTTGCAAAAGTGTTGTGATTTGCAAAAGTAATTTGTGACAGTATGCCCAAAACAATAGGAAATCTTTGCCACCCTGCTGTAAAACAACAGTCTGGTCTTTTGGGCTGAAATTTGCAAGTAAGAAAGCCAACATCACGCAGATGTGCCTTTTGGTGGTTTGGTGCCTAAATATAACAGGGCTGCAAAGTTACAGCACTCCAAATTGATGATGTTTCCCACAGGATAACATTATGGCTTCCACCACTCTTTTCGGGTCCCTTATCTCGAAAATGGTTCGAGATACAAACTTTTCTTCACAAAAATTGTTAGTTTCCCACTGGGGGGCTAAGTACAAAACTAGCCTGGAAAGTCATTAATAATATGGGATTTTAATTTTTTTTCTATGTTGTACAGTTCCTGAGATGTAAGCAATTTAGTATTACAAGTACTCATTTTCTGGTCCATTGACCATTATTATGCCCACATTCTTTCTATTCACTGTGCTTCTGAATGCACCTTTTTGAGACATAAAGCGTGTGCGTTTGTGTTACTTTTACTATTATTGTTTGCGTTTACGTTTGCATCACCGTGTGCTTTACCATTTGCATTTGCGTTTGCGCTTGCATTTGTGTTACCATTATCATTACTGTTTCTTTTTGCATCACCATTTGCATTTGTATTACTGTTTGCATTACCATTTTCATTAGCATTTCCATTTGCATCACCATGTGCATTACCGTTTGCATTTGCATTACCGTTACCGTTTGCTTTTTATTACCATTTACGTTACCATTTCTGTTTGCGTTTCCATTACTTTTAGTGTTTGTGTTTGCACTTGCACTTGCATCTCCATTGTAGCTTGTGCTTCTGTTTCCTTGTGCATCGCTGTTACTGTTGCAGTTACCGTTTGCATTTCCGTTAGTGTTTCCGTTAGCATTTCCATTTCCATTACTGTTTGTATTACCATTAGTGTTTGTGTTTAGGTTTGTGCTTGCATTTCCATTACCGTTTGTGTAATCATTTCTGTTTGCATCACCATGTGCGTTACTGTTTGCACTTACGTTTGCGTTACCATTAGAGTTGCTGGTTCCTTTTGAGTCACCATTGGCATTACCTTTTGCCTTTGCATTACCGATATTGTTTGCATTTCTGGCACCATTTTCATTATCGTTTTTTTCGTTTGTGTCACCATGTGCGTTTACTATTTGCTTTTGTATTTACACTTGCATTTGTGTTTCCCTTTGCGTTACCATTACCGTTTTCGTTTTTATTGCCATTTGCATTACCATCTGTGTTTGTGTTCACATTTGCACTCGTGTTTGCATTAGCATTTCTGTTACTGTTTCCTTTCATGTTATTATTGGTGTTATCGTTTCTGCTTGCATTTTCATTACCATTTGTGTGTGCATTTCTGTTACCGTTACTGTTCTCATTACTGTTACTATTACCTTTAGCATTGGCATTACTGTTACTGTTAATGTTCCCATTAGAATTACTGTTACCATTGCCATTACCATTACTGTTTGCATTACTGTTACTGTTAGGGTTATTTCCCACAAATGGGAAGCATGGTGGAAGCGTGGGTCCCGAAGGGCCTCGCACTCCCACCACCACCACAAACCATTTGCTATTTATAGTGCACATTCTCAAAAAGAAGGGAAATTCATGGCAAAATACTCCATTAAATGCATCAGTTAGGGTTGTTCCACAGCAACAAAAAGTGAGGAAATTCGGTATTAGGGTTGCCATCCCTAGCACCACACACCCACCCTGCCCCCACCAACAGGCATTGAGGTGTGCGTTGGGGTTGTTGGGCCTAACTCTCACCCTATTCTTCTATACTGAACCACTTCAGCTTATTTACACATGGAATGGGGTGAGAGTTAGGGCTGATGATCCCAAAGCACACCACAATGCATTTTGGTTGGGGTGAGGTGGGCGTGGGGTGCAAGGGGTGGCAACCCTAGCACCAAATTTCCTTGCTTTTGTCACTGTGGAATAACCTTAACTGATGCAATAAAATGAGTTTTTTTGTCATGAATATAAATATATATATATATATATATATATATATGGTTGAGTAGCCACTTCTCTGCTAAATCCAAATGTTTGCACTTCAGTACTTTGCAACTTTTTGTCCGATTTGCCTGAAATTCTGCATGAACCATCTTCTATCATAGATCTCTGGATCTGGCAAGTTGCATTATGATCAGATGTGTGGTTGTGGAGGAGTGGAGTGCCAAAAGAAAGTGCAAAACAACACTTTTTTGACAATTTGGGCAAATTATTTGCTTGTCTTTACAACCCAAACAGTTTGTCCATCTGATTTGAAATTTTCAGGGTTATGGGGACTGGGTCAGGAAGTGCCTTCAGAAGGTCTGGTGAAAAAATATCAATCCTTTCAAAAGTTATTAAAGTTTAAAGATATCCATTAATGCATATGGAAAAAATATATATTCCGAAAGTGAAAGCAGGTAAACAGACCCCCAAAAATAGTTTCTTTGCCACTTTGCCTATCTGCTGATGATACCAAGATAGGAGCAGTGGTGGATGACCTAGGGGGATGGCAGGGGTTGCAGGATGATCTGGAAAAGCTTGAAACATGGTCAGACACCTGGCAACTGGGCTTTAATGCCAAAAAGTGTAAGGTGCTGCATTTTGGGATGAAGAACCCGAGGAGGAGTTACCAGCTGGGGCAATGCAACTAGCCCAGACAGAGGAGGAGAAGGATCTGGGGTTGCTCAATACAGGGTCAATGAACAACTCGGCACAATGTAGGAAGGCAGCTGCAAAGGCTAACAAAATGCTGGGTTGTATTGCAAGGGGTATATCCTCAAGGAGGGAGAAGGTGATTCTGCCACTCTATAGGTCATTAGTTAGACCGCACCTGGAGTACTGCACGCAGTACTGTAACACGTATCGAAGAGGGACATTAAGTTACTGGAGGGGGTGCAGTGCAGGGCAACAAAGATGATCAAGGGGCTGGGGGACTTATCATACGAGATGAGGCTGAGGGAGTTGAACATGTACTCGCTGGAGGAGAGGAGGAACAGGGGGTACACGATTGAAACCTTTAAATACATGAAAGGAATAAACAAGACAGGTACAGAGGGGCTGTTCAAAGTAAGGGAGGAGAGGAACACCAGGGGCCATGATATGAGATTGGATGGAGGAAGGTTCAGGAGAGAGATGAGGAGATACTTTTTTTACAGAGAGGGTGCTGGCTGAGTGGAATGCGTTACCTGCAGAAGTGGTATCCAGTAGAACAGTGGACTGCTTCAAAAGGGGATGGGACAGGACAAGGGGGAGGGTTAATGAAGGGGAAGGGTGGAAGGGAGGGGCAGCTGCAGAATAAGGGGTGCTAGCTGCTCATTCAAGCAGACTTGATAGACCTCTAGGCCTTTATCTGCTGGCAAATTTCGTATGTTCATATGTTGTTAGCAAGAAAATGGTTAAGACATTTGGGCTGCAATTTTCAGGGTGGCAAGCCTTTGCACCACAGATCTGCACTTCGTTGGTTGGTGAAAAAATTGACACTGGTTCCATAAATACAGGATTCTGAAGTTGTGAGTTTTCCCATAGGATAACATTGTGGTGATTGCAGCACCTTTCGTTGGCTATATCTTGAAAACGGTTCCAGAAATGGATTTTTTCTCTAAATGCAGCTTAGTACAAAAGGTTGCCTCGTCATGAATACAACTGCAGTGGAATTTTTTTCAGAGTTGCTATGGTTACTGAGATATTGCTACATTTGCAGTACAAGGTTACTTGGAATGTCTCTAGGCCTGCGTTATGTGTCTGTACGTACAGGTAGGTGGAAGCGCATTGTCCAGAGGGCCTGCACTCCCACTTATGCTTACCATTTATGGTAAACTGGGAGCACAGGGCCCTTCTGCACTATGTCTCTACACTAATGGTTGGGTGGGAGCACACAACCCTGTTGTGCTATGTCTCTATACTTATGGGTGGGTGAGAGCGCAGGCCCAGAGGTCCACACTCCAACATATGGATATCCTTATGCAAAACTGGGAGCATAGGGTTCATTAAAAAGGATTTTTAAAGTTTTCTGTTTCTTTTCCACTACATTGCAAAGAGCAAGTTAAGATTTGTAGCCTCAGTTTTGCAGGGTACAAAGGGGTTGCCCCCACAGATGTGACTAATGCTGGTTTGGTGAAAAAATTTATATCGGTTCCGTAGTTATAACATTCCAAAATTTAGAAATTTCCTGTTGGATTTATGCATTACTAACCTCACAGCTGTTCCTACAATGTACTTCAAATTTGGAAAGTGCCCCCAAAGACAAATGGTCTCTTGATATGCCAAGTTTCATTTTTATTGGGAGTGCACCTCTGGAGATATACAGTCCCAAAATGTGTACATCCCCATTTTTGTCAAATTCCAACTTTCATTTTGATAGGGTGTGCACGTCTAGAGAAATGCATTCCCAAAATGTGTAGATCACCATTTGTTGTCAAATTATTTTTTCACTTTTATGTTAAGCTTAATAGTTTGTGCTTCAATAACTTTGAAAAAGTTCAGCTGATATGCATTAGATTTGCCATGCTCTTTCATGAAGCAGACATCTCATAAAGTTGTAAGTTTTGTTTCAGTTGCATATGAGAACATTGAGATCCAATGTCCCAAAATGTGTAAATTACTTTTTTTTTTCACCTCACTTTCCTACCTGCAGGTTATATTGTTTGACCACTAGAGGTCACCAAAACACTAACTTTCTCCCTTGCTGCTCCCTCAACTCCACACCATTTGGAATTTTGGTCTGAAATTTTCAGGGTAGAATGAGCTTGCCCCATAGAACAAACCAGCATTGGTTTGGTGAAAAAAAATTAATACATTCCAAAGTTATTCAATTTTGAAATTTTGGGTTCTGAGCATGCTCCGCTCAGTTTTTTGGATAGCTGCACAGTGGCAAAAAGGGACTTGAGCACACAAAAAGGATTGTGAAAAAGGAATTTTAAATCCCACTTTGTGAGCACCAAAATATCCCTTTTCATGATCCGCCATCTTGTTTTTCAGTTTCTGGCACAAACAAAACATTATAACTTGCCCCACCAAAGTCTTCTGTAGACATCCAAGTATGAGTTTGTCCTCTGATCACTTCCCCATCCCCCAATGACACACCATACACTCTGTTTGGTACTCAGTAGGCTTTTTAGTCTTTATTGAACAAATCATCCATTTTCCAGATTAAACTTTTGATATCCAATTCATCACATATATCATCATCAACATACATTTGTTTAGCATACATTGGTCATATTTCCCAGATCTCCTTAGCCTAGGAGTATACCTAGATCCCCCCATTGTGGGCCGGATGTAAATCCCAGCACTTCTTTGTCTTACTCTGAATTCAAGCACCTGTGTAGACTGCGTGCCCTCTTCAGGAGCCTCCGGGCGTGCCCTGAGATCCTTCCCTACTCTCTCACCCAGCCCTGGCATAAACCCTAGGCCGGGTCCTCCCCCCTTTTTAGCCCACTAGATCACCTCCAGCTTGCTTTGGATGGTGGTCTTCCCCCCATTATAACCAACCCTTCCTAGCCCCACAAACTGTTCCTGCAACCCACCCTGATTGTGCGTCTCCACCCATCTATCACCAAACCTATTTCTGTATTAAACAAATCCAGCCCCATGTCAGACAGGTGTACCCCGTCCGACCTATAGTATTCCATATTGATTTCCTTCATGCTCTCAAGCCATATACTCTCTCCCCCTTTGGTGGCAAACAAACCTGCTACCATCTGATTCATTCTTTTCCTGGCTTTATCCAGGGCCTTATGGTCTTGGGCTTGCCTCCTCAATCTCATAGGCAATATCTCTGCCCATACCAAGGTGAATTCTGGCCACCACCCTTTTATGGAGTAATTATAAAAAGGGAAGGACAAATCTAGAATTCTCATTGGCTAAGACAGATCAGCTGACCATACATCAATTCTCTGTATACGCACAGTTATCCTGGCCTTAAACCACATTACACAATGAGCAGATCAGTCCTCCTACAACCAGAACTATCTTCCATCAGTCTCCCTACAACTAGAACTGATCTTCCACCACAAACATGGCCGCTACCTTTACACTGTAGAAACCATCAACTGGGACCTAAAATTAAAATTATCTTAAATATAAAATGAAACAAATTAATTAAATGTTGTTTACCAGATTGTCACACTCTCCTTACCCAGATTGTCACACTCTCCTTACACACAAAAATAAATTAGAAACATTAAGTATTGTTTATAGTTTTCATTACAACTGCTTGTTTGTTAACAGTGAACCCTCCTTCTATCTTTACCTGCTCATCAGGGAAATCTCTTCTGCTTTCCCTGACAAGTGAGATAATTGAGTCTCTGGCTCTAAAACTGGCCTTTGTTGTCTGTGTGTACAGCATGTTAGTAGAGGAGCATTCTGCTAGTAGAACTGAGCAGAATTTTGAATCCCTGTATTCCATGGTAAACATTCCATGATAAACATTCCATTTCTTGAATGTGGGGAAACACAGAGGGAAAAAAACAGAATGAAGAAAGTATGCAATACGACTATAGAAACAAAGAGAAGAGGTGGTAAATGACTCACCCTGCTGTTTATCTTTTAGGACAGATCGAGCAGTTCATCATGCTGTCAGTGAGTGTGGCAGTTTTGAACTACACTCATGCTTGCAGCACTGGGGAACTGAGAAGCCTCTCTTATGGCTTTGTTTTAGTTTTGTCTACAGAGTGAGGAGAATGAAATAAAATAAGGGGGACATGTGTCATACTTAGAATGAGAAAAACAGCATTTGTAAATTGTTGTGGCTGGCAGGGAAATATGAAGCTTAAGTGGGCAGGGAGGCACACACTGTATAACATTACTTTAATCTAGCAGCAATAAGCGGAAGGACTATTTTATGTTAAAAGCACAGATTCACTTATATTTTTATTTATTTAAAAATGTGTTTAGACTGGCCCGGTGGCACTGAGGGTTGAGGTGCTGGACACCACACCTTGCACCGCGCCAATGACCTGAGTCGGTGGGGGAGGGAGACGGATTGAACACCTCCGGGCAGCTCTCCTCTCCCGGCAGGAGGGCTAGGGATGCTTGGTGCTCTGGCATCCCCAGATGGAGGCCAGAGGTACCATCAAGCTGCCAGGCTGCACGTAAGAGCATGGCTGACGCAGGCAGGGTTGCGTTACGCCTTGGCATCAGATGTGCACCAGGCAGGGAAGAGGGGGATCTCAGGCTAACCACAAGAAATACCCCTCCAGCCCTGGATAGGTGATGGCCCTGCCATTGTCACTGCCACACACCCAACACTGGTTCCCCACCACTGCCTCCATGGTCTCCCTGGGTTGTCCTCCCCTGACCCAGGGAACCATACCAAACTTGAAGATGGCAGGGGAACACAGCAGAAGGTAGAGCAAGCTGGTGAGTGCAGTGGCCTGAGAGAGTTCCAGGCTGGAGGGCTACAAATAGAATAGAAAAAAAAATGTGTTTAAATATAGAAAAACTGTTTCAAAAAATAAAGGGACATTTTATAGGCGCAATAAGACACTCCAAGGTTTGCATTACGGTGTGATAACTGCACTCCTAGGGTCGAACTGCACTAGGCCTTTGGACTCATGCCTAACTATGCCCCTAGGAGTGCAGTTATCACACTGTAATGCACACCCCATCGTGTCTTATTGCTTACATGTCCCATTCAATCGGTAAATAAACGTCCAGCCAAAACTGGGTGCCAAGGTAGTTTCCCCCTGGGTGTATAATCAGCAAATCCGGTACAGGCCTTGTTCTCTACGTCTCTTGTAGCAAAGGCAACAGCTGCCCCCACCGCATTCCTCTTATTCCACTTACTGTAGCTGCACCTTGTTCCAGTCATGATATAGTTGCTCTCACAGCCCAGGAAAAGAAAGAGTGGCCACAGACCCACATTTCTAGCTTGTCATCCTTGCCTAGGCAATAAAACAGACTGTGTGAGATGCATCAATATTTGTTCCACCCCCGTCCCCCCATCACCCCCTTTTTTTTTTGGTCCTGCTTTGCAAAAGAAAAATGTCCAGTCCACCTGAAGGGGAATAAGGAAAACTTCATTAGTATCATTCAACCAGTTGTCTCACATACTGCATGTTTTGTAGCATCCAGACTTCCACCTGCCTAGCTTATTGATATCTCCTGCTGATCCCCCTCTGGCCACAGTCTGCAAGGCTGCTTCTATTCTAAGTGAGTGCGATGAGTACCCGGCGGGTCCTCATCTATGAAAAGCAGGCACTTCTGCAATAATGCCACCATTTGGGTACCAGTGACCCATGATCCATCCCCATGTAGAAACAATGGGCCATTGCTGATAGGAAGAACCACTGCATACACCCATAATGCTCTAACTAGGCATACCTGGGCCAGCTCCTGCCTACCCAGCTTCACAGTCTCTCCCTTTCTCACCTGGTTTGTCTATGACCATCTGATCATCAGGATGACTGCTTCCTTCTGCCACTGTAGGTCATCCCATTAAAACCTCCCTTCCATGCCCCATCCCATCCCTAATACCTTGCTCACCCTGATTGCCCCCTGGTACATAGTGGTAAAGATTGTGGAAAATACCACCGCCTCAGGTGAGGAACGGCATACCTTGGGAAGGACCTAAAGCAGTCGACCTAACAGGGCCACAGATATCAGTTGCCTCTTATCAGGCTCATTGCCTTGGACCCAGTGCCATCCCTGCATCATTCTCCGAATTAGGTTGCTCTTCTCCTGGTCCCTCCAACCCTTTAGGGTGCACACGGTGCCTATTGCCGACAGATGAACCCCCATGGTTGAGGATGCCAGCCCTTCCCCTCGAGCCATCAACAATGAACCTACCCATTTGTTCTTCAGTTACCGGCTGACTTACCTCAAATCCAAGCCTTTCTCAGAAGGCCTGAAAGACCTGCCAGGCTGTCTCATAAACCTTCAAGGTTCTTGGCACCCAGGAGCTTCAGAATAGGAGCTCGGCTCCTTCCACCCAATTTCCCATGCAGATTGTGGGATCGGAGCTTTTTGCTGCTCTGCCTCTGGGGCAGTGTCCCTGAAATGTTCTACCCGTAGGCAGGAAAGGCTATCAGCTACAGTGTTCCTTGTCACTTCTATGTGTCTATCTCTAAAGGATAGGTTTAGCCTTAGACCTTGTAGCACTAGTTGTCATACTACCCTCATCACCCTCTCTGACTTTGTTGTCTTCCTGTTTATCACTTCTACTGCCACCTGATTATCGCACCAAAAAGTGATTTTCTTGTTCCACAGCACATCCCCCATACCAGAGTAGCCACCCAAATTGGAAATATTTCTAGGAATGTGATGTCTTTCCTTAGGCCCTGTTGAATCCACCATTCCAGCCAGGGTTCCAACATCCTATTTCCTTTGAAATATGCTCCCATCCCTAGCCCCCGAGCCGCATCAGTGTAGAGTTTCAGGTCAGCATTGAAGAACCAGTCATCTTGCCAAAATGTGATACCATTGTATCATTCTAGAAAACATTCCTATTCCTGCAAATCATCCCTTGTACCCTTCTTGATATCCACCCAGTGGTGAGCTCTGGAAACACCTCTGGTGGCTTACGCTAGATGGTGTGTAAACACCCATTCAGGAGCAATGGCACAGCATGCAAAATTCACGTGCCTGAACAGTTCCTGCACCATCTGCAAGCGAACCCTCCTCTGGACCCTGACACCTCTTAGCAACTCCTTCAGTTGTAGGAGCTTGTCTTGAGGTAACTGGAACACACCCATGGTACTGTCGATTTAAATCCCAAGGAACTCAATATGTGGGTTGGATTCCTTCATCTTGTTGGGTGGCAGAGGCACCCCTAGGGTCTGGCACATGAAGCTGAATTGGTCCAACATTTGCTTCCCCCCCTCGTGTCCCTCCTTGATTAGTAGGAAATCATCCAAATAATGTAGTACTGCCTCGGAGTTAAATTTTGTGAGGAATACTCACTGCAACCAGGTGCTGAAGGTCTCGAAGGCTGCACACACTACCAAGCAACCCATCATCATGGCTTTGTCAAAGTAGTAGTCACCCCTGATCTAGAAGTCTAATAAGTCCTAAACCACAGGCCATACAGGGAGCAGACAGAAAGCAGCCTCAGTGTCAGTCTTAGGCATCCATGGAGCCCTGAGCACCCTGATCAACCTCATTGCCTCATGCATATGACACCTTGCCAGGGGTTCAGTTAATTTAGTTTCAGTGGAAGTCTAAAACTTTCAGGAGTCGAAATCTGGAAGTCATCCCAATTTTTGGGAAGTCAGGATACTTCCAGGATCCCACTTTTGGAAGTCAATATTGTAGGAAGGAAACTTTTTTGGAAGTTAATATAATACATTGGTGGTAAAATACAACTTCTGTCAGAACAATCCATCATTTCTGACTTCCATGCCTGCAATTTTGGAAGTCATCTAATCTTTGGTTTTACATCTGGAAGGCAATGACTTCCTCTCCCTTTATCTTGGAAGTTTTTGCCTTATTTTTGGAAGTCAAATACTTCCAAAATGGAGTTGACTGAAGCCGTTGCACCTTGCTATCCTCTTCATTGATGTAGTCATTCACCGACTCACCCATAGAGTAGGATAAATGGTGGATCAATCTGAATTTGCTCGGTTGCTTCTTAGGAACCAGGCCCAGTTGGGAGATCCTAAGGTCAAGTAATAGCCGTTCAGGGAAAGGGCCTTCAACTCTTACTGCCGCTACCTCTTTGTTAATCTTCTGGAGAAGGGGATTCTCCCTTCCCTTCACTGACTGCAGGTTCTTCGCCTGCATTGATACCCAGGACCCCTTGTAACAGAGGCTAAAACCTCTCCAAAAACCCTCTTCCAGTGTCCAAGCTGCCCACACATCTGGATAACCTAGTAGTCATGCCGACAAGACCTCCCGTCTAATCGGGGTCCTGGCCAAGAAAAGATTTTGCTATTTTCCCTTCCCCCTCTCCTTGACCCTTCTGTCCCCTCCCCCTCCTCTTCCTTAGTTAAAAGCCTAGGCCCCCCACCCCCATAAAAACCCCCTGCCAGTCCCACCCCTCTCGAATCAGGTGGCCTGCTTGAAAGGGCTGGTAGTTGTCTGTGGGGCTCCCTACACTCAATGGGCATGTCCTGCAGCTCAACACGGGGTGTCCACCACCATATTTGGAGCACTGATGCTGAGAATGGCAATTTTGCCAAGAGCAGTAAGCCCTGTTGAAACCCCAACAACATTTTTGAGCTGAGCCTGCTGTCCTGCCATAATCACCCTCCTTGCCCCCTGGCACCATTATGGTCTCAAACCAGATATCCGATTGCCATGTATCCCAGTGTAAGTCCTCATCTGTTGCCATATGCGTTTGGAACATCTCGTCATACTAAATCCAGTTTGTGCCTCCCCTCATCTTGTACGCACTATGAAGAATTAGGAAATAGGCCAGCAGTGGTCTTGCCAGCTCTGGCCTTTTCTCTTGAACTATGGCGCTGTAGTGGATAAATCCCACTGTCCATGCATCCCACATTTTTCCTTTTTTGGCCTTGTCCCCACCTTTCTTACCCAGGAACATGACTGCCATTGCCATACCCTTCTCCCCCACATTCTCCTTTTCCTCATGCTTTTTTAAACTCTGCTTGGTCACCAGGGAAAACATGTTGAAATTCTCCCTCTTCTAGATTTTTTCTTTCATAGCCAGGGGGACATGGTTGCCTAGATGTACCCCCACAGGGGCCTATGTCCAGACTACCCTGTCTCAGGGGGTCCTGCCAGTCTGGTCACCCTGCCTATCCCCTTTTTCCCTTTTTTAATTTCCCCGGGCACCTTCTGTAGCTGTGTGACCCCAACTATCCCTCATGGCTTCTAGCATCTATTACTCATATTCTTTTGTACTCTCTTCCACAGTGCTAACTGAGGTACGGTACCTGTGCAGGAGAGGCCCGGTGCCTCAGACAAGGGTGTGGTCACTAGTAATGGCAGATCTGGAGGAGGTGTGGGCTGCGGAGGGGCATTCAGATCTCTATCTGGTGCCGAAGGTGGGACCAGGATTGGAACCATGAGCACTGGTTCGGGAGGGCAATGAGAAGGAGGGTCAGCCAGTGGAGCGACTATCCCCGGAGTGGGAGCCAGCCATGGTTCACTTGGGGTTTCTGGCCCCTACGGTGTTGGCTGTCCCCATGCAGGCTGCTTACCCTACCGGGTGCCCCTTCCCGATCCAGCCTTATCACCCACTTTTCTTTTTCTCCCCCGCCTTTGTGGATCCGGCGCTCCCTGCACCTCACCCATGGCATCTAGGAGCTTCTTCACCTGCTACATCATTTGATTCCATTGCTTCATGGCTTCTTCTTTAGATGTCTTCTTTTTGGGAGCTATTTCATACCTCTACAAAACAGAATGCTACAGAAACATAAAGATCCTGCTAGTCACATAGGTGCATGGACAGTTATGCTTAACACCATGCTGTTCCTTTTTTTTTCTTTTGAGCCTACCACCATGGGTGTGGGGAAGGGGGGTTAACACAACAAAACCAAGGCACCGGGGATAAACCCCCCTAGTATGTGAGGCCTCAGCCATCCTGGTCTTAGCCCTGCGAGAGTCAAGGGACCCCTTTTTACCTGTGTCCCACTCTGGAGTTGTACTCTTCTTCTCACTGCCTCCTTGGGTCTTCTTGTCCAGAGCACATCCCTTGCAAGGCGCTGAAAAGTAAAATCCCCTGGTAGTCACCGCTAGTAGTGTTTGCTGGCCCCAAACACTTCAAAAGGAAAAAAACTCTGATTCGCTTGCAGCAGAAAGATCAAAACCCACTCACACCCATCCGCGAGTGACTTGTAACTTCTAGCAGCACTACCGACAAGCAAACTTCTTCAACGAGACAAAATTCCAGGAAAAAACTCTGTCGGCACCCGTATCTTGAAAACGAAGCGAGATACGGATTTTGTGCTACCCGCACCTAAGATCACCTTTAGGTGAACTAAGCCCATGAGGAAGTTTCAAAGTCATAAATTGCACTTGCAGTAATTTTTTTTCCGTAGGTTGTATGGTTACTGAGATATTAGCAAATAGCTGTTACAAGGGTTCCTTTTCAGTACTATGGGGCTGCTGTGTGGCTCCGTTTTTATGTGTAAGTGGGAGTACAGGTGCATTCCCACAGACATATATCATTATGTACAAATGGGCAGTTTGGTGGGAGCTGTGTGTATGTATTTATATATATATATATACAGTATATATGTGTGTGTGTATATATATATATATATATATATATATATATATACACAGTATAGATAGATAGATAGATAGATAGATAGATAGATAGATAGATAGATATCACATGTGTAAGTGTTTTCTGTTAGCACCCTTTGCAGACTATGTGGGAGACCTTTTGGTACCATGCATTTCTGCTTAAAGTTGAACCAGCATGATATACTGTGGTGATTTGCATATACAGCCCACGGTGCTTTGCATAATGTGGGTATGTGTGATTTTGTACTTCTTTGAAACTTGGCTTCCCAGCCAGTGCCCTTGGGGTAACCATTGCCTCAGTGCTTGCATGCTGAGGTTCTTTGTCCTTTATACATCTCTACATATCCCTCTCTCTCTCTCTCTCTCTCTCTCTCTCTCTCTCTCTCTCTCTCTCTATATATATATATATATACATACATACACAGTATCTGTCATGTTCCTGAGGAAGAATTTTAACAATTTTAACCAAGCAGAGGATTTACAGTCTAGCATAGACCACTTCTCTTTTTCATTCAGATTTAATTAAGGGATCCAGTCCTGAGTTATTCTTCTTAACTTAATTCAGTGTGTATGAGCCAGTTAAAGTTTTAAAGCAATCTAGACCCAATTCAGCTCACATCAACTTTGGAAAACATAATATTTAGACCCAGTTTAACCTGTGTTTCACATATCTTCTATAGTTTTCTCATCTTCATTATTTATTATTCAAGAAATCCCCACAAAAACAAGACCTTTATCCCTTAGAGTTCATCTGCCTCCATAACGTATTCCCTACTTGAAATATTAATGCTCTGTTGTGACACCATAATCTGTTACCATGGTAATAACTGTAATGATATGAGCAGAGTTATATGATATCAGGTTGAGAAGAAGCAATAGGAGTTGATCAGTTCTCAAGGAATTGGTGATAAATGTGATGATATGAGCAGAGTATTATGACATCAGGTTGAGAAGAAGCCATAGCAGTTGATGAGCCCTCAAGGAATAACTATCCTGTTTCAGGCACATGACCTCAGTAATAAATAATGGGGATAAGAATTACAGAGCTAATGAAAAATATGAACTGCTTTGTTTGCAAATAATATGTTTTTCAACTCCTTCTTAAGCAGCACTTTTTTTATGTTCCTCTAACCTAAATGGGGCCCAGACCTCACTAGCACATGAAGCCTGAAGACTAAATTTAGAGAACATTGCTTGAATTTAGGATCAGATGCTATTTCCTCCAAACTGATAATTGAATTTCTTTAGACTTAACACAGCTCATCTAAGTTTATATTTACATTTCACAATATGTGTTAACCTGAACAATTAGTCAATTAGTCAAGAACTCCTTGGCCAAAGAAGCATAACTAGAAAATATATCAAGAACCAGATCTCCCATCTACCCCAGTGGTTCTGAGGGTTGAGGCACTGGATGCCACACCTTGTGCCATGCCGGTGACCAGGGTTCAGGAATGGACCCAGGTCACCTGGGGTCGGCAGGGGAAGGGGAGTATTAAGAATCCAGAGGACTGTTCTCCTCTCCTAGGGAGGGTTAGGGGCTTAGCTCACTGCACTAGCAGCCCCCAGTGGTGACTGGGGGTAGCAGTAATCAGCATGCCAATACCTGAGGTAAGGAGCAGTGGAAAGCCTGTGAGCACGTACGGGAGTGTGCGCATTGCACACTGGTTGTCACTGCACGTCCGCTCCCTGGGGAACCATAGCACATAATCTCCCTCCCTGCAACGGTATGAAGCTGCTTACAGACAGACTGATCCAGGGTGCCAAACAAAGCCTGATGGCTAGGGAAAGGTTTCAGGGTGATGTAGTCTCCCGTTCCAGTCCCCATTGCTGGTGGGTCCCCTCCATAGGGGGGGAAGCTATGGTCCTCCTCACTTCAGTGGTCATGGCAGAGGATGGCTCCATGGGGTTCAGTTGAGCGACTGCATAAATGGCTGAAGGCATAAGTACCTTAGCTGTATAGAGTGAATAAATAAAAAGAACCAGATCTCCCACTCTTCATCTAAACTGTTTTGATTTTTATCTAAACATAACTGTCTTAGTTTTTGTGAATTCATTTGTAACTGAAACTTCTATGATAAATCATAGAACTAATTTAGTTTTGGCTGTAAAATAGGTCTACTTTGTAATGGAAGAAGCAAATCATTGGTGTATGCAGCGATAGAAATTTCTGTTTCACCAACAAAGTCAGAAGACAGCTCTGATAATTTGAAAAAGGACTGTTTGGAGGTCTGAAACATGTCAGGCAGCATTGTGCCTGTTTGTTTGGTAGAGTTTTAATATGCTACCATAAATTTTATGTGATTCCATATTTTTTTCTGCATCCCTCTTATGAGTTTTTGTGTGCTCGAAACCTTTTTGTTGCTACCTTGTGATACAGAATCAAAAGCTTGTATGTAATCAATGAACACGATATACAGCTTTTGTTTTCAGAGAGATACATATTTTCCTGCCAAATGCCTTAGAACAAAACAGTTATCTAGTGTATTACAATTTATCTTGAAACCTAATTTTAAAAAAAAGATAGTCACCCAAATGTCTTGAGCTATTCATTTACTATTTCAAGAATGATTCTAGTAAATATTTTTAAAAAAAGACTAAAATACTTACAGGCCTATATATACTGTGGTCCAGAATGGTTATCCCTATCATTTGGTGAATAAACAATAGACCCCCAACTGGATTAGGTCAGGGCTAGGAGCCTTGCTGCATTTAACTGAATGTATAGCCATTTGTGCTTCATGTTTGTTAACAGGGCATATTGATGAATTATCCATTCATTTCAATATATGCATCCATATCTGTGTGGTTATTATCATAAAATAATGTTATGAAATGCAACTCCCATTGCTCAGCAGAGGTACATGTATCATTTGAGTAGCTAAAATTAGCTGCAGTACACAACAAAACAGCTCCACTTCCAAGGAGTGCGCAGGACAAAAATGCATAAGTGAGGAAAGCAATATCAGCACCACTCCAAGCTGTTCTGAGAAAAAGAGCTTTATTGAAGTAAAAAAACATATCAGAGCTTAGTAAAATCAAACACAGCCTGTAGCAGAGTAGCATCACCCTGATGACACACTAGGTGTGAAACTGTTACATGCGTGTGCATGTATCACTCTCGGTGTAGGGATGTCCTCCACTGGCAGACAAGCCCATAAGTAAAAGTGCACACTATAGTAGTAGGGGGAACTATTTTTACTATTTTAGCTTTAAAGCACATTTCCCCTTTTTTTCATTTATTTTTATCTGTTTATGCCCCCTTTTCCAACCCAGCTGCCCACTTCTTTGGGCAGCCAAGCCCTGCCGCACCACTTCCACTTGACCACTGTCCCTCTTGATGCTGCATCCCCTGACTGTACTGACATATCCCTTCACTGGGGGGGGCCCCACCAACCATGGAGGAGACCAGGAAGGGCAACTTCTCCAGTGCCCAATGGCACCTTCGCTTCCATCTTTGCCGCGGAGCAGTGAGGGTACAGCATGGGGCAATCTCAGGCTTTGCAGCACTGGGAAAGCAGGTCGCCATCATCTAGGTGGCTGGACAGCCATTTTCCATGTTATGATCTCTGCCCACTAGAACACATGCAGCGGTGTCCTGGCATGGTCACGCATACAGCATGAGGTCACCCACTCTGCAATGCGTGATGCTGATACTGGCAGCCAGGAGCTAACAAAGGGTGGTGCATTTGTGGCCCTCCCCCAGGAGGAGAGCATCCAAAGGACACTCTGGAGCCCTCCCTGCCAGCCTCCACTCCTGTTATCCTGGGCTAGGGAGCGAATATGGGTCACCAGTGTGCCAGGTGAACCCTTTCGCCCAGGGCCACGGAGCCTGCTATCTTTTTTTTAATATATTTACTTCGGGGGACCCATTTTATAAGTTGCATATGACATATCAAAGTGTGGTTTGTGAGCTGTTAAAAGCAATTGTCAGGTGCTAATGGCACTTGTTGCAATCACCAAGCACCTCATTATGCACCTGGGGTGTGTTCTTATCAGCTGATAAGCCACAGCTTGTTGTGACTTATTCCTTACTTTACCTGGAACCTGCATCATTTATCTTATTTTTCAGCGAGTTTAGTACTAGCATAGACTCACTGTCATGCAAATAATTCAGTACTGTGTCATTTGTAAGGCCATCATAAAGAACAGTCCATGTATTCAGGTCCCACTATGAGAACTGGGAGACCTGGGTGCCATGAATACAAACCATCAAAAGCATCCCTCATTTAATCCCGTATTTAGATGTTAAAGTATTTGGAGGTATTTGGTGGAATATACATATTAATCATGAGAATTCAAACCCCCAGATACTAATAGAAACAATAATTAATGCTCATAGGATTTTATTAACAGAGGGGTCAGAAAAGCATTAATTTTAAAGTAACATACTAATCATTATACCACCCTTTCTGCATGTCTTACCTTTCTTACAGGTGTCTGGATCAATTTATAGTTATTAATATTAATATCCATTTCACCTAATTGCCAAGTCTCCTGTAAACAAATAATAGAGAACCTATTTACAAAATCAACCACTCAGCGTACCCCCATTGTGAAGTCAAACCTGCAATAATCCAGGAAATACATTAATATGTGAGATGAAATAAGGGTACAGTATCATTTACAACATGAAGTGGGATTACTGTAACAGTGTAGTCACCGAAAGCTAGCCAACAGGAGGAATCTTTCTGTAATATGAGCGTCATATTTGTATATACTGGATCTTTCAAATCAGATCTTTAAACTGGAATATTCCCAGTACAACAGATATTATTAACCACATACTGTAGATCTTGATGTTATCCATGTTTTTTTTTTTAGCAAGGATTCTGTCAGCAGTTTCTCTATTTTCGTAGATGAGATCTACAGTACTTGTACCCCCATCATTCCTTCCCACTCTTTGTGAAGTTATGACCCCCTTTTTGCCTAATGGGATCAGAAGAAAATTTCTAAAAAATGGTACAGACATAATGAATCCATTTTTCATCATTTTCATTAAACAGAAGTACCATCCCAAATATACTTTAAGTGACTGGTCTGTTACTTACTGAGGTAGTCCCATTTGATGGAAGCAACCTTGACCTGTTTAAATTAGTCAGAATTAGTTTGGCCCTTTCAAGAGGAGACCATTACTCCAGAAATAGTTTGCTATTCTATATGATGTGCTACACACATAGTAGGCATGCAATTTAGTTCATGGTTATCTTTCAATCTAACAACCTCTACAATATCCCCATTGTTGCTTATAACACCCCTTTGTCTTTTGAATAGGTCAGTTATCTGCTCCAGCAAGGACCCCGGCCCCCCAATTTACTGTCTCTTTCTATTCTAAATGAATAAGCCTAAGAACCCTAGGGTCTTGCATCAGAGCTTCCCTGGCCTGCATAAGGGGACCCTTTTCTTTCCTCATTGCCATATAAAGTATTTATAGTAGCCAACTGGGTGGGAGAAAGGGTAGATTCTAATATTTGAATTGATAGGTGGTTGTTTAACTGTAGAAGATCAGATAATTTATTCTGTTGAATCAGAGAATTATTAAGTTTATATCCTGTATCATTAACTGTCTTACAGAGCAACTGATTCCAGTTGTCCTTTACTGACTGCAGTTCAGCTCTTGCTGGTTATAGTTTTGCTAGTAAGCCAACACTATCTTTTACAATCTCCTGTGACTACTATTTGACATTTAGTGGAGTTTTATCAACATATTTTTCTCTTATACCACAGATATTCTCAAATGGTTCCACTGTGGAAGTATCAGCTTCATGTGACCCAAATACAGTGGATTCCACTTAAGTGCACTTTGGTTTAGTGCACATTCCATTTTAGTGCACAACTTTTTGTTTTCCTGTTTTTTTTATTTGCCTTCTGTATTATCAATTCCGCTTAAGTGCACTCTGTATAAGTGCACTTTTCGGTTAGATACACCAACTGCCACATCACTGACACGTTTAACTATCTACAATTAGTGCCAAATTAGTGCACTTGTTTTAACGAGGTCTTGTGGTTGCATTTAACACATCTGCTCAAGCCATTAATGCTTCTCTGCATTCAGTCAGCGGTAGGCAGAATAGCATGAAATGGTGAAAAATAACACTGACTTTGGCCCAGAAAATCCAAGTGCCCCAGCGCTTGGAACAACAGAATGTTAAATGCATAGATGTTGCAGCAGAATTTGGTGTAGATGTGTCCATTGTGGCATGAATTGTTTTAAACAGTTGGGAGCATTGTGATTATCAGACACACAAACGCAGACGAGCAGGAAAAAGTGAGGAGGTTGAAGCTGCTCTTTTAAGATGTTCACTGCAGCCTGAGGTATGGATGCACATGTCAATGCTCTGGTTTTGGTAAAAAAGGCAGAAGACCTAGCATTAACCATGGGGCTAAACTTTATCACCACCAATGGCTGGTTGAGCAGCTGGAAAGAGCAGAATTGCATAATTTTCAAAAGGTGTCATGGGGAGAAAAAAGACACCGACAGAGAATCGGAAGACAGTAGGCTAACCACTGTGCTCCCACAAATTTTAAAAGACTGTGCTTTATACTGCTTATTGTTTTCACCAATAAATATTATTTCTGTTTCAACAGCAGTCAACGAAAACTTTATTAATGGACAAATGGCAACTTTGGGTAAATGCACGTACCGCTTATATGCACAATTTTGCCACACAAAAGGAGTGTGCATTTAAGTGGAATCCACTGTATATTGTTTCATTAAAGTGTTTTGGTTTCTTTTTTTTTTCTTTTTAAATTTCTGCTTTATAACAATTTCAGAATCATGTGGCTTTTATTTTATTATACAAGGGCTGAAGTCTGATCTAATAGGTTAATTCAATAAGTCTTATTTGCCAGTTTGAATTGAGGAATATTCATTAGGCATAAAGCTACAAAACAACTCAGTGGGAGTGGCAGGGCTGCAGTAGAGTGTCCAGGAAGGAGCTGCTGGAAGGGGAGTGGGACCACATTTGGCAGTCCTTGAAGTTCTAAGCAGTTGTTGCTGCAGATGTCAGAGGGGAGCAGTGTGGAGAAGTGGGATCATAATCAGCAGTCTCTGGATTACAGCTATGGAGGGTAAGATTGAGGAGGGCTCCCTGCAGAGCCAATAGAAAAGGGGCCAGAAATAGCTGTTCTCACCCACAGCCAATCAGCGCAGGTAGTGGGTAAATCCAAACTTGCAACTGGGTTACGAATAGTAAGGCTAAGCCACACCATTTCTGAAACTGCTAAACAACTCAGCGGGACTGTCATGACTGCAGTTGAGTGGCCAGGAAGGAGATACTGGAAGGGGAGTGGGACCACATCAGCAGTCAGTGGAAGCCGCAGGAAGGGGAACAGGACTGTATTCAGTGGGCCTTGGAGTCCTGAGCAGCCATGGCCATGGAAGTCAGAGGGGAGCTGGGTGTAGGAGCAGGACCACAATTTGCAGTCCCTAGATTACAGCTGTGGAGGGCAAGACTGAGGAGGGCTCCCTGTAGAGCCAATAGAAAAGGGCCAGAAAGAGCTGTTCTCACCCTCAGCCAATCAGCGCAGGTGGCAGGTGAATTCAAACTTGCAGCTGGGTTATAAGTCTTCAGGCCCAGCAGAACCATTCCTGAAGCTGCTAAACAACTCAGCAGGATTGGCCCGGCAACAGTCAAGCAGACAGGAAGGAGCTGCTGGAAGTGGAGCAGGACCACATCGGCAATCAGTGGAAGCTGCAGGAAAGGGAGCAGGACTGCATTCAATGGTCCTTGGAGTCCTGAGCAACCATTGCTGCAGAAGTTAGAGGGGAGCTGTGCAGAGGAATGGGGCTGCAATCGTCAGTGCCTGGATTACAGCTGTGGAGGGCAAGACTGAGGAAGGCTCCCTGTAGAGCCAATAGTAAAGGGGCCAGAAAGAGCTGTTAATCCACTTTTTCCTCTCTCCCACTTATGCACCCCCCACCACCACCACCTCCTGTTTAAATACACTGTCAAACCACTCCCCAAAGAGATCATCCTATTGAGAGATGGTAGGAGAAGGGGAAGATCGAGGATGTCATTGCAGGAGTCTTTACCAAAGAGCTATGCCCAACCGCAGCAGAAGGACCACTATCTCATCAAGGTACTGTGTCTATTGTTCCACAAGGGCACTGAAACCATGAACACTGCCCACCATGGGTGCTGACTTTCACTGATCATAGGCACTATGGCAGTGTGGACAAGCACTATTAACAAATTCTGGTGGTTCCCACTGTGGGAGGGTGGATATCTCTATGTCCAAATCAGGGACTGTTGTTGGGGTGGCTGGGGAATTATGGGTCAGTGAACACGAGAGCTTCATAGATTGTTTAAGTTTCAGATTTCAGATTGCTAAGATTTCTCTGAACAAACTCTACTGAAGTTTTTTTCATGCTGAACTGCTTCTATTAGTTTCAGGTTGCTCAAGTAAGCTGAATTGTTTCTATCAGTTATGGATTATAGTGTATGGGAGAGGGCTGTTGTGCATAAAAATTGATGGAAACACAATGCTATTGTACCATCGATGTGACATCAGGATGCTGTTGTACCATCTTGAGTACATCACATCAATGGTACAACAGCATTGGTCAAGACTGCGTATGTGCAGCTCTTTCAGTGCGCTGTACTTGGGGAAACGGCTGTTCACCGTGACTACTCCGGTCCGGTGAGTAGAACCACATGAAGGGAAAGTAAATCTTAATTAATGGCAGCAGCGACATTTTATTAAAAAAAAAAAAACATTTATCTGAGAGCGAGGGGCCATGTTTTATAAATAAAAAATGTTTTTTATGTGACAGTGGTCAGGCGGGAGGAGACCGGGATAGAGTGGAGATTGTTCTCCAGATGAGCGGGGTGTGGCGAGTGACAAAGTCAGATAATCTCATAGCTAAGTGAGCAGCTGCTTATTTTACTGTTGCCCCATCACTGTACAAGATAATGGATGAGCAACAGTAAACAACAACAGTTATTCACTTCTCGAGGTTGTATGACAACCAAAAATCTCTCAAGCTTGGCTCTTGAGATTTATGGTTGTCATAACAACCTCTTGAAGTGAACAACATTGTTGTTGTTCACTGTCGCCCATCCATTATCCTCTATGTTCAGATTACTGTGAAGTAACACTACTGTGGTTTTCGTATCAGTTGAACTGTTTCTGTTAGTTTCAATGAATAAGTAGCAGTTAGGAATACTTTACAGTTTGGGCATTAAGTACATCTCTAGTGTAGGCTAAGCTGCTCTAGCGAAGATTTCTGTATTTAGTTATACTGCACTGTATCTGGCCTTAAGGGCATCTCTAGTCATTAGTCATTTGCTTTTTTTCTTTTGAGACTATCGTGGTCAAATGGAAATATGTAGTTGGAGACATCATGGGTCAGTGTGGAGGGGGAGAGGGGTGCTGTTTGAAAATGCGAGAAGGGGAGGCTGGCCTTGACAGGGACACTGCTGGGGAAGGGGACTTCGTCTAATTGATGGAGAGGAAGCAGATTAGTGGGATGTAATGACCGTGGGGCTACAATGGCCATGAATACATTATGGAGGTTAGGATGCTGTTCAATATGTGGCAGGTTAAGGAATTTAGAGACTGCTGAGGCACGCATTTTCTGAGAGGAATTAGACAGTTGGATGAAGGACATGAGTACAGGAGTAAAGAGGCAGACCTATAAAGATAGCTGGGGGAGGAGTGAATCTGCTTTTGAGGGACCAGAAGTGTGATGGGGTCAGCTGGAACTATGGAATGACAGGCCAGGCTTGGGGGTGACAATCCAGAAGGGGTTTGATACAGGACGGAGAGGTGAGTGATAGATGGCAGAGAGTGGGTACTGCTAGTGAAACATAGAAACATAGAATTTGACGGCAGATAAGGACCGCTTGGCCCACCTAGTCTGTCCATTTTCCTACCTAATAGATAAGCTGCAGATCCTAGTTAACCAACAACTTACTTCCTCTTACCCGCCACTAGGACTGCCTTATGCCTGTCCCATGCATTCTTGAAGTCCCCCACTGTTCTTGACTCCACAACCTCCTCAGGGAGGCTGTTCCGTGCATCCACAACCCTCTCAGTGAAAAAATACTTCCTCACATTACCCTGAGCCATCCCCCCTCTATCTTCAAATTGTGCCCCCTTGTTCTTGCACATCTCTTTTTCTGGAAGATGCTACCCTCTTGGACTTTGTTAATTCCCTTGAGGTACTTGAAAGTTTCTATCATGTCCCCTCTCTCCCTTCTTTCCTCAAGAGTATACATACTAAGCTCCTTTAGTCTTTCTTCGTATGTCTTCTGGTGCAGACCCTGCACCATTTTGGTTGCCCTCCTCTGGAAAGCCTCCACTCTGTCTACGTCTTTGCAGAGATGGGGCTCCAGAGCTGCACACAGTACTCCAGATGGGGTCTCACCAACTGTTGGTACAGAGGGATAACAACTTCCTGTTTTCTACTATTGATGCCTCTTCCTATGCATCCCAGTATCCCCCCAGCGTTTCTTACTGCCTTCTCACATTGCTTGCCCACCTTTAGGTCATCTGATATAATTACCCCCAGGTCCCTTTCTATTTTTACTGATGTCAATATCTCACCCCCCATTGTGTACACTTTCGCTGGGTTTCTGTTTCCCATGTGCATTACCTTGCACTTCTTTGCATTGATTCTGAGCTGCCCTACATTTGACCATTCCTCCAACCTTGCAAAGTCCCTTCTCATCCTTTCCACTCCATCTTGTGTATCAACCTTGTTGCAGATCTTTGTGTCATCTGCAAAGAGACATACTTTTCCTTCCAGTTCCTCTGCAATGTCTTTCGGATGAGACGTTAAACCGAGGTCCCATCTTCCTGGATTGGTGGTAGTTCAGGTGGATGTTAAAGATCCCATGGCACTTATCGAAAAGAGTAGGGGAATTTCCCCGGTGTCCTGGCCAAATTTCCCTCACTCACTAAAAATACCACCAACAGCTTAATCTGGTTCAAGGTCAGTTGGCATTCATCTGTATCCCCCTCCCCCGGGTCGTGCCTGAAAATAGGCAGGATTTGTCTAGTGCACTTACCCGGTCAACAAAAGCTAAATAAAATAAAAAAATAAAATGTCACTTATAAAGACATTAAAAAGGACCGGTCCCAGTACTGAACCCTGCGGTACCCCACTAGTAACCATCCTTTCTTCACTGTGTACTCCATTTACTATTACCCTTTGCGTCCTGTTGTCTAACCAATTTTTTATCCAGGCTACCACCTTGGGACCCACCCCAAGGCTGGCTATCTTGTGTATTAATCTTTTGTGTGGGACTGTATCAAATGCCTTGCTAAAATCTAGGTAGGCCATGTCCACAGCCCCTCCCTGGTCTACTACTTTGGTCACCCAGTCAAAGAAATCTATTAAATTTGTCTGACACGACCTTCCCATCGTGAATACATGCTGCCTTGGGTCCTGTGCCCCACTGGCCTCTAGGTACTCAACAATTCTTTCCTTCAGAAGTGATTCCATCAATTTCCCTACCACTGAGGTCAAACTAACTGGTCTGTAGTTTCCTGCCTCTGTCCTGCTCCCACTTTTGTGAAGAGGAATCACATCTGCCCTCCTCCAGTCCTCAGGTACCACCCCATCCTCCCATGATTTGTTAAAGAGAGTAGTCAGCGGTGTCACTAGTTCTACCCTTAGTTCTTTTAGAATTCTTGGGTGAATCCCATCACGCCCCCCATTGCTTTGTCCACCTTCAATTTTATTAGTTCTTTCAGAACCGTTTCTTCTGTAAATGGACTGGTATAGACCCCCGTCTTCAGAGTGTTTCTCTGGTTTGGTTTAGGTAACTCCCCCTCCTCTTCCTTTGTGAATACTGAGCAGAAATATTCGTTCAGTATCCCTGCTTTTTCACTGTCACCCTCTACCCACATTCCCTCCCCTTTATTAAGCTTCAGTATCCCCTCCTTTGGTCTTTCTTCACTCCCTAATGTACCTATTAAAGGTCTTATCTCCCTTCTTAACAGAATTGGCTATCTTTTCCTCGGTTTGGGCCTTTGCTATTCTGACTGCCTTCCCAGCCTCTTTCTGCTTTAACTGATAAAGTTCTCTGTCTTGCTCCTTCTGTGTTTCCTTATATTTCCTGAATGCTGTCCTTTTTTCCTTAACCTTCCCTGCCATCTCTTTTGTGAACCATAGCGTTTTTTTTCTTCGTTGTGTTTTATTGATTTGCTTTACACAAAGTGGTAGTAGAAAAGGGTTTACAAAGACCCAGGTAGGGGTGCTCAGCTCACCAATAGGGACAATAGAAAACAACATGCTTGGGGATTTCCAGTCTCCAACAGGTACTCGCTGCTGTTGGGCACCATGGCCAAAGGGGTATCGGAGGAAGCAGAGGGCAGGGGTCAAAGGAGAGGAAGGGAAAATGTAAGGGGGATGGGGAAGGGGTGACAGGTCCAGCAAAGGCACATAGGAAGCTTGGAGTGCAGTGTATGCAGTAAAGGAGAAAGGAGGGAAGAGATGCACAAGGATGAAAAACAAGTGGCATGTGGACAAAAGGGAGTCAGAGTGGGGGAGCATAGGAAACCGGATGTAGTGCAGAAAAGAAAGAGGGAACACGGAGGGCAAAAAGGGATGCAGAGTGGCACTGGACTAGATGATTATACAGAAAAGGGGGTGGGCAAAACTACCTACTTATCAAGGCTATCTGGAGAATCCCTGGCAGGGGACAGACATATGGAGAAGCAGGGGATTGCAGAGCTAGGGGCAAAGGGCAAAGGAGGTAGTGTTGGATGCCAACAGGAAAGACAAGGGAGAAGATATAGAGGTTGAGGGGGTTAGGGCTCAAGGTGAGGATTTGAGAGGGGTGGTAGTAAGGGACAGGAGGGTAGAACAGATGCCTGTAACTTGGCAAAGGAGAACTGTGATGGAGGTAAACCAGAAGGAAAAAGGGGGCATTGTGCTACTGATTGGTGACTTGATCATAAAGGGTATCAAGTGGGGGACCAGAAACAGTGCAGTTTGGATGGAGTGCATGCCTGGCATGACAGCACTGGAGATAATCCACCATATTCCCTCATGGGGTAGGAAACAGGTGAGGAATCACATCAGATGTTCCATTTGGGGACAAACGATATGGATGGAAATAGTCTCCTGAAGGAACAGGTGAGATTTAAGGCTATAACTAGGTTTTGCAGTGGTCTATGCTTCAAATCTCTACCCTTTTTAAAGATTTACCAGTGCCCAGAGCTAGCACAGAGAGAAAACAAAGGATAAAGGAGTTCAGTAGTTGGCTGGTGAAATGTGTATGCAGATGGGACATGGGCTGGTAGGGGACTGGGGGGCAACATGGGATGATGAGAGTCTCTTTGCCCCTGACAGGCTGTACCTTAAAAGAAAAGGTACAGCTGTACTGAAATGTAGGCTGGGGGAGTTCTTTGAAAAAGCATATAATTTAAACCAAACAAGGGGGGCTAGGAATAAAACCACATCTAACTATGGCAGAGAAGGAAGGCCCTAGCCCCCAGAAGGGATGAAGTGATAGGTTCTGGCATACCCTTGGGGAGGGAAGAGGAGAGGGAGGAGGAGGACTGTGGTGGAGGGGTTTAGTGGTAAATGCTAGGAGCTTAGCAAATAAGAAGGAGAAGCTGGTAACCGTCATTGTGCACAAAGGACGGGACATAATTGTGATTATGGAAATATGGTGAATGGAATATCACACGTGGGAGACGGCTATCCCAGGCTACAGATTGTTCAGGAAGGAGAGACAAGAAGTTTGGGGTAGCTGTATAAATTGGGAAGGACATAAAGGTTATGAGAGGAAGGAGGGAGACAGGGAAACTGAACTCCTATGGGTAACACAGCAAAAGAACGGGGAAATCCTTGAGACTAGGCATAGTTTACAGACCACCTACACAAAGGGAAGAACTGCATGGGTTGATGTCACAGGTGATTGTGAGGATGACTCTCAAGGGGGAAACACTTCTGGTGGGGGACCTAAACCTCCCAGATGTAGACTGGACCATTCCAGCTGTCTCTTGGATTCTGGAGGCGCTGCAGTGGGTGTTCCTACAGCAGTTGGTCAAAGAACCAACTAGGGGAAACAACCTGCTGGACATGGTTTTAACAAATGGGGAGAGTGTGGAGGAGTGATCATGGGGGAGAAGCTGAGAAACAGTGACTACAGGACCATCAAGTTCAAGGTGAGAGAAGGGAAGGAGGTGTGCCGAACAAACACAATGGTGCTGGAGTTCAGGTGCACAGACTTCGACATGATGAGAAGGATAGTGAGGGAGGAGATGGAGGGCATAGAAAACATAAAAGATGTGGACGAGTTATTGGGACCTATTAGAGACAGGGAAGGGGAGGCCATGCAAATGTGTATTAGGAGGGTTAAGAAGGGTACAAGACATTGGATACCACTCTGGTTCACTAGGGAAGTGGTGAGACTGGTCAAGGGTAGGAGGATAGCTTTCAGTTAATACAAGAGAACACAGAAGGAAGAGGACAGGGAGGCTTATAGGGAAATGAAGAGGCTAGCAAGGACGGTAATAAGGAGGGCAAAGGCCAACACTGAGGAGAGAATAGCAAAACGGGCCAAGACAGGAGACAAAGCATTCTTTAGATGTGTGGGAGAAAGGAGGAAGACTGGACAGGGGATTGCAAGACTGTGGGCAGAAGGAGGGAAGCCATTATAAGAGAATGGGGATAGAGCAAAAGAACTAAATACTGTTGGTACTTTTGCTCAGTATTTACGAAAGAGGAGGAGGGTAGAGGGCTTGAGCTAAGAAGGAGGGGTGCGGGCATGGGGTGGACATAAGTCCTTTCAGTGCAGAGAGAGTAAGGGAGGAACTAGGCAGGTTGAATGTGGACAAGATCTTGGAACAGGACAGGCTGCATCAGAGGGTGATTCGGGAACTGAGAAAGGAGTTGGTTGTCCCACTGGCGAGGCTATTCATCCTCTCTCTGGATTCCAGAAGGGTGCAAAGGACTGAAGGAAGGCGACTGTGGTACTGATACACAAGGGGAAGGGGCAGGGAATTGATTGAATACTACCACCCAGTCAGCCTCACTTCAGTGATGGGGGAGGTCATACAGGCACTCTTTAGGGAAATGGTGATGGACTATCTGGAGGAAAATGGGCTGATGGATGACAAACATCATGGGTTCACAAAAAGGAAGTCATGCCAATCCAGTTTAATTGTGTTCTTTGACTGGGTGATGCAGGTGATTGACTGGTGGGTGGCGGACATGGCCTATCTGGATCTTAGCAAGGCCTTCAACACCATATCCCACAGAAGGCTAGTCAACAAGCTGGAAACTATGGGGGTGGGGGACAAAACAGCTAGCTGGTTAGAAAACTGGTTGGTGGACAGAAGCCAGAGAGTGGCAGTGAATGGGGTGCACTCCAGGATGGGGGGGGGGGTGATGAGCTGGGTCTCTCAGGGGTCAGTGCTGGAACAGCTCATTTTCAATATCTACATCAGTGATACAATAGAAGGGCTGAAGGGTTGAGTAGCCCTTTTTGCAGATACTATGAAAATCTGCAACAGGGTAGAGTCTGCAGGGGGTGTTGAGGACCTGAGACAGGACTTGAGGGTACTGGAAGGGTTGGAAGACCTGGCAACTAAAAGACAATGTCAAAAAATGTGCAGTCATGCACCTGGGGCACAAGAACCCGAAGGCAAGGTGCACACTTGGGGTTGAGGAAGTCAGGGTTATGGAGCAGGAGAGGGTTCTGGGAATAATAGTGTATAGTGACCTAAAGGTGGGAAATCAGTGTAGCATGGTGGTGCGGAGAGTGTATGGGATGCTGGCATGCATAGGCAGAGGAATCCCTAGCAGAAGGAAGGAGGTCCTGATGCCCCTATACCATGCCATGGTAAGACCGCATCTCAAGTATGGAGTACAATTGTGGAGGCCATACTTGCATACAGACATATATATGATTGAAAGAGTTCAGAGAAGGGAGACCAAGATAATACAGGGGATGAAGGGCAAACCTTAAGAACAGAGATGTAGGGAATAGGGGGTCTACACACTGGAGACTAGAAGGGAGAGAGGGGTCATGATAGAGACCTTTAAATACATCCATGGGACAAACAAAGAGTGCTCAGGGAGTTTATTTCACAGGAAGAAAGGCACTAGAATGAGGGTTATGGTTTGAGACTGCAGGGAGTAAACTAAAGAGTCAATGTGAAAGGATGGTTTTTCACTGAGAGGGTGGTGGAAGCATGGAACAGGCCTCTAGAGGAGATGGTGAGGTATGAGACAGTTCTGAGTTTCAAGAGAGCATGGGACAGGCACATGGGGTTACAGGGAGGTGGGATGGGTTCTTTCAGAGGAAGGAATATTGGGGGGGGGGGCAGACTAGATGGGCCAAGAGGTCCTTTTCTGATATCAAGATTCTATGATATAGAGTGAGTTTGTATCTTTGAAATATCATCCATCCGGGTGCCACTGAGTCCTATATCTACTCTAATGGTGACATATCATTCCTAATTATTACCATTAACATTGAATAGCAGAATAAGGACTACTCATTACATTGATAATGACTTTACTAAGGTATGATGGAAAATACGATAACATGCTCTACTTACTTTTCCATATAATCTGACCTTATTGACTTAATATTGTTAGAGCTGTCATCACTAGCTACTTTGGTATAGTTGTGTTCCATTCTCACAGTTCCCCTAGTCTTCGTTATTTCTTTTCCAGATACAGCAAACCTACAATGGTCTGGTGCTGCTCCTTCATCACTTTTGCAAAAATTCATTTTGATTTTTCACCTCAAGAAAAAGCAGTCCCAGCAGAACCTAAGTTTATTGCATTTGCATTAACTGAGGCATTTATTCCTGGGATATCTAAAAAGCTATGAACTGGGAGATTCCTAGGAGAGGCATGGCTAACAAAGACCTGACAATTATTTACACCTTTTTTTTCTCAAAATCTATCAGAAGTTCAATTAGTTTTGGTAGGTCCAGGAGGAGATTAGTTTTACTACTGTTTTAATTGTAAACTATCTGTAAAAACCCTTTCTTGCTAGGTTTATTACTCTTGGGGTTCATGTGTGCTGCATATCATCTTTCATTTAATTAATTCCTTAAGGTGTACACTCTTGTAATAGTAATAGTAATAGTTCAAGAATCTTATCATTCCTATTCTTTTTTATTGGTTACAAAAAGCTTTGCAATTTCTGCTTGATTTGTTATCTAAATCCTTAGTAATCATTGTCAGAGGGACGTTTCAATGGAAATGAATACTCACAGACCACGTTTTGGGTGTTCGATATGCAATTAATTTATTACACATCTTTAATATATTGTTATCAAATGTTATCAAAATCCTTTGTACAAGATATGTACACCTTCAAAACATTCACATTCCAGTCCACTTTATTTCTTGCCACACTGCTTTCTTTGCAGCCTTTGTTCCAGTCTTCTTGGGGCCAGATGTGTGACCCGACATCCTCTTCCAATTCATATCTCCATTTTATTTATTTCCCTGGGATCGGTTGCCAAGAATCCAATCCCCAGTTACGTTCAGGTCAACCTTTCCCCTCCAGTGTTGCAGCGACGACCGGATGCCCTTGAACAGGCCCATGCCTGATTACCTCCTCTCTAACACTCCCCCAACCTACCCCCTTACTGTGCCCCTCCCCGCCTCTTTTCCCTCCATTCCACTAGCCCATCTCACACCTAGCGATGGATGGTGGGCTTCCTCCCACCATTGGCACATCTCCTTTCCTGCTTTTTTATGGCTCTGATAATGAGTAGGATGAAGGACATGCCCACTCCTGACAGGTGAACTCCATCGCCCCTGTGGTATCCAGGAATAGAATCGAGATATTCCTATGTGGGATGTAAATGTCTTCTAGCTCAGCAATCACTGTGGCTACTCACCTGTTAAGTCACTTTTTGGCCATCTCCCCTACTCTAATGTCCCTAGCACATCTCCATACTCCTCAGTATATGATCTCTGACCATCCTATAATGGCTTGTGGCCACCAATTCTTAATGGCTTCTAAATCTGCCTTTATATCCAAGACAACTCCCCCCCCCCCAGGCCTGTCCCCTAAATCATTGCCCCCTGCATGGACTATTATAAGATCTGGCTTGGGCTACCTCAGCTTCTGTTCCTCTAGAGCCGGTACAGGTTGTGCCCATTCCATGCCCCAGACCCCTCTCCACAAGAGCCTTGTCTCCTCTGCTGACCTCTACAGTTGTCTCCCTCCAGGCATTAATGAAGCATGCCTCTCAGACCAGTATACAAACGAATGCCCAATTATTCAAAGTTGTTTCATCTGCCTCTGGCCTGTTGGTACAAATCAAACAATCATTATTTCATTTCCTGACATACCTCTTGCAACAGTTCACTTTCCACCTGCCACCACATTTCACCTCACTCTCAGAGCCCCCTTGCACCACCCGCTCAGAAAGGGCACCTATCCTAAATGAGTGTGGCAAAAATTCTTGGGTTATTTCACAACAAACACTATCCCCTTGTTTGGCACCTCAGCTTCCTGGTAACAAGTAGCCAGGGATACATTCTCATGTATGAATAACTGTTTCTCTCCCCTTGGGTGAATGGCTCTGTATTCCCAAATGGCTGTTACTGCAGACCAGCCCTTAATTGGCTGTCTTTTCTGGGTGACCTCTGTCCTATCAGTGTACAGCATGCATCTTTAAATCTTGTTTGGTTCCGCCCACCCCCTGAGAATGCATGCCCAACCAATGCCTGCTAAATGCACACCCATGGTCGAGTGTGTCATGCCTGCTTCCCATTTCCAGGCTATATATTGCCCTATCAGTTCCTCAGTTACAGGTGTATTTACCTCAGTTCCCTCCTGCCACTGAAACTCATGGAAAAGCATTCCACACTCCTTCATATACTTTTAGTGTGCTCTCAGACCAAGAGCTCTGATACAGCATTCATGCTCCTTCCCACCAAATTCCCATAACTGAGGCAGCACCTGTGTTTTTTGGATCATAGTTTGTGGCGTCAAGGACCTGACCCTGTCCCACTGAAGACAGGAAAGGCAATCAGCTTCTTCATTCTGAATCTATTCAATGTGCCTTGTCTCAAAAGACAAGTTGAGCTAAAGGCCCAGTAGCACAAGCTGGTGTAACACCCAGGTCACCATCTCAGTGGAGCCCTTTGGCCTGTTGATAACCTCACCACTGCCTTGTCGCACCAAAGATAATCTTTTGTTTGCTCAGTCTCCCACCCCACCATGTTAACATTGCTACCCATATGGAGAATATCTCTAGAAATATGATATCTTTTGGTAAGCCCAGCACATCCCACTCCCCAAACCATGCCTCAGATATCCCATCCTCTTGAAAGAATGCCCCCATGCCCCAGTACCCCAGATGCACCCATGTACATCTCCATGTCCGTCTTGAACAGCTAGTCATCTTGCCAAAATGTGACTCTATTGTACCATAGAAATATATAGAAGCATAGAAACATAGATTTTGACGGCAGATAAGGACCGCTTGGCCCACCCAGTCTGCCCATTTCCCTGCCTACTGGATAAGCTGCAGATCCTAGTTAACCAGCAGCCTATTTCTTCCTACCCCCACCCCCTAGAATTGCCTTATGACTGTCCCATGCATCTTGAATTCCACCACTGTTTTTGACTCCACAACCTCCTCCGGAAGGCTGTTCCATTCATCCACAACCCTCTCTGTGAAAAAATACTTCCTTAAATTACCTCTGAGCCGCCCCCCTTCTATCTTCAAATTTTGCCCCCATGTTCTTGCACACCTCTTTTTTTGAAAGATGCTACCCTTTTGGACTTTGTTGATTCCCTTGAGATACTTGAAAGTTTCTATCATGTCCCCCCTCTCCCTCCTTTCCTCGAGGCTATACATATTCAGCTCCTTAAGTCTCTCTTCATATGTCTTCTGGTGCAGACCCTGTACCATTTTAGTTGCCCTCCTCTGGACAGCCTCCATCCTGTCTATGTCCTTGCAGACTGGGTCTCCAGAACTGCACGTAGTACTCCAGATGGGGTCTCACCAACTGTCTGTACAGAGGATAATAACTTCCTGTTTTCTACTGGTGATGCCTCCCTATGCATCCCAGTATCCTCCCAACCCTCCTTGCTGCCCTCTCACATTGCTTGCCCACCTTTAGGTCATCTGATATGACTACCCCCAGGTCCCTTCCATTTTGTTGTTGTTAGTATCTCACCCCCATTGTGTACTCTTCCCCTGGTTTTTTTTCCCAGGTGCATTACCTTGCACTTCTTAGCATTGAATCTAAGCTGCCATACATTTGACCATTCCTCTAACTTGCCAAGTCCCTTCTCATCCTTTCCACCCACCTTTGTGCATCAACTCTGTTGCAGATCTTTGTGTCATCTGCAAAGACACATACTTTCCTTACAGGAACTGGTCCCCCCATGGCCAGGCGCACTTTTGGATATGTCTACCCAGTGATGTGCAGCTCACCCATAGCCCCATTAACTGTCTGATGAATGCCCTGCCTAGTGCTATCAGCTTGCCTGCAAAGTTGAAATGTCTCAGCAGCTGCTGAACTGCTGATAATGCCACTCTCCTTTTATTCATCGCCCTTTGTAAATGCCCCTTCAGTTTCTGAACTTTGTCTTGTGGTAATAACATTTTTGTGCTGTATGTCCACCTCAATACCCAGAAACTCCCATTTTCTGGCAGTCCTTTCTGTTTTCCCTTCCACTAATAGTACCCCAATTACCTTGCACATGTCCTGAAAATCCTGCAGAATTGCTGCTGTCCCCTTTTTCCTTCACCCTACCAAAAGGAAGTCATCTAGATAGTGAACTACCACTCTGCGCCCGTGCCTTTCCCCAAATACCCATTGTAGCCAGGTACTGAATGCTTCAAATGCAGTGCATCCCACTGAATAACCCATAAGCATGGCCTTGTCAAAATAGTATTCCCCTTGGAATTTGAAAACCAGAAGGTCCCAGGCCTCTGGCCGTACTGGTGGCAAGCGGAAAGCCACCTCAATATCAGTTTTCACAAACCATACTCCCTCCACTGTTCTGAGTAATTCTACAAGCTGGTCAAGGGTGGCATATGATTCTGCACTCTATTCCTCTGGGATGATATCATTAACCAATTCCCCCTTCTGGTTAAGAGAGATGGTGGATCAGGCAGTATTCCTCCACCTGTTTCCTAGGTACCGCCCCTAAGGGTGACACTCTAAATTCCTTTATGGGAGGCTCACTGAATGGTCCCTTGAACCCCCTGCTGCTAATTCCTTTCTATTCTTTCTGCTTACTCTATTGTCTTTGTCTCTGACTGATCCAATTTTTTTGTGTGGACATTTTTCTCCATGCTCCTTTATAGCCCAAGGTAACTCCCCATGTAAAAAAAAAAAAAAACCCTTAAAATTTTTCTCATTTTTTTGGGGGTATCCCTTTGTCCAATTATAAACCATGTCCCCTGTTTAGGAGTCCATGCTAGGGGGGAAAAATCCTTCTTCCTTCTCTTAGCTCTCTGTCCTTAATTCCCACTGAACCCTACAACGTAAGTTCCCTTCCCATTACCACCCTTCCCCTTTCCTCCTTGATAAGTACCACCACCACGGTACCCAGAATATCCCCCACGAAAGGACTGCTCATCATAATTCTGTGAGCCATCCCTCTCTCCCAGTGACCTGCAGTGTGACACTGGATGCTGTCCTGTGCCCTTCGAGCAAACATGCTGGAATTAGCAGTTTGCCCATGTGCAGGATGCCTTGTTATTTTTTTTTTTTTCAGTTGTTTAACCAGGTATAGCACACTAAGCTGAAAGCTTTTTTACAGGAGCGACCTGGGAGCACAAGGAGGTTAAGTGACTTGCTCAGGGCCACACAGTATGCAAGTGGAAGCTGTGGGATTCAAACCCAGGTCTGGTCTGCTGGATGCCACCAGATTTGCAGCTCAGAGCCTTAGACCACTGAGCTATACTGCCTCCTTAAAATTCCCCAGCATGTCTTGGCTATCTGGGAATTTCTTCCCTTTCTGTTGCCTCCCCCCAATCTAGCTCTGACCAGATAGTGTCTGCACCCAAAGATCTGTATGGGTACAGTCCCATCTCAGATCCCCATGAGAAGTGATACTTTCTCTGAAGACCTCATCGTACCTCAGCCACCTGTATCTAAGCTCCACCCTGTAGGCATTCTTAATGATGGCCAAATAAGCCAGCAGCGGAACTGCCAAATTCAGCTGCTTTTCCAGGAGGATAGTATTAAAAACTGTGAAACTAGCTTGCCATGTATCTGTGTTTTAACCTTTGTATGTGGTATCCTCTGAGGTTTTCCCCACCAGTTCCAGACCACTTCCCCACTGTCTTCCTTTGTTCATATTTCTTTGCATTTTCCCTACAGATTAAAGTAAAGAATAGCAAAGATATCCACCTATTTCCCTTTTCAGCTTTTCTCCTTAATGATTTGTGGCACGTCATCTCCCAGAGCCACACCTGGCACTCCATCATTGCCCTTCCTACCCCCTGCCCCAGTACCTATCTCATCCCCTTTTGTCCCTTCCAGCTCCTTAAGCACCTTTTCCAGCTCCACAAGACCTTTGTCCCCCATGTCACTTATAATACCTTCAAGGTAATCTTTCAGGCTGTCATTCTTGATTAGATGAATGTAGAAAGGTCGCCGGATGGGATGAGGTGCTTAACCTTGGTAATGTTCCTCAGATGATAAAAAGAGGACTTGACTACTGTTGACACCTGTGAGTGCAGAGTCAGCCCATCGTCAAGAATCACCCCCAGATTTCACACCTGTTCAGAGGTAAGAAGCTGGTTGCCCCCCAGAGAAAGTCCGGAGGGTTGACCAGTCTCCATCCCCTCTGTCCGGTGACAAGGATCCACCATCATCACCTCAGTCTTTCCAGAATTCAATTTAAACCAGCTGGAGCTCATCCAATCCTGTATTTCAGCAAGGCAGTTGTTAAATACCGAGCATGCACTATCCTGGTCAGGTGCAATAGACAGGTAGAGCTAGGTATCTTCAGCATAGCAGTGAAACCTCAGCCCATACCATCTTACAATGTCTCCGAAGGGCAACATATATACCACGAACAACATGGGGGACAACACCGAGCCCTGAGGGACCCCACAATGCAGAGAGAATGGCTCAGAGGAGAAAATCCCCAAAACCACCCTCTGAGTTCTGCCAGTGAGGTAGGACTTAAACCACTTGAGAACTTTACCAGATAGGCCACAGACGAATCTCAGGAACCAGAGTGGTTTTGGTACTGTGCCTCTTACGAAAACCAGACTGGAGAGGTTCGTAGATGTCATGGATGGTTAAATGGTTCTCCAGTTGCAGTGCCACACCTGTCTCAGTCACCTTCCCAACAAAGGGAAGGTTAGAGATCGGTCTCTAGTTTGCAAGGCAGTTTGGGTCCAGAGCAGCTTTCTTCAGAAGAGGTGTCACCACCACCTCCTTCAGGGAGCAAGGAAACTCACCAGACTGTAAGGAGCACCAAACTATCCTTGCGAGGACTGGGCCATCGATATCACAACAACCCATAATCAGGGAAGTTGGGCCCAGTTCCAAACTACAGCATGTTGGGCCATACTCCGGGCAATCCAGACAACATCCATGATTTCCAGCCAGTCAAAGGAATTCCAGGTAAACCGAGAAGTGACCAGCACCGACCGCTATCAACTCCCATAGAGTGTGCTGGTCAGATCTCCGCCCTGATGCTGGCCACCATACCTGCAAAGAACTGAGCGAGTGCCTGACACTCAATCTGTGAAAAGGCTCTTCAGACCTGGAGACAGGTTGGGTTGCACAACCTGTCCACAGTTCAAAACAGCTGAGCCGGTCAATTCTGAGCAGCAGCAATCTCCCCAGACAGAAACTCTGCCTTCTTATGGGAGATTGCTGATTGATAGACTTGATAATGTTCCATCAATCTAAGGTGGTCAGCCTCCAGGGTGGATTTCTACCAGCAACGCTCTAATCTTCTTTCAAGTCACAGCAGCTCCCTCAAGGTCCTGTCAAACCATAGGGACTGAGGGCGGAGGGAGAGAGGACAAAAATGGATGGGAGCGACGGAGTAGAGGACCACAGTAACAGCCTTATTATAGGCCTGAACCAGGCTGTCTGGACTTCCACTTGCCTCTGGAATTCCCAATTTGTCCAACACCACCGAAAGGCCATTGGGATTCACATCCAGCAAAGGCCGGTATCTTACCATCTCCACAGGGGCAGGCCTATGTGAGGGGGCATAAAAATTTAACCCCACAATGTGATGATCTGACCATCCAACTGATTCCACCACCAGATCAGAGGTTTCAATCCCCAGGAGGAAGACCTAGTCAAGGAAGTGACCAAACTTATGGGTAGCAGAGGCAAGAACATATGTAAAGGCCAGTGATGTCATCAACTGTTAATAGTGCACATTACTCCCTTTGACTGGCCCCCTCCGAGCTTAGGATGTCATTGAGTCCCCTCCTCTCCCATCTAGACTGGCTGTGACAGGTATCTGGGTCATTCACCGATCTTCCTCCATATATATACTGTATATATATATATATATATATAACACCACAGGGGTGAGAGCTTTCTCAGTAGGATATCCTGTGTTATTTCCATGGCAGTGAGGATAAATCCTGATGACATCAGCAGAGTGAAGATATCGACATTTATCCATACTCTGCTGATGTCACCAGAGTGAGGATAAATGCACTGCAGCTTGCATTCTAAAGGAAACTGCTTCAGAAAACAGTTTATCTTTCTTACTGAAGCTGCAACTTACTCAATTGGCTTTGCAAAATACTCTCACCTATGTCCCATTGTGTTTCTAACATTCCTAACCCATTACTATGCTGATCTCAACATCACAACAACCTGAATTCTAAAAACTCTTTTACAAAGCAGTTTCTGTTTCTCAGTGCCACCTGCAGCAGTTTGTCTTTCTCAGTGAGCATTTGACTCACTCAATTAGCTTTGCAAAACACTGTCAGCTGTGTTTCTCACTCCCAGTCCATTCAGAACACACACACACACACACACACACACACACACACACACACACACACACACACACAATGAGCAGGAAACACAGAATTGGAAGAAATGTGCCTAAAGAGGAAGCAGGGAACTACAGACCAGTCAGCCTCACCTCGGTAGTGGGGAAGATCATGGAAGCACTACTGAAGGAGAGATTGGTGGAACATCTGGTTGTCAATGGACTACAGGACCCAAGGCAGCATGGTTTCACCAGGGGGAGGTCATGTCAGACCAACCTCGCTGAATGTTTTGACTGGGTGACTAGGGAGGTGGATCAGGGGAGGGCAATGGACATGGCCTATCTGGACTTCAGCAAGGCCTTTGACACTGTGCCACGCAGAAGACTATTACACAAACTGGGGAATATGGGTGGGCAGGACAGTAGTGTGGGTGGGTAGGTAACTGGCTGGGTGGCAGGACACAGAGGGTGGTGGTAAATGGCTGTCACTCCACAGAGGGAAGAGTGACCAGTGGGGTACAACAGGGATCAGTGCTGGGACCGGTCCTATTCAACATCTTCATCAGTGACATAGGACCTAGAAGGCAGAATTTCACTGTTCGCTGATGACACAAAGCTCTGTAATAGAGTAGACACACCAGAGGGTGTAGACAGAATGAGAAGGACCTGCAGAAACTTGAAGAATGGTCAGGGGTTTGGCAGTTGAAATTCAATGCAAAGAAGTGCAAGATAATGCATATAGGGCACAAAAACCCTGGCACAATATATCAGTTGGGGGTGAGGATATAGCATGCCAAGCAGGAAAGGATCTTGGGGTTGCATCCGCTGATGACCCCAAGGTAGGGAAACAGGTGACAAGGCAGCAGGTAAAGCAAATAGGATGCTGGGATGTATAGGCAGGGCATCACCAGCAGGAAAAGGGAGGTCATAATTCCGCTATACAAGACACTAGTGAGGCCCCACCTGGAGTACAGTGTACAGTTCTGGAGACCGTACCTACGTAAGGACATAGACAGGGTAGAGAAGGTTCAGAGGAGGGCAACAAAGATGGTGCATGGATTGCATCACAAGTCCTATGAAGACAGGTTGAAGGAACTGAACATGTACTCCCTGGAGGAGAGGAGGAGAGAGGGGATATGATAGAGACATACAAGTATCTTACAGGGAGGAACAGGGTGCAGGAAAACGCTATTTTTAAGCGAAAACGATGTTCCAGGACTAGAGGGCATGGGATGAAGTTGAAGGAGGACGATTCAGAGGAAACATGAGAAAGAATTTCTTCACAGAACGGGTGGTGGACAAGTGGAACACCCTGCCAGAGGAAGTGGTGGGGGCTGAAACAATCACGGGATTTAAGAATGCATGGGATAGACATAAAGGAATTCTGGAGGTAAGGGGCAACAGACTTCTAGGAAAACAAACTGAACTTACAAGCTCAAATGGGCAGACTGGGTGGGCCATAGGCCCTTATCTGCCTACACTGTCTATGTGTCTATGTATCTATGTAAAGCTCTCACCCCTGTGGTACAAATCGCACACATGATGGGCAGATCATTTGATATGGAAAATAATCTCACTCCTGCAGAGTGAGATGTGCATTTTCACTCATGCCTTCGCACTCGTGGCAATACACAGCTCACTCTGCAGGAGTGAGAACATTTTCCATATCCCACTCCTGCCTGCCCATCATGTATCCTGTAATATATATATATATATATATATATATATATATATCTATATATATACATATAGAGGTATATATATATATATATATAGGGGATACATGATGGCCGACTGTGGTATAAGGAAAATATTAGCATGAGTGCAGAATGAACTATGATAATATCATGAGTGGCAAAGCCAAGAGTGATACTATCACAGTTCACTATGCACGAGTGCTAATATTTGCCATATGCCACAAGTCACCCATCATGTATGTGATTTATACAGTAGGGGCCCTGCGTTATTTGTTTAAAATCCAAGTACTATTTGTTATTTGTAGTGTGGTTTGTGACTGGAGCAGTTGTGGGTTGTTATGAATAGTGTATATGCGGTTGCCGATTGGTTGGTTTTCTTGAATGGATGTGTGTTTTGTGTTTTGATTGGTTCCTAGTTGCTTGTTGCATGTTGTGTGTGTTGTAGTTGTTTTATGTTGGTCTGGGGGGTGGGGATTAATGCAGAACTGCAGAACAGCTTTGAATCCCTGAAGTAAGTGGAAGAAAATAAATATTGTTCAAGTTTTCTACCATTTAGGAAACATGTGTGGGTTGGCTTCTCTGGTACTGTTTTGTTTAGTAGAACTGGCTATTTTTTGTAAGCAGGCATTTTACTGCCACTTCACCGGTAGTGCTGAGTTGTAGCTTTAGAAGCAGAACAGCTAGCATGGGGGTTTCGTGCTGGGTGCTGGAATTTTAGAGGTGCAGTGAATTACTTGTTTGTTGTATAGCACGGGGGGTTTGTGCTAGGTGATGGAATTTTAGAGGTGCAGTGAATTATTTAGTTGTTTGTTGTGAAAGAAGGTGTCATTTAATTTAGTGTTGTGCTGGGGGTGACTGACGTAACGAGTGTTGGAATATCACCTGCTGACGTAGAGAGAGTAGGTATATTCGTCTGAATATATCACTGTGTCTATGTCAGCAGGATGTTATTCAACACCACTGAAAATATCAGTAAATATTGGAATGGTCATTGCTTTATCCCTATTGTATAAATATATATATATATATATATACACATATGTATAGATATATATATATATATATATATATATATTGCTTTAAACCCTTTTCGTGCCCCAATGCTTTCCCTCCGCCTCCTGTCCTCCTCCTTTATTGCTTATCTTCTTCCCCAGTTCCTCTTTTTTTTTTTATAGTGGCTCTTCCTCCTCCATTCTGCTGTGATGGAGACCTTTCCCCATTGTTGCCTTTGTTCCTGGCCTCCTAGTGCCATGCGGTCTGCCCGCCATTTTAGGCCTGCTTGGACAGCCATCATTTTGAGACACCCCTGGCCACCATCTTGCAACGCCCCTGCCCACCCACATTGAGCAGCGGCCTTCCTTTCCCACACAGGTTTTGTGGTCCATGTGGTCTGTCCCATGTACTCCAGTTCCCTGCTTCAGATCTGTTTTTTTAACCCCTAATGACCATACTTCCAGTCACCACCATCGCTGCCCTTGTGTACCGTCCATGCAGTGCTGGCCTTCCTTTACTGGAAAGAGGCTTTTGGGATCTTTGCTACAAGCCTTTGTGTAGCAACCATCAAACCATTGTCACCCTGACTGCTCACTCCCCACCCTGCCCCCCTACCTGGCTTTATGTTCCCCCTTTTTTTTTATCCATTCTCTCAGTCTGCCTGCATATTGGATTGGGCCTGTGGATCCTGCTCTATGAATTACTTTGGAAGACCCCTTAGATCGCCACTGCTCCAAGGTCCTGCCTCTACCATCCTGGTGACATGCCCAGCCTCACTGACCAGCTATCATCTTGGGCTACCTCTCCTCCCCCATCTTAGGCTGTCATGACTGGCCTCCTTCCTTGTTATCCACAGTTGCAGCTGAGTTCTTTCCTAGCCACCCCCAACATGCAAAATAACCGGTCAACAAATCATAGTGATTATTCTCTCCCCCACTGTATTCTGTTTTCTGATTTTTATTTTTAATACCCCTTTGCATCCTTAGTCCAGTCTGCCCATAGGATCATGTGTCCTCAGCCTTCTCCAGTCAAGGCCTGTGCAGTGTTCGGTCAAGCCCTGCTGCCCTGTGGTAGGCCCAGGAAAATGGTGACTGCTTCCACTCGGCTGTGTTATGATGCACCATGCTGCCAGCGTCTCCCGAGTGCTCCCTTTTACAGTTATTTTATCACCAAAACTTTTATTTGCTGGGTTGGAACCCCCAAATTTATCAACAATTAATGGAAACTAATGTGGAAGGAGATGGTGGCTTCTGTTTCACTCGCCCCCTATATGTCCAAGCCATTGAGCCTGAGGCCAGGCTGCACATCTGGGTGACCAGGCCACATGGTTGGACCTGCCCTGTCCCCTGGCCTTCCTGTTTGGCTCTATATGCATCGTCACTGGGCATATACACTTTCTACTTTTCATTTCTTTGTCTTTTCCATCATAGTGGCCCCCTTTTCCAGTCATTTTCCCTCTGTAACTGCCCCCACCTTACCATCTGGCCATTCACTCCCATTTACAGTTATTTTATCCCCAAACTTTTATTCACCCAGTTGGAACTTGAAATTTCAATGGCAATTAAAGGAAACTAATGTGGAAATAGGTGGTGGCTCCTGCTCCACTCACCCCCCGCGTCCAAGCCACTGAGCCTGATGTCAGGCCACACATCCGAGTGACCAGGTTACATGGTCAGGCCTGCTCAGGCCTTCCTGTTCATCTCCATCTACATCTCCACCTGGCATGCGTGCTCTTTACTTTTCTTTTCTTTGTCTTTTCCCTCTAGCGGACCCTTTTCCAGCCCTTTTCCCTCTGTAACTGCCACCCTTACCTTCTTGCCATTCGCTGGCTAGCTTGCTCATTTAGCGTTTACTCCCTAGCCCATTCTCTGCCTGGACCAAAGCCTGCAAAATCACTTCTTCCTGGCCCACATCATTCAAAATGACTCACCACCACATCTGCTCTCTGGTGAGCCTATTACATCTATTGCTTTAAGCTAATGCTTTCTAAATACAGGAACTATGCTCTGCTTCCTTCTAGCATGTAACCTATATTCACAAATTACTTTCCATTCTCAAAATCTGCATTTCTCAACCTGCCACAAACTAACTTTTAGCTAAATCTGGATGACTTGCCCTTACCTGGGCCAAAAAATGCTTATCATAAGCAAACATTTTAACACACCGAACTGAGCCACAGTCTTCTGAAATGAAAATAAAAATAAAACTTTCAACAACAAAATCAGCAATGTAATCCTATAAACAGCAAGTCCTGCAAGTCCTGTCTCATATCAACACAGCAAAATATTCACAAAAAGAGAGGGGTGAGAGGCATGCCTGTAGCAGTTTCTGACTACAGCTCAGGCACCAAGAACCCCTGTATAGGCCATCTCTACCACCAAGCCCAACTAGCCCTACCTTTTTATGGCTGCAGTAGGCGGAGCCTGCAGACATATTGCTTTAAAAAAAGGACTCCCTGCATAATTACCTTCCAAACAACATGGTAGAGTGATAAAAATAATGTCCTCTACTGAAGCCTCATTACTATGCTGCTTGTGTGTGTATATGGGATTTAGAGAGCACTATTTTTCCTCTGGCTCATGTTCTCTCCCTGCAAGACATCAAAGAAGGCATGACTTTGTCTAGGGGCATGACCGGGACACCTAAATGAACAGGTTTTGGGGAGGAAGGCAAGCAGGTGCCACCCATTAAGGACAGACAGGTCCTCCCAGGGCAGATGAAACTTGCATCCAGGAATAGGGAGGCGATACCTCACCAAATTGCTCTGCATTTTAAATGCAGTTGGCAAAAATTGTAACTATGAAAATAAATAAAAAATATTTTCTTCATTTAAGTTAGGCCAATGTCAAAATGAATATTTTTAGCATCTTGCCATATACTGAAATATGGTCAGTTACTGAAAACAATGTGTAGTACACGACAGTCTGTGTGTAAAATTAGCACTGTGCTACATGCCCATAAATGGTGGGGGGACAAAAATGCTTAAATAAATTGTAAAAATCTATCAAGGGTAATGTTTTTCTCAAATAATAGTAAAAGCACAGTTACTGACACAGGCAGTATCATTAATTTGCAGGTGCTATTGCAAATGCCAGCATGAAAAGCAAAAAGAAAAAATATACCTGTATCACTTCAGTTAGGAAATATAGGGAGACTCAACAGTTTTAGGGTAAGTTAGTCCATCTTGACTTATTTGCTGCATATGCATCTCAATTGCTAAGGGGTCCTAACCACATTTACCTTTCCTCATGGCAAGCTAGCTACAGTATGTCTAGCACTAACACTAATGGGAAAATTATGCCCAAAGCAAGAATGTCTTTAAACAGCCATTTTTGGCAAATTGAAATCTCCTCCATAGTGTTATATTTGACTTGCCTCTGACTTGAGAGAAGTTAAAGGAAAACTCCACCCAAAGTCCAAGTCTGGTGTGTCTGTGATTTCTCTGAATTTGCTGAAAAAACTATCCTGCACATTCAGAATCCCTCCATAGGAGACATCAATAAATTAACCAAATATTACACACACACACACACACACACACACACACACACACACACACACACGCACACCATAACATAAGAGATATCTCATCATTTCTATCTTTCCTAAAAGGAAAAAAAAACTTACCAACGTTGGTGCAGAATCGGAAATAGTAGTTCTGTAAGGGACATCATAGAAATAATCTGATTTGTGAAGAAGTTGATAGGAAATACACAGGAGAGTCACTTATTTTGAGTTGTTCCATGCAACAAGGAAATATTTCAGTTATGAATGATATATCAGTAACAGTAATGCAGTGAGCTAGTTAACTATTAGCGAGTCGCTTTCAGTCCACAGATCCAGACTATATGAATCTAGGTTCTTACAGTAATTTAAGATTGCTTATCTCCAGCAACCTCAGAAGCAAATGTTGGATGTGACACTGTAACACTGTATAGGCACTAAAAACAAAAGCCTTGCTTAAGTTGATATCCTTTGCCTGAAAAGTGGATTTGACACTGGCATGCAAGGTTCGCCCAATGTAAATTACTGTGAAAGGAGTTTAAAGTCATTTGCACCTCAGACTTTGAGGATTTTTAATATTTTCACTCCATATTTACAACATTGCCATCTCTTCACAAACTCCTTATCAATGGTGCAGCTGCATTTTTTACATCCTGCCTGAACTGTGGTTTTGCACATCTGGTGCAGAATGGCACGGTTGTTGTTGGAAAGCAACATTCAGGACAGATTAAAAAAATCACAGTGCCACTGTTCATGAGCAGCGGTTCCTGATGCTTTCATCAGGTGGGGGTCACAAAAAGTGCAAAAGTGTGCCACGAAGTTGAAAGCATTTCACCACCGCAATGAGAAACACCTCTTCATTGCAGGGCGTGCCTTTCCTGGTGTAACATTTCAATAAACAATGGCAGCAGCTGTCACTGTCGCTGTCTGCCTCTAGTCCCCAGAAAGCTGACATTGGGTGTGCCCAATTCCCCTGTAGGTATGCCCCCTCCCTAGTTCATTTGCTGATGTGGGAGCCCAATCCCCATCAGAATGATGGTCCTTCATCCAATAATTTGTCTGCCGAGGGAGAGCCCAATCCCCCTCAGCATCATGCCCCCAAACAAAGACCCTTTCCTCTTTGCAGATGGGGTGCCCAACCCCTGTTGACCCAAGTCCCCCCATCTACAAAACACCTAGGTGGCATGCTGGGAGCCCACTTCCAGTGTGCTAGATGTCCCTGTAACAAAGAAAACCTTTCCGCAACAGTTTTTTAAATTTTGTTTAACCTGTGAACAACAAAATGGTCTCTTATTGTCTGCATTGCCCCTTCCCCAACCTGCACCCACCCTCTGTGCACCCCACCTACCCACCCACTCTCACCCCCATATTTACCTCCAGAACCTGGAGCAATGATCTTCACTGGAGCACGAATGTGTCTGCACTATTCAAAGCCAACCACTAACTGAAGAAATGCTGGTAAGCTATATATTGGTATATAATAAATGTATTTTTTTTTCAACTTAGATGGATATCTCAGCCAGTTTTGTGACTTTCGGCACAACATTTACAGCATGGGGTTTTTGGGACCCCATATCGTGAATTCAGTCACTGTCATGTCATTAATCAGTCCCAAAAGGTGATTTTGCACATACTGTGTGGAATCACCTTTTGGGACTGATTAACAAAACAACATTGTCACTGTTCATGAGAAGGGCTCCCAATAAGCCTATGTTGCAAATCTGGTAAAAAAACGAAAATGAAATCACTATGTTATAAGCATGCATTGTGCACTTTCCACCCTCCCTCGTAACTTCAAGAAGTCTTAATATTTTCACTACAGATTTTCAACATTGCCATTTTTTCACACATCCTTACAAACAGTACAGCTGTAATTTTTTACATCCTGCCCAAAATGTGTTATCATACATCTGGTACACAATGGTGCGGTTGTTGTGGGAAATCAATGTTTATGACAGAGTAATAAAATCACAGTGACACTGTTCATGAGTGGAGGTCCCAAAATGCCTATGTTGAAAATTTGGTGACAGAATTCCACAAAATGACTGTTATGAGCATGCGTTGTACAGTTTCCATGCACACTTATAACTTTGTGAATTTTTAATATTTGTACTCCAGATTTTCAACATTGCCATTTTTGCACACCTCCTTATGAACAGTACAGCTGTCATTTTTCACATCCTGCCCAAAATGTGGTTTTGCACATCTGGAGCACAATGGGCACAGTCGCTGTGTGAAATCAATGTTTGGGTCAGATTAAGATAATCAGAGTGCCACTGTTCATGAGTGGAGATCCCAAAATGTCTATGTTGAAAATCTGGTGTAACAAATCCCCAAAATAATTGCATTACGGTCGTGTGTTGTGCAGTTTCTATGCAAGCTCATGACTTCATCGATTGTTTTTAATTTTCACTCCAAATTTTCAACATTACCATTTTTTTACACCTCCTCAGTTTCTCCATGCCTCCTTAACAATCCATGCAACTTTACTACCTTCATTATGCAGCTGTGGTGGATCTGATCAGAACTTGTTTTATCTAGAAACCTGCAAGATGTGATTTCCCAGCCAATTGAAGTGCTAAGATCTACTTTTATATCAAGCCTAGCAGAAGAAGGGAGAGCCTTTCCCCTGTCTCTACTTTTATAGCCCTTAAGGACCTCTAAGAACCCCAGGCTCGCCCCACCCCATGATCAGTTATTTGACCCCAATTTACCTGCATCATTTTACTCACTTTGTAACCTCATCTGGCACCTCCCCCTCCCTCTCCCCTCTTTTTCCTTTGTGTCTAGTCTACCATCCCCCTCTCTGCCTACCAATCAGCACCCCAGGCATTTCCTTCAGGAAACCCCCTGACAATACTGGTTGCCCCTGAAATGGTAACCCTATTTGTTTAATCAATACTAGTATCTTTCTTTTTTTGGTGGGGGGGTCCTTTTCTACTACCTCACTCCAAAAAAGGTGATGTCTCATGCTGTACTCTTTTGTTTCCTTGTCCGAACCATTCTAAAAGCCAATGTAAGTATAACATTAATTAATCCTAAAAAGAGTTTCAATAAAAAAAGGTATAATAGAATTTTCAATCCCAAACCATGATATTTGTAATACATTTAAATATAAAGAGCTTCACTAATATAAATAAGCATTTTTAAAGTCAAAGAGCTTCAAAATAAAAAAAAAACTAGCAAAAGGATAATAGTCCTCCTTTTTACACAATAAAGTACAAAACCAAGGCGCTGCATCAGCATGTGGTCTAAAAGCAAAACAAAAGGGTTATATTAAATGCACGCTGAAAATAGAAAACGTTTCAACCTTATGTTTTCTTCAGGAAATATCTAAAAGAGAAAAAAAGACAAAGTTAGTGTAGAGGGAAGGTAAAATGAGGGATATATATATATATATATATGTGTGTGTGTGTGTGTGTGTGTGTGGGGAAAGAGAAAAGGGGAGCGTCAGGGAGAAGAAGTGATAAATGGCAAGATCAAGACAGAATCTGTGAAACAAAAAGGTGATGATGGGAAAGATAAAGCAGAATAGGTGTGAAAGAGCTAGAGAAGTCCCCAGATGGGGACTAATTAACAGGGCCTAATAAGAAGGCTGAAAGGTGACAAATGTGGGGGAAGGAGACAGAGATGGAGACCAATGGTGGAAATGAAAAAGGAATTAAATGTGTACAGATACAAACAGACTCTAGGGAAAATAAGGGGTGGGTGAAAGATGTTAGTGGAAAATAAGTCTATCATTTAAACCAGAGGGCTGCTGCAAGCCAAGGTGGATCATCAGCTTAGCTTCCATGTTTTTTTCTATAGTCAGAATCCCAGAAGCCCTGCTGAAGGACACAAACAGAAAGGTCATTGACACTGTGGCCCTGGAGATAAAGTGGGATACAATGGGTTTAGCAGTGTCACCATTCCTGACTGCTCTGTAATGTTCCCTGAAACGGTCAGCAAGGTGCCTACCAGTATCTCCAATGTATATAGCTGTACACTTCCTGCAAAGAATATAATATACCACATTAGTGGAGGTGCAGGAGAACTCCTTGGTGATGTGAAAAACACCTGTAGGACCCCGAATTTCAGTCACACTGGACAAAAGGGTTAAACTGCACTGAGAGTAGTGGTATTTATAAATTGGTTTCTGATTGCAGAATTGTGTAACACTAGAGAAAGGAATGTGTGACTGTGAAATAAGAAGTTCTTCGGACACTTTAACCAGTGGGCCTGTAGCTTAATGGTTAGAGCTCTGGAATGGCATACCAGAAGTCTCTTGCTCAAATCCCGGTGTGCCCACATTTTCCTTTTTCATTTCCATCCTTAATTTAAAAAACTATATACCTTGCAGGGGTTAAACTGCACTGAGAATAGTGGTATTTCTAAATTAGTCACACTGGAAATAAATTTGCAGGTGTAGCAGCGAGTCCTGTTGCAAGGTTTGGTACCTGGTAGGGAGGATCTGTTAGGAGTAGGTAGGCTGCTTTTACCCAGGAGATTCTGCAGGTTAGGTGGCCAGCGGTAGGAGGCAATAGGTGGTTCTGTAAAGGAAGCACCAATGTTAGGGTCAGTCTGCAAAATGGGAATGTTACTGGTGATGATCCTGTGAAGAGAAGGTGTGCTCTGATGGAAAGGAAGCACTAGTGGAATTTGCAGTTGTTCTTGCATGACAGTATCCTTCCCACAGGGGTCAAGATTACAGGGCATGTTACTGACCTGGGAGAGTGTTCTGTCCACTGTGCTTTTAGGGTATATCCTGTTGATAAAAAAGCTGTGCTCTATTTGGGTCTGCTCAGCAAAATCATCCTCTTCACTGCAGAACCTGTGAAGTCTAAGAAACTGTGAATGAGGCAGGCCATTCTTGACATGTTTAGGATGGAAGGAGCTGTGGAGGAGGAAACTGTGAGAGTCAGTGGGTTTGTAATAAATGGATGTCTTCAGACCAGTGTTCTGTACTGACAGTTGGATATCAAGAAAAGGCAGTGTAAAGGAGGATACTTCAACAGTGTATTGAAGGGAAGGAAGGGCCATAGTAAACTTGTCAAGAAAGACTTGGAGGGTATCCTTGAAGCAGGAGGTGGCCCCCACTCAGTCATCTATGTAACGTTTGTAGAGTTCAGGCACAGTCCCTGTGAATGAGACAAAAAACATTCCTCCACCCAAGCCACAAACAGATTAGCAAAGCTGGGACCCATCTTAGTACCCATGGCAACTCCGCTCACCTGCTGAAAAAAACTGTTATTAAAAGAAAAAGCATTGAGTGTAAGAACAAGTTCTGCCAGAAGAGTTAGTGTGTGTGTGGGTGGGTGGCTGCTGGACTTCCCGCCTATTCAAGGAATGCTACAAAGCTGAGATCACGTGATGAGCTAGACGAGTACAGATGTGCTGAGTGTTGCTCCTGGGCCTGCCCTATCTAAATAAGTTTTTAAATATCCCCATTTGCCGTGAGGGAGGCGGAAAACATTGTTTGGTCTGGCGCTTTAGTGCTTTCTTTCCCGGTGAATCAGTTGGAGTGGATACCCGTTTTGGTGACGCAATTAAATTCCCTCGTGGTACGTCATCCATTATGGAGTGCAGAAGCCCCGAACTTTCTGACACTCGAGCGCCGGCCTCTAAGCACCCGAAACCCTCCTCGCCAGTGCCAGAGGAGCAGGAGCCGTATCCGGGTGGGGAGGAGAAAGGCCAGTCTCCTCCAGACAGCCTAGCTGAAATTAAATCACTTCTGCGAGGGCTGGTCACCGATTTTTCAACAATTAAACCGGCTTTGAATGCCCTGGCAATGAGAATTGGGGATTTAGAGGTCAGAACCTCTTCTCAAGAGAAGAAAATGACAGCTCATGAGCAGGAGCTGGTGGTTTTGAGGAGACAAGTGAAAAAGCTGGAGGAAAGGGTGGACGATCAAGAATCCTGTAGCCGAAGAAACAACTTAATTTTGGCAGGCTTGCCAGAGCGATCGGAAGGCCCTGATTGTATTTCTTTTATCCAGGGTCTGTTACTTAAGGTCTTGGGCCCAACGCCTCACGGAGAGGGTGACAATATTGAGAGGGCTCACCGCTCCTAAGGAGATTCTCCTGGGCTCGGCCCAGGTTATTATAATGAGGTTCCTGAATCACAGGGAGAAGGCCCATGTTCTTATGAGAGTGAGAGCTCTTAAGAGCCTGCACTGGAATGGAGCTGCAATTTGGCTTTTCCAGGATCAGACGCCGGCTATTCGGGAGAAGCAGAAAGAATATATGGATATCAAGAAAAGACTTTATCTTGTGGGTGTGAAGTTTCGTATGCAGCATCCAGCTACTTTGGTGGTCAAGCTCCAGACAGAGGACCGGAGATTTTTGATAGCGAGGGATGCTGCAGAGGGTTTGAAAGCTGAATTTCCAGATTTATTCAGAGCGGCAACTTGAATTTCCAGTGCAGAAGATGTTGTTGGATACAGTTGAGAACTGAACTGTTTTGGCTTTAAATGATTCTTTGCTACAAGATTGACATGTTGGAATGACTGAGTTACCCTCTTGAGGATTTTGTACCTTCTATGGACCTGAGGGTGTTCATGGGGGTGACAATGGAGTTATTAAGAGTGGGGGAAGGGAGTGATACATTTCAAACATTGGTTTTGTTTTTATTTTCTGTAGAGGGGGCAAGAAATTTAGTTCAAGCTCACTACAGGTTTGGGGGCCTAGGCACGCTCTTGGTGGCTGGCTCATCTCGTTTTCGATGCTGGATAGGAGGGCGATCGGAGGATCGGGGGGTTGTGTAAATGGGTTAGGGTTTGGGGGGATGGGGAAGAGAGAGAGTCCAAAGTGCATACTCTTTTACACTGGCAGTCTGGGCTGGGAGACAGGGAGGGGTATAGTATGCCTTGATGTTTACGATTAATATGCTATCTTGGAATGTTAAAGGTCTCAGAGGGAGGAAGAAGAGGCTAGTCGTCTTAAAGCATATTTCGAAGCTGGGGGCTCAAATAGCTTTTTTGCAGGAAACCCACTTGTTAAAGGAAGAGTTAACGTCGTTAAAGAAGCTCTAGGTGGGTCAAGTTTTTGGAGAGGGGAGGGCCAAAGCTTCAGGGGGTGTAGCGATTCTGATTGCTAGGGGCTGCCTGTTCACCCCCCCTGCGATATCAGGCACGGGGGGACGTACGGGGAGTCTTTGTAACGGGCACCATTTTGGGGAGGTCATTAACAATAGCCTCTGTTTACGGACCCACTCCGCCTAACCCAGATTTTTTCGCCTCGCTGGAACAGGACCTATCTTGTCTTTCATCCCACCCTTTAATAATAGCAGGGGATTGGAACCTTTGCTCTAACAACTTTCTAGATAGGATACCCCCTTCTAGGAAGCCGCCATCCAAAGTGCAAATAGCAATGGCTAGATTCTTAGAGGTCACTGCGCTGACAGACCCCTTTTGGCGGTTTAAGCAAGGGGATTGCAATATGACTTTTTATTCTGGGGCTCATAAAATCCAAACACGCATTGATTTCTTCCTGGTAAATCAGGAGGCCCTCCGAGGGATTAAGTTTGCTGGTATATAGTAGAATTCTATCTGACCACTCTCCAGTTCATCTGTCTTGGGTAGTGGAGTCTGTCCAGATGAAACTCTTTAGATGGAGGCTGGATGAATCTCTTCTTCTGGATGACAATATGTTATCTCGTCTAGAGGAAGCTCTTAAGGACATTATTCTAACTCAGATTCCTACCCTCAATAATAAGGCCTTAGCTTGGCCTACATGTAAAATTCTATATACTAGTGTGGCCCAGAGCCTCACTATTAGGAGGAATAGGATGAGAAAAGCCAGAGAGGAATTTACCTGGGGTGCTATTAATTCCCTCACTCCCCTGGAGGGATCTAGTGAGGAGGTGGATCGGGAGCTTCAGGATTTAAGAGGCGAGATGACAGATATTTTGTACAGTAAACTGGAGGCCTGGTCAGAAAAGATTCAAGCTGAGTATCTCTTACAAGGGGATTTGCCCAGTAAACTTCTTGCTGCTAGAGTAAAAGAATGGGAGGCCGCTGACAATCTCTTTTCTGGAGCACCAGGAAGGTGATTACAGATCCGCAGGCTATGGCGGATACTTTTGCAGATTATTTTGTTGAATTATATCAAGGGGCATCAGGTGTCTCTGAGGAAAGAATGTGGGGGTTTTTGGACGATATAAGTCTGCCAAGACTAGATTCAGTGCAAGCTCAGGCATTAGCGGCCCCTATATCAGAGGATGAAATAAGGGATGCGATTAATACGTTGCCTAAGGGCAAAACTCCAGGACCAGATGGTCTCACTGCTCAGTTTTATAAGACTCATGCGCAAACTCTCACCCCTCTGCTCCTGGAGTTTTTCTCTAACATTATGTCAGATGGGGTTCCACACTTACCGTTATACCAGGCTTACATCACACTTATCCTTAAGCCAGATAAACCCGGAGAATTACTAGGAGCTATAGGCCCATTGCTCCTGAACCAGGATATTAAATTACTATCTAAGATACTAGCTAATAGAATATTAAAGATTGCCCCTTCAATTATTAGCCAGGATCAGGTTGGCTTTATGCCAGGCAGGGGACCTCATGATGCCTTGCGGAAGCTTCATCATGTGCTTTTGGAGGCCGCTGGCTCTTCCTCAGATATGGCACTTTTCTCCTTGGATGCTGAGAAGGCCTTCGATAGGGTCTCCCACTCCTTTTTATTTGCTACTATGGAGAGGATGGGTTTTCCAGAGGGCCTTCTCAGGGGCATTAGGAATCTCTATGCCATGCCCACTGCTAGAGTCCTTTGTAACGTTTTTTATCAAGAGAATTTCGTCTTGATAATGGGACCAGGCAGGGATGTCCCCTTTCCCCAATCCTATTCAATATCTATTTGGAGCCCTTGTTGAGGGCGATTCAGTCTGACCCTGAAGTACGGGGGATTGTGATCAAGGGGAGGGAGTTGAAGCTCTCGGTTTTTGCAGATGACATCCTTCTGCACCTCTGGGACCCGGTGTCGAGTTTTGGGAGAGTCCTTGAGATTATAAGTAGTTTTTCGGTGGTCTCGAATTATAAGTTGAACCTGAATAAGACGCAGGTTCTTCCCCTTACCCCGCATGTGTATAAGGCAGACCTGGAGTCGTGGCAGTTAAAATGGGCTCCAGATGGTATCAAATATCTGGGTATTTGGGTCACGCCTAACTTGCATCAGGGAGTTGAAGTAAATTTGAATAACATTTTGGTAGCAGCTAGAGTGGACCTGGGCAGGTGGAATAAGCTCCCCCTAAATCTTACGGCTAGATTGGGGTTAATCAAGATGAACTTATTGCCTAGGTTTCTGTACCCCATATATTTGTCCCCTTATGTAATCCCCAAAACTTGGTTCATTAGACTACTAAAACTATTTTCTGATTTCTTTTGGAATTTTAAACTTCCAAGGAGGAAGCATTCGGTTCTGCGGCTTCCCTCTAGTTTGGGGGGTCTTAAGATTCCAGATCTCCATTTGTTTTATGTAGCTGGGCAATTATCTATAATGACCCAATGGAATAGCTCCTCTGAAGGAGAGGGTTATAATCCAGTCTGGTTGCATATTGAAAAGCAAATGTTGTTGGATAAGGGTATCTCCCCCAATTCACTGCTTTTTATTAACCCGGTAGATTTGCCAGAAATAGGTAAAGATTCCCCAATATTTAAGACAGTCCTGGCCTGGTGGTCCCTCTTATCTTCAACTTATAAAAAGCTCCAAAGGGGCTGTAGAGACCAACCTATTTCAGGTAATCCTAACATGAAGATTGGTGGCCGAGTAATTAGGAATCACTGGGCTCCGCAACTCTCTAATCTTGTCTGGGCAGACTTTATTTTAGATGATAAAGTGGTGTTTCCCCCTCAGTGTAGTGATATTAACTTTTTTAAGAAGATTCAGGTTGCCAAAATGTTGCAGAAACTGCAAAGGATAACCTCTCCCTCCAGGAACTCCTTTTATTTGGGATAACCTTAAGGATCTCAAGGGTGCACATAGACCTTTGTCAGTGGCGTATAATGTACTTTTGGGCTTCTTAGATAAGGAGGCCTCTGTGAGGGTTGCATATTGGGAAAAAAAGATTTCCCCTCTGAGACCGGATTGGGAAGTGATCTGGAAGAGCGTAGCTTACATACCTATTCCCAAGTATAGGACCATGCAATTTTTCATATCTTCTAATTTGTACTATACCCCCTCTAAACTCTGTGCTAGACAGCTTAGACAGACAGACCAATATTTTAGGTGTGGACTGAGTCCGGGAGATACGCTGCATATATTTTGGGACTGTCCCAGGATATATCCGCTTTGGGTTAAGGTTAAGCAGAATATGGACCCTCTTAAACTATGCAGAGTTTATTCTCCTGAGATCTGTATTTTGGGGGACATGGCCCAAATCTCACGGTTGCAGGCTAGACGTCATATAGCATTGATGTCTGCTTTAATTAAAGCTTTTGTCTTGAAACATTGGAAGAGTGATTGTATTTATACATATGACCAATGGATAGCTGACCTTATGAGGACTTCAGGCAGGCTCAAGCGGCAAATGTATCGGGACGGCAGAAAAGGAACATATATTAAGAAATGGAGAACTCTAGAGGTAATACATGCGCTCCAGTTTAATTTACCCATTTGTCGGTCTGTCTGTCTAAGTGTAGGTTATTGTGGTGATGGGTTAACAAACCAATAATTTTTAGTATCCATATTTGGCCTATGTGGGATCTTTTTTCTCTTACTCTCATTTTCAGAGGGATTTGTGTGTCAGGGTCGACTACATAATAGGTGTATCTCAGTGTGGACAGATACTGGACTGCCAAACAGAGTCTCTTTAGGGCTCTCTCTTCCTCGGGACACAGCTGCAGGTCCGAATCATTTGGTTATAGGGTCTTTGGAATAATAGGCCTTTTGACTTAGGCTCAATTTTTATGATTAGTGGTTTCTGTTTTGTTTTGCTTTAGAATGGGCTGGATTTTAATTTGAATATTGCTATGATTGAATAAATGTCTGGATGTGGGGGAGGGTGTCCTCTGCAGCTGTGATTGTACATAGCTATTGTACATAGTTGACCTACCCAGTTTTGGGGTGGGTACCCCTGGTTGCCTGGGGGGTTGTTGTTTGTTTGTCTGTACCTTTTTCCTTTGTTTTATTTTTTCTTTTTCTCTAAAAGTAAAATCCAATAAAGATGGTTATTAAAAAAAGAAATGCTACAAAGCTGTCAGACCATCATCATGGGAGGTCACTATGTAAAGAGATTTTATGTCCATGGTGAAGATGAGCTGATGAGTCACTGAATCTGAACCTGTCAAATAACTGGAGAACATGGTTAGTGTTTTTAACATAGGAGGGCAGGGACTCAACGAGAGTTCTCATGAGGCTGTCCAAAAATGCAGAGATGTGGGGCAGGAGCAAGCAGACACAATAGGATGACCAGGGTTACCTGTTTTGTGGATTCTGGGAAGGAGATAAAACCTGGATGTCTGGGGATGCTGAACTATGAGTCTCTTAGCAGAAGCAGGGAACTCTTTGTTTTCAATAGCAGAGGTGATGGTGGTGGTGACCTCAGTCTGATAGTCAGCAGTGGGGTCCTGTGGAAGAGAAGAATAAAATCTAATGTTGTAGAGTTGCTGTGTGGCTTCAGTGATGTATAGCTTCTTTTTCCAGACCACAACAGCACCTCCCTTATCAGCTGGTTTGATAACAATGTCATTCCTACATTGCAGAGATCTGAGAGCTGCAAGCTCACCAGGTGTCAGGCTGGAATGGCTGAGCCTGCAATGAAGATTGAAGTTAGTGGTGTTTTCCATGCATTGGTTAACAAAATAATCAACAGCAGCAAAACATCCTGGAGGGGTATCCATGCACTTCGCTGGGGACTGATATTGTTGATTGTTCTGGTGATACTGTCATCATCTGTGGGAAGAGGAGTCTCATTAGAAAAATGAGCTGTGAGGCGTACTCTATGATAGAAGCACTGCAGATCAACTTGAACCTGGGGTGCGTCAAGATATCTGGGTGTGGGCAAAAAAAAAGAAACCTTTGCTAAGAAGTGATTGCTCATCTTGTGTCAGGGTAAGATCTGGAGGAATGCAAAATACCAAATTACAGAGTTGAGCAGTGTGGTAAGCGTAGAATGTACAGCCACTATTGCATATTCCTTTTAAGGAATTTATTTGTTCAAATTGTTGATTTTGCTTGAAAGTGGTGGAGTTTACTTCTAATAAAATGCTATAAAGTTTCTCTTCAAAATGTAAAGGGCAGGATTCACAAAGGACTTGCACTCAGAGCATCTTGGATGCCCCGGCACAAATGAGATGTGCCAAGAACCAACTGTAGTATTCACAGAAGATGCACCGGGGGATGCTCCTGGCACACCTCTCTGTGAATACCACAGTTGTGCCCAGTCCTGGATGTGCCAGCACAACCTCCTGGTCAAGCTGGGATTCCAATGGGGTGCTGCATCTAGCAATATGCTGCACTGAGCCAAAATATGCCATTCATAGCTACAAACATGCAAATGGGCCATTAATCATTCAAGGCACAATGGGGCCATTTGCATGTCATTATGGCTTCATTTGCATGCGCCGTGCAGGAATGCACCCTGTGGAATGTGCCAAGCACCCTGAAGGTGTGGCAGTACAGCCACAAACCCAGCATCCCTCCATGGTATTGCGACCCCCTCTCCTTGCCCAAGTCCTCGTTGCCATGCCACACACCGAGGTGGTAGATAAAGGTACACAGAACCCCCCCTCCACCTTACCCAATCACAGCACTGACAGCACTCCATAAGACCCCTTGTTAGTCCAGCAGACACCCTGCCCACTCAGACACCCTCTTTCCACCCTGCTTCCCCCTGGTCCCAGCAGGTTCCTATGATTACTGGGCAGCACAGTCCACCCGCATTCCAGCATGGCTGCCAGCCAACAGAGCTGTCTGTGAATGCAGCCACTGTACTATTGTAAGCCCATTGCTGGATCCTGTCTACCAATGAGCTTTTAGTAGTACAGTAGCTGTCATTCACAGACAGCTCTGTCCATGAGCAGTCATGGTAGAATGTGGGTGGGTTATGCTACCCACCAATCAACATGACCTGCAGGAATGGGGGAGCAGGGTGGGGAGATGGTGCCTGAGTGGGCAGGGGTGGGGGGTCTGTTGGACTAACTGGGGGTCTTATGGAGCACTGTCGGCACTGTGATTGGGTCGGGTGGGGAGGGTGGTTCTGTGTACATTTATCTGCTGCTGCAGTGTGCAGCATGACAGCAGAGATGCAGGCAGGGAAGGGGTGTTCTATATATAGTTATCTCCTGCTGCAGTGTGTGGCATGACAACAGGGATGCAGGCAGGGGTAGATGGGTTCTGTATACATTCTTCTGCCACTGCAGTGAGTGGCATAGAAAGAGGGACTCGGACAGGGAGGGGGACACACTGAACTGGCACGGTGGGCAGGCAGTCATGCTGCTATCTGCAGTATGGCAGCCTGCCTGTGGGTGGCCACCCACTTATGTCTACTTGTTGTAGACATATCTCTTGGAGGCGCATCTCTGAACTTGCTACGGGGATGCTCCTCAAAGATGTATTGTGAATGGGGCTGTGAACCATTTGCATGGGCATGCCCCCTACACAACCCCTCCAGATGTGCCACATATCGTTATAGGTGGTGTGTGATGCCCCTGCAATGCACTGGCACTTTGGGGATGTGCCATCATATAGAACCCCCTTCAAGAATTGTGCCAGTGTGCAAGTCATGGATGTGCCGGTGCATCTCATATGCGCTGGGGGCATCCCATTTGAGAATCCTGCCCATAATATTTTTTCTGTTTTGTTGTGTCTGACTCCCTAAGGAAACTGTACAGTAAGTTAAAATTAACTGGATTCACATAGATTATGAATCAAGTTTCAGAAAATAAAAATGTAAACACTTACACCTGATTCCAGCTTAAAGTTCCCTTTTATTATTCATCCACAAAATGGTTGTGTGTTTGTTTCCACCAAATAGAATATTTAATCCTGCATATATACAAATAAAATGATTGTTTAACCTACTTAAATAATGCCACATTTACACTGAAGGTCAAGGTACAGCAGGATAAGTAAAAACAAGCAAAAAAACAAAAGGATACCTCACCTTGAATTTAATTGTTCTTGTTTGTGGCTTTCAAAAGAGCTGTTAGAAGCATTAAGGTTCCTTGCTATGCCGATACCAGTATATAATAACAAAAAAGGAAAAACACAGGAACACCGGTGCAGTTGAGTTTAGTACACAGCATAGTCACATCCTCTTCTTCACAAAGTCCTCATCTTTCTGGGGGAATACAAGCAATAAACCAATAAGAAGGCAGCACTTGATCACATGATCAAAAAAGCCTGCGTAATTAAAATAAAAATGTATAAAAGTAACTTATAAAGTACATATAATGAAGGAGGGGTCATTTTTATTGGTAATCTCTTATGCTAAGATATTACACCTGATCTATACCTTTTACTTAGTAGCTTAGTAGTCTTCAGCTCTTATCAGTTCTTTAAGAATGCCACTACTTAGAAGTCTAATGTTTAACATTACATTTTTTTTCAGGTAAATGTAACCACAGAGATACAGAAATTGACATCAGATGAGGATTGCTAGGCTCACCCAATCTGCTCATTTTCTGTGCCTGCTACAAAATCCACAGACCCTATTTGATCTCTGGCATTGTTCTCTTTCCTATCGGTTGGATTCTCCTATGCCTATCCCCTGCATTTTTTAACTCCCGTACCAAATTTTCCCACACCATCTCCAGAGGGAGGCTATTCTATGCAACCACCACCCTTTCTGTGAAGAATTACTTCCTCACTTTACCCCTTAGTCTACCCCTTCCAGATTCGTGTCATGACCCTTTGTTCTAGAATATCTCTTTTTCTGAAAGATGCTACCCTCCTGTACTGTATTTATGCCCTTGAGATATTTGAAGGTCTCTATCATATTTTCTATTATACATTTCCATCATATGTATAATCCAAGCTTCAAAGCTAAATAGCTTCCACTGATTTCTATGAGTTTCCTTGAACACTCTGGTGTCCATGGGCTTTTCAGCACTCTCAGCCTCCAGATCTTTGTTCCACTGCAAGGTCTCCACACAGTCTTCTTAACCCAGTTTTTCTCTCTCTTTCTTCTTCATTCACAAAATGTACACTCCTCCTCAGGCAAGGCTCCATACCTCTGTACCTCTGGCTGACTCAGAGCAAAATCTTGGGTCCAAGTATCTATCAAGGAAAAGTCAGCCATTTTAGGGAAAGAGATTTGTGAAAGACAGGCAGCCTCTCACAGCTGAATAAATTCAAATCAGTCTGATTCATATCAGAAATAAATGAGCCTACTAGGCAATGGTGTTATGTCTGTAGAAATTTACAATCAGATCTAAAAATATAGAACTGCAGAGATCACCCTAAACTCCAACAGCACTCACGGGTCTGCCATCTCTTCTCTACTGTGTGAGTATGTCCAAATTGAGACAGAGGGTCAAACTCCAATAAAAACTGTAAATGTGAAATATAATTCAAAATGATATAGGAATCTGATATAGGAACAAGACTGACCCCACCAATACACTAAATTAAGGAGCTAGTTCCTTAGAGGAGACTAGCATTTGAGAATCCCAGATGTGGAAAAGAAAACTGGTTCCAGGCTTGGAAGCAATTTCAGATGCTAATGCTGAGAAATATTACCAGATCTGAGGACTGCAGCCTTCTCAGTCACTCCAGCATGATCAAGAGAAAAAAACCTGGATTAGATTGGAGAAAAGTTTGTAACTGGAAAAATGCATGGGAATACCCCGCATTAGAGAAGAGCAATTACTGATATCATTAGTGGACATTGACGTCACTTTAAACACTCTTAGACCTATGGACACTGACTGGATGCTGAGAGATCTATCTATTTTGGCATTTTCTGAAAAAGAACAGAGAAAATTGTCTTGAATAGGTGCAGTTGCAACTTTACAAAGAATCACAAGCATGTAATCTCCATATTTACTATGGACAAAATGCATACTCTTAAAAATCTTTTGAACAGCTAAACAATTTTTCTTCTAATATCACAAGAGGAGTGCCACATCTAATAGACATGCAGTTTTATTTCTTTTGGTTTTTAGTCATGCTTCTATTAGTAGAGAAACCTTGTTGCCCTGTAAGGATATGTAGTCTACCTTTCTTTTCATTTTCTGTTTTCACAATAGCCCCTAACAAGGGGCCATATCACCTGTAAAAGGCATGCCAAACAAATAAGCTTTAGAAGGCTGATCAGCTGACCAATCCCTTAATCACAGTTGCCACTGACTAATGCCCTGTTCAGTTCATATTGTCAACCACAGATCTCCCAAAGCAGGAAGTCACATTAATAAAAGGAAAAAAAATGTTGCTATTACTGAATCCCTTCAATCACATCAGTTTCCAGAGAAATCTCATATTTCTTTGTTAGAGAGGCATGGGAAGGTTATCATTTAGATACAGTATGGATGTTTGACAATGCTTCAAATTATTGATATCCATCCATACTAGGTCAACCACAGGATCACAATGCTTAACAGCAGGAAAAATATGTTAGAGAGCATTGATTGAGGAGTAATTGGAGGATTAATTGGTAGAAGTTCTTTGAACTGTATCTCCAAGAGCTTCAGTGTTTTACATGACTCAGATACTAATGAAGCTGGAGTCACCATTATCCACTCAGCTTCTATCTTCAAAGAAAACATAATCAATATTGCCAAGAGGTGACATGTGAATGGGACCTTCCATGGAAGCTGTATTCTGGATAGGCTGTGAAACAAGTCAAGTCTTAATAATTAGGAGATAACATAATGTATCATCCGTCTTTCTAAAAGCTCCTTCTGCAAGAACCTTTTATTAAAAGCCTCTGGGGACTCCAAGAAATTCTGGTCAACTATAAAAACCTTTCTTGGCTCCAACCACAAGGCCCATACTAATGACATGCTGGTCAATGGCATACATTGCAATAACCCATTAACCATTGCTAACTCTTTTAATCAGCACTTCTCTGACCTAACCAACTACCTGACCTCTTTCCCTACTGGTCTTTGTACTCCACCTCAACGCGACACCCACCCTCCACTTCTGAATCCCCCTTTTAGGTTTCGGTGCATTCACAAAAGAGAAGTCTTACAACTACTACTCTCCATTCCTGACAATACCAGCCCAGGATCGGATGGTCTTGAACCTAGGCTCCTGAAGGCTGCTGCCCCTTTCATAGTCTCCCCTCTAACAAAAATCTTCAATATGTCCCTACGCCTTGGTTTAGTCCCAGACATATGGAAAATTGCTAAGGTCACCCCCATTCCTAAAAAAGGTGACCATAAGGAAATCAAAACTACCGTCCCATTGCTATACTCTCTGTACTTAGCAAAACTTGAAAACTAGTTGCCACCCAATCTATAGAGTACCTTCAAAATACAACCTCCTGTCTAGTGCCCAACATGGATTTCGCAAAGGCCACAGTACCACCACTGCCCTACTAAAACTAATGAGTGATATCTACTCTTCTATGGACTCAGGCCTTCTGAGAGGTGCAGTTTTCATCGACCTAACTAAAGCCTTCGACCTGGTAAACCATACGCTTCTTCTTACGAAATTACGGTCTTTTGGTTTCTCGTCAGACACCATCACATGGTTCAATAGCTACCTGACTAATAGACAACAAATGGTGGTTTTCAACTCGGCTATCTCGGATCTTGCCCCAATCAACGTTGGAGTACCTCAAGGCTCCATACTTGGCCCACTACTTTTCACGATGTTCATCAACGACATCTCTCTCTCTCTGCTCCCAACTGCTCTTCTTTGATCTACGCTGATGACTTGGTTATCTACCACTGTGCAAAAGCTTCGTATTATACAGTCATACTCGTGCCACGGACTATGTGAATATTCAAACCTGGCTCACTAATAGCAAACTCGTCCTTAACTCTAGTAAATCCTACTCAATGTTATTTGGATCACCGGCAAGGCTCAAATCTAATCCCACTCCTCTTACTATCCCATGCGCCAACAGCCCCCACCCACTGCCCTCTGCCAAATCTTTCAAATACCTGGGAGTTACTCTTGATGACTCTCTCGACCTTGACCACCACATCTCCACTATCTGTAAGTCGGTAAACGCCAAGTTAGGAAGCACCTATCACACTAGTTATACCCTCACTCCCCCAGCCAGACTAGCAGTGGCTCAAGGATTCCTTCTGCCAACCCTGGCACATGGCTCTGCTATCTATCTATCCATAGCTAAATCCTCCCTCCACAAATGGGATACTACTTACAATAATATCTGTCGCTTTGCCTCTTCATCACCGCATTTCAAGCACCACTGCCAACTCTATCAGGACCTAAAATGGCTTAGCCCCTCTGCCTATTGTCACCAGATCTTTGGGTCACTAATAGACAGTGTTACAAGAACCGGCCTCCCCCTATCCCTATCCTCGGTGCTGGAGCTACAACCTCTCACCTATGAGCTCCGATCAATTGAAAAGGCCCCCTTGCTTGTGCCTAGATGCAGAACTAACATGGGCACACGTGCTTTCTCTTACACAGCTCCTAAATACTAGAACTCTATACCTTCCTCTATCCGACAAGCATCCACCCATGCTACATTTAAAAAACTACACCGTGAACACCTACACACTCTTAACCCCTGCACTTGCTTTAACCCACCTTGAATCTTACACCCCTCCCTTATCTCAGGTTATCTCACCTATCTGCTTACCTCTTCCCTTCCTCTCCAACTTCCTTGCCTCTCCACTCTTTCCTCCCCTCTTTTCCCATCATCTTTCTCTCTTCCCCAGCACTTAACCCTATAGCTTGGCACTTATTGAATTTGTACTGCTGTACCTATCTCCTCTCAATTTATCTCCTGTTTTCCACACTTTAAACTTTTAATTGTCTCACTCATTACCCTTACTTGCATTTATCTTTCATCATGACTGTACTGCTCCCATGTGCTGCGTCACAGTAAATATAATTCTTTTGTCAAAATACCTTTATCAAATATCCAAACACTGTTGTTTCTTTCACATTGATTGTATGATTGTCCATGTGCTGTGACACATGTGTTTTGTTCTGTCTGTAAACTGTCTTCTCCCAGGTCGTGCCTGAAAATAGGCATTGTTTTTGCCTAGTGCACTCACCCGGTTATCAAAGGCAAAATAAAATAAATAAATGTATAAGCAGAACAGGACAGCTTGGGTAGTGAGAGGCCAGAGAATCCTCAAACCATTCACCTTCCTTGTCATTTGAAATATTTTCCATATTATGAGTAAGTGTTGATGAAACAGAACTCTAACATCCAATATACTTTAAACAGGCTGTGTTGCCAATTGGAGCTTCAGGTAATCAGAAGAGGAATCAAATTAAAAGAGCATCTTTCTACTGCCCAGTGCATCTGCATGTGACTGTTGTGAGCCACCTTGACTTGAGAAATCTCCTTGTGTATCTGCAAAATTACATGGAGAGCCATGAGGCTTTGTAGCATAATAATGATCAGGAATCACCCATTAGGCACCACACCTTATTTTGGGCAGGTCTTAATAGCTGTAAGCACAATGCACCTACCCTGCAAGAAAGCCACAGCAGGCTTTCCCACAACTATGGACGTTATCAGTGCCCTTCCATTGGGGATGGAGCTTGTCATTACCGGGGACTTTTAACATAAACTGGGATGGAAAGGAGGCTGCCCCTTTCAGGGATATGTTAGTCACCTCCAACCTGACACAACTTGTTGCCTGCCCCACCAGGCAGAACTACAAGACAGGAAATATTACCCTCCTTGACTGGATCCTAGCAAGCTCACCATCCCAGATCTCTGAGATCAAGGTTCTCCCAGACACGCTAAGTGACCACTCCCCAATCACCTTCCTGTGGTCTAATAAATTTAGCAAAAGTCCACCCATCCTCATTGAAAGCAGGGTCTTGAGGAAGGGTAAACTTGGAGCCCTCAAATCAGCCCTTGCACTGCATGACTGGACTCTTATTGACCTGGCACCTATGAGATGGGTGAAGTGGTCCCGATTCACTCTGCAAAGGGATTCACGGAGTGAAGGCAAATTTGCAGAGTGTTCCACAATGCGAACTGGAGTACTTCACATTATAATGGGTAACACGAACTCCATTGAAAACAATGACTTTACATTACTCCGCCTTCCCAAACCACTACTTCACCAATTCTTAAGGCGAAGTACATTGAAAATAATGTACTTTGCCTCATTTCACCTTGTTTTTAAGCTCCAAAGGAGAATTTTGCAGTGATTTATGGGGTTTCAGGTCACATGGGCTATAGATTGTTCTGCACAGCCTCAGTTTGGGGTAGTGTGTGTAGGAAGCTATAGGAGACAGTCTGATCTGAGAGCTCTCTGCGATTCAAACCTTCTAAAAGCTATTAAAGAAGTATTTTTTGTCATTTTTTTTTTACTTTAGTTCATGTATTATAGGAAACTTTCCTGTGTTCATATCATCGAGTGTTTATTGTTTGTGTGTGGATTTTGAATGCTAATGTACAACATTCAGTCTGTGTATGAGAGTCTGTCTCTCAAGTCTGTTGAGAGACAGTGGAAGTGTGTTTTGGGGGAGGGGCATATCTGTAGTGTAGGTAGATTAACTTGGAGAAAAAGACAGTTCCTTTTGTTTTGGTGATATTTTTCTTGTGCAACTGTGTTAATGTACACACAGTAATATTTTCAATAATTCTTGCCATTTGGTTTGCTGATTGTTGTGGTGCAGCAGTGAAAATGTATTCTTTTCCAGATTTGAATTTCTGATGGTGAGCACTGGTTAGGTGTTGTGCCTTTGTGTCTGCATCTCATCAGTGGGCAGCACAATCTTAATCTGTCTGTGCATTTGCATCTCTTTTGGGCCTAATCTCCATCTGTAACTTAAGTCACAGTTGTTTCCTTGGCTTCCCTTCAGAGTACTGGACAGGAGTGGTGCATAATTCTGCATGAACATTGTACTCGTTAATATGCATTTTTAAGTCAGGATCATCATCATGAGTCACTTATGATACAAATCACGTTCTTCATCATCACGGTCACAAATGCAGTCACAAATCATGACTCACGATCACGTCATGAATCACAACATTAATTTTTTTATTAGTTACTTGGATGTATTTTAAGCCTGTTTTGTAGTATCTCTCCAGGCTTCACTACCCCACAATTGTACTCATTAATATGTGTTTTTAAATTGGGGAGTTTTGTGCTATAGCTCATCGAGGAAGTACACCATAGGCATTCGCATTCCTTCCTGTACAGCATGTGAGTTAAAGTACTGTAAGAAGTGGTGGGCGAAGTGGCCCCAATTCCCTCTGTGAAGTGATTCATGAGATAACTGATAACGACAAGGTTGAACACCTCACAAGACATACCTGCATGCCTATGAGTAGGTACCACCGATCTATAAGATAATGGGTGCTATAGCTATGTCTACTCAATATATTTTCATGGATTTCCCAAGAAAAAGGCTTACACAGTAGTGGTGGGTGCTCAGATCAGCCAATATTATATATATATATATATATATATATATATATATTAGAGGCAAAAATCAGTTTTATGCATTAGTTAGGGTTGTTCCACAGTGACAAAAGTGAGGAAATTCGATGTTAGGGTTGAAAATCCCCCTGGACCTCCCGCCCCACCCCCAACCAGCATTGGTGTGCGATTGGGATCGTCAGCCGACAGTAAAAGTGCATTTGCGACACTTGTTAACTTTTTAACTTTTCCCATTGACTTATAATGGGAAATTGTTTTTTGAATAACTTTTGAACCGTTTAATATTTTTTCATGAAATCTTTGAAAGGCACATCAGGGACCCTGGCTGCACGTTACCTGAAGATTTCGGGCCGGTCACGCAAACCATACGACCTGTAGGTGCGACTGTAGAATTCCAAAAAAGCGTAAACGCATGCACAGATCATGCTTAATATCTCCGCAGCCGTATATCCGACTGGTACAAAACTTGACAGATCCCAAGGCCTGTAGCTCTTGATCGTGTATTCCAAATTTCAGGCAAGTCCATCAAACAGTTGCAAAGTTATTAAGGTGCAAAGTTTTGGGGTTTAACATAGAAATGGCTCCTCAACCCTAACTATGGTAGCACTACCGTGCTACCATCATATATATATATACCCATATATCATAATTTCATAAAATCATATTTACAAACTTGAAGATCATTGGTCCCAACTTTCCAATGTCTTCCCAATTTTTGTACATTATTTTCCAGCTTATGTGCATTTTGTTTTATATAAAAGTTCCACACTCTGATTATTCATTTCTTATGTATTCCTCTTTCTTCGTCTTCTCACCCCCCAGACGTAGAATCTGGGGGGCCCTGCTCCTTCCTCTTGGGAGGTAACAGTGTGACACCCATTACTGCATCTCTTCTCCTCTTTTCTTTGTTCTCCATTTGTGTGTGTTCTCCCCTCCTCCCCTCCTGGCAGCTCTTATCATATTTTCGCCACTAGGCTGCCTCCAGCTTCCGTTGGATGATGGCCTCCCCCCTCACTTTACTGGGCCCTTTTCCTTGCTAACCAAGGCTCTCCTCCAGTCTTCAATATTCCCCATGGTCTCTGAATTAAACAGGTCAACCCCTACGTCTGATAGGTGTACCTTGTCTGGCCTATAGAACTCATTCTCATGCTCTTCTATGCCCTGCCTAATGACCCTGTCCCCATGGGTTATGAACCATGTGCCTATCCTTCTGTTCATTTTTTTTTACTCTGTCCATTGTGAGGTGTCTGTGTGCATGACTCCATCCCTGTGGGGTACCATGTCTGACCATGTCAGGGTTACCTCTGGCCACCATTTTTTTATTATGCCCATATCATACTTAATCTGTAAATAACTGTCCAGCCATGACCTGGATCCAATGTCATTGTCTCCCAATTGTATAATAATCATGTCTGGTGGTAGCCATCTCTCTCTCTCATGTCTCCCAATGTTGAAAGCAGCTGGGCCCATTTCATGCCCCTGATGCCCTGGCATGTCACTTGGCATTGTCTGGAGTCTTGGTAAAGTTGTCTGCCCCTTCTAATTTTTTTGGGATGTCCTCCTTTCTGCCCAATAAATATAAGAGTGTCCATATATCCATACCTCCAGCCGCTGCCCCTTATCTGCTGAGAGATCAAATCTTGTGTGATTAATGAGAAATTCTTGCTGTCCATGCTCCCTACTGTATCCCTTTTTGTCCCTGCCAATGTGTTCATCTTTGCAAACTACCTCCATCCCCCCAACCCTCACTTAGCCTGTGGAGAAAAAGTTGGAGAATTTGTTACTCATTTATTTAATGGTCTTATGTATTGTTTATAACAGTCAGACTTCCTGTGTCTGACCCCTTGCACCTGTGCAATGGACCCCCCTGCTGACGCCATCTGTGACGCCCTCCCAATTCAGAATGAATGTGAGGAGAAATTCTTGGGGTTCTCCCCCAGGAATGTCAGGCACCTTTTAAGCACCACTCTCCCCTGATAACCTGTGGCTCTTTTCCGACCCCATGAATAAAGAACTGTCCTGCTTGGGGTGGATGCACTGCGGCATAGGACCACAGCTCTCTGACCAGGCAGTTAGCCAGCTCCTTTTGTCTGTCTAGCTGTACTTGGGCCCCCTCACCCTCTTTGTCCATCTTTGATTTTCTGATCCTTATGTTAATTACGTCTCCTGCCAGGTAAGGTCCTCTTGCTCCAACCCGCCCCCCAGGCTTCATTTGTCATGCCCTACTGCTTCACTCACCCTTAGTGCACCATAATGCATTGTTATAAATACTGCTTGAAATAATAAATGTTTCAAATTCTTTGCTGCAGATGGCTGCCACTGCTTGCCCCATACCTTCCATTATGCTGTGTGATACTGGTTTTCCATTCATCCTTTGCCTTCATGCTAAGTCTTCCCCAACCCTGGACCATGCACCATACTAATCAGGACATTTGTGGGTCCTGCCCCTGTCTAAGGTTATACACTATGCTGATGGTCACCAGGTGGACTGCCATAGTGGCATGTGACATTCCCTTTTCCCATTAGTGCACTATGTACTTTCCCACTTGGTCGGCCATGACTTACCCACTTACCTTCCTGTGGTGCAGCTCCCTGAACTTCTGGAATGCTCCCCAAGCCCCTTTGCAGGCTCTGAGCATCCTGGTGGACCAGGAGTTCCGAAACAGGACCTCAGCTCCTTCTTACCTACTTCCCATATGTCCTCTGGTATTGGCGTCTGTCGCACCTCTGCCTTCAGTGCTGAGGCCCGGAATCTGTCCAGCTGCAGATGGGAGAGGCAGTCAGCTATAGAGTTTTTGATCCCTTCTATGTGCCTAGCCTTGAATGTCATGTTAAGCCTCAGCCCTTGCAATACTAACTGCCTTAGTACCTGAAGCACTGGCCCAGTTGATGTCCTCCTGTTGTTGAGGACATCCACCACTGCCCTGTTGTCACACTAAAAAGTCACTCTTTGGTGCCAAAGCTCCGGTCCCCATACTAACGTGCAGGACCAGACTGGCATGATTTCAAGCAGGGTGATGTCCCTGGTCAGATCTAAATATATCCATCTCTGTAGCCATGCTTCAGAAGACCATTGTCCTCTATAGTATCTCCCCATTCCCCACCCCCCCGCAACATCCGTATACATTTCTAGATCTGTATTAAATACCCAATCGTCTTTCCAAAAAGATGTGCCATTGAATGCATCTAGTATTGTGCCCCATATCTTCCCATCCTCCTTTGGGTCCCTTGTGATATCCACCCAGTGATGTGGCTTAGTCGCTCCCTGTGTGGCTTGTGCTAATTGCCTGGTGAATGCTCTTCCCGGGCTGATGGCCCGGCACGCACAATTAAGGTGTCCTATCAGCTGTTGAACCTGCTTCAGTTATTTTCTCCTTCTTTGCCTATGATCCTTCAGGAGCCCCCTCAACTTAGTTACCTTTCCTTCTGGCAATCTAAAGACCTCTTTCTGTGCATTGATCTCTATGCCCAGGAACTCAATGATCCTGCTAGGTTCTTCCATCTTGTCTGGTGCCAATGGCACTCCCAGGTTTCTGCACAGTGTCTGAAAGCTCCTGTGCATCTCCCTGCTCTCTTCTCTCGCACCCCCAATCAGTAGGAAATCATTGAGGGAGTGCATCACTGTACTATACCCTAACTGTCTTTGAAATATGCCTTGTAGGCATGTGCTAAATTGTTTGAAAGAGACACAAGTAGTGGAACAACCCATAGGCATAGCTTTGTCAAAGTAATATTCCCCATCTAGCTTAAAGCCCAACAGGTCCCAGTCTAGAGGGCACACTGGAAGAAGCCTAAAGGCAGCCTCTATGATGGTCATCACTAGCCATGCTTGTGGGTTTGCTTTAATGATTTCCACTTTCCCCTCAAGGGTAGCATATGTCACTTTGGAGTGCCTTTCATCCCTGTAATGTTATTTCACAGATCTTGATACTGATCGGTGTCCTTTCCATGTTAAATAACTGGCCCTCCCCTCCACTCTACTAGGCTGTTCTTTAATACTTGTTCTCCCTCCCAAAACCCCCCCTGTCCAAAAAGCCCTAGCTCCGGCTGACCCTGCAACCCCCCTTAGTCCCCCCAAAAGGACTGGTTGGCACTGCCCTGTGGCCTATTGGGTTGCCCCCCAGCCACCCAATTTGTCCTGTCTCTGGATGCTGGGTGTGTTCCCCCACATTTTGAGCATGTATGGCTGAATCTACACTAGCCCCAACAACATTTTTGTATCAGCGGGGTCTTCTTAGTTTCCCCCATCTGGTCCATGATGTAATCCATCCACAGATCCAGTTGTTTGGTATCCCACCTAACAACTCCATAGGTGGCCATCTTTTGTCTAAAAAAATCATCATATTATATCCACCCCATTCCTCCTTTGGCTTTTGCTCTCCATATTATGAGCTCATAGGTTATCAAGGGGATCCCCCAATCAGGCTTCTTCTTTAACACTATGGCTGTGTACGTGGCAAAACCCATGGACCAGCTGTCCCATGTCTTGCCTGTGGTGAATTTGTCCTCCTCTTTCTACCCGAGAAGGACCACTGCTGCTGCCATCTCTGCTTTCCCAATGCTCTCCTTTTCATCATATTTCAAAACTGTCTCCCTACTTACCAGGGCAAAAACATCTACATACTCTCCCTTCCATATCTTTTCTTTTTTTGCTATGGGTTCATGCTCGCCTATTCTCATCCCTGGTGAACCAATGTCCCAAGATCCCCAGGCAGCATACCAGCATCTGACATGCTCCGAGTTCCTGCCCCTTCCCCTCTTTCTGTCTTGATTTCTCCTAGGGCCTTTTCCAGCTGCCCTAGCCCATCTTGTCCTATGGCCATAATCATTTGTTCTACATATTCTTTTATGCTACTGCTCACATTATGTCCCACATTACCTCTACCCATTCCCATACCCTATTGGCCCATTTGGCCAACTCAGTGATAGCCTTGTAAGCTTATTCCTTAGTCGTCTTGTTCTTTTTCTGTGCCATCATCCTCTGCTCTGGTTCTTGTTCCTAATGCTAGTAAAATTGCTATAAAAGAGAAAGCACATGTTAAACACTGGGGGGTCTACCATCCCTGGTCATAAATGATTCCTTTCTTTCTTTGTCATTGTTGCACCCCCAAATGTCTCCCGATGCAGTGCTCCCTCCAGCCACTGTGATGCCTTCCCCCATTGTCCATAACCTCCATGAGTATGGGTGCATGCTCTACCCCCCGTCATGCCTTCTTTCTTTTGGTCTCTGTGTTTTTTTTTTTGTGGTCCTTCTTATCTATTTATTTATTGATTGACTGATTTATTTGTTTATATGTGGATTTCGTTAGATATTTGGACTGTCCCCTGCTGCATCAATATGAGTATTCTAGCATTTTTCTATGCCTTTTCCCCACGTTTTTGCACATCTCTATGTCCCCTCCCCTCTCCGGACTCATGGCCAGTCCAAAATGGCCACCACATGGGGTTGTTGGTCACCTGTTCTTCCCCAGCTCCTTTCTGCCCTTCCTGTAGTGCCTACCTGCTTTGTCAGCTGTTCCCGCCTCATTCCCTCTCTTTCTGATTTTTTTTTTAAAGCCTTCACATTACTCGCACCCCTTCTGGGCATTCAGGCTTTGTAGTAAACCTCCCCCACTTGCACTGTTCCCAGGTTTGTCCTTAAATCTGTAATATATCTATATGCATATTTTGCATCTTTGCTCCCATAATGTATGCTGCATTTGCTATATGCAACTTGCCTATTTTACATAGTTAGCTCCTAGATTGTATTTGCTAGATGCGACTTGCTTTTTTTTGCAACTTATAGACTGCATTTGTTAGATGCGACTTGCAAATAATTGACTAGTTTGAATAACAAACTCAAATGGGCTGCATTTGCAACCTGCTGCTTGTGACTTACTTATTTTTAAGTGAAACAAATCATAGACTGCATTTGCTACATGCTACTTGCTTATTTTTTAAATAAGAACTCCTAGGCCGCATTGCTAGCTGCGGTTTTCGACTTTCCTATCTTGGAATAACTAACACCTAACCCAATACATAAACTACTTTTCCTAAATACGACTTGCAACATGTAATCTACATTGCATGAATCCCCAGCCACGTTGTGTGATGGTATCCAATATGGCATCGGCCAGCTTCACTTTGGGCCTACCTCGTGGCAGCTCATCACCCTTCTTCCAAAATGCTTGAAACTCTCCTCTTGTGGCTTAAAAGAAACTAAAAGTAAAACAAATGCTGTATTCCTAGCTGCGACTTGCAATGTTCCTTTTTTGAATAAACAAACTCTTAGACAGCAGTTGCTACATGTTACATGCAACTTGCGACTTGCCTATTTTCAATAATTAGGCAGCAGTTGCTACATGTTACTTGCGACTTGCTTATTTTTAAATGAAAACCATTCATAGACTGCATCTGCTACATGCAACTTGCAACTTGCCTATTTTTAAATGAAAGCAATTCATAGACTACATATGTTACGTGCTACTTGCAACTTGCCAATTTTTACATAAGAACCACTCATAGGCCACATTTGGCTTGTGACTTGCCTATTTTGGAATAACTAACACATACCCCATACATGAACTGCTTTTGCTAGATGCACTTGAAATATGTAATCTCCACTGCATGTCACCCTGGCCATGTGGTATGACATCATCCATTATGATGGCAGTCGGCTTCACGTTAGGCCTACCTCACAACAGCTCATTCACCTTCTTCCAAAATGCTTGAAACTCACCTCTTGCTTTCCTGCCACACTACCCTCATGCCTCCCCAGGATCCAGTGTCATGGTGTAGGCTCAAAAGAAACTAAAGGTAAAACAAATGCTGCATTCCTAGCTGTGACTTGTGAATTTCCTATTTTGAATAAGCAAAATCTTTGCAGCAGTTGCTACATGCTACGTGCTACTTCCAACTTGCCCATTTTCAGTAATTAGGCAGCAGTTGCTACATTCCACGTGCTACTTGTGACTTGCCTATTTTCAATAAGAACAACTCATACATTGCATTTGCTATGTGCCCCTTGCAACTTCTCCATTGCTTACCTTCCATGTGTCTCCTTTCTCCTCCCCTCAGACTTTGTTGGATTCCTATCCATTCTCCAAATGAACAAAACCCACATTTTTTTTTTTTAGATATAAATAAATAGGTGGAGCTTTTAAAACAAGCTCGCACAATGGCTCCAAATTCCATTGAGATTGCTGATCCAAAGTGCTGCTTTTATACAGCTCACCTGCAGATTATGCAGACTGAAATGCTGATCTGATGTGCTGCTCCTAGTTGTTATTAATCTGGTGAATAGCAAGCTAAAAAGAGGGCACTTCCTTCCCTGCAGCCCCTTAAAAGGCCATCATAACCCATACTCTTCCTGCCTATCCTAGCCAATTGCTTGCTACTCCAGCCCCACAATAACTCCATCCCCTTTGTGATGTCTTCTTGTTCCCCCTCCACGTTCCCCCTTCTTTTACTCTGAGTCACCACTTTTAGCTCCTCCTCTTTTATTTTATGTGTTCATTTGGCCCTTCTTGGGTGGTCACCATGACATCCTGGTCTGCCCTTTAGAGGCAAACTCCATTGTCTTGTAAAATCTCTTTGTAATTAACAACACTGTATTTGTTCTATGTAAGTATAATGTATCTCTATTACTTTGAATATATTGTAATTCAGTATCTACTGCTATGAAAAATAATCCTGGGTCACCCCTAAAAAAGGGGACGTTTGTCTCAGTGGGCCTACCAGGTGAACAAAATTCAAATAAATTAATAAAAACAAACAGATAAATAAACAAAACAAACAAACAAACAAATAAATAAATAAATGGAAGAGCCTGCATTGTATAGCAGAAGGTGAGGTTTGCCTGTGGGCACACTGCCTGATAACACCTGAGCAAGGGGGGTAGATTCTACCCACTAGGGGTAGGCATGTAGGCAGCATTCCCAAGAGTAAGGAGCCACTACCTGCTGGAGGGGAAGATCTTTGTTAATTTAAGATGGGGTAGCAAAGACTTTGACTTCTTTCCACCTTCTTCTTCTCCAGAAGGATGTTTAATAAATATATGACTGTGGCCATTTTCTCCAAGCATTTTGTCTGTTTCATTTGTTCAGGTGAAGAAAGAGGGTAGTGACCTGTAAGATAAATATGACAGTGTTTGTTTACCACCTTGTTGACCAAAGAAAGCCAGTGAGCTGTGTGTGTGTGTGTGTGTGTGTGTGTGTGTGTGTGTGTGTGTGTGTGTCTCTCCCTAAAGAAGGAGGGGAACCAGTTTAGTATTTAAAGTTGTAAACAAGGATGTGCATACTGTACCACTTTTCTGTTAGAATAAATCAGAGCAGCTGTTAATAAACTGCATTTAAAGGAGCTAAAGCAAACTCTGAGGTATGATGGCAAGTAGTATCCCTATAATCTAATACTGAATGAATTGCTTGTGCAGCTAAAGTTATTAGTCCGATATCATTCTGGCTATTATCCAGCTTGGGGAGTGGCACATTTCTGTATGGATAGCACTGATGTTTACAGTTTACCACAATTTTATTCAGTATTATAACAACCAGCAGTTATGGGATACACATTTACTCTGTCTGAAGTGGTAGCCATCACCACACTCAACAAGAAACAATCTATTTTAACATGGATGATAGCAAATCATAGGACCCAATTTTCAAATGGGGATGCAGGACTTGCGTCCCAGCTCTGTGTTTCAGCTGCTGCCAAGGGTTTACTGCAGTTTATACCAGATTTTATAACCCGGGACACAAGTTGCGACAGTACACTCACTTTACTAAGCTCGGTGGCAAAAGCCCCATTAACAGACCCCACAATGGCTGCAACAGTGTGCTGGGGGGAGCTGGCATAACAGTGCTGTGTCACCACACCGGACATGAAGCAGGGGAAAAATCTTACAATATTTGACTGCTGCACAGATTTGCCAGATGTCAACACTTGCTTCAGACTCCTGGCTGCAAGTCCAGTGTGGTGGCTGCGTGGGTCTGAAAATTGGGTCCATAGTGTTACAAAAGTACATTTAAAATTAATTTGCCTACAAGTGCAGTGGTAGTGCTACTGCTTGCAGCATCAATGACCCAGGATTGCGAGCAAACTCGGGGCACCAGAGGTTCAGCTGTAGGAAGGAGGATTGAGTATCCAGAGGACTGCTCTTCTTCTCTGGGGAGGGGTGCTGTGGCACCTGACATATGCCTGGCCCCCAGCAGTGGCTGTGGGGAGGACACTAGAGCCACTAGGTGACAGCAGAGGAGTGGCAGACATTGGGTATACTGTGTTAAGAAACACACACAGTGCCACCCTAGCTGTCATTGCATGCACACTCCTCAGGTAAGGAACTGAAAACAGAAAATCATCCTTGGTTTCAGGATGACCACTGATCCTCTGCAGGCTCTGCACCAGTGACAAATGCACCACCCGAGACTGGATATGTGTCCAGTAGGTTGAGAAAGTCTCCCCATCAGCCGGCTATGGCAGGGCATGCTGTGTGGGGATTGGGATGGGCAAGTCCAGGGAAAAAATGGTTGATGGGGCTGGGTGGGGTTGGTGAAAGTGAGACCAGCCATGACAAGGGGCAAATGAAGAGATAAAGATACATTTAACACTGATAGAATATTGAGATACAGTTTAATATTAACTGATACAGATGAAAATAGTTATTTTCTTACTATTAATAAGAAGATTTCCAATTGTGAGCATGGAATAATTGCTGATCTATAATAATATTTGCATCAGAAAATATAGTACAGAGCCAGCCCAGTGGCACTGAGGGTTGAGGTGCTGGGAGCCACACCTAGCACTATGCCGGTGACCCAGGTTAGGAATGATCTCGAGTCATTGGGGTGTCAGTGTGAGGGGGAGGGCAGAGCATGATCGAGCATGCTGTTGGGCAGCTGTCCTCTCCTGAGCGTGGTGTGGTTGGGTTAGGCCACCCCAGAGTTCTGCTCCCACTGGGTAGAGGTCCTGGGGTATCGTAGGTAGAGAGGGGCAGCAAATAGTTATGGGAGGCAGAAGGGGGCTGAGCTGGCACTGCGGGGTGCACAGCATGCCTCCACACACTCACACAGCCATGTGCTGGGGTCTTGGGGGGTTAGGGGAGACAAACCTGTAAAACCCTATGTGTCCCAGTTGCCAGTTGGCAGGAGTAGGTGACGGGGACCAAACAACATTACAAAAAAAAAAATAAAGTACAGAATAGTAAACTCCAAAACCAGCACCAAATGGTCTTCTTACCATATTTTTTGTTTCTTCATTCTTCTTTGAACAGGCATTGAATCACCAAAGCCATGTGCAACCTGCTGTCTCTGCTCACTGCTCTTTCGTTGTTTCATGGGTCCCTGTGTCTAGACCTTACTCTTTGTGGTGCAACCTACCGAACACCAGGTAAGCATGAGACAATAATAATATATTTGCTTATTGTATATAAAAAAAGAGAGATAATAAATGTAAATTGATCTAAGGATCATTTACAATGGCATCCCAAAAACATTTTAGTTAACATTATCTTATACATGCAACTCAAAACATGTAATTAATTAATTCCCTATTACAGTTTGGAACTGCACACGGAGTAGTATGGGCTAGATATAACTTTCACAAACTAAAACACTTTCAAAATGTCTACCACAACAGGAGCATAAAATGGAATTGATAGCCTATTCCATCTGCTAGTATGGGCCATCAATTTTAAATTCAAATGTATGTGCTGTTAGGAAGGACAAAGTGATCCACAATTTAAAAATAAGGCTCTATATTTTGAGGCTTTGGAACAGAAGATACAAAGAGTATACTATTTATCTTCTGTAACTGCACTTGTTAATCAACTAAACAAGCCTTAACATAATGTACCGATATGTCTTCCATTCTGTGCTATTTTCAAATCATGATCTGTGACACTACAGACAGTAAAATATTCATGAGAAGAATTTAAACATGAAAGCAATATTATTATGCCGGATTGCTTTTAGTTTTGTAAGTGTTGTATTGATTTTATTTGCTGCAATGACATGGTACAATCTAACCTGGCACAATATATAGATAAAGTTTAGTGAATGCATTCACTAGGCTACTAGCCCAGATGTTTGCCTATGATGAGGATTATACACTTTAACTGGAAAGTTAAAAAGGTGACTATTGGAGAGGGAAATGGGATACTTACTAGAAGCAAATTGGTAAACCATTATTCACATTTTTGAACATCATTCATTATTAATCACTGTCAAGCATCAAATATCACAATATGATAATTAAGGTAGATAATATTTCTTAGAATGCCATCAAGATCATGACATGATTTGCAAAACCTAACTTTCAAATCTTCAACAAGCAATAATTATGATTAGCCCTATGAGTTTCAATCAACACAACATTTTGTGATAAAAAGTAAATAATCATTGTTGATTATAAAAGTTCCATGATATGAATTTTTATGTCACATAAAGGGACCATAAACAAAACATTTGTTATGTGTGATAAATAAGAAAGAATTATTATGCAAGATCTCAGCAAAGAAAACAAATTATAAAATGATATATGTGAAGTCCATTTCTGTAATTTACCCTTTTTTGCCACCCCCTCCTCCACTCCAGAGTGGCAAATATAGCACCTCCTGGCCAAGTACTGTATGCTGTACATCAAGCAGCTATGGGTGGAGGGGGAATTTACCTTTATTTAGTTTCTCCTTTTGCACGGTGTTCCCCTGATCCCACAGGGACACCAGCATTTGGTACTTGGACATTGATATGAGCTCTCATGATATGCAGTATGGTGTCCCTCACTCCCTGTTTCCCAAGTGCTCTGCCACACATACTGTATGTCTACAGGTGGTAGTAGAACTGCAGGATGTGGCTTCCTCTCCCCCCCACCAGAGTAGGAAAGCATCCACTGGGACACTAAATCCTCCTGCCCCTGACTGGCATCCAATAACCCAGCCTCATTCCTGAACCTAAGTTGCCAGCGTTCTGAGTGATAGCCCTGCCACTGTACCAATGGACTAGTGTAAAATCCATTTCTGACTCCAAAACAGGAAATATTAAATTTGTTTGTGTGTGCTCACTTGCATAATGAATTTACATATATAAAAGCAGTGTGCAACAGCCATAACAATTGTAATTTTTACATCTCAAATAATTTTGTACTGGCAGTATTAGTTTGCAGTGCAGACTACATAAAAAAGATTTTGAGTTACAATTAAGTACATATAGTTTCCAAGTCTTAATATTTCCAGTCTTAAAGGTAAACTCTGCTTGGAAGCCGACAAACAAATCTGAGTCTTTGAAACACATGAGGTTAATATGCCAGTCCAATAAATTAGTATAATTAAAGTCTTTATGTTTAGGTAGAACATGCATTATTCCAATGACTCCAATATATATGATTAAATTGTTGTTAAGAAGAATTGCAAAAACTATAGAAAGAAGTTAAAGTGAATATTTTTCTTGCAGTGAAGTTTACCATGGAAAATTATTATTTAAAATAATTCATGACAAATAATAACTTATTACAGTCATTTCCGTAACATCATAGTTTTTAACTGCCATTAGTGATCATTATTAACCCTTTTTCCATTAAGTCAATGCTGAATTTGAGTTCAGTGAACCCACCAACAAATGGTATTTATGGCTCAGGAAATAGATATATAAAGCTTCCGGGCTTCTTCTTGCACCTTGGCAAATTCATGGCATGAAATAACATTTATTTTTAGCGACCACTCACTGAGATTGTGCAAACCATATGACCTAAAGCATCCAGTAAGTAATACTGAAGATTGTACTATCAGGATGTACCGATAATATGTAGGATTATAAGTAGATATATCATTTTTGTAGTCAGAAGATGATAATGATTGTCCCATTAAAGGACAAACACACCCTTTTCTAGTTATTACATTTAGCTAATTTATGGCAGTTACTGTAACAGTAGGTTCTGTGCAGTGGAAGCCAGTAGTAATTTCTATGTTGCTGCAGAAAGTGGAAGGACTGAGTACCATTTGTACAGAACGTGCTGCAGCTGCAGACCTGTAGCAGAGCAAAAGCTTGGGGTCAGTCCCGAAAGGGACAAAAAATGGCGGGGGGGGGGATAATTTTTTAATTTTTTTATTAATAACACAGCATTTTTAATTTACTGACTGCTGCTGGAGGTGCAAGGTATAGAAAATTCATCCTGTTCTATTTTCCTCTTTATGTGAACCAGCCAACCAGACAGTGAAAAGAACAATGAAGAAGGCTGTGGCTGCTGTTTTAGACTTGAGAGAATGTTAAGTATCTCAATATCAGGGAATATGGTCTATTAGTTGGGTGAGGAAGTTTTGGCTGTGTGGTCTTCCATTGTTGCTCATTGCTTCTATCAGTTCCATGTCATGTAGGCAACTTTTACAGGGTGGCTGTAATTTGTGTGAATGCATTATAGCGAATGCAATTCACATGACTGTACAGATCAGCAATGATCGAAACAGCGACACTCCATCTACAGCATCAGAGGCACCAGACAATCTCTCCACCACCACCTGTGTTTGCTACCAGAGTTCCTCCTCACCCTCTCCCTCAGGTCAGTAATTACCCTCCTTGCACCAATGTCTGCTGTGTCCCTGACATGATTCTGACCATGGGGCATGGATGCCACATTGTTATGCAGAAGGCTCCACCCCCCTACACATTCCGGGAGGCTGCACTCTCCCTGAACCCCCCTCTCTTAAGGATTACTACACCACGCCACACATGGACACTGAGGAAGGCTATATATGTGTGAGCATTATTGTGCAGTTGCCCAGATGTGCCAGTCACTGCAATAGCACAGTCACCCATAATTTGGTTGCCATAATTCAGTCACTCATATCGCATCGCTCATATTCCCACACTCAGTAGATGTGCTACACTTCTGTCTCACCTCACATGTCATGTGGTTGTCTAATGTTTACAGTGACATACACAACACAGTTTATATGCACTCACTGCATCCTGCTGTATCATCATAATGTGATTTAACATGCTATGTAAAAAATACAAAGAAAAGAACAAAAAGAGAAAAAATGCAGAGAGAGGAAAGGCACAGACAAAGGCTGTGCCATTCAAGCAGCTTCTGCAATGTTGGTATTGGAGATGGTCATGGTGGGACTAGGAGTTATCAGGCTATGAGGACTAGGACTGGATGCATGACAGCATGGACAGATGAACCCTGATTCAGTGGTTCTCAGAAGTCACCTGGTTCTATACTCAGACCAGACAGCATTCCTAGGTCATGCAGTGTGTCTACTGATTAAACCACCCTGAGCCACTCCAGAAACACACAACAGTGTCAGAGGGTCAGTCATAATGCTGGCTGAAATGTTAATTATGCTTCAGGAATTGCTAAAATGTGAAGTTTTTGCATTCAATCAATTTTCATGAAATTGCACAAAAATCGTACAAATTCCATGAATGAACATTTTGTCCAAATTGCAAAATTTTTGAAACATATTTTGTACTGTAAAATCTATGCAAACTGGAACATGTTTGTGCAAAATATACAAAATGGTGCCATTTTCCCATATGCATATCTGGAAAACCTGTGGGACCCAATTTTTAAATGGCCAGTAATAGCCCAGAAACTAAAACCCTTTGTAAAACTTGTTGGTGTGAGTATAAAGCCCCATACTGGTGAAAATACTACTTTCAACATTTTTGTCTCATGGGTAGTAAAAACTTTGCACTTTTGCAAATGCTATGTATGATCATTCCAGTCACAGTATCTCCACAAATAAATTTGCACAAGTTGTCTTAATTGTATGAAGGACTACGAAAAGATAACCTGTTAGAAAATGATGTGCATGTTTCAGAAATTGTGGTTGCCCAAAGGAGCCCAACCTTGTCCAACCCTTCTTGTTGCACCAACTTCAGTTTTGGAGGTTTAAGTATCAGGCCTTTAAAACACATACACACACACACACACACACACACACACACACACACACACACACACACACACAATTAAATGCTTGGGGGTTAAAATGCTGTATGTGAAAGAACTGCAGTACATTTTATCCAAATTGCTCATTATTTAAAAGCCAGGGGCCCGTACTCACTCACAGCTGTGGGGAGCAGTGTTGAAGGGGCAACTGGGATCCCTATAATGCCACCTAATAAAATTAGCATACATAAAAAGGGATGTGGCCTGCAGGGGGTAGAATGTGCCCTGTGATAGTAGCACTGCATAGTATTAAGCAGATTACAGATGTTAATGGTTACACATAAGCTGCGTGAACACTAGCATACTGAAGCTACAGCTCAAATGTTGGCTCATTACATACCACCAGACACATAATGCTATGCCATGGCCCATGCCCCAGGTACACAGTGCCTCTGATATGGATGACTCCCCACCCATACCTGAAGTTATGCTTGTGGATGGTGAGCTATGATTAATGTTGTCTCCCACTGGTCATCTTTCGTGGTCCAGTGACTCTGGTTAGGTAATCATAGAAACATAGATAATGATAGCAGAAAAAGACCAGAGGTCCACCCAGTCTGCCTAAGTTCCCTATTATCCCTGAAACCTACTGTTCCTCCAGGGTACTAATCCTCCCCATCCTCTCTCTATTCTTCTCCTTGGTCCTGTCTCCCTCAGTAAATACTATTCCTTTCATTATGTCCCAGCCCTGCTTGAATCCCCTGACTGCTTTTGAACCCACCACTTCAGCCCACAGAAAGCTAGAAGGTTCCACCACCCTTTCCATAAAGTAGTACTTCCTCGTTTGTTGCTAGGGTTGAACTTTTGGTTCCAGTGCTGGGGAGAGGGAATTGTAAGCATGTCTTGCACAGTCAGTAAAAATGTCCTCATTGGCTGGTGGCTACTCTGGAGGCAATGGAGAATGCTGTTGGGAATGTCTGGTGCTGGGAGGGGTTCTGATTGCAATGCTCTGGGACCATTAGTTTAAAGTAGGGCAAATATATCCAAACCCTCATGTGGGCAATGCATAAAATAAAACTGTAAATGAGAAGGTCATGTCACCTACAATATGAGGCTCAGCATGCATGAGGTGAAGGGGTACACCACCTTATTTTGAGAAGTACTTCCAGGGCTTTTTTATATCTGACTTAAATTATGTAAATGTAGTTGTCAGTGGCAAAATGTGGAATGTATCTAGCATCATTTTATTTACTTATATAAGTAATTTAGGATACTCACATCTCATTGTTCTATTTTATTTATTTCAACAGATTTTCCAGAAAAGACATACTAAGCTGCTTCTCCTGTGTGTGTATGGGGGTGGGGTGGGGAGGAGCAATATTGCATACTGCCATTGATTTCCAGGTGGGGGAGTTTAAACTGCTGGTGATTTGAGAAGGGAAGTGATATGCCCACACACAGATCACTGGTGAGGCCTCACTTGGAAAACTGTGCCCAGTCCTGGAATCCTCAGCTGAGAAAGGGAACAGATAGGCTGGAGTCAGTGTAACAAATGGTCACCAAAATGATGCAGGGTCAGCTGGGCAGATCCTATGAGGAACAGCTAGAGGCTCTGAAGATGTACTTGTTGGAGGCCAGAAGGGGGAGGAGGCATCTGGTATGAGACCTATACATTTCTAATGGATATAGATAGAGTGAATAGTGCAGACCTATTGATTAGAAATAAGGATGCATTAACGAGGGAGCACAGTTGAAGGTTGATGATGATGGTGGGTTATGTTCACTAAAATGCCACCAACAACTTAATGTGATTCAATTTCAGTTAGTTATCATCTGTATCTCCCTCCTCTGTCCTGGGAGGAGGCTGAAAATAGGTGGAATTGCTTTGCCCTTCTTTCCTGGTCAAGGAAAACTAAATAAATAAAATTCAAGATGGATGTGGGAAGTTCTTCCTCTGGGAAGTTCTTTTTCACTTCTACATTGGGCAGATTTGATAGTCCCTCAGACTTTATTTGTCACCAATGTCTACATTTCTATGCTTGGGAGGATGAGGTTAGCCTTCCTGGTGAAGATGGTCTTTCCAAATCATTGACTGTTTAAAGTGCTAGGGGACACACTGTGGTGGCCCTAAATACACCAAAAAGAAAAAGAAGCAGGGTAAAAAGATAAACTCAGTGCAGTGGTGTGGAGGCTTTAAAAAGGGGAAGGAGGTTATAAAAAGCACAACAGGCAAAAAGGTTAAGACAATATAAATATTTATTTAGCAAGGCAAGACTCTGAGTAGCATGCCAAGTTCCCCCAGTGCTATAGGCATATAGCATCTCAGGGTAGAGTCAGGAGAACAATCAGTGAATAAGCAAGCTGGGGGGCAGCATTGTGGTATTGAGTACAAAACTGAATTTGCTGGCTACACCCCTGGGAGGCGTGCACGAATCTCCTGGTGCTTCGGCACCATTTCATACTGTGGCCGCACTGTGGTGGCCAGTGTGATCAGTTTGTGTGGCCCGCCAGGGTTTCATTTATGAGGAACAATTATTAAAATGTATCAGTTTCTTGTATGAAATATAGCTGCTATGCATTCTGCACTAATAAAAGGACTGATGCAAGCACTGCATTAACATTTCTGGATACCCTTGGGAAAAGTAAGACAGCGGCATGACAGTGTCCATTTAAAGCAGCATGGCAACCATATTTGCTCTGATCAGAATTTGGTTTGGTTATTATAGGTTTTTGGAGCAGGTCTCTCACCAAGCTCACATGACTTAAATGTACTCATAAAACTGCTCTCAGCTTTTCCGGGCTGAGGATAGCTTTGTGGGGTTTATACTCTGTCAGATGGCACTACTGAACATGCTGACATTTCAGAGTCAGCTGACCTGAGTTCTGAGGAAGAAGCCATCTGACAGCTCGGTGAGAGACCTGTTCTAAAAAAGCTATGGCAGCCAAGAAGAATTATGTGTGCTTAATTGACTGCATGCTACCATGCAAAAGAGAAGCTGCCTGTTCTATTTGATGATTTGTTTCATTAAAGCATTCACCGGGTAAGATGTTTCAAACCCCATGATTATGTTTCTGAGTGCAGATGGACAATTTGCCCTCAGGTTCTGTGGCCAAACCTGTGTGTATACTTACAAGTACTCCTTTGTTGTTAGAACTGCACAATTAAATAAAATCCAGTTATCAGAAATGTGCAATGCAGATTTTGCAAATACAAAAAAACACAAAAGTGTGCACGTTCTCATAAAATGGGTGACATTTGTGAAAATACACAATTTAGTAATGCACATTTTCACTCTTTTAAAGTATTTAGGAAACTGTGTAAAATTCATGAAAGTTTTGTGAATCAGAATTTTCTGATTTTATGTATCTTGACTCCGTAGACAGCATGCTCTTCTATGGGGCCTGAAGATTAGAAGGTAATGGGTTCTAGCCCAACACCAGGTATTTGTTCTAATACACAGAAATGACACTGAAGTGCAGTACAAGGGGCAAGTGGCACTATTGAGGTGCCTACCTTTGAATAATAGGTACAGTAGATCAAACTAAGGTCCCTTCTACCCATCTCTGGCCACAGTCCTGAAGGAAAGTTAAGATCCCATGGCACTTATTAAAGAAGGGTTGGGGGATTTTTATTAAACGAAATCTAATTACAACAGAAGTTAAACACATATACCGTACATCAAATAGCCCGTCCCCTATGAAAATGCATATCAGTATTACTACATATAATTCATCATCATCATCATCATTTACAGTAATTGCAAGGTTATGACCTGGGGTTTCGGAGGGTCATTGAGTGACTCTAACCATGCCCCATCCCAGGGCTATTTAAGTGAGCATACTGGAGCTTTCTCTTATTTCTTTGCTGCAGCTCTGTTGAAGAAGCTCCCCTCTTCCCTCCTGCCATCTCCCTCCCTACCCTGGTTTAGCCACCTGATCTTCTGCTCTGTCTGACATTGTTTCTTTTTTGCCCTTTGGGGATTATTCTTTCATGTATTTACTGCTACAGCAGTCTGCTTTGTTTTACATTATTTTCCATGATTCAGCCCTACCTTTACTTACAGTAGATGGGGCTGCAGCAATATGTCTCCTTTAACGGTCTGTATCACTCTCTTTTCAGTCACAGATTGCTATAAATAGGTTCAGTGCTTACACAGTTTGTTCAGTTAAGCTCTTTGTGTCCTGCGCAACTTCAAACCTCATGTTTATGCAGTTTTCTTCTTGCTTGATTTAGCCCCTTTTGGTTTGCCATTTACTTTTGAACAGTAGCCCACTTTCAGTATTCAGCTCCTTACTATATTTTGTTCAGTTTCAGAGAAATATAACATTTACCTGTATGTTTGTATTGAACATTCATAATAGAGTCACAGCTTCAGATGCTGTTTTTCCTTCAGTTTTTCCTCTATAAAACTACAGGATCTGGCTTACATCTCCCTCCCCAGTGGTAGAGTTTAGATAAATTCTGTACTGGATTCTGTCCTACATGATGCTGAATTCTGTGTTGTCAATTAATCCCTGCTGTGTTGGCTCATTTTATTTGCCCCCAGGGCTTTCCCCTCATCTACTGCAACTTTCCATAGGCTCCTACCAGATATTGCCTCATACCCATCTTCCTATCAGGTATGTCCTCCTTTTCCACTGCTAAATTGTTATGCCACCAGGCACTTACCCTTCAGTTATCTGGCAATTTCACTGCTCCATTTCCCTTTGCTGTCTCAGAGCTTTGCCCTCTTCATTATATTCTGTGGTACATCTCCCCAACAGTGACATCATTACAGAGAACTACTCTGATGCCGACACCATCAACAGTTCACTGCAATGGTGAGCCAGAGACAAAGGCATACTGTTCCCCAGTCCTGCACCCCTTCCCAGAATCAGCCCTGACTCGGAGTTGATTATTTTTTAGAATGGGGGTACAGGGGGCAGAGCCCCCCCACATGTGGGATTCAAGGGCAAAGCCCCTCAATAGAAAAAAAGGACTGGGAGTCATTCGGGATTTATGTCAACCCCAACTTGTGGTCAACATAAATTCCATCTCTGTGATGCCGGTTGATGAAATTGTTGTTGAACCACCATCTTAGAGCTAGATTCTGCCTCTAGTCTTCCTTCCAGGCTCTCCTGAACTCCTGACCAGGAGGCCAATGTGCCCCTGCTGCTCATGAAGACTGCTACTGGAGGGTGGAGCTCTTGCTGAGTAGGGATCATTATGGCCATGTAGATTGACTCAGTGGCACATGTTGGCATCTACCCTTTGCTGTCCAGCATCTTGAGGGAAGGATTCTCACCTTGGGGGCTCCTTTAGGAATGCAAATTGCCTCAACAGCACCTGCTGATGTTGTAATTATTTCTTCTTACTTCCTGAGCATGGGCATTTTTTATGGTGATCTCTTTGATCTTACAGATTTACTTGGTGACACTTATTGAAGGAATCCTTCCTACATTTGCCTACAAGTCACCTGGACTCTCTGTGTTGCCCTTTACTTTTGTTCCCCTTATCTCAATCATAGGATAGGCCCTCACAGTACTTAGGCTGGATTACTTCTGTTCAGCAGACATAAATATAATTACATCATGCCTTGTTGTGGGGCTCCCCTTTAAGAGATGAGATGACTCCTTAAGCCATGTTTGAACACTTGGCAGCATATTATGGCATGATCTTGTCAGGCTGATAGCATGAGAGTCCTTCATTTCAAAACATTTCCAGACTGAGTTCATCATTCTGCAGCATTCAAGCCAGCAGTTAATTCTACTCAAAGCCGCAAGGGTCAGTGACAAGCTTTGGTTCCCCAGAGGTTTCCTCTACAAGAGGTTTTTTCCTCTTGTCCTTGTCATAAGTCATAACTCATTTAATAGATTTTCACTAAAAGGAGAAAGTATTTTGGTGCTTTTCCTGTCGTGGGTTCCTTGAATTTCTGTCCTCAAACTCTTTCATCTATAACCTTAATCTTAATAATTTTCCTTTCCTTTTCTCATTATGGAAGTCATGGCTCACATCAGTGAACATTTCATTCTCTCCTTCTACTCTGCTTTAGGGGGCTTCTTTCCAAAAGTACCTTTAGAATAAAGGAACGTCATTCTCACAGTACCACTACAGCCGAAACCCTCCAGTGGGTTCTGTGCCTTCATTGTAACTCAAAGATAGTAGTTACTGTAAGGGAGAGAGTGTGATCAGGCACAAGTACATTGCATAAACACTCAGATTACTTGATGTCAACCAGCAGACTTCAGCTACAAGTATCGTAACACACTAAACATAAGAAGTTGCACAAGCACCATTCTTCGCATATGCTTAGTTAATCACTAATGCTGTGAATTACAAGGCTATAGCCAGGCATTTGGTAAGCCAGTAAGTGACTCTAACCACAATCACCTCCCAGGGTTATTTAAGGGAGCATGTTCAAGCCTCTTCTGGAGGTTCACCCTTCTTTACTTGCACCACAAGTTCCTCCTCCTCTGGAAGCTTGCCTCTCTCCATGGGGGGGGGGGAGTCTTCCCTAAGGTACTGTCTCTTTAATCCCACTACTGTTGGAACTCTCCTCAAGAAAGGTCCTATTCCTTCATGATATCAGAAAAGACTGGTAGTCCCTTTAAGGGACAGAGAGCACAAACTGCTACAAGTGAATTTCGTAAGCATTCAAACTACTCAATGTCCACCACACAAACATCATACAAGTATCCTAAGAGGATAACATTCCAAGTTGCACAAGCTTCCTTCTCTCCCTATATATATTCACTCACTGACCCAGTGAATGACAAGTTATACAAATAATACTCTAGGTTATACAGTTTGTACACACTTTTGTTTTGTTCATTTCAAATTGAAGATACACATAGGCTTCCTCCAGTTCTGCATGCCATTATTCCACAAGAAATAGACTACAGCACAGGCAGGCTTTGTGATTTATTTTGTACAAATCCCAGACAGCCTTTAGAATGCAACATAATAATGCCTTCTAAGAAGCCTTCTTTTGATTAACCACAAACTGTGTCCTAATCTGTCTGATATAATACTGGAGAATAATAAAAATGATATGCAATTTGTCCATGTTGTAAAACTGTGGGCTATCCCATAATAAGCCATATACTGTACTGTTCATTCTCCAATATTATTTTTTTATTTTTTATTTTATTGAAATCTAGGATTACAAATACCTTTGAGCAGGAACTGCTCGTTTGCAAAGGTTCCACGTCGAAGGAATGGGGGGTATACATACATACAAAGGTCAACATAATAATACATAGTTACACAATAACAAGAAGTAAGAGACTGAGGCTTAGGAAATTCCAATAATTCAAAATGTGCCAAATGTTAGGTAGCATGACATAACCAGCCAAGGGCACTCTTGGAAATAAGCACTGCAGGTGAGAGGGAAGGGGGTATGCAGGCAGGAAGGCCATTGTCGGAGGGTAGATGGTGAGGGTAGAAGTCAGGAAATGCCCCGGGGGAGGAAAGGGAAAGGGGGCAAGGGGGTAGGCAGGTAGAAGGGGGCAAGGCGGGGAGAGATAGCTGTCAAGACTGAAGTGGAGGGCAGTGAACAGCGGGCCCCCGATTAGGTGAGGCAGTCACAACGACTAGTTGAAATGAGATGAAGTCGGAGTTGTCTCTTAAAAGGGCCAAGAGCAGCAGCAGTAAGAGTTTCTTTGTTGAGAGTATTGTACCACTGTGATGCTCTGTGGGCAAAGGTCCTCTGGCCCATGGTAGTCCGGCTTCTGGGGACAAGGAAGGATAGTTGTTGTGAGCTTCTAGTTCTCTGGGTGCTGTGGTAGTCAATAAGCAGCTTTTCATTGCCCGGGGGCATGACCCCGAGGATGACTTTTTTTGACTAAGAGGCAGGTTTGATACTGTATCCGGCTGATGAGAGGTAGCCATCCTTCCTGAGTGTACAGGTCACAAGTGTGTGTAAGTCGATCAGCCCCAGTTAGCAGCCTGCATGCTTTGTTGAGTGCAACTGTAATTCTGCGGAGGGCAGAGGCAGAGGCAGAGCCATAAATTGCTAGCCCGTAATCGATGATGGAGGTGACAGAGCTGTTGATAGCCAACCGAGAGTGTCAAGAGTCATGCAGTGTTTGTGCCTGTAGAGCAGGCCTATACGGATGTTGGTGGCTTTGGTGACAGAATCTATGTGACATGGTAGGGACAGTGAGCTGTCCAATGTGACACCTAGGTATTTAAAATCAGGAACGTGTTCAAGTAAGGTCCCTGTTTGGTTTAGGATGGTGAGGTCATGGGATTTGTACTTGCTCCTGGCATTGTAGAAGGTCATAACCTTTGTTTTGCTGTAGTTCATGACCAGTTTGTGTGACTTGAACCATTCTTCGATGTGCATGAATTCAAGCTGTAATTGTTTCTTGAGGAGCTCTGCATTTTGGTGGTTGGTGAACATGACTGCGTCATTAGCGTAGAGCAGTAATTTCTGGTGGCAGACACTGGGAAGGTCGTTGAGGAAGAGGCTGACGAGTAGTGGCCCCAGGATGGACCCCTGTGGGACCCCTGAAAGGACTTATGCATTTTAGAAGGTCAAATCATGCCAGAACTGTCTACCAATTTCCAAAAGTCCCAAATATTTATTTATTTAGTTTTTTTTTTTTTCTTTTGGTATTGGGAAGGAAGAGCTAAAAAATACTGCATATACAGTATCAGCCTTTTTGGGGTGTGGGGTGTGTTTATCAACCCTGTAGGACAGTCAAATCCCAACTTAAATGCAATTCAAGAACATTAACAACAGAGAAAAGTTAAGCACTGAGCAGCTCTGAGCGGCAGGGCAGAAGACAGGCAGTAGGTACAGTATTTATGAGTCTGATGAATTAATTAGATGTTCAGCAGTAACAGCCATTATGCAATGACATGTCACAGAACACTGCGTGTCACAATGGTTTAACTGCCATTGAAATACACTGTTCCTTCAGCATAATGCAGTATGCTGAAGTTATATTACAGTACTATTGCAAAGCATTGTATCGCATCCTGGCTGGTCCTGCTGCATATAACAGACTGCACATGCAGATCAAACAAAAAAGCATCCCCTTAAGAAGCCTGCTTAGTGCTGTACAGAATGCAGAATTCTGCCAGTGGCATTAGGATGGAATGGCCATTTTGCTGGTAGAATTTCCATCTGAATTTTGCTTGGTCCTTCTGCAGAGTTCCATCTGCTGTGATCTGTGGAATTATATTCCATGGAACAACAATTTTCTATGGAAAATTGTTTCTGCAACCATTTCTGTGGAAAATACTGAGATACATGAAAATTTAATTCTGCAGCAATGTAGTGGAAAACCTATACCACACTATTCTGCTGTGGAATTCTGCAGTTCAGTTTCTGATGAAATTTGGCAGAATTTCAGTGGAATTTTGAAAATTCTCCAAAATTCCATTTTGCTTGAATGTGAATCCCACACACCACTAGGCCTGTTAGATTATGATGCAAAACAAAGATTTTTGGCTTGTAAATAAAACAGGACAATGTCTCCAGAGTGGAGTACTGTTGATTGTGAGAGCCTCCCCCTCCCCCTTTGTTTCGGATCTAAAAATCAAGTATAGTTCCTTGTTGGTGGTTTTACCCTCCTGCTCTGCGTCACTTTATGGAGGCTTACTCTAGATGGGGTGTATAACCTACCTGGTACAAATCCCTCTATTTGCCCCCTTTTAGGCCTGTTCCCTTTCTCCAGTCAGAGTTTGCTTGCTGCAGAACTGGCTATAAACATCTGCAGAATAAACAAAGGCCACTTTGGAAACTGGAGCTGGTGCAGAATCCACAGCATACCTCAAGTCCAAAAGTGCACAGCACTCACTACTTGTCAGAGACATCTCAGAGTCAAATATTGCATTGGAAGCAATCTTTATTATAGTACAAAGGACAGAGAGAAGGTTTTTGTATGGCAGATGGTGACCAATGTCACATTTCTCCTGTTTTTAAATGCAGTGTTAAAGGTTTAGCAAGCTCAGCTCTGGCTAATACACAGAAATGTTAGCACATTTCTTGTGCGTTTTTCTTAAACTTTACAGGGGTGCTCTTGGTATGTGGCAAACATCAGAATCAAAAAGAGTTCAACTTGAGAGAATAACATGCTTGTGTGAACTTATGAAGTGCATTACTGTGGCTTCACTCATTCTCACCCTTTTTATTGAGATGCTGGATTGGAAAATTTAAAGCCTGGAAACGGGGCAAGAAGAGTGCCAAGAAGGAGGAGGAGGAGAAGATGGAGTGTGTCCAAAATGAACTAAGCACTGTGTTTATTTTGGGGGTGTGCTAAATAGTGTTGGGGGGAGAAGATATTGCCTCCTCTTGAACTACAGGCCAAGCCCTCCAATTCAATGTAAGGGAATAACATGCTTGTGAGAACTTATGATATGCATCACTGTGGCTTTACTCGTTCTCACCCCCTTTTTATCGAGATGCTGGATTGGAAAATTTAAAGCCCAAAAAAGTATCATGAATACCTCCTCCAACTTGGAGAGTGTGAACAGCAGCTCACAGGAGAGGAAAAAACCCTTGTGGGGAAACATGGCTGCTGAACTGCCCTTCCTCTGGACATACAAAGGGAGGTAATCCTAAACTAAATTGTAATAGTGAAGTGAAGGATGGAGATTGTCCAGGAGGGATGAGGGTTGTGAAAGTCTTCTTTTTGGGAACATTCTTCTTGTTGTAGGGATGGTCTTGATCCAAGAGGTGTATGTTACAGTTGTTGAGAAGTAGTTTAATAAGAAACAGGTCTTTATCCATGGATGTTGATGAACTATGGAGCCAAAGTTATTAAGAGCGTTACTGAGTTTGGGCCAATTGAGGCCAAGCTGGAAAATTATATCTGTAGAGACAGCCAAGGAAGGACTTGAGTTTTGCTGTACAGTTTATGAATTTATATGTAGGCCAAGTTGGTGTTGTCTGTACTCCAAAGTAGGACTGCCAAAGGAAGGCTTTGAGAAGTGCATTTTCAGAAGGGTATGATCTCCATGGCTGTCTGGAGGGACAGGACTTCTTCGGAGGTCCATGTTCAGCAGGAATTCCACAACTGTAAGTTAAGTTTCCATGTCAGCCAGCTTAGGACAGCAGAACCCCATGTGATACTGCAGTTGACAGAGTCGAGGATGACAGAGCCATGGTCAGGCCTCCATGCAGCCAAAGGCAGAGATGGTGAGACCCCCATGTGGGTCTTCCATTAGTCAGATTGTAGGATGTTTGAGTTGTGAGTAAGGTCCTTTTGCATGGTGTGGTGGGGAAGGCAAGACCCCCCATGTGGCTCCACCATCTAACATATACGGAGGGAAAAAGATACTAGTGAGACCCCCTACATGGATCAGCTTTCAGTGAGATTGAAGAACATATGAGCAGTGAGTTGACGCTCTTTGTGGGGCATGTAGGGATTGTGTGACCCCTCACGTGGTTCACCATCTAGCGCATACATGATGGTTGAGGAATGAGCAAGACCCCCATGTAGGTCTGCCTTTGATTAGATTGAAGGATGTTCGAGCAGTGAGTTGGGCCCCCTTGTGGGCAAGTAAGGATGGCAGGACCCCGCGTGGGTCCACCATCTAGCATGTATGAAATGGTCATGGTATAAACCAGACCCTCACATAGAGCCACCATTGAGTAGGATATTCGCCACAGAGTAGAGATCAAAATGATCAAATCAGGAGAGAGGCCCCCCACATAGGCCAGATCAGGGATGGAGCGACCTCCATGTAGGTGCTTCAATAGGTTGATTGTGATTGGGTATGAATGAGGGCCTTGGTGTAGGCTAGGCCAAGTATATAGGGATCTTTATGTAACTCTGCCATAGCAATTGGAAGTTTGAATGCAGTTAGCTGGAGACTGTGGAACCAAAAAGCCACTTGGAAAAGGATGGTAGATAAGATGTAAGCAAAGTGCTGTTAGTGAGTAGGCATGGGCAGGAGATCCTAGGATGGGCTTCACTACAGAAGATGCAGACATGAAGGTTGCGACATCCATAGGCAAAACAGTTGGAGGAACTGTAATTGTTGCAGACTGGTTGATTTGGAACTACGATGCCGGTTTGACAACAGTTTTGTCGACCGGCATCTCATCGACAGAAGTATGCCAACCACAAGTTGCGGTTGACATAATTATAGTGTGTCTCCAGGTCCATGTTTTTCATTTGGGGGCTTCAACACCAAACACCCCATGCAGGTGGCTCTTCCCTTGACACCCCCTGTATTTAGGATTCTTCTCTCCAGTCGGAGCTGATTTGGGGAGGGGGTTCAGGACCGAGAGACAGTGTGCCCCTGTATCATGCTCACCAACACAGCAACCTGTCAGAAACCTATTGATTTTGTGGATGGGTTTGTAAGTTGCTGTGTTGATGTAACTGACGGGGGTGAGGATACTACCTGATTCCCTATGAAGTTGAGTGGTCAGCCTCTGCTATCATGACTGGAACAAGGAAGTCCCCTCGGATTTGATGTAGTGCGTGTAAGGCCAATGGTGGCAGGAAAAGAGTCCCCGGGTAAGAGTCTTGCAGGGGGATCCATTGACTGATTTATCGAAAATGGGCAGAATGAAGCGAAGTGGGAATAGGCTCCACATGGCTGGCAGAATAAGGCTTTTTGGCTGGCAGGTCATGGCAAAATAATTAATTGTCCAGAGCAGACCAGTCTATGTTGGTATTAAAGTGAGGTAAAGCGGCTGCTGCCTTGGCGGAGAAGGAGCTGTAGTAATCGTAGAAAAGCATGCCCCTGTATCTGGCCCCCAGGTCTACCAAGAGGTACAGGTAAGAATTGAGTTCTTGGCAGTGAGTGGAAAAAGCAGAACAGACAATGTCCCTGTGCAAGGTAAATGCAAGTACAAATCTGGGGACAGTCAGCTTTTTGGCAGGCTGAGGGTCTTTAGATTTCAGCACCACCGAGACATTGCCGCAGGAGATGACTCTGCCTTCTAGGGTGTCATGGGAGGAAATCAGGAGGGAAGGCAGTATAGCGCAGTGGTTTAAGGCTCTGAGCTGCAAATCTGGTGACCTGGGTTTGAATCCCACAGCCCCCACTTGCATACTGTGTGACCCTGAGCAAGTCACTTAACTTCCCTGTACTCCCAGGTTGCACCTGTAAACAAGCTTTCAGCTTAGTGTGTCTCACCTGGTTAAACAATTGGAAAAAAAAAAAAAGAAATTAGGTTAATGTCCTTGCCATTGATGACATCTCTGTGCAGATGTATTGGGACCAGGTGCATTGCAGATATTGCAGGAAGAGGAGTGGCTAAATTGGAAGATGCAGGATCCAGGGTAGTCTGAAAAGCTGAACCACCAGAGTCACGGAGTGCGGGGAAGCTGAAGGTAACCCTTCTAAAGTACTGGAGAGACTAGGGTTGGAGATGCTGAGCTGAGAACTCACTCGGTCTTCGAGAGCAGAAAGGCATGCTTGCAGGTCCATAACTGCTGGACCGGGTAGCTGTCAAATAGACAGATGGGCTTCCAAGGACATAAGATGATTCTGGAGGTCTGAGAGGCAGGAAGCCAGAAGAGTGAGGAAAGCATGAATTTCAGCATAGGTATCATGTGCAGGCTGGGGCTGCAAGGCATCAAAAGTAGTAGTGTCAGATCTGGCATCATCCAAGAGGAACACATTGAATAAGTCCTCCTTCTTAGCAGTAGGAGAGTGGGGAACACCCAGCCTCTTGAACTCCACTATCAGATGAGAGATTGTTCAATCCTTTAGAGAGTAGTGAGGCTTAGGGGGTGCTTGTCTAAGGGCCATCAGTTCCTGTAGTGAAGGAGGCGATGATGATGTACCCTACTCGGGGTCAGCTAGGATACTGGCAGAAGGGAGTCTCTGTCAATGTGGGTGAAGAGTGATGAGCCTGGAGATCTCCATCAGCACTGAACGTCTGGCAAGGGTTTACCTATGCCGACACTTTAAATTATAACATGTTGTTGACGTTCGGCATAGAGACATCCACGATGTTGACAGGTAAAATTTTGCCTGTCAGACATTGGTCTATTTTCTAGCAGTGGGCTGCACCCCCAGAAACCCCCATGCCGGGGATGCACCCCCAGAACCCCCCTTTGACAGATTGTTAACTCCAGTCGGTGTTAATGCTAAGGGGAGACAAAAGTTGACGAAAGGGCAAAATTTTGCCGGTGGGTCCCCCACAGCGACATTTTTGAAACTTGTTGAAAATATCACTGTGGGGGATTTCACTGATGAGGTTTCACCCTTCTGTCAGCATTCCCTGACAAGGGACCTGCAGTAGCAGAAAATGATATTTCTATGGAAATGGAAGGAGGAGGACAAGCCTGTAGTCCAGGGGCTTGTTTCTGAAGATATTAGCTGCGAGTAGACACCGCAGAGGTCCGAGATCATGAGTGGACAGCTATGCAGGATGGGAAGCAAGCTGGGTAGGAGATCTGTCAGCAATTGTAGGACTCATGGAGAGCAGACAGAAATGCCAGCTGAGGCAGTTTTCAGGGTAGTATGCCTTGGTTGAATGGTTGCTCAGTGAGGAGGCTCAGGAGTAAATGTCAGTTTATGCCAAATAGGTTAAGGCAGAATATGCTACAAATTGGGTGCTGTGCTTTGATGCAAGCTGGACATGAACAGGAGTGGCTGGGCCAAGTGTAGAAACCAGTCCAAGTCAGAATGGGGCTCTCTTGAGCCCAAGGTGAGCTGTACATGATGGCAGCAAAATAGGTGTCTGTGCCTTTAAGGGAGGAACAATGAGCGGTCCAACATAGAGCGAATGGCACAGCCCAGAGACAATTTTGATTTAACTCTACTTTGTAATGCAGTACAAATTACTTGTTATAGTATTTCAGGGCTGTCACATTTAACCTCACATTTCTTAGGAAAATACTTTGCCAGCAGCTTGGCAGTAGGCTTGGATCAGCACTGTATTCGAAAGAAGTATTCAGCAGTATCTAATAGATTATCGACTGAGGTGGCAGTGGTTCCTAGACGAGGTTGGACCACTGATAATCCAGTGCAGTGGAGTGGAGAGAGAGGTCCCTTGGAGAATTTGAGGACGACCACTGTGGGCAAGTGGTCCTGGAGGGAGAGAAGGTAGAGAGAGCAGGGGAAAGAGAGAGAGAGGATGGCCAGGAATCAGTGGCAGGCATACCACCTGGAAGTCAACCACAAGGCACAGCAGAGAATGTAAGATGCCAGTCGGATGAGGGAGGAGCCTAGTGAAAGAGAAGCCTAAAAGAAAGAAAGAAAAAAGCAAAGAAACATGCCGTACAAGGAAAGAATGGGGGGGAGGATGAGGAGAGAGGAACTGGTTGCCGCAAACAGTGCCGGGGAGAGTGAGAGGCTTAAGGGACTGGAAGGGTAGACACAAGGAGAGAGACAAAAGCAGGAGGAAGAAAACAGAAGAGAGGGTAGTGGAAAGCCGCATAGTGGGGAAGAGAACATGAAGAGAGCCAATGAGGAAAAGAGGCACCAAAGCACGACCACAAACAACACAGCAGCTCAGTTCAAAATGAAATAAGCACTGTGTGAGTTCTGGAGGTGTGCTAAATAGTGTTAGGGGGAGGAGTTCGTCCTTCCTCATGAACCACGGGGCCAAGCCCTTCAATTATAATACTAGTGCCTCCCCTCAAAAAAAAGCAGCTTTAAAGCCTGCCATTAATTTAAGTTCATTCAATTTGATTGCATTGCCAACATTCAGTCATCTTAATATCTTTAAGGGATTCTTGGTCTCACCATTCTGCTGAATCATGATTCATATGACCACTGATGACAAATTAACCCCTCATCAGTCAGGTAACTACACTTAAGTTAACATGCCAGTATGAGCTTTGGGCCCACTGCTTTTCATCTTTTCTAGTCTGCGGTCTGGCACATGAAAGGCTCACTGGTGACCATTGAGGAACTTACTAATTAGGAGAAGGCCACATCTCTTCTAATTTTTATGCAGTGTTAATAGTTTAGCAAGCTCAACCCTATCTAATGCACAGAGAATTTATCACATTTCTTTTACACTTTTCTGAAATCTGGCAGGGGGGCTCCTGGTGTGTGACCAAAATCAGAATCAAACAGTTATAGTACCAGTGCACCCCACCCCCACCTGCATTGTCACCTGTGACTCAGTTATGGGCCAGAGCACACAGTGTAAAAGATGAAGCCAGAGAGATGTTTCCACATAAGGAAGAAAGGAAAGCAGTAGAGCTTTAGTTCATATTAGCATGTTACCATTTAATGTGTAGTTATCTGACTGATGAGGGTGTCACCTTGTCGATGGTGGTCAGGCTAATTATAATGTGACTGAATGATGAGACAAATAATCCCTTTAAAATGTTAAAATGATTAATGAAGGCAAAGCAAGAAAACTGAATTAACTTAAATGACTTCCAGGCGTTCAAATTGCTTTTTTAGAGTAGGAGATCTGGTACTATAACTGTTTGACTCATACATGCAATAAAGTGCACATAAACACGGGAAACATAGAAACACAGAAACATAGACTTTGATGGCAGATAAGGACCGCTTGGCCCACCCAGTCTGCCCATATCCCTACCTATTGAATTAGCTGCAGATTCTATTTTTCCAACAGCCTACTTCCTCCTACCCCCACTATAATTGCCTTATGACTGTCCCATACATTCTTGAATTCCCCCGCTGTTTTTGACCCCACAACCTCCTCAAGAAGGTGGTTCCATGCATCCACCACTCTCTTGGTAAAAAAATATTTCCTCATATTGCCCCTGAGCTGTCCCCCTCCATCTTCAAATTGTGCTCCCTTGATCTTGCACATCTATTTTTCTGAAAAATGCTACCTTCTTGGACTTTGTTGATTCCCTTAAGGTTCTTGAAAGTTTCTACCATGTCCCCCCTTCCTTTTCTCGAGGATATACATATTAAGCTCTCTTAGTCTTTATTCATATGGTTTCTGTTGCAGACCCTGCTCCTTTTTAGTTGCCCTCATCTGAACCGCCTCCATCCTGTCTATGTCCTAGTGGAGATGGAGTCTCCAAAACTGCATGCAGTATTCCAGATGGAGTCTCACCAACTGCCTATACAGAGGGATAACAACTTCTTGTTTACTACTGGTGATGCCTCTCCCTGTGCATCCCAGTATCCCCCAGCCCTCCTTACTACCTTCTTACATTGATTGCCTACCTTAAGGTCATCTGATATGACTACCCCCAGGTCCCTTTTCATTTTTCTTGTTGTTAGTACCTCCCCCCTCCCCATTGTGTACTCTTCATGAGAGTTTTTGTTTCCCATGTGCATTACTTTGCACAAAAGCAAATATGGCAATTTAAAGGGACACTGTCAACTTGTTTTTCATCATAATGTTTCCAGTTAAAAACCTACATTTTATGATTGCTTACCTTCTCTAAAATTCATTGATGTTGCTGTTTGGTTTGTCTGTCTCATTGTTTAGAACTGAAATGCATGCTAATGTATATTTATACACAGCCTTGTTGTTTAAAATCTTGGATCTGTTCTTACTACATACTTCCTGAGCATTAGAAACACACCCAAACAGTGCAGTCATTCATGAGGCAGTAGCCTCTTAAACTCCCACTGCATCATGAGAGGCTAGACTGTGTTGTGGGTGTTCCCAAGACCAGGAAAGATGCAACTGGAGGAGCTGATCAAGGAAGGTAAACAAACCTGTGTCTGTGAAGTAACACCAGTATGGTGTGCAGTCTGTTTTTCACCTTTTTAAAGAAAAAAAAAGTCTGAATCAAACTACCAGGTACATCAGCAATCTTTACAGAATGTTAGCAATCATAAAATGTGATTTTTAAACCAGGGACACTTTGAGATCTAAGGTGGTTGACAGTGTCCCTTTAAATAAAATAATCAATGCCTTATCAACAATAGCAATGTTAGTATGATGCTGTAAGATAAATCCAACATTGGTAAGAACACCCAAACTGAGCAGAGAAATATGAGGCTTGTAATCAAGTAACAACATATAACTGCATATAGATTTAGTTATCATTAGCACATTTTACTCTTATAATATTTGTGAACCGGCGATCAAACCTGAGAAAAAAAAAACTTACAAAATTAAATAAAATTAATTTAAGAATGGGATTTGTGGTGTTCTTCAGTTTCTGACTTGTGGAAACAAATCTGCAGTTCCCACACTTAGCAAATATATGTGCCAGAAATGGAACCTGCTACAGTCTTTTACATTGATCAATTTTGACAGGGCAGAAGAGATAATAATAATAATAATTTTATTTGTAGTGCACCTCTCCAAAACAAAGATGCATAACAATAGATAAAAACAATACTTAAAACACTCAATACCAAAACAAATAACAACATAAAAAGATAATGTGTACAGAGTCATATTAAATCAAATAGTGTAGGCGTGATTCCACAGATAAGTCTTTAAGGCCCTTTTAAATTCTTCTACGGTCATGCATTCCCATAGCTGACAGGGTAGAGAATTCCAAAGGGCCGGGGCCATGTACATAAATGCTCGGGCCCCAGAAGATTTTTAAGAAACCCTTGTGATCTCTATCAACCCCTCATCAGCCTACCAGAGCGATTGCCCCAGGTAGTAAGGAACCAGAAGCTTTTTCAGGTAGTCTGGACCCTGTCCTTGTAGGGCCTAATAAGTCAGAAGTCCAACTTTAAAGGTGATCCACCACTGCACTGGCAGCCAGTGCAGATCATGCAGCACCGGAGAAATATGACATGAACGAGAAATTCCGGTCAGTAACCGGGCTGCAGCATTCTGCACCAGCTGGAGGTGGTGGATATCAATGCCTGGTAGCCCTAGGTACAGGGAATTGCAATAATACAGGTGTGAGGACACAAAGGCGTGGACCAACATAGGGAGATCACTGGACTGAACAAGGTGTTTAACCCTGGAGATGTTCCTCAGATGATAGAAAGAGGATTTGACGACTGCTGACAACTGTGATCATAGTGTCAGCCCTTCATCAAAAATCATCCCCGGGTTTCACACCCATTAAGAGGTAAGGAGTGGCACACCCCCAAGATAAAGTCCCGAAGGTGAGCCTGCCTCCAACCTCTCTATCCAGTGCCCTGGTTCCACGACAAGTACCTCAGTCTTTTCTGAGTTCAACTTCAGCCAGCTCGTATTCATCCAATCCTGGATTTTGAGTAGGCAGTTGTAATACTGAGAGAGCTCAATCCTAGTCAGGTGCAAAAGAGAGGAGAGAGGTAGAGCTGCATATCAACAGCATAGCAGTGAAACCTCAGCCCATACCTTCTTACAATGTCTCTGAGGGGGAGCATGTACACTGCGAACAACATGGGGGACAACACCAAACCCTGACGAACCCCACACGACTGAGAGACTGGGTCGGAGGAATAAATCCCTGACACCACCCTCTGAGTTCTGCCAGTGAGAAAAGATGTAAACCAACTGAGAACTGTACCTGACAGGCCACAAAGGAAACTTCAGGTGGCCGAGAAACACCCCGTGGTCCACAGTGTCAAATGCTGATGAGAGATCTAGAAGAACCAAGATGGAGTGGTTCCTCTGATCTCTTGCCATCAGGAGATCACTGAGCACCCGAACCAGCACTGTCTCGGTACGATGCCTCTTATGAAAACCAGATTGGAGAGGTTCATAGATGTCATGGATGGTCAAATGGTTCTCCAGTTGTAGGCTCACTACCTTCTCAACCACCTTCCCAATAAAGGGAAGGTTAGAGATCGGTCTGTAGTTGGTCAGCCAGTCTGGGTCCAAAGAAGCTTTCCTCAGGAGTGGTGTCACCACCGCCTCTTTCAGGGAGCTAGGAAACTCACCTGTCTCCAAGGAGCACCAGACTATCCATGCAACTCTGGGCCAATGATATCACTACAACCCATAATCAGGGTAGTTGGCCCTGGATCCAAACTACAGCACGTAGGGTGGATACCCTGGACAATCCACATGACCTCCTCAACTGGTACATCAGTGAGGTCCAGTTAGATCTTGAAACAGACCGCAACCCACGATCCAGTCTCAGGAAGTGTATCACCGAGTACCCAGCTAGCATTCGGCCTCTAATATAGGGCCAGAGTATCCCTCAATTATCACACTTGTGACTTGCAAATGTTTTACTAATAAACATGGTATCATTATGTACACAGCATTAAACATCAGGATGGTGGTATGATTACTTAATAAGGGCATACTGTACATAAGAGTACATTGAGCTAGTTTGACCACAGTGTGACATGGAGGCTTTTTAAGTGGAGCCAGCCAAAAGGCAACGCAATACATTGCAGTAAATTGTTACAAAATACTGCATGACAAAAGGGTTTAATTGACATAGAACTGTACTGCTCCCTGCAGCATATGTCAGTATTTTACACAAACACTGCTTTGCATTCTGGCTAGCAATGTTGTGCTTTACACTTTCAGATGGAGAGGAGTTACAGATAAATAAAAGTAGATATAGGTGGTAATACAGCTTGCATCAACACATGTTTTCACCATGAAAGATAGTACAATTATTGCTGGGAGAGCATACCTCTATAGTAATAACCATAGAAAAGAGACAGTAGAAAAGAAATGAACAGATCTGATCAGAATAGAATACAATTTGAGTATTTTTTTATAAAGTAAAACACTATGGCTGGGATACTGAAATGTTTTCAGCAGTCGCTAAACATGTTAGCAACTCACTAACTCCACTTTGTGGCCCAAAGCAGGGATGTACCACAGAATACCAAATGGGATGGCATGGTTAATGAGTCGCTAACCTATTAGTGACCAGCCCTAAAACATGCTGGTGCACCTATATAATACAGCTGGTAGTGTCTTGTATATCAGTCCACTGGCATGTTAGTAGGTTCAGGGCAGTGGTAATATGCCTTTAGTGAGGCAAAAACTACTTCTGCCCTGAACCAGATCTTATGACTTGAAAGCAATACCCACCACCTCCCACCCACCAGCACCCTGCATATACATTCATTCAGCTTCCTTTGTGTCCAGTGGTCTCCCAACCCCTTGGTTGCTTTGCCAGTGTATTATCACAAATCCCTGGTGTGAAGTGCTACCCCATCCCCCCAAATACCTCAATCAAAAATAGTAAACTACCTTGATGTCCAGTCATCCACCTACATCCTTGATCTCCCTGCTGGTAAATAATTCAATTCCCTGGTGTCCAGTGCTCCCCCCACCCCAGTTCCATGTCATAACAGTGAACCCTTTTGAGCAACTCACAAAAGAGCAAGTTCAACCCAGCAAAAACCAATTCATCACACAACCATATATGCCAAATACTAAATTGGCACATATGTAAATAAATGTTTAATGTGGGGGGGGGGGCTATGCCCCCACATACCCACATTGTGGGTGGTAAGCCCCCCACACCACCCAAACTTTTACAATCATCTCCTAGGGGAGTGAACACAGGAGGAAAGACGAGGGGCTGAGGATGGCAATAACTTTCAAAAAAACAAAAACACCTGCCAAAAGTAAAATATCATAATCCCAAACCCGGGACCACCACCACTGCAGACAGTGTCCCTACTTACTTCATTATACGGGTAACTCGGTGGCATCACGCTCCATGTCCCTACATAGCCCATCCCTCTTCCTCTCTCTTCCTTCCTTCCCATCACTGTTCCTTCCCCTCGCTGTTTTTCCTATGCTCTCTCACTATTCCCTATTTCGCTATCCCTTCATAGTCACCGAACCTGAACAAAACCAAAATGATGCACTCATTTATGAGGCACTCATTTTGATTCGCTATCTTGACATGCTCCTCCCCACCCAATATCATCCAGCCAGTAAATTAGTTCCACTGTCCTTGTGTCCAGTGGTTCCTCATGCCCCTTGATTACCCCATGGGCAATACAGAATTTCTTTGCCATACTGGTGCGATGGGGCAGTCAAGAGGAGGCATCCATAGCACTGAGAAGGTTGGAAGTGGGGGTCCTCAGAAGGGAAGGCCCCAAGAAGGGAGGAAGAGGCTGGGGGTCCAAGTAGGATACAGCTGCTGGTTGGCAACTCAACTGATAGGGGGATAGACTTGGGAGCAGGGAAGGAAGGGAGAAAAACATATCTGAGAGGTACTTGGCATGGAGAGATTGAAAGCATATCTAGAGGATCATTAAGGCAGCACAAGATGAGAGGGAGCTAGATGTAATTTTCGCCTTGTGGACAAATGACCTGGAAAGAGGTATGGTAGGGTAGGGGTAGTGCAGGGAAATTTCAGGGAGTTGTGTATGGGTGTGAAGCAGGTGGCATGCATAGTAGATTTTGTTGATGTGTTACCAGTGTATGACTGTGGAGAAGGCACCAGGGCATTTAATAATTGGTTGCAGAAATGGTGCATGGAGGGGGGTTTCAACTGCATTGGGGACCGGAGGCCAACCTGGGAGATTATGGGTCTTTATAGAGGAAACAGTCTGCATCTTTCCAGGAAAGGGATTACAGTCCTTACTGGTAATTTCAAGTGCTACTTAGATGAGTATTTAAACTAACTGGGGAGGGGGGCTGTAAAGCAAAGAAGGCAACAATTCCCCCTAGATGATGGAGAAGAAGGGAGGCAGGTCCCAAAAGGAGTAAACTCCCCTAGGGCAAAGGTGCAAGAAAACAAGTGTGGGGACAAGGGTGATGGCAAAGAGGGTATAAATCAGAAAGGTAAGAATAAAGGAGTAAAAGAGAAAGGTAAAGAATGCTACTATAGCAAGTGTATATCTCTGAAAAGCAAATCGGCGCTATACATTTCAAGGCAACCCAACATCCATATTGCTAAAAAATGTTTTTGATGGGGGGGGGCTGCACCTCGTGCCTCCCACTGCACCTGCTTGAATTACAATTATCAACTCCAGGGGGTGCATGTCGGGAAGGGGTAAAATCTGGATTTCTGTAAAAAGTAAGTCCCGTTGTCACAGGCAGTGGCAAAATTTACTCGCTCCCAGTCCCAGCCCCAAATCCAGTACCTGATGTGCCAGAGCTAGCCACCCACACCACCACGCCACATGGCTAGCTTAGTGGCAGCAGGTACACCAGTCCGCTAAAACCATTCCCTGTCCCTCTTTCCCTCACTATCCCCCTTCTGTTGGCCCTTTCCCATGGTTGTTTTCCCATACATTCGCTAGAGTGCAAGGGTAGCCCAGAATGATAGTGTTGAAAATAAGTTGCTATTTTTGTAGTCACTCATTTTTGGTTGCTATTATCACTGGATACCAGGCTTTCTTCAGGTACATCAAAGATGAGGAGGGATAGTGAGGATAAGGAGGGTGTCAGGGGGAGTCTGCACAGAAAAGTAACAAGAAAAAGCTGCCATCCTGAACAGGTAGTTCAGCTCAGGCTTCACAGTGGGGGGAGGGTGAACCACCAAGGAACAGCAGGAACAAAGGGAGAGATGTACACCAGTTCATTTTCAATGGAAAGAGTCTTGAAGGGACTTGCATCTCTGAAGGTCAGCAATGCTATGGGACCAGATGGGATACACACAAAGGTACTAAAGGAACTCAGGAACGTACTAACTGCCCCCCTTGATGGCCTTATGCAACAGCAGCTGACTGGAAACAGGCATGATTCCAGAGTACTGGAGGACAGCAGATGTGGTCCCTCTACATAACAGTAGCCGCAGGGAAGAGGCTAGCAGCTATAGGCCAGTCAGTCTCACTTCAGTGGGGAAATTAATGGAAGCCTTGCAAAAGGGAAGGCTGTAAGAGTAATGTATCTTGAATCCAATGGGCTGCAAGACCACAAGCAGCACGGATTCATGGGTGGGAGGCCATGATAGATAATCTAATTAATTTCTTCAGCTGGTTGACAAGAAAGATAAATCAGTGGAGGGCAATAGACATAACCTATCAGGAATTTTGCAAGGCCGTCAGCACTGTGCCATAAAGGAGACCTTTTAAAGAATTATGCAGCTTAGGGGTGGGATCCACAATGGTGATTTGGGATTGAAAGTGGTTAATAGATAGAACACAGAGGGTGGTGGTAAATGTCACTAACTCTAATGATGCAAATGTGACCAGCAAGGTGCACAGGGCTCAGTTCTGGGTTGGTCGTCTTCAATGTCTTCCTAAGTGAAATTGCACAAGAACTGGAAAAGAAGGTATGCCTTTTTGTGAATTATACTAAAATCTGCAGTAGTGTGGACACTCAGGAGGGGGATGGAGAGAATGCACAGGGGTCTTAGGAAACTTGGGAAGTGGTCAAGAGCATGACAGTTTGTGGTTCAATGCCAAAAAGCGCAAAGTCATGCACCTATGGCATAGAAGCTCAGCAGCTGATGATAGTGAGATGGTACTGACCATCGCTTACCAGGAAAGGATCCATGGGGTTATCATAACATATGACCTCAAAGGGTCAGGGAAATGTAATAAAGCAGTGGGTAAGTCTAATTGAATGCTGAGTGCATAGGCAGGGGTATCTCCAATAGGAGGAGGGAGGTAGTGTTGCCAGTTTGTCACTTGCTGGTGAGATCCCACCTGGGGTATTGTGTACAGCTCTGGAGGTCATGCCTCAGAAAGCACATAGAGAGGGTGGAAGCAGTCCAGAGAAGGGCAAATGAAATGGTGCAGGTGTTGCATCACAAGCCCTAAAAGGAGACAATGCGGGATCTCAACATGTACACCCTGGAAGAGAGAAGAGGAAAGTGGAGGGGGGGGGGACATGATAGAGACCAACAATTTCCTCACACAAACAGGGTGCAGGTGGGGAGGGTATTTCTTTTTTTTATTATAAGGCTCTTTTTCCAGTCTTGGTCAGTCACAGGTGGGGTCTTCAGCCCTGACCCCATTTACTCTGACCCGGTGCCTACCTACCTTGAACCATGGAGCCCAAGATCCCCCAATGATTGTCCTCCATGATGGGGCTAAAAAGGGGAGGGCCGTCCTCCTCCTTTTTGGTGATTGTCATCCAGATTGGACCCAGTGGCCACGTGGAAGCAAGGGAAGAGGCAGGTGGGCAGGGCTTTATTCATTCTTCACCAACCAATTTTCTGTTGTTCTCCCTTTATGCCCCAGGGTGACAACAAACATGGTTTGAGCATGTGCGTAGAGGCATGCATGCACACAAGAAACACCAATCCCCGCTCCGCCCACCTGCTGAAACACAAGCCCTTCCCAAGCATTAGCACTACTGGTCCTCCACCTTGTAGCAGAAAAGAGTTGGGAAGGCTTACCTCCCAAATCTGGGAAAGGTGAGCTGCCTGACGGCAACTTGATCCTCTCCCAGCCCTTTTCCAATCTAACCTCCAGTGAGTCAAGCTCATTACCAAACTTGAGTAACCAGTGTGGGAGACATAAGGCATATTACAGCACCTCAGCACTCTGTGCCACAGGACTGGCTGAGGGGTCTCTTTCAAATCAGAAAAAGCACAAGGCCCTGGAGGCACGTAATAAAGTTGGAGGGGAAGAGTTTAAGAGGGATGTGAGGAAGTGCTACTTCACTGAAAGTAGAGATACAGTGAATTTAAAATTTGCAGGTGAAGTTGCGGTGAAGTGGCCGATTTCACAGTGTGGAGTAATCTGTGAATCCCCCCCATTTTAGCCTGATTTCGCCAAGGCAAAATTTTGCCTGTGGAATGTGAAATTTAGCCTTGTAAGGTGAAATTTCACATGCAGAAAAGCAAAATTTTGCCTTGGAAGGTGAAATTTCACCTCTAAAAGCCAAACTTTGTCTTGGACAGCAAAATTTCACCTTACAAGGCAACATTTTGCCATTCTGCAGGTGAAATTTCACAGTAGAATTTCACATCTCACTACATGAAATGGGCAGAATTCACAGATTACCCCGCATAGTGAATTTTTGTCACTTCACCCACCTCTAACTGAAAGGTGGTAGATGCCTGATGTGGTGTAGGCAAACACAGTAAAGGGCTTCAAGCATGTATGGGATTGACATGGGGGATATTAGTAAACAGGCAGGAAGGAGGAAGAATCACCGGAGACCAATTAGGGTCTGCAGAGAAGGAATAGGCAAGAATCATCTGGGCAGACTAGGTGGCCTAGTATTTCTTTTCTGCTGACCAATTGCATGTTTCTATGTTAAGTCAACTTCCTTGTTGTTCAGTGGTCTCCCTGCTCCCAAGAGACTCAAAGTCTACCACCGCTCTGTCCTGACTACCACCACCAGTTCCGTATGATAAGGGTGACTCTGAAACAGTGAGCCCAGCATTGCAATGGAATTTTGGCGAGGACACAAACGGCGACTGTTATTTTTTTTCTGGGGACTTCACCCCCCCACACACCCCCACTTAACTAACCAACTCTGAGGTTGTAGCACCTCAGGGAGGGGGTAAAACATTTGTCGCTATTTTGTCCTCACTATAGTTCCCTCGCCAACTTTTGGGCTTGCCATTTTGCATTATCTAACATCACGAGCCACCCCCATCTCTGATATAAGTAACCCCCACGCCCCTGTTGGGGACCTCCACAGACCATCATCTCACTCTGTGGCTGACAGCTGACTACATGTCCATGACTGCACACATGCTGTGGAATCATCTGTTTACTTTCTAGAGAAGGGACTCACTCATGAACTGTAAGTCAGCAGCTGGAAAGGGAAATGAGAGGAGGGTCTGTGCCAGTTGCCATCAGAACCGGGAGCCATGTATACCAGAGGCAGGGGGCAGGATGGTGGCAGTCAGGACAGGATGATGGTGGGCTTTGAAACTATTGACCACTGGACACCAGGTAAGTTGACTTATGTACCAATGGGGCTATCAGGGGTAAGAGGGACCAGTGCGCACCAAGGAGGTGGAACTAATTTGCAGATGGAGTGATCAGAGTGGAAGGGATGGGTAGACACCACGGAAGTTACAGAAACATAGAATTTGTCAACAGAAAGTGATCACTTGGTCACTCAGTCTGCCCAGATGATTCCTGCCTAGTGCATCTCCCCAGATCCTAATTGGTTTCTGGCAATTCTTCCTCATTCCTGCCTGCTTACTAATGTCCTCCATGTCAGCCTCATGCATGCTTGAAGCCCCTTACTGTTTCTGCCTGCACCACTTCCATTGGCAGTCTGTTCAAGCATCTACCACCCTTTCAGTGAAGTATTTTTCAGGGACGTAGTGAATTAGTTGGAGATAATTTATCAATGGGGCAATCGGAAGGAGGAGGGAACCACTAGCCAGCAAAGAAAAATGTTACATCAGATCAAGGGGTGTTCAGGGAACAGGGTAATCACTAGCTGCCAGAAAAACAGTTACAACAGATTGGGTGGTGTTTAGGAAGCAGAGGGGAACCATTAGCAATCAGCAGAAATGATAGAGCGGATTGGGTGTGTTTGGGAGAGGGGGACCACTAGCAAAAAGGGTAAATGATAGATCATATCAGGGGATATTTGGGGGTAGTGGAGGTCACTAGATCACCAGTTCAAGCAGCCCCGAGAGGTGCTGTGTTGGGGCTGCAAGCTCTGTTTATTCCTGGCCTGTAATGTGGCACTAATGATATGCAAATTACCCCATAGTGCCTTGCTAGTGTTTTGGGGCCATTTGCATCTTAAGGTGAAAATATGGATGTTTGCTCCATTTTATTTTTATTTAAAAGTTAAGTACAATACAGAATGGTTTCTATGAGAACAATTCTCATTTGCAGAGCATCCCAAATCGTTTAACAATAAATACACAGATTGAAATAGACACTAATCATACAAATGCATATACAAACTCCCTGCAGCAGCAACCACAACATTATGAAAACAGTAAATACAGAACTGTCCTAAACTGTGTCAATTAAAGCAATTACATGTAAGTTGTTCCTGTAGCAACATCTTTTTAAATTCATTTTGCAAAATATAAAGAGACGGTGAATTTTGTAACTGAGGTGGGAGTTTCTTCCATTAAAGTGGTGCATCACAAGAAAAAACATTCTTTTCCAAAGTGGGTTTGAAGGATGAGCAAATACCATTATGGGGCCCTAACAGCCTCATTATAATCACAGGCCCCAATAGCATCCTTTTGGCCACATACCTCCTATGACAAGTAAGGAGCTGGAGTTTAATATTGCAATCTGGTAAGTACCTAGATGGTATACTGGAACATGACTTTAGTGCTTGCAAAGGGCCCAAACATGTTCCAACATAGTGCTTGTTTACTCCAGGCACTAATTTGCTTCTGGAATAAACATTTAGTGGGCTCTAATCTAGACCTGTGGATATCCTGACCTACAACTATGTTTACAAACTAGTTAGTGAATAATACAGGCTAACATGGAAACATCAAAAGGTAAAAGCAAAAGAAAACAAAGGTTCATCTTGTTTCCCATTGCTACATAAATACAAACCACTTGTGAACATGTTAACATGCATACTGAATGTTGTACTTGACATCTGCAGAACCAGTTAGAATTCTTGCACCCTAGGGTGTTGAGAAAGCTGAGTGAGACTGTGGTGGCACCACTGGCTGATCTATTTAACTGATCCCAGGAAACAGGAGTCATGCCAGTGGATTGTAGAGTACTTAATGTGGTGCCTCTCACAAGCATGGGGACAAAGATGACCAGAGAAATTACAGGCCTGCAAGTCTGAACTTGTTAGTAGGGAAGCGCATGAATACATAACAAACTCTAGGCAGATCCAATAGGGTTGTGAAGAGCTACCAAGTGACCAGAGTAACACATGTGCATAGAAATCATTCAATGCCCGGGTGTAACTTGACCATTTTTGGGAGGTGTTGCACAAAATTTTCAACAATGGCCTTTGTGGGACCCCTCCTCATGAAGAGTGCCAGTGTCATTTTGTTCACTTGTTTTGAAAGGTGATTTCACAGAGCAAATATGCTATCCTGTGCCACAGGTATGAAAACACATTTTGGGCAGGTTGGGAAAAATGACAGCTATACTGTTTTGAAGGAGGTGTGCAAAAATGGCAATGTTAAAAATGTGGAGCAAAAATATTAAAAATTGATGAAGTTAGGAGCATGCGTAGAAACTGCCCAATGAATGCTCATAACGCAGTCATTTTTTTGAACTTTTTCACCATTTTGCAACATGGGCTTTTTGGGACTCCACCTCATGAACAGTGGCACTGTCATTTTGTGAATCAATCCTGAAAGGTGATTCCGGCAGTGACTGCGAAATCACCTTTCATAACCAAGTAACAATATGGCAGTGACAGTTTTCACGAGCTAGGGTCCCAAGAACCCCATGTTGAAAATGTGGGCCAAAAATTCCAAAAAATGACTGATTTATCAGCATAAGTTGAAAATCCTATTGAATGGCATTATAGCATGCTTACCTTAGATTCTTCAGTTCACGGTTCAGCTTTGAAGAGTGCAGATGTGTCCTGGTCCAGAGAAGAAGATGGTTCCAACCTCCCAGAAAGTATGGGGTAAGTGGGGGTGTGGGAGGTGGGTGCTCAGTGGGAGGGTGGGGATGGGGAGGGGCTGGAGCGATGACGAGGGACCGTTTTCTTTTTTGCAGGAAAAAAATGGGTGGAGCGATGACAAGGGACTGTTTTCTTTTTTACAGGAAACAGAAAAATAAAACATTTGAACACACTGGGGTGGGCTCCCAGTATGGCACATGATGAGGAAGATGTACAGGATGCTGACATGGGGATTTGGCACCCCGATGTTGGTGGGGGTTGGGAGGAAGAAAAAAACATTTAGGCACTCTGGGGTGGGCTCCCAATGTGTCACATGAGTTGGGGTCACAATTTTTGGGCACACTGGGGTGGGCTTCCAGTGTGCCACATGAGTTGTTGGGGGGCACAAAATGTCACGGAGCTGGCGGCAGTGATGCAACTGTGCATACGCGGCACTTGTGTATGCACAGTTGTCGTGAATGGTATTTTGGCATTCACAACATCACCGTGCCAGCAGAACTGTGCATGCACGTGAGTCGTGTGCATGCACAGTTCATGCCATGGAATGCAGAAGAAACAGTCGAAACAGTGCAGCTGTTATTCTGTATCAGCCAATCATGGTGGAGGGTTTTAAGCTCTGTTGGACTTTTGGAAGGATACTTCCAAAAGTCCAATGGAAGGTTCCATGATTGGCCATTTTTAAAGCTACTAAGCAATCCCAATAGGTCTATAGGCTCCACCAACAGCCCTAATAAAGGAGCATGTGGTGGAGTTTCTAGAGGCTGACAGATTACAGGACAAAAGACTGCAGAGGTTTGTATCAAGAATATCATGTCAGACTAACCTAACTGACATTTTTGATTAGGTTACAATGGCACTGAATGGTGGACTTGCAGTTATTGTGCTACTCTTGGACTTTAACAACTCCTTTGACTCTGTACTACACAAAAGGCTAGTCAAATACTGGAGGACCTGGGGTGTGGAACAAACTCTCCAGATGGATAAAGAACTGGTTTGGCAGCACAATGCAGTGGGTATTAGTTAATGGAGAATTCTTGAGGGTCAGGTGGGTTACCACTGTGGTTCCACAGGGTTCAGTCCTGGGCTGCTTTTTTTTTAATACCTTCATACAGTATGTGATACAGCAGAAGAACACAGAGGAGGGAGCAAAGGACATGACAACAGATCTAGAAAAGCTGGAGAAAAACTCTATGGTGTTGAAACATAAACTCAGTGCAAAAAAATGTAAGATTATTCATACTGGTTTGAAAAACCCTAGAACTGACTATTGGGTGGGGGAGGTAGGGTGGTTGAGTCTACTGAAGAAAGGGACCTGGGAGTCATTATCAGGAAGTAATAACTTTAGGCACTCATCCAAATGTAAAAAGGCATGTAGGATTGCCTGCAAAATGCTGACATATATAGGTAGGGCATTCAGCAGCAGAAGAAAGAGGTGACACTGCCTTGCAACAGATCCATGGTGAGAGTGCAGCTAGAGTGCTGTGCCCAGTTCAGAATCTCCCTCTCATGATTAGAGATGCTGCAAAATAAAATGTTGCCAGCAAAATTGCCACACAATTGGCAATTTCACTGCCTGAAATATTTTGTGAAATTTGCAAAACATTTTGCTGGTACGAAATTCAAACGTTTGCCAAAATATTGCAAAATGTAACCCAAAAATTGCAAAATTTCAAATTTCACAGTGGAATTTTGCTATTTTCTGGTGAAAGTTTCCAATTGTCAGGTGAAATTTTGCAAATATGGGGTGAAATTTTGCAATGTTCAGGGGAAATTTAGCACATTTCAGGCAAAATGTCATAATTTCCAGGCAAAATGTCACATTACGCACCAGCAAAATATTTTGCGAAATGCACAAATTTCATGAAATATTTCAAGTTACAAAATTTCTCAATTTCACACCACACTACTCAGCATGGACAGCAGCTACTTGGAGAGGGTTTGAAGGAGTGCTACAAAAGTAATGCAGGGGCAGTAGTGAAGGAGGCATAAGCAGAGACTGGAGAACCAGAACATGTAAGGTCTTGAGGCCAGAAAGGAGGTGGGGGCACAATTGAGGCCTGCAAGTTTTTATGGGGCATCAATTTTGTCGAGTTTAGGGATGTATTTATGAAGAAGGAAAACACATTTACCAGGGAACATAGTGGGTAAGGTTGGTGTGGGGGGAGATTTATTTATTTATTTATTAATTAGCTTTTGATGACTGGGTAAGTGCATTAGTCAATAACCCTTCCTATTTTCAATTATGACCCAGGAGAGTACAAGATACAGTCATACTAATAAACTCAGGTAGAGTACATACAGTCCTTGAATGCTTACAACAGATATCCCCACAGGGATAGTCAGGGAATTAAACATACAGTTAGTGATGTTAGAAAGCATATCTTCACAGAGAGGGTGGCGGACATATGGACTACTCTAACAAAGTTGCTGGAGGAAGCCTAATCAATGACCAGTTTTAAACATGGCTGGGATAGGTGCATGAGAAAAGTAAGACTTAAGGGAGGAGAAGGATGGATAGCCAGCAGAGGGGCAGACTAAGTAATCTTTATCTATCATCAGAATCAATGTATGTATGTATGTATGTATGTATGTATGTATGTATGTATGTATCTATCTATCTATCTATCTATCTAGCTAGCTAGCTATCTATCTATCTATCTATCTCAAACTGCTGTTTTTTTATGTAAACATATTTGGATATAGATTAGTAAAAATAAAATTCATAAAATATTTTTTTTAAAGTGAAGCAGACTAACAGTAATGTCCACAAAAGTAAAGTGGCTCACATTTAAGGTTCATAAGTAAACTGTTAGTGTGCAGAGTTTTTCTTTTACTCTAGTAACCTTGGTGAATCCCAAACATGTGTGTAGCAGTCAGTGGGAAAATGGCATTTTCGATTCCAGTCTATAACCATTGTTTATTTACAAATGATGTATGAGCTCAGTAGTCTCCATTATGAGATATTGTACTATATACTTGTGCCAGGTCCCCTCTCATGAGCAAAAAAAGTTGACCATGCAATTCTGAAGCAGACAAAAAGATGGCAGTGGTCTGGATTAGCCTACCAAGACTAGGGCCCAGATATTCAAAAGGGTTGCGCCATGCGCAACAGGGTTGCGCATGCTCAAGTCCTACATTGCGCCATTCTGCGATATTCAGCAGGAGGCAGTTGCACCACTGAAAACAGGTTGAGCAACAGCGCAATGCAAATGAATGCTCAACAGGAGGGGGAGGAACCATGCATAAACTACACAGCCCGATATTCAGTCGGGTTGTGCAGAGTTGTGCAGGTGCAACCTCCAACCTGCGCCTGCACAACTTTGAGCCAAAAAAAAGAGGATCAAGTTGAGGGCCACCCACAGGTGAGCTGCTGTATTGCAGGGCACAACACAGCAGCTGCTACCCGTGGCTGGCCCCCAACTCAGTCCCTGTGCCCCCTCACCAGCCTGATTGTGGGCAGAGCGTGAAAGAACCCCCCACAAACATCTCTCCCTAATGCCCGATGGCGGGCAGAATGTATAATAACCCCCAAACATCTCCCAATGCCCGATCGCGGGCAGAATGTATAATAACCCCCAAACATCTCCCAATGCCCGATCGCGGCAGAATGTATAATGACAACTCCCCAAACATCTCCCAATGCCCGATCGTGGGCAGAATGTATAATGACAACCCCAAACATCCAGCCGGGGCGGCAGGTGGGATCATTCATAAATCTGGACTGTCATGTACGGTATGGGCTGCACGCCCATTGGCTCTCAGCTCTGCACCAATGGGCGGCAGTCACCACAGACAGTCAGCCAGCGGGCAGGCAGCAGGCGGGTGATGCTGCCACCCGCCGCCGCCGGGGAGCAGGGTGGTGGGGCTTCATGGGTGGATGGGGTGGGGGGACACTAGACACCAGGGAGATGTTTGGGGGTTGTTACTGGACATTCTGCCCATAATCGGGCATTACGGTCCACTGACCACCAGGGAGATATTCGGGTTGGGGGTCTTTACAGTCTGCCCGCCGATCGGGCACTGGGGGTTGTTTCAAGTTCTGCCCACGATCGGGCATTGGGAGATGTTTGGGGTTGATTATACATTCTGCCCACGATCGGGCATTGGGAGATGTTTGGGGTTGTTTCCACGTTCTGCCCGTTGATCGGGCTGCAGGGTTGCTGGGTCCCGGTGGCTGCTGCCTGGCAGGGCGCCAGGCGCAGTCCTCGGGATCGGCGCATTCATTTGCTAGTGGCATGCAAATGGGGCCATAATCAGATGCAATGGCCCCTGCCTTGCATGAATTATGTTCCCATTTGCATGTCACCGCTTGAATATCGGGAATTTATGCGATGGCGCATCGAAGCGGCGCCCACCGCAAGTTGAACGCCCACTCTGACAACTTGGCGGTGGCACAAGTTCCACTGCGCCATGCATAGTGGCTGTGGCTGGGTTAAGATTCAGGAGCTGCTCAACAGCGCAACTCTTTGAATATCGCCTCGGCCACACCCCTGCGCAACTGTTTTGAGCAGTGCAAGGGCTTGCGCCTCAGAATGGCGCAATTTGAATATCCGGGCCAAGATTTATTTATATATTTGGTTATTTTTAATGTTCACTGAGAAATGTGGACTATGACATGCATTTTGTTTTCAGCTGCATCCCAGGGCATGTTTACATGGCAGCAAAATAATATACTGAATACACAATAAAGAAACAATCAGCATCTTATGTCAATCATGCAGAAATCACTCAGTATAACATCAGTTAAACAGTAATAAGTGAATTATCCTACAAGAAAGAAAATAAACACCATATTATAAATTCTGGAGATCCAATAGACTGATATTAATGTAGTCGCATATCTAGCAATCAGCTGCAGGCTATTTAAGTCACAAGAGGTGTGTATCTGTGTATGGTGGAGTTCTCTGCGATGACTACAAGCAACCATGCAATGCAGATTTATTAAAGAATATTTTCTGATCTTGCAACTCTTTTACTACACATTAAACATGAATGCTGTACAGTTATGTTTGGATTTTTGATAATGAGTTACAGTTCAATAAGTTCTAAAATCTTGACAGTTGGGGTGCTGTTTTTTTTTGTTTGTTTTGTTTTATGAGAAGCGCATTCATAAAAAGTTGTTATTAATATTTTTATTAACATTTGAAAGTTTTTGAAAATTTGATAGCAAACTCTATCTACCTGGAAACTATGGGTTAGATTTTCAAAAAGCGATCTAGGATTTATACAATTTTTTCTAGTACAACTGTGTAACTTGCAACAACAACAAAAATTAAATAATCTAAACAGTGGTCAGACTTTCTGTCAAAATGACTAAATTTTGTAGTACTTTGGCTTGCACTTGCATCAAACAAGTGTTGCAAGCATCAATATATTTACGCCTGCATCATTTATTTTTTTTGTTTGTTTGTTTGCTGTAAAGGAGGTACAGCTCTTGAAAATGCATCAAAACTTTTTAAAATTGTATTTAAAATGTTTTGCCATATTTGTTTAAAGCACACAAAAGTTAAAACTGGGAATTGTGCCTGTGTAAAACATTTTGAAAATCCAGCCTCCTATGTGCAGGGGTTAGAAAAGGAGCATTAACAGATTTATACCCCACCACCACCACCATATCACTGTTTGACAATAACAACTTGTGTGAGATTAATTGTAACAAGAAGCCCAAAATGTATTTTTGTAATGAACAAAAAGGACACAATACTACATGAATTGGTTATGGCTTATGAAAATTATTAAACACTTATTTTGCTACAGTATGTTAACCTTAATAATGAGAATAAGCCAAATGCCTTGTTCTTAATATGGCCCAGGGGAATATGTCCCAGGGAAGCAGAGTACTTGTAACATAAAAGTGGAAGTCCAAATCATTATAACAATTAGTCATAACACATTCATTCAGATTGTATCCTAGCATAACAGCCTGCTACATATGTAAGAACATAATTTGCTGAGTCATAATCCTGTTGCAGGTCATGAGACTATGGCCCTTGTTACAGAGTTCAGAGTGCTAACGCTAAGTATATAATACCTGATTAAGAAATGAGAGGAAATATCAGTTTGCATTTAAACCACCGCAAAATGGACCTAGAGGTAAACACACTACAGTACCTGTAGAGCAAATAAAGCAGTAAGAAGCTGCAGAAATAGAACACTGCTTCTCACAGAATACTGTTGCATCATTTAATTTTCACTGTGTTGGAAGTGAAAAACATGCTCCTATGCACACAGCAGTCCATCGGTAACAGCAAAGGATTTTCTTATAGCAGCATTACAGTAGCATGTATAAAACAACAACACAGTAGCATCATGGATTATAGATCCATTAAAACAAGTTATTGAATACTATTAAAAATGCCCCCCAGGGAAGTTCTGGTTAAGTGAAGTGTTAGGGCTAAGCTGCCAGTTGCCATATGTTTGCTTGTCATAGTCTGTATTAAACAGAGATATTTTTTAACAAAGAGAAGGTACCATGTGAGTAGTAGTTTTCTACCTTGTGTGTAGCTTGCTTGCTAATTAGCTTGTTCTATGAGTCCTGAAGTGTGTATATCTCTGGGTCCATTTTAAGATGTTTGAGGGTAAACCACCCCTTAGATCCCCCATCCCCAATGCCCTTCAAAGCAGAACTGCTGCTTTTGGGCATTGGTAAATTTATAATACCTCCCATTGACCTCCCATTGCCATTTCTGGCTTCTGCATTTAATAGTTGAATGCTTCTATCTACGTGGCAAGTAGCTAGCAGTGGTCAATATTAATTAAAATGAAAAGAACACAGGAGAATAAAGCTGTCAGTTTAGTTCAATAAGGTATAAGGTAATTTTTCTCTAAACATGGTTTTAACGTCTGACTATGTTTCGCATAAATAGTAAGTCAGGATATCATTTCTGTTTCACTTATTAATCAACTGCTCTAATATGACTATCTCTTTTTTTTTACAAGACTACAATGACATCTTTGTGACTTGTGGGACTGTGAATATGGAGCTTTCTATTTACCTCTGCCCAGTGTACTATGCTGGCTTCAATGAGAGTCTTGTGGCTTTAAATAAACTCTTCTCCATTCCTGCATGCCGAGGATCTGTTGATTTGTCTGGTCCATTTCCCATGCTGAAATTTACCTTCTCAATTAATGACACTAATACATGCGGGAGTAACTTTGCGGTAAGTAAATACTGTCTCTGTTGATTTGCCTATCAAGTTCATCTGATTGGCTGCCTAGCTATGCAACACAGGCTCAAGTAATTTAGAAATGTTTTCAATGAAATGGATTATTACTGAAAAGTAACAACATGTCTCTTGTTGTTGTCTTTGTAAAATGCAACTAAAATAATGGGTTCCATTTTGTGGCACTTATTGTTGCTGTGCGTTTTACCTGAATACATGTATTTTGAGTAATTATGCAATATAAAAATTGTTTTGTACCATAGGATGAGTGTTGGGCCTTTCTGTTTTCACTCACAAAAAAATGGGGCTGTGTTATACACTAACCTGCAAACGTTAAGTAATTTGCAGTTAACTGTTACAGGGATGCGGACTGATATATCCATCTAAAACTCCAATACTTTCTAATTCTGTTGGTAGTCTTAAAGAACCTTGGACACCCCAGGAACAGCATTAAAAATCAAATACACACTCACAAATTGGCTACCGTGTCATACCATATATTAATCTTGCTCTCATGCTTTATTACTTCTGACATTCTAATGAAAACAGGATCTCTGCCACTTTGCCTTTATCTGTTTGGGCTGCTTGTCTATAAGACATCATAACTGTCTTTTGTGATGTCACAAAACTGGTTGCTGTAAAATGATCATGATGTCTCATGAGAGGATTATGACTTCACTTGTGTAGACCCAGCCAGTCTAGCTGAAAACTAAGTGACAGAGAAAATCCTGTGTTCATTAACATTTTCTTAAGAATAAATTACAAGTGGAAGGCACAAAAGGCACAAAAAATCTGAAACATAAGCTGAGTTGTGTCTAAAGTAAACTATTTTTTTAAAGCTTTGCCTTTGATGTCAGAAGCTTTACATGGATCAAAAGACATTTTTTTTTGTTTTCCAACTCCATTTCTATATCCTTTTATGTTGTCATCTTGGATGTCATTCTGCCTGTCCTCCATGCCCAGGAGATGACCCCATCTTCTTAAGGGGTCATTATTAGACTTAAAGCACCCATCACCTCTCCCTCAATATCTCAGAAAATGCCCCAACTCCAGCAGGCCTCACAATCCCTGACCAGAGTGGCCTATTTGGTTCCTTGACTACTCCCCTGAATTAGGTGTCAAGAGGATAAGGAGAGGGGAGGAGTAAGGTTCAAGGGTCTAAGGTACCACCAATGGGCAGCTAGGGTAAGTGATGGTATCATCTAGTGGTACAGGTCTTTTTCCCAGTTTATATCCTCAGTCCTCCAACCAAACAGATGCAGAGGCATGCATATACGTCAGTGATGTGATTCACTATACTCGTGCCCTTCCCACCTATTGGTGCTCAGATCTGCACTGTCATGTGAGGTCACCCAGGTGGCAGTCATGCACTGGGAGTTATTACCCTACACTATGAAGAAGTGGCTCCAATGTCAAACTCAGTCCTTCTCCTCCTTGTGACCTGGGCTCATATATGTTATTTTTAATTGGGCCTCACATTGCTATATAGTACTCTAAGTAGGCAAGGAATTGTTGCATTAATGTTTATTTCTTTCAACATTAAAATGGTTTCAGTTATTTAATTATTATGCACTAGAAAAGAAAAACCTGGAAAGCTGATTGGTGGGCAGAATTCCTTACCTATACTTATATTCCCTCATAACAAAATGGGAAAACAAAACCCATGAGCAGAGGCTGTTTACCTACAGCAATATCTTTATGCCGTGTCAAAACCATTCCTCACAAAAGCATCTTACCTTCCTATTTTTGGTAATCTTTGACCAGTTTCCTTATATAGCAAAAAAAACCAAAAACCTAACTGCTATAAATGCCTCAGTTGGCATAATAATACATTTTAAAGCCTTGTAACTCATTTTTATTAGTTATTGCAAGACAAGTGCTGTCTGTGAAACTCCAGGGCCCCAGAAGCATCTGGATCCATGTCAATTCAGTGAAACCAAACACAGTGTGGAAGCAAACTGCGCACACAACACTATGCATACAATTAACCGTGATGCCCCAGTCCACCAAAAACAAACATGCCACAACAAAAAAACTTTTCAGAATGCGGGTGGACTCAGTATGTAACAGGATACAACTCAGACATAGCGAAACTCAGGGATTTTACAAAACAACCCCATGTGGGACATCATTTCAGTGAGGAAAGTCAACAGTGCATAAAATAACAAAACAATATATGACCACACAAAATAAAAGTTCCAAAGTAAGACACAAACCCCAATCACCAGCAACACAGCCCATCACCTTACTATAACTCCATGGCAGTACCTCGGCAGAACTCGGCAAATTCAACACCCTGGACTATTACTAGTAGAAAACATTAGATGGAGCTACAAAACTAAATGGCTCTGCAATAATAATATGAAGCATGTGTCTAACGCACTTTTACTGTGAGGTGCTGTGTCCCCCCCCCATTGTACTCCCCATAAACAAATATAATCAACTCCGAGATCACTCATTTCTCCAAGTAATGGAGAATGTTGTAAACCTTACACAGTTTTAGCCCTCCCTCATCCATAGTACATTCACTTGCTTTCCTTCCCTAGATGCTGACATCGCTTTATTGCTATTCACCATGCTGTAAGTGCTGGACGGTAATAGCACTAACTCAGCAAACCTGATACTGAAGCAGCTGCACATTGGGAAGGCATGTCTGTAATGTTGCTCACCAAAATTGTAAACTCGTCCATGGCTGTTTTTTCATGTTTAAAGGTGATATAAATTAAGACTATATTGTGGAAGTCTATCATTCTGAACTCACGGATGTGTCTGTTAACTGAAAATGCAGATGGGAAAGCTATTAAAAGCATGTCTGAAAAAAACTCAGCTGAGATCGTGAGCATGTGCATCAATGGCAGAGTTTTTTTCAGACATGCTTTTAATGGCTTTCTGGTGTCCATTTTGACAGATGCATCAATTTTCATGTTCAACATTTTTTCAATAAGTATTTTGTGTGACACTTTGTTAAACGCTTTGTTATTTAAAGTCTAGAAATATAATGTCAACAGTAGTACCTAAATCCAGACATCTACTGATCTTTTCATATAAGCTGATTAAGTTAGTAGTACAAGATCAACCAGTGATGAAGCCATGTTGTTTCAGGTATTTCAAACCACTGGCATCTAATGTTCTCTCAATTCTGATTTTATGGATCCCTTCCATAATTGTACATATAACCAATATCAAATTTATGGGGTGATAACTGCGCATATCAGTTTTAATTCCAGTCTTATGTATAGGAATGACTGAAGCTTGTTTCCAGTCCTCAGGGATGGTACCATTTAGTAATGATGTATTATATAATAACCATAGTGGTACTGAGACCGTAGCAAATGTATTTTTAAGAAAGTTTGGGTTGATGCCATCCAGCCCAGGTGCAGTATTAGGCTTAATCAAGTTAATAGCTGAGACAACCTTCTCAAAACTAATTTCTTTGGTACTTGTTTTTAGGTTGATATTGGTAGTTGTTTCATCTTTATCAAGGAAGACTGGTCCAAAATAGCTATTACATGTGTTTGCAATATCTCTGGTGTCCTGTAACTCCCTGCCATTTTCAACTAATTTACTGATACTGTTGTCATTATTATTGTTACCATTGACATAGGCATGAAATGCTTTAGGATTTTAATAATTAAAAGGTTGAATTCTGTTTTCTTTCTTTTAGTCTTGATTAAGTTCTTTGTTTTCCTTAGTTTTTCTTTATATAGATTGTTATACACTGAACTTGGACATTTTTTCATCCTTTTAAATGCCTTTTCCTTTTTATGGATCTGAAGTCTGATATGACGTGTTAACCAGTGAGGGATTTTCCTTTTTTTACTGTGAGTGTTTTTGATAGGTATGTATAGATTTTATAATTCAGAGATATTTGTTTAAATACTTTCCAACATTTGTCAATACTTAATCCTGAGAAAACAGCCTCCCAGTCGTGTCCTGCCAATGCCTTGTTGGTTTTGTTACAATTGCCTTTGCTATAATTATACTTTAGTTAGTCCATCCCACATTAGTTCTTTTCCTACTGATTTCAAACAAGACTGCATTATGATCACTATTACTTATTGGACCCATTGTGTAGATTTTATTAATGTTAGACAGCATATTAGTGAGAGCGTGGTCCAGGATATTTTTCTCTGGTTGGCTCTGTAACCATTTGCTCCAACCCTGCCATTAACATACATGATCCTGGTGGTGCTACAGTTTATAAAGGAATCAATCTCATATGTTTTTTCTGACCTGGTGTGGTTGAAAGTTTTTATGTTCACTGTGTTGTAACAATGAAAACAATTCCCACAATGGTAATTACCTTTCTGGGCTGGTGGTAATCATGTCAGTGGTATTTCTTTTCAGTAGGGATGCATGCATGGGCTAATCTGTCTTTTAGGATTTTACCCCTTTTATATGTTACCCTTGGGGGTGTTTTGTGCCAATTCGTGTGACCTAGTGTCTGGTTTTAGGAGCCCCCTATGTTTTTTTTTTACCTTGCTGATTTTTGATGACAAAGGGTTATATTCAGTAATGAAAGAGATTGTGGTCTCATTCTCTCCCTGGTCTTTTCTCTTGTAATAACAAGTTTCTATCGATCCTTTCAGTTTTGTCCCAGCTTTCTAGTAGAAGCTGGAGCTCATAGCCATGCTTTAAGAAGTAGCTAGTGAGTTCCATTTTGGCCCCCTAAAAGTTTTTGTCAGTTTAACTCAATCTTTGGGCTCTGATAAGTTGCCCATTTAGAATGATTCTGGTGATGGAATTAGGGTGGCAGCTGTCTCTGTGCAAATGCCTGTTCATTGACAGCAGTTTCCTGTATAAGCTAGTTTTGAGATGCTCTCCTTTTTTAGTCAGAAGGATATTCAGAAAAGGCAGTGATACTTTGTTGTATTCATCAAGAGTTCTGCCTCTCTCTCTCTGTCTCCTCTCATCCCTCTCTCTCTTCCTCTTCACCCTTCTGGTTCTTCTGTTTCTGCTGCGTCTTCCATACTCTGTCCTAAAAAATGACTGTTGTTGTTTAATTGTCTAGTAGGGGTCTTCAAAGTTCTGTCAGGACCTGAAGAGGTATCCATTCCATCTTTCTGAAAATCCATGTTCTGTCTCCCTTGTGCCTCCCTTTGTTTTTTAGCCCCTTGGCAGGTATATACTTGGCCTTTTTAATAATTGTTCTCATCTCTAACATATTTTCCTTGTTTGTAAGCTATAAGTTCCATTTTGAATTTTGAAATTGTGTTGTCTGTTCTTACTTTCATGGTTTCAAATTCTGCCTCAGAATACAATATTTTTCTTTAAGTTTGGGTTCCAAGGTTGCTATATCATTTGCCTCTTTCTCTGCCTCTTTCTTAGCTTTTTAAATACTTATTAATATTAAATCATGGCTGCATTTGTTGAGAATCTTTTTTTTAGTCTTGGAGGTTTCTTTATCTTCTGTACCAAATGATGGTACTCTCTGAATCCTCATGCCTCGTGGGATGCTCTTGTCCTTCCAGTATTGTGATAGATATGTAGCATGTAGATTAAATCTGATCAATTTTTTCTTTAGGCTCTATGAACCTCTAAAATTGACTAGATCTCTTTGTGGTTGAATATTTATGCCATATATTAAAGCCTTGACTCTGTTCGACTAGTAGAAGTATGTCCTGGCCTATTTCATCTGCAAAGAACAGGCTCTCTGCATTGGGTGCATTTGTTGCTATGTTTATTAACCTCCTTCAAATTAAGCTCATATTAATCTGTAAATTACAACCTGACTGGAAAAAACACTTCAAATGTGAAGTGTGAGGGGCTCACAAAACAAATATTTGGGGAATGCACAAAACCTCAGCGCTTAAACAAGCATGAAGAAAAACGTAGCTTTTAGGTCAGCACCGTGAATGTTTAACAATTCCATTCTGAAACTAGCTTTTTCCCAAGAAATTTATTGAACATTACTTACATGTTACAACAATTTAAAACACATAAAACAGACTAACCCAGAAGAAGACAGTCCAAAAAGTTGGTACTGAGGAACTTTGACCCGTGCTTACTCACTGCTGGAAAGTTCGCTGCGGATAATGTAAACCAAAAAATGTCAGGAATGCCACCACGGGCTGGACCTCACTTCACTATAGGCACAATTTTAATGCAGCACTCTGGACACCTAGAGCCCTCGGTGGCAAACTCCCTCAATACATTGTCGACTGTCTTTCTCTGATTGTGCCCAGGAATTATTCCCTTAGAAGCTGCTCACAACTCCTGCTAAATATACCCAGAGCACTCACACAGGTCGGGAAAGCCACCTTTGGATTCGCACTCCCAGCAATATGGAATAAAACCCCAAAAATACTTAAGCTGAAAACCCCAGCAAGTACCCTTTTGTTCAAAAGGCTTTACCATGATGGCATTACAGAAATTTGCAACTGCTTTACTGGACGCTAACTAACCTCCCTCCCTCAAATGGTGGCCCGCAAATGGCGGCCCCCTGAGCTAAAATGTGTGCCTCTGCCTCTAGCATGCCCACCAACAAACCAACAGGATTTATTGCCAAACTCCCATATCTTATTCTTTGATGCTCTGAACAGCTGCAGCCTGATTCTAGCACATGCTACCGCACTTGGGGATAATTATCATCTTTCGCCCCAAAAAATATTCAGTCCCTTGTCCATCCAACACCTCCTTATGCCCCAACCTCCAGAACCCTCCCAGTCATGCCCCTGCTACTATATTCCTCCTCTTGCACTTAGTACTACAGCAGCTATTCCCCTCCATATGTCACCTCGTTTTGGGGCAAAAATCACTTTGTCACCTTTCATATGGTCCTCCACACTCCCAATCCCTCACTCTGCTCTAACAATTGGGTCCTCTTCTCTTGCATCTCTATTCCCCTCCTCTCCCTACATTATGCACTTGATATCTTCTATCTGGTATGCCTACCCTCTCCCTAACATTCCCCACTACAAAATGTGCAGTTTTTGGGCTTGGATCCAGCACAAGTTCATTATCCATGACTCCTTGTAGTTCTATGTTCAATGTATATTACCTGTAAGTGTGCGTTTTTACTATAATAGCAGTTATTTTTACTGTTTGTACTATTGTAACTTGTCTTTCTGTATTATTACTGTAGGACCGCAGGTCCACCTTGTAAATGAGCTTGCTCAATGGTGCCCCCCTGGATAAATAAAGATATTGATTGATTGATTGATCCTGTTAAAGCACTAAATAACTGTTCTAAACTTTGCAGGCCTGAAGTGTGAGCTGAAGCTCAGCTACATGCTGCATGTTATGTTACAGTTAACACTACTGGTTTGTTCCGAATGGATGGTCTCTTCTGGGTGTTGATGTATTTATATATCAAAGATAATGGAGGTATATATTACAAGACTCTCCAGCTCTGTTTCACAGTCTTTCTAGGACTCCTGTGCAGAGGCAGGTATGACTTGTTCTTACTCTGCCTGCTTCTTAGGCATGACTTGCCAGCTCTGCCTCTGAATAAAAATTATTCTGTTGTCAGTATGTAAAAATGTAGAATATGATAGCTTATTAAACTGTTTTTATAAATAACTGAAATGCAACACGTTATGCATTTTAATAAGAATCTCTAGCAAGGTGTAGTATCCCCTGCCCCTTTGATGTAAATATATAAGATTAATTTAAAAATTGTTAGGCATATATAAGTTGTAAGAAACTTTCTCCAGCAGAAAATTACTTGACACCAATTTTAACTTCCTATGCTTTTCTCATTATAGTCTTAGAGCAATGTTAACTTCCTGTGCTTTTCTTATTATATTCTTAGAGCAGTCACACATCTTTTCTCACTACAAGTAATATATCTCTGTTAGTTTTGTATCACCTAAACTAAGCACTTTTGCACACAGCACCTTCTTGTGTAATTAGAGCATCTTCACTTTAAACCCAGCCAGATAAGAGCACTCAGTTTGAGATGATGCACCATGCTCTGAAGATGACCCCGTAGGTCAGTACATAAGCACATTACCACCCGGAAGTAACCATCTATTCAGAATATACCAGTAGTGTTAACTGCGATGTAGAGTGTAGCATGTAGCTGAGCATCAGCTCTTACTTCAGGCCTGCAAAGTTTAGTAAGGTTATTTACTGCTTTACCAGGATTCCTGGCATATTTTGGTTTACAATACACACAGTGCACTTTCCAGCAGTGAGTAAGCACTATGGTTAAAGTTCCTCAGTACAATCTTTGTGGACTGTCTTCTTCTGGGTGAGCCTGTTTACTTTCTTTTTATTGTTGTACCATGTAAGTAATGTTTCATAAAGTTATTGGGGAAAGCTAGTCTCAGAACAGAATTATTTAAACATTCACAGTGCTGACCTCAAAATCTACATTTTTCTTTATGCTTGTTTATGCTCTGAGGTATTGTGCACCCCCAAACTATTTGTTTTGTGCATTTTTGCTTCCTTTTTCACTATTGCTTTCAACTTTTGTATTGACAGTAAACTCCATTTGATTTTTTTGTGTAGGTGCCTTTGGTTTTTTGGCCAGTAGGTAAATTTTTAATGAGAATGAAAACAAGTCACTCGTCTTCCCATGGCTGAGCAGCAATGAAAAGCTGCCATTCAGGGGCTGGCATTACTGGGAGTCCCCAGATGTTTATAAAGGATTGTGTCATTAACATATAAAAACAAGGAGGAGGCTATACTGTCCTTGTACAGGTCACTGGTAAGGCCACATCTAGAGTATGGAGTTCAGTATTGGTGCTTACACCTCAAAAAAGGACATTAACCTGCTGAAGAAGGTCCAGAGGAGGGCTACAAAGATGATAGCAGGTCAGCAGGGTAAGGCATATGAGGAGAGATTGAGGGCTCCAAACATGTACTCCCTGGAAGACAGAAGAGAGCGAGAGGGGACATGACTGGGACCTTCAAGTACTTGAAAGGGATAAATAAGGTTGATAAGGACAGTCTCTTTAAGCTGAGTGGCAACCATAATATGAGGGTGCACAGTCTTAAGCTGGAGGATGGGAGGTTTAGGAGGGAGGTCAGGAAGCACTTCTTCACAGAGAGGTTGGTGGACACTTGAAATGTGCTGCCAGAAGAGGTCATCTCATTGAAGACAGTGGGTAGCTTTAAGAAAGGCTGGGACAGGCATAGGGGAAGAAAAAGATCATGGGTAGAGAGGATGGGAGGAGTGGAAAGCAAGGGGAGGGCAGGGACATTAGCTCAATTTGTGGACCCTGCAACATGAACAGACTTGATAGACCAAATGGCCTTCTTCTGCTGGCTTCTTTGTATGTTCATATGTATGTAACAAAGAGGAACTGACAGACCCTTTAGGTAGATCATAAAGATACATTACAAATAGCTGTGATCCATGGATAGAGCCCTGAGTGATGCCTTTTTTTAGAAAAGAAATCTTGGAAGAAAAATTTGAAGGGTGAACAAATTGTGATCTATTACACAAATAGGAAGCGAACCAAAGAAGAGAAGGATAGTTTAAACCAAACCCAGCTAGTTTAGTAATTAAAATATTGTGGATAGGCCAGCCCGTTGGTGCAGTGGTAGCACTACCTCTCATGATGCTAGGGATCAAAGTTTGGTAATGAGTTCAGGTACTCAAGGGCTGGCCTGGTAGGGATGAGGACAGAGCATCAAAGACAATGCTTTTCTCTTCTGGGGTGGCAGAGTTCCATCCTATGCTGTGATGCTGTGACCTAGGTGAATTCAGGTGGCAGTGCACCTGGAGAACTGTGATGAGGGTGGGAACATCACTGATGTTGGTTGATGGACATGTGCATAGCATATGTGGGTGTACCTTGATATCATAGTATGCAACATCCCAAGGGTCTGGGGGAAACATAGAAAAACACAGGCCCATCACCTCCAGGATGAAGACTCTAGTAGATCTGGGTCCTCACCTCCCCAGTGCATGAGGCACCACCTGTTGAAAGTAACAGAAGTTGGGAGGTACATCTAAGACTACATGGAGGTTGGTGTCCAGACTGGGGAATGCTGGGGGATCAGGAGGTGCCTGTAGGTCCTGAGTACAAGGTGGGACTGTAGAGAAGGGGCCAAAAACACTGAAATTAATATATATAATACACAATAATAATTAATATAGAAACACAGGCAGGGGAAGTAACATTAGGGATAGCGCCACCTAGTGTTTTTATATATATATATGTTATATACACATATAGAAAATTAGAGGCAAACTTCGAGTTTACTGTTTGTTAGTTGTTTCACTAGTGACAAGTGAATTGTTAGTTAAGCCTCACTTCAGTTCACTCTCAACCGGCATTGGAATGCGCTAGTTGTCGTTGGCCCTAACTCTCACCCCATCACATGTGTACATAAGCAGAGGTATAGGAGAATGGGGTCAGAGTTAGGACCAACAAACCCAACATGCACTCCGATGCCAGTTGGGAGGGTGGGCTGGAGGGTCCAAGGGGGTTTTCAACCCTAACACCGAATTTCCTCACTTTTGTCGCTGTGGAACAACCCTAACTGATGCATTAAATGGAGTATTTTGCCTCTAACTTCCCTTCTTTTTGAGAATGCAGATGATAAATAGTGAATGGATTGCAGTGGTGAGAGCGTGGGGACAGAACTGCAAAACGAAAGCAAGCAGCAACGGTTATGCACAGGGTAAAGCAAACATAAATGGTAAAGCAAACGTTAATAGAAATGCAAGTGTAAAGTGACGCCGAAGCAAACAGTGATGTAAACAGACATACAAGCGCGTATGAAAATGCAACTAGTAATGCATACAGTGATGGCACTGGTACTGTAAACAAAAATGTTAAGTGTTACAACAACAAGAACGCTAAACTTAACAGAAATGAAAATGCGAATGGAATCACACATGTAAACATGAACTGTAATGTGCATGGGCATGGTACTGCAATTGTAAACACAAATGGTAAAGTTAACATGAATAATAACACCAAAGGAAACAGAAACGTAAACGCGAATGTAAACACATACATTAACGCAAACCGTAACGCGCATGGTCACAGCAACAATAACGCCAAAGGAAACAGAAACACAAAAGGAAACACAAGCACATATGGAAATGCAAACTGTAATGCGCAAGGGCACAGTAACGCAATAGGAAATGCAAATGGTAACAGTAACAGCAACGAAGATGCTAAACGAAAGACAAATGCAAATGCAAAGGAAAGGGCTGCCGTAAACACTAATGCCAATACACATGGTGAAGCAAACCAAAATGCAAACACAAACAGTAGTGGAAATGCAAATGGTAACAGTAACACAAACTCAAGTGCAAACGAGAACACAAAGCGTAACGCACACGGTGACATACATGGGAAAGGTAAGGCAAACGGGTATGTAAACACAAGTGGAAACAGTAACTGTAACATTAACAGAAGTGCATACCCTGTTTTTCCCCAACAGCTGCATACAGAAACACAGTGTGTACAAAGAATGTATGCATAAAAATGGGCCTCGGAGCCAAAAATGAGGTGTTGGAATACTAAATTGCTTATATCTCAGTAACCATACGATGTAGAAAAAAAAATCACATGATTCATGATTTTCCTGGCTACATTTTCACTAAATGAGTAGCCATAGGCTATGCATTGTCACAACAAAAATTCCTTATCTCGCACCGTTTTCGAGATATGAGCCCCGAAAGGCGCGGCGTACATCACCATGTTAGTCTATGGGAAAAATGTCAACTTTGGAGTACTGTAAATTGCCATCCATGCTATATTTTTCCACCAAACCACCAAAAGGCACATCTCTGAGATGTTGGCTGACTTCCCTCCAAATTTGAGCCCAAAAGACCAAACCGTTCTTTTGCAGCAGTGTGGCAAAGAACTCCTGTCATTTTGGCCATAGTCTGGAAAAGTAGTATAGCAATTTGTGAAAGCTTTCCCAAAATTTTGCAAAAGTGTCACAAGTGCGACACTACTTTTAGACACTACTTTTTCCAGAAACTTGAAAAACATATTTCTGGAGTGTTTAACCCCAAAATTAAGACATGGCTAGCATCCTGAGAGTCCGACTAGGTGAACACAAAAATAATTGTGTTCCTAGATGGTCCTACTTTTAAATGCCAAGCATTTTTCTGATCAGTAACTGAAAAAAATTGGCAGATTTGGGACACTATTAGGGCCATTTGTGACACTAAAAAGTGCATTTGAGGAAGTGTTGACCTTTTTGTTAACTTTTCCCATGGACTTATAATGGGAACTTCTTTTTTAAATAACTTTTGAACCGTTTAATATTTTTTCACGATATCTTCAAAAGACACATCAGGGACCCTGGCCACACATTTCCTAAACTTTTCAGACTAGTCGCACAAACCGTGTGACCTGTAGGTTAGAACAAAGAATTAGCAAAAAAGCATAATTGCACTTTCAGTTGTTGCTTAAAAACTCCGCAGCCGTATAGTCAACCAGTACAAAAGTTGGCAGATCCCAAGATCTACCATGCCCAACAATGTCTGTCAAATTTCAGGTAAATCCATTGAATGGTGGCAAAGTTATTAAGGTGCAGAATGTCACCCTTTAACCTTAAAAGTGCTACTCAACCCTATCTATGGTAGCACTACAGTGCTACCATAATATATATATATATATATGTTCATTGCAAACACTTGGTTAATTCGTCAGTTAAGGTTGAAGTGACAAAAGTGGGGGAAATGAGTCATTAGGGTTGACAGCCTACCTTCAACACCCTACCACCTCAATTATATTTTCACCTAACACAGTGCAACAGGTGATGGGTGTGCCTTGGCCCACAGGGCCTAACTCACCCCATTCCATGTGTAACAAAGCTCACATGATACAGTATAGGAGAGTGGGGTAGAGTAAGCCCTAATGACCCCAAGGCACATCCAATCACCTGTTGGTCTGTGTTGGGTGGAGGTGGGGTGGGGTGGTAGGGTGTGGTGGAGGTGTTAGGGTATCAACCCTAACACCTAATTTCCCCACTTTTGTCACTTCAACCCTAACTGATGCATTAACAAAGTGTTTTGCAATTAATTTCCCTACTTTATGAGAAAATGTAATGTAACTGGTAACTGGTATGTTTTGGTGGCAGCACAGGCCCTCCAGGCCCCATGCTCCCTTCATGCTGCTCATTTTTGAAAAATTATATGCGTAAGTGGGAGTGTGGGCTCTCTTGGATCTGTGCTTCCACTTACACATAACTACAGAGCCATACAGCACCCCACAGGGCTGAAAAGGAACCCTTGTAACACTAATTTGCCAACATCTCAGTAACTGTAGCAGCTATGAAAAAAATTCTAATGCAGTTGTAATCATGATTTCAAAACCTCCACACATGCTTAGTTCACCTCAAGGTGAGCTGCACTGACCAGAGCAAAAAATCGGTATCTCAAATTGTTTCTGAGTTACGGGCACCAAAAGGTGCTGTGGGAACCGCAATGTTACTCTATGGGAAATATTTCAAATTCCTAATGGCATAGCTAACCAACTGATGAAAATGTTAGCCGTTAAACAGAATAACTCACATCTGTGGGACACCCCCTTTGTACCCTGCATATTTCAAGCCAAAAAAACAAACTGTTTATTTGCAGTGCACTGGGAAAGTTTTTAAATTCCTTGTTTGTGAGGTGTCAAAATCCCTGTTGATGAGAATTCCTTGTTTGTCAGACTTTGGTCATCTGGTCCTGATCTCACAAACAAGGATTTTGTCAGCTCATGAAAGGGGATCAGTTCGCGAAAGGGGATTTTGACAGCTTGTGAAAGAGGATTTAAAAAAATAATCCCCTTTAATAAGCTGACAAAATCCTCTTTTGCAAGCTGATCCTTTTTCATGAGGTGCCAAAATCCCTGTTCGAGAGCCAATCCTTGTTTGTGAGATAGGGCCTTCTGGTCTGGAAACCACGATCAAGGATTTTGTCAGCTCGCGAAAGGAGATTGTCTTGCAAAAGGGGATTTTGTCACCTTGTGAACAAGGATTGGAAGCAAGTGATGAACAAGGATTTTTAACTTTAAAATGCCCATTTTTTCACAAAAACTAAGCAAATCAAAACCATGGGTTTGTAGAGAGCATCACCCTGAACAAAACCCATGCTTCAATTACCAGAAAACAGATCTGTGGGACAAACTATAACATTTTGTTTGTGGGAAAAAAATGAAAACAAGATGGTGGCTCATAAAAGGGGAATTTTTCCTCACCAATGGTGATTTTATAAATCCCCATTAGCGAGGTGACAAAATCCTTGATCACTAGGCAAATCCTGTTTCACAAACCATACATACAGTATATTCCAAAGACCGAACTGAGCATGCTCAGAACCCCAAAATAAAAAAAAATGAAATAACTTTGGACCAGATTATTTTTTTTTTCACCAAACTAATGCTGGATTGTTCCTTGGAGAATCCTATTTCTACCCTGAAAATTGCAGGACAAAATTCCAAACTGTGTGGTCACAGTGCAATGGGCAGAAATCAGCAAAAATGAGCAAAAAAATAGCGAAAAATTAGTTTTTGGGCACTTCGCTACATGAAAACTGCAAATCCGATCGAAGCACAACTTGGCATTTCAAGAGATCTATAGTACAAGTCACATTAAAGTGTTCCTCCAATGAGTTGCTTTAGCATTTCTGATTCAGTTGTATAAGTGTTGCTGGATACAGTACAAAGCCCTGCATAATTGTTTATTTAGATTTAAAACTCAGTTTTCCATTGCATTGTGACTGGACAGCCAATGCATTGCAAATGAGTGGCAAAAACTTTTACACACATTGCTTTTGAGATGGTTAAACATTGACAAGCAATGCAGTAAGGGTTGCCCGTGCATTGCCAGCTGTAAGAAGCAATGCTAAATCAACTCATTGGTGGAACAGTTTAATGTGACTTGTACTGTACCATCCAAGACTGCACATCCTGAATTTCATTCAAATCCATTGAATAGTTCAAAGTTATTAACATTCAAAATTTGGAGTTTAACATTAAACTGCTTACTGAACCCTAGTACAGGGATACGACCATGTCTATATATAATATATATATATATATATATATATATATATATATATATATATATATATGTATATATGTATATATATGTATATAGTAAATATATATCTATATATATATATATATGTAATATATATATATATGGGATACATGATGGACATGAGTGTGATATGGCAAATATTGTCACTCTTGCAGAGTGAGCTCACGATGCAGGAGTGACAATATTTGCTATAGCACATGATCTGCACATCATGTATTCGATATATACAATAGGGCAAGAGTTTTAGAAGTTTTCTTATGCTGTCTTGTGTTCTGCTCCTGTTTATGTGTTTGCTCATTCTGTGTGTGAGCTTTTCTGAATGGGCAGGCAGTGTTATAAACTCTGGCAGACACATGAGTGTGTTTTGCAATGCTAAATGAGTTAGTTTTAGGTAGGAGTGAGAAACATACTTTTGTGAGGCTATATTGTTTAGAAGTCTGGCTGCAGTTAAGCTGAGAGCATCACAGTAATTGTAATGAGCTGAGAGGCAGAGTATCAGAACAGCTGATACTGTTTTCAGTGGTAATTAAGTTAGCTGCAGGCAGAGTGCAGAGTGTTTTGTGAAATTGTGCTGTTTAGGATTCTGGCTGCAATCAAGCTGAAAGCATCACATTAATTGTAATCGGTGAGAATCAGAGTTTGAGGAACAAGTGAGAGTGTGTTTCAGTGGTAGTTGAGTTAGCTGCAGGCAGTAGTTTAGACTGTTCTGTGACTCTTGGCTGTTTAGATGTCTGGCTGCAGTCAAGCTGACAGTATCACAGTAATGAGCTGGAAGTTGGGGGGGTAGGTGTGTTTTGTAATGCTCACTGAGTTAGCTGTAGGCAGCAGTGAGACCTCTGAAGTAGTTCTGCATTTGTGTCTATGGTAACAGCACAGGTGTTTCTTGCATGCTGAGGGGAAAGCTGCCTAGAGTGATGACCTTTTGTGACCTGTGTGTGTAAATGGTTGATATCATCACATTAGAGCAAAGGGTAAAAATATCACACTGCAGTGGATGATACACTGTTCATCTCACTCAATTACCACTCACCCCTATTCTGTATATACTGTACATACAGATATATATATATATATATATATATATATATATATATATACACTACCGGTCAAAAATTTTAGAACACCCCCATTTTACCAGCTTTTATTGAAATTTACGCAGGTTAATGTCTCAATGTACTCTGAAATTAAAGCATAGAACAAATAAACAATTGGAGATAAAAAAGAAATCATAGAATCATTTTGTTTAACAAAATTTAATCTAAATTTTTGACTCATCAAAGTAGCCACCTTTTGCAGATATGCTGTAACCGCCGAACACACTCGTAGCATTCTTCCTACAATGGACATCAAATATTGTTCGGGAAGTTCTTCCCAACACTGTTGCAGAAGTTCCCACTAATGTGTTGCACTTGTAGGTTGCTTTGCTTTCACCCTTCTGTCCAGTTCATCCCAAACCAGCTCGATGGGGTTTAAGTCTGGAGACTGTGCTGGCCATTCCATGATTTGAAGCCTACCGTCTTGTTCCTTTCCTCGAAGGTAGTTCTGACATAGCCTGGAGGTATGTTTTGGGTCATTATCTTGCTGTAGGATGAACCCCTGAGCAACTAGGCGTAGAGCAGAGGGTATTGCATGGCACTGCAAAATGCTATGGTAGCCCTTTTGGTTCAGGGTGCCAGCCACTCTGTGCTGTTGTCCTGTGAGCCGCCTATCACGCAAGCTGTTGACTCTCAGAAACTTGTCTTCTGATTCTGTTGTGGCTTTGGGTCTGCCAGACCTCTTCCTGTCAGAGTTTTCCTCCAGTTTCCAAGTGCCTTTTGATGGTGTAGGAAACTGTACTCACTGACACCTTGACTTTCTTTGCAATTTCTCTAAAGCAGTTTTTGCTAACGTAAACTTTTTTTTAACCTCTAGCAGTTTACCGCTTACCTTTGTACCATTTCAGGTTATTCACTGGACTGGAATTGCTTAAATTTCAATAAAAGCTGGAAAAATGGGGGTGTTCTAAAACTTTTGACCGGTAGTGTATATATATATATATATATATATATATATATAAAACCCTAGGCAGTGCTATCCCTATGGTTACTACACCTGCCTGTATATTTGACCACAGGTTGAGGTGCTTGGATTCAGTATTAAGGTGCCTCCACCCAGAGTAACAAAAATGGGGATGTCTACCTGACCTGTTCTAGCCCTCTGGGAAGCTATAACCACCCACCAACCCTCCTAGTGGCTTTAAACATTCAATAGCTACAGTCAGTAGATAACAGTAATAGTATGTACACACCCTTCACACTTACCACCAGGGTCTGGCCTTCAGCAATATCCCTGGACACCCAGGCAAAGGCAAATTAGCAAGAAAATATACACTTCTGATACTGTGACCCCCTAATAATATGCACATAGGCCAGATTAAACGTGAAACAACAATCACATTTATTCAGGGGACATGAACGAGGAAGGGGCATGAACTGGATTAAATGATTGGTATTCTGACTAAATTCAGGTTCTTGGCATGCACTTTTTAGTTTCAAAATAAACAGTCCTGCAACACCGGGTACCCAGGATGGAATGTTGGCTTGCCAGAGGTGTTGCCCATGGTGGGTGGCATAGCAGCTGTTGTTGGGGCCCTTACTGTAAAGAAAAAGCAGTTAACATGCACAACAACAAGGTGATTATTTGTAATCATGGCCAGTTGTCCCAGTCTCTTTAAACCCAGAATTTACAGAAGAAGTCAGATGGTACCACAGATAATTAAGTGACTTGCTGCAGGGAGCTACCTTGGTTGTACTCACACTATCAATTGGCTGTGATGTGCCTTGTGATATGAGACCTCGTGTTGATCATCAATGAGCATGCAGCAGCAGGCCATCACAACACACCTCCTCTTTGTGGCCTTTCCCTCCAGATGGCCGTAACCTACAAGTTGTTTCTATGCAGGTGCTGGATCCCCAACACCGGTCTCTCACTGAGGACGATCTCTGGTGCAGACAGTTGGTCTCAGCCAGGATGACAAAGGCCTAGGTGTAATGAGCACTTTGGCAAATTTCAGTTTTGGTTTGCTGGCGAAGCCTCCAGCTGTTGTAACAAATTGGGTAATGAACAGGCAGGCCCTGACCCATGAGGAACATTCAGCACATTTAAATCAAACAGCCTTAACTTTTCACTGATTAGATTCAGACCAGTTGCTATTACAGTCGAGTCACTGAGCACACCTCTTGATCCAATATCAGTCTAGCACAATTGTTGGGCCAAATGCTTTACAAGAGCAAATCTTTGATCCTAATCACAAGTAGTGCATTTAAACTCATAAATACTTTCTACCTCAGTTTCAGTCATAAATCAGTTGATTCCAACTTCTGCAATAAGGCAGTCCAGTGCAGGAGAAACAGTAGAAGAGAGGTAAATGAGGCCTGTTCCCACCAATTACCCTAAGCTCCATTCAAGGAGTCGCTGCTCGAAAGCTTGAGCTGCTCTCCCTTCAAGCTCCAACTCTAACTGATCCACTGTCTCCTACAGTTCAGGATATTTCCCCTGGGATTCCAGAGTTCAGGTTGGCCGAGGAAACTGTCAGTCACAGGTTGGACTTCCCCTTCAGTTCAGTTTAGGCCCCAACCTAAAAACTACAAAATTACATTTTTTCTTCCCACAAGGCACTTGGACCTTTTGAGATTCCTGGAGTCCTACTGGCCCACTTACTGCAGGTACTGGGCCTAACATGGTGGCTCCAGTTCTGAAAGGCAAATTGCAAGAAAAGCAGGTTAAATAAACCTCTTTATTTCAAATATAACAGTACACTAGCAGTAAAAAACACAGTTTCCATTCAGGCTCATTCTGCGCTATTATCGACCACAGAGTGGAGCAAATCAAAGTGGCATCTGGCCAGTTGCAAGCCTTAAACCATTCGGACCCAGCCCAGCCCATTCACTATACACGTATTGGCTGGATTCTTAAAGGGACAGATGCGGAGGCACAGCATGGCACTCTCATGTAAATAAACAGAAGCAGATAACCCTTGAATCTATTACCTCTACAGGATGCCAGCCTGGTAGTGGGCACAGAAAGAGCCCAGGAAGACATTAAGATAAACCCCAAATTAGTGGGGGGTTACATATATATATATACAGTATATATATATATAGTGGTTGACGGTGTCAGATACCTTAGTGGCAGGAGTCTACTGTGTAATATCAAAGAAAAAGTATGGATTAGGGTTGTGAGGAATGTTTAAATTCTGATAGAATTTAATGCTGAGGAATTTTAGAAAATCCTGTGGAATTCTGTCTGTAGTGAAATGTTGACATTTTGCATACAGAATGGTTTTGAAGATTAATAATGCACAGTTTAACTTACCTGCAGATTCTTTTTCCACAGAAGTTTTATGAGCTGTGGAAAATCATTTAGCAGTTTAAACAGAGATTCCTTTCAATTTCCATGGAATTTAAAATGAAATTCCTAAAAGCATTTCAGAATCAGAATTAGCATTTCACACCTATTCCAACTGAATAATTTTGATTTCAACATCGCCCTATTATGGATATCATATAGGACGTGACAGACCACATACAGTATAAATAATTTTCTCCTGACAAGTATCCAGATTGAACTGGGGACAAATTATAACAAAAAGGAAAGTTGTCTATAGACCTGTTTTTCAAACAATTTAGGACAGAAATTTAATATGTAAATGACCCTATAGGTATTAGGGTGCTGAGTAGAGCCTCATCTGAAAACTGGAATAATATAGGCAGATTTCCAATCTTGGGAAGACCAAAATTTTGTAAGGAAAAATTAAATAAAATACTATGATGTTTTCCAATAACTGGAGTGCCTGTTTTCAAGAACAACAAAAAGAAGGATCTGATAAAATCAAGACCTGGGGCTAAATTCAAAAAAAGGCACAGCTAACAGGGCAGAAGTTTCAATTGCTTTTTGTATTTGCCCAGGTGTCTAATGTTGCTATTCACAGTCAGACTGCACACCATACTGTCAGACTGAGAACAGGGTGAGGTCAAAGCAGAGGTAACCACATTACCTTTAGCACTAACTTCACTTGCACCACCTGACATGCAGCAAGTAGTATGGCTCAGCAATGCATAGCACAGGTGTGCTATTTGGAATTCACAAATGCAGCCATGTAAATGAGCCCATTGGGCACACAAGGCTCTACATAGCCATTTGCATGCTTGTTATGGGCCCATTTACATAGGCTTTGCCAGAGTTTAGTGCATTCCCATTGATTGACAGTCAATCAATGAGTGCATACTGTTGCAGTATATGCTCATTGACAGCTCAGTCAGCAGCTCACCATGAAGGAGAGTAGAAGGCTGTGCTGGTTATCACCTTGTGGTTGGGATGGCTGAGCAGGGTGGCAGGGCACTACCTTCAGGGGTGGAGGGAAGTGGGTCCATTGGACACCAGGGATTGCTTTTCATATAATATACAGGGGATCAGGAATAGGGAGGATGTGTCCACTAGGCACCAGGAATGTTTTATCTCTCATATACAGGGGATCAGTATGTTGGGAGGATACAATGGAGACTAAGGAAACAGTCTCCAGACATTGGTTGGGTGATCCTGTGGGGGGAGGGACCACTGGACACCAGGGAATATGTGGTTACATATTGGACAAGGGATTGGGAGTGGGAAGGGACCACTGAACACCAGGGAATATGCTTTTACATATCGGGCAGGTGATCAGGTAGGGGGACGGACCACTGGACACCAGGGAAGAGGTTTTTAAATATTGTCTGGGTGATCAAGTGAGTGGATGGACCACTGAAGATCAATGAATATGGTATTACATATTGGGGATGGGCCATGGGACACCATGGCATATGTTATTACATATCAGGTGGGTGATCAGGTTGGGCGAGGGACCACTGTATACCAGGGAATGTGTTTTTCCATATTGGGTGAGGTATCGGGTTGGGGTAGGGACCGCTGTACACTAGAGAAACTTAGAGTTTTTTTTTAATCAGGCCAACAAATGGAAATCACGGCGGGGGGGGCACCAGCACCAGGGAAACATTTTTTTTTACTTACAGCAGTGATTAGTGATTGCGCTTGGGGGGCACTGGAACCAGGAAACTATTTTTTACTCGGGTCAGCAATCATGGGGGGGGGAGGCTGCCATAGTACCTCTGCCAACTACCAGAATTGTGTGGGATTAAGGTAAGGTTTCTGTACGCAGTATTTGCTCCACTCAACTGCACCCCCCCCAAAAGGCTCATGTGCACAGCAAATGCTCTGTAAATCAGACAGCACCAATATTCTGGTCTCCTCCCCATCATTTGCAATGTGGACCCCTACAACCTTTGCCTGAGCAAAACCCAGTTTGAGAGCCCAAACCAGGATTCTGTGAATACCAACTCGGGGCGAAACCCAGTTTGCATGCACAAAACTGGGTTTGTGCCTGGGAAATGTTTCATGAATCCCAACTCTGGGCCTCTAGTGTAATTCAACTTATTAAGCACTTTCAATACATTTCTTAAGCTGATTCCCCTGAATAACAATTATGGCAATGAGCTAGATGAAAACGTTGAAACAGTTGAATAACGATCAAGGTGTTTGATTTTAAAGGCCTAACTAGCAATGGAAAAAGGTTATTAACAGCTAAAACATGATGCTGTTTATCAGCTGTAATCAAGGAGTCACACTGGAGAGCTGTTGGAAGACTGCTCTGACAGGTGCTTTATTTATTTATTTTTTAGAATTTTGGATAAATACCTTTGAGCCAATGGCTCTTTTACAAAGGTTCCACATCCGTATACAAAGAATAGAAGTACAATTTGTGTGAGATTAGCAGGCAAGCAGTTGGAATACAAATTTCAGTACAGGGTATACATGGTCTAAAAGCTACACATAATATAATTAACAGTTAGAACAACACAACCAAGTATACATTTAAGAATGATAAGTCACAGCAAATAATATTTACATGAATTAAAGCTGCCAGAAGGGCATTGTCAAAGGGAAAGGTGGAGTGGAAAAATTGAGTTCCTGCCAGATGTGCCAGGTAGTTTAGGAAAGTGGGAAGAGAGAGTGGGCATAAAGGGGTAACTGGGAGGGAGGTAGAAGGAGAGGTGGGTGGGAGGCAAGGATTGGGGAACTTGTGCAATAGTGGGTGGGGTGAGCAGATTAAAAAAGAGAGAGTGGAAGGGAGTTGAAGGAAGGTAAGAGAGGAAGGTGGTGGACCAGGGCTAGGGAGAGAGGCAGGGGTATGGGGGGGAGGATGGTGGCAGGCAGAGGAGGGGATAGTAGAGAGGTATGAAGAACAGGAGCCACTGCCAGGGACATTAGGTGAAATACTCACAGGTGGCTGTGGACACCTATGTGTTGTGTTTAAATCTATTGCCATGTGCTAGTAGGATTATTTGTAAAAGGACCGATTATGATAAATGGGTAGGTAAATTTAGTGCTTCTGGTAAGATTAGTGAAGTAAATACTAATGGGGGGGCCAAATAGATCTGCTCAATATGTGTCTTCTGCTATTTTCAAAGCAGAAATGTGTCCAAGCCTGATAGATCATTTATTACATAGTCTAACAGCATCCAAAGTTTGCATCCAAAAATGGATGCAACTGTGTCCAGAAAATAACTTAATTGCACTTGCATCCATTGTTTTGCTGCATATTGTGATTTAGTCTTGTAAACAGATACAACTTCTGAAATAAGCAACGTGGCTGCTAGCACACAGGATAATGAACACAGATATATTTGCATCCATGTCCAGCCCTTTTGAACCCCCGAAATCTATGAAATGCAAAGAAGTGAAATCAAGTTTTGATAATCTATTTACTTTCCATGCCTTATGCATTTTGAGAATGGCAGAGATCATTTCACAATTAAATCATGGAGTATATTTATATTGAAATTGTTTACAGTTAAAAGGGGCATGCTTATTAAAAACATGCTGTAGAAAAAAAAAATTAAAAATTCCTAAGCAAGGGACACAGAGAGCAAGGATACTGATGCTGCCAATCAATTAGAGCAAGATCAAAGGGACAACCTTGTCTATTAAACGGTGTAAAACTACAACACATTAGTACCTTACAATAATAGGAACATTTAGATCCCTTTCTCTCCTAAGGAATGAAGCAGCGATCATGATAACACTGCAAAACATCAGCACATTTATGTGGTAGATAGGTAAAAATCATATCTAGTATTGAAGAATTGTCAATGTTTGTTTTTCTTTCTTTCTTTTCTTTTTCTTATTTGATCAAGTGGGAACTGTGATTAAGATAATTTCTAAGCATTACAAAAATAGAAGGACTTCCCATTGCCCAGTTAAAATAATCTGGCAGTTACAATTTAGAAAAGATAAAATGGGCAATTAGCTGAGTATGCCCAAAGAATCAGCAGAGAAAGAAAGAGGTGATGAGGCATATATAATAAATACATATCTGAACATGTGTGAAGTGCCACTGGATCTTTGTATTTGAACATTCATTAAAGACTGATTTAAGAACAAATAAGCTAACCTCTTTGGAATTGTTTTGAACAAGGTAATTAAAATGTCAATATAAAGTTTTATGTGGATTGCTAAACCACTATCTCTGTTACAATAGTTATATCCTGTCTAAACAAATTACACCCAGAGATGGAAACCTCTGATTTAGAGACCGATGTGTTAAGCCATGTCTCAGTATCAATGGGTTGCACTGTGACCAAACCAGGAAAAGAAATTAGCTGATTAGCATTTGTGTTCTGTTTTATAGTGTAGCAGTATTTGTAAACATTTTCTTTTCATGTTTCTTCTAGAGTAAGTAGTAATAGTATAGATTAACCCATTCATACTTTGGTTTGACATCATATTCATGTATTACAGAGAACTGCAGATTTTTTTACTGTGTGTGTATAAGCATCTTTAATCAGTTATTGTATAAATATGCAACATATTACAATATAAAGTACTATTTGTTAGATTTTAATTGACCTTGATGATGAATACAAGACAAGAGGTATGTATAACTATTACAAGATATGTATTAATATTCTTCTGTTTTTATCTAACAGATAACTACTGCTGTTGGGACAGGTGCATTTAAGGACTTCTCAAACATTCAGTCAGTCAATATCAGTGGGATAATCAAAACAAATGATCCAACTGTTGGCACTGTCTCATACAACCAGGATGTAGTGTACTTGTACTCCTGCACCTACCCACTAGAGTACCTAATGAACAACACAAGACTGGATGTGTAAGTTAAACCGTATTGAATGGTCTCTGTCTAAAACACTGTAAACCATTGAGGCATGCCTGTCTATGGGCGATGTATACAAGAGAAGCCAATGAAGCCAACTGCACTTTTCTGAAATATGAATTACAGTTTTTGTAAAGTTCCTATGTATTAAACATAATTCAAATTTAATTTTACAAAAACTCACCTCAGATTACAATACAAACAACTCCTGCCTTATGTAACATACAGTAGAGTCAGCATTAAGCATTAAAACAATGTCATTGTTATTGCATTGATAATAAATTATCTAAATTTAGCAGAAATGAGTCTGAAGCATTAAAACCAGTTTGTTGTCTGCTCATTGGGTAAAATAATGTCTTTTTGTTTTTAGTTGTTTTCTACAATTCCTTAAATATATTAAAATGAATATATTACCTTTATACAAAAATGTAACCATGAAAAATTCACAACTGAAAAACAAATCAACCAAAAACCAACTCATTGTACAAAACGTTAGCAACTCACTACAATTTAGGAGAAATGCTACATGCACTGTAGTGATTAAAGGTTAGAAGGGACACTAGGTCCATCAATCCTGCACCCCACCTCATAAGCAAACACCAGCAGCTATACTGTGTAGGCAGCTGCACTTATCTATCTATCTATCTATCTATCTATCTATCTATCTATCTATCTATTTATCTTTCTCCTGTATAAAGAGATAGCTGATAGATAGATAGATAGATAGATAGATAGATAGAGAAATAGAGAGATAAATAGATGGATAGACAGGCAGGCAGGCAGATAGATAGAAAGTGAGATAGATAGATAGATAGATAGATAGATAGATAGATAGATAGATAGATGGATAGATAAGATAGATAGATAGATAGATAGATACTGCAGACAAGCCAGGACACAGTGCTGCAATTTGAGAGTATATCACAAAGTGCTTCTGTATACTACAGGGAACAGTTTATTTCAATGACAATTAAGCACCTCTGTAATGCAGTATTTTGTGACATGTCATTTACTAAAAGCTGCTATGTTGCATTGTGGATGGTTCCTTGATAGACAGATAGATAGATAGATAGATAGATAGATAGATAGATAGATAGATAGATAGACAGACAGACAGACAGAAAAAGTGGGTGATTTCAACACAAGAGAGGGAAAAACTTTAACAATCTCATCAAACGCTGACAAACTGTTATCAAACGTGGAAACAGACATTGTACTTATTGAAAGAAAATCTATGGATACATCTGTTAATTACAAAGGGAAGGAGAAATACAATTTGCTCCTTGGGAAAGATTTTACACTTTTGAATGGACGTACTAGAGGAGACGCCATGGGTAAATTCACTTTCATGAACTCCAGGGGCATGTCCATCCTAGAACATATATGGGTGAGTCTTAATTTCACCCAAGACAAATTGAGGCTAGTAATAGGAGAGGGGGTGGAAAGTGAACACTTGCCACTGGGGCTATATTTAGTAGGTAGAATAGTGTATAAAGGGAGTTTAGCAAAAGGCAATACCAATATAATAAAGAAGAGAAAGGGTATAGGATGGAAACAGATAAATAGTAAAAAAAAATATTTGAAGAAAAAAGGGATAGGGGAATAATAAATACCATTGAACAATTGGTGGAAAAGGATGTGAGGATCCAGCTAGAAGACTATAATATTATCACAAGAGAGATAGCAAGTTTATTGGAGAAAGAGAATAAAATATGTACAGGAAACAAAGCAAAATGGTATAATATCCAGTGTGTTAAAGGAAAAGTCTATAAAGCTACACCCCCTGCCCCGAAAGTCTTACTCCGACCATATCTTTTTACCTAGAAAAGTGTGTTTTTCCTTGTGCTGCATCACTGCACCTTTACAGTAAATGAAGCCCTCCAGTGTCCACCATATTCCTGGTTCATGGACTTTTCAAAATCAAAATAAAGTAAATAGCAGCGTGAGAAAATTGCGCTTTTCTAGATAAAAAGCTGAATCGGGGGGTAAGGCTTTCGGGGGTGTGGGTGTAGATTTACAGAGTTTTCCTTTAAGGCAAAACACAGAATAAACCAAGAATTGAAGAAAGCAAGAAAGTTCCAAGCAAAGAAAATAGAAAAGCAATAAATGACACCAGGAAATAATATAATACGTTACTATCAGAACAAAAAGAGTATTTTAGGCTGGAACACTGGAGAAAACTGGAAAAAAGCAGTGTATAACAAAGGCAACATAAAAATTTGGAACATTGTGGCCAAAAGGTGTGAACAGTTTAAAAACAACCTAAAAACGCATATGGAATCTGAAACTTAGGTAAAACATTACAAAAGTCTTTTCCAAAATGCCAGTAGACCAGTAGACAAATCACATAAATGGGGAACTCTGGAACCCCCAGAGGCTAAAATGGAAGTAGAAAAAATAATAAATTCTATCCAAGCATTTAAAACACTCAAGGACCCAGGCCCTGATGGCCTACCCATTGATGCAGTCATGAATCTATCAGAACTGTGGATACCGTTTTAAAAAAAAAATTGCAATCTGATCACAGCAACAGGTAATATACCAGAATCTTGGAAAGACTGAATAATCATTCCACTTTTCAAAAATGGTAATAAACAGGATCCAAACAGCTATTGACCAATCAGTTTAATATATACAAATCAAAACATTTTTACTAGAATACTGAACAATAGAATAGTTAATTGGATATGGGAAAATACTAAAACTGATGAAGCCCAAGCTGGGTTTACGAGTGACTATTGAACATTGGACCAATATTTTACATTGGCATATGTAATACACAAATACATCAATATCAAGAAACAAAAACTATTCTGCTTGTTCATGGATTTAAAGTCAGTGTTTGATAACATCAATAGAAAGTTACTATGGGAAACATTAGAAGTGATTGGACTAGAGAAGGTAATGATAGAAATAATATATTCAAACACTAACATACAGATTAAATATAATTCAGAAGGAGAGAAGACACAAGGATTTGAAGGAAACCGAGGTACAAGTCGGGATTGCATGCCATCCCCTATCCTGTTCAATCTATTTTTAAATCAAATCCTAGTAAAATTATACAAGGCAGAGTACCATCTTCCCAAAATAGGTAATAGGAAGTGCCCCTACCTAGCATTCAAAGATGATATTGTTATCACCTCCACTAGTGAACTAGACATTAAACAAATGCTTAAGGATTTAAATCAAGTTCTACAAAAGCTGCCCTTATAACTAATGTGGAAAAAACAAAGTTGAGGATCTGTGAAAACAATATCCATAACAAACCATCTAATCTTAAGATAGATAAAAAGAAAATTGAGCAGATAAAAGAATTTAACTATTCAGAGATTACAAACAAGCACTTTAAACTGGACTAAACGTTTAGAAGGGTAGAAATAAAAACAAAAAAGTTCCTCTGGTATAGCTTGGTTTTGTACATAGATATGGGGGAAATTCCACTAAAAGCATTATCAAGGTGATAATTGGAAAAACTATAACCCAGCTCTTGTCTGGAGCAGAACTCTGGGGTTTGAATAGCACAAATAAAATAGAGAAAATACTAAACATACTATAAAAGCTTAGTTTTGTAAATCAGTTTAATTACCATTTGTTTCCACTGATTAGGAAAACAGCCAGTAAGCAAAGACAGGTTAAATATCAAAGTAAGAGGATGAGTGATATAATCAGAAACTAGTACCGTAATACCCTAAATCTCAAACAAAGTATTGGGAGAAATTCTTAAAGACCTGAGTGTCAATCCAGAAGAACTGCTGGGAAAAAAACTCCTGAATAATAAGCTGGCTAATATGCTCAAAAAAGTGGTTTCATTTTTTAAAGTAATAAACAGAACAAAATTGCACTTGAAAAAGGGAAATGATGAAACTGAAGTCATGAAATGATTAGATTGGTTATGTAATGCACTTTAAATACTGTGGGATGGTTTTATATATATTATGTTTTTATGTTGTAGTTTTAAATTGTATAGTTATGTATGATTAATGTTTACATATGTTGTAATTGTAATGGCATGACTTGTCAGCAATTAAAAATGATAGAGACAGAGACAGAGAAATAGAGAGACAGACAGACAGACAGATGGCAATAGATAATAACCTGGTGAGGACTTCTCCTTATTTGAAATCTCTATGTTTAGTTCCCCAGTAATTCATACTAAAACTGTATCACATACAAATTAATAAACTGTGATACTGTATATCCAATATGCACTAATTAGTTATGATATCACAGGCAACTTTTTTAAATGTCTTAACCTTACTACCAGACATTCATAAAAAAGCAATTCTCAGCAGCTTGAGTCCATCTCCATCCCACAGCACATTTTAATTTGTAAAAGCAACAGACGTTTCATAAAACATGTTTTCAACAGATTGAGAGTACAATTAGATTTTTAAAATTGAATCATACAAACACAATGTCAACCACTGTGGGTTTAATTTCCAAAGAACACTCTTTACAAGCAACAACATTTTCAAAAATTACTTTCTAACAATCTGTTTTGTTTTGTAACAGTTTGGGTTTTATACCCAAAAAGCACACTATGCAAGCAACAGACTGCTAAATTTTGTGTTTAAAACAGTTTGGGTTCATGTCCCAAAAATCACACCTTTTAGAAACAAGTCTTACTTAAAAATGTTTTTTTTAACAGTTTCAGTTTACTTCCCAATAATGCACATTTTGCATGCAACTAATTTACCATAACAAAACTCTGCAAACAGTTTGGGTTTGTGTAAGCACATTTAAAAAGCAATGGGCCCTATGCACATGCCAACACGACATGCAAACTGGGCATGTTGGCATTGTTAAGCATGACTGCCACAGAGCAGTGCCATGCAGCAGTCATGAACAGGGTGTGCAACTGTTACACACCTGATCCCCAGCTGCATGGAGAGCAAAGTGCTGGGGGTGGGCTGGGGGCAAGGAAGCACTATGCACCATTCCCAAAGGCCTGTAGTGCAGCTCGCATGGGTGCAGAGAAGGGCACAGGTTAAGGCAATAGGGACCCTGCCGTAACCCACTGCATGCCCCAATGGATGTACCCTGCCGGTCTTGGTGGTACCGGGTGAAGACCCTCTGTGCTACCACAGTTCTGTAGGAAGTGGGTGAAGGCAGGGGCAGCTGATCTGTCAGGTACAGGGTATTGGGGCAAGGGCAGTCAGTGTCGGGGTAGTGTGACACTGCTACCACTAGGGGCACAAGGATTGAGGGTCATGGTGTGTGTGTTGCCACATCGAGGTGGGCACAGATGTAAGGCAAGGCAGGGTATGGGTCCTGCTGCTGAGGTTCCTGCAGTGTGCTGAGAGGGTGCTGTGTAGCACGGGCAGGGCCAGGGGGTATGCCAAACATTGGGTCCATGCTGTGTGGGTCCGGATGCCTCCAGTAAGCATTCACACACCTGGACTCCAGCCTCACCATGGAAGGGATCCACTTTTGGCCCAGGACAGGCATCAGACTGGATGCCTGCCTGGGACCACAACTTCTCCCCCAGCCACCCTGCAGAGTCCTGTGTACCGTGAGGGTGCAGCAGTGGAAAGGTGCCCACTGGTCATGAATACCAACATGCATGCATGCACCTGTCTACAGGTGCAGACCTAAGCAGTCTGGATACACACCATCAGTATGTTATTCCCATCCGATAGTGCATCGGGGCCCATATTTTTAAATAAAACACTTAAATGCAGTTAATTAAAAACTTACCTTTCAACTACAGTAGAACCAGCCAGGATGCAAGGCATTACCTTACTGTATTACTTCAGAGTACAGCAGTATGCTGCATGAAACAGTGTAAATCAGTGGCAATTAAGCACTTTTGTCATGCAGTATTTTGTAACATGTCATTTACAGTAAGGTACTGTGTTTCAGCCTGGCTGGCTCTACTGCACTTGAAGTTTCAGATATTTTCAAAATACCAAGAAAAAAAAAAGCACGAACACTCCCAGTGCTCAGAAGTTGATCCATGTTGCATTGCTTCACAATTACATAATCTGCACGTCATGACTTACTAAAGCTGACTGCTTCATAATCAGCTGGAATCAATAAAGTTCCAGGCTAAAGAACATTTGTATCAAGTAAAACCTAAAGTACTGTTACCACAATAAAATGAATCACTGGAAGGAAAACAAAATCAAACACTTGCTCCTATACCAACAAGGGATCTAATCCACCACTTTCTAAGACTAAAACACGCTTTTACTCCATGTTATAGTGTACAAAATCTATTTTATCAATCAAGTGCAACATAGTTGCATCTGTAATCCAGGAGAGCAGCAGTCCAAGCCTACTGTTTCATGTAACAGTCTTACGCTTTTTCAAGTTTCCCAGTGCAGGAGTAGATCCCTTACTGGTGAAGAGGTGAGTGCTTGGTTTTGTTTTCTTTCCAAACATTTAATTCCTAGCATTGATGCTGCCTCTTAAGCAACTGATTTGTTGCATATTTGTAAGTACAATATGCATTACACACTTGTACCTTTCTTCTGGACACATTCAGTACTTGAAACTAATCATAGCAAGTTATGTGTCTGTGACATGCATACTAATTTGTGCAAGTTCTTGTTGAAGCTGTGAGAAATAAGTTACACATAGATGGTATATATACTTCTACACAATACATGAAACCAAAATACTGCTGCTAAATAGAGGTTGTACTATGCACCGGGCCCACAAGGCCATACACCAAAAAACATGCAACTGTGTGGTAGCTGTTCAAACTAGTACTGAACCTATATAAAATATGTATCTGCACATCCTTGTCGCATGTATCCAGACCTGCAGCTTGGCCTTGGGTCACAAGGGTATGGGTGGCAGGCTCACCAGCGCAGGGGTAGGGCACCCAACTGTGACTCCTCAGGTACAGGAATGGACCTGGGAAGTCAGAGGGCCAGCCAGGTTAAGAAGGATTGAGTGTCCTCGGGACTGCTCTCCTTCTCTGGGACAGAGGAGGCAGAGTGTCTGGCACAATGCATACCCCTGGCAGAGGTTGTGGGGTACCTCCTTGCTGGTGCCGTTACTTGTGGGGGACAGGGCAGATGAGGGACATCATTGCACATCCCCACCCCTGGGGAAAAACTAGCAAAAGTAGCAGCTGCCATCTATGGTGCCCACTCACCCTGGCCCCAATCACACACTGTGGCAGTTCCAGGGGACCCAATCTATCCCACCATCTGCTATGGCCAGTTGAGTCCATGCCCTGCCTTAGTGGGGCAAGCCAAGGAGGCACTGCTGGTGGGTTCCTCTGCTGGCACCCTTGTTCTGTAATCTTGTGGATCATACTGGTGTGGTAGCCCCACCATGGGGGACAATCCAGGGCATAACAAGGTACAGGAGGGTAAGTCCCAGGGTGCAAAGAGGGGGCTGAGGGCTGGCGGGGCTGAACTACATAGGCAGTCTGCTGGAAAAAGAAACAAGGATATGGGTGGGGATTTGGTTTAAATTTCAATTTTTATTCTTCAAATTCTATTTTTTGTACTTGACTATATTGGCCCTATATGATGTACCACAAAATTGATACATGGAACTTGTTCTTGACAACGGGGGAAGTGGAGATGGTGGGAGTTAGGTCTGACAACCCCTCACAGCATGCTTTACACACACACACATATATATATATATATATATATATATATATATATATTTTTTCAAGCAGAAACAGTCTAAACTGTTTCATGGTGATTTGCATGTACTTTCCATGATGCTTTGCATTAAAAGAATATGTGTAATTTTACATTTCTTTGAAACCTGACTTTATTGCCAGTGTCTCTTCCATGTAACCCTTGCCTCAGTGTTTTTGTGCTGAGTTGCTACTGTAAACTGGTAAATTCAGTATCTTATGTTTTGATTGGTATAACCTCATAGTCACTAAATCTACAGTATGTCTTTGTTTAGTTTTATTTTAACTTAGACCTTCGCAGCTGAGAAAACATAATTTGAATGGAACTGGCATTTTGCAAAATGTAAATTTTGTTTGTTTTGGGTCTCTGGCAATATTGCCTCAATAATTATTTTCATTGGACATCTGCTGCACCCAGAAGTGTACTGGTCCAGTTGAACTTTGCCTTCATTAATCATTGTTCTCTATCCAATCGTATGATTTGTGGGTAGCCAAGGTTGGAGTCCTATTCCCCTTCCTCAGAATTTGAGAAGAGTTCAATGCATCTTTGTTTCTACTGTAAAATGTGTTCACAGAGTCCTAATTATGTGTTATTGTCACCTGTTGAGAAGTCCACTGAATGAAATCCTTTCATTTACAATGAAATGTGACAGAAGCAGAGCAGAAAAAGGAGTGCTTTAATTAAAAAGTGTTACTGATTGCTGTAAGAAAGTCTTGGGTGTTGGCAATATTTAAAGTTAAAGAAAAAAGTCAAAGGATTTTAAAATGATCTGCTCAAGGTGCATCTGCTGTGATTTTCAAAGCAGAAATGTAGCCAAACCTGTTAAGTCATCTATTAGAACAGATGCAATTGCATCCTAACTGGAAGCACTTGCGCCCAAATTAGATGCAACTCTTAAATGCATCCATTTTCTGCCACAAGTTGTAATGTTTTGTCATAAACAGATGTAACGTTTGAATATAGCAGCAGGGCTACCTGGATGCAAATTGGTGCAGATGCAGGTGCATTGTGCATTTGTGTCTGCATGGAACCCTTTTGAAAATACCCCAGAAAACATTAATTCAGTGTTATTAATAGCATCAATCAATCAATTAGATCAATCAAATGTTTATTTCTCCACGCTCTTCCAGTAGATCAGAGCAGTTTCAACAAAATTCACATAAAATTTATACAAGCATAAAATCACAGTATAAAACAGCTAATCCAAGAGAGAATATAAACAGACAGTACAGCAGAGCCAAATTAATTTTCATCAGGGAGTGCCTGGCCTAAGAGATATGTCTTCAATTCAGTCGTAAAGCTCTCGATGGTCTGGCACGCTCTAATCTGATGAGGTAGAGCGTTTCACAGGGTCGGGGCTGCGAAAGCAAAAGTATGTGATCCAGAAGTCTTTAAACAGACCCTGGGAACCTCTAGCAATCCATCGTCAGTGGATCAAAGTGGGTAGTAGGGGTACAGAAGATCTTGCAAGTAGCCAGGCCCCTGTGCATTTAGGGCCTTGTAGGTCACAACTGGACCTTGAACATGATTTACCAATGTACCAGCAGTCAGTACAGATAGCAGAGCAGAGGTGCGATGTGGCATGATCTTGGTAAGCCAGTCAACAACTTGGCCACTGCATTCTGCACTAGCTGCAATTGGCCAATATCACCATCCAGTAACCGTAGGTATAGGGCATTGCAGTAGTCAAGGGGCGAGGTTACAATGGCATGAACCAGAGTTGGTAAATCACCAGGTGGAATCAGGCTCTTGATCCAAGCAATGTTCCTCAGATGGTAAAATGAGGTCTTAAGAATGGCCGGCATTTGAAATTTTAACATCAAGCTGCTATCAAACACATTGCCCAGATTTCACGCCTGATTTGAGGTAAGCAGTTGAGCATCTCCAAGCCAAAGCCAAGAGGATTGACCAGCCTGCAACACCATGCCTTGGTGACCTTGTTCAACTACCAACACCTCGGTCTTATCTGCAGTCAACCTCAGGCACTTGGCACTCATCAAACCCTGGATCTCGGAGGGGCAACTGTTAAAGACCGAGACTGCATCACCCTGCTCGGGCACAAAGGACATGTAGTGCTGACTACCATCTACATAGCAGTGAAAACTCAGCACATACCACCTTATAATGTCCCCCAACGGTAGCATATACACTGCAAACAACATTGTGGATAAGATGGAACCCTGCAGAACTCAACATGACAGGGGACAGGTGCCGGGGAATAAATCCCCAACATCCTTCTCTGCATCCTGCTAGTGAGGAATGATTTAAATCAGATGTGGACTATACCTGACAGTTTGCAGAAGATTTTCAGGTGCTCCAACAACACTCCATGATTCACAGTGTCAAATGCCACAGAGAGATTGAAGAAAACTAAATGGAATGACTCCTTCAATCCTTCACTGTTAGGAGATCATTAAGTACCCAAACAAGGGTGGTCTCTGTATTATGCCTCTTCCTAAAAGTACAGTTGAGGGGGGCAGGGAGGAGTACAGCTGGAGGGGGACTTTGAGAAAGCAGAGGTGCTGAATAGCTATTTCTGCCCGGTCTTCATGGAGGAGGAGGAGGGGTAGTGGACCCAAGCTGAGGGGGAGGGGTAGGGAAGACAAAAAAGTGGATCCTATGGTTGAGGGGGGGAGGGAGGAATACAACTGGAGGGGAATTTTTAGAAAGCAGAGGTGCTGATTAGCTACTTCTACTCGATCTTTATGGAGGAGGGGGATAGTGGACCCAAGCTGAGGGGCAAAAAGGTGGATCCTAGCCTGTTCAGCATAGACAGGTTTAAGGAGGAACTACGCGGGGTAAAAGTGGACAAAGCAATGGGGCTCAACAGCTTGCACCCGAGAATACTCCGGGAACTGAGGGAAGAGCTGGATGACCCACTAACAAGACTGTTTAACTTGTCCCCAAATACAGGGTGGATGCCAAGGGACTGGAGGAGGGCAGATGTGATGCCACTGCACAAGGGGGAAGTAAGGAGATGGTAGAGAATTATTGCCTGGTCAGCCTCACCGCAGTGGTGGGTAAGGTGATGGAGGCACTAATAAAGGAAAGGGTCATGGACTAATGAGTGAATAGCGGCCTGCAGGATGTTAGGCAGCATGGCTTCATGAATGGGAGGTCATGTCAGACAAACCTGTTAGTTCTTTAATAGGGTGACACAGGTGGTTGACCAGGGAGGGGAGGTGGACATAGCCTATCTAGACTTCAGTAAGGCCATCAACACCGTCCCTTACAGAATGGTAGTAAATAAGCTGGAAAGCTAAGGGGTAGGATGGAAAATAACTAGGTGGGTGGAAAACTGTTGTCAGACAGAAGTCAGAGAGTCATGGTAAATGGGGTACACTCCAGGGTAAAGGGCTGACAAGCGGGGTGCCCTAGGAGTCAGTACTGGGACCCCTTCTTTTTAATATCTACATCAGTGATATAGATATTAAAGGTTAGGGAGAAGGGTGGGCCTATTTGCAGATGATATGAAAATCTGCAATAGGGTGGACACCCCAGGGGCTGGAGGACATGAGGCAGGACCTGAAGATTCTGGAGGGGTGGTCGGAAACTTGGCAACTGAAATTCAATGACAAAAAGAGTGCTGTGATGCACTTGGGGTGTAAAAACCCATAAGCAGCTTACACTGTGGGGGGGGGGGAATCAAACTATCAGAGGAAGAGCGGGATCTAAGGATTATAATATCAAGCAACCTTAATGCAGGTAGCCAATGCAGCAAAGCTGTGGGGAAGGAACATCGAATGTTGGCATGTATTGGTAGGGGCATAACTTGCAGATGGAGGGAGGTAATGATGCCTCTTTACAAAGCCATGGTGAGGCCTCACCTGGAGTTCAGGGTCCAGTTCAGGACATCACATCTATGCAAGGGCATAGATGGGATAGAGAGGGTTCAAAGAAGGGCAACCAAGATGGTGCACGGTATGCAGTGGAAGCCATATGAGCAGAGGTGTAGGGAATTGGATCTGTACCCATTGGAGACCAGAAGGGAGAGGGAGGACATGATTGAAACTTTTAAGTACGTGAAGGGGATCAATAAGGTGAAGGAAGGGACCTTATTTAAAAGGAAGAAAGGGGCTAAAACTAGACGGCATAGCCTAAGATTAGATGGAGGAAGATACAGAGGCAATGTGAGGGGGCAATTCTTCATGGAGAGAGTGGTGGAGGCTTGGATCAAACTACCAGAGGTGGTGGTGGGGGCTGAAATGGTGGAAGGATTCAAGAGTGCATGGGACAGACATATGGGTTTGGTAAGTGGAGGGAAGGGAGGACCTGTGGAAAAGGAGCTGAGTAGGGTGGACGAAGGGGCAAACTCGATGGACCGTTGGGGTCCTTTTCTGCCTTCGTATTTCTACGATTCTATGATTTTATGTATTGTAATAGGTGTTTCCTGTGTTTTTTAAATAGAATCCTTCACTTTTATAGAACAGTCATAAATTGGACATTTTACAAACAAGATCAGCTTGAAAGACGGGCTATAAAAATGTTGGTGGAAAATACCTGACTGCACTCAGGTTCTGTTACTACACACATGCACAAACAGAAACACAGAGGCATATGAGAGCTGATTAATATTTTAATTCTACAAGCAACATCAGTTTACACATATGATTATGTTTCTATCAAATTTTACAAAACATCTTAAAAGTTTTTTGAAAATATGTAAAACTAGATGGCCAAAATTTAAATTACTCTTTGTAAACACTCATTCTTTTTCACCACCTTTGGCAGGTATGTAGGCATACGTGAATTCTACATATTTTAAAGCTGTATCTTTAATGTGGGCTAGGTTTAAAGCATCTAATTATTCTGAAATACTTTACGAAACTGGGCAAATAAACTGCAAGATTTTCAGCCCTTGTAACCTTAAAACTAGACAATGCAATGTCACCTAGTTTGAAAGGTTTACAAAACCTAAAACATAGGCTCTGGTAGGCAACTTTGTATTGCATTGATTAAAGAATGGCCACATTGTATGCAGCCAAACATTGCAAAATACAGACTTGACACTTCCTGCATTTTTGTCACAATTGTGGAATTTTCTAATAATTTTACGGAAGCCTTATTCAGAAAATGACTAGCCACACAGGAACATGGAAAAAGGTAGGAACAGTATAAACAAGGTGCCATTTATGGAGGACTGCATAGTAAGAACTATTGCCCCTATGCTCGAATGTGCAGAGTGGCTATGTGGTGCACACCCCCGATGTGTAGCCACCTCATGCAGAATGAACAAAATAGGGTGTGCAGCCCCTCTGCACCCGATCCCACACCTGTGTGGACCGCAACACACAGGGAGCAGATGGAGGGCATGCCAGCACTATACGGGATGCATAACAGCTTATAGTATTGACTGTGGGGGTGCAGAGGTGGACATGGGTTATGACAGGGAGAACCGTGCCGTAAGCTCACTCACTATGCACTCTGCACCTCCATCCCTCAGCAATGGGACACAACAGCAACATAGTGACAGGCCACCCAAGGCCACCCACCCCTGCATCCAGCCATGCCCACTACCTCCCCTGTACATGCCAACTCCCCCACACACACCCATGGGGACACCAGCCCCTGGATTGTAGACCCCCCAAATCACCACCAGCCCACCTCTGTGTCCCTTCGCCCCACTGGTGTGGTGGGAAGCATGAACCCTTACCCCAACACACACCCTCATGCCAACACCCTCGACCCCCGTACCACTCCGTCTGTTTGGTGGCAAGGTATGGCTGGCAGCACATCCCACCTCTCACATGCATGGCCACTGGTCGCTCGGACACCAACCAACCAAACAAACAAATTTTATTTTTGCAACACTATTTCCCCATGGATCATAGCATTTTACTAAATATAATCAATAAATTTAAAAACACAAAGCAAAGTTTCTAAAACATAGCAGGAGTCTAACTATCAGCATGTGCCAGCTCAAATAAATGAGCTTTCCGGCCAGATTCGAAGGACTCAATGGACGGGCAATCCCTTATACGAACATACAAAACTGCCAGCAGCAAAAGGGCATCATGGTCTAGCTAGGCTGCTCGTGAATGCAACTAGCTCCCTATTCAACAGTTGCCCAACCCCCCTCCTTATGAATATACGAACATACGAATGCCAGCAGAAACAGAGCACCCGGTTCATCTAAGTCTCCTCGAGTGTGCGCCAACAGCCCTAGTTTGTAGCTACCCCACCCCTCCCTTTGTCATCCGACTGCCACCCCCAACTCCCCCACCCTCACTCTCCCCTATTCCCTGTCCCATGCCCTTTTGAAGCTGTTCATAGATTTACATGATACCACCCATTCTGGTAGGGTGTTCCATTTTGCTACCACCCTCTCTGTGAAATAGTGTTTCCTCATTTCCTTCCTAAATCTTACCCACTCTATTCTTAGCCTGTGCCCCCAGGTGACCCTCCCCCTCCTTAACTTAAAGACCCCATCTGCCCTATCGTTATTGATTCCCCTCAGATACTCGAATGTCTCTATTATGTCCCCCCTGTCCCTTCTATCCTCCAGGGTGTACATATTCAGGTCTCCCAGCCTGTTGTCATAGTCTCTCCCCTCCATTCCACATATCATCTTTGTTGCCCTCCTCTGCACCCCCTCCAGTAGCCTGATATCATGCTTTAGGTATGGCCTCCAAAACTGCAGACAATACTCTTAAGTGCGGCCTTACCAGCGACCTGTAGAGGGGCAAGATCACCTCTTCGCCTAGACGAAAAAACCTTCACTATGCACCCCAGCATTTTGTTCACTTTTGCAGGCACACTCCTGCACTGGGCAGTGTTGTTCATGGTCCCTGTTATCAGTACCCCTAGGTCCTTCTCCTCCTCAGTGATCCCCAGCTTAACCCCCCACCCCAGCCAGTATTCTCTCCTTAGGTTCTTCACTCCAAAATGCATAACCTTACACTTCTTTGCATTGAACCCCCACCACCCATTGCAGCCTGCCACTCAGCCAGCCTGTAATCCAGTTGATCATTTTTGCCCCTACCCCTACACCAGTTAGCTTCCCCCCAAAGCCGCCCATGAGGAACCGAATCGAAGGCCTTGCTGAAGTCCAAGTAAAGAACATCCACCACATGACCCTTATCCAGCTCACCTGTCATCCAGTCATAATATTGTATGAGATTGATTTGACAAGACTTCACTGAAACAAACCCATGCTGCCTCACATCCTGGAGACCATTGTCCTCCAGGTACAACACCAGTCTTTCCTTTAGTATCATTTCCATGAGTTTGCACACTATGGAGGTGAGACTTACTGTACGATAATTACCCGGTTCATCCCTTGGCCAGCTCTTGTGTAATGGTACTACATCTGCCATCCTCTAGTCCACTGGCACACATCCCGACTCCAGTGAGGTGCTGTACAGATCTGCCAGTGGCTAGGCCAATACCTCCGCCATCTCCCTCAGCACTCTGGGGTGGATACTATCTGGCCCTGGTGCCTTGTCTACCTTCAGTGCACTCAGTCCCTCTAGGACTCTATTTGCCTCAATTCTTTCATCTGTCACCTCCTCTCCCCCTGTCCCCACCTTCCCAGCCCATGCTGGTAGAGGTCCCCCTTTTCTTCCGTGAACATGGAGCAAAAGTATTCATTCAGTGCTTCTGCCTGCTCCTCCCCCTTTTCCGTCCACTCCCAACCCCTCTTATCCTCACTATTGTCTCCTTGCATTTCCTTTTCTCCCTGATGTATCTGAAAAAGTCTTTCTCTCCCCCATTAATTCCCTGTTCTAATCTCTGCTCCCTCTGGGCCTTGGCTTCTCTCACTTTTCTGGTCACTTCCTTGGACCATCTTGCATATTCCTCCCTGTCCACTTCCTTCCCTGTCCTCCTAGACCTCTGTTGCACCACTCATTTTGCCCTCACCACCTCCACAACCTCGCTGTTCAACCAGCATGGTTTTCTTGCTCTGCTCCCCTTACTCTGTGCCTTGGTGCTGGCTTCTGTTGCCTCTGTAACCCCCATTTAATAATATCCCATTTCTGCTTCACGTCCATCTCCTGCCTTATGCCCTCCAGTTTCCCTTTCAGTACTTCCTGCATCATCCCAAAGCCCCCCCCCCAGCGAAGTTTACCACCCGAGTAACTGATTTCTCTGGCTCCCCACACATCATGATACTAAACCACACCTTTTGGTGATCACTGTCGGCTAGTGGGTCCTCTACCTTTGTTTCCCTCACTGCCTCCCCATTTAACAATACCAGATCTAAAGTGCTCTTTTGCCTAGTAGGCACAGTAACCAACTGTGTCAGGAGACCCTCCTGGATTGCATCCAGGAGCACTTGCTCCCTAGCACTGGAGGTGACCGGAATGCTCCAGTCAACCCCCAGCAAGTTGAAATCCCCCACAATGACCACCTTCCCTTTTCTACATACCTTTTTGGTTTGTCCCACTAACTCCCTGTCAAGCTCCTCAGTCTGGGACGGTGGCCTGTATACCACCCCAAACCTCAGTTTTCTACCCCTTGAGTCTAGGAGCTGCAGCCAGATTGCCTCTGTTCTTCTTTCTTCTCCCTTGTCTCTCGTGCATTTGATCCCATCCCTCACATAGACTGCCACCCCACCCCCCTCCCCTCCTTACAGTCCTTTCTGTATAATTTGTATCCTGGGATTGCCAGATCCCAGTCCTAGAGTTCAGTTGCCCACATTTCTGAGACAGCTGCAATATCCACCCTCCTCATTGCTAAGACTGCCTGTAGCTCAGAGGATTTGTTTCCTAGGCTTCTTGTATTCAATGAGACCACCCTCCATAATGCACCCTTCCCTTCACTAGCCTCCTTCTCCTCCCTTCCACTCCCTCCTTTTTTGGCCACCCTGAGTCCTTCTCTGCTAGCCTGGGGGGTAGGCTGTGACTCCACTCTATTGGATGCCTGCCTAACTGCTGCCCACTTGCCACCCCCATCTAGTTTAAATCCACCCTTGTCACAAAATATCTCCCCAGTCTTTGCTTTAATACCTCCTTCCCTTGCCCACTCAGGTGCAGCCTATCCCTTGCAAACAGATTGTTATTATCTCAGGTACTGCCCCAGCCACCCACAATGCCATACCCCTTAGTTTGACACCATTCTACCAACCATGTGTTCAACTCTCTAATCCTCTCCTTTCTCACTGTGCTTGCGCAGGGTACTGGGGGTACTTCAGAGAAGGCCACAGACTCCCCAGTCTCCTTGCACAAACTTCCCACTTACTCAATCCTCTCCCTTGTTACCTCCACTGTTTCCCCTGCTAGGTCTTTTGTCCCCACATGTGCCATAATGTGTGGTTTCCTCCTACCCCTCTTTACGCACCTTAGGATTGTCTGTCCTTTCATGACTGCCTTTAATCCTGGTATGGACTCCACCCATATCTGACTGTGCCTCTCCCCCTTGCTGACCCATCTGATCCTTTTGAGTATGGAGTCCCCAACACCAGTACACCCCCCTCCTCTTTCTTTGTGCCCGTCGCAACCCCCCCCACTGAGGTTCTTATTTATGGAGCCACTCAAGACTATGTTTTTACCATGTGCCCCAGTGTCTTCCCCCTGTCCCTCCCAATGAAGATCCCTCCCCCTCCTCTGGTTTGACTGCCAACCTCCCTCTCCCTCCTCACTTCTCCGAGTATTGTCCCTCCCCCTGACACACCATGCTCAATATCTCCACTAATAATGCCCTTCACTCCCTCTTCTTTGTGAGTGCTATCCCTAGTGCAATCGCCTCCTGCATCCTCTTTCCCATGTGTTTCTAGTACAGTAAACATGTTCCCTATCCCCTTTGCCTTACTATGTGTTTTCTCCTCCCTCCTGCCTACTGCTGCTTCTCTTTTCCTAGGTCCTACTAGAGTCCACCCTTCATCAGCTGGCTTCCTGTCTAGTTTGCCTCCTCCCCTTCCCCCTCCCTTGACCCACTGTTCCTCCTCTGTGGTGCCCCCACAATACTCTCAGATGTCAGCCCTCCCACCGACGCAATCCTCCCCTCATCCCTCAACCTCCCCAGCTCCCTGCCAAGCCACTGAACCTCTTCCTTGAGCCTCCTTAGCCTGTGGCATACTGAGCACCCTTCCATCCTCCACAGCATATTCATCTGCATTGCTGCCCCACAACCATTGCACCCAAGAATCCTACCCATGGTCCACACTACCTATACTGCCTCTCCACACTAACTATCCCTATAGCAAGTAGAATTAACTAATCCTAGCCCAGCCTCTAACAGAAATTTTACCTGATATATTCCAGTTGAAGGCCCTCCACAATATCCACCTATCACACTAATTAGCAATTCATTGTGGATGCTGAACTTCTATTTGAGACCTACCTGTGCTTTTTCCCTGCCCCATGGCTGCATTATTGGATAGAACTACATTAGCTGCACCTGAAGCCCATTCCTCCAATTGCAGGGTGGGTGTTCCTCTATAAATGAGCCATGCTCTGAGGAGGGAGGGGTGGGAGTAGGGCCCACACCTGACTCTCACAAGAGTGTATCAGTCCTGTGTCTGCCCCTCACTGCACCTCCAAGCACAGCAACCTCCTCCAGAGGAATATAGCAGACACACACACACACACACACACACACACACACACACACAGTATTAAACAGGTCAGCACTACCACAGACTGAAACAAAATTTAAAGTTTATCCAGCAACTGAATCCTTTCCCCAACTGCAAAAGAAGGTTCAGGCAACCTCTGCCAGACCCCAACTGCTTCTGCAGTCCTGCTATGTGAGAAGTCCTGGTATTTAAGCCCCAATGAGCTGTAAATTGATCTTGGCTGAGAAGGACAGAAACTTCCAGAAAGCTGCTCACAATGCCTGTAAAATCCTTATCTGATGAGGTAGAGAATTCTACAGGGTCAGAGCAATAAAAGAAAATGGCCTAGCTCCTGATGTTGTCAGACAGACCCTGGGAATCTCCAGCAATCCCTCATCAGTGGAGCTAAGAGGTCAAAGGGGGCAGTAGGGACAAAGGAGCTGTTGCAGGCACTCCAGTTCCTGTCCTTGTAGGGCCTTATAGGCCAGGAATATGACCTTGAAGGTGATCCTCCACCACACCAGCAGCCAGTGCAAAGCGCGGAGTACAGGAGTGACATGGTCAGATCTACATAAACCTGTCAGAAACCTGGCAGCTGCGTTCTGCACCAGATACAGGTGGCAGAGGTCCACCCCCGGTAGCACTAGGTATAGAGCTTTGCAGTAATCAAGAAGCAAGGTCACCAAGGCATGGACCAACGTCAGGAGGTCATCAGATGGTACCAGGTGCTTTATCTAAGTGACATTCCTCACATGATAAAAAGATGACCTGTCAATGGCCAACACCTGAGTCTTAAGTGTCAGTCCTCTATCAAGCATGACACCCAGATTTTGAACCTGGTCAGAGGTCCTCAGCTGATTGCCCCCCAGCCAAAACCCAGATGACTGCCTTGCCAAAGATCCCTCCATCCGATGACCTGGGTCTTCAACCAACACCTTAGTCTTATCTGGATTCAGCTTGAGCCAGCTGGCACTCATCCATGCCTGGATCTCAGTGAGACAGTTGTTAAATACTGTAACACTATTTCTAGCCTACATGCTCCTTGCCTCCTTCGGTTTCCATATAGTTGCACTGGACTATGAATGCATTGTATTATGTATAAGACAAGGCTTCCCTGAGGCAGCTTACTACCAACTCATATCATGCATTGCTTTAGCTACCAGTTGTATAGGTCTTAACCGCTCATTAGGTAAATATGTCAATAGCTCTGCCCTGTTTTAGGTACCAAATGTATAGGCATTAACCAGTGCTCATTGTACTTATATTCTGTATGATTGCTCACCCACATTTATTCTATGTATGTACTGTATAAATGTCTATGTTTTATTCTGATGTGGAGCTTTTCGAAATGAGTCTATGACTCAAAGGGTTGTAATTCTGATTTCCTAAATAAATAAATAACAGCATCATATTGTCTGGGCGCAAAGGACAAGTAGAGTTGAGTATCATCTGCATAACAGTGAAAACTCAATACGTACCACTTTAATAATGTCTCCCAATGGCAGCGTATACACCGCGAACAACATGGGGGAAAGCACAGAGCCCTGTGGCACCCCACATAACTGGAAGGTAGGAGCCGAGAAAAACACCCTGGACTCCACTCTCTATGTCCTGCCAGTAAGGAATGAATGAAACCATCTGAGGACTGTGCCACTTGGATTCACAATGGGGGTTTGACAAAATATTTGTCGAATGACCCGACAGTGAAACCAGTAAGTCGACCGCATTTTGCAGTCGGCTGCTGGTTTCCAGTAGCTGTATGTGTTTTCTTGGGGGTGCTTTGCCCCTTGAACCCCCCCACACAGGAGGCTGCACTCCCTGAGCCTCCCCACTTTAGGATTATCAAATCCAAGTCAGAGCTGATGTGGGGGCTGCCCCGAGAGACAGCGCCAGGCCCCAGCAGGTTCCCTACAGCGGCATGGCACTGTAGTCGCTGTAGGGGACCTCGCTGTTAAACTGTCACTGTGAGGTGGGTAACCAGTGCCACTCAGTCCACAGAAAAGCTGCAAGAGCTCCAGCAACATCCCATGATCCACGGTGTCAAATAATGTAGAGAGATCAAGGAGGACCAAGATGGAACAACTCCTCCAATTCCTCGCTATCAGAAGATACGAACATATACAAAATTTGCCAGCAGATAAAGGCCTAGAGGTCTATCAAGTCTGCTCGAATGTGCAGCTAGCACCCTTATTCTGTAGCTGCCTCCCTCCCTCCCTTCCACCCTTCCCTTCATTAACCCTCCCCTTGTCCTGTCCCATCCTCGTTTGAAGCAGTCCACTGTTCTACTGCATACCACTTCAGCAGGTAATGCATTCCACCCAGCCACCACCCTCTCTGTAAAAAAGTGTCTCCTCATCTCCCTCCTGAACCTTCCTAGCTCCAGTCTCATATCATGGCCCCTGGTGTCCCTCCCCTCCCTTACTTTAAACAGCCCCTCTGTACCTGTCTTGTTTATTCCTTTCATGTATTTAAAGGTTTCAATCATGTCACCCCTGTCTCTCCTCTCCTCCAGTGAGTACATGTTCAACTCCTTCAACCTCCTCTCGTATGATAAGTCCCCCATCCCATTGATCATCTTTGTCACTCTGTGCTGCATCCCCTCCAGTAACTTAATGTCCCTCTTCAGATACAGACGCCAGTACTGCACGCAGTACTCCAGGTGTGGTCTAACTAATGACCTATATAGTGGCAGAATCACCTCCTCCCTCCTCGAGGATATACCCCTTGCAATACAACCCAGCATTTTGTTGGCCTTTGCAGCTGCCTTCCTACATTGTGCCGAGTTGTTCATTGACCCTGTAATGAGCACACCAGATGCTTCTCCTCCTCTGTCTGGGCTAGCTGCACTCCCCAGCTGGCAACTCATCCTGGGTTCTTCATCCCAAAATGCAGCACCTTGCACTTTTTGGCATTAAAGCCCAGTTGCCAGGTGTCTGACCAGGTTTCAAGCTTTGCCAGATCATCCTGCAACCCCTGCCATCCCCCTAGGTCATCCACCACCGCGCCTACCTTGGTATCGTCAGCAAACAGACTGATCTTGCTCTTGATGTCCCATGATATGTCTGCAATGAATATCCCAAACAACACTGGTCCCAACACTGAGCCCTGTGGAACACCGCTCGTCACTGCCCTTGGGTGTGAGCTCCCCACCCACCACCACCTCTGTTGCCTTCCCTGCAGCCAGTTTCCTACCCATCTCACCAGCTTGCACCCGCCCTGTGCCTACTAACTACTTCCCAGCCTTCCATGTGGCACTGGGTCGAATGCCTTACTGAAGTCCATATACAGGACATCCACTGCATGGCACCTGTCCAGTTGCCTAGTTACCCAGTCATAGAACTCCCGACCAGGTTGGTTTGGCAGGATCTGCCATGTATGAAGCCATGCTGTCTGCTGTCCTGTAGTCCTTGGCCTCTAGGGAGGGCCACCAGCCTCTCCTTCAGGATAGTCTCCATTAGCTTACCCACGATGGATGTGAGGCTCACTGGTCTGTAGTTTCCTGTTCATCCTTGGGGCCACTCTTGTGGAGGGGCACCATATGAGCCATCCTCCAGTCCTGAGGTACACAACCGAATGTAGTGAGGCATTAAATAGGTCTCCAAAGGTCTTGCAAGGACCTCTGCCAGCTCCTTCAGTACCCTGGGGTGGATGCCATCTGGGCCTGGCGCCTTGTCCACCCTCAGTGCTTTCAAACCCTCTCAAACTCTGCTCTCCATGATTTCCCCATCTTTCACCACTTCCCCCCTGCTTCTGCCATTTCTCCCACCTTGGGTGTCACCCCCCTCTTCTCTTTAGTAAATACTGAGCAGAAATACTAATTTAGTGCTTCCGCCTTATCGCACCCTGCTTCCACCCAACCCCCCTCCTTCCTAATCCTTACTATTTGGTCCTTACAGCTCCTTTTCTCCCTGATGTACTTAAAGAAGTCATTCTCCCCCTTCTTAATGCCTTGTGCCAGCCTGAGCTCCGTAGCTGCTTTGGCTCCCCTTACTGCCCTTGTCACCTCCTTCGATTCTGTTAAGTACTCTTCCCTGTCCTCCCCCCTCCCTGTTTTCTTGTACTTCCTAAAGGCAGCTCTTTTCCTCCTTACCTTTTCCATGACCTCCTTGCTCAACCAGATCGGTTTCTTAGCCCTAGCCTTCTTGCTCTGGGATTTGCAGCAGGTTTTGGTTGTCTCCACTATCCCCAGCTTTATGAGCTCCCACCTCTGGTTAGTGTCCATACTAGATTGAATTCTGGCCAGGTACCCTTTTACCACTTCCCCCATCCTCCCAAAGTCGGCCCTCCTGAAGTCCAGCACTATTGTGCCATATTCTACTCCTTCCTTGCCCATATCCAATGTGAGCCATACTGAGCGGTGGTCACTCCTGACAGCGGTTCCTCCACTGTAAGTTCTCTCACAAAGTCACCATTTGCCAGCACAAGGTCAAGGGTATTTCCTAACCTGGTTGGTTCACTGACCATTTGCAGCAGGAAGCTGTCCTGAAGGCATCCAGCAGTACCTGCTCCTTCTGTTCCTGGTTGTTGGGTACTCCAGTCCACTCCTGGCATGTTGAAGTCCCCACAATCACCACTACCCTCTCCTGAGTCCTCCTGATCTGTCCCACTAGTTCCCTGTCTAACTCCTCCATCTGAGATGGTGGCCTGTACACCACTCCCATTCTAGGAATCCTATTCTCGGAATCTTGGATTTGTATCCAAAGTGACCCATCACCTCCTCCCCTTCCTCCTCACACACTTCAGTCCTTCCTTCATATAGTGCCACCCCCCTTCCTTTCCCAATCATCCTGTCCCTACGAAATAATCTGTACCCTGGTACAGACAGATCCCAGTCATTGTATTGGGTGGCCCATGTTTCCGTGATGACTGCAATGTCCACCTCTCCCTCTGCCATGAGAACATGTAACTCTGCAGTTTTCCTCCCAAGGCTCCTAGCATTAAGGGTAACCACCTTCCACCCTTTCCCCCCCCTTCCCATCCTGCCCTCCTTTCCTAACATCACCAACAGTACTTGCCATTTGTCCTTTGTCACTGTTATGGGGGGTAAGCTCATATGGTTTCCCAACCTGTGGTCTCTGCATATCTCTTCCCCAACTGCCACCCCCACTCCTAGTTTAAATTCCCAACTTCTCTCTGTACTCCTCCATCCTCTGTTTCAACACTTTCTTTCCTCCTCACTCAAGTGTAGTCTGTCCTTGGCATAGAGACTACTGTCCTCCCAGGTCCCTCCCCACCCCCAACAGCCCATACCCTTTAGCACAACACCAGGTTCTTAGCCATCCATTAAATTCCTCTATTCTCAGCTTTCTTGTTGTGCTTGCCTTTGGCACCAGAAGTATCTCTGAAAAAGTTACTGATCTTCCTGCCCCCTCACATAATTGTGCTAGTTCCTCAAACCTCCTCTGGACTGTATCTACTGTCTTGTCAGCCAGGTCGTTTGTCCCAAGATGTATAATTAAATGAGGCTTGTCCCTACCCCTTCTAGCATATTTCAGAACAGACTGTCCCACCCTCTCCGCTGTCATTCCTGGCATGGCCTCCACCCAAATGCAACTATGCCTCTCCCCCTTGCTACCCCACCTGACTCCTCTTAGTATTGAGTCCCCAAGCACTAAGATTCCACCCCTCTTACTCCCTGCTTGCTTCCATTCATCTCCCTCTCTCATTTCCAGCTCCTCTTCTTCCTCCTGCACATTATTTCCCCCTTTTACCCCTGTTGCAATTCTCCCAACAGAACTTTCCCCTGCTCCAGTTTGGTCCAGGCATATATCAATTACTCCTCTAATTTCATCATTCCCTCCTCCACCTTCTTCCTCTCTAGCAGCACTGAACTATTTTCTGAAGGCCCTTAAATGCCCTCCCTCTCTCTTCATAGTAACCTGTTCTCTCCTTTCCACTCCATGACTTTTGCCACTTCTTCGCCTCCCCTCACAAGTCCCTATCTCCTCCTTCCATTTGTCTTTTGTCTCCTGACCTGGTTTCCCCGGCAATTGTTCTTCCTGGCCTGGGCCCCTTTGTCTCTGCTTCCCTTCTTCTGACCCTCTCCTCACCACTGTTGGCTTAAATCACCCTTCCTCATCTCCCCTTCTTTCTCCCTCCAGTATTGGGCTAAACCCACCCCCAATCTGCCTTGTCTGTCTTAGTTCCTCCTGCACACCCTTAATCTCCTTTCTAAGTTTTTCTATGTGGTTGCACACTAAACATCCTCCCACACTCCAGGCAATTTTTAGAAAGATTGGTGCACCGCAGTTGTTGCAGCCTACCACCCTACCCATTGCTGTCGTTGCCCACCAGCGACCCCCACCCCTTCAGATACAGGATACCAAACACTCCCCCAAGTCTCCCCTCTCCCTCCTCTATCAGTTCAAAACATTTTCTTTATTTCCCTTACCTCCTTTGTTGCACATGTTTAGATATATTGAGCAACTGCTTTTTATAGTCCTATCCTTCCTATCCACACTCAAAAACAGACTTTATCTATTATCTATTATTTATTTATTTATTTAGATCATTAAGTACCTGGACCAATGCCATCTCAGTACTATGTCTCTTCCTGAAACCAGACTGGAGAGGATCTTAGATGTCATGGGTGGTCAGATCATCCTCAAGCTGCAATTTAACTGCCTTCTCAATAACCTTACCTACAAAAGGCAGGTTAGAGACTGACTTGTAGTTTTCAAGACAGTCAGGGTTCAGAGAAGGTTTTTTCAGAAGGGAGTGAACCACTGCCTCTTTCAGGGTGTCCAGAAACACCCCGGTCTCTAAAGAGCATCTAATTACCTCAGCGAGGACAGGTCCTGTTGCCTCGATGCAGCCCACAAGGAGTAGCGTCAGACCTGGATCTAATCTACAGTAAGTTGGTCACAAGCCCTGGATCAACTTTACAACATCATCGATTGCTGACCAGGCAAAGTCTGACCAGACAAATTGGGAGCTTGTGCTCCCACACTGATCACCGCTCTGCCCATTTGCGTGAGCTACATTGATCTCTGACCACTTGACAAGTTACAATCTTATATGCAAAATTTGAGCAAACTCCTCCCACTTCTCTTGTGAAAAGGCTCTCCTATTCTGGAGACAGACTGGACTGCACAACCTGTGCACAGTACAGAAGAGCTTGGCCAGTCAATTTTGCACAGCTGCAGTCTCCCTGGATAGGAATTCTGCCTTCTTAAGGGAGATCACAGATTGATATGCCCTATAATGGGATATCAGTCTAAGTTTCTCCTCATTCAGGCCTGATTTCTGCCAGCAATGCTCCAACTCTCCTCAGCTCCCTCAAGGTCCCATCAAACCATGGGGACTGAGGACTTAGGATGAGCGTGCGAACACGGACCAGAGCAATGACATCAAGGACCTCTCCCATTGCCTTGTTATAGGCTCATAGTAGACTGTCTGGATTCCTGCTAACACTTGCACTGCCTGATAGGTCCAGAACCACCATCAGACCAGCCGTAGTTACTCCCTGTAATGAGCAGTACTGGACCATCTCTGTAGGGGCAGGTCTGTAAGGGGTGGCCTCAAAGCTGAACCTAATAGTGTGGTGATCAGACCATCTAATAGGTTCCACCGCCATGTCCAAGATCTCAATCCCCAGTAGAAACACCAGATCCAGTGAATGACCCTGTATGTGGATCGCAGAGGTAATTACCTGTGTGATCCCCAACAATGTCATCAATTGGAGGAAGTCTTGTCCAAATTGCACAGCCAATGCACCCCCCCACCACATATGTGATCCACTGAGTATTCAGGGATAGGTATCCCATTGGAATTCTGCCTGGGTATGCAGCTTCACCCATAGGTGCCCCACATGAACTTGGCATACCCCTACACTGGGGGCGGGCAGTGGACAGGTGGCTGATGGTTGTGAATGCCACCAGTGTGCACCTGTCCACAGGTGCAGAGCTCCGTGGGTAGGATACGTGTCTTTGGCACATATTTCTTGACCGTTGGAGCATAGGCCCCTATGATTCTAATTCAATAAGATGAGTTGCCTACCTGTAGTATAGTTCGAATGAGTTTTATCCATATCTAAGCATTACAGCTACAAGGAGGAGCTTACTGTTGCCTGCACTGGCAGAAATTACATAGTGAGAACAAGCCCTGAGGACATGAAGAAACAATTTGCAGAACTAGTGAACCTGGAACTAAGAAAAGGTATCACAGTAATATTTCTCATTATTCTCATGATCCAGTGGCCAGTGAGGAATGAGGCAGACTATTAGAAAAGCTTACTGGTAAAACAGTGTTCAAGAAGGGTGATATTTTCTATCCAGCTAGAGGTCATTCTGGAGTAAGGAAGGCATGTATGTATGTATGCTGAAGATAAGCTGCAGCCACACAAGAAGGAGGGGTTGCTGGTAGGGAGACTGGACAGGGAAGTCAGGGGGTTTAATCTGAAACAAGAGAAAGTACACTGGTCCCAACCCCAGTGGAATGCAGTGAATTCCAATAAATGACATATTACAAAATACTGCTTAATTCAGTCAGCCTTCTGGCACAGAGGTACTGTAGCACTACTGCTTGCAGTGCCGACGAGCCATGTTTGGAAATGATCTCCGGTCATCAGAGGGGAGGTTGAATGAGCATCCCAAGGACAGCTCTCTACTTCTGGGTGACATCAGTGGTACTGAGTGCTTGAGTGACATCATATTTCAAGACTTCTGCAGGATGATTGATATGGTACTACACTGAGCAGTTTAAGAAAAAATGATATTGTACAACTCAGTTGCTATCTAATAAACTAAGTAACACACTGGTTAAGCAACAGATCCCAAAAAGTCTGAATAAATGGCTTTTTATCTTAGTTTGGGCAAGTTAACAGAGGTGTTCCTAAAGCTTCAGAACTTGCCCAATTCTGTTTCAGATATTTATTTTGCACATGTCTAAGCATACAATAAACTGGATCTGTAAGTATGCAGATGATTCAAAGGTAGGAGGAATTGTCTGATGAGATATCATCAGTTCAGGCAGATTTAGAGAACATGTCAATTTGGGCATACAAAAATGGAATTCAATTTAGTCTCGAAAAATGTAGCATACCAAAAATTGGACTATAAACAATATTCCATTCATATACACTCTGCAACACCATACTTAGTACAGCTGAAAATGAAAAAGATCCTGTAATTATTATTGCAAAGACCTTTAAACAAGATAAACAGTGCTTACCAGTCAAATCTAAGGCAAACAGGTTTTTGTGAACTATCAAAAGAAAAAAGTCTACAGTCAGAAACAGGAGTCATTCTGCCATTATATAGGACCTTTCTTAGACCTATACTAGATTATGGGAGTCGCAGTTGGTGTCCATCAAAAATAAAAGATATTCACACACTAGAAACTGTCCCATTGTGTGGTTTGCAGTGTTCTATTTCAATCTGATACCATTCAGAAATAACGCTTGCCCCATGAGAAAGTGTTGCAGTCGCAGTCTCTACTCATGTATATGCAGGAATATTATGTGGTACTGCACTTTGTATCGCACTACATGACCTGATGACTTTCATCATATTAATTATAGAGGCATGTGCACCCCACTGGGTGCCACAGCAATTCCTTTCTTGCCCTCTGTCTCCTAAACTCATCCTATATCACCACCGTGTCCCTTCTACCCTCTGACACCCTCCTGGCATGTGGTTTCACCACCACCACCCCCATCTTGTTGCATCAGATGGGGTGGAGGATCCCTGTGGCATTTCCTAGAGGAGCACCAACAGTTTAGTGTAGCTGTAAACCTGCAGAAAATCTGGGGAGTTTGGCACCGAGCCCTGCTTTTTGTAAAATCATGTGCAGGGTCCCTGGCACACCCTGGGTTTGCTGAAGCCCTGCAACAATTAAACTTGCATCACTGTCAGGGTTCTTTGAGAATCGGGCCCCTTACTTCACAAATTCCAGTGTCACTAGAGGTCAACCTCTATGGCTTCCAGCAGTAACATTTAATACAAATGTCAGAAAATATTTTTTTCCCAGTAGGTTATTAACCCATGGAACATATTACCAATAGAAATTACAGAGGGCAAAACCAAAGCAGAATTTAAATCCAAGTGAAATATGTTTTGGACAGTTCAATACTTAAGTATGATTATTAAATTGCAGGAGCTACTAATGGGCCCCTGCCTATTGTTGTTCATTATACCTCAGTATGATCCTAAGTAATGACACCCAGTTGTAGCTGGGTATACACTAGATAGGGACCACTCTGCATGAGTGGAGATAGCAGTGGAGATCTGTGGATTGTGTGTGGGAGCACACATGGCTGCATACTAATATAATTGCATATCCGCATCTCTGGGAAAACCAGGAAGTGAAAACCCCAAGCTGTATTTGCACAGTGACACTCCCCGTCCTCAGCCTGAATGATGCTGCCAGCTTTAGTCTCACACAGAAACTTAGGTGGACCTCTGTCTCTACTTCAGGAGCCCTGTTGTAGGGAGTAAGCTATGGGGCCTCTGCTCTGGGCTATTGGTGAGGGATGCTGGATGGAGTGTTTAGGGGTCTGATATGGGGTACAATCATGCCTGCTATCACAGTGATAAAACAGAATTGAAAAAATGACTTTTTGCCAGTGCATTACACTGTTCCCATCAGGACACTGAAACAGTTTGTGATGTACTGCATCATTACTGTGTTGCATCCAGACTGTCACCAATATAGCTGCTGCAGGGGATCCTCAGTGGAAGGAGCTAGATGCATGAGCTCACCATAGGAAGCTGGGTAGCACAAAAATAGTAGAACCCTGAGTGTGAGCACAGAAGATATGGGGCAGCAGTTCTCACTTAAATCCAGGTCACATGAGAATTACACCCAGCCAAATTAATAAGCCTCAGAACCTAGTGCACTTGGAATGCCAGGACTTAGGGGCACTCATAAAGACTTGTTGGTCGAAGACAATGACTGGAACACAATGAAGGCAGCATCCTGGCTATTCTGAAGGAATAGGTCTGACATGAAAAAAGGTAGGTTGTTCTCTTTTTTATTGGAGCATATTGATGTAAAGAACAATAAATAAAGAACAATGAGGTTATCAAGGAGACAGACAATTTTAATGAGCTCATCTAGTTTACCTATTTATTTATTTAAATAAATAAAAAAATAATGAACAATATCAAGTGGACAGGCAGTTCTAAAGAGTTCATCTAGTTACACAAAGAGAAAAGAAAAGAAGGCAAAATAGTAACCCAGTGGTATACTACCAGACTGCAAATATCTCAGCTGAGTTGGTAAAGTTATGCTATAGGCTCTATGTTTAATTGTGTTTTGACTGTTTGCACCATAATACATTGTGCATAGAACCAGTTTCCATGAACCCAAGCAGTGCATCAGATACCCACATAAGCACTAACACCTCGCCCCTGCTAAACTGATCCTCTGCTGCATTGGAGCCAGAGTATGGAGTGGGCATGTCAGAAATGGTTTGGCAGTGTACAATATAGTACTTATAATTACTATTGTGGCCTGCCCCCAAACAACTGTCTGGATAACTTGTTGGTGACCAGCAGCCATGGATCCCAGTCTTCTTCCTTGCTACAGATGTCTCTGGTGAGGATGATGGCTGACGGGTACATGTCATGTTACACAAATCAAATGTGGCCATGCCTCTGAAAATAGCAGTCTTTGCATGGATTGCTATGTGCCATGATCACCTGCTCCCACAGAGCAGGGCCACTACCACATTGTGAGACAGGCTGCAGCTTTAAATTGGAAGCACATAGTCCAGTATGGGTTTATCCACCATCCGGCTCTTTCCCTTGCATGGAGGTATGCATCCTCACATTGGGTCACCCAGGAATAGTGAACCTCAGCTCCATGTCTGCATATATCAGTGTGCACAACCCACACTTGCATGGCTCAGTATGTACCTTTTCTGCCATGTACCAAGTACAATCATGCATACAGCATTGGAAAAGTGACAAAATTTGATGGGACGATAAGTGCTTTACAAAAGTAAAATTCCACATGTACAATCAAAGTAACATTATCTATTCCATGTCCATGACTTTTCTGGAAAGATTTTGCCAATTAATAATCTAAAGTATTTCCAATGTAAATTTAAAATTATTAAGCCATTTTGTTCAGCTGTGTTACAGAATGTTCCAAGACCCATTGACATTGGATATGCATGCCAGATGTCAGGTCAAGACTTGCAGTGGCATCAGAGGTATATATATCCATAATTTTGGAAACAATTTGCAGCATTTTATAATTAATATATTTGAAATTATGAGCCCATATAACTTTATTACTTACACTAATAATGCCTTATTTAAGAATTTCTAAACTCCCTTCATAAAAGGTTGTGTATGTTAATTTTCAAGTATGTAGCTTCAAAGGTAGATGAGTTATAATCAGATAATATTTCTTTACCAAGCTTCCAAAATTATTAAATGCCTCACTCCAAGCCCCTGTATGCTCAGAACTTCTCAACATAATGTAATATTTGGCAGGTTCTTTAATATCTGTATGCAACATTAGGTATGCATGTAAATTGACAAGTTTCATGCTAAATGGATTGCTGGACTACAACCAAATAAACACATTCACAATGTTTCATGAAATTCCACAATTTGTTTTATAAAATTCATGAAATTTCATGAAAAGTTCATGGAAGCAGAATTTTTAATTTTACCTAGCTTGCGGCAATCTCACCTCTGATTAAGACTAGGGATGGGCGGAGTGAGTGAAATTCACTCTGCGAAGTAATCCACGAAATTCTGCCCATTTCACGGAGCTAAATGCAAAATTTTGCCTGGCAGAGTGACGAAATTTGGCCTATCCAAATGGCAAAATTTCACCTTCCGCGTTGACATTTCATGTTCCATGGTGAAATTCCACCTTCTGTAGCAAACTTCCATCTTCCATGGTGAAATCTCACCATGGAAGGTGGAATTTTACCCACTGAAGGCTAATTGCTCCACCAGGTGAATTTGGCCACTTCACCAGCACTTCACCGGTGGAATTTAAACTCACTGCATCCCTAATTAAGACTGCTTATACAGGTAAATTTCAATGAGCTTCACATGCCTACTGTGTATTAAAGTGAAGCAGAAGGGTAGCCGGTCAAAACCACTAATCAAAAAGTGTATAGTAAAAAATGAGCAGTGAAAACAATGTGAGTAATAACAGCTATAGGGTAATAACAGCATGGCACATTAGAGCACTGTGCCTGTAGCTGTGATCACTCTCATTGAGTAGTCAAAGACAACATCCACCCCCATCCTGACTTAGTCCTCCCTCCTCTGAGTTTTTCCGCCCCCGGAGTTAAATATATAATTTAGGGGGGTGCGGGGTCACAGGGTGCATATCTCCCCACATGCAAAACTATTGCCTAGCTGACTTCGCCCTTATGTCTGTGAATTTTGCCAAGAAGTGGGGTGAAATTTCCCATTTGCAGCTGGACCTTTGGAATTCGTGAACTGAAGTTTTCTAACTTTGCCCATCTGTAGTCTTGACCCCTTAAACATGCCTTGTTCCGTTGCCCACTCCTGAAGTTTTGGGTTCCCCCACTGGTGCTTTTGCCCCCCTTCGATGTTGATTATATAATGTAGGGGGTACAGAGGCCACAGCCCTGCCATGGGGAATTCAGTGGCATACCCCCCAGCATAAAAAATTATAGTATGTGGGAGTGTAAGTTTTTATTTTTGGTATAGGTGCCAACATGTGGCTGTTATTGTTACTTCACTGTGCACTGTTTATACTTTAGCTAATTTTTCTCAGCTGCTTTATGTTTAGCGCTGTGTTCCTTGCTTAGATATTGACTGCACTCTAGTTATTAACTGTTTTTGTCCTGAACCAAGTAGAAGATGTGTATCTTTTCTGATTTAAACATACAGCTGTGCAGTCAGTTTCTTTATATCTAACTTTAAATATTCCACAGACTGGTCAATTTGCCATATCCTTTTCTGACTCTATAATAACACACATCTAATTGTATATTTTTCTTTAATATAGCATGTGTTGTGTTTTGTTTATGTTGAGAATAGTAAACTGATTTTGAAATTCAGATTGGTGTTTAGGAAGTATTTTGTAAAAGGAGCAATTCTGGGTAGTGTTTTTGGGGGAGGGTGAGAAAGAAACAGATTGTGGTGATATTTACTATAATATTCTCAGAATAGCCTTCAATTATAGTATTTCTAGAATAGTTTTCCATATTGAGACACACACTGCATGGTTTGATTGAAACTGAACTCTCAATGTTTTCTTTTAAAACGTATGGATATTTCTCTATTTTACAAAACAAGACTTCACATAATGACAAAAGCTGAGGTCTGCAATATGGCAAATGTGTGAGAAAGGTTTATAATGTAAACAAGATTGTGTGCAAATTATTTGTGTAATATATAGTGTAGTGATTTATTATAACAGGTGTCAAAGCATAAATTTAAAATAAAGAATATGTTAAACCTTGTTTGTCCTCCTGATGTTTTTCTGCTGCTTTTCTGCTGTACTATATTATTCAAGTTCTGTCATGTCTTCAGGAAAGATGTCGTAACATCACCATTGTGAAATTAAAGAACTGATGTAAATTATGGCCTTTTATAATTGTACTATTAACTTTCAAAGCCTAGCAGTTAGTGTTAACAAAACATGCTGAAATAGTGGAAAATTAAACAAATCCTAACCACTATTTTAGTAAATAGAAACTAATAACAAATTCAATAAATTATTTTAGTGACATTTGATAATTATTTTAAATAATTGAAATAAAACATTTTGCTTACTATGTTGTAAGTAGGTTATACATTATAATATGTTTTAATACTGCATCTGAGAACACTCTAGTGGTTGTAGAAGTGGTCTCATGCACATTCTAAGAGTATGAGGAATACAAACTGAACAGAGATCTCAAAGGCAGTATTAATGTATTATTTATCAAGATCAACAAATAATATATAAAATTTAAAAAAAGTCCCAGAATATGTCTGTTTCCTGGGCAACTACACGTGAGACAGTCTTTACAGAATACACTCACTGGCAGAGGAAATGAGTCCTCTGATTGGTAGCATGTGATGTGGGTGAGTGAAACTGAGCCACTCATTGGGCACTATGCACAAATGGGGCGAAGGTACATGAAATCCACGCATACCCCCGCCTGCACAGTTGTACACCCACGGACAGGTGCGCACTGGCAGTATTCAAGATTGCTGGCCACCTGTCCATGGCCCACCACCCTCCAGCCTGCAGGACTTCACAGGGTGGCTGGGGGTGGGGTCGCAGGCCCAGCTGGGCATCCAATCAGTTGCCTGGGCCAGGACCTGCACTGGATCCCTTGCTGACCCTCCATTGGCACTGATCGGTGTAGTGGGATGGGTGGGGGGCCAGGATGACCATCGCCACTGCAAGGGGGGTTGCCTTGTGGTGCAACGGGGGGGTGGCAACCTTGTGCCGGTGCCCCTGTGCAGGGTAAGGGTGATGTGGGGTTGGGGGTCACCAAATGCACTGCTGTGTGCTGGAGTAGGTGGGTGGCTTCGGGCGTCCCGGTCCTGTGACCCTGGGGGGTAGGTGGGCTGTTCACCCTGTCAAGTGGGGTGTGCATGGGGCACATAGGGGGTTTATGGCAGGGTCCTCCATGGTGTACCCTGTGCCCTGTACATACCTCTCTGGCCAGAACTACATGCCGTATTGACAGCCACTCCTCACCCACTCCAGACGCGTAGCTACTCACGCAGCTGGGAGATTGGGTGCATATATGCTGCAAGCCCCCCTCTGTACTTCCTGCATGGTGAAGGCATAGGATGCGGAGTGGCTATGCACCCCAGATACACGCGCGTAGCCACTCCACACCATTGGTGCATAGGTCCCAATATGAGCAACTCAATTTGACTGCCAGTAGGAAGAGCAACTTAGAAAATGTAGTGACAAGTAGTATATAGGGAGTAACAGGCTATGGGGCTGTGTTCGGCTAAGTGCTTCTGAGCTGGCTGTTTGGTGCTGTGGCTTGAGTCACTGCCACTGGAACTGGTGTACCTGAGTTCGGGTCCAGGATTCGTCAGAATGTTTTTGTTTGTTTGTTTTCTTCTTTCCCCTATGTCTGCCCCGGAGTTGATTATTATAAAATTGTGGGACGCAGGAGGCAATTTTTTATTTATTGTTGCAGTTCAGAATGTAAGTGAACATTGCTAATTCGGTGGTCCCTGTAATTCTGGTCACTCTTTTGACATCAGGCAATGTTTTGTTCGCTTTTTATGGTCGGTAGTGTTATAAAACAATGGCTGGAAATATAGCATTCTGATTAGCTGATATAATTATAAAACGATTAGGCTAATCACTTAAAACCCTGATGTGTAGTAAATTAATTCAAATTTTAACTATTAAAATATTCAGTTTTAAAAAATAAAACATTTTTGAGTGACAACAGCATTAAAGCTTTACAGGGGTAAGCAGCCATTGTTAATTTGACCCTTGGGGCATAAGATACTCTCCTATGCATCGTGTTTCATGACTGTCCACCCGCCTCCCAGTATTCGATTAAAGAATGATAATCCAACCACTGGTTATCATTTAGTTTTTATCTAATTTTTACAATTTTATTTTGGTAACCGGGATGGCTTATGAGCAAAACATCTTCTTGTTTTCAAGGGCAGCTAGGGCATGAAACAATCAACAACACAATGCAGTACAATTTGAACAAGGTAAAAACATCAATCAATACAATTACAAATGTTATTTCAAAAGGTGAATATACAGTATACTGTATCATGCCTCATGGCTTGATTCAGAGAGTATATTACACAACCCTTGACAAGTGTGGAGGCCTCTGCATGGTGGTGTGTTTCCCCTGCTACAGTGTGTGGGTCACACCATGGCATGCTGGATGGGTATGCAAACCAAACCAGGCCCTAACTCCAGACTTAATGTCAAACTCTGCACTTAGCCTGGATGGGAGCGGGCAAGGAAGCAAACCAACAAATATGTTTGAGTTATAGAACTGTGACCACCCATTTTGTGGTACACAGAGGCCAGCAGTCGAACACCACCATAATGGCTGCCATAACACCTGCTGGCCCTGCATGGAGGTACAGCATGCCACTGCTGTGTGCTTCATTGGGCTGGTTGAGTCCTGCTGCAGGATGTTCTTTGCCCTCTGAGCCAGCATATGGGGACCACCATCACTGATCCTTTTGATCTGTGTTTGCTGTATCTATTATGTGGTATGACAGTCCATGGGGGACTTCCAGATCTCACAGTCCCAAATGCTATGCAGTTCAAGAGATCTGTCACAGAACTGACTTGGGCATCTTACTGGATACTTGGTATCTGGCACAGCTTTGCCAAACATTTATTATTTACTTATTTATTTTTATTTGAAAATAAGCAACCTGGAAGGCCCAGCAAACCAAGGCTCATTTCCAGGTTTGACACTGGAGGAAGAGGAAGGGGAGTACAATATGACAACAAACACAGTTTGAATGATAAGGTGCAAATACAGTGCATAATAGGGCACAATTAGTATGATAAAAATAAATGCCAATGGAAGAACCACATAGTAGTACACAGAGCAGCATTTATATGCCAATCAAGTGAACTTTGCAGGTAGAACATTGGCAGTGCAGTAGAGGTTGTGAAGAGTCTATTTCAGGCAGTTGCAGTACCCAGGTGAGAGGCAAACACAGGGATGATAGGGCCTTACAGAGGAGGGTGAGGTAGAGGGTTGATGAGTAAAAGGGAGCAGGCACAAGTTTTAACTGGTGTTTAAGGGAGAAGGGAGAGAAATGACACCCCTTCTCCCATGTGAAGCTCTGCACCCATAGCCCGTGGCAGGCAGAGGCAGCGTATGATGTCTGGTACAGACAGATATCAGGGTGTAGGCTCTAGGTAACTCATTGTATATCTATATCCACAGTGCTTAATTATACTGAAAGGGACACTTACAGCCATCAGAATATAGAGGTATTCTTTAGTTATTCTGGAACACCTGAACAAAGGAGTCTAATAACAGAAATATATGCTAATTCATGCATTTCAATTAATATAAAAAAATGATCACATTCTATAACTAACCTGCATAGTAAAAAGGGCAGCAATAACAACACATTTTGTGTTCTTTCAGTCAGATAATATAGATAATTATAGAAGGTGGGGATTTACTAAGTGATTACCATGTCTTGGAAAACATTAACAACTCAACTTGTGGTCTTTGTGTTTATAAACTACCGGATATGGTTATTTCCTCATAAATCACCACCATAAATAATATTATGTTATAATGCCACATGCCCTAGTTGGGTTGCAAGACTCAAGGTGCTACTGAGTACCTACACCACCTAGGAAATGTAATAATTACAGTATAATTGCACAGACTAGAGTATGTAATACAGCTTATGCAATTTTGAAAAGCCTCAGAAGTTAAAAGAAAACACAATAAAGGGAAAATAAATCTTATCCTTAAATAATTTACTGGGACTGGTACATACAAATGAGCAAAACTGACTACACATTTGCTGTGCTCTGTTGTGGGATACCTCAAGGGGTGATCCTGGCTCCCGTGTTATTCTCTATGTACATGCTGCCCCTGAGGGAGATTATCAGATGCTACGGCTTGTCATTTCATTGTTATGTCAATGAAACCCAACTGTATATGTCTTGTATCCTGTATAATGTGGCAGTTCTCTCAGTATTGTGTGAATGTCTTAAAAAGAAACAGGACTAGATTGCAGCTAACTGACTCTGGCTGGATCTATCTAAAATGGAGGTGCTACTGGTGGAGCTGGGTCGACATGGTTCTTCCATGACATTTGGGAGCACTGCCCTCCTTACATTGGGAGGAGTGAACCTCTGTCCAGAAGACAGGGTTAAGAATCTAGGATTCATTGTGGACTCTAAAATGACATTGGAATCCCAGGTGTTGGCTGTAGTCTGTAGTGGCTATTACCATCTTAATAATATTGCCTAGATCAAGCCCTATCTCAAACCATCTGACCTTGTGACACTAGTGCATGCCTTCATCTCATCTAGACTGGACTCTTGCTATGTTTTTTACCTGGGGCTTTCTGCAAAGCCAATGTGCCGCCTGCAGCTGGTTCATAATGCAGCAGCCTGGTTGGTTGCAGGAACATTTCTTGCTGAGCATAACAATCTGGTTCTCTGCACTGTCCACTTGCTATCAGTCAGGTGATATATCAGTTTCAAGGTTTGCTTGTTTACTTACAAGGCCCTACATGGTCTGGGTCCTGGCTATATGAATCACCTTCTGATTCCTTATGCTCCTGCTTGTGCCTTCCAGTCAGCATTGGCAGACCCCCTCTTTGCTCCCCATTCACAATTGAAATCCTTGGGGCAGAGGGCATTTGGGTTAGCAGCGTTGATTTTGTGGAATGCCCTTCCCCATGAGCAGCAGAAAAACTTTTATTTTTTAACCGAATATAAGTGACAATTCATTTACAGCACCATTTGGGTGAACGCTATTTTACAAGGTGTTCCTGTATACTCATCAACACTACAATTACAAAGTTCCATACGGTTGTTCGTAGAAACAGACAAACATCCTATACACATTAATAATAAATAGAATGACAGATATACACTCTATACAAAGTGCAAAATTCACATAAATGTTCAGTCAAAACAATTGCATCATACTGGAAGTTTTTGTTTCAATGAAGTAGAAAGTAATTTTCTAGAGTTATTAGCATATTTCAGCTGGATGCTTAGGTTATTCCATATTTTGATTGCAGCAAAAGTAAAGGTCATCTCCCCAATTTTAATTTTAGGTATCTCAAATTTATAGTCCCTCATCTTTACATTATTCCTTAGATCATGTTTATACTCTGCTTTTTGCATTTTCCCATACAAATATATAGGTTTCCTTTACTTTCTTAAACATTTTTATCCATATGATTTTTTTGTTTACTCTGCAAGGTAAGCCACCCTAATTTTTTATACAGAATAAATACGAGTTCATTTGCTTGCCCTCAGGGCAAACCTGGCCAGTTTATTATACATTACTTTGACCTTTTTTAGTACAGCCTTATTTGCAAAACCATATATGTGCACCCCGTAGTCAAGCACGGGGACCAACATTTGGTTCACAATGGATTTCCTCATTTTATCATTTATGCAATGGCCAGTTCCCCTAAGTGCACTCAGTCTACAGTTTAATTTTTTTATTATGTCATTGATGTGAAAATCAAATGTTAATTTCTGATCTATCCAAAATCCTAGATATTTTTATTCTGATACTTGTTTCAATGTCATGGTGTTCTTTGTTATTTTGTTTAGAGTCTGTGTTTTGCTACTTTTTTGGGATGGGAAAAAACATTACTTTGGATTTATTACTATTTAGAATCAAATTTGACTCTTGAAACTATGTTTGGATATTTTGAAAATCCTGCTGCAAACGTTTTTGTATTTTATCTAAATCTGTACCTCTATTTAGGAATATTGTGTCATCTACATAGAGACTTATTTCTGATTTTGTTAACATCATTGTTATTGCATTAGAATATATGAGAAACAAGAGGAGGCCCAAGATCAAGCTCTGGGGCACCCCTCTTGTTTCCCCTTTCTCACCAGAAAGATTCTTTCCCACAGCAGTTTGTTGGATCCTGCCTGTTAAGTATGAATGATACCAGGATCTTACTTTCCCTGAGATGCCTGTTTGTTGATGTCTGTTCAGCAGTACTTCATGATGTATAGTATCAAATGCTTTGGACAAAGCCACGAACACTGCACCCACCAACTCCCCCTTATCCGATAATGAGGCCACAATATCTATGATGTCGGTGAGCAAGGTGCTCATGGAATGCCCTTTCCTGAAACCTGACTGGTGCCCCGACAGTAGCCCATATGTTTCAAGTGACCATATAACTATCCATGCACCAGTCATTCCAGTATTTTTGAAATCACAGGCAGTAAATGCTATCAGTCTGTAATTTGTTGGACTTGTATGGAGTCCATTTTTGAATATTGGGACTATCTTGGCTCTTTTCCACAAAGTTGGGAAAATTTCTTCTCTAAGGCTCCAAATAAATAAATTTGTTAACACTGCTGCGATAACATCATCTGCATCTTTAATTAATCTTATTTCTATTTGATCTATTCCAGATGCCTTATTTTTGTGCAATTTTCTAATCACTTCTTTTACTTCCCTACATGCTACGATTTTAAACTTAAATTGTGGCATCTTTTGGTATATCTTACTGCTACTGCTTTGTTCCATTTTTATCTTCCCTTCATTTTCCTCTAAACTTTGTACATCTGGTAATGTTGTAAATTATTTATTTAGAATATTAGCTGATTCTGATTGATTTTTTCAAACTTTGTTTTGTTCTATCTGAATTTATAGGTGCTTGTTTATAGGTATTTGTAGGGATTTTAACAAAGACCAATATTTACTTAAGCCTTTGTTTCTTCACTTATTTTGGTATAAAATTGTTGTTTTTATTTTTTTATTTTTACCGTTAAGGTATTTCTGGCAACCTTAAAGTTTTCCCAGACTGTTTGTTCCAGAGTTTTACTAGCTTTTTTTCCACAACCTGTTTTTACACGGATCTTCTTTTCTAATTTTTCAGTCACCCAGGGTACATGTGTTTTCCTTTGATCTTTACTAAAGGGGCTACTTCATTACATATGCTGAGGAATAGACTGTTAAATTCCCATAGAGCCAAATCTATATTAGGTATAAGAAAAATATGTGACCATTTTACCTAAGTTTATATAGAAAAAGTTCATCAGTATATAGTTTGAAATATCTTATCCATTTAATATTATCAGTTTGCCTTATTTTTACTTTTACATCTAACCTCAGCTCGCATCCTATTGTGTTATGGTCTCCTAGGGTAGGTTGTTTTACATGTACACTCCCTATTTTAATATTATGGGAAATAAAAAGCAAATCCAAAATATTTCCCAAGCTTTTTAATGCACTTTTCCTAGTTGAGTTGTTTATTATCTGGGTCAGATCTAATTGTTTAAAACTATTTTCCAAAGCTTTCCCTCTGGAATGTCCCCATGTTGCATTGACATTCCCGACTAACATTAGTTTTTTCACCATTGAAAGGTCCATAACATATTGAGCCAATTTTTCAAAACAATCAGTCTTTGTTTTGGGGGTGAGTAAATTACACCAATTATCCACTCTAGTTTAAGGACTTCTACTAATAGCATTCTATGTTGTCTAAAGTACCTGTATATACTATTTTAGTTGGTCCTAAGTCTATCTTGGTGTGTAATAGAACCCCCTCCCCTCATTATAGTCATGTCACACCTATGGGTATTAAACTCATCCAATTCTATCTCACCATTTGTTATGGTATCATTCAATCATGTCTCAGTGCTATTACATTGGGAGTTTCAGTCATGACTCAGGTCCTAAACAAGTTGAATTTATTTTTTAAGCTACATGCATTGTTATAACTCAGTTTCATCTGATGCTTTCCAAGTGGTCCAGGATTTTTTTCAATGTCTCAACTTAGTATTAAGGAAATTAAAAGTGGACACCCACTTTGCTGCATTGTTGGCTAAAATTCAAATTTTCTATTTCATGACAATTCAGTTCTTATGAATGAAAAGATATTTCTTCCTTTATGTGTGCAGTTGAGAACTCCCTTAAAACTACATATATCAAGTGAAGCACTTACCCTTAAGGGGACCTGCTGTCTTTTCTTTTGATTAAAGTAGTGAATTGAGCCAATGTCACAATAATTATTGCACCTATCATGACACATATAACAATGTACTTTACAACTATCATTTTGATGAGTATTGAAAAATTCACTAGTTAAAAAATCTCAAATCTAGTTTGACAAATCAGTTCTATAGTTGATAACTATTTTACTTAAAACAGAATATCTTTGAAATTTCAATTTTAAATTACAATTTCTACAATATCCAAAAAGAGAAAACACCTAAGAATTTGGTCAGAGTTTCCTCTACAACTTTCACAAATCAGTGTAAACGTATTTTATTGTATTTGCCCTTAAACACCTTTACAATTACAATTGCAGCAATATCTAAAGGAGAGCTGCACAGCTCTATAGCTCTACAGCTTTCCTAAGCCAGTGCAAATCAATGTTAATGAATTTGCTCTTATGCTCCTTAGCAGTTAATTGCAGGTTCATCTACAGCTCTCCAAGGCAAAAACCAACCTTTACTGTCTTAAATTTGATTACCTCTGTATACCTTTGCTATAGGTTGTGTATCAACCCTGTTGCAGATCTTTGTGTTGTCTGCAAAGAGACATACTTTTCTTTCCAGTCCCTCTGCAATGCCACTTATAAAGACATTAAAGAATACCAGCCCCAGTACTGAACCCTGCAGTATCCAGCTAGTAACCCCATTTTTTTGGAGTGGACTCCATTTACTATTACCCTCTGCAACCTGTTGTCCAGCCAATTTTTTTACCCAGGCTTCCACCCTGTGACCCACTCCCAGGTGGGTAACTTGTTTATTAGTCTTTTATGTGGGACTGTGTCAAATGTCTTGCTAAGGTTTAGGTAGTGCAAAAGCATTCTCTGCAGCATGGTGTTAAATGCTTTACTGCAGCCTAGGTACATCACATCCACTGCCCCACCCTGATCTATCACTCTGATCACCCAGTCAAAGAATTCAATTAAGTTAATTTGACATGACCTCTCTTCTGGGAAACCATGTTGTCTGTGATCCTTCAGGTCATTTGATTGAAAGTATTTGATCATTCTTTCTTTCAGTAATTTCTCCATCAACTTCCCCACCACTGATGTCAGGCTGACTGCCTTATATTTACTTGCCTCTTCCTTGCTTCCTCTCTTATGGAGGGGGACTATGTCTGCTCCCTTTTCAATATTATGAATGTTATATAGAGATGTGCAGTGTGGAAAATGTGCTCAGTGAAAAATGTTGCAGATTTTCCCCACTTTTCAGAGTGTGCAAGCCTAGCTTCACCACCCAAAAAACTTTGCAAAATACATGTTTGTGGGTTTCGCTGGTGTCTATTGGTCCTCACCTCTGCTGATTGATGGCCCAACATGAAAAAATAATCCCCCCCATTGCCAGGCAATCCCGAGTGTCCCCTCTACAGCGTTGTGTGCCCCGGCCCCTACTGATTGCCTGCTTGTTGTAAAATATAAAAACAAATCAAAGGGCCACCCCCCTTCAGAGTGCTTGTTTGAAATAATGTCCCTGGTCTCCAGTGGGCCCCCACCCCTGCATCTACTGCCCACCAGCCCAATCTCCCCCACTCAGACACCAAGCAGATGACTGGCACAGCCCTCTCCACTCTCCTCCGTGGCCAGCCACCCATCTGATCTCAATGAACAAGCACATGCTCATTCACTGAGCTCAGTCAGGTGGCCAGCCATGGAGGAGATTGGAGAGGGCTGTGCCAGTCACCTTCTTAGGGTTGTGCTGGTGGGCTGTAAATGCAGGGATGGGGGGTCCACTGGACAGCAGGAAAATTATTTCATACAAGCACTCCGCAATGTGGTGGGGACCGTTTTCATTTTACAGGTGAGAAAAAAAAAATTCCGGGACAGTTTTTTTTGTTTTAGGGGATTTGGCATGCTGGGATGGGCTCCCAGCATGCCACCTAACTGTTTGGGAGGGTCTGTAGCTGACGGGGGATTGGGCACCCTCATTGACACACAACACGAAGGAGGATTTTATGCCGAGGGGGATTGGGCACCCCCTCAGCATTTAACAATGGGGGGATTCTTTATGCCGATGGGGAGTGGGCTCCCCCGTCGGCACACAAAGAAAGTGGGGGGGCCGAGCTGAGGGGGATTGAACACCTCCTCGGCATTTAACAATGGGGGAGTGATTTATGCCGATGGGGAGTAGGCTCCCCCGTCGGCACATACAGAGGGGCAGGGTTAACTGACAGGGGGATTGGGCACCCCCAAAGTTGGCAGTTTGGTGGCCACTGTACCGCCATGCTCATAATGTCAGTGAGCATGTCCAGGGAAGGTTCTCTGCATCTAACAAACTTTGCTTGGATTGCAGCGGACCTTTTCTTAGATGTGCTCACCACATTATGTATGCATGGTGTGGCACCGGCATGCGGGCTGATTGGGGAATGAGGGACACACCTACTGGTGTGTGCCCTGCATTCACCTAACAGTGACTGTGCCTCCAAAGCTGCACTACCACAAGATGTTGGTTGCGCAAGTGCGCCAACATAACAAGCATTTGTCAATGCCGAATATTTGCTCGCTGGTATTAGCATTGGAAGTGCAAGAGTTAGATAGATGCAGAATAGGAATGTCAGTGAAGTATTGAAGTGAAACCAACCCCACTTCCACCCTACAGAGATGGACAGGCATTGGGGTGTGCCTTTGGGTTGTCACCCATAACGCTGATGCCATTTCACCTCACCCTACCCTGCAGATACTGACAAGTGCTGAGGTATGTCTTGGGGTGTTCAGCTTTACAGTCACCTCATTCCATAAGAAAATACACTGAAATGGGGGCAGTATAGGAGAATGGGGTGAACTTTGAGGCCGAAGAGTCCAAGGCACATCTCAATGCCTGTCACTGGCCGCAGGATGGGGGTGGAATGGTGTGAGCATTACTGTGGCCAATTTCACATCACACCCCAGATGCCCTGTCAGTTCCTACAGGGCAAGGTGTTTTAACTGGAAACCCTAATGCCCTGGGCATTTCTTGGTATTTTCATTTCAGGTTTTCAACATGGCCTTTTTGTGACCCCACCGCATGAACAGTGACACTATCCGTTTGTTAGCGGAAAGGTGATTTTGCACAGAGTCTGTGCCATTTGGCTCCACAGGTGCAAAAACACATTCTGAACAGCATGTAAAAAATGATATCTGCACTGTTCATGAGGAGGTGTAAAAAAATGGTAAAGATGAAATCCTGGAGTGAAAATATTAAAAAAATTGGTGACCTTGCGAGGAGTGGCATTGGAGGCCTCAACAGGGGAAAATGACCTAGGGGTCATTGTGGATGCATGTATAAATAACTCTGAGCAATGCAGGAGAGCAGCTAGCAAGGCAAACAGGATGATGGGATGCATCGTAAGAGGGATCACCTCTAGAAGCAGGGAAGTGATACTGCCGCTGTACAATGGACTGGTTAGACCACACCTTAAGTACTGTGTACAGTACTCGAGACTACACTTGAAGAGGGACATACAGCTCCTGAAGAGGGTGCAGAGGAGGGCTACCAAGATGACATGAGGACTGGGGGATTTGATGTATGAGGACAGACTTGAGGAGCTTGGCCTGTCTTCATTGGATGACAGGAGAGACAGGGGGGACATGATTGAGGTCTTCAAGTACCTCTAGGGAATAAATCGGGTAAACACGGAGGGAATCTTTAGACTAAAGGAGGGAGGTATCACCAGAGGACATGGTTGGAGTTGGAAGGTGGAAGGATAAGGGGTTGGGGAAGAGGAGGAGATTTTTCACTGAGAGGGTGGTGGATCCTTGGAACGTCCTGCCTGGAAAACTGGTTCAGATTTCCATGGTGGAGGGCTTCAAAAGAGGGTGGGACAGATACAGAAAGGGGATGTATCAGAAGAGGGCCTGGCCCAGAGGGGCGGGGAGGGATGATAGGGGTTTCTGGTACATGGGGGGGGCCGGTCTGAGGTTCGAGCAGACTCGATAGACCATAAGGCCTAATCTGCTGGCAAATCAATATGTTAGTATGTTAGTAAATCATAAGCATGCATATAAACAGCACAACACACACCCATAATGCAATTATTTGGGTGATTTTTTTATGCCAGATTTTCAACATAGGCATTTTTGGACCTGTGCTCAAGAACATTGGCACTGTGGTTTTTTTAATCTGTCCTGAATGTTGATTTCGCACAGCGACCATGACCATTGTGTGCCAGATGTGCAAAACCTCATTTCGGGCAGGATGTGAAAAACTACAGTTGAACTGTTCATAAGAAGATGTGCAAAAATGGCAATGTTGAAAATCTGGAGTGAAAATATTAAAAATTCTGGAAGTTACCAGTGTGCATTGAAACTGCCCAGTGCACGCTTGTTACATGCTCATTTTGTGGAATTTTGTCACCAGATATTTAACATAGGCATTTTGGGACCTCTGCTCATGAACAGTGTCACTGTTATTTTCTTAATATGTCCTGAACATTGATTTCCCACATCAACCATGCCATTGTGCACCGGATGTGCGAAAACACATTTTGGGCAGGATGTGAAAAATGACAGCTGTACTGTTCATATGGAGGTGTTAAAAAATGGCAATGCTGAAAATCTGGAGTGAAAATATAAAAAATTCTCAAAGATACGAGCATGTGCCGGAACTGGGAGACACATGCGTGTAACACAGTCATTTTTGGGAATTTTTGCATCAAATTTGAAACATAGGCTTTTTGGGAGGCCACCTTATGAACAGTGACACTGTTGTTGTGTTAATCTGTCCCAAAAGGTGGTTCCATACAGTGACCACAAAATCACCTTTTGGGACTGAATAACGACAAGACAGTGACAGAATTCATGAGGCGGGGTGCCAAGAACTCCATGTTGAAAATATCCACCTAAGTTAAAAAAAAAAACATTTATGCCATTATACAGCTTACTGGCATTTCTTCAGTTTTCGTTCGGCTTTGAAGAGTGCAGACATGTTTCCAGTCCACCGAAGATCATCAGGCCAGGCTCCGGAGGTAAGTATGGGGTGAGGGGTGGGGGGTGGGGTGTACAGAGGGTGGTGCGGGTTGGGGGACGGGGCACCACAGACAGCGAAGGAACATTTTTTCTTTCACAGGTAAACAAAAAAAATTTTTTAAAAATCACAGGAAGGTTTTCTTTTTTATAGGGATATTTGGCATGCTGGGGTGGGCTCCCAGCATTCCACCTAAGTGTTTCTTTCTTTTTTTGGTGGGACTGGAGCTGATGGGGATTGGACACCCCATCAGCAAAAAAAGAAATGGGGTCTGTGTTTGGGGTGGGAGCATGATGCTGAGGGGGATTGGGAACTCCTTCAGCATATAAAATCTTATAGAGGATATTTTGCTGATGGGGATTGGGCTCCCCCCATCAGCAAATTAACTGGGCAGGGGCATGCTGACAGGGAGTGAACACCCCTACATTTGGCTTTCTGGGGACTAGGGTGGACAGGCAGCCGCCCTGTGTTTAAAGAAATGTAGCACTGGAAGGCATGTCCTGCAATGGGGGCCCCTCATTGCAGAGACGAAAATGTTTCAAGTTGGTGGGCATTTTTGCACTGCTGTCATAGACAGTGTGCACATTTATTGGTGCCACAGAGACAAGCCCCACAAAGCACTAGGGGCACTGGCCACAACACAGCAACTCCACAACCTGCTACTCTAGCAAGCTGTCGCAACATGTTTCTTGTGCATGTGTGCTAGCAAACATAAAAAGTGGAAATTGCTCTGAGTTCTATTCACAAAAGCCTCCACAGCTGCAGAAAAAAACACTAGGGACTGTGGAAAAAAGTGCAGCTGCTGAAGTTCCTGAGGGAAAGAAGGTAATAGATAAGGAATGGACAGCCCCCTCAAAGGCTATTCTTAGCCAGGTTTTGTCTGCAGTTGCGGGAAAAATGTTACACACATTGGAGTGAGGTGTAACTCTCTCTCAGCAAACTGCAGTAGTGCCCCAATAATTGAAAACAATTGGCCGGCCCAGTGTCACAGAGGGCTGATGCGCTGGCACCTTACCTCACACCAGACAAGCGACCAGGATTCAGGAAACGGACTAGAGCACCAGAGGGTTGGCAGGGGAAGGAGTATTATTGAGCATCCGGAGGACTGCTTTCCTCACCTTGGTGGGTTGGGGAATGGCGTCGCTCTGTAGTGGCCCCAAGTGGAGACCAAGGGAAGCTCAGTTGCAGTGCAAGTAGGGGAATTGAAGGAAAAACTAGAAAATGGCATCTCCTCCTACTGGATGATGGCTGCCCGGATCAGTGCCACCTTGAGCTCCATGATAGCTGACCCAGCCGCAGTAGCACCCAGGGCCAATGCCAAGGCCAACAGGCCATTTCTCCTCGGAAGAGGAGGACCCACCCATCGAAGGGTTACATTGGGTTACCCTGTGGTCAGCTGCGATCTGGGGGTCGGGATCAGTGGTGGTGATGTGAGAGGTGAGAGTCCTTGTGGCAATTGGCCTGAAGGAGAGGTAGGTGGGGGTCACAGGGGAGATAAATAAATAATGCAAAAAAAAAATTTATGGTGAGGTGAGGCACAGGTAATAGCATCCCAGTGGGTATAGCAGTGGCTGATGTTACAGCAACAACAACACACATTGCCATCATATGGCAACAAACAACAATCTCCAAACCCAGTGCAGCCCATGACAGAGCCCCACAGGCAGTAGAGCCTGCCCAGCCTGCAGTGAGTGCTACTCCTTCAGGAAACAGGAACACCCCAGGGAGGGATGGCCAGCAGTGGCAGTTGGCCACTGTGGTGCCATGGTAGTGCTGGCATGTGTTGTGCTGCAGTGGTCCCAGCTAGGGAACTGGTTGCAGGTCTCTCTCTGTGTGTACTTACAGCTACATGCTATGGCAGTACTGTGTTAGTCTGCTGCTCCAGCTAATTAAGGTCCCTGTTGTTGCTGCTTCTAAGCCATTCCTGCAGCTTTGAATCCGTACTTGCAGCTCTGCAGCACTTGCACAATTTCCGCAGCTGCTGAATTACGCACCTGCTGCACTTTTTGCAGAAATCCACAATGTGCCAATTTTCTTTGTGTATAACACGCAGCTGCATTTCCACAGTGCTGCAGGCATTTTTTCCACAAGGCTGCTGGAATTCTGGCTTCCTTTGTGAATCCAGCTCAGCTCCCAGGTCACACTTGGAAACAAGCTTTGGCTTATTGTGCCTTTCCTGGTTAAACAATTTTCCGTTTCCTATGCTATATACCTCAGATATTTTATATATATATATATACTGTATATAGTCAAAATGAAGATCAGAGTAGCCATAAAGCATATTCAGGATTCTCAATTTGTTCGACTTTGAAAACAAAAGACTTAAATTGAACTGAATATTACTGTGATTGCAGTAACAGTTGCAGAGTTCTCCCTCGCCCCCATGACTGCATTACGGTAATCTAAACAGAATCAAGCATTTTCTATGGAGAATCACAGTCATGTTTTGGTAAATGTATTTTAGGGCCCAAGACGGTGGACGATGATGTCTCAGTGGGAAAAGTCATGTCCACCCTATAGACTAACACTACTTTAGAAGATCTAATGATAAATCACACTCATACAGTAAGAACAGTGACAGGAGACGTGTACCCAAGATACAGGGGGTTCAGTCTTACAATGGGATGACATATATTAAACCAAGTAAAGCAAAATAAAACTACAGATTTTTAGAAAATGCAGTGTAATCATTACCAAAGAAAATTTGGGTTTAGAGAGCACATTTTACAGCAGTATGCCAAAATCACTGCAAAATTGCTATAAGTGTATGACTTCCCAGAATGGTTAAGGAAAGCTCAGAAGGTGAGGGCTAAGCAGTGAACTGCAGGTTCCAGGTTCACATCTTTGCACTCTTACCATGATGTTGTATTGCCATCTTGTGCTTTTTAATATGTAGCAATGAGTGCAATTTTATGAGATGAAATAGTGAACAAACATGGTGAGCTGTTTTGGCAAGATGCGAAGAAGGAAGGGCACTAAGGAGTTTAGTTCATTTCTGCCACATTAGTGCCACGTTTAGCTCATTAGTGACTCATTTGTGCCATGGGATTTTAAAGACATGAAACTTAAAGCATTATCATGATATGTGTCCTGATTTTATTCAGTAAACCAGAATAAAGGTTTCAGTGCTACTGCTACCTTTTCCCATTCAGAATCAAACAATAGTTTACCACAGAGAAAACTAAACTGTAACTGTACAGTTTTGGTCAGGCACTACCCTATATTCAGGAACATTACCTCCAGCTTAATACTGTGCCACTTTAACCTGATTTAGTGAGGTGCCATTAAAGAACACTGGAGACTGCTGAATCAGGCGGTAATGTTTGTGAACACCCTTTGTACACTGCTGTGGGTGGTTTGAAGAGCTGCATGGGTGTACAGTTGTAAGTGTACACTACTCATAACATTGAGTTCACTCTTCTGCCCTTCTCTCAGACTAAGGAGCCTTCATCTTTTCAGGTGTATTGTAAATGGTGGCACTTCACACATCATAGCCCAAGGGGAAACTAGCACCTCAATGTATCAGGGGACTTCTTTCAGGATGAGTCCCAGAACAGAGGGAGACAGGAACAAACTGATTCAGAAGAACAGGCATGGAAGAAGGCCCTTGTTTTCTCTCTATATAAGTGGTGTACACTAATATTTTAGCAAACGGCTAGGTGCAGACTGGCAGCAGAGCAGAGAGTCACCGACTGCTGCAAACCACTTGGGGAGTATAGGCACAACTTCCATTCCATTGCTTGCCCGTTACGTTTGTAGTAATAAAATCAGTGGGTACGAATTTACTTGATGAGCATGCATTCAGGAATATTTTAGCTCAAATGGTTTGAAACACGAACTGAGTATAGAATACAGTGTTGTAATTTTTTTAATACAAAAGAACCGGTTACTGCGTATTATTATCGACTACTTTCCTGCATTCATAGGACTTGAGAATATAGAAATAGATTAGTTTTGGAATTAAAATATTACCCTTCTAGGATATAGTGTACTGTGTGGTTCTCAAATGGTGTGCTGGGTAAAAAAACAAGTTACCCGATTTCCCTAATGATTCAGTTGCTGAAATGCAGCTCAATGCCGTTTGCTACAGAATTCAGCCACTCAGATCCCACTACAGCTACTGCTTTCCTGTTTGTAACAAGTTGCCTGATTTCACTTCAAATCTAGCCTACTGACACTTGTAGTAGTTTTAACATTTGGACATTAGTTCTGCAAGTTGCAGTACTAATGTTCAAATGTTAAAAGCTGGCAAAGTTACTGCAGCTCAATTTATCCATCCCGTGCCCTCCCTCAGCATGTCTCCCCATTGTGGCGCTAATCTGGTGAGAGAGAGAGAATGTTCCCCCTTTCATGTATATATACAAACACACCATTTGTCTAGTGGGAAAAGACAAGAGCTGTGCATGTCCTGCGACAGAGTAAGAGACAACGGGGACGAGAGAGACACAATGAGGCAAGGGCACCCACGACTGGTCCCATGGCGGCCAATTCATTCTGCTTTACTAGCATTCTCACAGCAAAACATGCAAAACTTGGAGAATTCACACAGCTACTGTGTTAAGGTTTAAGAAGTGTACTCTTCCTAACCTAGTTTGTAACCACTCACATGTGCACAGCTATACCCTCCTCAAGTGTACGTGTACAGTTCGCATATGCCAGCCGAGTACATATTTCTGCACCCACTGGGTCATCATACTGAGCTGTATGGATGCCAGCAAATGCAGTGTTGCTGTGGTACAGGCTGTGTTGTGTGCCAAGGCTGTCAAGATTCTCCCAGATAGCACCTAGCTCCCTATGCCCAAGACAGGACATGATTGCACATGCCCCCCCCCCCCCAGCATTGTGTTGGATTTAAATATTCAGAGATGTAAAGGAACATGAATTTTTTTTTTTTTTTGCAACTAATGTACCCAAAATGGCTTGTTTTTGTGAAGATCTTCTTCTACATCTGAAAGTGCTTTGCAATACTGGTGTGAGGTGTGTGTGTGTGTGTGTGTGTGTGTGTGTGTGTGTGTGGAAGGGGGGTGCCGTTTTCTGCATATGAGGAGATTCAAAGACACCACAGTGAGATTTACAGAGAAGTACACAGAGGTTATGCACAGGGAGGTTAAGTGACTTGCTAAGGGTCACAAAATGAGTAAGGCCACAAGCTGTGGGAGTTTTGGGCAGCAGTGGCAGCCATTTGGGAGAACTGCCGGCTGTGCATCCGATGGCTGGCAGGGCCCATGGAGGGCAGGATAGGGTGTGTTGGGGGGTGGGAGGTGGAGACAGACCCCAGATGGGGACAGGGCATGATTGGCTCAGTGCTAGTGAGTAGGTGTGGGTGGGAAGAGCATTTGTATGACTGGTGTTGTGGGACCATGGATGGCATCACCTATGGCTGCACAACCGCAGGGAAAGTTGACTGGGTGTGGAATGACTGCAGAAGTCTGATGGTGGTAGCTGCAACAGGGAGGCATGGAACATTTCCCACCATGCCAGGGCAATCTGATTGCTGCATGGTTCATTTGACCAGCTCCTGGCTGGTCTAACTCTGACAGCCCATGTACCAGTCAGAGGGGTTTTCAGAATCTCAATTAACCGGATACTGCAGTGCTGCCCTGTCACAAGCCCCTCCTCTGCTGTGCCGCAATGCAGCATCTGTCGCAAGGCTAACAGAAGCCTGGCTGGTGCAGGTGGCCTCCTAGTTGGTACAGAAGGTGCCTGAAAATCTGGAAAGACACATGGGTGCACCAGTCCTTCTTGGTGCAAGCACTGTATACCATTCCTGATCGTTTGAAAATCGGGACCACATTGTTTCTGTGAGTTCATGTATCACTTGTCAGATTGCAAAGAATATCAAAAAAAACATAGTAAGTCTTACATGAACAAAATGATTAAAGTCACAAAACACAAAAAGGTCGAGAACAAGACCATAAAAATGTGTGTATTTTATGCTACAAAGAAATTCATAAACAAGTAAAATAAAGTATTACAACAATTACTTATGTTTCATGCAGGACACACAGGGCTTTGTGCAAAGCAAGTTATTACTAATTTGCTGTTTCACACAGGGCCCACAGGGCCATGCAGAAAGCAAGTTACAACCCATATCCTACTTTGAAACATGTTATAACTATTCTTATAAAGAAAATGATTTATCTTTTGCTTCACACAGGGCCCTGCACATAAAAAGTTACTGTATATGTCTGGCACTATAGTTTCTTAAACAGTAAGGAAATTCATGGCAAAAGCTACTATATGTTAATGCATACATTATGGTTACAAGACCAGAAATTGAGGGAAATGTAGTATTAGAGTTTTCAACCCTATCACCTACCCCCCCCCTCCATTCCCTACCCTCATGACTAAAGACTAAGCTTGAAGTCAGGGGCTATATCCTTTGAGTTTACTGATTCACGCTACAGGTCTTGAGCTATTCCCCATGGGGCTGCTGCCTATATATAGGTCCCATAATGTCTTGTATGTAGCAAACTATAAGTCTGGGGTAATGCACAACAGAACGTTTTCTTCATAGAAGGTCCACGGGATCCTACATGAAGCAAGCTAGTGGTCCGAGACCATGCTTAATAGGTATCTTGCTTCACATTGGCCAACACAAAACAAGATACAAGTCCAGTAATGTGCCCCATGAGCCTGCTGCTTCACTTAGATCCTATAGGTTTGGGGCCATGCAATATGGGTATGCTTTTTTTGACTATACAAAGCAAGTTCCAGATATAGCATGGCTGTGCCTAATGAGTCTGCTTTTAGTGTATGACAAGCACATCATATAAAGGACCTATGGGGCACCCATGGAGAATGCCCCTGGACCTATAGCTTGAAGCAGGGCCTTGAGGTTCATCCTTCTCCCCACCTCTGTGCTGCACGTTAGTGTGAGTTTTGGTAGATTGTCCCAAATTCTTGGTATGGAACTAGAACCAATGGCATTCTATGTTACAATTCCAGATGTGAGTGTGCAAATTGCTGAGCCACTGAAACAACACAAACAATGCAGTACCTGTACGCAGATTATGTAATGGTATAAATTTTGTATTTGCATCTATGACTTTATGGATAAGTATGAAAATGTGTGTACAATCATTAAGTGTCTTTTTTTCATGAAGTCTCAGTTAATTGTCGATGTGTAACAGAACACACTGTACGCACAGTCTTTAGTGCAAATGTCCTCAGAAGACACTAGATTAGATGAAACAAGGCTGAAACAACAGCAGAAATAAAATTAAACTCACTGTCTTATGAATTTTATGTTTCCAGCACTGGAGTTTCTATTGCAGTCAAGGACAACAATGGCAGCTTCGTCAGCACACTCTCCCTTCAGCTCTACAGTGTAAGTTTCTCATTAGGTATTAGAACTATGCAGACTGTAACACAGTGAGAGATATTTACATATTTGCATTATATGTACAGTAGGTTTATATACGTATGTATAGACAAATATACAGTATATATATATATATATATATATATATATAGTACTGATTAATGGATAATATCTCGCAAATTATGGTATGTCACAATGACCTATATTTTTTAAAACCTTGAAACAAGTCCTGGCCTCTGACTGGCCCACAATCAATCACTTGACATTGAAGGTTTCTGAACTAGTCACTAGATTCAAACAGAAACAGGTCAATAGTTTAGTCCGAAACTGATCAATAGTTCACTGGGCTAGGCTATAGTCTTTTCAACTATTGCCCAGTCTTTCTGTCAATCATCCTTCACCACATCCCCTCCACTTAGCTTAACTGACATCAGTTTCCCAACACCCTACCTTCATTTTTTTAATTAGATTAAAAATAGTCCCTGATTCAAGTGCCCCCCCTCCCCCGTTAATCATTCTTACCCTAGGATTACCATTTCCCTGGTAGTCCACTGGCCCATCAATTCCCTACTCACAACTAGAATCCATCCCACTCTTTCATTTTGCAGTCAGTACTCACATTACAAGCCAAAAAAGTGTGTTCACTTTTATTTTTTACCCTGCCTGCAGCGTGAGGTCCCAGGGGATGGGGGGAGCATGCAGGTCCTTTATGTCATGCCAGTGTCAGTGGACAGAACTTGTTGTGGTCTTCCCCAACCCTGTTTCCAAGTCTAATGGGCTAAGGAAACAAAAAAGATCTTTTGGTTACAGCAGGTTGGGAGAAAGCTCAAATGCACTCCCACTCAGAGCTCAATGACAGGTGATCTGAAACCTTTGTCAGTGCCAGCCAGCCCCAGGCCCCCTCACCATAAATGCTCCCTAGATCTGTTTTCATGTCCTTGGGTGTGAGGGAAGAAGTTACTTGTGCAGCTGTGTCCACTGACAGAAGGTGTTCACACTTGGCAGCAACAATAATCTTTTTTACAAATAAATATTTTGTTTTCATGCTCTCACTTTAATATTCCCTCCTGCAGTTTGAACAGTTCATGGGTTCATGGCTAAGTGGACACACTGTATTGTGCTATGCATACTGGGGGTGTGGGGGTGACATCAAACAAACCAAGCCATAAGATGGAAAACAAGCAGCAAAAGATAGAATCAGCTAATTCAACGCTTTAATGTTTTTGGTTTAAATGTGCTTTGCTTGGGAAACTTTATACTTACAAATCTCAGTTAATGTTATAATTAGGGCAATGTGGGGGGAGCAGGGAGTTTAACTCATGTAAGGTTTTTAAAAAAAAAAGATATCCAGAGTCATTTTGGGCTGCAGTGGGAAAATCTTGACCCCTTGGGATGAATTATTGTCTTCCAATAGTTATATTGCTATCTGCCTTTTGGCTTTGGGCAATATACAGTAACTATTATCAGGGAAAAGTAGATCCTTCAGGATCAATATTTTTCCACCATATGTCTTGACTCTGGTCAATATGTGTATAATATTTGTATAATACATCTATATATCTATAGATCTGTAATGATATGTGAGTGTATATGTCTATAAGTAGGTATATATATATATATATATATATATATATATATATATATAATACAGAGAGAGAGAGAGAGAGAGAGGATGTGCGATGGCTTGTGTTCAAATATGCCATTTATTTCCATGAATGAGGGGACCATAACTGATGAGTGGCAAAGCCACAAGTGAGTCATGAAAGTCCCGTCACCTCATGACTGGAAATTAATGGCATATTTAAACACAGTCCATTGTATGTTCTATCCATACAATGTCTGTGTTCTGTGTGACAATAAAAGGCAGGTCCACTGAGTATCATGTAATATCAGTGATATTATTACAGCGAGTACAGTACATTTGGGTGACTTCATACATACGGCTGCATTAATAGTGACTAGCACATAACAGCAATTGGGTGTTAACAGCACCCTCAGACATTCTAAATTCCCCCAGTATCAAAGTGGAACATGGAGTAGGAATCTTAGAAATGGGTGGGGGGGTCATAGCCCCCCACATGAAAGACAGACTAATTGCCTCATTAATTAGACCAACTGACTAAGTGCAGGTAATAAATCGGCATGCTGTATGGTGCTGGACATACATGTCGAAAGGCTGTGAGAATATGTACTGCAAAATCGTTAATTTGGGTATCGCTATGACATTGAGTTGCCGTTTTGTGCGTCACTTTTATGAAGTCGCTCATTTGAGGGTCACTCATATTCACTCACCGTATTGACATGGAACAAGTCCATTGTGGGATTGGCAGAATGGGCTGTCAGTCAAGTTGATTGTAATGTAGGGAAGAGAAAAATAAACAGTGTTATTTACCCATTGTGTGAATAACATCATTTATCTTTCACTTGGATCAGAGTCTTGGGAAAATAATACATTTATTTAAGTTGTGGAATCCCTACACACACATGTATATATATATATATATATATATATATATATATATATACACACATATGTATATATACATATATATACATATAAAACTTTGTTAATGCATTAATTAGGGTTAATCCGACAAAAGTAGTGAAATATGGCATTAGGGTTGCCAACCCTAATGCTCCGCCCCCATCCTGCAGTCAGCAACAGGAAAAACCATTACGGTTTGACCTCTCCTGTGTCTTTATAAATCAGGTGTGGCATGTGCCTTGGCATTGTCAACCCAAACTCTTACCCCAATATATCAGTAATTAAGCTGAGATGTGTACAGTATAATAGAATGGGGTGAACATTAGTGTTGACAACCCCGAGGCACACACTACACCTGATTTATGAAGAAACAGGAGTGGTGAAATCTTAATGGTTTATCCTATAGCTGCCTGAAGGGTGGGGTTGGGGTCTTAGGGATGGCAACCCTAACATCACCTTTCCCTACTTTTGTTGGTTTAACCCTAACTAATGCATTAATGAAGATTGTTGAAATAGTTTCTTACTTTTTGAAATAGTATAATCATATGTTCATTTGCCTGTGGGAGCACAGGGCCCTTTGGGCATTGCATTTCCATTGTTCCATAGATGCATTCTGCTTAAATAGAAATGTATTTCCTTCATTGTATGGCTTGTTCAAATTCCGGTGTTATCCTATGTGAATTTGTATTTTTTATTTTTTATGCTGTTTTATAATGCCCCTAAATAACTGGAGGGGTATATGTGCTATTATTGTAGTACTCATTAAGACCTTTCTTTAGATATACAGATTCCCCCTTAAGTCCAAATATTGAGGAAGTCATGTTTTGTTGCATTTCCAAAGTTATCCTATGGAGATTTGTACTTTTTATTGTTTTTTTTATTGCCCCTAAATGTTTAGTGGGGAATGTGTGTTATTCTTATAGTACTCATTAAGATCTTTCTTTTGATAAATGGATTGTCCCTTAAGTCCAAATATTGAGTGATTTATCGCTTGTTGATGTTCCAGTGTTATACTATGGAAATTTGTATTTTTCTTTTATATTGCCTCTAAATGTGTAAGGGGGAATATGTAATACCTGTTAAGACATGTGTGTTGATATCTACATTGTCCCTTAAGTCCAAATATTGAGGGAGTTATGGCTTGTTGAATTTCCAATGTTATCCTATGGGAATTTAACTCTTTTTTTATACTGCCTATAATTGTTTAGTGGAGGATTATGTGTTATTCCTGCAGGAATCATTAAGACCTTTGTTTTGATATATGGCTTGTCTCTTAAGTCTAAAAATTTTGGAAGTTATGTCTTAATAAAATTCCAATGTTATCCTAGGAAATTTTTCATTTTTATTTTTTCAATTTTTTTTTGTTGAGGGAGATATGGCTTGATAAAGTTCAAATGTGGGGGAAAAGACGAAGTCCAAAATCTATTTTTCATATGGGGCATTCTTTTTCTGTATGAGTGAAAAAAGTCATATGAAAAATGATGCCTTCATATGAAAAACGGAATGGGAAAAAAACTAAGTCCAAATTCTTTTTTATATGAGGACATGCATTTTTCATATGAATGAAAAAAAAAACATATAAAAAGGATTCCTTCATGCAAAAAAAGAATTTGAAAAAAAACAAGTCCAAATTATGTTTTCATATGAGGGCACTCTTTTTTCATATGAACAAAAAAAGGCATACCAACATTTTTCAAACTGTGTAAGCGTCCTTTTGGCACCATGCATTTCTGCTTAAAGTTGAACCAGCATAATATTTTGTGGTGATTTGCATATACAGCCCATGATGCTTTGCGTTATGGGGATATGTGTGATTTTGTATTTCTTTGAAACGTGGCTTCCCGGCCAATGCTCTTTGGGGTAACCCTTGCCTCAGTGCTTGTGCACTAAGGTTTTTTATGTTTTAGCTTGTTTTTGGTTTTTATTGGACTCACCACAACCCAACCCAGATAGACCAACTTAGGGTAGCTGGTTCATTCAACTGGGGTATCATACAGATGAGGCACATGATGAATCCTGGTACGGTGAAACACCCTTTGCAGACTGTGTGAGAGACCTTTTGGCACCATGCATTTCTGCTTAAAGTTGAAACAGCACAATATTTTGTGCTGATTTGCATATACAGCCCATGATGTATATGCAAACGTAATGGGGGTATGTGTGATTTTGTATTTCTTCAAAAAAGGATGCCTTCAGACAAAAAAAGAATGGGAAAAAAACTAAATCCAAATTCTTTTTTGTATGCGGACATTCTTTTTTACATATAAATAAAAAAAGCATACAAAAAGTAATTCTTCATACAAAAAAAAAGAATGGGAAAAAACGTATCTTCTTCTGAAGGTATTGGTCTTTTGCTATCTCACTCAAGGCTTCTCCAGTCATGAGATATCAACAGACCAAGACCTTCTCAAGAAGATAAAAATGATATATTATGCCATAGATACAGTATAATACATAGTTGGGCCCTCCTATCCATAGAAAAGGCCAGTATATATTTCCTCATATATCTACGAACATACAAAATTTGCCAGCAGAAAAAAGGCCATTTGGTTTCTCTAGTCTGCTCAATTATGCAGCTAGCAATCCTATTCTGCAGCTGCCCATCCCTCCTCACCCTCCCTCCCTCCCTTTATCCTTCCTTTTGCCCTGTCCCAGCCCCTTTTGAAGAATCCCACCATTTTACAGGCTACTACCTCTACTGTTAATGCGTTCCACCCTGCCACCACCCTCTCTGTGAAAAAGTGTCTCATTTCCCTCCTGAACCTTCCCCCCTCCAATCTCATGTCATGTCCTTGAGTGTCCCTCCCCACTCCCACCCTGAACAGCTGCTCCATACCAGTCTTGTTTATCCCTCTCATGTACTTAAATGGCTCAGTCATACCCCCTCTGTCCCTCCTCTCCTCCAGAGAGTAAATGTCCAACTCCTTTAGCCTTCTGTCATACAATAAGTTCCCCAGCCCCTAGATCATCTTAGTTGCTCTGCACTGCACCCCTTCCAGCAACTGAATGTACCTTTTCAGGTATGGATGACAGAACTGCATGCAGTATTCGAGATGAGGTCTAACTAGTGATCTATACAGTGGCAGAATCACCTCCCCCCTCCTCAGTGTTATTCCCCTTGCAATGCAGCCTAGCATCTTGTTGGCTATTGCTGCTGCCTTCCTGCACTGTGCCAGCTTGTTCATTGATCCCATGATGGCCATCCCCAGATCATTCTTCCCCTCAGTCTCCACCAGCCACACCTCCCAATTGGTAGCTTCTTCTTTAATTGTTTTCTCCAGAATACAGTTCCTTACATTTGTTGGCATTGAACCCAAGCAGCCAAGTGTCTGACCAGGTCTCCAGCTTATTCAGATCTTTCTGCAGACCCTGCCACCCCTCTGTCTCATCCTAAATGTCTGAAATAAATACTCCAAATAACACTTGCCCCAGCATCAAACCCTGTAGGACCCCATTCATTACTGCTCTTGGGGATGAGAATTCCCCTTCCACCACCACTCTCTGCTGCCTTCCATGCAGCCAGTTTGGGATCCATCCCAACATTTTAGGTCCCGCCCCTGTGCCTTTAAGTTTTATTCCAAGTCTCCCATGTGGCACTGAATCGAATGCCTTGCTAAAGTCCAGGTACAGGACATCCACTACATGGCCCTTGTTCACCTGCCTAGTCACCCAGTCATAGTAATCTACCAGGTTGGTTTGGCAGGATCTGCCTATGACAAAGCCATGCTGATTGCTGTCCTGTAGCCCATTGTATTCTAGCAAGGAAACCAGCTTCTCCTTCAGGATCATTTTTATTAGCTTCCCCACGATGGACATTCCCTGTTTCATCTTTGGGGCCACTCTTATGCAGGGGAACCACATGAGCCAACCTCCAGCCCATGGGTATGCATCCTGAATTCATTAAGGCATTGAATAGGCCTGCCAAGGGCCCCACCAGGATCTCAGCTAGCTCCTTCAATACCCTGGAGTGAATGCCATAAGACCCTGGTGCCTTGTTCACCCTCAGTGCCTTCAATCCCTCCAGGATGCTAGCTTCCTTGATCTCCCCATCCATCATTCCCTCCCCCACCTTAACTGCCCCCCACTCCCCTTGGGTAGCACTCCCTCTTTCTCCTTCATAAATACCGAGCAGAAGTAGTCATTGAGTGCTTCTGCCTTTTCCCTCCCCTTCTCTACCCATTCCTCATCCTTCCTAATCCTTATTATCTGTTCTTTACAGCTCCTTTCCTCCCTGACATACCTGAAGAACTCTTTTCTGCCTCTTTTATGCCTTGTGCCAGCCTTAGGTCTTTGGTGGCTTTTGGTCTTCTTACTGCCCTTGTCACCTCCATTGCCTCCTGCAGGGGTTCCTCCCAATCTTCCCCCTCACTGATTTCCTGCATCTCCTAAAGGTCTCCTTTCTCCTCCTCACCATTTCCACAACCTCCCTGCACATCCAGCTTGGCTTTTTTGCCCTGACCTTTTTACTCCAAGTCCTGCTACAGGAATTGGTAGCCTCCAGTATCCTCTTCTTTATGAGTTCCCATCTCTGATCCATGCTCATACTAGGCTGGATCCTGGCCAGGTATCCACTCACTACCTCCCCATCTTTGCAAAATCAACCTGCCAGAAATCCAGCACCTTCATGTTGGTTTCCACCCCCTCATTACCAATAATCAACCTGAACTATACTGAGTGATGGTCACTCCCCGCTAGTGGTTCATCTACCTTGATATCACTCACAAATTCCCCATTTGTGAGAACTAGGTCTAGGGTGTCCCCCCCCCCAGTCAGTCCTCTGACCATCTGTGTCAGGAAGCTTTCCTGAAAGGCATCCAATAGTAACCACTCCCTTTTACTGCTGATGGCTGGGGTTCCCCAGTCTATCTCTATCAAGTTGAAGTCTCCTACAACCACCATGCTCCCCTTCCTACATGCCTTTTTAATCTGCCTCGCAAGTTCCTTGTCTGAATTCTCTGACTGGGAGGTTGGCCTGTACACCACTACCAACCAGAGTCCTATTCCTGGAATCCTGGATTAGCAGCCATAATGACTCTGTTTCACTCTCCTCCCATTCCTCCCTAACTCACTTTAACCCCTCCCTTATGTATAATGCCACCCCCCTCCTGTTTTCCCTATCCCTGTGGAATATTCTGTATCCAGGGACAGACAGATCCCAATCATGGTATTCGGTGGCCCATGTTTCCATGATTGCTGCCTTGTCCACCCCCCCTTCCACCATGAGGGCCTGTAGATCATTCATTTTATCCCCCAGGCTCCTAGCATTCATGGTGACCACTTTCAATCCCTTCACCTTTCCTTCCCCAGCCCTCTGCCCTCCTCTTTCAGCATCCCCTTTATCAATTTTACTTAGTACATCACCCTTGTTCTGGGGGGTAAGCCTGCTCTGCTTTCCATCTCATGGCAAATGCATGCCCTCTTTCCACCTGCTCCCTCCTCTTCTAGTTTAAATGACCAGCTGCCTCAATGTACTGCCCAAGCTTCCATTTTAGCACCTTCTTGACCTCTTCATTTAGGTGTAGTCTATCCTTAGTGTATAGACTACTGTCCTTCCAGGTCTGTTCCCACCCTCCCACTTACCCATACCCTTTGGTGTGACACCGTTTGCTTAACCATTCATGAAATTTTCCAGTCCTTTGTTTTCTGGCCGTGCTCACCTTGGGCACTGGTAACACCTCAGAAAAAGTTACTGATCTACCCTCCCTCTCACAAAAAGTTTCCAGCTCCGCAAACCTCCTTTAGACAGTTAGTATATTATAGATACATAGATAAATAAACAGTGTCAGCAGATAAGGGCCTATGGCCCACCCAGTCTGCCCATTTGAGCTTGTAAGTTCAGTTATGTTTTCCTAGAAGTCTGTTGCCCTTTACCCCTGACTTCCAGAATTCCTTTATGTCTATCCCATGCATTCTTAAATCCCGTGATTGTTTCATCCCCCACCACTTCCTCTGGCAGGGTGTTCCACTTGTCCACCACCTGTTCTGTGAAGAAATTCTTCCTCACGTTTCCTCTGAATCGTCCTCCCTCCAACTGCATCCCATGCCCTCTAGTCCTGGAACATCTTTTTCGCTTAAAAATAGTGTATTCCTGCACCCTGTTCCTCCCTGTAAGATACTTGTATGTCTCTATCATATCCGCTCTCTCCCTCCTCTCTTCCAGGGAGTACATGTTCAGTTCCTTCAACCTGTCCTCATAGGACTTGTGATGCAATCCATGTGCCATCTTTGTTACCCTCCTCCGAACCTTCTCTACCCTGTCTATGTTCTTACATAGGTAAGGTCTCCAGAACTGTACACTGTACTCCAGGTGGGGCCTCACTAGTGTCTTGTATAGTGGAATTATGACCTCCCTTTTCTTGCTGGTGATGCCCTTGCCTATGCATCCCAGCATCCTATTTGCTTTACCTGCTGCCTTGTCACACTATTTCCCTACCTTGAGGTCATCAGAGATGATAACCCCAAGATCCCTTTCCTGCTTGGTGCATGCTATATCCTCACCCCCCAACTGATATATTGTGCCAGGGTTTTTGTGCCCCATATGCATTATCTTGCACTTCTTTGCATTGAATTTCAACTGCCAAACCCCTGACCATTCTTCAAGTTTCTGCAGGTCCCTTCTCATTCTGTCTACACCCTCTGGTGTGTCTACTCTGTTACAGAGCTTTGTGTCATCAGCGAACAGTGAAATTCTGCCTTCTAGGTCCTTCACAATGTCACTGATGAAGATGTTGAATAGAACCGGTCCCAGCACTGATCCCTGTGGTACCCCACTGGTCACTCTTCCCTCTGTGGAGTGACAGCCATTTACCACCACCCTCTGTGTCCTGCCGCCCAGCCAGTTACCTACCCACCACACTACTGTCCTGCCCACACCCATATTCCCCAGTTTGTGTAATAGTCTTCTATGTGGCACAGTGTCAAAGGCCTTGCTGAAGTCCAGATAGGCCATGTCCACTGCCCTCCCTTGATCCACCTCCCTAGTCACACAGTCAAAAAATTCAACGAGGTTGGTCTGACATGACCTCCCCCTGGTGAAACCATGCTGCATTGGGTCCTGTAGTCCACTGACAACTAGATGTTCCACCAATCTCTCCTTCAGTAGTGCTTCCATGATCTTCCACACTACTGAGGTGAGGCTGACTGGTCTGTAGTTCCCCACTTCCTCTTTGTTCCCACTTTTGTATAAGGGGACTACATCTGCTGTCCTCCAGTCTTTGGGTACCTCCCCTGTTTCCAGTGATTGGCTAAACAGGATAGCCAGAGGTTCAGCCACCACCTCTCTTAGTTCTTAAGGACTCTGGGGTGTACCCCATCTGGCCCTATTGCTTTATCAACTCTTATTACTTCCAGTTCCTTCAGGACCCTTTCTCACGTAAAGGGACTTGTGTCCATTTCTGCACCATTCTCACCCCTTGTACTCCCTTCAGTCCCATTACCCTCCTCTTCCTCAGTAAAGACTGAGCAGAAATACCTGTTCAATATGTCAGCTTTACTGTTGTCATCCCCACGCGGCCCCTATCCTCCCCTTCAGTCTCACTATCCCTCCTTTGCCTTTCTTTTTCACTTAGGTACCTGTAAAGGTTTTGTCCCTCTACCCACTGATTTTGTAATGTGTTCTTCTGTCTGAGCTTTGGCTTCCTTTACTGACCTCCCTGCCTCCCTTTGCTTCTCCTGGTACTTCTCCCTATCCCTTCTGCCTGTGTCTTTTTGTATTGCCTGAATGCAATCTTTTTGGCTTTCACTTTCTTTGCTACCTCTTTGGAAAACCATAATGGTCTCCTCTTCCTTTTCCTCTTGCTAACCTGCTTAATGCATAATTCTGTTGCTCTTGTAATCCCCATTTTAAATACTGCCCACTGTTCCTCAACCCCTGATTCCTGCCCCATTCCCCTTAATGCCTCTTTCAAGTATCTCCCCATTTTCCCAAAGTTTGCCCCCCTAAAATCCAGGATATGTGTTTTTGTGTGGTTTGGTTCTGCTCTTTCTGTGATTTCAAACCACAATGACTGGGGGTCACTGTTCCCCAGGTGCTCCCCCACTGTTACCCCCATCACACTGTCCCTTTTGTGAGCACAAGGTCCAGTATTGCCTTCTGCTGAGTTGGTTGCATGACCAGTTGCTTGAGGAAGGCACCCTGAAGGGATTCCAGGATAAATCTGCTCCTAGTCGATGCTGCTGCTGAGATGCTCCAGTCCACGTCTGGAATATTGACGTCTCCAACCAGTAGTACCTCACCCTTGTCTGCCATCCATTGGATGTCTAGCATCAGCTCCCTATCTGTTTCTTCCTCCTGGGCTGGTGGTCTATAGACCACACCTGTGTGGATGGCTGGCCCCATTTTCCTTTCCAGCTTAACCCACAGTATCTCTCCCCCATTTTATTCCTCCTGGATCTCTGTGGCCCTTATGTCATTTTTCACATACAGTGCCACTCCTCCTCCTCCCTTCCTACCTGCCCTGTCTATTCTAAATATGCTGTAGCCAGGTATGGCCATCTCCCAGTTGTGGTTATCATTACACCAGGTTTCAGTGATGGCCGCAAGGTCCAGGTCTGACTGCGCCATGGCAGCCTCCAGATCTTCCATCTTGTTGCTAAGGCTCCTAGCATTGGCACACATGGCTTTCCATGATTTGACCTCCCTAGACTGTTTCGCTGTTCTACTCCAGCCCCTTCCTTGGTTGTCCTTTATCCGTGGTTCTCCTTGCTGTCTGCCCTTCTGCTGAATTTCTCCCCTTTTCTGCCTATCCACCTCTTGGGCACTAATCTCCATCTTTTGCACACTGCTTTGTAGAGATAGCCACTCCTCCAGTTCACTGGTTCCACTGCTAGCTGTGGGGGGTGAGCAAGTAGGTACCCTCCTTGCTGACCTGCCACCCCCCTTTGCTAGTTTAAATGCTTGTCAATGTAGCATTTAAACATATCATTGAGTGCTTGGATTCCCCTCCAGGATATCAATTAGCTAATTACACTATATTAATGGTTTATTAACACCTTAAAACACATTAATATCTAACAGGCACTATACATATATCTCTATATACATACTACCACGATATTACTGTGTAATTAACACCTTAATAACACATTACTTTCCAACACACTACAAATAACCCCAATAACACATACAAGACCCTTGATAACACTTGTAACAAGCCCCTTAATAGCACATGTAACAGCCACCCTATCTACCCCTCCCAACACTATGGAAAAACATAGGACACAGCAAAAAAATGGGCAACCTACTGCACAAACTAAAATAAAAGATGGCAAAGTCCTGCATACTCATTAAATAATACTATCTCAGGGTCAAGTAAGCTCATAAGGACCACTTGCCCATTGGGCTCATGGCTTTTTTTTTTATTTGACCTCCCACACAAAGGACACCCCTAGGAGGCATATGCCAGGAGCGGTCCAGCCCCTAGCCTTACTGTCTGCTGAGCTTCACTGATCTTAACTGACTACTGTATCCACTACCATAATAGTGGTCAGCTAATAGAAAGCTCTCAGCTGAAAACAACCAGAAGCAACAGCTTAGACACAAAGGGCAACCCTAGGAGGCATGCACCAAGTGAGGTCCAACCCCTAGACCTGATGTCTGCTGAGCTTTGCTGATCTTCACCAATTGGGAGAGAGAGAGAGAGAGACCAATCACCATGGAAAGGCAGACTCTGACAGGCACAGAAGCAGGGATTCCGTGACAGCAGTTCTATCTGGGTGAATTTCCCTTGAAGTGCACAGTCTGGTCTCCTTTCTCTATGGAGGCTGCCTCTCTCCTCACTTGCTCTGCTAAGACCCAGGCAAGTGCTGCTCTCTCAGCAAAAGTAGCTGTTGAAAGACTTACCCAGAATTACTGGCTACTGTATGTAAATCAACATTTGTACTGCTGTACCCACTACTGAAATAGTGGCCGGCTAAGAGAAAGTTCTCAGCCAAAAGCAACACAAAGGGCATCCCTGGGAAACATATGCCAAGAGCAGTCCAGCCTCTAGCTTTACTGTCTGCTGAGCTTCACAGCGGGGGACTATCTTCTGCCTATTACATTCTTATTACACTCCAATTTTTTGTCCACTAGCAACACATATGATTATCATTTGCTGCCAGCACTGTAGAACACTCTTTATTTTATTTTTATTTATTTATTGAAATATAATCAGAATTATAATCCTTTGAGTCATAGACTCTTTTGCAAAGGCTCCACGTCAGATATAGGGGGTGGAGGGCAAACAAGTACAGGAATATACATACAGACAAGCATTCTTGACAAAACAGTGCTGGAGACACAGTCCAGGCATTAACTTCGATAAAAAAACTGGTGACAGACATAGGCAGCAAGTCAAGTTTGATGGCCTCCACATGACTAAGGAGGGGGTTAGGCCATTGGGCCAAAATTTTGATGTCCATGTGGGAAATTTAAATGAATGGAAATGTTGCCTGTAGACATGGCTGCTGTCCCATATATTGGGAAATACACCACCTTAAAGCACAGCTCCATGAAGCTTGGGGGGAAATCAAGCTCCTGTGTAACCACCTACAGGGAAACTTCTCCATTGGGAGTGCACCTCCAATTTGCTGGCACCAAACCAGGACACCCCTCCCCCAGAGAACAACAGCTGGCAGCTGGTAAATGGAAAAGGATACAGTACTCAGGATCATGTCCAAAGCAAACAAAACACAATTCATACGGCAAACAGGTACACACCTCTAGCATCTGTACCATCCAAGACGAGAGCAGAATCCTCAGATCAACAAAAAAAAAAGAAAAAATGGGCGAACAAAACACCAAAATCCAAAGGCAACAGTAAACAACAGGAAAAAACATAACTCTAGGGGACGCCATTATCCATGGTGTGGATCCCCACCTCAACCATAGTGAATGAACAGATGTGTGGGTCAGATGTCTACCAGGAGCGTTTGCTTGGAAGGACACTGACCGAATAGTCAACATAATAAAAGCAGAAGCAAAGGGCTTAAGCATCCTGCGCCACCTAGGGACCAATGATTTTGCTAGTGAGTTGGTGGAAAAAGTTAAAGAGCACATTGCCCAGCTTGGGGAGAAATTGGTTTTCCTTTCATCCAGCATCGCTGTATTAGAGATTCTGCCTGTTTGGGAAAAGAGGACAAACAGGCAGAAAATCAGAGATAGTGAGATAGGGAAGCTAAATGCTTGGATCAAGGACTGGTGCCACACCACAGGGCATCACTTTGTCAGAAGCTGGGACAACTTCTGGCAAAGGGAATTCTTCGAGTTTGATGGCCTCCACATGACTAAGGAGGGGGTTAGGCAATTGGGCCAAAATTTTGATGTCCATGGGGGAAATTTAAATGAATGGATGAAGAGTTGTTGGCAGCACCAAGACAAGATCACATAGAGCCTGCCATCTCTCCCCCACAAGCCAGCACCAATCCCACTGAACACTCCATAACTGCTGTCACATATGATGGTAAACATGCTATGCTGTCAGTGTCTGCGAGTGACAAAAAAGAGGTTATGGGGAAAAACAACATAAAGGGAGGTATTACAAATAGAGAAGCTCATCAGGAATGGAAGGCCTTACCTCTCAGTGTGCACAGTCTGGCAAACAAGATGCCAGACCTCACTGCGACAATTATGGAGGCAAGACTGGAATGGATTGCCATGATCAAAACATGGTTCATGGGCAACAATGATTGGGAGGTAACTACCCTGGGTACAACTTGTTCAGAAGGGATCAAAATGAGAAAAAGGGAGTGGGGGTATATATTTATGTTAAAAGCTCCATCAATGCTACAGAGATTCAGCAAGCACAAGACAGAACCAAGGACCTATGGATAACAATCGGGGCCAGAAGCAGGGCACCCATTTGGGTAGGGGCATCCTACAGACCCCCGAATAAGGAGGAAGCCAGAGACAAGGAAATTCTGGAAACCATTCTCTGGATGTCAGACAGAGGGGACATGGACACGGTGCTGGTGGGGGACTTCAATCTGCCAGACATTGAGTGGAGTTCCCACACGGCAGCATCAGAAAGAAGCAGGGATTTTCTAGTTGCACTACAGGGGGCAGGCCTAGATCAACTAGTTTAGACACCCACAAGATGTAACACAATCTTAGACCTAGCCTTTGCTAATAGCGAAATGGTTCGGGTCATCAAATTGGGAGAACGCCTGGGAAACAGTGACCATCGCACAGTATGGTTCAGGGTTAAGAAGGCAGAGGTCTCCACACACTCTAAACTGAAGGTCCTAGATTTCAGGAGGGCAGACTTCACAAAAATGAAGGCCTGCCTAAAGGACAATCTTATTAACACAATGAAATGGAATGTTGATGAGTGCTAGACTAGACTGAAAGATGCAATAACCTCAGTCATGTCTCAGCATGCCTGTTAGGTTAGAGAGAAAGAAAAGAGGAGAAACCCACTATGATTTACCAAAGAGGTGGCAACCATGGTGAGGGAAAAGGACAGAACCTTCAGAAAATATAAGGAATTAGGAAGCAAGGATAACAAAACAGACTACAAAGTAAAACTGAAAGAAACAGGGAAAGTGATAAGAAATGCAAAGGCACAGACAGACATAAAGTTAGCTCAGGGAGTAAAAAAAGGGGACAAAGCATTCTACAGGTACATATGAGAAAAAAGAAAAACCAAGGAATGCATTGTTAAAATCACAAAAAAATATTGGCAGCCTACAGAGCAAGACAGAGAGAAGGCAAACGTACTGAATGAGTATGTCTGCTCTGTCTCCACAAAAGAGGCAGACAGTGGTGGACCAGCACTAGACAGGAAGAACTGTCCTGCTGGGGAACTAGACATAGCTTCTATCACATAGGAAAGTGTCCTGGAGGAAATCAACAAGTTAAAGGTGGAAAAAGCTTTGGGGCCAGATGGAATACTCTGTAGAATACCTAAAGAATGCAGGAGGAAACTGGCAGCCCCCCAGTGATGCTCTTCACCTAGTCATTGAACAATGGAGAGGTTTTGGAAGACTGGAGGTGGGCAACTGTATTACCACTCCACAGGAGCGGGAGCAGCTAAGAGCTAGGCAACTACCATCCAGTTAGTCTTATCTCAGTCATGGGAAAACTAATGGAGTCCCTGCTGAAGGAAAGAATTGTTGATTTTTTGGAGGAAGGTGCTCAGCTTACCCAAAGCAACATGGCTTCACAGCAGGGGGGTCCCGCCAGACCAATCTGATAGATTTCTTTGATTGGGTCACCTGAGTATTGGATCAAGGTAGAACGGTGGATGTAGCTTACCTGGACTTCAGTAAGGCATTTGACTCAGTTCCACACAGGAGACTAGTCAAAAAACTGGAGAGCATGGGAGTCGAACCTGAGGTAACAAATTGGGCGAGAAACTAGTTTACAGGGGAGAACACAGAGGGTTTTAGTGAACGGAACCTATCAGAGGAGGGTAGTGTGACTAGTGGGGTCCGGCAGGGTTCAGTTCTAGGGCCAATTCTCTTCAACATATTCATCAGTGACATTGCTGCTGGATTGAAGGGAAAGGTATGCCTGTTTGCAGATGACACCAAAATAGGCAACAGGGTAGACACATCGAAGAGGCAACATAGCATGGAAGCTGATCTCTGTAGGCTGGAAGAATGGTCAAAGATCTGGCAATTGAAATTCAATGCCAAAAAGTGCAAAGTCATGCACCTAGGAAAATGTAACCCAGGGAAATTGAACTTGTTAGGAGGGGAGCAGTTAGGGGCTACAAAGAAGGAATGTGACCTGGGGGTGATCATATCAGATAATTTCAAGGTCAGTAGGCAATGTGAGAAGGTGGCACTGAAAGTTAGTGGCATCCTGGGATGCATCAGAAGGGGCATCACAAGCAGAAGGAGGGAAGTGATCATTTATTTATTTATTTGTTTACCAGGTGGGTGCTCTGATCCCAGTGACCATTTTCAGGCATGACCTGAGCCACTTAGGTGGTACATCTAGTACAATACACAGTTAGTTTACACATACAGTGGAGCGGAAAAACAATCGCCAAGTTACAGCACAGAGAATGAAGATACAGTAGCAGTATAGCAGACATACAGATTCAATTGATCATTGTCTCCAGGACATTAGCTGCTCTAGAATTCATCTTTTAGCAATAAATGCATCTGTGTTACTAAACTAGCCATATGCTTTAACTGGGCTGTCCAGCAGACATTTATCATCACTTAGTATAGCATGTGCATAAGGATCTATCTAACATTACTTCCTGGATGTTCCATTTGAATGTGTGAGGTGAAACTGGAACCTGCAGTTCATTAGGAAGGGAGTTCCATAGCTTGGGTGCTGCACTGGAGGAGGCTCTCCTTCCCAGCTCAGTATTAAGTCTGGATCACTCCAGTAGTCGACAACCAGAGGACCTCAGTTCAAGTCTCTTACTTTTTAGCATCAGCAGCCCCACCAAAGGTAATTCTGTCCCTTCTTGCAAAGTTTTTGATATTTGAGCACTCTGGGCATGAGGTTTCTCTAATCGGAGGGGGGAGCCATCCCAGAGGTTGGTAGAGATGACAGTGTTGAGAATGATATGGGGCTAGGGTGACGAATCTGTATATGTTGTTTTAGGCTGTGCTCAAGTGATTTAGTAGAGAAGGGGGTGTGAGGGCATATTACTGGAGAGCAGTATTCAGGTATGGGGGGAGATGACTCCTCCCAATCACTACTCTAGTCTAAGGGGACAGGAGGTGGCTAAGTCTGTAACACATTCCTTTTCGTTGGTTCACCTTCTTTATTGCTGAACTGATGTGGTACTCAAACAAGAGAGCAGGGTCAAGTGAGATCCTGTGGTATCTGAAGTCTCTTACCTGCTCGGGGGTTGAATCATCAGGGTTTAGTATTTTGATGGCTTTAGTGTTGTTGAGGGTACACTTCTACAGCTTTGGCTTGGAGCCAAACAACATACACTTTGCTTTCTTAGTGTTTCTGAGAACCTGTGCTGTGTGAATCAGTTTACAGTTGCTGTAAAGTCTGTGTTTAGGTCAAGGTTTAACCCAGAGAGGCTGTTTCCACTTTAAGTCATTTGGGTACATTATTCTGTTACAGTTTAAGGGTTCAGCAAGTAAGGGGTTAACAAAAAGAGAAAACAATAAGGGACCTAGTACGGAGCCCTGTGGTACACAAGTCCGCACTTGAAGGGGGGTTGATTGGGCATGCCCTATTTTCACCAGCTGGGTTCTGCCAGTTAAGTAGTTTTGTACCCAGTTAGTGATGTTGTTGGGAAATCCAAGGGAAGATAGGGTGTTTTGTAATATCGCATGGTCAACCATGTCAAAGGCTTTTGATAAGTCTATGAATAAAGTCCCTTTGAGGCTACCTTCGTCTGCTTCACTGAGCACATCGTCCGTGAATTTGGTAAGTGCAGTGACAGTGCTAAAGCCCCTATGAAACCCATGTTGGTCCTTGGATAGCAGGCTGTTTTTTATGAATGTGCTCCAATAACTGATGGTGGACCACTTTTTCAAGTATTTTTCCCATGTAGGACAGTATAGATACAGGTCTATAGTTATCAGGAAGGTGCGGGTCACCAGCCTTAAATATGGGGACTATTCTGGCTTCTTTCTAGAGTGCTGGCACCTTGACAGTGTTCAAGGAAAGGCTGATTATGTGCGAGAGTGATTTCACTACAGCTGCCGATGCTAGCTTAAGGAATTGTGGTGTAAACCCATCACTTCCTGTGTTGCCCGTGTTGGGCAAAGACTTTAGGAGGCAATATATCTCTGACTGAGATGTTACTTTGAAATAAAAAGGTGGAGTGATGGTTGTTTTACCCTGCTTAATGATGCTCTGAAATGTGGTGGGAAGCTGGGTTAGGTAAGAGCCTAGGTTCGAGAATTTTCTGTTCATGAGGTTTGCCACAGTCCCCTGTATCAGTCCCTGGTAAGGCCCCACCTGGAGCACTGTGTCCAGTTTTGGAGGCCACACCTGAGGAAAGCCATAGATAGGTTGGAGACTGTACAGAGAAGAGCAACGAAGATGGTGCAGGGCTTGCAACAGAAACCTTATGAGGAAAAACTCCACGAACTCAAACTATACTCTCTAGAGCAGCACAGAAATTGGGGAGACATAACTGAGACATTTAAATACATTAAAGGCAAAAATAAGGTACAGGTGCAGAATTTATTCCAGATAAAGGACTATAACAGGAAAAGAGGGCATGATCGTCTCCTTAAGGGAGATTGGTTCAGGAGCAACATGAGGAAGTACTTCTTCATGGAGCACATTGTTAATCAATGGAATAGCCTGTGGGGGTGGTGGGAGCAAAGACAGTGGGGGAATTCAAGTGGACATCGGACAGACATTGTGGGATACTCACACAAGCGGCTAGGTAGGGGGGTAGATAACCAAAGGGAGACTTGATAGATCACATGGTTCCTATCTGCCAACAACTTCTATGTTACTATATATTTCTTTCATGTATACCTCACTTTGCAATAATTTATTCTCTCTCTCTTCATAGACATATAGATATATATCTATATACAAATATTGACTGATGTTGAGGGCAATAGTGGGGAAATATTGACCCTGAGGGATGAACTATTGCCTGACAATATTTATATTGCCTGAAGCCAAAGGCTGGGGGCAATACGGATATTGGAAGGCAATAGTTCATATGGAGAGGTCACATTTTCTGTCTATGGCCCAAAACAACTGGGTTCAGTGTATGTTTTATAAAAACCTTTCCTGTGTAAAGCTCCTACCCACTTTAAGTGGCTGGAGTCATAAATAAAACATTCCTCACTTGCAAATAGCTTTAAAACAATTAAAGGGCTACCTATCCTCACTCTTACAACCAAAATGTACCTTTATTTTTAAAATGAAGAGCAGAAGCCCCTTCTCTTATCTTTTTTTAGGTTGCTTGCAGTTCTCCATGCCAATTTAGGGGATCCTAGTACATAGTTCCTTGAAAAAAGGATATACTACTAAGGGGAAGTGAGGTTCCCTAATAGCAAAAAAAAAAAGCATACACAATTTCAACAGGGAGGGAAAGAAACATGTGGGGAGTGGTGCAATGCACTGGCTGTGGGGCAGCAGTCTTCTGGGAGACATTCTGGAGGCTGCGATGCTGCCCTATTTGCAGACACCTCTGTGCTCTGAGGGAGGAGGTGGCCTGTCTCCAGGCTGATCTGGCAATGAGTAGGGAAACCTCCTCCCCCCATCCAGTACCTGGCAGGGGATTGTGAAATCTCCTCCCCCACCAAGGGACCACCAGGGCCACAGCCACTGCCTCAGAGGTTGCCAAGAATAAGGAGTGGTTGGACTACGGTGGGTTCAGGAAGGTTGAGGATGGTGGAACAGAGGCACATCCCACCAGATGTATCTTTCTACAATTCATATTCCTTTCTGGCAGAGTGTAATTCCTCTATAGAGGCACCCGCAGTGGAGACCAAGGATGATGCTGGGAACCTCCACAAAGTTGACCCACAGGAGGGTGGCATGGGATCCCACAGAGGAAGGAAACAACTCCTGGTGGGTGAGTTAATAGTTAGGGGGTAGAACTGGGGGAGCGAGGGGTGAGGCAGGTAAGGTGCTTGCCTCATGCCATGGCATGGAGGGACAGGAAGTGAATCCTCAGGATCGTGGGAGCAGCTGCATGGGAGAGGGAGCTGGATGTCATTATCCACCTAAGGACAAATGACCTAGCTAGGAATGGGATCAGAGCTGTGCAGGAGGAGTTTGTTGAGTTGAGGAGGGGCCGTAGACAAGTAGCATGCACAGTAACCTTCTTGGATGTGCTGCCTGCCTATGGCATGGGTGATGCTAGATACTCTGCTGTCTGTGATTCAATGAACGGTTGAAAAACTGGTGTGAAGCACAGGGTTTTTGCTTCATTGAGGACTTGGGGTCCACCTGGAGGGATACAGGCCTAAACTGACATGATGGTCTGCATCTGTCTGGGAAAGGAACCAGGATCCTAGGTGATAGGTTTAAATGCTTCATTGGCAAGCTTTTAAACTAGCCAAGGGGGGAGGCACTGAAAAGGAGCAGGAATTCCTAGCCTCCCCCCACAAAACATGGTACTTAGTGAGGTTAACACCAAGGTAGAGAGGTCAATAGTGGGCATGGCAGGGGTAAATGGAGAAAAAGACAAAGGCATTAAGTACAAGGATGAGGCTAAAAGTGATAAGGCCATCTCAAAATGGAGGGCGATGATTACCAATGCCCATACTCTGGGTAACATGCTTCCTGAACTAGTTGCCTTGATGGAAGAGGAGTACCTGAATATCGTGGCAGTCACAGAATCATGGTACACAAAGAACCATGACTAGGATGTCAACATAAGAGGGTACACAATCTTCAGTAGGGACAGGGAGGGTAAAAGAGGAGGAGGAGAAGTAGCTGTACATAATGGAAGGGATCAAAGCAACAGAACTGAAGGATAAACAGGGAGGAGAGGAGGCACTGTAGGTCACCTTGGAGACAAGAAATGGCACTACAATCTGCACAGGGGTTGTATACAGACCCCTGTCTCAGGGGAAGACATGGACAAAGAAATTATAGGAGGCATACTTATAATGGCAGAAAAAGGGGAGATAATGTTTATGGGAGACCTGAATATGCCAGATGTTAACTTGAGCAGATTTGCTGCAGCCACATCCAAGAGCAGAGTCATTCTCGATGCCCTACAGCGGGCATGCTTCAGGCAGCTAGTGTTGGAACCCACTCAAGAAGGAGCAGTCTTAGACCTGGTACACTCAAACAGGGATGTTGAGAGGATCTCAGATTTAGAAATGGGTAGCCATCTGGGAACACGCAACCACCAAACAGTGTGGTTCACAATAAACACAGCCATTGAGTCAAGCCATTCAAAAGCAAGGGTACTGTACTTTCAGAGAATGAGAGAGTGACTAAGGAATGCACTAGCTAAAGGGCAGGAAGGAGAGGTGGAGGAACAATGGGGCAAAATCAAAACTGCCATCACAGAGGCAGCAAGCCTTTGTGTGAAGCAAATAAACAAAACAAAGGAAAAAACACTGTGGTTCTCAAAAGAGGTGGCAGGGAAGGTTAGGAAGAAAAAGATGTCATTCAGAAAGTATAAAGAATCACAGAAGAAGCAGGAAAGAGAACTTTATCAGTTAAGACAGAAGGAAGCAGGGAAGGCAATCAGAATAGCAAAGGCCCAAACCAAGGAAAAGATAGCCAACTCAGTTAAGAAGGGAGATAAAACCTTTTATAGGTACTTTTGTGAGTGCAGAAAGACCAAGGGAGGGATAGTGAGGCTTAATAAAGGGGAGGGTGGTGTGTGGGCAGAGGGTGACAGTGAAAAGGCAGAGATACTGAATGGATACTTTTGTTCAGTATTCACAAATGAAGAGGAGGGGGATGTACTTTAAAAAAACAATAGAAACACTATGGATAGGAGGGTCAATACCAGTCCATTCATAGAAGAAAGGGTCCTGAAAGAACTCCTAAAACTCAAGGTGGACAAGGCAATGGGGCCTGATGGGATTCACCCCAGAATTACGAAAGAACTGAAGGAGAACTAGTGACACCACTGACTACCCTTTTTAACAAATCATGGGAAAATGGTGTGGTACCTGATGACTGGAGTAATGCAGATGTGATTCTCCTTCACAAAAGTGGGAGCAAGGCAGAGGCAGGAAACTACTGACCTGTTAGTTTGACCTCAGTGGTAGGGAAAATGATGGAATCACTCTGAAAGAAAGAATTATTGAGTACCTAGAGGCCAGCAGGGCACAGGACTCAAGGCAGCATGAATTCACAGCAGGAACATCATGTCAGATGAATCTAATAGATTTCTTTGACTGGGTTACCAAAGTAAGCGGACCAGAGAAGGGCTGTGGGTATGACCTACCTAGACTTTAGCAAGGCATTTGACATAGTCCCACATAAAAGATTAAACAAGTTAGCCAGCCTGTGAGTGGGTCCCAGGTTTGTAGCCTGGGTAAAAAATTGACTGGACAACAGGATACAGAGGGTAATAGTAAACAAAGTCAACTCCGAAGAAAAGGGGGTTACTAGGGGGGTACTGCAGGGTTTAGTATTGGAGCCGGTCCTCTTTAATGTCTTTATAAGTGACAATGCAGAGGGACTGGAAGGAAAAGTATGCCTCTTTGTAGATGACATAAAGATCTGCAACAGGATGATACACAAGGGGGTGGAAATGATGAGAAAGGACCTGGCAAGGTTGGAGGAATAGTCAAAGTATGGCAGCTTAGATTAAATGCAAAGAGGTGCAAAGTAATGCACCTGGGAAATAAAAACCCAGGGGAAGAGTACACAATGGAGGGAGGTACTAACAACAACAAAAATGGAAAGGAACCTACGAGTATTCATATCAGATGACCTAAAGGTAGGCAGGCAATGTAAGAAGGCAGTAAGGAGGGCTGGGGGGATACTGGGATGCATAGGGAAAAGTATCACCAGTAGAAAACTGGAAGTTGTCATTCCTCTGAACAGACAATTGGTGAGACCCCATCTGGAGTACTGCATGCAGTTCTGGAGACCCCATCTCCACAAGGACATAGACAGGATGGAGGTAGACCAGAGGAGGCAACTAAAAATGGTGCAGGGTCTGCACCAGAAACCATACCAAGAAAGACTAAAGAAGCTTAATATGCATACCCACGAGGAAAGGAGGGAGAGGAGGGACATGATAGAAACTTTCAAGTACCTCAAGTAAATCAACAAAGTCCAAGAGGGTAGCATCTTTCAGAAAAAGATATGTGCAAGAACAAGGGGGCACAGTTTGAAGATAGAGGGGGACACATGGGCAATGTGAGGAAGTATTTTTTCACAGAGAGGGTTTTTGGAAACATAGAACGGCCTTCCTGAGGAAGTTGTGAGGTCAAAAACAGTGGGGGAATACAAAAATACATGGGACAAACATAAGGCAATTATAGTGGGGGGTAGGAGGAAGTAGACTGTCAGTTAACTAGGATCTGCAGCTTATTCAATAGGTAGAGAAATGGGCAGACTGGGTGGGCCAAGCGGTCCTTATCTGCCATAAAAGTCTATGTTTCTCTGTAATTTCTCTACAGTCTCTTTGAGGGTTGTCAGGTTGTTGTTCACCTTCGTAGCCCTCTGTTACATCGCTTTGAACTACTGCAGTGCTCCACCCCCAAAGTGCTCAAATGCAGCAAGGGAATAGGAAAACAAATTAACTTTTTTTTTCAGACCAAGCCTACTGTTTGCAGCTTGGGCTGTCAATACACTTTGTTGCCGTGGCATGGACATTATACTACGAGTTGCAAAACCTGTTTTCACTAACTCATCAAATGGGGTTCGGTAGCATGAAAACAAATATTCTTTACCTTATGGTAAAGTGAGCTGAGTGTGTGCTGTTTGCTGCTGAAGCCACTGACCCTGATGTGCTTTGTTTCCCTAGCCCAGACTGGCAAACAGGGTAAGGGGTCATATTATTATGCTGTCAACCACTGAATTTGCTTTCCCAATCCAGCAACCAGTATTACAGTTAGGTAACAGAACAATAAAATTGAATTGTGTTGGCAGCCATGGAAACAGTGAAGTGTGAGCAGTGCTGTGGCAATCTTTGCTCGTAATTCACTGTTTGAAATCCACCAATGACTTTCTTAATCTAGTCTGTGCTATAACAGAGTCAGTGGCAGGCTGTGAAATCAAATTTAAAAGACAAACATAAAAAAATAAATGACTCTCGGCAGCAACATTAGCAACTCCTACTTTAGGGGAGTCCCCTGCAACACTTCTTTTCTGAGGGAACCCCACTCACTTGGTAGTCACAACACAGTGAAAGTAAACCAAATCAGTGTACCTGAAAAAAAAGCAATAATAAAAAGACTGGTCGATAATTAAAAAAAAAAAACAGATATACTGTAGTGTTCTTGTGGTTTTGAAAATCTCACAGAATGGATGCCAAGTAGTACACAGAAAGGCTGAGAGATGAGTGGTGTAGGGTTGACTGGCTGACCGGGCAATAGTTCACCAAGACTATTGCCCTGTCTAGTGAACTATTCGGCAGTTTCAGTTTAAAACTGATCAATAGTTCAAAACAACATCATGTGGCTGGCTTTATACCAATCAGATACCAGGGGCAAAATATTCAAATGGTTGCACCAGGTGCAAACTGTTTCCACCAGAATTGCATTACAATAGTGTCAAACTGTGATATTCAAATGAGGAAATATTACCAGCGCAAGGTGTTAGCACCAGTGCTAAACATAATGTATGCACTGGTCCAAGGGAGTGGTGGGGACATACATACTGGTGCTCCGAGATATTCAAAACAATAGCGCCATACTATGGCTGGTAGCGCGACATAGAGCATGGTGCTATTTACTGCTGACAAAAAGCAGGCGGCAACCAGTGGAAAAGTAGGGATGGGTGAGGGGAGCATAGACACAGCAGCACCACTTCCAGCATGGTGCACCCAAGTGGCAATCTAGTGCTCTAGTGGCCCTCCCTTCCTGAACCCCTGATGTCCCCATTTGCATAACATTGGAAATGTCCCCCATTCATTAGTGGATCAGTGGCCTCCCCTTCCCAAACCCCAATGTCCCTGTCTGCAGAGCTCTGCATAAACCCCCAGTTAATAGTGGAACATTGTTCCCCCCTCACTGAAACCTGAACCCTCCGTTGCCAAAACTGAATAGCACGCACACAGCATTGGCAGTCCAGGGGCCCCCACCCCTACCCCAGCAGGTCATTTCCACCAACCCATTCCCCCCCATTCCAACAGAAAGCCAGTGCCGGCACAGCCGTCCTCACTACCCCCAAAACATGCCACCAGTACCTTTACTCTATTGTATGTGTGACATTTCTCTGTGTGTAAGAGCATGGCACTGTGCACTAATTGTTATGGACTATATTGCAAGGCTACAGCATGTTTCTTGCTATTTGAACAGCATACAAACATAATTCTGCATATGTTTTTGTTGTTTAAACATATCCCATGATATGCGTGCAATAACCCACAGCAGGGTGTGGGTATATAGGCATTTAATGCATGCCTGGAGTGCTTTGAGGACACTCAGACTACAGCCTTATGCCTCACAATGCACCCCAGGCATGCTTTAAATACCAATAAACCCACTTCCTGTCATGGGTTATTGCTTACATATACATCTCACAACATGTATGGTGGATTGGGTTTGGGAGGGGCAATGGACCACCTACCTAGGGCCATGCACACCAGCATTAGTGCATGCAGTGTGGGTTAGGTCACTCATGCAGTCCTGGCCTCTAAGGGTTGCACCCACACATCCTCCATAGACCATCCATGACCTCTTACTAAAGAATCCAGAGGGGGGGACAGTTCTGCACGGACATCGGGCTCTGTTTGTGTTTGTTTCCCTGGCCTGTGGCTCATGTTGCCCCTGGATTTCCCAGCTGTTACTGCTCTCAGCAGGGTACACTGAGTCCTATCCCTTGACTGTCCCTGATTATGAGGAACGTCCATCATTTTACCCCCTCAAAATAGCTCCATCCCACATTTGTCCTTTGAGGACATGATACTGGTCACATAAGGTATATGCAGGATGGGCACACCTTACTGCATGTGTATTTACCATTCTAGGAGTCTGACTCAGGCATATGCATTTTGCTGGTCAGCATACTGCCTTCCACTGTGTTCTGCACATGTATCTCCATGTTTGCATCTGTGTCCCTTACTATGTGGAAAAGTGGCCCTCATTGTCCCTCATTTTGCGTGTCTGCGTCTCTCATGTCAGTGGTGGATGGTTCAGAGGTATGCACTTAGTATGCCTGCTTACATCCATGGCCTGCAGCTACAATACTGTTTCTCAGGTCTGGCATACAGGTGGAGCTGTGTACAACTCCCAGCCTGCAGCTACTGACCTGTAGTTCCTATCAGACCTACAGGTGGAGCTGCGTGCACCTTTCTGCCTGTAGCTACCGACCTGTAGTTCCCAGCCTGCAGCTACCAACTTGTAGTTCCTGTCAGACCTACAGGTGGAACTGTGTGCTCCATTGTCCAGATGCTATTTTAAATTTGTACACCCCCTCTCATGTTTACCTTCAACTTTCACTTATTTAATGGAAAAAGTCCTAAATATTGTAATCTTTGTTCTTATTACATTCAGTCTTGACCCCTGATCATCCTAATTGCTCGACATTGAATGTTCAGTGATTTTGCTATGACCCCACCCCCCCCACTGTGGTACCCTATACAATGGACAATTCTTGAAATGCAGTTTGACAGCTGTTGACTGGTTCAGCTTATATCTCACAGGTCATCAACAGTCTCTATAGGTGGAATGTGTCCTGCCTCCCACATCTAAGCAGGGGGGTCCCACAGAACTTCATTCTAGGTCCTGTCCTATTTTCTGTTTTCCTAAATGGTGTCACCTTTGCCTGCACCTCCACATATAATCCACATGTATGTGAATGATACGGTCATCTTCACCTCTAACCCATTGACCTTAGCTGTGGAAGGTCTGCTCCAGCATTACTTCCACAATGTGCTGCACTGGTTACATGCCAATGAACTCATGGTCAACAACATGAACACTTTGTATATGACTTTTGGCACGAGCCAGAAATTGGCCAAGCTCTCACTACGCTGTCTTCTCCACACTGGATGGTACCATTCAGGAGGTTGCTCATGCCTTCAAGTACTTTGTTGTGTGGTTTGATAGCAAGCTTGTCTTCTCTGCCCCTATCAATGCCATGCATTCCAAATTCCACCCAAAACTCAGTGCTTGGAATTGTAACAAGGACTGCCTTTCCTCACAGATCTGCCGGGAGCTGGTACCCAAAATAGTTCATCGAGTTTTCAAATATGTAGATGTGGTCTACGGCATGACCCCTTCCTCCTCCTTTGCCAGACTGGATATCCTCTGCAGAACCTTTTGTCATTTCACTACAACTCTGCCCTCCATACTCATCATTGCTCCCTCTATTCTTACTTCTCCATCCTCCCACTCCCGTCATGTCACCAATCCCACAGTGCCTCCTTCATTGCTAAATACTGGTTTGGGTCCCTTCCCTCCTACCTTTTCTCACTCATCTCCTCTGTCCACTTCTCTTCTTACTCTCTTTGCTACAGGGATTCTCGTTCATTCTCCATTCCACACTCTCACTCCTCTACTGGGCAAGAAGCTTTCTTCTACTGCATCCCTTCCTCTGGAACCTGCTCCCCTCTCCCCCTTCACCTCTCCCCCTCACTCCCTGCCTTTAGAAGTCAGTTGAGGCATCTTACTTCACCATGCTACCCCTGTCAACCCCCCTTGACGTTTTGTCCTCTCTATTCCAACTCCCTTTAATAGAGGTTACTTGTGAATCAGCCTGAGGTCTGCTCTGGACTCAACTAGTACTGTCCCCAACCCTGCAGGCTCTATGCACTTTACTTCATTCTCTCAGATTGTTCTACATTTAATTGCATTAAGTCATACTGTTAATATACTCAGTCACTGCATTGCTTCTGCACCTGTAGTGTTGCTATGTAACCGCATTCTGATGCTCTGTAATTTACTCTTTCTATACTCTCCCCCCCCCCCCGGGAACCACCTGGAAATGAGCCTCAGCTCAGTGTGCCTTTCCCAATTACCAAATTTTAAATAAATAAATAAAAGCTAGTGCTTTCCACTTATTCACCTTGTTTAATCATCAGTTTCCCCACTGGAACAGCCCCAGTATCCAGTTGGCTTTCTTGACCATTGCAGTGGACTGATTGGACTACTTTAGTGTCTGATATGTAAAAAAATGAGGCTGGATGGTCAAAGTCCGGCATCTGAGCTGTGTCTAATAGTATTTTAAATGGTCTCCCAACAGAAATGAAAATAAAAATACTATCTGTGTTTCATTTAGGATGCCATTATTTGGACACAGTGGTGCTTGATCATGTATTACATACTGCAGTCTAACATTTATGTTATGGTGGAAGTAGCTTGTTTCTAAAATCGAAAGAAAAAAACATTTTCTTCTGATTTGAGATTTAAACTTAAATATAGTTTGAATTTGCTTCTGAGTGGCCATCAGACCCAGTGGAACTGATACAATTGAGTTTTGGCGATAGATTGGCTATTTTGAAAATATAACCCCAAATCCCCTTCTTGTTAAGATGGATGCCACAGTCTCCATCCCATTTCACATGTACTTCTAATTTTTTGCTTCCAGATTCACAATTGTACATTTGTTCATATTAAGCTGCACACTCCAAGTAACTGCTCATTTTTTCTAGTCTAGCCAAATCTTTGTGAAGCCTAGGTTGCACAAGTGTGTGTGAACCACGTGCCGCAGACTAATTTGATGTATTTTGCAAATTTAGTTAATCCAGCTCTACAAACTTGTATCCATGTCACTGACGAATCAGTGTATTAAAGAACAGTTACACCAGTATGAACCTCATAGCTGAAACTAAAGTACAGTAGAAGCATTTGTTTAAAAACTAACTTAGAATAGTGTAGTATACTTTATATAATAGTGTCAACACGAGGCTCCAGGGAATGGTAGGATTGTGACAGCATTTCTGTCAAAGAATGGATCGCTTAACCTCTTTGTCAACTGGCTTCTCTATTAAACAAAAGTTAGAATTACATCAGTTTTGTGATTTGACACGCAGTGTTCCCTCCTTTATCCACCCCCCTTTATCTGCCACTCTCATTTAATGCCAGTGTGAGCTCCTGTCCCACTTTCCAGAAATATTGTCATATAGATTTCTCCTGAAATCAGCCAATTGGACAACTGCTTGGTTCAAATGATCACTTTATTGAGTAGATTTCTTGTGTACAAACATGTTTCTCCAAACAGCCCAGCACCACTTTTTCCAAATACTTATTTACAGGACAAAACATTATTCAGATGAGTTGCTCTTTTACTACATTTCCTTTTCAAAACTTCACAATATTTAAATCACATCCCAAAATTCTTCTTGGCTCATGCATAATCACAGGATGCTTTATCCACTTCTTGGTCCTCCACACTGGGCTCAGGTGTCCCACTTGCTTCCTATCCCTGTCCCCCTAGGGCAACCACCCCATAAGGGGCTCTCCCCTGCCCTTCTGGTCCTTATTCCTTACAGGGCCCATTTTTCCCCTGCCCTTCAGGTCCTGCCCCAGACAGGGCCCAATTTTCTTTTCTATCCTGTGTCTCACAATTATCACACCTCAACCCATTGCCCTCAACTGGCAACCCTTTTTGAATTCTTTGACTTACCCCTTTTTAGGGTGGGAAGGTGGGAATGATAAAACAACAAGAACTGCAGAAGAGGGAGGGTTTCTTTTACTCTGCAGCCCCTTATCAACCCCTACTCATTGCCCTTCCCCTGTTTCATCCCACCTATTTGGTTCCTTGTCACTCCTGCTCCCTAGCTCCTCCCCTTCTGGCTTCATGACTCTCCTCCCCCCTCTGAACCTCCCCCTTTTGTTATCTTGCCTGTCAACACCCCATAACTCCACCCCCAACCCTACTCTAACTAAATCTGATCTCGGTGGGGTCAATGACAACCTGTTTTGCCCTTTAAATTAGGGCAACCTCTATTATCTCCCCTTTTAACTGCCACCCTGTATTATCTGTCACCCTCTTTAATATCAATCCACCAAAATGTAAGATGTACAGAGGGTGGTGGATAAAAGAAAGAGCACTGCATTGAGAAATGTTATTAGATAAATCTTATTCATTATTTTTTTTTTTTAGAATAAAAACATATTTCAAGTTGTAAACAGATTAGAACAATAAATGCCTTTTTTTTATGTCTTTTTTCAGGATAGAAACTATACCACACCTCTATTGATCCCCAAAACAGGACTTGCTTTGAAGACTCGAATCTATGTAGAAGTGAAAGCTACAAATCTCACAGACAAGTAACATATTTTCAAACTATCTACAGTATATACTTTCTTCTTAGGCCATGTCACTACTTCTTGATTCTTCAAAATGTAAGGCAGCAACTGGCTAGAAAGCCAAGCTCCGGATGCTAAACACTCAAGTGAAAGTAAAGAAGACCATGATAAGGCACACTCACGGACTGCGCAAACTACATTTGGTTGCCTGATTCAAAAACTTTAATTTAAAACTACATACTAGCAGCACATCCAGGTAATGCCAAACATTTCTGAGCTGACCTCATGCTCTTCTTCAAGGACTTCTTGTAGTTTTTGTTGTTACATCTATGTTGGTCCATTAAAAGATATCAAATCATTTGCTTCTGGACCTCTTCAAGGCATTAATTTACGCCTTGAAGAAGAGCATGAAGTTAACTTGAAAATGAAAATGTTTGGCATTGCCTGAATGTGCTGCTAGTATGTAGTTTTAAGTATAAGTTTTTGAATCAGACAGCCAAACATGGTTTGTGCGGTCCCTGAGCGTGACTTAACATGATCTTCTTTAATTTTTTTTCTTGAATCTGCACATGGTTATAACAGACAAGGCAGAAAAAGACCACTGTTTCCTGAATAGCACAGCGACGCATTAAAGCTTGGGCTAAAATGTAGACTTTCTTTTGATGGAAACAGGTGCTGTCTCAGCAAAAAAAAAAAACTGTAATATAACTAAGGCACTGAAGCCACAAGCACAGCACGCACTCGCCTGATGGTTCACATCAAAAAATATGTTTTAAGGTGTATTTTTACATGAAACAACAGGTCAGTGGATACTGCTGTGGCTTCAACATTATAGCATTTTTTCACTGTCTTCTGCTATTTGCATCTATTTTCTGCAAACTAAAACCTACATCTTAATCAAAGATTTATTGTAGCTCAGGGCTATTTGGGAAGTGTGTATATTTTTTTTTCTACCAGGACTACTATCTTATTTTAGGAGTAGCAATGTTGCAGCCTGGGTAGCTGATCCTTTGCTGTTTACCCAATAGAATAATTTGGTACTAACCTTGAGTAGAGGTGTTGTGAATTTAAAGTTTGGTGGAGAAGTGGTAGTTAGGCAGTCAAAATGTGCCTTTACGAAGCTTGCAAATATCCATGGATCTTAAGGATTTCAACTTTGCCAAAATTGCAAAGTTTGTACTTTGAAGTGGCTGTTTCTTTGGGAAAGTGGCTACTTCACAAGCAAATTTTGGTCAGTTTACCAAAAACACTGAAAAATCCTCAGTCAATTCTTTGCAAATTCAGTAAAGTTGTGTACAACTGACAAATTAATTCACAAAGCAAATTTTAGCCACTTTGCCCATCCCTAACCTTGGGCTGGAATTCACAACCTTTTGTGCAGGTGCATCTTTGAAATTCTACTGTATTTATTTATTCCTACTGCCATCCATTGCTTGCTAAGATGCAGTGGGCATGATTTGCAAAACTGCACCCAGTAGGGACAACGAGATACAGTTGATGGCAGTATACATCCAACTTTCAATGTATCCGTTGTTTCCAGTGTAAATTAGCTAAACATTATTGATGATCATGCAGATAAAGAAAACATTTGAGAATTGCTACAGGTTGGGATTGGGAAGATGCCAGTAACAACCCACTGACATCTCCAAGAGTACTACACCCATTGCAGAACAGACCTGACAACCTCCAGAGCACTCCCCTCCTCAGTCTGCACACAATCACCCCTAGAACATCACAGTAGCTAAACATTTGAATGACCTCCAACAGTCTGCATGGAAAATTGGCAGAGGTTAGTATCAGTAACAGCTGGTGGGAGGGGTGACATGTTGGCACTTGCTTGCTGCACCATCCTCCAATGGACAGATTGGAAATTATTAATGTAGGCCTGCACCTACCACAGAACATTATGTCTGGGTTAATCAGGATGAGCAGCCCTTTTGAAAGTATACCCGTGAAAATGGTAAATATTTACACTTGAATATCTAGCCTTCCATATAGCAATTTAATTATTTTGAAACAATAAGTGAAATTAAGACATTAGGCCCAAGAACTTGTGAGGCAAATGGCGAGTGCAAATGAAGTTAGTGCCTTGCTAACTGTGTTTAACTCCCCAAAATCGAGGGACTAGCAAAATCCACCATATTGAAAGGCACAATTAGTGAGGCACTAAACCTTTTTGAGCAGCCCTAAAATATGCCAATGTATCTACACAAATCAGCTAACTGTGACAGCATACAGTATAGTTGCACTGCCATAGCCAAAGGTATGTGGAGACATTAACAGCCATTAGTTGCATGCTATTAAATGGTTTCCTAGCCCTAGACTTTTTGTTTTGTTTTCTTATTTTTGGTCCACCATTCCCGTTTTTTTCCTCAGGTTCTGTCTGTTCACCACCCCATGCCAAGGCTTACCTCCCTGGGTGGGGCCGCCAAGGGGGCTTCCACTCCCCAGCAGACATTGTGGGCAAGCCCTGGATTACCCCCCAGGTCTGGGCCACGAGAGTGGGATCCCCCCCGGTGGGCATTGGTGGCAGTGGGCAGCAGAACGGAACAGGCCATCATGCTGGGGCTGGCATTTTGTTGATTTTTTCTGGAACAGGGATGTGCAATGACATTCAGCATCTTCCCCACCCCTCTGAACATTCTGGTGCTGGTCACTGTTGTACCCCTGGCCTCTGCCAGGGGTTCATCAAGTGCCGGACACACTCTCTCCCTCCCCAGGAGAAGAAGAACAGTCCTCAGGATGCTTAATCCTCCTCTCCCCCAGCCAGCCATCCAACACTCTGGGTCCATTCCTGAACCCGGGTCACCGGCATCGCAAGCAGAAATCCAACTGCTGCGCCAACGGGCCAGCCCCCAAACCTAGATTTAATGCTACTGTGCTGGAATGTATTTATTTATTTATTGAAATGTTTCACCAGGAATCTGCCCGATTGCTCATCCATGAAGACAATTGTGCTGCCCTGCAGATTAGTGGTCCTTAGCCCAGTAGTTCGGCCATGATTAAATCCTTATCAGCTGTCAGTCTAGTGGTCTGTAAAGTTCCTTTGTCACCCACCCATAATGATATCCTTATTTCCAGGCGGTCATATGGTCTACCACCAACCTTGATTCCCACCATCTGTTATGTAATAGCACTACCTCCAATTGCCATTAACCACATTACATGTACAAACCCCACCCCCTGATCAATGCCAGTCATCACAACCAAGCCCCTTGGTGATCAAGTGCCCCCAACCCTGATTTTCCAGGCAACCACCCCTTTATGGCGTCAGGCACTCCATCATCACTCACCGTGACCACCAGCTACCATCTGCCTCACAAAGACAATGCACAGCAGTCTGTTATAGGAAAATAAAAATACTAACAAAAACAGTTAAAGCAGAAATATTTAAAATATAGTCAGCTCTCATGTGGGCATGGTGCCAGATTGCTCTAGAGGTCATAAGCACTAGGATGTCCTCAATAAATATTCAGATTAGGAGGCATAAGTAGGTCTTGCGTATTTAGGAAATAAAGCAAAAGTCTCACGTGTACCTCAAGGTGTGAACTACTGTAGTCAGCAAGGAGCCTATGAAGCAGAAAACTTCAATAAATGACTGAAAATAAGTTACTCTTGAATGTTACAATCAGTGATATAGAATGCAGTCTGAGATACCACTGTGAAAACTGTAGACTTTCATCATCTTCACTCTCAGTTGAACTGGGGAGGTCTGCAGAAGAGGTCCAGCAGGCACAAATGATGCCCACAGATCCTTTGAGTGGGAAACCCTCTCTCTTATCAGTCCATTCTCACCAGGTCATGGTACTGTAGCTCATATGAGAGAGGAAACCAAAAGGTCTTAGATAACGCCTTCAATGCAACACTCACACTGCAGCACCCTTTCAGTGCAGTATACAATGGCACTGGCAGCAACCCCAAAAGGTCAGGTGAAGCACTTCAAAATGCCCATGGCTTCACCACACTGGGCCTGACATAGGCCCTCAGTACAACATGGCAAAAAACAAACACTCACCTCTGTTGAGTCACCATTTCTTACTGTCAGCTGTCTTGGAGAGAGCTGATATTCCAGGAGATTCCAAAATAACAATCACTGGCCAATTAGAACAAAGGCACCTCATTGTCTCTGTAATCAGTGCATCCAGTAGCTACATTCTTCGATGTGCCTGCTACACTGCAGGCAATATTACCACTCCTTGGCAGGTTGACGGGGTGCAGGAATTTGGGGTAAACAAAGTTATCTTTCCAGGAACCGAGCACCTCAACCTCATAATACACCTGGCCTCCGACTCACTAGAGTGAGATTTAGGGGGTACTAAGCATTCTTGTATATGTGCTCATAGCAGATTAATTTTACAGTTGCAGCCATAGATAAATGTTGATATTCCCAGATGTTTTACAACATAACTAAATACAATCTCCCTTGTGACCCACAGTGGTACTGCAGGCAGGTGATGCATTTCTCTCTAGAGATATCACAGACATTTTAGGAAATATCTGGCCATGTCTTTGGCTGCATCTGTAAAGTGGCTAGGGCGCCATACAATAGCTGTAGTAGGTTTACCCTTAGCATGGCTAGAAGTTGAACGTGAAGTTGCTGAGTGTTGTAGAATTAGCATACTCATGCAACACTGAGATAATTTGAGAGAATTTGTAAGAACTAGGGATGCAGTCACTAGGGAGAATGACTGGAAGCTGGTGTAAGAGAAATTCAGGAGATACTTGAGGAAGTTTTACTTCACTGAGAGGTTGTTGGAACCATGGAACAGACTGCTGGCAGAAGTAATGGGGGTAGCTACCCTTAATGGGCTTAAACAAGGTTGGGACTGGGCAAGGGGAATTACAGTGCCCAATGAGAACAGCAAGGGTCTGAGGTGTGGAGTAGTAGCGGGGAAGGACCTTTGGTCTCCTTCTGCCATCAAAATCTATGTTTTTTTTTTTTTTTTTCATATTATCTAATGTATGCCCCTGCCCCAAAATGTTTGCAAAAGTAAAATGTTTTGCATGCTGTCCTGGCAAATTTCAACTTATCCCTTCAAGACTAAGCCCAGGTATTAAACCTTGCATGTTGTCATTTAAAGATTTCTTCAATATTGCCTTTTTATTATTTTTCATTATACAGATTCAATGTTCTGCTCGACCGTTGTTATGCTTCCACATCTCCCTACCCCATGAACTCCACTTCATATGACCTCTTTGTTGGGTAAGTCAAACCATATTGTTTTAATGTTGCTTTAAGGATAGCTACCAACCTTAAACTGAAACTGGCAATTTTGGAAATTGTTGGAAGGGAGCTGTGGTATAGAAGCTGCCATCAACATTACATTTAAGTATTATTCCCATTTGCTACATTTGGCAGTAATTGCTTACTTCAGCTATCTTTTGCATAATTGCACTGCGTATTTGCACTATTATATGCCTAATGTTGCACTGAGGGGAGAACGGGCGATACTTCAATAGCAGTTTTGTGGCTAAATGCTTTATGTATTTTCTTTGAACCACAAGGAAGGAAATGGAAAAAGGACTATACCTGACGTTCAACATGGTGGTGAGATATTTTATAAGTGATGTGTGATTTTTGTATTAATAAAAGTTATTTTTGGAAGTTATGAACTTAAAGTTCTTATTTAACATCACTGAACTAAATGTGCTGACCTCAAAAGCCCTGCTGCTACCTTAGGCACTATGTTTGTACACCTCCTCCTCAAATGCCTCCCCCTCATTTACATGCTAGTACCCGCATCCCATCAGCCAGACATCTCCCCTGGCCCACTTGTACTGGCACCCACAACTCTCCCTGACGTAGGCCGATCCCACCCTACACTGACCATGTACCCTGGCCCACGGCACCCACCCCCTGGATGCCCCCGGCAGCCTACCCTGGCTCCCCATGGTTACTACTCGTCCTCAACCTCCCGTCCCCTCAAACACTGCCCATCCCTTGTTCCCCTATGGCCTCCTCCCCATACCGGCGTACCCCCCTGAAGCTTACATATTACCACCTCCTGGTCAGAGCCTTGGTCTTCCTACTACTCCTATCGGGTAATACAGTATACATCCAAACCCAGGCCCTGCACCCCCCAGCCCACCAGCTGGCTCCACTGGTCTCCACATAGCCTCCATGAATATATGCAGCTTACTGAAAAAATCTGATGCCCTCCAGTGATGGGCCATGCTACATCAACCAGACATCATTGCCTAGTGGAAACCTGGCTGTCCAAGTCCACCCCTGACTCCTTTGTCTCCCTCCCAGGCTATACCCTATACCGGGAGGACTGAGTAGGCAAACGCGGGGGGCTGTGCAATCTATACCAGGGACAGAATCATCGGACAAGCACTCCCCGCCCCTGCTCTTGTAAATGGGGCCCAGGCCCTAACCCTCAAACTTGCTCCTGACCCCTCCAGGGGCCCTCTTTATCTCACCACTGTCTACGTTCCCCCAAAGAACCCAAACCCGGCGCTGATATCTTTAACAGAATATCTTGCCACCCTCCACCACAAGGCGGAACAAATCCTAGTGGGGGACCTAAACATGAACTGGCTCAGCACCTCCTCTTCCACTACCCGAGACTCTTTCACTGCCCTAGACCTGACACAACTCTTTTCCCAGCCCACTAGATTAAACCCAAAGAGAGGTACCAGTACCCTTCTGGATGTAATAATCACCAACCGCCCCCCAAAAATCCATAACATCCAGGTCCTCCCAGACTCACTAAGTGACCACTCCCCTATCCTATTCCTTTGGGCGACCCACACTCCCAAACCCACAGCCCTGACCACACTCTGCAGGCGCGTCCGACCTGGTGGGCTGATAAAACTCAAAAACAATTTCTTGCCTAGACAAACTGGTCCCCCATTCATCATGCATGTGACTTAGACACTGCCCTCTCCTTTTTCTCCCAAACCTTTAACAAGGCCTGTGACCTCTTTGCACCCCTCACAAGAATTCAATCCAAGAAACGTAATGCACCTTGGGTTACCCCTACCTACTACAAATGCTCAGAAATAGGGATAACCTCTGGCACCTTGCCACTGAAACAGGCCAGATGGCTCATAGATAGGCCTACAATGCTGCATGGAACAGGTGCACATGGGCCATCAATAAAGCCAAGGCCGGCCATTACCAGGCCACCCTCACCTCCTCCTGGGGTGTGCCCAGATGTTCTGGGACAATGTTAAACAACTTAATGGGAAATCACGGTCCCCTCCCCCATCCCAACTCACTATTGATGGCTCTACCTCCACCGACCCTGCCTGCATAGCAAACTACCTTAACACCTCCTTTACTGACCTTAGCTCTGTCCTCCCCAGTAATATCTTTGACCCTCCCCCCACCCTACCTCCCCCTGTCCTCCAATGCCCCGGCTTCCACCTACATAGGGTACCTGCCCAAGAAGCCAGACCTCTCCTAATTAAAGCATTAAATAGCAATAATCCCGGCAACGGCTCCCTGGACCCCTGTATTCTCTGGCTGGTGCTGGATGAAGTCCTTGCCCCACTCACCAGCCTACTAAACTGATCCCGCTGCCTGGAGCAATTCCCCACTGCATGGAAAATGGCCATAGTCAGACCCATTCATAAAGGGGGCGACAGGTCTTCCGCTGGGAATTACCGACCAATCTCCATCCCCCCCCCCAAAGCCCTGGAAAAAATGGTGGCCATTCAAATCACTGAATATCTGACTAAGCATAATATCCTATGCCTACAGCAACACAGCTTCCATGCTGGTCACAGTACCGGCACTGCACTAGTTGAGTTCCCCAATTTCCTACACCCTTCCCTGGATGCCAGCTCCCTAGCTGGTGCAGTGTACGTTGACCTCTCAAAGGCCTTCAACACTGTCTCCTACCCTCTTCTGCTGGATGCCCTCTGCCACACTGGTTTCTCTGCTGGCCCTCTCGTCTGGTGCACAAGCTATCTATCTGCTCGCTCCCAATGCATAAAAATCAATGGGACACTCTCCAAAACTCATCCCATGCACTCAGGGGTACCCCAGGGCTCCATCCTGGGCCCCCTACTCTTCTCACTCTATCTAAACACCCTGCCCAGTGCATGCACTGGCAAAATTCTTTTGTATGCAGATGATACTGTAATTTTTGCCACCCACCACAATCCCACCTCCCTCCAGGACACCCTACAACAATCCTACAATGATGCCGAAGCCTGGTTTAAAGAGCACAGACTCGTCATCAACCTCAAAAAAAACAAAACAATGCATTTTGCCCACCCCCAAAACAAAGCCTGCAACTTCCCACTTCATATCCTCCCCAGTACCAAACAACCACTTGAACAAGTCTGCTCCTACAAATACCTTGGGGTTTCCTTCGACTCTGCCTTCACCTACCACACCCACATTGATGCCCTTGCATCCGCCACCAACACAAGGCTTGGCATCCTCTACCACTATAAAAACTGCCTCCACCCCTGATAATCTCTGACTTGCAGTTACATCTTCAGTACTGTCCCTAGTTGACTATGGCCTGCTGGTCTATGGTACCGCTGACACTACTGCCCTCAACAAAATTAGGTTCACCCTAAATAAGGCCTGCAGGCTGCAGGCTCACTCACACTTGTCAACTCTATGACGAAGCAAAAGTGCTTAACCTAGATGAATGGCTACACTATCAAACCTGCCTCATCACAAAAAAAACTCTACTTGGACTATCCCCCTCCCCCGGGGTGACAGCCTCCATCCACCACACCCAACCCAATCGCAACCTGAACCTCTGACAAGACCGCTCTACTGGTTCCCACATCTAGGACCACCCATGGTCAGAGGTCCTTCTGCTACAGAGCTCCATCCTGGTTTAACTCTCTCCCTGCTCCCATCTCCAATGCCCCCACAATCTCCAACTTCAAAACTGCCTTTCAGAGCCAACTGTTTAACACTCTCGCAGCTGCTCCTGTCTTTAATATGGCCTTGATCTCTCCACACTTGACAATGCCCACTGGACAGCATTCCACCTCACCCCCCCAACTTCTCCCCCATTGCATGTTGCCTTTGTTAACACCAGCATGTGCTCAGCTGTATCAATGTAATTGCAACTAAATTGTACCAATGTAATTGCAACAAATTGTATAAATGTATGAAACCGCTCTGTGTATCTCTAAGGATGTGACTTTTATGCTGTAACCTAAATCTTATGCTGTAACCTAAATTTGTTCTGTCTGTCCTCGATGTGACGAGGTACTTTTGGAAATGAGCCTCTGGCTCAAAGGTTGTAAACTGATGTACAAATAAATAAATAAAATAAATAAATAAATAAAAGTATTCGTTTGACTGCAGTAAATGATGTTGAATTCATAAGGAATGCTGTGATATTTATAAACAATGCCATGAAGATGCAGCTATTGCCATTTCACTAAACAGTTACAAGTGAGATGAATAGGCAGTGAAGGATGGTTGGAAAATAGTTGAAAGCTTCAACAGTTTGAGTTGCCACTGCAGTAGCATCACAAAAAAAATGCTACACCAGTGAGTTGATGGAACAGTTTAATGTGACTTGTACTGTACTACAAATGGGAGATTACTCAAAACTGAATGTCCACACTGGGAGCTGGGATCAGGCAGGATTGCTATTTATTTGCTTTACTAGACTTATACAGAATTTAAGGGCATTACCCTCACCGCACTTAATACAAGCCACTTTTTTCACTTGGCATATTCAATTACCAATGGTATTCTTCATTACAGTTACTATTCATCTACTTTGCTGCATTACCCATCTGTTGAACTGAGTATATTAATACTGCTATAACCATTCAGAACCACAGGACTCTTTCTCCTTTTGGGGTACTGGGAAACCTGCCACACCCAAGTCCTTTGTGCCCTGGCACCTACCCAAGCAGGGTAACACTACCCTGGGGGAAAGCTGTGCCTGCATGTGTCTCTCTATGTCAGCAAGTGACATAATAGGGAACACTGTTAGTAGATCAGCTGTATGATCAACTCCTAAAGAGAGAGAATCATTGGTTTAGCTGTGTGCCTTCCTCTTGCTGTACACTGATATCCTCATTGCCCCAAAAAAACAGATTTTCTTGCTCAGTTTGGAGACTTACCAACCCCAGCTCTTTTCATGCCCCCTCCTCTTGATAACCATTCATTTTTGTTTCCTGTGCACTGGCTTACACGTTATTCTAATTACCTAACCCCTGTCTTCTCCTATAAAGCATCTAAGTGGAGGACTATTTACATGTTTGCTCTCTCACTTGTGTTCTATGGCTGATAGCTGATCCACAAAGACTACAGTGATCTCCCCTTGAGCGATGGCCTACCACAGCTCCTATGTGCCCATCAGGTCTTGATCTTCCCATTTTCCCTTGACACTAAACATTGGATGAGGTCCGCCACTTTCTAGCTGTTTTTAAGGGTGCTTCATGATCCTGAATAGGTCCTGAGCTCTGGAGAACTTACAAGAGAGAGAACTGTTGTGACCTAACCCAGGAGCACTGCTACCATTCCTTAGCCTCCAGGCTCCCTTTGGTCAGTTACAGCTGGAGAGGGTGGACTCTTCCTCACTGTTCTCTTCTCTTCCTGGGCTCTAACTCCTGAGATTTCAGCTTGCCATCCCCTCTTTTAGTGTAAAGGGGAAGGGCCATGAATGTTCATGCCTGATCTTCCCAGTTCTGGCTAAGTCAGAAAGCTCTAGGCACAAACTCCAGACACCAACACCAAGCTAGAACCCGCTAGAGAACATCTCTCAGGTTCAGGATTAACCTTTTATGTTCACTTCTTTAAACTGCCTAAAGGAGGGTTAAGAGATAGGCTGGTTACACCCCATTCATGTAGCTAATTATAAAACCAATAGTTTGTCTCTTTGTTAGACATATTGTACATGTTGAGGTTCTGTAGTTTCTTTCTCTCTCTCTCTCTCTCGCTCTCTCTCTCTCTCTCTCTCTCTGTAACTCTCCTCTTTGCTGCTCCTGTATTCACTTTGCTGTCTTGTGTTGTATCTTCTCTACACTTTCTTTTTTTAGAGGAGATTTTAGATATATCCAGTGCTTGTAAGTATATCCTTTCAGTTACCACTAATATGTTTCCTTTTTCTCTCTCTGCAGCGAGAAATATAGAAATACACTCACTCTAGGTTTCCTCTGTCTTTTCCTTTTCCAAAATTCAGCTTTATACTAACAACACAGTTCTCTATGCTTCATGTCCCTCCATCCCCCATGACAACTCTACTGTAGAGCAACTTTACCTGTGTGCTGCAATGGTTCCATGCCAACCAACTAAAATTCAGTCTGAGAAAAACAGTATTCATGAACCCTGGGACCACTAAGAAACTCACCAATATTTCCCTTCCCCTTCCTTTTCCACCCTTGATGGCACTACCCTAGAAACAGTCTCTGCCTACAAGTACCTTAGCTTCTAACTGGACAGCCAACTCGATTACTTGTCCCACATAGACTACATCCACTCCAGGCTCCGCCCTAGGCTTGGTGCTATATATAGAAACAAAGAGGCTCTCTCTTTCAGAACTCTGTGAACTGCTCTCTAAAACCATCTTGCCTATTTTTGACTATGATGATATCATCTATGGATCCACCCCCTCCTATTCCCTCTCCAGGCTGGACTCTCTTTTCAACCCCTTCTGCTACTTTACCACTAAATCCCTTCCCCCGGCCTCACCCCTGCACCCATTATTCCTCTCTCTCTCTCTCTCTCTCTCTCTCTCCTCCCTCTCCTCCTGCAGACACCTTCATGCCTCTTCATGCACTTCTAAATACTGGTTCAGGTCTCTCACCCCTTACCACTCTACTCTCCTTTCCCCTTCCTCCCGCTCTTCCTAGCCTATCCATTCTAGGGACACTGACACCTTTGACCTTCCTCTCCCCTACTCTAAATTGGGGCAGACTGCTTTCTCTTACTTCCTACCCATAACTGGAACCCCCCTCACTCCATCTAGCTCCCTTGTTGTACTTCTTTAAATGCACACTCTCCCTCTCACTTCCCTAATCCTGTACATGCTTACCACATATCTAATCCCTCTCCTGATGCAGCCTCACCTCCCTCTCCTTCTACTTCTACCTCATTCCTCTCCCACCCCACTCCTTTCACTCCCTACTCCTTCTACCACCCAGTTCCCCTCTCTTTCCACCCCTCCTGTTCAATTTCAAAACAGTCTCTCTCTCCTCTAGCCCACATTGAATACTCATTAACTGCTGCAACATTATCTTGTAAAAAGTTAGATGTGGCTATACCTGGTGCTACCTTGCTCATTGTAACACCTCCACCCTGTATTTTGTTCTACTTGTGTATAATGTTACCTGGTTTATACTTGTAGCTATATATATTTTTGTATATATTTTGTACCTATGTACAGTATATCTTTGAAATTATACATTGTATCTATTCCTGACCTGTAAACTGCTGGTGTTACTCCCTGCTCCCCTTTCACTGGGTCGCACCAGGAAATGAGCCTTGGCTCAGTGTGCTCTTCCAGTTGCCAAACTTTCAATAAACAAATAAATAAATATGAGGAAAAATATCTTCACTATAGCTTTTCATTGGTTGAGCCGTCAGTGCAAGTATCACATTTTCACCTTCAGAAGTCCCAGCTGACTCACTTGTCAGCTCCAACTCTCTCCCTCTCATTCTAAAGCTGTAGCTGTCAACAGCAGGTTCTCTCACAAAACTGTCAAAATTAAACAGTCTATCTCTGTTGAATTTTTTTTCATAAATTCCCCATTCAGTACTCATGTCTAGCCCCTCCCATTACCTGCATCAGCACTCTGAAAACCTCATATAGGAGCTTCACATCCAGCACTCTCACTCCCCAACTGCCATGTCACTTCTTCCCCTGCTGAAACAGCACCTCTTCAGGAAGCCCAGCAACTAGGCACCTGGCCCTCCAGAATACTACATCTTCCACTTAGCCCTCCACATGAATGTTCAAACATGCTGATGCACAGATGACATGACAGAGCATGCATGAGTGTCATGTACACCAGACAAACAGAAACACCACATGGTCATCCTGAACATCCACTTAGTCATCCAAAAACTACAATAATAATGAAAAAATGTCAAAAACCTCACATGAACAGCTTCTAAACCACACAAAATAGAAAAGCACTGGATAAATTAAATATATGTCCTATACAGAAATATCTGTGTATTTCTCCATTGTGTATTTTGAACTTTCACATCACATGTGGCTCCACCAATCGTGATGTCATAAGGTAAAATTACACTTCAGCAAAGCTTTCAGTACTGTTCCACATAGAAGATTGATTAATAAGTTGGGTAGGCTTGGGGTGGGTCAGAAGTTGGTCAACTGGGTGGCAAACTGGTTGACGGGCAGAAAACAGAGAGTGGTGGTAAACGGTATACAGTCAGAAGAGATGCATGTCATGAGTGGGGTACTTCAGGTATCAGTCCTGGGGCCAGTCCTCTTCAATATCTTCATCAGTGACATTGCAGATGGACTGGAGGGTAAGGTTTGTCTGTTTGCAGATAACACCAAGATCTGCAACAGAGTAGATGATCCAGATGGGGTGGGCAGAATGAGAAGACATCCGGATAAACTTGCAAAATGTTTGGAAGAGTGGCAACTGGAGTTTAACTCAAAGAAGTGCAAGATCATGCACACAGGGAAGAGAAACCCTGAAGCCACTTACAGGCTGGGAGAGGAGTTGCTGGCAGTCACACGGGAAGAAAGAGACTTAGTCGTCATCATCACCGATGACCTGAAATCATCCAAGCAGACTACTAAAGCAGTAGGTAAGGCTAGAGGGATGTTGGGGTATATTAGTAGGGGTATCACAAGTCAGAAGAGGGAGGTAATAATCCCTCTTTACAAGACACTGGTTAGGCCCCATCTGGAGTACTGCCTGCAGTACTGGAGGTCACACCTTTACAAGGACATTAACCAAATTAAGGCAGTCCAGAGAAGGGTAACCAAAATGGTACATGGACTGCATCAGAAAACATATGAGGACAGATTAACAGAGCTCAATATGTATATCCTAGAGCAAAGGAGAGGGAGAGAGGTGATATGATCGAAACATTCAAACACCTTAAGGGCATTAACAAGGTGAAAGAGTCTAACATGTTTCAATATAAGAAAAATAGTAGGACAAGAGGACACAGCATGAGATTAGAGGGAGGCCAATTAAAGAGTAATGTGAGGAAGTTCTTTTTCACAGGAAGGGTGGTGGACGCATGGAATGGCCTACCGCAGGAAGTTGTGGATATGAATACAGTGCAGGGCTTCAAACAGGCATGGGATAGGCATAAGGGAGCAATACAGATGAATGCGAATAGATAGGCCATTGACAGAACAAAGGCCAATGGCACATTCATAAGGCAGAAAAAGAAATGGGCAGACTGGATGGGCATTACGGTCCTTATCTGCCATGAACTTCTATGTTTCTGTGTTTCTATATGAAATATCAGGTAAAATATCACAGATATTTCTGTATGGGGCATGACATATCCCTTAATTATACACATTACTAAAGGTGCAGTCTTACCAATGACCATTAAAGTGGCAGGATAACTTTGACACTGCAACATGAGAATCCCAATCTAATAAATCTTAAAGTCTTGTTCGCTTTCCAGAAAGCTTTTTCACAGTGGGTAGATTGTTTTCAGCTGCTGTTTATTGTAACTCCAGGGTCTCTTTTCACTTGTGTGGATTAAACCATGACCACATCTGTTCTATAGATTACCTGTGAATTACTATTGCTAAAATACATTAATTTACATTTTTGCAGTGCATGTGAGCTGCCAGGTGTATGGCCACTGCATGATCCTTTCCACATCTTTCCTTTTTCTTTCCATGACCTCAGCAGTATCAACCCTAGTGCACAGTTTTGTGTCAGCAGCAAATAGGCTTACTTAGCTCTTCAGTACCTTCCTTTAATCACTGATGAACTTTGGGCAACTAAATACTGGCCCCTGAATGACTCCACTGATGACCCTCCTTACATGAAGGAGGTTTCTATTCAGGAGTACCATTTATTTTTTATTAGTCAGCATTTTATCCTGTTTGTCAATGTCTCCCAGCATTCCCTTTTGTCCATTTTGTTCTACAAGTCATCTGTGTGAGATTGATTGGAATTATTTGCTGAAGTTCAGGTAAAGGACACCTACAACTTGATTTTGTCTACCATCTGAGTCACTGGGTTGAGGAAGTCAATCCTGGTTTGTTATGACTGTCCCTTCATGAACCTATGTTGAGGTGAATATGTGTGTTCTTTTCATTTAGGAAGTCTATTACTTTTTCTTTGATTATTTCTTCTATTAATTTATTTATAATGGATGAGAAAGTCACTCCTCTACAGATATGTGGTGAAGTAAATCTTCATAGGTAAAGTTTGTGCAAAGTGACGAAATTCGCTTCTTCGAGGATGTAAGCCCCCCTCTGTTGGGCTTGCCTTTCTGTGCCTCCCATTTACCCCGCATCCTCACTGCCACTTGGGCTTGTGTCTCTGGTACCCCTAAATCTCTGTCTGGCCCCAGCACTGTTAGTTCCCTTACAAAGTGGCCAGAGGAGCAAAGTCATGGAACTGCCATGCAGCTGCCTCGTGAACATGCAAGCTGGCAGTTTGCACATGCGCATTCAAGTGCATGAGTTTTCTTGCCACCATTGTGGCAATGCAAAAGCCTCTCTGGTGCTGCTGGAGCCCTAAATGGGTAAAGTGGGGTCTGGAGGCACAGAAGAGGGGCAAGAGAAGCCTCAAAAGTGTGTATTTTAAGAGCGCCAATCTGCCTGCTGCCTAGGGAACTGTATAATGAAAGGCACAACAGGCAGGGAAAAGGGTGTTACATTATAACTGTACAGCCAGATGAATCAGCAGAGGGGCTGCTACACAAACTGTAGGGGAAATATATAAAAATGTTAGCCTATTTGGCTGAAAGGGGCTTTACAAGTTTGGGACTATGAAGGGATTGTATATAATGCAACCATACTTGTTGCGCTCAATCCCTGCTACAGCCAGTTAGATGCAGGGATTTTTGCAGAGGGACTCTTGGGACTGAAAAAGGGACTGATGGGTGCAAAAACAGGGCCAATTTATGGTGCTCAAAAGATGACTCAATAGGGCATCATGAGAGCCAAATAAATTATTAATTTGTTCAGTAGGACATCCTCTGTAGCCAATCAGAAAAGGGGACCAAAGAAAAGGATTTAAGGGGATGTTTGCCAGCAAAAGTGTGGGGGGGGGGTCTGACAAGATCAGCAAAAGAGCACAGAGAGGAGAGAGAAACTGCTGTGGGCTTGCTAGAGTTAAAGGCCTGCCTGTTTGCCCAAAGACCTGCTCTGGCCCCTGTATTGGACAAGCTCAGAGCGCCAGGAGGATCAACTATCCCCTGGGAGAAGAACTGAGCTGTATAAGAGATTCCCAGAGTGAGACTTGAACCTGCGCTGAGTGAATTTGCTACCGAGAATTTGAAAGTTGCTGCTGAGATTTGAACCTGCTACTGTGACAAAATAGTTTAGACTCTATCTGCAGCTACTGTGAGAGAAGTTTGAGAGTTGCTGCCAGGGGGCGAGAGAGAGAGAGAGAGAGAGAGAATGGACTGCTCTGCAATGCAGAAAGAGCCACCGGAGTTGGCAGCTGGGAAGTAGAGACTGTAAAAGCCACAGTTTGAACCCCACAGTGTCTGCAATGGAAAATAAAGTGAACTGACAGCTGTGTCCCCCCCTTGGAGAGGTATGTGCAATACAGACTTCTTTAGCTGCAAGCCATTGTAATGTCCATGCTGGGGCTGGGAACTGAACATAGCCCAGCTTCTTTTCTGCAGATGAGAAGAGTGTGTGCCAGACATCAGTCTGAGGAACCACCAGCCTGCTTCATACCCAGACTGAAGTGGAGACCACCAGAGAGGAAGACATCAAGAAGCTTGCCAGGTGAACACCACATACAAAGGCCCCTGGGGAGAAGACTGGAAAGGCCTGGCAGGTAAAGACCGGCTTTCATAATTTCTTCAACCAGCTGTTGCTCTGTTGCACCACAACTCCTGATATCAGCACAGTATCGTGAAACAAGTTTCTGCTACCCCCTTTGAACTGCTCAACTGTAAGTACCTAGGGCTGCAGTTTTGGGGAAGTCTTTAAATAGCTAGGTAGTCAGAACAAGAAGGGGAAGGGGTTAAATCCTTCGTGGGACTGCGCAAAGATTATAGCTGCACCCTGGCAGAAAGTCAAAGTTTGGTATCTTGTTCTCCTGCTTAGTTATTTGGGCCCCAAATGAAAGATTCCCCCAGTGTCTTCTACGTGGCGGTTTGGTACCTACCCAAGGGACATTAGAGACATTTTGGACATCTGCCATTCTGAAGCTGGGTGTGCCCATAGGTGGGAGGTAAGGATTGTGTATGGGTTAAAAGTGTTTTAACAGTCATTAATGTTGTTGGCTATTTTTCTCCCTTTTTCTCCAGTTCACCCAAAATAAAAAAATCATTAATTTTTGATGTTATATTCTGGTACTGTGACAAATTGTGAAAAGAGATAATTGTTATTGTGTAGGGAAGGTATTGTGGGTGCAGTTACTGTATTTTCCTGAGTGGTGGTAACCTACATCTTATCCATAGGTATCCTGTATCACTACCACAGGTAGTGGCACTACACACACTTATTGTTCCAGTACCACTTGTTTGCCAGGGAACCTACTGTAGGCTGGCCCTCTTGAGGTGTGTCCAAGAAAGACTCAAGAGCCCTGGAACAACCAAAGTGAGTCCAAAAATGGCTGTTACACGGAGTTTTGCAAAGCTTCCCCAGGTTTGGGAAACTTTGGCTTCACCTGAATTGCTAGGTTTTTGCTGCGAAGTGCGGGATTTTACCATGAAGTATGCACTTTGCAGTAAAAAATTTGCACTTTGAGATTCACGAATTGAGTGAATTTCATAAATTGTGTGAAATTCACAAATTTATTTACAAAGCGAAGTGTGCCGACTCACCCACATGGTATACAGTTCCCTGGGTTGCTCCTGTTCCCACTCTTAAAAATGAATACCACATTTGCAGTCTTCCAGACCCGAGGGAACTTTCCAGTCTCTAGTGGTTTGCTGACTAAGTGCCAGTGAAATCACCAACATCTAATTCACTTCCCTTAGTGTTCTGATTTATTTATTATCTGTTGGAGAAACTTGGTTGTCATCCAAAATCCCTGATTCTGCCATCACCGTACCTGGCTACTCTACTTTTAGGCATGATAGGTACACTAAAAGAGATGTCGGCTGTGTTATTTACTTAAAAGAAACTCTAATGGGTCATGCCCTTGAATTGACCTGCATAGGAAACTCCTCTCAGGCCCTGGCCATCAAGGTACTCCTAGGGACCCAGAAGAAAACATTAACTGTGCTATTTGTTTACATACTACCCAAAGAATCTGCCTCTGGCATTCATAACTTCATGGAATATATTCAGAGTGTGCCTCAGAACACTGAAACCATAATACTGGGAGAGTTCAATGTAAACTGGCTCACATCTGACATTGGACACATTAAGGATGCCATCTCTGCCTTGCACCTTACCCAACTAGTTAACACCCTGACCAGAATTAACTATAGAACTGGATCAAGTACTTACTGGATTGGGTTCTGTCTAGTCACCCTGAACGAATCACAAATGTCTCTATCCTCCCTGACACCCTAAGCGACCACTCCCCTATACTTTGTAGTTGGTCCAACAAGTTCAGCAGATCTCCACCTAAGATTTTTCTCAGTAGGGTCCTAACTCCAGGACACTTAGAACCACTCAGATCACACCTTCGAAGCCAGGATTGGTCACCACTGGACTCTACCAATGGCATTGACGAGGAACTTGATTTTTTCATCGACCTCTTTAATGCTGCATGTGACATCCACGCCCCCCTAAAAAAGCAGAACGTTAAGAGGGTGTGCAACCCTTGGATAACACCTGAACTACTGGGACTTATGAAGACTAGGGACCTCCTCTGGCACCGGGCCAAAGCCACAGACAGACAAACAAGCAGATATTCAGGATTATGAAAAATCCAGAAATGTTTGTACCAGAGCAATCCATTTTGTAAAAAATTAATACTTTAGGGAGGCACTTTCCAACTTGTGGGGTGACAATAAACATTTCTGGAGCAACATAAAGGAAGTCACTGGCAAAGACCTCAAGAGAGCACCTACCATGCTTAACATTGATGGAAGCCTGTCTCTTGACCCAATGGCCATAGCCAATATTTTTAACAATGCCTTTACAGACCTCAGTGGTGTCCTCCCCCCTGATTTTCTTCATGGTCTCTGTCCATGCCACCCCCCAGTCTGTGATGCTCAGCAGCAGGCCCCCCCTTTTTACTTCAGAGAGGTTACTAAGCATGAGGCTAGAAAGTACATATGCAAAGTACTCAATAAAGGAAGATTCAATGGGGACAATCTAGATCTCAAATTTCTTGCCCTCAGCCTTGAGGAAACTCTTACACCTCTTACCAAGATTCTGAACCTTTCTCTATGGCTTGGGCAATTCCCCCAAAAATGGAAACAGGCCCTAGTAACCCCGGTGCACAAAGGTGGAGATAGGGCACAGCATACAAACTACAGGCCAATCTCCATTCTACCTCCTCTATCGAAAGCACTAGAGCATATAATTGCAGATCAGCTTCTGGAATACCTGGACAAATACAATATCCAATGTCCCCAGCAGCGTGGCTTTCGTAAAGGTCATAGTATTACCACTACATTGTTAGAATTCACTGATGTGATACAAAATGCACTCAACCAAGGCCATCTGGTTTGGGCTGCTTTTATCGACCTGATGAAGGCCTTTGATACTGTGAACCACTCACTGCTACTCGGGCAATTATCACTTGCAGGGGTGTCGAATGATGCTGTCAGCTGGTTCAAAAGTTATTTAGAAGACCGTTCGCAGCAGGTCAAGAAAACCAATGTCCTCTCCAAAAGGAAGCCAGTCTGTTCTCGAGTGCCTCAGGGATCTATACTGGGGCCCCTTCTCTTCAGTATCTACTTGAATAACCTTCCACAAGCCTGTCATGAACAGATTCTGCTTTACGTGGATGATGCCATGATCTACTTTGGTAACCCTGACCCTAAGAGCCTCCAGAATAACCTTCAAAACAGTTTCTCAGAAGTAGAAAAGTGGTTCAGCACTCAAAAATTGGTGCTAAACTATAAAAAGACCAAAGTGATGCTTTTCAACAAAGCCCATAAGAAACACAAGTCCAAACCCTTGTTCATCACAAACTGCATTGGCACCCCACTTGAACAGATCCACCCCTTCAAATATCTAGGGGTCACTGTTGATAGCTCACTCACCTACTTGCAACATATTGATAATGTAGCTCGAGCTGTCAACAAAAGGATTGGCCTATTCCACAGGCACAAGCATAGCCTCACTCCCGAGGCACTAAGAATAGCAATTTATAGCTCTGTCATTACCATCATTGATTATGGGCTGGTTATTTATGTCTCTGCCTCTGCTACATCCCTTCACAGGATCTCTGTTGCTCTTAACAAAGCATACAGACTCCTTACTGGGGCTGCTCACCTCACACACATGTAACCTATATGCTCAGACTGGGTGGCTTCAATTATTCAGCTGGATCTAATATCAACCTTCTTACTTGCCAAGAAGGCACACCTTGGTTTGTTAGCCCTTGGGGTCCAACAGCTCCTTATCCCTTGTCTCAGTACCCAACATACTTACAGCTTGGCAACTCAGGTCTTTGCTGTTCCCAGATGCTGCAACACCTTAGGTCAGAGGTCTTTTGCTTACAAAGCCTCCCTCTGGCTCAACTCCCCTGGGTAGGGACATCTCTGCTGAGTCAAAACTCTGCCCTTTCAAACACAAACTCCAACAACATCTATTAGCAAACAGTATATGTGACTGACGCCCTTAGCAGCCTTCTGCTTATTTTATCACCATACTCATACCTTTCAGCACTTTTAACTCATGGCACTTCATTTTGATCCTACCCCCGAGCCTTTTCCCCTCCTCCACTCACCCCTGCTTCTTCTCTGCTCACGCATCTTCAAGTTCCTCCCTTGCTCCTCCTCACCTTCTCTCTTCCACCCGCCACCCATTCTCTTATTCACCTCTTTTGCAACTTCTTCCCCTCCTTCTCCCCACGTTTCTCTCTCTTACCTCCCACCCATATCACTTTCGCGCTTGGGTTTTTGACAAGGCCTGCTAGGCTACCCCCTCTCCTGACTAAACGCCACCTCTTCTCCTTATACTGTTAATTTGCCTTCTTCCCCTCACTTCACCAGTACTCCCCCTTCTCTCTGCACCCACCCCATTTCCCTCCTTCCACCTCCCCATCCTCTCATCTCTCTATCCCCATTACCTCCTTTGCAACCCCGCTCCTTCCTTCTCCACCTCCTGTGCAACTCATCTTCTCCCTCTTGTTTCTCCCATCCCCTACCTTACACCCCATTACTTTCTCTCCTAGATTTTAACAAGGTCTCCCATGCTGCCCTCTCTTCTAGCCCACTCTACTGTTATATTGAGCAACATTCAGTGCTATTTTGATTGCTTTTGATGTATTAATTTTGTAAGTATATTCTTGATATCTGCTATTTACTTATCTATTGTTTACCTTGTTTTGTTTTTGTACTACAGATGTGGAACCTTTGTAAATGAGCTGTATTGCTCAAAGGTGTTGTAATCCAAGACTCAATAAATAAAAAATTTTTTTTTTTTATTTAGGTCTAGTGACTTTGTCTCCTTAAGACCCTATAGACCCTTTCTGACCTTATCAGTTGAGATAATATTGATGCCCAGTATGCCTCCTGATTCTCTAGGCATCCATTGTTTCATTCAGGTAGTGAATCTAACAACATCATTGTGAATACTGAGCTGAGAAATGTATTTAGTGTGGTAGCTTAATCCATATTCTTCTCTACATATCTCACTTTTTATCTAACCTCACAATTGCCTTATAATTTCTTCATTTCTCATGTACAGTACATACCTGAAAGCTTTTGTGTTTCTTTAAATCTGTTTTTTGACAGCTGTCGTCTCCTTATATTTGACTTCATTACTATCTGATTAGTTTTGCTTATATTTCATGAATACGCTTTTCATATCTTTTATTTGGGGCTACAGCGAAACAGAGTTTAAACAATGACCTAAACAACTGATCAGTAGAGGTTATACTGCAGCCCTAGAAGTTACTTTCATCCTCAGAACAGTTTGTTCATCCTCGCTTCTATCTCTGGAAATGTGTCAAGTGTCCCATTACCAGCACACAATGCTACACACTGGGCAAAGACAGGTTCCTGGTACCGATGTCCGTGGTACCCTGCTAGTTTTGGCCACACTAGCTCCATCCCTGTCCTCACTGCCTTTGCCTTTCTCTCCATCTACCCCTGCCCTTCTCCCCATTGATCTGTATTTTACTTTGCAGTGTACACATTATGTGCCTCTTGACATTTGTTTCCTCAGTGAAAAGCATGGCTTTTAGTTCTTTAGAAAACTACGCATTTGACCAGCTCTGTGGCACCAAACTATAGGGGATCACCTGGCATGCTGGTAACCCAGGATTGTGCCCCGAGACCTGGATGTCAGGTGCGGAGACCTGCTGGTAGGGTTTAGGGTGTCCAAGGGAAACTCTCCTCCTGGGGGGATGGGTGCAGGTCCACACTGCTCAGGAGTGACATCTGGTGGTGGTGCATAAAGCAACGTGGGTGACCACATGCTACCTGTGCATCATGGCAGGAGAATACTGCATGTGCAGTCACTGTGGGTGGGGGGATGGGGAGAAATGCAGAAAGCCACCACCCTTCTGACCAGATGACAGCTGCCTGGGTCCTCTTGTGCCAAGAAGCCCTGGCATGCAGCCAGAGCAGATTCCCCATTGTGTTCCCAGACAGGTAATGGAGCTGCTGTCCCCTCCTGTGGGCCCTGAGAGGGGGGCCACCCCAGTGAAGGGATATGTCTGGGATGACCAGAACACAGCAAGATGGGGGACAGTGGATGGCGGCAAAGGGGACAGAACTGGTAGTGCAGGAGGACCCTTGGTGGCCCGTAGGAGTCACCAGTCGGGGGCGTCAGAGGAGCAAAAACAAATAAAAACTACACATTGCAAAACAAAAATCATGTGATTATGTGATATATCATGAACTGCACTGTTTTATAAATGTATCCATATACCTCATCGATATATGTAAAAAATAATTTTTTTAAGACCATCTGAAAGTAGTGACTGCATGACTATAGTATATCAGAAGTCAACATATCTATTTGTTTAGCACATTTTTAGTCATCCATCAGGTGGCACATGGATGTGTAAAAGCCTTATTCCTTATTACAGATGTAACAGAGATCCACAGACAGTACTTTCATTTAATGGGGATAAGCAGGTTGCAAGATTCTCCTTTGAAGCCTTCCGATTTACTGAACACAGGAACTTGTCAGTATCAACATTTTATTTACACTGCATCACACGACTCTGTGAGAAGACTGCATGTCCTAGTTTCTTGCCAGTAAGTACAAATATTAATAATTGAAATGTTTAAATTCTGTGTAATAATATTTAAGACACTTACAGTAAGTTTTCATGACTCTTTAGTACTCATGAACCACTTTGTATTTTAACGTAATTATACACCATTATTTACATCATTCCACTGTTTATAAAACACTTTTAGTTTTGCTATACTTTACACTTGTTATTTTACCCTCATATTAAAGGGATACAACCACAGGATGACTGCAAAGCCCAAATAAAATTGAGACTGTACAAGTTAAATATCTATATAGATGACCAGGTAAACATAAAGCCCTAAATTTAGAAATTAAATATTATGCTTCATAGGGGTTCATTACAACAGACTTGATGACTCACTTCAATTACATCATCCCATTGCATGTACAGTGTGGTTATGGGATCCAGTTGGCATGGTCAGGTTAAAACATTTCCTGATTGCTGACATTGAAAACAACTTGCTGAAAACATTAAAGATAAACTATTTTAAGGTACTTGCTTATATTATTTCAAAGTACTCCAGTTGGGTTACTCTTACATGGTAGGTTTTGAGAATGACACACACACACTAGAAAAAGGCTGTTCAGGTACTCTTATTCCCCCTTATTTATTTATTTCAGCTTAGGATTAATACCTTTGAGTCCAGGACTCGTTTTCAAAGGTTCCAGGTCATTGTTGTACAAACACTACAAATATAACAGTGTTTACAGAGAACAGAAAACAGTTACACAGACATTCAAATACCAAAGAAATCTTATATATTCAGGTAAAGGTTGACGAGGATAGAGTAAATAGGGTTCAGCCTTGTAGTTCACTATTTAGTTGATCAGTCTAGCCTAAGAGGGGTAGGGGGTCAGCCAAGGATGCTGTCGTCATGCTGGAAGTGGTTTGTCAGCCGAGTGGTGCTCGTTCGGGGATGGGAGGTTGATGAGATAAAAGGAGGGGGGTGAAAGGGAGAGGGTTGGGTGGCTGAAATTCTGCCATATTAGTGCAGGCAAGCACAATTCTTTTTTGCATCAAGAAGGGATCTGAGCCCAGATTTGAAGGTACTAATCTTGGGTGATTCTATGAGGTTAGCAGGTAACGCATTGTACCATTTTGGTCCTTGGTACAGGATGGAGTTCTGGGTGAGTTTTGTCCTTTTGAAGGGAATCACCATCCAGTCTGTAGCTGTGCTTCTTGTTGATCTGGTGAGAACTGCCGGCATAAAGAGGCAGCCCAGTGCGGGGAGGGGGCCCAAGAAGCACTTTTTCCAGAAGTAGGCAGGTTTGGTATTGTGCTTTAAGATGGAGTGGGAGCTGTCCAGTTTCGGTGTAGAGCATGCAGGTGTGGGTGTCCTGGGCAGCCCCTATGGATAGTCAACAGGCCTTATTTAGTGGTGTGCTGACCCTGTTTAGCACAAAGTTTGTGCCTGCTCCATAGATAGGCAGCCCATAATCTATGGAGGACATCACTGAACTACTGATGGCAAGTTTCGGAACTTCTGGGGTCATAGAGTGCCTATGGCAGTAGAGGACACCAAGTTTTGTTTTCGCTGACTTGATTGAGTATATATGGCTGGAGAAGGTTAATGTATCGTCAAAGGTGATGCCCAAGTATTTGAACTTTGTTACTTGTTCCAGTGTTTCACCATTATGTCAGAGTCAGTAGCTCAGTATGTAGCACACTCACCTCTGAAGCCAGGAGATCAGAGGGCTGTGGGTTCAGTTCCCACATATGGCACTTGGGTTAATATCCCAGTACTGACACTGTAGTGCAGCATGAGAGGGGGTGCTGCACTTCTGAGGTGACGTCTTTTGGATCAGACGTTAAACTGAGGTCCCATCTGCTTGGATTGGTGCTAGTTCAGGTGGATGTTAAAGATCCCATGGCACTTATCGAAAAGAGTAGGGGAATTTCCCCGGTGTCCTGGCCAAATTTCCCTCATTCACTAAAAATACCACCAACAGCTTAATCTGGTTCAAGATCTGTTGGCATTTATCTGTATCCCCTTCCCCCCAGGCCGTGCCTGAAAATAGGCAGGATTTGTCTAGTGCACTTACCCGGTCAACAGAAACTACATAAATAAATAAAAAAATAAAAATTATGGTTTCTGGATGAGCAAAGGCTGGTATTTCTTTTTGCTTTGGGAGGTAGAGAAGAGTAGACTTTTAATTTTTTGTATGGCATAGTAGCAGTTTGTTTTGTGTGAACCAGGATTCAAGCTTGAGGAAGCTGTCTTGGAGTTCAGTTGTGATGTAATTGTGATCTTTTCCAGCGACCGATATCACTGCATCGTCAGCACAGAGAATAGTGCGTGCTGTACATGCACATAGTGCAGAGTTGATGAAGAGGCTGAAAAGCAGTGGGCCAAGAACAGAGCCCTGTGGGACTCCGAGGGACACTTCCTTAGCAGATGATAGGGTGTCTCCTATTTTGACTCATTGTGACCTGTTTGTGAGGTAGCTTCCGAATCACAGTACCGTGTCCGGAGATAGGCCTGTTGAATGGAGGCAGTTTAGGAGTAGTTTGTGATTAACAGAGTCAAAGACCTTCATAATGTTGATGAAGACTGAGCCAACTGCCTCCCCATTATCTAAGGCATCATAAAACTGGGAAGAGTAGTCAACAAGGGCGGTAAGTGTGGAGTGCTTTTTTTGGAACCCATGCTGCTGTAAGCTGCTCTGAGACCATTCTTTCAAGTGCTTTAGAGAGTGGTGGTAGAATGGATATTGGTCTGTAGTTGGACGTTAGAGCTTTGTACCCGGCTTTAAAGACAGGAGTGATGTTGGCTAACTTCCATAGTTTTGGAAACACCCTTGTTCTTAGAGATGCATTAAACACCATTGAGAGGGGACTGGCCAATTCATTTAGGAGAAGATCCACGAGTTTCATATCCACTAGATCAGCCCCCATCCTGGTCTTGCCAAGAACCCTCTTAATGTGCTTGGTGGTTTCGGACTCTGTGACCAGCTTAAAGTAAAATGGTGGTATTGCATCCTTTGGGGGGTTATGAGGGGTAGTGGGGTGTTGTTGCCTGAGCTGATCTTTAAAGTAGTCATCAGGCAGTACTCCAGATAAGTCTGTGAAAGCATGGTTGAGATCATTTGCGATGTCAATGGGTTCCTGTAGGGGACCCTCCCTTGTTACTAGTAGATTGGATGGGGTCTTAGGGGTCTTTTCTGTTAGGGATTTGATGGAGTTCCAGAATTCCCTACCAGAGCCCCAGCTCTTGCTTAAGAGGTCCTTATAGTAGGAAGCTTTTGCCTGCCAAATGAGCTTGGTGTAGATGTTTCTAGCTGCCCTGTAGGCAATGAGTGATGCAGGAGCTCTAGATGATTTTGCAATGAGCCAGAGATTGTCTCTATTCTTCATTAAACTGATCAGGGGGTTAGTGATCCATGGGTTGGAGGTACCCCTGACTTTCTTTGTTTTGTATGGAGCAAAAATATCACAAGCATGGTTGAAGTTCGTTATGAAATAATTCAAGGCCTCGTTACCATCAATATCTCCTGCCAAAGGAGATCAGTCCAGTTGTGATAGGTACTGCTTGAAACGGTCAAGAACCCCGGCCTCAGGCAGCGATTTTTGGACCCCTCATTGACTCCTTTGGGAATACTTCCCTTTGTCTTCCCCTTTGCACCCCTTACCAACTTACCTGCTTCCCTCTGCTTTACTAGGCATACCCCCTTGTCCTTCTCCTTTTGTGTTTCTAAGTACAACCTAAAAACACCACTGTTTTTTCTTTACCTCATTTGCCACTTCCTTAGAGACATACAGTAATGGTCTCTTTTTGTATTGCTTTTTCTCACTCCTTTATGCAGAAGTTGATTACTTTAATTATGCCCTCCCTTATTTTTCCCAGTTGTGCCTAATGGAAGTCCTCCCCCCCGAGGCAGTTTCTGAGGCAGTCCCATTTCTTTAAATTTCTCCCAATGTGAAGTGAGTCCCTCATTCCCCAATCAGTCTGCATGCCAGCGCCACACCACCTGACTGAGCACATCTAAGGAAAGTTCCACTGCAATGCGAGCAAAGCTCATCACACACAGCAGACCTTCCTACGTGCTTCGCCAGCTACAAACATGGTGGCACAGTGGCCACTAAACTGCTGACTTTGGGAGTGCCCAATCCCCCGGTGGCTTACCCTGCCCCTCATATGCATCATGACGAGAATCCCTCCTCCTCTGCATCATGTGTTCCCCCATCTTTTTTGATTGCCGAGGGAGTGCACATTCCCCCTCAGCTCATGTGCCCCCCACTTTCGTTGTTTGCCGACAGGGTGCCCAATCCCCATCAGCATCCATCCCCCCTTTCCCACTTTAATGTGCTGATGAGGGAGCCCACTCCCTGTTGGCATGATGTCCCCCCTTCTTCTGTGCTGAGGGGGTGCCCAGTCCCCCTCAGCTAGTGTTACCCACTCCCTATGTGCCGATGGGGGTGCCCAATCCCCTGTCGGCTACTGTATCCCCCCCCAAAAAAAACACCTGTAAAAAAACAAAACCATCTACAATGTTTGTTTTTTTAACACCTGTAAACAGAAAATGGTCCCTCGTTGTCTCCCTACCCCACTCCCACCACCCACACCCACCCATTGTGCACCCTGCCTCCCCATACCACCACCTCACCCCATACTTACCTCCGGAGTCTGGTGCAACGTTCTTTGGTGGACCGGGAACACGTCTGCACTCTTCAAAGCCAAACGCGAACTGAGGAAATGCCGGTAAGCTGTATAATGGAATAAACAGGGTTTTTCAACTTTGATGCATATCTCAGGCATTTTTTTGAATTTTGCACAAATATTCAACATGGGGTTTTTGGGACCCCTCCTCATGAATTTTGGCACAGTTATGACGTTAATCGATCCCAAAAGGTGATTTTGCAGTCACTGCATGGAATCACCTTTCGGGGACTGGTTAATGCAAGGACAGTGGCAGTGTTCATCAGGTGGGCTCTCAAAAACCCTATGTTGCAAATTTGGTGGAAAAAATCAAAAAAATTACTGTTTTACGAGCGTGCGTTGCGCGCAGTTGATATGCACGCTTGTAACTTTGTGAATCTGCAATATTTTCATTCCAGATTTTCAACATTGTCATTTTTCTACACCGCCTTGTGAACAGTAAGCTGTCATTTTTCACATCCTGGCCAAAATGTGTTTCTGCACTTCCAGCAACAATAGCACAGTCGCTGTGGGAAATCACTGTTCGGGGCAGATTACAAAAATGACAGTGAAACTGTTCATGAACAGAGGTCCTAAAATGCCTATGTTGAAAATTTGGTGATGATATCCCATAAAATGGCTGTGTTACGAGCGTGCGTTGCACAGTTGTCACGCACGCTCATAACTTCGCAAATTCATAATATTTTCATGCCAGATTTTCAACATTGTCATTTTTCTACACCTCCTTGTGAACAGTAAGCTGTCATTTTTCACATCCTGGCCAAAATGTGTTTCTGCACTTCTGGCACACAATAGCGTGGTTGCTGTGGGAAATCAGTGATCGGGGCAGATTATGAAAATGACAGTGACACTGTTCATGAACAGAGGTCCTAAAATGCCTGTGTTGAAAATTTGGTGATGATACCCCATAAAATGGCTGTGTTACGGAGCATGCGTTGCGCGGATTATTCGCCGCTCATAACTCATAAATTCATAATATTTTCATGCCAGATTTTCAACATTGTCATTTTTCTACACCTCCTTGTGAACAGTAAGCTGTCATTTTTCACATCCTGGCTAAAATGTGTTTCTGCACTTCTGGCACACAATAGCGTGGTTGCTGTGGGAAATCAGTGTTCGGGGCAGATTATGAAAATGACAGTGACACTGTTCATGAACAGAGGTCCTAAAATGCCTGTGTTGAAAATTTGGTGATGATACCCCATAAAATGACTGTGTTACGAGCTTGCGTTGCGCAGTTTGCACGCACGCTCATAACGCTGTGCATTTGTAATATTTTCACTCTGGATTTTCACCATTGCCATTTTTCCACACCTCTTGATGAACAGTACAGCTGTAATTTTACATAACCTGCCTGAAATGTGTTTTCGTGTGTCCGGCACAGAATAGTGCGGTCGCTGTGCGAAATCACTTTTTGGGACAGTTTGAGGAAATGACAGTGATACTGTACATGAGCAGAGGTGCTAAAATGCCTGTGTTGAACATTTGATGCCAAAAATCCATAAAATGACTGTGTTACAAGTGTGCATTGCGCATTTCCCCACGCACCCGTGTAACTTTGCAAATCTGCAATATTTACATACCACATTTTCAACACTGCCATTTTTTTACACCTCCTTATGAACAGTGCAGCTGTCATTTTTCACATCCTGACCAAAATGTGTTTCCGCACTGCAGTATCAAAGCCAATGCCAGTACGACAACATTCGGCATTGACAAATGCTTGTTTTTAATGGGGTCAGTCAATGTGTCCATAACTTGGGACTGGGACTGTTACTCGCTTTTAAATTAAGAGTGACTGGATATAAAATTAAAAAGAAAAGGCAATTTCCTTAAAAGTGACCCTCCCAAAATCCAGGACCCTTGTCCTTATGCGGGTTCACCACTGTTTCTGCACTGTACAGTGATTAATGGTATGCAGGTGACTGCTCACTGTGATATGTACAACACTGTCCCTGTCTGAAAGCACCAGATCCAGCAGTGCTCACCCCTAGTGGGTTGTTTGACTAGCAGTCTGAGAAAATCCTCTCGTGGGAAATCAAGGATGGACTTTCTCCTTGCCAAAGCTGTAGTTGTAATTCTCTTCATGTGAAGTAGACTGAAGTCAGAAACTTTTAGCATCTCCCCCTTGTTTGTTATCCTGATGATGGCTTTCCCAAGTGCATTATCCAACTCCCCTCCCTGTACTGGATGTCTGTAGAATATCCCAGTGTGGATAACTGCCTGAGCGCTTGTCTCTCAGATGACCCACAACAAATCCAACCCCTACTTTTCCTTTGGTACCCTTGTACCTCTGTGGTTTTTGATTAACTCCCTTACATATACTGTAAATCAAACCCTCATCCCCTCTTCCCCACCCAGTATTTCCTAAACACAGAGCGACAAGGTATGGCCATGTTCCAGTCATGTCGCTCAGTCCATGATAACTCCATTATGGCCACTAAATCCAGGCTAGCCTCCACCAAGATGACTTCCCGGTCCAGAATGTTTTTTCCCAAGACTCCTTTGGTTGTCACATATGACTCTCTACACAACCAGCCCCCCATTGCCTGCTACCCTGCTTCCTAATCCCATTCATAGAAACATAGAAACATAGAAAGATAGACTTTGATGGCAGACAAGGACCACTTGGCCTACCCTGTCTGCCCATTTCCCTACCTATTGAATAAGCTGCAGATCCTAGTTAACTAACAACCCACTTCGTCCTTCCCCCAACCAAAATTGCCTTATGTCCATCCCATGCATTCTTGAATTGCCCCACTATTCTTGACCCTACAACTTCCTCAGGAAGGCTGTTCCATGATTCCACCACCCTCTCCATGAAAAAATACTTCCTCACATTCCTCCTGTGCTCTCCCCCGTCTAACTTCACATTGTGCACCCTTGTTATTGCACATCGCTTTTTCTGAAAGATGCTACTCTCTTGGACTTTGTTGATCCCCTTGAGGTACTTGAAAGTTTCTATCATGTTCCCCCTCTCCCTCCTTTCCTTGAGGGTATACATATTAAGATCCATTAGTCTCTCTTCATATGGCTTCTGGTGCAGGCCCTGCATCATTTTAGTTGCCCTCCTCTGGACTGCCTCCATCCTGTCTATGTCCTTGTGGAGTTGGAGTCTCCAGAACTGCACACAGTACTCCAGATGGGATCTCACCCCCTGTCTGTACAGAGGGATAACATCTTCCTGTTTTCTACTGGTGATGCCTCTCCCTATACATCTCAGTATCCCCTCAGCCTTCCTTATTGCCTTATCATATTGCTTGCTTAGCTTTAGGTCATCTGAAACGACTACCTCCAGGTCCCTTTCCATTTTTTTATTGTTGTTAATACCTCCCCCGCCAACTCTTCCTCTTGGTTTTTGTTTACCAGGTGCATTACTTTGCACTTCTTTGCATTGCTTCAAAGCTGCCATACTTCTGACCATTCCTCCAACCTTGCCAAGTCCCTTCTCATCCTTTCCACCCCTCGTGTATCAACCCTATTGCAGATCTCTGTGTCATCTGCAAAGAGGCATACTTTTCCCTCCAGTCCCTCCGCAATGTCTCTTATAAAGACATTAAAAAGGACTGGTGCCAGTACTGAACCCTGCGATACCCCACTAGTAACCCCCCTTTCTTCGTAGTGGACTCTGTTTATTGTTACCCTCTGTGTCCTGTGCAGGCTACCACCCTGGGACCCAATCCCAGGCTGGCTAATTTGTTTATTCATCTTTTGTGTGAAACTGTCAAATGCCTTGCTAAAGTCTAGGTAGGCCATGTCTACAGTCCTTCCCTAGTCTACTACTTTGGTCACCCAGTCAAATAAATCTATTAGATTCATCTGACATGACCTTCCCACTGTGAATCCATGCTACCTTGGATCTTGTGCCCTGCTGGCCTCTAGGTAGTCAACAATTTTTTCCTTCAGAACTGATTCCATCATTTTCCCTACCACTGAGGTCAAACTAACAGGTCTGTAGTTTTCTGCTTCTGCCTTGCTCCCACTTTTGTGAAGGGGAATCACATCCACCCTTCTCCAGTCCTCAGGTACCACACCATTCTTCCATAATTTGTTAAAAAGGGTATTCAGTGCTATCACTACTTCTCCCGTTAGTTTTTTTAGAATTCTGGGGTGAATCCTATCAGGCCCCATTGCCTTGTCCACCTTCAGTTTCAGGAGTTCCTTCAGAACCCTTTCTTCTGTGAATGGGCTGGTATTGACCCCCTATCCAGAGTGCTTTCAATTGACTGGGTTTGGTACCTACCCCTCCTCTTCTTTTGCTAATACTGAGCAAAAGTATTCATTCGGTATCCCTGCTTTTTCACTGTCACACTCTGCCTGCCCACCCACCATTCCATTTATTAAGCCTCACTATCCCTCCCTTGATCTATCTTCACTACCTAATGTACATATAAAATGTTTTATGCCCCTTCTTAACTGAGTTGGCTATCTTTTCTTTGGTTTAGCCTTTGCTGTTCTGCCTTCCCCTATCCCTTCTGCTTCAACTGGTGCAGTTCCTGTCTTGCTTCTTGTGTGTTTCCTTATACTTCCTGAATGCTATATTTTTCTCCTTTACCTTCCCCGCCACCTCTTTTGAGAACCATAGTGTTTTCTTCCTTCATTTTGATTGTTTATTTGCATCACACAAAGGCTTGTTGCCTCTGTGATGGCAGTTTTAATGTTTCCCCATTGTTCCTCCACTCCTCCGTCTTGCCTGTTTGCTACTGCTTTTCTGAGGCACTCTCCCATTTTGCCAAAGTCAGTCCTCCTAATGTCCAGTACCTCACCCTTGTGTGGTTTAACTTTATAGCTGTGTTTATTGTGAACCACACTATTTGGAGGTCACTTGTTTCCAGATGGCTACCCACTACAGAATCTGAGATCCTCTCTCCATCCTCATTTGAGAGTACCAGGTCTAAGACCGCTCCCTCCCCAGTGGGATCCAACTCTAGCTATCTGAGGCATGCCCTCTGTAGGGCATCTAGAATGACGCTGATCTTGGATGTGGCTGCAGCTAAGGTGCTCCAATTAACATCTGGCATATTCAGGTCCCCCATCAACAATATCTCTCCTTTTTCTGCCATCCTAAGGATGCCTTCTATCATTTCCTTGTCCATTTCCTCCTCCTGAGATGGGGGTCTATATACAACCCCCATGCAGATTGTGGTGCCATTTCCTGTCTCCAGTGTGACCCACAGTGCCTCATCTCCTCCGTTTTCACCCTTTAGTTCCATCACTTTGATCCCTTCCCTTAAATAGGGAGCTCCTCCTCCTCCTCTTCATCTACCCTTCCTGTCCCTCATGTAGATTGTGTACCCTGGTATGTTGACATCTCAGTCATGGTCCTCTGTGTATCATGTTTCTGTGACTGCCATGATATTCAGGCAACCCTCTTCCATCAAGTTCAGGGAGCTTGTTACCCAGACTATGGACACTGGTATTCATTGCCCTCTGTTTTTTGATGGCCTTACCCCTTTTAGCCCCATCCCTGCCCTTACTGCCTTTGCCTTTTTCTCCATTTACCCCTGTCCTTCTCCCCATCAATGTCTGTATCTTGGTGTTTATCTTGCTAACTACCCTGTTTTTTCCGGGGTGGGGTGGGATTTCCCTGCTCCATTTCAGTGCCACCCACCTTGGCTAGTTTAAATGCTTGCCAATGAAGCATTTAAACCTATCACCTAGAATCCTGGTTCCCCTCCTGGACAGATGCAGTCAGTCATGCCAGTATAGACCTGTGTCCCTCCAGGTGGACTCCCAGTCCCCAATGAATTCAAACCCCAGTTCTACCCCAGTGTTTCAATCATTGATAGAATCCCATGATGTGGAGGACCCTAGCCTCACCCATGTCATGCTTTAATTTTCCCTGAAGCTTCCCTTAACTCTTCCCTTCTCTTTTTAGCTTTCCATTCCTGGTCTACTTCAATCCTCTGCCCTTACTTAATGACCCCCCCACCTATACTTCAAATTTAGAAGAGGATTTCCTGAAACTATGTAATACCAAGCCACTCACATAATTCTGATATATGGATGATATCTTTATAATTAGGACAGAAGGTACTCACACACTTAAAGAATTTTATCAGGAATATAACATCCTCCACCCATCTATTCGACTTTCTCTGAATTACTTTAACATCAGTATCAATTTCCTTGAAACCACAGTTACCATCAAAGAGAGAACCTTACAGACCTGTACCTACCAGAAACTTACAGACAGAGATACCTACACAGAAACAGCAATCACCATAGGCACAATATACAATCTATAATGTACAGTCAAGTACTTTAACACCACTGAATCTGCTCGACTGAGTGGGGCAGGGATAAGCACCTTGTCACACTGAAAAAAAAATACTGAACAGGGATAATCCTCTAGAGAAACTGACAGAGCTGTGGAATGTACTACACTTATGAAAAGAGAACAATTACTATAACATAAAGAAGAGACCATTAACAACTGGACACCCTTGATTGTTACACATAACCCTGATTTGCAGCTCCTATGAAAAATGATTAAGACCTAAAACCAATATTCACGGAGGATGATACATTGAAATGTGTTTTCCAGGAGCCATCTTTACTGTCTTTCAAACAACCACCTATCTGACTCACCCTGATGTCAGCAGCAAACTTATAACTGACCAAATCAACAGAACACTAGGAGGCACTAAACCCTGTAATATTCCTAAGTGTAAAACATGTGAGCACACTTCTGCTTCAGACTTTATCAACACCCCCCAAAATTAGCAATTCAAGATGTAGGGGTATTATACATGTGGATCCCTGAATGTTGTCTATTAGATCCAGTGCAAGAAGTGTTGGGAGGAAACCAGGCAACCTCCTCTGAACCTGAAAGAACTCACATAAGCACAACATAGAGGAGAAAAAGGCAAACAACTAGATGGACAATATTCATTTCAAACTGATAAATCCTTCTCTTGTCTAATAGGCCTGGATCTCAAAAGACACTTCAGAAACACAAAAGAAAGTTGAGCTTATGAGCTCAGTCTTATTTTTCCTCTCAACATTAAAAACAATGGACTGAATGTAGACCATAGTGCCATGATCCATTACAGAATTTAACATGACAACTGCCTTTCTCTCACTTCAGGCACTTGTGTATTTACTGTGTATATTATTTACATACATCTTCTCTTACAATTGATATATATATTTCTAGTGTGCATTTATATAGTAACATGGTTTTATTTATATGTTTGATCAAACGTTGTGTCTGCTGTGTTCTTGTACATATATGTGTGTGTTTATGCAGGACAGATTGATAGATAGACAGACAAGCACACAGACAGACATGTATCGCAGTGTTTTTAGCTCACACACACAAACATGCATACACACACACAAAAAAACACAAACACAGTCTGACTTTAGGAAGGCTCTTAAAACATAAGCATTTAAGAATTTCTAGGTTCCCTGCTGTCACATTCCATCATGGAGAAGAGTCTTCTTTTCTAATCTGATTTATAACCAATTAGGATTTCAAAGATTGCTTTTTTTTTGTTTCTGCACATATCCAGTTATTTACTTCCTATCAACAGAACTGTCAAACTCATGTGTAAAAGTTTGCTTTTATCAATTCTACTAGAGATAGGCAAAATGTTTCTTTTTCCAGCGGAATTCTGGTGAAATGCTGATTTTGTTTAAATGAAATTTTGCCAGAATTGTGATTTTGATTATTTACATCTAATTTTAAAAAGTATTTGTGCAAAATGCACCACAGTTACACTGGTTGTTCCAGTGCCCACATAGAATTATAACAAGTTTCAGATCTTTCTCTTTAAAACTGAGTTACAGTATAAGCCTCTAAACTTTCATAAATTTTAAAATTACAGTTAACCACTATGTAAACTAAAGGTGTTTGTGCAAATTGCACCTAATTTGGTCAGGTTATATTACCCATACAAATACACATGCACATGTGTACCAAGTTTCAGATCTCTGTCTTTAAAGGTGACTGAGTTATGAGCATCAGAACATTCAGAAATGTTAAAATTACATTTCACGATTATGTAAACTGCTGACTTTTAAGCTTCTATATGTTTAAAAGTAGAGAATAGAATATCACCAATGTTGTTAGGTTCATTGACCCTAAATCTTAGGCTTTAAGACAACCACCATGGTTCAGCATCAGAACATCATACTTTCATGCTGATGCCCCGAGTTCAGAAGCAAGGCCCCGGAAGTTGTGTTGGGAGGCAGGTCATAGCTAAACCTTACAAAAGCTATTTAGAAGTTTTTATGAATCTTCCAAGAAAGCATGCATCTAAGTTGTTAATTATCTGGTTCCAAATGTGGCTATGTTGCAAGCATAGAAATATTTTCATAAATGTCCACATGAATATTAAATTGCTAGATTTGAGCCCATATAACTTCTTCACCCTTCATCTAAATATAATGAAACCTGGCAGGCTTTTAGGGCCTGTGCCAGACTGTACGCATGCCAAATTACTGATCTCTAGATTTAACACAGACCAAGTTATTACCAATAAATACAATTCAGAAAAATCAAAAAAATATGATGAAATGTCACTAAAATTTGTGGAATTTCATTATATTACACAATTTCAGAATTTGATAATTTCACCCACCTCTAAATTCTACCCAATGCATTTAATGTGCCTTTTTTTATATTTTGACTTTACCAGATGAATGGTTACATGTAGCCTGAAAGCTTGCGTTTTGAAAATCCCATGTTGATCCAACAAAATGTATCAAATCACCCACTTCGTTAATCTTTTTGTACAAGAACCAATACAACTACAAACAATTCCATGTCTCTTGTTACAGAATGTCTTGCAACTCTGCTGCCCCCCATCACACATCTGATTCAGAGAACTTTCTTACTCAAAATTAATTTCCTGAGCTAAATTTCTCACACTATCTGTCATAAATTAAAATAAATGTTTCAAAGTGTCCCCAAACACTGACTAAATATCTTTCCTCCACCCTTCCACTTACACAGCTACTTTTAGTTTGGTTTAAATGAGGGCTTACTCTCCTTTTTGTCAGCCAATCTACAATTAATCTATAATGACACATTGTGTCAACATAAGATACAGTACTTGATACACTGTGTAGCATCATTGTCACATCATCTCTTCTTGTAGTTCTTAACATTTAAATTTGTATTTATTACCTCATGGCCAGTCCCTACTACTGTCTTACTCATTAACTACCAGCAGCATAACATAGATCAGAAACAGTGGTAATTATTGGGACTTATTATGGTACACTTGTGTCATCCAATAACCAATGTTCAGATGGACTTGACTTTATCTATCTAAACTGTATGTTTATCTCTAATTTGTAGAAATAGATTTGTTAATTGTGTCATAGAATACAACCGTGAGTTTGCTTATACTGTGTATTAAAATGACTTTAAGAAAAAGGTTGAGAGTAAAACCTGGTTTGTGCTACTTACAATAGGGTCTTTCCAATTACTCCAAGTTCCCACAGTTCCTCTGTTATTGTCAAATACTAGCCCACCTTACTCCCCTCCTAACTATTCTCCCTACCTTCCCCCTCAGCTCCCTTCTTCTATCCCCTTCACTCAAGAGACTCCTGCTCTTTCTCAATACCTTACCCTCACTCTAGCACTGGCCTGGCTGCTTTCTCTTACTGACTCACCTCCCTCTGGAACCTGCTCTCTCCTCTACTTTGCTATGCTCTTTCCTTACTATCCCCAAAATGGTTGCTAAATCCAACCCCCCCACACTGCTTGCACCTGCTTCTCCCCCAACCCTCCCCCTGTCCCACCTCTCTTCTCTTTCCCCTCCTGTCACCCTACCCTAATCTTTCTTGCTCTCACACTCCCCCCACTATCCTTCTCCCCTCAGAGGGTGGTGCCTCATTGAATTTCTACCCATTTCCTCCACCCCAGATTCCAGATAATCCTCAAATTGACTCCAACATTTAGATTTGCTGCCTATTTTACCACAATGTATTCCTACTACCATCATCATCCTCTTCTGCTACTGTATTACATACCTTATGTATTGTTGCCTTTTTACACTTCTGCTTGATTGTGTTTTGCTGCTTATTTTGTTCCTCTACCCCTTCCCCCAAGTAACACCTGGAAATGAGCCTCGACTCAATGTTCCTTTCCTGGTTACCAAACCTTTAGATAAATAAGTAAATAAATAAATAATGATAACAATAAATTTATAAAATGTTTTGTTACAATCATTTTTTTTCCCACAGGTCTGTGTAAGAAAGAGACATGCAAGAGATGCTCCTGTAACCCCAAGCCCTGATTCCATTACTGAAGCTAAAGAAGTCACATCCAAAACAATTTATACCCAGAATGATAATGGTATACTTTTCCTTATTTGATTTGACTTTGCTATTCTGATTTGTACATTGTTTTTTAGCTTCTTGTTTTTCTCTATGGTTCCAAATTGAAATCCATCTTCTGCAATGCAATTACAAATGAATCTGAAACAAAATTTATAGCTTTAGCTATATTTCTAGACTGTTCTAAAGCATTGTATTAGGTCTACCTTATGTAATTAATTCATAATATGAACATTGGCAGGGTATCCTAGAAAGTGCAATGTAATAGGTTAATAAGTGCCAGAGAACTGGCAGAGAACACCCAAAAAGAAGGAGCTGCTGTTATAACTATACTTCTCTACTGGGACTAAAGAACTAGAATTCTACTACTGGGACCCTCAATTTAGGGTAAAAAAGAGTTTTTGAGTTTGTCTGAGTTGGCTGAAGTGAAGTGTTAGCTGTCCAGTTATCTAGGTGTTTGTCTCAGGTGGCTGAAGGGAATTGTTATCAGTATAATTAACTAAGTATAGAAAGAGCTGTGAAGTGAGGGGAGTGGCTTATCTTGAAGGAAGCCAGTTTAAAGCCAGAGTTAAAAACTGCCCTAGATAGCTTCTGCCAGAGAACAGGCAGAAAACACCCAAGAAGAAGGAGCTGCTATTATAACTATAATTCTCTACTAGGACTAAAGAACTACAATTCTACTACTGGAACCCTCAGTTTAAGGTAAAAAAAAGTTAGTGTGTTTGTCTGAGTTGGCTGAAGTGAATTGTTATCTGTGCAGTTATCTAGGTGTTTGTCTCAGGTGGCTGAAGGGAATTGTTATCTGTAGAATTAACTAAGTGTAGAAAGAGCTGTGAAATAGAGGGAGTGGCTTAGCTAGAAGGAAGCCAGGTTAAAGCCAGATTTAAAAACTGCCCTAGATAGCTTCTGCCAGAGAACAGGCAGAGAACACCCAAGAAGAAGGAGGAGCTGCTGTTATAATTATACTTCTCTATCCTGTCTATGTCCTTGCGTAGATGAGGTCTCCAAAACTGCACACAGTACTCCAGATGGGGTCTCACCAACTGTCTATACAGAGGGATAACCACTTTCCTTTTTCTACTTGTGATGCCCATTCCTATGCATCCCAGTATCCCCTGGCTCTCCTTACTTACTTCTCACATTGCTTACCAACCTTTAGATCATCTGATATGACTACCCCCAGGTCCCTTTCCATTTTTGTTGTTGTTAGTACCTCCCCTGCTATTGTGTACTCTTCTCCTGGGTTTTGTTTCCCAGGTGGATTACTTTGCACTTCTTTGCATTGAATCTAGTTGCCACATGTCTGACCATTCCTCCAACCTTGCCAAGTCCCTTCTCATCTTTTCTACCCCCCCTTGTGTATCAACTCTGTTACAGATCTTTGTGTCATTTGCAAAGAGGCATACCTTTCCCTCCAGACCCTCTGCAATGTCACCTATAAAGATGTTAAAGAGGACTGGACCCAGTACTGAGCCCTGAGGTACTCCACTAGTAACCACCCTTTCTTCGGAATGTGTTCCATTCACTATTACCTTCTGTGTTCTGTTGTGTAGCCAGTTTGCTATCAAGGCTACCGCCCTGGGACACACTCCTAGGCAGGCTAACTTGATTATTAATCTTTTGTTTGGGACTGTGTCTAGGTAGGCCATATCCACTGCCCCTCCCTGGTCTATTACTTTGGTCACCCAGTCAAATAAATCAATTAGATTCATCTGACATGACCTTCCTGCTGTAAATCCATGCTGCTTTGGGTCCTGTGCCCTGCTGGCCTCTAGGTACTCAACAATTCTTTCTTTCAGAAGTGATTCCATCATTTTCCCTACCACTGAGGTCAAACTTACAGGTCTATAGTTTCCTGCTTCTGCCTTACTCCCACACTTGTGAAGGGGGATCACATCTGTCCTCCTCCAGTCCTCAGGTACCACCCATCCTCCCATGATTTGTTAAAAAGTGTGGTCAGTGGTGTCACTAGGTCATCCCTTAGTTCTTTTAGGATTCTGGGGTGAATCCCGTCAGGCCCCATTGCTTTGTCCACCTTGAGTTTTAGGAGTTCTTTCAGGACTCTTTCTTCTGTAAATGGACTGGTGTCAACCCACTACCCAGAGTGCTTTTATTGTCTGGTTTAGGTAACTCCTCCTCATCTTCTTTTGTGAATACTGAGCAAAAGTATTCATTCAGTATCTCTGCCTTTTCACTGTCTCCCTCTGCCCACCTCCCCTCTCCCTTATTAATCTTCACTATTCCTCCCTTAACCTTTCTATGCTCCCTAATGTACCTATAAAAGGTTTTATCCCCCTTCTTAACTGAATTGGCTATTTTTCCCTCGGTTTGGGCTTTTGCTATTCTGACTGCCTTCCCCACTTCTTTCTGCTTTAATTGATGCAGTTCCCTGTTATGCTTCTTCTGTGATTCCTTATACTTTTTGAATGCAGCCTTTTTCTCCTTAACCTTCCATGCCACCTCTTTTGAGAACCATAGTGGTTTTTTACTCTGCTTTGTTTTCTTTATTTGTTTCACACAAAGGCTTGTTGCCTCTTTGATGGCAGTTTTGATTTTTCTCCATTGTTCTTCCACCCCTCCTTTTTGGCCATTTGCTAGTGTATTCCTCAGGTATTCACCCATTTTGCCAAAGTCAGCCCTTCTAAATTTATGTCCATGGTTGTGCTTATTGTGAAGCACACCGTGCAGTGGTCGCTTGTTCCCAGATGTCTACTGCCTTCTAAATTTGTGATCTTCTGATTTGAGAGTACCAGGTCTAGTATTGCTCCCTCCCGAGTGGGTTCCAACGCTAGCTGTAAAAGGCCTGCCCCCTGCAGGGCATTGAGAATGACCCTGCTCTTGGATGTGGCTGAAGTACATGTCATCCAGTTAACATCTGGCATATTCAGGTCCCCCATCAACAGTATCTCCCCTTTTATAGCCATTTTTGAGAATGTCCTCTATCATTTTCTTGTCCATTTCCTCCCCTTGAGATGGGGGTTTGTATACAACCCCTGTGCAGATTGTGATGCCATTCCCTGTCTCCAAGGTGACCCAGAGTGCCTCTTGTCCTCCCCCTTTACTTTTTTGTTCTGTAGCTTTGATCCCTTCCCTTAATTATAGAGCTACTCCACCTCTTTTTTTCCCCTCCCTGTCCCTTCTGTAGACTGTGTACCCCGGTATGTTGACATCCTAGTCATGGTTCTCCACGTACCATGTTTCTGTGACTGCCACAATATCCAATTGTTCATCTTCCATCAAGGCTACTAGCTCAGGAAGCTTGTTTCCCAGACTATGGGCATTGGTACTCATTGCCCTCCGTTTAATGTTGGCTTTATCCTTTTTTCCCCCATGCCTGCTCTTGTTGTCCTTGTCTATTTTTCCATTTACCCCTGTCCTGCCCTCTGTTGAGCACTGTACCTCAGTATTTACCTCACATGTTTTGTGGGGGGAGACTTGAAATTTCCTGCCTCTTATCAGCACCTCCCCCCATGGCTAGTTTAAAAGCTTGCCAAGGAAGCATTTAAACCTGTCACTTAGGAGCTTGGTTCCCTTCATGGACAGATGCAGATCATCGTGCCAGTATAGACCTTCATCTCTCCAGGTGTACCCCCAGTCCTCAATGAAGCCAAAGCCCTGTGCTCTGCACCAGTTTTGTAACCATTCATTAAACTGCATGGTGTGCAGTACCCTAGTCTCACCTCTGCCATGGACTGGCAGCACCTCTGAGAAGGTAACCATGCTTGCTACCTGTCTGAGCCCCCTCCCCAACTCCACAATTACATCCTGCACTGCACTGATTCCATGCCTAGCTAGGTCATTTGTCCCAAGGTGGATAATGGTATCTAGTTCCCTCTCCTGTGCTGCTGCTTCTGCAATCCTGAGGATTCACTTCTTGTCCCTCCAAGCCATGGCACCAGGCAGGCACCTTACTTCCCTCTCCCTTCCCCAGGTCTACCCCTCTAACAATTGAGTCCCCTATCAGAAGCTGATTCCTTCCCCTGTGGTGTCCCTTGCCACCCTTTTGTGGTTCTCCCTTGTGGATGTCCTCAGCATTCTTCTTGGTCTCCACTGAGGGTGCCATCATAGAGGAACCTTGCTCTGCCAGACTGGCGTATGGTTTGTGTAGAGGTACAACTAGGGGGCTTCACCTCTGTTCCACCACCTGCACCCTTCCAGAACCCACTGTGGTCCAACTGCTCTTCATACTTGGCAGCCTCTGAGGCAGTGGTTGTGGCAGTGGTACTCTTTGGGGGGGGCCTCCTTAGTCCTTGCCAGTTCAGCATGAAAGTGGGCAACCTCCTCCCTCAGAGCTGACAGTTGCCTGCAAATAGGACAGCAATGCAGTTTCTAGAATGTCTCCCAGAAAACTGCTGCCCCACAGCCAGTGCATTGCACCACTCCCCACATGTCCCTCTCCCTTATAATATACAATATGTACTAACATACTAACATACTAAAATGCCAGCAGAATAGGCCTAACGGTCTTTTGTGTCTGCTCATTTGGTCAGTCCCCAACCCAGGTGCTGACCTTGCTGTCCCCCTCGCCTTCTCTGGCTTCTCCCTTCCCAGTTCCGGATATTCTTGCTGCATTGGATTTTGCTTCCAGAACCCTTCCCCTGTACCTGTCCCACCCCCTCTTGAACCCCTCCACTGTCTCTGCCTCCACCAGCCCCCTAGGCAGTGCATTCCATGGCTCCACCACCCTCTCAGTGAAGTAGTACCTCCTCATTTCTCCCCTGAATCTTCCCCCCTCCAGCTACCAGCCATGCCCTCTAGTGGCCCCTTCCTCCTTCCTTCGAAGCACCCCAACTGTTCCTCCCCTATTTACCCTCTTCATGTACCTAAAGACCTCTATCATGTCCCCCCGGTCCCTTCTCTCTTCCAATGTGTACATATTTAGCTCTTCGAGCCTCTCCTCATAGGTCCTGTCCCCCAAGCCCCAAATCGTAGTATAGTGATACATTTTCTGCAGTGTGATCATGAACATAACTATACTGAATATTATATACTCTTAAAATGAGGAAGTGTTGTCAGAAGCTTCAAAATATTTGAAAGACATCAAGAATATGAGCAAAATATAGTATGTATCAAATAAGTTTTAATGTCAGAAAATCAAAGTATAAATGTATGCATAGCAAATATAAAAATAATTTAATACAGTATGTTCAAGCAAACATAAACCTAAAAAAAGGAGCCACTATGAAAAGTAACAGCACCAAAGAAAGCGAAAAAAAAAAAAAAAAGGTGACTGTCTATATTAACACAAAGGTGTATATGTAGAAAAAGGGACATAGTAAGTTTATTGTATAGATAGTTGGTTAGGTCATTTTAAGAGTATATAATATTCAATATAGTTATGTTCATGATCACACTGCAGAAAATGTATAACTATACTGCAAACACTCAATGGGTGTAGCAAAATAATAGGCATAGTGGACTTACTGTAAGCTATGAGGACAGAGCTTCTGAACTTATAGTGTTCTCAGCTGAGACAAGAAGACTAAGAGAAAGTAATAGATCAGTTATTAAACTACTAAAAAGGATATGTGCTTTTGACCAGAAAAAAGGTTTTTAGATGTCTCAGAAGATAAGAGAACTGGAAGACATATGTGAACAACTGGAGTTGTGGGAATGATTTACTATGAATATTTGAAAATTGTGTTTCACAAAAAACATATCTGTGTTGAAGAATATACATACGCAACAAGGCATGATGGAGTATTGCTAGTTATGTGATAAACGCATGCCCCTTAGGCATACTGTAGTATGACAAGAGGTGTGTGTGCTATGTGCCTTCAGCACCTGGGAAATGCATTTGTCACAGAATTACCAATATCCATGGAGTGTCTTATTACACTCATAAAATGGGGCCCACAACAAATGAATTGGAAAAAAAAAGTTTAAAACTGATGAAAAAGATTTTTAAAAAAGTTTTCAAGAAAAAATAATTTGTGCACGCTTGATGCAGGAGAGACAAAGAGTGACCCAGCACAGCTTGGTAATCATAAAAGACTGCAGGTTTCAGAGGAGAACAAACTGCTAGCATAAGGAAGCCTTGCACACCACTGAAAATTCCAGCAGGTTTATTATAGTACAAAAATGCAAAAGGTGCAAATATAGAAACTAGGGGCAGGCTTCAAGTGCTACACAAAAGTTTGCACTGCACCCCACTGTTGTGCTGGTGAGCAATCCTGCTATTCACAGCAGGATAGTGCCTTGCACTCTATGCAACTGTGAGAGGGGGAAGGCAGGGCAGCACTAACCCAGGCAAATCACCAGGAACCCCAGCAGCACTGCCCCCACAGCCAGCTGGGAGAATGGGCCGGCAACAATAATGCATACATGCTAACTCCCTTTTCAGAAAGATAGCCATACAAATTAGCTCATTGGGCATGCAAGGTGCTATTGGCCGCTAGCATACCCATCATGGGCCCATTTACATGGCATGTGGGTTGATTAGTGTGGTCTGCCACCAGCCTATGACCCACACAGCCGCATTCTATGGTGGTCTAGTGCTGCCCCATTGTCCGGTCACCAACTCATATAAACAAATAATGTTTCCATTGTGCAGTTGTCCCTCCTCCCACCTTGGTCACTGATCACCAACCCTATATGCAGGATTAAGTTTCTATAGTGTAGTGGTGTTCTTCCCAGCCCCAATCGCAAACCCTATGTGTTGTAAGACCTTTCTATAGTGCAGTAGTCTCTCCCCGGTCCTCGATCTCCAACCCTATGTGTTGTAACAATGTTCCATAGTGTAGTGGTCCCTCTCTCATCCTGATCACCCACCCGACACGTCAGAATATTTTTCCATATTGTAGTGGTGCTCTCCCCTGCCACGACTGCCAACCCGATATCTGTGAATATTTTTCCACAGAGTTGTGGTGCCCTCCCCTGCCCCAATCATCCACCTGATATGTCTAAATATTTTTCCATAGTGTAGGGGTGTCCTTCCCCACCCTGACTGCTCGTCACCATCCCTAAATGGAAAAGGAAACATACCCTGGTAGTCTAGTGTCCCTCCTCCTTCCCCCGATGCCCAATTACTGTCCCCTTATGAACAAAATTCCCTGGTATTCTAGTGGTCTCTGCTGTTTCCCGATCCTCATCCACTGAAAACACTCTGCAATCCTTGGTGGTCTAGTGGCCTCCCACCCCCCACCCTCTCAGGTAATCATCCGCTACCCCACCCCACATCATGACTCCCACTCGGCAAGCAGCACAGCCCTCCACTCACCTTCATGGCTGCCTGCTGACTGTGCTATGCATGAGTGCGTATGCTGCAATGCTGTCCCAGTTTGTAAATACCAGGTCTAGCACTGCCCCATCTCTTTTATGTTCCTTAACCAGCTGCCTAAGAAATGCCCCATGTAGGGAGTTCAGTATGGCCTTGCTTCTTGTTGTAGCTGTAGCAGGAATGCCCCAGTCTGCATCCGGCAGACTAATGTCCCCCCGATCAATAGTTCACCTTTCTTGCCATTCTGCCAATGGCCTTCCTGAAAACTTTGTCTAACCATTCCCCCCGTGTTTGTGATCTGTTCACCACCCCCATAAGGATAAAGGCCCTAGACCACGTCTCATGCTGACCCATAGTACCTCCACCCCTTTCTTGTTCCCTGATGTCTCTTTATCTCTGTGGCCTTTACTGTTTTCTTCACATATAAAACAACCCCTCTACCTTCCCTCCTTGTTCTGTCCTTCCAGAATATGGTGTAGCCTGGTATGGCCCCTTCCCAGCTGTGGTTGTCAGTGCATCATGACTCCATTATGTCCACCAGATCCATATCTACTTCTGTAGTGAATATGTTGCTGATGTTTTAAAAATGTATTTATTTGTTTTTGTTTTAACTTAATTTAACTGGGAGGCATGCATATCTGGGTGCACTGCATCCTCATCTCCACAAATGTTCCTATGGTGAGGGTTGTCTCCCCATTAGGATATAGACTTGGATTCCTCTTAGCAAGTCAGGATGCAGTGATTTCCCTAACCATTTTATAATTTGGGATAATGCACCTACATTTCAGGTAAGGCTATATACAATATGTGTCTGGAGCAAAAAGGAATGAATGGTTATTTCCGCTGAGTTATTGACAAAAATAACTTGATGGAATAAAGGTCTTTATGTCTCATATTCTCATGTTCAGAACTTCTGTGTTACATGTAAGTCAGACAGCAACAAAATGAGAAAGGCTTTCTGGCTATGTGAGTAACCAAATAGATTTTGATGAAAAGGAATCATATTAGAATTCTCAGAACAGCTTCCCCATGACTCATATATCTGAGAGAATTTTGGTCATTTGAAATGGTGTGAAACTGTGGCAGATGATTCTGCCTTTTGTGGCAGATTAGGAAACCAAGGACATTTTCAGGCAGTATCTGACTAGCTTGTAGACAGGTACATGCAATGAGTCACCAGCAATCCTTTGCTTTTCTGGACAATTTGCCATACTGTTTTCCTTGACTGGCCAGTGAATAGAAAATGTAAAATGGCTGTGTGTTTCTTATTTATTAAATGAATGAGCAACAAAGGTATACACAATCATTTGTCTTCACGCCATTGACTTTTATCAGACAAGTGTTTTAGTCCATATCCCTTTTTACTAAGCAGAACAAAATATTAACTCAACTCAGGGAATCATGTTCATTTGTCAGTCTGAGGCCTAATAGCAGGATGGTTGTACAGTAGCAAATGGTTAATGTAGAAATAAGACATGACTGTGTTATGATGATGCTGTTATGAAATTTACTGAAAGCTGTTTTGTCCTCAAGAAGACTTGTGTTTCCCTATTCAGTATGTGTTCATACTGTAGTATTAAGAAAGTACAGTAATCAGGCAATGAAACTTGAAAGCAAAATCATGACATCTTTAATTAAGTGCAGTATGCACTAATAGGAAAAGAAAGTTTGTATCAACATTTTACAATGTGTACTCTTTTTTTTTTCTTCACAGTTGTGCAAAAAGATGAAGTTGGTAAGTTTGTGTGAACAGCAATATTTTCTGACATTTGGTCCAGAATATATACCCATTCCAGTTTAGCATGTCTTAAATGTGAAATATACATCCACTTTTGAGAGTCATGTAGTATGACCCCTTCTTTTACCTTTTGCTTTAGAAAAAGTAGCAACAATGCCAACTTTAAAAAAAAAGAAAAGGATTTAACCCTTGCATGTTACAGTTATCCAAAATGGACTCTCAATTAAGTGCTTCTGAAAGTATATTTTTTTTTACACTCTATTTCTGTACCTGACAGTCCGGACATCTCTTGGGCTGGCTCACTCAGTGTCCACCCCTAACAGCTCACCTGAACCAGTCCTCCGATTGAAGCATCAGAATTAGGATCCCCACCTCTCCTGCCAGCCCATACAGGTGGAAGCCGAGGATCCCCAGGGATAAGGTCAGGATCATGGCCTGCATCGAGTGTGTGGGGTGTCTGCTTCTGGAGACCAGCCGTCACCTCACCTGTCTGCCAGAGTTTTTTCTTGTTTTTCCAGTTCCCCCTCATAGTGCTATGTACAATGATGCCTGTGCACAGCTGCCCTGCTGGCATCTGCAGCACTCCATCCCTTATGTTGGCTGGTGTACCTGCAGTACCCCCGATCTCCATCAGGAATCATCAGGACACCGAGCAACCCTGGATCCCTCCCAAGGGAAAGGAGAGCTGTCCATGCTCCATCCTCTCCCTCCCCTGCTGACCCCCGGCGACTCAAGTCCCTCACCAAACTCAGGTAGTCGGCATGGCTCAAGGTGTGGCTTCCAGTGCCTCAACCCTCAGCACCACCATGCCAGCTTCTGAAAGTGTTTTTAGTGCTGAAAAGTTCTGAAACTAAGCATGACAAGACATCTTCTAGATGTGGTTGCATCATAAACTATATTTCTCTTAATCAGTTCTGCTTTTTTTTCTAAAAGAACTTTTCAATTACAGTTCAGTATATTGGGACTACCAGAGTGATGCCTGCCTTGCAAAAGGATCTCAGAAAGCAATTTGTTTCCTTTGGCTAGATAAATAAATGATTTAATAAGGAATGACAGTACACAGCAAAATAAAAATGGGGGGATTTTAAAAGATCCAGATGAGACCCATTCATCTCTATATCTGAATATCCAGACTTGTAGACCTTCTGTTAGATGTCCTACGTCCATTTAAAATGTGGATGCAGCTGTGTCCAAAATAGATGACTTTGCATCAAAAATGACACATGTAACATTTTTCTAACACATGGGGCTTGATTTTCAAAGACCCATTAGAATGACACAAGTTGCTTCGCTCTATGGCTGAAGTGAACTCCAGGTGTACCAGGGACCCTGTGCCCACCTTTATAAAAGGGGGGGTCCGTGCACCAAAATCCCAGAAGTCACTGCAGCCACAGGCTAGCAACAAACATTTGGCACACCTGAGGGAATTGTTTCAGGGAGATGCCCCCCTGCACAAAACTAGAAGCGGCAGCGAGGGCTTGGGGTTTATCTGCATGACAGGAGGAGGCCGGGAGCAGAAGGGGCATGGGGTGTCCCAGGGTGTTGATGCCAAAAGTTTGAGAAGCTGGCTGGTGTTTTGTTTTGCTATATGCGTGTGTATATACTGAATAGAAAACAGTTCTTTGTACCATCACTCTGTAGGAATTATATGTTTGTGTCAAGTGGATGGAAAAATATTACATTTTAAAAACTGATATTTTTTTCAATCAATATTGGTAGCCTAAAATCATCAAACCTGATGGCAGCTATACCTGGGAGGTGTTGTGCTGACAATGGGCAAGACAGGGAGTGATGCACCACCTGGCGAGGATGCTTGCTGTCTCCACGGCACCTTCTAGGTATAGTTTCCATCATGTTTGATGATTTTAGGCTGTCAATACTGATTGAAGAAAATATCAGCTTTTAAAATTTAATATTTTTCCATCTACCTCATAGAAACATGTAATTCCTCCAGAGTTACAGTGCAAAGCACTATTTTCTGCTCAGTATATAACACACATAGCAAAACTAAACAGCAGCCAGCTTCTCAAACATTTGGCAGCCTCATTCCTAGGGCATCCCCATGCCCCTTCTGCCCCTGGCCCCCCACTTTCACATCCCCCATTCACCACAGTGTGTAGCACCTGTGCACATCCCTTAGACCACTTCCTGGCTACTCTAAGTTGAACCTCTTGCTGCATCTACAGCGGGGCTTGCAAAATTGGAAAAAATAGGGATGCTGCAGTCTTGCTGTGGTGCAAGCCCCCTTGTGGCCTGATGAACCCCACTTTATGGAGCAAGGCCTGTGCAGTGCCACTTTGGCAATTCGGCTCCCCTTTTTAACACACATCGTATTCAAAAATTGGGATTGCCACATCTTTTGAGGCAAATTGCTGCTTGTATCACTTATGTTTGATGCAAGCACATTGGTTCATTCCCCAGGCTTTGAAAATCAAGCCCACAATGTTGCCAACTGAGACATTTTGTCACAGACATAGTTTTGAAAATAACAAAAAATGACAGAAGGGTTGCTTGGACAAATGTAAACCTTCAAACCTCCGCCCAAAATTGTGACTAATTGATTTTCAGATTCTCATTTATTCTCAGTATTTTGTAGTGGGATGGGTAGTAATGTTGAGATAAATGTATTCAGGAAATATGTCATGTTTTGCTAGTCTGAAATGATGAAGACTGGAGGAGTGACCAAACCAGCTTGCTGGGTGCACATTAATACACCTTCAACATATTCTACAAAACAGTCTGTAGAACTGATCTAACAATAAATAAAAAACATACTCATAAAAATGCTCCAGTCAGGATAAAATGATCATGAAGTATCAAGTGCATAAAATGAATTATGTCAGCCTCCAGATAAATAGAGAATAATGCCTATGCAGGTATGAGTTATGAGTATTTTTCACATGCCCATGGTGTGTGATAATCCATAAACCCTGAAAGAAATGATATTTTGGGGTCAATGCTGCACTTCAAAAAAATATTGGACATGTTTCTGAGGCATCTGTGGCATATCCCTTATATACTGTATATATTCATGCAACACTTTTGAGTATTTTAAAGGGCATATAAAAGTGATATTTTTTTCTTCCTGGGACATAGAGAGAGAGAGAGAGAGAATATTGAAATATTCTCACACTAGGTCTCATGAAGTAAATTATCCTCTTCGTAGATCATGATTGGCCGGAGCTGGCAGCATGATCAGCACAATCAGAATGTAATTGCTTGCTTGTGCTCCAACTCCTGCTGTCAGTTTAATTTCCTTGGTGCACTCAATCACACATTCTCAAAATCACTGCAATAGTGATGTGCAAAAAAACTTCAGCAGGTGGAATTTTCACAAAAGTTGGAATTTTGCTTCCGCGAAAGTTTGGAAATCATTTTGGCAAGTTTTGCAAATTTCCAACTAAGATTTGTGGTATTTTTGAATGAGCTGCATGTTTTTTATAGTAATTTGTGGGAAAAAAAGTTCCACCATCCAATTTGCCCAGTTTATCTGGAAAAGTGGAAATAATGATCAAATTAAATGTGTATATCTGCCAACACACTCAATATTCGGACTCTGCACTTCGGAGATTACTGCGCATGTCATGATAAGTATCACAATGTTTCCCAAAATCCCGTGGTTGCAGAGACGTTTTATGCAAGTTACATTTTTTAACAGATATCCACGGTAAAATAATTTCCACTGGGAGCAATGCAACTTTCTTTCAACCACGTTAAAAAAATCGGCAGATATGTAGGCGGACATTGCACATACAGTGAGTTCCTGCTTTCCATGGATATATGTACAGTAGGAGATTAGACAGATAGAGAGAGGCATACAGAGTGAGAGAGTGGGAAAGATAGAATACAGACACTATTTTTTTAATTGTTACAGTAGTTTTAGTAGATAAAGTGAAAGTACTTTTTTTTTCTTACTACTCAAACACATAATGTTTAGAAATGTCATAAGGACCAGCAGCAGGGGGCAGGAGTGGGAGCCAGGAGGAGCAGATGTATGGTGATGAGCAGCAATGGGGGTGACAGAAGCAGCATGGTCAATTGGTGGGTCAGCAGCAGTTGGGGGTCATGGGGTGCACCACCTTCGCAAGCAGTACAGTCGAATGTGGACCAGCAGGCCTGTACTTCCTCTGCTACCACCCATGGTAGAAAGCTAGTATCTCCCTTTTCCCACACGGAGGTGGTGGTGTTGGTGAGAGAGGTCACCACCCATGTAACCAGACTGTATGGGCCCAAGAGATTCCTTCTAAAGAAGTGCGAAAAATTGTGGGACACCATAAAGGCAACCATGGATAAAGCTGGAGGTGGAGATGTTTCAAGGACTGTGTGTCAGCTTAAGCACAAGTGGGACGATAGCCAAAGAAGGGACCCAGAAGTGTTGGAGGTACTCGTTGGTGCCATCACCATTGCTGATGAACAAGGAGGCAAGAAGAAAAAGAAGAAGAAGAAGAAGAAGAATAGGAATAGACAGCAGGAGGTGGCCTCAGCATCTGATCAAGCTGGGAAAAAGATGCAAGCAGAGGAGGAATGCAGCCCCGGTGAGTATACTAATTTGATCCTTCAAATTTGTTTTCATCCGTCAGTGCTGGAATTAATCAGTCAGTGTTTGAATTACACTTTATGATCTTTGTGACTGTGAGCTAAGGTGGTCCATAAAGGATCAGTTTTTATAAACAGCCCCTCTTCCCATTACAACTCTATACTGTATGGTTGTGATGCATGACCTTGAGCTATCAGGGTAGGGTTGAGCTATCAGGGTAGGGTTACTGTAGAGTTAGGTGGCACTGGTGCTAAGCCCTGGCAACCTACCCCTGTAATTCCTGCACTGATTGTCATAAATAATTTAAAAAAAAATCCTATTTACCATGTGCAGTGTTCATGTAATATTCTTATCCACTATTAACAAAATATTAATAACAATAAGTAGCTATGTTTTAGTTATTGCCATATCCATCCCGCTGCGAAGGCATGCAGGATGGAGTGTACCCAACCTGATTAGTACACTCCCTCTGTAAAAGTGAGAGTGTGTGTGTGTATGTGTGTGTAAGGGAGGCAGGCACTCAGGGAGGACCTAGCTAAACCTGAACACTGGTCTGGGGAGTGGCAGTAGGGATTTAATGCTAAGAAGTGCAAGGTCATGCATCTCAGAGCAAGAAATCCCAGGATCTGCTTCTGTCTCAGGGGAGAGCAGGTAATAGATTCAGAGGAGGAAAGGGACCTCGGGTAATAGTCACAGGGGACTTGAAGGTATCAGCACAGTGTAGGAGAGGCGGTCATCCTGCCATTGTATAGATCACTGGTGAGGCCACACTTGGAGTACTGTGTGCAGTACTGGTGCCCATACCTCAAAAAGCATTTGTCAATGCCAAATGTTTACTTGCTGGTATTAGCACTGGAAATGCAGGAGTTAGACAGATGCAGAGTAGGAATGGCAGTGAAGTATTGAATTTCACACCAACCCCACCTCCAACCCGCAGAGACAGACAGGCATTGGGGTATGTGTTTGGGTTGTTGCCCATAACATTCATGCCATCTCACCTAACCTTATCCTGCAGACACTGACAAGTGTTGAGGTGTGCCTTGGGGTGTTCAGCTTTACAGTCATCCAACTCCATGAGGACATACGCTGAAATGAGTGCAATATGGGAGAATGGGGTGAACTCTGGGGCAGAAGAGTTCAAGGCACACCCCTGATGCCTGTCAGTCTGTACAGGGTGGGGCGTTATGGTTAGAAACCCTAACGCCTTGGGTGTTTGTTGGTATTTGCACAAAAAATATTTAGCATGGCCTTTTTGTGACTGCCAACTCATGAAAGCATTTGGGACCTCTTCTCATGAAAAGTGGCACTGTAAATTTGTCAGTGTGTCCTGAACTTTGAGTTCTCATTGTGACTGTGCCATTGTGTGCCAGATGTTCGAAAACACAGATCGGGCAGGATGTGAAGAATGACAGCTGTGCCATTCATAGGGAGGTGTGAAGAGATGGCAATGTTGAAAATCAGCAGTGAAAATATGAAAAAATACTAGATCTTCCGAGCATACATGGAAACTGAGCAATACATGTGTGTAACACAGTCATTTAGTGGCATTATTTCACCAAATTATCAACACAGGCATTTTGTGACCTATGCTCATGAATACTGTTAGTGTGATTTTCTTAATCTGTTCCACACATTGATTTCCCACAACAACCACACTATTCTGCATCAGATGTGTAAACGCATATTTCGGGCAGGATGTAAAAAATGACAGCTGTACTGTTCATAAGGAGGTCTGAAAAAATGCCGATGTTGGAAATCTGGAGTGAAAGTACTACAAATTTGCGAAGTTATGAGGGTGGGTGGAAACTGCATAACCCATGCTTGTAACACAGTTATTTTATGGACAATTGTCACCGAATTTTAAACATAGGTATTTTAGAACCTCTGCTCATGAACAGAGTCACTGTGATTTTACATAGCATACATACAAACGTATGAATCTGCAGCAGCACAGACCAATCGGTCTATCTAAATCTGCCCAAGTGTGCAGATAGCACCCTAGAATGCAGCTGCCCCAGCCTCCTCCTCCTACGTTCCTCCCCCACTTGTCCCAGCCCCTGCCCACCTGACTCTTTCTCTTGTGTTATCCCAGTCCTTCTTAAAGCTATTAACTGTCCTACATGTTGCCACCACCTCTGGCAGTGCATTCAAACTAGACACCACCCTCTCAGTGAAGTAGTGCCTCCTCATTTCCCTCTTGAAATGTCCCCCTTCCATCCTTAGTCCGTGCCTTCTCGTCTCTCTTCCACTCCTCAGTTTAAACACCCCCCAGTGCTAGGTTTATTTACCCCACTCAGGTATTTAAATGCTTAAATCATATCCCCCATCCCTCCTCTCCTTGAGAGTGTGCATGTTCAGCTCATTCATCCTAACTTCATATTCCTTTCCTTCCATCCCCTTTAACATTTTTGTTGCCCTCCTTTGTACCTCCTCCAGTAACTTTATAACTCTCCTCAGGTATGGCCTCAAGTATTGCGGACAGTACTCCAGGTGTGGACTGACCAATGATCTGTAGAGAGATAGGATCACATCCCTGTGTCTGGATGAGAACCCCCTTGTGATGCACCCCAGCATCCTGTTTGCCTTCACTGCTGCTCTCCTACACTGGGCTGAGTTGTTCATGCTCCCAGTTACCAGCACCCCTAGATCCTACTCCTCCTCCTCTGTGATCCCAACCTCACCCCCCCAACCAATAGTCCCTCTTCTGGTTCTTAGTCCCAAAGTGCATCACCTTACACTTGTTTGCATTTAATCCTAGATGCCACTCCACCCACCATGTCTCTAATTTGGTTAGGTCCCCCTGCAGTTTTTCCCATCCATCCTCTTTGTCTACCACTGCCCCCAATTTGGTATCATCTGTGAACAGACTAACCCTGCTCCCCACTCCATGTGCTATATTAGAGATAAAGAGCCCAAATAGCACCGGGCCCAGCACTGACCCCTGCAGTACCTGCTTGTCACTGTTCTAGGTGCCAAGAGCTCCCCCACCACCATCATCTGCACCACCCCCCTGTAACCAGGTATCTATCCATTTAGTCAGCTTTTCCCCACCCCCACTGCTGTCCCCTTCCCCCAGTCTCCCATGAGGAACTGTTTCAAAGGCCTTACTTAAGTCCAAGTACAGGACAAGTACCGCATGGTCCCTGTCCAACTCCTTTGTCACCCAGTCTATTAGGCTGGTTTGACAAGACCTCCCTGAGATGAACCCATGTTGCCACCCATCTTGGAGGTCATTACTCTTTAGAAATGCCACCAGCCACTGTTTCAGTATCGCTTCCATAAGCTTACCCACTGTGGATGTGAGACTGACCATCCAATAATTTTCTGGCTCCTCCCTAGGCCAACTCTTGTATATGGGCACCACATGGGCCACCCTCCAGTCCTGGGGCACACACCCTGTTTCCAGGGAGGTGTTCAACAGATTTGCCAGTGGCTTAGCCAACAGCTTCGCCATCTCCCCCAGTACTCCAGAGTGAATGCCATCAGAACATGGTGCCTTGTCCACCTTTACTGCCCTCAGCCCCTCTAACAGCCTAGTCCCTCTGATCACTTCGTCCGTCACCTCCTCCCCCCTTCCCCCCCAGCCCGTGCTGGTAGTGGACAATCCCTTTCCTTAGTGAAAACAGAGCAGAAGTACTCATTTAGAATTTCCACTTGCTCCTCCACCTTTTCCACCCAATCTGCTCCCCAATTTATTCTCACAATATGTTCCTTGCACTTCCTCTTCTCCCTGACATACCTTGAAAAGTCCTTTTCCCCTCCCTTTATGACCTGTGCTATCCTTAATTCCCTGGAGACCTTAGCTTTTTTCACCCTCCTGGCCACCTCCCTTGGTCAACTACCATAAGCCTCCTTATCCTCTCCCTTCCCTGTTCTCCTGTACTTCCAGTATGTAGCCCTCTATGCCCTCACCCCTTGCAGCACATCTTTGTTCAGCCAGCATTGTTTCTTGTCTCTGCTCTTCTTACTTCTGGCCGTGGTGCAGGCTACTGTGGCCTCTGTTAACTCAGTTTTTATGACTCCACACTTGTGTTCTGCATCCATCCCCAGCCTTAATATCCTGAAGTCTCCCTCACAGTATTGCTCCCATCCTCCCAAAGCCCACCCTACTAAAGTTCACCACCTTAGTGCCCGTGCCTCCTGTCTCCCTGCCCAGTGCGAGAATGAGCCACACTGTTTGGTGGTTGCTACCTGCTAGTGGGTCCTTCACCCTAACCTCCCTCACCGCCTCCCCATTTGCCAGTACTAGCTCCAGAGTGCTACCAAGCTTTGTAGGCCCACTTACCAATTGTATCAGAAGGCCATCCTGGGAATTCATTAATGAGCACCTGCTCCCTGGTACTGCTAGTGGCCGGGGTGCTCCAGTCAACCCAGTAGGTTAAAATCCCCCACTATCACCACACTCTTCCTTCTACAGACCCTCCTTATCTGCTCTGCCAAGTCCCCATCCAGTTCCCTGGATTGGGCTGGTTGTCTGTACACTGCTCCCAGACTCACCTTTCTGCCCTTGGAGTGCAGGAGATGCATCCAAAGTGCCTCTGTCCTCTCTTCTTCTCCCTTGTCTGTTTTGCATTTGATCCCCTCCCTTACGCAGAGTGCAACCCGCTGTCTTCCAACCCCCCCCGGTCCCTGCTGTATATCCTGTATCCCGAGATTGCCAAGTCCCAGTCATGGTACTCAGTGGCCCAAGTCTCTTTCACTGCAGCAGTGTCCACCTTCCCCTCTGAAAGGAGCACCTGAAGCTCTGCAGTTTTGTTCTCCAAGCTTCTTGTGTTGAGAGAGACAATCTTGCACCCATACCTCTCCTTCTCACTCTTCTCCTTGGCATGTGTCCCCTCCTCCTGGTAGTTCACACCCTTTCTCCTTGTTATTCTTATTGGGTGGAGGTGCCTTCTGCATTACAATCAGACCACTCTGACCACCCCCTCCCAGGGTTACTACGCCTCTGCCTTTGTCTATATCTAGGGGGGTGAGCTCATTAGGCTTCCCTGTCCAGACCTCTCTACCAAACTCAGTCTTTTGGCCAACCCCCCCACTAGTTTCTAGTAGAGATATACCCCTCTAATCCCACCTTTAATACTCCTGTCCCCTCCCTACTCAAGTGTAGCCTGTCCACCATGTACAAGTCACTATTCCCCCAGACTCTACCCCAGTTAGTCACTAACTCATAATTTTTGATGTGGCACCAATCTCTCAGCCACTCATTGAAGTCCTCGATCCTATCATTCCTCCCCATGCTTGCACATGGTACTGGGAGTACCTCCGAGAATGACACTGACTCCCCCATGCTATCACACTACCTGCCCAACTCCTCGAACCTCCCCTTCACTACTACCACCATCTCCACCACCAAGTCATTTGTATTCACATGCAACAGTAAATGAGGTTTCTTCCTCCCCCTCACTGCACATTTGAGCAGTGTCTGCCCCTCCTGCAGTCAACCCAGAGATAGCTTCAACCCAAATATATCTGTGCCTTTACCCCCTTCTGTCTCATCTCACCCCTTTCTGTATAGAATCCCCCAGAACAAGTACCCCCGTCCCTTACCCCTTTCCTTCTAATGCCCCTTCCACCACTCCAGTATTCATTTTTCCCTGCCCCTTACCCCACCAGCTGCACCCTCTGTGATTTCTGTATCTGCACCCCCTACTTCTGCCTCAACCCTTTTCTCTGCCTTATTCCTCCCATTCCCCCTTGAACCACTTCCCAGCCTGACTACTTCCCACTGGGCTTCCCATGTTGACCTACCCTCCTCCCCTGCTAATTTCCAACCCCTCTCCTATCACTATTGTTGTCAATTTAGAGCCCCATTCCCTTCGACCCCGATAGTGATGCCCCTCCCATCCTTCCCCTTCCCATAGCCTTCTCTCCTCCAGTCACCCCTCTCCTTCCTTAGTAGCCCCTTCTACCCTTTTGTCCTCGCTATCTCTTCTCCAACCTGTTGCCATCCCTCTTATGCCACACTTGTCCTCCCGTCTTCCGTATGTTCCTGCTCTCCCCCCATAGTAGAGGCTCAAATCTTTTCCTAGTCGATACCCCTCCTATATATCTTCCCGTATCGGTTCCTCCCTCCTACTTGTTCCCCTCCGTGACCCCATGGTCCCTCCCTACCCACAGCCATCTGCTTTCTCCCCTGGTTCTCCTTGTGGTCTCTTCCTCCCCCACCAGGAGGCCCCCTCCCTCACCTGGGGCACCCCTCCCTTCTCCTCTCTTTTTTGCTAGTGTCTCTGATACTGGGGTCAGTTTCAGTCCCTAGTTCTTCTTCCCCGTCTCCCCTTGCCATACCCTATTCCCCCCAGCCAGAATGCCTACCATATCCATCTACCCTGCCACTTAAGACTCCTCCCTAACCTCCACAGTTCCTCCCTCAAACTAGCCAATTGTCTACAGAGCATACATCCCCCCCATCCTCCAAGCCCAGTCCAGGATCATGGTGGACCCACACCCTGTACACCCTGCCACTCTTCCAAAGATGCCAGTCCTATTGACACATGGCACCTGCCCCCTTTAGGTCCTCATCTTATGTTACAGGCTCTTACTCTCAGTTTCTTTACCCTACTACAGCTGTTAGGGCCCTATTAACTCAAATTCCTGTTTCCCCCCACACTAATCCCCCTACTACCCCCTTGCCGACCAGGTTAATTCAGTCTCAAATCTCATCCATTAGATACTGTATTACTGTAGCAATCCTAAAGCCTCCTTGTCCATTTTTCACCCCTCATCTACTATACTTTTTGTTCTCAGCCTTCATAGTTTCACTTAGCCCAGTCAGACACCATATTGCACTCCAAGTATTACTCAACTCAGAGAAATAAACAGAACAAATAAATATGTATTATTACAGCAATCCTAACTGTACATCTCAGTACTTAGCTCAGCTAGAGAAATAAACAGAACAACTAAATCTGTATTATTACAGCAATCGTAAAAGTATCCAATCATTGTTTTGTCTTCACCCCAAAGACCCTGCTGTAATATAGGAACACACAGGACCCTGGGCAGGAGGGTGGGCAACTCTAAAGTCCCGACAGAGCTCCACTGAGCTTGCTCACTCCCCCTCTTTCATTCGCTTGTTCTGTTTCTCCGAGTGCTGTAGGTTTCCCTTTTGTACTGGGCTCCTGCCTGTGTTGATGCCATTTTCTGCCCACAAAGAAATCTGCAGGAACTAGAAGGAACTAGAAGGGGGACAGGATCAGATCGACAGTACAGTAGCTTCTTGTTTTACATTGTTTTTCATGGATTCTACTTGGTAGATTGTTATTTCTTTTCTTTCTTACTACTAAGGGGCTAGCAGGGTATTGTTTGGGGCTGTTGGAATTTTGAAACCTGTTTTGGTAGCTATAAGTGGGCTCATTTGTTTGGTTCACTGTGTGGCAGGCTGCATTTGTAGAGGCCTATTTCTTCTGTTTTAAAATATAATTGGTGTAATTTAACTGTTTCTGCTTCTTTGAATTGGAGACCTATACCTTCTAATTCCAAGCCTATTTTGATGTGTTGTTGGTGAAGCTGTTTGAATTGGAGTCCTGTTTCTTTGGGTAGCAAACCTATTTTGGGGGCTTTGAGTAGAATTGTGATTCATTGTTGCTGGCTTCACTAGTTGCAAAGTTTGAGTGCACAGTGGGGGAAGGGTGCTAATGGTCTGACCAGAGGTCTCAGCTACCTGATTGTTTCTGGAAGACTTGGGCTGGTCCCACCACCCAAACCCTCACCCCACCCACCCTTGGTCCATTATTTCTTTTATACTAGGGGTTCTGACATCACTTCCTCAAACAGGCAAAGGATATGCCCTGTCATAGCAGAAGCAGACATCCAGGAAAGGAACAGCAGCAAGTGAAGAGGTGACAGCTCTCTCAGTGGAAGGAAGTAAATGCAAATCTAAGAGCTTTCATTATTACTTATTAGCATTGATATTGCATTGGGAAAAAGAGGAGTAGGAGTTTGAAGAAGGTTGTGCAATAGCTACTTAAAGTCTCTTTTGAGTGTGGATAAAAGTTGGAATATAAAAAGCAGTGCTCAATATATCTAAACATGTGCAACAAAGGGGTAAGAAATCAAAAAATGTTTTGCACTGATGAGAGAGGGAGACTTGGGGAGTGTTTGGTATCCTGCATCTGGAAGGGTGGGGGGTCACTGGTGAGCAACGACAGCAATGGGTAGGTGGTAGGCTGCAACAACTCGGTGCACCAATCTTTCTAAACATTGCCTGGAGTGTGGGAGGATGTTTAGTGTGCAGCCACATAGAAAACTTAGACAGGAGATTGAGGGTCTGCAGGAGGAACTAAGACAGGCAAGGCAGATTGGGGTGGGTTTGAATACTGGAGGGAGGAAAAGAGGAGATGAGGGAGGGCGATTTAAGCCAACAGTGGTGAGGAGAGGGTCAGAAGAAGGGAAGCAGAGACAAAGGGGCCCAGGCCAGGAAGAACGATTGCCGGGGAAACCAGGTCAGTAGGCAAAAGACAAATGGAAGGAGGAGATAGGGACTTGTAAGAGGAGGCAAAGAAGTGGCAAAAGTCATGGAGTGGAAAAGAGAGAACAGGTTACTATGAAGAGAGAGGGAGTGGGCATTTGTGAAGGGTCTTCAGAAAACAGCTCTGCACTGCTAGAGAGGAAGAAACTGGAGGAGAGGAATGATGAAATTAGAGGAGTAACTGATAAATGCCTGGACCAAACTGGAGCGGGGGTAAGTTCTGCTGGGAGAATTGCAACAGGGGTAAAAGAGGGAAATAATGTGCAGGAGGAAGAAGAGAAGCTGGAAATGAGAGAGGGAGATGAATGGAAGCAAGCAGAGAGTAAGAGGGTGGAAATCTTAGTGCTGGGGGACTCAATACTAAGAGGAGTTAGGTGGGATAGCAAGGGAGAGAGGCATAGTCGCATTTGGGTGGAGGCCATGCCAGGAATGACAGTGGAAAGGGTGGGACAGTCTGTTCTGAAATATGCTAGAAGGGGTAGGGACAAGCCTCATTTAATTATACATCTTGGGACAAATGACCTGGCTGACAAGACAGTAGATATAGTCCAGAGGAGGTTTGAGGAACTAGCACAATTATGTGAGGGCAGGAAGATCAGTAACTTTTCTGAGATACTTCTGGTGCAAAAAGCAAGCACAACAAGAAAGCTGAGAATAGAGGAATTTAATGGATGGCTAAGCACCTGGTGTTGTGCTAAAGGGTATGGGCTTTGGGGTGGGGAGGGACCTGGGAGGACAGTAGTCTCTATGCCAAGGACAGACTACACTTGAGTGAGGAGGGAAAGAAAATGTTGAAACAGAGGATGGAGGAGTACATAGAGGAAGTTGGGAATTTAAACTAGGAGTGGGGGGTGGCAGTTAGGGAAGAGATATGCAGAGACCACAGGTTGGGAAACCATATGAGCTTACCCCCCATAACAGTGACAAAGGACAAATGGCAAGTACTGTAGGTGATGCTAGGAAAGGAGGGCAGGATGGGAGGGGGGGAAAGGGTGGAAGGTGGTTACCCTTAATGCTAGGAGCCTTGGGAGGAAAACTGCAGAGTTACAGGTTCTCATGGCAGAGGGAGAGGTGGACATTGCAGTCATCATGGAAACATGGGCCACCCAATACAATGACTGGGACCTGTCTGTACCAGGGTACAGGTTATTTCGTAGGGACAGGGTGATTAGGAAAGGAGGGGGGGTGGCACTATATGTGAAGGAAGGACTGAAGTGTGTAAGGGAGGAAGGGGAAGGGGGGTAGTATGGAGTCACTTTGGGTGCAAATCCAGGATTCCAAGAATAGGATTCTTAGAATGGGAGTGGTGTACAGGCCACCATCTCAGACGGAGGAGTTAGACAGGAAACTAGCGGGACAGATCAGGAGGACCTGCGAGAAGGGTAGTGTGGTGATTGTGGGGGACTTCAGCATGCCAGGAGTGGACTGGAGCACTCCAACAACCAGGAACAGAAGGGATTAGGTACTGCTGGATGCCTTCCAGGACAGCTTCCTGCTGCAAATGGTCAGTGAACCAACCAGGTTAGGGAATACCCTTGACCTTGTGCTGGCAAATGGGGACTTTGTGAGAGGAACTTACAGTGGAGGAACCGCTGTCAGGGTGACCACCACTCAGTATGGCTCACATTGGATATGGGCAAGGAAGGAGTGGAATCTGGCACAAGAGTGCTGGACTTCAGGAGGGCTGACTTTGGGAGGATGGGGAAGTGGTAAAAGGTACCTGGCCAGAATTCAATCTAGTATGGATACTAACCAGAGGTGGGAGCTCATAAAGCTGGGGATAGTGGAGGAGCAAAACCCGCGCAAAGCCCAGAGCAAGAAGGTTAGGGCTAAGAAACTGAGCTGGTTGAGTAAGGAGGTCATGGAAAGGTAAGGAGGAAAAGAGCTGCCTTTAGGAAGTACAAGAAGACAGGGAGGGGGAGGACAGAGGGAGTACTGACAGAATCGAAGGAGGTGACAAGAGACAATAAGGAGCCAAAGCATCTACGGAACTCAGGTTGGCACAAGGCATTAAGAAGGGGGAGAAGGACTTCTTTAAGTACATCAGGGAGAAAAGGAGCTGTAAGGACCACATAGTAAGGATTAGGAAGGAGGGGTTGGGTGTAAGCAGGGTACGATAAGGCGGAAGCACTAAATGAGTACTTCTGCTCAGTATTTACTAAAGAGAGGGGTAACACCCAAGGTGGAGAAATGGCAGAACGGAAGTGGTAACAGATGGGAAATCATGGAGGGCAGAGTTCGAGAGGGTTTGAAGGCACTGGGGGTGGACAAGGTGCCAGGCCCAGATGGCATCCACCCAGGGGTACTGAAGGAGCTGGCAGAGGTCCTTGCAGGACCTTTGGCAGACCTATTTAATGCCTCACTACATTTGGGGTGTGTACCTCAGGACTGGAGGATGGCTCATGTGGTGCCCCTCCACAAGAGTGACCCCAAGGATGAACCGGGAAACTACAGACCAGTGAGCCTCACATCCATCGTGGGTAAGCTAATGGAGACTATCCTGAAGAAGAGGCTGGTGGCCCTCCTAGAGGCCAAAGGACTACAGGACAGCAGACAGCATGGTTTCATACTTGGCAGATCCTGCCAAACCAACCTGGTTGAGTTCTATGACTGGGTAACTAGGCAACTGGACAGGGGCCATGCAGTGGATGTCCTGTATCTGAACTTCAGTAAGGCATTCGACTCGGTGCCACATGGAAGGCTGGGAAGAAAGTTAGTAGGCACAGGGGCAGGTACAAAGCTGGTGGGATGGGTAGGAAACTGGCTGCAGGGAAGGCAACAGAGGGTGGTGGTGGGTGGGGAGCTCTCACACCCAAGGGCAGTGACAAGCGGTGTCCCACAGGGCTCAGTGTTGGGACCAGTGTTGTTTGGGATATTCATTGCAGACATATCATGGGACATCAAGAACAAGATCAGTCTGTTTGCTGATGATACTAAGGTTGGCACGGTGGTGGATAACCTAGGGGGATGGCAGGGGTTTCAGGATGATCTGGCAAAGCTTGAAACCTGGTCAGACACTTGGCAACTGGGGTTTAATGCCAAAAAGTGCAAGGTGCTGCATTTTGGGATGAAGAACCCAAGGAGGAGTTACCAGCTAGGGGGTGCAGCTAGCCCAGACAGAGGAGGAGAAGGATCTGGGTGTGCTCATTACAGGGTCAATGAACAACTCAGCACAATGTAGGAAGGCAGCTGCAAGGCCAACAAAATGCTGGGTTGTATTGCAAGGGTATATCCTCGAGGAGGAGGAGGTGATTCTGCCACTGTATAGGTATTGTTAGACCACACCTGGAGTACTGCGTGCAGTACTGGCATCCGATATCAAGAGGGACATTAAGTTACTGGAAGGGGTGCAGCAGGGGCGACAAAGATGATCAAGGGGCTGGGGACTTATCAAACGAGAGGAGGTTGAAGGAGTTGAACATGTACTCACTGGAGGAGAGGAGAGACAGGGGTAACATGATTGAAACCTTTAAATACATGAAAGGAATAAACAAGACGGTACAGAGGAGCTGTTCAAAGTAAGGAGGGAGGCCACCAGGGCCATGATATGAGACTGGAGAGAGGAAGGTTCAGAAGGGAGATGAGAGACACTTTTACAGAGAAGGTGGTGGCTGGGTGGAATCGTTACCTGCAGAAGTGGTATGCAGTAGAACAGTGGACTGCTTCAAATGAGGATGGGATAGGACAAGGGGGAGGGTTAATGAAGGGGAAGGGTGGAAGGGAGGGGCAGCAGCAGAATAAGGGGTGCTAGCTGCACATTCAAGCAGACTTGATAGACCTCTAGGCCTTTATCTGCTGGCAAATTTCATATGTTCGTATGTTCGTATGCAGTAGCCCCGACAGAACTTCGTTGAGCTTGCTCACTCCTCCTCTCTCACTCGCTCATTCTATTTCTCCCGGCACTGTAGACTGCCCTTTTGAACTGGGCTTCTGCCTGCATTGGTGCATTTTTCTGCCCACAAAGAAATCCGCAGCAGTCCCGACAAAGCTCTGTTGAGCTCGCTCACTCCCTCTCTCTCTCTCGATCATTCTGTTTCTCATGGTGCTGCAGACTGCCCTTTTGTACTGGGCTCCTGCCTGCATTGGGACCATTTTCTGCCCACAAAGAAATCCACAGCAGTCTTGATAGAGCTCCATTGGGCTCGCTCACTCTCCCTCTCTCACTCGCTTGTTGTTAATCTGTCCCAAACATTGATTTCCCACTGCAACCGCACTATTCTGCACCAGAAGTGTGAAAACACATTTTGGCCAGGATGTGAAAAATGACAGCTGTACTGTTCACAAGGAGTTGTGAAAAAATGCCAATGTTGAAAATCTGGCATAAAAATATTGCAAATTTGCGAAGTTACAAGGGTGCATGGAAACTGTGCAATGCATGCTTGTAACACAGTCATTTTATAGACTTTCATCACCAACTGTTCAACATAGGCATTTTAGGACCTCTGCTCATGAACAGCGTCACTGTCATTTTCTTAGTCTGTTCCTAAAACTGACTTCCAACAGCAACCGTGCTATTCTGCGCCAGAAGTGCGAAAACACATTTCAGACAGGAGATGTAAAATGACAGCTATACTGTTCATAAGGAGGTGTGGAAAAATGATGATGTTGAAAATCTGGAGTGAAAATATTACAAATTCACAGAGTTACGAGCATGCATGGAAACTGTTTAATGCACGCTCATAAAACAGCAAATTTTTTTGTTTTGTTCACCAAATTTGCAACATAGGCGTTTTGCGAGCCCACCTCATGACCATTGGCACTGTTGTTTTGTTAATCAAGGTGGTTCCACATAGTTACCATGAAATCACCTTTCAGGATGGAATAATGCCATGACAGTGACTGAATTCATGAGGAGGTGTCCCAATAACTCTATGTTGAAAATTTGGTGCCAAAATTCCCCAAAATGTCCGAGATATGCACTAAAGTTGAAAAAAAACCTATTTATGCCATTATACAGCTTCAATCATCAATCACTTTATTTAATCAGGCATAAACACCATTGAGCAAGCACATTTTCATAGTGGTCCTGGACATTTGTACAATACAATACAATACATGGTCACAGATAAGGTAAACTCAATAATGCGAAAACTTTTTACAGATAAGGTTCAAAAGGCCAGTATCAACTGGCCTGCCAAGTTTATGAAGACATGCAATACATAAAAAATTGACAGGAAAAAGAGAAGAGGCAACAATCCTAGACTATCTCCAGTTTGTTGGTGGTGGGCAGGGAGAGGGAAGGCAGGGGAAAGGGTGTGCTAGTGGAAGAAGATGGGGTGAAGAGGGTCAGGGTAAAAGAGAGTAGGTTGGAAGTGTTGGATGTCCCCTATAAAGAAGAGTCTTAAGTGAGATTCTAGTTGTAGAAATTGTGAGAGGGGCCAGCTGCTAATGGCTCAGAGTCATCTAAAACAGTTGCAAGTTTCCTTCAAAAGTAGGGCTAGCAAATCTTTAAATGTAAATAGGCCTGGAAGTGAGGAAAGTTTTAATGAGCTTTGCATGGTATTCCATAGCGATGGGAGTGAAAAATTAATTGCGGCCGAGCCAGACGTTGTTTTTACTCTAGGAATCTGGAAGCAGAGTATAGAGAAACGTCTCAGGCCATAGGAACCCTTGGCTTATTTGAATAAACTCAAAATGTATGTACAGTAGGAAGATTACTGGAAAGTGTTCTATAAAGCCAGAGAAGAGCATTTCTTTTCCTCCTAATTGAAAGTGATGGCCACCCCGATTCCTGGTACAGTAGGCAATGGTGAGTACAAAGGGGTAGGTTGAAGATAAATTTTAGGGCTCGGTGGTATAGAGTGTCTCATTTGCTGAGCACCGTTAAGGGACAATGAATGTAGAGAAAGTCAGCATAGTCCAGTATAGGTAAGAATGTAGATTGTACTAGTCTCTTTCTAGCTTCTAAGGTAAGCAGATGTTTAATACGATAGAATAAGCCTAACCGCTATCTTAATTTCTTGGAAACTTCATTCAGATGGCACAGGAAGTTAAGCTTATTATTCAGTCAGAATCCTAGGTATTTTAAGGTTTCAACTATTCCAAGGGGTTCATCAAGGAGCGTTAGAATCTGGGGAATATGTGTTGGTCCGTGGCCTGCTTTTGGTGAGAGGATCATGTCTTTTTGGCATTGAGGAGGAGCTTGTGTTTGATGAGATTATGTTGGAGAGTAATGAAGTCTTGCTGTAAGATCTTGTGTGCCATGCCCAAGGAGGAATTTGTGGTATATAGTACAGTATAATCTGCAAATAAATGAACATTAGCTGAATGCAAATGATTATCCAGATTATTGATGTAGATTGCAAATGGGATTGGGAGTAGTATAGAAGTTTACCGGCATTTCTTCAGTTCACGGTCAGCTTTAAAGACTGCAGACGTGCTCCCGGGGGGGATTGGGCACCCCCTGCTGACGCTGCAATGATGAGGCGGCCCCTCATTGCAGCAGTCAAATCATTTCAAGTTGGCGGCACTTCTGCAGAAGCAGTGTCAACAGGACACTGGGCCTTCATTGGGTGCACACTGCCACACCCAAAAATGTAGTGCTTGAATTGGATGCCACACTGCCACACCCTCACAACCCTCTTCTCTCCTAAGCTGCCGCATAATGTTTCTTGTGCATGTGCGCAAGCAAACATAAAAAGGATGTGAGATTACTGGAGGGGGTGCAGTGCAGGGCTATGACAACGGTCATGGAACTGGGGGAGCTGCCGTATGAGGAAAGACTGAGGAAGCTCAACATTTATTCGTTGGAAGAGACAGGGGGAAAGAGGTGACATGATAGAGACCTTTAAATACTTGAAAGGCATAAACAAAGTCAGAGGGAGGATTTTTCTGCTTAAAGGGAGGAAGGGTCACTAGGGGGCACAGTCTGAAGTTGAAAGGAGGAAGGTTCCATAGGGATATGAGGAGGCACTACTTTACAGAGTGAGTGGTGGTGAGATGTAACACACTACCGGAGGGGTTAATCAAACTGAGGACAGTGGATAGCTTTAAGCGGGGTTGTGAGAGTCAAGGACAGGATTAGTACAGACAAGAACACAAAGTGGGGAAAGACCAGGAAAGGAGAGGAAGGGAGGGGTTTGGGTGGGGCTGGGGCAGCTATAGTAACACAAAACCAAGAGCTGCACATTCGGGCAGACTTAATAGACCTGTGGGCCTTTTTCTGCTGGCAATTTCATATCTTCGTGTGTGTGTCTGTGTCTGTGTGCATCCCATCATGGTTGTACTGTGTCTGTGTTGTCATCCAACTGCATGGGCATGCCACAGCACTGCCATATTCAGTAGTACATGGATCTGTATGGACAGGTGCATGAACTAACAGGATATGGCTTATGTTTTGGAGTGCTTTCCTTCCAGTTGGTGGTTGTTGTCCAACATTTTTACAACCAACTGACATTGTTAACATGTATTGAATCATACTGCAATTGTGTGCATGGCAACTGTCTCCATGGTGACAATCTCTGAATTGCTGTGTATGTCATGGTGATGCCTACCATCTGTGTCCTCATCCAGATGGTTCAGTGGTTGTGGTCAGTGCCCAGACTGGCCATTGCTCCATACATCCCCTCTATGGCAGCTTCAGTACCCCTGTAGCAGGGAGGGAGTAATCCCATCTTCCACTGTATGTGCATGCTGCACAGTGTGCATCTTGATTCCCAATGCACACACTCTGAGCCATCATGTCACTCTGTGGCCATTTCCATCACAACACCACTAATTTGAATAGCAAATGTGCATTTTGCTTTGATGTACACCCCAGTGTGTATCCTCCTGACCTCCCCTCAGCCATGGAATTATCTGTGGTGATCCATGGTTAATTATTATGGCACTTGGCCTTCCCCACTGGATATAATGTGTACGTGTTTGATTACTGGTGATATAATGTTAGTGTTCCAACTGCCAACACTGAGTTCATGTATCCCTCTTTATTTTGAACAGGTGCTGCAGTTGCTGACAGTGCCACCACCCCCAGTGCCAGCATAGATGGAGCAGGAGGACTGAATGGGAAAAGTGGAGAGCCCATGTCTGATAAGCAACTTTTAGATTATTAGCAAATGGAATTTTGTGATGAGGAACTGAATAGAAAGACTGCCATCTTTGGTGTTGCAACACAATAATCCACTGGAACCTGACCCTCAGCTCTGCACCACAGTCAGGAGGTAGCAGCATAAAAAGTTTTTATCTGCTGTGTAGTGAAGTTGAAGTTCTAAGTAATATCTGGCTTCATATCCTCTTCCCCCATCCTGTCATGTTGCTAGTGATATTCCCAAAGTGGCCCTGTGTAAACCATGATACAATGCTTTTAGAGAGACACCTCTATTGCAATGTATGCAGCAGGGAGGTTGCAGCTGGGTGGTGGATCATGCTGGCAGTACGGGTGTGTGTGGAGCTCAGCATCATTGTGACCAGGCAGGGGACATCACCAGCTGATCACCTTGTGTATATGATCCTGTAACCAAGTTACAACTTAGCATAAAAGACCAGATGGCAACTGTTAAAACCAGTGCCTTTGTAGTCTTGCGCAGGTTTTCCATCTGTGGCTGTTGCTCCATGGTTGATGCTGGATGAGGGTAACTCTAATTCTATGGCGAAGGTCATAACACTCTAAGGAGTGGAGTGGCATAGCCTTGACCATCCCAGTTCCATGTAATGTTTTTAGATAGATAGATAGACACATAGATAGATAGATAGATAGATAGATAGATCGATAGACAGACAGGTAGGTAGATAGATACTTTATTTTTAAAGCACCCATTTTCCAGTGGATTATTGTGCTGCAGCACCAAAGATGGCAGTCTTTCTATTCATTTCCTCATCACAAAATTCAGTTTGCTAATAATCTAAAAGTTGCTTATCATTTTCTTTGCTTCACACAACATCTCATCATTTCTGTCTTTACAGAGTGTGAAGGTTTGCAAAAGTTCATTGAGCATATCTGACTGCAGTTCACAGTTCAGCCTTAACCTTTTGGCAGTATCCAGCAGGATAACTTGATTCGCCCTAGCCCCAAAGAAATGTTGGATGAGCTACTTGCTCAGTTGATACTGAATGGACTTAGATTTTGGGTGAGAAACACAATAATAACATCAACCACTGGTATTGTCCTTTGATTCCTCTTCAGTTCCTGCTTACAATCACAGGCTGGCAGGGTACGTTCAGGACAGTAGGGGGCAGCAGCAACATCATCCATCAAGCAAGCCTTACAGAGGCAGACCTGAGAAGAGAAAAAACATACAGTGAGTTGCAGAAACACCAGGGAAATATGGCAATGGTATAACAGGAGTGGACCATACCTGTGAGGCTGGACCAACAATTCTGAACATCCTATCACTGCCTCATCTGCCACCACACACTACCTAATGTGCAATCAACTGGTCTGCACCTTTGATAGCACCCCCCCCGAGTCCTCCCCCCCCAAACACCTGTCTTCTTTGTCTAACTATAAATACATCTATCCCACTCCAATTTAATGACCTGTGTGGGAAGAAAAAAGGTCAAAGTACAACATCCACTGCTACTTTCCTGGGCACCTGTGATGGACAAACCATGAAGCCACTGGCCTGGCTGGCAGGGTACATTCATGAAAGCAGGAGCAGCAGCATCCAGAAAGCATTACAGAGGCAGATCTGAAAAAGAAATCACACCTAGAGTTGCAGAGACACAAGGGAAGCCAGGATTTGCATTGGTTAACAGAGGTACAGCTGTGAGGCCTGAGAAACAACTCAGAAAATACTCTCACTCTTGTCACTCTACAAGCAGCACAACTGGTCTGAGCCGACAGCAGCCACTCCACCACTACCACTACCGCTGTCCACCACCCACCTGCCCCGACTGCCTGCCTCAAAGACCATCCGAATCTACACCTATTCCATTACCATTGAATGGTCCATCAGGAAAGAGAAACTAAAAACAAATTGCAAGCTTTCACTGTAAAAAAAAAAAGTACTTACCTGGGCAGTTGGGATGGACACACCATGAAGCCGCAGGGCTGGTGGACTAGGGAGGATCCTGGCAGCAGCAGGAGCAGCAGCATTCTCAGAGTCTTACACATGCAGACCTGAAAGTGAAGCATACCGAGAGTTGTACAAACACAAGAGAAGCAGGGACTGGCATTGTTTAGCTGAGGCACAACACCTGCTAGGCCTGAAAAATAACTCAAAACATACTCTTGCTTTTCCTGATCTACATGGAGCACAACTGGTCTGAGCCCCCCGCATCTACTCCACCACTACCACTACCATTGTCCACCCCCACTGGCCCCCAACCGTGTGCCTCGAAGGCCAGCTAAATCTACACCTGTCCCATAGAATGGCCAGTCTGGAAAGAAAATCTAAAAACAAATTGCAAGCTTTCACTATGCAAAAAAAAATACAAAGTACTTACCTGGGCAGTTGGGATGGACACACCATGAAGCCACAGGTCTGGCGGACTAAGGGAGGATCCCGGTAGCAGCAGGAGCAGCAGCATTCCCAAAGCCTGAAAAAAGGAGCATAAGAAAAACAATTACTTTCAGAAACAGTACACAGAGTCTGCATCACTCACTCAGTACACAAAAACAGAAATTATTTCTACTCACCTGTGTGGCAGTGGAAGCAGATGTGATGTGTCAAAGTGTTGCTCTTCTGCAGAACTTGGATTTACTTTTCATCTGATTTGGCAGCCCAAAAGTCAGCTAATACTAGCAGTTCTACATGTAAAAGTCACTGTTAACAACACTGTGTGTAGCAGCATACATAAATGTTGTGGTGAGGTTGTTTCACTCAGAGGCACGCCAGCATTTATGTACCTCAACACACATAGGCCCCGGTGGCAGTGACACTGTTATCACGATTTTCTGGCAGGTAAAGTGATCTTGACAGAATCTGCTTGTTCACGGCTTTACAGTTGGTGCTTGAATGAGGGTAGATTTGACTCTCCATGTGATGTGACACAGTATCAATAGATTATTTATACAGACAGTACAAGATGCCGTACATGTTCTCATCTCAACGCTGAGTTATGTTGGCATGAACTGTTGAAAGGGAAGTGGATGTGATACTGACAGATGTGACGGGTGACTTTGTGGGTATTGTTTAACATGGTGTTGGCTTGATCATCACTCTTGTAACAGGTTATAACCATGTAGGTCAATGCTTTTACTCTCAACAGACTTTATTTTGTGGTCATCATCATTGCTATTATGTGGTACAACAGTTTTCTTTTGGGGATGGGGGCCTAGACAGTGGCCAACTGGGGCACTTAACAGGGTTAACATTACAGGACAAGAACAATGTCCACAGCATTTTTTTTTTCTTACACTTTTTCGGGGGAGGGGCACCTGATCAGCAGCCAACAGGAAGACATAACAGGGTTAACATTACAGGACAAGAACAATGTGTGCAGCAATTTTTTTGGTGTTTACACTTTTCTGGGGGTTGGTGCTAAACAGAGGCCAGTTGGGGCACTTTAAATATTCAACTTTACAGGACAAGAACAACGTCCACAGCAAATTTTTCATTGGGAGGGGGTCTAAATAGTGGCCAACTGGGACACTTAACAAGGTTAAGATTACAGGACAAGAACGTTGTCTACAGCATTTTTTGGGGTCACACTTTTGGGAGGCTGAACAGTGGCCAACTGGGACATATCTAATGCAATGTTGTAACTACAGAAATGCTGGTAATGTCAGTGTGAATTTCCAGCATTAGTGAAGATGTAGTAATCATTTGCTTGTCATCACCAACTTTTTTGTAACACAGCAGTTGATGACATGCATTGCACACACTGACTCATGGTTCCATGTTTCTTTGTTCTGCTAATGTAATGGCGGATACAAACAGGTATCAGGGTACCTCGCAGAAATATTTCTGTGCATACCAAATAACAATGACAGGAGCGCAACACATGCTCTCTCTCCCACTCATGAGAACTCAACCCCCACAGCTGTGTCATCATCATCAGATGGCACTGTCACACTCTTCTCATCTGACAAGTCCTGCTGCACACCATCTTCTTCAGCAGGATCATGGTATCTTGCAGTTGATGACAAAATGTACTGCTTGGGGAGGAAATATGAATTCATTTTTACAAAAGTTAGGTACTCAACATTCCTATCAGACAGGTGGCTTTGGCGGTCAGTCACAATGGGACCTGCTGCACTGAATACCCATTCTGAGCTTACACTGGAACAGAGGCAGGTGAGGTACTCAATGGTAATAGCTGCAAGCACAGACCAGATTTCAATTTTACTTTTTCAATACTCAAGGGGCTCATCATCTATGCTCCGCTCCTGTGGGTCATCCAGATATGACTGCACCATATGGTGTGCAGACAGCTCCACTTGTGTGTTGCCCTCAGGTTGCTAGTGCATAGAAACACCAATGTCCTTCAACATGTATCAGAGAGGGTTTGTGCCACCACTGGTACGTGGTGATGAGGGTAACATAGAAACATAGGCTGTGACGGCAGATAAGGTCTGCTTGTTTCACCTAGTCTGCCCATTTCTCTACCTAGAGGATAAGCTGCAGATCCTATTTAACCAACAGCCTATTTCTTCCTACCCCCCACAAACATTTCCTTATGTCTGTCCCATGCATTCTTGAATTCTACCACAGTGTTAGACCCCACAACCTCCTCAGGAAGGCTGTTCCATGCATCCACCACCCTCTCTGTGAAAAAATACTTCCTTACATTGCCCCTGAGTCATCCCCCCTCTATCTTCAAATTGTGTCGCCTTGTTCTTGCACATCTCTTTTTCTGAAAGATGCAACCCTCTTGGACTTTGTTGATTTCACTGAGGTACTTAAATGTTTCTATCATGTCCCTCCTATCCCTCCTTTCCTCAAGGGTATACATATTAAGCTCTTTTATTCTCTCCTCGTATGGCTTCTCTTGCAGACCCTGCACCATTTTAGTTTCCCTCCTCTGAACTGCCTCCATCTTGTCTGTGTCTTTGCGGAGATGGGGTCTCCAGAACTGGATGCAGTACTCCAGATGGGATCTCATCAACTGTCTGTACAGGGAGATAACAAGTTCCTGTTTTCTGCTGGTGATGCATCTCCCTATACATCCCAGTATCCCCCCAGCCCTCCCTACCACCTTCTCACATTGCTTGCCAACCTTAAGGTCATCTGATATGATTACCCCCAGATCCTTTTCCATTTTTGTTGTTGTTACTACCTCCCTCCCCATTGTGTAGTCTTCCCCTGGGTTTTTGTTTCCCAGGTACATTATTTGCACTTCTTTGTATTCAGTCCAAGCTGCTATACTTCTGACCATTCCTCCAACCTTGCAAAGTCCCTTCTCTTCCTTTTCACACCTCCTTGTGTATCAGCCCTGTTGCAGATCTTTGTGTCATCTGCAAAGAGGCATACTTTTCCTTCCAGTTCCTCTGCAATGTCACTTATAAAGACATTAAAAAGGACTGGACCCAGTACTGAATCCTGCGGCACCCCACTAGTAACCACTCTTTCTTCAGAGTGGACTCCATTTACAATTACCTTCTGTGTCCTGTTGTCCAGCCAGTGTTTTACCCAGGCTACCACCTTGGGACCCACTCCCAGGCTGGTAAATTTGACTATTAATCTTTTGTGTGGGACTGTGTCAAATGCCTTGCTAAAGTCTAGGTAGGCCATGTCCATAGCCCCTCCCTGGTCTACTACTTTGGTCACCCAGTCAAAGAAATCAATTAGATTCGTCTGACATGACCTTCCCGTAGAGGTGCAGAAACCATACTAGAGGAGGAGAAGGTTACTGCCTGGGGGTCTGTTGCTGTTGCTCCTTTAGGTTTGTCTACAGCTTCTGATTTTTTGACCCATTGCTCTGATGGACTCATCCAGTTTTCTACCTTTCCATGCAGGATAACAACATAGTAATTCAGAGTAGCCTTTCCACCTGGAGGAAGTGACATCACGCCATGCTTGTACCTGGGTGTCAAACAGAGTTGCCAGGATGTTTGCCTCAGAGGTGTTAATATGAATCACCCTGTGATAATTGTCACACAGCTGCATGATGCGTTCAGCCAATTCTGCTTCAACAGAGTCTGCAGCCATTTCAAATTGCCCTCTTAATTTGACCAGTGCATGGCAGAGTACACACAGCAATGGGATCACCTGGCTCAAGCATGCATTTTCTGCACCCCCAACCTGTGTTGCCTGTTCAAGCAGATGGAGGACTTGGATTACACTATCCATCAACATCCACTGGGATGGACTCGGCGACATGGCTGACTGTGCTTCCCGATCACACATCTGCATTACATACTTGTTGATTGGCTTGTACTGCTCAAATAGCCTCTCAGGCATATAGAGTGTGGAATTCCAGTGTGTTGCCCTGGTACCCTTATGTTAACCCATGGCTCACTATGCCAACATGCACCTGTCTGGACACTATTGTCTGACAGGTGCAGCATCCAGATAGCGATCATGTTGACGGATACATGCCTGATGGTGTTATGGGATGGGGTAAAGTAGCAGGTGTGTTGGCTTGCTAACTTACCTCTGAAAACACAGTTGGATCCAGAAGGTGGATGAACTTCCCCTGTGGTGTGGGGGGGGGAACAGAGCACAGGAAGCTCAGCCAGCGTGCACCACTGGACCCAGGTTCTGGTCCGGCCACATACTTTGGCCCCCCGTAACTGTTAGTTTTTTACTCCAGGGTCTGCTTCTCCTCAGAGTTAGTTATTTTAGCTACAGGGGTGTGGGGGACAAAATGGTATTTGTTGCCGTGTTGCCCGACATTACGTTGGGCTAGTCAGGTTTGTCAATTTTGGTTATCTGGACTTGGTATCCTGAGCATCAGGACACTGAGTTTCCAGATAACATAGTATAGCCGATGCCCCATCATGCTGCAGGCCTTGTTGTGGTACTTTTCTGGCCTTCTGTAGAATCCAGTGCTCTGACCTAGCCAATGCATAGTAACTGAAATGGCTGCAGAGTTTGTGTCTGACAGTCCACATGCTACTCACTGCTTCATGCTCCAGAAAGGCCCTCATAATGAGGTTCAGGACATGTGCAAAGCAGGGGACATGATAAAAGCAGCCATCTGTTATTGCTTTCATAGCATTCTGTGCATTGTCACTAGCAATATACCCAGCCTTGAGTCCATGTGGCTGTAGCCAGTGTGTCATGGCATCATTGATTCAAGTGAGAATTATCTCGGATGTATGTGACCCATACATACTCTGCATAGACAGTGTGGCATGCTGCTGAAGACCATGGCTAGCACTGCTACCACTGGTCAGGGGGCAAGTAGATGAGGGGTAAGGGTGCAAGACATATACAGTACCCTAGGGAAGTAGGCCTAGTGTGCAGTAATGCATGCATATAACTAATACCCAATGATGGGCCACTAGTCCAGATGTCTATAGTGAGGTGGATGCTGGCTACTGCAGTGTGGGACATGGCATGTGACGCAATGCGTGCAAGGTCATTATAAATTGTTGGAACAGCCTTAGTGCTGAAGTAAGTGTGACTGGGCACTTAGTATTTAGGCATGGCTTTTTCCATTAGTTCTCTAAACCCTGGATTCTCAACAAACGAGAATGACTAAAGGTCTGTTGCCAGAATCTTTGCAATAGCCATGTTCAGCTCTTTTGTCACTGGGTGTTTGTGATTATATTTTGTGGGTTTTGTTAAGGCTGATCTGATATCTGGTTGCTTAAGCCTCAGAGAGTGCTGCACTGTGGAGGCTGTTATGACTTTACCAGGTATGCACTTGCTGCTTTGGCTGCCTTGTCCACCAACAGGGACATCATGGAAAAACCTCTCTATACGTGTGGTGAATGGGTTAGCTTGATTACCTCAACCTGTATCTGCATGTCTAGGGGTGGAACACAATAAAAGGTCAAATGTTACCACATCACCATCAGGATGGGGACCCTCTCTTTCAGAGTGTGCCAATCTGTCAGCATTTGGCATGGATGACAATCTCTTATGCTGTGTCCAGCTAATGGGATGCTTACTTTGCATACAGTTATGGATACCAGTCATCCCATAGTGTGAACCTGCCTTGCCCCTGTTAATTTTTGACATGCAGATTTTGCACACAGCCACATCATCATCAAACTCATCAGTTAAAAAGAAATCACACACAAGTGGGTATCCACTGAAAAGTCAAATTTTCCTGCGCCTGGCAGATGGAGAAAGAGACGTAGAGGTGGGCAAAATGATTTTCTTTTGTTGCTCCTGCTGCTTATCCCAGTATTCCATTTTTTCACTTGCTGTCAATTTACCCTGATATGCTGCTGCTTGGGGACTGGCATAACTAGAATTGCTTGCCCTTAACCCATGACAGTCGTGGGTGTTGCTTGTGGAAGGGGTGACTGCCAATTAGGGTCTAGTACTGGGTCATCCTCAATGCTCCCCCCCTTATCACTAGTACCCTCACTGCTTCATGACATTTCTGGCTGTGACAATAAGTGCTGACTGTCCCCTACCTCTTCTTCCTCAGTAACCTTCTCTGCCACATGAACAGTGGCAGTAATAGGATGTTCAGTCTGAAGATGTTCTTTCTCAGCAGAATCCATCTGAAGCACTATATGCTCACACTCCTTCTCTACTCTATGAACAGTAAATAGTCCTGCATCCCCCCTTAATGTCAGTGTGTGTCATACTGCCTGCCACTGGACCCAAACCCTGGTCACTCCTAGCCCCTAGCAGCTCCTGACTCAATGTCTGGGTGTCCTGTGGCTGACTGTTCAGTCTGTTCTTCCTCTAAAGACACATTGGAGTAACACAGTAGTGCAGTGACATCCATGGCAGTCTTTTTATTTTTTGTTTTTTTTGAACATTGAACAATAGCTGTGCTGGAAGTGGCAGTCCTGCACTGCAGCCCAAAGAAGCTAGATGCTTTCATTCCCACTGAAGCTGTCACTGGTAAAGCATGTGGCATGGCTGGCATTGCACTGCCACTGGAAGTTGCAGTGTCAGTAACAGTGCTGCTTCTACTGGCACCTTCCCCACCTTCTTGTGACACCCTTCTGACAGATCCACTACCAACTGCACTTCTTCAACATCCTCCATGCTTTCCCTTGCCTGGAGGCAAGCGCAGGGTGCACTGTCTGTACTTTAATCAGTCCTTAAATATCAACGAGTATTCAGAAACAATGCAGCACTACTGTAGACTGCAGAACAAAAACTACAACGATATATGATGTAATAAAAAAATCAACAAAACTGCTGCAATTTCTTTGCCCCAGCACTTCAACTAGAGATACCAGCACTTTATTTCTTCTGTTGATCAAGAAAATGGCAGATGTTCACTCAGAAAGCCTGTTCTATGGAGCAGAACAAACAGAGCTCTTCCTTCTTCAGAATTCACTTCAGAACTGAGTAGTTATGCACTAAGAAATATGTGTTGTCAGCTGATAACTCCCTCTGCACCCCATGTGACTGCAGAGCTGCAAAGCATGTGATTATAGCTAACCACAGTGTAATTTAACCTTTTTGTAGAATTACTTTGCTAAACCATGGTATTTAGCATATACCACAGGGAAAAAAAAACACAATCCTGGGGTTCTGCAGAATTCAAAAGAAAGAAACATGCAATAAAACCAGGAAAGGAGGAAACAATGAAACAATTAAAAAACAAAAGGTTAATTGCTGACACCAGAATTAAGGTACTCTACAGGTTGGGTGGTCAGATTCAGTATGTGAGCTTAAAATTTATAATACCACCTCTAGAAAATCAAACATGGCCATACATTGGTGGTGGAAAAAAATCCACAGAATTACATTGAAAACCATGGATAATTACATGATACAGCGAAATAAGGGACAAGACAATGTATTTCCACATTTCATGACCAAAGTTCCGCAGTTAGTCACTGAATAATGCAGTATGAGGTGAAAGTGCACAGTAAATTGGTGGAAATTTAACAATTACTTTGTTAGCTTACTTAAAAAACAGAGTTAAAAGTGCAGATAAATTAACACTACCAGGAAACATAGACCCAAAGAAATTAGAAATATAAGATTACAGTCAATGAAATATATGTATGGTTGAAACAGCTCAAAACCAGTAAATCACTAGGTTCAAATGGGGTGCCCCCAAGGTGAATTAGCAGATGAGATGGTGGGATTGTTGTGTATGTTGTTTAATGAACCCCTGAAAGAAGGTACGACACTGCAGGAATGGAGATTGGTAATTTATTACACCGATGCATAAGAAGGGCAATAAAAATGACGTTAGAAATTATAGACCGATTAGTCTGATATCTATTGTAGGTAAGGTCATGGAGGGTATTGTTATGGAACTAATACATCAGTACATAGTAGAAAAAGGCCAGTTGAACATTCACAACACAGCTTTGTACAAGGAATATCATGCATGACCAACCTAATGTTATTCTTTGAACCAGTAAGCTCAGCACTCGATAAAGGACTACCAGTAGATGTTATTTATTTTCATTGTTCTAAAGTGTTTGACTCTGTCTCACATCATACAATGATAGAACAGCTGCTTAAACAAGAACCACACCCCAAATTGTTATCATGGCTAGAATCATTGCTGAATAATAGACAGCAGTGAGTGTGCATAAGAGGAAATCAATCCAGGTGGGAGAAAGTAACCAGTGGTGTACCCCAGGGGTCCATCTTGGGGCCTCTGCCATGTAATATCCTTATAGCAACAACGATAACATCCAAAGATACATGGATTTGTAAGTACGCTGATGACTCCAAGATGGGAGCAATTGTAAATAACAAGGAAGCAGTAGAATCTCTACGATGTGATATAGACCAATTAGGGGTATGCGCAGTTGACCATAACTTAGAATTTAACACTACAAAATGCAGAGTAATGCATCTGGGGCACAGTAACTTACTACCCAATTATGCATTAAAAAAACAAACACTTAAAACAATAGATACAGAGAAAGATCTGGGGCTACACATTACTAATAAATTACCTTTGATTATCACATCAAGGAAACTGTTTAAAAATGTAACACAATTGTAAGAGGTATAATGAGAAATATCAGAAGTAGGAGAAGTGATGTAATTGCACCTCTGTATACAGCCCTGGTCAGACCCCATCTGGAATACTGTGTGCCCTTCATAGCCATGCACAACAAGAGTAGTATGAAAATGATGGAAAAGGTTAGAAGAAAAGTAACTAAAAAGATAAGATCAATAAAATACAAAGCTAATAATGAAAGACTGGAAGATCTAGGACTTTATTCTGTCCAGTATAGAAAGCTAGGGGGGTGGCTCCTGTTATACATAGAGGGCATTCCAAGATAAACAATTGTGGATAGGTTCCGGGTTATGTGAGAAAGAAAGCAATAGACAAACAAGAGCTCATGCCCTTCAGTTAAAGAATGACACAAGAAGAACAAAGAAAAGAAGTGTATGGTTTAACCAGAGAGTTAACATATGGAATACACTACCTGAATCAGTAGTAACTTGTAGTACACTGGAATAGTTCAAAAATGAATTAGATGAGTATATGGGAGTAGAAAAGACAGCATACATCCACTGATAAGTGACAAGTCACTATGGCTAATGCTGATAGACTTGTATAATATCTATGAAACTATAAAGTTCGGAATTTTGCCATAGGCAAAAGGGTGAAAAATTCTACGAAAGTTTCGAAATTTCGTAGAACTTCTGTGAAAGACTACATTGACAACTTTCACCCACCTCTACACTACAAAAATATTCAAACAAACATATAACAGTCTGCTTTGCTACTTATTTTGTTCCACCACCTCCCAAAACAAAATGAAACTACATTGTGCTCCTTACCTCTCTCCCCATAGCCAAGAAGCACACCCCCTTGTCTCCCATCACTAGACCAGCATCTTACCTGTCGGCAATGAGTTCTCCTTCCTTGGCAGCTTTATGACTGACAGCTGCTCTGTTCTCCAGCTCTGACTGCCATTGCAATATCCACTGCTCAGGATGTTTAATGATGCACTGATGCATGCAAGCACAGGCTGAACTGACATACTGTACCAATACTGACCCAAAGAACATGGCCAATTGCAGACCTATAGCAATTCTCTCTGTCCTTATCGAGATCCTAGAGAAAATAGTTGCATCTCAGACCACTGACTGCCTTACAAGCTACAGTCTCCTCTCAGACACCCAGCAAGGTTTCAGAAAAGGTCATAGCACCACCATGCTCTTCTTCAACTAACTACTGATATTCTGTCCAACATGGATTCTGCAAAACTCACAGGTGCCAACTTCATTGACCTCACTAAGGCTTTCAACCTTGTAGACCATCCCCTGCTTCTCTCCACTCTCCATAAATTCCATTTGTCTACCCCTGCTGTGGACTGGTTCTGTAGCTACCTGTCAAACAGGTTGCACGCTGTCAAATTTAACTCCTCCCTGTCCAACACATCTACTATCAACCTTGGGGTCCCCCAGGGCTCTATCCATGGGCCCTTTCTGTTCCCAATTTTTATCAACAATGCAACTGAGGTCCTGGAATCCTGCTCAGTTATTCTCTATGCTGATGACCTGATCATCTATACTAGTTCTTCTAGTATCGCCTGCATAAACACATCACTTACTTCAGACTTCAATAAGGTCTTAGGCTGGCTACTAGACTGTAAGCCTGTACTAAATGAAAAGAAAACGAAAGCCATTCTAAAGGTGGGTAAAAAATTACCCATTAGTAAATTATCCATAACTGATACTTAGAAAGGAGACGAACGGAGACGGTACTGATGGTGGAAGAATTTAATGATTATAACAATAATCATAGCAAGAGATTACAGGTGGTGCATTTTTTATTCTTAATTCTAAATTCTTAATTCTTCATTCTTCATTCTTAATTCTTAATTCTTCAAACTAACAGTGTATAGTGGCTTGCTTATATAGTGAAAGACAGTACTATGGTTGTCTATGATTAGTACAGAACAAGTACAACATTAACTTAAAAGGCAATTCTCTTTTTAGTTCTTGCATGAGCTAATCCTTACTTAGCACAAATGTATTGATAGTGTAAATTATACTACTATATAAGGATAGTAATAATTGTCATTACCAGTTACTCAGGTCTTAGGAGGAAGAAATAGATTTGCACTTAGGAATGTGCTTACAAGCACTCTGGCCCGTCCTAATAATAATAGTCAAAAGGGTAACTTGAACTCTATCCCTGTATTTCTGTCTTGCAGACACTTAAGACACCTGTCTGCCATTACTCACATGGTCAATACAAACATTAAAAGACACTTTAATATTACAAGTTGTGGCTCAGTTAAACTTGTAGCTTCACAAGTTTGTAATATAATTCAGCTTCATAAGATCAATATTAGTTACACAAACACCTTATGTTGTAGACCAAAATGAGGTTTAGGCTAAAATATTGGGACACATTTCTTTATCCCCTATTACAAGCCCCCCTTTGGCCCAATAATTGCCTAATTATTATTTATGCAACAATGCAACTCCTCGGAGCATGTACATCTCACTATGTACTTTACGAATAGTAAGTCTTAAGCGACACAGGCTTATAATTACCAAGAACACTAAGACCACTGGCAACACAAGTAAAACTTTAAAAGACAGGACTCCTAAGGGTCCCCCTGCATAGCTATAAATTAAGTGCTCATTATCACTCTCACTGAGCAATTCATGTACAACTACTTGTGCCTTATGAATTTGTATCAAATGAGTATCTTTTTGATTTAAAAAATGACAGTACATTAAGAAACAGGAGAAGTATCACAGCTCCAAATGATGACACTTAACATGTCAATTAACATAGTGGCATAAAACTTTGACACACCAGTATCTGCACAACTATTGTTAACATTTATATTCCAACCAGAGAAAATCTAGACTTATATGTACTCTACTGTACTTCACATTATTCACAATCACTTGATCAATAAGTGTTGATTAAATCCACTCTCTGGCCCCTTTGTCACATTTGGGCATTCAGTTGGTGCTACAGTTAAGTATATGGCATTTGAGACTACAAAACATAGTGAGTTGCTTAAACTAGCATAGTTACAAACACCATTATTACCCCAAAAGACAGTAGGACAAAGTAAACACATAAACATTATTGTCCTTTGATGTGGCTCTGTTTATAACAAGAAACACATTTTTTCTGTTTTTAGTCCATGTAGCTTTGCTGTGATCCAGTCTTGAGCTTTGAGGCACAGCTGCTAGACCAGCTGTTAAGTATATCCACACACCAATTTAGAAAAGTTAGTGTTCATATTGCTGGCTGGCTGCTTTAGCAGACACACTGCACTGGTCAGGGGTGCATTAGATTGTGCATTGAGTTGATTACACCCTGACACACAAATTAACAGTCCATAAACAGTCCATAGTAAAGCAATAGGTTTGCATAAAGTATCAGCCATGTTTGGAATAAGCAGCAGTGAAGAAAATGGATGTCTTGCTTGAAGATCAATTGAAGAAGAATCTTCTTGCTGAAGTTAGAGGATTGCCCCTACCCCAGACTTTACTTCATAGTAAGTAGAAACAATAAGCTTGATTGTAGAGTTTAAACTGACTAGACCTTTTCAGTTGATTTAAAGTTGTACAAATAGATGTAATTTTGCTAAAACATTACACTTGCAGAGGTAATAATGACTTGATTTATGCAATATAACTTATGTGGAACCAATTAGGAAACATAAGCATTTTTGCAATAGAACAATTTTAGTATTGAGCATAATGTATAAAAACAATGAATATGTGGAAATATATTCACAACTCCCACTCCAGCTTAACTAATTCTTGAAGCATATGTTTTTGAAGAAGAATCAAATACACATTTTTTGGTATTTATCCCTATGGGGAGATAGCAATGTACCTTGCAACCTTTGTGGACATTACACTGGAAGGAAGGAAGGGTAGCTTACCCCTTCCCTCCGAGCTTCTACTGGCAGAAGAGGAAGTTCAACTACTGTAATACAAGATTATTTCCATAGGATAAAAGAAGCCAAGCATCCCTGAGTTTTCTTATCCTAAGCATGACAAAATGTCAGCTGAGTTTAAACAAAGAAGTTTTGCTTACAGTTAAATGTTGATTGACTGTGTTGGCTGCAACACAAGAAGGTCAAAAGGTCACATAGTGAGCATGCAAGGGGCGCTCAAACCCAGTTATTTTTGTAGGATCCTTGAACACTACTGATATTAAAAATATCTTAATGTTACATTGCACAAAAAATGAAAAAAACTTTTTATGTAATTAACTTAAACATTTTTTATCCAAGGACACTTGAATACCACATTTAAAAATATGCCAACATCATTTTAATGAGAATCTTTTGTCCTTCAGAAACTCTAGTGTTACTGATAACATTATTAATCATGCCAAACTGTGGTTTGTTTGGTTATGGTAGCAATCACAGAAGAACAAGTGGCTAGTCTTTGCTCTAGTCCACCCCACAGCATACTGAGAGTAGTTAGAATTAAACTCTTTAATATTAGAAGAGGCAAGGTCTTTGGGCATTAAGTTAGTATGACTTGCCAATAATGAAAACTGACTTTTTACTCCTACATTTTAACTGCTCCTATACAGGAGTTAGCACACTGTAAAGTGTTTTTTTTTTAGATTTTAAGACATTTACATCTTACAAACGTGCTACAGAAGCTGTGTCATAGTTTATATTGTAATTAATAAAAGAGAATTATCCCTATCTAAAAAAACAAAGGTCTCCCTGTACCTTTACAAACTAACTTTAGTTATGTCTCTTTTCTTTTGCAGGGATTTTGGTTCTTGACTTATTAGCATTTCTAAACTATCTATTTCTGACTGTAGCTGGATTATTACAGTTTATGCAGCTTTCTTTTTCTAAAGTCTCATGTGTTAACGAATTACCACCTGGCTATATTATCACAGACTTTGTACAGTATTTGCTAGTTACTCTTTTTTAATTTTTTAATCAAAACACTGCTGTGTCTGTTAATCATGGTTTGTATGCTCCCCCTTTAGGTGTTTCCCCTAGAAACAACCTATCAATGTTTCCATACTCATAAAATACAATTGTGCCTGTTGATCATCAGGCACTGGTTTGTATGCTTCCCCCTTTAGGTGTTTTCCTAGAAAACTACCTATTATTGTTTCCATACTTATTCTTCTCATCTTTTTCTTGCCTGCCTAGCCTTTACAGCCGGGTGCACCCATGCACTGGTGCCCTGGTCTGTCTAGCTATGTCTTACAGCTCCCCTGTGAGGTCCGGCTTGCAAGTCCCAGCACCTTCACTTACCTACTCTTCCCCATGAGTTCCTACAGAGTTAAGCATTACTTTTATTTAAAAAAATTGGAAAGCATACCTCACCTGATCAGCAAGTGGCTAAACCTGTCTGTGTGCACCTTTTTCTCTCGCTTTAAGCCATTAGCACCACGTCTCCGAGCGTCATCACCTTCTTATTAGGGCTTGCAGACTAACCAACCAGTAGTTAGGCAGTTTCCTCAGCATGCAGCACCAGTGATCCGAGTCTTAAAGGCACCAAATGTAAAAGTGTAAAAAACTTCTCATTTGTAAATTATCTATTACTGATGAGACGAACGGAGACGATGCTGATGGTGGAAGAATTTATTAATTATAACAATAATCATAGCGAGATATTACAGGTGGTGCATTTTTCATTCTTAATTCTAAATTCTTCATTCTTCATTCTTCATTCTTCATTCTTAATTCTTAATTCTTAATTCTTAATTCTTCAAACTAACAGTGTATAGTGGCTTGCTTATATAGTGGAAGACAGTACTATGGTTGTCTATGATTAGTACAGAACAAGTACAAACATTAACTTAAAAGGCAATTCTCTTTTTAGTTCTTGCATGAGCTAATCCTTACTTAGCACAAATGTATTAATAGTGTAAATTATACTACTATATAAGGATAGTAATAATTGTCATTACCAGTTACTCAGGTCTTAGGAGGAAGAAATAGATTTGCACTTAGGAATGTGCTTACAAGCACTCTGGCCCGTCCTAATAATAATAGCCAAAAGGGTAACTTGAACTCTATCCCTGTATTTCTGTCTTGCAGACACTTAAGACACCTGTCTGCCATTACTCACATGGTCAATACAAATATTGAAAGACACTTTAATATTACAAGTTGTGGCTCAGTTAAACTTGTAGCTTCACAAGTTTGTAATATAATTCAGCTTCATAGATCAATATTAGTTACTCAAACACCTTATGTTTTAGACCAAAATGAGGTTTAGGCTAAAATATTGGGACACATTTCTTTATCCCCTATTACAGCCATGCTTCTAGGTTCCGCACAGAAGATTAAGGCCTGTTCTAGTTTGCTGGAGGTTCTTCACCCAGGAGGATTTCCACTTGAAAATGTTACTTCCTTCAAGTACCTTGGGATCCTGCTGGACCAGTCCCTGGATTTTAATCTTCACATTCAGTCATCGTGCAAAGCTGTAAAGTCTAAACTGGGAGTAGCTTACAAAACGAGCTACATGCTAACACCCTCGGCCAAATTAGCAATTGCCTAAGGTATTCTGCTCCCAACCCTTACTTATGGTGCCTCTATTCTTACCTCTGCCCATAAAACCTCCCTACTAAAATGGGACATAACTTAAAACAATATATGCTGATTTGCCTCTTCGTTGCGGTGACTCAAACATCACTGCCTTCTTTATAAGGATCTGAATTGGCTCTCACCCTCTGCCAGTAGACAATATTACCTTGGATCACTAATGGACTCGATCATCTGAGAGAAAAACCCATCCCAGCTGGTGGCGTTGCTGGTCCCTCAACCATCCTCCCATGGCCTGCGATCAGCTGACAAATCCTTGCTCTATGTTCCAAGATGTCAGACGACTAAAGGCACAGGGACCTTCCAATTCTGTGCTCCCAGGCTATGGAATGCTCTTCCACTCAACCTCTGGCTGTCTCAGTCTCACTTTGGATTTAAAAGTGAATATCATTATCTATCCTTAGCTGATGCTTGTACATGCTTTGACCCAACCTGAAGCTCCTGAGACTTACCAGTAATGTCAACCCTGCTCTAATCCAGCTCCAAGACTGTCTCCTCTTCCACTCCCCATATTTTTCCTTCTCTTTGTAAATAACTTCTTGACAACTAGCTTTCTTCCTTCTCGAACCTTGTTGCTGACCATCTACTATTTAGCTAATTACCACCCCTGACCTTTCTTCTGTCAGTCTTTCTTGTTATGTTTGAACATTCCTCAAATTTCTCTCTATGTAACCTTACTATCTTATTAACCCTTTCACTCCACAGGTCGGGTCTGTGGTTTCTGCATTTATTATATATCTTACTGCCATTATCTGTATAATGCTTGCCATTATTTTTTGTTGTTTCTACCCACTGTATTCTTGTAGCACTGCTGTACTGTTCCTCTATTTGAATTATTGTACCCATGTTGCTGTTGTTCAACTGTCATCTTTTTGTTGTACTCTCCCGGGTCGTGCCTGAAAATAGTCATTTTATGGGTAGTGCACCTACCCCGTTAACAAAAACTAAATAAATAAATAAAATATTAAGCAGTCAGTGTGTTTTGGTGACTATGTGCATTTCAAATGAATGTATGAATATATAATACAGTATATATATATACAGTGTATATATATATATATATATATATATATATATATATATATATATACACACACTGTACCTGCAAGGTAGTGCAGGTGTAGTTAGGGTTGGCAGGCCACTTTAATGTTAAACCAAAAGTTTGCACTTTAATAACTTTGCAACCATGTGTCTAATTTGCCTGACATTTTGCATGTGTAGCATCCAACCATAGATCTCTGGATCTGGAAAGTTTTGTTCCAGTCAGATGTATGGTTGCGGAACTGTAGAGTGTCAAACAAGTGAAAAATACCCAACTTTTGTGCATTTTTTGGTTGGGCTTAAAGGACTGAAAAATGCATCTGCGGGGATTCAAATTTGCATGTCTATATGTGGTCTGGGATGAACTGTTACCTTTTGAAGATTTGGTGAAAAACTTAATCCATTCCAAATTTTTGCAAGTTTTTCATGTCCCATTTTAGCCTATGGGAAAATGTAAATGTGCACTGTGAAAATTTTCATGAAAACATTTTTTGGTGCTCGAAAACATTTCATTATAAGGTATAGAGATGTCAAGAAAACGTTTTATTGTTGCAAAAACAATGCTCGAAAACATTGTCCCATGTGTTTTATTTTTGTCACTTCATTGTCCCAAGGTGGATTGTACTTTTGGGCTGAAATTTTCTGGGTTGCAGGCCCTGGACCCACAGACGTGTCTTTTGGTGGTTTGGTCCCAAACCATTCAACAGCCCCATAGTTGCAGTATTCCAAATTTGAGACATTTCCCATAGGATAACATTGCAGCACCCGTATCTTGAAAACTATTTGAGATACAGATCTTTTTCTACCCACAGCTTAGTCTACCTTAGGGTGAACTAAGCCTGCATGGAGGTTTTGAAGTTATGATTACAACTACAATGGAATTTTTTGCATCATTGCTACGGTTACTGAGATATTGACAAAAAAGTGTCACAAGGGTTCCTTTTCAGTACTGTGGGGCTGTTTATGTGTAAATGATATCAACCCTGACTGATGCATTAACAATGTTTTTTGCAATGAATTTCCCTTTTTTTTGAGAAAGTGGAATGTAACTGGTAACTAGTATGTGTTTGTGATAGCACGGGCTTCTGGGACCTGTGCTCCCACATATACATACCATTAGGAAAAAATGGACAGTGTCAGGGTAATGCAGGGCCCAGAAAGCCTGTGCTCCTGCAGACATATACCAGTTACCAGTTGCATTCCACTTTCTTGAAAAGAAGGGAAATTCATTGTAAAGAACATCATTAATGCATCAGTTAGGGTTGATAACACAGCGACAGAAGTGTGGAAATTCCATGTTATGGTTACCACCCCTACCACCCCCCCTCCACCCTCCACACAACAACAGGTGTCAGGTGTGCCATGGGGCCATCAGGCCTAACTCCAACCCCATTTTCCTATATTGTAGCATGTTAGTTTGTTTACACAAGGAATGGGGTGACAGTTGGGCCTGATAACCCCATGACACACCCCAATGCCTGTTGTTCTGTGGAGGGTGGGAGGGTGGGGTGGTGGTGGTGGTAACCCTAATGTGGAATTTCCACACTCGCCACTATGGTATCAACCTAACTGATGCATTAAGAAATTTTTTTAAAGAAATATATATATATATATATACATTTTATTACTAGAAACACTTTGGCAATCAAGAAGAACTTTGGAATATTAAGGGAATTAATTAAAGTGCCTCTGACATCACTGAGAAAACTTTGCAGAATATAATATTAACACCCAGTTTTGCTTTTATATCGATATAGATGCATGAATGCTAGCCAGAAATGGGATATCATTAAGGAAGGGCTGGTGGAGTTTATGGGGGACATGTACAAGAACAAGGAGTAAAAAGGGGAAGGCAAAAAAAAAACCATCTGACTGATGCAGGAGGTCTTGGAGGGGGTGAGGCCAAAAAAAAAAGGCTTTTCAGAGACTCAAGAACTCAGGAGGGAAAGACAACAGGGAGATGTATATGAATAAGTCCAGGGACGTTATCAGGCTGGTCAGAGCAGCCAAGGCTTCCAGGGAGCTGAGATTGGCACAGGGCAATAAGAACTGAGAGGACTTCTTTAGATACATCAGTGAAAGGTGCAAAAACAATCATCAGATAGTGAGGATAAAGAAGGATTCGGGCTGGATGGAGAAGGGGAAGGACCAGGCAGAGGCACTAAATGATTACTTCTGCTCTGTGTTCATGAAGGAGAAAGGGGGTCAGGAATCACCTGAGATGGGAGGGGTGGGCAGCGGGGAGGAGGTGACTGATACAGGGATCACAGAGGATAAGGTGCTGAAAGGATTGAGGGCACTAAGGAGGGGATAAGGCACTGGATCGAGATGGCATTCACCCTAGGGTACTTAAGAAACTAGCTGACATCCTGGCAGGACTGTTGGCTAACCTGTTCAATACCTCCTTGGACACAGGATGTGTTCCACTGGATTGGGGGATGGCCCATGTGGTGCCCATTCACAAAAGTGGACCCAGGACAAACCAGACAACTACCAACCAGTGAGCCTCACATCAATTGTGGGAAAACTGATAGAGATTATCCTAAAAGAGAGGCTGGTGACCCTTTTGGAGGACAATGGTCTCCAGGATGGTCAGCAGCACAAGTTTCTCTTGGGAAGATCCTGCCAGACAAACCTGATTGAGTACTACAACTGGGTGACAAGGGAACTGGACAAAGGCCATGCGGTGGATGTCCTGTATTTGGATTTCAGCAAGGTCTTTGATTCCATGACACATGGAAGACTGGGGAGGGGGGAGCTGGAATATACAGGGGTGGGAACAAAGATGGTGAACTGGATCACCAATTGGCTGAAGGGTAGGCAGCAAAGGGTGATGTTGGGGGGGACTCTCATCTCCAAGGGATGTGATGAGTGGAATGCCATGGGGATCAGTGTTGAGACCGGTGTTGTTCGGGATTTTCATTGCTGATATCTTACATGGGGTCCTAAGTAAGATCAGTCTCTTCATGGATGACACAAAGATGGATGCAGTGGTAGATGACACTGAAGGGTGGAGGGGGCTGCAGAAGGATCTGACCAAGCTACAGGAGTGGTCGGAGGCATGGCAGTTGTGGTTAATGCCAAAAGTGCAAGGTATTGCACTTCAGGGCTAAGAAACAGGGGAGGAGCTGGGGGGGGTACAACTGGATTGCACCGAGGAAAAGAAGGATCTAGGGGTGCTCATAATGGGGAGTATGAACAACTTGTCTCAGTGCAGGAAGGCAGCAGAAAAGCCAGCAGGATGCTGGGGTGCATAATGAGGGGAATCTCCTTTAGAAATAGGGAGGTGATTCTCCCACTCTACAGGTCACTGGTCAGGCCACAGCTGGAATACTGTGTACTGCGTGCAGACTAGTATAGAAGGGATTTTTCTGACCAGAAGGAGGAGGGTCACAAGGGGGTACCAGCTGAGATTGGAGGGTGGGAGATTCAGGAGGGAAACCAGGAGACAGTATTTCACAGAGAGGGTGGTGAACAAATGGAATACCCTGCCTGAGGAAGTAGTAACCTGTAGCAAGGTGGAAGGCTTTAAGAGGGGATGGGAAAGAGTAAGAGGGGGGTATTTATGAAGAGTAGAGGGGTGGGTGGTGCAGTTGCAAGGTGAGGGGCTAGCTGCACAATTGAGCAGACTCAATAGACCATGAGACCTGTATCTGCTGGCATTTTTGTATGTTCATATAGCATTTTCTGCATTTATCTCCTCTTGTTCATTATTACTGTGGACAACTGTTTGAAAACTGGGTGGTTGTTCCTTAGACATTAGCTTCTCCAGCTGTCTGTCTCTGTGTGATAGCATAATCTTTAGTTTATGAATCAAAACTTCTTGCCATGGAAATAATTTTCACATGCATACAGTTATGACATCACGTGCTGCCTAGCAGCACAAGCAGATGAAGTTCAAAGGGCAACATCCTGTTTTCATAGAAAACCCCATGGTAAGGAAATTGCTGCATCCTGACTGGCTGAGACTCGGTTCTAACCATCACCTTGAAGAATGCAACCAAAGCCTAGAACCAAGTCCCTGCTATCCAAACATCTCCAATGTTGAGGTACCATCTGCCTAGATTTTTCAAGGTTTAGACAGGTAGCTGTTTTTCAGACAACTACTTCTTCTTGCAGAAAAAAGTTAAACATACCTGCTGTTTCATTGTGATTTTCCACATAACCGTGTCAAGCATTTACATTTTTTTCATTTCTGATTTTTGGACAAGAATCATAGTTTTCAGATTGGGTTATATTATGTAAATTAGTCATCAGCTGCTCCACCTGTCTGCCCACTTGTTCCCTCACTTATCCTTTAACGTAGTTGCAGCACTGTCTCACCCTCACTTTTCCTCCATCCAGTAGTTGGCAAACAAAGGAATTAATATCCAAACTGATTTCATTTAAAGCCTGTAAACTGTTTTTACTATACAAAAGAGATCTCTCTAACCAGTAGGATTCAACCCTTTGCTACCCACTGCATCTGCCGCTCACACCAGCCTCTGGAAGAACTGCTAAGGTTTCACTAAGCTGTGCACTACAGTCAACTCACAGATACCAATGAAGGAATTAGTGAGAGAATTGACTTCCCATACTATTTTCAAAATATTAAAGAGCTATCTCTTACCTTTAGAATTTGGCTCGGTGCTGCCTGACAGAACTTTATAGTTGTTTCAGACACTGAACAGACAGATGGGGTTTCCTAGCCATCTGAATTGCAGCCCATGTCCATTTGCCAGCATGCTACTTACATTCAGAAGAATCTTAATTATTAAATACTGTATACACATTAAAAATCTGCACATATAGTTTTCGTTTGCATATATTCACTTTAGACAACTGGAAGCTGAACACTTATGAATGCAATATCAGTTATTTTAATTCACAGTTAGATGTACTGTTCAGCAAGGACCCCTGGTTGCATGAAGTAACAGAGAAAGCTTTGTACCCATTTATAAAGATTTTAGCCAATTTTCATTTGTTTCAAGATGTTTTAATTATTTTAAAATTTGAGCAATATCCCCATTTTATTTTACCAATGACATACTTCTGGATAGGGGTTATGACAGATTAACCACTTCCAGGGGCTAAAGACACTCAGCCTGTGACTTTATGCATTTCTATTCTCATGGGTATGTGGTAATCCAAGCAATTTTCATACCCCGCTGTGCCTTATTGTTTACATATAACAAAAACGGCAACATTTCAAATGTTTTTCCAGAGGCAACAGATGTTCTTTAACATGAGACCATAAAGGTGTATCTGAAATCAAGCATGCAAAAGCAAGGCAGAGGACAACTCATATATTGATGAGCTGAGTACCCTGCTTCATTCTAGCACTGAAATATGTTTCCATTATGTTAAACTTAGAGGAAGCACAATAAAGTGCATTGTATTTCAGTCTCATAATGAAGCTTACTTGCTCTACCATTTCTTTCTTAAACACATCATTTCTCTTCAATATCACATTTTCAGTGGTTTATTGCCAAGAGGTAAAGACAGCTGAAACTGGTTTATGAGAATGATAGTCTAAAACAATCATTAACTGTACAACACCCAAAAGTGCACTTACTACTGTTTATTCTATTCAGTGCTAATGCAGTTTCTTTTGGCACATATTTCAGTTGCCCAAACAGTGACCTCACGTGACGTTGTGAATGTTTCTGTTGGTCTTGGAATCACAGTGGGATTTATGGCCCTGTTGTGCGTCCTTATATCAGCTTTTGCTTTCGTCATGTACAGAAGATATAAGAGGACACCAGGTTTGATGAAGATGGGAGGCCACTAGACCTGTCTATGCAAACAGCTCTCCATTTCCTGCACTGAAGCAGGTTAAATAAGCATAGTTTATTGTCTTGCTTTTAGTCAGTAGGCAACCTGTGTTAATTACAATCTTAAATCAGTGAATATAAGCATGCGCTAACATAGTTTTTGCCTTTTTATGAAAAAAATTATATTTCTTTAAGTATTATGCATCTGAGATCACGCTGTATATTTGTATTCTAATAAAAGCTTCATTTGCAGCCATATGCTGATTATTATGGCAGTGTAAATTTTGTAAAACCAATCACATTTATAGACATGTTTAGGTGGTGTCTCTACTATAATTCAGAAATATATATCAATGGTTTCTAACAATGTTGTCACAGATATGGAGACTGGGGTTTCCTGCCCAACTTATACATATCAGTCACAGCTGCAGGCTCTTCTTGTAATGTCCTGAACTGACAATGAATAGTTTAACTTTCTAAAAGACCAACAATTGCAAACAACATGGTTACTATAAACACATTTATGTGACTTTCATTTCAATTCAGTAGTGTGTTCAGAAAATGCATGATACAGAAAAGTGAAGACTCTGCACTTGTGAATTTATATCATGTGCTTCAAAGTCAAAAAGTAGCAGATATCTATCATCAAACAAATATCCATTCTGTCTCTATTTTACCTCATAAATAGCTTTATTGTAAGTATTACCAGCAACCATATGACATCTTTCTAGCATATAAGTGCTCCTTAAAATGTCAATGCTTTGGGCAATATTGATTAATAATTTTAACTGTACATTTGAATTAAAGTAAAAACAGCGATACTCCCTAAGTCTATTTGCATTTGGTTTACTTATCCAGCTCATAGTCTATGACATATCCCTCTTTACATGCAATATATAAATTTTGAATCGATTTGTATAGCTCTAAAACAATATGTAAGACTTGTCTCTAGACTATTGTACTTCCAAAGATTTATATAAACACATGCAGCTGTTTTAAAAATAGTTGTTCTATTTGTGATGCAAAATAACTCTGAATTAAATTACATTCTAAAACAAATAGATGAATAAGAATGGCATTTCTGTATGACATAGAACATAATAAAGCAGAAGATATATTATAACAGACTATATAGCTAATTACAACTATTTTGCGAACATATGTTAGTTACAACTGAGAATTGTTAGTGATGTGGAACTAATGCAACCTTTTTTCGGTTAATTGAAAAAAGTACTGAATTACTCTTTTCATATGACAGGTACATTTAAACCTTCATTTAAATCTTCTTCTATTGTTAGGTATTTGTCATGCAAGGGGCAGGGATATGATATCATTAGGTTCAGCTCACTAACAAATTAATATTTTTTATATAATATATGGGCTTCATTTAGCAATTTGTTAGGCCTTTTTAGTTAAAAAAATAAGAAATGTGGATATTGAGCTGACTATTCAAATGATGATTAAGGATTTGCATCATGTTTTGGTGCAATCCATCACACTGTGTAATAAAGTTAAACCTTCTAATGGGGGGAGGGTCTAAAATTTAGGTACAAGTAGGGTAACAAGTTCACAGAAAATGAGTCATGCATGAAAAAATGATGCAGGCCCCTGAGTTTTTCCATAATTATGGCAGACTATCACAACTAACCCCCAAATGCTTGAAAAGTATCAAAATGATTAAGGGGATTTATTCTAACTCAGCTAAAACTCAGAATTGGGAATTGTGCCTAACAGTTTTGAAAATTCAACCCCTGTTAATTAAAGTGTTGCTGAATAAAGTGCATTCATATTTGGTAATTGTTTAAATGTTATTAACAGGTTAAGTATCATACTATAATACTCTGGATAATTATCTCCTCATGTTAGTAAAGAGGGCCACAGTACAGTTTCTGTTTATCTGGAACTTTTCATTATTATTCATTAAATACAATAACTTATCATATGTAAATAATATTTAGGCTTCAGAAATTAGATGCAGCTTTGATCAGATCCAAGAATGTATAAATCAACACAGAAAGCTTTGCATTATTCTTTCACCTTGAAGAGTGTAACATCTCCTGATATTTTACTAATTTATAGATAACCTTGCTAGATGTCTTTAGTTTAATGTTCTGTAACTGTAATTTCCTGTCAGTATCACATGACGTAAAGTAAACAAATTTATCAATGTATGTAACTGTTTGCATAGCTCTAATAAAGCTGCTGAGTACAAACTGGCCAGTAATGCTTTTGTGCTTAGAATGTTGGGGCAAGATAGATGCTTTAATGTATGAGCCAAGGATGGAATCAGCAGTTAATGCTATTTGGGTTCATTGTTGTAAGGCTTAGTAAAATTGATAAACCCGGTGAAAAAGGTCATGAGGGATACCAGATTTACTGTGGTAACAAAGTACTTTATAAACAGCTACAGTTGAAATGCAGTAATAAACTGTAGCATTATAACATGATGACAGAAAGGACTTAGGGTCCATCTTGTGCACTCCTGAGTCCAGTCATACATCACTAACTATACTTATTATGAGTATGTGCAGAGATACAATCTTATTATCCAAAATGCCACCATTGCCCATGCTGCATAACTCCCAGTGCCATTCTTCCACAGAAATCCAACTCATTCTGCTTTGGAAAGCATGACAAGCATTAGCTTTCTCAATGTCACTGGGTAGGATATTTTACATGTTAGTCACAAAATGTTTTTCATTATCCCCACACCAGTGTGGAGGTATGTCCTCTATTTCTGTTTTAACTCATTTGTGAAAACATTTGCGGAAAGTATACTATACCCTGCCTATGCAGTACCCTTCAGTATACAGAGCACAACTATTACATCTTCCTCTCTATTCTCTTCTGTTTTCTTTCCCAGATAATTTAAATTTGCTTAAACCCTCCTCATAGTGCTTACCTCCTAAACTGCTATTGAGCTTGGTCATCATACCCTGGAGAGAACCAATCTTTTCAATATCTCTGCCTTACTGCAGTTACCAAGACTCAGTGCAGTTCTTCATAGATCTTCTTACAAACTTTTGTACTGGGGGATAATATTTTCCCTTGACCAGCTGCTTACCTGTCCAAATTCATCTTTACATTCTTTCTCTCTTGGCTATAGCAGCATATTGCTTACTTGACTTCCCTTTCTTTCTTCGCTGTGGCAGCACACTGTCTGCCTGACTTCCCTTTAATGTCCACAATTACCAACTGATCATTTATTCTGCCCACTAGTGTACCATGCTGTCTCCCTCCCCCCCACCACCAAATTTGTCACCCCTTGGTTTAGTAAATTGAATTTCCCAAAATAAATCTAAGCTCCCATTTCACTGACTTCAAAGCAAACTTGCCAAAACATAAGACAAGATGACCTCACTGTCTAATCATTGTCACCAAGACTGGTTTTCCAAAGACAGAATATGCTAACCACATTTATGGTATGCATACTAAAACAGATTTAGATAAACTGACTATTAACCAGAATTGTGTGTGTTAAGTGCACAGTTCTGAACATATCATCAACCAACTGAGAACATTGAATTGCTACAGCGTTTCCTACTCTAAGGATGTTATCTCCTCTTCAGTCAATTTGTGTTCTTTGGTTACACTGGTAAGCTTGCACCAGGAGAATTAATAACTGTCTGGTTGGTGGGCTTCGGAATCACCTAGGGCAACTACCAATCCCCACCCAGTCATTAATCCCATGGAAATGACTGGTGGCTTTTGAATCATTATTGCTTAAATATATCCCCAAGATAGAGAACTTCCCCCGGAATAAATAAGTGGAATATTAATGAAGTTGAGAACACTAGGAAAAGCATACAACATGTTTTCCAGCTCACATAGTCAACCAACACATAGCCAAGGTAAAATTATAACATATCATCAATAAGAGTCATATAAATTAAATGTAAAATTCAAATGAATGCTTGCAATGCAAATGGTCAGTAAAAGCATTTCTGCAACGTGCTTTTCTATGCATGCTCAAATAGACAGAACTAGAATTAGACATTAACATTTTGTGATCAGTTGCCCAGTTGCATTATCTTAATGTTATAAATAAATATAGCCAGCCCAGTGGCATTGAGGGTTGAGACACTGGATACCACACCTCATGCCATGCTGGTAACCCGGGTTTGGGAACAGAATCAGGCCACCGGTGGCTGGAAGGGGAGAGGAAGGATTGAGCATCCCACAACTGCTCTCCCTCCTCTGGCGAGGATAGGGGCAATGCACCACACTGCAGCAGTGATTGGCGGAAGCCAGCCACACTACAGTTGCATGCATAGCAGGGGGGGTGTGGTGGGTGTCAGCACATACGTGCTCTGATGCCATTGCACATCTGGCTCCATGGGGTAAAAGTAATGTGGAAAATAGTGGGGCAATCTCGGTGGCTGATGGCCATGCCCTGTGCCCCCGGTCATGAGAGGTGCCTTCACCAGGGTGTGGAGCAATGAAAGGCCAGCCCTGTGTGTATGGGGCATATAAATCCATACATCAGACCTGGTCCAGGTGTGGGTGCTTGTGGACAGAGATCACAAGGGGGGTCGAAATAAATAGAAATATGATTAAAAAAAAATAAATAAATATATAGTTGTACTCGACATGCAATCATGTTATTTTTTGACAGCACATAACCAAGGTCAAATGATGTTGCAGAATAAATGCAAGGACTATAAAAAAAAAAGGTTAAAGTACAATAAAATGTCCAAACAGGATGGTCTTCATTGCAAACTGTTGCCCTCAACCCATGTTGAAGATCACAATTTTGTCGCAGAATAAATGAGTGACATTGTAAATACACTAACATTACAATAAACATGGCATGCCAGAAAAATTATTGCTAAAATAAAACTGTAATTTACCACCCATGCTCAAACTGTTGAACACTTACAACCACAACCAACAATACTATGCTCATCCGCAGGTTACACCCCCCAGTATTCATATTATGGTGCCACTGCACAGGGAGGACTGAGGGCAGTGTACAGAGAACATAAAGTGCCACAGTGCATCCACAGATCTATGTTGATCATCTGTAATGAACCTGAACTGAACCAGCTTGAATATCCCCCAGCTAAACAGCTTCAGCCAGATTCAGTGCAGCAGAAACATCATATCAAGTCACAGGTGAATCACATGGACTTACTGATGTCACAAACAAAAGAAAATAAGCAATTCCTTACATAGAAAACACCATAAACATTCATTCAATACATTCAAACAGCAGACTATAGAGTGGTAGTTATTTATGCATTTTACACTGCAACAAACAGGTTTTGCTGCCTGTTACACTCTGATAAAAAAAAATGCACACAGACAAAAAAACATGGGCTTATACTGTATGTCAGTATGCATACTAATGGATTATTGTAAAATGAAATGAACGTTGTGAGTACTTTGCACAAATCTGGATGAGATGCGTGGGAAATGCATGCAAGTGTGATGTGTAACTGTGGGAGGAATGTGCACAAATCCACAACTCATTCAAGAATACAGGACATATCACAATATGATAATTAAAAGTGTGAACAGTTGTGCACAATGAAGCATGCAAGGGAAACTGGAGGGGCAAAAAAGGCAAGGAACATGCATAAACTGAAATGTGCACAGCTGCTTGACACCAGTGGTGAATAATGATGGCAACTGCAGTGTAACAGATGATTACAGTATCTGACTGCAGAACAGGCTAAAAATGTAGGCTCAGCTGGTGAATGATGGGCATTGTGCAAGGAAGCATGCAAGAGGCTGTAGCACAACACAGAGTAATAGCATCAACTGAACCTGAAAAGGGCTATTACAGCTATCTTGGTCTCATGGAAGATTACAGACTAGCAATCACACCCAAACAGCAGAGCCTGCAAGTGGTCAAAGCCAGTCCCAAACAGAGGCCACATTTACATCATCCAGACTACCCAGAGCCAATCAGAGAATTTGAGTGGCAAGCAGGTATCGGAAGTGGTGTCAGAAATACAGGCAAACTATGCCACCCTCTGTGGGAATGCAGCATTATGGACCCACCAAAGAGGAACAGGATGTGGAATAAGATCCAGACCTCAGTCAATCCTGCTATCCCAGTCTCCAGGTACTTAGAGGCCACTGAACATAAATGTTATGATCTGAGGACAGCAATGATGGACCATCTGGCTAATGGAAGGCCACTGATGAATGCCACAAGCAGAGAACACCCGCACCACCAGATGTGGGATGGTCTCCATCTAAATAGTGTTGGATCAAGGCTACTGGCAAATACAATAAATAATTGTATTAACTGATGCTTAAACTGATTGATTAGGGGAAAAGGGGAGAAGATGAACTCTTGAGCCTCAATGAACAATTCACTAGCATTACAGCATTGGCAAATAAAACCACAAAGGAGGGATGGAAGTTCCTACTATTGAATGCTAGGAGTTTAATACACAACAACAAATGCCATAGTATGATTTAAATTTGTGCTGCTGTGAAGTGTTGGGGGAAGGATTTCATGGGACTGGATGGAAGGAGGATGACGAGTGTGGGAGGCTGATTGAGGGCCTTCAATGGAAGCGGGGGATCATGTGACTGCATTGGCCAGTAGGGAGGCTGTAGTCAGACGATATTTCCCAGGGGACAACCGACCCCTCATGTGAGCAGTCCTGAAGCGTGAATGCCATGAAGGAGGAGTGCAGCCCTGGACAAGAGGCGCAGGTACTCAGGGTGTCCAGATGGAGGACTGCAGGGCCGAGGAAAGTTGGGGCAGGCAGGTGAGGAGAAAGAAAGAAAGGATGGTTGTGGTGTTTAGGGGCAGAACCGATTTGGAGGAGGATGGCACCATAAATGCTGGAGGGGTGGGGATAGAAGTTGGGGGATGCAGTAGGGGTATGAGAGGATGGTTAGATGTAACAGATGTGGAGGAGCTATTTTCTTGGGAATAACATGGACAGCAGGGGGATGCCTAGTATGTAGGTAGCTTGGACAACTTAAGGGGGAAATTGAGAGGCTGAATTGGGGATTGGGAAGGAAGGTGGGGCAGTTGGGCAGATGGGCAGGAGAGGACGGACAAGGGAAGGCAAAAGATTAGCATGCATGGGAGTGGACTAAGACAAGATACTAGGAGAACACCTCAGGGTCAAGGAACACCTGAACCACAGGGAACAGGAGGGAAGATAGGGGACAGATGGAGGGTGGTGGAGGTGGAATTGGGGGGAGGGAAGGGGTCAGGTAGGACAGGTAGGTTGGCGGAGAGGAGCAGGTAGCAAAAGGTGAGGCAGACAAGGGAAGAAAAGATCTCAAATAGGTTCAGAGTATTGCAGTGGCTGGAAGACAAAGGGGATGGAGGCAAGGTCAGGAAGAGGTGGGGAGCAGAAGATGCACCAATTATGGGGGGACAGGGGAGAATGGATGGGTCAGATGACAAAAAAGAAGCAGCGACAGGAAAGCAGGAGGGGCAGGTGATAGGGAGAATGAGACAAAATTCAGCACAGGGGATATGGAGGGGAGATGCAAAGGCAAGGAAGAGGAACCCATGGTGGGATGCTGGACCAAGGGGAGAGGTGTACTGGGGTAGGCATGAGGAAAGGGGAACCTGGGATACAGGATGGAGTTGGTGTATGGGGGGGAGCCATAAATCAGAGAAATATGTGAAGGAGGTGCTGCAGGGAAGGCACCATGGCAGTGAGAGACAGAAAGGAACGGAGTCAGTTGTGCTAGTGGGGGGCTCTATTCTTAAGGGTGTACAATGTGGAAAAAAGCACTCAAGAAAGAGCAACAAGAGGGTGGAGTGCATGCCAGTCATGATGGCAGGAAGGGTAGAGGCAATTATAAAAAAAGGTGTGAGGCACAATAAGGGTAGCCTCACATTTTAGTTAATTTGGGCACCAATGATCCAGCAGGAAGTGAGGTGAAGGAGGTGCATGAAAGGTTCACAGAACTCAGAAAGATCTGCAGTGTTGTGGGAAAGACAGCAGCTTTCTCAGAGGTAATGCCAGTCCTGAGGGCCAGGATGCTAAGGATTAAAAAATTCAACTCATGGCTGGGGAGATGGTGAGCAGCAAATGAGTACGGGTTGATGGGATAGTGGGGTAGGACTTGGGAAGACAAGGACCTATGTGCACCAGACATGCTGCATCTAAGTTGGGAGGGCACAAGGATAATGAAAGAAAAACTGGAGATATATTTGGAGGACAAGCTGAATTTAAACTGAGGCAGGGGGAGCTGCAGAGGTCAAGACACTCAGCACCAGGAAGGGGGCCACTGAACTCCCCACCCCACGTAGGGCAGCTTAAGCTAGGGAAAGGGAAGGGAATAGTAAGGATGGGGAAGGGGAGACACAAAATTATCAGGAACTAAGAGGGACAGGGGTCTTACTGGAAAGAGGTGTCCTTGATTGCAAGGAGCCTGGCAAACAAAGCGGCTAACTTACAGGTACTGCAGACAGAGTGGGAAGTGGACATAGTGGACATCATGGAGATATGGGCAACACAGTACCATGACTGGGACCTCAAGATCCAGGGGTACCAGTTGCATAGGAAGGACAGAGAAAGGGGATGGGAGGTGGAGTGGAGTGGTATGTAAGGGAGGGGATAATGTGCACCAGGGAGGAAGGGGAGGACGGCACAATCAAAGCAATATGGGTAGTGCTCCAGAACACAGCTGGGAGAAGTATTCAGATGGGATGGTGCACAGACCATCTTCACAGGGAACAGAGTTGGATAGGGAGCTGGGGGAAAAGATCAGGAGGGTAGGGGGGGAGAAGGAACACAGAAATACTAGGAGACTTCAATCTTCCTGGAGTGGACTGGAGCACCCAGGCTACCTCCTGTAGCAGAGAACAGGTACTCCTGGATGCTATTCAGGAGTGTTTCCTGATACAGTGTGTCACAGAGTGAACAAAGGAAGGGACGATACTAGACCTAGTGCTATCAGATGGGGAGCAGATCCAGGAAGTTGAAATGTGAGAACCCCTTATAGGTAGCGATAACCGCATGCTGTGGTTTCCCATCAACATGAGGACGGAGGCTGCCATTTCAAAAACAAGAGTGGTGGACTTTAGGAAGGCAGACAATGGGTCCTATGCACATATGGGTTGGACGTACATGCCTGAGGCACATATTCTGCCTGTGAAGGGTCGCACCGGCAGACAGGTGCACACCCAGGGGTATTCACCACCAGTGTGCACCTGTCCATGGCCCCATCCCCCTGGCAGGTGGGAGCATGGTGGACAGACACTCGGACCAGGTACATATCCAATGGGATGCCTGCCCCGGTCCGTGAATGGATCCCTTGCTCCCCAGGCGAGGATGAATGGCTGCCAGTGCACTGTGCATGACAGCCCAGTGGCAGGCATGTGCCCAGTCAGCCGGGTCCTGGACTGACGTTCAGCCACCGTGGCCTGGGTGGCATGGTGGTGGGGACATACATGCCCAGCCTTATTTGTAGTGGCTGGGGGAGGCATTGTGGGGGGGGCATGCACCCCTATGGCATGGATGAACCTACGATTGTGCACCACCTGTGCCTAGCACCGCACCTCTGGGAATGGCATGGAGTGAGGGCACACCCCCTTGCCCACCCCAACTGTGTTACCCTCTGTGCGGTCTGGCAGAGGCGCTGCATGCCCCATAGAAGAATCCTATGGCTGGCTGCGCTGGGGTGCAACGGGTGCAGAGTGGTTATGCAGGATGAGTACATGGCACGTAGCCATTCCACGCCATAATGCATAGGGTCCTTTGTTAGGATGGGGAACACACTGGAGGAACACCTGGCTAAGTTCTGACTGGAGATGGATGCGGGCCAGAAATGGTCTGTCATTAAGAAGGGGGTTAATATAGAGGCCACTGACACCAACTGGTATGAAGGCTCATAAAAACACTCCAGGGCCAAGAGACTTAGCTGGTAGAGCAGGAAGGTGACTGAGAGGGTGAAAGAAAAGTGGGTGGCCTTCCTGAGGTACAGGTGTACCTCAAGGGAGGAGGACAAAGAGGCATACATGGAAAAATCTTGTCAGGCAGGGAGAGTGGTCCGGTCAACCAAGGTTGAGAAAGAAATAAGACTGGCACAGGGAATTAAGAGGGGGAAGGCTGAGCAGAAAAGTGGTAAATGAGTACTTTTGCTCAGCCTTCACTGGGGAGGTAGATGGGCCTATCCTACAAGGGAGGATAAGGGGGAACCATGGGGGGAAGGAGTATGAGAAGGAGAGTAGGGTAGACAGGGTCTTAAGGGGACAAAGGGAAATTAAGGTGGCAAGGCACCTGGCCCAGATATCATACATCCGAGAGTACTGAGGGAGCTGGTGGAGGTACTAGTAGCCTCACTAACGGACCTCTTTAACATCTTGCTGGAGGATGGGCATGTGTCACAGGATGGGAGGACAGCTCATGTGGTATCTCTACATTAGAGTAGTCCCAGGGATGAGCTAGGGAACTACAGGCCTTTTAGCATAAACTCCAAAGTGGGAAAGTTAATGGAGACCATTCTAAAGGAAAGGCTGGCATTCTTCCTTTAGGTGAATGGTCTCCAGGACGACAAGCAACATGAGTTTGTCAGGGGGAGATCTTATCAACCAACATGAAAGACTTCTTTGACTGAGTTACAATGTCATTGGACAGGGGGCAGGAGGAGGACGTCCTATACCTGGACTTCAGTAAGTCATTCGATTCAGTATCACATGAGAGGCTGATTAGCAAACTAAGGGACCTAGGGTTAGGTGGCATAATGCTGGGGTGGATCATGAGCTGGCTAAAGGACAGAAACCAGAAGGTAGTGGGGGGGGGGCTATCCAAACTGAGGCCTGTAACCAGTGGGGTCACACTGGGCTCAGAACTAGGACTTGCTCTGTTCAGCATCTTTATTGGTGACATAGTAGAGAGTGTCAAAAGTAAGATCTGCCTTTTTTTGAATGATTCTAAGCTCTGTGGGGGTGTAGCCACAGTGGAGGGGGAACAAGACTTGAGAGAGGATATGGCTAGTCTGCAGAAATAGTCTGTCATTTGGCAGTTGGGTTTTAATGCTGAGAAATGCAGGGTCATGCACCTGGGGGCCAGGAATACAAAGGCTAGATACTGGCTGGGAGGAATACAGATGACTGTCTCCGAGGTGAAGGACCTGAGGTGATGGTCAGGGGAGATATGAAACACTCAGCACACTGTCAAAAGGCAGCAGCCAAAACAAACAAAAATGCTGGGCTGCATTGCCAAAAGAATCAGGATCACCAATAGGAGGGACAAAGTCAATATTCCACTGTACAGGCCACTGGTGAGACTACACCTGGAATACTGTGTGCAGCTCTGGTGCCCTTACCCGAAAAAGGATAAAAAAAAGTTTGTAGGGGGTCCAGAGGTGGGCATACAAAATGATCCAGGGCATGCAGAGCAGAACATATGAGGAGAGGCTGAGGGAGATTAACATGTACTCGCTGGAGGACAGAGAGGGGGATATGATAAAGACCTCCAAATACCTAAAGGGCATAAACAGGACAGGTACAGATGGCAGCTTTAACTTAAGGGTACAACAAGGGGGCATAGCCTGAAACTGGTAGGGGGAAGATTCAAGAAGGAACTGAGGAGGCACTTTTCACTGGAAAGAGGGTGAAGCAGTTGTTTGAGTTGCCAGAAGAAGTGTTTCGGGGAGGGGGACAAGATGATGAAGAAAATGAGGACAGAAGGGGGGAGGCTGATCAAAGAAAATTAGGACAGAAGGGGGCATTTCTGGAAAATGAAGGGTGGGGGAAATGATAGTGAGGTGGATGACTCCAGGAGGACTGGGGGGGGGGGCTGTTCCGGGTATTTAAAGGCGCTGCATCTTTGAATGGACTAAATAGACCTCAATGGCCTGTTTCTTCTGGCAAATTTGTATATTCATATGTAAAATGGAGGAATTAGAATACAACTTGACAAAAGAAAATATACAGGAGTTTTCCATCACTGACACCTGGGGCCCAATTCCAGAACGCATGGCGCAACTCATGGGTGTATGTGAGTTGCACGATGTGGCACTACGCCGGGGATCCTGCATCATATTCCAAGACAGGCAGGGTCCCCGGCACCTATATCTTGCAATTTGTGGCAGCCACAGGCTAGAGCCACAGGAGTGGCATAATAGAGCTGGGAACTACAAGTCACAGCCAACAAAGAATAGCCCCCCCCACTCTGGAATACCACCGCATGCACCAGGGGGCATTGGGGGGTGGCTGGCCTGGTGTTTGGGAGGGCACTTGGTGAAAAGGGCCCCAGGCAGTCCCTGACATTAACGGGAGTGGGGGCCTGTCTGTGATGGGGTGGATACAGGGAGTCAGGCAATGTTCATGCCACAGCACAGCAGAGTGGGCATCCATCTATTAGCATGGATGGATGCCCCTTAGACCATCTCCCTGTTGGTCTAACTCTGCTGCACTATTGTAGCTTTTGGAAATACGTATGTGGGTTATGGCAGCCACCCACTTGGAATGGCGTGCAGTTTCTGCCATAACACCCTTGCACCATGCCACTGTGGGTTGTGGGTGTAGTGGGTGGCATAGCCCACCTTTGGCACAACCCGCATATGACATGGCACAGGTCACGACTTGGAATCACTACTTGCGTAATGTATGGTGCAAGTTGTGATCTACGCCATGAGTTTTGGCATAAATCATCATGCGCCATGCGTAATGCATCTTGGAATCGGACCCCTGGTAGCAAGTTGATGACAGATGGGATAGAAATACAATTTATACAGCAAAGAAATAACTAATAATATTGGGGGCAGATGGCTTTGTATGTCTCAGAAACTATTAATGCTGAATTACTAGAACCAATGATCAATGACTCTTTGGAACACATTTAAGTTAAGGTATATCCAATGTCTGGTAAAGTGATTATAGTGGGAGTAGTGTACAGGACACCGGAGCTGGAGGATGACTTGGAGCTCTACAATACCCTTAATAATTTAAGTCCTGATACCATATTATCTTCTTTGGAGATTTCAATATGTCAGATATAGATTGGAAATAATTGATGAGCAAAAGTAAGTCAGAACGAAATTTCGTCAATGTAACAAACTAAATCTAGATCATTATGCAGCAACAGGCATGAGAGGAGATAATATTTTAGACTTGGTTATGAGCAACATGGCAGAACAAGTTGTAGACTGTAGAACAATTGTGCCACTAGGAAACAGTAACCACAACATGGTACAGTTTAATATTAGGGAGATAATCACAAAGTTGAAAGGCAGCACCAAAATCAAATGTTTTGGTAAAGCCAACTATGACATGATGAGACAGTGAATAGGGTCATAGAGCTGGGAGGCTGATTTTAAGCATTTAGACCACAGTGGAATGTAGAGCACTCTCTTTTTGATATTAAGTATACTTTTTTAATTTTAAAGTGTAGAGAACTCTTAAAAATAAACTGGACTCTGGTGGACAAGTATGTGATGGAACAAGTTAAATTTAACAGGTCTGGTAGAATACCTAAATGGCTTGACAAAAGCGTTGTTAAAATAATAAGGAGCAAAGAAGGTGTATAAAAGGCTAGAAAACTGAAAATACAGGAAGCTTGGACAAAATACAAAATAAAAGGGAATGCAAGAAACATTAAAAGAGCCAAAAGAGACTACAAATTAAAACTGGCATCATAAGTTAAGGACACTACTAGTCCTTTTGTAACTACAGTATATTAGCCACATACATGGGGATAATGTCCAAGTTGGACTATGACAGGACAATAATGGTAATTTGGTTAGTAAAGAAAAGGACATTGTCCAGTTACTAAACAACTATTTTTGCTCAATATATAGCAATAAACATGACAAATAACATTGACCTAGACAGTGAGAGTGACACAATAGTTGGTCGAGAATGATATTAAAAAAGGCTACAACAGAAAAACCCAAACAAAACACCAGACCCAGATGAAATCTTAAACTTAACACCTTTAAAGCGTGTAATAGAAGTTTTTTTTTTTTTGTAAGTGGCTATTAGCAGGTTATACAGACCTGCTACTAGAGGATTCTTTGTCTTTCTACAAATCACTGTACTAGTCTGAGGCAATATGGCCTGCATTATCATTCTACTTCTTATCCTGGCAAAAAGTATGACTCATAAAGCACTGACCCATGCTAAGTCAGAAGTCATCCTAGCCTGGGAACCCACAATCATAGTTCCTGCTGCATCTTCATATTACTTCCCTACTCTTAATCTGTCAGGTTTTCATTTTAATTCTCATCCCTCTCCTCTGGCCTTCCTCCCTTTGCCAATGTCTTTCTGTGCACTTCCCCTACTAGCCTTGAACGGCCATGTCAGCATCTCCTATGCCCTGGCTAGACGTACCTCAATGACTGAACACCACACAAGAACCCATACAAAAAGAGTCCACTTCAACCTGATAAATGCCCTCAAGAAAATGTTTCTAATTCTCCTTTTCTGTTCAGGCAATGTCGAACTAAATCCAGGACCCCAACTCAAATCACTTCTCTGTCGGAGTTTGCAGCTGCTCCTGGGATGAAATTGATGATGGTCAATATTCTAAGCCTGCTAAAAAAAACTTGATCATCTTCAAGTTTGGGCAGCCCACACTGACCCAGATCTGATTATAATTACCGAGTCATGGCTAAAAAAGACCAACACTGATCTAAAAATTACTATACTGGGCTTCAAGCTCTTTAGGGCTGATAGGGATTTGAGGGGGGTGGTGGTTGTATACTCCAAATCAAAATTTGATGTTAGCAGCATTTTCTGTAAAACTAAGCCCAAGGAATATGAGATTGTCTCACTTAAACTTCACCTTCCATCCTCAGAATGCATCACAATCATTGGTGGCTATAGACCCCATCAGGAGGCACAGACATTCTTAACGTGTTGAAATCCATAACTTTGACTGCTAACACAGAAACAATAATCTTAGGGGACTTCAATATGGATTGGCTCACTGCTAAATCCCACTCCCCAAAAGCCATCTGTGATGAGCTGGGTCTTACACAGATAGTAACCGAACCCGCAAGAATCAATGCTTCTAACTCTGCCAACAGCTCACTCTTAGATATCATCTTAACTTCGCATCCCCATAAAATCTCACATTCTGCAGTTTTACATAATGACATGAGCGACCACAGTATCGTAGTATGTAAAAGATTCCAATCTAAAACCCATCAGCACCCTCAATTCAGAATCAAATGCTTGTTCCGTAAATTCAACTCAGTAAACTTCCTAACCGATCTAGCTACGATCAGGTGGCAAGACTTATATCTTGCCAAATCTGCTGATGCCGCTGTATATGTCCTAAATGACAAACTCACCACCCTAATTAACAAGGATGCTCCTCTTATTAAAATGAGGGTGTAGAAAATCTCGCATCCATGATTCACCCAAGAGCTCAAATTTGCACTTACCAATAGAGACAAGCTATGGACTAGGGCCAGGCACACAAACAACCCGGCAGACTGACAGGCATTTAGAACTGCCAGAAATGCCTGTGTTAAAAGTGTATGTGCTACTAAAGCAAACTTCTACATCTCCACTCTGGAGCAGGCCAAAGGAAACTCCCAAAAAATCTGGAAGACACTGAGACCCATTGAAGGCCATCCTGCTTCTTCCTCCCTTCCCACAAAGATTCTGGCCAAGGATGGGATGGTTGAAAATAAACTGTGAATCCTCGAAGAACTTAACCTTCACTTTGCCACTGCCGGGTTGGCATTCGACTCCTCCCCATACGCTAGCCGAGTGAATAGCAACACTAGCTCAGATGCTACACCTGTGACTGCACCTCATCCCTTCCAGTTGTGTCTGTTTAGCTACAAAGAAGTCAAAGACATAATTCTTAGCCTTGACACAAAGAAAAGTGCAGGGGACGATGGTCTTGAATTATTTTTCTTGCGGTTAGGCTATGCCCAGCTCACAGCCCCCATCCTTTACATCTTCAACCTCTCTATTACCACAGCCACTGTTCCATCCTGCTGGAAATCTGCCCGTGTTCTTCCTCTCTTCAAATCAGGAGATCCTTGTGACTTAAACAACTACCGTCCTATCTCTATCTTGCCCGTTCTCTCCAAAGTGCTGGAAAAACTTATATACAACCAACTAAAAAATCACCTTGAAGCGCACTACCTCCTAAACCCGGCCCAATCTGGCTTCAGGTCGAAGCACAGTACCATCTCAGCCTTGGCTAAAGTCTTTAATGACTGGATCCATGCTATGGACACCAAGAAGGTTACTGGTACAGTCTTTCTAGACCTTAGTAAGGCCTTCGACACTGTAGACCATCACCTCCTAATCACCTGTCTTGCCTACATAGGTGCCACTCCACTTATCTTACAGTGGTTTAACAGTTATCTCACGGGAAGGATACAAAAAGTCAAAGCTGATGGCCTACTATCTGCCCCCTTTCCAATTGCCAGAGGAGTCCCTCAAGGCTCCATCCTAGGACCAATCCTTTTTTCCCCTGTACATCAACAACCTTGACTCTCACATAACCTTGACTCTCACATTCTGCAACTTGCCTATGTTTACTTGCTTTTGAAATTTCTGTTATGTAAGCTGCATGTATCTCACCTGTACTGTTCCCCACTGTCTTGTCTCACAAATATATTGTTTCCCCTCCCTGCGATGAGGTGCCTTTGTAAATGAGTCTTTGACTCAAAGGTTTGTAAATCTGATATATGAATTAAATAAATAAAATAAATAAAAATAAAGAACTCTACCATACATTTCTTTGTGGACTATACGGTTTTGTACGCATCAGGCTCGTCCTTAACTGAAGTCAGGGAAGCACTCCAAGCTGACTTTATCCAGTTAGAAAGCAACCTTATCAATGCCAAGCTTCTTTTAAATGCCAAAAAAACCAAGACAATGATTTTCTCGAGAATTGTCTTGTCTGGTGCCCTACCTACCCCACCTAAAAACATCATAGTTACCTCCCTAGGTGAACCCTTGGAAGTCGTACCTAAATTTAAATATTTAGGTATGTGGATAGACAAAAAGCTTTCCTTCAATGACCACATCGAGGATCTATCAAAGAGGCTTAAAGCACGCTTGGGTTTCTTCTTTAGAAATAGGACCCTCATTTCTCTCGCGACCCTCAAAAGACTTGTCCAAGCAACATTCCTTCCCTTGCTTGACTATGGAGACATTATCTTTATCTCCTCCCCAACCATGAGCCTATCTAAACTGGACGTACTCTATCACCATGCTCTTCACTTCATTACTAACTCTGCGTACAGGACCCACCACTGTGATCTTTATGCAGCAGTTGGGTGGACCTCTCTTGCCACCAGACGCCTCCTGCATGCTGGCATTTGGACCCTTAAATTACTACTCCACAAACTGCCTGTCTATTTAAAGTCTCTCATACACATCTCGCATAGTGCCTACTCCCTAAGGAAATCTGACCCTATCCTACTAGATGTTCTCAGGGCACGTACCACAGCTGGCCAAAGAGCTGTCTCATACACCCTCCCAAACATTTGGAACCAACTACAAGCCATGCTGAAGCTAACCAGCATCATATCAATTAACTCCTACAAAACACTAGCTATCTCTAAATTAAAAGACATATGTAGGTGCTACTAGGCCCCCAATGTCAAGTCAACGTCCTAGGTGCCAACTGGCCTTCTACTTATTAAGCTGAAATGTGTTGCATAATTTACGGCAAGGTTAAAGCTGGAATGTACTGCATATATAGCATAAGGACTTCTATTGTGTATACATCTTGTATTATGTATTTTTTCTTTGTTGTTCTACATTTTATATCTCCTGTCTATGTAATTGCGAACTGTATGTGTATGTGCCTCAGGACCTCCTTGTGAATGAACTTGCTCAACGGAGTCTTTCCTACAACAAACTTGAACTTGAACTGGAAATTCACCCAGAATAATTAAAGAACTGTCAGATAAATTGACTTGACCCATTACCATGTTATTCCAAAAGTCATTAAACATGGGGAGTATGGAAGAATATTGGGGTAAGCAACAGCAGTCCCTTTTTTCAAAACAGGCAGTAGAAGTCATGTGACAAACTATAGCCCAATAAGCTTAACATCAGTCATAGTAAAGGTCCTGAAGGGCATAATTAAAGATGTAATTGAGAAATCTATTGCAGGGTCAAATATGACAGATGGCACACAACATGGATTCAAAAGTGATAGATCTTGTCAGACAAATTTATTACAATTGTATGACAAGGTTGTTTCTTTGTTCATTTTATTTATTTATGCTGGTAAGTCCATGGGCCACAGACCCATTTTCATGGTCAACCAGTTATACATATAAAACATGTACAATAATACAATAGACATATAATCACATATAATCAATAATAGACATTACAACAAACATCTCAGGTAAAATATTTTTCATTCACCTTCTAACATAAGGTAATCTTTAAGTTTCTTCCTAATAAACATCAACGATCCATTCAAACCATCTAAAATAGGTAGCATAGAATTAAAATAATAAGGATGTGCATACAGAAGTGATTTTTGTCCCATAGAAGACTTCATCCTAGTTATTGCAAAGAATATTTTGTCTGCAGACCTTGTACAAGCAGAGCCACTATGTCTCTTAAATATAGTGTCAACAACCTCTGGTACCCTTTTTAACATAATTTTCTTTGCCACTATTCCCAATTGGAATTTGAAGCATAGCTCTAAAGGTGTAAAACTTCCCTTCCTTAATAATAGACAATGATGTGTCTTCACTGAGAGTTGTGTGGAAAATCTAGAGATCCGATTCAAAAAATTTAACTTTATTTAATAATCCCTCCCCGGCAGCATAATAAATCAATAAACCATAATCAATGATAGGAATAAGAAACTTCTGGGCAAGTTTTCCTCTAGTGGATGGTACTAAAAGTGAATTAAGTCTATATAAAGCCCCTAATCTTTGTGGAGTAACTTTGATCATGTTAGAAATATGTGGTTCAAACATCAAACCCTCATCAAGTAGGAGTCCCAAATATTTAAATTGTTGAACTTGGGTGGCCACTAGGGGGCCCAGATGGAAACAGCTTAGACTACAGAGACCCAAACCACCAACAATTATCCTACAAAATCCTATGATGAACTGACCACCAAACCTGGCATAATCAGACAGTCCAGTTGCTAGCACTACCTGGAGGAGATAAATAAGAAAATTACTTACCTCAACACTGACTGCAGTCCTACAACAGGCAATTAAAAGTCTGGGCCTTCAGGCTTCAACACAGCATGGCAGCTGGCAGTATGGCATCAGCTCTGGAATCCCCCTAAGCCAAAGGACTTGCCAGTGGGGAGCTGCAAGAAATAAGGGACATGTTTGCAACTTTGCTAGCCAGAGATGGAACCCTTACCAAACAAGTGCAAGAGATAAAACATGACATTATACAGATTTCACAGTGTGTGGATGGTAATGAACATCATATTGCACAACAAAGGGACCATACTGCTAGAATAAGCCACAGGCTTGATGAGCAGAACAGAATAATACAACAATTAACAGAGAAGCTTGAGGACCTTAAAAACAGATGGTGGTGCAACAACCTGCACTTTGTGGGCTTCCCTGAAGGGAAAGAGGGTAGTGATGTCACCCTCTTCTTACAACAAGTGATACTAGAGATCCTGCAATACTAATGGCCTGCCCCCCTTGAGGTAGAGAGGGCACATCACTCCCTTGTTCCTCACCCAATACCAGGGCAGAGACCCAGGCCAATCCTGGCAAAGTTTTTATGATTCCCAATTAAAGAAAGAATTCTTGGACTTGCAAGGGAGTGAGGGCCCCTAACATGGCGTGGACAGCTAATTAAAATATTCCCTGATTTTTCCCCTGTGCTCTCCAAGTGTCACAGGGAATTCACTAGGAACAGGCATGCTCTCATGGTGCTTCAAATTCCCTTCAGTCTAAGATACCCAGCAATCCTAAGAATTGAAAGAAATGGGGTGCCTCACTTATTCTCAGTGCCTACAGCAGCTAAGGAATTCATCCTTCGATCCTGGCCAGAGGCCCAACTGGAGCACATGGACATGTACCGGGGAGCTCACAGTATGGATACATCCCCCGAAAAAGTACTACCCCAGCAGGCTCAGCTGCTCCAAATTGCTACCTCAAGGCCCCAGCCCAGAGAGGATACTAAGGAGTGGTAGTTGGCTTCTCGGAAGAGAAGGGGGGGCAGGCTGGAAAGGAAAAGTCAATCGCAGCCCGACCCTGCCAGCAGTCTCCCAGAGGTACTGGAGGCACTCAGTAGAATGGGGCCTAGAAATCAATGATGAGGAGGGGAGACCTTTGGCAGTTGTTTCTCCCCCCTCCTACAGGATTCAGAGACCACACCATGCTCAGATCTCAAGGCCCAGTGGATCCGAGACAATGTTCTGCCAAATCTTCACTGGGCTCAAAAGATACAGAAGTCCCTGATACTGCCCACAACAGTAGCCATACAACAAGAGCCCACCTATGCAGTGGTAGCCGTGGCTCCACCAAACTTCAACACGGCACCTGGATTGGGTCTTCTGATCAAGCGGTCCAGCGATGCCACCTCTGCTGCTCCAACAAAAACTTGAGACTGGAGCACTGATACTAGCAGGCCACAGTGTTTACACAATGGCTTGATCTTAGCTCCACCCACCTGGAAGTCTTAAAGGGGTGTAGCCATGACATACAGCTTGAGTGGCCACCCTGCGAGCAAGAGCCTTAGCTCAGACATACAGGATGCTGGACAATGCGGGGCATAGCTCAGCAATCATGGGGGACCCCATTTTCTATACTGTACTCCCCAGTGAACTACAGGAACCACTCCTCCCCCCTTCCTGAGCTGGATAAAGGCATTGAGTTAGTTGTATAAACAGGGCAGATCAGCCCTGAAATATAAGTGGGCTCTGGGAAGCACCTGAATGCAAGGGCTTACACAAGGGCCTGCAGAGCTCAAATGTATCCACAAGTGGGATGTTCATTTTAATTAAGGGATTGTTTTGGGGAATGTATTGTAATGTCAGCAGCATGCAGAGGCCCCTCACCTTTCAGTGGCCCTGCGCTACACCCAGATGGGTGGGAGGACACTCATGCTCCATATCCCTCCCCCACCAAGAAGGGGAGCAAAAATATAGCACTAAATGTGAAAGTGCACATCCCACCCCAGCCTAAGGCACTTCACAGTGCACCCACTGCAGGGACCCTAGGGGATACCAGATAGGACCCCCAGTTATTGAAGAGTGGTTAATTTTACACTGACCTAAGGCAGTACCCCTCTGTGAACTCGACTGTGGGGATGGCAGCCTAAACACATAAGTACCTGGTGTCAGATATGCATATGGCACACAACAAGGTTGGGAGGTTAGGAGAGCCACCTCAACTAGTATCTATGCTTGGTAACCATAAGGCTACTGCTGAAGCGATACCAATTCACTCAAAAACTTTAAAGGTTCAAGTACGCCACAATGTTTGCATGCAGAATATTATAGTTTTTTATGTATATAGTAGCCCCGGTTGGGCTGTTAGATATTGGACAGGGAGAAGTAATACAGACTGGTATAGACTGCAGACATGCTAATGGCTAAGACAATAGCTCTGAGACTGGTTTCCTGGTGCCCCCCCCCCCCACTGACTGGCACCTTCATCCATCAGACCCTACCATGATATACTAAATCTAATGGATGACATCAAATTCATTACTTGGAATGTGAAAGCAGTAAACTCATCCATCAAACGCAAACAAGTCCTGTCCAATTTAAAAAAAAACACGGTGTAAAAGTGGCTTTCCTCCAAAACTAAACTCTCACACACAGAGGCCTGCAAACTGAAAAAGGATTGGGTAGGACTAAAAGCACATAGCACTCACTCATCTGTGAAGAGAGGGGTCGCCATACTGATACACAAGTCCCTTCAGTGAACCCAAACCCACACCCAGAAAGACAAAGAAGGGAGATGGGTCCTTATTCAGGCAGCAACCCCAGAGGGGCCCCCATGTTATGCTAGACTTCTATGTGCCTAATGAAGACAACCCCAACTCCTATGCGCACATCTCAGAAATATTGGCCCAGTTTACCTCCAAGCACATGCCAATCATTATGGCGGGGGATTTCAATCTCACTTTAGCCCTGACCATGGACAGATTGGCTAATACCACAGAGCCTCATATCAAAACGAGGACAGTATTATTGCAGTTGATGTCAGAACATGTCCTGGCTAATATATCAAGGTTACACCATGTCAGAGTCAGGGATTACTCCTTTTATTCCACCCCTCACCAGTTCTACAGCATGCTTGACATATGGCTCATGAATCCTTTAGTCACACCACTGGTTATGGGCTCTAATATACTACCCAGGGTAATCTCGGTCCATACACCAGTCAAATTGACAATAACACGAAGCCCACCAGTGCCCAAAACAGCTATCTGGTGCCTGGACCCTCTCCTATTCAAGGATCCTGATTTCCTTCCTTGGGCTAAGCTCCAAATAAAAGAATATATGGGGGATAACGACAATGGTAGTGTCAATGATAATACCTTATGGGAAGCCTTGAAGGCATACCTAAGGGACAGAATTATCAGATTCACCTCTCACAGAAGGTGACAGAGAGAAAAAGAGGTAGCTTCCCTAGAGGATCAGCTCAAAGTATTAGAGATCAGACATAAAAGAAACTCCAAGGCAGATTCTTAAGACATGCTGGCAATCAGAGCCAAGCTTAATGTACAGTATATTATGCCAGAAAGGCAGAACTTGCACTTACATGCCTTGCATACACCTTTTGGGAGGGAGAGGAAAAAGCAAGTAGAATTCTGGCCTACAGACTATGAAAGCAGAGAAATGAAAGGTACACTCCTGGTCTCACATCTAGGCAGGGAATAACATGTACTACTCCCAAAGAAATCTCAGAAGTGATGTCTAAGTTCAATGCTGAGCTGTAGCTGTATGCCTCATCCCATCCCCCAAATGCCAACCAGAAGCCTCGCTCCCTAACCTCTTTAAATCTCCCGAAGGTAACACCCCAGCAAACTCAAGAACTAGACACACAAATACAAGCCAAGGAAGTTGCATTAGCAGTTAGTGCCTTGAATAAAAATAAATCCCTGGGTGGTGATGGTTTCCTGGTAGACTTTTACTACGGAATCATCAAGAAAATAACCCAGATATTGCAAAGAGCTTACACACATGCACTATCCAATGGTAAACTCCCACCTACGTTGAAGGAGGCGGCAATCACAGTATTACCCAGAAAAGGGAAGGATCCCCTTCTCCCAGCCAGTTATTGCCCAATATCTCTCATAAATGCGGATGCAAAAAATTTTAGCCAAACTCCTAACCACCAGACTCGAAAAAGTTATCCCTGACCTAGTCCATGTCTCACAGATTGGCTTTACAAAGGGAAGACTGAGCTCTGTCCACCTGCAGACCTTTCTTAATCTAAAAACCATAGCCAGCACCCTCAACACCCCTACAGCTGCCCTCACCATAGACTTCAAGAAGGCCTTAAATTCTGTGGAATGGGAATACCCTATTCAAAGTAATTAGGAACAGGGGAATAGGGCCGTACTTACTCAAATGCATACAGACCCTTTACTCCTCATCCACAGCCTGTATCCTAATGAACAGTACATTATCTGAACTCTTCCCTTTGCCTGGGGCACAAGGCAGGGCTGCCCCCATCCCCATTACTATCCCTACCAGCCATAGAGCTGCTTACGGAAGCCCTAAGGGCCAATGCAGATATCCCAGGGCTGCAGGTAGGAAAGGAGGAATGCAAGTCATTGTCTTATGTGGATGACCTCTTAATACTTCTGAGAGATGCTTCTGAGGCCGTAGCACCACTTGTCCAGCTGTTGGACAGTTTCACTAACATGTCAGGCCTGAAGGAGAATCATAACAAATCAGAAGTCCAACCGCTAAACTACAAATGCACACCAGATATATTTCAAGTTAATAACTGAAAATGAGCAGCCACTGGCATCACATAACTAGGTATATATATATATATATCACCCCTAAAACTCCCGACATATGCAAAGCCAGCTTTTCCTGAATAATAACAACACCCATAGCAGACTTACTTAGATGGCGCAAGCTAAATTTATCCATCACAGGGAAGATAGTAGCCATTAAGATGATGATGGCTCCAAAGGTTTTATACCTGTTAGCCCACATCCCCATCCACATACCAGACATATGGTTCCACCACCTTAACAGGCTGATGGGAAGATTTCTGTGGGAAGGAAAGCCCCCCTTGACTCAGCTGTGCCAAGCTATGGAAGCATTGGAAAGACGGAGGCTGGGGCCTACCTAACTTTGCACAATACCATCTCGCCTTTAGTTCAGCACAAATGTTACAATGGTGCCCAAAACCAGGGAGAACACTACCGCAGTGGGTAGGCTAGGAAGGCATTCAGATTGAGGCACAAACTCCCTGGTTCCTATTGTATACCAACCCCCCCAAAAAGAACTAACCCATTCCACAATAGCCATATCCATGTACTACTGGAAAAAACTATGCAAAGCTATGTCCATCAGCCAGAGGCCTATCCAGTAGGCCCCACTAAGAGACAATCTGATGATTATTATTGACCACAAACCTATGCACACTGGCCCACCTGGCTACAGACCAGACTTGAGATGGTACAGGACCTGTGCATCCCCAAATCCTTGGTAATAAACACATTCCAAGGCCTAAAGGATGCCCACGAGTTATCACAAGCAGATTTCTGGAGGTATTTCCAACTCTGGGCAGCAGTCACGACTGCAATAAAAATGCAGCACAAAACACCTCTGGGAGTTCAGGAGTCACTTATCCACACATGGCTCAACCAAGACAGGGGAATGGCAGGGAATATATACCAACAAATGCGGAAAGTAGGCCATCAGTCATGGACCAACCCAGGATAGAGTGGGAACGTGAGCTGGGCATCCATATCCCAGAGACCACCTAGAGATCATGCTGGGGTAGGGCTCACACTGCAAGCAAAGACATGAAAGCACAACTCATTTAGCTAAAGATTCTGCACAGGTGGTATAGAACACCTGCATACTTGCACAAAGAAAGTGTCCTGCAGGAGGACAAGTGATGGAGGTGTCATAAGGATACTGGAACCCTTATTCACATTCTGTGTGACTGCCTTAGGAACAGACCAATATGGGACCAAGTCATAGCATACTGTACTGCTATCTTATCTATGCACTATACCATTGATGGACCTTCTCAGTCATAGGACTCCCCCCCCAGCTGGAAGGGGACCAAGCACCTGACACAATGGGGTACAGCAGTTATGATTGCACTGAAAAGATTGGTCCTAAGAAACTGAGAACGCCTACAGTTCCCACCTTCAATTAATGGCAGCAGGCATTTAGCCAGCTAGCATCCCAGGAGTGCATGTCCTATGTTGCCATAGGTAATCTACCTAGATACGCAGACATTTGGTCAGCATACCTCCAAATGCAGGACAATGATGAACAGCTACCTGGGTCCCCCAATATCTAAAAGGGGAGTACAAATGCAGTACACCACCCCTCCAAGGCAGAGGGGGGATCCAAACTGGAAGAGTCAGGCAAAGGTAACAGTCAGGGTGAGATTAATGACACCCACTAATAATATAGCACAATGTTTGTATAATATGTCTATATATAAGTCTGAAAAAAACAGTTATGTATACCTATAACACCATGTATCTCTCTGTATCTGTCATCATGACTCTATTTGTCTCTGTCTGTGTTTTGTTCTGTTCTGTTGTAAAATTGGAAACTTTTCAATAAAAAATTTAACTTTAAAAAAATAAATTGTCAGACTTGTTCAATATTATCTCCCTGCACTGTCTGTAATGATAACACAGTATTCTCCACTGTTCTTTTTCTTGATTTCAGACAGACCATAGACTTGTTTTTTTTCTTGTTTGTTTAAAACCAGTCTGTTATTAATAAACCAATTGTGGGCTGCCTGAAAATCACCTGTCAGGTTTGTATGGACAATGTAAATATTTGATCCACTCATGAGGATCACCGCAACATCAGCATAAAGTAAAATCTGAGAATTAGTGCAAACTGAGGGAAGAGTGTTTAAGAAAATGCTAAACAATAGGGGACCCAAAATTGACCCTTGTGGGACTAGTGGTGGGCAAAGTGGCCTCAGTTTTCTCCATGGAGCGATTCGTGGAGTAAATGCAGATTCGTGGAGTGCTCCACAGAGCAAAGCAGAGTACTTCTCACATTATACCGCTTTCCCCAAACCACTACTCCACAAAAATTAAGGCAAAGTACATTGAAAACAATGCACTTCACCTCACTTCACCTTGTTTTAAGCTCCAAAGGCAGATTTTGCAGTGATTCATGGGATTTTAGGTCACATAGGCTCTAGAGTGTTCTGCACAACCTCAGTTCGGGATAGTGTGTGTAGGAACCTGTAGGAGACAGTCTGCCGTGAGAGCTCTCTGCAATTCAAACCTTCTAAAAGCTGTTAAATAAACCTTTTTCAGTAATTTGTTTTGCTCAAATTTTAGTTCATCAATTGCACAAAACCCTCCTGTGCTCATATCATCGAGTGTTTATTGTTTGTGTGTGGATTTTGAATGTTAATGTACAACATTCAGTCTCTGTACTGACAGACACTGGAAGTGTGCTTTAGGAGAGGGGCGTATCTGTGGTGTAGGTAGATTAACTTGAAGTAAAAGACAGTTCTTTCAGTTTTGGCAATATTTTTCTTGTATAACTGTGTTAATGTACACACACTAATATTTTCAATAATTCTTTACCTTTTTTGCTGCTTGTTGAGATGCAGCAGTGCATAAGTTTAGTTTGTTTAAAATGCGTAGTTATATTACTGAAGTTTTCAATTTGCTACATATAACTTAGTGTGTGTGTGTGTGTGTGTGACACATGTCATCAAATCAGACACCTTTTATTGTGCAACATGGTAAATGCAGCAATGTGAACCTGCTATCCACTGCAGCTGCGTGATTTTTGTACTTCTTTGTGGTATCTTTACTGGTACTAGTACTAGAGTGACTGTAACTACAGTACACTGCCCCCCCCCATGGCCCGCCCCAACCGGCAAAGGTATTCTTTTCCAGGTTTGAATTTCTGATGGTGAGCACTGGTTAGGTGTTGTGCCTCTGTGTCTGCATCTCTTCAGTGTGCTTACAATATTCATCTGTCTGTGCATTTGCATCTATTTAGGGCCCAATCTCCATCTGTAACTTAAGCCACAGTTGTTTCTTTGGCTTTCCTTCAGAGTACTGGACTGGAGTGGTGCCTATCTCTGCATGAACATTGTACTCATTAATATGCATTTTTAAGTCAGGGCCATCATCACAAGTCACTCATGATACAAATCATGTTCTTCATCATCATGGTCACAAATGCAGTCACGATTCATGATCACATCATGAATCACAAAATTAATTTTTTTACTAGTTACTTGGATGTATTGTAATCCTGTTCTGTAGTATCTCTCCAGGCTTCACCACCCCACCACTGTACTCATTATTAAGAGTTTTTACATTGGGGAGTTTTGTGCTACAGCTCATCGGGGAAATACAGTCGTAGGCATTCACTTTCCTGTACAGTTTCATATTGGTTATCTCACACCGAATCACGTTCTCCATCATCCCAGTCACAAATGCAGTCACAAGTCATGATTCACGATCATGTCACGAATCACAAAATTATTTTTTTTACTAGTTACTTGGATGTATTGTAATCCTGTTCTGTAGTATCTCTCCAGGCTTCACCACCCCATCACTGTACGCATTAATAAGAGTTTTTAAATTGGGGAGTTTTGTGCTACAGCACATGTATTGCAAACCCATTTTGTAGTATCTCTCCAGGCTTCACCCAGTTACCACCACTGTACCCAATAATAAGAGTTTTTAAATTGGGGAGTTTTATGCTACAGGCTCAGCTCATCAGGGAAACACATCCATAGGTATTCACATTCCTTCCTGTACAGCATGTGAGTTACAGTACTGTAAGTAGTGGTGGGCGAAGTGACTCCAATTCGCTCCGTGAAGTGATTCGTGGAGTAACGCGGAATCCGCAGTGTACTCCACAATGTGAAGTGGAGTACTTTGTGTCATAATGAGGAATGAGAAGTACATTAATATCTATGACTTTGCGTTATTCTGCCTTCCCCAAATCACTTCTCCACCAATTGTATGGCGAAGTACATTGAAATCAATATTCTTTGCCTCACGTTGCCTTGTAATTGAGCTCCAAATGAAATTCTGCAGTGATTCATGGGATTGCAGGTCACATGGGCTCTAGATTGTTCTGCACAGCCTCAGTTCTGGCCTGGGTAGTGTGTGTGTGTGTTGTGGTAACTGGAGACAGTTTGCTTTCAGAGCTCTGCGAGTCAAAACCTCTAAAAGCTGCTAAAAATGCCTTTTTAGGTCTTGTATTTGTTCAAAATTTAGTACATTGATTGTGGGAAGCCCTTCTGTACTAATATCATTGAGTCTTTATTGTTTGTGTGTGGATTTTGAAAACTAATTTAGAACAGTCAGTCTGTGTACTGTGAAGTGTGCTATGAGGGAGGGGTGTATTTGTGTTGTAAGTACATTAACTGGGAGAAAAAGGCAGTCTTTCTGTTTTGGTTATATTTTTCTTGTATAACTGTGTTAATGTACACACAGTAATATTTTCCATAATACTTGACATTTTTTTTGCTGATTGTTATGGTGCAGCAGTGTATAATTTGTTTGTTTAAAACATTTGGTTATATTACTAAAGGTTTTCAATTTGCTATGCATTACTTGCAGTGTGTGTGTGTGAGTGTGTGTATCATGCATGCCATTAAATCAAACACCTTTTATTGTGCCACAGAGTAATTACAGCAGTGTGAACCTGCTATCCACTGCACCTGCATGAATTTTATGTACTGCATTGTGGTATCTTTACTGGTAGTGGATTGTTACTGCCATGCACTAATCCTCCAACCAGCAAAAGGTATTCCTTTCAGATTTGGATTTGTGACTTGTGAGCACTGGTTAGGTGGTGTTGTGCCTTTTCATATGCATCTCTTGAGTGTGCAGTGCAGTCTTAATCTGTCTGTGCATTTGCAGTGCACCATTAATTCTGGGAGACTTTGCATTTCTTGTTACATTCTCATTTCACTTTGTCAGCACTGGGGAATTTTCTGGACACAAGACAATAGCATTTTGGGGATGCACATTAATTCTGGTGGCTGTGTGTGACCACTGCATGCATGACTGAGTACACCATTCATTCTGGGAGACTGCATTTCTTGTTACGCTCTCATTTCACTTCATCAGCACTGGAGAATTTTCTGGACACAAAACAGTAGCATTTTGTCAGCACTGGGGAATTTTCTGGAGACAAGACAGTAGAATTTTGGGGATGCACATTAATTCTGGTGACTGTGCCTGACCACTGCACATATGAGTGAGTGCGCCATTAATTCTGGGTGACTTTTCATTTTTGTTGTGCTCTCATTGCACTTCATCAGAACTGAGGCATTTTCTAGACACAAGACAGTAGCATTTGGGGATGCACATTAATTCTGGTGACTGTGTATGTGTGTGGGGCTGCCAATATTGTTGTCAGTTCACCTTAATTTGCGTTAAGGTGGAATGAGACTGCAAAGTAATAATCACAAGGCAAAGTGAGCCTTTCATATGGGTCACTCCATGTAGTGAAGTGACAACGCAGAGTGCCCACTTAGCCAGCACTTCACCAGCAGAATTTATATTGGCTGCATCTCTATGTGCGACACCCAGTGAGATTGAAGCAGGTTGGGAAAAATGACCATCAATCTTTGTTACCTGTGTACATTGACTTAAATACTGTAACTCCTAAACCACCCTACCACATCACCAGAGAGGCCATGTTCATGTAAAGAGGATAATAGAAGGCCATGATCAAGTAGGTCAAAGGCCTTGGTGAAGTCCATGAACACAGCCTCAGTATATTGGCCCCTGTCCATGGCCAACTGGACTGTGCTCGTGAGCCCCACCAAGTCCATGATGGTACTACGACCAGGCCTGAAACTGTGTTGATCAGGCGTAAGAACATTGTATTTTAAGAAGTACTCAGTCATTTGATCAGAGATTATTCTCTTCAAAACCTTAGAAAGAGGGGCCAAAAGAGAAATAAGACAATAGTTTTGGACTCTTGTTGTGTCACCAGCCTTAAATATTGGTACAACAGAATCCTTCCATACTGTGGGGAAAACAGAATTACATAGTGATAAATTAAAAATAAATGATAACAGATAACAAAGTACACCCACTGTGATCCTCATGAGACAGTAGTCAATCCCTTCCAACTGAGTGTTGAGGGTCCATCTTTAATAGATACCTCTTTATCTCCTCTCGAGACATTGATCGGAAGTGGTACCTTGGATACTGCAGATGAACATTGATATTTATATTGCTCAAATTAGCATCACCAGTGGAGATATATTTTGATAAATCAGTGAAAGCATTGTTAAATTCCTGTGCTATAAGCTGTGGATCAGTAATTATCCCAGTCAAATTGTTTAAGCATGATATACTAGAAGAACTTTTTTTGCCCACACGTTCATTGATCAGTTTCCATGTGTCAGTTATATTCTTACCCTTAAAATCCCTCTGTCTATCTACACAATGATTTCTTTGTAATCTTCTAACTAGCATTTTGCATTTATTTCTTATGGCCTTATATGCCATGAGAGAGGACTGTCTGATAGTTTTCCTTTAGATTTTCCATAAACTATCACCATCTCTCAATAGATTTAAGAGCTTGTGGGTTACCCATTTATGTTTGTTTCCCCTAATCCTTCATTTCCTAGGTGGTGCAATCCTATTACGTGTAGTGTTAAATAGGGAACAAAAAATAGACAAAGGTTCATTAACCTCATTTGTCTGCTCCATCCCTAACCAATCAATGGAAGCAACAGCTGTTCTTAATTTCTCAGTGTCTATTTTTTTAATACTACAGGAAAATATACATATTGGGAGAATTTTCTTCCTTCTTGCTGTCCAACAGCAGTATAGTGGACTATGGTCACTGACACTGTCTGACAGGACCCCAGATTGTACAATTTTATTTGTGTCAGAGACCAGGATCCAGTCCAGGAGAGAGATATATCCAGATTTATAATGAATCCTAGTTGGGATATCAATTAACTGTGTCAGCCTATTATTAACGACTGTTTCTTTAAACTTTAATGAGTCCTTACCCAGCCAATTCATATGTAGTTCCCCCTGGATTATTAATTCTCTATCAATTGGAAATGTTCCTCTTAAGGTCTCAATCAAACGTAATCCTTTCTCCTGGGATCCTCGTGGTACATAGATTACAGCAAAAGTCAATATTTTGTGCTCACCTAGGATAATGGATAGTGTCAAATAATCATAAGTAGAAAATTCAATAACAGGGGCATTTAAAATGACATTGTAGTTGTCCTTGATATAGAATAGACAGCCACCTCTCCTTCTGAGCTTTCTATCAGATCTAAAAACATTATATCCCTCAAGGTGAATTATTTTTTCTGAGATCTTGTTCATAAGCCAGGTCTTGGACAAAGCCATGATTTCAAATTGATGTGTGCAGACCAAACAGAGGAATCATCCCATTTTGCCAACAGATTCTGAACATTCAAATGGGCAATATTGATAGTGTTTTTTGGAAAAGTTGCAGTTGACATAATTCATTAATAGGGCCAGAATTAAGATGAATGGAGCCAGACATAATAATAATAAAAGTATCATAATCCTCCTCAGGTGTGCTGAAAATAACCTCTGTCTCTGGTGTTTTTTCTTAACATTTGTGGAGGTATACTTGGACAAAGAAAAAATATGAAACAAGACCTGTTGATAAGTTAAAAGTATCAAATATTTTATAACTTGTTTTAAGAAGATTCTAATAAGATAATTATGAATTATGAAACTTAGACATTTATCCTTTTGTAAAATTCCAGTAATAAAACCTAGAATCAAAAATGGGCTATTATCAGTTCTTGATAAATCATCAGTAACATTCTACTGTGATGCCATGGAATACTCATCTAATAAGATAAAGCTAAAACAATAAATTAATAATAACAACCTAATGTTTCAAAGCTGCTAATACAACCTAATAAAGAAGGTAGGGGTATAGACCTTAATCACAATTTACCAGAAAATACTGACTAATAAAGGGATCTGAGAGGGCCAAACCTGTCTCCCAGCTGCAACCAAGGAACTGCCACTTCCAGTATGCAGTCATTGAAATAACGTCAAGACAGTAAGGTCTAATAGAGATTATCCCCAGCAATACATTGGACAGGTAGAAAACGGCCACTAAACCACCTGTCCACAACAGACTCAAGTTTTCCATCTTTTTACTCTACCTTCCTCCCCTGCTATGGACTCAACCTCTGCCACTGGGAGAGAGTGATCAACAGTACAAGTTACAAAGGTAAGAGACAAAAAATATTACATGTGAATAAAACAATTGTAAAAGGCTGGGGGGTAGGCCTTGCTTGTAATTTAAGTAGGAAATCCCTACTAATATAAGGATATAGAAAGCCGCAACCTGACACCCAGCAGCATTCAAGGAACTGCCTCTTCCCAGTTGCAGTTGTTAAGATAAAGTCAGGACATAAGGGTCTATCAGATATTATCCCCATGAGAACATGAAAGCCAGGACAGGAAGGAAACTGCCACTAATCCACCTGTCCACAGCACCCTCAGATTTCCCATCTCTGCCCCTTACCTTCTTTCCCTGGTATGAGCTCAACCTCTGCCACAGGGGGAGACCGACCAAGATTTCAAGAAACAGAGATATCAGAGCGGAGAATTAATTCCTGCAGAAATGAATGTTACAGCGATGACATAAACCTCAATGAAACTGGGGATTAACTCTAACTCAAAAAAAATTATTATACACTACAAGATTTTATAAAATAACTTCAAATAGCCTCTTAAAATAACATCAGTGTTAACACTATTACTAACAGGGTAATAATTCTAAGAGAGTATTGGCAGCAGTGACTTACCCACAGATATTCCAGCCAGTTGCTATTACCAGCACCACCGAGGAAACAAAAGCACTCAGCCAGGGGAACTACTCTATCAACTTTACCAGAAGTCTACACTAAAATATACAGTCAATAAGAGGTCTCCTAGACATTTGCAAATAACCAATATTAAAGGGCCACTATCAGGTCTAAAAGCAAGCTAACTATATAAGGACCAAGATGATAAAATATTTCTTTTGAGTGGTGCTTGCACCACTCATACTCATGCCTGAGAGCTTGCCTGTCAGCAAGTACAGGCTTTTATGATGAGCTGCTCCTGCCCTTCTTGCCAGCATGGCCAATCAGTTCACTGCTGAGCTTTCCTCAGCAGTGTTTGCTGTAGGTAGAGTAAAGACACAGAAGCAAATTGAGTGCTGTAATCTGAATCTGGTGACTGACAGTTCAATCTATTCACAGAATGCAGCAGTCACAGTAAAACGTGCTTTACCCTTCAGCAGACAATTCAGCAGCAGCAAACAGTTCAGCAGCAGCAGATCACGGAAGGCAGGTAGATGTTAATGCTGCTTGTAGATTTCAATCAGGCATGAGCTTTTATTATGAGCAGCTCCTCCCCTTCTTGCCAGCATGGCTAATGAGCTTGCCACTGAGCTCCCCTCCACAGCATTTGCCATAGGTAGAATAAAGGCACATGGTCAAACTGAGTGCTGCAATCTGAATCTGGTGACTGAAAGTTCAATTTATTCACAAAATGCAACAGTCAAAGTCACAGTAAAACATGCTTTACCCTTTGGCAGACAGTTCAGTGGCAGCAGATCATGGAAGGCAGGTAGATGTTAATGCTGCAGGGCCTGGATAAAGGTTTTCCAGTAGATATTGTGTATAGGAACTACAGCGAGACATTTGATGTGGTACCACACCATGAATTGGTTGAAGCACTTTTATTACTGTTAATTATTAATAATTAGTATTAATATTAATAACTCCAATTCTATTGACCTACTCACCATAGCAGAAGAGTTTAACCCTGCATTCATGGACCTAAGCTCTGTCCTCCATGATGAATACTTGAAACCTGTGGATGTGGATCTTGAAAACATACCCACGAGTGCACAGCACCCACACTTTTCTTTCAAGAGGGTTACAGTTAAGGAAGCCGTGGGCTGCATCAAAAAAGGTCTTAGGAAAGACTAGGATCGGCAGTGATAGTATCACCATGAAACTGGTAGCTCAGACAGTGGATGTGTTTATTGTCCCCATCACTAAAATCTTCAATAAGTCCCTAACCCTGGCTAAGTTTCCCCTGCCTCTGAAAACAAGTACTGGTCACCCCAGTTCACAAGAGCAGGTACAGGATGTGCACAGCTAATTATAGGACCATCTATATCCTCTCCCCCTATCCAAAGCACTAGAGAGGATCATAGCAGACTACATCATGGAATATATCCAGAAATACAAGTTGCAGTGTCCCCAACAGCATGGTTCCAGAAAAAACTACAGCACTGCCACAGCCCCGGTTGATTTCATGGATTACACTCACAAGGCTATGGATGGGGGTAAATTGGTTGGATCCATCTTTATTGACCTGATGAAGGCCTTCGCATTGGTCTGTCACCTGCTCCTTCTCAAGGAACTACGGGACCTTGGGCTGGCCTCCAACACCATCCAGTGCTTTCACGATTACCTATCCAGAATGTCTCAAAGGGATAGAATTGAACCAGCAGTTTCCACCTCTCAGGACATCATGCTGGGAGATCTGCAAGGGTCCATTCTGAGTCCACTGCTGTTCAGCCTCTTTATTACTTCACTCTCAGAGGCATGCATCAGCAAAATTATCCTATACACAGATGACGCAGCAGTACTCAGCAGCAGTGCCCAAATTGAGATCATGCATGCTGAGCTGCAGTCCACCATCCAACAACTGAAGATCTGGTTCAGCTCTCATATGTTGTTACTCAATTACAAAAAAAAAAAAATCCATGCTCCTCTCTAGACCTCAGCTAAAGAGAAGGTACCCCATACTAACAGTTACTGACAACATGTTGGACCCTCTAGAACAGGTTCATTCCTTTAAATACCTAGGAGTAATAATAGATGATACTCTCTCTTATGGCCAGCATATTGACCAAGTTGTGAAGACAGTAAATACTAAACTCAGTAGTTTATTAGCACAGAAAAAGCCTCACTACCAATGGTCTCAAGCTCTCCATAAACAGCTTCATTCCCTCTGTGGTTGACTATGACCTGGTGGCCTACGGAGCCTCAACAGATACCACCCTCAAGAGGGTAGGACAGCTCTAAACAAGACCTGCAGACTGATACTAGATGTTGACCTGCTCATGCACACCTGTGTATTCTATGAGCAAGCAAACATATTAAGCCTCAGAAATAGAATCTCATACCAGATGTGCCTCCTAGGTAGGAAAGCCATGCTAGGCCTAACTCCTTCCTGTATCACAGACCTAGTTACCTTAACCAACTCCGTGTACAGGACTAGGAATAAAGAACTTTACCCATTCTGTGTCCCATTCCAAAGGACAGTTCTTGGTCAAAGATCCTTATCCTACCATTCCCCACTGTGGCTTAATGAGATCCCAGTTAACACTCTAAATGCTGCTAACCCTAGAACTGTCAAAGCCAAACTTAAGCAGTTTTTATTGCAAAAGAATGTATGTGAGTGCTAAACTATTTAGAGTGGGTCTCCAGGGCCTGCACCAATCCTGCCTACCAGCAACTACTCATGGACTTACTCACACGGTCCACAACTCCCCACTCCCTACCCCTGCTCCCCAGATTCTGGCACCTCATTCTCTGTAGCTCTTATTCCACTAATTGCGCTCTCACATCTCGTGCCTCATTGCCCCTCTCTCTCACTCTCTCTCCCACCTCCCTCACCCCATCCCACTCCCTTTTTCTCCATCAGTCTCCACTCTCATGATGCCACCACTCCCCTGCTTTGTCACTCCCTCCTCCCCCTCTCTCTCCCTCCCTCTCTCTTCCCTTCTCTCTCTCATTTTAACCACATTCTCCCTCCTTTATGACACACTCTCACATGCACCATCCCCAGCTCCTCAGCTCCAAACCTGTAATGCAATGTGACAATGCTCTTTCTGGGCTGCTTTGTCCTCATGCTTTATTGTCTAACCACTCTTTCCCTATCCTACATTTTTCTGTCTTTCATATACTTCCTTATGCCATACATCACTTAGTATTAAACTCTTAATGAAACTCAAAAGAAACTCATAGCTGTTTTCTATGTTTTTGTACTCCCTATACTGATAATTCAGCTATGTCTGTATTTGTATTGTGAATTCAGTAATGTATTGATATTTCAACTATGTCAGTATTTCTACTGTGAATTCAATTTTGTCTGTTTTTGCACTGTTTAACAGATGAAGACCCTTTGTAAAAGAGTTATTAGTAAAAGGTTGTTTCTGAAATTCCAATAAATAAATAAAAGAAGGAAACAATAGCAGGCAGCACACTTACCTCTGAGGCCAGGAGATCAGAAGGCTGTGGGTTCTATCCCCACAACAGGCACTTGGGTTAAATCCCAATACTGACTCTCTAGTGCAGCATGACAGGGGGTGCTGTTCTCCTGAGGTGCCATCTTTTGAATGAGATGTTAAACTGAGGTTCCATCTGCCTTTTCTGGTGGTTGTTCAGGTGGATGTTAAAGATCCCATGGCACTTCTCAAAAAGAGTAGGGGGCATTTTTTTATTAAAGCTTCAAAAGCAATACAAAATTCAAACTACATCCAAAAAAGAAGTTATTTAGCAAAAAGACATGTAAAGAGACAAAAAGAAACAGCATAAATCAAAAATACTTTAGTTCATGTCACCATCACTAATATCCACCTCTACAGAGGTAACTAAAACTGATACTTAGACACCCATACAAATATATATTTTTTTCTTTTCATTAAAAAAATAAAAAAAAAATCATAAATACCTCAAAATAAATCATAGTACTTTCTGTATTACCCCTTCCCCCTTAGTGATGAGGAGGGACACCCTCTTCCAATTTTTCTTGAGATCAGTACTTAACAATGCCAAATAATTCAATAAATAACAAATATACAAAAAAACAATGGAGGTCCTTAGACACCACACATACAGCTCCAATCAGCAGAAAAGGATAGTAACTTCAAAGATATTCAAGACTGGACCACCATTGGGTCCATGTTCCCAGTTCTAGGTGTTGGAATTCTGCCTCCTTCCAATGACGTAAATCTGTATTTATTATGTGGAATAATTCCTGTTCTGCAGTATAGCATTGTTATAAAACCAAACGACAATGGCTACTCCATACCCAATAAAAAAAATGAGCACACACAAACTGGAATGTGCTGTTATGTGGCTGTTTTACCAACCTAGGTATTATGCCATAAAACAATAGAGTCAGATCTGGGGGTATTGGTATATACCCTTTCCAGTGGTTTTTAACAATATCCCCAAATCATACTATATATGGACAAGTAAAATTTAAATGATGTATTGTTTCCAATTTTAAGATACAACCTTCCCTAGGGTAATATCGATCTTGTAAAGGCGTGTGTTTCTGATTATTCTTTACATTTATTTTTGAATGTAATCCCAACCATATAGTATCCCACATCTGTTACGGTATCCTATCATCCATAGTATACTGTGATATAAAATCCTGATCAATTTGTGAGAATCCTGAAAAGGGGTGCTCCACATAATAAACCGACAGAACTTCCACATGCAATTGTTCCCTAGTAAGGCTAAGAACTGTTGTATAGCCAATAACCCATTTAATAATCCCATCAAAAAAAACTTCCTATCATTTTATCATCCTGGGATTCCTTTTGTTTTTTATGTTGAAATTTGTTGCCTTTCCACTCTAGAAACACCCCCTGGAGTAACAAAAAAAAAAATGTCTCCCCACACATATGCAACACCCTTCATCAAGGGAAGTAAATTAGAATATATAAATATTGTAAAAAAAAATAATAAAGGATGTATCATATTTACTCCCCCAACCTTTAAATCTTTATATAAAATCTCCCTTTTGACAGGGTTCAATCTGCTCCCCCAGAAACAGAAGAAGAAACACCCTGTCAAAGCAACCTCCAACTGTTTCGGAACCAAAAAGACTACACTAAGGTACAAGAAAACTGGAACCAAATAAGTTCTGATTAAGAATACCCACTTTTTTTTTTGAATAATTTCCAACAGTTCAATCTTCCCACCAGTTCTTTCCCTTTAGAGAGAGCTTTTTCCCAATTATAATGTGCCATATTAGTACTCCCATAATAAATTCCTAACACTTTAATTGGTGTTGTTGCTACATGGCTGCCTCCCAGTACCCCTATTGCATCCTGCAAACCCTGTAAATGAATACATTTCATTTTCTCTATAATAAGACTAGCCACTGTAATTTTTCCTACCTCTTGCATGAGGTGTTTTGCTGTCTCAAAAGGTGTACCATCCCTAATAAGTAGACACAAGTCATCAACATATGCAATTGTTTTACATGAATGGGAAAACCCCCCATCCGGACCATAAATATTTGGTGAGCATTGTAGAAGCCACAATATTGAATCTATCATAAAAACACAAAGAAAGGGACTGAGGGGGCAATCCTGATGTACCCCCTTCCTAATCTGATATTTGGACCCGCTATTACCGTTGTCATAAGGAATGACATTGGCTAACTCATAACATTGCTTTAACCAGTCTATAAAAGGTACTGGTATTCCATAAGAAGCCAAGCATTGCCACAAAAAGGAGTGTGAAACTTTATTGAATGCCTTAGCTTGGTCTAAGCTTACCAGGAACCCCCAAATGATCTTCTACTAATGCACCCTCTACCACTTCCCTGAGAAATAATAAAGCTTCTGTTATCCTCCTCCCAGGCACCAAGCAATATTATTGAGGGCTAATTAACTCACCCATTGTGAGTGTCAATCTATACCATAATAATATGGCAAACAGTTTAAAATATGTATTAAGCAACATAATGGGATGCCAATTATTAATATCAGTAGAGTCACCAGCTTTGTATAGAAAAATCAAAAGCCCTTCATACATAGACATCAGTAAGTACTCGTCCTGTATAAATAAATTATATGTAGCCAAAAATTCAAGAAGAATAGTCTCCCACAAAATTTTGTATATCTGCCCCGGAAGTCAATCCCAACCTGGTGAAATCCTGTGTTGTTGCCCCTCTACTGCCTCTTTCATTTCCAATACTGTAAAGGGGGCCATCATTGGACCTACCAGCTATGGGGCTAAATGTGAGGTATCTGCTGCTGCCAGAATTTGATAAGCATAATTTAACTCCTCTACTGGAGTCCAGAACATATTCTCCACGCGTTGTCCAAATAAAGCCATTATTTCCTCATTCTCTGTAACTAAAAGACCCTGAGGGGAACATATCCCTGTAATCTGTTTCTTTTTCCATCTCTGTAAACTACTAACAAAAGGATTTACACTTGCCATTTTCCACTGTGTACCATAAGACTGTTCTCTTTGAAGGGAAAGGAGATAGTTACATTGGAAATGCCCCATATCTATTTTAATAAGATTTATTTCCTACATCAAATCAACTTTATCTGTACACTGTCTAGTTAGTAATAACCCTAATGTACCCCACAGTGTCAGGTATTTCCTATAAGATGTCGCAGCCACAGCTTTCCCATGACATTGAAAACAACTAATCATCAGATCCTTTAGATCCTCCCACCAATTTTCAATATTATCATATAAAATGAGGGTGGTGAATTTATCATTTGCAAGAGTTTTAAACTCACCTAAAATAACAGGATCCTCTAATAAAGAGACATTCCATCTCCAGAACCTCTGACCCTCCTCCCTCAGAGGAGGGACTGCAATATGAACCCCTTTTAATGTATGGTCTTAAGTCTCCATATGGATATTATAGGATTGAAAAACTGTCAGCATCTGCTTCAAAAAAAGAAAGTCTATTATAGAGGATAAACCTCCCTTTATAAAAGGTTGGACTCAATGCCTGCTTCCCGCTCCCAAGGGCAACTTTCAATTCTGCATGTTTAATCACCTGTTTTAAAAAGTTTTATCACGATATTGTTTTCCTTCAGCACTACACTGCGTGAAATTAATATTAAAGTAACCTCCCCATGACATCTGTCCACTCATGTGTAAATAAGGTTATACTTTTGTTAATAAGTCAGTTCTCAAAGCCTTCATTTTGGGTCCATAAATATTTACTAATCTACTTGTAAAGGAGTTGATTGTTACATCCAATAGAAAAGATCTACCTGGATTTATATCTACTAGTTGCAACAATGAAACTGCAGATGAACAGAAACAAAATCCCACCCCACAACACATCTCTGCCCCCAATGACCAGTATAAATCACCCCTTTTCCAATCTTTAGTTGCTTGAGCCATCTCTGCTACAGTGTGCAATTGTGTATCCTGCAACATAAAAACATCAAAATCCAATTGTTGTAGGATACCAGATTTAGTCAGATGTTTATATTTCGATTTAATGCTGTTAACATTAAGACTGGTTATTTTCAACTGGGTAGGCTCAGGAAGGGGGTTTAAAGATCATTGTACTAGACCTTGTCATCCTTTTCTGGAGTTCCACTATCCTTTTCTTTTGAGGGGCTAATCCTGACGTAACGGGTACCTGTTGTGAAGTGGGAACATCACCCTCTTCCATGGGATTTTCCAGTTCAACCTGGTCTTCCCATGTTGAAAACATAAAGAAGCAATTCAAAAGGGGCAGGTGGGATGGGGTAAACCTGTCTGAAGTAAACTTGAACCAGCAGCTAACTGGGAGGGGGGAGGGGAAACTGAAGCTGGAACCATACCACTAGATCCTTCTGTTTCCTCTGAGTGCATCTCTGAAGCTGGATGCTCATGAAGATTTGCAATAGGCTGAGATATCCCTCTCTTAGGGGAACCTTGTGGGGTGACAAAGAGTATCTCTACTGCCTCCTTAATAAAGACTGGATCATTATCTCTAGGTTGTGGAGGAGGAGGTCTCTGAACCTCAGAGAAACCACCTTTTGATTTATGATCTTCCACCCTAATGCCTGAATTACCACCCTAACCCCTACCCCTACTCCTGGGAGGGTTAAAAGGGACCTTTTCATCCCTTGTGGGTTGTCTACAAGGGCGTCTCACTTGTGAAAGGATATAATCATGATCTGAGGCATCTGCCAAATTATGCACTGCCAAGGACACTCCTGAAAAGCATGCTCATCGTCACCATATACATTGCAAATGGGAAGGAGTGGCCAATCACTCTACAATGAAAATATTTAATACTGTCACAATCATTGTTTAGGTGTGCCAAAGAGCCACATCTGTAGCAGCTCTTGGGTTGTCCAGCATAAAATAATATTCCCCTGTCCCACCCCAAAACTAAATGAACTTGGTAAATGTTGTATGCCTTTTTCAGTCTGCTTCAGTTGTCCTCAAAAATGCCATCCCCCAGTCCAGAAACTATTATCAACCATGATAGGCTCTGTATGGTTGAAGACAGTGCATCGTTTTTCCAACCAAAAGATAATGTTTGATACATCTAATCCCTCGTTTCAAAATAGTTAAAGTGATAGTTTTAATCATGGGCTTGGTAATATGTATCGCTGTAAAATCATGCCAGATGTCCATGTCCTTTAGTTCATAATATAATTTCCAAAATTTGTCTAGCAAAACTATTGAACAGAAACTAACATCATAAACCCGTTCCCCAGGAGCATGTATGAAAGCATACACCTCTGAAGGAAGAAACCACATAGACTCTTTAATTAATGTCTTCCCAACCCATAGTCTATCTGGGGGGATTGGGGCCAACCTTTTATAGCATAAACAAACTAAAAATCTCTGCTTTGCCACTTCGTCAGGTTCATGAAAGAGTCCCACATAGGACCCCGGCCTACTTGTGTCCTGCTGAAAAGGTACATTCTTCGGTAGCATCAAATTCTCTTGTGCAGTTGGTGACTCCAACCCTTGTCCAGCAATGTCCCCCCTTACTTTCTCATTCAACTCATCCTGTGAAATTTCAATATGTCCTGCTCCTCTACAGAGTGCTGACACAGATTTTGATCCTGGGGAAACCAAACTGTGGAAACTGCGTCTGTCGCAGTACACTGTTCTTTAGCCTCTACCTTGTCCTGCACAGCTGTAGCAGTAGTCAGCCGGAACTGAGGATTTAGCAATGGTTCAGGCAATAATTGTTACATGCAGTGTCCTGTATTTCCCTGAGGCAATACCACAGGGTTTTTTTGGGAGCCAGGAAGAAGTAGTAAAGGATCAGGAATCCAATCAGCTCCAATAAATATTATATCAGGGGTCCATTCCTTTGAGTCTACAATAGTTGTCCCATCTGTTACAGTCTTATTGGGACCTTTCTCCTGTGTATCGGTTAGCTCCATAAAGTGTGCAGGTAATAAGTACACTGGTAAATGTTTGCTAGTACCTTGCATAGGACTCACTCCTGACTGTTTTCATTTTTTCTTCTCCTCATCCAGTTTAGAGCTGCTTAACACAAATTCTTGTTCAGCTTCTGAAATCAGTGCCAAAAGTTGCTTTTTTTTTGTTTTCCATCTCCAACTGCAGTCGTTCCTCCTCATCCTCTGTGAAATGTTCCTCACCAGATAACATTGAAGGCTCTGCAAGGTTATCCACAATAATTTCTTGTGACTGTTCTAGTGTTCCATGAAAATCCTCTGCATTCAGCTCTAAAGGTTCTACAAGAGCTCCTTGAACCTGACGGTCTTCTTCACTCTCTTGAGGTCTACTAAGATCCTTCATCTTTCCTGCAGTGCACCAGCACCCTCTGCAGCAAGAGTAGGGGAATTTCCCTGATGCCCTGGCCAAATATCCCCCCATTCACTAAAAATACCACCAACAGCTTAATCTAGTTCAAGATCAGTTGTCATTCATCTATTTCCCCCTCCCCTGGGTTGTGCCTGAAAGTAGGTAAGATTTGTCTAGTGCACTTACCCGGTCAACAAAAACTAAAGAAAAATAAATAAGTAAAATACCAACAGAGTGACTTGGGCAAATTCATGGGTAGAGAATAGGAAACACAGGGTGAATATCCATGAAGTGACATCTGATTGGGATAGCATAACCAGTGGGATCCCTCAGGGCTCTGTGCTGGGCCTTACTTTATTTAACTTTTATTTGTCAACTATACAGTGTGGTGAGGGAATTTGGATCTCGGAAATCACTGACAATGCCAAAATCAGTACTGTGGCAAATAGTCCTAGAGAGGCAGAAAAATTGCAGGCAGAGCTGGTCAAGTTGGAATCATGGGCATATGAATATAAACTCAGGTTTAACCTTGACAAATGCACAGTAATGCACCTAGGAAGATCTAATCCTATGTAATTATATCCTGAATGGCAACATTCTTAAATAAACTGTTGAAGAAAGGGTTTTGGGGGTGATCATTTCAAATGATCTCAAGTTCAAGTACCAGTGTAATACAAACACAAAGAAGCAACTAAAATATTCTACTGCATTAGAAGGCACATCATTAGCAGAGATAGAAGGTCGGTGATGCCTCTGTATGTATCTTTGGTCAGGTCACACCTGGAGTATTGCATCCAGTTTGGGGCATCTAGTACTAGGACATATTAAAATCCTTGAAAGAGGGCAGCATAGTGTAACATGAATAGTTAATAGTCTTAGACAGTTGAGCTATGAGGGCAGGCTAAGGAACTTGAATCTTGTGTCACTGGAATAGTGAATGTTAAAAGGAGCCCTACCATATGTCTGCTCTTTGGTTCACTAACAAATGATGATCTTTGGGAATGTTTGGGGTTCGAATTAAAATATCAAAATGACATGAAAAGAGCACATTCTACAGCTGAGAGGGGAAACATGTTACACAAAGCTGAGAGCAACTTGGGATAGCCAGAGGGTAACTGGGGTTTGGAATGGTCTGTGGAAGAATTTCCTTTTTTATATATCTCTCTCTTATACATACATATAGAGCGGATTCATGCATACATAAAGTAAAGTGTGTTACAGTGTATTATAGTGTAGAGCTGCCAGTGTAGTTGAATATTAGCCAAGTCTGAGTAAAAGCTAAGGGTCATTGCAAGTTCATAAGAATCGCAAGGCAAGCAGAAAAACAGTAACTCGTGCTGGCTGAAACCAGCTCCTTAGGTTTGAGATAAGGAGAAGCAAGGTTTCAGAAAACAACTCTATATATGGGAAAGGCATGTAGAAATTGGAGTGGGGGTCTGGAGATAGTACCACGACTCATAATGCTATTTGCTGTAACAGAAATGTGTACGTGCTAAGAATGTTATAAAATGCTGTGCAACCCTTTGTTCTAGGAGCTCTTGCCTTTAGCCGAGGCTCCCACACATGTGTGTACGGACAATAAACTGAGTTTATTGGAATAACCATTGGGTGTGGTTATTGAGTATATAGAATTTAAAGTAAAGTATATACAGTAAAGAAAATCTGCGACCACAGTTTTTTGGCGTAGTCGGCAGGATGGCTTCGCTTCTCCGTGTCGCGCTGTGATCGGACTACCAAGTCCCGGTCTCTGGGGAAGGTTGCCCCGGGGATTTTAGTCCCACCACAGAGACGTGACACCTAGAGCGGCGGCAGCCATCGCTGCCACTGTTCGTGCTAGGTGGCACCCAAAGTGCTAGGTTGGCACCCGACGCCAGGGACGCCCAGGTAAAAGTGTTAGGTTGACACTTTTGTGCACAGAAGAGGCGCCAGTAGATGGACTAACATGGGTAATAAAGGGGAAAACCGTAAATGAAATAGGAGTTGGCCCAGCAAAATGCATGGTGGAAAAGTATCGTGCCGACTCGGTCTGTCAAATAAGGAATGGAAAATGGACAGAGGGAGTTTTCCTCAGATAGGGACCTTCAGTATAGATGTGTTGACAGAGGCACGCCCCAGGCTCGAGGAATGGGAAAAGAGAAACAAAAGGGGACAGAGGGTAAAATGGCAAGCGTTTAGGATGTGGGAGAGAGAGGCGGGACGCAGATTTGAAAGCCAACAGAAGGGATTACTGGTAAAGGAGGAAGAGGGAAAATTGGGGAGACAAAGGAGGCAGTTCAGACATCACGATACCCCGCCACCATATTGGCCGCTCCCAATGGCTCCCCCGCCTCCCCCAGCGTGGGAGGCTGTGCGGGTGGCCCCGGCGGATAGTTCGGGGGGAGAGGCGGCTGCCGAAACTCTGGCACAAGGGGCTGGGGCTGTGCAGGTGGCCCAGGCAGATAGTTCAGGGGAGGAGGTGGCTGTTGAAACCCCGGTACAATTCAAAAAGGACAGGGTATGGACGCGCTTGGCTGCGCGTATGGACGCTCAGAGCGAAATGCCCAGCTCGTCCGAGAGGGACAATGCGGTGCATTCCATGGACAAGTCTGCAGATGTGACAGAGCAGTTACCTTTGGTAAGATATCCCAACCCAAACCCTGCAGGCGGGGAACGCTTATCGAAGTTGAACGGCCTTGGCACCCCGAGGAGTTGCGGAGGCTTTAAAAAGAAATACCAAAGCCCCATGAGAACATTGAAGAATATATAACAGAGCTTAAAACCTAATCGAAACTTACAAACTTTTGACAAAGGAGGCGGAAGAAGAGGCTGTGGCCAGCCTAAAGGGGCGGTGGGGGGAAGAAGTGTCCTGGAATCCGATACCCCCAGAGCTGGCCTAGCAGCCCATTTAAGTACAATTTGGGCCAAATTAAGGGAGGTGTACGTGGCCAAAGTAGATTGGGAAAAGATACGTGACGCCAGGCAAACGGAGGGGGAGACAGTAAGGGACTATCGAGAAAGACTGGAAGAGGTCTTCTGCCATTACTCTGGACTAAAACCAGAAAATCCAGCGTATGACAGCCAGCTAGCAATGGCTTTCTGTGCCGGGCTACTGGAGGCCATCCAGGCAGGGGTAAAAACAGTTTGCATCGGATGGGAGACGCAGTCCCTGAAGGAAATATTCAGGTATGCTGAGCATGTAGAAAGGCAAGCAAAGGGGGCAGAAAAGGCGGAAAAGAAAAAGCTGGAACAAGTGCAGTTAATGTATTATTCACAAGGTGGAGGACAGGATAATAGGGCTAGGGGCTGAAGCAGAGGACCCCCTCGACGGGAACAAGGGCCAGGGACGACTGCAGGATACCACCAGTCCCAGCCGCAACAGCCCTGCCCGACAAACAAGACAGGTTATGGACCCCACAACAAGAGGGCAGGGCATCGCCTGCTTTATGTCAAGAGAGGTCACATAGCCCGAACTTGCCCCAGAGTACAGAACCCACATTACGGTCAGCCAAAATCAGGGAATGAACGACAATGGCGCCCTCCACCACTGCTGCAACAGCAAGGACGACAATGGTCGGAGCCGTCGGGTCCAACCCGATGGGAACAGGGAGGACAATATGGAGGGGGCAGCTCGCAACATGCACAGTACTGGACGGATGACATGGGAAATAGCAGCTGATGGTTACAGGACCACTCGCTGATGGTACGGGTTTCAGCCACCCCGGCTGGAAGCCCTTTAATGAACTTGACAGTAATGGACACCTCTTTGACGTTTCTCATAGACACTGGAGCTTCTGTCTCGGTCATAAACAACAGGAATTGTTGCCACCCTTGTCTGGAAAACTGATAACGACTATCGGGCGCATCAGGAGTACCACAGAAGGAACAAATGACATTACCCTGCCGGTGAGTCTTGAAGTACATTATTGAAACACTCCTTTCTAAGCAGTTCAACTTGCCCAGTGAACCTAATGGGACGGGATCTCCTGGCAAAGGTAAGTGTCAAAATTCAGTGTACTTCTAAGGGGATGGTTATTGAAGCACCTACAGTGGGAATTTATGTTTGCGGTAAGGGAGGGGATTGGTTGTATAGCTGGGAACTTGTAGATTCAAATGATCAATGTTGGTTGGAGGGCTGGGTGGAAAATGTAACAAAAAGGAAATATGCAATTCACAGTTAATTTGCACTGTACTGCACACTATTCAGAGGGGGATAGGGATTATGATTATGAAAGTGGAGACTGGGGTAGGCAAGAAGTTGAACAATGGTTATGGGTAGAGGATTTGTATGTGGGACGGGACATGGTAGGGGCATCAGTGTCACTAACAGGGGAGCAGCGAGAAATGTTTAGGGTTACGGGCTCTCAACCACACATTTCTTTGCCAAAGAAACCTCAGTTCTGGTGGAAAGATTTAGGTCCCTGGATGTTAAAAATGGTGAAACTACAGGACTGGAAGGATGGGGAGGGGGGACAATTTTCAAAGGGAGGACAATGTAAAAAAATAAGTTTGAGGAGATGGGTACGAGCATGTGCTACAGAGAGGGAAGTGAATGTGCAAAGGGAATGGGAAAGGAAGATGGAGCAAGAGTCAGTCCCTGACTGGCTAGACCAAATACCAGAAGTGTTGTGGGCAACATCAAAATACGATGTGGGGTCAATGAAGGGAGCGCAGCCACTGATGGTAACACCAAAGGGTCCATACAGACCGAACTGCACCAGTACCGTTGGGGAGGAAGAAGAAGGAATTTCACCTGTGCATGCAGCATTAGTGGAAAGGGGTCATTGTTCCATGTCCAAGGCGGTGGTAAATACACCAATATTGCCAGTAAAAAGGAAATGGGGATTACCGCTTTGTACAAGATCTAAGGGCAGTGAATGAGGCAGTGCATGTAAGAACTCCAGTGGTACCGAACCCAGCAACTATCTTATCAGAAATCTCCCACACTGCCACACATTTTTCAGTGATCGATCTTGCAAATGCATTTTTTAGCATACCTGTAGACCCGGCTAGCCAGGAATGGTTTGCATTTACGTATAAGGGTCAAAAATGGACTTGGACTCGCATGCCGCAGGGCTATGCGGAGTCACCTGCTGTGTTTTCTGCTCAGATGCGAGAGAACTTGCAGGGGTTTGTTGCCCCACAGGGCAGCACCCTAATTCAGTACATAGATGATTTACTCCTTGCCAGCCCTTCCAGGGAAGCAAGTGAGGAGGACACTAGAGCTCTGCTGATTTTTCTAGCCCAAAATGGACATAAAGTCTCAAAGAGTAAACTGCAACTGTGTGCTACTAAGGTACATTACTTAGGTCACATACTCTCTGCAGAGGGAAGGCAGTTAGATCCCAAACGCATTCAAGCAATTACTGAATGGCCCCGTCCTGTAACTAAGCAGCAAATGATGTCATTCCTAGGAATGGCAGGTTACTGTCATGCCTGGATAATGGATTATGCCTACATCATCCAGCCATTACATGACGAATCTCACGCACAAAATGAATATGACAGATGAAGTGCAGTGGTCCCTCGGTTAGAAACATCATTCGCCAAAGTAAAGAAGTACTGGCCAGCACTCCATGTTTGGGACTCCCAAACTATGAGAAAGCTTTTAACCTGTTTGTAAATGGTCAAAGGGGTTACATGTCTGCAGTGTTGACACAGGATCATGGGGGGGGCCAGAGGCCAATTGCTTATTATTCAAAACGGTTGGATTCGGTAGTGGCAGGTATGGTCTCCTGCCTACAGTCCGTGGCGGCAGCCACGGAGGCAGTATTGTCTTGTGTGGATCTGGTGGGATTTTGCCCCCTTACTGTGCATGTACCCCACGCAGTGCAAGCTATATTGTTACAAGCTCGCACAGCTCATCTGACCCTGGCGAGAGTTTTGCAGTACCAGAATGTACTGCTCACAATGTCAAACATTACTCTCAAGTGTTGCATCACCTTGAATCCGGCAACCTTGTTGCCCTCCCCCGACGACGGCGAACAGCATGACTGTGGACAGGTAATTGACTGTGACAGTAAACCTAGACCAGATATAACAGATGTAGCTCTAACAAATGCAGAAGTGGAATATTTTGTGGATGGCTCAGCTTTTAAGGACCTTAAGGGGGTGACTAGAGTTGGTTATGCAGTATGTACTGTATCTGAGGTAATAGAGAGCAGTTCATTGCCATCCAATTTCTCTGCCCAGGCTGCAGAGTTGGTAGCCCTGACGAGGGCTTGCATGCTTGTGCAAGGGAAGACAGTAAATGTGTACACAGACAGCCGGTATGCCTTTGGTGTGGCACATGACTTTGGGACATTATGGAAGCATAGAGGTTTTCTTACGGCTACGGGTAAGCCTATTGCGCATGCGAAATTAGTAAAAGATTTACTGTTTGCTATCCAACTACCTAGAGCTTTGGCAATTGTAAAATGTGCAGCGCACACGTCTAACAAAGACTTTGTCTCCACAGGTAACGCTGTAGCGGATGCCGCAGCAAAGGCAGCGGCTCAGTCAATGAGTGCTTCCATCTACCAGTTAACTGTTGTAAATAGTGAAACCTGTAACTTGTTTTCTCCACAGGATTTAGTGGCGCTCCAGCGTAATGGTACAGAGGCAGAAAAGCGCCATTGGAAACAGCAGTGTGTATTTGATTCTGATTTAAAAGTGTGGGTGTCTGGGGATGGGAGACCATGCTTACCGGGATCGGTATTTCTGTATTTGGCAAAATTGGCTCATGGAGCCGATCATGTTTCAAAGATGGGCATGGTAGATTTTGCAAATAAATATTGGTACGTTGTTGGATTTACTAGCTATGCTGAAGTGTTTTGTAGCAAGTGTGTGATTTGCATGCAGTACAATGTGGGCAGAGGACAGCACCTAACCCCTCTGCCCACCCAATTCCTGCTGGTCCATTTGAGCATGTTATGATGGACTTTATAGAGCTTCACATTGCCAAGGCTATAAATATTGTTAGTCATTGTAGATATGTTCTCAAAGTGGGTAGAGGCATTTCCAACTCGCAGGGCGACTGCATGTGCTGTGGTAAAGGCTTTAATTCGAGAAATTATCCTTCGCTGGGGATTGCCCAGCTGCTTGTCATGCTATAATGGATCGCAAACGAAGTGATAAAATCATTGTGTGAGGCCTTGCAGGTGGACCTCCGCATGCACTGCGCTTACCATCCCCAATCGGGTGGGGCAGTGGAGAGAGCAAACCAGACTCTAAAACTCAAAATAACAAAATCATGGCAGAGACCAGTCTAACTTGGCGACTGCTTTGTCTCTGCCCTCATGGCTATGAGGGAGCGGGTGGGGCGCCTTGGTCTCTCCCCATGAAATCTTACTAGGACGGCCATTGCGAATGCCAAATGCCCCTTACCCACAAAGTCGAATCACCCTGCATGGAGTGGATGAGGAATGGTTACTTATTGTTTATCCCTTAATGGTGTCTTGAGGTCTTTTATCCTAGGGTCAAGGCAGCTTTGCCAGTGCCTACTGAGACACCCCTGCATCAGATTCAGCCTGGTGATTTTGTTCTGGTGAAGGACTTCGAAGAAAAAGATGGAGTTCTCCAAGGTGGCGGTCTGCACTAAGTCCTGTTGACAACGGCTACAGCAGTAAAGGTTGCAGAAAGGGAGACATGGATTCACGCATCACATTGCCGGCTGGTGAGAGCGGATCTGTCCGAGACCGTCACGAGCGAAGGGGATTAATGTTAAAGGACTTACTGTTTTTGTAACCATTGTATTGGTGGGGTTTTTGCAACAGACTTTACGTACTCCTTTAATGAGAAGCATCAAGAGTGCAGAGCCCCTGCATTGTGCAAATACTTGGTGGACTTTAATGAAGTTGCATGCAGAAAATATTAATCTGTCTGATTGTTATGTGTGTGCCCCTCCCCCTGCTTCGGCAAAGGTTGGGCTCCATCTATACCCAGAACCCCTCCCTCAAAATGATACTACATTACTCTACCAGACTCTGACATTGGTTTCTTGGCACGAGCCGACAGACAGTACCTATAAAAAACTGGGTCCTTGGGTAGATCGTGTCCTTAGTAATGTGACTGTATTTGCAGGAAGGCCCTTCATCACGTGGTATACGCCAGCACGCCCCAACACAACTGGTGAGCTCTTGCACATATGGCCCGGTTCCAAGGTCCCAGCCAGTGACTTGTCTCTGTAGCAGTGAGGTGGGGTTCAGGAGTTGGGCTCATCCAATTGTACTACTACTGTTGCTATAACTGATCTACAAATTTGGAGGACCAGGATATCATCATTCCTTTTGGGACTTTAACTGGTTTATACTGGGTATGTGGAAGTAAGGCTTATACATTCCTGCCCTCACAGTGGGCTGGATGCTGTTACTTGCTACATTGCACCCAGTAGTGCGGACTTTCCAGATAATTAACATTAACAACCACACTATCAGGGTTAAATGAAACCTAGGTAGACCTGTTCCACCTGAATCCATTCGTATACCCTGGTATGAGAAATTTGGAGCTGGATGTTTCCTTGTGGGGTAGTGCAGGCAATGCACTACATAGATCAGTTAAGTTATGAAATTGAAACTCTTATAAACAGTACAAAACAGAATTGCTTTAGTAAATGCTGAAATCACGAGCCACCAGATTAATGGCCTTGCAAAATAGAGCAGCCCTAGACTACCTCCTAGCTGCCCAGGGTGGGGTATGCGCTGTCATTGGTGAAGAATGTTGTACATATATTCCTGATAATTCAGACGCCCTAGATCATGTCCTGCAAGGGTGCAGCAGTTGCAGGATCGAGTTTTGAGTGAACATGCACCTGTGGGGAAAGGCTGGGACCCCTGGTCCTGGTTTTCTAGCATCTTTGGTGACTGGGGAGCCACCCTGTTGCACTGGGTTGCAGTGGCTCTCCTTATTCTATTGGCCATTTGGCTTGTGGTCACCATTCTGAAAGCGTGCATTTTTCGCTTGTGTTCTTCGAACATGCCCATCTCTGCCCAAATGCCCCTGATTGATTACCAAAAGAATCTTTTCCCCGAAGAACCCCCATTTCCTTTTGCACACATAGATGACCTTACTAAGATTTAGTTGAGGCAGAGCCTCAAAAGGGGGGAGTGTGGAAGAATTTCCTTTTTTATATATCTCTCTCTTATACATACATATAGAGTGGATTCATGCATACATAAAGTAAAGTATGTTACAGTGTATTATAGTGTAGAGCTGCCAGTGTAGTTGAATATTAGCCAAGTCTGAGTAAAAGCTAAGGGTCATTGCAAGTTCATAAGAATCGCAAGGCAAGCAGAAAAACAGTAACTCGTTGCTGGCTGAAACCAGCTCCTTAGGTTTGAGATAAGGAGAAGCAAGGTTTCAGAAAAACAACTCTATATATGGGAAAGGCATGTAGAAATTGGAGTGGGGGTCTGGAGATAGTACCATGTCTCATAATGCTATTTGCTGTAACAGAAATGTGTACGTGCTAAGAATGTTATAAAATGCTATGTAACCCTTTGTTCTAGGAGCTCTTGCCTTTAGCCGAGGCTCCCACACATGTGTGTATGGACAATAAACTGAGTTTATTGGAATAACCATTGGGTGTGGTTATTGAGTATATAGAATTTAAGGTAAAGTAAATACAGTAAAGAAAATCTGCGACCACAGGTCTCTCCATAGATTTGTTAGGCAGTAAAGACATGACCGAGTTTAAGGATAAAGTAGACAAACATTTTTCAATTCATGCATATGATTACCCCCTTATGTAAAAGGGGCATGCTTTCAATAGGCTCTCAGGCCTCATCGAGCTCATAAAGATCTACAAGAACTGTGAGAATGTCATCCCAGATAAGGACATGGATGCAGACACCCATCATCAAAACCACACTGGATGGAGAAGAAAAATGGTTTGACATTATACAAGATAAGTAAATGCAGCACATTGTATGGCTGACTTTACCAGTACACATACAAACTACTATTACCTGTGTGCTAACACACAGATATCACTGTTGTTTGGATAAGGAGGATACTGATGATAATATGGAGGGTCCTAGGGACCTATCTAAGGAACATGATAATATAGATTCCCAGGATATTTTAAGTCAAACAGTTACTCAGCAGTGAGTACCCATGTACTGTATTTTTTTTATTTTTATTTATTTATCAAGTCTAGGATTACAAATACATTTGAGCCTTGGCTCTTTTACAAAGGTTTCACGTCAGAGAAATACAAATAATGGGGAACATCAAGACAGACATTACAACAATGTGGACATTGCAAACAGAGTACAGATTAATACAATTCAAGGGTAGCATTGTAAGCAAGGCAGCCAGCGGCTTTTTTCAGAGAAAATAGACAACAGATAAGAAGTGCCAGAGTCATAGGGAGAAGGAAGGGGGGACAAGGAATGTAGGAAGGGTGGAGATAGGGTGAAAAGTGCAGCATTGGGTATACCAAGATGTGAGGGTAGAATCCAGTGAGGAGGGGAGGGGGGACATGCAATGACACAGTAGTGCTATGTATTGATGGTGATGGTCCACACTCTCTTCCAAAGATGATAGAGATTCCATCACTGACCAAAAGTGTAGATCTATTGGAGGACACCACAGTGAGGAGAACCCAGCCAACAAGACCAGCTGACCTCAATTCTAACTTAAACAAAACCAACCAAATGCTACTCAGCCGTAAAGCCTGCCACTGCAAGGAAGCCCCAGCATCCTAATAAAAAGAAAAAAAAGAAGTTCTTATCCAGTTCCAGTAAGCAATCACACCATTTCCTTGGCCACACAGATCCACAAAACATTCTAGCACTTTGAGGGGCTCTGCTTCTTTGTAGTTATTCTTTTTATTTAAGTTTTCAAGAACATAAGTGCAAGAAATCCAGTCCATTGACAAGCCTTATACTGTTAATACATAGAACCAGCATAAATCACAGCATCCGAATGATAAAATAATTAACAGCTATCTGAAAAAAAGAACTGTGTGCTATTTGTAAAGAGAGTAATATAATAAGGTAAATAAAACCAGACTGTGTTCCTTTAACAACAATAAACTAAGACCTAAAGGGCAATATCACACCTAGGGTGATAACAAGATACAACAAAACCTTATAAGAGAAAATAAACTATTTACATCCCAACTGTCAGCTTACATGGATGATTTTGTCTGGCTGTGCCATCCTTCCTTCCAAGTGCCTGTCTCCACTGAGGGTATGAAATCAGGGGGCCTGCTTAATGTTGAACACATGAGCCCATGGTCCTTTCTGAGCTCTAAGGCTGCTATAGGATAGGGACATGAAGAGAGTCAGTCTATGTGTAGGTATTTCAGCCAATACCCTGTTTTTTTGGTGACCGAGAAATTGTGTTCCCTAAGTATGATATACCTATGCAATATAGGAAAGAGTTCTAAACCAAGTAATACTTTGCCAGTGTATTGCTACTAAGATGTGCTAGACATTCATACTTTGCCAGGAATACTATACTGTTGAGGAGCACAGAAATAGTGGGTGGTTTCTAAGCGCCCCATTTCCATACTGTCTTGCATTTGGCTTCTGTTGACATGGCTAACACCCAGTGTAGCAGGATGGCTTGTAGGTGTTGAGCTGGTTCTGGTGAACCAAGGACTAGAAGTTCTGAGTACATAGACATAGGAATAGATTGAGCCAACACCTGACTGAGATATTGTGTGACCTGCTTCCACTAGGGTTGGACTTTAGGGCATTGCCAAAGAATATGGTTGAGGTCTCTGCTTGGGGGTACACAACACCAACAATCTGGATGATGTGTAAGATGAGCAGCATGTAGCACTAAGTGAGTTTGATCCCAATGGTGCAATATCTTGTTTTGTATCAATCTGGTTTTTGGGTCCTGTGACTGTGCGGGCTAACTCCCAGCAGGAGGAGCAATCTATGTCTGAGGTGGATCTCCCTAGATTAGCTGCCCACAGTACTGTGTAGCTGGTCAGGTACAGAGTCCCTGAAGTGTTGATAAAATAGTCCAACTCTCTCCTTGGGTTGCTTGAACCACTGTAGCATTGGTTGTTGAGTGACAGCTTTGTCTATTAGTTTCAGATGCCTAAGATGTGTCTCTGCTACACTTCTTATTTTCAGGACGTGCCAGAAGTCTTTCTTAGTTAGCTGATACCTAGTTGAAAGTCCCTGAAATAAGCCCATCATCATAGTGACTGGGATTAACAAGTTAGAAATATTTATTTTTTTGAGGCACCCCCTATTTGTCCTCCCATCTGCCCCACCTGCAGCCCCATGCCCAGGCTTTCCACCCTGGGTGGGTCTACCAGGTGGCTCCCCCTCCCAATTGACACTGTAGGCAAGCCCCAGATTACCTCATGGGTCAGGACCATGAGAGTGGGACCCCCCTGGCGTGTGTGGGAGGCAGTGGACAGCAGAGTGGAGTGGATTGTCATGCTGGGGATTGGCATGTTTTGCTGCTTGCTTCCCCCAGGGGCAGGGATGTGCAATGATGTTCAGTGTCTGCCCCACCCCCTTAATGTACTGGCACTGGTTGCAGTGGTTCCCCCAGCCTCCACCAGGGATCTGTAAAGCACTGGACACTCTTCCTAGCTCTCTCCCCAGAGAAGGAGAGAAGTCCCCAGGATGCTCGATATTTCTTCCCTGGCCATCCCTCCACCTCCCAGGTACATTCGTGAACCTGGGTCATCGGCATCACAAGCAAAAATCTGATGAGCCAGCAGGCCGGCTGTCTTCAAGTTGCAAATCTTGTAGATTCCCTTATTGGGCCAGGAGCTTCAGTGTGAATTATGATTCACTCTACATATGGTGGTGATGTCCAGGGCCACTGGGAAATTGTAGAATTTTTTAGCAGATTTTGTGGGGATTTTGCAGGACTATGCATGTATTTTGCGGGGATTTTGCTGGCTGCTGGGCACACATTTTCCTTTGTGAGGTACAAGTATGGGGTTCTCAATTTCAATTGCTTTGTGATGCATATCAAAGTCAGCCATCAAAGAGGTATATGTTTTTGTAAAAAAAAAAAAAACACAGACACACACAAAGGGTATAAATCTTCATTAAAACACCCACGTCTGATCAAAAAACAATATACCTTATAACAGTAGCATCATTTTCAAAGCAGTACCACCACCACCTCTAATAATTCAAACAATAAACATTATTCATATTCTACAGTAAAAGTATTCTACAATGAAAGTATAGTACCACCACCAGCATCACCAACACCACACCAGATCGTCAAGAATGAGCAGCAACGGTTATCCAACTAACATCTTTAAAATTTCTTATTGTACTTCAACATAAGAAGTAATCTAGTGTTGTCATCTGTCAAACTTCTCTGATTGTCTTTTAAAATGTCTGTGTACAGTGAAAAAGTCTGTTCAACATCTGCTGTGCTTATGGGAAGCCAGATATACCTTTTTGCCACAGCAGCAAGATGTGGAAGTGTAAGTAGTATATGTGTATACTAACGGTCAAAAAATTTGATTGCTGGATATTGCGTAATGTCCCATCCCTTCCACTTCTGATGTGTGCCAGAAATTACGCAATGCCCCACCCCTTCTGCTTCCCATGTGCAGTGGAAATTATGCAACTTCCTGCCCCTTCCATGTGTGCCAGATATAATGCACCCCTCCCCACCCCATTTTCATACCTTTGTGCACCAGATATGACACAGCCCCCCTCTTCCATATTGTGATGCTGCTACGGGTGGAGTGAAGATTATCATGTTTGGGCTTGCCCAGGACATGTCAGATGCCGTTTGCACATTTTAGTAAGTAAGCAAGTAAAATTGTATTTATAAAAAGTGCCCTTTAAATGCTCAGAGCGCTTTTACAATCAAACTACAAACAATACAATAAACATATTAAAATACAAACTATAAATTAATAAAATGATTTTTATGCCAGTATGCTTTATATCGATATTGAATGCCTACAGCTGATGTTTCCTTACAGTTTTTATATTTTTATTTTGTCACAACCTAAATGGCTTATAGTAGTTCAGTTATGTTTTCCCTGTTCATTTTATTTCTATTTTTAATAAATGGGGTAAAGCCTCTGATCAGATGCTGCCTTTACACTATTTAAACAATTTTTACTGTTTCATATTTTAAGTTTGTCAATGCCTAAAAGTCTTATTGTGGTTTAGTTAAGTTCTTCCCTGCACATTTTATTTTTTATAAATTAAGAGGTCCTTCTTTATATAACCATCAGTCCCCACACTCCCAAATGCAAACTGTTTTTAGTGTGTAATGTATCCTTCATTATTTTACATTTAAAAAATAGTTACACACATTGTTTAAGCAATTCTCTTTTTACAGTAAAAGACAGGAATTGTTTTGTGGGTTATCAGAAAGTACACATCTTTATGACATGCTTTTAGGTGTATGCTAATATTTATTTTATGTAAAACTATAACATGTTTTTTTTTAAATGTAAAGGTCTTGAAATAAAGTAATTCAAAAGACAATATTTCAAGACCTGAATTTAAAACTCAAATTATGGTGGTTTGGTGGGCATATGTCAAGCCTAAAATTTATCAGGTAAAGTTATCTGTTATGCCTTGTGAAACACAGGGCTGTCCACTGTTGCTTGGAGCTTACGTTTGGGTGAAACCTGTTGTGTCCAAACTGATAGGAGAGGACTCCTGACCAGTTTAAACCATTACCACTTTATCTATAACTGCACAGTAAAGTCTTCCTCTCTTCACAAGAATAACAACTGTGCTGGCTTAAGATATTCCTTAGGCCTATTTGACCATTAGAGTGGTCACAGACGCACACACACACACACACACACACACACACACACACACATATACACTCACATCTGGAAAACTGTGACCAGCTGAATTATGAGCATCTCTAGCACGTCAATTAATTTAGCTTTGCAGGCAAAGTTATTACATTTATAAGCAATAAAATGTTACAATGACAGTGTCTCTTTTGTTATGCAGCATGATGGTTATTCTAAAATTAATCTATACAATAAACCCTACTGTAAATGTTTTTCTAGTGGAGAAACCCCCCCCCCCACACACACACACACCTTTAAGTTTGCGCTTTAACATTTGTAAACATGTATTAGAAGTGTTACATTATATCATAGTTTTATTTCTGGTTCTTAATAATTTAGTTTTAAAACATCCCCGCTTAATGTTTTTTTTCCCATTTAAACAAAGGTCTCCATTCATTTTAATTGAAAGAAGTTTGGTTTAATTTATCTGCTTGTGTTTCACGCAGTTTGTGTGTTAACATTTGTAAATATGTGTTGTATCATATCATAGTTTTATTTCAGATCATAACTGTTTTAAACCATTTTCTTTTAAAATACTGTATATTTGTGCTTCTACTGGCCAAGACCACCCCCAAGTATTTAAATGTAATGATTACTAATCAATGAGTCTTCTAGCCCCTCATTGGTCTACGTTACACTGGTTCTCGGTTTCTGCCCATGCCTGGGGGCATGTTTAGATCCTTTGTTCCTTATAAAAGTTGATGCATCAGCTCACAACGTCCTGTTCATAGCCAGTGAACCAGTGTCGGTATGACTTTTGAATAGTTTACATTTTTAAAAACTCTTGTGGCATAGATTTTAAAATGGCTAATTATTCTGCAAAACAGCTTTCTCAGGTTGGCTTTCATGATCTTGATTTAGAATAAAAAGCATCAAAAGGGATGCATTGCTGGGGGATTACCTCCAGAAGGAGGGAAGTGATACTCCCTCTACATAACTGCTTGGTGAGGCCACACCTCGAGTACTGCGTGCAGGTTTGGAGGCCACACTTAAAGAGAGACATTAAACTCCTGGAGAGGGTCCAGAGGAGGGCAACCAAAATGATTTGGGGCTTGGGAGAGAAGGACCTATGGGGAGAGGCTCGAAGAGCTAAATATGTACACACTGGAAGAGAGAAGGGAACGGGGGACATGATAGAGGTCTTCAAGTACATGAAGGGGTAAATGGGGAGGAGCAGTCAGGGTGCTTCGAAGGAAGGAGGGGGGCAACTAGAGGGCATGGGTGGAAGCTGGAGGGGGAGGATTCAGGGGAGAAAGGAGGAGGTGCTACTTCACTGAGAGCATGGTGGAGCCATGGAATGCACTGCCAGGGGGGGCTGGTGGAGGCAGAGACGGTGGATGGGTTCAAGAGGGGGTGGGACAGGTACAGGGGAAGGGTTCTGGAAGCAAAATTCAGTGCAGTGAGAATATCCGGAACTGGGAAGGGAGAAGTCAGAGAAGGCGAGGGGGGCAGCAAGGTCAGCTCCCAGGGTGGGTGCTGACCAAATGAGCAGACATGAAAGACCATTAGGCCTATTCTGCTGGCATTTTAGTATGTTAATATGTTATATGTTACATGGTGGCAAGTGCATTTAATCTGTTCTTGTTTAATATTTTAAGTGGGAAGAATGAAATTTATTAAACTATAATACAGCTTTTTATAATGTAGGTTTGCCAGCCCTGTCTATATCAAGCAATCATCCTACAGTGCCTCCTACACCTTTACATGGTATGTCAAATTAAGTTTTTCAAACATGTTATTAGCATTTAAATGTTATAATTGTGTGTATATGGGGGGCAATGTTATAGTTTTATTTTTTTGCCAGTGTTGCAACACTTGTGAATAGTAATGTATTTACTTTAAAATGTTTTGCTGTTCATCATACAGAGAACCACAGTCTATTTTACAGCTGTAAATATGACTAGCAATAAGATGTTATGCTTTACCATTTGTGCATGTATAACTATCGCTGTATATTGTGAGCCCGGGTTTTAAACCTCTAACAAACTGGTTTATTAAAGGTCTGAACTTTGTAGAAAGATGTTTAAAATTTTGCTGCTAAAACATAAAAAGCTGCTAAAGTTTGCTCTTTAATATGTAAAACTGTAAAAATAAATTAACAGCTGTATATGCAGTAATCAGTGCTGACTTATAAACTGTTTTTATTTTTGTAATAGAAACGGAGCAACCGGGGCCATCATCCAAAACTACAACACTAAGGAATGAGAACCAAAAAGCAGGTATGTTGTAGCTAAAGTAATCAAATTTGTGGTACTACATTACCAAAAGTGTTTACAGTTTTTTATAATGCAGGTTAATAATGGAGCAGATGTGTTGTAGATTGTAAATTAGTTATGGTGCTTTTTTGTGAATTTAATAAGCCTCCTTGTAAGAAATAGTATACTATATAGCCACATGTTTCTAAAGTATACATTAAGAAGATCTGGTGTGAGTGACAATGCCCTCTATATATTTTCCTGTTATTTATAGTTTTAAATCAAGGATGTTTAATGCAGCAAATTATTTAATATGCCTACATGTTGCATATTTTTATTGAGGGCACCAATCAACTAAAACAGATCAAAATACAATAAAGGAAATGTATATCTGTCATGAAATGTACCTAACATATAATCAGCCTGCAAAATACAGTACTATTATAAAGCTGCAAGCATTACAAGGCCTATATATTTATGTATTTTTTATTTAATGTTTTATAGATATCCTCTATATAAGCCTCTAGAAGCAGTATTTCCAAAGCATGCAAGATGCCACCACACACATTCAAGGTTATCTAGACAGAAAAAGAGTTTTCCTGACCAGACAAGACTACTGCTACTTCCAGTGCCTGCTCCCCCAACAGCAAACAAAAGGGATGAGGGCTGTATGAAAATGTGTTCAGCCCTAACCCGAGAATCTTTATGGACAGGCCAACCACCCCCCACAAACAGTAATGAAAAATTTGAACACCATTGCAGTATAGGTATTGGGGGTAAACACTGCTGCAAACATAACAATAAGCAAACACAAACACCTGTAGCATTAACCAGAGCCCCTGATAGTGTATCTGCAGAGCTGTCACACATTAAATCACCTGCTGTGTGTGTGACTAAAGCTGACCCTGTAATTATGCCTTTAACTTTGAACCCCCAAAAAGTGTCACCACATGTGCAAAACTCAACTGGTGGCACCCTTGTATATACATATAATTATAATTTAGATCCTTTTTGCATACCTGTAGTGGTTTCTTCACAATGTGACATAGGCCCCTGGTTGCAGATTAACATTTGAAATTTTTAAGAACACATTTAGGGGGATCAGCTTCACAAAAACAAAACCATCATAATACAAGATGTTAAACTATAAATATGCATTTTTGCAGTTAAGTACCAGAAATGGTGAGCACTAAAAAACTAATAAAAAAGTTAGCCCGTAGTGGTGCAAACACTTCTACTATATGAAATAACTGTAACAAAATCATTGATAAAATTATACAAGGTGTGGACATCATTAGAAACACTAGGTGTAATACAGTGAATCAGTATATTATGTGTAGAATTCGAAAGGCTAAAAAAATATTGTCTACCAGTAACAAAATGGAGCAGCATCAGGTATCCCTGAAAAAGCACAGGGCACCACCACAGAACAATGTGGTATCTGCATCTGCCACACCATGCTGTGTGCATGATTGTTGTGCAAGTTCCCCATGTAGAAAATATCCTGAGTGTCGAAGTAGTGAGTGTGAAACTGAATGTTGTATGTGTGAACAATGTAGGTGGGGGCAATGTGATACTTCTCATATGCACACAGATTTGATAGAAAGTGAATATTTTATGAGTCCTGCACAAAATAGCACCCCTGAAGACCTACAGATAGGGGGGTGGTGCCATACCAAGCCATGAAGAAGACAATTGTATTCAGGAGGGTCAGCAGTTAATGGAAGAGGGTCTAGCAGAACCTGTCTATTTAGAATTAATAAATGAATATGAAGTACCCAGAAATAATTTCAACGGTGTTGAGTGTCACCAGCAGTTTTGCTTTGCCAATCTAGACAGTATAACATCTATAGATGAATACTATTCTGCCATCCATACAGCTGTGCTGCAGTTGTTGGACAGAATAAGACCTACTTTAGGTAGTAACGATTTTGTACAGCTACACTTGGATTGTGTTAGTTTAAATGACCCTGTGTTTTCATTATGTAGAAATGCCCAGGAGTTAAATGCTGATGAATCTTTAGAGCTCATTGCAAATTTATTAAACAGCAAGATGGAGTTGTGTGCTATTGAGACATTAATGTTGGTAGTTACAGTTGTGAGAAATGTGCTTGGGGGAGTTTTCAGAGGTGTTAGAAGTGTCTTATCTAACCATATTGTCAAGCAGAAAGCAAGGCATCTAGTTAATTTGGTAAATCAAAATAATGCATTATGCTTTTCCAGGAGTGTAGTGGCTTTGCTGCACCCTCAACTAGTTGACCAACAGATATTAGCAAAAGCTAAAGATTTACAGAGCAGGGTAGGGTTGTCAGAACAAATAATGGTAGATTTGAGCCCTACACATCTATTTGAGGCAGAGCTAAATGTGGTCATCTTCGTTTTTTTCATGAACAAAGCTGGTGCATGGCAGAGGTTTCTTTCATCTCCTAATAAATGGGCACAATCTGTATTTATTCTTTTACATGAAAACCATTACTATGGTATTAAAAACCTCAAAGGCTTTTTGGGGCCAGAAATGTATGTGAGCACTGTAATGCCCTTTTTTCACACAAAGGTTCACACACCTGCTCTAACATGTGCTATGCATGCAGATCATTTGGTTGTAGTAAAGTACAAAGTGAGGTGGTACAGTGCCCTGACTGTCGTAAATACTGTAGCTCCACAGACTGCTACGGATGGCATAAACTGGCATACCCCAATTGTCATTTGTCTAAATTGTGTGCATCATGTGGAAAACCTCATGGTGAGAACCATATATCTGTCTTTAGCCAAAGTGCCATAATTGTCTTACAGCTGTACACCCTTTTGAAACTCACTTATGTTACGTCCAGCCCTTAAAGTCACCACCTTGTTCAGCTAGTTATGTATATTATGGTTTTGAATACATGCAAGATGTCAGCGCAGGTGACTCTAGAAATATTTCAAATTATATCTATGCCCTTGAAAGAGGTCGAAAGTGGGAGTCTGAAGGCACTAACTGTGTTGCCCAATTTGTAAAAAAGTTTATCCAAAAAGGGTTTCAGGGGTACACTTTCATAGCTCACAATTCAAAGTGGTATGATGGCCACTTTATTTTAAACCAGCCTGTAAAAGAAATAATGGAAGTAGAGTTATTGACTCAGGGAAGTGAGTTGAAGTCAGATGAGCTGGCAACCTGAACCACCAGAGGGAGCTTGAGGTGATCGACTGATGACGCGTGCCCTTGTTTGTGGAGTAGACATTGGTAGCAGGGCCACACAGCTAGTTTTATTATTTGAAAAGGTATGCTACCAGTTGCTGGAAAAGTGTTGCTTTTCCAGACCAACTTATTTGTCAGAAAATTCCCTCATTTCAGTTGTTTTTCTCTGTCCTTTCCCCTCTGTTTAGGAGAAAAATGCCTTGGACTAGGCAATGGGTGAGACAGAGGTGGAAGAGACTGGTCGGATGGCCTGGGATTGAGAGTGGAGATAGAGCCAGCTGAGGGATCACACTGGGCTTGATAACTAAAGCAGAGAGTTAATGGATTAGGAGAGACGCTGTATACTTGTGGCTGCTACTCTTGACTGATTTAAGAAGCTCCAGCTTACAGCTGCTTCTTCTACTGCTACAGCCTCTGCTACTGCTGCCATCTGGTTTTAGAGACTGAAACCCTTTTAGATATGATTTAGATAACAGATATGATCTGAAAGCCTCTGATAAAGACAGTACTGTTTTTTTTTTTACTTTTATAACCTTTTGTCCTATTAGCCTTTTCTTCTGCAGTGTAGATTTTTAGAGTTTTTAGATCTTAAAGGTGTTAGGTCTTTCAGTTTGTTTTTCTCTTGAGTTCAAGTCTGAGTTAGAGGTCTTGTTTTTACCTTTCTTTTTAAACTTATATTTTACTCTTTAGTCTTTAGCCTATATCTAGTCTATATTACATAACCCAGAAATTCTGTTACCGTGCCAGGTTGCTGAATATGTGGATGGTATTTGGAGGACTCAGGGAGTTGACTGACTGATAGTACGAGTGAGACGGTTTCTGTTTCTCTGTGCATTTGAATGATTAGAGGTTGTGTTTATGTCTTACCGCTAAGCTGCCTTTTTAGTTTAGTTCACTCTTTTTGCTATGATTGCTTCCTGATCTCTTTCTGACTGGGTATCCTAAAAGGCGATTAATTTATAGCTCTGCTGCACAATGATTGTGTTCATCTCTGGTTCTGGCAGGTTGAAGATAAATCTTTTGCTGTTAAAAGAGAGTAAACTTGCTGTCCTCTCATCAGTTAGCGAGAAGTCTTTGTCCTGTCGTTCCATTTTGGAAAGCAAGTTTAAAACAGTTTAAACAGTTTAAACCAGCTTTTTTTTCTGAAGCTTAAGCTCTTCCGCAGTGCCTTTTTGCAGTACCTGTTCCTTTTGCCATCTCAGTGTTGCAATTATTGTGCATCTACCAGACGCTAAAGAAAAAGTTTGGATGTCTGAACTGATTTGACTGAATTGATTGAATTGACCAAGGTGTGTGGGTCTTTATCAATCCCTTTTCACCTAGCCTTAGTGTCTGACATTTCTTGTTCACTCTGGCCTCTCCACAAAAGATCTGCAAGCACAACTGCACCTTTTAAAATATTTTCCTCCTTTTATTAGATTATTTATAGAATTCTTTTTTGATATTGGGGAACCTGGACACATTTACTCACACACAGTGCTAGAAGGCATTCTTGTTACATTCAGTTCTAAGGACTGCTCCAATTTTGCTTTAAGCTCTGCATTTGTGATGAAATTGTGATGTCGACTGTAGTTTTTTGATGAGAGCTCAAATGGACTTTTCAGCTGATCTGACTCTACATTGCTTATAAAAACTCTATGAAATTTATATATATATATATATATATATATATATATATATATATATACACATATTTAGCCTTATTTACCTCTGTTTAGTGCATTCAGTGTACTTTCAGTATCTAATACTGCATAGTAATAGATTTTATGCATACTCTGTTCTCAAGAAGGGAGTATACTAGGTCCTCACAGATATATATATAATGAGAATGAGAAGTAAGGGGGACTTGGGGATGCAAACAAATAGGAGGAACAAAGATGAGCATGATAAATCATCTATAAACCAAAATGGAAGAAAAAAAGGGAAGAAGTTAGTAAAAGTAGTACTGCTAGAGAAGGCATGAAACTAAAAAATCAGAAAATTTACAACAGGAGAAAACAGTTTTGGAAGAAGTAAAGCATTATCTAAAAGGTCAGTCACTCATAACAAAACATTTCCAAAGGGAAGTGCTTTTAGAGCACAGTTCAACTCCCATTATAGACTTGACAAAGAAACAAGAAACCACGACCAAATGCTATGAACAATCCCCAGATTTGGTATTTGAATCAAGCATAGATAGCAATGCGGGGTTGGGGGGGTAATAGATCTAAGTATCCTAAAATTGTTGATCCTACTTACACCAGAAATGCGGATTTTGCCAAATAAACGTAACGTACAAAATGAAAGTATCTATGTGCAAACAGTGCTAAATGGTAGCTACCAGCAACTGCCTGGCGACTACTCACAGCAAGGAGGGGGGGACGGCTCAGAGGTAATGTGAGGAAGCATTTCTTCACAGATAGGGCTGTGGATGCATGGAACAGCCTCCCTGAGGAGGTCATGGAATCAAGAACAGTGGGGGAATTCAAGAATGCATGGGACAGGCATAAGGCAGTCCTAGTGGGGGGTAGCAGGAAGTAAGCTGTTGGTTAACTAGGATCTGCAGCTTATCTGTTAGGTAGGAGAATGGGTAGACTAGGTGGGCCAAGCGGTCCTTATCTGCTGTCAAATTCTATGTTTCTATGTTTCTATGTAAGGACACTCAGGAGCAAGGGACAAAGAATTAAAGCAAATAAGAGAGGAGTTGCATAACACAATAGTTGGGCTCAAGGATCTGATGGGGACCATAGATGAAGAACAGTCACAGTATGAGAGTAAACCATTTGTCTATAATCATTTTCTGGACAATGATTTGGCAGAGGTACTTAGACATCCACACATCGCTAACATCACCCTCGTGGAACAGCTGATACTCATTAAGAGTGAACTGACTACAATAAAATCTGAAGTGTCCTATAATATGAAACAAATAGAAATATTACTTCAGGATGACAGACAAGAAACAAGTAAGGGTCAGAGTGAGGGCGAGGTCTTAAACATCCCCTTAACTGAACAAAAGAAGTCTAAGAAAGGCGAAATACTAGGAATAGGAATCAAGCAGAAAAAAGTAGGAAATATTACAGGCTGTGACAACAAAGATAAGACAAAGCATACTAAAGAATGCAAAAACAAAGGGAAAAAGAAGGCTAATAATAGGAGGCAAGTTCTGGATAAGGAACAATAAATAAATTCACTGGATAAGGAGATACATGACAATGCTCAAAGACTATCCACTAGTACAGAACTGAGGAGAACTGAAATAAATGAAGATGGAATTGTGGATGGTAAAGCTGGAAAACATCACAAAAATATGCAATAAAAAGTAAATGAGGAAATTTCCAGTGATGATTCCACACTTGAGGGCAACTTTAAGGCTTATGTAGAAGCCATAAGTGTACTAAGAGGGGTTCAGAAGGAAACAAAGGAGAATACTCAGAGCAGAATAGAACTTGGGAAACTGATATGTAGAGAATTGCTTGATTTGGACCTTCAGGTTGATGATATTGTCGATGCAATAAGAGCAGATGATTTGACCTCAGTGGACAATATACTGCTTTTCTTTAAACACAGCAGGGTTGCACAATATTAATGGAGAAATTCTGAAGCTTTAAGCAGTGTAGATCTAGTAATGGATCACCCTACAGAAATAGGAAAATTAAAAAAACAATGAGAAAATGACAAAATCGTACCTAGTAGCGTAATTAAGAAGCTCTATATTGCTAAACGGCATCTAGGAGAGGGAAGATAAGACTCAGTCTGTAATAACACTCTCAATATTTGGAATAGACCATGTTGGGTCAGAAACACATTCAAAATTAAAAAACAATGATGGTCTGTCTAATTGCCAATCTCCTGGGCATTGAATCTTATTAAGATGATATAGTTAAGGTAAAACGGTTATCTAGTGATTGGATGGAAGGGAATCAAATTGATTTAACACTACAAAGTAAAGTACTGGCTGAGAAAATACTGCATACTAGTACCAAACTAGATAATATGAACATATTAATTATAAATTTAAATGAGGAAAACAAAGAACAAAAGATAGCATATTCCCAGGAGGAAGTCACACAGTATTTAATCTATAATATAGAAATATCAAATAGATTTTAACTCCTAGCAAAAGAAAGTAACTCCTTACCCTTATTGAGCTGACATACAAGAAATAACAGATCTGTCCAGGAGACTGTGCAATTACAAAACAATGATATACTAGATCACAGTGGACTTCATTATTTAAGCACAAATGCTAGCAGAATAGGCTTTATGAGCTGGAATGTTGCTAGTCTAATCTCCAGTTGTGTTGATGAGGAATTCTGTAAACTTATGAGAATGATGGATGTGTTAGGATTTCAGGAGACTTGGCATTGGGAAGAGCAAGAAGAACATATAGATTTAAATGGCTACACCTTGATACACACACTTGCAAAGAAAGTTATGAAATCAGGGAGGTGAATGGGAGGTCTAGCTCTGTATGCTAAAACAACCAATTACCTCAAAGTAAGTGACTGCATAGTCAAATCAAACTACATAATTGTTATGCTTACAGTATGGGATGTGAAACTAATGGTTGTAAATGTATATAACCCGCCAACTACATCAAGGGCATATGATAAGTTATTAATGGAAAAGATAGTAGAGGACATTAGGAAATTGGATAATGGAAAATATACAGAGCTTCTCCTCTTTGGGGACTTCAACATTAGACTTGATGAAAATATAGATTCAGAATATGAAGAGTTACTCTGTGCACTGAATATATCCAAAAGACTTGCACTGGACAAGAAAAACACAGATGTACATAAGCAAATGAAATACTTACTTGAGACACTTCAGTTATTAATTTTAAGTGGGTGCCTTGAATCAGAGAATAGAGGAGAATTAACTTGTGTTGCCAGTTGGGGTACAACAACAGTGAACTATAAGATGGCTTCTATTTATGATTATGGCAAGTATGAGGATCTTAAAATCATAAATAGGCCAGAAAGTGATCACTTTCCATTGGTCCTGTTCAGAAAGACAGAAAAACCTGTAGTGAGGGAATAGCAACAAATAACCTCTGTCAATAACAAACAAAATAAAATAAACTGGGATAAAACTCTGGGGGACAAGGTTATCAAATTAAGCAACAGAAATATACAGGAAGTATCAATAAAAATTGAGAGTGAGATGGATCCTATAACCATATATGACAAAATAACATTGCAGTATAATCAACTATTAGTGCAGTGCCCCCAAAAAAGAATGGAAGATACCACAAAGGCAAGGATATGATAACTGGTTTTACAAGAACTGTTGAAAGGAAAAGAGGTAGGTGGCTAAGCTAGCAAGGGGAGCTAAAAAATACCCTACAAAAGAAAATAGGACTGAGTTAAATCAAGCAAGGAGACAATACAAAGAACATGTCAGAATACAAAGATATTGCCACCAGAAGGAACTGTGGGGAAAAATGCAAAGAGCAATAATGGACAAAGATGATAAAACATTTTTGTACTTGGTAACCAAAGGGACTAATTCCCTTAAACAACACTATGATATTTACATCGAGTCAGATACATGGACAGGCTATTTCAAAAATATATACAAATTAGAACAAGTAATAGATAAGTACGAAGATAATGAAATAGATGGCAACTTTTTCTGGATCACAGATGCAGAAGTCAAATTAGCCATTGAAAGTTTCAACAATCATAAATCCCCGGGTCCAGATAACATATCAGTAGACTTTATAAAATCAAGTATAGACTGGTGGGCTAAAGTTCTTCCTGATTTCTATAATAAATCAGTAATGTATGCATACACACCTGATAGTTGGTTAGGAAGCTACAGTGTCCCCATTCATAAAAAAGGATTATTCAAAGATCCTGCAAACTGTAGGCCTATTAGTCTCCTGGACACTATAGCTAAAATCTATGCCAAGGTTTTACTAAGCAGATTAACTTTATGGCTAGAGAAACATAACACCATCTCAGAATACCAAGCAGGTTTCCAGAAAAATACTAGTACGTTAAATCAGATATTTCTACTAGGTCACATAGTTGAAAAGCATTGTAAAATCAAAAAAAACAACCAATGTTTGTGGCATTTGTGGACTACTCCTCTGCTTTTGATATGATAATAAGAGAACTTTTATGGTAAAAGATGAAGAAATTGGGTAATGATTTAAACTTAATAATACTTATAAAAAGGTTATATCAGAATATGTGAACAAGGATAAAATATTCCTCAGCTGGTGCACTGACAGGGTAAAGTAATAACTGAAATACGAGTCAGGCAGGGCTATGTACTAGCCCCTACATTTTTTAATATCTATATTAATGCTAGTATTGTGGCACTTGACGACCCAGCTTTCCACAACCCAAAAATAGGGAACAGGAGACTCCCAGTTTTAGCTTATGCTGATGACCTGGCAATTTTATCAACAACCAAATTGGGGCTGCAGAGGGAACTAAAAAAGATGGAGGAGATGTGCAAAAGTCATAACCTTAAATCAAATACAAGCAAAACAAAGGTGATGATATTCAGCACCAATAGGAAATTCAGAAACCTGACATTGCTAAATAAACATCTTGAGTTTGTGAAGGACTATTCCTATTTGGGTGTAACATTCTCTAAAAACCTAAGATGGAACAAACATACACAGAAATGCACTAAGAAAATCAGAACTCAGTAAAAACACTGAAAAGATTTAATTATTTGTTTTGGGGACATATGGTTGAACCAATGATTAATGCATTAAATGCAAAAACCATTCAACAGACAATCTATGCTGCTGAGATCTGGGGCACAAATGACATAACTAAGATTGAAAGTATATTAAACAAAACCAATAAGTAACTATAAGACTATCGAGCAGAACTCCAAGTTCACTAGCTAGAGCAGAACTGGGCCAAATAAGTTTACAATACTTAGTACGCAGCAAACTAATTAATTATTGGATAAAATTAACATCTGAGAATAAGAATTCATTAATAGCGACATGTTTAAAAGAAAAAATACAGTCACTGGCAAGTAACAAGGATGGGTGGCTTAGCACTGTATATAAGGTAATGAGAGAGAATGATTTACAATATACAGAACTGGGTTACCCAGAAGATTAGCATCAGTCAAACATATACAGTACATATTGCCAAATTGATGAAGGGAAATTCTAAAGTAGCAGACTTTAAAAGCATAGCAACACTGAGAGTTGCCCCTGGCTAACGAATAACGTAAAAGAACACTTCCTAAGACCATACTTAAATCTTGTGCATGACCCGGAAAATAGAAGTATGTTAACCATATTTGGATTTGAGCAGTTCCCGAGTAACATTCTAGACTTAAAATATGATAAAGAATATCTCTGGGAGAAAACAAGAAACTGTTATTGTAAACTACAGGAACTGGAGGATTTAAAACATGTCATACTTATATGCCCATGGTATAAACATATCCGGGAAAAAAAATTTGGGGACTTATGTTGGATCCCTATATAAGCACAAGAAGATATGTCCTTGACTTATTATTCAATGCAGAAAACCCTGAGGTCCTAAACAATCTAACCATATTTGAACATGCGAACATACGAAATTTGCCAGCAGATAAAGGCCTAGAGGTCTATCAAGTCTGCTTCAATGTGCAGCTAGCACCCCATATTCTGCAGCTGCCTTCCCTTCCACCCTTCCCCTTCATTAACCCTCCCCCTTGTCCTGTCCCATCCTCGTTTGAAGCAGTCCACTGTTCTACTGCATACCACTTCAGGAGGTAAAGCATTCCACCCAGCCACCACCCTCTCTGTAAAAAAGTGTCTCCTCATCTCCCTCCTGAACCTTCCTTGCTCCAGTCTCATATCATGGCCCCGGTGGCCTTCCCCTCCCTTACTTTGAACAGCCCCTCTGTACCCATCTTGTTTATTCCTTTCATGTATTTAAAGGTTTCAATCATGTCACCCTGTCTCTCCTCTCCTCCAGTGAGTACATGTTCAACTCCTTCAACCTCCTCTTGTATGATAAGTCCCCCAGCCCCTTGATCATCTTTGTCACTCTGCGCTGCACCCCCTCCAGTAACTTAATGTCCCTCTTCAGATACGGATGCCAGTACTGCATGCAGTACTCCAGGTGTGGTCTAACTAATGACCTAGATAGTGGCAGAATCACCTCCTCCCTCCTCGAGGATATACCCCTTGCAATACAACCCAGCATTTTGTTGGCCTTTGCAGCTGCCTTCCTACATTGTGCTGAGTTGTTCATTGACCCTGTAATGAGCACACCCAGATCATTCTCCTCCTCTGTCTGGGCTAGCTGCACTCCCCCTAGCTGGTAACTCCTCCTTGGGTTCTTCATCCCAAAATGCAGCACCTTGCACTTTTTGGCATTAAAGCCTAGTTGCCAGGTGTCTGACCAGGTTTCAAGCTTTTCCAGATCATCCTGCAACCCCTGCCATCCCCCTAGGTCATCCACCACCGCGTCTACCTTGGTATCATCAGCAAACAGACTGATCTTGCTCTTGATGTCCCATGATATGTCTGCAATGAATATCCCAAACAACACTGGTCCCAACACTGAGCCCTGTGGAACACCGCTCATCACTGCCCTTGGGTGTGAGAGCTCCCCACCCACCACTACCCTCTGTTGCCTTCCCTGTAGCCAGTTTCCTACCCATCTCACCAGTTTTGCACCCGCCCCTGTGCCTACTAACTTCCTTCCCAGCCTTCCATGTGGAACTGAGTTGAATGCCTTACTGAAGTCCAGATACAGGACATCCACTGCATGGCCCCTGTTCAGTTGCCTAAGAGAGTGTATGAAATTAAGGATAAAAAGAATACAGGGTTTTAAAGTATAGGATTAAGGACTATAAAACTAGTGGCTGTAAAGATCAAATTGCTTACAGTACTGAAATTCCTCTTTCTTTGACGTAAATGAATTGTACAGTTTAAATGTATTGTTTTAACTCATAAAATTTAGAAATGAAGTGGCAGGAATTTGATGTAGCGATAATGTTACACACTTATATATTAGGTTTTAAGAAAGTAATTTTTGGACAACATAAGATTTATCAATATGTAACAATTGCTATTATTATAACAACTGTAACTGATGAAACTTTATTTTATCTCTGATTATAATGTATGTTTATTTTTAATTTTTTTTGTACTCCTTTGATATTGCAATGGCTTTAAGCCGATCAATAAACTCTGACTTTAACTTGACTCTGGGAAGTAAATTGATGCCTGTAACTGTAAAATGGCTAACTATCCAATTTGTAGACAGCTTAAATTTCCTTCTAATGAGGGTTGCAGCAGTGCCACAGGCTATAGGTTTTGAGGGAGTAAAAGACTACTTTCCACACTTTTTTAACAAACCCAAAAATCAGAATTATGTATGCCCTATGCCGCAACACAAAGATTATGGTGTAGACTACATGATGGCTGATGAAAAAAAGAGTTTTTGGAGTGGTATGAAATGCATAAAGATGATGTATTTGACTTTAAAAAAGGCATTACATAATTACTGTAAGGCAGATGGGGGGATTCTAAAGCAGGCCTATGAAATGTTTCAAAATGGTGTTGAGCAGATGTTTCAAGATGATGCAAAGGAAAGGGGTCAAATTGACTCCTTTCAGTACATGACTATAGCATCAGTTTGCATGACCATGTTTTGGTTTACATTTTTAGAGTCAGACACCATAGGGAATATACCCACTGACAAGTATCACCGTCAATGGAGTTTGCCCTTTAAGGGGCAGACCATGTTGTCCTGGTGCACCCCTTCCCTCCGTTAGGGAATGGTTGTGCTCAGAAGGGGAAGGGACAAGGAAGGGGAGGGACTAAGAGCCAGAACAATAGGGCAGGCAGCAGGAAGGGAAGGGGAGAAAGGAGGCACATAAGGGACAGCACAAGGGGTCCTCAGCCACTTTTTGCTGGAGTTTTGATTTGACATCAGCTGCAGCACGTCGGATTTGGCAATAATTTTGAGGTTTGTTCACAAGCAGAAGAAGTTAAGGAACAGTTGATTTGGATACATAAGCAAAGCTGTTTTTTGTTTTAAAAAATAATAATAATATAATGAAAAAGGGGAGGGAAAAGAAGAAGAATCATTGCAGCAGTTAGCAGAGAATGAGTGATCTGTTAGAAGTACAAGATGAAGCAAGGTTTTTTGTTGGCAGCTCCTTACAGGTGGAGAGGTTAAGGGAGAAGGCTATGGCAGCACAGAGGGGGAGACTTGTTTTATGCTATTGTTGAACAGAGTAGCCAGTTTTAGAAGCTAGGACAAAGGGGGAAATGTTTGTGGTGACTGGTAATTGGCGGCCTGGAAGAGGCCCTGAAATAAGGAAGTGAGAGCCAGTCCCGAGGCCATGTGGTGTAGTCACAAGCCACGTGGTGCTCGCGAGGAAGGTTTCCCCGTTTGGCTTAGGCTGCTCGCAGTGTTTAGGGCTGAGTGGAGGAGGCCTAATAAAGGGATAGACCTGCTTTAGGCCTTGAGGTTATGGAGGTGAAGGATTGACCCGAGACCTGTAGCGTGACGGCACACGCAGCTAGGGTCACGAGGAAGTTCCCCGGTTTTGGTTCTTGGAGGCAGGTGATGATTTGGGAGCCCTTGGTGTGGTTGTGGTAGTAGAATTTAGGCCTTTAGGAGGCACCAATGCAAGAGAGTGAGAGACACATGGCGTGATGCAGCACGCCATGTGGGGCATTACCAAGGCCATGCGGTGACATCACACACCATGTGACACTTGTGAGATGGGTTGCCCCATTTGTTTGGGGGAGTTTTGCGGCTATTTAGGGTGGTTTAGATTGTTTTTGGCAGTTCTTATCAGCAGGCTTGGTTCAGTTTCAAGAGTATTAAAGGAGGGAGTGAGTGGAGAGCTGGGGGCGGGACGTCACATGCTGCTAGAGGCACAATGAAGCCTGTGCCCTGTTGGTTTGGCATGCAATCTTGGTTAGGGACCTGAGTCTCACTGTTTAAAAAAAAAAGTGTGCAGGCCTGTAGAGGCCCCGACGGGAAGGGGAGAGTGCGTGATCTTCGGAGCACGTGGCGCGAGGTGCACGCCTCGTGGTGCATTGCAAAAAAGCCTGATTCTTTTGTAGTAGGGCTGCTCATGGAGTAGTGGCCCATTGTTGCAGGATGTAGGAGGCCCTGAAGGGCTGGGAGGGCGAGCACGGAATGGTGACCACGTGGCATGATGTCACACGCTGTGTGGAAGGTAAGGTTAGAGGCCTTTTCCCATGAGTAGGGGTACACCGCATGCCCCTACACAGGGTCGAGCATCAACATCGAAGGGGGTGTAGATGCACATGCAGGGCAGGGGGCGGGGAAGAGTGGACACTCCCTCCTAAGGGAACCCTGGGGCTGCGTCCAGTGGTTGATTTCCAGGGAGAGCATCCCCTCAGGAAGATGCATAAATATAACCTGAGCAGAGTACAGGGAAGGCAGGGAGAGCAAAGGGAGGCAGGGTAGCAGGGAAGTGGGAGGTTTAGGAACTGGTGGGGTTGGGGAGTGGTCTGTGGGCCACAAGGTCCAGGTTTCAACATGGAGTATGTTTCATTTTGGTGGCATAAAGCTGGCCACTCATTGTGCCGATAGTTTGGGCCATACAGGAGTTTTGGGTCAAGCATGCCACAACTGAATTACCCGGCTTTACATTATTGCTCCTTATGAAGCTTCAAAAAGGGGGTGCAAAAAAAAAATGTAAAAAGGGGGAAAGGGGCCCGGGAACATTGGAAGGCAAGTAGAAATGGGGTGGTTAAGGGATAGGGGGTTCAGGAGAAACCTTCCTCCCTGGGAGGGCACGCTGAGGGTAATAAAAAAAAAATTTAAATGGCCGGAAGAGCCCCAGGGTGGAAGGGGTGGAATCTCGACCCGGGAAGTCTCGGGAGACACCTCACATGGTGAAGGGATCACAATGAGTGCAGGCCCATGATAATAGAGGATGACCTGCCAGGCAGGTTGGGGGGTCCTTCCCGGGTGGCCTCGAGCTATGTTGGCATGAGGGAGGCGGGACCAACAGGATGAAGAAGTACAAGGGTGGTTTGTAGTTTGGAGGTACGGAAATACATAATAACCATGTTTTTCATTACCTATAGTTGTTTTTACAGAGCACAAGTTGAGACGGACATGGCACCCAGGAAGAGCAGGCCATCGAAGGAAGATGCCTACAAGGCTATAATCGAATTGGCTGAAAAAGCAAACAAGATGTGGGAACTGGTGGAGGGGGAGGAACCCGGGGAGGCCCGGGAAGAAGAGAAAGGTGGGTACGGAAAAAAGTGGCAAGGGGAAGAGGCCAGCCGAGGGGGTACACAGGCCCTCTAGGGTAGCACCAGTGATGGCGGGGCCCACCAGGACAGCCGAGCCAATACCCACATGGCCGGTGGACCCAGTGTCGCTAAGACCCACCCCAGATCAAAGGGGAACCCCTCCGGCGTAACCTGGACACGAGGCCCAGAATGGGGGATTCTGCCTGCAGATCCCAGGGCTCACCCTCCACCTCCACCTCAACCACAGGAAGAAACAAGGGGACCTGTGGAGGCCTCCAGACAGCCCGGCCAGGACAAGGTTACAGGTAACACGTCCAACCCAGTGGGGGATAGTATAAAAGAATATATAGGGCAAATTGTGGCAGCACTGGGGACAGGAGGGCTGGGGCAGATGGAATCGGCTCTGGCAGAAATTAAGGTGGGAAAAAAGGTGCCAGGGAATACTGTAAACAGAGAAGAAAGAGAGGGAAATGGTACAAGGGAGGTAGGTGTGCCTGGGATGAGAATAGGTGAACACGTGCCCCTCGCCATGAAAGAAAAAATATGGAAAGGGAAATATGTGGATATATTTGCTTTGGTGAGCAGAGAAGCGGTGGCTAAATACGAAGAGACAGAGAGCATAGGTAAGAGCGAGATGGCAGTTGCCATAGTGCTTTTAGGAAAGAAAGAGGACAACAAGTTCACGAAAGGGAAGAGCTGGGATGGGTGGTTTCTATGTTTTGCCATTTTTTTCAGCCATTGCTCTGGAAAAGAGGCCAGAGCTGGATATCCCGCTCATTACCTATTCATTGATAATACGAAGGGCAAAAACGAAAGGCGGGGGTAGGATGGCTATACTATGATGAATGTTTTCGGCAGAGAATGGCAACATTTGGGGATGTAAGATGGGACACCAAGCAGATAGATTTAGGGACGGATTATGTAACAGACCAGTCCACACCTAAGGGTAGGTGGGGCAAAAAGGGGGCTACGCCACAGAGATGTTGCTGGGCGTATAACAGGGCATTTTGCTTGTGGCCTCAGTGTCATTTTCGACATGCCTGTTCAAAATGCGGGGGGACACACCCAGCAAGCAAGTGCAGAACAACCTGGCCGCAGGGTTCACAAGGGCATGTGGGGCAAGGTTTGGGCCAACAGTCCTTTCAAGATGGCCTGGGGTTTAAAGGGCAAACATGGAACAAGGGAGGGAGGGGCAAGGGGGAATGGGAATAGAAGAGGTCAGAACCACTGAAGCAAGGAAGGCCAGACAGGAAGAAAAGGTGGGGTCAGGAAGGGGGGATAGGTGGCACAACAAGGAACAATTTGGTATGGCCAGAACCCCCATCAACCTAGCAGCATGGTCAGTTTGCCTGGATGGATATCTGGATGCAAGGGTGCAGGATATGATATTAAGTGGTTTTAACACAGGGTTTTCATTGCAGTTTAAGGGACCCAGGCAACCAAGGGAGGCACGCAACCTGGGGTTGGTAAAAGGAAAAGAGGGAGTGCTAAGAAGGAAGATTGAGAAAGAAAAAGCAGCAGGCAGGGTGGAGGGCCCATTTAACACCTCCCATTGGAAAATATGTGGGTATCACCTTTGGGTTTGGTACCCAAGAAGCAAGAGGAGGAATACAGGGTGATCCACCACTTGTCATATCCGGAAGGTGAGTCGGTGAATGATTTTATCAGTGAAGAACATAGTAGGGTGACATATGCAACATTAGAGGATGCAGTCCGGATAATCCGGGCCACAGGAGATGCATGGATGGCAAAAACAGACATTGAGTCCGCCTTCAGACTGCTTCCAGTCAGGAGTGAAGACTGGGATCTGTTGGGTTTTAAAAGTGAGGGACAGTATTATTTCGACAAAGCAATTCCAATGGGGTGTTCCACAGCAGGTGCCACATTTGAGGCATTCAGCACATGTTTACAGTGCATACTCCAAAAAAAGACGGGTTATAGGTCAGTCATCCATTACTTGGATGATTTTCTCCTCAGTGGGAAGGGAAAAAGGGAGACACAAAGGATGCTGAATAAGTTTCAAGAAGTGTGCCAGGAGCTGGGAGTCCCATTGGCACCAGAAAAAAACAAAAGGGCCCAGCAAGATTACGGAATTCTTCGGGATAGAGATTGATGCCACGAGTGGAGTGTTTAGGTTACCGGACAAAAAAGTAAGGAGGTTGAAGGAACTAATTCGGGTGCACACCAGTAGGAGGTGGGTACAACTAAAAATGGTCCAGCAGGTACTGGGGCATCTGAACTTCGCATGCAGGGCCATAGGTCCAGGAAGGGCATTCACAAGGAGGTTAGCCAGAGCTACAGCAGGGGTCACCAGACAGCATCACTGGGTGGATCTGACGCAAGGTGTCAGGGAGGATTTTAGCATATGGGAAGAATTCTTGAAAGATTACAATGGGTGTTCGTTCTGGCAGGAGGAATGGCTGTACAACGCAGACCTAGACCTATACACAGATGCGGCTGGAGGGTTGGGCATGGGGGGTTACATGAGGGGCAAGTGGTTTGCAGAACCATGGCCGGCCAGTTGGGTAAAGGATGGGAAAGTGAGAGATATAACACTACTGGAGATCATGCCAATATGGGCATGCACTCTGGTGTGGGGAGAAGATTTACATGATCAAAAGGTGACATTTTGGTATGACAATAGAGCGGTGGTCGATGTGCTAAACAACAAGGGAGCCAGGGCGGATACAGTCATGCCGGTGGTATGACAGTTAGGTTTAAGGGCTTTGCAGCTGAACTTGTCCTTCAGAGCAAAACACATAGAAGGGGTACACAATACCCTGGCTGACAGCCTTTCCCATCTGCAGCTGGACCATTTCCGGAAGCTGGCACCAGCAGCGGAAGAAAAAAAATGCCCATACCAACGAACATCTGGGATGTTGGCAAGAAGGAGCAGAAATGCTGTTTCACAGCTCATGGGTGCCTCGGACACTGAGGTCCTATGATGGGGCCTGGAGGGTTTTTCAGACATTCAGGGCAGAACACCAGATGGAGGTAAGTGGGCAGCTCTCCGAGGAACAGTTGGGAATGTTCACAGTGGAACAATGGCAAAAAGGGACTGCTCATGACACAATGGGGGTCTATCTAGCAGGGATCAGTGTGATCTGCAGCTTAAAAGGGTGGAATGACCGAACAAAATCAATGCTCATTAGGAGAATGATGCAGGGATGGGGCAGATTGAAGCAAGGGCCAGGGGATAATAGGAGGCCAATAGGTGAGCAGTGGCTAATAAAGCTAAAAGAGGTGCTCCTGGCAATATGCAGATCAAAAGGGGAGGCCCAGCTATTTCACACAATTTATGTGGTAATGTCTGCAGGGGCTATGAGAGTGAGTGAAGTGGTAGGCCATGGGAAAGATGACAAGGAAGGAGGTGTGGAATGGGAGGATGTGAGTTGGGGGATAAGAGAAATACAAATCAATCTAAAGAGGTCAAAGGTGGACCAGAAAGGGCAAGGGTGCATGATAACACTTAAAGGGCGGTCAGAGAGTGCGAAATGCCCAGTGCAGGCCCTGTGGGTTTTTGCCACAGAGCAGGTGACCAGGATGGGGAAGTTATTTGTGCATGGGGATGGAAAAAGGGTCACCGGCTATCAAATTACAGCAGTGCTGAAAAAGGGCATGTGTTTTCTGGGGGAGGACCCAGCCAATTACTCTTCCCATTCCCTGCGGTTTGGGGCTGCCTCACAGTGGGCAGCAACGGGGGAAACTGTAAAGGACATTTTGGAAAAAGGGCACTGGCGGTCAGCCAGTTACAAAAGATACATCGGAGCAGTGAAATAAAAAAAAAAAGGGGGAAGGGGAAGGAGCAGCATGGTTTTAAAAAAAATGAAGACGGGGATGATACAATGGGAGCACTGAGTACGTGTATGAATTAATTAATTTTCTTTGCACCCCTTAGGTAGAGGGACGAGCACAGAAGTCTGGATCTGTGGCCATTCCTATATTTACTGGCTGGTAAGAGAGCGGAGACAAAAGCTGGGGGTAAACATTTGTACCAGGATGCAAGACAGTGTGGGTTGGTATGGCATGGCCTATGGGGGATGAGATGGGCATAGCTCCTGCCCACCTTAAAAGAACTCAAGGGATATCGGCCCAGTCCAGACCTAATCATTATACACCTTGGGGGCAATGACCTGGCAGGCAGACCATGGTACACACTTATTTGCAGATAAAGAGGGACCTGGCGGCAATAAGACAGTGGTGGCCTCAAGTATGCCTTGCCTGGTCGGATATGATACCTTGAAGGGTATGGAGACAGGAACACAGCCACAGGGCGGTGGAGAGGGCCAGGAGAAAGATGAATAGACAATTGGGGACATTGAAAGACAGATGAGAGGACAAGTGATAATGGGAGTAGAAGAATGGGTGGATGACTTCTACAGGTCAGACGGGGTACACTTGTCAGACATAGCAATTGATATGTTTAATGCAGAAACTATGGGTTTCATAGAGGAATGGAGAAAACAGACAGAAGCGGGTACATAAAAAAAACTTCATCCCTGAGGTAAGGGAGAAGGAGACCCTAAGTTGGGGGGAAGCCAGCCATCCAACGCAAGCTGGAGAGTGGCTAGTGGGGAAAAGGGGGGGAGGATGGGGGGAAGAGAAAAGGAATAACACAAGAGGAAGAAGAAGATGAAGGAGAAAGCGGTCTAGGTTTTCACCGTTACCTAAAAGAAAAGGAGAAGAAGAAGGCACCCAGGTTTTCGCCTGGGGATGGATAATCAGAGAGTGATACATGGATGGAAATAAAGGAAAATTATGGAAATATGATAATAAAGAAATTGAAATGGATAATGGATTTATGAATATAAATAAATTAATTGCCAATCTGAGCACAACAAACAATGGTCTCTGTGTGTTTGTGAGGGAAAAGGGGGGAATCCGGGACAATGGAGTTTGCCCTTTAAGGGGCAGACCATGTTGTCCTGGTGCACCCCTTCCCTCCATTAGGGAATGGATGTGCTCAGAAGGGGAGGGGACAAGGAAGGGGAGGGGCTAAGAGCCAGAACAATAGGGCAGGCAGCAGGAAGGGGAGTGGAGAAAGGAGGTACATAAGGGACAGCACAAGGGGTCCTCAGCCACTTTTTGCTGGAGTTTTGATTCCTCCCACCCACCTGCAGCACAGAGTACAAGGGAAAGACAGTCAATTTTGGGCTGTATGGTAGGTCTGTCAAGGTGGAGGACAGACGCGTCTGGTAGGACAAAGGACTACCAAAGGTAAATGGCAGGTGAGGATAATATGGTTACGGACTGCCAAAGGTGGATGGCATCGGATAATATGGGAATGGACTGCCAAAAGTGGATGGTAGGAGGAAATGCTGGTGGACTGCCAAGAAGTGGATGGCAGGAATAATAAGGCTATGGACTGCCAAGGTGGATGGCAGGGGGGAAAAGGAGGGAGGACGGGAGGGGGGAAGAGAAAAGGAACAACACAAGAGGAAGAAGAAGATAAGGGAGAAAGCAGTCTCAGTTTTCACCGTTACCTAACAGAAAAGGAGAAGAAGAAGGCACCCAGGTTTTAGCCTGGGGATGGATAATCAGAGAGTGATATATGGATGGAAATAAAGAAAAATTATGGAAATATGATAATAAAGAAATGGAAATGGATAATGGATTTATGAATATAAATAAATTGCCAATCTGAGCACAACAACGAACAATGGTTTCTGTGTGTTTGTGAGGGAAAAGGGGGGAATCCGGGACAATGCAAGCGTTACTCCACAACGGCTATACAGTGGTTGATGTACATCAGTAAGCAAGAAAACATTTCCATACAGCATGCAATAAATGGTAGAGAAGTACAGGTAGGTTCTTATTTTCTTGATGGTGATTCTGTAACAGATGGTGTCCCCACAGCCTTTGAGTTTTTAGGCTGCTTTTATCACAGCTGTCAGGTGTGTTACTTTGAAGACCTGTTGAACCCAGTGCTGAACACAACCTACAGACATTTATATTACCTAACCATCAAGAAATTAAACTATCTCAGACATGAAAAAGGTATGCATGTTAGGATTATGTGGGAGCATGAATGGAAGCAGTTGGTGTGTGACAATCCACAGGTGCATGCATTTTTGAAAGCAAACCACTTTCCAGAGCTGACGGGACCCCGTGAATCACTTTATGGGGGACACACAAATGCACTGCGTTTATATTACCATGCGCAACCTAATGAGAAAATCCATTATTATGATTTTACCAGTTTGTATCCCTATGTGAACAAGCCCAAGATATACCCCATAGGGCACCCAATGGTCATATGTGAGAATTTTATGGATCTCAGACATTATTTTGGACTTATTAAAGCTAAAGTGTGTCCACCCAGTGGCCTCTTTTTACCTATTCTGCCCCATCAGGATAGGTGGAAAGCTGATGTTTGCGCTGTGTAGCACGTGTGCCGAGACAGTACAACAGTCACAGCCTTGTACCCATTTAGATGATCAGTGATCTCTGGAGAGTACATGGTGTTCTGAGGAATTAAATTTTGCTTTAGAGAGGGGGTACAAGGTGGCAGAGGTGTATGAAGTATGGCACTACCCAAAGAAATATGACAGTCTTTTCACAGAGTATATTAAATTACACCTAAAGGGGAAACAGGAAGCTTCAGTGTATCCAACTTGGTGTACTACTTATGTAGAACATAAAGCATCTAGCGAGCAGTATTATGCTAAGGAGAGTGTTGTTTTAGAGTCAGAAAATATAGCATATAGCCCTGTACAAAGACAGATTTCAAAGCTGTTTTTGAATTCATTGTGGGGCAAATTTGGTCAGCTACCCAATTTGATGAATACTGCCATTGTTAAGGATGCTGAAGATCTCTCTCAGTATCTTTTTACAGACCGCTACCATGTATCTGGTCTGTATTTTATCAATGACGATACAGCATCAGTATGCTGGAAATATGTTGAAAAACACTATGCTAATGCTACAAACATTAATGTAGTTATAGCGGCCTTTACCACAGCCTATGCCAGACTTAAACTGTACAGTTTACTTGAAAGCTTATATGGCCGCTGTCTGTACCATGACACAGACTCTGTCATATTTGTTAGCAGGTCTGGCAATTGGGATCCATCACTGGGTGACTATTTGGGTAATCTAACCAGTGAAGTACCACCTGCTGAACACATTGTGGAGTTTGTGGCAGGTGGTCCTAAAACCTATGGTTACAAACTGACCAATGGCAAAATTTGTATGAAGTGTAAAGGAATTAATGCTTTATGTGACAAATAATGAAAAGGTTAATTACAGCTGTCTCAAATCACTAGTTGACCATTTTGTCAAGGATGGGGGTGTGAAAGAAGGTGTTGGGGTACAGTCAGTCAGTATAGGATTGAAAAAAATTGTGTGGAACAATAAAAAGCATCACTATTGAAAACAAGCCAGAAAAAAAAACTTTCAGGGTTGTATACAACAAAAGGGTTTTAACTGAGGATTTTAAAACACTGCCTTATGGCTTCTGACCATGGAATGAATATACTCTTGGAGCACCCATTTTCCTGTATTTTGGCAGGTCAATCAAACTCTGGAAAAAGTTACTTTATTAAAAGCATTCCGGATGCAGGTCTCAATGCTTTAACCAAATTTCCATAAAATATTATCTGGTGCTATAGTTGCTGGCAAATTTCCTCAGTTGAAATTTATAGAAGGTGACTACTAGCACTCTACAAGATGACAAACTTTTACCTCCCCAAAATGTAAATCTTTTAATTATAGATGACTTAATGGAAACAGCATCTGAAAATTGTGAGATTCAAAAATGTTTTACCCAATACTGTCATCACAGAAATGTTAGTATCATATATGTCACACAAAATTTGTTTGTTCAGGGTAAAAAAAGCCAGACCATTAACTTAAATGCAAACTGTATAGTATTATTTAAGAACCCCAGAGATAAGCTACAGGTTAGTACACTAGCTCACCAGATGTATCTTGGAAAGATGAAAGTTTTTGAAGAGGCCTTTGAGGCTGCAACTCACAAGGCCTATGGTTATCTTTTGGTTGACTTAAAAGCCTCAACACCTGAATCTTACTGCTTAAGGTCTGGCTTGTTTTTCCCTGATTTACTTATTGCATACACCATGAAAAAAAGAGCACCACAAAAATAAGAGATGTGTCAATTGTTCATTGTAGCCAGATATTCATAGTACTGAGACATGTCAGCATGTCTGAAAAGAAACCTTGCATTGCTTAAGCTGTTGGTGATTGGGCCACCACAGCAAAGAAAAGCTATACTGTGTTCAGCCTCTGATGATTTAATAGCCACAATTGCTGAGGTTGCACTCAATGCTAATAAAGGGACTATACCTCTCACAGCTTACCAGATTAAAATGCTGCAGAGGAAACACAACATTATCAACAAATTAAGCAATAAAAAGCTGTCTGTAAAACATAAAAAATAACTTATAACACAGTCTGGGGGATTTATAGGCATCTTGCTTAGCGTTGCTATACCCTTTTTAACCAGCCTTCTAACAAGCAGGTGAACAGACATGGATTATGCACAAAAAATGTATTTAGTACAACAACAACAGCTGGACTTTCTAAGAGGTCATCCACCCCCTGAAGAGCCACTGAGAAAGGTTGTGTAATGATGGCTGGATTCTGAAATGCGGGGTGTTCTTCAAAGGACTGACCTCTTTGACTATGAGAAGGCTAAAGTATATGAGAGTGTGTTGCAATGCTACCTCACAGTTGTACACCAAGGGGAAAAAGATGTAGCAAACTTGTCATTATCTTTGACACCGCATGAGCTAGTGCAACCACAAGATAGCATGGCAAAGCCACCTGGCACCAATGATATTTACAATGACATATTACAAGGTGTTTCTGTGCATGCCAGAAAACACACTGAAATATTGTTAAACAAACTGAAAAGGTCTGTCAGTATTACAGACTGGAATGATCGTGGTGAATTTATATATCACGGTGTGCTTATTGAAGGGTCTCATATGTATGACTTAGTCAAGGCTGTTACTTCAAAAAGACACACATCTGATGCTAAAAAACCTAGGGGGTGGGAACATTTTATCAGAGCTTTAGCAGAAATTACAGCTCCTGAATCAGTATGCCTAACATCCAAAACAAGTCTTTGATTCAGAGCGCTAAGAACAACCTCTCTAAGGTTCTGACAGGTGTTTCTACAGCACTAATACCTGAAACCTGCACACCATCACCTGTGGCGAAAATAAGAAAAACTCCTTTTAAAAAACCGGCATGGTTGATAGTGTAATGTGTTGGATAGGGCACCAAACATTTTTGGTAACTTTGGAGTTTGTCTTTTAAGGGGCAGACCAGGTTGTCCTGGTGCACCCCTTCCCTTTTCATCAAGATGGTGTGCTCAGAAGTGGAGGGGGTAAGGGGGGAGGGCTAGGGGATAGAACAATGGCCAAGCAACATGAAGGGGAGGGGCAAGTGGAGGTACATAGTAGGCAACTCAAGAGTGGTTCAGCCACTTTTGCTGGAGTTTTGATTCCTCCCACCCACCCTACAATATAGAGCAAAGAGGGGAAGACAGTCAAAAAGGACTGTATGGTAGGTCTGTCAAAGGTGGATGACAGATGTGTCCAGTGGATGATTATTGGATTGCCAAAGGTGGATGGCAGAAAATAATATGGTTATTGGACTGCCAAAGGTGAATGGCAGAAAAGGGGAAGGGGGAGGAGGGGAGAGAGGAAGGGAAAGAAAAAGGAATAAGACGAAAAGGGAAGAAGCTGACGGAGAAAAGCGGTCTCGGTTTTCACCGTTACCTAACAGAAAAGGAGAAGAAGAAGGCACCCAGGTTTTCATCTGGGGGGACCAAAAAAAGGAAGAAAGAGGGTTGATCAGAGATTGATATATGGATGGAAATAAATGAAATTGTGAGAGTATATAATAATAAAAGATGATGAAATGGAACATGAAATTATGATATATAAATAAATTAATTGCCAATCTGAGCACAACAACAAACAATGGTCTCTGTCTTTTTGTGAGGGAAAAGGGGGGAATCCAGGACAATGAGTTTTTGTACATCTTTTGTGAATTATGTACATGTTGACATTGATTTTGCTGTCATATTGTAAAAAATAAAGACAGTCTGGTGCATTGTACAAATGGTTGTGTTTTATTGTCTCCTTACAGTAAGAACAATTAGTAATTATACTCTATAAAAGTAAACTACATTTGTTAGCTATAACATACAGCATGCTTTATTTCAATATCTACTAGCAGTAATAGCGCTGGTTATAATCATGACGTGAAATTACTGACTGTGGGCTAAAAGAAAAAGGCTTTAACCTTTTAACAATTCTCCATTGATTGACAAATGCATAAACCTTTTGATCATTTGACATTAAATTATCAGAATACAACCTAACTACATCATTAAAGGTTGTACCTTTGCACCTATGATGAAGGAAAAATATACAATGTTGGTCGCAGGTCATAGATGTTATATCTTGAACCTGTTTAGGGTTAAACAGTGTTTCTGCCACATTCCTCCACAAAAAATTAACAATTGCTGCTGGAAAAAATGTAAAGTCTGGAGGAAAATCATAAGAGTTAAAAAAACTCCCCAGTAGTATGGGCAGGAAGATAAATAGCTAACCAATGTTCACCAGGCATAGACTGGGGCTGTGTGTACACCACTAAAGAAGCTGGCACACAAGTTAGTCTTCTGAAGGTAGTTGATCACTTGCAAACCCCCACCCAAAAAAAAAACTGTGCCTGGTAAAAGAGTCTGCCTGGAGAATGGTATCCAGTTGTTGAGTGTTCATATTTAATTGAAGTCAAACACAACGTTTCGTCTTTGAATAATTTCTACCACATTATCAAAGATAGCATACACCAACATATTCACAGTAGCTGGTAGAGGGTCAGCAAAATGTATTTCAGCTCTCAAATTGCCAGAGTGGATTAGTGAATAATGGTCACCACAACCTTGGTCAGGGCTTAGGTCAAAAGCAAATAACGTGTACCCCTGACAAAAACCTACATGGTCTATCAGTAGCAGGCTATCTTTCATATGTTTTCCACTAGCGTGGACCAGGTTGATATATTCTCTCACAGTATTACCATTTGTAAAGTTAGGTTGCAGTGGTTTAGCAGGAACTTGTTCACCATCCACATACAGGGCTATAAAGTTAATATTAAAATGTTTAAAATTGAATGGATTTTTATTGTACACACCACTGAAAGCATCATTATCAATAAATCCTATCATCAACAATTTTGGTATCTGCCCCAGAAACAGATTATCCTGGTTACACACACGGCTGCCCTCAGATATACTAAACACTTTCATGCTAACTTGGTAAGTAGGGTACTTTGCATTAGCAGCTTGTAAAGCCTGAGCATGGCCAATATGTACAGCTGGTGACATTTTTACCCTTTTTACATAGATAGATACAGATTTAATTTGTAGTTTATAATCTTCATTTACTTCACCACTAATTAAACAAAATTCATTCTTGTTACAAACAAGTTTAATTTTAACATCCATGCCAATCAGGAGCAGCTTTTCCTGGAGGAGGAAGTCTGCATTAATTGGTCCAAGCAGTTCTACACTGCAACTCTCTGCTGTAAAAGTTGCATGCTTTTTAAAACCCTCATTGGGACCATTAAGAGTGGTGTTCTCATGCTGTCCTGGTGTGTCCTTATAAAATAATCCAGATGAAAATGGTGTACACAGGGTGTCATCACTGTAATTAAGCAGTGACTCGATAATTGCTCTGTAGGGGTAGCAGTTATTACTCTGGCTAATCAGCTGGTCACCCACCACTATATCCACCTGGCTAAAGATGGTTGCCAGGGGGTAGTTAATTAAACTTACTCTAGCTACATCATCAATGTTGCTACCATCAGCCTTAGTGATCTTGCACAAAAGGTATAACAAGGTGTTGTTTAGGTCGATGTAATCTTCACCGTTACCAGCCACATAAAATTCCACTGGTGCATTATCAATTATAGCTGACAAGGGAGGGATTTCAATGTACAGGGTTTTTCTCTATACTGGTTTGGGTTGGTGGTAACATGAAAAGGTCTAATTCTGACTTTCCACATTCTTGAGACATGCAGTGTACCAGAGCCATGGCTTAAAATAAGTCTCTTTTACTGTTAGTTTTACAAGGTTTTCTCTCCTTGCGCTTACATTTCACAACTGTTTTTTTCTTTTGAACAGGCTACCTTTTAATAACACTTTCATGGGCCCTCAGTAGGACCATTCTCCACTTCTTATTGGGCCTCTTGTAAACACTCATTCCTGCCCCATCATGCTGTTGTCCCAGATCTGGAGTCGTGAAGGAACTCACAAGGTTTCCTACGACGTCTTTCACAATATTTTTAGCAGCTGTTTTAAGGTGTGGTTTTACTGTTTGGAAGTCTTTTCGTAATAGTGGTACAGCTTTTCTAAATAAAGTTCTAAATATACCACCTATACCAGCACCATACATAACAGGGGCACCATGAAAACCAGATAAGCCATGACTGACTTGTGTTTTATAATAGGCTATATAAAGATTTGGGTCACTGTACAACTTTTGTGACATGGTTGTCCTTTAGAAGGCCCCTTTAACAGGTTGAAAATTAAGCTTCCCAATCACCTTGCCAAACAAGAATAACACATTTTTGTCTTGATCATTCTTTATCACAATACATATGGTGTTACACTGTTGTTTGCTGATTGGTATATAATCCAGCTTATCATAGCGGATGGTTATGATTGCATTATTTTTACCAGATATTTCCACACACCGGAGTAGGGGCACGTGACTATCATTGACTCTTTGGTGTTCAACAATGTCTGTATACACATACAGTGTGTAAAAACCCATATTGATGACAGCATAATATGGTCCTATGCTTGCTTTTAGTTGTGGTATACCATGTGGTACACCCAAAATACTAGCCAGATTATGGCGTGCAATACATGCTCCACCACTGATGTTGTTAAATTTTGTTTTCCATTCCTGACTGTCATATTCTAAAAACATGCCTAGTTGTACCTGGTCCAGGACCTCAATGATGGCTGCCGTGACATCACCAATATTGTGATAATAACCTCTGTGAATTGACCATGCTATTAATGGCTTAGACGTTTCACCTGCTTGAAATCTCCTGTCTTGTTGTGTAATATTGTCCCAAGTCCTTTGGTATTGTATTTGTGACAAGCCAACTTCCCACACCTCTACTAAATTGATAGGTTTTGCCAGTTTCACAGTATATTCTGAAATAGTATTTTTGGGAAACATTTCAAAAGAGGCATTGTTGGGCAATGTAACATAAATCCCATTCTCAGACATTGTTTTACCAATAATGTCTTCTCTCAACTGATGTCATACAAAACACGGCAGCACCCTTATACTTTTACATTTTTCAGCTGTGTGGATTCTACCCAGCTGTTAAATTTTGATGGCCAGCCTAGCCATTTTACTAAAACCATTTTTTTCCCCTTGTCTTTTCTGTGACTCTATTTTTTCAACCCTGTGTACACGGTTTGCTGTGTGTTCGACTTTTACCAGTTCTTGCTCATAAAAAGTACCTCTTATTTCTTCTCCATCATAATCTTTTAATTTGTAAACTGGTACAGGCTTAGATATACATTCAAAAATAATAAATACCTCACTTGCAAAGTTTTGCTCATAACCTTTTTCAAATGTTTTCTTAACTCTAGAAACCCACATATGATCACCCACATGAAATTTAATAGGCCTTTTTACACTGAGTGTAAGATCACCATACAGAATTTTGCAAACATGTAAAGAATTGGCCGCTGTCACATCGTTAGGCCTCATTTTGATGGACCGGTAATAGCTCTGATTATAGGCCATTGTTAAAGCTTGCAAAACATCTATGTACCTATATGTGTTAAATGCAGACAAATATCTCTGCATTTTCGTTTTTAATGTACAGTTAAATCTTTCCACAATACAAACTTTAACATCATTTGATGTTGTAAAATGTTGTATGTTTTGTTCTTGCAAAAATACTTGAAAATTAGTATTAACAAATTCAGCCCCTTCATCTGTTTGTAATTCTTTAGGCCTGTAGCCCTCTCTGAGTTTCATTTTAAAAGCCTCTGTCACATTTCTTCCAGATTTTTTTTTTAGCACTTTGGTCCATGCATATTTTGATAGGACATCAATAACTGTTAGAATGAACCGGAAGCCATCATTGTCTTTGGAAAGACTAGACATAGCAACCAAATCAGCCTGCCATTGTGCATCAATGTTGTTAACCACCACTCTGTTTCTAAGAAGTCATTTCCTCACAGGTTGTGCATAGTGTAGGCATCTTGTAAAGACAGCCACCGTGTTACCTGAGTGTAATTCTTTTTCCCGGTTTTGCAGCAGCACCATGTAGTCTCTGAACACCTTCTAAGCTACCAGGTGTATGGGGGTCATAATATATTTTTTTCAATAATTTCTTAACCATGACTGCTGTTTAGTAATACAACCATTGTTTTTTTCAGATGTGAAAATGTTATTATGAAACACCACACAATGTATACATCTAATTATATAACAAAACAGAGCATGTGTTAACCATTGTAATAAATTGATGTTATACTGCATTATAAATATTACAATAAAAAAAGCCAGGCCTTGTTTTGCTGTGTAACAAGAAAATTGGATGTAAATTCAATTACATTGCTAACATGTTCCTGTCTTTGACATTTTAAACTATAACAACAAATGTCAACAATGTAGGTCACAGCTACCAATACTTGGCCGTGAGAAACCACATCCATATTTTCAAATATTACTGGTAGCACATTTAGAATAATTTCTAACACATTATTACTTAGGCATCTGCTCATGTTCATTATTTCACACCAACATGCATTTTTTTTAATGTCATTCATTAAAATCTGTATAAACTGAAGTTTTTCACAATTTACAGGGTTACACAGAGTTTGATCTGCATGGTTTAAAATTTGCACGGTTATCAATGTCTGTAAAAGATTTTCTATTTTCTGCTTTTCAGACATTCTTTGGTGTTTTCCCCACAGGCTACCCATCTTAACAGTTCTCACCATGCAGCACTGTGTTCCTCGTCAGAACTCCCAGCATCATACAAATACATATGATATGGCACAGGGCTTCCTTTTTGCAGCGGGCTTTTAAAATATTTTTTATGACTTCCTGGTGAAACCACTTCTTCAACAGCACTCCATAGTGTTACACGCAACTGTTCATAGAATGTGTCGAGTCCCTTAGCAATACATGGCATCTCTTTAAATTCAGAGAAAGTGTCATTTATAGCTTGTATTGTATCAAAATAGGATGCTGTGCACCCAAGTTTCCATGCTGTCAATTTGACTACTAGCTTAATCCTACACAGGCTCTACTTGTCACAAACTTCAGGAAAAGCACGCTCCCAGTACCCCATCTCTGGTTCATATAAACAACTATGTCTTATCTGCAAGGGGTGTTCTATGGTGTACCTCTCACAGTTTATCTTCAAGTCCTAAGCCATCAAGTCTTGCATTAGCTGTATTAGAATACCCTTTATCAGGTCCAACATAATACTCTTTTCAGGTGGCACTTGAATTGCAGTCATGGCCACATCGGGCTTTTCATCAGGGCATTTTTCAACATTTGTTTCTTCCCACTGTTCATCCATATTAACACACTTATGATTATCATGCAGACCAAGTCTCAAGAATGATTCAGTCAATTCAGTCATAACAGAATCCTCCGGTGTGGTACTAGCAGATGTTGATGGGCTATATTCATCCATTTTGCTGTTTTCCTCAGGCAATCCACACACACACAGGTGCAAAACATAAACCAACTATGGAGGAACAGCACTAAATGCTTTTATCAGCATAATATTTCTAATATGTCTGGGGCTAGCCCAGATAAGCCAACCTTCACTCCACCCATAGCTGCATCACAGCATGGAAGGGGGTGGGGTGGGTGGGGTGTGTAATTTCTGGTGGACAGGGACATGAAAGGGGTGGGGTGCTATGTCATATCAGGCACCCACATGGAGGGGTGGGACATTGTGTAATTTCTGGTGCACTTGGGAGGGCTGCACACAGGAAATGGAAGAGGCAGGGCATTACGTCATGTCTGGCCATCAGTCAGAAAAGGGCGACATTACGCAATATCTGGCAATCAATCATAGTCATATCTGGCTATCAAATTTTGACAGTTAGTATACATATATATTACTAGTGTATCCTTTGTGCTTCCCACCACTCACTAATATTAAAATCATCACTGGATACTGACTGGGTGAACATTCTGTACCCATGTCATTCAATGTTTGAAACACCAGCCAGAGATGGTAGCTCCTGAGTGTGTTTTACTTCTTCCTTGTCCAGTGTTGGCAGCTGCTTTGGGTCAAAGATTCAGGCAGCTTTGAATGTGCTGACTGAGGGATGAGATTTTAAAATTTTGTCCAGTTTCTCACTGCTGTCCAACATAACCTTCTGAAAAAGGTCCACACATTTTTGCTTTTCATGTAACTGACAGCAGGACAACATTTCTACTGTATTTGGTCTGTATTCAGTTTCCCCTGCAGTGGCACAGAAGTCCAAAAACATATGCACATCTTGCACCATTCCCAATATGTTGTGTCTGTTGCTGGTTGCTTGAGTGCAATTGTAGAATAAGGTTAACAAGTTCAGAAGAGTGTCCCACCACAAAAGTGGCTTATGTTACCAGCTCTGCTGCTTGCCTTCAATAAGCACTTCAGGCACTTCAAGGTTGCTGCATCAGATTGTAGCATTTCAACAAATTCTGTTAACACAGGCAAATAGTCTGCCAAATACTGAACAGTGTTAACCCAGGAGCACCACCTAGTTACCACTGCATACACTGGCATCTTGGGTAAAATGCCCTGCTTGGATTCCATGGAGGCAAAGTACTGATGCCTACGCATTGGGCTCTGACAAAATATTTTTTTAACAAGTGAAACAGCAGTGTTTAAGTCTTTCAGTGTGTCCGCCCAGACTTCCAAGACCAAACTGAGGAGGTGGGCAATGCAAGTGACATGCACTGCATGTGATAGGACACAGGACAGCACAGTTTCAAAAGCCTTGTGCATATAACTTGCACTGTCCGTGACAATGGCAAAGACTTTATTGAAGTTCCCCCCATTGGTGTTAAGTACTTTTAGTACAGCTTGAGATACTGTGGTGTTGTTCACATGATGCAAAAACTTCATACCAATTAGGAGTAGCTGCTCCCCCACATTAAGCAAAGATTGGGCCAGAATAGCCAACACTCTACACCCACAGGCATCTGTTGTCTCATCCAGAAAAATGAAGACATCTTGATCCTCCACCACCTCTTTCAGGGACTGTTCGTGATCAGGCCGAAGTTCTTGGAGGTACATGCTCCAAAGCTGTGCTTATACTGGAAGACTACCACCTTGTTTTGTGTGCTTCTTTAAGAACTCTTGAAAGCCAGAAGCCTTCTCCAGTGGTATGTCTGCATGGGTCAAACAGCGGATGAAGTCCAGAACAAATTCCTGCCATTCAAGGGAAGATTCTGTTGCTTGACTGAAACAAGAAGACAGTGACTGCTGTTGTAGAGATGTGCCTAAAAAAAAAAAAAAAACAAGATTTAATATTTTACAGGGGAAAAACAAACTGTAGGCCAGTCCAGTGTCATGAAGGGCTGAGGAACTGTGAGCTTTACCTCCTGACACACTGGCAACCTGTTTGGGAACAAAATGAGGTCAGCAGGGAGAGAGAGGATCGAGCATCCAACTGGTTGCTCTCCTCTCCTCTCCTGAGTGGGAGTGGGAATCTGCTGTCTTGCTCTTAGAGGCGAGATGGTAGTGTTGAACTCTAGCAGCAAGGAAGGTGGATGCAGGAAGAAGAGACATGTGCATAGTGGGGGATGATGGGGTTCCACTGTGCCAGAGAGAGATGAGATGGACTTGGGAGGTAGGGAGAGCAGATACCAGTCACCCACGGGGGAAAACAGACTACATAAAAAATAAAATAACTGCAAACATCTGTGCGACTAGTACTTACTTTGCATTTTTTTCTTTGCAGCTTCTTTTCTTTCTAGATGTTTCTGCGACTTCATGTACATGTCAACTGTATGATACCACATGAAGTCGAGTGTGTGGGTGCAAGCATGACAAAACAGCAATCCTCCATCCTTGTAAAGATCCTCCAGATATAACTTAACCCAATCCTGAGCATGCACAAGATAAGAGACATGACAGTTCTTGGCCTCTTCATGAGAAAGACGGAAGCACTTTGGTGGTGGCGTAGACATGGTGTAGTTTAACTAAAACAAAATTAAACCAAAAAAAATTAAGACTTGAATGAGAACATCAGTGCATAGAGGGAGGAGAACCTTCTTTGGGATGCTTGATCCTCCAATATCACACCACTAGTTTGCATCCCACAATGTTCTAAGCTGACAGATTGGTTTCAAACCCTCAGCTCCTGCAGTTGCCTTGTTGTGGTGCTGAGCTTGCCATAGACTTGCTAGTATCCATGGAACAAAAGACTACAGAAATTCAGTTTTCTTGTTACCTTTCAATTTCTTTTAATTTGGGCACAATATAGAACACAGCAGCTAGGCATTGTGCCATGTAGGCCATGTCGGCTCAACCAACCCTTCCACTCCACTCCATCTCCATGTGTGCCAGTCCATTAGGCCCACCCCTCCACTCCATCTCCAGGGAACCACCACAGCGATCAAGGACACACCACGGTAGTGAGGGATGGACCCAGGCGGCTGCCATACATGATGGAAAAAACTTGTTCTATGCCACTCTGGTCACCAGCCCCACCCTGTTCTCTCACCGGGGCCAAAACAATTATTTTTGCCATGTGTGCCAGTCCACCAGGCCCACCCCTCCACTCCATCTCAGAGGAACAACAGCAGCAATCAAGGACACACCATGGGAGTGAGGAACAGACCCAGGTGACTGCCATACATGATGGAAAAAAATTGTTCTGTGCCAATCTAGTCACCTGCCCCATCCTGCTCACTCACCAGAGGCCAGAACAATTTTTTTGCCATGTGTACCACTCTATCAGGCCCACTCCATGAATGAAAAACAACAGCCATCAAGGACATCATGAGATTGAGGGATGGACCCAGGCGACTGCCATGATGATGGAAAAAAATTGTTCTGTGCCACTCTGGTCACCCGCCCCACCCTGCTCTCTCACCAGGGGCCAGAACAATTTTTTTTGCCATATGTGCCACTCTGTCAGGCCCACCCCTCCACTCCATGAATTAAAAACCACAACAGTGATCAAGGACACATCACGGGAGTGAGGGACAGACCCAGGTGACTGCCATACATGATGGAAAAAAAATTTTCTGTGCCACTCTGATCACCAGCCCCACCCTGCTCTCTCACCAGGGGCCAGAACAATTTTTTTTTGCCATGTGTGCCAGTCCACCAGGCCCACCCCTCCACTCCATCTCAGAGGAACCACAGCAGCAATCAAGGGCACACCATGGAAGTGAGGGACAGACCCAGGTGACTGCCATACATGATGGAAAAAAATTGTTCTGTGCCAATCTAGTCACCTTCCCCACCCTGCTCACTCACCAGAGGCCAGAACAATTTTTTGCCATGTGTGTCAGTCTGCCAGGCACACCCCTCCACTCCATGAATGAAAAACAACAGCAGTGATCAAGGACACACCACGTGAGTGAGGGATGGACCCAGGCAACTGCCATACATGATGGAAAAAAATTGTTCTGTGCCACTCTGGCCACCGCCCCTCTGATCTCACCCGGGGGCCAGAACAATTTTTGCCATATGTGCCACTCTGCCAGGCCCACCCTCCACTCAATGAATGAAAACCACAGCAGTGATCAAGGACACATCACGGGAGTGAGGGACAGACCCAGGTGACTGCCATGCATGATGGAAAAAATGTTCTGTGCCAATCTAGTCACCTGCCCCACTCTGCTCGCCACCAGAAGCCAGAACAATTTTTTGCCATGTACCAGTCCACCAGGCCCACCTCTCCACTTCATGAATGACAAACCACAGCAGTGATCAAGGACACACCTCAGGAGTGAGGGATGGACCCAGGCGACTGCCATACATGATGGAAAAAAATTGTTCTGTTATTACCTTCTATTCCCCTGTGTATAAATTGCTTTCTTGGATCGACTTCTTTCTGGTTAATCAGAGAGTAATTGCAGGCCTACGGGGAAGTGGGATTACCCTTAGAGTGCTATCTGACCATTCCCCAATATGGCTGGAAGCCAATTTAGCCCCAAGTAGTCAAAAAGACACTATGTGGAAACTAAACTTTCAGCTTCTTAATCAAGAGGGTGTAGTCAATCGGATTAAAGATCTTATAAACCAATTTATGGGTCAAAATGAGAGATCTATTCCCGATTTTGACAAAATATGATGTGCATTAAAATGTGCTTTACAGGGGGAATTTATTAGAATCTCGGCTACCAAGAAGCGAAAACAAGATGCAAAAGCCAAAGCTCTCTTAGAGGAAATTAAGGCCTTAGAAATTTTATTATCAAACCCTCCACTAGATGAAGAAATGTTGCGTTTAGTAGTGTTATGGAATGATTATGCGGAAATTTTGAGGGAAAGAGCGGAGTATGCCCTCTTTAAAACCCAAGCTAAATATATTGAACAAGGGGATAAAGCCAGCCATCTTTTGGTGATGAAGCTTAGAAAACAAGAGGAGTCCCGCCTCGCTCCCTTTGTGTTTTCCCTATTGAACAACACTGTCTTAACCACCCCCAGGCAAATTGCCAAAGAATTTGAACAATATTATATGCAACTGTATAGTCCTCCTGAACCCAACCCTCCCCCTAATGAAATCCGGGATTATCTGCTAGCCTCATCATTGCCTTCACTGGAGGTAGCCCAGCAGGAATTTTTGCATGTCCTATTTCTCAGCAACAAATTAGGGATGCTATTAGATCTTTAACCAAAGAAAAGTCCCGGCCCAGATGATTTTCCATCAAATTTTATAAGGTCTTTGAGGTGGATTTATTCCCTATTCTTCTTCACCTGTTTAATTTTATATGTGAGAAGGGGATTACGGATATGACACTCTAGGAGGCCATTATTGTGGTACTGCCGAAACCAGGTAAGGAGAAGAATAGGGTTATGAACTTTGTCCCATTTCACTAATGAACTATGATATAAAGATTTTGCCAAAATATTGGCAGCATGCGTGTCCAAAGTTTGATAGAGCTCTGAGTCCTGAACAAATTGGTTCGCAGGGCAGAGCCTCATCAGACCATATCTGTAAGTTGGCGATGTCTTCTCTGTCCAGAGATGCAGATAAACCAATGGCTTTGGTTTCCTGGATGCAGAGAGGCATTTGACAGGGTCAATTGGACATATTTGTTTGATGCCCTGGCTGTAATGGGTTTCCAGACACCTTTTATTTCCTGGGTCAAAGCATTATATTCGAACCTAGAGCGAATGTTTACTGCAATGGAGTTTTTACCTCGGTTTTCCCTTTAATATCAGGTACTAGGCAGGGCTTCCACTTTCCCCATTATTATTTAACCTATATCTGGAACCACTGTTACAACAGTTAAAGGATTCACCAATGTTGCAAGGTATTAGGATAGGGACGCTTCACTGAAATTATCTATGATATCCTTCTTCATGTCACTAACCCTCATAATCTATCCAAGCCACCCTTCAGATAATCTACAGGTTCAGTAAGGTTTTGAACTATAAACTTAATATCAGTAAATCAGAAGTGATGCCCATGAATCCCTTTGCTTTAGGAAAACATTACCCTGTTAGCTATGGCGGACAACCATCTTAAATACTCAGAAATAACTTTATTTACATCTGGGTCTCTGAAGAAAAAGTTGAACTTAGATAAAATAGTAAAAGAAATCCAATTGTATCTAAATAGGTGGAATTCTATGCACTTGTCCATCCAAGCAAGGGTCAGTGTAATTAAATTGAATGTTTTACTGAGTGTATATTATCCACTTAACATGATGAATGTTTATCTTCCCTGAATTGGTTCCGTAGACTCCATAGCATAATCTCCCAATTTATATGGAGAGGCAAGCCCCCACAGAACATATAATCGCTATGCTCCAATGCAATTTGGGGGTCTAAAACTCCCTAATTTATACCACTATTACTCAGCTAGTCAGATGGCTAAATATATGCTTTGGAGGGCTATCTCTTCAGATATAGACAATGTTGCCAAATTTCCCATCTGGTTACAGCTGGAATAGTACTTATTAGCTGGGTTATCCCCGGAGAGCCTCTTATTCATAGCCCGGGGCAAATTACCCAGTAATCTATGAGGCTCGGTACTATACATCTCATTAAAGGTCCATTCACAGTTCTGTAGGTCAATGAAATACAATAACCAAATGGACCTTTCACAACAAGTGTTTAATAACCCCAGTTTTAAAGTAGGTGATAAGACAATTACTGCTCCCAAAGAATGCTCTGACCCCCAAATCAAAGTTCGCGATTTGGTAGCTGATGGTAAACTAGGGGGAATGTCGGAAATATTAAATTTTCTTCAGCTTCCCAATAAATACTCCTTTTGTGCTCCAAATTAGGCACATGCTGATAAAATGGTTCAGTTCAGGAATATGGAGTATGCAACAGGTGCCTCCTTTCAGGAGCTCGTTGAATGTGTTAAGCAACCTCACGCGGTATCCCAGTTGGTTTTATTGTTATACGGGAAATTCAATCCGGAGATATCAGGCCACTCTAGTTACTGGGTGTGTAATTTCCCACATGACAATTTTTCATGGGATAAAATCAGGGAGGGAGTCCGCTTATACATTGCCAATGACCACTTAAGACTAATACAGTTCTATACATTGCATAATATCTATTATACTCCAACTAAATTGTATGGAATGGGGAAGTTACAGAATCCAGTGTGCTTTAGGTGTGAACAGGAACCTGGGATGCTACTCCATATATTATGGGATTGCCCCAAGGTAGTCTGCCTCTGGAGAACCATTCAGGAAAGGGCTGACCCACTGCTGAGGTTGTAGGAACATTTCTCACCACAGGTTTGTATAGTGGGGGATTATACCACTGTCCCTTTTAAGGAGAAGAGGTACCATATGGCCATTATCTCTCTGTCGGTTAAAAGGCTTGTCCTTCGCTATTGGAAAGATCAGCATGTGATCTCCTACCTTGAGTGGGTAAAGGAACTCCTACACAGTTTAAGAATGGAAAAGACAATTGCGAGCTTAAGGGGTAAATTCCTCCTGTATAAATCCAGGTGGGAGAAGCTTTTTATGCTTTGGTCCCTCCCTCCTGTTTCTTAGTAAACCAAATTAGAAGAGAAGAATCGATAAGGGAATAGTAATACCCTATATGGTTACCCCATAAGGAACCATAGAAGGTCCTTTCTTGAGAAACTCTCACAGATGACCTCTTTATTTCATGTATTACAGATAAAAGGGGTTGTGGTGTCACCTAGTAAATGAAAATGGCACCATTGGGGAAGGCAAACCTGGCTCTAGGGGGTAGGGTTGGGGGATCATGGGATGGGGAAGTATGGGGGAGTACTAACTGATTGGAAGGCATGAGCAGGTTATTGTTTTCATGTACTTAACATATGGCAGAACTGTTGAAAGGTATATATGTTCTGTTACATGCTTTGTTAAGGACTCATGCCATTGTACCAATGTAAGTACTGCTGGAGAGATATAAGCCTGTTATAGAATGTTGAAATGGTATAAAATGAATAAAGTTTATTTAATTTCAAAACAAAAAATTATTCGATGCCACTCTGGTCACCCGCCCCACCCTGATCACTCTCCAGGGTCCAGAACAATTTTTTGTGCCATGTGTGCCAGTCCACCAGGCCCACCCCTTCACTCCATGAATGAGAAACCTCAGCAGTGATCAAGGACACATCATGGGAGTGAGGGAAGGACCCAAGTGACTGCCATACATGATGGGAAAAAAATTGTTCTGTGCCACTCTGGTCGCCTGCCCCACCCTGCTCTCTCACCAGGGGCAGAACAATTTTTTTTGCCATGTGTGCCAGTCTACCAGGCCCACCTGTCCACTCTCCATCTATCTGACAAGCCTTTTTTTACAGAACAGCCCCATACATAGAAATAAATAAACAAATTACAATAGCTGGCCCTACTAGACTCCCCACCTCCCTCCCTCCAAACATGCCACCCTCATCAGAAGAAACATTTTCTCAGAAACTGTATAAAATCTACCTGTTTTAGATTGTCAGCACAGAACTGGCACAGAATAGGGGAGTTTCAGCAAGTGATTCAGCTCTTTTTGGGGTAATTGCAGCATTAGGTTCTTCAGGTTTTCCTCTACTTCTTCTCCTACTCTGCTCCATGTCTTCATTCTGTGCAGTCACACACCTCAGCTCTCCACATCCTTGTATTCTGTAGCTTCTGGTCACTCTCACTCGACTCACGATGGACTCTCACTCGACTCGCGATGCTCACTCACCTTCAGCTCCTGCTCACTCGCCTTCAGCTCCTGCTCTGTAGCCCCCGTCACCTGTCCGCATACATTTAACTTTGGTTGGTGGACCTGAGGGCTGCCTGAGCAAATGGAAAAGAGCAGGGGGTTTAAAAGAAAACAGACCGGTGTGATTGGCCCCAACTAGTGTGACGCGCTGCACTGATGATGTCAGTAGCACGTCACACACCAGGAAAACAAAGCAGGCAGAGAGATGGGGCAGGAGAACATTACCTGACTGAACATACTGCATGGCATGGGATGGCTGGGGGCACATCAGGAGGGATACTGCATCAGGCAGCAGCAGAATATAAGGAGCTACCACCTGCAGACCATGTTTACTGGCTTGTAAGTGACTATGAGAGTTGGTGGGCTTGTGTTGAGCACAAAATAGTAGGATTGTGGCAGGGACTGCAGGAATGAATGTTTTGCAGAGAGCGGGAGCTCACATTAGGCACAGTTCTGGCAGGGAGTGCAGGAATAAATGAATAATGTTCTGTTTTGCGGAAAGTGTGATTTTTTGTGGGGGGTCCGAAAATTGCACTTTCCACCAAATAATCATGGCCGCAATTTTCCAGTGGCCCTGGTGATGTCCCATAAAGGGGTCTCTACAGGATAGGCTAGAGGTACACCAAGCCTGTGCAGCACCTTTCTTCCATATAGTGATGTCCCCATCATGGGATGAAAGACTGGAAACTTGACACGGGGTCATATAGGGATCAGGCTTGGGAACTCCCTGTCATTAGTGCAGACTCAATGGCCACCCAAAAGGGGGAGAGATGGATCCAGATTGGATAACCATTTGAGCATCTGCTTGATGTGGAAGGCCCAATAATAAGCTTGGAACCAAGAGAGGCCCCATTCGCCTCTGCTCCAGTATGCCTGCAGTTTTGCATGACTGTATCTTGGGCTGCCCCTAACTAAGAGAAAGTTCCCAATCATCTTGTTGATGAGTCTGAACAATTTGGTGTCAATGCATAGTAACAGATGGGCTAGGACATGGAAAATTTAGGAGCTGTGACCATTTTGATGGCTTCAATATCTCTGGCGTGAAGAGTTTAAGAGGTTTACACCTGTTGCATTCAGTGTGGACTTACAATGTCAAGAGTGCTAGGTTCATGTCACACATCATTGAGAGTTTGGAGGATACATGCATTTCCAGATATTTTTATTTTTTTTGGCACCCATCTCAGGTCAAGCTGAGTGAACAAACAGGGTTTGCATAGATTATTCAGACACTGGAGTTCAGTTTTGGGCTTGTTGATTGTGAGTCCTGAGACATGTAAAAAGTAAAAGAGTAGTTGCAGGAGATGTGCTGCCAAAGAGAGGGCTTGGTCTGTAACAACCAGTAGATCATCTGAGTACAGAAAAATCTTGTACACCTCCTGCCCCACATGAAGTACTGATATGAGTGTTTTTTTGTGGATCACGAGGGCCAGGTGCTCAATGGCCAATACAAACACCAAAGGTGAAAGTGGGCACCCCTGATGAGTTCCCTTCATCAAAAGGAAGGGGCAGATAGTGTTGAATTAGTCAACACTTCAGCAATAGGGTTGAAATACATGGTGCATACCCTGACAAGAAACAGGAGCATGAATCCCCATACATTCAAAACCCCATATGGGTATCCCCATTCCACTGAATCGAAGGCCTTCTCAAAATCAATTGTTATTGCCACTGCAGGGTATTTAGCATCCTTTGCAATATGAATCAGGTTGACCAGGGTGCAGCTATGATCTGTGCTATGCTGAACCTTAACAAAGCCTACTTGAGGGGAGTGTATTTGGAAGGGCAACAGTTTCTAATCTAGCAGACAAAATCTTAGGAAACACCTTGCTGTCCATTGTGATCAGAGAGCTCACTCTCTAGTTAGCTGGATCTCTTGGGTCTTTCCATTTTTTGGGGAAGCACTGTATTTGTTGCTGTGGCCACAGAAGGTGGGAAAGAGCCCCGGGACATGGCCTCTTGATAGAGGTGTTCCAAAATAGGGCCTATTGTGGGAGCTAGAAGTTGTAATAGCTGAGCTGGGAAGCCATCTCCTCCTGGAGCCTTGCTCAGGTTAAGTACTTTGAGCACATTTCCGATCTCCTGAAGTATGATGGGGGTGTCCAGAGTCTGAACTTGAGATGCATTATGTTTATGGAGTGGTAGCAGCCACAGAAAGGCCTCAGTTTGTGGGCCTGATGGGGCTGAGGTCGAACTATATAGTATTCTGTAGGAAGCCATCATTGTCACATTGATAGCATCACATTTGGAGTGCACAAAACCTTGGAAGTCCTTAAGACCAGCAATGTAATGTTCTGCTTGTTGCTTTTTCAGACAGTGTGCTGGAACTTTATTGTATTTCACCCCACTCTGCCAATATTTATGCTTACACTGAAACAGTACTAACTCAGCTTTCCAGGACAGCAGGTTGTCAATCTCCATACAGACCTTGAGAACCTCCTTGTGGAGTGCTGATGCTGCATCCTTATTAGATAGAGCTTTATGTTCTGACTCCATGATCTTGTGTTTGCTCTCCAGTTCTGCTAGCTGGATTTCCCTTTCCTTGTGTCTTCACGGGGTGTAACTGATGATTAGCCCCCCCATAGTGACATTAAAAGCCTCCCAGATGGTGCTCACTATGGTGTCTCCCATATCATTGGCCCAGAAGTAGACATTAGCCCACTCCTGGATCCAAGCTATGAACCTTTTGCCATGTAAACATAATGGGTCCATCCACCAGGAGGGGGATTTATTCACTGGCATCCCCCACTGCATCTCTATCTGTAGAGGGGCGTGGTTTGAAATTATTATGGGCTTGATATTAACCACTGTAATAGTGTGGAGAAGTTAGTTGGTTGCTAGCCAAAGCATAGGTACAACCTGCTATAGGATTTGTGTACTGCAGAATAGCAGGTGTAATCCCTAATCCTGGGGTTATGCCACTGCCATATGTCAGTAAGGGCCTGGTTGGACTTCTGTAATTTAATCACTTTTTGTGCCTTCAGGTGGCGTTCACCATGTTATGGCTATGGTCCACAGTATGATCAAGTACAAGATTAACATACAATGTATAGGGCCAACAGGCAGACTGGATGGGCCTGGCTGTCCTTATCTGACAACAATTTGTATGTTTCTATGTTAAAGTCAGCCCTCATCACCAGGGGAATCCCCCTGTTATTAAAGTCTAGCAATTTGGTGGCAAGCTGATGACAAGATGCATACAGATTGCCTAGAAGTAAGGGTCCTGCCCTGGCATGAATCACAGCTAGCACCCATCTGCTGTCTGAATCCCGTTCTGTCTTGATGACTTTCCAATGCAAGGAGTTAGGAAAGACAATGGACCCTCGTCTTTTTTTAACTGGGGCTGAGCTGTGTATTTCCACTTCAACCCATTTTCACTTCAGCTTCCAAGCATCAGAAGAGAGCAATTCCTTCCCCAATATCTGTTCCTCTATCCCTTCTGAACACTGAGCACCCGGGGACCATCAGGTCCCAGTCATTATTTCTGAAGCCCACATTTCTGTGATGACCAGAGGGTCCACCTCAGTGTCTGTCATCAGTGCCTGGAGCTTACTGATTTTGCTACCCAGGCTAATGACATTAATGCATACATTCTTGCATCTGACCCTTGATCCTATTTTGCTACTATCTTTGAGCTTTCCTTGTCGTCTCATCCTCTTGCTTTTCTTGGTGTTTGTACACATTGAAATTCCCTCTCTAACGACTCTTCACCTAGTCCACTTAGAGCCACAACTCTCTTTGTACACAACTGTGCTGTTACAGAGCACCAGATGTGGGGGGGTTACTAGCTCGGATCCCCTGCCTCTCACCTTCCACCATGGTTCCCCTAGTACTAGTCTCTTTTGTAGTCAGTTTAAGTATCCAATGAAGACATCAGCCTAGGTAGACTGTGATGGTCTTTTGCTGCTGGCAAGTTTCTTATGTTCATAACAAACTTCTGCCACAGTGCACAGGCCTCCTCTCTTGTCAGGTGAATTCCATAACCCTTGAAGAATCTCCAGTTCCAGAAGTCCCTCTAATGTCCCACAAATTGGTACCCCTTTTTCTGACACCATCCATTAAGCCATACATTAAATTGTTATGTTACATCACTCCTTATCCTATCCTCCTTCCCATCCTAGACTCATACTGTGAGGACTTTGAAAAAGGCCAGGGAGGTTCAGTGTACCATCATTGTGTCCCCCTAGTCGATCTTCCTTCACAAAGGTCCCTTCATGATCTGCATGAAATAGAATAATCAGAATATTTGTCATATCATGAGCCTTGCATCACAAACTTTCATGTCAGGGTGTGCAGGGCCCTTGACAAAGGTCAGTCTGGCTCTGTGCTAGGCCCTACAAGTCCTGCACACAACATAATAACAAAGGCCACCATGCCAGGATGCACACAACCCTCAGGACCCTGGTTCAAGACAACAGTTGGTCTGGTAGCATACCATGCCCTGTGGGCCCTGATAACTGGTAGGTGCCAAGATTGCCTTACCAGGATACAAAGGGCTATTCAAACCCTGCACCAAGACTAAGACTGTCATGCCAAGATTAACAAGCTCTGCAGGTCTTGTGTTGTGAAACCAGTCAGTCTGGCTACAGGCCCTGTGAGCAGTCAGACACCCAAGACTGCCATGCCAGAATGCACAGGACCCTCTACCTCTGTACCAAGAAGAAGGTTTGCCTGTCTGTGCAAAGGGACCTGAGGGCCCTACACACAGTCAGACACCTAAGGCCACCATGCCAAGATGTGCAGGGCCCTATAGGCTGTGCACCAAGACAATGGTCCATCTGGACTCACACACAGGCGTACAACAAAGATTGGCATACCAGGATATGAAGGGCAGTTCAGTCTCTATGTCAAGATAAAAGTCTGTGTAGTTCAGCACAGGGGCAGAAAGCAGGCAGACACAGAAGACCACCATGTCAAGATGGTAGCACCCTATATGAGTGCCTAATATTGAGTGACTCAATGTGAGCAACTTGATAATAGTGCTTGAAAGTAGAGCGACTGGTGGAAAAAGTCATTATATCTTGTAGAGCGATTCTTGCAGGGAGCTACACTAGCTACAGCATGATATGAAATGATGCTTGGCCTAGCTCTGCCGAGCTGGCTGTGTAGCATAGCAGTGTACACTACCACCTCTGGAGCCAGTGACCCGGGTTCAGGTCTAGTGGTAGACAAAATAAAATGCTCTTTTTCTTTCTGTTTTCTTCTAAATCCAACCCCAACCCCCCACTGAGTTGATTATATTTATTTTGGGGAGTGCAGAGGCATAGTCCCTCACATAAAAATACATAAGGTGTTTTTTCTTTGGATGTAGTAAGCGACCATTGCTATTTGCGATGGCTGACCTAATGTCCGTTGCCCTGTTTGTGACTGGTGTTTTTTTCTCACTCTGTGGTTGGCGCTCATTAGGACTCACCCCTATCATATAATTCCTGTCAAGGCATGCTGTCTTATTCCCAGCATTTTTCACAATTCATTACCAAAACCAAGATAGCAAAAACTCTTCACAAGAGCGTTTCCATACATCACATAAGCTATCTCATGAACAGATAGATCTGTTTTCCACTTTGTCATTTTTGAATCCTCAAGTTTTCATTTCCAGTTAAAATAAGGGCCATGTTCTGACTATACACATCTAAAAGAATCCCCACACAACTTAAACTGTCCAACACACACATTATAGCCATGCTCCACCCTGTTTTCAAATTGATACCGCACAATCTTTTGCCAACAATTGAAGCCATCACAAAATCAAAAAGAACTTACAAAAGCATACAGAAGTGATGAAAGCACACTCATGAAGCCATAAAATATTTATGTTTTCATGACTTGTGCTTTTTAAAAAATCATATTTCCAGCAAAAGATATTTACCCACAAATTAGCAGAGTGACAAATCATGAAACCAAAACATATTTATGCTTTCTTGTGATGGCTTTTGTGATGTTAGTAAATGCTTACGTGAGGCATTTTTGCATTTATGAGTATTTTAAGTAATTTAGAAAAATATGGAATAGGAAACTGACATTGTCACCAGACATGGTGGTCATTAGTGTCTGCCTGCATGCAGGCCCTGCAGCAGCTGAACCTTTGTCTTGGTCTCTGTGACCTGGCATGGCAGTCTTTGGTCTCTGCCTGTGAGCAGGGCCCACAGCAAGATTGAATATTTTCTTTGCACAGAACCTGGAGGGCCATCTGCATCCTGGCCTGGCTGTCTCAGGTGCCTGCCTGAAAACAGCCAGATGGACCATTTTATTGGTGCAGGACCCTGGAGAGCCTTGTGCACCCTGGCATGGCAGTCTTAGGTGTCTACCGTGCATCCTTGCATGCTGCCAGATAGACCATTGTCTTGATTGGGCTCTGACATCCTTATATGGCAGTATTTAGGGTCTTCACGAGCAAAATTAACTGTTTCCTTGGAACAGGGCCAGGAGGGCAAAATGCATCCTGATGTGGGGGTCTAAATGAGGATACAGTTCCACAATCTCAATGGAAATTGATTGCACAGAACTATGCTTATGCAGATGTCAGGGTTGAAGAATGAAAAGCACACAAAAGGAAATGAAACAATTAGGAATTAGAGTCTCAAGAGTCTTGGTAACTATGGTGTTCCTAAGGGAATTTCAGTGCTAATTCCCACCCACTCACCTCCCCATGGAAACATAGAATGTGTCAGCAAAGAATGACCCGTCTGCTCTATTTTCCTGCCTAATACCACATCCTAGACCCTATTTGGTCACAGGTGTCTCTCCTTCCTCCCTTACCTCTGTTTATTATACCCCAGTGCCTACCATACACATGTTTGAAGCCCCCACTGTTTTTGGCTGCACCATCTCTCCTGGCTGGCTTCTACAGGCATCCACCACCCTTTCTGTGAGGAAGTATTTCCTCACATTCCTCTTAAACTTCCCACTTAAGCTTCATAACAAGCCCCCATGTTGAGTTGCTCCTCCTCCTCCTGTGAAAGAGATTCCTCTCCTGCACCTTGTTCACCTCTGTGAGGTACTTATAGGACTCAATTGTGTGCCCCCTCACTCTCCTCTCCTCCACAGCCTAGATGTTAAGCTCCCTCACAGTCTCATCATATGGATTCTCATTCAACCCCCACACCATTTTGGAAGTCCTCCTGTGGACCACTCCCAACCTGTCAATGTCCTTGTGGAGGTGTGACCTCCAGAACTTGATAGAGTTCTCTTTTTTTTTGTTTCTTCTTCCAGTTGGCCATCCTTTTGAGGAGCACACAAACTCCATCACCTTTATATGCATCATGACCTACCAACTGGCTGCCATCCTTGTGGGCTTGTCCCCTGGTAGGGTTGATGAAGTACTCCAAGCCCCGCAAGAGAATGAATCAAGTTTGGGCCAGCTTGCACAGCTGGTCAAGTGCGGGGCCTGATGGCACACCTTCTCATGCTGCCACCAGACTTTTCCCATTTTCTGTCCCTGGGAAGGCATGGCATGCAAGGACATCTTGGTGCATGCCATGCACTCTCAGATAATGTACACTGATGCCTGCATGCCTCCCAAACTTCCTGCCCGGGCTTTTGCCAGGGGCCAGGAAAGCATCAGGCTCTACCCACCCAAGAGGAGGACAGCAGTCCTATGAATGCTTGATCCTCCTCCTCCCCAACTAGCCCTTCAACACGATGGATTTGTTGGGTCATTGGTGTTGCAAGTGGTAGCACTACCACTGTGCAGGCAGGCTGACCAAGCACAGTAGTCTGTGTGGGGATGCACTAGAGAGTGATACAATGGCAACACCACCTCTCTTCTCCTGCTAGAAATCTCACTCCCTATGCACCCCTTCATTGAGCTAGCCTTGCCTACTACCTGTTTCACTGCCCTGACACCTTGAAATAATTAGCTATGATATCTCCAAGATCACTGTCTTGCTTGTTAACTGTAAGTACCTCCCTCCCTCTTATACACAGCCCTGGGTTGCTGCCATACCCTAAACCACTCCTGTAATTTTGTCAGATCCCTTTGCATTCTCTCCACCCCCTCATTGCATATTTTTGTGTCATCCATAAAGAGACACATCATCTCCTTCAGTTCCTCAGCAATATCACTTACGAAGACACTGAAGAGGACAGGTCCCAATACCAATCCCTTTGGTACTCCACTGCTCAGTCTTTCATTCCCTGAGTGACTGACATTTACCACCACCTTCTGCCTCTTGTTTCAGCCAGTTTTATACCCAGCTTACCACCTTCTACCTCCACTCCCATGTTGCTAGGTTTCTTAATCAGCCTCCTGTATGGCATAGTATCAAAGGTCTTATTGAAGTCCAGATAGACCGCATCCACTGCCCTCCCCTCATTAACTTCCCTAGTCACCCAATCAAAGAAATCTATGAGAGTTGTTTGACATGACCTCCCCCATGAAGCTGTGCTGCCAGTGGTCCTATAGCCCCTTGTCCTCCAGGTACTCCATCAGTCTCTCCTTCAGGAGGGTCTCCATTAATTTCCCAGCCACTGACATAAGATTGACTGTTTGTCATTTCTAGTCTCTTCTCTGCTGCCTCTCATATGCAGAGGGACCAGATCATCCCTCCTCCAGTCCTCTGGAACTATCTCTGTCTCCAAAGAGGTGCTGAACAGGGTTGCCAGAGGGGAAGCTAGCACCATGGTCAGTTCTTTTAGTACCCTTGGGTGAATCTAATGTGGTCCCATTGCCTTGTTTTCCATTAGGACTTCTAATCCCAGGTGGTCTCTATTTTCCAAAAATGGACTTGTGTCCACTCCCCATGCCTGGGTGCCTCCTAATGCATATCGGTCTGTCCTTACTCCTTCCACTGTGACTATAGAGCAGAAGTACTTGTTTAAAGTGTTAGCATTTCTTGATCTTCTTCCTCTTCACAGTCTCTCCCTGGACTCCTTGTTCTCACTATACACCCCTTTGCCATCCTCTTTTTGCTGATGCCTGAAGAAAGTCTTAGCCCCTGTTTTGAAGTCCTGGGCAATCCTCTGATCCATTTGAGCCTTTGCTGTCCTTATCATCCTTCTCACCTCCCTTTGTTTATCCAGATATTTCTGTCTGCACCCTTTGTTTGGGTCTCCTTGTACTTCCTACAAACTATGTTTCTCCCTTACTGCATGAGCCACCTCCTTAGAGAATCACAGTGGCCTCTTTCTCCAATTGCCCTTTCTTATTTCCTTCAAACAGCTTGCTGTTACCTTAATTATTCCCACCTTATTCCTTTTACATTGTGCCTCCACCACCCCCACTATCTTCCCTTTAAGTTATTTACTAAGGTACAGTAGCCTTAATTTCTTTAAAATTTGCTCTCCTGAAGTCCAGGATCCTCATTCTAGTGTAGCTTTTCTCCTGTTCAATCTGTACGTAAAACATCACTGTACAGTGATCACTTGTACCAAGGGGGCTACTCACTGTGACATCTGCAATGCTGTCACTGTTCGTAAGTACCAGATCCCATAGTGCCCCATCCATAATGGGTTCCATAACCAGCTGCCTAAGAAATGATGCTTGCAGGGAGTCTAGGATGGCCCTGCTTCTAGTTTTAACTGCTACCCGAATGCTCCAGTCCATATCCCACCGAGTAAAATCCCCCATAATCACTAGTCCCAATTTGCTTACCACTCTGCCAGTGGCCTCCCTGAGAACCTCATTTTACTGCTCCCCCCATGTTGGTGCTCTATACACCACCCCAAGCAGATATAGGCCCCAGATTCTGTCTCCAAACCAACCCAAAGAACTTTCAGCCCTTCCTCTTCCCTGCTGTGTCTTTATTTTTCCATGGCCTTTATACTTTCCATCATGTATAAACAACCCCCTTTTCTCCCTGCCATATCTTTTGTAAACTTGGTGCAACCTGGTATGATCACATCCCAGATGTGGTTCTCGGTGCACCATGATTTTGTTATGGCCACCAAATCAGGGCCTACCTCTGCAATGGTAGCCTCAAGGTCAGGAGTTTTATTCCCTGAGCTCATTGTGTTGATGCACACAGCTCTCCACTCCTTATGGCCCTCCCTGGCTGTACTTTTCCCTCCCTCCCTCCCTTCCTAAGTCCTTCCTTCACCCTTCTCTTGTCCCTGGTGCTGTCATTTCCCTTTTTATCCTTCTCTGTCTATGCTCTCTATTGATTCTGTCAGCCTTAGAACAACTTTCTGACCCTCCCATTCCATCCCCCTTGTCCCTACACACCTCTACCTATGGGGAATTTTTCCCTTGGGTGCTTTTCCACTCTGTTGCTCCATTTTCTGGGGGGAGCACTTATGTCAAAGTAGCATTTAAACCTTCCACTCAAGACTGCAATTCCCTCCTGGATGAATGGTGCCCATGTCCCTTGTACAAGCCTTCATCCCTCCAAATAGGACCCCAGTCCATGATGTAGCCATATCCCTCCTCCTTGCAGCATGCCTTCAACCAGTCATTGAAGACCATGATGTGGTGTTCCAAAGCCTACCCCTGGATATACACAAGTAATACCTCAGTGAAGGCCACTGTGCATGCTTCCTGCTTTGGGCCCCTCCCTAGCTCCATAAACCTATCCTATACCACTCCTGCTGTATCCCTTGCCAGGTCATTAGTCCCCAGATGAGCAATGACATCCAGCTTTCCCTCCTGCCTGGCTGCTGTAGTGATCTGTTCCCTATCCTTCTCTGCCGAGGTGCAAGATATGCACTTCACATCCCTTATTCCCCCCTTTGCTGTTCCCAAAAACTACCCCTTAATGACTGAGATCACCAACAAAAGTTGCTTTCTCTTCCTCTGGGGCCCTTTGTCTCCCACCTTGGGACCTCCCCTCTTAAGGACCCAGATATCTTCTATTGCCACTACCAAAGGTGTCTCCTGTTTACAGTCCCAACCCACTGAAATGGCAACAGAGTTATGTAGTGGCACCAATGGAGGAATGAGTTCCCAACCCCCCAACACTGCCAGAGCCCACCAGAATCCAGTCAGCACTCCTTCTTGGTACTCTCTGAGAGAATAGTGATAGAGTTAGTGGATCCTGGGTGGTGGAAAAGGTTCCACTGAATCCTATCCAACTCAACCTGATGTCTAGTGAACTCCTGCCTCAGCCCACAGAGGTGTAAACAGATGGGGCAGCACCTCAGTCTCCAGGTCTCCCAGAAAACTGCTGCTCCACATCCACTGCACTGCACCACTCCCATCATTCCCAGTACTACTATCCCAATGACTAAAAAAGAACTGATGCCCTTAACCCTGATAGGGTGTTTCTAGATCTCCGGTTTTTGTTTGGTTTACCCATTTTTGCTATATCACAGGTAGTTTTCTAATTAGCTTTCCCTTTAAGCTTTAAATAGTACATTACTAGTGTTCCCCTTATTGTTTAGCCTAAACCTTTGTCACCTGACCCTCGATAGGGCTTTTTTTTTAGGTTTCCAGTTTGTTACTCGCTTCTTACCCTTATCATAGTTTTTTTTTTAAGTTTCCATGTTGTCTCCTTCTGTTTACCTAAAACCATCTACAGGTTTTTTTTTTTAATGTTTCACCTTTATTACTCCTTGTTTGCCCTTCGCCTAGATAGTTTTTTTTAAAGTTTCCATTTTTGTCTACCCCCATTTACTGCTACCGCCAATAGGGTGTTCTGTCAATATCCCCCTTAGCAGGTGCTTACAGTTCCTGTACTCTGTAACACAGGTGGCAAGAAGTATACTGGTAGTCTATCTTTCATTACTGGACATAGAGAAATCCCTGCACATGTGCTGTTGCCTGCGGACACTTGCCATGCCTATGATGAAAATCTCTACATCAGTTCCATTCATGTTCTGGGAAATTAATATGAGTGGGGGACATTAATAGGGCCTGTTTTCAAAGTCCCCCTGGAGGCTTCCTGGTGCCTCCAGATTGGTCCATAGCAATTACATGACCACTATTTATTTATTTATTTGCTTTTGTTGACCATGTAAGTCACACTAGACAGCCAAGTGCCTATTTTCAGGTGGGACCCGGGAGGGTTACAAGCTTGGATAACAGGTACAGTGACAGATTGGACTTGAACACAAAGAGTATTACATGTCATATAGTGAAAAAAAGGCAACCAGTCAAAAAGACACCCACCCGGGGAAGGTTACAGATGGCCTGGGAGAGTTAAGATAGAGCATATACATATAGTGAGCGAGTCAGATTTACATACAGTGGTGATTGCAGGTACTAACAAAAAATTTACATACAGTGGTGTTGCAGGTACTAACAAAAATAACATTACATTATCCTAAAATCTAGTCCAGTGACCAGGAGAGTAAGTGCAGCGGATCTGGGGTGCACAACCCCCCGTGAGAGGATAGTTCAAGGGACGACGGGGCACAAGGATAGATGGAGGAGCCCTTCAGGAATGCCCATAGAGACATTTTGAACACTGGATGGGAGGGGGTGGATAAAGTAAGGGCAGGGAAGGAGTTCCATAGTTTGGGGGCATAGTTTGTGAATGCCCGATCGCCCAGAAGGGTACGTGTTCTAGGAACCATGCAGTTTAGTGCCGCTCTTGACCTAAGGTGGTGGGAAGAGTTGCCAGGGAATAAGGACAGGACGAGGGCCGAGGGGGTGGATGTTCTAATGATGTTGTCGATGAAAGTCCCTACTACGAAGGTGCGATGTTTCTCAGGGGGGAGCCACTCATGGCGTGTATAAAGGTCACAGCGGTGTGTCAGGGAAGGGGCAGAGAGTGCGGAGCGACAGATGCTGTTGTAGGCTGTATCCCATTTTGAGAGGTTGGATTTTGGCATAGGGGCGAAGGTCACTAGCCCAAAACAGAGGGAGGGGAGGAGAACACCCCTGGCTAGGGCCATCCGAGTGGCCGGTGTGAGGCAGTTTTTGGCTCTGTATGTGAGTCTGAGTTTGACATTCGTAGCCTTGCAGATGTTCCTGATGTACAGGGAAAGGTTCAGCTGGGCGTCTAGGGTAACGCCAAGGTACTTGACAGCAGCAGCTGTCTGCATGGGCAGGCCGTCAGCCCCTTGTATTAGAAGGGGGGCAGGGCAAGATTTTGTTCTAGTCAGGGACCCAAAGAGCATAGCCTGGGTTTTTTTGAGGTTGATGACAAGCTTATGCTGTCACATCCAGGCTTCTATCTGCTTGAAGTCAGAGTTCAGTTGGGAATTGATGGTGTTGATGTCTCGGGCGCTATCTAATATAACGAGGTCTTCGGTGTATAGGGTTGCAAGCCCATGGGTGATGATGGATGGTAATTCATTGATGAAAAGATAGAAGAGCGTCGGGCCGAGGACAGACCTCTGGGAGATGCCACATTGGACAGTGGTGAGGTTGGAGTGGGTACTGTTGATGTTTGTGTACTGCTTCCTACCAGTGAGGTAATTTTGGAACCAGGCATCAGCGGGGTTTGAGAGTCTGAGGGAGAGCAGATTGGTGCTGAGAAGGGAGTGATCTACCCTGTCAAAGGCCTTGGATAAGTCCATGAAAATCGCACCAGTGAGGTTGCTCTGATCGGTTGCAGTTCGGATCTGCGAGGTGACTACAGCAAGGGCAGTAGCTGTGCTGTGCCCCTTCCTAAACCTGTGTTGGGCTGGGGAGAGGAGATTGTGCTCCTGTAGGAACTCAGTTAACTGAGAGGCCACAGCTTTCTCTAGGAGTTTAGATGCGGCAGAGAAAATAGCAATCGGCCGATAGTTCAGGGGATCTTTCGGGTTTCCTTGTTTGAGGACGGGGTGATCTTTGCTATTTTCCAGATGTCAGGGATGACACCGGTGGTGAGGGAGGTGTTAAAGATATGTGTCATTGGCCAGGCTAGGGAGGTGGGCACCTAACCTGAGCAGTTTTGGCTCGAGGTTATTGTGCCTTGGGCCGGTGTGGGGGAAGAGGCTAGTGAGCAGCCTCTGGGTCTCGGTGATAGACACCTGCTGTAGAAAGAAGGAGGGTCTGGGTGTGGGTCCAGGTCGAGGGAGTTGGGGGAATGTTACAGGTGGGTTATAGTTAGAGGGCTTGAGGGCAGCGGGGGCAGGAGGAAGGGGGTGGCCTGTTCAGAGAACATAGTGTTAAAGGTGTTAGCAATTGTGTGGGGGCTATTGCAGCTGACCCCATCAATGAGCAAATCCATGACTTGTCCTCTTGCAGAGCCCCCGACCACGCTTTTTATGTTCTGCCAAAAACTCCTTGGGTTGTTGGTTGAAGAGAGTAGTGCAGATCTGCAGAACTAGCTTTTGGCAGCCCTGATGGCTTTTTTGCAGGAGTTTCTGAGGTACTTGTAGGTGGCGAGATCAGTGGCGCTGAGAGAGGCCTTATAGGTCTCCCAGCATTTGCCCCTGTGTTTCATTAGTGAGAATAGATCCCCATGAAGCCATTTGGTGATGGTACCTCGCACTCTCCTTCTAGTGAGGGCACATGCTTGTCCTGCACTGGGATATATTTGGCTAGGAAAGCGTCCAGTGCTAGATTTGGGTCCAAGGAGGTGGTGACCTCAGACCAATCAGTAGATCTGAGGTCACTGAGGAAGTCGGGCAAGTGGAGCTTTGAGTAGTCCCTCATCTGTATCATTTTGCTAGGTATTTTTGCCTGGGGGATGCCCCAGGTACAAAAGGTGGGCGAGTGGTCCGAGATGGCATCAGGTAGGATGCCCGAGGATGTGACTCTGTTGGGCCGGTTGGTCAGAACCCAGTTGATCAGTGATCCTTTACCCCCCCCCGGGGGAAGGTCTCATTGGTTCGGTGATAAACTGGCTCAGAGCAAGGCCTGATAGCAACTGCTCATAGGATTTAGAATTGGATCCCATCCAGTTAAGGTTGCAGTCTCCAATAATGAGGACCTCACTGGTCCCCACCCTGGAGCTGAGGCTGTGTAGTAGTGAGGAGAGTCCGGGTATCCCACCTCTGGGAGGGTTATAGCAGCAAATCAGGTGGATTTTCTTTGTGAGCCCAAGAAGGAGAAAGGTGTGCAGGAACTCACATGTCAAGGGGGTGGTTGGTTGGTGATCAATGGTAGACAAATTGAGGGGGACTTTGTAATAAAGTAACACCCCACCCTCCGCCTTTGTTACCCTTGCGATAGCGCCTAATGTGGCTATAATCTGGCAGGGTACATATAGCATCAGGAGTGTGGGGTTTTAGCCACGTTTCTGTGATACCCAAAATATCCGGGTTATAGTGGGAAACCCAGGCAGTGAGCTCAGCAAGGTTGCATAGGAGGCTGTGGACATTTAGATGGATGATTTTTAGCCCCTTGAAAGCTAGCCATGGGGGGGGGTTGAGGTGACGCAGGAGGTCATCCTGTTTGTGAGTGGTAGCTCCACCCCTGGTGGGCCCAAGGGGAAGGGGGTTGAGGAGGGGTGCATGCTAGTGGGGGGGATTGGTAGGGCAAAGGATGAACCCAGTTAGCTTGAGATTAATTAGGTCTGCCCTTTATGCAGTACCCTGAAAATGGAGAACTGTGATGTTTTTTTTTTTCACTAGTTAGCTAGGAGCTTGGGATTAATTGAGACTGCCCCTAGTGGCAGCTTAGTATAACCTTCAAATGGAGAACTGGGCTGATAGGTCAAATTACCACAACATGTGACCACTCTCAGCCTATTTAAGGGAGAGCTAAGGGTGGTGGTGGGGCGGTGGGAAATAAACTGTAGCTGCCCGGGTGGGGCTACAGAGCATTAGCAAGACACTATAAAAACGCCTCACTAAGTGAGGACACAGGAGCACCAGGAAATAAAGCGGTGCTTTGGAGACAAAATTTAAGACAAAAAACTAGTGAAACTCCAGCACCCGCAAAAGCAACCATACAAAAATGCAGATATAATACACATTTATTAGACCAACACTGTGGCACATAAAAGCTACCTCGGGGGTCTGAATTTGTGAAGAAAAAGGGAGAGTTAGTTTTTTTTTTTTGTTTTTATAGGCAGTCTCGGTGGGAAGGGGGGAGGCATCTGGTGAAATGGCAGGGGACAGACAGAGCTTGTCCACAACGTGAAGGTGAGTCAATTCACAATATTCATATCTTTTGTGTTTTCTGCACTTTAAGCAGTAAAGAGGCTTAAAAATTGGCACCAAAACTGTAAAGCTTATCGCAATATGTGGCATGGTTACAGTTAAGCTGGGAATGAGAGATAGTACAGACAACAGGATCCCTTTTTAGCAGTTTGAAATTGGCACCTAAACTGTATACCCGAATTACAGTATGTGAGCATTATTAACATGCATTTCAGTGCACAGTCCTTAAGGGTGTCTCCAGTTCCTGAGGAATAAAAACTCCTAATTCTGAGGCATAAAAACTATCTCCACATTTGTGGGGACAGTAATTCAATTAAAGTAACTTCATAAAAGTGCAGTTAAGGTGCAATCCAGAGCATTAGCAAGCACAGCAACCCAGCTAAGAAGCGTTGAGTCTGTTCCAATTACCTCACTTCTTTGTCCTCCGGAAGGCTTGGGGGGAAGGCTGTAGAGCACCCTAGCGACCTTGGGGGTCAAAATCTCGCTTCTTTGTCCTTCTGCAGGCTGGGGTGGGGAGGGCCGTAGAGCACCCTTGTGACCTCAGGGGTCCGAATCTCGCTTCTTTGTCCTCCAGTAGGCTGGGGGGGAGGGCTGTAGAGCACCCTCGTGACCTCAGGGGTCTGAATCTTGCTTATTTGTCCTCCGGTAGGCTGGGGGGGAGGGACATAGAGCACCCTCGTGACCTTGGGGTCCGAACCTTGCTTCTTTGTCCTCTGGTAGGCTGGGTGGAAGGGCCATAGAGCACTCCCGTGACCTCAGGGGTCTGAATTCCTCTGTCCTCCGGTAGACTGGGATGGGAGGCCGAGAGCACCCTTGTGACCTCGGGTCGGAATGTCACTTTTGTCCTCCGTAGGCTGGGGTGGGAGGATGTAGAGCACCTCACACCCTCGTGGTCCGAATCTCACTTTGTCCTCCAGTAGGCTGGGGGCTGAGACCACCTCGTGACCTCGGGTCCGAACATTGCTTTTGAAACCTCCGGTAGGCTGGGGGAGGGCCATAGAGCACCCTCACGACCTTGGGGATCTGAATCTCACTTCTTTGTCTTCCAGCAGGCTGGGGGGGATGGCCATAGAACACCCTTGCAACCTTGGGGGTCCGAATCTCGCTTCTTTGTCCTCTGGTAGGCTGAGGGGGAGGGCTGTAGAGCACCCTTGTGACCTCAGGGGTCCGAATCTCACTTCTTTGTCCTCCAGTAGGCTGGGGGGAGGACCGTAGAGCACCCTCGTGACCTTGGGGGCCCAAATCTCACTTCTTGGTCCTCCAGTAGGCTGGGGGGGACCGTAGAGCACCCTCGGGACCTTGGGGGTCTGAATCTTGCTTCTTTGTCCTCTGTTAGGCTGGATGGGGAGGGATGTAGAGCACCCTCGCTACCTCGGAGGTCCGAATCTCACTTCTTTGTCCTCCAGTAGGCTGGGGGAGAGGGCTGTAGAGCACCCTCATGACCTCGGGGTCTGAATCTCGCCTTTGTCCTCCGGTAGGCTGGGGATGTAGAGCACCTCAAGAACTCGGGGTCCAAATTCGCTTTTGCCCTCTGGTAGATTCTTGGGAGGGCTATAGAGCACCGCAACCTCGGGGTCCGACCCGCCTCTTTGGCCTCTGGTGGGCTGGGGAGGCCAGAGCACCCTTGACCTTTGGTGGGTCCGAATCTGTGGAGAACTTCCTCTTGATCTCCAACCTCCCCAACCTGCAACCTGAGGGAGAAAGAATAACTTTAACACAGAAGCAGGTTATTTTAAGTGTTTTCAGCCCCCAAAACTGTTACTTCCAGCCCTTGCGGCAGTGCTAGCATCCAGCAGCAATGCACACCAAGCATCCCTTTTCTCCAAGTTTTAAACTCCCCCTGGAGGCTTTCTGGTACCTCCTGATTGGTCTGTGGCAATCTCATGACCACTGCTAGGGTCCTCTTACACTCTGCCCCCTGATCTGTGACCTGAGGGAGAAAAAAAGATTTAACAGTAGCAGGTTAATGTAAATGTTTTTCAAGCCCAATCCCTCTTATTTCAGGCCCTGGTGCTAGCACTGTGCAGCAATGAGCGCCAAATGTTAATTTCCCTTGAGATTTAATGTCCCCCCAGAGGTTTCTTGTTGCCTCTCAATTGGTTCATAGCAATCACATGATCACTGCTGGCTTTCTCTTGCACTTCAAAGCCCCCACACAGCCTGAGGGGAAAAAAAGATTTAACACAGCCCAGTCCATAGCCTCGTGACCCAAGTGCTAGCTACAGTTTCCAGAACATGCAGTTACTGTATGAAAAAAGTAATGAATGGTCTTCTGTTTTATGCCTCCCCTGTGGGCACTGTGTAAAGGATGTTATGAATTGTCTTGATCTCCTGCTTCAAGATAAGTGAAGAAATATATACTGTACATGACGTACTGCTTCTTTGAAACCTGGCATTATTGCTAATGCCCTTACCTTGAATCCCTTGCCTAAGTATTTTTGTGCTGATGTACTTTGTCTTCTAGATTGCTTTCCTGTTTGGGGTTTCCCGTGACAAAAACCCATAAGACCATTGTATGACTAGTTCATCCCTTTCCTGGACTGAGATACAGGTAAGGAATACTGATGGACCCTGAGAATGCTGAAACATGTATCTTTGTGATCTGTTCACAGACATTGTAGATTGCATGAGAGGCCATTTATCATGACACACTCCTGCTTAAAGCAGAACCAGTTTAAATCATTTTCTGGGGGATTTGCATATACATCTGATGATGCTTTGCACTATTAGGGTATGTGTAATTTTGTATTTATTAAATATATATAATATATATATTTCTGCAATAGGTGTAGACTCTGAAGGCTGCTGATAAATCTGCAGCTTAACTAATAAATTAGCGACCATGGATTTATTAGTATAGTACTGTTATCATCACTGTATAGTACTGTTGTCATCACCTAAACCCAACCAAACTACATTTTACTGGCAATCCTAAATTCCTTATGCCCATAAAAAAACACCTGCGTCTCTGGCTCACACATCAATTACTACAATGCTATCATCCCCATATGTGTGCAGTACACTTTACAGTAACCCAATGAGCTGCTGTCAGTGCCCACAAGCTATGAAAATTTAAATCTTGAAAAGTTTAAAATACTTTACTCCAGTGACTTCTTTTTAGACAAAAAACGCTGAGAATCAGAATAAAACAACACTATGGAAACTGCAGCTTTAGACAATAGTTTTAAAATGGAGATAGAGGAGATTTTGACTCAAATTAAACTTGATACTCAGCATTGAAAGAACCAATAGCAAGAGTTTCTGTTCAAACTACACTGTTGCACCAACCTAATAAGCTGTCAACAAGTGCCACAGCTAACATAGACAAGGATGCCATAGCAAAAGTTGTTGAATCGGGGAAGAACAATAGAACAGTGTGTAAAATGAAAATTAACATTGAGATATTTCACAGCTACCTTAGAGACAATTTCAAAATCGAGATGCCTCTGCATGAAATAACTTGAATCGAACAATTACAAATGATGTCTCACTACTTCATGCATGCCACCCAAAAAATATGGTAAAAACTACAAAAAAAGTGAGACTGATGGCCACTTTTCAAAGTACTGAAAGGTACCTTATGGTCAACCAACATCCAGTGTCTTTGCTCACTTCCACTGCTTTCAAGACGAAAGGACAGGTACTACAAGCCAGGCAAGAATCATTAACAAGTACATGAAAGGGAAATAAGCCAATCGCTGCAGATAAACTGACATACAGCATTACTGAAAAACTACATGACTGCCAACAGCTAGACCAGAACACACCCAAGTCAATCCTTACTACGATGTGGCTGTTAGCCTGCATTTCAGAGTAAGATGAATGACAGAGAAGAGAAATGTCCACTATGGAGAGATTGAGCTAAATAAATATGAAAACAGACAGCCCTTCCCACAATATAATAATGAAATACAGACAAATACAAGACTTAGAACAAGACACGGAACCAATCCAAAGGAGACAAGAAAATTAAAACCCTGAGCATATTCATTAGACAACAACACAATCGATTGCCCAGTTACAAATTACTGTATATACAGAGATAAAAGACTGATCCTGACTCCCCTTTCTTTCTAGTTGTAAATACCAATGTAAAACAAACTCTGGTAAGAGTCAATACAACTGTGAAGAACTTTTAGAAGCAGCAAGAGCAGTAAAAAAAATATGTGGTGCTCTTGCTGCACCAGAGTCAGCTGTAATACTGCAGCAATTACAGTACTGTGCATGCATGGTACTCACACATGTGCAGTTTGACCCAGAGTCAGCCTTGCACAACATGGCAGTGATGACATAACTACATGTAACAACCTAATCCCCTTGGGTTAGTAGAATCCCATTAGTACTATTCTTAGGCAGGCAGGAAAAGGCAGGTGGTGGGGAGCTCATTATGGTTTTTCTACTTAATGGCATCATTGTTTACTCAGCTAGCCTGAGAGAAGGATGATTAAATCATTTAGAACTCTCACAGCAGCAGGACCATTTTAAAGTCAGCTGCACTCAGGGAGCTTAGAATGTTCATCAGTAAGTTCAAGTGTGGCTATCAGAATGGCAGGAGGTCAGCGATTGGGGCTCTGTCCAAGGGAGCCTTAGTATTTCTCACCCTAGATTAGTAAAATCTTCAGTTTGCCTGCAGAACTCTTTAGTTTCACTTCAGAGGAAGTGAGAGGGGCAGCAATTCTTGTGGATCCAAGCGGCAAACCCCTGAAGTTCCTGAAGTTCACAGCTACCTTAAGGAATAGCAATGAGTTGAATGAGACAGCTACCAGAGAGAGAAAGAAAGGTGCCTTGTGTTCTTTCCATGCCTGGAGGAAGGAAGGAACAACTAATCTGTGAGTACAGAATGTGAGACTGTTCTCTGAGGTAGTTGTCTGAGGTGTGTGTTCCCTCAATAAAGCTAGATCACACTGGTCAAGACACCTTTCACCATGCAGTACTGCCTAGCAAAGTGTCCTGCAAAAGAAAGTGTGCCTGTATTGCAATGACAAACTTTTGGGGGACCACCCTTGCTTTAAGTAACATCTATAAATAAAGCCATACTGCAAAATCACAGGTACTACTTTGGACATTCTGCTTTTTGCTTCTAGTGTGAATGTTATTGGGGCCCCTCAGCAGTTAGGTCCAGCATGTGCCTAGCATCCTCTCCCCGGACCTGGTTGTAAATAAAAAAGTTCATTTTAGTATGTGCTCTAACCCCCCCATCCTGTAGATAATGAGCCTGGTATACATTCAATGCTAGGGGTGGTACCATGAGTATAGTTCTGCCAAAAGAAAATTGTATGCCATGTAGTTGGCAGTAGTTCTTTTAATGAGGTGCCAGCTAGCCAAAGGTGTCATGGGGGTTACATACATATGCATGATACATAGATACATAGATACATAGATACATAGACAGTGTCGGCAGATAAGGGCCTATGGCCCACCTAGTCTGCCCATTTGAGCTTGTAAGTTCAGTTTGTTTTCCTAGAAGTCTGTTTCCCCTTACCCCTGCCCTCTAGAATTCCTTTATGTCTATCCCATGCATTCTTAAATCCTGTGATTGTTTCAGCCCCCACCACTTCCTCTGGCAGGGTGTTCCCCTTGTCCACCACCCGTTCTGTGAAGAAATTCTTTCTCATGTTTCCTCTGAATCATCCTCCTCCAACTTCATCCCATGCCTCTAGTCCTGGAACATCTTTTGCTTAAAATAGTGTTTTCCTGCACCCTGTTCCTCCCTGTAAGATACTTGTATGTCTCTATCATATCCCCTCTCTCCCTCCTCTCCTCCAGGGAGTACATGTTCAGTTCCTTCAACCTGTCTTCATAGGACTTGTGATGCAACCCATGCACCATCTTTGTTGCCCTCCTCTGAACCTTCTCTACCCTGTCTATGTCCTTACGTAGGTATGGTATGGTATGGTATGGTAGGTATCAGACTCAGGAAGAGACTATTAAACTAAAGATCTGGTCTGGGATTTGCTTGTCATCACAGTCACATTCCCATACTCATGCATGAACACTTTAAGTCAGCAGTGCCATGTTGCACATGGCAGCCATCACTTCCACAGTTGTGGAAAGGAAAAGTAGTGTGCCAGGAAGTGGGTATGTTTATGCAGCCCACAGAGGGGAAGGGCTACACAAACAGAAACACTGGAAACTATGCTGGAGCACTGTGGCAGAACATCAGACAGCTGTCCAGTTATGTCCTTCCATAGTGCACTTATACAAGTCTGATGATGGCATAACATCTGTGGAGCTTGGCCCACACAGCAGTAAAAATCAGACTCAGGAAGAGACTATTAAACTAAAGATCTGGTCTGGGATTTGCTTGTCATCACAGTCACTTTCCCATTCTTTTCTAAGCAGTAATTTCTGGTAAATGTGCCTTAACCATATTGATCTCTGTGCTGGCAAATTAATTCAGGTTTTCCCCTGAATGTATTAGGTGGGGGTAGTGGCAGTCTTGAATTGGTAGCTGGTGGTGGTGGCATGCTCTGAAAAAAAGTGGTCCCCATGCTTGTCTGTACATTTTAGAAACCACCCCTTTGCTTGTTTTTTCTATAAACAAAACTGACCCCTTTAACGCAAAAACAAGGAGTCAGTTATGGCCTCCACCCAACCCCTTTTCAATTCAAGTAAGGCATGTGATTATGGTTTTGCATCAGATGTACAGTGGCAGCCATAGATGCATAACATTGTTAAACAGTAATCAACTGTATGTAAAAGTTTTTTTTTTATATTTTGAATGTGTGCTTTCTTAATGTTGTGAGTACCATATCACACATTTTGTACTCTGTCTCCGGATTTCTGTGCCCTAGGTGTATTATTTTACATTTTTGTGTTCAGGACAAAAAGGCTTTTCAAGTGAGAGTAGTCACTAATCTAAATTCTTTACAGTTTTTTTTAATTACCATCAAAAATGTGAAATTTGTAAAAATAAAAATGGAAAAGGGTCTATCCACAGTAATAGGGGACATATGTGGGACATGACTGTGGAAAAATAAATGTTGTAATTTCTTTCTTCTTTCACCATCAATACTTTACTCTTAGTTTCTTTTACTAAAAGTGTAAATATAACTTGTGGTTTTCTGAGTACAGTCCCTAATGTTTGGAAACAGAAACCAGGTAATGTATGTAACAGGGACAGAGAATATGTGAACTGGAAACAAAGTTATGTATAAATATTTTTGAATCTCTTCATGAATTTGCAGTACTTCACTAAGCAATTCCAAAATATTTGCATGCAAAAGACTGTAATAACCATCAATCTGACAAGTAGCAGAGAATTACAGGGCAAAGTAATTTCAAAGTTTTCCCTCACCAACATTTCTTGGTTAGTCACAGATTAAAATGCATTTGTACATAACTGGGGATAAAAGTAGATGATATTTAAAACTTTTTTTGATTACTTTAAAAATTAAACTCCAAAAGTCTGTGAAAAAACGTTTCATTAACATATGTAACAGGACAGAGAAAAATTCTGAAACTTTAAGCAGTCCCAGAAAACACTGTGGAAAAAAGAAAATCAGACAATTGGAGTCTTTATTCTTTTTCATTTTATGTTTAATGTCTAAAGTTATGACTCAGTTAGCATAAACGTTCTACTGTTTCATACCATCACCACAAAGGAAGTTCATAATACAACACATTCACTATACTAACTAGAAATATCAGACACACTAAGTAAAATGAACCAAAACCATAAACATAACACTACAATATACACACTGTATACACTGTGTATTACAGACCTAATACCTCCAACATATGTACAGCAGGCAGACCTCATGTGACAGCGTAACTGAATCCACCAGACATGAGCATGGACAATAGCCTACAGTTACTCACTCAAGCTGGTGTGTGGAGCACACCACTTGCAAACACACCAGTGCCCCATGAGAGATTGACCAGGGACCTGGCACATCCCAGATGACAGTGTAACTGAATCCGTCAGAGCAGAACATGGGTGCTGGCCAACAGTGACGCAATCTGGCAGGTGCGTGCAGTACACAAACTGCACACCCATTAAGGCCACATGAAGATTTATCAGGGACCTGGCAGAACTCCAGGTGATGATATAACTAAATCCACCACATGAGATTCCTGGCACTGGTCCATTGTGACTCAAGTCAAGCTGCTGTGTGCAGTACGCCACTTGCACACCCACCAGGGCCCCATGAAAGATTGACCAGGGACCTGGCAGACCCCAGGTGATGACATAACTGAATCCACCAGGTGAGGACAGATGATAATGAGGGCAATCCACTGGACTGGAAACAAAATGGAGGCAGACACGGACACAACCACTGAATTGCAAACAAGATGTCGGCAGGCACAGACACAAGCACTGGATTGCAAACAAAATGGAGGCATGCATGGACACCCATTGGCTTACAAACCAAATGGAGGCACACATGACTGCAGCAAATAGCTTATAAACAAAATGGAGGTAAGCACGGACACCCACAGAATTGCAAACAAAAGGAAGGCATGCCCGGACACCCACAGGACTGCAATCAAAATGAAGGCACTATTCCCATACCCCTCCAGATCAATGTCAGCAGTCCCTGGGGCTTGCTAGACCATTCTACAATTCTCTAGCCCTGTCAGTAGCCCCCTGGGACCCAAGATCAATTCCACCCCATCCCCATCAGCTATGTGGTATGTGAGGTCAGTCCCATTTCCCTCCCCAGTCCCTGGAGCCTTGTGGCACACCCTTAAAATGCTCCAGCCATCTAAGCAGTCCCATGGGACCCATGGTTAGTAACGCACCCTTCCCATTAGCTCTCTGGCACATGAGGTCAGTCCCATCTATCCCACAGTCCCTGGGGCCTGGTGGCAAACTCCTTAAATTCTCCAGTCCTGTTATCAGTCCTGTGGGATCCATGGTCAGTCCCAAACCCTCCCCATCAACCCCCTTGCACATGAGGTAAGTCCCATCCACATCCCCCATCCATGGGGCCTGGTGGAGCACTCCAACAAATCTGCAGTCCCATGAAACCCAAGATTAGTCCCAGCTCTTCCTCATTAGACCCCTAGCACATGAGTTCAGTCCCATTCCTCTCCCATGTCCCTGGGGTCTGGTGGCACACTCCAACAAATCCACAATCCCATGGAACCCACAGTAAGTCCCATCCTCCTCACCATTAGCTCCCTGGCATATAAGGTCAGTACCATCCCCCTCCCCACTCCCTGGGGTCTGGTGGCACACTCCAAAAACTCTCCAGTCTTGTCAGCAGTCCCATGGCATTCAAGGTCAGTCCCACCCCCTCTCCATCAGTTGCCCTGGCACATGAGTTCAGTTCCACCCCCCTTCACAGTCCCTAGGGTCTGGTGGTGAACTCCTAAATTTTTCAGCCCTGTAAGCAGTCCCATGTGACCCAAGGTCAGTCTCACCCCCATCCCCATCAGCCCCCGGCACTGAGGTCAGTCTCATCCTCCTTCCCAGTCCCTTGGGCCTGGTGGCACACTCCAGCAAATCCTCAGTCCCATTGGACAAAGGGCAGTCCCACATCCCCATCAGCCCCAGGCATGTAAGGTCTATCCCATACCCCTCCCCAGTCTTAGGGGCCTAATGGCACACTCTGACAAATATACGGTCCCATGGAACCCAAGGTCAGTCCCACTCCTCCCCATCAGCCCCCTTGCACATGAGGTCAGTCCCATCCCACTCCCCAGTCTCTGGGGCCTGGTGGCACACTTCAACAAATCCACTGTCCCATGGAGCCCAAGATAAGTCCCAACCTCCTCCAAATCAGCCCCGTGGCATGTATGGTCAGTATCATCCTCCTCCCCAGTCCCTGGGGCCTGGTGGTTCATGCCTAAAACCCTCCAGCCCTATCAGCAGTCCCATGGTACCCAAGGTCAGTTCCACCCCCTCACTATCAGCCCCCTGGGATGTGAGGTTAGTCCCATACCCTTCCCCAGTCCTGGGGTCTGCTGGTACACTCCTAACACTCTCCAGACCTATCAGCAGTCCCATGGTACACAAGGTCAGTCCCATCCCCTCTCCATCAGCTCCCTGGCATGTGAGGTTAGTCTTACCCCCCTCCCTAGTCCATGGGACCTGTTGGCATGCTCTATCAAATCTACACTCCTGTGGGATCCAAGGTCAATCCCACTGCCCTCCCTATTGGTCCCCTGGAATGTAAGGTCAATCCCATCTCTGTCAGCAGTCTCAAGGGTCCTAGTGGCACACTCCTAAAATTCTCTAGCCCTGTCAGCTGTACCATGGGACTTATGGTCAGTCCCATCCCTCTCCATATCTTGTCAGCAGTCCCAAGGGTACATTGTTGCAACTGTCTCCCTCTCCGCTGCCCTGTTAGCCATACCTTGGCCAGAATAATTTTGTAAATTTAATTGGTGCCATTGTACTTCCAAGGAGCACATTACCACTGCAATCTTTCTTTTTATAACATACAAGGGTCTTTAGTTGCAAAACTTTTTTGTTCTAAAATATTGTCATTGGCATTGGTCCACTTTAAATTTAGTAGGAAATTGCTACAGCACCCAATATGTCTATTGTTTTTAATCTCAGACTTTACAGCAAACATTCCATTTCTAATTTACTTTTGGATCAGCTGGCAGCCCCCCTCCCCCAACGCATGTAGTTGACTATTTTAAAACAAAAGTCCTTTATTGCATCCCCAAAACAAATGCTCAGTCAAAACAAACAATTCTGGTAGAATATGTTAATAATCACAATTAAAAAATAAGGAGGTACCACTAGAAGTCCCATCCATTTGTATCAGGGACCACTGGTTTGCTGAGATCCGTGTTACAGACATGATTGAACTTGGTTGCAGGCTGTTAGGACAACTTTTGTAAATGTTAAAACAGATTCCAGGCTTTTTTCACTTTAAATGCATCAGTAAATGACTACAGCACCCAATACTTTTATATTTTAATCTCAAACTTTGCAGCAAAACATTCCATTTCTAATTTACTTTTGGATGAGCTGGCAGCCCCGGCCCCCCAAAAGCATGTGATAGGCCATTATAAAATAAAAATGATTTGTTACACCCCCAAACAAATGCTCACTCAAATCAAATCACAAAGCATGTAACATCTCTTAATAAATAACACTGAAAAATAAGGCACCACCGGAAGTCTAGTTTGTAACAGGGACCACTGGTTTCCTGAGGTCCCTGTTACAAACATGATTGAACTTGGTTGTGGGCTGTTAGGTCAACTTTTGCAAATACTGTTTAGGATTCCATGATTTTCTCACTTAAAAAGCATCAGTAAATGACTATAGCACCCAGTTCTTTTATATTTTAATCCCACCCTTTGCAGCAAACATTCCAGAAATAATTTACTTTCAGATGAGCTGGCAACTCCCCTCCCCCAAAGCATGTGAAAGGCCATTTTAAAACAAAATTCATTTGTTACAGCCCCTAAACAATTGCATACTAAAAGCAAACACAAATTTCATTCAATCTCTTAATAATTGCAATTTCAAAATAATGTACACCAAAAGTCTTGTTTGTAACTGGGACAGAGATTTTTTGGAGGTCCCCATTATAAACATTAGCATGCTACCTCTGTCCCTGTTACAATCAGAACAGTACCATAAGACCACTAAAAAAAGATGTTTGGAAGCCTGCAGAAGTCATACATCCACAATGAGTTACATAGCCTTTCACACCTGTTTAGCACATTGCAAAACTATGAAATTCACAGTATGTCTGGCACACAGAAGGCAGTTATTAGAGCCACAAAATAGATAACCTTGAACAGTATGTCAAATTCTTGCCATTTTCAGACATAAATGGACATATTTAAACAGCTGTCATGAACCCCAGTAAAACACATTATAAATTCAAACTTTATTTAACAGAATTAACTATGTCCAGTAGTTAAATCCTGTTGTAACAGGGACAAATGTATTAGCTCTGTCCCTTGTTACAAACATGATTGATCTTTTCTCTGTCCCCAGAGACCTTACTGAATGCCAGTTTGTGCAAAGCATCCTCCTATTTCAGATCCAGCAACAAAATCCAGTCAGATTTATAGCAGACAGTATAAAAAATCATTATTTCACAGCTATGTGGCCCCATTCACATCTGCTTACATTTCTGACCAGATTCCACATTCCTGTTTGTAACACAGTCACACATTTGTAAAAGCAAGTTTGGAGGAGACAGAGAATGTTCTCATTTGGTGTTTGGGAAGAAAATTGACTGAACCGCAGGCAAAGCAAAGTTTAAAGGACTTAATCTGATGTTATGATTGGCTAGAAATAAGCCAATGACACTGTGAAAGAAAAGTCACACTCCTCAGGCATGATAAGCAGCTGTTACATATGTAGATAGGGGTGGGACACAGACAGATAGCCTGGTTCTACTTTTAAAGGCAGACAGAGCATCTCTGCAGTTTTGAAATGTTTTTTCAGCCAGAACAGCAAACTAACTGAGTCTTCTTTAGTTCCTAGTGTCCAATGCCCTTATTATTGCACAGTTTCATGTTTATACCAGTCAATCCCATATGTAACCTAGGGGGACAGAGGTTACATACGAGATTGTCACTTTTTAACTCATTCTAGAAAAAAATAAAAATATATAAAGGCACACATACATGGTGATGTTACAGGGTTCTTTATGTAAAATGTATAGGGAGACTTATATTTTCAGCACAGCATTTTGGTAGGTAGAAGGAAAGCATACAACATGGGATGTCTTGAAATATCCTACCTAGCCAATGCAAAAATCAGGTGACAAATCTGTAAGTTTAAAAAAAATCATAAGTATTAGGTAGCTGAAGTTATTTATGTTATCCCATTCACTTCTGTAATAGACAGCAGTGCAATTTCAAAATATATTTAAACACACTTTGCAGAGTTACTGAGTGTTAAAGTGCATGTGATGGAAATGTACCCATTTTGTACGGACATGCCCAAATACAGGTAATAAGATGACCATATTTTACAAAATATAACAAATTCAGATTGGTGACTACTCTCATTTGAAAGGTCTTTTTGTCCTGAACAACTTTTAGATGGTTATTTTGGTGCGCCTGGAATGGACTTAAATATATCTAGAGGTGTTTGAAATATGTGCACATTTGATAAGAATTCTACACAATGCCTTAGGAAGATTCTTAATGAAAAGCAGTTTGAAGTTCTGTCTCCAATGTTCTAAACACACAATGGGTCTGAATGAGATAAAGGGGACAGGAATTGATTGCTTATGTGCAGGTGTTTGAAATGTCTCTGTTTTCATAAAGTATATTCATATTGCTAAATGATCCATATTTAACTGTGCCTGAATAAAAGCTGAAGCTGTCAGTTGTGTTTTGTTTTGGTTATAGATTTATAGAACTGTTATTTAATACAACAGCAGATTATGTATATATGGACACATGTTGATACATGGACATATTAGGGTAACAGTATCTCACTTACAAGGGGGTCTGTGTTAGGTTTGGGTTTTGAATATACACATACACTTGTCACTTGTTACAGAATTGCAGATATATCATGTTTAAGGCAGTACACATTTGACTGTTCATGAGAAATATGGACTTAAAAATGTATCTGAACAGTACACTGTGTAAAATTTGATTAACATCAGTGTGTGAAACAGCTGGTGAATGCTGAATTTACACTATGGCAGGTCGTATTCTAACCTATGTTTACTTAACACATAGATATTTTCATATGTATAAGACTTTTAACATTGTTTTTTATGTATTACTGAAAGAGCTACTGACACCTGAAAGAAAACTTTTAAAAACATAATAATTAGATACAGTTCTGCTTGTATCCATATATATTCTAGATTGCTCCTCCCCATTATTTATTACTGAGGAAATGTGCATGAATACATGGTTTGTATCCCTTGCAGTTACTTTAAAGGTTAATCTGCCTCTATAGCTTCCTCCCTACTTCAAGACATAATGCTGTGTTGTGATATCACAATCTGCTGCCATGAGACTAACTGTGATGTCACAAGCAGTGCATTATGACCTCAGATAAGGAGCCAGCAACAGAAATAGATGAACTCCTCAGGAGCAAAAATTCTGTTTTCATGTAATTGACCTCAGCAATAAATAATGGGGAGGAGGAATAAAGAACTAATGTAAAATACAAGCTGAACTTTATCTAAATATTATGTTTTGTTAAAGTTCTCCTGAAGTTGTCAGCTGCTCTTTAAGCTTATTTTTTACTTGTGGTTTTTAATCATTGTTATATTTATTTATTTTATTTATTTATTTACTTTTATTTACTTGTATAAAGACTAGGAATTACAACCCTTTGAGTCAGGGACTCATTTACAAAGGCTCCGTGTCATACATTGAGTGAGGACATATACAGAGTAATATACAGTACAGTAACAAGTACAGAGACAACAATAATGGAATAATACATTTACAGAGCATCACCATAGGTGCATAATTCCATGGCATAATTATATACAGAGTCAATTTAGCAACAAGAGAAGCCTGAGACCTATAGAGGAGTTTATGAGCAATCACAGTGACTGCTTAGCATAACATGGGTGCGCAGCACTGGTTTAAAAACCGCCCTAGCCTTGGAATTGAGAGGGCAGTATCAGGGAGGGAGTTCATCCAGTGTGGTGCCCTGTAGCAAAAGGACCTCTGGCTGGCAGTGGTCCTTGCAAAAGGGATGCAAAAGGTAGTAGCATTAGTGTGTCTTGTGGCCTTCGTTGGCAAGCACGTTTGTAGGAGTGATAGACAGCCAGGGGGGGGGGACTAACCCTGGTTGTATCTTTTTGGCCAATAGGCAGATCTGATAGAGAAGTCACCCCTGGAAATTTAGCCATGATGACCATTGGTAGAGGTCACAGAAATGTGAGAGGCGATCACAGCCTGTGGCCAGCCCACTTGCTTTGTCAAGAGTGCGTTTTATGCTGGACAGGGCAGTGTCGGAGGCGACGCCATATATGATTATGCCATAGTCTACCAGGGAAAGGATGCAGCTAGAGATGGCTAAGTGGAGGGCATCGGGAAGGAGATAGGGCCTATATTTGTACAGGAGGCCAATTCTAATGTTTAGAGCAGAGCAAGTCAATGTTATATGCTCATGGAAAGTAAGGGCCGAGTCTAGTGTAATCCCTAGATATTTAAAATTGGAAACTGCGTCCAACATGGCACCCTGTGAATTTAGTATGGATAATTTGGTCATGCTGTGCTTATGTTGGGGTTGGGCAAATAGCATGACCTTTGTTTTTTGTAGTTGAGGACATGTTTGTGGGATGTGAACCATGATTCTATCTCTGTGAAGGAGCCCTGCAGGGATTTTTGGAGAAGGGAAATTGATTGCTGATTGTCATTTACTAATGCTAGCACAGACACACAGAGAGGGTTTTAAAATGAATATTCATTTGGTTTATAGCTTTTCTCAGTGAGTACACTTACAAGTCAGTGTCATTTGACCTTGGGATAGCTTTCTTTTGATGGAACCTTTGCTGTCTTTATATGGGTATGTTGTTTTTTTGAATACAGTTTTAACCAATGGAGTCCTTAACAACTTTTCATCTGTTGTTTTTTTTTTTTTGTATGATCTGGGTTTTGAGAAAGTAAGTTCTTCTAAAACAACTGCCGGTGTTTTCTGACAAAGGATTTTCTGTAATCCAAAAGCTAAAAGCACCTGTGTGCTTTTGTAACAACTCTGTTAGTCCAATAAAATGTATTAAATTATCTGTTTCTGTGGATCTTGTGTTACAAGGACCAATACATAGAAACATAGACTTTGATGGCAGATAAGGACCACTTGGCCCACCCAGGCTGCCCATTTCCCCTACCTATTGGATAAGCTGCCAATTCTAGTTAACCAACAGCCTACTTCCTGCAACCTCCCACTATAATTGGCTTATGTGTGTCCCATGCATGTTTGAATTCCCCCACTGTTTTAGACCCCACAACCTCTCCAGGAAGGTGGTTCCATGCATCCACCACTCTCTCCATGGAAAAAAAAATGTCCTCACGTTACCTCTGAGTTGTCCCCCCTCTATCTTTAAATTGTACCCCCTTGTTCTTACACATCTCTTTTTCTGAAAGATGCTACCCTCCTGGACTTTGTTGATTCCCTTGAGGTACTTAAAAGTTTCTATCATATCCCCCGTCCCTCCTTTCATCAATGGTATACATATTAAGCGCTCACAGTCTCTCTTCATATGGTTTCTGATGTAGACCCTGCACCATTTTAGTTGCCCTCCTCTGGACTGATTCCATCCTGCCTATGTCCTTGCTTAGATGAGGTCTCCAAAACTGCACTCAGTACTTCAGATGTGGTCTCACCAACTGTCTGTACAGAGGGATAAACACTTCCCTTTTTCCTACTTGTGATGCCCCTCCCTATATCCCCCTGGACCTCCTTACCAACCTCTCACATTGCTTACCCACCTTTAGGTCATCTGATATGACTACCCCCAGGTCCCGTTCCATTATTGTTGTTGTTAGTACCTCCCCTGCTATTGTGTACTGTTCTCCTGGATTTTTATTTCCCAGGTGCATTACTTTGCACTTCTTTGCATTGAATCTAAGTTGCCATATGTCTGACCATTCCTTTAACCTTGCCAAGTCCCTTCTCATCCTTTCTACCCCCCTTGTGTATCACTATGTTGCAGATCTCTGTGTCATCTGCAAAGAGGCATACCTTTCCTTCCAGACCCTCTGCAATTTCACCTATAAAGACGTTAAAGAGGACTGGACCCAGTACTGAGCCCTGAGGTACTCCACTAGTGGTCCCCCTTTCTTTGGAATGTGTTCCATTCACTATTACCTTCTGTGTCCTGTAGTGCAGCCAGTTTGATACCGAGGCTACGACCCTGAGTCCCACTCCCAGGTTGGCTAACTTGATTATTAATCTTTTGTGCGGGATTCTGTCAAATGCCTTGCTAAAGTCTAGGTAGGCCATATCCACAGCCCCTCCCTGGTATATTACTTCAGTCACCCAGTCAAAGAAATTGATTTGATTAATATGACATGATCTTCCTGCTGTCAATCCATGCTCCTTTGGGTCCTGTACCCCACTGGCCTCAAGGTACTCAACAATTCTTTCTTTCAGAAGTGATTCCATCATTTTCCCCACCACTGAGATCAAACTAACAGGTCTGTAGTTTCCTGCTTCTGCCTTGCTCCCACATTTGTGAAGGAGAATCACATCTGCCCCCCTCCAGTCCTCAGGTACCACCCCATCCTCCCAAGATTTGTTAAAAAGTGTGGTCAGTGGTGTCACTAGGTCCTCCCTTAGTTCTTTTAGGATTCTAGGGTGAATTCCGTCAGGCCCCATTGCTTTGTCCACCTTGAGTTTTAGGAGTTCTTTCAGGACTCTTTCTTCTGTAAATGGACTGGCATCAACCCCACTACCCAGAGTGCTTCTATTGCTTGGTTTAGGCAACTCCTCCTCTTCTTCTTTTGTAAATACTGAGCAAAAGTGTTCATTCAGTATCTCTGCCTTTTCACTGTCTCCCTCTTCCCACCTCCCCTCTCCTTTATTAATCTTCACTATCCCTCCCTTAACCTTTCTCTGCTCCCTAATGTACCTATAAAAAGGTTTTATCCCCCTTCTTAACTGAGTTGGCTATCTTTTCCTCAGTTTGGGCCTTTGCTTTTCTGAGTGCCTTCCCCACTTCTTTCTGCTTTAATTGATGCAGTTCCCTGTCTTGCTCCTTCTGTGATTCCTTATACTTTCTGAATGCAGCCTTTTTCTCCTTAACCTTCCCTGACACCTCTTTTGAGAACCATAGTGTTTTTTATTCCGCTTTGTTTTCTTTATTTGTTTCACACAAAGGCTTGTTGCCTACATGATGGCAGTTTTGATTTTTCTCCATTGTTCTTCCACCCCTCCTTTCTGGTCATTTGCTAATGCATTCCTCAGGTATTCACCCATTATGCCAAAGTCAGCCCTTCTAAAGTCCAGTATCCTTGTCTTTGTATGGCTTGTCTTCATGGTTGTGTTTATTGTGAAGCACACTGTGCAGTGGTCGCTTGTTCCCAGATGTCTACTGACATCTAAATGTGTGATCCTCTTTCCATTTGAGAGTACCAGGTCTAATATTGCTCCCTCCTGAGTGGGTTCCACCACTAGCTGTCTAAGGCATGCCCCCTGTAGGGCATCGAGAATGACCCTGCTCTTGGATGTGGCTGCAGTCCATGTTGTCCAGTTAACATCTGACATATTCAGGTCTCCTATCAACAGTATCTCCACTTTTTCAGCCATTTTGGGAATGTCCTTTAGCATTTTCTTGTCCATTTCTTCCCCTTGAGATGGGGATCTGTATACAACCCCTGTGTGGATTGTGTTGCCATTCCCTGTCTCCAAGGTGACCCAGAGTGCCTCTTGTCCTCCCCTTTACTTTTTTGTTCCATAGCTTTTATCCCTTCCCTTATGTAGAGAGCTACTCCATCTCCTCTTTTACCCTCCCTGTCCCTTCTGTAGATTGTGTACCCTGGTATGTTGACATCCCAGTCATGGTTATCTGTGTACCATGTTTCTGTGACTGCCACAGTATCCAAGTGTTCCTCTTCCATCAGGGCTACTAGCTCAGGAAGCTTGTTTCCCAGACTATGGGCATTGGTACTCATTGTCCTCCATTTAATGTTGGCTTTATCCTTTTTTACCCCATCCCTGCTCTTATTGCCCTTGTTTATTTTTCCATTTACCCCTGTCCTGCCCTCTGTCAAGGTCTGTACCTCAGTGTTTACCATACTACCTATCATGTTTTGTGGGGGGATACTTGAACTTTCCTGCTTCATATCAGCACCTCCCCCCTTGGCTAATTTAAAACTTGCCAAGGAAGCATTTAAACCTTCCACCTAGGAGCTTGTTTCCCTTCCCAGACAGATGCAGACCATCATTCCAGTATAGACCTTCATCTCTCCAGGTGGACCCTCAGTCCCCAATGAAGCCAAAGCCCTGTGCTCTGCACCAGTTTTGCAACCATTCATTAAACTGCATGGTGTGCAGTACCCTTGCCTCACCCCTTCCATAGACTGACAGCACCTCTGAGAAGGTTACCATGCTTGCTACCTGTCTGAGACCCCTCCACAAGTCCACAAATTCATCCTGCACTGCACTGATCTCATGCCTGCAGCAACAAGTTTTTTTCTGTGGCTTCACGATTTCAGAAATGTTAGCAGCAACATATCAGTACAGTGCTCACAGTTCTGAAACCATGAAGTGACATAGTCGAAACTCCAAATTCTTGGTTGCATGAAAGGAACTGCACAGAATGTTGTTCATACAAAGAAAACAATATAAAACGCAACTGACAGCTTCAGCTTTTATTCAGGCACAGTTAAATAGGGATTATTTAGAGGTACAAGTGTAATTAATGAAAATGGGGGCCTTTCTAACAGGTGCACATAAGTAATTAAATCCTGTCCACTTTAAATTAGGAATGACAAGAGATGAAGAAGGTGGTCTGGTTTAGAATTTCACTTGAGTGGCATAGTTATTTACAAAACTGATGCTATGTAGAAGAGCAATAGGAGTTATGCTAAACAAATGTAAATATCTCTAAAAGTTTACAAGTTATAGGTAACAAACTAGTATGAAAATTATTTAGGACGAAAAGACCTTTCAAATAAGCGTGTTCATTAAACTGCATTAATTATATTTTTTAAACTATGGGCATCTTAGTACCTTAATTTAAATTGTCCATAGGAGTTATGCAAGACAAATGTAAATATCTCTAAAAGTATAATTATTACACAGAAACCATCAGTATGAAAGTTGTTCAGGACTAAAATACCTTTCCAGTGAGCCTATTCATTAAGCTGCACTAATTATATTTTTTTAAACTATGGCCACCTGATTACCTGAATTTTCATGTTTCTTCACAATTTTCACCTTTTGGATGTCTATATTTAAAATAATCTAATGAATTCAGATTAGTGACTACCCTCTTCTAAAAGGTAATTTTGCCCTGAACAACATTCAAGTGGTTGTATATTGGTAATTCATACAGTTTCCAAGATATTTACATTTGTTTGACATGACTCCTACTGTGTTCACTCAGAGAGAGAAAAAAATAAGATTCTTTGGAAGACCATATTTTACAAAATATGAAGAATTCAGATTAGTGACTACCCTCATGTGAAAGGTCTTTGTGCCCTGATCAACTTTTAGCATTTTATTTGTGCATCTTTAGTAGTTTTAAGGATATTTAGATTTGCTTGGAAGATGTGCACATTTGCTCTCAGAGAAAAGCAGCTTGGAGTTCTGTGTCCATCATTCTATAAAGAAGGATCACATTTTTTAACTGCCATAGGGATTTGCAGTGTTTTGGAAGGATACACTGAAAACTACTAAAAAATATGTTCCGTGGCAATCCCTTTTCAATCTAAAGTGATATGGCTGTAGGCTCCACCCACAGTCAGAAAAACTGATCCCTGGCAACTGGTAAAAGAACCAGCCAGTGGGAGTTAATAAACTAACATGCATTGTCAAAATTATGACAAGAAAGGCTGGCATAACCATTGATATGTGCTGACAAATCGCTCTGTCTGTAATCATCATGCAAATCTCTGGACATAAGCAAGTCCAGAGCCTGAATGACTACCCTGAAATAAATTATCAAAAGCAGCAGCAGTTGAGTTCATTACTAAGTGGACAATCACCACCAACCATTGTAGCTCCAGTATAAAAGCAACCTGCTTTCAGCATCATCCCTACAAACTATGTAGACATCCTGGGTGCCTGCTTATTCAACCCTACATTAAATGCTAAGTACATCACCTTTAATATCATACAAGATCCATCTACAAATATGTAAAGTAAATGTATTTTTAACTCTCCCAAACTCCTTTCCAATACTAATAAAGCAACTCAGAGTTATGTTCCTCCAATCTCCAACTAACAATAAACATAGCCCGCCTCCAATAAAAACTACTTAAAATCTTAACTCATTATTTCTTATTCTCATTCATAGTAAACCACGGTAACAACTGCACCATAAATAGGCTGAAAGTACTGGACTCAGACAATGACTTTGATTAACAAAGTAGCTCAATATAATGCCAAAAAGAAAAAAATTAAAATCCCCACAAACCAAACTTAACAGTGACATGCTTCTTTCCATGCAGGTATATCACATACCACTTACCTAGGTATAATTACATAAATATAAATTATTTAGTAATATAAAATGTATTGAAAATGTATCTACACTACTGTTATTGAGTATACCCATGCCTCCTCCACTGCAAATTGCAAGCATTTTACCCATCAAAAGAGCTCATGAGGAAAAAAAACACTGACAATCTCAAGAATAAACATAAGACTGGCAGACTGGCAGAAAAAAGAAAGCATATAGTTTATAGATCATTGGTCCAACTTTAAAAGAGACATAAATCTGTATACTACAGATGAATTGCACCTAAACAATTTAGGTACAAGAACCCTTGAGAATACATTAAGTTCTGCCCTCAAAAATCTAACTTTAAACTCATTAAGAAGGGGGAACATTGGTTGAACAAGGATACAAATAAACACATTGAGGGTAAAAGCCATACTAAACCTTGTAGCACAAACTCCGCCAAAGGTGATAAATGCAAATTAATTAATACTAGAAGCATTAGACATAAAATTAATGAACTCACAGCACTTGCCTCCATGCAAAACATTGCTATAATAGCAGCCATGGAAACTTGGTGGGCGGAATTGACTTCTGGGAACAAAATGCTAAGTAACACCCCATTTATCAAAAACTGGGGACAGAAAAAATGAGAAGTGTGGCCCTTTATATTACAGGGAGGCTAAAATCATGTGATATCACATAAAAAAGTTAAATAACACATTATAGTAACAGAAACTCTTTGGCTAAAAATAAATCTAAATTCAGTTAGCACAATTATTGGGGGAGTTTGTTAACACAGTTCTTGTGGGAGTCTATTACAGACCCCTTAAAACCAAAATACAAGGCATAACTGCTAAAACTGAAGAGACAGAGCCATCCTGCAATTTGGGAGACATTGCTCTGATGGGAGATTTCAACTTAGGACATACAAATTGGCCAAAATCAGAAGCACACTCATTTGCTGGTAGTGCCACAGATGAGTCACCTGTCCTCTGCCATAGTGAAGAGGGTGACTGGCTTCATGCAGGGATGTTGTAAATGGATGCGGTTATGAGGTAATGTCCAGGAGGAATAGAAGAATCTGATGTTCAGACCTCCCTTCACCAGTGAACTGTGGAATGGGCTCTGCGAGGGCATGTGGGTGTTTCAGACAATGGATGTTGACACAGATACTGATGGCCTGGTCTTCTCACTGCTGCAGTAGCTGGTTTGTCTCATGGATTTCCTACAATGACTGATGCAGCAGGCCCTGAGTGCTATCAGCAACAGGAAGGTGGTCATCAAAACATTCTTCTAACTTGGCAATATTCCTATTACGGAGCATGTTGCTACTATTGAGAGCACACAGGGCTTTATATGTTCAGTTTGCTAGGTACTAAGCAGTTGTGCTTCTCAGCACTGTTTCTGAATTGCTTCATTTTTACATCTGTACAATTGCACAGTCAACTTGTAACATTTACTGTAGCACATACTGTGTCAAGAGTGCTTTTATATTTCAAATAGCATGTGGCACATCACACCTGTAGAATATTAACATTACAAACCGGTAACATGAGAAGTGGTTGACTGTGCTGTCACATTCAGTAACAAAGCAGCTACATTGTTAGTTACTTAGAGCAGAAAAGAAGAAAAGTTGTAAATGTCTGAAGAGTATTTTATACCATTTTGCTTATTGTTGACACCTGTGTACCAATTGTGTAGGGTATGCTTTCACAGGTATTTAACAATTGAAAGGCAGCACAGCTATGATGTAATGAAAGTATAGTTTACCTTGCTTAACAGCAACCATTCTATGATAGCAAACAGGTAGATCTGTAGAAGGAAAAGGTATGAAAATAAATATTTAAAAATATGTCTATATGATAACATTATAATCAATTATAATATTGCATACTATGACTTTGATCTCTATAAAATATAAACACCCTTGTTTTGTACATTCTAAACAATTTCACAGATGCAAATGTGCTTCTGTGTGCATTAGAAAGACCTTCTGTACAGCTGAAACATCATAATATTTTTAAAGCCCTCATTTTTGCCACTGATAGTTGATTAGTAAGCACAAAGTGCTCAAACTTGTACCTTTTGAGTTGTAAAAGTATGCTAATTTGATATGGATGATACAGCAGAGCAATTGAACTAAGGAATGGGAGTTTTGCTCTTTTCCCAGTTTTTTTTTTGGGGGGGGTGATGTATGCCACTTTTAGGTAAAGAGCCATGCATCATATAACAGAACATATGACCAGCCACACACAGGTTGGCATGTGTTTATGTCTGTGTTCAGACGATTGAATGGAGTTCTTCATCTTTTCTCTACAGGTTGCTTTGCTGTCAGTTGGACCAACTGATGGAGACACAACATCCTTGTATATGGTTGTTGCATACGTAACTTGTTTGAAAGTAAAATATGAATCACAGCAACTGAGATTTCCTGTGCTGTGGTATGACACCACACGAGTGTCTGGTTTCTCTGATACATGATATTCTGAAGAAGATTTGCAGCAAGTATTGTCACATTACCATATCAGTGTCTGGTTGTTCCTAGTGATAAAGAGGTAACAACTGCTGTAGAAGGATAAGGTGTTGTGCTGTGTTAGTCTTTTAAGTAGTTCACCACAAACATATGTTTTACCTCTGGTTATGCAAATACACCTGTCCATATTCTGTATACGTAAAATTATGTGTAGTTAATGGTATGTAACAAAGTACCCCCCCACACACACTGTGTCCACCAATAGCGTAATTTCATTAATTTATACATGCTACTTTGAAGTTTGTTACTGTAGTCTTGCACTACCATGGTTACAAAATGAACACATGTTGTTTTGAGACAATTGAATGAGTACTGCAGTAAACAACAGTTTTATTGTTAAACTGTTTATTGAAAACTTGTTTTTTAAATGCAGTACAGAGTATAGCATGCAGTGCAGGCATAAAGTTACACCATCTGCATGGATTGGTAACATAGGCAATAAAAAGTACAGAAGGGTATGTAGGAAAGAGACATTATCAGATGAGTAACACTTTACTTTAATTGCCACTACCTACATTGTAACTACTATATAACTACACTGTAACTACTGTGCAGTTATATGTAATTACCATGTATCTGTCAAATAGTTCCAAATTGCATGTTGTATATTTACACAGTTTGCATGAAGAAATAGTTACATGAGCAACTACTACTGTCTCCCTCTCGACATCAATCAGTTTATTCTGGTAAGTGTAACTACACATTTAATAGCTGTTGCAAGGTGTAACAGAAACTCTGTTGTGCAACTGCCACTGTATCTCTTTTGGCATTATGCAATTTGCTCTTACAAGGGCAACTACATGCCATAGCTCTTGCAAATTGTAACAGCAAACGTATTGTTTAGCTACTTTATTACTTTCGGCATTATTAAGTTTTGTACTTAGTGCTTGATAAACATGCAATCTAATATTGGGGTATACCGTGATGATAGCGACCACATATGGGGACTGTCAAAATGGCAACCAATATGACGGTGCTATCATCATGGGCGATGGTAGGGGGATGGCGAATGTTGTGACTGTGAGGGTAGGGTGGGTGACAGGAAGGGAGGGTGGGTGACAGGATGTGGAGGGATGAGGAACAGGGTTGTGACCCTGTAGTCTGCCTGCTTCCTCTGAGCCAAATGTGTGGTGTGGAAGGATAGGGTGGCTGGCTCTGATGGAGCAGGTCCTGAGTTCAGGACTGGGGCCGGGTACTATTTTGCTGCATCCAGCAGCTGTGGGACTTAATTTTTTTTTAAACCAGGCTGTGCCCCCCTCCCCGACATGCACCCCCTTGGAGATGAGAATCTATAGTTAGGGGGTTCCCCCCCACATGCACAGTTTTCTCGTCACCTTTTGCTGCATATCGCCAAAAATGTTTTCGGCAATAATGCGGTTGTGATAATAGGGATCACTTTTGGTGATTGCTATTATCACACAGAACCAATATTGGACACGATCCACATAAGTGGTTGATAACGTGTCAAATGTGCATATTCAGGCTCAGTGATCAACAGCAGTCATCCAATCATATAGCCCTTCACCAGCAGACTGGATCCTACTATCTGTGTGAAGTGGGCAATTGTGGGATATGGCTGGTCGGCACAGTACGGCCGTTTCCATTAAGGGGACCTACTGATATGCCTGTTTTCCCTGCTGTGTCTCCAGCCCTCATGGTATAGTCAGAGGGCTAGGGTAGCAAGGTGGGAAGGATAGTGCCACAACCACAACACCACCCCTATATTAAAAGATAGATTCCCTGGTAGTCCAGTAGTCCCTTCACCCTCTCTCATTCTCCAATCATTGTCCCCATATTAAATAACTGAGTACCTGATAGTCCAGTGGTCCCTCCACCATTCTCTGATTGCCATTCTTGTGCTATCATTATATGTCCCTGGTGTCTAGTGGCACCCCTTCCCCCACTGGTGTCCATGGCAGAATAAAGAAAACCATTCCTCAATGTTTTTTTTAAAGAAAATGGCCTCTCATCCATTAGCCCCCCATCCCCACCTCGCACTCAGCACCCACAACCCCACACTCCCCAGTACACACTCTCAGTCACCTGAACAGGTCACAGGTTTGAGATCACTCTCCGATTGAAGACATGTCTTGCTGCTGGAACCAGTGACTGCAATATGAGAAACTAAGGTAAATGTGGTTCAATGTATTTCAATGGAAGTTTCTACTTTGATGCATAGTTCAGCCATTTTTAGACATTTTGATAACAAATTTTCAACATCACCTTTTTGGGAACATCACCTAATGAACACTATCAGAGACATTTTGCAACTCCCTCCTGAAAGGTGATTTCATGGTCGCTTGTCAAATTCACCTTTTGGGCAGGATTTGAACACTTTTCCTGCTCTTGTTCATGTGGTGGGGTCTTAAGAAGACTATGTTAAAAATGTGAAATCAAAACATGTAAAAATGGCCAAGTTATGACCATTCATTGCAATATTAGTATGCACACTTGTAACTTTGGAAATTTTAAATATATTTGTGTTTTACCTTAATATTTATTAAATTTTAAAATAACAAAGTGCAAAACAACAGTCATTGTACATCCAACCAGAAATTATTCCATGAAGATAAAAGTAACCAACTAGATGTAAGGTTAATAACAATAGAATCAAAAGTAATAAACAGAGAAATAAAAGTAAATTGGCTGCAAAAGAAAAACAAAAATCACTATACTCAGCAGAGCAGATGAGAAAATCGATGGTAAACATGGTAGGTAGGCTGTAACATGGGGATGTAGGATGGGACATAACATAATACAGCATTCAACTAGAAAAATAAATGACACTTAAATATAAATATATACAGGGATTGGGATGGGTCCAAATTTCAAGGAGTAGCTAACTACAAATAATGAAACCTGTATAGTGACCAAATAAAAGAGCATTCCAAATTGATAGAAAACAGTCTGCCTAATAACTGCTTGATTATACCTGTAAAAAGTCAAAACTCATGCTCTTCATGGAACAAAACCAGTTCTGTGTTGAGAAATATAAGAACAAATTCTTCTCCATGATATTTCAAAAGGCTCTATGGCATGATTAACCTGAGCCATTAATGTCTCCATGGCGTACATCCCAGAGACAAAATCCTGCCAAAGAGATAAAGTGGGGGTAGTAGAAGAAAGCCAGTTTTTGGTAATGGCCTTCTTTGCAACCAAAAGATATATGGAAAGAAGTTTGAGAGTTGAAGGGGAACTCCACAAAGAATTATAACTAGAAAATAAAAATATTGGGGATGTCAGGTTGAAAGACAAACCAAAAATTTCCAAAAGTGCACCTTCCAAATTATTATAAAAAGGCCGTAATAATGGACAATCCCCCAAAATATGCCCATGCAATGCCGGGGAGTATCCACAGCTCCTCCAACAAGCAGCCCAGAAAGTAGGAATATATTTATGTTGGACAGCAGGTACAATGAAACATCTGCTTCTAACTTTACACACAAATTCCTTCCAAGCATAAGACTGGGTAGGAGAATGTAAGTATTTTAAATGGTTATTCCTCCCTGAATCCATAATACCCATTCCAAGATCTTTCTCCTATCGTTGTTTTAATACCTGAGTAGTCAAGATGTCGAATTAATGAAGTGCCTTATATAAATAAGAAAGCATATGAGAAAGAGGGGCCAAACCCACTGCTGCCTGGGCAATAATTTGAACTAGTGAAGGAGGGAGGGATACCAAGACAAGTAGATGGTAACAACTGTGTAATAAAAGTTGCTGCCTAAAAAAAATGGAACCTATCACCTTCAAGTAAAGGGTATAGTTGTTGTAATTCTGGGAAAAAATTAGGTTGGCATGCCAAATAACATGGAAAATCAAATGTAAATCTAAATGTTCCCAATTCTGGAAACCATGATCTATCTGGGCAGGAGGAAACAAGGATAGATGTGGAAGAGAATATAATAGCTTATGAAAGGGATGAAATGATCAGAAACCTAAGAAAGACCTCCAGACCTTTAAGGTATTGAGCATAAAGGGTTTATCAGTAATGTCTACCACGGAGATGGAGGGTGCTGGAATAATATCTTAGTGAGATGATGTAAATCCTCCTCTACCAACTCTATGTCCTTCCAATATGTTTGATAATGGGAATTAAGCCATAGAAGTATAATACGGAGCTGAGCAGCCCAATAGTATTTCTTAACATCTGGCAAAGCCAATCTGCATTGAGATTTAGGCAGTTGCAACTCAGAGTAGCATACATGAGGATGATGAGAACCCAAAAGAAAGTGAGAAATTAGATGTTGAAGGTCCGAAAGAAACTGGGAATTGGCAGAGTCTCAGCCAGACAAAGAAATTATCTAAGTAAATTCATACAAATGGCCTCTATTTTATGAATTAGAGGAAGAGAAGTATTGGATCAAGTATCCAAATCCTTCACAAATTGTTTTAAAAAGGAATCATAGTTTTGCTGATCACTAGCCTTGCCCGCGAACTGCACCCCTAAATATTTAAGAAAAGGTAGGTCCCATTTAAAAGTTAATGTAGAATAAATATATAAAGAAGGAAAATAATGTTTTTGAAGAACCTCTGTTTTAGACATATTCAATTTATAACCCGCTAGATGCCCAAATGAAGTAAGGGTATCCCATAAAGTAGGTAAAGAAGAATGAGGGGAAGACATATAGATTAACAAGTCATCCGCATACAGCACAAATTTTTGATGTCTACCTCCCAGAACAATTCCCTGAATTTCAGCATTCTGCAGAATAGCTTGGGCCAATGGCTCAAGGTAAAGGGCAAATAAATGAATAAGTGGGCATCCTTGATGAGTATCACAAAAAAGTGGAAACGTATCTGAGACCTGACCATTAAGCTTCACATAAGCCCTTGGCTGATCATAAAGATGTTGAAACAGGACCTGAAACAATGAAAGGAAGCCCAACCTCTCCAAAGTAACTAAAATAAAGGGTAACACTACCCTGTCAAAGGCTTTCTCTGCATGAAAATTTAGGAGAAGATAAGGGGAATTTGGTCAGGTGGCATGGTGTAGAATATGGACGGTATGTTTGATATTGTTCTGGGTCTGTTGAGCGACTATAAATCTGGTCTGTTCTTTATCTATCAAAGAAGGCAGGAGCTTCCCTAAATGCCAAACAAGCACACTAGAGAATAACTTGTAATCTATGTTTAAGGCAGAAATGGGACAGTAAGAGGAACAGTAAGTGCTGTCTTTACCTGGCTTTGGTATTAATGAAATAGTTGCAAGCTTCCAGGTAGGGGGGATGGGAGGACACTCAAATACCTCTTGACATGTATTCAATAAAGGAGGCAGCAGCAAGTCATGAAGGTATTTATAAATTACCCCTGTAAGGCTAATGGGCCCTAGGCTTTTTTTTTTAATTGAGTAATAGCCGTAAGTAGTTCTTCTTTTGTAATCAGAGCTGTCAGTTGAGTGGAATGTAATGAAAACAGCTTGGTGAAAGTTAAACCATCTAAATGTGCTGCAATATTGGATGGGGGGGTCCTCACCAGAATACAAGGTTTGATAATAAGTCTGAAAAGCCTGTACTATATTCTGGGAGTGTTTGACCAAAAGCCCAGTGAATGGATCACGGATCTCACTGATGGCAATTCAAATAATCTTTTGCTGTAACCTACATGCCAAAATGCAAGCCACACGAGAACCACCATCATAATATTTTTGTTTCAAGAATTAAAGAACCAATTCAGTTTTTTATATTAAGGATTTCTTGGGTTTTCTGTTTTGTAGTCTGCAACAGTGAAACCACAGAGTGAGCTCCCTTGGCATGTTTGGCCTGCATGTCTTTCAGTTGATTTTGGAGAGTTTACAGCTGTTCTGCATGTCCTTAATAATTTCTCTTCTAAGGACTGTTTTTGTAGTGTCCCACAAAATACTATGAGATACATCTGGTCAATCATTACCCAACAAAATTTGGGGGATTTTCTCCTTAATCAATTCTTGAAAGGTGGGAAGATTTAATAAATAGTTATTTAACTACCATAAACCTCTTCCAGGAGACCATCACCAGTCCAGATGTGACAAAACTGATGCATGGTCTGATAGAAGAATGGGGGGTAGCTGGCAATCTTTTATCTGGTGCTGAAATTCTGTGGGGACATGACATAAATCAATTCTAGCATACAGGTTGTTTGGGGAAGAGTAATGAGTATAATCCCTATCCAGTGGATGAATTGCTAACCAGTGATCAATCCAACCTAATTCCTTAAAAATGAAAAAAATAACCCTTTAGGCAGTCGATCTACGAGGGGGATCGGGGTTGGTAGTATCCTTCCAGTAAAAAATCATGTTAAAATCTCCACCTATTAATAATGTACTGTGCTGAAAATTTATAGTTTTCTTAAATATGGAATGGATGGTCTCTGAGGTAACTCAAGGAGGAAGGTATATACTGGCTAAAGTTAAAGCTCTGCCCAGGTATGTGCCCTTTAAAAAGGCTAGACACCCCCTTTGAATCTGTATATGAATCTTCAATATGCAAAGGCATAGTTCATGGCACCAAAATAGCAGTACCCCACTTCTTACTTTTTTTATATGAGGAGGCCACCACGTCGGCATAACCAAATTTAGTCAATTTTTGTGCTCTTCCCTAGTCAAATGTGTCTCTTGCAAAAGTACAAAAGTAGGATACTGCTTTTTTATAGCTGAAAAGACCTTAGATTGCTTGACTAGATTATTCAGTCCATTTACATAGTGGGAACATATTTTAAGTGTTGCATAAATAGCCATTGGGGATCAAAGAAAAAAATAAAGAAAAATAAAAAGCCCACATGATGACCTTACCCATGATAATTAAAAAAAACAGGCCAGAAGCAGGCACCATAACAGTGTACAAATTGTATTTATGGGAAAACACCTATGTACAATTATGTACGTCTCACAACCTACTATATCAGTATACATATGATCCCCTTTTCCAGTGTCCAGTATGCAGCCAGTATAAGTACTAAGTAAATATGAACAGTCAGCCATAAGTACCAAGTAACATAAATTATCCAACTAGATATGAAAAATAAGAACATAACCATAAACACATAAATATCAAGAGAACTAGTGGAATTTCAAGGAAGGGAACCAAACCTAACAAATGGCTCCTAGGTAGCACCAAAGGGTAATTAGGCACTACAGGGGAAAACATGATGGTTAAAGTATTCCCCAGGATCCAAAGGTTCCAAATAAATAAAGCTACAGTGATGGAATAACAAGGTAATAATCTCCTGACCATTTCTCCCAGGAATAAATTGGAACAGCGAAAAAAAGGAAGTAACCGGGCAGCAACAATATGTCATCAACTGAGCAGTAAAGAAACCATAATTGTACAAAGTAACTACAGTGGCGTGAAAAAGTATTTGCCCCCTTCCTGATTTTCTCTATTATTGCATATTTGTCACACTGGATGTTTTCAGGTCTTTAGAGAAAATGTAATATTAGATAAAGGAACCTGAGTGAACAAATAACACTTGTTTTTTTTTTAACTTCACTTATTTAATGAAAAAGTTAACTAACACTAACTGGTACTGTGTGTGAAAAGTAATTGCCTCTTTATACTTATTAACTGTTATGCTACATTTAGCTGCAAATGACTGCAACTAAACACTTCCTTATAATTCAATATCAGTCTTTCACATCGCTGTGGAGGAATTTTAACCCACTCTTCCTTGCAGAACTGCTTTAATTCAGTAACATTTGGTAGGTTTTCGAGCATGAACTGCTCGTTTCAGGTCCTCCACAGCATCTCTATTAGGTTTCAGTCTGGACTTTGACTAGACCACTCCAAAACTTTAATTTTACTTCTTTTAGCCATTCTGATGTGGACTTGCTTTTGTGTTTTGGATCATTGTCTTGCTGCATGACCCTTCACAGCTTCAGCTTCAGCTGTGGAAGGGATGACTGGACATTCTCCTTAAGAATTTTCTGGTACAGAGCAGAATTCATGGTTCCTTTAATTATGGCAAGTCATCCAGGTCCTTAGGCAGCAAAGCATCCCCACACCATCACACTACCACCACTATGTTTGACTGTTGGTATGGTGTTCTTACTGTGGAATGCTGTGTTTGCTTCGCTAGACATTATGGGATCCATGTTGTCCAAAAGTTCCACTTTGGACTCATCTGTCCATAGAACATTTTCCCAAAAGGCTTGTGGATCATCCAGGTGCTTCTTGGCAAATGAGAGATGAGCATTTATGTTCTTCTTGGTTAGCAGTGGTTTCAGCCTTGCTACTCTCACATGAAGCCCATTTTGCCCAGTCTCTTTCTGATTGTGGAGTCATGAACACTGACCTTAGCTGAGGCAAGAGTAGCCTGCAGTTCTTTGGATGTTGTTTTAGGATCCTTTGAGACTTCTTGGATGATTTTACACTGTGCCCTTGGAGTAATTTTGGCAGGCCGCCCACTCCTGGAAGGTTCACTACTGTTCCAAGTGTTCTCCATTTGGAGATTATAGCTCTCACTGTGGTTGATGGAGTCCCAGAGCCTTAGAAATATCTTTGTAACCCTTTCCAGACTGCTCAGAGAGCAACACATTTTTCTGATCTTTTCAGGAACTTCCTTTGATCATGGCATAATGTGCTTGTTGAATCTTTGTGCTGGCAACGTGACTCTGATGGTAAGGGCCAAAATAAGTGAGGTTTATATTGAGCAGGGCTGGCTGTAATCAAGCCTGGCTGTGTTCAATCAGCTGACTCTAATTATCCTTTAATTGGGTTGATTTAACTAGGGGGCAATTACTTCTTCACACAGTGCCAGTTGGTGTTGGTTAACTTTTTTCATTAAATAAATGAAATAAGTAAAAAAAAAAAAGTGTTATTTGTTCACTCAGGTTCCCTTTATCTAATATTATATTTTGTCTAAAGACCTGAAAACATCCAGTGTGACAAATATGCAATAATAGAGAAAATCAGGAAGGGGGCAAATACTTTTTCACGCCACTGTACTTGAAAACTGCCCAGGCTTTTTTCAGCTGACCCTCTCCCCCACATTCAATTGCCTTCACTAGTGATCATCAGAATAATAAAAAACAAAACCTCCTCCCACTCCCTAACAGCTGAGCTAAACAGTGCTTTTAAGATAACAAGAAATTAAAGCAATACTCTGTAAAAAAAAAAAAAAAAAAAACCTCAACAGACATAATGTGATTCATTAACTGAACAGCAACCAATACAAATAGAATTAATGAAATAATACCTCTCCATCTAATGTTACAAAATAAATAAAAATAGGGAGAGAAGGAGCCCTCCATATTAGACTGAAATAGGTGACAGCAATATATATAGAAAAAATATTCCAGTGGGCATCAGGAGAGGAAACGCCCCCATCCAGCTGTCTCCAAAAATTATTAATAATAGAATAATAAATCAGTGAAACAAGAGGGGGGGGGACGGGAAAGATAGTAAATAAAAATAAAGTTCCAGATACGAGGAGATTAAGAAATTCCAACAAATAAATAAAAACAAATAAAGAACCAAGGGCCAGGGTAACCAAATAAACTATGTAGCTCAACACAAAATGAGCAAAAACAAACCCAAGACAGCACCATCATCCAAAATAACCAAACTGGAGCTAGGGATATAAAAGGAGACTGAAAGTACAGATAAAACCAGAAATATAAAAGCCAGAAAAAAAAGATTGAAGCAGTGGGGGGTGCAGAGTAATATTGCCTCTCTGCCAGGCCCAAGTCTAGAGGCCAGTTAAATGGAAAAAGAAAGCCAATAGGGCCAAAGCCACTGAGATTATTACAGGCAGTAAATAGTAAAAATATCCAGTGGCAAAATACTAATCCTTCTACGGAAATTTAAGTTAAACTGGGTCCTCCTGATGATAAGCCTGGAGTATTGCATGAATTGCTTGCAGGGAGGCTTCTGTTCTTCACTTCTTACTAGTCAGAGATGCTTGGGACCACTTATCTTTTTGTAAAGTCCATTCATCTTGGACCTCTGAAAGATCCATAGCTTCAGCTGGAGGAAGTACCTTATGAATATTCAGCTCCCAAGCTGCCTCTTCAGGCATTCTGAAGAGTGCGGAACAATCTGAAAAATTTATCCTCAGGAGAGCTGGGTACAGAGTTGCAAATTTAATCTTGTGAGCTTGAAGGGTTCTGAGTATCAGCATATATACTCTTCTTTTAGTTTGCAGAGCAGGAGAGAAATCATTATCAATCTAAATATGAGCATTCCTGTACAGAAGTGGATCACTCCTCCAGGCTGTGTGGAACAACTCCTGCTTAACTCCATAGTAAAAAAAATGAATAACAATAGAATTGGGATGTTGACCTTTTGAAGCAGGTTTCTGCACTGATGAGCGAGTCACCCATTCTATAAGTAAAGTGTCAGATCTGCAATTTTCAGAATATTAATGAACACCATCTGAATGTAAGCTGACATGTCCCCAGAGCCTTGATCACCTTTGGGGATGCAATACGCTTGCAAATTATACCTTCATGAGCATTTCTTGAGATCCTCACTTCTCTCTGTGAGCTGCTGACAATCTAAGAGCACATGAACAATGACCCTTTCCACCCAATCTAACTGAGAATCCACTTTGCTCGCTTGTTTAGTAAGGGTAGTCACTTTCCCTTCCAAGGAGCCAATCGACATTTTGAGCTTAAAAAAAAATTTGGGTCTCCAAATGGAAATCTTTTAGCTCCTGCAAAACCATAGTTATAGTAGGGTCTGAGGAGGAATGCACAGATATCTTAGTCTCTGTCATAGTTCCCACTGATTGCATGGGCTATTGCACAGATATAAAATGTACTGACTCGGGAACAGACAAGGAAAGGTTTTTCTGCTTTTTATTCTTGCCCATGTACCACTCAAGTACTTCCAACCAAATTGCACTTGCTAGATGAGTAGAAGAGACACAGTAAGAGGCAAAACTGGTAGCACAGATCAGAGCTCACTCTCTAAGCTGCCATATTGCAGGACAGCAGAACCAGAAATTTGGAAATGTTAAATATTTTGATCCAAAATTTTCAGCATAACCTTCTTATTTCCACACTACATGTGTGTCACAGCTGTCATTTTTCAGAGCTTGGCCCAAGTATGTTTTTGCACCTGTGGCACGGAATGGTTTTACGGTTGTGCAGAAATACATTTTGGTGGGGATTTAAACATTTTCTGTACCAGGTACATTAGGTGGGTTAATAAGATGGCAATGTTGATAATTTGGTCACTGCTGGCTTATAAATGGAAGCACGGGTCCCTTTCACAGTTACATACAATGTGGAGGGATGTCCCTGTGCTCCCACAGACAAATAAGGATATGATAGTGCTATTTCAAAAACTATGGGGTTACTGTACTCCCAGTGGCAAATAAGGCTATGATTATGCTATCTAAAAAGTAATGAAATTCTTTGCAGAAAACTACATTAGTGCATCAGTTCGGTTCAGGATAACATGACAAATGGGAAATATGACATTTGAGTTTCCAACCCTAAAAGCCCTGCCCAACCCATGAAGTGAATGATGGGTGGCATTTTCTTTGTGTTCATCAACCCAATCGCTTACCCCATTGTATTCATTCATCAAACATACATACCTATTAGGGTTGGAAACCCTAACGCATATTTCCCGATGTTTGTCAATTTTTCTTGAACCGTAACTGGTGCATTAATGTAGCATTTTTCAAATAATTTCATTACTTTTTGAGATAGTGTATTCGTAGCCTTATTTTCCTGTGAAAGCACAAGGCCATCTGGGTCCTGCACTCCCTCCCAGCTATAGTTTTTGAGATAGAGTAATCGTATCCTTATTTGTCTGTGGGAGCACAGGACCCTTTGGGCCCTGGGCTCCCACCCCTCCATAGATGCGTACATGTATGTCACTGTGGAAGGGCCCTGCACTTCCATTTATAGGACAACAGCAAACAAATTGTCAGCATAGTCATCTTATTACCCCAGTTCATATACCTGGTACAGAAAATTTTCTAATTCCTTCAAAAAAGTAATTCCATGCAACTGCAACACAATTCCATGCCACAGGTGTGAAAACACATTTAGGTCAGGATCTGAAAAATGACTGCTGTGACATACTTGAGGTGGGGTCATAAGATGTCTCTCTTGAAACGTTGGTGTCGTATAAGTTAAAAACCTCACTGAAACATGCTGAACAGCATTTACCTTAGTTTCTCATAATGCAGTCACCAGTTTCAGCAGCAAGACACGTCTTCAAAGAGTGGATCTTGAACGTGGGACATGTTCAGGTGAGTGAGGGTGCACGGGGGTGTACTTTGGGGATGTGGGGTGGTGAGTGCTGAGTGGATGGTGTGGGGGGGGCTAATCAATGAGGGACCATTTTTTGCAGGCTTATGAAATAAAAACTTTGGGACTGGGATCAGAGTACAGGGAAGCAGGAAGAATCACACTGGACGAGCAGTGAATATTATTTTTACTTGGGAATGGTGATCGGAGAACAGGTAAGGGGGAAGGACCACTGGACTACAAGTGATTTTATTGTTATAAACTGGAATGGCAATCAGAGAACAGGGGAGGTGGCGGGACCACTAGACTACCAGTGATTTTATTCTTTTAACTGTTGCTGGTGAGCAGAGAATGGGGTAGGGGGAAGGGACCACCAAACTATCAGGTAATATCATTTTTCAATGGGTACAGCAATAGGAGAGCGGGGAAGGGGGAGGGACCACTAGATTACCAGGGAATATAATGATTCCTATAATGATTGCACCATCATATCTACATGCAGTATATAAAGTGCATATCAATTATCAGCCAATGCTAAAGGAGTTAGACACAGACTGAGAAAATGTGTACTTTTACAAGTACTGTAGAAGGAAGGGAATCCTTGTTCATTGGTGATGGTATTCTATGCACCACCATGTATTTCCCAAGTTGTCAAACATGCATTAGATTTCTCCTAATTTATTTACAATCAAAACATCTGGAGGTGGCAGATAAAATGATGAGTAAACATCTGCGAGGTGGAATATATTTACAAAAGAGTATTTACTGTCTGAAAAAAAGTTGTTCATATGAGTGTTATATCACACTGTAATTTTAATGTGTGGTCTAAAGCCTGTCACTTCACACAGCTTAATTTTTAGATAAAGTTAGTGGTTGGAATAGCTGGGGCTCTGCAGCTATAACATACTCCTTAAATTTTCAGCATTGTCCATATTTGTGAAAATGGGTCAGGGCAGGTTAAAAAAGATAATCATACTGGGTCTGGTACAATTGTTGGCTTTCGAGAGTGAAAGAACATCTGTCCTGCAAGATGGGGCTACATTGAAAGATCTACAGTATATGTACTATCACATTTTTCACTCTTGTCTGCTTGAGAGTTGGAAAGTAAGGAAAATGCTGTATTGAGCTGTCATCAATAACTTACTCGACTGGCAGATGTTCACATTTCTGACTTTCAGATTTAAAGGACGCTGAATCATATGAATCATATGATATTGTTAGACATCATGTGCCATTAAAATTATTTTCTGTCTGAAATTAACAGGATACCCACTTTGTTTCCACTATAGAACTCTATAAATGCACAATGTCCTTACTGGAGCTTAATTACAGCAAATATTTTGCTGTTAGATGTTTTCATTGTTATTAATAGTTTCCCAAGCAAAAGGAGATTTTGTCACTGATCTAGGTCTTTTAAATAAATATGTATTAGTGTCCATCCTGAGTTATCTTCTGTTGAAGGAAAAGTATGTCTCTTTACAGATGGCACAAAGATCTGCAACAGGGTTGATACACAAGGAGGTGTGGAAAGGATGAGAAGGGACTTGGCAAGGTTGGAGGAATGGTCAGAAGTATGGCAACTTGGACTCAATGAAAATGCTGCTTTAGAAACATGGTATATAGGTTGCTGGCTTCAGAAACATTACTTAGTTCCCATCACAGATGTCCAAAATATATTTCTTCTTTGCTTTGTTTTAATTTCCTTCCTCCTAACATGAACACATAGAAATGACATCATTAACTGGAAAATTAGATTTGGTTGGATGTGTAGATATGTGTAGGAATACACTATTTTTAAGTGAATAAGATGTTCCAGGACTAGAGGGCATGGGATGAAGTTGGAGGGAGGACGATTCAGAGGAAACTTGAAGAAAAGTTTCTTCACAGAACGGGTGGTGGACAAGTGGAACACCCTGCCAGAGGAAGTGGTGGGGGCTGAAACAATCACGGGATTTAAGAATGAATGGGATAGACATAAAGGAATTCTGGAGGTCAGGGGTAAGGGGCAACAGACTTCTAGGAAAACATAAACTGAACTTACAAGCTCAAATGGGCAGACTGGGTGGGCCATAGACCCTTATCTGCCGACACTGTCTATGTATCTATGTATCCTCAAAGAGTCTGACACAACAGTGTCAGCTTTGACAAAATATACAGTATAAGTACACACAGTCTAAGTTTAAAAAAAAATCTGTTGTTTGTGTTCATATACTTTCTGTGCTAGTCTAAGCAACACCATAACCTTCTGCATGTCACATCCTAATCATTTCTACATCAACCTGTGATACCACCCTCTGGATTATGATGTTACTGGTAGAGTACCTGGGTGAGAGAGAATTCTGGTTTCATGCAAATATCCTTACTATAAAGTATACAGTATAACCTCCTTTATCTGAATGTGCTGTGGGACAATACAATTATTTGGATAAATGGGGTTTTTGATAACATGGGGAACTTTACAATTAAGTCTGTTAAGCTGGAAGACACACCACAGTTTTGAATAACTGAGAGTTTTGTATAATTGAGGTTTGAACGGGGTTTTACTGTATAGTGCAGAATTGATCTTTTGAGGCCACATTTACTTGCACCATTAAGTGAGAGACTGGCGATAGATCAGAAGAAAGAGCAGGTGTTTTACGCATTTTGCACAAAGAAACAACTTAAGAATTAGATTTTTATGTTTTTATTAATATCATTATTATTATTATTATTTAGAAAATGGCAAGAATGTATTCTCAGTGCTGATTGACTAATACCACCTCCAAGCTGGGCATTTATTTTTCAATAAATGCCCAGCAAAAAATTAGAACCAGCCTAACTGCCACCTTGTGCAGGGGTTCCCACCCTGCTTTGTCATTAGCTCAAACCACAGAAAAATTTAAAATCCCAGCCATGTTTTTTTCTCTCGTTTAGCGAGAGACTCTATCCCAATATGCTATCCCTTGGTAGGCGGCAACAGTAAATAAAATAAAATAAAAAAAAAAAAACAACAACAGATATTCTGGTAATTTCATGGTCAGAAGACTGTAAACAGTTTCCTTCTACAACACAACCACTCTCCTGACCGTGCTATCTCAATCCCAACTCACTGCAAATACTACAAAGCCATCACTTGCATCAGCTTTATCCTTCATGTGCCAAGCCAAGAAACCAGTAATTCCAGGAAACCACTAATTTAAAAGCACACTCTCTTCTTTTAAAAAATAAATAAATGTACCTCACAAGTTTCCTCGACACCAAATACAGAATCCATTGATATCCACTACGCTCAAAGGTTAAAACCTCAACACACAGCTTCCGAGTTCCGACTAGCGACCACAACTAAATTTAAAAAACCTGAACAAATTAAAATAATTACAAACTGCCCAAACAGTGTTACATCATTTTTTTTTTAAATCCACACTGCTTTTTTTCTTCAATCTGTGAGTGTGTGTAGTGGGGGGGTCAACTCCACCAGAATGGCTCTCTAGACAGGAGGGAGGAGTAACAGGATCTGGAACAGCCTATGCACTACTTTCTCAATAAAGTGTTTTGTAATACTCATAGACATTTTTGACACTCAATTACTCTCTTATTTTATCACTTCCCAAATATTTACTTAGATGGCCATTTTCTAAGCACAATAATACCCTCCAGGGTGGGCATTATTCGGAAATACCAGACCTTCCAGGGGTTATAAGGCCCTCCACCTGTGGCATCAGGCCTCATTACACCCCTGGGCGGTCAGTATTCCAATAATGCCACCCTGAAATAGTAATGCTAAATATGCCTGCTCTGAGTCGTACTCTGTCTGGAAATGGTTCACTACAGAGTTTGGGTGGGCTCCCTTATGTTCACAAATTTCCAGCTAGCACAATAAATGGAATTATTTAGATCCATTCCCAAGATTATATCTTTATATATGAGTATTTATTTTATTTTTAATTTTTTGTAGGTAACACTGTGACCACTTTATCAATTGCAGTTAAAGGCTGTATGTAATACCTAACACACTTTAAAAAAAGGGGGAAAGGATGCCAGAATTTGTGGGAATGGGAGCTGAAAGGCAGCTACTAAAAACACAGTTGGTTGAAGGGTCAGATATAATCGAAAAGGAAATGGAGATCAGAGGGTGGGGGGTGCTACTAGACACCAGGGAAATATGTTTTTTATAACAGAGATGATGATCAGAGCATGAGTTGTGCCACTAGACAACAGGGAAACAAAAACAGACAGAAAATAGAGATCAGAGTGTGGGGGTACCACTAGACACTAGGGAAACTAAAGGGTACAGGGATTGGAGTTTGTGGGTGTTACATGAAGTCCCTGCACCCCTACTGGTACCCCCAAAGGTACACCATAGATAGCCAGCACTTAGGCATATGTTATACTAGCATATAGGGTTAAGGGCATCTACCGTACAAGAGTAGATGTCAGGATATGCATGCATATTATTGCTATATACTTTGTTTTCTAATACATATATGTATTTCTTGCTTACAAGATGTTAAGACACCTGTGTCCTTGTAATGATTATGATATATAAGTCGGCATTGCCACTTTTTGGTGATTTGTACTACTACACTGATATATGTAAGAACTGTACTCTTTTGTTTTACAAAGTGATGACTACTGCAAAATTGTATAATGTTATCTTGGACTGTGGAGCCACCTCTAATTTAGCCAATAGGGCTCATCTCTGTAACTAGAAATGTTTCTATCTTACAGTGACTATAGTAATTATCATAGGTATATAATGTGAGACATTATGTCTTCTACCTCAGAGACCCCAAAAGACACAGAGAATCCTTGAGGTATAGGGAATGCTTAGCATTTGGCTCCCAGTTCGTATTGGTAAGAACTGCTTAGGGCAACTGTAATTATCCTTTTTGGTAGTAATAAACAAGTTTATTACTCTTATGCAACGTGTTTGTGATTCCTTGCATTCCCATTATTGCCAAGAACCTGAGAGTGAGGTTTAGACCTCTTGACAATTGGCAACTGCGTGCAGGCAATATCTGGTGTTTGCAAAGTTTCACTTGTTGCTTAAAACTTTTCCCTTCCCAATGGGGACTGTAGGTGTGCATTCCGGCATCACCTCTCCAGTTTTATGACCACTTTGTAATAACTTGCAAAGTCTGGCTGCTTTCTGGGTGTGGTCAATGCCAACTCAACTCACTCTGTGGCAGTTTTGAATTGCAAGCTTAGAAGTGTACAGTAGCCCAACTGTGTATAAAGTGCTCCTGCTGTGGATCAATACACTGCACTGTGCCTTTTTCACGATTTGATTTTTTGTTTCCTCCCACACAATGGCCACAGTATTAAATATCTGCGCAGAACTGAGGCTCAATGTCTCAAACTTCCTTGCCTCCCATGGAGGATGGGCTGACTTCGCATGGAATGCAAGTCAATCTGACAACCCTGCACTGGGGATTTCAACTCAGTACTCAGAGACAAGACAGACAGCCAGAAAACGAGAAGCTAAAGGGCTGTTGGTCTCGGCTCTCTACACTACTTTAGAAGCCTCCAAAGCAAGTATTTGAACCCTTGAACTACAAATCTCATCTCTTAAGCAAGAGATGGGGTTGCAGGAAACAGAATGCGTCAGATGTGAGCAGGATTTGGAGTCTAAACTCCAAATTCTGAGAAATGAAAAGGACTCACTATTGCATCATTCAGCTCAGGCAGGTGAACAGGAAATTTGTATGTTGAAACAGGATTGTTAAAGTTTGAGACAGGATAAGGGACAGGCTCTGCATATGAATAATTTGCTAAGTAGAATGAATGAACAGTTGACTGATGAATTGGGAGATGTACAGGACAAGCTAAACAAGGTATGTAATGATTTAGAAGTGGCTACTAGGGACAATCACGAATTGACCACTGCATATAGAGTGTTGCAGAAACAAATGCAAGATGAGGTTGATATGAATGTTGTAAGTGTGAGTCATGCTGAATGTGAATCGAAAATGGCGAAACTGCGCCATCAGTGAGAGATTCTGGCTGGACATGTTAAGGCAATGGGAGGCGTAGCCCCCGCCTTAACCATGTCATCTGAAGGGGAGATCTCAGATGACAATGTCTCTCAGTACAATGCCCAGTCACACCCCTACTATGGCCCAGATACCCTGCCCCACCATCCACAACATGGCAGATCACCTTTGCACCCATACCATGTCATACGCCATCAACATCACGACGCACATCATGGGCGATGCCAGCATGGCAACCCCCATGATGGGGGGGCAGGCCCAGGCCTAGTCCCAGGGGCACCACTGGTAGCCATTTTTAATGTGGAACACAGGCAGGAGATAGAGAGGGAGAATGACTGATAATGCAGTAAATAATGTGCCCATTCCAGAGAGAAATAAGCGGGTTTTAAAAGGCCAAATAGGACAGCTTATCCGAGAAACCAGTACTCAGGATGGCACAGTCCACTCTGTAGCAGAAGCCGCAGCTCAGGCAGCCCTGGATGGTACCCAGGTGAATCCACCTCCACCTGATCATCCCAATAATCCCCTACAAAAGGCCTACTCTGTTCAGCAAATAGCTGACAGTATTGGTCAGATGAGCCCGTCTGGCAACCTCAGCTGCCACTTGGAAAAGGTGCATGCTAAATGTGAAATGCTTAGTCTCGCTGTGGACTGCTAGGTCCAGATACTATGCCAGACCATCAATCCTGGACTGTGGGCTAAACTCCCTGATGCCATCTGTCAATACAGCCATGCCACCTTTGACGAAGCTGCAGCCAAGCTCATTTCTGCACACAGCCCAGGTGTAGTAGGAGTGATGCTTGCATACCCTGTGAAACAGAATGCAAAAGAAAGTCCAGCGACTTACCACCAGAGACTCTGGATAGCCTACTGAGCAGGAAAGCAACTTGCAAAAGAAGCTGCGGATGTAGATCTTATTGAGTATAAGACCCTGTTCATTAGAAACATGATTCCTGCAGTAAGAGAAAAGGTAGAGTCAACCACCTATCCTACCACGGAAAGGTTTGCCGACATTCTTCAGAAAACTGAGAGAGTTTATCAAGTCTACATCCATGATCTGGGTTCTGGTTCCAAGAAGGTAGCTGCCATGGAGCCTACCCCAGAGGCCATGACACACTACACAGTGGAAGGGTAGGCCCAATACCAACAGCCCCTCTACACAGACAACCAACACCCCCAGCAAGCCCAACAACCACAACAGCAGCAACAGCAACAACAACAATGGAATTGGAACTGGAATTTTCATAAGAATAAAAAACACCATAAGAATAACAAGAGTAAACAACAACAAAGACCAGGCCCATCATATAGGGAGATAGCCAAGGAAGATCAGAAATTCAGAGAACTCCTGGTGCAAGTGTGCTCCATGACGGATGCTGTTCCCGTACAGACCCTTGCGGCCATGCAGCCAGGAGAACAGGCCTTAACAGGCCAGGGGGATAACGGAAGTACTGGCCCTCAGGCCCATACCACCCTGAACCCAGAAGTGGCTCCCTATATAGCATCAGTGCAGCATGGTGAGGTGGTTCACAGGAGCCAGGCTCAACCTCTTCATGCCTCCACTAGTACAGACTGACAATTACAGGCCCCAGTCCATATTGTAAACAAGCTGGTCCTGGATGCAAACGGAAGGCCCTGTACTGAGGCCAAGGTCGAGGGCAGCCTACTTACAGTATTATTGGATACAGGCATGGCTGTGTCTGTATTACATGATGACCACCCAGAGACATCCTCTTTGGTTCCACCAGACGGAGGATCAACATATCAGGAGTAGATGGAACAAGGTTACCTGCATACTGTTCTCTACCACTACCTGTAGGGTTAGGACACCTGAAGGCCTATCACACCTTCTAGTTAATGGTATTGCATGATCATCCTAGTATTATTGGAATTGACTTCCTGGCACCACACGGCTGTGTGGTGGACCTAGCTAACATGCTATTGATAAAGATTTAGGGCCAGTATCATACTATTATGATCCCTGATTCACATATGGTGGCAATAATATCTGCCAACAATAAAGAGTATGATGTCATAGATTTGTTCCAGAACCATGAGCTTTTCCCCAAGATCCTCCCCATTCTAACATGCTAACATACTAAAATGCCATCAGAATAGGCCTAATGGTCTTTCCTATCTGCTCGTTTGGTCAGCCCCCACCCTGGGAGTTGACCTTGCTGCCCCCCCTCCCTCTCTGGCTTCTCCCTTCCCAGTCCCAGATAATCTCACTGCACTGGATGTTGCTTCTAGAACCCTTCCCCTGTACCTGTCCAACCCCCTCTTGAATTCCTCCACCATCTCTGCCTCCACCAGCCCCCTGGGTAGTGCATTCCATGGCTCCACCACCCTCTCAGTGAAGTAGCACCTCCTCCTTTCTCCCCTGAATCTCCCCCCTCCAGCTTCCACCCATGTCCTCTAGTTGCCCTCCCTCCTTCCTTCGGAGCACCCTGACTGCTCCTCCCCTATTTACCCCCTTCATTTACCTGAAGACCTCTATCATGTCCCCCCGTTCCCTTCTCTCTTCTTCCAATGAGCACATATTTAGCTCTTCAAGCCTCTCTCTATAGGTCCTATCCCCCAAGCCCCAAATCATTTTGATTGCCCTCCTCTGGACCCTCTCCAGGAGTTCAGTGTCTCTCTTTAAATGTGGCCTCCAAAACTGCACACAGTACTCAAGGTGCGGCCTCACCAAGCAGTTATACAGTGGGAGTATAATTTCCCTCCTTCTGGAGGTGACCCCCTAGTGATACATTCAAGCATCCTGTTGGCTTTTGCCACTGCCTTCCTACAAGTCTCTGAGTTGTTTATCTTGACATCCACCACCACCCCCAGGTCCGTCTCAGCCATTGAGACTTGTAGCACCCCCTCCCCAGGTTGTACACTTGGCCCGGGTTTCTGGCTCCCAGGTGCAGTACCTTGCATTTCCCAGCATTGAACCTCAGCTTCCACTTTCTAGACCACATTTACAGAGCCTCCAGGTCCTCCTGTAGGGCCACCATCCCCTCTGCCCCATCCACCACCATCCCCAGTTTTGAGCCATCCGCAAAGAGACTCATCTCACTTCTGGTACCCTTCCTTATGTCAGAGACATAGGCGTTGAACAGGAGGGGCCCAAGGACCGATCCCTGAGGGACCCCACTAATGATCCTCATTGGGGATGAGATTATCCCACCAACCACAACTCTCTGGGTTCAGTCCTGGAGTGAATTGCCTATCCATCTGATCATCTGGTTCCCCACCTCCATTTCTTCCAGCTTATACAAAGACATTTGGAGGCATTCACCACCAACAAGCATGATCATGGCAGAATGCACACCATCATTAAAGTGCCAGGCGCAGCACATGAGAAGCAAAAGCAATATCCCTTTCCACCTGAGGCCTTGCCTTCTCTTAGGGAAACAATAAAATCACTCCTCAAACAAGGTGTATTCAGGACATGTGTTACTACTGCTAACTCCCCAGTGTGGCCTGTGAAGAAACTCACAGGTGCCTGGAGACTTACTATTGACTACGGGAAACTGAACCAGGTCACCCCGAGTTGTGCTCCAACTGAGGCATTAGCACCTGATGTGCTGCAACTATTAGACCCTGACCAAAAATGGTTTAGAGCCCTGGACATCAGCAATGGATTCTGGTCATTGCCTTTGGTGCTCAAGAGTCAATATAAGTTTGCCTCCACCTTTAAAGGAAGACAGTACACATGGACGTGCTAACCACAAGGATTCCATAACAGGCCTTCCCTGTTCCATCTACACATGATGGATGACCTTGAAGGTATCTCCACCCCCCAGTGTCTCTTGCAGTATGTGGATGACCTGCTATTAACAACAGCCACACAGGAACAACACTTGGATCTCTTGGACGAACTACTGACTTTCATTCAGACAGCAGGCCTCAAATGTAACCCGACAAAAGCACAACTATGTCAGAAAGATGTACTCTTTTGGGGCCTGAGAATAACTGATCAAGGCTGAAGCCCTATCTGAAAGAAGATACAAGGATTGCAAGACTTGCCATTGCCCACCAGTGTGGCCACTCTTAGGAGATTTCTAGGTATGGTAAATTATTCCAGAGATTTTATTTGTGATTTTGCCCAGAAGGCTGCTCCTCTGTATGAATTACTGAAAAAGGACATTCCCTGGAATTGGGGCCCTATTCACACCCAGGCTGTGACATCACTGAAACAGGTCTTAGCCTCAGCTCCAGTTCTGGTGAACCCCAATCCAGCATCGCCATTCTATGTGGAGTGTGCCACCTCTGACATAGCCATGTTAGCAGTGCTGGCCCAGAACATTCATGGTACCCTGAGATCCATTGCATATACATTGACCCCAGTGGAACAGAAGTACAGCCTTTGTGAAAGGAACCTTCTGGCTACCTACTGGGCTGTCAAGCACTTTTTGTATATCATTGTGTACTCTCCTCTGATCATTAACACCAACCATACCCTAACTACCTTTCTGCTGTCAGACAGAATGAAGGATGGGTCAGTCTCTAACACCCGGCTGACACCCTGGTCACTTCTTCAGGATAGAGACATACAGGTACACCCAACCAAAATGCCATCCATGCTGGCACATGGACTCCTTTTCCAAGAAGAACCTCATGACTGTACACTGCAACCACCTGATCTGCCAGATCCAGGTCCTTTCCTCCCTGCCATGCCATAAATACTTGAGAACACCTCATTCTGTCATATTTTCACAGATGGTTCAGCTTTCTATTATCAGGGAGAACAGATTGCAGGGATGGGTATTTTAGTGATTTATCCATATGGTAATACCGTTAAAATTTCTAAGCGTTGCAGTGTGGCATCACCACAATACGCCGAGGTGTCAGCGGTGGCCTGTTCCCTTGACTTCATCTAGCATGGGACCAAGGATACCATCATCTTTACAGACAGACTCTAATTGGGTTTGTTGTTCTCTTACAGAATTTCTTCCTTTCTGGCAGAAATCCTTCCTTTCTTCTGATGGCAGCCCTGTGAAACACAAAGAATTGGTAATATACATACACTCACTAGCACAAAGGTTTTCATACAAACTCTATGTACACAAGGTTAAAGCTCACTCCATACATGATCCCTAGTAAGTCTTCAATGACACATCAGACACCCTTGCCAAGGAAGGGGCCTGGGGAGGAACCTGGATGGTGGACCATTCGGAGGCCAGAGCAGCTGTACACATTGCAGCAGTCAGGAGGGAACCTGAACTCTTGTCCCCCTTGGACCTATCAGCAGCTCAGCATGCTGACTCTGAATTCAGAGAAGTGTTCAGATTCCTTAACAAGAGCACCAAAGAGAATCTACCTACCCATAACCCCTACCAGAGGCACAAAGGTAAGTAATGCTTGTCACCAAATGACAAGCTCATCTGATTCTAACCAGATGATACCAGCACCAAGTTGTGGGTGGTCCCCAGACACCTTAGGCCTAATTTTTTTCACCAAGTGCACGACACCCCCACTGGTGGACACCAGGGAGTGGAAAATACCCTCCAAAGGCTCAAGACCACTGCCTGGTGGCCTGGTGTCACCAAAGATGTCAAACAGTACATAGATAACTGTCTTGTTTCTGCACAATACAATCCCATCCCCACCATACGAAATGCCAGACATTTACCACAGAGACACTGTGGACCTTGGCATGCCATACAGATTGATTTTATTAGCCCACTGACCAATACCAGCAGAAACAACAAATATGCTCTTGTGGTAACTGACCTTTTCTCTAAGTGGATTGAAGCTTTCCCCACTAAAACTTGTACTGCTAAAACCACTGCCAAAATCCTGGTTGAACAAATTTATTCCAGGTAGAGCCTAATTTTCAAGGTAGACTCCAACAAGGGAACCAGTTTTACAGGTGAGTTGATGAAACAAGCAATTGAACTCCTTGGAGTTCACCAAAAATTCCACATACCGTACCACTCACAATCTTCAGGTCAAGTAGAAGGGCCAACAGATGGATTAAGCAAATGCTTTCCAAATTCATTGAGGACAATCCCAAGACCTGGGATTCCCTGTTGCCGTTACTCCTTATGGCAATTAGGGGCACACCCTCAGTCACCAGCCAGCTCACACCCTTCGAGATGATGACTGGCAGACAAATGAGATTACCTGCACATTTGTTGTTTGACCTGCACACCCCCATGTCAGACCGCATGTCTGTAGATCAATATGTGGAAAAACTCAGACAAGACCTCATACACTCACACTTGAATGCTGCTATTTGCACGGGCAAGGCCCAGCAACAGTCCAAAATACAGTTTGACAAACACACACAAGAAGTGGATTGGCAAGTTGCAGATCAGGTAATGGTTCTCAGATCTGCACATTCCACACACTACTCCAATAAGTGGGAAAGCCCCTACCCCACTGTCAGTAAGCTCAGTCCAGCAGTCTATCAGGTTAGACTCTTGCACAACAACAAACTGACTGACAAATGGTTACATGCAAGTCAGCTGAAACTATATAAAGGAGTATAATTACTTTTTCTCACCCCATTGGGTGGAATAGTACTAATCTACCAATGTTTGGTTTTCCTTTTCAGATACACTGACAAGATGGCCATCTTGTTCCATATTCTCCTCATCTCAGGAGTTATTCCCTACACCCAAGGCACGGTAAAGCACCTCCTTCCTCACCTTGATCCTCCAGCATCTGCCCCAGAGGGAGTTTACATCTATATACCTGACAATTTGATTACTGTCCAGGAAGGTTCTGATGCCTACCTCACTGCCTCAGTTGTTGCTCCTGATAAATTTACCCTACAAATTGAGTGGCAAACCACATCGCAAGGACAAATTCTCCCTGTGGCCAAGCTCTCCAAAGAAACTTTCCATGGCTGGTCCAACACCAAATTATCCCCTAATGACTCGCTGTCCTTGCTCCAAACTGCTCTTAGACACTTTGGTTTATACAATATTACTGCCTTAATTGATTCTTCATATTGTCATTCTTTGTCCAAGGACTCTGTCAGGAAATGTGCTGTACACAACATGGCCTCTGCTGTCATGTATAGTTCTGTATAACCCCTGCTGAAAAACAGCTTTTGGAATGACCAAAGCATACCCCTGGTCCTTTTAGTGGTCTGACAGCCACTGCCTTGCCTGGTACACTGATTAACAACTTACAATTTATGCATATACCTGTTTTGTTTAATTTGACTTACTGGAATATGAAAGAATTTGGTATGTGTCATACTACTAATACTTCAGCATTTTATAGTACCTTAGTGCTTGATAGTTTAGCAGCTTTTCAAACTCATACTCAAGATCCTATAGCCAGGGTACACACCACCAAGCATAGAGGCAACTTCAGAAGAAAACCCATTCCTGATGATCAAAGTCATAAACATAATACAAGTGGAATTGACAGTTCTAATGTCACTGGTGCAACAGGCACTGTCACAGGTCTTTTTGGTACAGATGTGTCTATTTGAAATAAGGCAGACATTGCTGCTATCAAATCTCATGCAGCAAAATTGCAAACTGGTTTGGTTAATGATATTTTACCCCCATTATTGCATGGTGTGGATGGCCTTAGTCAGGAAGAAAGATACACTGTATATAATATGTACAACATTGATAAGGCATTTACTGACTCTAAAGATAAGATTAATGCACTTATTGCACAACATAACAAAGAAGCAGATAAACAATGCATTGCCCATGAGTTCTTGTGCTCAGCCTATGGCTCATATATTATCACTACCATCAACAATCTCTTCCGTTATCTAGAATCTGGAAGGATCCCTAATATCATTCATGATAGATGCATCTCTAAATGGTATTGTCCATGATGTATATCCCCTAGCTGTATTGCTATGTGTATGCATCAAACTTTAACTAGTCCTCTTTCTACAGCTAGGAATTTGGGTTTCGTGACCAGACACCCTAACACTGGTCCTTGTTTTACTTCTAAGAAATGTTCTATTAAAGATACAATGTTTGTTTCTTTTACTGTATCTTTACCACATTTTGATCCTACTACATCTTTATTTGACAAGCTTGCAACTGTCCACTCCATTGGGCACCTTGATGACGACATCCACAGAGAACGCCTGGGCTTGCCTCCTCTACTGGTCTTCCATCCTAACCTGGACACCTGGGTCTCCCCACACACAGATTGCTGTGCTAAGAAGGGCTATATTTACTTGTGTCGCTGTGATGTATTTGATGTTATTAAACCTGTATGTGGCTATTCTCCTGACAGTATCGATTGGTCCTTTTCCATGGACGATGACATCAGCACTAATTGCACAGACTTTCTGGACTCAACATTGGCTCCAGACAAACTTTACCAGTCCTATCGAGAGGAGGTTCATTGCCTGTCAACATGGATTTCCAAGATCAGCTACACCTGCCCGGTACAGTTGCAAAAATTGAGACTCCCCACTGTTAAAATGCAATATAATTCTGATGGGGAGTACTGCGTGGTTACTAATGTGAAGTCTTATGTATATGGAACCCAAAAATGTCTTACTGATATGCCTAATTTCTGCTTTGTCCCCCAGCAGAAGTCAGTTATTAGACATACCATTATTACCCCGGTCCCCCTTATGGATGCTGACATCATTGATGGTAACCCTGATTATCTGCTCACCCTTTCTGAGTATTTACCATATTTTAATGTACATATTGATCCCCTCACACTGGCATTAAAATCACTTTTAGAGAGAAAAGACACCCACCTCATCCACATCAGCAATAAAATCACTAAAGCTAATGAAGCTACCCTTTCACTTATCAATGATGGTGATATGAACAATGCACTTACTAACACTTGGTTGGAGATTACATTTAAAGGTTTTGTTATTATACAAGCATTTTTTATATTTTTTTGATTATTATGCTTTGCTGCCTATGGTGCACATTGTGTAGACACCATGAGCAGCTGGAGTTCCTTTACAAGGCTTGCGCATCAGGTCTGTAAATGATCCCTGCTCCATGTCCATTTCCCTATTGTTGCTGTGTTGCTCTAAGAGGCAACAAGGGGGGATGTTACACGAGGTCCCTGCACCCCTATTGGTACCCCCCAGAGATACATCATAGACAGCCAGCACTTAGGCATATGTTATACTAATATATAGGGCTAAGGGCATCTACCATACAAGAGTAGATCTCAGGATATGCATGCATATTATTGTTATACACTTTGCTTTCTAATACATACATGTATTTCTTGTTTACAAGATGGTAGGACACCTGTGTCATTGTAATGATTATGAACTATAAGTCGGCATTGCCACCTGTTGGTGATTTGTACTACTATACTGATATATGTAAGAACTGTAAACTTTTGTTTTACAAAGTGATGACTACAGCAAAATTGTATGATGTTATCTTGGATTGCGGAGCTGCCTCTAATTTAGCCAATAGGATACATCTGTGTAAATAGAAATGTTTCTATCTTACAGTAACCATAGTAATTATCATAGGTATATAACGTGAGACATTATGTCTTCTACCTCAGAGACTCCAAAAGACATGGAAAATCCTTGAGGTATAGGGAATGCTTAGCATTTGGCTCCCAGTTTGTATTGGTAAGAACTGCTTAGGGCAACTGTAGTTATCCTTTTTAGTAGTAATAAACAAGTTTATTACTCTTATGCAACATGTCTGTGATTTCCTGTATTCCCAATATTGCCAAGAACCTGAGGTAAGGTTTAGGCCTCCTGACGGGTGGGGGAGGGTGCCACTAGACACCAGGAAATACATAATAGTACCGAGACAGCAATCAGAATGATAGACAAAGATTCTCCCTTAACAAAAAGGATCCTTGCTTGTGACTCGTTATACAAAAAAGGATTCTTTTTTCATATCATGTGGCCAGAAGCAGCACTTCTCAGCAGTGTGGTGGATCACGTGCCACCTCTGGACCCCACTGCCAGACTCCCAGGACACTTTTTGACTGCCCTCACAGTGCTCTGCCCTGGATTCCAACCCCAAGGGTCAGTGCCAGAAGCAGTGCTTCTTAGCAGAGCAACGGATCACTTGCCAGCTCCGGACGCCACCACCGGGCTCACAGGACACTTTTTGACTGCTCCCGTGGTCCTCTGCTCCAGATTCCAAACCTAGGGGCCAGTGCCAGAAGTGACGCTTCTCTGCAGTGTGGCAGATCATTTGCCACCTCTGGTCACTGCCACCTGACTCCCAGGACACTTTTTGACTGCCCTCATGGTCCTCTGCCCCAGATTCCAACCCCAGGGGTCAGTGCCAGAAGTGGCACTTCTCAGCAGTGCATTGGATCACTTGCCGCTTCCAGACACTGCTGCACGACTCCCATGACACTTTTTGACCACCCTCGTGATCCTCTGCCCCGGATTCAATCCCCAGGTACTGCCACACTTTGAAATTTCAGCACCAAGGCCTCCGATTGGTGCGGCGCTTGGCAAGTGGATCCTGATTGGTCTGTTCTGCCTCCTAAGCCTCTTCAGATTGGTGCGCCTTTTGCTATTGACTTTACATTTCATCTCTGGAATATTTTTGTGTCTCCTGCTAATTCTCGAGCGCTGCTAAACTTGTCTGAATTTCTTTTCTTGAATGCTTTATCTGTAAACCTATTTCTATAGTGAGATATATTTAGAGTTTTTGTACCCTGTCTGCTGTGTTTTAGAGTGTAAGAATTACAAGTTTATCCTGCCTGCTCTGCTACTTTCAACTCACTCCCTGCCATTATTGTATACCTCTGCCTAATCCTCTTCCCCTGCCATTTTGTCTCTTTGACTAATTCTAAAAGCACTGTGCATTTTTTGCTGTCATTGTCTCTGCCATCCCCCTTGCGCCTTTCTCTTCTATCTGCCTTCTCTCACTCTCTGTGGTCGTTAACCCTGCTCCCACCTCTGCCAACTCTCTCACCTTGCTGCTTTTCTATCCTCCCTCTACCTATTGTTTTTACCTCTTCTCACCTCCACCGCTGCTCTTTCTAAATTGCTCTGCCTTTATAATTCTATGCTAATATCCTACCCCCTGCTGATGGTATGGTGCCAGCCACCCACCCTCTCATTTTCTGTGCTGCTATATTTATCTGGTATCCTCTTTCCTCCCCAGGGACCAGCGCCAGAAGTGACACTTCTCAGCAGTGCGGTGGATCACTTGCCACTCTGGACGCTGCCGCACAACTCCCAGGACACTTTTTGACTGCCCTCGCAGTCCTCTGCCCCGGATTCCACCCCCAGGTACTGCCGCACTTTGAAATTTCAGCACCAAGGCCTCCGATTGGTGCAGTGCTTGGCAAGTGGATCCTGATTGGTCTGTTTTGCCTCCTAAGCCTCTTCTGATTGGTGTGCCTTTCACTATTGACTTTACATTGCATTTCTGGAATGTTTTTGTGTCTCCTGCTAATTCTCGAGTGCTGCTAAACTTGGCTGAATTTCCTTCCGCCCCAACCCCCTCCCAGACCCCCTTTAATTACTCAATTGCTCCTTCTCACTCTGTTATCGCCACTCCTTTTGGCACTTTGATTCATACACAGTTCCTTTCCACCCCTGACAGGCAAACCTTACTCTTCATCTCACCCTTCGACTTATATCTATCTGGATTTCAAGCTCCACTGCTAGCGCTGATCTTTCACTTCTGTTCCTCCTGGGTGCTCCTGACTTCATCCTCTTTACAAGACTGTACCAAGGTCTGTAAGCAATGAAGCTCTCCATAGTACTGTATTTTCTTGCACCCTCATTTGCTTTGCTCCACTTATCCTTGCCTTCTGTTCCCCAAGTCCTCTCTGCTATTCCACATTACATGCCCCATGACTACCAATACTCTAACCTTCTCCTGTTGTCCCCACTGTGTTGTGACCCTACTCCATTTATATTACATAGGTCCTGGGTCCAGATGGTTGCTTATGCCCTAAAATACTGTCTCGTGAATATGCATATCTCTCGCCCCTTCCTGTGACATGAACTCTGGTATCTCCTCCTGCTGGCCCTATTGCTCTCTGGAGATGTTCATTTTAACCTTGGACCAACCAATAATATATGTAGTCCCCTTTCAAATGCTAAGGGTCTTACAGTGGTGCCCCATAACATCAGAAGCCTGCTACATAATTTTGCTGAATTAGAATCTTGGGCCACCCTCTACAAACCTATCATCTGTCTTACTGAAACATCGCTTAAACCTTCCATCCAGAACTCTCACTGCTCGCTTCCTTACTACAACCTTTCGAGATTTGACAGACCTGCTTCCAAAAGAGGTGGTGGTACAGCTGTCTATTTTAAAGATCAGCTCCATCTCTCCATGATCTGCTCATCCCCCCAGTCTACAGTGAAGCACTACATGTTCTTCTTACCCTTAGATCCAAAACACTTCATACTGTTTGTGCTTACAACCCCCCTTCTAGTGGCTTGAAAGGTCTTGATGAGCTGCTTGATCAGACCTTTCTCCTTTCTGGGAGTAATGAGGTTCTTATTCTTGGTGATCTCAATCTAAACTGGCTGGGCAACTCCCAACCCACACCACTATCCAAGATCCAAAGTTTCAACTTTCTCCAGGTCATTAGTGACCCCACTAGAACTGCACAGCATTCTAACTCCAGTTCTTTGCTGGACTGGATAATGACCAACCACCAGGAAAATATTATCTCCTCTGGCATACTAGCAGATGCTATCACAGATTATTCCTCCACCTTTTGTATGTGGGGTAAGACTAGGCCCCCTCCTGTCTAAGCATCAATATATCACTTTCCATAACTACACACACCTCGACTCACAGTCCTTCTTACTGGACAATGCTACAATCGACTGGACCCCTCTTTTTGAATCTGATGACCCTCTGACTACTCTAAATCTATTCCTGACTTGCTTTTGATGATTCAGGACAAACACTGCCCTCTTGTTACCCGTCGTGTAAAAAACAAGCATACCCGCTGTCTTAAGTCCAACCTTCTCTCAAAACTACGACTGTGTGACAAATGTTGGCTCCGCTACAAAAAGACAGGGCTACCAGCTGACTTTAATTCCTATAGGGCATTCCAAAATTCCTTCAAAAAGGATATCAAAAAGGTAAAGAGTACCTACTTTAAGGATCTTTTAATTAAATAATATGGTGACTCCAAAAAATTCTGGTCCCACATTAAGTGCTTCCTAGGTTCAAATCTGGCCTCACCCCAGCTGACATGTCTCTCAGTGGTGTCCACGCAACAATCCCTCTAGTATCACAAACTTTTTCAATGCTCAGTTTTCAGACCTTATCAATTATACCTCATCCTTCCCAGCTACACCGAACTCAAATGTTCAATCCAATGCCTCCAGGCCCTAATTTCATTTCAAGTCGGTCACCCGCTGGGATGTATATAGACTACTCAACAGCATCTCTGACCTCACTGCAGCTGGATCTGACAATATTGAACCTAAGCTCCTAAAACTTGCTGCCCCTTACATAGCAGCACCTCTTGCCAGGATCGTTACCTTCTCCCTGTGTCACAGCTATGTCCCTGACCTCTGGAAGAGTGCCAGAATTACCCCTATCTCAAAAAGGGTGACTGCAAAAAACCCTCAATTATAGGCTTATTGCCATATTGTCAGTCCTCAGAAAAATCCTTGAGAAGCTCATAGTCACCCAAACCTTAGACTTTCTTCAGAAACATGACCTTCTTATGACCGTGCAGCATGGTTTCTACAAGGGTCACAGCACCACCACTGCATTACTCTAATTTACAACAGATACCATATCGGTCATGGACTCTGGTCTCCTAACGGTGGCAATTTTTATAGACATGACTGTAGCTTTTGACCTGGTTGACCATCCTATCCTCCTAGCTGCCGTTAGATCCCTAGGTTTCTCACCAAATGTCACTGCATGCTTCGGCAGCTACCTATCAGATCGCACCCAACAAGTTAAATTCAACTCTTCTTTGTCTGATTATGCTGCCATAAACATGGGCATGCCACAAGATTCTATTCTCAGTCTCTTGCTCTTCTCCATTTACATAAATGATACCACCAATAACATTCTCCAGACTGCCTCCCTGTTTTACACCAATGATATTGTCCTTTATGCCAGTGCGAAAAACATTTACTGAAATCAACCAATAACTTTCCCTAGACTTTCAATGGATTCAGCAGTGGCTATTCAGCTATAACATTGTCTTGAATGTATCTAAGGCTCAAGCCATGCTATTTGGTTCTGATGCCAAACTCAAACTCTCTCAACCCACTTTCAGTGTCGCTACCATAAATGGGTCCTCAGTTGGAGTGGTACCCTCATTTAAATATCTTGGTCTGACACTTGATCCAACTCTTACTTTTGATCTCCATATTCAACAAACCTGCAGGCTGGCTAACATAAAACTTGGTATGGACTACCATTGCAGCTATATGCTCATACCTCAGTGAGTTTTTATTTATTTATTTATTTTAATTTATTTCGTTTTAGTTGACCAGGTAAGTGCACTAGACAAATTCTGCCTATTTTCAGGCATGACCCGGGGGAGGGGCATACAGATGAATGCCAACTGACTTTGATCCAGATTAAGCTGTTGGTGGTATTTTTAGTGAATGCCTTGTCAAAGCTCATGGCATACTCCTTCCATCACTCACCTATGGGGTTGCAGTGTATGCCTCAGTGGGTAAAACTAGTCTTCAGAAGTGGGATGTCACTTACAATAATATCTGTAGATATGCACCCTCCTCACATAGGATGAAACACCATTGCCTCCTATACGCCAAACTAGGGTGGCTTTCTCCAGATGCCTCCAGATACCTTACCTATGGCTCAATCATAGATAATATCATCCATAACCAAACACAGAAGCCCTTGGAGGAACTATTTGTCATCCAGACATCCAGATACGGTCTACACTCCACTGCAAATGCCCCTGTACTCATCCCTCAACACCACTTCTCCAAAGGTGCTAGCGCTATCTCCTGTTATGCCCCTCATCACTGGAACTTCCTCCTCTAGCTATACAGCTAGCACTATCCCATGCCTCATTCAAGAAATTGCTATGTGACCATCTTGCAGATTCTTGTTCCTGCTCCTGCTTCAAATCCCCCTAGCCCATTATCTTCTACTGATCTATTTCACCCTTTCAGCTCAACAGCTAAGCACTGTACTTCCAACAGTCACCTCCTTGCCCTACTTTTAGTATATCTAGTCCTCTTCCCCTTACCGTGCCTTATTTTTCCTATTATATCCTATCCCCCCCTTTTGTTGCAGCCCACCCCATTTAATTCCTGGCTCTCCTACATCCATCTAATATGACTATTATAATGGTATGTGTTCTTATAATATCTCACCCCATTTTTGCTTCCTGAATTGCTGCCAAATGGCTTTATTTATTGTATTTGCTCTCTTATCGTTCTATGTTATACATTATTGTTGAATCAGTTTGTACTTATTGTTTTTTTCCTTCCTACACTCTATTATAACTGTCTAAGCTTTTACTGTTTAGTGTTGTTTCTGCCTTTGTTAATCAAATGTCTTGTCTCTGCAAACTCCCGGGTCGTGCCTGAAAATAGTCAGTGCTATGGCTAGCTCACCTTACCCGGTCAACAAAAACTAAATAAATGTAAAAAGATTCATAATATTAAAAATAAGCATTTCTAGGGAATGTCTGCAACTGTGAAATTCAGATTACACCCAACAGGGTCCTGATCACCCAGATAGATGTGTTGGTGTCTCTCCAGGCTGTCAGTTTTGTAACTTTTTAATAAGTATTTTTTTTAATGGAAACAAGGTGGCGGCAAACAAAAAAGGAATATTCCAATGTGAAACAGGATTCCTTTTCGTTTCATACAGCTATCCTGAAGTTCTTACTGAGCATGCTCAGAAACATTTTTTTCAAAATTTATTAAGTAAATAACTCTGAAACAGATTATTGCTTTTTCACCTGACTAGCAAAAGGCACACCTGTAGGCTAGTCCCTTTCTGCCCTGGAAATCTCAAACCAAGATTCTAAACCATCTGGGCTGTAGGCAAGTTCAAAGAAAACCCCAGCAAAGTTAATGAGAGAAAAGTCACTTTTTCACCTCTCCAGAACTTGGAATCTATGCAATTGACTAGAATGCTACTCCGCACATCCAGAGATCTACCCTAGATGGTGGAGCATTCAAATATTCATGCAATATGTTCAACGGTCGCAAAGTTCTTAAAGTGCAAAATTTGGGATTAAACATTGAAGTGCCTACTCAACCCTAATTATAGGGGTGTGACTGCACACCTATAATACACACACATATATATGTATACATAGTAGAAAAGCAACATATCAGTTACATTTCATATTGTTATGCATATTGCAGTTGCAGAGGTACTGGCATTATCTTGCTGTCCCTGACATCGACTCTTGACTGTATTTGTGTGAGGTGGTGGAATGCAAAGTTTTCTTCAGGTTGCCATTATGTTATAAAATGGAATAAAAAAGGAAAAAATCATTAGCATTAATAAGACCTCCCTATTCAAATCATGAATAAGCAGAAACACACAGTACCACTAGGTCAAGGATATCAGTACATTTCATTTGAAGTGCAAAGCAAAATAAATAAGTAACATAGAAAACATAGAGTTTGATGGCAGATAAGGACCGCTTGACCCACCCAGTCTGCCCATTTCCCTACCTAATGGATAGGCTGCAGATCCTAGTTAACCAACAGCCTACTTCCTCCAACCCCCAACCCCTAGAATTGCCTTATGTCTGTCCCATGCATTCTTGAATTCCCCCACTGTTTTTGATTCCATAACCTCCTCAGGAAGGCCATTCCATGCATCTACAACCCTCTTCATGAAAAAATACTTCCTCACATTACCTCTGAGCCATTCCCCTTCTTTCTTCAAATTGTACCCCCTTGTTCTTGCACATCTCTTTTTCTGAAAGATGCTACCCTATTGGACTTTGTTGATTCCCTTGAGGTACTTGAAAGTTTCAATCATGTCACCCCTGTCCCTCCTTTCCTCAAGGGTATACATATTAAACTCCTTAGGTTTCTATTCATATGTCTTCTGGTGCAGACCTTGCACCATTTTAGTTGCCTTCCTCTGGACTGCCACCATCCTGTCTATGTCCTTGCGGAGACTGAGTCTCCAGAGCTGCATGCAGTACTCCAGATGGGGTCTAACCAGCTGTCTGTACAGAGGGATAACAACTTCCTGCTTTCTACTGTTGATGCCTCTTCCTATACAGCCCAGTATCCCTTCAGCCCTCCTTACTGCCCTCTCACATTGCTTGCCCACCTTTAGGTCATCTGATATGACTACCCCAGGTCCCTTTTCATTTTTGTTGTTATTAGTATCTCACCCCCATAGTGTACTCTTCCCCTGGGTTTTTGTTTCCCAGTTGCATTACTTTGCACTTCTTAGCATTGAATCTAAGCTGCCATACATTTTACCATTCCTCCAACCTTGCCAAGTCCCTTCTCATCCTTACCTTGTGTATCAACCCTGTTTCAGATCTTTGTGTTGTCTGCAAGGAGACATACTTTTCCTTCCAGTCCCTCTGCAATGTCACTTATAAAGACATTGAAGAAGACCGGTCCTGGAACTGAACCCTGCGGTACCCCACTAGTAACCCCTCTTTCTTCAGAGTGGACTCTGTTTACTATTACCCTCTGTGTCCTGTTCTCCAGCAAATTTTTTTACCTGTATTTGCTGGTGCAAGTTTAGTGCACTTATCTGGCAGTGTGCCTTAGATGCTGCACATCCCAGCCAGTTCAGATTGAAATCCCCGAGGATGTGGAGTTCTCCGCCTTCTGTGAGTGCCCTCAGGTTGCCTAGATGTTTGAGGATGCTGGTTAGTGGTGTGTCCAGTGGGCAGTATGACCCAGATATGTATACTGGGATAGAGTGGGGCGGGGGGGTTTGATCAGGAGGGAATCAATGTTTATTGAGGGTGTTGGTGAGGTGATTACAGATAACTGGAGATCTGAGGCGATGTACATGGCAGTGCCACCACCCTTCTTTCTTCCCTGCCTGTCTTGGTGGATTAGCGAGAAGTCAGATATTGAGAATTCCTCATCACGGTGACGGGGCTTCAGCCATGACTCTGTGATAATTATGATGTCTGGGTGAAGGGCAAGGACAGTTGTTTGTAGGGCAGCAATTTTATTTAGGATGCTACATATATTTATGTGCATGATTTTGAGACCTTTGGGGAGGTGTGTGGGTTGTGCTGGTGGTAGGGCAGCCATGGGTGCCTGTGAACCTGGGTTCCTTTCAATGTCCCCTGCTATGAGCAGCAGGAATACCAGGGCATTCCTTAATTGGCACATGATGTTTAACAGTGCGCCCCTCCAGGTCGGTTGAATTGTGGGAGTTGAGTTTGCCTTTGGGGCTGAGAGGATTGGGAGATATAGGACAGGTGTTGCAGCGTGGAAAGAGGGGGGGAGGATAGAGGCCCCCAGGGTCCAGTTTTGCCCCAGGCGTAAGTAGTGTTTAAGTGGAGCAGAGGAGGAGTGGGGTGTAGGCTTGAGAGTTAAGGTGGGAAGTGGCACAGGGTCAGGTAGAGAAGGATTGACTGAAGGAGGGAGGGAGGATGAGGCTATACAAAGCAAAGTAATAACTGTGGTGAGAAACTGCATTTTTCTTTCTTTTTTTCCAAGTAAATTCCTTCTGGGCAAGGAGGGAACACAGTCTGCTCAGCGGTGGCAGCTAGTGGTGGAGCAGTATAAGGGACTAATGGGAAAGTGGGCTGATTGGTTCATGAGCTCATGAGGTATGACAGCACCTCTACTATATAAACAGAAGCCGACCAAGGGTGGTGGTGGGGAGCCTGCGCATAGCGCAGGTGGGGCTAGAGCTCCTCTAGGCACTGGGAAGCAGCTGCAGGAAGAAAACTCCAGCTACCTTTCTGTTCCTCGGTGTGGTCTGGGGGGGGTCCGTCTCTGTTTATTTTGCCAAGGGCTGTGGGGAGGGCTTGGGGACTCCTGCCCTCGCGACCCAACCTCCGCTCTGCAGAAAGAAAGGAGAAGGCTTAAATACAGGTGAGTGCCAATGAAGGCGGAGCGTGCTTATTCAAATGCTAATACTAGCTTTGTGGAGCTCAGGCTCTTGTTTGTAGGGCAAATCAAAAGTCGGGGATTTACAGAATTTGCAAAGAAACAAGGAGCAAATGTGGGAGAGCCCCGAGCAGCAGACTGTAGCCGCGGAGATTCCTGAAACTCCCCTTATCCTTCTCAGCAGTATCTACCCCTGGGCTAGGCTGTGCGTAGGCAGCAACAATTACAGACAGAAAAAACCCTGCTTTAAATTCATTTAAATTCTGCCCAGACTAACAGTTCTCTCCATTTAAAATTTAACACAAAAATTCTGCAGTTACTAGGACTGGAGGCAGAGAGCTGTGGAAACGCTCGGTGCACACCAGCCGCTTACATTTAAAGCATTTGATGGAGAATTTGCCTAAAACTCTATTAGAAAGGGCATAGAAATTTTAAGCACTGGCATTTGCTTGTGATATTTTATGTAAGCTGGTCCTATGTATTGTTTTTGTATCTAATGATAATTGTTATGTAATTGTCTATGTATTTGATGATAAATGTTTTGTATGTGGTATAAACTGTTTTGTACTTGATGCTTATTTAATGTAACAATTTACACAGGTTCACCTTGTAAACAGGGTATATCATAGCCCTAATGGTGTTATACTGTATAAATAAAATTTTACCACTACTACTGCAATACTGCTATAATGGTTCTATGTCATAACGGTGAAAGCCTAAATACAATCGCCGTTAAGCAGAAGTCAAGAGTGCTGAAAATTTACTTTGGCACTTGGACACCCCAAAAGGATGCCTGGGACTTTGTTTTTTAATGTTTTCTATGGGGGGCTTCAATCCCCACAACCCTCTACTAAAGGATTCCTAACTCTGGGGGTGGTGCATGTCGGGGGGTGAAAACATAAAAAAAAAGGCTCAGGCCAGGCACAACAAAAACGCACCAGCACCCATACCCGAACCCAGTACCCTGCTGACCAATGCTGGTAACCCACCCACCCACCCACCCACCACACCACACCATGGGGTCGGCTTGAAACTCACTGCAGCACCACCCCTCACATCCCTCGCTTTGATGCCCTCCCACCACCACCCCCGTGCACTTATGTATAGCAACATCCTGTAGCTATAGTCACCCACCCCTTCATCCGGCCACCCTACCTTCCCGTAGCTGTCCCTGAAATGTTCTGGGGAGTGGGTCGCTGTTATGGTAGGCACCCATTCCCCAGCACTCTTATCATGGGATACTGCTATAATACAGTCTTTCAACTAACTAAGGGTAATTTTTTGGGTAACTTTGGACCTGTCCCTTGCCTTCTCCCTGCATGTTGCTGGGATATGCAAGTATGTCAATGTCTGAACTGGATTCTCATATAAGCTCATGCACAAGCTTGCCCCACAGGCTCAACTAGGCATTACCTGAGGCACCCTTCTTCCTAAACTCATGTATGGATTGTCAGTGTACTGATCTGCTGTGAAGGCCACATGAAGGAAGTGGGATTTGACCTATAGTAGTCCGTCATTTTGCCAATGCCACTAATCACCTTGTACATCACTGCTCTCTCTCTCTTACGCTCAGTTGACTTCCCACTCAACACAGTAATGATCTGTCTCTGGAAGGAGTAGTGCATAACAGTATTCATAACCATTCTTGCCTCCCTTCTTCAAACTACTAACAGCTCTTACCCCTTAAGATCTGCAGACCTCACTCTCCTCTCTGTTATGAAAATGATAACAGTCACTGGGAGCACTGCTTTTGTGAATCTAGTCCCTAGGTCTTGGAATTCCATCCCCTGTTGTACAAAACTGTTAGTCTGTACTGCCTGCCACAGGCATTTATTTAATGAATTCTCTTACACCAATTTAGAGCTGCGTGGGTGGAGCTCTGCAGGCGTTTTGGGATTACTGAGGGAGAGAGGGGACCCTTAGCAGAAATGAACCCTGTCTTCTCCTTCAGTGATGCTGTCTGCTGTCCACTCATAGTGTGTACATCTCCTCTTTTTCTCCACCAATGGAGCTCCCCTCTGCGCTGCACTTCTCCCCTCTTCCAGGTGCACTACTTTCTATTTTTTTCTGCAATTGTGGAAGTGATGACCTGTATGCAAGAGGGTGGCACAACACAATCTGTGCATGCGCGAGTATCACGCATGCGCAGGTCTGTCGCCGCCACCACCTTATGGATGGCATAATCCCTCACAGGTCCTTCTGCTATCACTCTCCACAGCTCTGCTGTGGCTGTGCCGTGCCCCACCAGCACAGAAAACCTCACCTCTGCTGCATCTCCACTGGCACAGGAAAGCTCTGAGTAACCATATCTTCTCTGACTGGAACTTGTTTTAGTCTGGACTGTCTCATTCTAAAATGATTGCTGCCTCTTTTTTTCTTAGCTTTATTGTTATGCTGTTCTATAAGCATACTGTACAATTGCTTACTCCTTGTACTTTTATAATATTTGTATTTTGTACATTGTATATGTTGTATAATTTGTATTTGCATCCTGAACTGTGTTGCCAGTCCTGTTATATTTTGTTTTGCTGATTGAAATGATTGTTCTGTCACTTTTCTGTACTTCTAGTCTGTCTTTACCCTCGTGGGTCATGCCTGTAAATAGGCAGTTTTAGTCTAGTGCACTTACTCAGTAAACAAAAGTAAATAAATAAAATATATTATTTATTATTTCGGTATTTATTCTGCCAGTTCTTATTAGATCACATGTAAGGGACCAATTTATGTTAATCATTACTACTTTAAATTTCTATTTTATATTATATTTGCTTCTCTGGTTGTATGATCTCCTACCTTTCCCATCCATTTAACTTCCCCAGGTTGCATCTGTAAACAAGATTCTTATTCCATCTCTTTACAGTACATTTACATAGAAACAGAATGTGTCAGCAGAAAAGGTCTGGTAGGCCCACCTCGTCTGCACTATTTTCCGGGCCTAGCATTACACCCTGAACACTAGCTGGTCACAGGTACCCCTCTCTCTTAACTCTATTTATTATACCTATTGCCTATCTCACCCATGTTTGAAGTTCCCCACTACCACCTCTTCTGACAGACTGTTCCAGGATTCCACCTCCATTTCAGTGAAGAAGTATTTCCTTATGCCCATCTTAAATTTCCCCACTCAACCTTCATAGTATAACCCCATGTTCTGGTGCTCCCACTGCTGTGAAACAAACTGCCCTCCTGAACCTTGTTCACCCCTGTGAAGCACTTATAGATCTCAGTCATGTCCCCTCTCCTCCAGGGAATAAATATTGAGCTCCTGCAGTCTCTCCTTATATAGTTTCACATATAAGCCTTACACCATTTTAGTAGCCCTCCTCTGGCCACTTCTACCCTGTCAATGTCCTTGCTGAGGTGCAGCCTCCAGAACTGGAGACAGTACTTAATGTGGGGTCTCATAAGTGAGTGATACAGAGGCAACACTACTTCCCTTCTCCTGCTAGAGATCCCATTCCCTATGCACCCCAACATTTGGCTCACCTTGTATACTGCCTTATTGCACTGCCTGCCACCTTGAGATGATCAGATATAATCACTCCAAGGTCCCTGTCTTACTTAATAAGTATAAGTACCTCCCCCATCTCATACACTGCCCATGAGTGTCCACACTCTAGGTGCATGACTTTGCATGTTTTGGAGTTGAAACCTGCTTCTACTCCGTAGATCACGCCTCTAGTGTCCCCATATCCCTTTCATTCTCTCTACCCCTTCCTGGGTGCCCCCCCCATTGCATTTTTTTGTGCCATCTGCAGACACACCTTCCATTCCAGTTTCTCAGCAGTGTGTGACGCATGAAGACAGTTAATAGGACAGGACCCAGTACCGATCACTGTGGCACTCCACTGGTCATTTTCTCATTCTCTGAGTGACTGCCATTTATCACCACCCTCTGCCCCCTATCATTCAGAAAGTTAGATACCCAGCTGATCACCATCTCCCCTACCCACAGGTAAAAATGAAATCAATAAATAAATGAAATAAATACATTTATGGACTATCTCATTCTTCATTTAGCCTAATAAAAAACATTAATCTTAACTTGTATCAACTTTAAAAATCTCTGTGAAGTTCTAAGAATACAGTACCTGTCTTCAAGTTACAGTATGCTTCAGGCATTTGTCTGACATTTGATTTCTAAAGGCTATTGTTGGGTCTTCATAGATCTGCTGGCTAGACAAAATACCAGTGACCTCAATTTTCACCAATCATATTTGTGAAGATGTATATATAAATGTGTATTCTGCCTAATAGACACCTAAGTCAGAAAAGAGTAACCCAAGAAACCTAAGAGTCGTAACAAAATCCCTGGTACATGTTTTCTGCATTGTCTTGGTGGAGGACAGAAGGTTGGTATAGTTTCATTTCTTTTATAAAGTGTAGTACAATATTTTGATTTTTTATTTGCTTAGCGTGTATTTCAAGCTATGGGAATATATCTTTAGCTATGAGTTTGTCTAACTGTATGTTTGAAGCAAAACATTAAGTACATATCTAGCAAAGTAATTTCCTGAATTCTTATCTAGTACTGCTATACTTCTTGGAGGTCTGAGAGCAACTGAAAGACATTTTTTCATAAAGATCCATTCCTTGCTAGTATAAAAGTGTCATTTGTTAAATGTATTAAGGAAAAGCAAGCTACAGTATTTTAAATTGATCTGTTCTATTTTCTAGACAGCTACTGTAGTTACTGCAATGCATTTATGCAGCAGTTCTGGCAATGTACTATAGAGTAGCCCTTCTGAATCTTGTGGCATTTGTGAGCTTTGAGAAGGGATTACTCCTAATCACCTCCTAATAAGATGTCTCCAATCCTAGTATGGAAAGCAACGGTAGCACCAATCAATACAATTTTATAACTTGGGACCCCTTCCATTGATTGATGAAAGATGTTTTGACCTGTTACCCCACAACTTTCTGTGGGGTATCCAGCACAATTTCTGTATATAACAATTGTTGAGTATGACTCATTTTGGTGTTCCAGTTATAAGGTAAGTACAAAAGCCAAAATTCCTTGCTGAATATTTCCCCTCAAAGTCACAGAACAGATGCTAGCAGTTATTGTCATCTGCTAGCACTCCCAACTACAACAAATTTAAGAAAATGTGTATTGCAGCATAAGGATCTCACTTTCCAGATCACAAAACTGTAGTACAACTGTGACAGAAGAGGAAATAGAGAAACACTAGATTATTTTTAATTGTGTAAAGTTTTTACAACTGCACTTCCAATCAAATTCCCCAGTAGGTGAAAACGTTTTCATATTCAGAAGATGCACACTGTATACTTCTAATAATTTTGTTTTCATGTACCATAGTGTAGCTTTCCCTGATGCTCTGAATAGACTGTGCAAACAAGAGCTGCTCCGGGGATGTGACTACAGCTGACTTCATTTGGGATAATTTTACAGTGAGAATAATTTACTTCAGGAGCTGATCTTTCTTGCACTTCACTCTTGTTTAGATGCACTATACTAACATCACGCCATACTGGATCACTGCTCCGATATGTAAATGAAAAAGAAACTTTTAAAAAGAGTATGAATTTGCAGGTATTCCACCCCATATCTGTGTATTCACAACCACATACTTTAACCCCTGTGATTAGGTGTTTTGTGAATTTTGAATTCATCCTAAAATTGCAGAAAATGTATCCATAGTATTTGCATAGTCCCCACTGCAAAATTTACCAGAGTTGTAATTAATTTTACTACAGGAATTGACACAATTTGCATCCTGCTATGAACCTTTGCTGTGAATGGTGTAGTAAAATGTGTTACAACTACATCATTCTTACATAACGTTGCAGTTTGCATAGTAACATTTACACAACTGTGCACATTTTATTGTAAAATGTGGCACTATTCTCTATGTTAATAAATTGTGGATTTTTTTATGTTGCACAAAATTAACTGTGATATTCTGTCTGTTGTTCTGAAAGCTTGAAGTTAGATACATCTCTGACACAAACTTATCCTAGATCAGCTTGGTTGGTAAACTGACCCCAGATCAATAAAGATGGTCAACTGATTCAGAATCAGTTCAGCTGAAAAAATGATAGAAACAGAAAATATTGGCAGAAAAAAAAATCATTGGTCCATTTAGTTTGCCCATTTATGCCCTATCATACACCAGAACATGCAATATTGTCTGGGGTATTGCTTTCACCTCTTCCATTGCCCTCTGCCCTACTTCTATACCACTGTGCAACTATTAATCATTTTACTTAGTGCCAGCCATATTTGAAACCATTAATGTTTGTTGTACCCAACAGCTCTGCCTGTAGACTATTCCATAGCTCAATCACTCTCTCTGCAGAATAAACCTTTCTCATGTCCCTTCTGCATCCCCCCACCCCAGTTTCCATTCACATCTCAGTGTTTTTGATTCACTAATCATGTTGAGTATTTCCTCCCAGTATACTGATCTGCCCTATGGGTTGTGAATAATTTTGGTTACCCTATGATGCACCTTCTCCAGCCTGTCTTTGTTTCTTCATAGGTGGAAATTCCAGAACTAGGCATGGTATTCCAGATGTGTCTCACTAGTGCTCTAAAGGGAGACAGTAATACCTAGTTCCTCATGCTGATGAATCTCCTCTCTACATACCCCAACATTCTGGTTGCCATGCTGTATGCCTTGATGCATTAGTTAGACTGTTTTAGGGAGTCACTTATGATGTCTGCCATGTCCTTTTCCTTGCACTTGCTGTCCTACTTAACCCCTTCAATCCAATATTCCACCCTGAGGTTCCTCTTCCCTATGTGCATGACCTTGCACTTCTTGGCATTAAATTTTAACTGTCAAACTTTGGGTCACCTTTCTAACCTTTGTAGATCCCTGTGCAACTATCTTGCCCCTTCTATGCTGTCTACCCTCTCACAGAGTTTGGCGGCATCTGTAAAGAGGCACACCTTGCCCTGTATTTATTCTCATATACTGTATCACTGATGAACATATTGATGAGGAACTGTCCCAACACTGAACCATGTGGCACCCAACTCATGACTTCACACTCTTCTAGCTTGACACCATTTACCTCCACCATCTTCTGTCTCCCCCCAACCAGCTACCCACCTATCAAAATATGTCCTTCACTGCACACAGATCATGTGACTTCTTCAGCAACCCTTTCTGTAGCATCAAGTCAAATGTCTTGCTGAAGTCAAAGTAGAGTAAATCCTCTGCTTGTCCCTTATCCATTGGCCATGTTACCCAATCAAAGAACACTATCAGTTTTGTATTACTAGACTGCCCTGTCATGAACTCATGCTGCTTATTATCCTGAAGTCCATTTCTCTCCAGGCAGTCCACTAGGTCCTCTTTGACTAATGTCTGTTAGTTTACCTGCAATGGATGTAAGACTGATGGGCCTGTAATTTGTCAGTTGCTCCTTGTCTCCTTCTGTGTGGAGAGAAAGTACTTAATCTACCCTCCAATCTTTTTGAACCATCTCTCTTACTCTAGTGAATCACTGAATAGTCCTGCCTAGGATTCTGCTACTTCCAGTGCTGGCTCCATGAGCACCATTGGATGTATTCCTCTCATCCCTGGAGCCTTTTGTATTTTCAGGGCTGCAATCCCTTTTGTGACTGCATCTCCCATAATTAACACTTGCCCAATTTCTGGGATCCTCCTTGCAGCAGCCTTTTACTGCTCCCAGACAGAGGCCCATTGTTCTCCACTGTCAACACTGAACAGAAGTAGTCATTAAGAATGGCTGCATTCTGCTTGTCTTACTCTATTACTCTACCCCCTCCATCAGCCTAACACTTACCACCTTATCTTTCCTTCTCCCTAATGTATCTAAGGACCTGTCTCCTCCTCCATGCCCTCCTATGCTGTACACTGTTTTATGTCTGCTTTTGTATTTCTGACTGACTTCTTGGCAGATCTCTACTTTAATATGTGTTGTCTCAATTCCCCTTCTCTCTGTCACCCCTTGTATCAAATAAAGGCATTTTTTTCCCTCATTGCCTCATTAATTGTCTATAAGAACCAGATTGTGCCTGTTACTCTTGGTAACCATTCTCAGGTATGACTTTGTTGCCTTAAGAATGGCCCCTTTAATAAATCCCACCTCTCCTCTACCTCCCTGATTTTATCCACTTCTCCCAACTAATCATTCAGTAACTCAGCTGGCAAAAGTCTGCCCTTCTGAAATCAAGAATCACACTTTTTCAAAGAGTGTACTCACAGCCAGGGCCAGTTAAATCATATGGTGTTATGGTCACCAGACCCAAGTGAATCCCCAGTCCCCAAAATGTATCTGGAAATGTTTTGGTTTGGCTGGGAAAATGATCTTGGCTCAGTTTTGTCCAGGTGAGAAAATAATCCTGGATCAGTTTAATTCAGCTAGTAACATTATTCTAGAGCAGCTGTTATGGACACAATCTACCTGCATTTTCTCAGACTCTGCCTGTTGAAATTAATAGCAGAGCTTCATGGCCAACGCAAGCTATTTAAATGAAAGCCAGGATGTTTGTAATAGGATTAACACACACTATTTTGATCCAGCTATGTAGGTATCAGTCATTGCATACATTGTTGTTGATGAGCCTGTGTATTTAGTTCTGCAGGAGTCATTTGTGCTGATACATTTTTGTTCTTGTCTGCTAAGATGAATTTGCCTACCAACCAAAGAAAAAACATATTTTTCACAAAATGTTTTATACTGTATGCATTTGTTGCAAAAACTGTTATAATGTATCTATTGGGATTGCAATAACAAATATACAATGTAGAGTAATGAAAAAATAGCGTTCAAAGTCTCTGCAAACTTGATAAATCAGTGGTGTAGAGTTCCTTGTGGTTTAAATGCTCATGCGAAACACAGTTGGTATTATTGTAGTATCAGCACTATGTATGCAGGCATTACTGTGACATTCACTTTTTGCATGAAAAGACAGTGCCAATATTGGGGTAACACCAGCTCTTCATAACATGATCATTCAAACCCCAGAGGAAATCACACCACTGATTTTCCAGAGTTCAAAAGACTTTGAACCCTAATTATGCAGGCAATCTCAGTGCCAGTTAATCCAATTTGTCATGCAGGAATCTGTGACTGCATTGCATCATGCAGGTCTCTACTGTATGCTTTGTGTTTCAAACCTAATAGATGCATTAATGTATCTTTTCCAATTAATTTCCTTACTTTTAAGAAAAGATGTCTAAAAGCAGCTGCATTATGACTCTCACTGCGACAGACCTGAAGCTTGTCTGTGAGTGGCCCTGTGAGCCTCACATGAAGCAGATGCATGGCAAGACTAACTGCACCAGATCTGTAGCTCACTTTGCTAGTAGCCTGTCAGCAACTTATGGGGCAACTGAAAAATGCTCAATCACCAGACCTGTAGTTTGCTTTGCAAACAGCCCTGCTGCATAGTCATGAAGCAGCTGCATAGTCATGTTTAGTACACAAGACATGTCTTTTGCTTCATGAGTAACCCACTCGCTACTCACAAAGCAGCTGTGTAGTAACACTCACTGCACCAGTTCAATAACTTTCTTTCTGAAGAGCCTTGAATGCCCTATGCAAAGAAACAGTTGTCAGGAGGGGACTTGACCTGTAGCTTGCATCATGCAGAGCTCTACAGGCCATATGTGAGACAGCACCCCCGGGTATGGTGCAGGACTTGTAGTTTTCTTTGTGCAATGCCATGTAGGCTTAATGCAAATCAGAAGATCAATTTGGCAACCATGAAGCTTACCAGCTGGGAGTTCATAAAGTGCATAACTATGTACCATCTCCCTCATATTTGGTGAAAATATTAAAAAAATTAAAAAAAGTGTTAAAAAACTAAATAGAAATTAAGTAATAAAAAAATCCTCATGCATGTGTGGTGTGCATTTCAAAGGACTTAAGTTTTTTCCGGGTCGGCTTTTTTAACACACAGAATTCGTTTTCCTGTTTATTATTCATTTATTTATTTGGAAAAAGTTTAAAGGTTGGGCCTCTTACCATCCTCTCATGAACAGCCAATTTTCATTTTTGCAAATTGTCCCTAAATTCATCTTTGGACACATTTTGTCCTTAAAAGTAAGTCCCAGTTTTAACATTTGTGATCCCCCCTCCATGTTCTAATTACCTGCAGACAGCTGATTTCACTGATGAACATTGAGATATGGTGATGAGGGACATTGACAGAATCTGATAAGGGACATCAAGATATTTTGTTGAAGGATATTGAAGAATCTAAGTGATGAACATGTGATCACCAATAAGGGGAGGAGGTTGGTGTGAGTGCTAGAGGATGGACTGAGATGTGTTTTCTTTATGACATATGTTGGGTGGGTGGACAAAGGACAGTAGTGAAACTTAACCAGTGTGTGGGGGAAGGGTTTTGTAGTGGTTGGGGACTAGGGGACACTAGTGGTTGTTTTAGGCACCCACTGTTGGATTTACTCAAGATTGGGCTGGGTGGTACTGGTAATGGGAATGTGCATCCACTGCCAGCATTGTTAAAGATCATCCATGGGAGAGGGGGTACCAAGTGCATTGTTGGGCAATTGCCACAGACTTTATTGAGTTTGGGTGGGCAGCTGACACAGTGGTACAGATGGCAGGGTTTGGAAACTGCTGTGGGTGTCATACAATTCTGGTAAATGAGGGTGCCTGAAGTGGCAATGGGCTCCTGACCACTGGGATAAGCTTGGGGTGATCCAGTGTGGTGGTGAAGATAATCTTTCCAGTGCAAGCAAACTACAAAATATTCTACTGGTGCGTTAGTGCAAGTATAGTGAGGATTGCACAACGGATTCTATGTTGAACCCCTAACTTTGCACCTCTATGACTTTGCCGTTGCTTGACAAAATGGCCTGGAATTTGGCAGGCATTGTCTAGGAGGCAAGGACTAAATATTTGGACAGCTCTGTGACAGCAGCTTGTGCAGTTTCTGTTGATACATATGTTATTTTCCTGAAGACGTCTAATTTTTTCCCTATACTTGACATACGTTTCTTGTTTTGCTGTCATGTATTGCCTGCACAGTATGTAATTGTTTTCCAAAACTTTCAGAGCAGAAGCAGGCTGTGTCAAGTTGGTGCCTATTAAAGGTTTCATGAAAATATAAATGACTTCAGTGTTATAAGGATTTTTTTATCTATTCTATGTATGCTCAGTAGTGTTTTTGATAACCTTTTGATACAACATGAACAACTGTGTGTCGTGAGACTATTATTTTGTTCTCATAACTTGCTCCTCATAACTTGAAAAACAAAATGTTTTTGTTATGATGGCCATCATCACATTTTTCCCACAATCTAAAATACATGGAAAATACATAAAAAATATTTATTTTTACAAAAAAACAAACATCTGAACCTTGCTTAACAGGATTCATTTACTAGTCACATTTAGCTAGATTCTGGTGTTTGTTTTTAAAAAGAACCTCCAGAAATAACTTTTCTGTGGACCCCAAAATCCATGGAGCCCAGATTAGTGAGAAGAGCTGTTCACCTACATTCTCTGTGTGAGAACAGTGGAGTTTTTGTGACATTTGCTGCTGCACATGGAGACTTGCTGTCAGCTGCAGTGTCAACAGTTAACTTGTGATTGCTCTCTCTGTCTTTCTATTTCTCTCTCTCTCTCTCTCTCTCTCTCTCACTCTATCTTATCTGTCTGTCTGTCCATCTGTCTGTCTATCTATTCCTTTATCTTCATTTCTTTTTTTATTTCTCACCCCGACTGCCACTTTCCCAACCCTTTCCATTCCAGGTCTCCATTCCTAAAATTCGATATTCTTTATTTTTTCTTTTAAGTTGTACAAGGAGAATATCAGGTATATGAGATAATTGACAGAAATTTGTACATGACATGTTGGCTTATGGTTACATCAGCTCACTAATGACTATTCCTAAAACTACTACTATTACATCTACAACTACTATAAAAGGCTCCTTATTACCCCTCCACCAACCAACCCCCTGTACCTTCCTATCTGTCACAACATGCATTTTCTCTTTTCAGCTTGTCAATATACAGGCTCATCACAAACTGTTTAAAAACGGTAACTCATTGGTATTTGAATAAGCTATTAAAGGGGTCTTTCATAAGTTTAAACTTCAAACACTTCATTTCAAAATAGAATCTCTAAAATCAATTAAGGAAATACAACAACTATGTCCAATCTTGTTATTGTGTAATCAAGGTTAATGTATATAGCTTGCCCCATTTCTTGTCAAAAATATTGGGGGAGTGTCTAAGGCTTGTAATCATCTTTTCTATTTTTAAATTAAAAAGGAGTTAATTTAGTTATTCTGTATAGGAGATTGTTTGAGAGTCTTTCCAGTGTTTCAACACCAATCTTTTTACTGAGTGGGAGATTAGTGACATAGTGTATCTCCTGTCCAGTACGGAATACTCACCCGGTATGCAAACCTCAGGTTTAAAAAGGTGCTCTAAACTGAGCAAAGGATCAAGTTTATTTTTGATTTTCTGCCATAGGGGTTTAATTAAAGGACAATCCCAGAGAACATGAAACATAGTACCTTCAGATAAGCCACACCTGGTACACTTTGGGTCTTGTAGTTTACCCATAGCTGTCAGTTTAGTTGGGGTGTAATAGATATTATGTAGTATGTAGAATTGCATTAAACAAAGTTTATCATTGGAAGTGTATGTGTATACGGCTTGCCATATCTTATCCCAGCAAATGTTAATATCTGGAAATTGGGATTCCCAATATAGAGCTACCCCTTGGATATCTTGGTAAATACTGTAGCTGAATACAATATAGCAGTTATTTTTGAAACAGCAAGTGGGCTCCATGCCAAGGTGGTGAGCGTATTAAGAAGGTCCTTCTGGTCAATATGCTAGATTCCAGTTCCGAATTTGCTAACTAGTAAATGTCTAATTTGGTAGCCATTGAATATCTGGCTAGGAGAAAGGTGTACAGGAAGTAATAATGCTGGGATGGGTTTCATTTTGCCATATTCTAGTAGATCTGAAACCTTTGTGTCCCCACCAGGGGATTCTTCTAACAGTTTTAAACATTTACCATCTAACATGAGGTTTGGGTATGGAAATATAGGCTGAGATATGTCTCTACTGTTGTCATATTTGAGAGCTTTGCACAATTGGGCATGCACTTTCAGTGACATTTGGATCAGTTCATTTTTCAGGATATACAAGCCTGTTTTAGGAGTGGTATATGATAGACTAGCTGGGGATAAACCACTTTGCTTAATTACCTGATATTCAATTTGTAACCATATTGATGCATAGTTCTGGTCCATCAAAGTGGGAACAGGAGGATTCCATGGGAGATATTTTACCATATGACTTGCTAAATAATAATGAAAGACATTGTGAAGATCAAGACCACCTTTCTGTTTAGTGGCTCCTAGCCTAATATATGGTCTTTGCAGTGGTTTTGCCATCCAAAGAAATTTGGAAATAATTTGTTGCAATTATCTGAAACCACATTTTTGGAAGATAAAAATTAAGCATGTTCATGGGATAAAATACTCTGGGGAGGATATTCATTTTAATTATATTAATTCTGCCTTGCAGGGAAAGATATATGGGAGTCCATCTGTCTAGGTCTTGTTGTATAATACTTAACAGGACATCAAGATTTAGTTTTTTAATTTGGGACAAATTTGGAGTAATTGTAAGGCCTAAATATTTAAGTTTAGAGGACCATTTTAGTTGCAGGCCTACCATCTGCGACTGATGTGTGTGGGAGTTTAGTGGCATTATTGTTGATTTTTCTATATTCAATTTATAATTAGATAGAGTCCCATATGATTCTATTATGAAAATTACTGCTGGAAGAGAAATTGAGGGATCAGTAATATGCAGCAGTATGTCATTGACATATGTCAATAGACACAAATCCCAATCTCCTACCTGAATTCCTTTAATTAGAGAAGAGTGTTTTAGATGATGTAGGAGTGGTTCCAGGTATAAATTGAAAAGTATTGGTGAAAGAAGGCATTCTTGACATGTTCCAGAATATAAGGGAAATAATTCAGAGAAGACCCCATTACTGTAAATATTTGCTGTAGGATTGGTATATAGAATTTGTATCCACCTAATGAAAGTTTAGGAAAAGCCAAGTGTCTGTCAAACTTCAAATAAATATGTTCAGCTAACTGTATCAAATGCCTTCTCTGCATCCAGGGACACCATAGCCATTGGGTAAGGTGCAGTCCTGGATACAGAGAAGACATGAAACAGCTTCCTAAGATGATCTGCAGAGGAGCGGCCTGCAACAAATCCCACTTGCTCTGAACTAAGTAATGATGTCCGTACCTTTGTTAATCTATTAGCCAAGAGTGTAGCAAAAGTTTGGTGTCATAGTTCATGAGAGAAATTGGACAGTAAGTGGATACTAAATGTGGGGATTTATTCAGTTTTTGGAGAACAGTTATTAGGGCTTCTTGGAGGGAGGGGTCAGATAGTCCAAATTCGCACAAATAATTAAACATTTGAAGTAATATGGGTGAAAGTTGGTCCTCAAAAAAACCGGGGTGGAAAACCATCTGGCCAGGGAGCTTTGTCTTCTGTTAGTAAATTAATGGCCTCCATTAGTTCCAGTTGGGTTATCGGGTGTATAAAGATATCTGCCTGTAACTGTGAGAGAGAGGGAAGTGGAAGGTTGTTTAGATATGCCTGTATTTCTACATTCTGGGGACTAGGCACTTGAGGAGAGTACAGGGACCTGTAATAATTCTCAAATTCTTGTCCAATTTCCTTCAGAGTAGTCAGAAGGGAGTTGTCTTTAAAGGAGTTAAGGGCCACCACTATTCTGGTTTCTTCTTGTTTCCTTAGTCTAAGAGCAAGTAGGTGGCTGGCTTTATCTCCCTGCTCAATATATTTAGCATGGGTCTTGAATAAATCATATTGAGCTTGTCCTCTCAGGGTTTCTGAATACCGATGTTTAAGTTTGGTTAGTTGTTCTAATGTATCCTCCCTGTTAGAAGATAATAATTGGTCTTCTAGGATTTTAATTTGAGAAAGACGGGAGGATGAAACTGCTTCCCTCTTTTTTTCTGAATAGATGAAAGTGGAATGCATTCTCCCAGGACCACACATTTCAAGGCACACCATGATTTGTCAATTTGGTTAATAGAACCCTGATTATATAAAAGGAATTTGTCAATTGTGTCTCTGAGAATAATTAGTGATCATTCATCCTGGAGAAGCTGTACATTCAGCTTCACACTGTACTTTTAGATTTGTTGATTGACACATTTCCTTCCACCCAGACTGGTGCATGGTCAGAGATGGTTCTCGGGCCATACCACTACCTATTAGACCCTCTAAAATTGTGTGATTCACTAGGAAATAGTCAATACGGGATAGCGTATCATGTACTGGGGAATAACATGTGTATCTCCTGGTTTTTGGGTTTAATAATCTCCAGGGATCACTACGGCTGTAATTTGCCATGAAATCTCTTAGGGCTCTTTGAGCCGGGGAAAGATTAGGACTTTTAAAAGTTGCTTTTCTAGCTCTGGTGAGTGGACTAGGTTCAAGTCTCCTGCAATAATGATAGGTAATGGGGAAAAGAAGATAAAGCAGTTTTAAGTGTTACAAAAAATTTGGGTGATTCTATGTTGGGACCATATATCACTCCCAAAATCACCTCTATATGATTTAGTAGCCTTTGAAGAAATACAAATCTATCTTGTATCTCTGTATGACATTTCTGTAGCCTGAATTGAGTCCCCCTAGAGATAAGGATTGCTACCACCGTTGTGCTGTTGCATTCCCTGCTGCATATAACTGAGTGATTTGCTTCATCCTAAAGAGAATCCCTACTTTTTCTAATAGGTGCGTTTCTTGAAGAAATGCTACGTTACAATGCAAGGCTTCTAAATGTTAAAGAATTTGGTATCACTTAACTCACTTCCGAGATCCCTTGATATTCCAGGATATAAATCTTACCACCATTAGGGATTAATTTGACATTTTGCGGTAAGGGAGATCTGTCCCTTAAATATTGGGAAACTATCAACTCTGTGGTTAAAAAGCTGTAAATAATCCTTAAGTAGTAGGTGACCATTCTTGGTTAGAGATTGCCATGAGTCTACAGGCTACCTTTCTACCAAATATATAGGTGGCAACACTGGAGTGGCCATCCCATGTGCCGCCATTGAGCACAAGTCAGCACTGGTGTACTCAATCCCCAATGTCAGATCCAATAGTGTAGAAAACCTTCAGAAAAGAAAATAATCCATTGACATCTTTTTTTTACCTGTAAAGAAAGAAAACAGCCCCTTGCAGATTTGATCACACTCTACCCTAACCCCACATTCAGCACACCCCACCCCACCCCCACATACCCTCACTCACCTGAACATGTCTCATGATGTAGATCCACTCTCCAATCAAAGACATGTCTTGATGCTGGAACCTGGAACTGTTATGAGAAAATAAGGTAAATATGTTTAAGGCATTTCAATGTCTTGTGAATTTACTTTCATAATTTTGTCATTTTTTAAATGTTTTTACATCAGATTTTCAACATGGCCTTTTTGGAACCCACCTCAACAACAAACGTGGTGCAATTTTTCAAATCCATCCAAAAGGTGATTTCATGTTCGCTATGTGAAATTGCCTTTTAGGTAGAATTTGAAAGTTTTCACCTATCAGGTTCATGAGGCGGGTTCATATGAAGGCTATGTTGAAAATCTGGTGTACAAATATGTTAAAATAACCAAGTTGTGAGCATATCTAATCCCATCTCATCCCCACACTCAGCATCCACACCCACACACACCCTCAATCACTTGAACATGTCTAACGAGGTAGATTTACTCTCTGATCGAAGACATGTCTTCCTGCTGGAACCAGTGACTGATCTGAGAAAATAAGGAAAGCCTGTTTGATGTATTTTCATAGATTTTGAACTTATATTCATAACTTTGTCATTTTATAATATTTTTGTACTAAATTTTTAACATATCCTTTTTGAGACCCCTCCTCATGATCAATGGCAGTGAAATGTTTCAAATCTAGCCAAAAATGTGATTTCAGGTTTGTTGAGTGAAATCATCTTTCAGGTGGGATTTGAAAATGTTCACCTACCAGGTGCATGAGGTGGGGACATAGGGACGCTGTGTTGAAACACTGGTGTAAAAATATGTTAAAATGACTAGGTTATGAGTGAAAATTGAAATATTTCAAGGTTCACTCATAATTTCACAAATGTTTAACATTTTTCAGCCAAACTTTCAATGTGGCTGTTTTGGGACTCCACCTCATGAACAAGGCAGTTGAAATGTTTCAACTCTGCCACAAAAGGTGATTTTATAGTTAATTCACAGTCAGGTTTTAGGCAGGATTTAAAAATTTTGACCTACCGGGTTCATGAGGTGGGTCATAAGAAGACAGTGTTGAAATTTTGGTGTAAAACTATGGTAGAATGAAAAAGTTATGAATGAACACTGAAATATTCCAATGTTAATTCATATCTTCACTAATATTCAATATTACAGAGCCCTCCACAACTCCTGTACCAATCTCATTCGACAGGCAAAAAATAACTATTTCCTATCAGCTTTCAGCACAAACCTAAACCATCCAACAAACTTTTGGAAATCATTGAAATCCCTTTTCTCCTCCCCTACCCAGCTGCCACCACCGACACTGTCACTACAGGGTACTTCCATCACTGATTCCAGTGAGGTTGCCACTGCTTTCAACACCTACTTCTCCAACTGTGCTGACTTGCTCCTATTGTCCCTCCAGCACCCACCCACTCCATATACCTCCACCAAGAGCACTCCTACCAGCCAAATAGTTTCTCCTTTTGCTCTGTATCCCTGGACGAAGTACTCAACTGTCTCCGTTCCCTGAACCCTAACAAAGGTAAATGCTCCACAGCCCTGAATGCCAAGATGTTATCTGTCTGCCCCAGCCATAGCCACACTATTCAACCTCTCCTTCCCACTAGGCAAATTACCAACTGAATTGAAACAGGCTACAGTCGTACCCCTCCCAAAAGGGAGTGACCCCTCATCTCCAGGTAACTATCGCCCCATTTTCGTACTCCAGATCTTGGAAAACTTCAGGAACGTCTTGTCCTCACCCAACACTCTTCCTATCTGGATGCCTCTTCCTTCTTCACCCCACACCAATCTGGTTTTTGCAAGTCACACTCAACTACCACCTCCCTGCAAAGACTCACTGACTATATACTCACCAGCATGGACAAAGGCTACATCACCTCTGCCATCTTTATAGACTTAGCCAAGGCCTTCAACACCATCTCCCATACACTGCTCCTTTCTAAACTAAGAGAAGCCGGTCTCATCAGTCCAGCCTCCACCTGGTCCCATGACTACCTGGTGGGTAGGCACCAGGCTGTAAAAGTCACCTCACATATCTCCAACCCCCTACCAGTTACCACCATCATCCCCCAAGGCTCAGTCTTGGGCCCACTGCTCTTCTCCATATTCTTAAATGACTTCCCATCAGCCTGTCGCTACTCATCCATCCAAATGTATGCGGATGACACAGTGCTGTACGCCATGGGCCCTTCCACAAGCAAGGTGGCAAATCTATTACAGCGGGATTTAAATGCCATCCAGGACTGGTTCCGGTCAAACCAGCTATTCCTAAACCCTAAGAAAACTATGTAACTAACTTCCGGCTTACAGCAAAGACTTTCCCATCAAGCTCTGTGCCCCCTTTCCAAACCCCAGACTGGACCCTCCTGGAAGCTTGCACCAGTTTCAGATACCTAGGTGTCTGGCTTAATCAGCACCTTGATTTCATCACCCACATTGATTCCATACATAAGAAACTACTCCCTAAACTCGGCGCCCTATATAGGAACAACAGCTGTCTCACCTCTCCTGCCAGAAAAGTTAATGTTCAAAGGATGCTACTCCCAATACTCGACTATGGTGACACAGTCTATACTACTGCTTCCCCCTTCACCTTGGCCAGCCTTGAGACCCCTTTCCACTCTTTCTGTCACTTTATCCTGGACTGCCCACAAACAACCCACCACTGCGCCTTATACAGCTCCCTAGCCCTGCCATCCCTCCAAGACCACAGACTAACCCACTGTGCCAGGTCCACAGCCAAATTCTGGTCCCACATCCTTCCCCTCCCACCTGGCTTCTGTCCTTTCCCCACAACCTCCCCCTGCTTACTCCCCCAGAAGCACAGAACCCAGGCTCCTCCACATCCCTTTCATGCGCACAACCAAAAGCAGGCAGCTTTCAAATTCCATATCCTACAGCTATGGAACGCCTTACCAGCCGATATAAGACACTCACCCAACCCCTGCCTCCTCAACCACCTACTCAACACTCACTTCTCCTCAAGATGCTCATGCTTTAGCTAGAGTCCACTATGTACTGGTATTGTTGGTTCTGTGTTTCTCTGTAACACTATCCCGTGTATGTTCCCCCTCCCATGTTCCTGTATCTATCTGCCGATTGTCTATATGGTGGGTGTCCCCCACACTGTGCTGTTTAACTACTGTTCCTGTGATTGTACTATTGTCTTGGGACTTGTCCCCCAGGTCGCATCTGGAATCAAGCAATCCCGGCTCAGTATGCCTTCTTGTTTAAACTCGTAAATAAATAAATAAATATATTTTGACTCCAAACATTCCACATAACTATTTTTTTCACACCACTTCATAAATGTTGCAGGTGTTCTTTTTCAAATCCTGAATGACGTGTTTTCCCAAATGTGTTGCAAAATGGTATTTCTATCAATATTCTATATAGTGAATGCCACATGGTTTGCTTGTAAGGGGGAGTAAAACAAGAATAGAAAACATGGGGTAAAAATAATAAAAAAAAATTCAAAGAAACACTGTGTGTAGTACAAGCCTTTACACCAATGTGTAGTGCTGTATGACCCCATGCTGGTGAGCTGAGTTTGGGGTGACATCAGTAATCCAACTGGATGGCTGAAGGCTAGGGGGGAAGCACCACCTCCCAAGCTTGTGAGAGTAGGTGCAGGGTTGCTCTCATGGTCCCAAATACCACACAGTCATGAGAACTCCTGCCTTGGCATACAGTCCTGCACCTCAGCACCCAGGGGTGCCAGTGGGCCCCATGAGTTGGCTGACAGATAGATTCTTTGCCATGTGCAGCTGCAACTAAAGAAATTATGTGATAAGGGTGACACCTGAAGGGTGAGACTTCAATGGTTGACTGCAAAAGTCAAAATGTAAAGAGGGTGACTGGGAAGAAGAGTGACTGGGGGAAGAGTGCTGGAGCATGGAGAGTAGCCATTGGTGACTGAGAATAGATGACGATACCACAGGGTGACTGGGTATGGGTGATGGTGCCAAGGGCAACTGGTGCAGGATGATGTGCAAAGGGTGACTGGTGCATGGCAATGAGCAAAGGATGACTGGTACAGGGCAACTGCACATAGCACAAGTCGGGCAGTGATTGCCAATGGGCATGGAGCCCCCAGTCCCCTACCAATGGTGGCCACTGTACACTGACACATACATTCCATAGGCCTGCCCCCCCATGTGCAGCCAACAGTGTACACAACAGTGAAACCCAACCCCACTGCACGATGGCACCCCATGTCACAGTACTTGTGACCGGCATTGAGCTGCAGGGCCACATGCCCACAATTCCCCCAGACCCCATTTCCAAAATGTAGCATGCCCCACCACCCCATGTAGAGCCCACACAGGCTCAATGAATCATGGCACTGCCCTGCACACTGAGCATTGTTGGATCCCCCTCGCACTCTGCCTGCTGAAACCCACTCTGGTGGTCCAGTGTCCCCACCACCATGCTTGCCTGTGGGCACAACATACCACCAATGCATGGTCCCACCATGAAGCAGGATACCCCCACCCCCCAAACCCACCCATGCAGGTGATGTGCAGGTGGAATGTGGCACACGATCTACACACACCCAGCCCCAGTCATGTTCACAGCCCAGCCATCACAAATGCATCCAAGGTGGACCAGTGCACCCCCTACATTTAAAGTTCTGAGCTGCAAACCTGGAGACCTGGGTTTGAATCTCTTAGCATCCACTTCCATACTGTGTGACCCTGAGCAAGTCACTTAACTTCCTTGTGTTCCCAGGTTGCACCTGTAACCAAGCTTTCAGCTTAGTGTGTCTCTCCTGGTAAAAAACAAACAAACAAAAAAAAACATATGCCACAAAAACTGCCCCCCAGACACCTACACCCCTGTGTGAGTGGGCTAGCACAACCGTCCACACACTTCTATGGTTGGCCCACCCACTGACTACATACATGTACAAGTATGTGCTCTGTCAGTACACTGGAAGTGGTGGTACAGCCCTGCTGTCAGTCATGCATGTCCATCCTGCCCGCTGTGCTGTCACTGCATTTGCACAGTCATGTACATGAATGCACCCATGCACAGGCAGCTCAGTGAGCAGGCCGTCCATGAAGGTTTGTGGAGGTTCATGCCAGCTTGACTGCGCAGGAGTGTAGGTGAGGGGAGAGGGCTTGTTAGTGCAGTACATGATGGGGGGTACAAGTCCACCATGGATGCATGTGAGAAGGCTACACTGTGTTCCCTGATGGGGGCAGATTGTGTGGGGGGTAGACGGCCAGGGCTGTGTCACACACATGAACTGTGGACATTGCTAGTGTGAGGGATATGGTTGTGATGCTGTGGCAGAGTGTTGGTGCACATGTTGTTGGGGGGAACCACTGGACCACCAGGGATGGGTGTTACATGACCATACTGTGGACATTGCTTGGGTGATGGATGAATAGCCACTAGACCACCAGGCATGAACATACAGGTGCTTGCCACTCAATCAGATGTCATGGATGGGTTGGGGGTGCATAGGGGCTGGGCCAACACAGTTTGGCCCTACATGTGTGGCGTGTACGGACCTCTGCTCATTCTTGCAAAGGGATGTGCATGCCATGTACAGAATGCAAGTGCCTCAATGAGTGCAGGGGTCAAAACAGTGACTGGAGGGGCTGTGGATGAAGAGTGGGAGCCCCTGCACAGGGTGGCACTGCAGGCTGACAGTGCACAGGGTGTGTGCCCATGCTGAGCTGGTCAATGCTGGCTGCAGGTGTGATCTGCCAGGGATGTGGCTGCCAGTATTCAGACAAGGGCACTACAGCTGCAGACAGTGACAATAGTGCTCACCACCCATCAGAGGCTACCACATGGAAGCTCTCATGTGGAATGTAAAGCTATGAGCAAGGTCACAGAGGAAGTTATAATGGCTACATATATTGTACTCAGTGACAACGGCCATGTTCTGGGCATTAAGGTCTTGATAATGCCACCATATGTGCACAGTCTCAGCCCCAGAGATGAGTTGTTCAGCTCATAAGAAGGCCAGATGCTCCTCCTTGTGGAAGCACTCAAACAGGTGCCAAATGCTGGGGGGGGGGCACAACCCAACGTGGGTATTGAAGGCTCTGTGCCATCCTGCCACAGCATTGGTGGTCCTAGCCAGACCCTGTATTGTTGCTCCATGGCAGTTCCACTGGGCTATGGGGAAGGTGGCACGGTGGCACCCAGACTGCCCAATCAGGTGACATACCCAGGTATCCTAGAAGTAGTCAAGGATTGCTTGGAAGGCCTCCTCATTTGATACCATGTACTCCCACTCTTTCAAGTCCTCAAACACTGCTGGCACATCAGTGGATGGCACAAACACTAGTGCCAGCAGCATTTGGAGGTGCAGGGCAAAATTAGGGTCTCCCGTGTACCGCTGCAGGACCTCTGTGCACTGCTGGAAGTTGCATCAGAGGGCCTGGGAGTAGTGGAAGAAACATCCATGTATCTTGGTGTCTGGGAAGACTGTGGCCACACCAGTTTGCCCACTTGAAGTTGAGGAGGACATTGGATGGAGCCAGGGCTGGGTGGTGGATCTTCAGCTGACCCAGCAGTTTCACATACAGTATGTCTGTGCCCTTCTTTACCATGTGATAGCATAGACAGCTGGCAGGACTGCCCCAGACTAGACCGTATGGACTGTGTAGAGCTGGTAAAAAAGGGCAAGATATGCCATGAACGTCCCATCCATGTAGCAGTCTGGGCAGTCTGCCAGCTGCTGCAGACCATGGTCATTTGCATATATCAGCAGCTCATCTTTTTCCCTCCCACTGTCAAAGAGCATGAACCGTGCACCGTTGCTTGTCAACGTGAACTCATCAGGGATAATGAAGTCAGTAAGAGTCAGTGGAGTTGTTGGCAACCCCTGTGCTATGTAACACACCCACTGAATGGTCTGCTGCATAAGCCGCACTCCTGGCAGTTATCCCACCATGACCACCAGTATTCCCAAGGTACTCTCAACTATGACCTGCAATGTGCTGTCAAGTGATCACCGTGCTCAGTTCAGTAGTGTCCTGAGTACACACCGGATACTCACGTTGTCCATGTCTGAGGCATGATTGTGGTCACAGATTGTGGCCATGGCTGCATCATTCACTGTGCGGTGACTGGTAAGGCATTGGTACTTGTGGGCCTCTGCACACTGCCAGTACACCTTCTCAGGTCCTGCCTTGTCTTTCCTGTACAGATACATGTGGCCATTATAGATGGCTAGTGGCATACCTTTCTGGCTAGTAATGAACTGAACTGCCCTTCTGACTGCAGGGAAACAGGTTTTGGCAGACAGCAGCAAAGAGGAAGATGTGCTGCTACAACTTTACCACTCCACTACTGGGACCAAAGAACTAGAACTCTACTACTAAGACCTTCAGTCTGGGTAAAAAACAAACAAAAAAGACACACAAAAAAAAACAAGAGTTAGTGCGCTTGTCTGAGTTGGGGGTAGGGAACTGTTATCTGAGCTGTTAGCTAGGTGAAGAGAACAGCTGTAAATTAGTGTGTGTGGTTAGGCAGCAAGAAACCAGGTGTCTGAATTTAAAAGTTCCCCTAGTTAGTTTTGGCAGCAAGAGGAAGAAGGTGCTGCTAGAACTTTACTACTCTATTACTAGGATTAAAAAACTAGAACTCTAATACTGGGACCTTCAGTTAGGTTAAAAAAACAACCAAATAAAAAAAAGACACCAAACAGGAGTTAGTGTGCTTGTCTGAACTGGGTTAAGAGAACTGTCCTCTGTACTGTTAGCTAGTTGAAGAGTACATCTATAAATTAGGGAGTGTATCTTAGTTAGCAGGAAGCCAGGTATCTGCATTTAAAATGTCTCTAGTAGGTGTTGGCTCAGTGGCACTGAGGGTTGAGGCACTGGATGCCACACCTTGTGCCTTGCCTGCAACCAGGGTTCAGGAGCAAGTCCAGGTCATCAGGGGTCAGCAGGGGTGGGAGAGGATTGAGCATCCAGAGGACAGCTCTCGTCTCCCTTGAGGGAGGGGATCTGTGCTCGGTGCTTGACTGACCTCTACCTGAAGCTGGTGGCATAGCAAGCTGAGAGCTAACATTGGGGGTAGGAGGAGTGGCAACACTGGCAATGCCTTGACATAGGGCTGCATGCCACTCCTCCACCAGATAATGAGAAAACGCCTGCAGATGCTGGGAAGAAAGTGCCCGGAGCATGCCTACAATGTGCTCCTGCCTGCCTGACTACTTCTGGTATGATGAAACTTACAATATCGGGGTGCTTTCCACCCCACCTTGACCCCTCTAGGGGGAAGTCACAGCTCCAAGGAGACCAGGAGGTGAGTGTGGGAAGGGCAGGAGAAGCAGGAAGATGACTCCTTGGTGGTCCTGAAGGGTCAGGGTCTGCAGGACATTGGAGGAGATAAACAGTAATTAAAAAAAAAACTTCCCTGGTTAGCTGTTGGCAAAGAGCAGCAAGAAGAAGGAGGTGCTGTTAGAACTTTACTACTCTACTACTGGGACTATATAGCCTCCTTCCCTCCAGCCCTCCCCACCCTTAACCAGTTCCACTCCTATAGGCACTGGATTTGATTGACAACAGGAACTTCCTGTTTCGGAGCAGGAAGGGAGTGATCACAGAGGCTTAAAAGACTCACCAGTCCAGAAGGAAAAGAATAGTTCTTCCTCACCCCCTAGCTGCTAGAGATCTGTCTGTGAGCAAGTAAGAAGGAGACTACTGATGAGTATAGGAACTTCCTGTCCCAGAACCGGAAGGTCAGGAGCTCTAAGGTCATGGAGGTAGTAGGTAATGGGGAGAAACCAAAAAAAGTAAAACAGAGTAAGGAAAGAGTAAGCATACAAAACAAGTTGAGGGGCCACAAATAAGACATGATGGGAGTGGTGCAGTGCTGTGGCTGTGGAGTGGCAGTCTTCCAGGAAACATTCTGGAGGATGTGGTGTTATTCCATCTGCAGGCACATCTGTGAGGTGAGAGAGGAAGTTGCTCTTCTCCAGGCTGAGTTGATCAGGATTAAGGGGACCTCCTGTCCCACGCAGGGACCACCAGTGCCACCACCACTGCCTCAGAGGTTGCCAAGAAAGAGGAGTGGTTGGACCATGGTGGGCTCATGGAGGGTAAGAATGGTGGAACAGAGGTGTATCCCTTCAGTTGTACCTGTCCACAATTCATTCAGTTCTGGCAGAGTGTGGCTTCTCTATGGAGGCCCCCACAGTAGAGACCAAGGAGGATGCTTGGAACCTCCACAAAGACAACCCACAGGAGGGTGGCATGGGACCCCAAAGGGGAAGGAAACAGCTCCTTGTGGTAGACTCAATTGTTAGGGGGTAGAACTGGGGGAGAGAGGGGAGAGGGACGTAAGGTGCTTGCCTAATGTCATGGCTTGGAGGGACAGGGAGAAAATCCTCAGGATCACGGGAATAGCTGAATGTGGGAGGAAGTGGGACATCATTTTCCACCTAGGGACAAGTGACCTGGATGGGAATGGGATCAGAGCAGTGCAGGAGGAGTTTATGGAGTTGGTGAGAGGCCTTAGACAAATAGCATGCATGGTAAACTTCTTGGAAATGCTGTCTGTCTATGGCATGGGTAAGGCTAGGGTGCTCCGCAACATGGGATTCAATCAGTGGTTGAAAAACTGGTGCAGAGCTCAGTGGTTTGACTTCATTGGGGTTGGGGGTCCATCTAGAGGGATACAGGCCTATACTGGTATAATGGTCTGCATCTGTCCAGGAGGGGAACCAGGATCCTAGGTGATAGGTTTAAATGCTTCATTGACAAGCATTTAAACTAGCCAAGGGAAAGGCACTGAAAAGGAGCAGGAAAATCCCAGCCCCCCCAAAAAAAAAACAGGGCAGTTAGTGAGGTACACACCAAGACAGAAAAATTGATAGGGAGAAGGGCAGGAGTAAATGGAGAAAATCATAAAGGCAGTAAGGACAGGGATGGTACTAAAAGGGGTAAGGCCATCAATAAAAAGGAGGACAATGAGTACCAATGCATGTGATCTGGGTAAAAAGCTCCCTGAACTAGTGGCCTAGATGGAAGAAGGATGCCTGGATATTGTGGCAGTGAAAGAAACATAGTACACAGAGAACCATGACTGGGATGTGAACATACCAGGGTGCACAATCTACAGGAGAGACATGGAGGGTAAAAGAGGAGGAGGAGTGGCTCTCTACATAAGGTAAGGGATCAAAGCAATGAAACTAAAGGGTAAGCAGGGAGGAGAGGAAGCACTGTGGGTCACCCTGGAGGCAGGAAATGGCACCACAATCTACATGGAGGTTGTATACAGTCCCTCGTCTCAGGGGGAGGAAATGGACAAGGAAATGATAGAAAATATCCTTAGGATGGCAGAAAATGGGGAGATATTGTTGATGGGGGACATGAATATGCAAGATGTAAACTGGAGCACCTTTGCTACAGCCACATTCTAGAGCAGGATCATTCTAGATGCCCTACAGGGGGCATGCCTCAGACAGTGTTGGAACCCACTCAGCAGGGAGCAATATTAGACCGTTACTCTCAAATGGGGACTGAGAGAGGATCTTCAATTTAGAAGTTGATAGCCATCTGGGAACAAGTGACTGCCAAACAGTGTGGCTCACGATAAACACAGCCGTAGAGTCAAGCCACACAAAAGTGAGGGTATTGGACTTTAGGAGGGCTGATTTTGGCAAAATGGGAGAGTGCCTCAGAAAAGCACTAGCAAATGGGCAAGAAGGAGGTGTGGAGAAACAATAGGGAAACATCAAAACTGCCAACACAGAAGCAACAAACCTTTGTGTGAAGCAAATAAACAAATAAAAAGGAAGGAAAAAATCACTATGGTTCTCAAAAGAGGTGACGGGGACGGTTAGGGAGAAAAATATAGCATTCAGCAAGTATAAGGAAACACTGAAGGAGCAGGACAGAGAACTATACCCGTTACAGCAGAAGGAAGTGGGGAAGGCAGTCAAAATAGCAAAGGACCAAACCATGAAAAAGATAGCCAACTCAGTTAAGAAGGAGGATAAAACCTTTTTATAGGTACATTAGGGAGTGAAGAAACACCAAGGGAGGGATAGTGAGGCTTAATAAAGAGGAGGATGGGTGGGCAGAGGGTGACAGTGAAAAAGCAGGGATAGGGAATGAATAATTCTGCTCAGTATTCACAAAAGAAGAGGAGGAGGAGTTACCTAATCCAATCAATAGAAGCACTCTGGATATGGGTGTCAGTACCAGTCCTTTCACAGAAGGAAGAGTTCTGAAAGAACTCTTAAAACTGAAGCGAACAAAGCAATGGGGCCAGGTGGGATTCACTCCAGAATTCTCAAAGAACTAAGGGGAGAACTAGCGACAACACTAACTACCCTTTTTTAACAAATCATGGGAGGATGGTGTACCTGAGGACTGGAGGAGGGCAGATGTGACTCCCCATTCACAAAAGTGGGAGCAAAGCAGAGGCAGGAAACTACAGATTTATTAGTTTGACCTCAGTTGTAGAGAAAATGATGGAATCACTTTTGAAAGAAACAACTGTTCAGTACCTAGAGGCCAAAGGGGCACAGGACTCAAGGCAGTATGGATTCATAGTGACAAGGTCATGTGAGATGAATCTTTGACTGGGTGACCAAAGTAGTAGACCAGGGAGGGGCTGTGGACATGACCTACCTAGACTTTAGCAAGGCATACGACACAGTCCCACACAAAAGATTAATAAACAAATTAGCCAGCCTGGGAGTAGGTCTGAGGGTGGTAGCCTGGGTAAAAAACTGGCTGGACAACAGGACACAGAGAGTAATAGTAAATGGATTTCACTCCGAAGAAAGGGGGGTTGCTAGCAGGGCACTGCAGGGTTCAGTACTGGGACAGGTCCTTTTTAATGTCTTTATAAGTGACATTATGGAGGGACTGGAGGGGAAAAATATGCCTCTTTACAGATGACACAAATATCTGCAACAGGGTTGATACACGGGGGGGGTGAGAAGGGACTTTGCAAGGTTGGAGGAATGGTCAAAAGTATGGCAGCTTAGATTCAGTGCAAAGAAGGGCAAAGTAATGCACCTGGGAAACAAAACTCCAGGGGAAGAGTACACAATGGGGGGGGGGGGAGTACTAGCAACTATAAAAATGGAAAGGGACCTAGGGGTAGTCATATCTGATGCCCTAAAGTTATGTAAGCTATGTGAGAAGGCAGTAAGGAATGCTGGGGGGATTCTGTTGTTATCCTTCTGTACAGACAGTTGGTGAGACCCCATCTGGAATACTGGTTGCAGTTCTGGAGACCCCATCTCTGCAAGGACAAAGACAGGATGGAGGCAGTCCAGAGGAGGGCAACTAAAATGTTGCAGAGCCTGCACAAGAAGTCATTTGAAGCGAGATTAAAGGATTTTAATACGTATACTCTCGAAGAAAGGAGGGAGAGGGGGGGCATACTAGAAATTTTCAGGTACCTCAAGAGAATCAACAAAGTCCAAGAGGGTAGCATCTTTCTGAAAAAGAGATGTTCAAGAACAAGGGGTCACAATCTGAAGATAGAGGGGGGATGGCTCAGCAGCAACATGAGGAAGAATGTTTTCACTTAGTGGGTGGTAGATGTATGGAATGGTCTTCTTGAGGAGGTTGTGGGGTCAAAAACATTGGGGGAAATCAAGAATGCATGGGACAGACATAAGGGTAATGCTGGTTGGGGGTAGGAAGAAGTAGGCTGTCAGTTAACTAGGATCTGCAGCTTATTCAATAGGTGGAGAAATGGGCAGACTGGGTGGGCCAAGCAGTCCTTATCTGCCATCAAAGTCTATGTTTCTGAACAGTACTGCAGCTGCAGCCACCTATGCTCCTTTAACAGCTACAGTATACTCCACCCTGTGCGGCCTCGCAGATGCCCCTTCCCTGCCTGTAGCCTATCTGTACCTGTGCCTTGCCCCCCCATCCCTGTTGTCACTGCCCCTGCCTCCTGGTGGTCATGCAGTTCTCTGTACCCTCTCTAGGGATGCCATCAGGCTGGAGTCCTACGCAGGTGAGTGGCCCCATTGCGGCTGTGGGGGGATGGGGGAATTCACCTTCTGGAGTGCTTTGCCCCCACTGTTTGTGTGGCCTGCTGGATCTTGCTGTTTGTTTGTGGGGGGGACATGCCGCCCTGCCCCACTGTGTGTGTGGCCCATGGGGGTTGCTATTTGCTTGGGGGAGGTATATAGTGCTCTTCCCCACTGTGGGCAGCATCCAGGAAGTGTGCTTCTCATTCTGTTTGGGAGGGCCTATGGCCTAGGGTGGTAGCTGGGGTGTGCAGCACATTTCAGGGCACTGTGTGTGTGTGTGTGTCCCCAGGCCCCATACTAGCCACCACCTGCACTTGTGTCTCCCTTTCTCCTTCTGCAGCCATGCCGCTAGGCACCCTCCCAGGTCACCCTTGTGTCGTTACAGTGTCCAGGGCACCTTCCTGCTACACGCCGCCCATGGCCCTCGCTTGTCCAGGTCACTTCCTTCTTGGCCTCACTGTTCATACGTCTCCCTCTCTGGTGGGGTTGCTGCCACCCATGCCTTTGTGCAGCAGGCCTCCCATGGCCCTCGCTCCTCCAGGACATGTCTGGAGGGCTCTCACCTGCTTGACTGCAGCTGCATTGTGCTTTGCTCTTAACAGGCTGTGGCTACAGTCACTCCTTTACTGTCGGCATTCTTACTGGGTGGTTATCGTTTAGGCTTCTGCTCTTCTTGACTCACCCACCAGCACGTGCTGATAGAGAAAGGCTCTTCCTGGTTGTTGCCATATCTAAGAGGGCCCTGCACTTCTGGAGTCCAGAAGGCAGCCCCATGAAACACTGACATCCATTTCTACATTGAATTGCAGTGCTCACAGTGCCCTGCACTTCCATAGGTGGATGGCGTTTCCATTGGTATGGGGCCCAAAGGGCCCTGAATGTCTGTGTCTGTTCAAGCTGGTACCAAAGTAAGCTGCTTGAATGAGGATAAAATTCCACTATCTCAAAAAAAGGCATGAATGAGTATATAATTCCACTATCTCAAAAAGAAAGTAAATTATTTGCAATAAAACTGTGTTAATGCACCATTTAGGGTTCAACTTAACACCACAAAAATAGAGAAATGTGGTGTTAGAGTTTCTAACCCTAACTAGCCACCCTCACCCCCAAAGCAATGAAAGAAAAAAACATTAGGGTTTTGGGTCTACTGAGTCTTGACAAATCAGTGCTAGAGCCTCCCTTGTTGCTATCAATCCTATAATGCCCTCCCCTTCCCATAAGTAAACAAGGTCACAGGTGATCTCTTTTCTTCATGCAAGGCCATGAAGAAAGATAAAACAGATGATGTTACCAACATGTGGTGAGACGTACTTCTGCACCTTTGAAGGGTGTATCACTATGAGGCACTGGCTTAGAGCAGTACCTTTACTTCTGTCAAGAGGCTATGGGCTGTGGGGAGAGGTGAGCATTATGGTGGACAAACCCAAGGAATAACCCAGCACTGATTCGTTAAGTCTCCAGAGGTTAAAAACCCTACTGTTTTTTCCTTTTGTTGCTTGTGGGATGGGGGTGGCTACTTAGAGTTGGAAACCCTAACACCACATGTCCCTACTTTTGTGTCATTAAGTTGCACCCTAACTGGTGCATTAACACAGTTTTTTTACACATGATATACAGTAGATATAAATATAGATACAACAATCATAACAACAGACAGTCATCATCAAGTAGGACAAACCCCTATTAGACTAGATAATTTACACCCTTTTTCTGTTTGTGTAATGTTTTGGTTCTCTTGGCTAAAATTTTTAGTTCTGACTTCTCAAGCTCCCCATGGGGTGGGGGATGGGGTGGATATTTCCTTAGTTAATTGTTTACTTAGCTGTTTATGAGGTTTTATGTTATGTGCTTTGTTACGACTGTTGTTTGATGCCTTATTGTAAAATTCAGTAAAGTATGTTTAATTTAAAAAAAAATAACCAAGTAAGACAAACAACATACAAATGTTTCCAGGTGGCACAGAAAGACATCCATCATTGAGGGCCATTGCTTCATCAGCCATAGATATAGCTTCACTGTCCAAGTATGCAGGCTGTCCCCAGCAGCAGTAATCATCACTTACTATTTATCTCTCAGGCATCTGCAGTGAGTGCTGAAATTGCCTTTGCCATTGCCTTCTTTAGCATTTTAGTCAGTCACTGTGCTTCTCTCACACCAGGGCTTCCCATTGATGAGTAGCAGTGACCCCATATCCCATGATCCATGGACCAACTACAGTACCTATCATAACTATTGATGAACCTCGCTAGTCTAGCCTCACTCTCACTCAGTGTCAAGTCCCAATCCCATACGCAAACTGCAGAGTTAGCCTCAGAGCTGACTGAAGAAAAGGTACAGTAAGCTTTTAAGTTACCCTGTGGTTACTCAGTCTGCCACTTGCCCTGCCTGCTACCACCAGTCACTCGCTACACAAACAGCACAACAGCACAGTCTGGTGCAGCACTTGTCTTTACTTGTGTTTTGACCAGCTCTGCTCCTCACATTACCAAGACAGTCCATGTACCCCTGTCATCTCACTCTGCCATACAGTCCCCCTCAGCTGGGCCTGGGGGTCCTCTTCCCCAACTGATCACCGCCATGGCTCACTTTACTAGTTCCCAAATCCCAGGCTGAGCTGGCACCTTCTGACAGTAATAATTATGTTTTAATATACTCAGCTGACCTGCCAACCAGTGAACAAGTCCTCCTAGGAGCTGCAGCAGGAGGACCAGACAATGTGATATACAGTGCAGCTCTGTTTTAATCACACCCTAAGTGCCAAGAAAATATACTCTTCTAACCAGGATGTTCTTATAAGAGGGCTTCAGTGAAAACAATGAAAACACATGTAAAACTATGTTTAACATGATACAACTGAATCAAACTAGTTTTTAGAGAACCTGTTCTTGAGATCAGAGTAATACAGCTTTTTAAAAGAGCTGTTGTTCAAAGATTTAGAGTACTTCATTGTTCATTTAATGTCACAGTTAACAATGAAGGAATATGTGCTACCCATGGCATCTGTTACACACCCATTCACTACTTAAGTGATTGTTAATTAGGAAACATGATCATTACATTATAATTATCAAACAACAGGGTGCTGGAGGAGATGTCAAGTAGGAGAGAACACGTGATGGGAGGGTGGGCAGCTGCTGAAGCTTATTCAGGGGCTGCATCTCAAGCAGATGCGATAGACCAATGGACCTAATCTGCTGCCAACTCTGTATATATGAGACCAATATCCTCTGGGATAACCCTTGCCCCAGTGCATTCGCTCTGGGGTTCTTTTGCAGAACTATGTATGTATGTATGTATGCATGTGTGTATGTATGTATTATTCAGCCCAGGCCTAGCAAACTCAGATATTGACCACCTACCACTAGGAAAATAAATGTTCTTAAATGTGCTGAGTGTTTGTATAAACAGGCATTACTGTAATTGAAAATAAAGGCCAAAAATTGTGACACACAAAAAATGTTCTTATAAATGGGATTTTCTTACATTAGGGCCTGGATATTCACACTGCACCACAAAGTAGTAAAATAGCAGGAGCAGGCACAAGTACTGTGTGCCTATGTGCAACACACATGATATTCAAACACTGCACAGGGCTAGATGCACTTGCGCCACACAACTGAATATTGCGCCAACTGCGGCATGGCTCAACCAGGGATGCGAAGTGGTGCAGGCCTGATGCACAATAGCACAACCAGGAATGCACAGTGGAGCAGGGTAGCAGCACATCAGCACAACCGGGGATGCTCACAGACAGGATGCAGGGGTCCCCCACACATGGAAGATATGAGCAGAGGAGCACACAGCGGAACAGACATCGTCCCCAATACTCCATGAACCGCACAACCAGAGGAAATCTGGAAGAACCACCGGCCCATGGAAACCAGCCACAGTCCCACAGCTGGGGCATGGTGCCTGGCAAGCTGTGACTGGCAAACAAGGAGGTCCAGACTCCTCGTGCTACACCATCCCACCAATGCAGAGCACACCCTGCACAGTGTTCCCCAGACACCCTGCCCAGGAGCAGCGCCAAACACTGCAGGACACCCCCATGCATGCCACGACCCCCACTGTGACAATGCAACCCTGTGCACCATTGAGACATGCAAGGCAGCCCCACTGTGAGCACCCTACAGTGGGCGGCAGCAGACACCGATGCAACAACTGCAGACACAGTGCCGCCCTGCATGGCTACCCTGAGTTACAGCTGAGAGACTGACCATGCGTCAGCACACGAGGTACTACACATGCAACAGGGCATGCCCCGGGCACCACTACCAGTGGTACAGCACCTTGCACACCCTCCCAAGGACATACCCTGTCCCAGTACTGGCCACAACAGCCAGCAAAGAAGTCCACAGTGGTGCATGGAATCATGCGCCACACAGGATGCAACACAGTGCATGGACAAACACCAACTCATACCCAAGTGCACACCAACACAGGGACACAGTAGTGGGTCAACAAACCCACTGACATGTGGCCACAGCAGCCGTGTACCCATGGCTAGCACCCCTCCATGGCACAGGTGTACCAGCCACCCTGCACATGCACCATGAAGGCGTACACCACCAGCACATGGCTGGAGAACAAGTGACAGACAGTGGAGCATATCCCCTGCAACAGACACAAGCGGCAGCATGGAGGGGGGACAAAAACAGCAGAGGCCACAGTGCCACCCGAGGCAGACGTGCACCACACTGGTGACAGGAGGCAACCTGGCATTGTGCCGGATACAGTGGTTGTCCAGCATGGACAGCCACCACTGACATGCCAGCAGATGGTGCATATCACAGACATGCAAGGGTGTCAGCTGCACAGGCCATGGATGGTCTGACAGGGGCACCATGGACACAGAGCATGCACCACGAACAACTGCACACAGGCAACCAGTGCACAGAGAACAACACACAAACCACAGACAGTGACTGATTCCCTCACCCACATCACAGGCAGTTCCCTTCCGGACACACATACACACACATGTCCATACCTGCACCAACCCTGATGCCATGCACACCACTGCAGCTTAGCACCTGTAGCCCACTGCAAATCATAGACCACCACAGTTGTCATAACAAAACAAATGTATTAAAAAATAGGCTATAAACATAACTGTATACAAATATATACAATGGGGAAGGGTCACAAACCACGTGGGCAGGTAAGAGGCAGGGATGAACAACTGGGAGAGGGAAGAAGGGGTGGGAGGGTGGGTCCAGGGAGGTAAGGTTCTTTGGGGGCACGGAGAGCCTAATGTCTACCCAGCTCATTATTTCTGTGGCGCCTATGCGACCACCGTATCCTGACACCGTGCCTCTCTAGTCGCTGGAGGATCTCCAGTGATGTCCTCACCAGCTGCAATAACTCCTGCAATGCCCTCTCAACAGCCATCCAATGCTGACCACCTAAGACAAGGCAGCAGAGTCAATAGGTGTGAATGTCCATCCCCCCTGCAGCACACCCATTGTTCATGGCATACAGCCATGGGCCATGCCCCTGTGATGGTGTGCGACCACCCACAGTGATCATGTCCACAAGACCTGCCCACCCAGGTGCAAGTCCCACACAGCACCACCGTGGCAGTACAGTGACATGGCTATGTGGTGCAAAGGCAGTGGCACAGCCATGTACCTCATGCATGCATGGACCACCAGTGATGAACACCCACACATGCAGTGCCACAGGACAGTGTTGAGTGTACCATGTGGGGTGCACCGCCGCCTACCCCCAACACAGCATGCACAGAATATCCAGGAGGAAAGATACTCACCTGCATCTGCTACATCTGGGCACTGATGTTGAATGGGCCCGCCATCATGTGGCTGTTGCCGGGCAGTCTCCTGCTCAAGATGTGCCTGTGCCTCTCGGGCTGGTTGCCTCTCCTCAGGGCCTAGGGTGCAAACATGGAGAGGGGAACATCAGTACAAAACAGTAGCAAAGGCCCCCCCTGGTGTGTGCAATCCTGCACAGCCTAGCCATGCCAAAACCCCACCACGACCACCACCGCCCACACTGGACACCCCCCCGTGGAGGACACATGTCCACCGTGAAACCTGGATGGACGCTACCAGTGTATGGATGGAGCACCTACCTGAATGTGGCACCGCGCCTTGCCTGTCGAGTGCACATAGACGGGCAAGCCTGCCTGGTTCCCTCGACCAGAGGTCCCCATAGTGGTGGTGACACTGCTCCAAACTTCTGGAAATACCGGTGGCCTCCTCCAGTGACACTGCCACCACCTCCCACACTGCACTCCTTGCCCTATCTAAGGGCACATCCCCAAACAGGGCCCCAGCATGGGCCTCAACAATGGCCACCAAATTGGCCAGCTCCAGAGGGTTCCACAAGGCTACTCTCCTGCGTGCCATGACTACTGCAGCTAGGATCACAAAATGGCACTCTATAGTGCACGTCCACCACGTGCAGATGCTGCATGGTACAGCGCTGCCATTCCCTATCGTGTTGTCACCGAACAGCATGACAGGGGTGCACCTATATGGACTCATGGTGCCTAGGGGGAAAAGGTCAACTGCAGGGTCAAGGGTCTGTCGCACACGGACCACCACAGCATGATTGGGACACCCTGCATGTACCACGGTTGGGTGCCTGTATGTAACACCCTGCAGTGGCCTACTGAGCTGTGGCACCATGGCACCTATGGCTCTCTAGGGCATGAGCGCTATACATGTGAACAGTGCACTAGCACTGCTGGCTCAGTGGTGGCCATGCCCTGCACTGCCTCCCTTGCTCAGCACATCATCAGCATGGCAGGCGTCAGTATCGGCACCCCGGGCATGCACCGTGCGGGGCCTACTGTGCATGTCACAGAGCCGTGCCTTTGCCTGAGCATGCTCAACACAATTGCGCAAGGCTCAACAGTGTGATATTCAGCTAGCATATGCAAATCAGCTCATCAGCAATTCCATGGCACAGCCACTGCATTAGCATCCACTTAAAGTTGCGCCTCGCCTCATTTGCATGCCTTGGGTATATAAATGTGACATGGGGCTTCAGAGGTCATTGTTTGGTATTACAGTCTATTGTGGTGGGCTGCAAGCTGTTTGGAAGTGTGGACTGTGGTGTGTGGGAGATGCATGGGACTGCACATTCAGAGGTAACACCTGTCATTCCCACAGGCTCAATAATGATCAAACATGAGGAGGAGGAGGAGGAACAGAGACGTGGGAGACGGAGGAGGTCAACTTCACCCGAGCAGAATCAGATGCCCTGTTTGAGGCCTACCTTGACAGGGAACTGCTGCTCAGCGGACAAGGGGGAACACCACAGGCCCATGCTGCGGCATGGGATGAGATAGCGCATGCCATCAACCAGCATGGCAGCCACCAGTGGTCCATGCAGGAGTGCAAGAAGAAGGTAGGCACAGACAAGAGGAGGAGAAAAGATAAGGTGTCTACCATCAGGGCAGCACGTGCTGCAACTGGTGGTGGACAGCCGGATATGCCATGCCTGATGCCACAGGAGGAGCAGGTGGCTGACAGCATGCGGCATTGTGCCCTAGAGGGTGATCCAGGTGGTGGCTTCCAGACGGGTGGCAGCCTGTCACTGCATGGTAGGCCCTGTGCTGTCACTGTGTGGGGGTGGGGGAATGCCACAGGGTAGGGCAGAGACATTAATGCTACTGTGTTCCCTTATAGCTCCTGAGCATCTACATGGGTCAGCGGTGGTGGGTGTGTCCACTGAGGGTGATACCCTGGACATGAAGGAGCACCCATCCACCTCCACAGGTGTCCGAGGGACAGGACCACAGTTTACCCACCTGTCTGTCTGGACTAAAGTTGGTGCTGATGTGGAGGAGGCCCTGCCCGTGTCCCGCGTGACAGTGTCCATGGATGTCAACATGCTGTGACACGGACTAGTGTCGGATCAGGCACCAATGATGATGGATCACACATCATGGACAGTGATACATGTGGGCCAAAACACAAACGAAGCAGCACCACAGATTGCATATAAAATAAATTTACTGTATAAGTAGAAATCACAGATACGTGTGGGCCGCAGGATGGCCCCACAGCAGGTAACAGCACGGGCATAGCCATGGGTGGTGCCACTGTGGAGGCCTGCATGACATCACAGTCCCAGCCTGTGCCTGTGTGCACCAGTGTGCATCCAGGCCAGTGAGGCTGTTGAGGCTGCTGCGGTGGCACCGGTGAGCCTTGGAGAGTGGCAGCCGGAGGGGCAGTGTCAGCAGTCAGCCAATGGCAACCGGGGGACAGTGTCGGGGGGCAGTGTCAGCGCTCCATGTGTGGATGTGCCCCGGCATGGCTCTGGGGTGCAGCGCCCATCCTCAAGGAGTGATGCCCAGCACGGCCAGGAACACCATGAAGTACAGCATGCCGATCCAGCGGATAACCTCTTTGATGAGCACAGCTGCCTACTCCAGGCTTCTATGGATCAACAGTAGCGGCTTGTTAGGGTGGTGGATGTACTCAGTGCGGTTCTGCACCAGGCAGAGGAGTGGCACAGCATAGACCACACTCTGCTCCTGGCAGAGATGGCCCAGCAGTGGGAAGATGTGACCACTGCCATTGACAGGCAGACACGTGCATTCACAGCTATCATGGCCACATTGGGCACCCAGTTTGTTGCCCATGCGCTGCAGACACCGCGCAATGTCAAGTCCACCTCTCATTCCCCGTGTCATGTGACATCTTCCATGTCGACACCGGGTTCAGTTGTGGGCATACTGATCATGCCTGGCATAGTCATGTTCAGTGAGCTGCAATCCCCTGATCGAACACGGTCGCGTTCCTACAGCGTCACCCCTGAGGGACAATCGGTGCCATCCCATATGGCCAGTGGTCAGCCTGCATGACTGACCTGTTTCCCACCATGGCTACTGTCTGACGCTGCCCTGTGTGCAGTGTGTTGTGCAGCATGTGACACACAGGTGGGGTACCCAGCCCTGCACACACACACACACACACACACACACACACACACACACGCACACACAGTCTATGTGCACACCCTCCCAGCTGCTGGCCACTGTGGCGTGTGCATGATGATGCCTGCATTGTGCTGTCTACCAGTGTGCAATGGTGCCCATCATCTGAGACACGTACAGTGACGGGCACTGGGCATGGTCGTGTGTGGATCTGTGTGTGGCTAGGGGTTGCAGTCAGGGTTGGCATGGCTTCCACCCGTTGAGCACGTTTTGTGGGTGTGGGTGGGTGTGTGTGTGTGACTGCATGTCATGCTAGGCCTTGCCCATCCCTGATGGCATGTCCATTTCCATGCTCAGCCAATTCTCTAGCCGCCATCCGCCCCTGGGGTTCGTCCATGCATGTGTGTAGGTTGTGCCCTTGCCATTGCTGGTTATACATGGCCCCATGACCTACCTGTGTTGGTCGAAGTGCTCCTCTTTGATGGTGTCCTGGTGCAGCTGTGACATCCGGATCAGATGGGGGTCCCTTCGCCCCAAGGGGTGGCTGACCATCATCGTCTGGACCAGCATCCTCATCGTCCCCGTCACTGTTCCCTTCTTCGACCTCTACAGCTATCCCACAGTCATTGGCTGTGTTGTGCAGGATGCAACAGGCCAGGAATAGCCCACAGGCCTTCAACGGGCTGTACTGTAGGGCACCGCCAGATGTGTCCAGGCAACGGAAACGTGTCTTCAGCATCCCGAACACCTGCTCTATGACATTACGTGTGGTGGCATGTGTCTTATTGTACCATTGCTGTGATGGGGTCGCAGGTGCCGGTATGGTGTGAGCAGCCAGGGATGGAGTGGGTAGCCACTGTCACCTGTGAGTAGAGTGTGGACATTAGTATAGTGGTCAGCATCACTCTGCTATGGGACGTCAAGGCCGGTACCCATGGCACCTCTGACTATGCACCCCCCCAGCTGCCCATGTCATCCTACGTGATGTGTATACTCACCCACTAGGTGGCCAGTGGGGATGTCCCCACTCTCAAACCTGTGGCACAGTGCAGACTGGTGCTAGATGAAGGCATCATGTGCTCCCTCAAGGTGCATGGCAGAGACATTGGTTATGCGCCCCCACCCCGGCATCGCACACCACCTGGCAGTTGATGATGGCATAACCCTTCTGGTTAAGGTATGCTACACCATCCAGGCCAGGTGGCATGCTGATGGCCACATGGGTGCAGTCAGTGGCCCTGAGCACACCAGGCATCCGTGCTACCCTGTGTAACTCTTGTATGTGTGCTGTGCGCTCCACCTGTGTGCTGGAGAAACAGATGTACTCTGCAACATGTGGCAGCAGTGTGCTGAGGAATTGTGTGAGTAGGTGTGATGCGGCCGACTGGATTATGCCTGCTATGTCCCCTGTTGGTCTCTGGAAGGTGCCCGTGGCAAGCAGGCACATGACAGCTGTCACCTTTGTCTCCACTGACAGAGCATGGCTCCATCGTGTGGGTGCCTGCATCTCATCACTGCACAGCTCACAGAGCCACCTCAGGATCACCCGGTTCAGGCGGTACCGGCCCACAATCTCTGTGTCAGTGTAGTGCTCAAAGGTGGTGCAGGCTCAGTACCACCTGTTGGGGGCATACTGCTAATGGGCACTTCTACGGCCCCACCTCCCTGCTGCCTGCCTGCTCACACCCCTCATTACCATCTCCATCTGGAAGGTGGCACTGGCCATGTCCCTGGCTGGTGTTCCCCCCCCGGAAGCTGTTATCCTGTTCCCCCCGCTGTCCTTTGTGATGCTCCCCCTGCACCGGGTACACCTCCAGCCTTTGGCTGTTCTGCCTACTGCCACTGCCCTCAGTCCACTGTGGTACTTCCCTGTCTCTCCTGCACAGTAGCACAGGCTCCTCATTCCTGTCCTGTTCCTGTTTGTTCCCAGGTGTGCCCTGTCCTGCTCCTGCCCAGTCCCACTCACTGCTACTCTCTTTCCACTTGCTGTCACCTTGCTCCCACCTCTGGCTTCCCCGTAGCATTCTTGCACCTCTCTCTTGTTCCTTTTTATTTAGAATAATCATACAACTTCCGCTTGCTCCCCTATTGCGCATGGCACATACTGTTGAATATTGCACTGTGCCATTTATTCAAGGTTCCTCCCCCTATGGCTGTGCATGCATTCATTACCATTTTGTTATTGCACATTGTGACTTGTGCGGCGCAGCTGCCTCCTGCAGAATATCGCAGAATGGTGCATTTTTGTACTTGTGCTGGCACATCTCTATTGCGCATGGCGCATCCCTTTTGAATATCTGGGCCTAGATGTTCTTGCACAAGGGCTCCACTTTATATACTGGTATATTTCTTTTTTAATGACCAAAATTGACTAATACTACCTGATTTATCAGGACTGTGTATTTTTCTTTGCTAATATTTTATTTGAAGGCAATATAATGAGCACATATGAATCTCTCTCACCTCCAGCTCAACAAGACAAGGTAAATGTTGATTACAGTATGTGAAGTGTAAATAAATAAAACATATGTTTGCTTTCTTTTCCCTTTCATCATTTCCTGCAAAAGATTGGTCTCTCAGTACTGTACATTTCAAACAAACAAGTGATCTCTCTTTCCCTTTCACAAGCCTGTGGCAACCGACGTCTCAAAGAAAACCTAACTTATCTTATTTTAAGCAACTCTCTGCCCTGTCTCTGAATTGAACCAGTGTTCACAAGCAGTGGGATGTTTGACAAAAAGTGACGTATTTGGGGCTTGACAGACCTGCAAGCAGTGGGATTTCACTTTCTCTCACTAACATTTCTCAGCAGAAGCAGTCGAGTCTAATGTTGCCCTGGTGTACACAAGCGGCAAGCAGCTTGGTTTAAAGAAAAAAGTGAGCACTTTAATATTGTCAGTCCCACAAGTGGTGGTATTTTCTCTTTCCCACCTGTGTCATATCATTTTGGCAGCTCAGACTCAGGCTGATTTAAAGCTACTTTCCAATAACTGAACTGGCCTATGTGTTACACTATGCCTGCCTGGCCTGCCACTCATTCAGCCTGCTACTGCCAGCCACTCATGACACGCAACATACTAGCACAGTCTAGCATCATCCCACCTGGTATTCACCTGCCCATTTACTTGATTACCTGTCACCTCATATTTCAGAAGCCTAAAACTTTATTCCAGAAGTGTCCTAAAAGCAGCTGAAAAGAACCTGGTCTTACTTTGTGTAGTGGAAATTATTGTCTCTCCATAAAAGTGAAGGCTCAAGCAGATGCAATGGGTTCCTCCTATGATCCCAAACGACAGGCTAGTGCCATGATACCAAACAAAATTAGCATCCATGATCATGATCACAAGTAAGAGATGAGGGATAAAATGCTGAGGAGTACAAATAATGTAATCGGGAGATGGCTTGCATAGCATTCAGCAAGTCATTTCAACCACACTTGTGTGGGACACAGGGAGTAAGCTACAGGTCACATCCCAGTAGATCATGTACCAAACGTGCTTAAATTCATCACAGGAGGGTGGGAACAGTTACAGAAAAGTGGATACAGAGGTGTTAGAAGTACATTATTTTTTATGTGTGAACTGAAAGTTCTTTGCTCATACTATCATATTGCTTTTCTTATTTCCCCCAACTCATTTTTTCTATCAAGGTTTTCATTGTGACTCCAATTTATGCTTTATTCTGTTCATGAAATCCTGTTGCCAGCATGCATCACCTTGCATAGTTTTCTTTGACTATTAACTGCCACGTTCATGACTACTGTTACAATCTAGCCACATCTCCCTTCATGTTGCCTATGCCCTCATCATTGTATGCATTTCTGCATACTGTAGCTTTCAGCCATCTGTAGAAAGACTCACCTTGTAATGCAGCCTCACTTCTATGTTACTTACAAATATATTAAACAGAAACAGTACCTGCACTGACTTCTGGGACACCCTATGACTGTACTTCCAGACATCTGCAAATTTGCCATTTGCACTTTTTAGAGATGCCACTATATTTTTGAACTGTCTTCTGTTAGGCACTGAACTAAGATTTTTCATCACAGTGTCAAAGAAACCAATCAGATTGGGTTAACGTGATCACTTCTTTGTAAACCTATTCTTATTGCTTACAACAAGTCAATTTTCTTTCAGGAAGTCCTCTGTCTTTTGTTTGATTATTGACTCCAACAGCCTTCCCACTATTGATGTCAATTTCACAGGCCTAGAGTTAGCTAGGTTGTTGCTGTCTCTACTCTTTTGTAGGAGACTGCCTTTGACCTAAAAATTCTCAATTTCACCTTTTAATCCTGGTCCTACAGAACTTGAGTTTAAAACAAAAAATAAGAGTATATTTTCAAACCGAAGAAATTAATATGATTCATCTTTGGAAAGATTACTGTAGAGGAATTATCTCAGAAAAATTTAAATATGTCAGGAGAGCATTTGTTTTCAAAAGTATTCTGTTCTGGATTTGAAGGGAATTATTTAATCTAAAAATTACTCTTTGTATTTCAATAATAAAATCTGGCATGATTGTTATTTATCTATCTATCTATACTGTATATCTATCTATCTATCTATCTATCTATCTATCTATCTATCTATATATACTGTATGTATATATATATATATACTGTATAGATATATACAGTATGTATGTATATAGAAGATACATTATGGGCGACTGTGGAATATGGCAAATATTTGCATGAGTGCACAGTAAACTGTGATACTATCACGAGTGCCGAAGGCACGAGTGATATTATTGCAGTTCACTCTGCACGAGTGCAAATGTTTGCCATATTCCACAAGTTGCACATCATGTGTGCAATTTATACAATAGGGCTAGTACATTTTAGGAACATTTTTTTCTGTGTTCTATCCCTGTTTACTTTATTTTGGTAATTGGGTAAGTTTTTTTTTGGGGTGGGGGACCTGGGAGCACTGGGCAGTTAAGTGATTTGTTCAGAGTCACGCAGTATTGAAATGGAAGTTGTGAGAATTAAACACTGGTCTGGGCTGCTGGATGTAGGAAGTTGGTTCATTGCTTGTTACTCTAACCTCTAGGCTGTACTGCAGCACTGTTTGTGTGTGGTCTGAGTATGTGTGTAAGGGTTTCTGAATAGGCTGGGAGTGTTAGATAGTATGAGGAACAGGTGCATGTGATTTGCAATGATAATTGTGTTACCTGAAGCTAGGAGTGAGAAAGAGACTGTTTATTCAGTAAGTTGCAGGCTTCACTGAGACAGAGAAACTGTTTCAGTCAGCACTCAGAAATATAAACTGGTTTATGAAGGATGCTGGCTTGAAGATTACAGCAGCACAGTAATGTGCTAGGATTGTCAGAATAACTATGGAACACAGGTGATTGTCTTTTACAAAGCTAATTGAGCTAGTTGCAGGATTCAGTGAGAAAGAGAAACTGTGAAGCTATTACATGCAGGCTGCAGTGTAGATAGTCTGACTCTGGTGACATCACCATAGTGAGTATATTTGCTGGTGATGAAGACACTGTGGATTTATCAGGAAATAAACCCACAGTGTCTATGTCATCACAGAGTTGTTCCACTGCAGTACGAATACATGTTTTTATTGTCAAGTTTACATGCTCACCCCATTGTATAAATATATATATATATATATATATATATATATATATACAAGTGTATATATATATATAATATATATATATATATATATATATCATTCCCTTAACTCTGGACGAGTGATATCTTGTAACCTCTATTAGGTGTGAACTTTTTGCATCAAAAAGAAATGAGCTTAAATGTAATAAATCAAATGTTTTCTGTATTGATGTACAAAGTTGCTGTAAGTTAGGACATAAAAAAATATATGTTACTGTATGGCATTATTCAGCCTTACCACAATATTCAAAATGTTTGTTTGGAGAGTCACTTAAATCCTTTCACTATTGAATCTGATAGAAGGATCATGTCATATTTTACAGCTGCCCTTGCCCATAGGAAAAAATTCACAATCTAATCTCCTGATATAAATAAGGACAAACCACATTATCTCCACAGATCATACACTTTATTAGTGTTGAATGTACCCAGTCTAATAACCACTACTACTGCCTTACTACACAATTATAAATGATGCTATGGAGCATTTACATATACTGTGTATACTGAATGTTACTTATATTGCATATGTTGATTTATCTGTCTTCTGTTTAATTTTTTTTAAAGATAGGAATTTCATATTTGACAATCAATAAAATATATTGAATTGAACTAAGTAGGGATCACATTTGTCGCCCATCAGTTGTCAGGCTACTCCCCAGTTGCTAGTGATTTGGTAAAGAGGTCTGCCAGGTGAGCCGACAGTGACTGGCTTATCTTCTTGAGTATCCTTAGTTGTGATTTATCTGCTCCAGGAGACTTGATCACCTTTAGTCCACTCAAACCCTCATAACCATTCCTTTGTAACCACAGTGGTAGACAATAATATGCCCTAGTATATCTGGATACATCTGTATATTTCACGCGACATTTTAATTCATTGCAATGGTACTTTCTGTGAAGCATAAACATACACAGTACCTAAAGATTTATTGGGAACAAACTTTGGCTGCCAATGTTTCTCAATCAGTAAACCTATTTTGCACCTCAGAATTTTTTTTATTGCGTTTGAGTATAAACACAAGGTTTTATTGTAGGAGATGATGATGTTCAATATGCTTTTTATGTATTTAGATGTATGCATTTATTCTGTTCTATATAGGTATTGACAGCAACCATGTGCCACTTATTAACACTACTCACTTCCGTTGCTCTGTTCCATGGATCCTGGTGTTTAAATATGAGTCTCTGCGGCTCTACCTACCGACCACCAGGTAAGGGTGAGATGTAAGGAATAATTATCTACTGTACTGTATGCCTCCTTAAAAAGTGTGTATGAGGTTTTTAATAATTGAATGTTGTCCTAGTGTAAAAGATGACACAGTGCCTTATGCATGCATCTCTTCAGTCTCTGATTTGGTAGCACAACTCCAGTGTATGTCTTCAAGAATTTCCAGTGCTAGTTCTGTGCCACCTATCTCACATCAAATGCCTCCTAAAGTGGTCTGCATCATCTTTGGAAACAAACAACATCTATCCAAATTCCATTCACCCATGTTTTAAGTACTTTATATGCCCACCCCATGGAGGTAATCCCTAACTAGGAATGCCTGATAATCTGTCTGGATTATCATCTTGACTTTCCAAGCCATGTTAATGTCATCCAAGCAAAGATCTTCCTAAAACGTAGGACACTCTGTTGGAACTAGTCATGGTCCACCATGTACACTATGTGATATTCATGAAAATGAGCCTCCTAACATTTGATTACAGGGATATGGTATGTAGTGGTACTTCCAAATTTACTCTGACCAAACAGAACATCTGTTTCTACATTTTTTGACATTATACTTTAAACTGCCCCCCATACCTAATATTGCTCCTTCTAATCCTCCCTCTTCCATCCATAACTTGAAGGCAGACATTTCTCTCATTGCATCGCCCTTATTTCCACATTTGGTTTGACTCTATTCTCTGTTACCCTGGTATCCTCCTGAGCTTTTCTATCTTGCTCTTCTACTCACCGAAACACTCTAGTTCTCATTGCTTCTTGCTGATCTGCCACAAGATCGCTGCCAAGCTGTCTGCCTTCTTCTACTGGCTCCCTTTACTCATGTCTACCCTCCTGACCTTCATCCTTCACTCTGAAACATCTCCAGGTTTGCACCTTTCATGTCTGTTCGTGCTTATTATCCCACACTCTAACCCCACCCCACCTTCTAGCTTTCTGCTACCTACTCAACCCTGATCACCCCACTTCAATCTTCACTCTATGTACCCTTCTTCACTCCTACATCTTCACCTTTTCTTCCAGTTTGCATCAATCTGGCCTGTCTACATCCCTTACAGGTAAATGCCTTCTGGGTTATTTGCTCATCTGCTGGTATACTTTTCCAGTACATTGACAATCAGTAAAGAAGTTAAAGTGTGTTATATGTCACAACTCACTCAGCAGGTCAGTCCTCTACTCCCAAAGTGCTGACCTCTGAGTGCAGTGTTGTGAACAGTTAACAGAAACAGGGTAACCCTCCTGTATGTTTTGTGGGTTCGAGTCAACCTTTGGTCTCAAGTCTTGGAGGGATTCAAACTGTGAACCTCTTGTTAGCATACCCAATACACAGGCTCAGATAATTCTGTCTTCAGGGGGCCAGATATCTTTGCCTATGGGCACCTCCCCAGGTGTACAAAAATGAACCCTTAAAAATAATAAAAGACCTCAGATTAAACCCTTAACTTTTTCCAGTTTGGTATCACCATTCAAGCTTACGCACAGTGTCTGCTTTAACCATATATATTCCACTTGTTAAAGGAAAGAAATCAAAGACAGACCAAGTAGGCTCTAAAAATAGAGTTTTACTAAAATAGATAAAACAAATATGTAAAACATAAAATACAGAACCACATATCACAAAACATACAAATCTTTTAAAAGAACAAGGTTTTAACAGAGCAATTCCTACTACAGTACTTAGATTTTGTCTTTCTCTACCTGTATACTTGTTTAACATGCTCAAACATGTTTCTTTGTCAGAGTCTAGATAGAAATCTCAGAATGAAAACAGAATACTGTTTAAAAGACTGTCTTGGCCAACCCCTTGGGGTGACATCACCTGACTCCTCCCTGTCAGAATATATAAAAAATTTACATCTATACAAAAGCAGGATGTCTTATCCAAGTATTAAATTCTGTAACCTCAGCATAACTCATTTTCTTTAAATGACTCTTTTTGATCTTATGATCAGCTTCCCCTTTCAAGGACATCAAAGGGACTTGTGTCTCTCTGCCAGATCTCACGGAGGTGCAACATGCTTTTGTATCACCATGTGAATTTCACTGTGTTTCCTCTGAACGTCATAAATGTTTATGATTCGAGCCCAGCATCTGGTAAGCTACCATAAATCTAGACAAACAGGAGATCTCCCAATTAAGGCCTTGTCTAGTCTGTAATTAGCTTCTGGCCTTCCAGGTAACACCTTGTATCTAAAACCTGTGTGTGTGTGTGTGTGTGTGTGTGTGTGTGTGTGTCATACTCACATGCTGTTTCAGCATTTCTCATGAGAGACAGTCCATAACACATTTTTATATTACAAAAAATGATACAGCGATCAGAACCAGCTGTCCAAGTGTCTCATTATACACTATAATACAAGGGGTGGGATCGTAAGGGGTTAATGGGGAAGATGGGGAGTGTGTGGAAGGGGACTTAGAAAAAGCACCGGTTCTGAGCAAATATTTTTGTTCAGTGTTCACAGAAGGGGGGTGGAAGTGAGGTATTAAAATTAAGTGACAGGAGCAATAAGAGCAGGGAGGTAGACACCAGACCATTTACAGAGGAAAGAGTTCTAAAGAAACTAGCAAAACTGAAAGTAGACAAAGCAATGGGACTAGATGGGATACCTTCTAGAATATTAAAGGAGCTTAGGGAGCTGCTGGCAGCACCACTTGCAGCCCCGGTCAATAAATCACTTGAAACTGTAGTAGTTCCAGAGGACTGGAGAAGAGCTGATGTAGCCCCTTTACACAAAAGTGTGAGCAGGGAGGAGGCTGAAAACTATATACCAGTCAACCTTACATTGGTGGTGGGAAAATAATGGAATCACTGCTAAAAGAAAGGATTGTGGAACATCTTGAATCCAGCAGAGCACAGGACCCAAGGCAGTATGTATTCACAGTGGGATGGTAATGTCAAACAACTCTGATAGATTTCTTTGACTGGGTGACCAGGAAAGTGGATTGGGGGGAGCAGTGGATGTGGTCTACCTGGATTTCAGCATGGCCTTAAACACAGTTCCACATAAAAGGCTTGCAAGCAGGTTAGGCAGGCTGGGAATGGGCCACAAGGTGGTAAACTGGGTTAGGAACTGGTTGAGGAATAGAACACAGAGAGTGGTCCTAAATGGAACTCATTCTGAGAAAAGAAAGGCAACCAGCAAGGTGCCACAGTGGTCAGTTCTGGGGACAGTCCTATTCGACGTCTTCATAAATAACACTGCAGATGGTCTGGAAGGAAAGGTATGCCTATATTCAGATAATACTAAGTTCCGCAATTGGGTAGACACTCCAAGACGGGGTGCAAAAATGAGGAGGGACCAAGATAAATTTTGGGAATTGTCATGAGTGTGGCAGCCAAGATTCAACGCAAAGAAAGTGCAAAATCATGCATTTAGGGTGCTTGAACCTAGGGAGGCTAACATGATGGGGAGAGAGATACTGACGACAACCAAACATAAGAAGGATGTTGGAGTAATTATATCAGATGATCTAAAGGTGGCTAGGCTGTCTGCCAAGGCTGTTGGGAAAGTCAGTGGGAAACTGGAGCGCATAGGGAGAGATATCACCAGCAAAAGAAAAGAGAGGGTAATGCCTCTATATAAATCATTAGTGAGATCTCATCTGGAATATTGTGTCCAGTACTGGAGTCTGCATCTCCATAAAGACAGACAGAGTGGAGGCAGTTCAGAGAAGGGCAACAAAAATGGTGCAGGGTCTGCACCAAAAGTCATAGAGAGATCGGAGTACCTCAATTTGTACACCCTGGAGGATAACAGAAAGGAGGGGGATATGATAGAGACCTTCAAATGTGACACACAGAGAAATAAGGTACAGGAGGGTAACATTTTTCAGAAAAAGAGATGTTCTAGAAGAAGAAATCATGACATTAGGTTGGAAGGGGGTAGACTAAGAGGTAACATGAGGAAGTATTTCTTCACAGAAAGGATGGTGTTTGCATGGAACAGTCTCCCAGCAGAGGTGGGGAGGGCAAATTATTTTGGGGAATCCAAAAATACATGGGGATTGCTTTGGGGTACCCAAGCAAGAGGTAGGTGAACAAAGCCAGAGATCAAGTTGAGTCTGTCAGTAATTTCCAACAGAAAGAAGGGTTAAAAGGTCAGGTTAGTTGATATCTTGGAGTTAGAAGACTTGGTTTGCTGGCTAAGGCACCTAGCTTCACCTGAGCTCTTTCCTTCTAAGACTGCTTGAAAGGCAGAGTAGAGAACCTTACCAGAGCAAGGGAAAAGGATTAAGACTTCTTTTGGCTAAGCAGATTTACTGTGTGGTGTTGTTTTTATTTTTTACTCACAGGGATTGCTACTGTTTGTTACTAACATTTCATTGCTTTATTTTTCTCTGTAGCAAAGTGTTTCTTACAGCGTATATCTTCTCTGAAATTATTACAGGTGGTGCTAGGTTTTACAGTTTTATCTAACATTAGGATATGCTTTCAGGTTACTGCATTTGTTGTTGACTGATTGTTTCTGCTCTTACCTCCTTGTTCTTTTGTCCGTGGTTCTTCTTTTTGGCAGGAAGGTCCCGCCACCCACCTCATCCCAACCACCCCACACTACACTCTTTTATAGGGTACCACAGTTGTGACATTTCCTGTGGCAGAGCAGGAAGGGCAGATCAGTGGGGCATCCACAAGGTGAGCTCATTTTACAGGACACTAGTAATTTAACTTGTTGAACAAGTTAACAAAACAAAACACAATCAAACCAGTACTTGCATTTTCTTCCTTCTAATTACTCTGACTAGTTATAAACCCAGCAACTTATCTGGAATGGATATCATTAACTGCAGGTACTGTGGAACAATTTTCAGAAGGACAGTCTTACAGGATTTGAGACACTTTGTCACCATGCTGGGCCATTGGAGATCTTAGGGGCTCAGCTCCGGGCATGGGCAGAGAGATTACATGCCTCAAATTTCTTATTCAAGAAGAAATACATTATAAGAACCACCTGCCATTTCCCCAGCATCCAACAGAAAAACCTCGACCTCAGAGGGTAGTTGGTCTAGGAGGTTGGCAGGTGGTTAGGAGGGGCAAATCGGGTGCCCCGTCACTCTCTGCTCTCCAACATATTACCTGCAAAAAACATATAAACACTACAAACAGGTATCTGCCTCAATCTCTGAAATCAAACAAAGAGGCAGAAGCCACTGCAGAGCAGGACACCACGGCACTGAGCAGCACAACAAACTCACCCAAATCAGGACCCAAAACAAAAAGCAAAAGGAAATCTAAAAACTTAATCATAGGGAGACTCCATGATCGGGAGTTGATACCATCTCCAGCTAGGGGTAATGGTCAGATGTCTCCCAGGTACATCAGCATGGGAGACACTGACCGCTATTACTAAAACTGTTCACAAAGCAGGAGAAAACATTGATGTCCTAGTACACATAGGGACTAATGATCTCGCCAGGCGGTCAGTTGTGGAGACCAAGAACACCTGCCCAGGCTGGGTGACAAACTATCATCCATTGGTCGCATCTCCTTCTCTGAGATCCTGCCAGTCTGGGAGAGGGGGCCGATGGATGGACAGTCGAAAGAAGGAGATAGAGAGAGTAAACACATGGCTCAAGGGCTGATGCCAGGAAAAAGAGACACAGATTTGTAGGGAACTGGCAACAATTCTGGGAGCGAAAGTTCTTTAAATTTGATGGACTGCATCAGACTAAGGAGGAGTCAGTGCATTGGGACAGAAGTTTGACGTCTTTGCAGAATATTTAAACTAGAAAATGGGAGGGGTGCAGCACCCCATATGTCGAATGGGAAGAACACCCCTCCCCCCTCAGCTAGTGGTCAAACAGGGATTCAGCATGTTTGCAGTTCATTTGCATCACCAGGTAAAAAAAAGGTTTGTCTTCCCATACAATGCACAGGGGTAATGCCAAACCTCACCCAACAACTAACACACCGAAATCTGGCCAATGGAAAATCATGTACACAAATGCTCACAGCCAGGAAATAAGATCCCAGACCTGCAGGCAATAATGTCAGAGGCTAAACTGGACATAGTAGCAATTAGTGAGACGTGGCTTACCAGTAACCACACTTGGGAGACTTCAGTACCTGGCTATGTATTGTTCAGAAGAGACCGAGGTGCAAAAAGATGGGAGGAGTGGCCTGTATGTCAATGAAAATATCAAAACTACACAGAATTCAGAATACACATAGGAGCCAGAAGAACTGTGGGTCACCCTGGAAACAGGAAATAGGACAGCCATAAGAACGGGTTGTCTACAGGCCCCAGACCAGGAGGACATGACACATTACTGTTAGAAGATATACAAAACATGACAGCTAAAGGGAGGTTCTGATAATGGGAGACTTCAACATGCGGATACAGATTGGTCAATACCAGCAGGAACATCTGCCAGAACGAGACACATAAGGATTCCCGCAGGGAGGGCCTCAACAACTGGTAGCAACAACCTCAAGAGACAGGGCTATCCCTAGATCTAGTACTGATTAACAGGAAGAGAGATCAGATCTCAGGTAGAAGGTCACCCAGGGTCAGTGACCATCAAATGGTATGGTTCAATTTGGCTACTACATCTAAATCATCCCATTCAAGGCAAAAATATGGGACTTCAGAGGAGCTGACTTTGATAAGATGGCCAACAGAGTTAAGCTAGCCCTAGCAAAAAGAAACACAGGTGAGGGGGTACAGGCAAAGTGGGCAAGTATTATGGATGCAATACTTGAAGCAACATCCCATTGTGTTAGACAGAAAAGGAAGTGCAAAAGAAGAAGGAAACCACTTTGGTCCTCAAATACAGTAGCAGAAAAGGTCAGAGCCAAACGGCTGGCCTTCAGGAAATATAAGGGAACAAAGCAGGATGAAGATAGGGAGGCATACCAAATTGCCCTAAGGGAAGCAGGGAAGCAAGTAAGGCAGGCAAAGTCCCAAACTGAGAAAACACTAGCACGAACAGTAAAAAGGTGACAAGACTTTCTATAGATACATTAGTGAAAGGAGAAAGTCCAGAGGGGGTATTGCTAAGCTTAATGGAGAAAAGGGAGCATGTGAGGAGGAGGACCCTGTAAGCATCTATCCTAAATAGATACTTTTGCTCAGTATTTACTGAAGAGAAGGTAGGCAGGGCCCACAGCTCAGCACCATGGACACAGGGGGGAGGGAGGTGAGCACTACTCCCTTCACAAAAGAAAGGGTTCTACAAGAGCTTGCTAAGCTCAGGGTGGATAAGGCAATGGGACCTGATGGCATACATCCCAGGGTACTTAAGGACCTAATGGTGGAACTAGCAGAGCCATTAGCAGAACTGTTTACTGAGTCTCTGAGCACAGGAGAGGTCCCAGAAGACTGGAGAAGGGCTCATGTGATCCCACTCCACAAGAGTGGTAGCAGGGAGGAGGCAGGGAACTACAGACCAGTCAGTCTTACCTCAGTAGTGGGCAAGATTATGGAGGCACTCCTTAAGGAAAGGATAGTGCAACACCTGGAATCCATAGGGCACAGGATCCAAGACAGCATGGGTTTACAAAGGAAGGTCCTGTCAAACTAATCTCATAGATTTCTTTGACTGGGTAACCAGAGTGGTGGACCAGGGAGCAGTTGATGTCGCCTACCTTGACTTCAGCAAAGCTTTGACACTGTTCCACAAAGAAGATTGATAAATAAGCTGGGTAGGCTTGGAGTGGGTCAGAAGTTGGTCAACTGGGTGGCAAACTGGTTGACAGGCAGAAAACAGAGAGTGTGGTAAATGGTATACAGTCAGAAGAGATGAAAGTCACAAGTGGGTACCTCAGGGATCAGTCCTGAGGCCAGTCCTCTTCAACATCTTCATTAGTGACCTTGCAGATGGACTAGAAGGTAGGCTTGTCTGTTTGCAGATGACACTAAGATCTGCAACAGAGTAGATGATCCAGATGGGGTGGGCAGAATGAGAAGAGATCTGGATAAACTAGCAAAATGATCAGAAGAGTGGCAACTGAGGATTTAATGCAAAGAAGTGCAAGATCCTGCACATAGGGAAGAAAACCCTGAAGCCACCTATAGGCTGGGAGGAGTTGCTAGCAGTCACAAAGGAAGAAAGAGACTTGGGCATCATCATCACTGATGGCCTGAAATCATCCAAGAAGACCTCTAAAGCAGTAGGTAAGGCTAGGGGTGTTAGGGTGTATTAGTAGGGGTATCGCAAGTCATAAGAGGAGGTAATAATCCTCTTATCAAGACACTGGTTAGGGGCCCCATCTGGAGTACTGTGTGCAGTATTGGAGGCCACACTTCACAAGGACATAATCTCAAATTGAGGCAGTCCAGAAAAGGGCAACCAAAATGGTGCAGGGACTGCATCAGAAGACATATGAGGACAGATTAACAGAGCTCAATATGTATACCCTTGAGCAAAGAAGGAGAGAAGTGATATGATCGAGGCATTCAAACACCTTAAGGGCATTAACAAGGTGAAAGAGTCTAACATATTTAAATATAAGAAAAATAGCAGGACACGAGGACACAGCATGAGATTAGAGGGGGGCCGATTAAGGGGGAATGTGAGGAAATTCTTTTTCACAGAAAGGGTGGTGTATGCATGGAATGGCCTACCTCAAGAAGTGGTGGCTATGAATACAGTGCAGAGCTTCAAACAGGCATGGGATAGGCATAAGGGAGCAATACAAATGAGTATGAATAGATAGGCCACTGACAGATCAAAGGCCGATGGCACATTTATAATGTAGAGAAAGAAATGGGCAGACTGGATGGGCCTTGCGGTCCTTATCTGCCATCAGCTTCTATGTTTCTATGTTTCTTTGGTCTTTGCATCAGGTAGGGAAATTGGCAGACCAGGTTTGGCTGGTGGGCCTTATCTGCTGTCAAATTCTACGTATCTACATGTACATAATGTATGTATGTAACTATGTAAAATATGTAGCAGTTTTAAATGAGGACATGTATCTTATAGTACATTGTTAATTGTTATTGTGTGAGGAAAACCATATACTCAAAATGGATATTTTACTGTAGCACAGTTCTAAAGTCACAGAAGTTGGTGTATACCTACTAGAGTCAAACTAGAGTTTATTGGAGCAGATAAAGACTAGAAGCCCTTGTGAACTGCCCCCCCCCCCACACACACACACACTGTATCAGTGGTAGTATTTGGCATTTGCATTTGAGGCTTTGTAGGCATCCAACCATTTTTTAAACTCAGTTTTGTTCTTGCTAGCCACAACATCCATCAGAATGCTGTTCCACACACCTGTCATCATTTTTGTGAAAAAGTATTTCCTTCTCTCGGTTTTCACACTACCTCCTTTTAGTCAAAGCAGATGTCCCCTAGTTTCCTTAAGGTCATGTTTAAAATCCTGTTTAAAGTCCAAGTTCAATTAAATCTGCAGTTCTGTGTTGTTCAATGTATGAAACAAGAATAGTAAATCCCCTCTAATCCATCAAGATTCCAATGCAACCAATTTTGTTTTTTCTAAATGGTGTATCACAGTTGAAAGGTCAGAAAAGTAGTAACAAAGGTCACATATGTTGTTGTACTACAGTAGTGATGATACTATTATGATGCAGCAACCTTTCAGCATTGTAAAATTTCTTTGAAATATACATTTTTAACCATCTTATCTGCCCCAGGCCATGCCAATGTGACTGACTCCCTCACCCAGTTTCGTCAGAGCTTTTCTTCCTCCATCATCATCTCCTACAGTTCTGTTGGGGGTACCTGGTTGTACATGTGAAGCCTGTGAGAAGTCAGTTTTCATCCTGCAGTTTGCAGAGTTTTTCCACCATTTTCACTTTTGGCCCTCATCACATGCAATGGGTGTGATGTATGAGTTTTGCCTTCATGGATACATTCATCCCCTAATGTATGGCTCACATGCACTGCTGCCCAGATGCATCCCTGTGGCAGAGAAGCAGTGAACCATCTTAACTCACCTCCACAAGTAAGGAAATGCATCTTATGGATGCTCAATCCTCCCAGCCCAGCTGCCTCCGATTGACCATGTCCATTCCCAACACGGGTCACTGGCATGGTGGCAGGTGAGGTGCTCAACATCTTGGCCCTCTGCACCTCTGGGCCAGCTCTACATTGTGCTATTTCAAAATCAGTAGACACTGTACTGATGTCAACCCCCTGAAATCACAAATTCCCCTATTTTTCTATAAATTATAAAAAATCTCCCCACTTAGCTCTTAGTAACCACTTACCCTCTGGCCAAAACTGTACATAGAAATATAACCTTATTTTCATTATCATTTGCTTGTTAAACTGTCCACCGCTGGATAATTAATCTTGACTGGATCTGCTTCCTTTGCCAGTTTGGCTCAGTCAGATAAAAACAAGCAAAAAAAATTACAGAAAACGCAGAAACAAATGCATTGGAGATAATTAGAGAGATGTTTCCACTTATTATTAGGAGCTATATACTTAGAAACATAGTGTATGGAAAATCATGCACAGCCAAGTCATTTGTTTCCATCTATAATATCTCTTCCCAATTCTAACAACTGTTTAATTTCTCATTGGAGAAGGTGGAGTACAGATATGTGAAGTTGCCAAAATTCACTCCACCAAACAAATCTGAGAATGTTGGTAAATTAACTGAGCTGGGGACTGCAGTTTGCATTGTTGTACACCAGGCAGATTGATCAAATTTGTGTGGTTGAATGTCCAATTTGCCAGACAAATAGCAAAGCAAATTATGTTGAAATATCCCCACCTAAAACTTAGCAGGCGAACTCTGCCTTCCTCCCCCTGACCTGGTGAACATGATGCTACCAACCCCCCTCTGGCTCCTACCAGTATCCTCCAACTCCATCACCTACACAATCTATTTAGAAATAAAAAAATGGTTCCCATATGCACAGCGTTTGCTATGTTGAGGGCCAACTCCAGTCTCGTAAAGGCTTAATGAATGAATGGCGATGTCTTTGCTCCTAGTAAAACCTGATCTGTTGAAAATTCAACCAAGCAGGTTTTACTTGAAGAAAGGTCAGTAAGACAATGCACTGTTAGGCACACACAACACAAACTGATGGATTTTGGAAGTAAAATCCCAGAGTTTATTTACCACTCCAGTCAAGTACTAGGTACTGTTCTTCCAAGATTTAAAACTTCAACTGCAGAATACAATATGTGCTGAAACCTGTATGTCCTGATCTCAGGACCATTCTGAGCTGAGCACACCCTCTTCAACAAGTGACTGTTTTCTTTATTTGCAGATTGATTTTGTGAGCACAGGTTGGGGAAGGGGGGTTGGGGAACAGTTGGGGGTTGACTGGGGGACTGGGAGTAAAAATTAAAGACAGAGGGGCTCAGGTGTGGGGAGTTGGTGGGTGTATTTCATGCACAGGTGGGGGAAGGGATTAACATTTTTTAATTCAATATACTTTATTGTTTATAAGTAAATAACATAACAATACAACATACAATCAGTAAACCAACAACAAACTCCTCCCCTCCCACCCAACCATTCCCAAGGCAGAGTATATTACAATATTAACCAATCTAAGGCCAACTGACAGTAGGACCCATTACATAGTTAAATTAACACTAACATACACCTAAAAGAAAAAAAACCTGTCAAACAGAAAAAAAAAATAATTATGCACTTATCATATTAGGGCTGCTCCAGAATGAACTACATCATATACATGGTATGCAATTTGCTCCGCTTTCTATTACATGACTGAAGTCTATTATGTACACTCCCTATCATTTTTGAAGGTATTAACTGTTGTAACTGACTACCACAGGCAGCTGACAGCCACAGCAGAATGATGTTCCGGGGGAAGAGGATGTTAGCAGGTGGTGGGGGTAGGAAAGGGTGTCAACTTATTAAATTTATGTTCTCTGTTGGGGGAGATGCTGGTTTCACATCACAGTGTGTGGGGGAGATTTATTTTATTTTAGAAAAAAAATCCATCAGTGAAGTTGGCAGGTCTGTTGAGCTATTCATAATTTTTTTCATGAATGCAAATATATTCACACTAACTTTGCCAGCAACATCTCTAAAGGGGAGATGCCAAGGCTTGGAGGTCATAAAAGTAGCCCTCTGCAGAAGGGTAGAGATCATGATAAAGCAGAAAATTATTGGCTCGTCAGCCTGACATCTATAGCAGGTATTTTAATTGAGACCATAATAAAGGAGAGGCTAGTGGGTGTTGTGTAAGCAAATGGATTTCATCACACTATACAGAATGTGCTGATAGGAGAGTGGTCATGTCAGAGGAACCTGAATGAATTATTTGGGGTTAAACAAGGTGGACAATAGTCAGATAGTGGACATGTCATACCATGACTTCTTCAATACCTTTGACTCTGTCCCATAAGACAGTGGGTCATGAAGATGAGTAACCTAGAGGAGGAAATAAGAATACATGATAGGTAAGTAACTGGCTTTATGGCAGAAAATGGAAGGTTGTCCTCTGTTGGAAGCACTCAGAGGTCAGATTGATCACCAGTGAAGTGATGCAGGTATCTGTCTTGGATCTAGTCTTCTTTAACATCTTCATCTGTGATACTCACACAGAGATCCAGGGGGATACCTGCCTCTTTGCAGACAATACTATGATCTGTGGTAGAGTGAACAATGAGTAGGACATAAGAACTACCTGTAGGTCAGAATACTTTATCTGGAATGAGAGGAATGGTCAAGGGTATGGCAGCTGAAGTCCAATGCAAAGATATGCAAGATAATGCTCATGGGGTAAAAAAGCATGAAAACTGACTACAGGATGTGTGTGTGTGGGGGGGGGGGTCAGTAGCTGTGAAAAGAATGATTAAGAGAGACCTGAGGTTGATAACTCTAGACCATTTGAGAACATCAGTGCAATGTACAGTACTAGGACAGTTGGGAGGGTAAACAGGCTGCCAGGATCCACAGGAATGGGACCAGCAGCAGGAAGAGAGTGGTGAGTCTGGCCCTGTATGAATACTTACTGCATCCTCATCTGAACTACTGTGTGCAATTCTGGAACCCATGCAAGAGGAAGGATTGGGACAGGGCAGAGGAATTGCAGAGAAGGGTGGTCAAAATAATTCAGAGACAGCAGGGAAGGGCTTACATGGAGAGGTTGTAGGACCTAAATAGTATATTGTAAATTTATTAAATCAATAAATCAATAAATCAATCAATCAAAATCTTTATTTTGCCAAGTGGAACATCATTGAGACAAGCTCATTTACCAGATGGACCTGGGGCAAAATAATTGCCAACAGGGTTAAGACATAACAAGTTGAGTGAACGTACATAATAATTACATAGTAGTAATAACAACATAATAACATATAACCATCACATGTAATAAGATATTTCCACCAGAACACAGCAATAGGTTCAACTGGAGGTAATGCCATTTAAATACAATTGCATAGATACAGATATATGGACGTAAGGTAATGAGCTAAAGTTTATACAGTAAACATCATTGGAGGAGTCATAGTGAGCAGAGGTTGCAGTTCCTTTAGTGTCAAAGTGCGAAAGAAGATTGAGATGTAAGAGTCCTTTGATAAGTACTGCAGGCATGGCCTGGCAAGTGGGGTGGAAGGGGAGGGAGGGGGGTAGGTAGTGGGGAGGAAGATCAGATGAGATAGGAGAGGGTTGGACATGATGACTTAAGGAGGAATGACTGTTCTAAGGGAGAAACATGAAAGATGCCACAGGCAATGGTTGGGGTTTAAGTCCAATATCTGAAGCAAAGACAGATCACGATGTTGGGACCTTGCTTTGGACAATGATAGAAGGGAGGACTCAAATGACGCCTCAGGCAATGGTTGAGGTTTAAGTCCAGAATTTAAAGCCATAACAAATCATGATGTTAAGACCTTGACTTAAAGCAATGACAGACCTTAAAGAAGGTCCTTAGGAACAAAGATTTGAAGAGGGAGAGCGTGACAAGGGAAGCAAGCCTTAAGGTTTTCTGGATCTTATTCCAGAGCATAGGAAGAGTGAAGCTTATTGATGCTCTGCCAAAGCATGTTTTAACTTTAGAGATAGACAGAGATAAGATGGTAAGACTTCTGAGAAAATAGGCACTAGGAATGCAGGGAGTTAGGCAGCTTGTAAGGTACTGAGGCACTTTATGAGTGATTGCCTTATATGTCTATGGAATAGCATTCTTTTGCCTCCTGAAGCTAAGGGAGCTCCAGCCTGTGGAAGAATAGAGGATGCAGTGGTGCATGATATAAGAGGCATCCAAAATGAACCTAAGGGCTCTGTGGTATAGGGTATCAAGCTTGAGAGTTGTGCTAGAACTATGGCCATATAGGAAGTCCACATAGTCTAGGAGAGGTAAGACGATAGCTTGGACTAGGAGTTTTCTAGCCTCCTAGATTAGTGAGTGGTTGATCCTGAAGAAAATACTGAGCCTTGGATGCAATTTCTTGGTGAGTTCTTCAATGTGATCAATGAAGTCAATTTGTAGTCAGTCCATGAACTCCATGGCTTCTCCCAAAAGGGTGATTATATAAGGAACCTTATCAGGGTTTTATTTTGAGATGAGGGTCCAGTGAAGAGAAAATCATGGCCTTAATTTTTTGGCATTCAGCAGGAGTTTCCAATTGAGTAAATTTTTTTTTGAAGGATGTCAAAATTGTCTGGAGGTCCAAAATGGCTTGATCCAGAGTTGATCTGTTAATGTATAGCACTGTATCATCAGCAAAGAGATGAATACTAGATGACTTTAGGCCATTGTCAATTTGATTAATATAAATGGCAAAGAGAAGTGGACAAGTATGAATCCTTGGGGACACCTCTAAGGAGTATTTTTTTTGGTGATAGGTCTCATTCAGCCTTGTCCTGCTGCTCTCTGTCCACAAGATAATTTATGAACCAACTTAGGGCCAGGTTGTCTACCCCAACTTTCTTCAGAGTCACCAGGAGCAAATCGTGGTCCACCACATTGAAAGCCTTGATAAGGTCCAGAAACAAGGCACATATGTATTGTTTGTTATTAAGTGTTGACTGCCAGTCATTTATAACCTTAGCAAGGGCAGTGGAGGTACAATGCATGGGATGGAAACCAAATTGAATCAGGTTTAGTAGATTAAAACTTTCCAGATGAGATCTGAGCTGTTTATTTACAGCCTTCTCTAATAGTTTTGACAAGGCCAGGAGCAAGGAGATTGGGCGGTAATTATTTAGGTCACAGGGGTCCCTTGATTTGAATAGAGGGATGGCATAAGCCATCTTCCAGACCTTGGGGAGGGAGCCCTGATTGAGGAACAAATTGAAAAGGTGGGTAATAGGGGGAACCAAAATATAGCAGGCTAACTTTAGGAAGAAAGGCTCAACCATATTCGCACCCACACTTTTCTTAGTATCAAGTTGTAGAAGGAGATCCTCAACCTGTTTGATGGTGACCAGACAGAAGGAGAAAGAGTGGTAAGGGTCAATATATTTCTGGATCCTGGCAATCAGATGACTGACTAAGGAACTGTGGCCTGATGGCATTTGCTGGGGAGGTATCAAAATCCATCCCTGCTGTGGCAAAGTGATTGTTAAATAGGTCAAGGATCTCATTTTTATCTTTAGTGCTGGTACCACCAGTCAAAATTTTGTGGGGAAGAGTGCCAGCACTGTTATGGCCTTCTACCTCCCTTAAATGATAGGGAGGAGGAGGGAGTGTGGCTGGACACCAATTAGGGTGTGCGGAGACAGACTAGGCAGTGACTGTTTGAGCAGACTGGGTGGGCCAAGCAATAATTTTCTGCCAATAAATCACATGTTTCTATGTTCTTATGACCAAAACATCTACAGGCTAGAGCCAAGAAGGGGGAGGGGTATATGTTCAAGACAAATAAATGCCTCCTAGGTATAATTATTGTAGATGCCAAGTGGGAAAACAAGCCCAAGGGGGAACCCAATGAAGATGGCACAGAGAGATGTCAGGAAATAAATCTTCATAGAAAGAGTGTTGCAGGCATGAAACAGACTACCAAGGGATGCTGTCTGTGTGAAATCAGTGAAATATTTTCAGTAAACTCATAAGATGGATAAGGATCTTCCTGCATCCTGATTAGATGTGAAGTATTTATTTATTTATTAGATCATTGGTTTACAGACCTTTGAGTCAAAGACTGTTTTACAATGGCACCTAGTCAAGACAACAATGCATTACAGCAAACAAAACTGGACAGTACATAATACTTACATTAAAAAAGCAACCAGTGTTACAGGCATTCGCTGGTGGTACAAGCTTGGTAATAGGTAGATCACAGTAGTCATAATATAGGTACACGAGTACCATGTCAGGTAGCAACCAGAGATATTTTATTACATTAGTCAACAGATGTTGCCTGGGACCCCAGGTATATACAGCAAAAGTAGACAGGGCAGACTCAGCCTAGGATTGAGGGTAAGGGGCAGGTGGGAGATTATGTGCAGTTTCAGCAGCAAGTGCTTGTCAGATGGCTTCTGAGGGAGACCTTGAAAGAACCAATCTTAGTGGAGTCAACTATGTTGGCTGGGAGGGAACTGAACCAGGAGGGAGCCCGATAGCAAAAGGATCTCTGGGATATAGAGGTCCTTACCCTGGGGACAATAAGGGAGGTTTTGACAGTGCTGCGGGTAGAGACTGAGGGGGAGGCACGCTGCAGGGAGGTTCATGTGGTTCAGCAAAAGAAACCCATTGCTTCACACTTCTTCCAGCAACCAAAATGCAGTACAAACAAGTATCTGTGCCTTGCAAATGTTGTTGCTGTTGTTGTTTTGTTTTTTAAATATTGACAGCCATCTGGACAAAGTTAAAAATAAAACAATTGCACTGTATTTACCATTACTTTAAATCACATGTTATCTGAAGTTTTGGGCTGATGCCCACCATCATTGCCCCACTCCAGAAAACAAAGTGCTAAATGAATAACTTTCAAGCATTTAATTTACACATCTTTATTTTCTTTTGTACATCACAGAAAAGGACAAATATAACATTCCCCGAGTCAACTCTATGTCCAGCATGAGTATCCCAGCACCCACAACACTTTCATCTTGGTGGTCTGCCTTACTAGTGTTCCTGATTTATACCAATTTCATCAACACCGAAAGGGAGCAAAAGGAGAGTTAATCAAAAAAACAAACAGCACAGACAAAAAAAAAAAAAAAAGCACAGCTACATATTTTATTTATTTTTTTATTTATTTAAAGTTTTACCAGGAAGAACATACTAAGCAGAAGCTCATTTCCAGATGCATCCTGGGAGGAAAGGGAACAAGGATGGGAGTACAGAATCATAGTGAATATAGCATTTTCAGAAGAGTGAGAATACACACAATACATATGCACAACAGCACAATAAATACAGTATGAGTGAACAAAATAAGCAACAATACAATTACAGAATACAGGAAGTTTACACAAATGCTGATACACATTTTACAAAACTTAAGAATAGAGCAACAGAGGCCATCAAACTGCAAGAACCTAGTACACAGTACTAGTTACATGGTGCAATAAACAGGGTACAGAAACTGCTTTGGTGGTGGATTAATACTTGTTTAAATGCCTAAAGCTTGAATGCACCAACAGAAGACAGCAGGGTGGGGCAGCCAAGACAGTTGGGGCAAAGGATATGGAACAAGTGCAGGGGGAGTGAAAGTGTTTTTTTATGAGGTAATTGAAAACCCAGGGGGAGGGGGCAAATCAAATATGCCTTGGGAAGGAGTTCCACAGAGTTGGAAACCTGTATGAAAAGGTCGCCTGACCATCTGAGGAGGTACAATGAGGGATGATTAAAGTGAAGGGGTCAGAATTTCTGATAGAATAAGAAGGGGGAGAGGTAAAGGTGGAGAGAGAGGAGGAGAGTAAGGAAGGTAGTGAATGTGACCAGAATTTAGCCAATAGGCTGATGCAATGAATGCACCTTCTATTCTCAAGGGAGGGGAGAGACAGAGATTGGTAAATGATACAGGGGTGAGTGTGAGGGGGACAGTCAAGGGCAAAGCAGCAGAAGGAGTGGAAGAGGTGTCCAGTCTGGTTAAGGAGGAGGATGGGTCAGCAATGTATATGACATCCCAATAATCAAAGATGGGGAGAATAATTTTCTGTACAAGAGCCCAGCGAGCTGGCAGCAGAATGCAGCCCCAGTTGTGATACAGGGCACCCAGTTTAGGGTGCAATTTCTTATGTATGGCCTCAATGTGTACAGAAAAGTTGCGGTATCATCAAGCCAAACACCGAGGTATCTAAAGAAGCAACAGTCCTCAAGTATTGCCCCATCCAGGGTGTGAAAAGAAGGGAAGAAGGGGAGCCAAGAGAGTCTCTGCCTGCTGCTGAAGGTAATGGAGTTGGTTTTCTTGGCATTCAGGAGAAGATGGTTATAGTAGAACCACAGCTGAACATTTTTGAAGTCATGCTGAAGTCTGGCCACCACCTCAGTGACAGAGGGACCAGAGGCATAGAAGACAGTGTTGTCTGAATACATGTGGATTGAGGTGTGTGCTCAGGCAGTGAGTAGGTAATTTAGGAAAAGAGAAAATAACAGGGGGCCAAGGACAGATCCTTGGGGCACACCAGCAGTTATGGGAACAGTTATGTACACTGTGCTATCTAGTGCTACAATGGTGAAACACCACAAACAGTAGTTGTACACAGAAACTGAACTATATTCTGCTAAATAACAAAAGATTGCACATTTATAATTTTTATCATTTTATAGTTTTTTTTTAATATTACATTTTAAACAGCTTTTTAGGCGATCAATTTTATAAGTGCAATAAGGTACTTTGGGTGTGAATTTCTTTCCTGAATCACACCTCCAGGTTATTAAAGGTACTTTCCACTCATGCCTTATGCCTCAAATTATACCTGGGTATGTAGTTCAGGAAAAGAAACCCACATGCTGTCATATCTCATTGTCTGCAAATAAATTAATATATTCAAGAAACAGAAGCCCTAAACAAATAATATATGTTTTCTGGATAAAGTACATTATGTATCAACCCTATGTGGATAGCAACATATGCTGATAAGTAAAAATATTTAAATAATTTTTAGTATTGGTGTAATTCAACAAATGTATTTATTGATTTATTAACTGATTGACTGATTTCAAATCTGGTGGCTAGGAAAGGCACACTGAGTCAAGGCTCATTCCTAGGAGTGACCGAGGGGAGGAAGAAAGGAAGACAATTAAGCAAACAGAAGTAAGGATGCATACCACAGAAATAAAGTGCAAACAAAGGTACAGCACCATGATATAAGTGCAAATTGTTTGAAGAGATGCATAATTGAACTGGGACTTAAATGTGACCAAGAACTGCTTTCAGTATCATATAACTGTTAGTAACATACAGGTGCAGTAACATAATAGAGTGATGGAAGGGACTTAAGGTCCATCTTTCTGCTGCTTCCGTCCTATGGCAGTGACAATATTTATTGCCTGTGTAATTTATAAGCAATGCTATTGTCTTCAGATGCTTTCACAGGCATTTGCCTGAAAAGGCAAGAAAGTACAGTATAAGGAGTTACTTGAGGGGAGAGTGAAATGTTTGCAAGGCAATGGAAGGCATAAGATGAATGCATAGGAGGTTAAAACTACACCGTTCCTAATGAAATAAAGTGTACCTTTACCACAGCTTACAAAGCTTTAAAAACAGTTGTGCAAAAAACTTGTTTTTAAACATCTGGGCTCTGATATTCAAAAGTTTGCACGGGCACTAACCGATGTTTGCCCATACAAACTGGGCTTTGCACTGGAGCCCAATAGTCAAAGGGATCTGTTGTGTGAGCAAACAGGGGTAGCACCTGTGCAAACTGAATAGGTGAGGGGTATGCAAATAGTGGGGTGGGGCACAGATATCAGCACTAGATTATATTCAACAGATTTGTGCAGTGCAAGTGGATTTGTGTAGTCATTTTGCACCACACAAATCCTACAGATGACAACCTCTCTTATCCTGTGCAATCCTTAGTGTCTGCCAGAGATAAGGCAGCCAACCAGCTTGTTGGCCACAGGAGAATCATACCCTCCCCTGTGGTCCCCTGCACCCCCTCCGAGCCCCAGCTCTGACATGAAAATAAAAGTTCATGGTGCCAGTGGACCCCTCCCTCCCTCCAATCCCACCTCCATAATAGGAATCAAATCCCTGGTGTTAGTGGTCCACTCTCTCCCTCCCAATTCCAGCCCTGTAATGATAAATAAAATCCCTGGTGCACATGGTCCCCTTCCTCACTCCAGTCCTAGCACTAATGTAAAATATTTTATTCTTGATGGTAGTAGTTCCTCCCCCCAATCACCAGCCCAGAAGTAGAAACAAGCACTCCCTGGAGTCCAGTGTCCTCCCTCCCAGCAGTGTTGGGCACCCCCCACTGACCTGTGCAGTAGCCATGGTGTCGTGGGTGCATACGGTGACTGGCATAGCCCTCCTCACACCTGCTTGGCTGACTGCCGTATGATCAGACAAGGAGCGTACCTCTTATTTATAGAATAGGGCACAAACGAAAAAGGAGAACTGAGGGATCTTACTTAGAAAAGAGGGTGTGCACTTTACATGGAGTTTGAAAACAATGTTAGACCAAAACAACAAGGTCTACCAAGAGATCATGTGGTGGTCAGCACCAAATTTGTAGAACTGAAAGACCATTAGTCTAATTTCAGCAAAAAGCAAACTTTATTCAAACATGTAAAAAATGAAAACTGAAACAGCTCACTCACATAACAAGTCCAACACACCTGTTCTGGCAATGGTCTTACTCTTCTAGCTTATGAGACTCAGACACTGGTGTACTAGTTTGGAGACTGAAAAGTAACAAACCCAGAAGTTACCAGGGTTTGCATCCATCAATCCATAAGCCACTGTGTTGGACTTGTTATGTGGGTGAGCTGTTTCAATTTTGGTGCTGACCTCCACGTGGTCTCTCAGTAGATCCTGCTGTTTTGTAGGTTAGGGCACATTCTGGTCCCCATGCAAATGAGTATGCAAATGTACCCTTAAAGTCTTGCATGCCCAATTGTCTCATTTGTATGGGTACCTTTTTATATTGCAGATAGCGCTCCAGCAATATAAAGTCTTGGGGCCAACTTTGTGAGCCATGCCAGGGCAGTGTTCCCTGATTTAGCACTGTCCTAACATGGCCCTATATTCAGTCAGGTAGGATACAACTGAATATAGCATCCTGGAATACCTGGGCAGTTGCAGAGTGCAACACAAACATTTGCGCTAAGTTTTGTGCATTTCTGAATATCAGGTCACTTATGTTTTTCTATACATCAGTATATAAAAACTGCAGCATGGTGGCATATTGATATAGCAACACTGCAGATGCTAAACTCATTCAAACAAAAAATAAAGTTTATACTCTTACAGTTTCAAAATCAGTTTGTTTTAAAGAAATTATGTATCAAAAGAGCTAATATTTTAACCTTTAAATTTTTAATAAAAGCTTGGAGTCAGTTCAATTTCAATACATCATAGTTCATATATTGATACATGCATTTATAGTAGAGCTGTGTGGAATGGAAACAATCAGAATTTGAGGAATTCCAATGGAATTCTTTGAAATTCTGAGAAATTCTGCAGAATTTCATTGGCATTTTGTGAAATCTTTGTAATTTACTTATCTGGTCATATCTCAGCTGTCTGTAAACCTAGAGACTTGAAATGTGGCAGGATTCCTTGCTGATATGTGCCCTAAAGTTCTGGCAAATAGTATGACAGTAGAATATACAGGTAGTGTTTCAAAATTATAGGTGCTCAAAATCTGTCATGTTATTTTTTGTTGGAAATTTCCTGAAAATTGTTATCTGCATATAACTCAGGCACTTGTGGTGGTAGAAATCTGAAATTAGACTCATATATAAATGTTGTAATATCCCATACACCAGAAAAAAATATATAACATTTCAATGAATGCTTTAAAAATTATACTAAATAATAAAAATCTAAATGTTGGGAAAATGTTTAACTATAGCACCAACCTCTTTAAAGCTTTAGACTTAAAATTTTGCACTCAGTCTTATGTTATGCATTTCTCTAAATCCAGAAACTGTGGAACAATGTTGGTAAAAAATTTAAAATTAAATAGAAATTAATGAAAATTAAATGTTGATTAGGTTTGGCTGCTCAGAATTCATACCCTTTTCAAACCACGACTCTGAAATGTGGTACACTTACAAAATCCAGCAGTATCTGTCCAAATTCCAAATCTGGTATCATTTGGATGCATACTTTTTAAACTAGACTAAAAGTAACTGTAATTTAACATTTGGCAAAATTCTGTGGCATTTTGTGAAATGTATTAATTTGGTCATAACTCAGCCATCTATTGCACTAGACATTTTTTTGAATTTCTTAACCAGGTTAGAGCATCAGGCTTGACCCATGCACTTATGCAGAGCAAATGATAACAAAACATCCACTAGTAACCTTCAATTACAATTACAAGTATGTAAATCAAACAAATGCAGATTTAATCACTGTTTAAAAACTTGTAATTAGCAATCAACAAGTAAAAATGCAGGTTAGCTTCTCCAAAAAATGAGGAGCAGCTGTAGTAAATGCATGCAATCCAGCTCTACTTTTACAAGATCCTACATTAAGAATAACCCCCATTGGCTGACTGCAGACTAGGTTACATGTCCCTGATTAGAAGAAGATCAGAGAGAGGAGGAAAAAGGGACATTTTTTTAAAAGCCAAACAACCCAAAATTACAATATACATTGCACTGTGATAGCCAACCAAGCTGAGAGTATAAATGTCAGTGGTGGGCTTGAGAAGGAGCCAATTAAGCAAAATGGCAAATATTATTATAAACAGCAGAAATATTATGTACCTCAGTAGAACCCAGGTAAAAAAAGATTGAATTCATAATCAAAATTGAAGTAAACATGAATGCATGGCAATGGTTTTACGAGATTCAAAATGAAAAACAAATTCTCAATTCATGCAAAACTCCAATTTCTGTTTTATTACTATTTCAATAAACATATTTAATGTGATCAGAAATGGTAAGAAAATGATCTAAAATAACTTCAGAGTATTTGAACTGGGATACTTGCTCAATTAGATTATGATTGTCACACAAATCAAGTGAAGGCACTTATTTACCTTAACACTTGACCCCAAAAATCATAGATTTATTCTTCTTTACATTTAAAATTAGTACATTTTCAGAAAACCAGTTATGAACAGAGAGGAAATCAGTCTGAAGATCTTTAACCAACTTAGAATATTCCTTAGCTGAAGAAAAAAAATAAGATCATCAACTTAAACTAATGACTGACAGTTCATAATGACAGATGGAAGGGAATTAATAAACAAAGTGAACAAAGGTGGCCCTAAAATTGATCCCCGAGGAAGACTCCTATCAATTTTTTTTACACTGGACAGCACAACAGAAATGCACACAACTTAAGAATGACCCATTAAACAGCCTTCAAACCTAGTTACAACATTAAATGAAAAACCCAAAGATTTCAATTTAAGACAGAACATTTCGTGATCAATAAGGTCAAAGGCCTTGATCAGGTCTACAGACTCAGCTCCAGTAAGGAGACCATTATGCATACCATGAAGAACTGAGTCCATGAACTTGACAAAGGCAGTCCCAGCGACAAACCCCTTTCGGAAACCTTGCTGCTATGTGCAGAACATTTTATATTTCTCCAAATGATCATTCAATTGTTTGGCTACAATTTTTTCAAAAATTTGCTAATTGGATGCAGAATTGAAGTGGGATGAAAATCTTCAACACAAACAGCATGGATTTTCATGGGCACAGGTACAAGCCTAGCACGTTCGAGCTCTGGCATGATTACTTGCTGATGGGTGTTCTAATGGTGTGCCAAATATCATGATATTAGCACACATTGGGAAGGATTTTCAAAACATGGTGCAGGGCTTGTGTCCAGCCCTGCACCACAACACTTTGGTCCTGATGGTGTGATAAATCCTTCACTGGAACTGTGCCCAGTTTTACAATCTTAGGTGTAGTTGTGACTGTTTCTACAAGTTAGGACAGCCTGCACCAAATATTTTGCACAAGCTCAGTATGACAGGTCCCCAGGACTACCACAAGTTAGACCTGAAAAATGTGCTCTAATGTGTGGCAATTGCCTCATGGGATATAAAATCCTATTAGACTGTTGCAAGCCCCATGATTCATATTGTCAATGCACTGGGTCTTGTGGTGATCTAGGACATTTGGAAATTTGATCCATTGTCTCAACATCATAGGTGCTCAAAATCTGTCATTTTACTTTTTATGGACAATTTCATGAACATTTTTATCTGCATGTACACCAGGCACCTTTGAAGTTAGAAATCTGAAACTAAGTACACAGCTAAATGCAGTAATAACTCATAGCTGCATGATATTTTAACATTTTGATGAATGATTTTAAAATTATGTTAAAATAATGAAAATCCAAAACTCGGCAAAATGATTGGCTACCTACACTAAATTCCCCTTTAAAGCTTGAGAGTTAAAACTTGGGACACATGCCCATGTTTTCTGTTTCTCTAAAATCTGATACTGTGGAGAAATCTGGATAAGAAATTTTAAATTAAATGGAAATAACTGAAAATTAAATTTTGATTAAATGTTTATCCACCCATAACTTGGCTTCCATTCAGTCTTGGACTCTGAAATTTAGTACAAGTATGAAGGCTATATACCTGCCAGAATGTTGTATTATTTGGACACCTACTTTAAAAACTAGACCAAAATAATTGACATTAAAAATTTTATGAAATTCTGCAGAATTGTCACACAAATTCCATGACATTCAGCAGAATTAGAATGAAAATGTGGACAATCTCCTCCCAGTGGGCTCAATGAACAACTCACTGAATGACACTGAGTGACACAAATGGGTTGCATGGCTGAGGTAACATTTGTAGTGTGGATATGGATGAATCACCAGGCACCACCTTGAACAGTCATGATGAGCATGCATTACAAAAAGATGGGTGATCCATTAAAGTGTAAAACATTGGTTACAAGCCAATATGATTGATTGGATGCATGTTAGCCCAGAAGTAGAGCAACACAGATAAATTCATATCCTTTTAAGAAACAGGGTTGTGAACTAAGAGTCATCTCTTCAGCTTTATGCCAATGAAAAGCTGTAGTTTATATTCTTCTGCATTATAGCACCTTGCCACCTCACTTGTGTTTCTCTGTGGGTTAAAAAAAAAAACATGGAACTAAAGCACTGCTTTTATTTGTGCATAACAGGCTTGCTGGGCTTTCTTGTTTTCCCACACCAATGTCAAAAGTCTTTCACCAGGCAATGGATGCAAGTTATGAGCCTAAACTCAGGCTACAAAAATGTATTACAGACTTCTGCCTCCTTACCAGCTCAATGACTCCAAACCCAACACCTAATCCAGCAACAAAACGCCACCGAGCTCAACAACTTGTGAGTTTGTCTCAGGAAAATATAAAGAAAGAAATTTAAAAAAAACTCACATAAATGTAATAAACTGGTGCTAGTGGACATGTTGGATGGAGGGTTGATTACCAAAACAGGGATTGGCTTTTAACAGGGTGGGGGTGGAATCTGGGAGCTAGCTAGTGATCAGACTTGGGTGGAGCGGGTCCTTTTTATAATTAGGTTGCCATAGTAATAAATCAATATATGTTCTCTGAGGGTCTGGAGAGGGAGGTTATGGTTAGAGGGAGTGGGGGTTGATTAATGGTATCAGTTTGGGGATACAGGTGTACTTGATGGGAGAGGGTGTTGAAGGTTTATGTTTATATATTGGACATGGCATGGGTGAGCGTGAGACAGTAGCAATATCTCCATGAGCTGCCATTGAATTCTTGATATATCACGAGTGGCAAAGTCACGAGTGGGATATCTAGAGTTCGATGACAGCAAGTGGAGATATTTCTACTATTTCATTCTCACCCTTGTCATGTTCAATTTGTACAAGTGTGGGTCTCTCTTTTTTTGTTTTAAATTTATCCGTATTTGTTTGTTGCAAAAAAAAGTGAAAACAATTACAATTTCTACTGTTTTTGATAATTATGAAAAAAAAACTAAAATGTTTCTCTAAATGAACACCACTCATTTTGCAGATATTTTTGTGCTGAACCAAATTTGTGCTTACAGCACCATGCTATAATTTTTGTTATAAAGTTATTTGTGTTTGTTTGTTGAAAAATGTAAAGCAAATTTGAATTTTCTGCTGTTTTTTGCCAATTATAAAAAGGTATCTATAAATGAGACACTACTCATGTTGTAGATATTTTTGTGCTGAACACATTTTGTGCTCGCAGTACCATGCTATCATTTTTGGTTTTAAAGTTATTCATATTTGTTAATCAAAAAAGTGAAAAATAATTTTCTGCAGTTTTCTTTGCTAATTAAAAAAAATAAATAAAAGGTAGCTATAAATGAAAAATCACTCATTTTGTAGATATTTTTGTGCAGAACAACTTTTGTGCTCAAAGTACCATGCTATCATTTTTGTGTTTGCTTGCATGCATATGCAAGAAACACATTGCGTCAGCTTCCTTCAGTAGTGGGTTGTAGAGGCGCGGCAGTGTTGTGGAGAATGGCAGTAGTCCATTTTGGGGCTGGCCTCTGCCATGCCAATAGAGGAACATGCTGTTGATGACAGCAGTTAGTGAGCATGGCACTATGCCCAAAGAAATTGACCACTGCAATCAGGGAATGCCTCATTGCTGAACAATCAGCTGTGTTTGTGGGGTGGTCCCTGACTGCAGCAGCCAATTACAGCTGCATTGTCTGGTGTCCCCTTTCCATAAACATGGTGATGGCTTCTCCGTTGGCCTATCACAGTCCCCACAAAGCTGACAGACAGTCACCACCCACCTCTCCGAGTCCCTGTTAAAACTGACAGTGGTGCCCAATCCACCTGTTGGCATGCTTCTCCCCTGTTCATTTGCTGATGGGATAGCCCAATCCACATCATCATGATGTGCGCCCCCATTTGTTTTGTGCTGAGAGGTTGTTAAACCCCCCTCAGCTCATGCACACTCCCCACCAAGCACACTGTATGGACGACTGGGGTGCCCAGTGCCCATCGGCTCCAGTCCCCCCCAACAAACACCCAGGTAGCACACTGGGATCCTACCCCAGCATGCTCATGTGCTCACCCCAGCACACTGTATGGCCAATGGGGGTGTCTAATCCCCCATTGCCTCCACTCCCCCCAACAAACATCCAGGTGGTACACTGGGAGCCCACCCCTGCAGCCAAAAGTCCTGCAGTGTCTTTTTTTTAATTCCTTTAAAAAAAGAAAAGAAAACGCTCCCTCATTGAATCTCTTACCCCCCTCCTCCAACCTGCATCCACCCTCTGTGCAATCCTCCTCACCACACCCCCCTCACTCCATACTTACCTCCAGAGCCTGGCGTGATGATCTTTGGTGGACAGGGAACACGTCTGCACTCTTGAAAGCCAACCACAAACTGAAAAAATGCCGGTAAGCTGTATAATGGCATAAATGTTTTTTTTCCAACTTATGTGGATATCTCGGCCATTTTTTTGACTTTTGGCACTAGTTTTTCACATGGGCTTCTTGCGACCCCTTCTCATGAATTCAATCACTGTCATGGCGTTATTCAGTCCTGAAAGGTGATTTCATGGTCACAGCGTGGAATCACCTTTCTGGACCTATTAACCAAACAACAATGTCACTGTTTATGAGGTGGGCTCTCAAAAACCCTATGTTGCAAATTTGGTAAAAAAATTCCAAAAAATGACTGTTATGCGTGTGCATTGTGCAGTTTCCAATCACTCTCGTAAGTTTGTGAATTAATAATATTTTCACTCTAGATTTTCAACATTGGCATTTTTTCGTACCTCCATACAGCTGTCATTTTTCACATCTTGCCCAAAATGTGTGTTTGCACATCTGGCGCAGAATAGCGTGGTTGCTGTGGGAAATCAGTGTTCAGGATAGATTAAGAAAATCACAGAGACACTGTTCATGAGTAGAGGTCCTAAAATGCCTATGCTGAAAATTTGGTGACAACAGTCCATAAAATGACTATGTTACAAGCGTGCATTGTGCAGTTTCCACACACACTCGTAATTTTAAAAATGTGAATATTTCCACTCAAAATTTTAAACCTTGCCCGTTTTGCACACCTCCTTATGAACAGTACAGCTGTCATTTTGTTCATCTTGCCTGAATGTGTGTTTGCACATCTGGGGCACAAAGGTGCTGTCACTGTGCGAAATCAATGTCCAGGATAGATTAAGTAAATTAGTGTTCATGAGCAGAGGTCACAAAATGCATATGTTAAAAATTTGGTGAAATAATTCACTAAATGACTGCGTTATAAGCATGCATTGCACAGTTTCCACGTACTCTTGGAAGTTTGAGCATTTTTAATATTTTCACTCCAGATTTTCAACATCTTCACACCTCCCTATGAATGGTACAGCTGTCATTCTTCACATCCTGCCCAATCTGTGTTTTCACACATCTGGCACAGAATGGCACAGTCGCTGTGGGAAATCAAAGTTCAGGACACATTAACAAAATCACAGTGCCACTGTTCATGAGCCGAGGTCCCAAATGCTTTCATGAGGTGGAGGTCACAAAAAGGCCACGTTGAAAATTTGTAGAACAAATACCAACAAATGCCCGGAGCATTAGGGTTACTATCTTCTTAGTTTTCCATTAGCAGGTTATACTGCTCTACAACTAGAGGGCATATTGAAACAGTTCAGTAACCTAAACTGTTTAAAACAAGTAAGATTTTATTCATCCAACCCCTTTTACTTCTAAGACTTAGTGCTTTCTCTGACAATTAAATCTTATCAACCATATAATTAACATGGCCATCAAGTACTTTGTAACTCTTCTACTTACTATAATCCTTTTTAACCCCTGTTTGATCCAAGTCCCCTCTAGACCTAAAAAAACTTCTCTGGGCTGTATTCTAGCTATCAGTCCTAGGCCCCCTTTGTTTCAAACATCCTCTCCTTACCTCTTTGAAACCTTCTCACTTATTATTCCCCACAAACTCACTTACCACTTAGCCTACTCCCTTTCTAAACCTTTAGTTTGCAAAACTCCTCTTCTTACTCTTTCCACCCACTGTAAGCTGTGGCACTTCCTCTGCCTCGCACTACTTCTATCTGGGGACATTGAGCAAAATTCTGGACCTATTACAACTAACCAGTCACCAAATAATGCTACTTGGTTAGACTCAAAGGGACTACGGATCGCGCACATGAATATTAGGAGCCTCCTTCGCAATCTATCGGAACTTGAGGCATGGGTTGCACAGAACCTCCCTGACATCCTATGCCTATCAAAACCTGGTTAAAGCCCTCTATTGCTGACCATCTGTGTGCATTACCCAACTACAATCTTATTAGGCAAGATTGAGCCGCCTCTAAGCGTGGGGGTAGGGTTGCTATCTACTTTAAACAACACCTGGTGATAACCCAAAATGTTCTTCCTACCCTATCTCTCTGTGAAATGCTACATGCTACGCTTCTACTAGGCTCAAAGAAGTTGCATTTAATCTGTGCCTATAAACCCCCTGTGGGAGGGATAAAAGGCCTTGAAGAGCTTCTCCAACTAACTGATATTACCGCTGGTCATAACGAAGTCCTAGTATTGGGTGACCTGAACCTAAACTGGGCAAGTAATGTGGTTCAAGCCCTCCATACCTTAGTGCATAGTCACAATTTTCATCAGTTGATCTCTGACCCCACTAGGGTTAGGGCTCCCTCCTAGTCTAGTACGCTTATCAATTGGATCCTTACAAATCGCCCTGATAACATTAGCTGCTCAGGTACATTACCAGATGTAATTAGTGATCACTCCCCGATCTACTGCACGTGGAGCTCAAATAAAAAACCTTCTCCACCCCCAAGACTTGTAACATTTCGTAACCTTGCCAATTTTAACCCTACTTGCTTTATGAATTACCTCTCCATGATTGACTGGTATTCCATTCATAATGCATCAGATGTCCAATCTGCCCATGATAGCTTACTCACAAAATTCAGTAGGCTCCAAGACTTCCATGCTCCATGAATCACTAGGCGCTTTCGAGGTATTCAGACGAAGTGGCTAACAAAAGACCTACTAACCCAGATTAGGGCCAGAGATAAAGCCTGGCATCTTTTTAAGTCCACAAGGTTGGAATCTGATTATTGCCATTATCGCTCTCTGAGGAATACCTGCAAAAGAAACATCCGACTATCTAAAAGTACCTTCTGCAGGAACCTGCTAATTAACACCTCTGGTGATGCCAAGAAATTCTGGACTACCATAAAACTCTCTTGGGCTCTAATCAAAGTCCCATACAAATAGCATGTTACTTAATGGTATACACTGCAATAACCAGCTTACTATAATAGCGCCTTTAATCACCATTTCTCAGATTTATCAAGCTATCAGTCCTCCTTCCAAAACTCTAACACTGCTCAGTCCCTTGTAAACCAAACCATCACCCCTAAACCCCCTTTAGGTTCCAGATCATTCAAATAAAGAAGTTGAAAACTGCTTCTCCATCCGTGAAAACAATAGTCCTGGGTCTGACAGTCTTGAACCTAGGCTTTGAAAGTAGCCGCCCCTTTCATAGCCTCCCCATTGACCAAAATCTTTAATCTGTCCTTATGCCATGGTATAGTCCCAACTATATGGAAAGTTGCTAAAATTACTCCTATTCCAAAGAAAGGAGACCTAAAGGAAATTAAGGACTACTGTCCCATCGCTATACTCTCTATCTTAAGCAAAATCTTGGAAAAACTAGTCGCCACTCAAACGATAGAATGCCTCCAAAAATTTAACCTCCTTTCTAGCTCCCAACACAGCTTCTGTAAAGGTCATAGTACCACCTCCGCCCTGCTTAAGTTGACTAATGACATTTACTCTTCTATGGACTTAGGCCTCCTGACTGAAGCAGTTTTCATCAACCTAACCAAAGCTTTTGATCTGGTAAACCACTCACTCCTTCTGTCAAAACTTCGGTCTTTTGGTTTCTCCCTAGATTCCATTACCTGGTTTAAAAGCTACCTGACTGACAGGCAACAGGCTGTGGTCTTTAACTCTGCAACCTCAGATCCTGCACCTATCAAAGTTGGAGTACCCCAGGGCTCCATTCTTGGTCCTCTACTCTTCACAATCTTCATTGATGACATCCCCACAACTGCACTGAATTGCTCTTCTTTGCTCTATGCGGATGATCTGGTTATCTACCACTGTGCAAAAACTGCAGCCTCCCTACACCATCCACTTGCATTGGATTTCGCTAGTATCCAAACCTGGCTTACTGATAACAAACTAGTCCTTAACTCTAGCAAATCTTATTGTATGCTGTTTGGCTCTCAAGCCAGACTCAAAGCTAATCCAAATCCCCTCATCATCTCCTGTGCGGACAGCTCTCCTCTACCCTCTACCAAATCCTTCAAATATCTTTGTGTCACCCTGGATGAATCTCTTGACCTTGACCTTCATATCTCTACTATCTGTAAGTCGGTAAATGCTAAGCTAGGAAGTGCCTATCGTACCAGTTATGCACTTACCCCTCAAGCCAGACTAGCTGTGGCTCAAGGTTTCCTTCTACCGACACTAGCATATGGCTCATCAATCTTCCTATCCGCATCTAAAACCTCCCTTCATAAATGGGACACCACTTATAATAGCATCTGTCACTACGCCGCTGCCTCACCACATTTCAAGCACCACTGCCACCTCTATCGAGACTTAAAATGGCTTAGCCCTTCCGCCTATCTTCTTCTGACTTTTGGATCACTAATTGACTCAGTCACCAGAGCAGGTCTCCCCCATCCCTTTCTTCTGCACTGGAACTACAACCTCCCACCCACGAATTACGTTCTAATGAAAAAGCCCTTCTGCGTGTTCCAAGATGTAGAACTAATATGGGCACTCATGCATTTTCCTATACTGGTCCAAAATATTGGAACTCTATACCCCTCTCTATCCGTCAAACAAACTGCCACGCTGTCTTTAAGAAACTACATTGGGAACACCTTCACACCTTACATCCCTGCACCTGTTTTAACCTTCCTTGAACCCTCACTCTTTCTTGCCCTCTCCCCATTTCCATCCTATCTACCTCCTTTTTACTCTCCCTCCTCTCACAACCTACACCTGTCTAGCTCTTTCATCCTCTTTTTCCTTCCTCTCTCCTCCCTCTCTACTTTTCATGGCACTTATTGTACTGTAACTTAACACCTTCCATGTTGTACTTTCTTTTGCCACTTATCCTGCTTTCTTCCCTGTATTCACAATATCCTAACCTTCAGTATTCAGAATGTCAATGTACTTATTACATGCTGTTTTTATCCTGTTTTGTACTGCCTCCATGTGCTGCGTCACATGTTTATTGTTTGTCTGTAAAATGTTTTCTCCCGGGTTGTGCCTGAAAATAGGCATTGTTTTGCCTAGTGCACTTACCCGGTCACCAAAAGCAAAATAAAATTAATAAATAAATAACCCTAATGTCCTACCCTGTGCAGACTGACAGGCATCAGTGGTGTGCCTTTGGATTGCCAGCTGTAATGATCACTCCATTTCATCCCCACCCCCCACCCTGAAGCCAGTGACAGGCATCGAGGTGTGCCTTGGACACTTCGGCCCCAGACTTCACCCCATTCTCCTATACTGGACCCATTTTAGCATATGTTATTATGAAATGGGGGTGACTGTGAAGCCGAAAACCCCAAGACACACCTCAGCACTTGCCTGTGTCTACAGGATAGGGTGAGGTGAAATGCCATGAGCATTATGGGCGAGGACCCAAAGGCATACCCCAGTGCCTGTCCATCTCTGCAGGGTGGAGGTGGGGTTGGCATGAGTCCAATACTTCACTGACATTCCTACTCTGCATCTGTCTAACTCCTGCATGCCCAATGCTAATATCAAGCAAACATTCGGCATTCACAAATGCTTGTTCATTTTAAAGTTACTTGCATTTGAATATGGTTGGTACTGCTACTAGTGATGTACAGAATTTTCAAAATTCCACAGCAGTTTCACCAAATTTTGCCAGAAACAGAATGGCAGATTTCTGTGGAATTTTATTCCGTGGAGCTCGGTATTTTCCACAGAAACAGTTACTGAATGATTTTCCACAGAAAAATGCTGTTCTGTGAAATAATATTCCACAGATCACAGCAGACAGAATTCTGCAGAAGAACTAGAAAAATTCTAGCAGAAATTTCACCAGTGGAATGGTTATTCTGCACTAATTCAGCAGGCAGAATTCCTCATTCCACAAAGCATTAACTTCTACTAAGGCTGAACATTCTAAATGAGTTCCAAACCTTTGTGTCGTATTCAGCATGAAGATATCATTACGATCTTACTAGTGGCCCATGAGATAGTTGTGATATTTATTTATTTATTTATTTAAAAGTTTCATCAGGAAAGACATACTGAACTAACTAGAGCTCATTTCCAGATATGTCCTGGGGGAAGGGAAAGGGCAGTACACTTGAAAATACTGAACTCAACTCAACTCAACCAATATTTTATTTCTAAAAAGTGCAAATCAAATCAATATGTAAGCGCTTGTTCAAAACAAAGCAAAAATTCAACAGTTAAACCCATAAATAACAGTTAAAACATAAGTGTCACAGTATTCAATGATCTCCAGTTCATACACCCTCCAGGAAGGTGAGCTTAAATGGATGCATTTTTTCAGGCAGATTTAAAGGTCTCCACAGTAAGGCACTCCCTTATCTGATGAGGTAGACAGTTCCACAGGGTAGGGGCTGCAAATACAAATGCCCTAGCACCAGAAGTCTCTAGCAATCCCTCTTCAGTGGTGCACAGTGGGCAGAGGAGGTGGAAAGGGCACAGAAGTTCTTGCAGGTAGTGCAGTCCTTTTCTGCGTAGGGCTCTATAGGTCAGCAAACTGATCATGAAGGTGACCTGCCACTGAACTGGTAGCCAGTGCAGTCTGCAGAGCACAGGTATGACATGGCAAGATTGAGATAAGCCAATCAACAGCCTGGCTGACACATTCTGCATCAATAGCAAGTGGAGGATATCAACTCCTGGGAACCTTAAGTACAGAGAGTTGTAATAGTCAAGGCAGGAGATCACAAAAGCATGTACCATTGTTGGAAGGTCATCAGGTGGGACCAGGGTTTAATCCTAGTGATAGTCCTCTGATGGCAAAATGAGGATTTGACTATGGCCGACACCTGAGATTTAAGGGCCAGACCGTAAAATTAACACACCTTCGTAGGGTTCGCTGGGCTAGTAGCGTTTACCTGCTCCTTAATTTTTTTGCTGGATAAACTCCAAATAGTAAGAATCTGCAGTGACTGTAGTGGAATACCAGGAATATGAAGAAACTGAATCTTTCGATTTTTGGGATTATTTGGACTTTTGCTGTGTGGGGCCTGAGATTAGTATTACCATCTCCTGTGTTCTTTGTTGGGGGCTTATAAAGTTTGGCAGATTTAGACCTGTGCTGTTTGTTCTATTGTGATCATTTGGATCTAAGCGTGTCTGGATTTAAACAATGTGAACCTATTTTATGACTTTTTTGTAGGACGATTTCTTTGTCCCTGGTGGTGAGAGGACCAGGGTGTCTAAATTTATTTTATTTGCATTATATTTTGAGTTTTTTGTTTATTTTGTTTCTTGTTTGATTTGTTTTGTTTATCTTGCAGTGAGAGTGCTAAGATATGTTTTCCCTTCTCTCTACCTGGCTGTGAGAGAGCTAAGGGGGTCATTTTTGTTGTAGGGGTGGTGAGAGTACCCTTACATTATATTTGTTTATATTTATTTTTATTTATTTTTATTTGTTTAGTTTTGTTTATTATTTTCTTTTTCCTCTTTTTTATTTTATTTGTGTTTTATTTTGTATGGGATTTTAGATTAGTTTAGTTTTGATTGCATTTGGAGTATATTGTTTAGTTTAAGCAGTGACATGTGCTGGCCTTCAGGCTCCACGGTGGTGTGCTATTCATCCTCCTCTCTTCACACCTTCCACCCTTTTTATACTCCTCCCCTACAATTTGAGACTTAACAGCACTGTAGAGAGCGGGGGATTGTTCGTAGGAGAGTGAGGAGGGCAAGGGTGTGTGAACAGGAGAGGATGAAAGAGCGGGGCCACCGTATTGGGGTTACTAAGTCCAGAAGGTGCCCTGGGGTGAAATGGAATCCAGACCGGGGTCTCCCATGCCTGGTGCCCATACCCAAGGGCACTACTGAATTTGATGGGCAGATAGGCCAGACAGCCTCCAAGGTTTGTCCAGCTCTGGTGGTGTTATGCAATGCCAGGTCTGTTAGGAATAAGACCTCCATTATTGCTGATCTTGTTAGTTCAGCTGACCTGGCTTGCATCACCGAGACCTGGCTGGATGAAAATTCAGGACCCATATTGGAGGCCATGACTCCGGCTGGGTACTCAGTGATACACCACCCGAGATTGGACCACAGGGAAGGGGGGGTTGCACTCTGTTTTAAGACTGAATTGGGCCTCATGAATGTAGTAGTAGGTGAGGCTGAATGCTTTGAGTGCACAGTTGTAGCAGGTGTAGGCGTTCGAATCATTCTCATCTACCATCCAACCGGAGATGGGAAACGCTTCTTACAGGAAGTAGCAGACTTCCTCGTCGATATGTCGTTTGAGTTGCCCAGATTGATGGTTCTGGATGACTTTAATGCCTGGGTTGATGATGAACTCTCACAATTTGGTAATCACTTCCTCCGATTTATGTCTTCTTTGGGCCTTACACAGGTAGTTTCCACTGCTACACATAAATCTGGGCACTCTATGTACTTAGTCTTCCTCTTAGGGATTGATTCATCCAATGTGGGAGTGGAACTTGGTCTGACCACTACACCATTAGGTTCAATTTTTTTCACCACCCTGAGAAGGCCTTCCCCTGTGGAGATGGTCAGGTACCACCCATTACGGAATATTACTTCCCAGGGCCTTGCAGCGGTCCTTGACCTCTCATTCCCCTTGTTGGCTAGCAGTAATCCAGAGGCACTGGTGTCAGCCTATAATATGGCCATTACGGTGGCCCTGGATCTTATTGCTCCTGTTCGTGAGTGCCCCCTATCCCTTCACCCCAGGTCCCCTTGGTTTGATGGGACACTGAGGGAGTTGCAGAGACAGTGGTGAATGTTAGGGTGCAAGTCTGCCCTTGATGCCGACCTCCTTAGATTGATGGAACATTATTCTATCTATCAATCTGCAATCACCCATAAGAAGGCAGAATTCCTGTCCAGGGAGATTGCAGTTGCACAGAATCGACTGGCTCAGTTGTTTCAGACTGTAGACAGACTGTGCAACCCAGCCTGTCTGCAAGTTTGAAAAACTTTTTCGCAATTAGAGTGTGAGGAGCTCGCTCATTTCTTTGCAACTACGGTGGCTGACATCAGGGCGGACTTGCGTCCTGCAATCTCTAAGGGTGATGTTGTGGAACAGTGCATGTTCACAATACCTCAATTCTCTTGGATTTCCTTTTGCCAACCTGAGTTCATAGATATTATGAGGATCATCCATAGTGTACGGCCCACAAGCTGTGGTTTGGACCCTGGACCAACTCCCCTAATTTTGGGTTATTCTGAGATCATCGGTCCAGTCCTGGTGCAAACAGTCTGGTGCTCCTTAAATCAGGTGAGTTTCCTAACTCCCCAAAAGAGGCGGTGGTGACACCCCTCTTGAGGAAAGCTACTTTGGACCCAGACTGTTTCTCAAACTACAGACCTATCTCTATCCTTCCCTTTATTGGGAAGGTTATTGAGAAGGAAGTGGCAGCCCAATTGGAAGACCATTTAACCATCCATAATGTCAATGAATCCTTCCAATCTGGTTTTCATAAAAGACACAGCACCGAGAGTGTACTGGTTTGGGCACTTAATGATCTTCTTAGGGCGAGGGATCAGAAGAGACATTCCATTCTAGTTCTCCTTGATCTCTCATCAGCTTTTGACACTGTGGATCACCTGGTGTTGTTAGCATGCCTAAGGCTAATTTGTGGAATGTCGGGAACTGTCTTAAAATTATTCATTTCATTCTTCACGGGGAGATCACAAAGAGTTGTGTTGGGGGCTTATTCCTCCAGACCAACTTCTTTGTTGTGCAGGGTGCCTCAGGGTTCAGTGCTGTCACCCATGTTATTCGCAGTGTATATGCTGCCCCTCAGAGACATTATAAGACGGTACGGGCTGAGGTTTCACTGCTACGCAGATGATACCCAGCTGTACTTGTCTTTTGCACCTGACCAGGATGGAGTTCTCTCGGTGTTTAATAACTGTCTGGAAGAAATCCAAGGTTGGATAGATTCTAGTTGGTTAAAGTTGAACTCAGAGAAGACAGAGGTGTTGGCGGTGGACCCGGGTGGTCAGATAGAGAGGTTGCATGATGACACTCCCTCTGGAATTTTTCTTGGCAGCATGTCACTTCTGACCTCTGAACGGGTGTGCAACCTTGGGATTGTCCTAGATGACAGGCTGACCCTTCAATCTCAAGTGTCGGCTGTTGTCAGGACTTCCTTTTACCATCTTAGGAATATTGCCAGGGTGCATCACCTTGTCTGTCTGACTCTTTGCCAACATTGGTCCACTCCTTTGTGTCTTCGCGCTTGGACTACTGCAACCCCCTTTACTTTGGGCTTTCTGGGGTTGAAATATATTGCCTACAGCTGGTGCAGAATGCTGCAGCCTGGGTTTTGACTGGGACAAGGAGATCCAGTCATATTATCCCAGTACTGTGCAAACTGCACTGACTTCCTATACGGTGGCGGATCACCTTTAAAGTCATTTTATTGACTTTCAAAGCCCTTCACACTCAGGGTCCGACCTATCTGAAAGAACTTCTGGTGCCTTACTGCCCTGGCCGATCACTCCGCTCGGCCAATGAGGGGTTGTTAGAGATTCCAAGAGTGTGTTTAAAATCTTCTGGCAGTAGAGCATTTTCTTATGCTGCACCCACTCTTTGGAATTCTCAACCATGCTGGTTAAGGGAGTGCACCTCCGTGGAGGTATTTAGGAACAATGTTAAAACCTACCTGTGGCAAATGGCCTTCTTGGAGGATTAATGTAATCTGAATGTAAACAATGTGTTTTGATTTTATGGGATATTTTATTGTTTGATTTTAATATGTGATGTTGTTATGAAATCATTTTATTTATATGTTTTATTAATTGGTATTGTATGTTGTGGTTTTGATATGTTCAGCACCTTGATATACTGAAAGGCGCTTTAAAAAAATTATTATTATTATTATTATTATAGATTGCGGACCCTGTCAGAGGTCGATAGCTGATTGCCCCCAAGCCAAAGCCCTGAAGGTTGCCCAGTCAACAACCCCTCAGCCTGATGACCCGATTCCACAGCCAACACCTCAGTCTTGTCAGGGTTTAACCTCAGCCAGTTTACACTGACCTAGTCCTGAATCTCAGCAAAGCAGTTGTTAAATACCAAGACAGTGTCATCCTGGTTGGGCACAAAGGACATGTAGAAATGAGTATCATCTGCATAGCAGTAAAAACTCAACCCATACTGCCTCACAATTTCTCACAACAGCATCGTATATATCACGAACAACATGGGTGATAACACTGAGCCTTGCCGGACCCCACATGGCAGAGAGACCGAGTCTGAGGAAAAATTCCCAGACACCACTCTCTGTGACCTGCCCATAAGGAAAGAATGGAACCATTTGAAGCCCATTCTCAGCAGTCCACAGCTGAACCACAGGTGCTGTAGTAACACACCATGATCCATGGTATCAAATGCTGCAGAGAGATCAAGGAGATCAAGGAGAATCAAGATGGAACGAGTCCTTCAATCTCTCACTATTAGGAGATCATTGAGCACCCAAACCAGGGCTGTCTCTGTTCTACGCCTCTTCCAAAATCCCCCCTGGAGAATATTGTAGATGTCATGGATGGTAAGATGGACCTTCAGATGCAGCACGACAGCCTTGTCAATAACCTTACCCACAAAAGGAAGGTTAGAAACAGCCCTATAGTTAGCTAGACAGTCAGGGTCAAGAGAGGATTTCTTAAGGAGGGGTATTACTACCGCCTCCTTCAGGGTGCCTGAAAACACATCTTTCTGTAATGAAGCCCCAACTATCTCTGCTAGGACCGGGCTGATAACTTCACCACACCCCTCAAGGAGGTGAGTTGGGCCTGGATTCAAACTACAACAGTTTGTCTGCAAACTCTGGATGATCATCACAACCTCCATGACCACCAGCCAGTCAAAGTCAGACCAGACAAAACAAGGCACAGCAACCTCCCACCGACTAACGCAACTCTCATTGGAATGAGATGCACAGATTTCAGACCTGATGTCAGCAACCTTACCCACAAAGAATCAAGCAAACTTGTCATGTTTCTCTTGTGACAATGTTCTCCGAGACTGGAGGCAGGCTGGTTTACACAGTCTGTCCACAGTCTAAAAGAGCTGAGCTGGTCAAATCTATGCAGCAACAATGTCCCTGGGCAGGAACTATGTCTTCTTATGGGAGATAACCGATTGATACTCCTTATAATGAGTCCTCAATCTAAGCCTGTGGGCATCAAGGCCAGATTTCTGCCAGTTTCATTTCAGCCTTCGTCCATCTTACCTCAGCTCTCTCAAGGTCCCATCAAACCATGAGGACTGAGGGTGAAGGGTGAGTGGGTGAAACCAGTCAGGAGACAATGGAATCCAGAGCCTCCACTACATCCCTATTATAGACCTGTACTAGATTCTCAGGATCTGTGCTTACACTTGGCACACCAGAAAGGTTCAGCACTGCCACAGGACCATCTGGGGCCAAACCTCTCAAAGGGCGGTACCAAACCATCTCCACAGAGGCAGACCAATTGGGTTGAGCTCAGAAATTGAACCTTATAGTGTCATGGTCAGACCAACCAACTGGCTCCACCACCAAGTCGGAGGTCTCCATCCCCAGCAGGAAGACCAGGTCCAATGAGTGACCATGAATATGGGTCACAGAGATAATGACCTGTGTGAAGCTCAACAAATTCATCAGTTGGAGGAAGTCCTGACCAAATTGTGAGAGTTCATTGCCAACCCAGGCATTGAAATCCCCCAGCACCATCCATCTGGGGGACTCCAACACCATATCGACGATGAAGTCTGTGACTTTCTGCAGGAACAGCTTCTCATCCCCAGGTGGATGATAGACAAGAAGAATCCTGCATTCCACACCTGAACCAGTGATACACTCAAAAGATCTAGACTCACCCACTGGCACCTCTACAAGGGCCAATTCCATTCTAAAACAGATGGATACACACCCACCAGTATGATCCATCCTCAAGCGGTTTGTCACTGAGAACTCAGCTGGGTCAGCACTTTCATCCAGCCAGTTCTCGGTGATGCAAGACAGGTCTGATGACTCAACAAGATCAGCAATCACTGCTGTCTTGCTTTTAATGGACCTGGCATTGCATAACACCACCCAAGAAGGATGGGCGACCAAGGTTGGCTGCACTACCTTCCCAACCACAGTGGAGCCCTTGGATATGGGGAACAGACAGGTAAGACTCCTCTCTGGAACCCATTTCACCCCAGGGCAACCCCTGGACCTAACCACACCAATCCATCCACCCAACTCCACTGTCCCTCAAAGTCCACAACCCCTAGCCCTATGCCTCTTTCTAGCAATTCCCAAAGCCCAGCAGTGTCCATATACCCACCGGGCAAAGGGGGCAATCCAAAGGCCAGAGGCTGCAGAGCTTGAAGGGGGAGTAGCACCTGTCCGGGAGAACTCTTGGCTAACACATTCCAGAATGGATCACAAACAACAGCCAGGCTTAATATACAAAAAGAAATAACAACTGAACCAAACCACTCATACATACAATAACACAAAATATTTCCCAAGCCCTAAACCCCAAATTACAATCCCCTGTTAAACAATACAACATCCCACAATGCACAGGTCCATAGAAGATCAGAAAAGACTAAGCATGCCACGCTTTCAAAACTGTGTCTTCAGACACAATGGGACTCTCACTCCCACTAGGTCCTCAAAATTAAGTCCAAAGGCGGAGCTCTCACCACAGCAGTCACCAGTTTAAAAATGAGAAAAAATGCAAAGAGTTGGAAACAACATGTTACAACTGTAAACAGCAGAGGAATAATTAAGAAAGCAACTATGTACAGAAAATTGTGTACATGGATTTAACCCATGCAAATGAATACATACATAACCAAACAGTGTGAGAACTCGAAAATCATGTACTACTGCATTGAAAATTATAGCTGCAAGCCAAACATGTGTCCTCATTGGCTAGTAGTAGAACAATATATGTTACAAAGAGGGAAGTGGAAGAGAGGGAGAAAGCAGGCTTGAGAGGGAACAAAGAAACAAAGTTATAGTCAAGGACTAAGAGAGGTGGGTTTGGTGTGAGGAGAGAGGGAGAGAGAGAGACAGATGAGTGGAAGGGTTAGGAATAAGGAAAGGTTTATGAGAAGAGGTGGAATAGGAAAGAAGAGAACAAGGGAGTGGAGTAGGAAAGCGTAGGCAGAGAGGAGGGCAGTAGTGTGAGATAGTAGAGGGAATGAGATGGGATTGTGAGAGGAGGGGGAGGAGGAACAGGGTAAGGGGTGGTATAGAGAAAGGAAGGAGGGTAAGAGATCGGAGGGGATAGACTGGATATAGGGAAGAAATTAGGTGAAATTACAGGTTACAGTTGCAGGTGCGGGAGGAGAGGCTATGCAGGAGGGAGGATGAAAGTAGGGAGAGGTGGCTGAATGAATTCAGAGAGGGAGGGAGGGAGTTACAGAGCTTAGGGAAGTGGTAGAACAAGGCAGACTTGCCAGCAGTGAAGGATCATGGGGGAGTGCAAGGGTGCAGGAGTGGGAGCTGCAGAGGGCATAGGAGTTGGGGTGAGGCAGGGAGAGGATAGAGGACAGGTAGAAAGGAAGGAAGCCAAATCAATACTTGGCAATAAATGTGGAGCAGTGTGCCATATACCTAGTTTCAAGGGAGGGAAAGGAGAGGACCATATAAAAAGCACAGCAATGAGTATGTGTAGGACTGTCTAAAGCAAAGTGACAGAATGAGTTAAAGAGCTATAGACTATGTCACCAAAGTCGAATATAGGGAGGATCATTTTCTGTATGACAGCTCTATGGGCCAGGAGCAGGATGCAGCTGAGGTGGCAGTACAATGTTCCCTATTTAGGGTGGAGTTTTTTACATATGGCATTAACATGTTCAGACAAGTCAGGATGTGTTGTCAAGCCAGACCCCGAGGTACTGGAAGGATAGTACATTCTCAATGGTGGACCCATCTAGGGTGTGAAAAGAGGGGAGACTGACAATACTAGAGAGCTTTTGCTGAGTGCTGAAGGTCATAGAAACCATTTTTTGGTGTTGAGGGCCAGCTGATTTGAGCAGAACCAGGGCTCAATGTTGTCAAATTCCCATTGAAGCCTGGTCACCAGGTCAGTAGGGGAATGGCCAGAGGCAAAAAAGACTATGTCATCAGCATACATATGAATGGACATTGAGATGCAGGCAGCAGGAAGGTCATTTAGAAAGACTGAGAATAAGATAGGACTCAGGACTGAGCCTTGAGGTACCCCAGTGGTGATTGGGAGGTTAGGGGAAAGGGAGTCTCCAATACAGACTGATTGTGATCCACCCATGAGGTAGAAGCGGAACCAATTGGTGGCCAAGGAGGAAAGTCCTGCTGCAGCGAGCTTAACTAGGAGATTGAGATGGGCAACAGTGTTAAAGGCTTTGGTCAGGTCAACAAAGATCACAGATGTGACTTGGCCCTGATCCATCCCTTTGAGAATGGTATCATTTAGTCGGAGAATGGAAGAGGAGGTGGAGTGGTTTTTGTGGAAACTTGACTGGTACAGGGTGAAAAAGGAGGAAGAATCAAGGAAAGGGGAGAGCTGAGATAGCACGAGATGCTCTTGGAGTTTGGCAAGGGTGGGGAGGAAATAAATGGGATGATAATTAACAGAAATAGAAGGATCACCACCTTTAAGGAGGGGAATGACTGTGGCATGCTTCCAGGCAGATGGGACAGAGGCAAAGGAGAAGGAGAGGTTTAAAAGGGCTGAGATAGGGATACCAATGGCAGGGGCTGCCAGGTGTCAGAGGTTAGGATCAAGCACATCAAGGTTTTTACGTTTGAGTGGGTTGAGTGGTAGTAGGGCATTGATGGTGGCATCAGGTGTGATGGGAGAGAAAGAGAACTGGGCAGGTTGTGGGGGTTATTGAAGCTGGTGGAAAGGATGAGAGGAATGAAGAGACACAGGAGGTGAATAAGGTGTTAAATCTACTGGCCACTGAGAGTGGTTCAGTAATGGATGAGTCATTTGACTTTAGAACTGAGATGGTGAGTTGGGCCTTGGCGAAAAAGGGCATGGATAACCTTCCAGAACTTTGAGGGGGTGGCTGATATTTTTATAGAAAGTAAAGGAAAGTACTCTGCTTTGGCTAACCTAGTGGCTCTGGCTCAGGCATTGCACAGGGCAGAATATTTTTGTATGTCCATGGGGGAACCTGAGGATTTGTGCTCCCTCTGAGCTAAGTCATTGGCACGCAAGTAGGTTAGGAGTTTGGTTGCGATCCAGGGGAGGTGGGAGCCCTGACCCTAGTTTTCCTTATGGGGTTGTGATGTTCCGAAGTGGAGAGGAATTTGGATTTGAAGTAGTCAAGGTCATTGTCAACAGTGCTGGATGGTTGATACAGGTGACCAGACGGTAGCACTCAGGTTATCATAGAAAGCTGATAGATCTAATGATCTAAAGGAATGGAGCAGAAGAATTTTTTTTTGGGGGGGGGCTTTGGGACAGTGAACTTTCCGGACACAACAGACCATATGGTGGTCACTGAGGGCATCCAGAAAAATGCCAGCAGCAGTTATGTGGTGGGGGTAAGAGGTGAGGGCCCAGTCAAGCAGAGTATGCATGACAGATTTGTGATTGAGATGGGTAGGTTCAGTGATCAGTTGAATATGGTTTAGGGATGTGGTATCACAATATCACCTAGGTCGAGGAGGGAATAGCCAGTTCAAGTTAAAACTGTCTAGTATGATTAATTCACCAGGACAGGAATGGGAGGAGGTGGTGGTGAGGTTGTCTGAGACAGAGAAGGAGGAGAGACTAGGGCAGCAACACAGTCCTGCTATGAAGATGGCAAGTGATTAAGGTAGGGAGTTTTAGAAGGATAAATTCATAGGGTGATTGGAGAGAAACAGAGAGGATAGTGGAGAACTGGGTTGATACAGATGGTGATACCCCCTGCCCTCCTGGGTCTGTCCTGCTTGGTAAGGCAGTACCCAGGGATAGAGATGGAATTTGCAGAGATTTTAGAAGAGAGCTAAGACTATGAGATAATACATATATATCTGGCAGGAGGTTTGCCATAACTGGTTGAAGGAGGTAAATCTTACGGAGAAGTCCCTTGATATTAAGGTGGACAATACGAAGACCTTTAGGCAGGCAGGGATAGAGAAGATGGGGGACGTGTGAGGGGATATTGAAGAGGAGAACTGGGCTAAGGTTTGACTCAATATCCCCTTAGCATAAAAGCAGAAGCAAGATAAGGAGTCTCAGTACAACCAAACTGTCTGCTTGCAGGATGAGAGGGAGGGTGTTTACTATCCGGGGAGTGCAGCAATGTACAGAGTGAGGCTAGATGGAGGCAGGAGGAGGGATGGAGTGAATGGCCATGAACCCAGTGGGAGTGGAGAAGAAGGAGGTGGGAGGAGGATGGAAAGATGGGAGATGGAGATGGGGGAGTGAGATAGGTGAGAGGTAAGAAGGGACGTGAGAAGGGGGGACAGAGGTGAAAGAGAAGAGAAAGGGGATGAGGGAGATGGTGATGACAAACATGATCAAGAGGGTAGTGCAGTAATGGCTGGGATATATAGGTGGCCAAAAATGAGACAAACTAGTGGAGAGTTGGGGGGGGACTGAGGACCAACTAGTAGAAGGAGAGAGAAACAACTAGAAAACACTTAAACCTTTAAGCTGCTAACAAACATGAAAAGACTATCCCAGAATACCTAAAGTTTTAAACTTTCATACAAACACATAGAACACTTAAAGCCCACTTGCAGGAGGAACAGATTTGGGTTCATCTACACACACACCAGTAGGAGGCTCTACTCACCTTAGACCCTCCAGAAAATGTAGGCGTACCAACACGGGATGAGGTGTGTGGAGTTTGAGGTACAAGTATAACTTCACTTATACAGACCAATGTCTGTTGTATAAAGCCAGATATCTGATATCATATTAGGGTAGTTGGATATCTGACACCCCGCTGTAGGATCATATTTTATAATATCAAAGCAACCCTACTCTAAGGGTTTATGAGGTTTCACACATCTCAGATTTGTGTAACATCTGTTACATTCCCATAGCTTGTACTCTGTTTTGCTTCTTTAACTGAACCTTCTTCAATTTTACTTTCCCATGGCCTCAATGTAAATCTGCTTACACCAAATGATTTTTTCTTGGTAATATACTAATGAAATGAAATAAATGATATTAAATGACTATACCCTGCCTGGTGACAAATAGAAATGTAGACGTTAGATAGATGATCATGGGCTTGGTGGTATACATTTGGTGTATGGTGCCTCCACCTGAGGAACCTCACACTAAGGCAGGCCTAGCAGTGATTTCCCTTAGGAAATGCATAGCATGGAAGAGTGGCACTTAGCATTCACTTCCCCCTGGGGAGTGGAATGTTTTTGATACCTGGTTGGGCAGCACAGTGCAAGAGATTTGTTTAATTATGGAATGGGGCTCTGGAATTCTTTACTGTGATTGGCTGACTGGCACATTTTATCTGTGGTAAATCTGACAATAGACTAATGGGAAAAGGTGCCAGCCACCAGTCAGCTGCAGCAGAAGCCCCCCGTGAAATCACTCTGACCAACACAGAGTCAGAACTGGCAAAGACGGCAACAGTCAGATGGCAAGATCTGGAATGCTGGGCAAAAGTAAACTGCATCTCTCTCACTCAAAACAGCAAATGATGTGTCACAAAGCAGAAAACAGCAAACAAAAGACTTCCTAACTATCCCTGCTACTTCTTGCGAGTAACATTCAAAAATGCGGGCTGCACTTTACACTGCTGTTCTCTTGCCCAATGCACCGGACAAGCTGACATCCAAGCCCCCCTCCCACCCCGCATACACTGCAGTCCTCCCAACAGCACTGGATGGCTGTTCACAGCATCTACCAGTACCCTGAAACCATTTAGTTTGTCACAATTTCATTCAAAGAGTAACCCCCCCAAAAAAGATATAAGTTGCAACGTTACTCCTCTGTCAGTGGAAAAAACGCACTGACCCTGGAACCACATGTCTTGTAACTTGCTGTCCCTTGGTGTACAGTGATCCACTTCTGCCAGCTTCAATTCCTTGCTCCAGCCTCTGTTGCAGTTCCATTATCTACCCCCTTGCCAGACCACGGCTTTCTCTATTCAAGTGCCACCAACAAGGAGGCCACTAAATCGGTGTATTGCATGTCAACTAAGCAGCATCACGTTGCAGATAGAGGAGCAGAGAGAGAGAAGGTTAGTCCCCCCCCCCCCACGAAAGCACCTGGGTACCCTCCTGCTCATCCCCTGAACTGAACCAGGAAACCAGAAGATGGGGCAGTTTATAAAACAATACTAGCTACAAACACAATTTGTCCTGCTTGCTCTAGCGACTAATTCCTGCACTGTATCCCTCAGCAGTCTGTTGAAAGGGCAGTTATGTGATTGAAAAACCAGCTCCTTTCCAGCACGCCCGCCCTACAAAATAAAATATCTCCTGAGTCCTCCAATCCAACAGCTCTCTGATTAAAAGATCTCAGAATTCTGTTAGAAGTCCTAAAGCCATGGCTCTTTAGGCATTTTTCCTTAAAACAAATAGGAATGTTACAAACAAAAGGGGGGTAGGGAATTATTCTACCTATCAAGTGGGTACTAATTTCTGTGGTGTAACAATAAATTAAAGAAAAATTATTTAATGTGTGAAAAAAAAACTGTACTGTATAATCACAATAAACCAGTCCAGGGTGTGGGTTATGCTGAGATTTACCATGGCTGGTCATGATTTGACCACTTGGCCTGCGGCCTCATCTCTAAACCATGCCAGCCGTGGTAAATACCAACATAATCCACACCTTGTCATGGCTTATTGTTTAAAGAGCTTCTGACAGCATTAGACAAATTCAGAAAAAAGTAAGATTTATATGCAACTGCATCCCATTTTTATTATTACTTTGTGTATTTTCAATAATTAATATCACGCTTTATTTCTGAAAATAGTTGCACGAATACAAGATCTCTGTCCCCTTAGATTCTATCTGCTCTGGGTGCCTGTCTACACCTGAGATCATAATTTCTAGTTTATGACATAATAATTATCTCCACAAGGTATTATGATATGATAAATAGAATTATGGTGTCAAGTGCAGACAAGCAGCCAGAGCTGAAAGGGCACAGCTACTCTTTTCATGCAAATACCCTTAGTAATAAAGAAATAAAGGTGAGAATTACACAAAAAAATATTAAATATAAGCTACATTTATGTCTCAGTATTATATTTTTTCAAGCTTACTTTAACTGCATCGAGAGCTTTTTAAACCTTATTTCACAATACTTCCAAAAAATTACCTGTGATTTTCAGTGCATTGTCTCAGCACCCTGGCTTCTCTGTTCTTTGCATCAGGCAGAAACTAACAGAGTACACCACACATTAAGTTGCAATGGAACAGAACCACATTTGTTTTAGTTAGTGTACATAGGAGATTGCAATTCCATCACACATATGACGTAAATACTTTAAGATGACTTTAGAAAATGGGCAAAGACCATTCTCTCTTCTGATTGGCTGAGACACTTATTTAGATGGGCATCTATCAGACAATAGATGCCCACCAAAAAAAGCCCAAGCCTAAGCCTGCCTGATAGCCAGCAAAGTATCTGTGTGCCCAGCATCCTGCTTCCTCATTGGCTGAAGTGCTGGGTACACAATTTCAAACTGCCGCCATTTTTTTCCCCTCGGTAAGCGAGAGCCGACACTCTGGTACCTCTACTACTTCCTGTCTCCCACCCAAACTCACTCCCCCCCTTTTTTCCTGTCCCCTCTCACTTACTCTCCCGCTCACCACCTTTCCCTCCTCTCTAGCCTCCTTTTGGCGCCTAATGATCACCCTCTCCCTGGAAGTTTTCTTAACCTCGAAATTGTCTACTCGCTTGAACCTGTTATAGCTTGTTTTTCTATGAAACTTAAAAACGTTACTGCCTTAAACTGTTAATAGCAAATTTATGATGTAACTTTCCTGTCTGGTTTTACCTGTAATGTGTATCGTGCTTTGTTAAATGTTCTTTGTGACGTGGAACCTTTGTAAAAGAGCCCTGGCTCAAAGGTATTAATTCCTAGACTAATAGACTAAACTAAACTAAACTAAACCCCCATTCTCCACCTGTCAGCTCCAAAACCGCAATCTGTCCATGTTTTGTTTTACCCTTTCACCAAGTGACTGAATTCCCAACCCCCTCACTCATACTACAGTCTCTGTACTTACTGTAATTAGCAATGCTAGGTCATTTTATTCAGATTCCCCTCCTCTCGTTATGTCAGAAAGCAGTTTTTTGTTTTCTAACTGGTATCCGACATGTTCTCTCGCTGTCAAGAGATGCAGCCGCCCCCCTGTCTCATAAAAACACCTGTCAAGCCACCCAGCAAGACTTTTTTAAAAAATGTGGCACACTCTATGCCCCTTTTTTTTCTGACAAACAACTTCAGTTTTTGTTGTTTAAACTAGAAACGCTAGTACATCACGTGCTAAGCGTTACTAAGACAAAGCTTCCCCAGCTTGCTCTGGCTCCACTACCATTGAATCTGTCAGGAACTGAGTAAGTAAAGAATTGGGGCTACTGTTTTTTCAGGTGATCGGGTCACGGTTAGGGGATGCCTCACAGTACAGCCTTGTTACTGAATGACAGCTCTTTTTATTAAAACAATAAATAAACAAATAAAAGTGACAAGGTAGCACCTGATTGCACTTCCAGAGACTGCTTCTCACATCTTCTTGTGGGACTGCTGCTCTGCCAAGCCCTTGCCTCAGCTTCTATTTTAAATTTGTGAAACACGTTAGGCCACTTATTCAAAGCCTCCCTGCCTTCAGTTCACTTCCTGAACATGCAGATCATTCTGCTCATTTTTGGTTCTGCTATCTCTTTTGATGGGATCGTTCTTCTCACTGCCCCCCCACGTGGCATGCAGAAGCTGTTTAAAAAGAAACGGAAACCTTTTCTCTGCTCAGTTTTCCCCCTTCATCCATCCATCTGTGGCACCAGCATGCTGAAGCTATTTAAAAATTAAAAGAAAGGAAAAAAAGTGCCCCTAGTGCCATAACATTCCATGTGTCAACTGCTTAAAAGAGTTCCTCTTCCTGACCACGCTCCCTGACCCCCAGCTATGTACACTTTGCGATTGAGATTGCAATCGCGATCGCGCTTTCTTTTTCTTGCTCATGTTGACTGCTGCTGCAACAGCACCTGGTCACAGTTAAAAAAAGAACAGACTGAAAGAATAATACTGCCACACAGTAGAGGGTGTGGAAAAACGTGAAAGTGCTGGGTCAGACACAAATCCTTCAGTGCTGACTACCTGTTTCAGCAGTATGACCAGGCTGAATGTGTTCAGTCAAGTCCCCGTCTGGATGGTGGTCTAACAATTAATAACAGGAATCCAATGACACACAAAAAAAGCTACAGGTACAGTGGCTTAACTATAACAAAAGTCCCTAAGCAAAAAAAAAAAAACACATTGTAATGCAGGCGGAGGAACTATTTTATTACAAAATGAATGAAACAATTAAGAATTTTTACATTTAAACATGAACATGATATTTTTCACACACATATATAATACATTGGCTCTTTTTCTAAGCGCAATAATACCCTCCAGAGTGGGCGGTATGGGCAATACCGGACCTTCCAGGGGCTATAAGGCCCTCCGCCTGCAGTGTTGGGCCTCATTACGCCCCAGGGCGGTCTGGTGTTGCCCAATGCCTCCAGCCCTGTCAGGTATTATTGCTTGCGTAGTTAAGGTGCACTCTTTCCACAGTGGAGCATATTATGTCACATGGTGAATTCCTGTAAATATTTGCCTAATTTTCAGTTAAATACCCCCAATTTTGATCTGCAAAACTGCAACACAGTGGCTAATTTCAGGGATCTGCAGCTGGGCTCAAGTATTAGTAGTAGTAAAATATTTCTATTTATAAAGGCATAATTTGAGCATACAAATACACCATTAGAATGATAAATACCCTGTTTACAAAGTGTTCCTAAAGATGTTTCAGAAAAAGAGTTTTTATATGTTTCACATTTAAACTTCAACATCATACAAAAATTAATAAAACACTTAGGGGTACAAACTAGACTATGCATATTTTGCACTTAATCTTTTTATTAAGATTAAGGTAGAGAATGAAAGAACAGTCAATACATTAGAGCAACATCTTCCATATGAAATAACGTTCTCAACTTTTTTTTCTTTAGTTGTTTAACCAGGTATAGCACACTAAGCTGAAAGCTTTTTTACAGGAGTGACCTGGGAGCACAAGGAGGTTAAGTGACTTGCTCAGGGTCGCACAGCATGCAAGTGGAAGCTGTGGGATTCAAACCCAGGTCTAGTCTGCTGGATATCACCAGATTTGCAGCTCAGAGCCTTAGACCACTGCGCTATACTGTCTCCTACTTGCACACAGTATTACTACTATTGGTAAGCATAAGGTCAAAAATTAGTCTAAATACAATCTACAACATGAATTTGTAGAGATACATGCCATAGGAAATATTAATGTAATCATTAGTAATCTTTGTTGAAGTAAATGTGTAGAAAACATTAGATGTACAGTACATCTTATACATCAACTGTGACTGTTTATTATATAGGAAGATGTAAATAATTGAACTGTATAATTGGATATTAGTGACTCTAGGTCTGCTTGAATCCACATTTTCGTCTGACCTGCTCCATGATCTATATGTGGGCTTTTCAACAACCTCTTTGAATGACAAAGAAGCATGCAGACAAAAGGATTTCACATCCTGCATATGCGCAGACACAGTTCATCACCTGCAGGAATTCTAACACATTTTGTGACTCTGGACCTCAGCTGTTGATAATTTCTTTTGGCTTATGACTTAACCACCAGGTATCTACAAGATGCTGAGATCCTTTCTCCTACAAATTCTCCTTATGCTGCTCCTGCTCTCAGGAAATGTTCACTCCAACCCAGGACCACCTGGGCAGCCAGCAGTGGCACCAATCAGAAGGACAGGGACACTTACCATGGCATCCATCAATGCCTGTAGCATCCTCAACAAACTTGACTCCCTCCAAACATGGATCCTACAGCACAAGCCTGATGTCCTCTCAGTTGTGGAAACATGGCTAAACCCTAAAATCCCTGATACCTCAGTCTCTATCCCTGGCTACTGCATTTTCAGGCAAGACAGGATTGCTAAAAGGGCCGGGGGCTGTGCCATCTATCTTAAGGATACCCTTATGGGTCACATCATCCCATCCCCCTAGCCTGAGCAACTCCTCTCAGGTCCTCACAATCAAAATCCTCCTTGGTGCACATAACAAGGAACTCACTGTCATCTCAGTTTACCTACCTCCAAGAGACCAGGCTGCTGGCTTCCATAGCATCATGGAATATCTAAGGGTCCAGCAACATAATTCTGAAACAATAATCATGGGTGATTTTAACATTAACTGGCTCTCCGCTGAGGCTGCTACCTATAAGGATGCAGCCACGGTGCATCACCTCACTCAACTGGTCAATGCCCCCACCAGGTGTAACTATAGGACAGGCTCCCTTACGCTTCTGGACTGGATTCTATCTAACTGCCCTGAATGCAACTCCAATGTTTCTGTACTCCTGGATACAATAATAAGTGACCACTCGCCTGTCATCTGCTCCTGGTCAAACAAATACCACAAGCTGCCTCCCAAGCTTATCTATGCCAGGGTTATCAAACAAGGGCACCTCCAGCTGTTAAAATCCCATCTAACCAGGCTGAACTGGGCAGTGCTTGACTCCCTCAATGACACCAACAAAGCTCTGGACCTATTTATCAAATGTTTCAACGAAGCCTGTGACATCTATGCACCAATGAAAAAGATGAAGGTCAAAGGACAGACCAACCCCTGGGTTACTACTGACCTTTTAACTCTGCTCAAGTACAGAGACCACCTCTGGCATTGTGCTCGTGCAACTCCAACGCAAGTAAACATACAATTATACAAAGCAGCCAGAAATTATTGCACTCGAAGAATACAGAATGCTAAACGCAGCTATTACAAAGAGGCTCTGACCAACTCTTGGGGCCAGGGAAACAAGTTCTGGAACAACATGAAAGAACTCACAGGCAAGGATCCTAAAGCACCACCCACTATGCTCAACCTTCATGGCACTCCTACACTTGACCTAGGTATCATCACCAGCACTTTTAATAATGCATTTACAAAACCTGGACAGTGTCCTTCCACCAAATTTTTTCAGACGACCTCCCCTCCAGCTCCTCCCAAGTTACCCCCCGACTAGAACGTACAACCCCAAAGTTTTTTTTTAAGGAGGTCCCACCACAAGTAGCTAGAAAATACATTCAAAAGGCCATTAGCAAACAAGGGTACAGTGGTGACTCCCTTGACCTGAAACTGCTGGCACAAGTCCTCAATGAAATCTTAGAACCACTTACAAAGATCTTTAATCTCTCGCTTCGATTGGGCCATTTCCCCTCTCTCTGGAAGAAAGCCACTGTCACACCGGTTCACAAAAACGGAGATAGGACACTGCACACCAATTACAGACCTATCTCACTCCTCCCCCCACTATCCAAAGCGCTGGAGTGAATAGTGTCGGACCAACTAGTGGAATTCCTGGATAACTACAATGTACAGTGCCCAGAGCAGCATGGCTTCAGAAAAGGCACAGCACCACCACTGCACTACTGGAATTTACAACCTTCATCCATGCCACGCTTGACAAAGGGAATTGTGGAGGGCAGTATTTATAGACCTTACCAAGGCATTCGACACAGTTAACCACCCCTACTGCTCAAGCAACTGTCCTCCATTGGATCTCCAGTGATGCCCTTCCATGGTTCACCAGCTACCTTGATAATCGGATCCAATGTAAGGACTGCAGGGATCTCTTCGGATGAGAAACCGGGTCCGCTCCGAGTCCATCAGGGTCTATTCTGGGCCCTCTACTCTTCTCCCTCTTCATCAACAATCTCCCAGTGCCTGCCACCAAAAATATTACACGCAGACGATGCAGTCCTGTTTTCCAGCCACCATGACATTACAGTCCTTGAATCCCAGCTGCAGCTCGACTTCAATCGCATTGAAGACTGGTTCAATTCACATAAACTTGTCCTGAACCACAGCAAGACTAAAGCCATGTCCTTCTGTAACCGACAGAGCAGGCACAACTCTCTGTCCCTCACCATCAAGAACCACTCTGGGAACCCACTTGAACATGTCAAGGAGTTCAAGTACCTTGTTATTACCCTGGATAGTACCCTCTCCTACACTCGGCATATTGACACTGTTGCCAAGACCGCCAACATACTGGATTGGACTACTACACAAACACAAGCACTGTATGCCATGGATGCCCTTAAACTAGCCATCTACAGCTCTGCCACCTCTATCATTGACTACGGCCTTGCCATCTATGGCTGTGCCCCAACAAGTGCCCTCCACAGGATCTCAGTTGCTCTCAACAAAGCCTGTAGATTACTAACGGTGCAGCCCGACAAACTCACACCTGTGACCTCTATGCATGGGCCAGCCACTACCCCTACTCAGCAGAATACAATACCAGACCTGCTTACCAAAAGATTCTCCTTGGTCTCATGCCACCTGGTGTTAGCTCACTCCTTACTACCTACAGTGGCACTCAACAAACACGTGGTGCCCAATCTCAAACCTTTCAGGTTCCCAGATGTCGTACCTCCATGGGTCAGCAGTCCTTTATCTATAGAGCCACTCAATGGTTCAATTCCCTCAATAAAGAAGCACTTTCTTCTACTACACTTGGACCCTTCAAAAGGAATCTCAAACTTTACCTCACCTCTACCACTCAATGTGACTGTTTCGTTGAACAGAGATCTCTCTAAACACCTCCCAGCTCACTCATGTCTCACAGCCACCCTTTCCCAATCTCATTCCTCTGGCACTGGGCCTTCCTTGTGACTCCTTTCTTGCTTCACATTTCCACTGGTACAAGACATTTCCACCACCATCGGACAGTGGCCCATTAGCCTGCCAACTTCCTCTCCTGGTCGCATGCCTGCAATACTAACTGCCTATGGTGCCCTCTATCTCTTATTGTTACCGCAGCCGGCTGCCTACTCAAGCTGCTCATTTTATGAATATTATCACAATGTGTGTTATAACTGAGTATCATTATTTTTTCTTTTAGTTGTTTTGGTTGTTTATTATGCATTCTTTTACTACCTTTGTATGTATGTTGACCCTCATCCTTTGACGTGGAACCTTTGTAAACAAGCAGTTTCTGCTCAAAGGTATTTGTAATCTGAGAATTTAATAAATAAATAAAAAATATTGAGACTGCACGAAGGAGGGAGATAAAAGAGTTAAGATAGATAAGAAGAAGAGAAAGGGTGAGATAACTGTACAGTTATGATCTGAAATATTACATACATAATGACATCAGGAGAAGAATAACTCCTATGTTAAGTTCTGGGGTTGGCAAAAATGTTAATATAATTAAAAAAATCCAGCCACCATCTGTCATATACAGTGAGTCGGTCAGAAGAGACATGGGACAATATGTTCAAAGAGACATATTGAGAGAGATTTTTAAGGACGTCTGAGAAAGTTGGCACAGTATTTGACTTCCAGTTCATGAGAATGAGCCGTTTAACAAGTAAGGATAGTGTATTCAGCCACTTAAAGTGAGCATGGGATAGAGTAGTATTATTTGGGATAAGGATACCTAGTAGGAAAAACTTAGGATCAAAACTGATTTCTTGTCAAATTACTTTAGTGGGAAACAAATGATTTATTTTTATAGTTTGTTGAAGGGGATGCAGGAACACAGAATGTGAAGTAAATCTCAACCAGGTAAATTACAACACTAACAGATATTATTGTGTATTAATCCCATACGTTGTAATACATAAGTGTAACATTTTAATTTGGATTAAAGAGCTGTGAGTGTCTTTAAAAATATTGTGGGGTAGGATCCAGCAGATGTACCATTGTGTTTGAGAGATATAGTAATTAAGGACAGTACTCCATTTACATTTTGCAGATGTAGATTGGTCAGGTGCACTGTCTCTGATGTTTTTATATATTGTGCTATGCCATTTGGCTGACAATTTAATCCAGTGCAAGATATGTTCATCATGTAAGGTATACATAACAGAAGATGGAGTTATAGGCAGTTATGAGTAGCAGATATTTCCAAAAGTCTTGCTTTGGAATCCCCCAGTTTTGCTGCAGGTCTGAAAATTATTTAATTTTAAAGAATTCGGATCCAGAATATCACCTATGAAAAATATATCTCTATTCTGCCAAGTGTGGCAAAATATGGGCTTATACTCCAGAGATAAGGTGAGGTTACCCCATATAGGGGTATAGAACAAAGGAATAGGGTTGGATTTTAAAAATGTATGAGTTAGTTTCCAATAGAAGGCTGAGGCTGATATAGTGGGATGGGATTTTAGCTTGGGGGGAAGGGCATTGAAGATAAAGGAAGTAGGAACCCTGCCAGGAGTTAATGAGGATTCCATTATAACCCATAATGGAGTATGGGGAAAAGGTTTGGAAAACCATTTAATGGTTTGTGTGGCTTGAAAGGCCCACATGTAAGCTTTAAACCACGGGAGGTCAACCCCTCCCCCTTATTCCTATGGGTATGGAGTTTAATATGACTAAATCTTGGTCTGTTGTTTCCCCAAATAAAATTGCCAATTAGTTTATCAAGTTTGGTTAGAAAGGTAGTCGGCAAAATTAAAGGGATATTGGCTAATAGATATAACAGCTTGGCTGATATTGTCATCTTAATTGCAACTATTTTCCCCATAAAGGAAAGATTAAGAAGTTTCCATCTTTCCAGAATTGTCCTAATATTGGCAAACAAAGGATTAAAATTTGCCTTCCAAATTTTATCCAACTTACAGGTTATTCTTATGCCTAAATATGTGATGCTTTGGGGCTCCCAATGGAATCCAAGTGGTATATTCATAAAAGATTTACAATGATCGTTATAAGGGGAAGTGTTTCAGATTTGCTATAGTTTAGGATGAGGCCAGAATATTTTGGTGACTTGATTAAGCATTTTAATCAAGGGAATACCAGCTTTATTAAAATTTTTGAGAATTAACAGATAATCTGCATTGGAGAGGGATATATTAGGATGCCTTTGATGTCAGAAGTTTGACATAAACTGGCAGTTAAGGGTTCCATGGATAAAATGAATAATGAAGGTGACAGGGGGCATCCTTGTCTAGTGCTTCTTTTAAGTTGGAAAGATGGTGAGAGGGTAGAATTAGTAAGCATTTTTGCAAAGGGAGAGGTATATAATAATTTGATCCAGGAACAAAAGTTTGGAGAAAATCCAAAATGGGATAAAACTAGATATAGGTAGTTCCAAATTAGAGAGTCAAATGCCTTCTCAAAATCAATAGCAATTGCAGCAGCAGGTAACTTGAGAGATTTGGCCTTATGTATTAAATTAAATAGTGAGTGTAAGTGGTCAGAGCCATTCCTATTTTGAACAAATCCAGCTTGGGAACAGTGAATTAGTTTGAGAAGAAGGGGTTCTAGATGAGATGATAATAGTTTTGTGAAGATCTTTCCAGCAGTATTAAGTAACACAATTGGTCTGTAGCTTGCAGGAAGTATTTGTTGCGTAAATTATGAAACAATTTACCAGCATAAGGGGGCCAGATGGGTATTTAAAATAGTTATTAGCCATCTGCCTTCTGTATCAGAAATAGATTTTATGAGGTACCAGTTGAGATTTTTGTGAATCAGTATAGCTACTCCCCCTTTTTTTTAGAAGAAAAGGATGATTCAAAAATTTGACCAACCCAGTCTTTTCTAAGTCTGGTGACATCCTCTACCAATAGCTTGGTTTCCTGTAAGAACACAATATGTGCTCTGTGTTTCTTAAGGTATGAAAGAATTTGCTTTCATTTACAGGGAGAGTTGATTCCCTTCACATTCCATGTATACATTAATAGGTCACAAATGATGACAGTTTAAGGGAGAATACCACTTTCCAGAATAGTGAGGGACTTAGAGTTCACATGTAAAGGATGTCCCAGAAGCAAATGATTGAGTACATGCATATGCAGAGGATGGCAGATTGATTAAAGTATGCTTGGTTGAGTATGCAATATAATAAGATCAACAAAATACAAAATCACGCATGCCCCCACAATGCAAAGCATCATGGGCTGCATATGCAAATCACCACAGAATACTATGCTGGTTCAACTTTAAGCAGAAATTACTTGCACACATAGGTTCTTTGTCTTTATAATAAGATCATATGCATCTCACTGAAATAACAGTATCTGAAGAGAAAGTAGAAAATCATTAATAACAACAAAGATATCAACAGTATAACAGTACCTTAACAATAAAGTTCCTTGTAAGTGTGGGGAGATATGAGTCAGTACTCTAAACCAAAGGACTCTCTCACCACACACTTGGGCATAGATAGTGTAAACAGATCTAAAGGAGCAAACCAGAAAAAAAAACAAAAAACACTTGCTTGCTCCTAAGATCTAAACCTTATTAGTGCATTTAAAGAGCAAGTTTACAATCAGTACTCAAGTAGGAAACAATTATCTATAAAGAAGTAGGGAACCAGTTATTAACATCATTAAGAAGAAACAAATCTTATATAGAAGTATGAGGAGTAAAATTATCAAACTGTACTGTAATATCTTGTAGGTATAGTGAAAAGAGGTGTGTCAACCTAATTAGAAGGTTAACAGTGTTGGACATATTGGAGACCTGTGTTGCCACAAAGAGAAAATCAGAGGAACACTTGCTTGCTCCTAAGATCTAAACCTTATTAGTGCAGTTAAAGAGCAAATTTACAATAAGTACTCAAGTAGGAAACAATTATCTATAAAGAAGTAGGGAACCAGTTATTAACATCATTAAGAAGAAACAAATCTTAAATAGAAGTATGACGAGTAAAATTATCAAACTGTACTGTAATATCTTGTAGGTATAGTGAAAAGAGGTGTGTCAACCTAATTAGAAGGTTAACAGTGTTGGACATATTGGAGACCTGTGTTGCCACAAAAAGAAAATCAGAGGAACCAGATGTCTAACTAGACATATTATATCTAAAATATAAATGTGCAGCAACTGTGTCTATCAAATTTTTTGCTTAAGCATATTATAGATATAATGCAACAAGATGCTTTGAAGTGTGTGTTTCTTATATTAATTTTGTTAATCTGAAATGTATGATTGATACAGTGTTGGATTTGTTGTGCCAATGGTCAATAATGTAGAAGCAGGTTGTGAATGAAAGCCAGCTTCGGTGTAACAGGGATTGTAGAAAGTTGTATTATAGAGATATGTTTTCTGAACCCAAACATTGCCTTAATGCAATAGCAAATGGGTTAACTGGATCTAAAAAATAAACCCACTAAGCCCAAAAGTTGAAAGAGAGACCAAAGACAAAGGTTCCCCTGTATATCAGGCTTTGAGTAAATATACTGTATCTGATGGATTATGTTGAGGAGTATATTGCATCTGTACACCTTAAAAATTGCTGCCAACATACACATATATAAGCATATGTCGGTATATAAGGACCATATTTGTGTATAAATGGATATGCCAAATTTGTCAATGAGATATGCACTCAGGAGGGGGATCATGTCAGCCAAATAAAATCTTGAATTTGGAAGTTATGTCAGCATAGGAAGTAATGAACTACAAGGTTTCATTGTGAGGGTGTGATGGCAATTAAAGTTTTAATTTGGGTATTATAGTGAAAATGATAGGTATTTTTAAAAAAGGGGTCAATAATTAGGTGTATAGGTGGTAGGCTAGATATGCATGTTACCGCACAAGAATAAGTTATACTGTATGATAAAATAAAAGTTTGAGGTTCCAGAAGAGGTAACGTATTATTAAATACCAACCGCGATGTACAGCCTTCTGGAATCACAACCTGTTGGGTGCGACAGAGTTGCAGCAGTTAAGGCTGTACAATGAGTGAGGCGGCAGATCAAAAAGGCAGGTCTCCTTCAACACAGAATTCTGAAACATACCTTGTCGCCAGAGGGCAATTAGATAATTTGTAAAAGAAAATCAAATTGAAGTAACCATTGATCTGTGCAAATTACTAGCTGAAGTAGAGGTTTTGTGTTTGGTTTTGGCTTTGCATTTCTTTTTCGGCGGTTCAAGTAATTTAAGAGGGTAACTCATAACTGCCTCGGCTCATGAGGAATCAACTGAAGCATTCCCCTGAAGAGCTGTTCCTGGATCACCAGTCTGGTCGTCTATGGTCTGTAGGCTAATGTCTTCATGTGAAGAATGTAGCTCGTCCGACAGGAGGGCATACTTATTGGAGAGAGGGATGGAGGAGTTGATTTGCACCAGGCTGTTTGAGTTAGAGGGAGTTACAGGAGGTTTCTCAGTTGGGCAGCATGAGCGATTCATAAAGCAAGGCTTTGAGGATTGTCTATCCTTAATTCTGCTCGATTGTCTTGGTAGGGAAACAAAAGGGACTGCAGAATTGGGGACAGTTATTTGGTCCGTGCTTCCTCCACTGTTCTGCGCCTCAGCATTGTCAGTCCGGGCACCATCTCTTAGATCCAGTTCATGGTCAGCTGTAGAAGAATCATCAGAGGTAGGAGGAATTGATGTGATACTCAGAAAGGCAGCAAGTGCTTCTGGAGTGCTAAAATCTTTAAAACTAGATCCCAAGAAGAGATGCATAGTGGATGGGTAACGAAGGGCAAACTTTATTCCTCTCTGATGGGGTGTGGTTTTTAAGTAGTTGTACGCCTTCCTTTTTGTGGATAACTCCTTAGATAAATCATGATAGATAGATATCTTGAATGCTTGCCACATTAAAACCCCTATTTTCCTGGCATGTGTTAAAATGAGCTGTGTATGTGCAAAATTTAGAAATCATGCTACTATGGGTCTGGGTCATTGATCTTGTCCAGGCCTGGGACCGAGAGAGCGGTGAGAATGTTTGATTATTAGTTGCATTTCTTGGGGCAATTTTAACATCGCAGGAAGAACATGTAATAATAATGCAGTTGTATCCCAAGCTCTGACCCCTCTGGGAAGCCAAAAAAATGCAGGTTATTTCTGCAATTACGATTTACAATGTCATCCAGTTTGTACTGTAGGGATTTGATAGTGCGATCTTGATTTCTAATAGTAGCTTGTAGGTCTTGAATAGTGTCCCCATTTTGAGCAGAATTTGTTTCAGTAGAGGTAATTAGTATGTCAAAGGATTCTAATGTAGTTGCAGTTTGTTGAGTCATTATTTTTAGATCATTAATGTCTGCGATTATTTTTGAGAACATTGCTTCTGCCCTAGCAAGTGAGCCAGATTGTGCATGGGAGTCTGCCATGCTGAGGGTTGTGTAGGCCCAGCTCAAAGAGGAGACAAGATATCAGGTTTAGGCTGCTTAGGAGATCAAAATAACTTACAGCAGGTAAGCAGAGCATTGTTGATTGTTAAATCGTCAAGGCTGACATAAGAAGTACGCTCTGTGAGGGGATGGATGAGGTCTGATTCTGCAGTTCCCCTAGAGGGATAGATTTAAGCTGCCATCTTCTGCATGGGAAAGCCATGCCCCTGACTATGCATATTTTAAACAGACACAAGGTTTACATTTTGTAGTTACTCTGAGCTGAGAATCCTTCTGCCTCTTGGCTCAGTTTGGTGTGTTATAAACCTATCTCTCAGTAAGAAAACTGGGAAATGATACATCCCCCCTTTTGCTTCCCTACAGTACCCAGAGAACTCATGAGCATACACCATGTCAGGCAAGGAGCTTCTAGACACCAAAGACCAGATAACATATGGTCAAAGCTTCAGTGTGAAGTGAAAAGTTTAGGTGTGATCTCACACAGAAGCAGTTCAGCAGTTGTAAGCACTTTATTCTACTTTGACATAAATGTTTTCTCAACCACTGAGAGCGACAAAATATTTTTGTTTGCTCGTTGAACCAATTCCTTGTACAAGGGGGAGCACCTCTGTGCTGGACACTCTTGGTCTATTCAATGCCCTTTCTACTACAGTGACCACAACCATACACAGTTTTCAAGGTGTCATTGAACCAAACACTTGAACAATGTTTGGGTAACCTTCCTTGACCTCTTTACCCTCCTCTTAATGCATCTTAGCACTATGCTTGCTTTCTTCACTGTATTAGCACGCTGCCTGTATGGTGTCGTCTTTATATACTAACATACTAATTGCCAGTAGATTAGGCCTTATGGTCTATCGAGTCTACTCGAACCTCAGATCCCTAATAGGGTACCGAGGCCATCCCTCCCTTGTGTTCCAGAACCCCTATCATTCATCCTCATCCCACCCCATCCACAAATACAGTAATCATAAATCATTTCACTTGATTGTGCTGTCTACTGGTGCACCACACATGGTGCATGAGCAGCTGTGACAGAGTGTATGTCCTTCACACTCCTTGTAACTGTAAACTGCTTCACGGCCCTGCAACACAGGCAAAGCAGGTTTTTGACTGGGGCTGGGGTGGGATTTGTATCAAACCCTACTACTTTTAAGAGGGTCCTTTAAGTCCTCATTGCACTGGTTGTTCTGGGTGTTAGATGTACCTCAGGGGAAGATGTGTTAATAAGCAACACCTGGGCCCAATAAAGGAAGAGAGGCGGAGGTTTCCGTTTTAGTTAGATACATGTACCTTCTGAAGTATTGAGTGAAGGTAGGCTTGCCCTGTCTACCAGGCATAGGATTCCATTACACTCATTACCACCTACTACTTACAAACTTGACATCCTCCATTCCTAACTCTGCCTGGCAACATTGAGTGAAGGTTAGCTCTCCCTGACTGCCAGGGATGGGAGCCATGTCTGCAGTCTACCATGTCATACTCATGCATTCTCTACCTGATAACTGGTTGCCGCTTTCCTTTGGAAATGGGACCACTATACCCCATTTGCATTCTGCATCCTACATCTCCCTGGTGGCTTCGACTGCAGGCCATCTCACACCGACTACCAGGGATTGGAACCAGTGTTTGCAATCCATTGTCTCAACTTCATACCTTTTCTACCTGCATACCCGGTTGCTGCTTCCCTTTGGGAACAGGACCACCTTACCCTATTTGCCTTCACCCTCTTACCTTTGCCTGGTGGCATCAAGTGAAGCTAATCTCACCTTGAATACCAGGGATGGGAGCCTGTGTCTGCAATCTACTGTTTCAAAACTATGCATTCTCTACCCGATACTGGTTGCTGCTTTCCCTTGGGAATGAGACCCCGCCACCCCATTTGCCTTCCACATCCTTCCTCATCAATCTCCATCCTGCACATCCATGGACTCAATCAATCAATCAATCAATCAATCAATCAAATCATTATTTATCCAGGCGATCACCATTGAGCAAGCTCATTTACAAAGTGGACCTGCTGTTGGCAGGGAAAATTGTACAGTTACATATAAATATACATAATACAAATGGAACAACATGTTTACAATACTGATAGGAGCAGAGTATTTATATTCCAAGTCACATGTACAAGAAGGATATACATGACACAACCCGAATGTAATATATAAAGTTACCACAGGAGTAGGAAGTGTGCGTATGTCATATACAAACCATAGAAGAAAAAGGAAAGATTATTTATATTCCTATCCAGCAGAAACACATTACAGGCCAGGATGGAAATTCCTAAGCTATGGAGGTGCACATAACACTGTGTAAGGCTTAGGTTAATGTGGCAGAAGGGGGGTGGTGAATAAGAGGGATGCAGAGGGTGCTAAGGGCAAGTGGGACAGAGGAGGGGGGAGTAGTAGTGGCAAGGGCTGATTTGGATAAGCAGCTGGAACTAGTGTTGATGAAGACAGGAACAATAGTCAAGCTGCTAGGAGCGACAGAAGCAATTACAAATTTCAGCAAATGTTTTGTCATAGAGGGTCTTAAAAAAGGCAGAACTGACAGGGGAGCTAAGTCTCAATGATTTTTGTATCCTATTCCAGAGAGTAGGCAGGGCATAACTTGTGGCGGCCCTTCCAAAGTGAGTGTTGGCCCTTGGGACTTTCAAAGAAATCTGCGAGTGACTTCTTAAGGCATAGTTCCTTATAGGACTAAGGGGGAGACAGTCAACAATGTATTGTGGGAGTTTGTTGGTAAGGGCTCGGAGAGTCCATAGGGCTGCATTTCTATATCGCCTGTATTGAAGGGAGACCACCCTATGGCTGTGTATAAAAAGCAGTGATGTGTGGAATACAGGAGGCCAGTTATAAATCTCAGTGCTCTATGATATAATACATCCAGTTTTTACAAGATATGAGGCTAGGCAATGGCCATAAATGAAGTCAGCATAGTCAATTAATGAAAGGAAAGTAGATTGAACAAGCTGTCTTTTTGTATCCATGGTCAAGAGGCGTTTAATTCTGAAAAAATGACCAAGTCTCGGCCTCAGCTTTTTCAGCAGTTCTTCTGTGTGTTCCACAAAAGAGAGTTTGTTGTCTAGCCAAATACCAAGGTATTTGAATTTAGTCACAAATTCAAGATTTTCTCCTAATAAAGTAAAGACTGATGGTAATGGACTAGTGACAGCAGAGTAAGCCCCTGGGCCTGATGGTGAGAAAAGAATGGCCTTATTTTTATTTGCATTTAGTAGTAACTTTTTGCTAAGGAGCTGGTACTGCAGAGTATTAAAGTCAGCTTGTAACTCAGTGTAGACAGCTTCAGGAGATTCCCAGCTTAAGTAGAGCACTGTGTCATCAGCAAACAAGTGAATACTGGCATCCTTGATGCCTACGTCCAAGCTGTTGATATAAATGGCAAACAGTAATGGGCCCAGTATGGAGCCCTTGGAGACACCTCTTTTTATCAGTTTAAGTGGAGAAAGCTCTCCACCAGCCTTAATTTTTTGCTGTCTATCAGAAAGGTAGTCTTGGAACCATCCCAGTGAGGTTGAGCCAATGCCTATAGTTTTTAAGGTGGAGAGGAGAAGGCAGTGGTCGACAGCGTCGAAAGCCTCACTGAGGTCCAGAAACACGGCACAGATGATTTTTTTGTTGTCTAGGTCCCGTTGCCAATCATTAGTATCTGTTGCCAGTGCCATAATTGTACTATGCTTAGATATAAAGCCAGACTGCATTGGGTTGAGTAGTCTAGCACTGCCTAAGAAAGATCTCAGCTGCATATCCACAATTTTTTTCAGAAGTTTTGAAAGTATGGGTAGAAGGGAGATTGGTCTATAGTTATTTAGGTCACATTCATTGTTCTCGTCCCCACCTTGGCCTCCTCACACTCTGGATTTGGACTCCGCCAGCTTGTTCAGTTTCTACAGTCATTCAGCTTGACTGTCTCCTGGACTTTCTTGCTGCTGGTATGTGGGTTTGCCTTCTTCCTCAGACGTGGGATCCTCATGCTTCATCGCAGCAGCACCTTCAGCTCTCTGTACTTGTTGCTTGCCATCTTGTTCAGATGTGGGACTCTTGTGCCGCTACTCTTAACACTTGGTATCTCGCTTCGCTTCTTGCTCTTCCCTGCATCCACCTCTTATGGCCTGCAGTGGCTTTCCCACCTTCTGCTTCAGTTTGTAGTTCGCTGACATCTGCTCCAGACTTTCCCTCCATCCTTGGTCAGCTGCCTTCTCCTCACTGCCCTGGTGGCTCGGGGCTCCTTCCCATTTGCTGTGGCATTTCATACCTAGCACCAGCCAGTATTCCTACCCAGGGACAATGGTTTTCCGTTTTTACCGGTAACACCGGTAAAAATCACAGAATCCTGCTTGGTTTGCGGATTTTGAATTCTTGTACCGGTGTCTCACGGAAATTGCATTTCACTGCACAGAATCCCTAAAATTTCAGCATATTTTTAAATGTTTTTATTTTCTTTTTCTCTGCCCCCTTCTCACAGCATCAGTCTCCACTTTTCAGAGATCCCTAGGCTGGCTACCCCTTAGCTTCACCCCAGGTAATGCTCAGGAGCTCCTGTGAGCCTGCATCCATCCTGCTTAGGATGTACCCCCCAGGTGGGAAGGAAGGGGACCCCAGGTCACCCCTCCACAGTCCTTTAATGTGTGTCGGGCAGCCCAGTGGGTCCCTCATGGAAACTGGTTATGAAGTCTGGGGCAGCTGGGTCCCTTCTACCAGCAGCTGATGTGGGGTGATTGTTACTGGTTTTCTGGTCTTTGTCCCTGAGGGCACCAACACTCGAGGGGATCCAAGGAAGTAGGGCACATAGAGACATGCCACTACTCCAGATCCTGGCTAGCTTCCTCTCTTCCCAAATGCTCTGCAGCCTCATTGCACCACCACCTGTGGTCATCCAGGTGGCAGTAAAGCAGCAGGACCTGCAGGTCACCGTTCCCAGAGGAGGAGAGTGGCCCCCAGCTGCTCAATCCTACTCCCCTGGCCAGGCCTCTAGCAACCCGAATTCACTTCTGATCCCGAGTCCCTGGCATTGCAAGCAGCAGTGCTACCTCAGGCTATTTACAGTGCTCTGTCAACTTTACACCCATTTTGGTGTAAGAAAACATAAGCAGATGGAGAGGGAAATAATTCAGTTTTAGTAAAATGTTGCAAAGTGTTCAATGTTCATAATTTGCACTGTAGGCACTGTGCACTATTATTGAAATCATATATTAAAACATTATATATGGGTGTTATGGCTGACAGTATAGCCTAGTGGTTAGAATAACAAACAGTGATCAAACTGAGTACATTTAGAAGACTTGGATTTGATTCCCACAACCTCCACTTGCATACTGTGTGACTCTGAGTAAGGCACTTAACCTCCACAGTGCTCCTGGGTCACCTCTGAGAACAGGCAGTTTTGCCTGGTGGGTTTACCCAGTTTACAAAAAAATATAAAAAAAAATACCAATATATGTTAACTACATCATACAGTAGTCAGGGTACCATGTAATTTATCTGAGTTGTACTCGGGCTGCAATGATGTTGTTTTGGTAAATATAAAAGTTCAGATACATTTTGTGTTTTATAAGCTTATTTTTAGACTTTAGTCAGGTTTTTATTGTATTTTTTGCATATGAACATCTAGGATACATATTGCTAAGCGCAGGATCACTGTTACCAACTAGTTTATTCAAGTTTATAATCAGCAGGGCCATCCAAAATCCTCAGTTGTTTGATTGAAAGTGAGTCTGAATTAAAGTATGTTCGAGGCACAAGCTGCCTTACTACTTATTTAGATGAATGGGATAGAAACATAGAAACATGGACTTTGACGGACCACCTAGTCTGCCCATTTCATCATTTGCCTTCTCTCCCACCTGTTGTGTCAGTCTCTGTGACAACAAAAAGTTTTCTGACAGACTGCTTTAATAAAAAGCAAATGTTACGCGTTTAAGTGTAATTATGCTTGGCCAGTGGATTTGAAAGCACATTCAGTGACACACAGAAGGTAAGACCCCAGGGTCTGTATGATGCTGCTGGGCAGAGTGGTGCTCAATTCACATCTGAGCTAGACATGAAAACTGGGAGACACCCTTTTCATGGAGACCAAGGGAAAAAAAGGAATCCACATGTTTGTGAGATGCATTAGAAGGTCCTCCACTAATCACTTGTGAATTTTTTTTAGGTGAAGACACTATTTCAAAGAAGCAAATTCAGGCAGTTTTTTTTTGTTCCTCCTACCCCCTGGCCATCCACTCCTTCAGGCCTGCCAAGTCCCCCTACCACTGCTGCTGAGTCCCCCCCCCCCACCATTCACTGTCCCTTATGGCCATGCTACCAGGTAACCTGAATTAACCCTTCATCGGTGGGCCCCTATCCCTGTGGGAGGCTAACAAGTGAAGACAATCACCCTAAAGAGCTTCCCATATATCCCAGGCATGGCAGGGGTCAGAACAGACACATGTGTCTGGGACGTCTTGCTTATGAAGGGACCAGAAGCCATCCTCTAGGTAGCCAGCAGGTGTTTTTCCATTTTTTGTGGGAGCATGACAGGCCACATGATGTCAAGACACAAGCTGACATCCATCACGCTCTCTTCCGCAATGAGGGTCAATGTGTTGCCATGCCTCCAGCCTCCACCTGGGGCCAGCAAATGCTGAGCTGTGAATATACCCTCCCTCCAAGGAGAAGGTGAGTTGTTGTTGGACACTCAAGCCTTCAACCCCCCCCCCCGGCCGGTCTTCCAAAACCCAAGCCTATTCCCAAACCCTGGTCAGTGGTGTTACTGGCAGAAATCCAATTCAGGCAGTTAAATGATAGGAAAAAACAAATGTGGTCCACCTTAATAGTGGTGGTGGTTCAGATTAATTCACATCTGAGTTCTAACAAGCAAAGAGACCAAGTAATGTGTACCTTGTGCAAGTGGGGTGTGGGTGTTGAAGAAAGGGGATCATAGTGCTGTCACTACTGCCATCATCCCTGAGGGATGTGGACTGCATTGTTGCTACTGCCATCACACCTGAGAGGTGGGGGGGCATAGTGCTTTCTGCCATAACCACTGGTGGATGGGGAATGTTGTACTGCTGCTGTCCCACCTGAGGGATGGGGGACGTAGTGCTGATACTGCCATCACACCTGAGGAATGCGGAATGTGGTACTGCTGCCATCACACCTAATGGCTAGGGACTGCAGTGCTGCTGCTTCCATCACACCTGAGGGAGGGGAGACACAGTGTTGTTGCTGCTGCCATCACACCAGAGGGATGGGTCTGTAGTGTTGTTGGTGTTGCCATTGTACCAGAGGGATGGGGACCTTACTGCTGCTTCCATCACACCTCAGGGATGGGGGCTGTAGTGCAATTGCTGCCATCATATTTTGTACCTAAAATAACTTTAAATTGGTGCAAGGATGGAAATATATGCAATAGTGGAGGTCAAAACTGCTGAAATGCATGTTAGCAGAGTTAAAATTTGTTAAATAAAATACACAAAACCAAACACCGGTAAAACCGGATTTTGGCTTAGCAGACACCACTGACAGTACCGTTTTTCACAATGTGCAAAATGGAATTTGCCCTTTCTCAATCCCGGTAAACCAGTGTCCCTGTTCCTACCCAGTCAAGTATGCCTCTCATTCATCTAGTTCCTACCTTGGCCATCCTAACAGCTCCCATCTACTATTCTATTTAGCACTCATTCATTTCACCTGAGGAAAACTTATTCTAGCAACATCCTTCAGACAACATGCCTTATAGACCTTTTGTCACCATACACCTTTCAGCAAATACTTTCACTGAGAGCAGGCTTCCATTGATTCCTCTATCTACATGTCCATAACTGATCTGGCTGTCTCACTTTTCTAGTCATGTCTCCCACCAAGCCTATATCCAACTTCAATGCTAAGAACCCCTGGTATTTTATACCATTCTCAAACTCCCATTGTTACATTGCCTCTTCAGTCTATAGACTCATTCAAAGACCCATTTCCAGGCTTTCTACAGCATTCAGACAGTGGATCATCTGTAAGGCAAAACAGTCATGGCCACCTCAGCTCATGTCACTGGCAATGTCACCACAGCAATACCCATATCTTCTTCTCCCTCCAGCAGACCAGAATGAGCCTATGCAAGTATCATTATGGCATCAGTACCCAATCAACTCTCGAATTCATTGTACTGAACTTCTAATTAATTCCATATACATTCAGTTACCATCTCTATTGTACTGTATATACCAACCTTCCTTCATTGGTCTAAAAATGTCCATGTCACCCCTCCTATCAGGTACCTAAAGATTATCTCTGATTCTGCCATCTTCTTCATGGATGCCTACATTGCAACTTATTGCTCATTGCTTAACTCCAAACCTTCAGAGTCTACCATGAATGTCAAACCTTTTACAAAGTCAGATTGTTTACCTTGTGACTTTATAACAATCATATTTGCCACCATTCAAAGTCTGGCAGCAAATTGTAACAAGTCATGCCCTTCATTCTCACTTTGTCTCTGCAATTCCAAGGATATTATCCATCATCACCTTGGATACCTGGACTGTATTCGTTCCATTTTAAAATGGACCTACTGCACTTTCAGGATCCAGATGCTCCTTCAGAACAGACTTACCTCTTCAACCTCAGAATCACCCTTCCAGAATGGAAGCCCTTGGGGACATCTCTTTTTATCAGTTTAAGTGGAGAAAGCTTTGCATCAACCTTAATTTGTTGCTGTCTATCAGAACGACAAATTTGTTGCTGTCTATCAGAATATCTTCCAGAATTTAATCCAATGGACTTTGAAGGTCGACTGTCATCTCTCCAAGAAGTTCACCTTCCTCAGAAAGTAGAATATGGTTATTAGAACCTAGGTTCATCTTCTCTTAGTTTGCCTGGAGGACGGGCAGGTCAGTAGACATGGGTCCTCAGAGGTTCCTCCACCTGGGTGATTTTCCTCTTCTGCATGCTACTGTTCATACCCTCTGTGAGGTGGAGGAGGTAATCATACTGTTTTGGACATTCTTTGGTAATTCTTTTGGGCTTTCTATCCCTTACTCACTACGTGGTTTACCTACCAAGGGTGGGAATAGAGTAAAGCCAAAGGTAAACTACATTACACAAGCACTACTGACTTCCTACACTATTCACCAAAACATTGAATGGGAGGGCTAAAGCCCGAGGTTCAATGTGGGGGAATAGCTCTTCCCACATTCTTCTTAAAGGCCAGCCTCCTTCTGCAGCCCCCTGCCTAGCACATTGTGAAACACCCACCATCCACCCCTGCCTCCTCCTTCTCCAGTACTCTGCTCACCCATGATACTGAACTTTCTATTCCCTACTCGTTACCCGGTTTCCCTTCCAAGGGTGGGAATAGAGTAAAGCCAAAAGTAAACTATGGTACACAAGCACTACTGACTTTATACGCTATTCACCAAAACATTGAAATATAGGAGTACATTAGGTGGACTATGTGCCTGTTCTTCCCACATCTCTTTTAAGAGATACAATATTTCTCAAGGTTGCTGCCCATACAACAATTCAAAGAGCAACAACCCAGTGAATGACTGTGGCACCTCATGAATAACAAAGATTAAATAGAGTAATGATTCTTCCCAGTTCTTTACTTCAGTTGACACAAATTTAGATAACATACTTTTTAATTATTTATTAAAGAATTACAATAAGACATCGGTATATGGGTGATACACTGATGTGCGGATGGACCTAACCTTCAGTAAAGCACACCTCTCCATCATATGTTTTGACATAAAGTTGGTGCCTTGATTAATCAGGATCTCCTTGGCAGCCCAGTTTGGAAAACACTTTTATCAATTATTTTGCCACTGATCAAGTTGTACTGGAACATAGGGGAATAGCCTTGGGTTAAGAGGTGGTGTATTCCAATATAAATAATATATACTGATACCCAGATATACTTTTTATCAATGGTTCTACTATATCAATCCCAGTTCTTTCCAGCAGGGGGTCTATTATGGGCATAGGGATCAAAGGTGCCTTTTTTTATATTTCTGGGGGCCACCGACTGACACTCAGGGCAGGATGCACACAAGTCTGCTACTTCCTTCCATACACCTGACCATAAGAACCAAGCAAATATGCATGCCTCAGTTTTCTTCCTGCCAAAATGACCCACAATAGGTATAGTATGGGCCAGCCTCAGCACCACCCTTCTTGCAGATCTGGGAATCACTAACTTGTAACTTATAGTCTGGATTTGTTTCTTCAGTTTTCCCTGGTTCAGAATATCATCTGTCAGTTCAAACCTTGCAAAATCTTGCGCTTTTTGTTCATGTACCACTGTACCACAGCTAAGTTCTGGTAGACATTCATGAGAATCTTAACAGCTCTTTCTTCAGAAATTAGAGTTTGAAAAATGATAGGTCTGAACTCTAGAAGGATTTCATGACCTCCTGTAGATGTGGATGCTTTGTCCTCATCTGAATCACCTTGGACCTTCCTTGAACTCTGATCCTTGAGGTCCCCAACCACTACCATCTCAGATAGAGGGACCTTTTCTATATTCACCTTCCATTTCTGACCCCAGGACCTCTTAAGTTTCACTTCTGGGCCAAATAATTCAGCATCAGTAAAGGGAAATACATGATCTAGTCACTCTGTCTGTACGGCCTTGTGTGGGCATGAACTTTCAGTATTGCACTGTAGGAGGTTATGAAATCCTTTCCAGTATCTCAACCTGGGGAAGGTTTTGGAAATTTTCACCTTTGTTACTCTTGCCTAATTTTCTACTTTTAACCATAATGGGGTTGTAAGGAATTTATGGCTATCCCCATGCACACAGGCAATATGGGGTCTGCCCACTGACTCAGCATGGGCCCAAGCACAGAATCTTTAACAAATGTCTGCCCACAGCCTAAATCTACCATAACTGTTTTGTCACCCACTTGCACTGTGATTGTATTTGGGTTTTTGGCCTGAGCCTTGTGTTTGTGTATGGTAGCTATGCATCTGCAAAATCACAGTCCATTGGTCATAAAACTTATAATATGCCCACATTACTAGAAAGAGAGCGTACAATGTTACTATCAAGTCTATGTATCACCAGGGAAAGGGATCTTGAAACTGTTGGGATTACACCAGGCCCTGGAGTTATACCTATTTGAAGCAGAGTGTCCCAGGGTGTGGGTATAAAAGATAGACAATGATTTAGTTTGTATAAGGTACAGCACATGTGCTGTGTGAATTTCAACCAGGTTCGAAAAATGAAAAACACAAGTAAATAAAAGAAAATAAATAATCACATAGAATTTGCCAGGATGCAATAGTCAGGATCCCTCAACATCTCAGAGATCCTGTTTTTATCTGTGCTCCAGCTTTTTGTGAGGACATGAAGACTGCATGTCCTTTCCTCCCTCATACATCAGGCAGACTGAAAATCCCAGGCTCTGCACAGCTAATTTCTTTTTTTTGGGGAGGGGGTGTGTGTATACCTCGAAAAACAAGGCTGTTTACAACTGGCTCCAGGCTAATTGGTAAAACAAGGCTTGTTTACTTTAGATACCATTATAAATTTAAAAAAAAAAACATTTTCCAGCCTTTTCATTTATACTGATTCTGTTTTTTTCAGACACCAGACCACTACATAATATCTAACATTTTTAATGCACCGTACTCGGGCAATCAAGCATATTTTATACTATTGTGTATGTGCTACATAAGAACAGTGCAGTAAAAATGGCTTATATTTTAAATCTACACATATTTACCAATGGGTATATGTTTTTATATTGGCAAATGAAACTGTGCTAGCTAGCTGTTACATTATTTTGGTCACTATGAGCCATGCAGGAAGCATTTTAGAGGGACTTGAAAAGGAAACATAGTGTAAAGAAGAAAAAAGAATGGGGTGTCTGTAGGTGGCCATCCTGACAGAAGAGAGAGAGGAGAGTACAGAACAGAAAAGCTAGAATGCTGTTGCAAAAGGCTATAGAAAAATAAATTAGACTAGATTCCCTCTAATTCAAAGGTAGGATGACCAGCCTTACAACATGGAGGGGGTAAGCAATAGTTCACCACTGGACCACTTACCCATACCAGAACATTTGTTACCATCCCCCCCAAAGTCCTTTCTTCCCTCCTCTGCCAGGATCTCCACCTTGAGTCACCACCCAAGGTTTGTCATGAGTTCCACTCACCTTAGCAATCTCTAGTCTTTCAGCTTTCAGGTAGTGTGACTTTCACTGCTGCAGCCAAAGTGATCTGTTCATGTTAACTTACTGAATCACTGACTTGATCTAGCAAAAAATTCTGGTACTGCTCCAGCACAACAAAATCAATAATCTCCTCTTTTGTGCATACCTCTGGTTTTAACCACTGAGTAGCAAAGACTTGTAAGTTTGTATATATGATGAAATCCTGACACTTGAAATCCCGAGCCACAGAAGCTTGAGCCCGATGTCCCGAAATGTCGATTGCCTGACACAGCAACATCCCAACAACCGACAGCTTGACACTGGACTTATGCCATTCATGTGGGTGGGTGGGGGGATCTGCCCCTTCACCCCCCCTACAATTATATCATCAACTACACATCTTGGCAAGTTCCAGTGTCAGGCAGTCAGTCATCAGGATGGTGGTACGTCAGGCAACTGGCATTTCGGAATCTTGGGCATCTGTTGCTTGGGATTTCAGTTGTCAGAATAACATATAACTACCATACTTTTTGTGTCATCACTCTAGGTCATGTTACACCCTTGAAACACAAGGTGCAAAAGTTCCTTCAGTAACTTTCTTTCATTATTCTGACCCAGTTTAAGACAGCTGTCTTTAACTGATCATTGTCAATAGTGGCAGCATCAGTTAGGATTCTATGTGCAGTTAGGGCATCTCCAGTCAGGCACAGTGCAATGTGACTAGCCCAGCTTTCTCACGGCCAGGCAGTAGTACTGGCAACTCATTCAAAAATAGGCCTTAAGGTTGTCCTCAAAACCCATGTTTGTTAGCATGGTGTGGTGTCCTACAGTGACAGGATTCCTTATGCCTTGGAGCTGGTGTACAGTGTCTTTCTGGCTTACAACAACGTTTCATAAACTCCTGCTGTTTCTGATTTCTCTGTATCTGTTGTGCCTGCTGATGCTTTATATGCAATTGCACTTTCTGGGCCATCTGATCTCTTTGCATCTGGAGCTGCTGTTCCATTTGTTGGTCCCTTGGAGACGGCTGCTTTACAAGCTGTTTGTCTCTCTGAGCCTGCTGTTATGCTTAGTGATCCATCCAGTCCATTTGCATCTGTGCCTGTTGTGCTTGCTGCTCTGTCAGCTATTTAAGCACGTTGTTTGAGTCTCTCTTACCGCTATGTAGACAAAGGGAACTTCAAACCCACCACTAAAGCCAGCCTCATGTGACAGGGTAGTGAACTGGGCAAGTTCTGGGGAACACACTTAAAGAAATAACTCCAGACACCAGTTTATAATAAATGAAATCTGTTTTACTTTCAGGAACAGAATAACAAACAGCTTGTATTCAGCTAAACAAAGAGTTCAGTTCTGTATCTCTCTGTCTCCACTTGCATCAAATTAAAACAGAATCCTATGACTCTCTCCCTTTAATGGGCCCAGTTGTTGCTTGTTAACTCCCTTCCTCCTGAGTAGTAGTAGCAGTAGTAATAGATTTATTGCTCGATCATGTATCATCACTACAATTAAACAAGATATTACAATAAAAATATAATATACATAGCATAATACTAGCAAGTTTACTCACAAGACACTATAAGTTAAATTCTGAACAGCTGTCAATATACACAAAATATAAAATGTATGAAATATATAGAAGTCTCCAAAATGAATACCCTATTAATGATACCCCTCAGTTCATCTTATTATTGCTTTGGTTTTCATTCTCCTAATTATTTGAATAATGAGTAAAACTTTCCATTCTCCCTTCCCCCTGAGGTATATCCAACACCCAGAACAAACAGTGCAATGAGTGGTTAAAGGGCCCAATTGAAAACAGTAGGAGTTTGGTACAAATCTCACCCAGCCTGTCAAAACCTGCATTTTCTGTGTTGCAGAGTTGTGAAGCAGTTTACAGGTAAAAGGAACATGTCAGACATGTACTTACACTGTGTGACAGCAACCCAGATTTCTAACTTCTAAGTGAAGTACCTTGCACATCCCCACATTAAATCTAAGCCCTCATTTTGCAGCATAGTTTTCATATGTGTGTTTCCCCCTGTATTTCATCCACTTCTCTGCTGTGTCCAATCATTTTGTCAATTCAATGTCATACAAAATGTCAGCAGTTTACTGCAGATTCCCTAATCCAGGTCATTAATAATTATGTAAGACAGCAACAAATCCAGTACTAACCTCTAGGTATACCATTCAGCGTATATCTTTACTTGGAATAATACTTTAAACATTGTCAGCCCCTTTTTATCCACCTCCTGCACAATCTCTGAACTCAAAATTTTCCTAATTTCTCCAAGAGTTTTCCTTCTGATGCTGTACAGTACCAATGGCATTGTTGAAGTCCAGATGGACTACAGTAGCTCTCCGTAATAGATTCCTTTATAAATGAAGACAGCTTGATACAATATTATTATCACAATCCCCTAGTCTAAGCTAGTTAAAACACTAAAAACTGCTATGTTTTAAATGCATCAGATAATAAGATTGTCATTAACTGGGTTTACTTAAAAAATCGACTGACATGCTGTAACATGGCACAACTTATCACTGAACACCATTATACATACATTGCTTGTTACCTATCCCTCTGCCTAGTTACCTCTTCGAAGTAAGCAATCAGGTGGGAGTATGCAGAGAATTCTTACTTCATCATTGGTTGTGAATCAGCAGTGGGGGAATACTGTAGCATCCCCCATTACTACTACTATGTTACTACAGCTGGGCAGGATCCACATTTTGAAAATCCATGTTATGTGCAAGAACAGTCAATTTTCATTCATTTGCTGAACCATGAATCCTTTATGATTGACTCAAATACTTGCCAAGGTAAGACTTAGAGGCCAGTATGTTACCTAGATCTGACATATCCACTACTTCATTAAGTAGATGAAACTGGCTCTTTTCCCAGTCCTCTGGTACTATCTCCGCTGTAAGGAGTCCTAAAAAGTATCAGCAAGTAGTTCACTCAGAACCGTTTTTAAATCACCTATTATTCTGAAGTGGATATCATCCTAACATTGAGATTTTCCTGCATCCGCGCTCACCAGGCAATTACCAAAAAATGTTGGCATGATCAGTATTGCCTAATGTTCTACACAAATCTTTTTCATAACTTCCACCCCGCCTTCAACATATCTGCTGAATACTAAAACAAAGTAGTTATTTAGTGCGTGTGATATCTTGCCTGGCTTGCTCAATGATTTCTCCTCCTCCTTAAGGATCAGAACCCCCACCTTATTCCTGAGAAACACACACCATGTTCTCCCACATGGTGGTTGCTGCTGCTGATATAGGTAAAACTATCCAAAACAACACAAAAAGAATCAGCACACATACACACAAGCTGTTTTGTTCCAAAGCTAGTGCAAATGTGGATTCACAGCATGAAGGTCATGTCCCTTACAGAAATATAGGTGTGCTGTGTACATGCAAAATGTATGCCACATGCTTACTTGTACAATGTTTGCATGCAGCTGACATGCACAACGTGATCCAAACAAACCAGGTCTAAAAAGCAAATCAGGTTCACGTGTTGCACGCTTGACGTGAGTGCAGTAGTTAAGCTGGTGTGAACATCATTTAAACATCACATCAGGTTCACATGCTGCATGCTTGCCATGTGTGCAGCAGCTAAGCTGGTACAAGTCTCATCTAAAAAAAAACACATCAGTTTCTATTTCTTACACTCTACTAGGAATTAGTCATTAAAATACATTTTTATTTGGATTCACATAACAATTAGGTAAACTCATCAATTCTGATCCTTTTGCAAGTTGTTTAATGGCTTTTGATTCTTGTCATTAAATCACTATTAATTTGTAAAATATTGCTTGCTTCCTTCATTAAATGCATAGAATATAGCCAGTTAGCATCCCCATTCCAGATGTACAAAGAGAGGCCTCTGTGTTGTGAAGCCTATCCTTTTTGTTTTTGGACCATGCAAATCCCTTATGCATATTTAGTGCTCCTAATGTGTTTCTCCATGACTATTTCATCTCACTTACTTTCCCTTTGTCATTCTGTATTAAGCATATACACTATGGCCATGCTCAGCACTCTTTGTGCTGAATAGGGTCTTGGAAGCATGCACCATACCTCACATTGTGTCACTGAAATGAGTAACATAGATACTCAAAATGAAGGACAATGAGGGACACTAACCCACATGATGATCAGGACACATTATGAAACATGGAGATACAGTACTTCAAAACGCAGTGGAAACCATTTTATTAGCACCTGAGAATAAATTTCTACCATTAAGCAGGGGTGCCATTTAGGTAAGACGAGAGACAGTTTCCCCCATATTTGTCCTAGGTTTTTCTTATGGTGTGGCAATAATGGCATTAAATTTGGATTTAATCTTTTGCACAATAAGTGCTCACCTGGCATGTGTGCGCTCATGCTGAAGGTACTCTCCAGACTCAACTTTGTCTGTATTGTGTTGTCCACTCTCTCAAACTATTAGCAGTGGCACAATCACACATGATGTGGATGAGCTTCAGCCAAGAAAGAGTACATGAGTCTTGCAAGTGTGACACTTTATTTTCTGCCACAGAGTAGACAGACTGCACACTACAGCTTGGAGGAATCATTGAGCACTGAACTCTCAATAGCAGTGTTGTGGCAGCATATTTTTGTTGGTCTACTTTTGGTGAGTCTCCATCTCCCCTGGTGGCTGAAGGGACAAAAGGTGAGCTAGAAGCTAACTCAAGACTAGGCTACCTACTTATTGTACTAGGCTCGCCATGCAACCCCTCCCCAAAAAACAGCACAGACCCTCATGGCAACAAGCTAGTCTTAGCAGCAGTGGTGAGAGTAGTGTGGGTGGTCTTCATAGGCCTTGATAAGTGCAGTGCAGTGCAGTAGCAGCCACAGCAACAACCAAGCATGAAGCAAGCAGCCCAGGTGGGGGATGTTCGGTTGGTGAGATGACTTGGTTGTGGACCACGTTGGGGACCTGTGATGGTCAGTTTTAGCATCCAGCTTCTGGCAGATGGAAAGAGGGGGAGCAGACTGAAAACTGGGCTAGTGGAACACTGTGCCATGCTACAGGTTCTGGCCACATGGCTGGGTAAGTAAAAGTAAACAATATGTTTTTACAGTAGGATTGGGGAAGGAGGAAATATTGATGTGTTTTTCATGTTTCTTCACCTTTGGGCAGCTTCATGACCAATAGGAGATGGGTAATGAATTGAATGGAGTTGGGGAGAAAAATCAGGACTAAGGTCTTTTTTTGAGGGGGGCAGAACTTCAGCCAGAAAAAAAATTGGTTAGTAACTGGGTGAGTTTAAGCCCAAATCTGATGTATTGCTCCATGAAATATACAGATGAATCTTATACATTTGAATTTGTTCTGATTTGCATATCACTTTTCAGTCGAAACAAATAAATTGTCCCTTTTCCAGATGTTACAGACATTCTAGAGATGTCACTTGCATTCACAGACAGTTGAGTCGTATGGTATGGGCAGACTATTGGAGCACCACTATAGTCAGGCTTATGCTCCCCCTCCCCCCAGTGAAGCTGACCTCCACATCCCCATTCTCAGGCACAGTATGACAAAGGGCAATGGAAACTGCAGGGGTGTGCACCATTGAAATTAATGGGGGTATTTTTTTATTACTATTTTACACATTATTGATGGAGAGTTGGAGATTACTAAAGGCCACCACTTGACTAACAATGGCCTTGTTAGTAGAACAGTGGCCGTCATTGATCTCCAACTCACCATCATAATGTGTAAAATAGTAACATAAAATAACTCCTATCAAGGGGGTATGCCCCAGCACTCTGACCTAAGGACATCATCTCTTAAAGACTCCAGCCTCTAGCTCCCTAGTACTCAAGTAACAAACTTTTTACTTATATCTGTACTTGGTGGATTGTCTGTAGAAGCATAGCTGTACCCACTAGAGTGTGTGTGCATGGATGGGAATGGCCATGTGGGTGTGTATCAAGTTATTGCTACTTTTGTGTTTGCACCTTAAAGTCTGTTTGCTTTAAAGCATTCAAAACTATGGCGAGAAAATTGTAGGAGTACAGGTCACACAGAAGTAATTAAGTGGTGTTGTCAGTAGGTCTGTGTATTGGGGTGGGAAACATTGCATATGTTTCCATTGGTATGTGTGCTACAGTTCAACTGTGAAACTGAGATGAGTAAGAGAGGAAAAAGAAAACTGAAAAGCATAACAGTAGCTACAAGCATGCTGCATGCATGCAGATGTAGTCAGATACAGTATGTATTGAAGTACAAGTGAGCCATATGTGTGCAGACAGTGTGGCTTAGTGGTTAAAGGCACTGAACTGCAAGTCAGGAGACTTGGAGACATGAAGACCTGAGTTTGAATCTCATCAAACCCCACTTGTGTATATTGTGATCCTGAGAAAATCACTTAACTTTTACATGTGCAGTTATGAGTGACCACTTGCTTTTTGCTTGTATGCGACATGCATGCAGTCTTTCCCAATTTAACATAAAAATCACAGGTTCCACACTTGCTTGCTGCACACTTGCCATATGTATGCGATTGGTTCCAATTTAACATTTAAATCATATTTTCAGAACGCATATCACTTGGGTAGTTTTATGTGTGCAGCATGAAAGCATTTCATATAATTATTTCTGTAAGGGGTCAGACGAATCTAACAGATTTCTTTGACTGGGTCACCAAAGTAGTAGACCAGGGAGGGGCTGTAGAAGTGACCTACCTAGACTTCAGCAAGACAACTAACACAGTCCCACTCAAAAGATTAATAAATAAGTTAGCCAGAATGGGAGTGGGTCCCAGGGTGGTAACCTTGGTAAAAAACTGGCTGGACAACAGAACACAGAGGGTAATAGTAAATGGAGTCCACTCCAAAGAAATGGGGGGTTACTCAAGGGGCACTGCAAGGTTCAGTACTGGGACCAGTCCTCTTTAATGTTTTTATAGGTGACATTGAGGAAGGACTGAAAGGAAAGATATGCTTCTTTGCAGACAGCACAAAGATCTGCTACATCGTTGATATACAAGGGGTATGTGTGTGGAAAGAGTGAGAAGAGACTTGGCAAAGTTGGAGGAATGATCAAAAGTATGGCAGCTTAGATTCAATGCAAAGAAGTGAAAAGTAATGCAGCTAGGAAACAAACACCCAAGGAAAGAGTACACAATGGGTGTGGTATTATCAACAACAAAAATAGAAAGGGACCTGGGACAGTCACATCAGATGACCTAAATGTAGGCAAGCAATGTGAGAAGGCAGTAAGGAGGGCTTGGGGGATATTGGGATACAAAGGGAAAGGCATCACCAGTAGAAAACTGGAAGATGTTATCCCTTTGTACAGGCAGTTGGTGAGCCCCCAAATGGAGTACTGAGTGCAGTTCTGGAGACCCCATCTCTGCAAGGACATAGACAGGATGGAGTCAGTCCAGAGGAGGGAAACTAAAATTGTGCAGGGTCTACACCAGAAGCCATATGAACAGAGACTGAAGGAGCTGAATATGTAAATCCTCGAGGAAAGGAAGGAGAGGGGGGGATATGAAGGAAACTTTCAAGAACCTCAAGGGAATCAACAAAGTCCAAGAGGTATCATCTTTCAGAAAAAGAGATGAGCAAGAACAAGGGGGCACAATTTGAAGACAGAAGGGGGATGGCTCAGGGGCAATGTGAGGAAGTATTGTTTCACAGAAATGATGGTGGATGCATGGAATGGCCTTTCTGAGGAGGTCATATGGTCAAAAACAGTGGGAGAATTTAAGAATGCATGGGACAAACATAAGGCCATTCTAGTGGGGGGTGGGAGGAAGTAGGCTATTGGTTAACTAGGATCTGCAGCCTATCCAATAGATAGGGAAATGGGCAGACTGGGTGGGCCAATCAGTCCTTATTTGCCATCAAACTCTGTCTTTCTGTGTTTCTATGTTATTACATTGACCAACATGCAGCCATGGCCCCAGGGCTCTGAGGTACAATACACTTTATTCCTAACTCCCTTGCTCAGATCTCTTTGCAAAGTGGTGCTTAGTGATGATACAGTGGGGTCTGTTATGTCTAAAGATATTCTTATTTAACCAGAGGCAGGTGCTCAAATTCTGCTTCCCTCATATCTACTTGTATTATTCAGTTTCAATAATGAGAAACCATTGAGAAAAGTAGAGGCCATAATTTTTCACCTGCCTGTTTTGTTGCAGTTTGCCAGCTGAACACAAGAGCATGCAGGCCAAAGGGCTTGTGGAGGTACTAAAGATAAAGCACCCAAAATACCTTGCAATAAAGCTCAGTACCACAAATTAAAGTGTAAAAAGGCATTATTCTATTATTATTATTATTATTAATACTTACTATTATTCAGTATTGGGACCGATGTTGTTCGGGATATTCATAGCGGATATCTCCCACGGGATCTGGAGTAAGATCAGTCTCTTCACAGATGACACAAAGATGGGTGCCATGGTAGATGACATTGAAGGGTGGAGGGGGCTGCAGGAGGACCTTACCAAACTACAGGAGTTGTTGGATGCATGGCAGATGGGGTTTAACGCCAAAAAGTGCAAGGTCTTGCACTTTGGGACTAACAATCAGGGGAGGTACTATCAGCTGGGGGTGTACAGTTAGAATGCACCAAGGAGGAAAAAGATCTAATGGTGTTTATAACAGGGAGTAAGAACAACTCAGCTCAGTGCAGGAATACGGCAGTGAAAGCCAACAGGATGCTGGGGTGCATAGTGAGGGAAATCTCCTCCAGAAAAAGGGAGGTGATCCTGACCCTCTACAGGTCACTGGTCATGCCGCATCAGGAATACTGTGTGCAGTTCTGGCACCCGTTCCTGAAGAACGACATCAGATTATTGGAAGGTGTACAGCGGAGGGTAACAAAGATGATCCAGGCATTAGAGGGATGCTCCTATGAGGAGAAGCTGAGTGAGCTGAACATGTATTCCCTGCAGGACAGGAGGGATGGGGGGACATGATCGACACCTTAAATATTTAAAGGGGATTAACAAGGCTAGTAAAGGAGGGATTTTCCAGATTAGAAGCGGGAGGGTCACAAGGGGGAACCAGATGAGATTGGAGGGGGAAAATTCAGGATGGTTGTCAGGAGACATTATTTCACTGAGAGGGTGGTGGATAAGTGGAATACTCTGCTGGAGGAGGTGGTAGCCTGTGGCACTGTAGACGGTTTTAAGAGGGGATGGGACAGAATGAGGGGGGTAATGTTGAGGATGGAAGTGGTGGGAGGGGCAGCTGCAATTTGAGAGGCTAGCTGCATAATCGAGCAGACTCAATAGACCATGAGGCCTGTTTCTGCTGGTATTTTCGTATGTCTGTATGTTCATAAGTTAAATCTGAGATGCAAAATGCAGACTAACAATAGGAGACAGACTCAGAATTGCTTTGTCAAAAATGTATTTATTTAGTTTTTGTTGACTGGGTAAGTGCAGTAGACAAATCCTGCCTACTTTCAGGCACGACCCGAGGGAGGCAGATACAGATGAATGCCAACTGATCTTGAACCAGATTAAGTTGTTGGTGGTATTTTTAGTGACTGAGGAAAATTTGGCCAGGACACTGGGGAAATTCCCCTACTCTGTGGTAGGGGTGCTGCTGCTATGGAGGAAGATATTGCAAAAGCTCATTCTGCTGGTGTACCTGTGGGTGTGCAGGTCTTCCAACCCACAGGTCCAGCCCAGAAAACCGACCATGTCATTGAAACTTCTAGTGCAATGGAGAAGGAAGTACCTGATTGTATGACTGACCCAGTAAGTCCATCTTCTGGTCTTTTTACATCGGATGAAGCCTGGCTGACTAACATATTGAAGCAAAATAAAGTATTCCAATTTGCAGTCCATGAAAATATTATAAACCCAAGCCTTGCTGTGAAGGATTTACCAGTATTGCAGTGTGGCCAGCTAAAAACTGTAGAATTGTGAGCTGCTGCACTGTTTTTCAAGGAATTATCTGCAAACGTGTCTTCTGTTACAGCTGAGTGCTCTACAACACTGACGGTGATGCAGGTTCATCAAAAGCATTCTTGCCGTATGAGTCAGAGCAAGTGGTGGAGTCAGTGACAGTTTCAGAGTGGCCTATTGTGCAGAACAATAAACCACAAGATTCAGAAGAAACTATGGACACTGTGAGTACTTCCCCTCCTAAACTGCTTAAACAAGTTTGTGATGCTGCTACACATTTAGGTTTACAAAATGGTAGAGCTGAAGACTGCCCCCCCCAGCTCAACATGGGCGTTCCCCGACTTCCCTTAAATGTTTGCTCCTGTCGGCAGGCTGGAAAAGAAGCGAGTTAGGTGTCTGAGTTCCCAACCCCTCACACAGTCCTGTCCATGAACAACTTCCTTTGTTAGAGGATTTAATTTCTGAAATGGAACATGACCCATCTATTGTATGACCAGATCTTCCCATAAATCCTTTGGGTGGTTTAACTGTTTCTTTTGAGAACAGCGAGATGGTTTTGCCATCCTTTTCTATTTCGACTTCATCTGACTCAGATGATTTGGAGTTGCCACAAGCAGGGAGGGGAAATAAGCCAGAACCAGATCAGGACTCTTCTTGACCTCAGAATATCTTCTTTGCACAATTGAAGTCTGCATGGGAACAATTTCAGCAAAAGGACCCTTTTTCTGGCCCCCACCTTCAGCACCGCAATGCAGTCCATGTGGAGTATGTGGGAGGTTTGGATATGGACCCTGATCGCCTGTATGCTGGTAGAACGCTCTTAAAAAATCATTAGTTTTTTTTTCTAATGAAATTCATGCACTGATTCATGTGTCAGGCTCTAAAGTATTAGATGTTAGCTTTAATACTCCACAGGGCTTAGATCATTTCTGGTCCAAATATGACATTTTAAAGTATTCGGAGGTTTGGATTCCATTTCGTGTTCTCCCTTTAACTAAACCTTCAATTAAGATTGTGACAGTTTCTTTTAGGAACAAGTCTGTATCTGTTCATGATATTACCTATTGGATAGAAAAAAAATGTGATGTTATTGAGTCCCCACAGCCTATTTTTGATGAAGAGTATTTGTGGAATGGGGGCTGGAAATATAAGGTCTGTTTATGAAATAACAGTTTGGGGCATGTGCATCTACCAAATAGCTTGTTTTTGGGAAATGAGAGGGGGCATTGTTTTTACCCTGGACAACCCAAAACATGTTTTAAGTGTGGGGCTTCAACTCATTTGAGAACTGCTTGTAACAGGCTAAAATGTAGTCTTTGTTTAGCTTTTGGTCATTATAGTGCAGATTGTAAGGAAGAGATGAGATGCAACTTGTGTATGGATTTAGGACATACTTACAGATCCTGTCCCTGGGCTACCCACAACTACAGGCAAGACTTTATAATCAGAGAAGCCCAGAAGAAGAACATGGTTAAACAAGGTGCCTCTGCAGAAAACCCCTAACCAAGCACTACTAGGCCCACTACCCTTCCCCCTTCTCCCCACCTGAGGACATTATGGTAGAGGGTATGACAGAGCAACCCATGTTGGAAGACTTAGTGGCCCCTCCAGTTAATGAATTAATACCAGTAGCATGTCAGACTGCTTTGGTAGACCCAATCACTACAGGTGACATGTCTCCCCCATTAACTGTTAAATGTACAGCAAAAAAATGAGGCATCAAACAAACTAGGTCCCAGTCAAAGGTAACTAAAGCTACTATACCTGGAGAGGATGAAATACTATTGAAAAACAGTTTTGAAATACTGACAAAAGGTACGATGGATTCAGAATATGGGGGAGATTCAGAAGCTTCTTCATTGGCCTCTCAGTCTTCCGAATCTGAAGGGGACATACAAGTACAGGGACCTGATAAAAATGGGAAAAATAAATTAGGTACTAGAATTCAACGGAGTACGAGGTTGAAAAAAAACACCTTCAATTTTTTTTCTCTGTCTTCTCCCTTAGTACCTCATTCACTGCTCAGCATTGCTTCAGTGAATGTAAAAAGTATTAAGAATGCTAAATGTAGGGTAATGACTATGACAGCAATCAAAAATCTTAACTGTGATATCTGTCTGTTACAAGACACCAGGTTGAACACAGACTTCTTGGTTAGAGCAGCAAAAAGCCGTTGGTATTGGGGTCCTTCCTTTTTTTCATTTGGTACAGCAGTATGTGATGGTCTTGGAGTTCTCTTTAGAGGGGATGGGTTTAAGATTACACGATTAGTTGATATCTCACTAGGAAGAGCGTTATAACTAGATTTCACACATAAAGGGGAGAGTTGGAGACTGATCAACATTTATGCTCCTCCTAACAAAAAATATAGGGTTGTTTTCTTCACTAAGATCAAATCATATTTACTTATGACTAAGCACATTATTTGGGCTGGAGATTTTAATTGTGTAGTTGATTGGAAAGACAGGGGAGCAGTATCAAATACACTTTATTGTGATTCCAATTGTTTAAAGAGTATAACTGAGCTGAGTAATTTGCAAGATTCTTTTAGATCTTTACATCCACAAGGCGGACATACTTATTATAGAAGTGCTTTATCCTCCAGGATAGATTTTTTGTTTACACAGAAAAATATTAACATCCATAAAGCTACTATTATTCCATTAGAAACCTCTGATCACGCTATTCTTAATGTGGTTTTAGGTGGCATAATTGGCCCTCAGTATGGTCGACATTATTGGAAACTGAACACAGCTTTATTGAAGGAAGAGAAAGTGGTTTCTTAAGTCTCAGACCTTTTAAAAGCAAGAATGTCTGTGGCTGTCCTACACGATAATATTAGCTTATGGTGGGAAGAGACTAAACAGAAGATTAGATCCTTATTTCTGACCTTTTCTACACTCTGTCATAATTCAGAGTACCAAACATACCTTAAACTCCGTCAACAATTATTTAAAGCATATACTATTGTTAATGCACAACATACAGCTTTGACTTCACAGATTTCAAATTTAAAGTCTGCTATGGTGTCATTACAATACACTAGAGCTAAAGCAATGTTAAATGAACATAGAATTTGTTCATCTGGTAAAACAGGATTTGGAGATGCATTCTAAAGCTGTGCAAAATGTTCATTAGATAGATTTATGTCTAATGTTAAGGATTGTGAGGTAAATATAGTCTCTGATGGCCCAGGGATTTTAAGAGAAGTTACAAAATATCTGGCTAATATATACACTGCTCCATTGATTGCAGATGAGGAAATGGAGGACCTGCTTTCCTCTATCTCTGTTCCTCATATATCACATGAATTTATAAGAGATCTTAGTAAGTTGATTACTACAATGGAAATAGAATTAGTAATTAAACATCTGAAAGATCATGTTGCTCCTGGGATTGATGGTTTACCATCTGAATTTTGTAAGACATTTGCAGTTTTATTGACAGAAGTCTTGTTGGTAGTTTATAATTGGGTATTAGGTAATTTAAGTGTTGATTTTCATTTTTGTCTTATTGTGCAAATTTTAGTTTTCAAAAAAGGGGTGAAATCCGATTTGAATAACTGGAGGTCACTTAGCCTACTAAATACAGATTATAAAATGTTATTGAAAATTCTCCATAATAGGTTGGTGAATACAGCCTCGGCCCTCATTTCACTATCTCAAACTTGTTCAGTTCCTAATAGTCACATACACGATAATTTACAACTTATTTGGGAGCTAGTGGCACAGAGTAAAGATGGTAAGCTGCAAAGATACATTATGTCATTAGTCCAGGAGAAAGCTTTTGGCAGAATACCCCATCAGTTAATTTTTAGAACTTTGTTATATTATGGGATCCCTTAGGTTTTTGTAGAATGGATAGGTTTATTACATGCAAATACTCAGGCTATCCCACTAGTAAATGTAAAAATGGGTTCAAACGTAAATATTACATGTGGGGTTAGACAAGGCTATCCCCTCAGCCCATTGCTTTATATATTTTGTTTGGATCCATTACTGAGACTTATTCAACAAGACACATGTATCAGAGGTATTAGGCCTATTGAGGGAGATATAGAGACATGGGTGATAGCATATGCAGATGATGTCTGTATATTGGTAGCAGATCAAACATCAGCATTTCAAGCCTTGAAGGTAATAAATAGTTATTCTAGGCCAACTGAAGCTAAAATAAATAAAGAGAAGTACATTATTTATGCTCTTAATTGTACTGTAGGCCATATGGAGACCTGGCAAGATATAAAACTTTCCATGGACCCCTTTAAATTCTTGGGAGTTTGGTTTGGGAGGGGAGACAATGGAGAATTACATTGGAGTAAAAAACTGAATATAGCACAATCTAAAGTTGCAATCTGGAAGAATTGGCAACAAACAAAAAAGAAAAAAGTGGCAGTAGTTAAAACTTTTCTTCTTCCTATTTTTTTGTTTATCAGTACAATTTATCCTTTGCCATGAGCTTATGAAGTGACACTGCTTGATCTGGTTTTCCAGTTAATCTGGGGGAATCATTTAAATCCAATAAAAAGGGAAATACTATACTTACCTGTAAAACATGGTGGTTTGAATCTGACTAATCCTGTGGTATTTTTTTATAGTATTTTTTTTTCATGTAAACTTATTAGACCCAGTTAGATTTAGTCTGGCTCTTTGGTCTGTTTATGCAAATCACTGGATTAGGCCGTTTTATCACATATGGGAAAGTCAAGGGGTGATACCGGCACAGTTTAAGATAAAAAGTGTGTTTTTTAGACCTGTTATAGTTAAATTGAAAAATTGGGGGATGACGATCTAAATTGTGAAGCTTTCGACCAGCAAATCTCCTTATAAGCTGATTACTAGACAGATTGGGCTGCAATTAGCTACCTTTAAAGATGTTGACCCTTTATATCAGGAGAATGTGATAGATTCCTTAGTGGATAGGCATATTCCTCCACGAATTTGGGATATACTATGGCTTTGCTCTCATGGCAAGCTATTTGTTAAAGGGAATGCCAAACATAAAAGTATGGACGAGCATATGTTTCCCAGATCATGCTGTCTGGCTCAAGAAGAGACCATGCATCATTTTCTTCTACAGTGCGCTTATGTGAGCGAAGTATGGGCAACTTTAGCACTTTCATGGGGAAATGAGTACTGTAGGGTTATAACTTACAATGAGGTTGTTGGAGGTTTTAGTTTGCAAAACTTGGGGATGGATATGAATCCGATTTGTTTAATTTTTTCTTTTATTAAATTTATTTTGTGGCAGACTTGATGTAAATATGTATTACAACAGGTGTACTGTGATCCACTGTTTGTTGTTAACATGATTGAACATGAACTATATAATCAATATAAGTATGAACAGCAACATATGTCTCACACTGTAATGACAATTCGTTGGTTGAATGTCCCTTTTATGAAGGATAAAATTGGATAAATTCCCTGCTATTACTTTTATTTTTCTTAAAGCCTGATTTTCATTATTTTATAATCTAATTGTATGATGTACAGTTCTGCATTTTGTCTTTTTGAACAGTTTCTTTACAATAAAATGTTCCCCTACTCTTTTCAATAAGTGCCATGGGATCTTTAACATCCACCTGAACTACCACCATTCCAGGCAGATGGGACCTCAGTTTAACATCAAATCTGAAAGATGGCACCTCAGAAGTGGAGCACCCCTCTCATGCTGCACTACAGTGTCAGAACTGGAATATTAACCCAAGTGCCAGATGTGGGTACTGAACCCACAGCCCTCTGTTCTCCCGGCCTCAGAGGCGAGTGTGCTACCTACTGAGCCACTGACACTGTTGCAAAAAATGAAACAGTGCTGCACAGAATTTCAGTTTTCAGAGGAGAAAATGTGGATATTCACCTTGTGTTAATTAAAATATTGTTTGAATAAATACCGATCAATTAATTTTATCAAAGTGACCAAACTATCCATACTGATACCTAATAATAAAAACATTAAAAAAACACTACGCGCTTAAAGCATTGAACTCAAAATTAATCCCTATAGGTAGAGAAGTTAGATGTCCCTTAGTGTTTCAGATGAAATCTGCCCTATGGACTTGCTGAGCCCCACTAACATTGATTCTTCCATTGTCTTGACAGGCTGCAATGTTCCCTAACCCTCGGCAAACCACACACCAGATGAGTCTTGGAGGAAATTGCCACAGTCATTTATTTATTAAATTACCAATACAATACTTATCAGAGTGACATGGTAATCAAGGAGTCTCACTAAGTAAGCCCCAGAAGCCTTGCACCCCTTCTCATGAAGGTGCATAACCTTGCATGGACTGAGAGACTGATCTACTTCCATGACTTGAAATGCAAATCTCAGAGAGCAGGGGGGTCAATTGGCCAGGTGTCAAGTGACCTACCACTGTCTAGTGGTATTTCATTGCAGGCAAGCATGATGAGGTTGGCCGCAACCACCCTCTAAACTGGAAACCTGGTCCTGTGGCCCCAACTCATGTTGACCAGGAAAAGTAATACTTTGCAAAATTCCAATTCCCTTCCTTTTTCCCTTATATCATCTTCCTAAAACACTACAAAGTCACTACTGAATGTAACAAATATAACTAACCTACTCTCAGACAGACCTGAGAAAACCCACAGAGAGAAAAACAAGGATAATTCCTCCCTAGTGCAGTCCCCTGTATAGGTGCAAAGGATTCACTATTCTACCATGCCCATCCTAGAACCCTGCTTTTATTAGGGTGAGCTGGTGGTAAGTCTTTGGCTGAAGAGAGAGAGAGAGAGAGAGACAGACAACAAGGGGGACCACTTAGTTGTAGTACTTTTTAAACCCTCACTCTTCTCTTCCTCCTGAAGGATACCCACTGCTTGTAGGTGGTCCAAGTGGTTCCACCCCAGGGGCAGTACCAGGGCCCCCATTGGTGAAACCCTACCTGCCTGGATGGAGGCCAGATTTTGGGGGGGTAGGGAAACCCCAGACAATGCTTTGTCTGCTACAATGTTATGCAGACTGTTTAATGTATTGATAGGCTGTTACTTCCCCTATCCCAGAACAAATCATGCACCACACTAGTCTTTGGGGAAATGGCCATAGCCATGTATTTATTACTCGCATAATACTTATCAGAGTGACGTGCACAGGTAAGAGTCTCTAGTCACCAAGTTAAATTTAAAAGCTCCGTACCCCTTTCCACAAAGGGTCATAACCTTGTGCTGACTGACGCAATGATGTACCTCCTTGAGTTGGAACCCAAACCTAAAGAATAGGGGTTTCAATTGGCTGGGGGTATGTGACATACCCCTGTATGGCAGCATGGTCCTTCAGGCAAGCTCAATGAGGTTGTCCGTGACCCTCAGAAATGGGAATCAGATCTTTTTGGTCCCTGCCTTATGCTGACTGGGGAGAATAGACCTTTAGAAGATGTCAGTTCTCTCCCTTTTCCCATCTGCTGTCTGTTGCTAGTGCACATTGCAGTCAATTGACTACATGAGATTGGACTGGAGTATAGGTAATCAGCTTGTCATTCATTTCATTGCTGTCCCAGTCACGTTGGGTGTGCTAGAGAGCAAAGACTTAATAAGTTAACATTGAGATAAGATATATGGATAGATGACAAAATCCTAGATCTGAAAATCCCGAGCTGCACAAACCCGAGACCCATATCCCGATACTCCAGTTGCCCAAAAGATGAACATTCCAATGACTGACTGCCCAACACTGCAGTTACGATATGTATGTGGGCAGGTGGAGAGCTTCACCCCCCAAACCACCTTCAATTAATATGATTAACTCTGCATCGAGACACGTTGCAGTGTCGGGCAGTCAGTCATTGGAATGTCTGACCATTGAGCAATCGATATTTCAAGATCTGGGTCTTAGGCTTGTGCGACTTGGGATTTTCAGAGTTGGAAATTCATAGTAATACCACAAATACAGGCCAACAAAGGGACAAAGGCTCCATATTCTGCATGTATCACATGCTTTATCAAGAGTGAGACAGTGCTGCATAAAATTTAATTTTATTGAGGAGAAAACATGTTTATTCACCACATGAATAAAAAAGCAGGACACTACAATGCCCGTGTAGATTGTTTATTATCAAGCTGCTGTCAGTCATCATATGCCAAAGTCGCATTGCAGCTTTGGCTGATCCTTTCTTCATTTAGCTTCATTCAAAGCAACTTCAGAGTATGAAAAACACAAAAATGAACAACTAATATAGAGTACATTTCATTATTTTTAAGAGACACACAGTGCAGTACCAGTCAACCCAAAAATGGGAAACAAACAACATTTTTCATTCAGTCCCATGTTGTAATGGTCCCCAGAAAATATTCCCAAGAAGCTTTGTGTTGATAAATAACTCTACTCAGACATAGATACATAGATATATAGACAGTGTAGGCAGATAAGGGCCTATGGCCCACCCAGTCTGCCCATTTGAGCTTGTAAGTTCAGTTTATTTTTTTCCTAGAAATCTGTAGCCCCTTACCCCTAACCTCCAGAATTCCTTTATGTCTATCCCATGCATTCTTAAATCCCGTGATTGTTTCAGCCCCCACCACTTCCTCTGGCAGGGCGTTCCACTTGTCCACCACCTGTTCTGTGAAGAAATTCTTCCTCATGTTTCCTCTGAATCGTCCTCCCTCCAACTTCATCCCATGCCCTCTAGTCCTGGAACATCTTTTTCACTTAAAAATAGTGTATTCCTGCACCCTGTTCCTCCCTGTGAGATACTTGTATGTCTCTATCATATCCCCTCTCTCCCTCCTCTCCTCCAGGGAGTACATGTTCAGTTCCTTCAACCTGTCTTCATAGGACTTGTGATGCAATCCATGCACCATCTTTGTTGCCCTCCTCTGAACCTTTTCTACCCTGTCTATGTCCTTACGTAGGTATGGTCTCCAGAACTGTACACTGTACTCCAGGTGGGGCCTCATTAGTGTCTTGTATAGCGAATTATGACCTCCCTTTTCCTGCTGGTGATGCCCCTGCCTATACATTCCAGCATCCTATTTGCTTTACCTGCTGCCTTGTCACACTGTTTCCCTACCTTGAGGTCATCAGAGATGATAACCCCAAGATCTCTTTCCTGTTTGGTGCGTGCTATATCCTCACCCCGACTGATATATTGTGCCAGGGTTTTTTGTGCCCCATATGCATTATCTTGCACTTCTTTGCATTGAATTTCAACTGCCAAACCCCTGACCATTCTTCAAGTTTCTGCAGGTCCCTTCTCATTCTGTCTACACCCTCTGGTGTGTCTACTCTGTTACAGAGCTTTGTGTCATCAGCGAACAGTGAAATTCTGCCTTCTAGGTCCTGCGCAATGTCACTGATGAAGATGATGAATAGGACCGGTCCCAGCACTGATCCCTGTGGTACCCCACTGGTCACTCTTCCCCTCTGTGGAGTGACAGCCATTTGCCACCACCCTCTGTGTCCTGCCACCCAGCCAGTTACCTACTGACCACACTACTGTCCTTCCCACACCCATATTCCCCAGTTTGTGTAGTAGTCTTCCTCCACCTCTTGGTCCATTCTTGACCTTCTCAATCCCCATGAAACAAAAATGGTCTTCTGAACCATTAGGTATCATTTTTGATAGTGCTGTCACTTTGATGTAATTAATTAACTGCTATTCATTCAGATGCTGTTTAGATGAGCCTGAGGGAAATATGCATGATTTCTCCTCTACGGCATGAAACTTCATGCAGCACTGTTTCACTCTCTATAAAGCATATGATAGAAGTAAAATGTGAGACTTTGTCCCACTGTTGGCTTCTATTTTTTGTCTCACTGGTAACTTATTAAGTAAGACCTAGCACCCCAGCAACACCCAACATGATTGGAACAACAATGGAATGAATCACCAGCTAACTGCCAATATGCATGTCCAACCTCAAGTAGTCAATGATTGCAGCTTTCACTGCCAGTAGGCAGAGATTGTGCTCAAAGTTCAATTAATAAAAAACAACTTAAAAAATGTGAATCATAAAAAACTGCTCTATTCTACCACCTATTTACAAGAACTTTGAGAGACGCAGTATCTGGATATTCTAACTAACTGTAAGCTGGGAACTGCTATGATGAAGTAAAGATTTGAACAAATGAAAACTGCATTTTGTATGGTAGAGTAGAAGAAGCCCAGATTAAGCAAAGAATCTGTAATTGTTATCTTCAGGAAGAGAACAATACAAAACACTGCTTATTGGTATGTCTAATATACTGGAAATTAAAAATACATTGTTAGGCCCACTTCAGAATGGTGTTTATCTTGAACATGTTTCTACTGTGTTTTTCTCCTGAATTCCAGAAACCCAAAAGCACAGTAATTAAGGGTGTGGCAACATTTTTCTATCTAGCATACATTATATCTTTTAAAAGGATTTCTCTCAGAATAATAAAACTGCTCAAAAATGGTGATACACAGTTAGTATATGCAACCATATCCTATGAGCTTTTTACTAAACTAGTATTAATCTAATATGCATCAGGAATTAGTTTAAAATGTTTAATGACGTGTAAATATATATGTGAATATTGCTGTATAGTCTATATAAACATTTATGCCTGTTGTCCGGTTATGTCAGAAGCCATTTAGCAATAAACTTGAACTTTAATAGGGGGTAGCAGTATTACATAATTTGAAAATGTATTGGGCCGGTGAGAATACAGAACTTGCATGGAAGTAAAGAAAAGCTACAGGGGACTGTAAGTCTTGATCTCAGCTATGAGTATTGCCTATTGCTGTAACTCAGCTCTGGGGGCTGCAGTGGTGTTACTTGGTTGCATACTCTGTCATAACACCACAAACACTTCCCTTCTTAGCAGAGACATGACAACGCCACCTTCCCCAAGTAGGCTACAGTAATAAATATTACCCCCTAGTTGTAATCTGCTTTACTAAATACCAGTTACTACACTGTGAGCCAAAACTGGTAGGCTAAATTTTCAAAACCACTCTGAATTTATGCGGTCCAACTCAAAACCAAAATGAAGTTGCCAGCACTCCACTTCGTTCACATGTAAGACACAGTAACTGAATAAACATTCTGTATAGAAGTAAACAAAAAAAATTCACAAGATCACTCAAAAATGAAATATGCATGGCCAGAATGCTTTATGTCAATAAGGTTTTTTTGATAACTAAGATTTAATACCAAACATGTTTGCTGTTTTTCCTGGATGTGCTGGCACTTCTTACTGAGGCATGTGTTTATCTCTAAAACACAAATACAAATCAGTACTCATATCATTGTAAAGAAATGGATGGGCCTTCTGGGTGCATCAATTGCCTCGTAGGACAATCAATTTGTAGCACTTAGCTAAGCAGGCCGACCTTAGAACTAGCACACAATGGAGTTAATTTCCATCTGTTCAGTTTGTTACTTTATTCTCTCCCATATAACACCGCATACTGTAAAATCTCCTTTCTGTGTCATCAGCATTTGCAGCAACTGTATGTGAAATGAGTCACTTACATAGCCCATATACTGCTTCCACCAAAACTATGGAAGAGTAACAAAATAGCAGAGCTCATTCATAGATGCTGATGCTGCCTGCTGACATTTCAGTCATGTGACCATCTTCAGAGAACTCAGTCAGACTGCTGAACAACTAATTTTATAGTAAAGTGTTAATCACCCTCCACCAATAGGAAAGGTGCTACTATACCTGGACAGGGTAAGGAAAGAGTAGGGGAAAATGGGTGGGGCTGGGAAAGAAAAAGTGAAAGGTGGGGTCTCTCTTCAGACTGTTCATTTTACTTCAGCCACATTTTAGGGCTTTGATCCAATCAGTCCAAATAGCAGTTTTGGTTTAAGTCTTCATTCGGTCCTTTTGGATGTAATGTCCAGACAGTGATTCCAGTATGCCTCCCTTTACAACAGATCATTTTGTTCAAGTCTCCTCCTTGAGCTGGAACTTGCACCTTCTCAGTTCAATATAAATGCAGGCTGGTACTCAATCAGCATCAGCTTATCTGTAGGGCCTGACAGCTGAATGGGTTTTATTTTCCCTTTCTTATGGCCAGTTTATGTCTGCCCCCCAAGATTTCTAATTGTCTTTTTGCCTGGCCAACATTTTCCAGACCACAGGGACATGCCATCATAAAGACAACTCCAGCTTTTACAGTTTATAAAGACATCTATTTTGTATCTCTTCCCTGTGCATGGGCATTTAAACTCCACAGTATTGATAGTGTTTGCATAATGAACACAGTTCCAAAATCTACATTTTTCTTTGAGGGGTGGATGCAACCATATGTGTTCCTGTTCCTCTTCCTTATATAAAAAACTATGGACTATTTTGCCCATAATGTTCTGTCCATACCAGTAGCTAATTCTGGGTGGATTCTGATATGCATTCCAAAAGTATGTAACTGCCAATATGTTTAGTATGGCTCCAGTAGTTCCAGAAGGTTCAGTGTAAGTTGTTGCAAAGGTTGTCTTATTTAAATCCCTTCCTGTATTTTCATTTTTTTCTCAAAAGTATTTCCCTGGCTGTATTCTTTGCCTGTTCAATTGCATGTGTCATTACCATTGGTATATCTATTTATATATTGGCACCAGTCAGAGTTTTCCTAGTCTCACCCTTCTCTGCATCTCCCATACCATTGATGGTGCAGCAATTGAAGATATATCTTCCTTCAAGTACCTCAGAGTCTGACTGGACCATCACCCTGATTTTTCTGTTCATGTTTATGTAAGCCACCAGAAGCTCCACCCCAGACTTGGTGTGTTTTACAGAAATGAGAGAACCATCATACTTTCTGCCCACAGAAACATCTTTTGTGAAGATGATGACTAAGGTGACTCAATTTACAGTGCTGGTCCCAAGGGTATCCAGTGATATGGGTAAGTCAAATTGAGTGACTCAATATGAGCAACTCAATTTGACCACCTATAAGATGAGCAAATGTAACAGGATATGAGGCGTGGTATGGGCTACAGTGAAAGTTGAAGAATGGTGAGTGAGGAATAAAGTGAACAGTGGAATGAGCTATAGGGAAGAGACATATGGTATGTAGTTGGGACAGGCAGTTCCCAGCTGGCTGCTTGGTGCTGTAACATGAGTAACTGCCTCCAGTGCAGGAGTACCCGACTTTGGAGCTCACTAGGTGTGTGCATATGTTTTTAACAGTGTGTGTGTGTATGGTTGTTAATTTTTTCTGTCTCCCATTCCCTGATCACCCAGAACTGTGCTCCATGGTCCCCTCTCTCCCCCTCCCTGAACAGTCCCCTCCCAAGTTCCCTCCCTACCCCATTCTCAGGCCCTCCCCCTTGGAGTTGATTATAATAAGGATGGAGAAGTGAGGGGTTAAGAACCCCATGTAGAGGGTGTGCAGCCCCCCACATAAAATGTAAGGGAAATATTGGCCTGTTGAGTGTGTTTCGCTGCTCACTGATTTTGGGGTTGCTGTACTGCACTGTGGCCATTTTTTTTTTTTTTGGCATTGTGCAGTCACTGAACTGTAAGGTGCTTTTCTTTCTTCACCATTATCACATGGAACCGCTCCCAAGTCTACCTTAGCAAGGCTGGAACCCCTCTTTCACTCCTGTGAATTTGCCTTTGACAAACCCCTGTCCACCCATCACTGTTCTTTGTACACCTCCCTCTTCCGACCCATCCCTTGACAGCAGGCGCCTTGCCCACGGTGTTTTCTTTATCACCAAATTTTGGTTTTGCTCCCTTCCCTCTTATCTTGCTTTTCTCTTCTATTTCCTCCCCTCCCCTCCCCTACTACCTCTTACTCCTTTCACAAGTCTGGATCTCAGTCTCTTCTTCTTCCGCCAATGAAATTCTCTGCTGGGTAACTGCCTTCTCTTTTTTCTTTCCTGAAATATGGGGTTATCCCCCAACAATCATGTTGCACCTTCCCTTTATGCTCTGAAATCTCTCCTGTGATTTCACTACTCACTCATACAGTTTCTTCTGGCATGGAATGTGGACCTTTGTTTACTGCCCCCACCATAAGCTGTCTGTAGTACAGACCCCTCTCCTCCAATTTTCTGACACTAGCCCAACCCCTTATATTACTGCATTGCTGCACATTAAATACTGTTCTCAGTGTTCTTCTTCTGCATATTCCTGCTCTGAAGCCTTTCCTCTCATTGTTCATTTATATTATTCTTATTTCCATACAATTGCTTTTTCTGAACATTGCATTTTGTAATTTACACTGCACTTTCCTCTTCTTTCTCCCCCAGGACACATCTAGAAATTTTTGGAAACTAGCTCAGTATGTCTTGCCTGGCAAAATGTTTGAAATAAATAAATAAATTCATACATAAATAAATACATAAAAACATACATAAATAAATAACTACACACATAATAAATGCTAGATGCATGCATACATAAATAAATAAATATCTAGATCCAGATACTATTTTTCCAGCTCTACAACCTTTACCTCAAATTCATCCTGTGTTGAGCAGTTTATTTTTACCTGGAACATTTGCCACATGGGTATATATTCCTTTAGTGATTTGAGATGACAGCTTCCAAAATGCAACACTTTGTTTCTGACCATCATTTTTCTAATGACAGTAGTCTACACACTGGACCACCAGATTCTCTTCAGTGGGGCTTTCAACCAGTATGATCCCCCCCCCAAATGAGATCCCCAGTCCTACTCATCAAATGGAGAAACCTCTCTCACTCGGTCTTGGATTGCCGACCCCTTCGATTTAAGTTCCCCAGGGCAGGACTGCCAACTCCTTACTGGTGACCTTTCTGCAATCTAGAGAGTGGCCAGGAATCTGCATGGAGAGGATCCAGGGTAGGCAGGAAGATCCAGCAGTATTCTGGGAGTGGTGATTGATCCCTGGTCCCATCTTCGCCTGCTGGTGGCTCCAGGGATTTTCCTTATTTTCTTTGTTTCCCTGAGCCCAAACATGCACTGATGCCCTGCATGTGATGGGCGCATTCCCACCCCCATGCATAAGGCTTCTGATGGTGCTTCCCCATGTACACATGCCACTTGGTGCAGTACACCTAGCCACCGCCAGGAGCTGCTGGAGTAGCGGCTAGCAACCCAACCCTCCTCCAGGAAAGGAGAGAAGTCCTACAGATGCTCAATCCTTTCCTGCCCCCTGCAGACCCCAGACAGCCCAAGCTTATTCACAAACCCAGGTTGCCGGTGTGGCATGAGGTGTGGCATCAAGCACCTCAACTCTCAGCGCTACTAGGCCAGCTGCTTTCCATGATTTTTAAGGTGTATTACCTGTCATATTGGTGAAGAGTGATGAACACTTCATCATAAAAGAAGCTACTCAGCAGCCCGGTTGACTGTGCTGAGGAAGGTCACATGAATGAAACATCAGCAGGCAGCACCTGAGAATGTGCCCTGGTGTTTGGTTGCGTTCTCATAGTCTTGGTGGGAGAAGTTTAAGGGCCATGTAAAAGAGCTTCATTTCAGATACAGTTCCTGAAAATGCTGGTAGAAAAGTAAGAAGTTGTTATGCTGTATTGTATGAAAAAATGAACATAAAATATTGAACCAAAATGATAAATGTAAGCTCCAGCATGGGCTGGTTCCATTGTCAGTCTGCCAGGCTGAAAACTACACATGCATGGATGTCTGCCTGACTTGTTTTATGACACAGATATGAATCCAACTTTTTAATTTATTTTTCTACTTTTTCACTAATTTTCTACATTGACATCCTTATTACATGCAATATTAATAACTGCTCAGTAGTTTTAAATTAATTTACATTTTTTACACATTAATTTCAGAAAACCTCACACACACATACGTCCCAAAATGATCATTGGGAGATTAATAAAATACATATTTTCCCTTATCAAGTTTTCCTTTAGCACTATGTGTGTCCTCAAACATGTTCAATATTTAAATGCATTCCCTAAAATAACATGGTGATTTCTTCTTCTTTTTTTATTTAATTTGTTCACCAGGTAGGTGCACTGAGCTGGGCCCTTATCAAGCATGACCTGGGGCCTAATTAATGGCCCTTAGTGGTGATAGCTACCAACCAATCTCTTACAGAAATAATTATATGAAATGTTTTCATGCTGTGCACATAAAACTACCCATGTGATATGTGTGCTGCAAGTATGATTTAATTGTTAAATTGGGACCAATTGCATGCATGTGGCATGCATGCAGTAAGCAAGTGTGGAAAGCATGCTTTTTATGTTAAATTTGAACAGACTGCATGCATGTAACATGCGTGCAAAAAGCAAGTGGTCACTGATAACTGCACACATAGAAGTTAATTGACTTGCTCAGGATCACACCATACATAAGTTGGAGTTGACGAGATTCAAATCCAGATCTTCATGCTTCAAAGTCTCCTGGCTTCAGTTCAGTGCCTTTAACCACTAATCTATACTGCCTGCACACATATGACTTGCTTGTACTGCAATGCAAATGTGCATACAGTGCATCTGCACACATGCAGCATGTTTACAGCCACTGCTATACATCTTAGTTTTCTTGTTCCCCCCAGTTCAGTTGCTCAGCTGAACTGTAGCACACATACCAATGTAAATACACATGGTTCTTCCCACCCGTAATACACACACTTATCCACAAAACTACTTAATTACTTCTGTCTGGACCGTAACCCTACTATTTTCCTTCATAGTTTTGAATGCTTCCATGCAAACAGACTTTAAGAGGCAAACACAAAAGTAGCATTAACTTGACACGCACCCACATGCCCAGTCACCCCCACTACAAACAAGCACACTGTGGCAGGTTTGACCATGCTGCTACAACCAACCCACCAAGTATAGATATAAGTCGAGAGTCTCTTACCTAACTACTAGGGAGCCAGAGGCAGGAGACTTTAAGAGATGATGGCCATAGTTCAGAGTGCTGGGCATACCCCCTTGAAATGAATGGAGTTATTTTTTATTACTATTTTATACATTATTATGGTCAGTTGGAGAATAATGAAGGCCACTGTTCTACTTGCAAGGTCCTTGTTAGTCGAGCGGTGGCCTTCATTAACCTCCAACTCTCCATTAATAATGTATAAAATAGTAATAAAAAAAATACTTTCATTTATTTCAATGTTGCACACCCCCGAAGTCTCCCTTGCCCTATGTCATAATGTGCCTGAGCATGGGGATGTGGTGGTCAGCTTCACTGGGTGGAGGGCATAAGCCTGACTATACTGGGGCTCCAATAGTCTGTGCATACCATACCACTCAACTGTGCCTGAATGCAATGGAGAGCCCTCATTTTATCCCTGGAAACTGCTCTGCTTCTCATCCTTCCATCACAGAAAACATGCTGCTCACACAGAGGATGTTCTGTAAATTTAGACATTGTGGCAGGGACACCATTTCATATTTCAGCAGGGGGGAGCCAACAACCAGTGGAAGCCAGGTGCTAGTTATCCCTTAGGTGGCAAGCTCTAGAATGTCTGGATCATCTCTAAAAGGTAATATGTATTTGTTGTGACTGAAAAGTGATATGCAAATCAGGAAACATTCAAATGTATATGATTCAGTTGGCTATACCCCAGAGCAGTGCATCAGATTTGGTCTTAAACCCACCCACTTACTAATCAAATTTTTCCTGGCTGAAGTTCTGCCCCCCAAAAAAAAGAAATATTGTCCTGATTTCTCCCCCAACTCCATTCCATTCAATACCCACTCCAAATGGATCATGAAGCCACCCAACAGCACAAAAACATGAAAAACAGATCAATATTCCAGTCCTTCCCTATCCCCCTGTAAATAAAATGTTTAATTTTACTTGCCTGGCCATCTAGCCATAACCTGTGACCTAGCCTAGTGTGCCACCAGCTCAGTTTTTATTCCACTCCTCCTCCATCCTTTTACCAGAAGCTGAATGCTAGAACCAACCATCCCAGGTTCACAACATGGTCTGCAACCAAGTCACTTCACCAACTGAACCCACCCAACCTGTGTTGCTTGCCTCTTACTTGGCTGCTGCTGCGGCTGCACTGCACTGCACTAATCAAGCCTATGCCAGTCATCCACACTGCCGTGACTGCTGCTGCTAAGCCTAGTCTGCTGCTGTGAGTGGCCTGTGATTTTTTTTTTGCAAGGTGAGCCTAGTAGAGTAAGTAGGTAGCCTAGTCTTGAGTTAGCTTCTAGCTCATCCTCTGTCCCTTCAGCCACCAGGGGAGATGGAAACTCACTAAAAATAGATGAACAAAAATGTGCTGCCACTGTTATTGAGAGTTCAAAGCTCATCTACTTCTCCAAGCCTCAGTGTGCATCCTGTCTACTCTGTGGTGGGAAAGACAGTGTCACACTGGCATGACTCCTGTGCTCTTGCTTGGCTGGAGCTCCTTCACATTACATATGATAGCACCTCCACTAATAGGTGGAGAGAGTGGACAATACAATATAGACACAGTTGAGTCAGGAGTGCACCTGGAGCATGAGCAGACATGACAGGGGCCACTTATTCTGCAAAAGATTAAATCCAAATTTAATGTTACTATTGCCACACCATAAGGACCAACCTAGACACAAATGTGGGGAGGCAACTTCTCACCTCTGTTTCACCCAATCGCCCCCCACCCATGGTAAAAATTCATTCTCAGGTGCTAATATTGGTACAAGTAAATACAATAGTTTCCAATTTTTCTGAGATACTGTATCTCCATGTTTCAGGATGTGTACTGATCATCACGAGGGTCAGTGTCTCTCGTTTTGAGTGCCCATGTCCATCATTTCAGTGATAAAATGTGAGGTATGGTGCATACTTCCAAGACCCTACTCAGCACAAGGAGTGTTGAGTATGGCCATAGTGTAAATGCTCTATACAGAATGACAAAGGGAATGTAAGTGAGCTGAAACAATCATGGAGAAATACATTTGCAGCACTAAATATGCATAAAGGGATTTGCATGGCCCGAAACAAAAAGGTCAGACTTCATAACACAGAGGCCCCTCTTCACACATCTGGAATGGGGATGCTGGCTGACTATATCCTAAGCATTAGTGCAATAAGCTAACAATAGTTTACAAATTAATGGCAATTAAATGACAAAAATCAAAAGCCATTAATCAACTTGTGAAAGGATCAGAATTAATGAGTTTAGCTACTTTTAATAGGAAATCAACGTAAGATGTATTTTAATGGCTCTAAATGCTAGCAGTAGTATGAGAAATAGTAAATGATATGTTTTTATGTTTGCTTGCACGCATGTGCAAGAAACATAGTGCCATCATACGAGTTTTCTAGAGGTGTGTCAGCCTCTTCCAATTCAGTCAGTGTGTTTGCAGGCATGGTCGCAAAGCACCAATCACTGCTGCAGCTGTCTATGACAGCAGGAAAATGCAGTGGCATACAGTTGAAAGGGAGAGTTCTGCTTCAGTGAGCAGAGCTCTCCCCTTCACACACACACAAGCACACATAGTGCGTGCTGATGCGCTCCCTCCCCCCCATGCACACACTGTGTGGCCGATGGGGGTGCTCAATCCCCCATCTGCTCCATGCTCCCCCATCAACAGCTGTCCAGGTGCCACGCTGGGAGCCCACTCCAGCATGGCAAGAACTGTCATAGCGAATGGGGATGCCCAATCCCCCATTGGCCCCACGGCTGCACATCCCCCATAAAAGCTTTCCATGTGCCATGCTGGGAGCCCACCCCAGCATGGCAAAGCATATTATGGCCAGTGGGGGTGCCCAATCCCCCATCAGCTCCAGCCCCCTCAAACAGCCTTTCCAGCTGCCATGCTGGGAGCCCACCCCAGCCTGGCAAACATCCCGCGTTGTCTAAAAACCTGTAAAGAAGAAAACCTTCCCTCGCAGTCTCCCTGCCCCCCCACAACCCGCACCCACACACAGCGCACCCTGCCTCCCCCCCACGCCCCCACCCTATACTTACCTCTGGAGCTTGGCGTGATGATCATCGGTGGACCGGGAACACGTCTGCACTCTTCAAAGTCGACAGTGAACTAAGGAAATGCCGGTAAGGTGTATAATGGAATAAATAGGGTTTTTTCAACTTTGTTGCATATCTCAGGCATTTTTGGGAATTTTGGGCCCAAATTTTAAACATGGGTTTTTTTGGGACCCCTCCTCATGAATTCTTGCACTGTCATAGCGTTAATCGGGCCCAAAGGGTGATTTCGCAGTCACTGTGCGAAATCACATTTTGGGACCCATTAATGAAACTACACTGTCAGTGTTCATAAGGTGGGCTCTCAAAAAGCCTATGTTGAAAATTTGGTGGAAAAATTCCTAAAAATGATTGTTTTATGAGCGTGCGTTGCAGAGTTCCTACGCACACTCGTAAGTTGGCAAATTTTCAATATTTTCACTCCAGATTGTCAACATTGCCATTTTACCACACCTCCTTATGAGCAGTACAGCTGTCATTTTTCACACCTTGCCCACATCGTGTTTCTGCCCATGTAACGCACAATGGCGCAGTCGGTGTGCGAAATCAATGTATGGGACACATTAAAAAAATCACAGTGACACTGGTCATGAGCAGAGGTGTTAAAATGGCTATGTTGAAAATTTGGTGAAAAAATTCCCAAAAATGACTGTTTTAGGAGCGCACATTGCGCAGTTCCTATGCACGCTGGCAAGTATGCAAATTTGTAATATTTGCACACCAGATTTTCAACAGTGCCATTTTACCACACTTCCTTATGAGCAGTACAGCTACCATTTTTCACATCTCACCCAAAATGTGTTTCTGCACATGTGGAGCACAATGGTACAGTCGGTGTGCGAAAACAATGTTTGGGACAGATTAAGAAAATCACAGTGAGACTGGTCATGAGCAGAGGTTTTAAAATGGCTATGTTGAAAATCTGGTGACAAAACTCTGTAAAATGACTGTGTTATGAGTGAGCATTGTGCAGTTTCCATGCACCCTTGTAAGTTCATGAATTTGTAATATTTTCAGTCCAGATTTTCACCAGTGGCATTTTTCCACACCTTCCTAGGAACAGTACAGCTGTAATTTTCCACAACATGGCCGAAATGTGTTTTCACACTTTCAGCGCAGAAATGTGTGGTTGCTGTGGGAAATCATTGTTAGGGACAGATAAAGAAAATCACACTGACACTATTCATGATTGGAGGTCCCAAAATGCCTTGTGTTAACAATCTGCTGTAAAAAAAATCCCCAAACTAGTTACATTACGGGTGTGCATTGTTTGGTTTCTACGCACGCTCGTGACTTCACCAGTTTTTTTAAGATTTTCACAGCAGATTTTCAACATTGCCATTTTTTACACCTCCCCATGAACAGTACCACTGTCATTTTTCACATCCTGTTCGGAATGTGTTTTTTCACCTGTGGTGCCAAGTGCAGTAGTCGCTGTGCAAAAGCAGTTTTCAGTTAACAAACTGATATTGCCACTGTTCATGAGGTGGGGGTCACAAAAAAAATCATGTTGAAAATTTGGAGTGAAAATACCAACAAATTCCTGAGGTGTTAGGGTTTCCGACCATAACGCCCCCACCCTGTAGAGAATGACAGGCATCAGGGGTGTGACTTGCGATTCTTGCCCGTAATGCTCATACCATTCCACCCCCACCCACACCCTGCAGCCAGTGAGAGGCATCAAGGTGTGCCTCAGACTCTTCGGGCCCAAACTTCACCCCATTCTGCTATACTGCACCCATCTCACCATATTTCCTGATGTAATGGGGTGTGCATAAGGGCCAAAGACCCCAAGGCACAGTGACACTTGTCAGTGTCTGCAGGGTAGAGTGTGGTGAAATGGTGTGGTCATTATGCCTGATGACCCAAAGGCACACCCCAATGCCTGTCACTCTCTGCAGGGTGGTGGTGGGGCTGGCTTTAGTTCAATACTTTGCTGACATTCCTATTATGCAGCTCTGTAACTTCTCTACACTACCAATGCCAATGGCAGCAAGCAAACATTCGGCATTGACAAATGCTTGTTTAAATGAGATCTGCGTCAGCTTAGTTGCTGCACACCTGGCAAGCGTGCAACATGTGAACCTGATGTGATTTTTACAAGATGTTCACACCAGCTTACCTGCTGTACACATGTCAAGCTTGCAACATGCAAACCTGATTTGCTTTTTATATAAGGTTTGCTCAGGTTCACTTTGTGTATGCTATCCACATGGAAACATTGCACAATTAAGCATGTGGCATGCATTCTGCATGTACACAGCACACTTATATTTCTGTAAGAGATGTATCTAATCAATGGCAAAAGCATCCACTTTAGACACCATAGGCAGCATTTTCAGGCACTCACTTTTCAGATGCGAGTGTGCAATTACACCCAAGAAGGTAGGCAACAAAAAGTTGGTTTTACTCAGAATGGAATTCCGCAGTTGCATAAAAAAAATGAATGTGAGTCCCACAGTAGCGGCAGAAATTACTAGAAACTGTGGCAATTGTCACACGTGTCCAAATATCTGTGAATAGTACACAGATATCTGGACACATCTGCACTGACACAGCACACATCCTAAATATAGATGCAAGTGCTGTGTCCACACCATTAAAAATCTCACCCCTTCTCCTGTAGACAACCTTGCAGCACAGACCTTCCTGGTAAATTTTTCATTCTTATTCCAAAAACAAACACCATATTCTTCATTATATCTACTCTGACCTTGTTTGTTTTGTATTTCCACTTGGCATGGAACCTTTGTAAAAGGGCCTCCTTGCTCAAAGGTATAAATCTGCATTGTTGAAATAAATAAATAAATAAATAAATAAAATATTCTCTCACTATTGGGATAACATTCAGCTTAATCAAGCTATATATGCACTATGGGAACAGTTGCCTCCATACCACAACTTTTCCAGAGTTGCACAGAAAAAAGATTTCTCGTACACTGTGGCACATTCTTAAAATGATCGGTACTGAATACAAATCATTGTAGATATTTTAAAACATTTTATAAAATAATGAATAGTTTTATTATTATGATTAAAAATTTAAGTAATCAAACTTTTACTTGGGTACATCTCATGCGTAATTATATACTAATAAAAATGTTCTTCACAGCATCACTACAAAGGGGAGTCTCCTGTTTTTCCACTGAAAATATCACGATTTACTAGCAAAACCAAGAAAGTGTGCTACCAAACTATAATGTGCACATAATTTAATGTACATATATTTTTGGATTGCCTTTCATGTCAATTGGTGCATACTTTCTTTCAGTTTTTATAGCTATGGTTTGAGTTTGTCTCACCATCACTTTCAATTAAAAATCTGCTCTTAGCTGAACTCTACCGAAGTAGTTGTGTACATGGAATTTTAGGTGTTCTGTGGATGCGGGGGCCTTTTGGTCAGCAGTTTGACATCTGTTCCCCTCTTTTGAGTCCTCTTTTTCCCATAATAAGAACTACATTGCTGGCATTGCATCAAGCACATAGTTGCCTCCATAGCCATTATTTTGAAAGTTCCTTCAATTTATATGAGTGCATTTCCCCTCATATTATAGAGTGCCACTTTCATAATGTAAGTACAATTTCATAGATTTCTGCAAGCCAGTGGAGCAATTCACCCATGTAGGCTTGCCATCTCTCAATGAGAAAATCCTTAAATTTCACTGCTTGTGTATTATAAGTAGAACAACAAAAAAACGCACCACTCAAAGAAACTAGTTGCAAGGCAATACTTTTAATGCATAAAAAACACTGCAAAAATACTAAAGCACTTCAGGTGCGTGAACACAAACTCAACCTCTACCAGTTTCGCACAAAGAAATATGCGTCATCAGGAGGATGACCATTCAAACAAACGGATCCTTTTAAAGCCAAGGTGACCCAATGAATTTAAAGTGCCAGTACTACAAATGAACTGAATACATAAAACACAGGGGGCCAGATATTCAAAAGGGAAAAGTGCGCTGCACAAATCCTGATGCACCGGAGCTCATCAGTAATGAATGCAGGTGCAGGTGGGGGGGGGCGTGTCCATGCATACCCTGCACAGCCTGATATTCAGCCCAGGATGTGCAGAGCCATGCATGCGCAACCCCTACCTGTGCCAGCACAAAGTTGATCCCCCAAAAAAGGCAACAACTGATGGTCATCCATAGGTGAGCTGCCACATTGCAGGGTGCAACACGGCAGCTGCCACCTGTGGGTGGCCACCCGAGCTCCAGTTGCACCTGGCTATACCCCCCCATGCCCGATTGTGGGCATTTGTAAAATAAAAAAGATTAATGTCCAATATCCCTGGTGGTCCAGTGGACCGCTGTCCACCCGATCACAGACATCTGTATAAAAAACTAAAAAAGTCCAATATCCCTGGTGGTTCAGTGGACTGTTATCTGCCCAATTGCGGGCATCTGTATAAATACAAACTTCCGTCCAATATCCCGGGTAGTCCAGTGGACCGCTATCTGCCGGATCACAGGCATTTGTACTAAAAAATAGATATATGTCCTATATCCCTGGTGGTCTAGGGTATCCCCCCACCTGCCTACTGAGCCCCACCACCCTGCTCCCCCCCGGTCAGCCAGCAGGTGGCAGCACCCCACCTGCCTGCCGCCCCACCACCCACCGACTGAGACTGTTGGTAGGGATATGCGCCCATTGGTTCTGGCGTGAGCCAATGGGCGTGCAACTCTATGCCGTACCATATTCCAGATATGATCATTCACATATCTGAATGTAGTATCTGTTATAGGCTACACACCCAGTGGCTCACACTGTGAACCAATGGGCGCGACAGCCCTACTCGATGGTGTCAGCCAGCGGGCGGCAGGGTGGCAGGCCGGTGGTGCTGCCACCTGCTGGCTGACTGGGGGGGAGCGGGGCGGTGGGGCTCAATGGGCAGGTGGGGAGGGGGGGTACCCTAGACCACCAGGGATATAGGACATATGTCTATTTTTTAGTACAAATGCTCATGATCAGACAGATAGCAGTCCACTGGACCACCAGGGAAATTGGGAAGAATTTCTTTTTTTATACAGATGCCTACGATCGGGCACATAGCGGTCCACTGGACCACCAGGGATATTAGACGGAATTTCTTTTTTATACAGATACCTGCGATCGGACGGACAGCAGTCCACTGGACCACCAGGGATATTGGACATAGTTCTCTTTATTTATACAAATGCCTGCGATCAGGCTGTGGGGCACATTGCCGGCTGCAGGGGGCACTGCGGGTGGCCAGGGTGTGATATTCAATGCTGCTGAGCCATGGTGCAGCTCCGTTGAATATCACCCAGTCCACACCCCTGCGCATCCAAGTTGAGCTGCGCCTAAGCTTGCGACCAAGCTTGTGCCACAGCCTGACGCAGTTTGAATATCTGGGCCAGGATCTACATATATTGCTATTTAAAAAAAAACAGTGAACATTTCATACACAGTAAAAGAGAATTTGGAACAAAAAGGCTGTAAATTTAGCAAGGGGAAGAGATACAACAGGCATAACATGTTGGTGTGATCCATACCGCTTATAATTATAAAGTACAAAATGAGGCATTAATAAATTATATTCTCAAAAAGGAAAAATTAAAATAAAATTAAAAAATGTGCATTTTACTTACATATTACTATTGTATATATAGCAGTTATTAGAAGTTATATTTAATGTTTTAACATTACCCCCAAAGTTTAGCCATGAATTCTATGTCCTTTATGAATTTGAGACTATGACGTGATGAGCATGAGGAAAACAAATGTTTCCTGCAACCTGAAAGACAAACATAAAAATATATCAAGGATAGTACATATATTTATAAAACTGTTTGTCAGAGAATTCCACAGATATAGATTTAAGGAGGAATAGACGTATCAAAAATCACACAGGTTCTAATCCCACCAAGGAGGCAAAATAAATACTGTTGGCAATTAAAGACAATTATGTCTTTCTCTTAATGCATGATAGCAAATCGATTCTATCATTAAGACCCGGAGGTTTTAGTCCCCCCAAGGTAAAAATACAGAAAGATTCACGATGAAGCAGTTTTTCATCCAGGTTACCACCACGTGGTCCCAATGTTATCCTTTCAAGTGTGCAGAACTTGAAAAAATGTCTGCCATCTCTTTTGCTATTGACATGTGATGCCAGTGCATTCTTGGCATCATTATTTGTGATTGATCGAAGATGTTCACCTATCCTGATTTTAAATTGTCTACTGTTTTATTCAACATAAAAGGATTCACATGCACATGTTGCCAAATATATAACATTATTGCTGTTACAGTTAAAAAATTCTCTGATTTGAAATATCTTGTTATTGTTACAAGTAGTGAATGTGTCAGTCCTCAGAATGTAGGAACAAAATGTACAGTTTCCACAACTAAAGTTGCCAGCAGGTAATGGTGGCAACCAAGTTTTAAATGAAGTCTCTGTTTTGTCAGGTAGATAACTATGCACTAATCTGTCCTGTATATTTCTACCTCTACGAAAGACAAATCGTTGTTTCTCTTTAACATCTTCACTCAAAAGCGATTCATTTTCCAAGATGTGCCAGTTATTATTAATAATGTTCTGCATGGGTATGTCTAGTGTAATTAGTAATGAAATTCATCTTTGATGATACCACTGGCTTAGATTTAACTGTCAATAAGGCTTCCCTGTCAGTGTCCAAAGTATCTAGAAATGCTTGACCTACATGTTTAGAGGAATAACCTCTTTCAATAAATCTATTGCACATTTCACTACCCTGAGCAAAGAAATCACTGTCTTCTGAACAATTTCTGTGTGCTCTATATAACTGGGCCTTGGAAATGTTATTAATCATGTGATGTAGATGGCAACTGGATGCAAGTAAATGTGAATTTCGATCAGTTTCCTTGCTGTACAGATCAGTTTTCAAAGATCCATCTAAAAGTTTAGAAACCCTTAAATCCAAAAAGGAAACACTATTTTGGTCACTTTGCACTGTAAATTTTAAGTTAGAATCAGTAGATTCAAGATATTTAACAAAATCTCCTAGTTCCTCCAGAGTACCAGTCCATACCATGAAAATGTTGTCAATAAAACTATGCCAGATATCAATCTTATCATGAAAAAGGTTGTTCTGGACATCATAGACATACATTTTCTCCCATCTGCCCAAATAAAGGTTGGCATAATTTAGTGCAAAAGTTGCTCCCATAGCCGTACCTTTAGTTTGCATATACATATCTCTTCCAAAAAGAAAAAAAATTTTGGTTAATACATGTTCACTACAAGTGAGTAGAAATTGTTTTTTAGAATCTTCAACAGTTTCATCTAAGGACAACCAATAATCAAGTGCTTGAATTCCCCCCGAGTGGGGAATATTAGTATAGAGGGAAGTAATATCCATCAAAACAAGATACCAGTCACTTTCAGTCTGCATTTCTCCCAGTATACCTAACATCTGGGTAGTATCCCTAATGAATGATGGTAGTGCCATAGCATAGGGCTTAATATGTACATCAACATATCTGGACAGCGGCTCAGTAAGTGAGCCAATTCTGGCTACTATTGGTCTCCCTGGTGGATCATAGTAGTTCTTATGAATCTTGGGCAGTATGTAAATACTAGCCCTGATTGGTTTAGATACAGTAAGAAAGTTAACTTCAGTCATAGTAATAACCCCTGCAAATAAAGCATCATTAAGAAAAACATATATTTCTTGTTTGAATTTACATGTAGGATCGCTTTTTAAAGGGGTATAGAAATCCACATCACTAAGTTGTCTATTGATTTCCTTAACATACATCTCTCTAGATAGAATCACTACTGACCCCCCCCCATCAGCTGGCTTAACAACAATATCATAGTTCTGTTCAAGTTCACTTAAAGCAGCAGCTTCTTTACCAGAAATGTTAATATATCCAGCTGCTGCATGTGTGTCAAGCATTGATTGAAGACCCCTTTCACATGCCTTTTCAAAAATGTGCACTGTTTCATTATATGGTGGCATAAAATTTGATGGTGTGTAAAAAGTACACACCTCTTTCTGGGGAATACTCCCCTCTAGTGGTGTAGTGGAGAAATTTCCACAACACATCTCTGCTTTTTGAAAGAAGGCTATAAGGTTAAGTAATCCTGAAAAACAATGTAAATCCACATAAAGATCAAAAGGCTGTGAAGCCTGAGTCAGAACGAAAGATAAACCTTTCTGCAAGATATTAAGTTGGTCTTTTGAGAGCTCCTGTCCAGAGATGTTGATCACAATGCTTTCCTCTAGATATTGCTGTTGGGATATTACACCAGACGTCTCCCTCTGACTCTGCTGCCAATGTTTTCTCCCCCCACGTCATGTTGTCTTCATCTTGGGTCCTTGATAGTCTGGTTGTCCTGATGATAGCCCCAACCTCTGGTTCTGTTGCTCCTGTTGGTTTGAATAAGTGGTAATTGGAACAGTACAGGCCACTGTGGGTCTAATTCATCTGTCTCTTCTGTGTCTAAAAAAGGATCTTCCACTTCAGATTCACTGTTATCAATGGTATAGGTTGGGGAATTGTTCCTATTTCTGAGAATAGATTTAGGGTATGGCTCAATATATCTTCTATTATTGCCATGTTTTTTGTTTGAATTTGATGAACAATTGTATTTTTGGCTCCAATCGAAAACTCTATCATGAACATAGTCTGCCCTGTCTTATTCAAATTTCTGTAGTTTAATTTTTTGAGTTTATTGTCCTCTCTTTTCACAGTATCTTTCAATTTTTGTTGAAGTAATACAAAATCAGTATGGTCTTAAAATTGTAGAACCAAATTTTCTATGTTTGAAATATCAGCTGTTACTTCTGATTGCAGAGCTTCATAATCCCGTATTAGCACACGCATAAATTCGTCTGTTGCTGATTGTTGCACCTTTTTCCAATCTGTAATGAGCAGTTCTCTATCCCAACCATACCATGGATGTTTAATTACTCTCAGTCCCCGTGGTGAGTGGCTTGCCTTTAAATATGCTTCCAGAGTGATTTTGCCCCAGTAGCGGCATCTTCCTCTCACAATCGCTCTCTCTAATTAAGTGAATGCCGCCTTAATATCCACAATGTCTGGGGTTGCTTCAGAATAAATCAAATTATCCCCTACTTGAGTATTAATATCACTGTCAGAGTCTCGAAAAAGTTCCTGTTCTCCCATAGGTAGAAAAACACTATTAGCACACGAACCTGAAATTTCCCCCAGAATTGCATCAGTGAAGTGTGCATCAGACATTCCTTCGTCAGGGGGCAAGTAATGGCGCACCAACAACACTTAAATCCAAAGTGGAAATAATTAGGTCTAAAGAGACCTTGGAGCTGAATCCAGCTGTACCAGAAGGTACAAAAAATAGTAGTTGGCTGTCCGAAATTAGTATGTGGTGACAAAAAGTTATTTTTATTCTGCCAAAGTAAACTCCCACTGCGAGCAAGTTAAAGAACGTAGTAGGAAAACAGCAAAACAGCTCAGCAGTGCAAGGAGTGTGCGGAATTAAAACTCGTAGTAGAACAGCAAAAGACCATACCACTCAAAGAAACTAGTTGCAAGGCAATACTTTTAATGCATAAAAAACACCACAAAAATACTAAAGCACTTCAGGTGCGTGAACACAAACTCAACCTCTACCGGTTTCGCACAAAGAAATATGCATCATCAGGAGGATGACCATTCAAACAAACGGATCCTTTTAAAGCCAAGGAGACCCAATGAATTTAAAGTGCCAGTACTACAAATGAACTGAATACATAAAACACAGGATCTACATATACTGCTATTATAAGTCTAGAGTTGTTTTACATATGTCCGTACTACTGCTTCCTATTATTTCTGCTGGCAAATAATTTAACTTTTAGACAACCTTTTGTGTGATCTATTTACCCCTTTTCTCAGTTTTGTATCATTTGCTTTTCTACTGAAGGTTATGTGTTCTGGTATCATAATGAGGTGTTTTCCTGTTAACGCCTAAGCAGTTCCATATGTCAGTTTCTTTAAAGACTCCGTATATTAGGCTTCGGTCACCTCTAGTCCTCCCATACTACAAAATGTGCAAATTCAAGTGTTCCAATCTTTGATAATATATAATGTTTCTGATATCCTTTTCTATCTTTGTCACCCTTTGTTTGCACATGTTCAAGCAGTTTCATTTCTCCCATGGTTTGAAGTGACCAAAATTGGCCACATTATTCCAGGTGTGGCCTAACCAATTCATCATACAGTGACATCATGACCTTGCTGTGCCTACTTTTTAAGTTTCTACTGCATCCATCTAAAATGTTATGTTTTTTTATTGTTGCCCTGCAATGCCCTCTGTATTTTACATTATAGGTTGCCATAGACCCAAGGTCTTTCTCATGTCAATTAGTTTTAATCTCATGCCATGAAAGTGTATATTTTGCTTTTTTGTTTCCATGTCCAAAGTGCATAATTGCCCACTTCTGTATTTTGAAGTCTAACTTGTGAATTATGCCTCATTTTCTAATTTATTTTCTCTGAAAATTGTTTATCGATCCTTTAGTGTCTACCACAGCTCCCACCTTGGTGTTCTCCACAAGCATAGCAAACCAAACCCCCTCTACTGCACTTCATTGATGGCACATATATATTAAATTGTATTAGTCCCAGTACTGATCCCTGGGGCATTCTACTTGCCACATTGCCCCAGTCGGATGTCTTTCTCCTTATAATTACTTTCTGCTTTCTGTTTTCCAACCAAGATCTAATCCAACTTACTTTTTCACTGTTGATACCCATATATCTTAATTTGCTGTTTAATTCTATGTGTGTTACACTATTGATGGCCTTACAAAAGTCTAGGAACAACACTCTGAGAACAACTGGTAGCCCTGTATGCCATGCCTTGCTAACCCTGTCAGTAAATATATCAGATTAGTTTGACATGATCTTCCTGTTCTGAAACCATGTTTTGTACAGATCCCACAGATTATTTTCAGTGATGTAATTTTCTGTCTGTTCTTTTATAACTGGTTCCAGTACCTTCCCCTCCATAAAGGTTAAGCTAAGAGATCTGTAGTTCTTGTGGTTAGACATTTCTCGTTTGTTGTAAATTGGTACCATATTTGCTTCCCTCAATTCTTTTACCACTTCCTCAATATCCACTGAGCATTATAAAATATCTGAAATTGATCTCTAGAGTTCCAGTGCCTGTTTAATGATAATTCTCAGGTGCAGCTCATCTGGTCCCAATACCATGTGTGGGTCTAGAGCTTTCAGCCTTTTTTCACATCTTCCTTTCTATTTGAATTTCAAGGCTATTCGTGCGATGTTCATCTTCTTTATTAATTTTCTCTTTACTCTTATAAACATTCTCAGAAAAAATTGTTAAACAAGTCCACCATTTCTTTTCTGACATTATTATATCCATAATTAATGGTCCTATTTGTTTGTTCTTACCTTTTTGGTTGTTTATGTAGGTATAGAAAGATGTGTAATTGCCCTTTACTTTCATTGCCAGATTTTCCTTTTGCATTCTTTTTGACTTTTTTTATTTTCTTTACATTCTTTCACTTGTTTGTTATAGGTTTTCCAATATTAATTTTTATGACATTGTTTACAGTTTTGTACACTTTTTGTGTTTTCTTTGTTTTCTTTTGATATTCCTATTGAACCACCCTGGTATTCTACCATAGCTGATGTATTTTTCATTTTCTGGTACATACTGTATTTGCTTTCAAGGTATTTTAGCTGGGTCGATAGAATATTATATCTCTTACCTGGATTTTTTCTTTCTTTAAAAAAGTTTCCTTCCATTGTCACTTCCCATTTTTAATTTCTTTGCTTCAAAAGCAGTTCTATTGAAACATTTGATTTTGGTTTTCACTTTTATCCTGGCTTTGCATTTTTTTAATCATAAAACTAACCATGTTATGGTCACTGCTCCCTAGCAGGTTTCTCACTTTTCGTTTATTTATTTCTTCACCCAGCTTACCTATCACTAAATCCATGATGCCTCCCTTGTATCCTTTTTAGATTTCATTTCTTGTTTAGTGCTAAACTACTTCTGATACATTCATTTTCAATATTTGTTTTCTAATCCATCTCCTTTCACTTTATTGTGAGTTTACTAACCCCCCCACATTATAGTTTTGTCTTCCATTTGTAAATCACTTAGTGTAGTTATTAGTTCAGAAAGCTGGGCAGATGATGATGAAGGTGGCATATACATCACTCCTAATTGTAGTTTTTTGTCCTCCCTTGTTGTTCCCATACCTAAACACGCATTATTTCTTTCTGTTTCATTATTTATCTCCACCTCATTGATGTCTTCCCTGTCATAAAAGGCCACTCAACAGCCTTTTTATGGCTGCAGTGGGTGTAGCTCTGCAGACATCTTGTGATCACTGTTGAAAAGAAGGGAGCATACCAGATACCGAATGGACTTTTTCAGTAGTGGAGGTGAACAACAATCACTGTGAGTCCATTGCACAATTATGCCCATCGGTACCAGTGAAGCACAACACTTTGCCATGTCGAAGATGGCCACTGGAGTTCAGCGTGCATATGCGAATTGTTGAGCATCCACTGAAAACTCTGGCGGGCATCTTGATCATGGCAGACAGTGCAGTGTTCCTTGCCTGCAGCTGTATTGGCTCTTGCTAGAACTTGTCTACCCTTTCTATCTCTATTAAAGAGATTAAAGCCCTTCATTTGTTTGCCTCAGTTTTTATTTTCTTGCCACCACATCCTTATTATTCCATAGATTTGGATATACTCTATTATTTTTTAATTTATTTGTATTTGTTTGAAAATTGGTAACCAGGAAAGGCACACTGAGCTAATGTTTGTTTCCATGTGTGACCTGTGTGAATGGTTACATGAGTAAACAGTGAAACAGTAAAATGCATTACATGATGTACATAAAGTGCAGAAATATAGCAACAAGAACACTGAACTGGTACAAACATAGAAGCAAGTTGAAACTTGAGATTGGCATCAAAGCAATATAAGGTCGGTGAAAACAGTGCATCAGGAAACAGTTGTGTAGAGGGGAATCAAAAACCTAATAGAACCCAAATCAGTGAGATTTAATGATAGCTCAATCTCCTCTTTTTTATTATCAATACTCTTCACAATTAACAGTAACATTTTACAGCTGTTTATGTGCTTTAACTTTCTTGTCTTCCCCTCATTCCTCTCTTTATTTCAGTATCTCCTACACTGTGCCCCATCATATTTAGTGTAATATTTCCCTTAAATTATAATTAATTATTTCCACCAGTCTGTTAGACCATTCTCTTTTCACATTTAAACCATCAGATCCATACAATTTGGGATCTCTTTTGAATCTATCCAGTTTATTTGGGAAAGAAAATCTTCTTGTGGGCTCCACCTTCTTAGCCAGCCATTTAATTAATTTATTTTAATTTGTTTCCAGCTCTAGGGACAAGAGGGATTTCAGAAACAATCACTGTGCATCCTTTTGTATTTAACCTACTGTCTACAAATTCATAGAAACATAGAGGGAGATGGCAGAAGGAGACCAATGGTCCATCTAGTCTGCCCAGAATTTCTGAGATCTACTGTCAATCTCTTGAACTAAACTAACCCCTAACCCAGCTCTTGGCTGCTCCTGACCCACTTGCTACTAACTGAGCTCTTGCCTTATCCCATCTCTTCTTAAATGCTACCACGGTCCTTGCATCCACCACCTCAGGTGACAGGCTATTCCATGGTCCCATGACCCTTTCCATAAAGTAGAACATCCTTATATCTCTCCTGAAGCTCCCCCCTTGTGCCTTCCACCCATGCCACCTAGTGGTTAAGTTGTCTACCATATTGAATAATCCTGAGTGGGGAATTTTATTGATACCTCTCAAGAATTTGAACGTCTCAATCATATCTCCCCTTTCTCTCCTAGTCTATGGTGAGTACATGTTCAGAGGTTTCATGTGTTCCTCACATGAGAATCCTTGGAGGCTCTACACCATCCTGGTTGCCCTTCTCTGCATGATCTCCAGCCTGCACCTGGCCTTCTTCAGGTGTGGTCACCAGAACCAGACACAGTACTCCAGGTGAGGCCTCACCAAGGATGTGTAGAGTGGGAAGATCACCTCCTTGTTCCTACTATCAATTTCTCTCCCTATATACCCCAACATTTTGCTTGCCTTGCTGTATGCTTTATTGCATTGGCACAACTGCTTCAGGGTGTCATTATAATAACCCCAAGGTCTCTCTCCTCCTGCAAAGTGATGAGTTGGATCCCATTAAGCCAGTACTCTGTTCTGTTATTTCCTTTTCCTAGATGCAACACCTTGCACTTCTTTGCATTGAACCTCAGCTTCCAGATATTGGACCAACTTTCTAGTCTCTGTAGGTCCTCCTGCAGGTCCCTCACTGCCTCCACACTGTCAACTCTACCTCCAAGTTTTGTGTCATCCACAAAAGGTTTGATATTACCCTTAATACCTGCACCTATGTTACTGATGTAAGCAATATGCCATGACAGGGTGTGGGTTAGACACTTTAACACATGGCTAGAAGGCATAGTGAGGCACAAGGCCCCAGGCTGTGTGCATCCAGCATCCTAGTCATCTTTTAAAGTGTCTAACACACACCCTTAAGTGGCTCGTTGCACTCATGAAATGGATAACAAAAAATAGAGACATAAATAATTACAACTGTTACAATAAAAAATGTATGAATTTATTGAAGGCGATAACATTACGCTGAGTAAAGTAGTTCCATTTTTTTTCAACAATAACATGGACTGTTAAGTCCAACACTTCAGAATATAGCCTGTCATTTGTTTTTAATTTTAAACTGTGCATTTTAAACTATGCAACTGTTATTAAAAACATTATGTATTGTGCTGAAAATAGTGAGAATAACATGGAATGTCTCTGGAAGATGAGCACAAACACATTCTTCATTTTACATAATGTCCCAAAGTAAACAGGAGCATTGCAAGTCATGCTGCAGTTTTGCATAGTGACTCCTGTGAACTGAGGCTGTGGGGACTGCTCATTTTGGGTAGCAACATTGAAATCTTGTTGTCTGTATTGCAGCATTTTTTTCTTCTGGCGTCAGTGTAGGGCAAAGCTGGCTCTGAGGTTGCTTCAAGAATTCTATGCTTTTTGTGTATTGATACTGCATTTTTCCATCGGGTGACAGTGTGGGGCACAGCTGGCTCTGAGGCTGCTTTGGGGACTATGTGCTTGAACAAACTTCTCCTGGAGTTGCTTTTTGTTGTTTTGGTGCCAGGATATGACACCATTTCCTCCTGTCATCTGGCTTTGCACGCCAGTATCTTTGGAGGCTTGCTTCATTTCGGTGACCCATGACACACATGATTTCTCATCTTTCTAAGCTGGCATTGGAAAGAAGCTGGACTGCGGTCACTCACAAGCAGTGATTAGTATACCACTGCGATAGACCGGCTTCTTCAATGAATCATGCCATGAATGTTGACAAATAATTGAGACCCATGGGCTCCAATGAAAACCAGATTGGGAGGGAATCAAGCTGAATTTGAGGAAGTCTCCGTGTATATAAATAGAGTGGTTTTGGTTCAGGAGGAATCTTTGAAAGGTACAATTTTAAACTATTAACTGGGCAAAGTGGATTGCCCAGTTGAGTGTATATGAAACCACAATGTCCTGATTTCCCAATCTCCAGTGGATTCTTGTGGGGTTTTTGTATGCTCATTAAAATTGAACATTATGAACTCTGCACCATTTGCATCTCTTTTGATGGAAAAGTGTTCAGGCTTAAGTTGATGGAGCCCTTCACAGCCACGCCTGACCATGTAAAGTTGCATATCTAACTATACATTTCCAACTCGGCTAGGCACGGTCTGAGGAGAACAAATCTGTGAATGTCTTAGTTTTTCTAGATCTGCTTTTGTGAGGGTCTCATGGTGCTGTGACTTGTCTTTTTGGGGCCTCTGGTTTTCTTTCATTTTGTACATAAATACCACATTGCTTGATCTGAAGTCAGGGTCCTGCATTAGGTTAATAGGCTGCCCAATAGCCAGGGAACCCAGGTGAAAGTTCACTGCAGCTCGGAGACTGCAGAAGCTCAAGATAGCATACTTGACTCCTGCGGTCATACGAGCTTCTGCATAGAACTTTCAGAGCACTGTGTTAGATCTTCTTTTGAAATATTGTGCCAGTCTACAACTGTGTTTGTTGCCATTGCCCACTCATCAAAAACTGCATTGTCCATGCAGTTATTCTTTCTGTGTTTTTCTCTTTTTCTGCTGCTCAAGATAATCGAGCTCACTGGCAGTGTAGGTACAGAAATATTTATGCACTGTGGCAGTTGCGGGTTCAGTTTGACAGGTCGTGACAATCATTTGACAGCTAGAGCTACTCGGTTGAGACACTGAGATGCTAATTTTCCAGGCTGTGAGCAGCTCATCTGTAGGGTCATTGTCTGGGTGCATTAGTTGTTCTAAATCCTCTTCTGACAGACTGATATTGAAGTGAGCTTCAGGGATAGATGCCATCCTGACAGACTGGTATAGCCAGTTTCAGTGGGTAAAACAAGATGGCTACTTTCAGATTTGCCAACATTCTAACTGGCACCTTTACTAGAATTAGAACCCACATGCACTGCTAGTACTTTTTTCCACATGTAAAAAGGAATATGCCATAGGTATGGACCAATCAGGGTACCCATATTCTGATGCCCATTTCACAAAAACATATTAAGCAAAACTGGGCCCAAGACAGAGCCCTGCAGCACACCATTAGTGACATCTCCCTCATTTGATCTCGCTCCATTAATTATCACCTTTTGACTCCTATCACTGAGCCAATTTCCCACTCGACTATGGTCTTGGCAGTGCCAGGGTCCTCCAACTTTTTTAACAGAGGTTTGTGCAGCACCTAATCGAAGGCCTTGCTGAAGCTGAAGCACAGTGAAGCCCACCAGGATGAAACCCAACTCTGCAGAATTCTGCAGTAGAGTTACTGCAGGAAACAATGCAATTTCAATGGGTGTTAATCCCTTTTGTCATGCAGGAAACCTGTGATACTGCGCTTCATCCCAGAAGGGTTCACTGTATAGTAGGTTTACTGGGTGTCCCCTGTCCGATTCCTTGGTCATCCAATCGAAGAACATAAGAAGGTTCATCTGGCATGACCTACCTGCCATGAACCCATGCCGCCTGATATATTGGAGGCTGTTCCTCTCAAGATATTCCACCAGATCCTGCTTAAGTAAGGTCTCCATAATTTTTCCCATCACAGACGTGAGGCTGACTGGTCTGTAGTTGCCAGCCTCTTCTGTATTTCCCTCCCTTGTAAAAGGGGACATATCCACTCTACACAAGTCCCCTGGTTTATCACCTCCTCCTGGGATTTAGATTTTACATCCCCTGGGGACAACTCAAACCAAACGGAATTGTGGTCACTGTTTGCCAGTGGTTCTCCAATCCTTAAGGATCCCACCATCTCTGAATTTGAGAGTACAACATCAAGTATGTTCTCTAACCTAGTCAGAGAGTTGACTATCTGTTTGAATTGATTTATTGAACAAATGTGTCAAAGGGGACCACTAGTTCTTCATCAAGCTCTTTCCGCACCCTCAGATGCTGCCCATCAGGTCCTAGTACTTTGTCTGTTCTTAGATTCAGCAGTGCCTCTCTAACTCTGTCAGTGCTGATCGAAGGAGTTTCCATACATGGTTCCCCTCTATCTGGAGCATTAACGCAGTTCTTGGGCAGCAAACACATGTGTTCTTTTGTGAACTCGAAGCAGAAAAAGCTGTTCAGGACAGCAACCTTTTGCCCAGCGTCCTCTATACTTTTGCCTCCTTTTATGAATCTGACTACTCCTGCCCCCTTTTCTTTTTTCCCTAACGTATCAAAAGAATTGTTTGTTTCTGGATTTGATTCCTTCAGCTGTCCTAAGTTCTGCCTCTGCCTTAGCTAGCCTCATAATCATCAACTTCTCTGGGTGAAAATCTCCCCGCTATCTTTCGCTCTTGAACTCCCTGTGGATGTGGAAAGCCTCCGTTTTGACTTAAATTGCATTTCTGACATGGTCTATGAAACATAACGGTCTTTTGTGCTTTTGGCTTTTTGTCACTGTCCTGAGGAAGGGACTTGCAGATTCTGATAAGACCTGTTTAACTAGCCCCCAGATGTCCTCCACCTCCATTTCTTCCTGTATCCTGGTTAGTTTGCCACTAAGTATTGGTTTCATTTTTTTCAAAATTTGCTCCCCTAAAAGTCAAGACCTCCTTCTTGGATTTCTAGGTCCTGTTCCCTTGAATGGGCAAGCAAGCCCAACCTGTGGCAGCAGCACAACTTCACTTCAGCCGGCTGCACCTTCTCCTTCTGCCTGCAAGCTCCTGGGACCCAGATCCAGGTCCTGTGCCCTTGACCAGGCAAGCAACCCCAACCTGCTGTGGCAGTATGGCTTCACTTCAGCTGGCTGCACCTTCTCCTGCCCACCAGCTCTCAGAACCCAGATCCAGGTACAATTCCAAGAGTGCCAATTCCATTGGCCCTTTGCCCCTCTGACTCAGCCTACCATTGGTGGCTCTCCTTCTCGGTGAGCCTGCTTTGGCTGCTGTCCAATTCCATACCTCCGGACTGCTGCTTCCAGCCTGTCCTTAAACTGAAACAGCCAACTAAGGTTTTTATCTTGTTAATATTTTGTTATGTCTGCCTCTTATTTCCTTTTTTTCCTGCTTACTGTACAGTGTACCTATCTAATGTTATAATCTGATTTAAAACACTGCTGTTGATGCCAGGGTTTAGGTTTTAGGAATTTAAACTGTTAGGCACGAAGGTAATATTTGTTGCATTACTAACTTAATGAATGCTGTAGCTGTATTCCCTAGTCTAGCCCTAGTGTCCCTCCCTTTCTCTATCAGCTTACTTCCTAAGCTCCCCAGTCTTAACTGCAATCCTTACCATTGGCTTTTGTGTCTCCTTCTCTTTTACTTTTTTTTTCTGCTTTGGTCCCTGTTTTGTTTCTGTTTCAAACTACCCTCGCCTTAATCCCTGTCCTTCAACCCCACACTGCCTTTTGTTAGCTGATCTTCACTCGACACTAAAAGCCAGAACCCCCCCAAAAAAGGCTCTGTCTACATCCCTGCAAGACCTCCCTGCATTCTAATCTGTTCTTTTGTTAGTTGAAACCCCACCCTCCAATTTAGCTGAGTGCCTGCCCTGTAGTAGTAACTGGAAGCATAGCTAAAATCACTGTCTCTCTCTCTCCCTCCCCCTTCTCTAAGTCCTGTGCCTTTGACCGGGCAAGCAAGCCCAACTTGCGGCTGCAGCATGGCTTCACTTCAGCCAGCTGTGCTTTCTCCTTCTGCCCACCAGCACCCAGGACCCAGATCCAGGTACAATTCCAAGAGTGCCGGTTCCAATGGCCCTTTGTCCCTCTGGGTCAGCCTGCCATTGGTGGCTCTCCTTCTCAGCAAACCTGCTATTGGCTGCTGTCCAGTTCCATACCTCGAGACCGTGGCTTCCAGCCTGCTCTCAAACTGAAACAGCCAGCTACGATTTTTATCTAGCTAATATTTTGTTATGCCTTGCCCACCCCGACCGCTGCCTCTACTAAATACACTTCGGCTCCTCCCCTATTTCCACAACAACGCTTCCATTGGCCCTAGCACTAAAGCTGCCTTCTACACTGGCTGTTACCCAATTCAGCCTAACATTAAAGCAGCATTCTACACAGGCTGTCACCCATTTCAGCCTCTACATCATATGTACACTTTAACAACACTGTTAGTTCTGCCCCTTCATTTAGCACACACCACATACTCTGCAGTTCTTGACCACCCAACTGCCTAATTGATCCTAGATTAATCCCTCCTTAATCCTCCTGGCCAGCCCCTAAGAATTCATCTTGATTACTTCTTCTATCCTCTCCTTCTGTTCTCTCCTTCCATATGTGCCACAGCATTCTAGTAATGGGCCTAAAGCACCTAAGAATGTCGCAACACACCCCCATCTGTGTATGCTTACACTCCCTGGTCTTCTGTTTTTCTGTATCATGTTATCTACCATTTACAACCTCTCCCCTACCTGTTCTACCTCAGAACTCAGTGACATCACCTGTGCGTCATGTGATTGCACACATTAGTGCTCCAGTAGGATCCCAACCTTACCCCTCTCACCCCTCCAGCTGTATATATATCCTCCCTTTGGGACACCCATACAATCATCTTGGCAAAACTTCAAACTGCCTCCTACCCAAAGCCCCTCCCAACCTCTCTAGTTTTCTGTGCACTATTCCCTTCCTGCCTGCACTACACTGGTGCACTTGGAACCCTTAATTATCCTCTACATAAATGCTCAAACCCCACCAAATTCAAACTGATTTGTAGATAGACTAGGAGCATAATCCTCCTGCTGCTAATCTGCATGGGAAATGTTGAATTAAACCCTGACCCACCACAGTCCCTAGCCTCTCCAACTGATTTTGTGACCACTAAAGGACTGAAGTGTCTGCATCTCAATGTGTGCAGTTTATTGAAAAAGTTAGATCTTGTCCAAGCCTGGGTCTCCCACATGGACTTGGACATTCTAGTGCTCACTGAAACCTGTCCGAAATAATCCACCCCTGATACAGCAATATCCCTTCCTTCTTACAACCTCTTTCATAGTGATAGAACAACTTGGGGGAGGGGTAACAATCTATGCCAAAGATAGCTTCACCATATACGATATCACCTCTACCACAGTACCAAAGGAATTCAAATCCATTTCACTAAACATCTCCTTATCCCCCATAGAATTCTTAACTATAATTGGCTGCTACATACCTTCTTCTGGGGGCCTGGAGCTCCTAAATCACTTACATAATGTATCTGACTCAAGCCAGAATTAAATCATCATAATTAGTGATCTAAACTTGGATTTGCAAAAAACTGTAACAAATGCCTACAGCTGAAGGACTTCTGTGATGAGGCTGGCTTCTCCTAACTGATATCAGAATTTACTCAGCCAAATCCCAAATCAGGTTCCCTGATTGACCTCATTCTCACAAATAGGCCTCATAAGGTCACACACACAGCAGTGTTTCGTAATGATGTCAGTGATCACTGCGCAGTGGCCTGTGTTACAGTGAAACAACCCCCCAAATCTGCTTGCAGGTTCACATGGAAAAGGAGTTTCCACAAATACAATACATTGCACTACCTAGCAGACCTCAGAAACATAAACTGGACTAACTTCTATCTAGCCAGGAACATCAGTGATGCAGTCTCCATTTTTAACAACACCTTCAGTGACATCATCAATAGGCATGCCCCTATGTTAAAATGCAGAATATGGAAGCATTTCCGCCCTTGGTTCACAGCTGAATTAAAGGCTGCATTAAATACAAGGGATCACTTCTGAGCCACAGCAAGGAGGACCAAACATCCATTGGCCTGAGCGGCATTCAGAGGCTGTCGTAAGGAGTGCACCAGACTGATCAGGGACTCGAAAACAAGCTATTTCCTATCTGCTTTTGACTCTGCTAAGGGAAACTCCAGCAAATTCTGGCAAATCATTAAATCAGTGGAAGGCAACAAACCTTCATCCTCATTACCCGGTAAGGTCTCCTTTAAAGGCAAGACCATTTCTGATAAATCTGACATCCTCTACGGCTTTAACAGCCATTTCTCCACAGCAGGCCTTGCTTTTGAAACCTCAAAAATGGCAACCCTAATTTCCAACTTACCCAGGCACTACCCAGCCCCGGCTAAATACAGCTTCTCTTTTATCCCTTTCCAGTTCAAAGAGTTAGAAGACCTCCTCCTCCTCCTTCTAGATGTTAGCAAAGGCACTGGTGCTGATGGAATAGGACCGTACTTCCTCATAACTGGGTTCAAGTATCTAACAGCCCCATCTTGCACCTGTTTAATATATCCATCAGTTCCTCTACTGTGCCCAAGCCTTGGAAAATTGCCCAGGTTCTCCCATTGTTTAAACCAGTTGATCCTATGGACCTGAATAACTACCGCCCTATATCAATTTTTCTCTTGCTCTCTAAGCTTCTCGAGAAGCTGGTAAATGCACAACTAAGAGCCTACCTCAAAAAAACAAACCTTACAACCCATTCTAGTCCACTTCAGACCAGCCCACAGCACTATAGTACTTCAGCCCTAGCCTCAGTTACAAATGACTGGACAAGTAACAAGTCACAGGAGCTGTCTTTTTGGACCTCAGTAAAGCTTTCGATACTGTCGATCACGCTGTACTCCTGGACATACTGAACTGACATGGCATTTCAGGCACTGTGCAGTCCTCATTCAACAGCTACCTGAAAAGTAGGCTGTAGCAGGTAAAAGCAGGCAGTTCTCTCTCCCAGCGCCTTCCTATTCTAAAAGGACTACCACAAGGCTCGATCCTTGGTCCTCTTCTATTTATGCTGTATATCAGCCCCACTGGAAACAGTATTCACAACGCTGAACTCCACCTATTCCCAGATGATACTGTGACATATATATTCTATATATATATATATATATATATATATATATATATATATATATGTATGTATATATATATTATCTCAAGCCTTCAGCAGCCGAAGCTCTTATGGAACTTCAGTCTGAATTTGATCTCCTACAGCTCAGCCTTGCACAGTCCAAACTTCTATTAAATGCCAAAAAAAAAACAAAAGTCATCCAAAATGAACTTATATCTCTGCCCCCCATAAAAACCCTCCTGGATGATGACCTGGAGGTTGTAAACAATCTTAAATACCTAGGCTGCAATTTAGACCAACATCTAAGATTCTCTTCCCACATCATCTCCCTAATGAAAAAATTGCAGCAAAGAACTTTTTTTCTTTAAAGGAACAAATCTCTTTTTTTTTTTTGCTCCTCTCCCTGGGTCCCCCTCCTCCTGGAGGAAAGGCACCAGTGGAGTGGCCAGTGCACTCTCAATTGGCCCAGGTGTCGCTGAAGTGGGTTGGTCACAGGGTTCGGTGGTAGCAGGGGGCCAGAAACCATTATCTGGCCAGCCAGGGAGCTATTTCCTGGTTTTCTCCCCAGAGAATGGCGTGCAGACATCAAGGCGTATGCCGACATCTGCCACTTCCCTAGTGAACTGAACTCTGATGTTCTGTTGTGCCCCTAGCCTCCACCAAGGGCCAGCAGGTGCCAGTGCACTTCCCCACTGTCACCCGGAGAAGGCAAGCTGTCCCTGGATGCTCAAATCCTTCTCCTCCAGGCCTGCCCTCCAGTGACCCGAGTCCATTCCCGAACCTGGGTTGCCAGAGTCGCAGATGGAAATCCAACTTTTATGCTGATGGACTGGCTACAAATCCCTTTTTACCACAGAACCGATACTACATTTGGTTAAAACAACCTTCATGCCGCTCCTTGACTATGCTGACATTCTCTATAGCCGATGCTCAGACTGCCTGCTACTCCAACTAGACACACTTTACCATAGGGCAATACACTTCATTACAAAGGCTCATCACCTCTCCCATCATTGTGACCTATATGCCTCCCTGTGCCGAACTTCCCTAGCCACTAGATGGCTCCACCCCTCCCTTACTTGTCTATACAAAGCCCTCCTGCTAAAACTCCCCCCATATATCAAATCTCTTCTGATGTTCTTCTCGCTTATATCCCTTATGTAGGGCTACCTACATTATGTTCGATATCCCCACCATCCGTTCTTGCCTCAGAGGATTGACAAGAAGCCATGCTCTCCTATCTGCCTGGAATAAAGCACAGTCCAGTATCAAACTACAGAAATTATACCCCCTGGGCAGCTTCAAAAGCCTACTTCCAACAAAATACGTGACTCCTGTGCATGCCACTCACCAGCTGAGTATGTCCTTGACTAAATTTGTCAAGTACCACTCTTCCATCCCATAACGATTGAATATCACTTCCCCCAAGGCTCTCTCCCTCTACCCATTCTTACACTACCCCACCTCCCTCATCCCACTCTGCTCTCCATTAAATGATCTGGACTCTGCCTCCCACTCCACTAAAAGCTTGCCCTTCTGTTTTCCTACCACCTCATCATCCTCCAGCCTCCCTTTTATTGCCTTTATTGCCTTCACTGACTACTTACCCAATCTCCATGCCCACTACCCCTGCTTCTCTCCTCTTCCATTGCTACCCTGTAGCAGCAGCCTAGAACAAGCTGCAGGATATGAGTATCAGTGCTCCCATGTATTAGCTTGTACTTGCCTATTTGATGAAACATTATCCACCTTTGCCTATTACATGCTGTGCTAAACTGACTGCCTGTACCTTCCCATGTATTACAATGTATTTTACCAACTTATTGTACAGCAATGCTCCACTGTGTATAGATTTCTACTGTATATACGCTTAAATATTTTACTAACTCGATGTACCACTGTAGCGCAATGCCCCACTGTGTATAGATCTTTAGTGTATATACCTATTTTCCCCTTTTTGAGTCCTTCCACGTGTATTTTCATTGTATCTATTGCATTTGTCAGTATTCTTTATACTTGTTCATACGAATGCTTAAGGATTGCCTTGCAAATGAGCATGCTCAATGGAGTAACTTCCTGCCAATAAACTTGAACTCGAATTTTAGATTTAGATTTTACATCTCCTGGAGACAACTCAAACCAAATGGAGTTGTGGTCAATATTCGCCAGTGGTTCTCCAACCGTTACAGCTCCCACCATCTCTGAATTTGCGAGTACCACATCAAGTATGTGCTCTGACCTAGTTGGAGATCTGACCATCTGGTCGAGCAGACAGTCCTTTAAGCCATCTACCACAGATTGACTTCTCAATGCTGTAGCAACTTAAACACCCCAATCAACATCTGGCATGTTCAGGTCCCCTACCACCACTGTTTCCCCTTTTTTGACGGATCTCTAATTTCTTCTATGAGTGCTGAGTCACTTCTCTCTGTTTGACCTGGTGGTCTGTATACCACCCCTATGCAAATCTCTAATACCCTAATCTGCTCTGAGCTGTACCCACAGTGATTCTATACCTTCCCTTTTGATAACTTTGAAGGAGGTTGCCAATATTCCATTGTGGACCTGTAGGGCAACCCTCCCCCAGTTCCTGCCTGTAGAGTGTGTACCCATTCAATGTCCCTTTGGATTTCCAAGGGTGTCTTACATACTAACATACTAAAATGCCAGCAGAATAGGCCTAATGGTCTTTCGTGTCTGCTCGTTTGGTCAGCCCCCACCCTGGGTGTTGACCTTGCTGTCCCCCTCACCTTCTCTGGCTTCTCCCTTCCCAGTTCCGGATATTCTTGCTGCATTGGATTTTACATACTAACATACTATTTGCCAGCAGATTAGGCCTTATGGTCTATCAAGTCTGCTCAAACCTAGATCCTTAGTTGGGTGCCGAGACCCTCCCATCCCTTGTGCTCCAGAAACCCTATCATCCATCCCCACCCCGGGACAGGCCATCATCTGATACATCCACTTTCTGTGTCTCACCCTCTCTTAAAGCTCTCCACTGTGGATCTCTGAACCAGCTCACCAGGCAGAGCATTCCAAGGGTCCACCACCCTCTCAGTGAAAAACCTCCTCCTCTTTTCCCCTCACCCTTCCACCTTCCAACTTCAAACCATGCCCTCTGGTGATGCCTCCCTGCTTTAGTCTAAAGATCCCTCCATGTTTACCCTATTTATTCCCTTGAGGTACTTGAGACCTCAATCATGTCCCCCTGTCTCTCCTCCTCCAATGAAAACAGGCAGAGCTCCTCAAGTCTGTCCTCGTAAGTCAAATCCCCTAGCCCTCGTATCATCTTTGTTGCCCTCCTCTGTACCCTCTCCAGGAGCTGTATGTCCCTCTTCAAGTGTGGTCTCCAGTACTGTACACAGTACTCAAGGTGTGGTCTAACCAGTCCATTGTACAGCGGCAGAATCACTTCCTTGCTCCTAGAGGTGATCCCCCTTGCGATGCATCCCAACATCCTGTTTGCCTTACTAGCTGCTCTCCTGCACTGCTCAGTGTTATTCATACATGTATCCACCATGACCCCTAGGTCTTTTTCCCCTGTTGAGGCTTCCAGCACCTCCCCTCCCAGGGTGTACCTGTGTTTAGGGTTTCCGACCAAGATGCAACACCTGCACTTGGTGATATTGAAATTTAATTTCCATGTGTGAGCCCAGCTTCCAGGGTGTCCAGGTCCTTGCAGGCCAACCTCCCCTCTTCTCCCTCAACTACTGCTCCCATCTTGGAGTCATCCGCCAAGAGACTCATTTCACACCCTATACCATCCCTGATGTCTGATATGTATGCATTAAACAGGATTGGACCCAGGACCGAGCCCTGTGGTACCCACTACCAACCTCTGTAGGGTTCGAGAGCTCCCCACAGACCACTACTCTGAGTGCGCTCCAGCTATCCAGTTAATCCATCTGACCATCAAAGGTCTACTCCTAACCCCATCAGTTTCTCCACCAGACCATTGTGGGGGACAGAGTCAAACACCTTGCTGAAGTCCAAGAACAATACATCCACAGGCTTACCTCTGTCCAGTTCTGATGTTACCCATTCATAGAACTCCACGAGGTTGGTTTGACATGATCTACCTGGCACAAACCCATGCTGCCGACTATCCAGACCTCCCACCTCCTCCAAGTAAACCCCCAATCGTTCCTTTAGTATACTCTCCATTAATTTTCCCACCACCGAGGTTAAACTGATGGGTCTATAGTTTCCTGGTACTTCCTTCGACCCCCCTTTATGGATTGGTACCACATGTGCCTCTTCCAGAACCCTTCCCCTGTACCTGTCCCACCCCCTCTTGAACCCCTCCACTGTCTCTCCCTTCCCATATCATTCATTCTGATGTCTAGGACCACATTTGTATTCTCTGTACCTTCTCATAAACCATCTAAATTTCCCTTTATGTCTTTAATTTTGGAGCCTGGTAGGCAACTGTTCATGGCAATTTCCATTCTGTCCTTACTATATATAACTATACTATAGGTCGGAACACCTTAATAGCGAGTTTCCTAATACTGCTATTTTCCTTTGCTTTTATTTGTCTTTATCTACTTCATCCTGCACAGTTTCCGTGGCAATTTGACTGGAACCATTTTGATTTATCACTTGTTCCACTTACAATGTTATGTTTTGTGTAGCAATCCTGCTATGTATATCTGTGTTTACTGAATTTGTTTCCTCTCTGTCCTTCTTTTTTGTACATTTACGTTATATCTTCACATCTCACTTTTGTCTGTTTGCCGTTCACTTCTGTCAGTTTTGTGCTGTCCTCTCCTTGTAAATCTGAAGGCCACTGAATTTATTATGCTCTCTATTATTCTGTGTAACTGTTCATGCCTTCTTCTCCTCTTTGTTCCACCTTTGCCTAGATGCCACTGTTCACCTGTTTGTTCATCAGTTTCCCCTCACAGTCTTCATATGTATTTTGTTCTTACTTGTAATATATTGTTTTTTCCCTCATTTCCTCCTTTTCCTCTAGTAGCAACAGTCTGGTCTCCTTCCTGTAGCAGAATAGTAGTGTTATGAATGGCTCTATGATGCTGGTTCGACAACTATGTTGTTGACTGACATCACAGTGATGGAATTATGGTGCTCGCAAGTTGCAGTTGACATAATTCTGGCAGGAGACCCAGGACATTTTTCTATAGGGGGGCTTTGCCCCTGAACCCCTCATGTAGGTGACTCTGCCCCCCCATGGCCCAAGATCTATAGGATTCTAATTCCGAGCCGGAGTTGAATCGGGAAAGGGGTGCAGAACTGGGAGACAGAGTGCTGGGGTCTTGGGCGGACCATAACAGTGAACTGTCGATGTTGCCGGCATCTATGTGTTCACTGTAATGGTGTCGCCGTATGGTCGGCATATCGTTATGAACAATCTGTTCTAATTTTCTAATGTCCACCTGTAATTCTGATTGCTTCTTAAGTTCCAACATATCTCCTTCCACTTTGCCCACCAGGTGACATTTATTATATAAATATTCTGCTTACAAGTTTCTGTAACCATACATTTTGCAGTTTAGACATTGTACCAATTCCTTTTCCTTCCTAAGCTCCATACTCTCTCTTTCTGTCTCTAACATGTTCAGCATATAAGTCTGAAATCTGACCTTTATATTATATATTTCGAAACACAGAAACAGACAATGACAACAGAAAAAGACCAATGGACCATCTGGTCTGCCTGAGTTCCCTCTCTAATCCTGGGACCTATTGTCCATCCAGAGTGCTAGCCCTCACCCTTCTACCCCCTATTATTCTTTCCGATTCTGCCCCCCTGAGAGACCACTATACCCTTCACTCTGTCACAGCCATGCTTTAAACTAACAACTGTTTTAGCTCCCTCAACTTTGGCAGATACACTGTTCCACAGCTTCACTACCCTTTTTGTAAAATAATACTTCATCATGTCTCACCTGAACCTTCCTCCTGTCAGTTTCCATTCATGGCGCTCTGACCTTGAACTAGTATGCAAGCTAAAAACATTCCTCTCTGTTCACATTGTTTATTCCTTTTAGGAACTTGAAGGTCTTTATCATATCTCACCTCTCCCTTCTGATCTCCAGTGAGTACATGTTCAGTGTCTTGAGGTGTTCCTCGTAATACCTACCCTACTAGCTCTGAATCGTTTCTGTCATCCTTCACTGTACTATCTCAAGCCTGTTCTTTTTCTTCTTGAGGTGAGGGCTGCAGAACTGAAGTACTCCAGATACAGTCTCAATAAAGCTCTATAAATGGGCAGTATTACCATTTTCCTCCTGTTGTCAGTTCCTTTCCCTATATGCCTCAGCATCCTGCTTGCCTTACTATACAGAAACTGGTACTCAATCCACATGCAGATAGTAACTTTTATTACAAAAAAATAGCTCTTATGGCATCCACTGAAAAAATATGCAATGCAAAATTAAAGATACAAAGTAATGAGCGGACCTATGTATGACTAGCCACCATGAGAAAACACACTGGCATTTCGGAGGCATCCCCACTTTCTCAGGGGGAGGACCGGGCCCAGGACATATCAGTTTGGCACCCCCCTCGTGTCCTCCATCTGTTCTGATTCGACCTCATTGCCCAAAACCCTCTAGTGCCTACCCTTTTGCCAGTTTCCCTCCCAGTTTTCTGTGTCCCTAGGACCACCCAGATCCTCCATATTCTTCAGCAAGTGTCTGTAGAGTGCCTTGTTGAAAGCCTTGCTGAAGTCAAAATAGAGCAAATCCATGACTTGGCCCCAATTCAATACACTCATTATGTAATCAAAGAAAACTATCAGATTTGCCAGACAGGACCTCCCTTCCATGAATCCATGCTGTTTTATATCCTGGAAAGCATTGCTCTCTAAATGGCCCACGAGGTCTTGCTTAATCAGTGACTCCATTAGCTCTCCTACAATGGAGGTCACAGTGACAAGTCTATATTTCCATGCTTGATCTTTGCCCCACATTTTATAGAACACAGTGACGTCTGCCACCAATAAGACCTTTGAAACTACCACCATCCATAGTGATTGGTTGAATAGTCTCACCAGGTGTTCAGCCAGTTCCACTGCCAGTTCTCTGAGAATCCTCAGATGCAACCCATCTGGTCCAAGGGTCTTATCTATCTTTAGGGCCACCAGCCCTTTCTGGACTCTGACACTTTTAAATAATTGCTGTCTCATCTCACAGTCACCATTATTGGCCACTTTGATGCTACTCTTAGGGAAGAGCCCACATTCCTCCCTGGTGAATATTGAACAAAAATAGCCATTAAGGATAGCATCCTTTGGCCCGTATTCTTTTGTCACCCTACCTACATCAGACAACCTAATAATTTCCCCTCTATTCATTCATTTTTTCCCTAATATATCAGAAGAAATCTTTTTCCACCCTTGACCCCTTCTGAAATACATAGCTTTGTGTCTGCTCTAGCCTCCCTAACCACCATCTTTGTCTCCTTATTTCTCAGTAAATATTCTCCCCTTTCTTCTTCCGCCTTTTTTTCTCTTTATTTGTAGAAGATTATTTACAGTCAGTCGCATGCATTCGCAAGGAACATCTTGCAACTGTACGACTTTTGGAGGTGTGTGACCTGCCTCACAAATCCAGTGCTCAGTGTAGCAGCCGTGACCCTACCGGACCACTACATGGGAGCTGTATATGACAGCAGTTCAACTGTGTTGGTCTTCACTTCTAAGAAAAGGTCTGCTGCAATCAGCGGTGGTAGCATGTATGCAATTTGCATACTGACATCAGCCGAACTGCTGTCATGCACAGCTTGGCATGAAATCCCTCCTGCTTCCTCCCTCTGCTATTTAATGTCCTCCCCCTCCCTAATAAGTGTTCTCCCCAGCCCCCATGTTGTGTGCCGAGGGGGGTTCCCAATCCCCCTCAGCTCATGCGTCCCCCAACACACTGTGTGGCCAACGGGGGTGCTCAGTCCCCCATCAGCTGCATCCCGCTTCCATCAAACAACCAGTTGGTATGCTGGGAGCCCACCCTAGTGTGCTCATTTCTCCTCCCATGCACACTGTATGGCCAGTGGGGGTGCCCAATCCCCACCAGCTCCAGTCTTCCCCAACAAACACGTAGGTGGCACATTAGCACCCCACCCCAGCATATCAAAAGCATCCATTTTTTTTTAATTCCTGTGAAAGAAGAAAATGGTCCCTGGGTGAGTCCCTGCCCCTCCCACCAACTGGCACCCACCCTCTGTGCACCCACCCTCTGTGCACCCACCTCCCACACCCCTGTCACCCCATACTTACCTCCAGAGCCCAGTGCGACGATCTTTGGTGTACCGGGAACACATCTGCACTCTTCAAAGTTGACCACGAAATGCAGAAATGTCAGTAAGCTGTATAATGGCATAAACAGGGTTTTTCCAACTTAAGTGGATATCTCAGCCATTTTTTCGACTTTTGGCACCAAATTTTCAACATGGGGTTCTTCATGCCCCTTCCCATGAATTCAGTCACTGTCATGGCATTATTCTGTCAAGAAAGGTGATTTCGTGATCACTGCACGGAATCACCTTTCGAGAATGATTAATGAAGCAACAGTGTCAGTGCTCATGAGATGGGCTCTCAAAAAGCCTATGTTGCAAATTTGGTGAAAAAAATTCCCAAAAAATTATTCTGTTATGAACGTGCATTGTGCAGTTTCCACGCACACTCATAAGTTTGCGAATTTGTACTATTTTCAATCCAGATTTTCAACATAGGCATATTTCCACAACTCCTTATGAACAGTGCAGCTGTCATGTTTCACATCCTGGCCAAAACATGTTTTCGTGCTTCCGGCACAAAATATTGTGGTTGCTGTTGGAAATCAGTGTTCGCTACAGAGTAAGACAATCACAGTGACACCGTTCATGAGTAGAGGTCCTAAAATGCCTATGATGAAAATTTGGTGACAAAAGTCAATAAAATGGCTGTGTTACGAGCATGTGTTGCGCAGTTTCTATACACACTCGTAAGTTCATGAAGTTGTAATATTTTCACTCTAGATTTTCAACATTGGCATTTTTCCACATCTCCTCATGAGCAGTACAGCTGTTATTTTTCACATCCTGGCCAAAATGTATTTTCGTACTTCCGGCGTACAGTAGCGCGGTCGCTGTGGGAAATCAATGTTCGGTACACAGTAAGAAAATCATAGTGACAGTGTTCATGACCAGAGGTGACAAAATGCCTATGTTGAAAATTTGGTGAAATAATTCCACTGAATGACTCTGTTACAAGTGCATGTTGTGCAATTTCTACACAGGCTCATTACCCTTGAGCACAACCAGGGCATTAGAGTTCCTAAGACAGACACTTAAGAAGTATGAGGGGGAAATATTAATCAGATGCAAGAGGAGTTGCAGAGAGGTACTCTGTTGGGATATGGATGCTGAAAGGACATGGATACAACTGTGGGGAGGGCCTGCATAAATGCCAAATACCAATGCAAATACCTGCAAGCGAATGTTCGGCATTGACAAATGCTTGTTTTCTTAGTCCCGTCAGCTTTCCTAGCTTTTGCCGAAAACATAGAAACATAGAATTTGACGGCAGATATAGACCTCTTGGCCCACCAAGTCTGCCCATTTTCCTACCTAACAGATAAGCTGCAGATCCTAGTTAACCAACAGCTTACTTCCTCCTACCCCCCACTAGGACTGTCTTATGTCTGTCCCATGCATTCTTGAATTCCCCCACTGTTCTTGACTCCATGACCTCCTCAGGGAGGCTGTTCCATGCATCCACAACCCTCTCCATGAAAAAATACTTCTCACATTACCTCTGAGCTGTCCCCATTATCTTCAAATTGTGCCCCTTGTTCTTGCACATCTCATTTTCTGAAAGATGCTACCCTCTTGGATTTTGTTGATTCCCTTGAGGTACTTGAAAGTTTCTATCATGTCCCCTCTCTCCCTTCTTTCCTCAAGGGTATACATATTAAGCTCCTTTAGTCTTTCTTCATATGTCTTCTGGTGCAGACCCTGCACCATTTTGGTAGCCCTCCTCTGGACAGCCTACACTTTGTCTATGTCTTTGCGGGGATGGGGTCTCCAGAACTGCACACAGTACTCCAGATGGGGTCTCACCAACTGTCTGTACAGAGGGATAACAACTTCCTGTTTTCTACTATTGATGCCTCTTCCTATGCATCCCAGTATCCCCCCAGCCTTCCTTACTGCCTTCTCACATTGCTTACCCACCTTTAGGTCATCTGTTATAATTACCCCCAGGTCCCTTTCCATTTTTGTTGTTGTCAGTATCTCACCCTCCATTGTGTACTCTTCCCCTGGGTTTTTTTTCCCATGAGCATTACCTTGCACTTCTTTGCATTGAATCTGAGCTGCCATACATTTGACCATTCCTCCAACCTTGCCAAGTCCCTTCTTATCCTTTCCACTCCATCTTGTGTATCAACCCTGTTGCAGATCTTTGTGTCGTCTGCAAAGAGACATACTTTTCATTCCAGTTCCTCTGAAATGTCACTTATAAAGACATTAAAAAGGACCGGTCCCAGTACTGAACCCTGTGGTACCCCGCTAGTAACCCTCCTTTCTTCACTGTGTACTCCATTTACTACTACCCTTTGTGTCCTGTTGTCTAGCCAATTTTTATCCAGGCTACCACCTTGGGGCCCATTCAAGGCTGGCTAACTGTGTATTAATCTTTGTGTGGGACTGTATTAAATGCCTTGCTAAAATCTAGGTAGCCATGTCCACAGCCCCTTCCTGGTCTACTACTTTGGTCACCCAGTCAAAGAAATCTATTAGATTCATCTGACACGACCTTCCCATTGTGAATCCATGCTGCCTTGGGTCCTGTGCCCCACTGGCCTCTAGGTACTCAGCAATTCTTTCCTTCAGAAGTGATTCCATCATTTGCTCTACCACTGAGGTCAAACTAACTGGTCTGTAGTTTCCTGCCTCTGTCCTGCTCCCTCTTTTGTGAAGAGGAATCACATCTGCCCTCCTCCAGTCCTCAGGTACCACCCCATCCTCCCATGATTTGTTAAAGAGAGTAGTCAGCGTGTCACTAGTTCTACCCTTAGTTCTTTTAGAATTCTTAGGTGAATCCTTCAGGCCCCATTGCTTTGTCCACCTTCAATTTTATTAGTTCTTTCAGAACCCTTTCTTCTGTAAATGGACTGGTATCGACCCCATCTTCAGAGTGTTTCTCTTGTTTGGCTTTAGGTACCTCCCTCCTCTTCCTTTGTGAATACTGAGCAGAAATATTCATTCAGTATCCTGCTTTTTCACTGTCCCCTCACCCGCATTCTCTCCCTTTATTAAGACTCAGTATCCCTCCTTTGGTCTGTCTTCACTCCTAATGTACCTATAAAGGTCTTATCCCTTCTTAACAGAATTGGCTATCTTTCCTCGGTTTGGGCCTTTGCTATTCTGACTGCCTTCCCAGCCTCTTTCTGCTTTAACTGATAAAGCTCTCTGTCCTGCTCCTTCTGTGTTTCCTTATATTTCCTGAATGCTATCCTTTTCTCCTTAACCTTCCCTGCCACCTCTTTTGAGAACCATAGCATTTTTTTTCCTTCGTTGTGTTTTATTGATTTGCTTTACACAAAGGCTTGCTGCCTCTGTGATGGCTGTTTTGGTTACTCCCCATTGTTCCTCCACTCCTCCTTCTTGCCTGTTTGCTAGTGCTTTTCTAAGGCACTCTCTCATTTTCCCAAAGTCAGCCCTCCTAAAGTCCAATACTCTTACTTTTGTATGGCTTGATTGTAAGGCTGTGTTTATCGTGAACCACACTGTTTGGTGGTTGCTTGTACCCAGATGGCTACCCACCTCTAAATCTGAGATTCTTTCTCTGTCCCCATTTGAGAGTACCAGGTCTAAGATTGCTCCCTCCTGAGTGGGTTCCAATATTAGCTGACTGAGGCATGCCCCCTGTAGGGCATCAAGAATGACACTGCTTTTGGAAGTGCCTGCAGCAAAGGTGCTCCAGTTAACATCTTGCATATCCAGGTCCCCAATCAACAATATCTCCCCTTTTTCTGCCATTCTAAGGAAGCCTTCTATCATTTCCTTGTCCATTCCCTCCCCCTGATATGGGGGTCTATATACAACCCCCCTACGGACTGTGGTGCCATTTCCTGTCTCCAGGGTTACCCAGAGTGCCTCATCTGCTCCCTGTTTACTCTTTAGTTCTGTTGCTTTGATCCCTTCCTTTACATGGAGAGCTACTCTTCCTCTTCTTTTACCCTCTCTGCCCCTCCTGCAAATTGTGTATCCTGGTATGTTGACATCCCAGTCGGGTTCTCTGTGTGCCATGTTTCTGTGACTGCCACAATATCCAGGCAACCCTCTTCCATCAAGGCCACTAGTTCAGGGAGCTTGTTACACAGACTATGGGCATTGGTACTCATCACCCTCCACTTTTTGATAGCCTTACCCCTTTTAGCCCCATTCCTGTCCTTACTGTCTTTGCCTTTTTTTACATTTACCTCTGTCCTGCTCCCTAATAACTTCTCTACCTTGGTGTTTACCTCATTAATTACCATGTTTTGTGGGGGGATGCTGGGATTTCCCTGCTCCTTTTCAGTGCCTCCCCCCTTAGCTAGTTTAAATGCTTGCCAATGAAGCATTTAAACCTCTCACCAAGGATCCTGTTCCCCCCCCGGACAGATGCAGACCATTGCACCAGTATAAGGCTGCATCCTTTCATGTGGCTCCCCAGTCCCCAATGAAGCCAAAACCCTGAGCTCCACACCAGTTTTTCAACCACTCATTGAATTCCCTGGTGAGGAGTGCCCTAGCATCACCCTTGCCATAGACAGGCAGCACCTCCGAGAAGGTTACCGTATGTGCTACTTGTCTAAGGCCCTTCCCCAACTCTACAAACCCCTCTTGCACTGCTCTGATCCCATTCCTAGCCAGGTCATTTGTCCCTAGGTGGACAGTGACATCAGCTCCCTCCCTCATGTAGCTCCTCCCACGATCCTGAGGATTTGCTTCCTGTCCCTCCAAGCCATGGTGCCAGGAAGACACCTTACCTCCCTCTCCCCTTCCTCCCCCATTTCTACCCCCCTAATGAATGAGTCCCCCACCAGGAGTTGTTTCCTTCCCCTGTGGGATCCCATGCCACCCTCTTGTGGGTCTCCTTTGGGAAGGTTCTCAGCATCCTCCTTGGTCTCCACTACAGGTGCCACCATAGAGGAACCACTATCCACCAGAAGAGCGAATGAATTGTGGAGAGGTACAGCTGGAGGGATGCAACTCTGTTCCACCACCCTCTCCCTCCCTGAGCCCACCCTGGTCCAGCCTCTCCTCTTTCTTGGCAACCTCTGAGGTAGTGGCGTTGGCCCTGGTGGTCCCTGGGTGGGGGAGAAGGTTTCACAAATCCTAGCCAGGTCAGCCTGGAGACGGGTAACCTCCTCTTCAAGCAGTAATAGTCGCTTTAACTTATTCATTATGACTACTGTTTTCATGCTTAATTTAGGTGCCTTGAGAACAGCTTCCATTTTTACTACCAACTCTCTTTTACCACATTCAAATAGTGTACCCCACATAACTTTTTCCTGATAAGTTCCCTCAGTCTGCTGAAGTCCACTCTTCTACTATCCTAATTTAGTTCCTGATCAGGGCTTACCAGTCCCTCGAGCCAGTTCAAACCAAATGTAGTTATGGTCACAGTCCCATAGTGGTTCCCCTACTTTCACCACTCCTACCACCTCTGAATTGGAGAACACCACATTAAGACTGTCAGTCAACCTGTTGGGCTGGTTAATGAGTTGTAGAAGAAGACAGCCCTGCAATGCATAAACAAGGCCTGATAGCTGGTACTTCTGGCCACCAGAACATCCTGTCAATGTCCAGCAGGTTCATATCACCTTCCACCACTACTTCCCCCTTTTCTACCCCTTTCATGTTCTTCTGCAAGCTATTTGTCCCTTTCTTTCCCTTGCCTTGGAGTTCTATTGACTCCCTAAACATAGCTTCTTGTGCATACCGTTACGACTGTGACATCCCCACAGCAAAATCTGCACATCGACAACAACCCGTTCCACACCCACAATGCCGAACAGGATGTTGCATTGATGTGCCAACACACCGACACCCGGTATTGGCCACTCTCTCCCATCTGCCCCCCACCCAAGGAGTTAATAATCCTTAAGTCGGTGGGATGCGGGGGGGGTGCATCCCTTCCCCTGTATTAACACTGAACAGGTGTCCGTGTGTTCTGGGTCATGGTGGGAACTTGGCAGCATAAGGGTTGTCAGCACTATTTGTCACTGTCAGTGGCACAGTGGAACCAGCTTCTTTTCCAAGGTTGCTGTGAGTTTCACTCACAGTGACATCAAATGTCTGCTGCAGCACAAAGGCACTTTCTCTTCTCAGGTGGAGTCCTTCACTCTTGAGGAGCCCCCCTGTCCCAGAAGTCTCCAATTCCCCCACAAAGTGTTATGCATTCTCCTGGCAAAATCCCTTACTCAAGCCATTAAACTCTTCTAGCTCTTCCCTCCTAATTCTATCCTTCTTCCCTTCCCCTCCCTACACCACACAGGGAGGACTTCAGAAAAGTCCTTGAAGGTTGAGTGTACTGCCAATCTGTTCCTCAGTCTTCAAAGGTTCCTCTTCACCATCTCCACAGACTGGATCATCAGATAATTGGTACCCAGATGTAATGTACCAGTACCCCAGCTGCCCCCAATCCCTTTCTTCCATCCACCTTATTCTATCAGTATCCCAGATGGCTGATGCACCATAAAGGCACCAGACAAGCCCTCCTCCCTTCCATCTCCCTCTGTATCATGCTCTTCACAACCCTAATTATTGAATCCCCAACAACCACGACTCTCCTGGTAGACATGCTACTGTTTGTCCTGCTGGGGGCCATTGTGGTGACCTCTCTCACATCACCAACTGACTCAGAATCCCCCCAAATGGAGTCAGCTGCCTGAGCTTCCACAAGGACTGCAAAACTATATTCTGTCTTGATGGTGTTAGGCTGGACAACCTTTCTGTGGCTATCCCTGCCTCCTTTCCCTACTTTCCTACCCACGCTCTCCACCACTCTGGGCTAGTAAGCCTCTGCATAAATGGAGGGGGTAGGATAGCCCCCAGTTGAGCTGATGACACAGCTGGGACATTTCAACCCTTGCTGCCACCAGCTGAGCTTGGAACTCTGCCATGGTTCTACAGATGGGACACTACAGTGTCTCTTCCTCTAGGGCATTACCCTAGATGAGACCACCTCACAGCTGCCGCAACTGAATATTTCCACTCTGTGCCCCATACCAATACCGTAGGTAATAATTTTAGAACTAAAACAAGGGTCTAATTGAACTTGTAGTGCTCACCCAGACAGGGTGTATCAATAGATTCAACTTAAGCACAGATGTTTTAATTAAATGGCAAGTATCAGTAATAGCAGCAAATGTTACTGCAAAACAGGCTACTAATGTAAGTATTACTGCTCACCCAGCTAGGGTGAAGCCAGTATGCATCAACTTTAGCACAGATTTAAATTGAATTGGCAGTAGCAGTAGGAATGAGCAGCAGTTCAGAGAATTGATTTGTAGTGCTCACCCAGCTAGGGTCTTGCTAGGGTATAGTTTAAATAATTTCTCTATTTTTATATTTACTATTTATACCCCCTCCTTCTCCATGTCCTTACCTTCCCTCATTTCTTCCAAAGCATCAGGCTGGCTGCACTCCAACCTGTTCCCCAGGGCCACCATCATGCTCCCCTAGGTTTGCTCCTTGGCCTGGGGGGGGATGGTCACCCCTTACCATCCCCTAATACCTGCTTAATGTCATCAGGTGTCTAGGGGGATCAACAAAGTAGTGGTGCTACCTGCTGAAGGCCATTTCCGGGTTCAGCCATACAGAGCTTTAGCAGTGTTGGCACATTCAGAGTACCTGGCTGTTGGCTATGTCTCCTGGCTGACTCCCTGGCAGACTTCCAATGATGTCCTTTGTACTCGGTCTTTAGCACAGACAACCACAGTGCTGAGCAACTGCTCAAGGTGCTGCAGTTAAGAAGGATGATCCAACTAAAAGAGGTGATGAGCTCCTCCCTGACTGGTGGGACTCAAGAGGGAAGGCATGACTAGGGAGAAAACAGCCTGATGACAGTCTACTCTAATAAATCCGGGAAGAGCTGCTCTGAGTGATGACTCCTGAAATGCAGAGTCCAAGAGTGCGGTGTAGGGGAGGATGGACCAAGGATCAAAAGCCCTCTCTCAACCCCTATATGGCTTCTGGAAACTACAGTGATGATTACAGCTCTGTAGTGAGTTTCGGCCCAAGAGTCAAGGATTTAAAGCCCCTTGATTTTCTGCTCTGCTTTGTGGAGGAGGCAAGCAGCTCCCTGATTAGTGGGGTTTGAAGGAGGAGGCATGGCTAGGGTTATAAAAGCCTGCTGAATGGTTGTACCCTTGAGTACAGTTAAAGCTTCTTCAAGGATAACTGAGATGCAGTGTCCAATGACATGGTGTGGGAGGAGGGTAAACCAATGATTCAAAGCCCTCTCTCAATCCTGGTATGGAATTTGGGTGCTGCGGCTGTGATTACAACTCCACAGTGAGTTACACCTTGAGGGTCTGGGATTTAAAACCTCTGTATTTCCTGGTCTGTCTCAAGAAGGAGACAAGTTGCTCCCTGACTGATGGGGCTCAAGGGAGGAGCCACAACTAGGGTAAAAATAGTCTGCTGATAGGCAACACCCTCAAGTCTAGGAAAAGATGCTCTGAGGATTCCTAAGATGCAGTGTCCAATGGCACAGTTCTGGCGGAAGGGCAAATGAAGGATTCAAAGCCATCTCTCAACCTAACTATGGCTTCTGGGCTCTGCTTATATCTCTAAAAAAATTCCTGGCCCACTGCCCCATCTGCTCTGGCAGACACAGCAGCCACTGGCCTCTGCCCTATGCTCACTGAGGATCAACAAAGCACTTGTGAAATAGATCAGTATGACCTCAGATTGAACCCTTTGGTCTGTCTAGTGTCACAACAGTAGCATAATCCCAAAGTATGCAAAGAACACTTTAAAGCACTACTACAATAGCCCTTATAGCCTGGGTGATACGCAAAATCTAGGTATTTCCAAACTTTTTGTAAATGTTTCCCTTAAAAACACTGCTTCTTCATTTATTGTAGTCTTTTTCTTCCTGTGGACAACAATTCCCAGCATCACTGTACCTCAGATAGCTAGATAGAGACAGAGAGTAGTTTAATATATTTTTAAGAGATTTTTTTCTTTAACAGTTACAATAGATTAGTATGGCAGAAGGATAGATTTTTTGAGGGGGTTCAACTCCTCCGTGTGTAACATAGGGTGACACAACCTCTGCTCATATTTTTTTTGCTCTCAGTACCCTCCAAAGGTCACACTGAGTGCTTGTCAAATAGGTCAGTATGGCTTCAGATTGACTCCTCTGGTCTGGCTATGGTAGTTCAAGTAGTATGACTGCAAAGTACACCAAGAACACTTCAAAATTCTACTGCAGCCCTTACGCCCTTGGGTGTACTTCAAATACAGCTCTTTCCAACCATGCAGTAAAAATTCCCCTTAAAAACATGCTTCTCCATTTTTTGTAGTCCTTTGCTTTCTGAGGATGGCAATTCCAAGCATGCACTACTCCTCAGCTAGCTAAATAAAGATAGAGAGTAGTTTAGAATATTTTTACATTTTTTTTTCTTTTATAGTTTAGATTAAAATAACTTGTTGTGGCAAGAGAATAGATTTTCATCAGGGATTTCAACTGCTTCATGTGTAGCACTGTGTGTGTCATAGATTCCTCCTCTTTGCCTGCTCTCTATATCCTCTGACACTCACACTTGTTAACTAGATTGCTATGACCTTGGATAGACCCCTCAGATCTACCTAGCATTGTGCCAGTAGTGCCATTCCAAAGTACACCAAGAACAACTTAGAAACATTAATGCAGCTCTGATAATCTGGGTTGTACTTAAAATGCAGGTTTCTCCAACCTTTTGTAAAAATTTCTCTTAAAAACAGTGCTTTTCTGTTTTGAAGTCTCTTGCTTTGTGGGGACTACAATTTCCAGCATGCACTGATCTTCAGCTCACTATATAGAGAGCGCAGTTTAATATTTTTTTAATGTATTTTTTTCTTTTAGAGATAGAATCAGTTAACGTAATTTACTGTGGCAAGGGGATACATTTTCATTGGAAATCTCAACTGCTCCATGTGTAACACAAGGTGTCACAGACTCCACTAATCTTTTCCAGCTCTCCATACTATCTGACACACACTGAGTACTTGACGAACAGGTCAGTATGACCTTGGATTGACCCCTCTGGTCTAGCTAGCACCACACCAGCAGAACAATCCCAAACCACCCCAATAACACTTGACTGTATTACTGTAGCCCTAACACAATGGGCTATGCTAAAAATACAGGTCTTTCCAACCTTCTTGTAAAAGTTTCACTGAAAAAAATGTTTAATCTTTTGTAGTCCTTCGCTTTCTGGGGACTACAGCTCCTGACATGCACTGTTCCTCAGCTCACTAGATAGAGAAAGAAAATAGTTTATTTTTTTTAGATATCTTTTCTTTAATAGATAGAATACATTTGAATCATTTGGTGTGGCAGGAGGATGCATCTTTGTCAGGAATCTCAACTGCTCTGTGTGTAACAAAAGTTGTCATAGCCTCCACCCTTCTTTACCTGCTCTCTGTACCCTCCAATACTCACACTGACTGCTAGGTCAGTAAGACCTTGGATTGACCCCATCTGGTCTCGCTAGGCTTGCCCCAGTAGTCTGATTACAAAGTACCCCAAGAACACCGTAAAACACTACTGCAACTCTTATTCTTTGGGGCGTAATTAAAACATATCCTTTTCCAACCTTTTACTAAGTTTCCTTTTAAAAATAATGCTTCTCCATTGTTTGCAGTTCTTTGCATTCTGGGGGCTACAGTTCACAGCATTCACTGTTCCTCAGCCAGCCAGCTAGCTAGAGATGGGCAGTAGTTTAGTATTTTTTAGAGATTTTGTTTGCAGATAGAAAAGAATAAATCAGATTAGCTTAGTGTGGCAAAGGGACAGATTTTAGTGGTATGCTATTGCTATGGCAACAACTTTACCTTGACCAACACTACAGCGACAACAGCGCCAGGTCACTGAGTGTTGGCGCAAGACCCCGGCATTGCTTTCTTGGGGGATAGCACCCCCTCCCGAAGCAACTCTGAATTGGAGTTGATTACTTTAGTTGCTGGTGATGTGGGAGGGCAAAGCGCCCTGAAGAAAACACAGTCTGAATTGACTTCCTTTATGCCAACTGCAAATACGGTTGACATAAAGGAGTTGCTGTAACGTCGGTCAACAATGAAATTGTCGACCGACTGTCATGGGTCTAATTTTAGTCAGGGATTTCACCTGCTCTATCTGAAACATATGGTGTACAGTCTCCACTCACCTTGACTGCTCTCTGTACCCTCCAACACTTACACTGAGCACTTGTTAAATATTCAGTATGACCTCAGACTGAATCCTCCTATCTGGCTAGCATTGCACCAGTAGCACAATCCCAAAATACCCCAAGAACACTTTAAAACTCTACTGCAGCCCTAACACCCTGGGCTTAATTAAAATACAGGTCCTTCCAACCTTTTTGTAAACATTTGCCTTAAAAACAGTGCTTCTCTGTTTTTTGTACTCCTTTACATTCTGGGGACTACAGTTCCCAGCATTCACTGCTCCTTGGCTAGCTAGCTCCAGAGAGAGTGGTTTAGTACATTTTTTAAAGATGTTTTTCTTGTGTAGCTAGAATAGATTAGAATAGCTTAGCATGGTTGGAGGATAGAATTTCATCGAGGATTTCAACGATTCCATGTGAAACACAGGGGAATCGATTTTTAAAATGTTGAGAATGCCACAAATCCCAGGTGTGATGAAGATATAGTGCACCAGGTTTGTGGCATTCTCCTGGTCAGCAATTGGGGTTTTTGATTCTGTGTGGCAGCAGCTGCAAGTTAGACAGACTTTTTCTGATGTGGCTTACAGAAATCCCAGAGACCCATTTTATAGTGCCTGCACCAAAGATTCAGTGCAAGTTGTAAATCAGGTAAACTGTTGCAACTGCATCTGACCTACCAAAATCATGTTTAGTTGGGGCAAAGGGAATGGCACAGCTGTGTCAACACAAGGGCTGGACACAGGACTAGATGCAAGCATGTGTCTCCCTTTGAACAGTGAGCCCAGGGTGTCACAGCCTACACCCATCATTGCCTGATGTCTCTGTGCTCAACATTTCAATTGACAAAATGAAGAAGTCTTAAGTTCTGTCCCAATTTTGTGTCTCCAAAATGACAGCACAACTCTTTTCCACCATGCAAATAATTGGTCTCAGCATTTATTATAAAATAACACAAATACATAGTACACAACTCAAAGTCACTGATGAACTAATGCAATTGTTTTAAAAATAATTTGGGATAGCTGGACCAGTGGCGTAAAGGGTTGAGGCACTATGCACCATACTTCATAACATACTGGCATCCTGTGTTCGGGAACAATCTCTGGTCATTGGGGTGGTCCGGGGAGGGAGGGAGAGGATTAAGCATCCGATTGACAGCTCTCTTCTCCCAGGGTGGGGAAGCTTGCCAACTTGGCCCTTGGCTGCTGCTAAATGGAGGCCTGGGGATATCACTAGCTGGTCAAGCAACACTAAAGGAGGGACTGTGGTTCCATGGTGTGTTTATGCCATCATGTGCTTGTGCTTATGTGTGGTCATGGCAAGGGGGACTAAGGGACAAAAATGGAAAATAGGTGGGTGTAAGCTACATGCAGACCTGCCCACCCACATCTGCCCAGTGCCATAACTGGTTCACCCAGCCCAATATGGATGTGTGTCATGAGGTAAGGTGAGGGGAGAACAGTCTTCCCCTTCCTGGTCCCATCATTTAGGGCCATCCATGGAAGATACAGGACTCAGTGGACCAGGAGATGTGTGCCGGGCAAGAGGGGGTGGGAATAGGACTGAAAGCCTGCCTGCTGCAATCTGCCAGGGAAAAGGTTATATTGAAAAAAAACTGAATTTGGGATAGAAAGTATGACATTACTGTACCTCTCCCTCTACTTTCAAAGTCTACATATGCCATATTTCTATAATAGAATACAATGACATTACTGTGGCTTTCTACACAAATCAAGATTGCCTTGATGTACTGTAATGTAAATGTTTTAAAAAAATCTAGCTATCCTTTATGCTATTACCTATCACCGTCTGTACTCTAATACCATTCTTATGTTTTTTTTTTTACCACAGATTACAATGACATCCTTGTGTCATGTGAAACTATGACTGTAGAGCTGGCTGTGTACCTCTGCCCAGTATACTATGCAGGCTTCAATGAGAGCCTTTTGGCTTTAAATAAATACTTCTCCAATCCTAATTGTCAGGGAAGAGTTGATACCTCTGGCCCATTTCCTCTTCTGAGATTTACCATCCCAATCAATGACACAAGCAAATGTGGAAACAACTTTGAGGTAGAAACATTATTTTTGTTACTTCAACATTCTGTTAGTTTTATGATATGACATTTTGCAATTTGCTTCCTCATCCATAAGTACAAACAGTATAAAAATTGTAAACACAACTAATATGCTGTACACAATACGTTAAGCTACAAAAGTAACTGAACACTTGCAGTTACAGTACTATTCCTTAGGTTCTTATATACAGAAGGGTACTTTTTTTTATTTTTATTTAACAAATTTCTACACAATAAGTCTCATTTACTGTTGGGGCAACATCAATGCTAATCAAGGGTCTAATGGAAAATTACAGTAAAATAATATTTAGAGGTTTTGTATTTATTTAAAAAATGTTCTCAGGAAGGGCCTGCTGAGATGTGGCAGCTTGTTTTCAGAGGGTGTGCTGACCACACATCGAAACATTTATGGTGAAATCTCCCACAGTGACAGTTTTGACAGGTTTTGAAACTGTCACTGTGGAGGACCTGAGGATGAAATTTTGCCCTTTTACCATGTGTTGCCCCCCTTCAATCAACTCTGACTCAGAGCTAATAATCCTGTAGAAGGGGGGGATGTGGGGGCACAGCCCCTTGCATGGCGGGTTGGGGTGTAGCCCCCCTGAGAGAAACACTTCAGTGTCGGACTGGTGAAATTTCACCTGTTGACATTGGAAATCTCATTATGCCGAACTTCAGCAATGGTGTTGTTGATTCAGCATAGGTAAATCATTTCTGGAGGTATTCTGGACAAGGGTACATTGGAAAGAGTACAGTATCTAAACAATAAAAAAGTGCAATATTGCACAGAGTAGAAAGATGTGAAAAAGCAGAACTGTAGTTACAGAGTATCAATTAACAAAGTACAGAAAGCATTACAGAACATCAATTAAACATAACTGTTTAAGAAATCTAGCTTCGTTAAGGGAGCCATATACAGAAGTAACACCAGATACATTGTTGAAAATAATAAACAACATCAGTGATTATAAACATATATGCTACAAAATGCTAGATACATAATGTGCAATAAAACCCACAACAATATCAATAAAGGCTGTACAAGAAAAGGCTACGACACAGGGCTCAAGTAGATCTGGGAGCAGACTGAAATGATACAGAGCCCCATATGCAGAGCCAGCAATATACACCAAGCACCCATTAGCAGTGAGAATGAGAGAGTGCACAGGTGGCCTGATGGTCATATTCAGACATGTTGCATATCCCATCTAGACTGCACTACCTATCTGAATAAGGCGCCGGTTTAGCACCATGCACAATAATTATGTGTGGCAGTAACAAAGCCACCTGCATGAACCTGGTCCACAGGAATGAATGAAGATATTGCATCCCAGTCCCAAACAGTATAGTGCTATTTCTCCTGTGAGCCAAATTCAGTGTCCCACATGCTAATAAGCACATATTACATACAAGGTGCTATGGTGCCATTATCACACCATTATCATTAGGAGCACCACACAGTGCTGCTAAGCACAACTTAACTGAAGCATGATGTGGAGCCATGACTGTCCACACCAACAAATCAGGCATTACTAGTAGGAAACACATCATTCATTCAACTCAGAGCAATGAAAAGTGAGAGCATCTTGCTCTATTGAAGGTAGTTCTTTTTTTAAGGGATTTTTCAAATTGTGCCACTGCCTACTGAGGTTTGACACTTCAGGGTGGAAGGGTGGTTTATTGGAAAGAGTGTGATGAAGCCTAGAGGTTTCATATATCTTATTGTAAGACAAGCTGGGAATGGTGAGAGAAACTTGATTTCGGCACAGGTGGAAAAGAAAGAAAATTTGAGAAAACATCACGGGGGGCATGAAGGAGAGGTGTAAGGCCATGGCCGAGAAGGGGAATGGTTGGGTGGAAACATAGTAATGTTAAACTGTCTGGCAATGTGGAAGGGGTTGAGAGTCATTTATTTTGATTGTGCAGACTAATAAAATGCCAGTAAGTATAGACAACTTTGCATAGCTCTTTGTGGGTGAAGTGCTACTTCAATTGGCCAAAACTACATATATTCACCCTTTACCAATACTGTCACCAGTGAAGTGCCACTACTGTATGTCAAGATTTTGTCAGATGAACTATGTGAAGTTGCACTTTTTTTTATTTTATTTATTTATTAAATTCTCGGATTACAAATACCTTTAAGCAGAAACTGCTCTTTTACAAAGGTTCCACGTCAAAGGATGAGGGTCAACATACGTACAGAGGTTGTAAAAGAATGCACAATAAACAACCAAAACAACTAAAAGAAAAAATAAAGATACTCAGTTATAACATACTTTGAGATAATATTCATATAATGAGCAGCTTGAGTAGGCAGCTGGCTGCGGTAACAATAAGAGATAGAGGGCACCATAGGCAGTTAGTATTGCAGGCGTGCGACCGGGAGAGGAAGTTGGCAGGCTAATGGGCCACTGTCCGATGGTGGTGGAAAATGTCTTGTACCAGTGGAGATGCGAAGCAGGAAAGGAGTCATAAGGAAGGCCCGGTGCCAGAGGGAATGAGACTGGGAAAGGGCGGGCTGTGAGACATAAGTGAGCTGGGAGGTGTTTAGAGAGATCTCTGTTCAGAGAAGCAGTCACATTGAGTGGTAGAGGTGAGGTAAAGCTTGAGATTCCTTTTGAAGGGTCCAAGTGTAGTAGAGGGAAGTGCTTCTTTATTGAGGGAATTGAACCATTGAGCGGCTCTATAGATAAAGGACCGCTGACCCATGGAGGTACGACATCTGGGAACCTGAAAGGTTAGAGATTGGGCACCACGTGTTTGTTAAGTGCCACTGTAGGTAGTAAGGAGTGAGCTAACACCAGGTGGCATGAGACCGAGGAGAATCTTTTTGGTAAGTAAGCAGGTCTGGTATTGTATTCTGCTGAGTAGGGGTAGCCAGCTGGCCTGTGCATAGAGGTCACAGGTGTGAGTTTGTCGGGCAGCACCCGTTAGTAGTCTACAGGCTTTGTTGAGAGAAACTGAGATCCTGAGGAGGGCACTTGTTGAGGCAGAGCCATAGATGGCAAGGCCTTAGTCAATGATAGAGGTGACAGAGCTGTAGATGGCTAGTTTAAGGGCATCCGCAGGAATACAATGCTTGTGTTTGTGTAGTAGTCCAATCCGTATATTGGCAGTCTTGGCAACAGTGTCAATATGCCGAGTATAGGAGAGGGTACTATCCAGGGTAATAACAAGGTACTTGAACTCCTTGACATGTTCGAGTGGGTTCTCAGCATGGTTCTTGATGGTGAGGAACAGAGAGTTGTGCCTGCTCCGTCAGTTACAGAAGGACATGGCTTTAGTCTTGCTGTGGTTCAGGACAAGTTTATGAGAATTGAACTTTGCACTGTACAACATCAGAAAAGTTCTTAAATACACTCAGAAAACTTTGGAAACAATTTCATGATGTGAACTTTCCTAACTTTGCACTGGTTGCTTGATAGTATTCCACACTCCCACTACTGACTGTGTATAATAGTATTTTTTTTTAATTGTCCAAAACTGTCTCCCGTCGACTTGTAGTGGGGTCACCTACTTCTCTGCTGAGCTCCTTTATAATGTAAGTGCAGTTCCTGTAGTCTCATTATTAAATGATGTGCCAGCATATCAGGCCTCTGTCTGGACACTAATACCTAAGGGCCTTCAACTCCTTCATCTGCCACAGGAGGTTCACTGACTTAATCAACCACAAACTATTGCCTCTCAAGTGAATGGCCTACAGGTCAGGTGACTTCTACCTCCTCAAAACTATGTGTATCCTGCGCTGACCAAACAAAACCAACTGAGCCTCATCGGGTAAGAATTGGAACACCATTCACTAGGTCCAGTCCACTACCAGTGCATACTGTAATCACTGCAGATCCACATCATGCCCCTTGTGTGACTGTTACCTACTAAGATGAAAAAGGAGAAAAAAGCACATTAAAAAAATGTGGTAAAATATTTAATTTATTTTTTGCTTAAAATTCTGTTTAATAATTATAAACAAGGAGGAAGAGAAGTCAATTGAGTTCCAAGGGTGTTCATTTTCAATGACATTCAATCATTTTACAAGTTACAACATATAATATTTATAATTATTATAGGGGTGTGGTAATACCCCTTTAGTTGGGGTTCAGTAGGATGCTCAATGTTAAACCCAAACTTTGCATGTTAATAGCTTTTGTAGCATTTGACTAAATCAGCTGACATTTTTCAAAGATGTAATTCAGTGGACAGTTTTGCAATGGCAGCTTATGTAGTTTCTGAGATCTGCATATTCCATTTTCCTGTACATGTCTATTTTTTTTATACTTAACATAGGAGTTTTTGTTTGTTTGTTTGCTCTCACCTACAGCCTACATGGAATGGAATTTCTTCTCCAAGCTCTCAGGGTACAGGCACAATGCCCCAAGTTAGTGCATTTGAAAGGTTTTGTGAAAAAACTATTGAATGATTCCAGACTTATTCTTTGGTCATGTCCCTTACTACAACCCTTCTGGGTGGAGATCACAAAGATGTGTCTCCAGGTGGGTGGGCCAAGAAATAAAAGTTGATGTCATGCTCCTTCTGTTGAGCTGCTGCCTTAGGCATATCCCAAGGAAGCACCCAATGGCACAATAGGTCCCAGTGGCAGGGGCTACAGCCAATCACCTTATCCTGATATGCTGGCACACTACCAATTGTTCCTCTTTTCAAGAATGATTGGCCACAATGGGGCAAGTAGCCACCTATAAAAGTCTGTCGCATGTAGCTTCAAGGTCTATAGATGATCTTTATGAGTGTTGGAGCCCGTTTCTGAACTCAGTATTGTGTCAGGCTGGGGTCAGCAAACAGCCCGCTCCAGGTCAGCAGGTTGGGTGTATAGCTATAGCTGTCCATCCCTTTCAAAACTGGTACACATATTTGTCCTATAAGTTCTTATATTCCTTGCTTGTGCTGTTTTTTGTTGAATAAAGCTAAACTATTTGATTTGATACTCTATGCAGGCATGTGCTTAGGTTCTCCCCTTTAAGGCAAATGTGTATTATACACTTTTGGATTAGCTGTGGATAAGCAGAGTTGTAATCTCTCCCTGCATCTTATTGGGGTACAATGTTTTGGATTGCTATATACTAGATCTAACTGTATACATAATGCTATGTATATTGTTGGAGTTATGAGTGCAATGTTCGTTTATGTTCTAATAATGAAATATTTGTACCACAAAAAACTAAATCAATCAGTAACTAATATTAGGCAACTGCTTCTGGATGAAAAAAAAAATAGTTCCAGAGTTATAAGGCTTTAAAGTTTTGTGTTTTTATGTTCTAAGCATGCTCAATAGGGTTCTTGGGATAACGGACTGATGCAACACCATAAATTCTGTGTCACAAGGACATGTTTGGATTCTCATCACTTGCTTCTCACAGCTCAAAACATTTTTTTGTGCCATGAAAACTGCCATCTTACAGAAAATGAAGTAATTTAAAACAAGCATTTGTCAATTCAGAATGTTGTCTCGCTGGCATTGGCATTGGTAGTGCTGGAGTTATAGACACATAATAGGAATGGCAGTGAAGTATTGAAGTGATGCCAACTCCATCCCCACCCTGCAGAGACTGACAGGCATTGGGGTGTGCTTTTGGGTCGTCAGCTATAACGCTCATGCCGTTTAACCTCACCCTACCCTGTAGACACTGACAAGTGTCATGGTGTGCTTTGGGGTCTTTGGGCATAATACTTACCCCATTCCATAGGGAGATGTGCTGAGGTGGGTGCAGTATAGAAGAATGGGGTGAACTTTGTGGCCAAACACTGCGAGGTACACCACAATACCTGTCACTGACTGCAGGGTGGGGTGGGGGTAGAATGGCATGAGCATTACAGCTGATGATCCCAAGTCACACCCCTGATGCCTGTCAGTCTCTACGGGGTGGTGCTACAGTTGGAAACCCTAACACCACAGGCATGTGCTGGTATTTTCACTCCAAATTTTCAACATGGGCTTTTTGTGACCCCACCTCATGAAGAACGTCTCTCTCAGTTTGTTAGCTGAAAGGTAGTTTTGCACAGCAGCTATGCCATTTGGTGACACAGGGATGAAAACACATTTTGGGTTGTATGTGGAAAATAACAACTGTATTGTTCATGAGGAGATGTAACAAAATGGCAACTTTGAAAATCTGAAGTGAAAATATGAAAAATTGATGAAGTCATGAGCATGCATAGTAACTGTGCAACACACATCTATAACCCAATTATTTTGGGGATTTTTTAACCACATTTTTAACATAGGCATTTTGGAACCTCCCCTCATGAACAGTGGCACTGTGATTTTGTTAATTTGTCGAAAACTTTAATTTCGCACAGTGACCATGTCATTGTGTGCCACAGGTGCGAAAACACATTTAGGGCAGGATGTGAAAAATGACAGCTGTACTGTTCATAAGGAGGTGGAAAACAATGCCAGTGTTGAAAATCTGGCATGAAAATATTGCAAATTTGTGAAGTTACAAGGGTGCATGGAAACTGCGCAATGCACACTTGTAACACAGTCATTTTATGGAATTTAATCACCAAATTTTCAACAGATGCATTTTAGGACTTCTGCTCATGAACAGGGTCACCATCATTTCCGAAAACTGTTCCAAAAACTGATTTCGCACAGCGTCCGTGCTATTCTGCGCCGGACATGTAAAAACACATTTTGGCCAGGATATGTAAAATGACAGCTGTACTATTCATAAGGAGATGTGGACAAATTCCAATTTTGAAAATCTGGAGTGAAAGTATTACAAATTGACAAAGTTACGAGTGTACGTGGAAATTGTGCAATACACACTCATAAAACAGTAATTTTGGGGGGATTTTTTCCACCAGATTTGAAAGATAGGCTTTTTGATAGTCCCCCTCATGAACAGAGGCACTGTCATTTCATTAACCAGTCCCAAAAGGTGAATCCACACAGTGACAGCAAAATCACCTTTCAGGACTGAATAATGCCATGACAGTGCCTGAATTCATGAGGAGGGGTCCCAATAACCCCATGTTGAAAATGTGGTGCCGACATTCCCAAAAATGGCTGAGATATGCACCAAAGTTGAAAAAAAAACCTATTTATGCCATTATACAGCTTACCAGCATTTCTTCAGTTTGCAGTAGACTTTGAAGAGTACAGACGTGTTCCCAGTCTACCGAAGATTGTCGTACCAGACTCTGGAGGTAAGTATGGGGTGAGGGGAGGAAGAGTGCACAGATGGCGGTCATGGGTTGGGGAAGGGGGCAGGGAGACTGCGAGGGACCATTTTCTTTTTTACGGGTTTAAAAAAAATTGTGGGATGGTTTTTCTTTTTCAGGGGATTTGGCATGCTGGGGTGGGCTCCCAATGTGACAACTAAGTGTTTTGGGGGATGCTGTAGCTGACAGGGGATTGGGCACCCCCATCAGCACACAAAAAAAGTGGGGGGGTGACATTATGCTGACCAGGAGTGGGCTACCCCGTCAACAAAATAAATGGAGGAGGGGGATTAAAGCTGGCGTGGATTGGGTCCCCTATTGGCAAAGAAAGATTGTTGGGGGGCACATAATGCTGAAGGGGATTGGGCACCCTTTAGGCATACATTTTAAATGGGATGGGGGTCATTATGCTAATGGGGAGTGGGCTTCCCCATTGGCATTGTGACAGGCGGTGGCAGTCACTACCACCATGTTGCATACACGTCAGGAGGCGTGTTGTGGTCCCGCTGCATGAGAGCTTCGCTCTCATTGCAGCAGACCTTTTCTTAGATCTGGTGGCCACATTTGGGATGCATGATGTCAGTGTCTGCTGCTGGCTCATTGGGGAATGAGGGACGCACCTACTGATGTGTGCTCTGCATTCGTCCAACAGTGACCGTGCCTCCAAATCTGCTACTACCATAAGATGTTGGCTGGCTCACAAGTGTGAGCCAACATAAAAATGAAAACCTGAACCTAGCTGAACAAGGCCTGTTTAGCAAGATCCTGGTGTTTGTTTAAAAAAAAATCCAGAAAAATCTTTTCTGGGCAGCCCCAAAATCTAGGGTGCCCAGCTTAGCAAGGGGAGATGTTCACTCATGTTCTCTGTATGAGAATAGAGGGATTTTGCGGAGTTCTGCAGCTGCAGCTGCTGCTGAAGTATTGCTGCAGGCTACAGTGATAGAAGTGAGCTGATAATCCTCCATTCTTTCTCCATCTGTCTGTTTGTCTCTCTGTCTGTCTGTTTGTCTATCTATCTATCTATCTATCTATCTATCTATCTATCTATCTATCTATCTCTCTATGTACAGGTATCTAGTTTTTTTTATTTAGCGGATTGGGGTGTCCACCGCTGGTACTTCTTTTTGTCAAGATCCCCTCCATGTGTCCCCCAACTCCCTTCCCAATCTAAATGTTTATTTTTTAATAAATATATGTAAGTGGACTGTAGTGCCCACCCTGGCTACTGCTTCTCTGGAATCCGTTCTCTTCCAGGTTGCCTGGCCCAGTTTCTATAAGTTCTCTGACAGTGGGGTGCCCAATTCCAGTGTCAGACTGTAACCTGAAATAAAGAAAACTGTTCCTTGGTGATTCTTTTGTTGTTGGTTTTGTTTTAACCTGCAAAAAAAAGGTCCCTCACCATTCTAACCAAGACACCCTGACCTCCCACTCAGCATCCTCCACCCCACACCCCCCCCACACACCCTCATTTACCTGAACAAGTCCCATGGCAAAGATCCACTTTACAATTGAAGATATGTCTTACTGCAGGAACAACCAACTGCAGTATAAATAACTAAGGTTAAGTGTGATTCAATATACAGTACAAGTCACATTAAACTGTTCCATCAACTCACTTGTGAAGTATTTTTTTTTGTGATTCTAATGCAGTGGTAACTTGAATTGTTGAAGCTTTTACTTGTTTTCCAACCATTCTTCACTGCCTATTCAACTCACTTATACCTGTTTAGTGATATGGCGGTCAATGTTTTGCAGTGTTTATGCAATGCATTTTCATGGCATTGTTTATAAATATCATAGCATTTCTTAAGAGCATTCTTTATAAATATCACAACATTCCTTAAGAGCATTGTTTATAAATATCACAGCATTCCTTAAGGGCTGTTTAGTCTGTCATCTGAAATGAAACTCATAAACACTCAGCTGAAAATAAAGCGTACAGTCCTAACAGCTAGTTGCAAACCAATACTAACCTTTTACTAATTTATTGAATTAAACACTTCACAGATTAGGAAACTCATTGAACAATGCTACATCAGTGAGTTGAGGGAACAGTTTAATGTGACTTGTATTGTATTTCAGTGGGATTTTGAACTTTGATGCATAACATTGCCATTTTTGTATATTTTGCGTCCGGATTTTCAAAATGGCCTTTTTGGGACCCCCGCCTCATCTCATGACCAGTGGTGGTGGAACTGTGCAAAACATGCTGAAAAGGGTTTTTCACAGCTGCTTGGTGAAATCATCTTTTGGGCAGGATTTAAAAATGTCACTGTTCTTGTTCATGAGGTGGGGTTTTAAGAAGGCTATGTTGAAAATTTGGTGTCAAAATATTTAAAAATGGCAAAATTCTGAGCATACATTGAAATTTTGCAACACATGCTCATAATTATGGCAATTTGAAATATTTTGACACCAAATTTCCAACCTAGCCATTTTTCCACATCACCTCATGAACGTGACAACCGTCAGTTTTCAAATCCTGGTGAAAATGTGTTTCCCCACCTGTGTCACAGAATGACGTTGTTGCTTTAAAAATTACCTTTTGGACAGCTTTTGAAAGTTGTCTCCACTCCTGTTCATGAGGTGGGGTGACAAGAAGACTATGTTAAAATTTGGGATAAAAATATTACAAAACAACAAAAATATTTTTTATTTTTATTTTTGTCTTTGGTAACTAGGTAATGTCAACTAGATACAAGTATTTTTTTTCAGGGGTGACCTGGGAGCACTGGGCAGTTAAATGACTTGCTCAGAATCACACAGTATACAACTGGAAGTTGTGAGAATCAAACCCAGGTCTGGTCTGCTGGATGCACCAAGCCCGTTCACAGCTTGTTACTCTAATCTGTAGGCTATACCACCACCCACCACCCCACATTATATCCCCACACCCTCATTTGCAACTCATGCTTATACTGTAACTTTGTTAATTTAAAATATTTTGATTTTAAATTTTTAACAAACTCATTTTTCCACATCACCTTATTAACATGCCAACTGTCATTTTTTTAAAACCTGGCTGAAATGGATTTTTTGCACCTGTGCTGTGGAATGATGTTTCAGCCAAGATTTGAAAATTGCCACATACCAGGTTCTTGATGTAGGTTCATATCAAGGCTATATTGAAAATTTGGAGTTAAAATATTTAAAAACAGTTATGAAGATATGCTGACATTTTCCTATGCATGTTCATAACTTTGGTATTTTTTGACATCTGATGCTGCATAGAAAGGCAGAGTCAGCAGTGCTTTGCACTTCCATAGGTGGATGAAGTCTTCTCTTGTTGCATGGATCAGATGGCCATGTGCAACTGTATCTGTTCATGTGGGTCCCTTAAGGACCTGAATGAATGAGGAGACTATTCCACTATCTCAAAAAGAAAGGAAATTATTTGCAAAAAACTGTTTCTAACCCTAACTCTACATACCTACCCCCCAAGTGGCAAAAGGAAAATAACATTAGGGTTTTTGGTATCCTGAGTCTTGGCAACTTAGTGGTGGTGTCTTCCTTGAAGTTTTCAACCCTGATGCACACCCCTTCCCCCAGCCCATAACCTCCAATCCAAAGCATAAGGTGCAACTCCAAGCCATCACCTCATAGCGATGCACTCTTCAAAGGTAGAGAAGTATGTCTTGCCACATATTGCAGACACAATTTGTTATAACTTTCTTCATGATGGGCCCACAGGAGTTCAAGCATGACATTGCTTGCTCAGGAAATGGAGTGAGCATTAGGGCTGACAACCCCAAGGAAGACCCCACCACTGATTCGCCAAGACTCCGAAGACACAAAACCCTAATTTTTTTCCTTTTGCAGTTGGGGGGTACGGCTGGGGAACTGAGGCTTGAAACCCTAAAGCCATATTTCCCTACTTTTGTGGCATTAAGTTACCATAACTGATGCATTAAAAAAGTTTTTGCAAATAATAATATATAGGTACATGAAACAGAAAACTTACAAAATAATAAGCTACTAAACTGTAGAAACCAGAACACAATAATGATTACAGACATTAATAATGACATACACACACGTTTGACTCCCTTTCTTTCAAAACATTTTAAATAAGGCTAGGCAATGCTATGGGACCCTGACATCTGATGCAGTTCAACGTTTAAAGAAATGCACAACTTTGGGGCACTTATTGTGAAAACATAACTACCCTTGACAGTTTTAGAGTATGGCATGAGGTATGTAATACCATCAAAAGACTGAACACCGGGAGATTACTAACATATTTGTCGATTACTATAAGTCCCTGTATACTCAGGATGAGATTTTAGACTCTGTAGGCCTTAGAGATATCTTTTTCAAATGCCTGAACATCAGGACCCTCTCTGAAGAGGCCCAATATAGATTGGATGTGGGAGTCGCCATAGCAGACTTAAGGGCCCAGATAGTAAGTTAGAAAAATGGCAAGTGACCAGGTCTTGATGACTTTATACCAGAATTTTACAAAACTTCTGCTGACCAACTACTCCTGCTTCTACTACCGGTTTGTGAAGAGATTATGGGGGGGTTCTGGCATGCTGGTAATTAGCCCAGATTTCAGTGTTACTTAAGGAAGGGAACAACCTCTTGGAATGTGGGTCTTATAGATCCATCTCAATACCTATTGTTTATTTGAAGCTGTTTACTGGCCTAATGGTGGGGAGACTGCAGGCTGTAGCCCCCTCATTAGTACATGAAGATCAGACCAGTTTTATCTTGAGCAGTTATTACCTAGATAATATTCACCAGCTGTTAAACATTGTTTCCTCCCAGAAGACCAAGATCCAGTTCCAAACAGCCATATCCACGGATGCTGAAAAAGCATTAGATAGGTTAATTGATGGTTCCTAAAGCATCCATGGAGTGCATGAAATTTGGCCCCAAATACTTATAAGTCATATCGCAATTATACACTAACCCCATTGCTTTAGTAAGGGCAAATGGCATCAGTCTGGAATTTTTTCCATTGTCAAGGGGGACTCGGCAGGCTTGCCCTTCATCCCCCCTTGTGTTTGCCATCAGCCTGGAGCCTCTGGCGATAAAAGTGCATAGCAACCCCAATATCAGGGGATTTATGGCAGGGGGGATTGAACAGAAACTTTCCTTTAATGCAGATGACTCCAGTTTTTTCTTGTTTTCCCCCAAAACTCCATACCACCCCTTACACAACTATTACAATATTTTGGGTAACAAGATTAATTTTATAAAATCAGAGGCCCCAGTCTTAAGCGGAGAGTGCCCAGAAGATTTTGAGAATATTTTCCCCTTTCTATGGGCCCTTAAAAACCAGATCCATTATTTGGGTATATAGATTACAACAGATTTAAATTGACTTTTTAATGCAAATTATGAACTATTAAGGGAGGCTCTGGAGAGAGATATATCAAGATGGAGGTTGCTGCCACTAAATCTGGTGGGAAGAGTAGCTACTGTACAGATGAACACACTACCCTGATTCCTCTTTTTGTTCCATTGCCTCCCTATTCAGATACCTGTTTCATACTGGAACAAAATTAACAAGCAGATTTCCAGATTTGTCTGGAACAATAAAAGACCCAGGGTTGCCAAAAGAATACTTCATCTCCTGAGGTGGGCTGAGGGGCTGTGTCTGCCTAATCTCTCTTTATATTATCTGGCCTCATAGGGTGCGATGTTGGTGACATGGGCCAAACACAGAACATCATCACAATAGTATCGGATAGAGGAAGCAGATGTGGGAGCAAGACAATTTTAAACAATGGCCCTAACCACGGCACCTCCGGAACTTGTGGGGGCAGTGAGGAACCATTGGGTTAAGCATGGACTTTATATTCTTAGGAAGATTTGGAAACTTACTAATACATGGGAGGGACTGGGGCTCCTTTTGCTCATTAGATATGAAGCAGAATTCTTTCAGCCATCACTGGACCAAGGATATGCAGGCTGTGGGAACTGAGGACCTTTTGGGTTTGTACAACTTATAAAAGGGCAAACATGTATAACCTTTCACTGAGCCAAGGTTAAGTCTGGCTGGCCTAACTCAGAATTTTTTCAATATATGCAAGTCCGACATTTCATTAATACAGAGGACAATGTTCAGCACCTTATGAGAACCCACATTGGATGGGTTTACAACAGAAAGGTCCTGTCAAACTAATCTCATAGATTTCTTTGACTGGGTAACCAGAATGGTGGACCAGTCGATGTTACCTACCTTGACTTCAGCAAAGCTCTGAATACTGTTCCACACAAAGGATTGATTAATAAGCTGGGTAGGCCCAGGGTGGGTCAGTAGTTGGTCCCCTGGGTGTCAGACTGGTTGACAGGCAGAAAAAAGAGAGGCTGGCAAATGGTATACAGTCAGAAGTCATGCAAGTCACAAGTGGGGTACCTCAGGGATCAGTCCTGGGGCCAGTCCTCTTCAATATCTTCATCAGTGACATTGTAGATGGACTGGAGGGTAAAGTTTGTCTGTTTGCAGATGACACCAGGATCTGCAACAGAGTAGATGATCCAAATGGGGTGGGCAGAATGAGATGAGATCTGGATAAACTGGCAAAATTGTCCGAAGACTGGCAACTGGGGTTTAACGCAAAGAAGTGCAAGATCATGCACATAGGGAAGTGAAACCCTGAAGCCACCTACAGGTTGGGCGGGGAGTTGCTGGCAGTCACAAGGGAAGAAAGAGACTTGGGCATCATCATCACAGATGACCTAAAATCATTCAAGCAGACCATTAAAGCAGTAGGTAATGCTAGGGAGATGTTGGGGTGTATTAGTAGGGGTATCACAAGTCATAAGAGGGAGGTAATAATCCCTCTTTACAAAACACTGGTTATGCCCCATCTGAAGTACTGCATGCAGTACCAGAGGCCACACCTTCACAAGGACATTAACCAAACTGAGGCAGTTCAGAGAAGGGCAACCAAAATGGTGCAGGGACTGCATCAGAAAACATATGAGAACAGATTAACAGAACTCAATATGTATACCCTGGAGCAAAGGAGGGAGAGAGGCGATATGATTGAAACATTCAAACACCTTAAGGGCATTAACAAGGTGAAAGAGCCGAACATGTTTCAATATAAGAAAAATATCAGGACAAGAGGACAAAGCATGAGATTAGAGGACGGCCAATTAAGGGGTAATGTGAGGAAGTTCTTTTTCACAGAAAGGGTGGTAGATGCATGGAATGGCCTACCTCAGGAAGTGATGGACATCAATAAGTGCAAGGCCTTCAAATAGGCATTGGATAGGCATAAGGGAGCAATACGGATAAGTATGAATAGATAGGCCATTGACAGAGCAAATGCCGATGGCACATTCATAAAGTAGAAAAAGAAATGGGCAGACTGGATGGGCCTTGTGATCCTTATCTGCCATCAACTTCTATGTTTCTGTGTTTCTATAACCATAAGTAAATCAGATTGGTCATGTAGGCTCGAGTGGGGATGGAGGGTAACATCTTCCCCAGTGTGGTGTGAGCTCTTTTGGAAAATCTGAGTTAGATTCTTCCAATCACGTCACTACAGTACCTCATGCTCAGCAGCTTGCTAGTGAGACTGTGGGCAAATAGGGAACCACTGGCATATATTCTGGGGTTGTCTGGTATTAGACGAATACTGGAAGTCCATTCAGATGATGGTGGATGGTATCACTGGGGTCCTCCTTCCCTTACCATTTGAGGAATGGGTACTGGGGCTTCTAGTAGCCACACACCAGAGGACAGACACAAAGGGAGTCCTATTACCCTTAACAGTTGTGACTCTTAAATGCATAACAGTGCATTGGCTAAAGCAGGAGACCCCAACTCTGGGGGAATGGATCCAGCGAGTTAAAGGAGTCCTATTCATGGAGGCCTTGACAGCAAAATTAAGGGTTCATCATGAGCGGCATTATGCTCAGTGACTCCGCTTACAGACCTGGCTTATAAATAGAGGAGAACAAGGGATTGCAGACCTAGACTAGGGGGAGTCCCTAGGAGGAGGATAAAGCTGGGGAAGGGAAGTGGGCTTGTGATTACCGGGGATGTTAAATGGTTTTAAGTCAAAAGAGTATGTAGGAAATGAGTCATGGGGGTAGGGGGGATGGGAGCACAAATATGGCCATAGGTTAGAACTGGGTAGTTTAGCCCAGTAGGTTAAATGTTTGTTTTTTGACATAAATGTACAAGCATCCCTGTAGGGGAATCTTCAAGGAACACATTTTATGTACAGCTAAATGCAGCTCAGAATGTTATTATTAATTTCAATAGCCACTAGTGAGCTTACATTGAATACTACTGCTTCTTTGTTGGATGTATAGCCCAAAGAGGCCACTTGATGATGCCTGTGGATCAGTATTTGACAATGTACTGCTTTATGTTTATGCTATGAATGAAATAAAGCTGAGTTCAAAAAAAAAAAGACAGAACACCAGCCTTTATGGGTGTCATAGTCAGTAGATCAATAATGCAGTCTGGGACATTCTGCCAAACACAATTTTGCATGAGACTCTGTGCATCAGTCTGCTTTCTTACTGTAAGTGAGGACCATTCAAGGCTGCTGTACAGGGTACCATAAGGACCTTCTGGGGCAACTATGACCATATGGTTATAAACCACATGTAACTGATTCAAAAGTGTGTTAGCCGCATCACCATGCACTACTGTACATCTCCATGACTGAAGAGAGGCACAAGCAAAGTATTAAGGATCCTCAGTCTTGCCTTTTGAGCTAATGCATGATAAACCTTACATACTGTAGCATGCCTAAACTACAACCTATTTTTTTATTGACTCTATAATATAGACATCCCAGACTTATTGACTTCTGGCAAGACTCCAAGGTATTTTTATCTGGTTATATTCCCAGATCTGTCAGATCCACTGAACTAATTAAAAATGGAGCTTTATCAGCTGCCAAACGTTCACATGATTTGAAAACAATAACCTTTACTGTCTACAAATTGAAAATCAACTTAACCGTTGTCAGGTAATCCTAACCAATTAAAAGCAGTCTGAAAGGGGTACTTGGCCTCACTCCCGCTCCCATCATCACAGTGAATCACTGTAACATCAGCATACAAATTGGACATTTACTTCTGAGAGGTCTTTGTCAATGTCTTTGATGAAGAATGAGAACAGGAGTAGTCCAGAACTGATCCCTGGAACATCCCATTCACAGCCGGAATAACTTTTGATTTTGTCCCACAATATTGAACTTATTTATTAATTTTTTTTGTTTGTTTTTGCCATGCCAGCTGGAGCATCTTAAGTCTCTCAGCTAAGGTATGAATGGTAATTAAGACATGCCTTGCTCAAGACTGCTGTATAGTACGTAGCTCTGTGCTTGTCCCCTTGTTTGATGAGGGATGAAATACCAGTTCCAAAGACAGAGAGGGTTCAATTAAGAAAAAAAGGAATTCTAGACCACTTATTGCAATTTGTTGTTGGGCACATTTCCTGGAAACCCTGTAAGTATCAAATTCATTTTTAAAATGTTTTTCTCAAGACTAGAGATGTGTGAAGTTCACAAAATCCACTCCACGAATTAATCCACAAAATTTGTGCAATTCACAAAGTGCAGAATTTATCTGTGAAGTGCAGAATTTCACTTGCGAATGGTGAAATTTGCCCACAAACTGTGGCATTCTCCTGCAAATTCCGCAATTCACAGGTGAATTTTGCACTTCATTGTAAAGCCTTTGTGATTTTAGGTGTAGTCAAAGTTGCCAAGGGCAATGAAAACTTCACAAAAATCCATAAATGTGAATTTTGGCCACTTCACAGCAACTTCACCGTAGAAGTAATACTTTGCTGCAGCTCTACTCAAGGCACTTCAATCTGGATGCTTGGTTCAGTTGCTCATGTAATGATTGTGTTCATGGCCCTGTCCTAAGTTAATGTTCTAGCTGAAAGGGCTTTGATTTCAGATTCATTCAATGTAATGACTTTTTTGTACTCACAACCTGTGCCTTCATCACACCACATTGAGAGGATATCTCAGCAAGTGAATTTCCACTTCTAGAATTCAACAGCCTAATTTCTGCTTGGAATACAGTTAAAATGCTTGTATGGATACAAGAGTATGTTTAGCTGGTGTCTTGGATTGTACACTCACTTCTGAGAGTGATGCAACTGCAGAAGAGCTCCCTGCTCCAGCCACTTCAAGGGAGCCAGCAGGCCCCTGGGCTGGAACTTCTCTCTCTGCTTCATTTGAGGAATAGAATTTGCCATCATACTTGCCAAAGGATCTATCCATAAAGGAGCAATCAGGTCAATCTTTCAGCCACATGTACATGGATTTTTTTTTGCATCAGGTTGTGGTTTATGATAGCAAAGGCCTTGGAGATGTCAGTGAAGACAACACTCACTAATCTTTGTTTGTCTACTGCTGATGACTATATATTGTTAGCAACTTTTAATACTAGATTAGTTATGCTATGAATGGTACTAAAGCCAGATTGTTTTCTATGCAATATATTTATTCAGGATATTTTTCTCATCTAAAAAGCTGGTAATCAGTCTTGCCACCAACCCCTGTAGGACCATCACTGCAAACAACAACAAAGAGATTGGTTTGTAGTTCCATAACAAATTTTAGTTCCAGTCTTGAAAATATGCATAACCTTCACCAGTTTTGACTGATCAGGAAAATTACCAGATTCCAAAGAAAATTAAATAGATATTTCAATAGTTGACTAATAATAGGGCAGCATACTTTAATGTATGCCTCTTAGACCATCCATCCCACTATCTTTGTGAATTTTAACAATATAACATCCATCATTAGAAATATATACACTTCAAAAAATGCAAGCTACAGTACATTGGGCTGGATTTTCAAAAGAGTTGATGCAGCACTTGTTTCACGTTTTTCAAGTTTCATGGGTTAGAATGTTTTCCCCATTATTTCAAATATTCTGATGCATTTATGATGTTTTCCTCACTTTAAAGCACAACAATGTCACACTGCATCAGAATTTTGACTCATGGGTCATTTTCTGTGTGCAGATTGTGGTAATTGTGGCATAAAGTTGGATCACCATAGATGCATAGTGTCAGTGATGCTATCAGCAGTTGCAGGGGCTTTAATTACAGTTATGCATGACTTATTTAAAGGTATGAATGTTCTTAGACATTTTGCTATTATCCAGAAATCAGTTCCACCTGTTCAGTGCATCTGTAGCAAATACTTTGCCACTAATATTCTTGCATGCACTAATGACACACAGAGGTGTCTGGAAAGGGACCTGAGCTGGTATTAGGAGAGAGTGAATGTGAAAATCAACAACTTTAGGTTGGCTTCAATGGCTACACAGACTTTGGGCTTAGTTCAGAAAGCTCCCTTGAATGGCACAAGGGGCGTGCACCACAAAGAATGGCACAAGATGTGGCTTGCACCAAAAGATGCACTGGGAGCAATTCACAAAGGCCGCCTATCTCAGATGTAGGCTGCCTGCACCAAATGGGGTGTGCGTGCCAGCCTTGTGCAACAAAATGGACTGCAACATGGCACTATGGGGTTTTTGACAAATGCAGACTGCTATATTCTGGTTCTACATCAATACATCAACAATGATGTTGTCAAAACCCCCAACATCGATGGGAACAATGCCAATTGTTGGCAGTGTTCCCATTGGGAAGAAGTGTTTTTTTGTGGGGGGCTTCACCCCCCACAGCCACTACCTCTAATTAATCAACTTCAAGTCAGGGTTGGTTCAGGATGGGGGGGTAAAACACCAGGAATCACAGCGTTGGCAGACAGTGGACCACCACAGCGACATGGAGAAATTTGTCACTGTGGTGGTATTCACTGTAATATTGTCATTGTGGTGGTGTGCTACATCATATCCTCCAAGTCAATATTCACAAAACTCTCCCAGAGGGATAAATTCTAAGTACCCTTAGACGTGTGTCTTCTTGGAGGGTTTTGACATTTGTGGCAATGTGCCATGGTCCCCCCAGTCCTAATGCCCTGATAATATAAAAAAATCAGTCATGTCCCTGGTGGCTAGCAGTCCCCAGATCCCCAATCCCAGTTTATGAAATAAAAAAAATGTCCTTGGTGGCATGTGGTCCCCAGACCTGATTCCCATTTATTACTAAATACTGATGTCCATGGTGGTCTAGTCTAGTGGAACGCCCCACTCTGGAAGGCAGTGCCCCACCACCCTGCTTCCCCATTCCTGTCCCAGAGCCAGCACATGGCAAAGCCCACCACTCACCACCATGGCTGGGTGCTGAATGAGCTGTCAATCAGTGCACTGTATGTAGTACACTGCATGTATACTGTATACAGTATGCTCACTGACGCCTCAGTCAGTGTCCAGTTGTGGTGGTGAGCAGAGGGCTGTACCAGTTGCTGGCTCTGGGATGGATGGGGGAGCAAGGTGATGGGGCACTGGCTGCCTGGGTGGGGGTGGGGTGTTCCACAAGGACATTGGTATTTTGTAATAAATGTGGATCAGGACTGGGGGGCCACTAGACCAATAGGGACGTTTTTATTTCATAAACTGGTATCAGGGCTGGGGGGTATGCTAGACTTCCCAGAGATTATTTTTATATATATATATATATATATATATATATATATATACAGTATATATAAATATATATATATATATATATATATATATACCATACACAGAGCTGTGATATATATATATATATATATATATATATATATCACATCTCTCTCTCTCTCTATATATAAATATATATATATATATATATATATATATACACATAAATATAGGATACATGATGGGCAGGAGTGGGTTATGGAAAATATTCTCACTCCTGCAAAGTGAGGCATAGATATCTCATGAGTGTCGAAGGCATGAGTGAGATATCCATGCCTCACAATGCAGGAGTGAGAATATTTGCCATATCCCACTCCAGCCCATCATGTTTTTGATTTATACAATAGGGCAAGAGTATATTTTAACTTCATTTTTTGTGGCTTTTGTGCCTGAATCTGTTTGGTTATGGTTGTTTTATTTTTCTTTTTGGTGCTTTTTCATGGTTGTGAGGCTTAGTTATGAATGGATTAAGTTGTAATGTGTGTATGGGATGCGATAATTTCTTCTTATTGGCTTTTGGTTTTTAAGTGTAGTTTTTCATTGGTTGTGAGATTTTACTGTGTGAGTTGAGCTTTGTGATTGCATGGTTAACTTTTATGGTGATTGGTATTTAGTGTTGTCCATACTGGAAACTTGTGTTTTGGTTGGGTAGTGTGCATTAGTGGGTGGGCTTCATCGTAGGGAACAGTTCCAGGAGGGGGTTTATGGTATGAGGACTGAGAATATTCATTTTGTGTAGGGGCATGAAATAAAGTGTTTGTATTGTTTATATTTGTTTTGTGGAGCTTCTTGTTGAGCAGGAATATGATTGTGCAAGTTAATTCTGAAGGTTTTGTGATGGTTCGTGTTGTGCTTCTGGTCAGCGAGTTCACTCGGTGGGAGTGTTTCAGAGTGCAAACAGGTATGTTGTACATTAATTTCTGTAGAATTGCTAAACAAAGCAGCTGGAAGGAGACAGAACCAGCCAGAGACATGCAAAGAAGTGGGTTACCAAAACAAGAAAAGTAATGGAATAAAGCTGTTTTTACTGTGTGCTACTGTGATGACTTTGTTTGTGCTCGAAGCCATGCGACTCCACTTCAGTTTATTTTATTGTTCTGCTACTTTTATTTCTCCTTATACTTCAGAAATTCAGACTCACTGTCAGCAATATATTTATTGTTTTACTTGCAGTGTTGTTTTGTTGTTGACCTGCTTAGTTGTGTAGTCTCCAAGTAGCTGCAGCACAAGATGCACAGACTGGTTTTTCAAGTTGGGTGTTTTTGCAGGTGTGTTTTCTTGTAGTGTTGTTAATATGGGAAAGTAGTGCCGACAAAGTAGGTAGTATGGGTGCTGTAACCAGAGTGAAAATATCAGCTGGTGACGTAGCAGCTGTGAGTGTAAATGTAAATAATCTCACAGTTGCTATGTCAGCAGCATTTATCTCACTCCAGTGAGAATGACTTTTTATTTGCAATGTTTATCACCCACCCCTATTGTATGTGTATATATATATATATATATTATGGTAGCACCTTAATAACTTTGCAACTGTTTGATGGATTTGCCTGAAATTTGGAATTTACGATCAAGAATCAGAGGCCATGGGATTTGCCAAGTTTCGTACTGGTCAGATGTACAGCTGTGGAGTTATTAAGTGTGATCTGTGCGCGCATTTATGCTTTTCTGGAATTCTGTGGTCGCGCCTACAGGTCAGACGGTTTATGTGACTGGCCTGAAATCTTCAGGCACGCAGCCAGGGTCCCTGATGTGCCTTTCAAAGATTTTGTGAAAAAATATTAAACGGTTCAAAAGTTATTCAAAAACAGTTTCCCATTATAAGTCAATGGGAAAAGTTAACAAAAGTTCAACACTTTCTGCAAATGCATTTTACTTTCAAAATGGGCCTGTTACTTTCAAAATCAGCCATTTTGTTTTCAGTTGGTGATCATAAAATGGTTGGCATTTAGATTTGGGACCCTCTAGCAACCTAATTTTTTTGTATTCACCTAGTCGGGCCCTGAGGATGCTTGCCATGTCTTTATTTTGTGGTAAAACACCCCAGAAATATGTTTTCAAATTCCTGGAAAAGTACTTTCTAACAAATTACTTCATAAGCTCACGTAAAAGTGTCGCAACTTTTGCGAAGCTGCGAAATTGCGATAGTAATTTTCTAGTCTGTGGAAAATGACAGCAATTCTTTGGCACTGCACTGCAAAATAACCGTTGGGAGTTTTGGGCTGAAATTTGAGGAACGCAGCCGACATCTCACAGATGTGCCTTTCAGTGTTGTATTGAAAAAATATTACACGGTGGCAAAGTTATGGCACTCCAAAGTTGACAGTTTTTCCCATAGGATAACATTACGGCGCTCGAAGCATTACAGGAATCCTTTGGCACCCTGCTGCAAAATAACGGTTTGGTCTTTTTTCCTGAAATTTGGAGGGAAGACAGCCAACAGTACACAGATGTGCCTTTCAGTAGTTTGGTGAAAAAATATCACATGGCGGCAAAGTTACGACACTCCAAAATTGACGTTTTTCCCATAGGATAACATTACGGCGCCCGACACTTAACAGAAATCATTTGGAGCCCTGCTGCAAAATAACGGTTTGGTCTTTTTTCCTGAAATTTGGAGGGAAGACAGCCAACAGCCCACAGATGTGCCTTTCAGTAGTTTGGTGAAAAAACATTACAGGGAGGCAAAGTTATGGTGCTCCGAACTTTTCTTTTTTTCCCATAGGATAACATTACGGCATTCGCCGCGCCTTTCAGGGCCCATATCTCGGAAACGGTGCGAGATACGGATTTTTTGTTAGAAAATTTCTTAGCCCCTGAATGGGGCTAAGATTCAAATTAGCCAGGACAGTTGTAAATAATATGACTTTTAAATTTTTTTTTTACGTCATACGGTTACTGAGATATAATGTATTTAGTATTCCAAGATCTCATTTTCTGCGCCGATACTCATTATTTTGCATACATTATTTGTACTCACTGTCTTTCTCAATGCAGGTTTTGGGGAAAACCAGCCTGTGCACTTACATTACTGTTACTGTTGCCCTTTCCGCTTGCGGATCCGTACCCGTTTCACTTACCATTGACGTCTGCGCCACCATGTGCGTTATCCTTTGCGTTTTCATTTGCGCTTGCGTTTCTGTTATTTTTTGCCATTTCTGTCTACAGTACTGTTTATCTTACTGTTTCACTTTACATCACCATGCCCATTGACATTTCTGTTTGCAGGCACCATGTTACTATGTGACAACACATCATGTGGCAGACCATTCCCGTCTATGCCACCATGTGCGTTACCCTTTCTGTTCTCATTCGTGCTTGTGTTACCATGTGCGCCACTGTTAGCATTTCTGTTTGCGTTGCTGTCCCCGCACTCCCACCAACGCATTATGCAGCGGGAGCGTGGGGCCCTCCCGCCGCTGCATTACATTCACTATTTCTCGTTATCATTCTCAAAAAGAAGGGAAATTAGAGGCAAAAAACTCTGTTTAATGCATTAGTTAGGGTTGTTCCACAGTGACAAAAGTGAGGAAATTCACCGTTAGGGTTGAAAACCCCCTTGGACCCCCAGCCCACCCCCAACCGGCATTGGGGTGCGCATTGGGATCGTGGTTCTAACTCTCACCCATTCTCCTATACTTCTGCAGCACACATGTCATGAGGTGAGGAGTTGGGGCTGGCGATCCCTATCACACCAATGCTGTTGAGAAGTGGTCAAGGGGGTTTCAACCCAACAGCACCTCACTACTAAGCTCGCTGTGAACAACCTAACTAATGCATTAAATGGAGTTTTGGCCTCTAATATATATATATACTGTATATATATATATATATATATTTCTGAGGATTGGGAGGCGAGATGCAACACCAGGGACTGCTGTCCATGGGGCTATTGTAACACAGCCATGCTGCTAGCTTGTGGCACACCTTCAGGATGCACTGTCTGTTTGGCACAGGGCCTAGGTTTCTTCAAGTCATGGGACTTTGCCTTTGGGCCCTATCTGATAGTGAACTGGCTGCAGGGTACCTGGCACAACAGCAGTCTGTGCAAACTGTCTTTGGTGCAGCTTGTGCTGAACTTTGGGAACTGAGTAAGTTGTGTATCTGATATTTGGATAAGGAAGGCTCAATATAAGATAGGAGATACATCTTCACTACCCCTTGCCTACTTTAGGTAATCCCAGCCTCTCCTGTCCTCGCCACTTATTTTATTTATTTATTTATTGAGTCTTGGATTACAACGCCTTTGAGAAATACAACTCATTTACAAAGGTTCCACATCAGTAGTACAAAAACAAAACAAGGCAAACAATAGATAAGTAAATAGCAGATATCAAGAATACACTTAAAAAAATAGTTTAAAAATATCTGTTACCACCTAGCATAATTCCTGGAGTTGGAAATTGTATTTTGTAATAAAGGCATCGGTGGGGAGGGCATGGGAAGGTAAGTAGATATTGACTGAGGGAACATGGGTCACCATAAAGCTAGCCCCAGTCACCTGGGTAGAGCTAGAGTTTTATTTTTTTAATTACTTGGCTGCAGGTCAAACTGATCCAAAGTGGTCCAAAAGTTCTACTGCACTGAATAAGAGGAAAAAGTGTCAAATGTTAACACATTTACACATCTGGCATCAGCTCATCCCTAGTTTGTAGCAATGTATCACCTTAGTTAACATGTTCCTAATGTAGTCTCAAGAAACAGTGGGTGGGATTTTTAAAGGGATTTGTTGAGATCTCCAGTCACTATTGTCAACAGGAAAATCCATCCAACCTGTTAGACCATCTATTAGTTGATCTATCTATGTCTGCAATTTGCATCCCCAAAACAGATGCAATTGTGTCAAAAAAAGACACAAATCACATATGCAGCATTTTTTTATTACAAATCATGACTTTTCTTCAGAAAGGATGCATCTTTTGATAATAGTAGCAGGGCTACCCAGGCACAATGGGGCATATGCAGATACAGGGGTAGCTTGTGTTTGTGTTTGAGTCTGAACCTTTTGAAAATCCTACCCTGTGTATGTATTTGTAGGTTACGAAAACATGGTCAGGGAAAAGGGCATCTAGGATGCTATATGCTTGCACTCTTTGTAACAGTAATAATAATAATAATAATAATCTTTATTTCTATGGCGCCTTTCAAATACCATGGCGGCTAACAATTTTAAAATCACAAATCAGACATTAATAAAATAAATCATATAAAATCAAAAACATCATCATACCATCTATCAATTAGCCAGTCACTGAATGCCTTGTGCCATAAAAAGGTTTTTAAGGCTTGCTTAAATCCCTCCACAGTTGTGCACTCCCATAACCGACGGGGTAGAGAATTCCAAAGGGTAAGGGCCACGTACACAAATTCTCTGGCCCCAGAAGATTTCAGACACACCTTTGGAATCTCTAGCAACCCCTTACTGGCTGAGTGGCGTGATCGCCCAGGGCAGTAAGGGACCAGGAGCTCTTTCAGGTAATCCTGGCCCAGTCCGTGTAGAGCTTTAAAAGTCAGCAAACCGACTATGGAGGTGATCCGCCACTGTACTGGCAGCCAGTGCAGTTCGCGTAGCACCAGCGAAATATGACAGGACTGAGGCGATCCCATCAAAAGCTGGGCTGCCGTGTTCTGCACCAGCTACAAGTGGCAGATTTCCAACCCAGAAGACCTAGGTAAAGGAAGTTGCAATAATCTAAGTGCGAGGACACATAAGCGCGGACCAAAGTAGGGAGGTCACTAGATGGAACCAGATGCTTAATCCTGGAGACATTCCTTAGATGATTTGATGATGGCTGACACCTGTGAATGCAGGGTCAGCCCTTCATCAAAGATTACCCCCTGGTTGAACACCTGTTCAGAGGTTGGGAGTGATATGCCCCCAAGAAAAAGTCCAGAGGGCAAACCAACCACCAACCCCCCCCAATCCGGTGACCTGGGTCAACAACCAGCACCTCAGTTTTTTCCAAGTTCCACTTCAATTAACTGGAATCCATCCACTCCTGGATTTCTTTGAGACAGCTGTTAATGTCCGAGAGAGCTCCATCCTGGTCAGGTACAAAAGAAAGGTAGAGCTGGGTATCATCAACATAGCAATGAAACCTCAGCCCATACCTTCTTATAATGTCTCCAAGGGGCAGCATATACACCGCAAACAATATGGGTGACAATACTTAGCCCTGAGGTAGCCCACACAACAGAGAAACTGGTTCTGAGGAAAAGAACCCAGACACCACTCTCTGTGTTCTTCCCGTGAAGAATGATGTAAACCACCTGAGGACTGTTCCTGACAGTCCACAGATTTGCCTCAGGTGACCAAGCAGCACCCCCTGGTCCACGGTGTCAAATGCCGATGAGAGATCTAGAAGAACCAAGATGGAACGGCTCTTCTGATCTCTAGCCATCAGGAGATCGTTGAGCACCCAAACCAGCACTGTCTCGGTACTATGCCTCTTTCAAAAACTGGACTGGAAGGTTCATAGATGTCATGGATGGTTAAATGGTCCTCCAGTTGTGCTGCCACTACTTTCTCAATCATCTTCCCTAAAAAGGGGAGGTTAGAGATTGGTCTGTAGTTTGCGTGGCAGTTTGGGTCCAAAGTAGCTTTCTTTAAGAGTGGTGTCACAACCGCCTCTTTCAGGGAGCTAGGAAACTCTCCAGATTCCATGGAGCACCAAACTATCCATGCTAGGACCGGAATGATGGCATCAATACAATCCAAAATCAGGGAAGTTGGTCCAGGGTCAAAACTACAGCACATAGGGTGCACACCCTGGATGATCCGCATGACACCCATGAACTCCGGTTGGTTGATGGTACTCCAGGAAGGCCAAGGAGCAGTGATCTCATGCTGATGTAAAGCAACGCCCATAAAGTGTGCAGGTTGGAGTGCCGCCCTGATGTCAGCCACCTTAGTAGCAAAGAATCGAGCAAGTTCATCACACTATATTTTTGAAAAAGCTTTCCAAACTTGTAGACAGGCTGGGTTGCACAGCCTGTCCACAATTCGGAACAGCTAAGCTGGTTGATTCTGAGCTGCCGCAATCTCCCCGGACAGGAACTCTGCCTTCTTACGGGTGATTGAGGATTGAAAGGCTTGATAATGGTCCATCAATCTAAGGTGGTCAGCATCAAGAGCGGATTTCCATCAGCAATGCTGTAGCCTTCGTCCTAGTCACCGCATCTCCCTCAAAGTCCCATCAAACCATGGGGATTGAGGGTGAAGGGAGAGAGGATGAACGTGGACTGGAGCAATAGAATCCAGAGCCACCAAAACGGCCACATTATAAGCCATCAAGAGGGTCTCTGGGTCATTGCTTGCCACTAAGAGGGATGATAGGTCAAGCACCGCCGCTAGGCTTTGAGAACTTATATCTCGTAAAGGTCGGCACCTAACCATCTCCACAGGGGTAGGCCTGTAAAAACAGCCAGTATCTTCAGATCCCCAGGCGCTCTCACTACCTGGGAGATCTTAAAAGAAATAAGCACTCTCACTGCTTAATGACCAGAAAGGAATATGAGTCATCAGAAAGATAGAAATTAAGGTCTGACCATAATTAATTTTGCAGGCAGGCAGATAACCTTTTAATAATGTACAGAACCATCCATTAGTTATTCACAGTCCAGAATCCTCTCTAGAAGGCCTTCTAGGAAAGTTCAGGTCATGCAAAGCACAAACAGGAGCTTTTTCATTGGGGCCGGAGCCAAAAATGCTCACTGCCACAATAAAGGAGCTCCACCAAGGCCAGCTCACCAGCTGAACCCCCCAGAGAACCAAGGAGAACTCTGGGCCCACTAGCCTACCAGGCCAGTCCACAGCCCAGGTCTCTTAGTGGCACCGAACATAAGCCCCAGACCTCCCAACACTCTCAGGACCATCCGCTGTACTAACAGCAATTCAGTCTCCAATACTAAAGGTTCCTGTACAAGATCGCTCCAACCAATGGGCCAGTGGTTCCTTTACAAAATTACAGATAAATCCTCACAAACTTCCACTAGTACTATAAGTCAGTTCCCTCCAGGTATCACTTCAACTCCTCTGTTACATTTTTCCACAACTTCCTCTCTCTTGCTGTGGCCAAGACAGAATTGCATGAGCAATACAATAGCAATTCTAGTTAAGGCAGGAGAAAGGTAAAATGTTGGCCCTGCTACTAACAAAGAGCAGCTGCTGCAGCGAGGATCTCTCCATCAAACACAATATACGTGAACAAAATATCCCCAACCAAAACGCTCACTCACTAGTCTGCTTCACTGCAAAGACCCTAACTAAGCTAACAAATGGCACACAGCAGTAATAAAATAGCATAAAATAACATAAAATAAACAAAAATGGAACAAAACAAACAAATGACTAGGCTGCTGTTAAGGCTGACCCATTCCAGTCGCCAATTGATCATGTGATCAGCTGCTTTTACTATTTCAGAGAGTGTGAGTGCATTCATTCATGAGAAGGCTGCTGGCCATGGAGCAGGGTGGGTTTTGTTGATTGACATTAACCTAATAAATTGGGTACTGGGGAGTAGGGGAATAAAGGTGCTTCCAGGACAGGGTAAGAGAAGAGAGACTTACCAGGTACTTTGTGTTGGCACAAACAAGCACTTTTAAGATGGCAGCCTATGAAGGCATGTGGTTTGTGTTGGTCATCCACCGTGGGCTGATATAATATAATAATTATAATATTGTGGGTGCTGGGTAAGTGTAATTTTGTCTATGTGAGAACAGAAGGATGGGAGTGATATTTAAAAATAAGCAAGGGTGGTGGGAAGGGTGTTGCAGAGAACAGTATGAATACCAAATGCTGAATACACAAATAGTTGGGTGCCATATACCAAATATTCAGCCAAATATTTAGGAAATGGTATTCACACAGCCCCAATGCCAAGCAAAATCCAGAGCTTGTGGCATAGTTCTACCCAAAGATGGTAACGCAGTAGAACTGCCATTCATTTTCACCCTGGACTGATATGGTTCCACCAGTACTTCCTCAATTTTTGACTAGCTAAAACTTAGCCACTGCATGGTCATCCAGTCTTGAATTTTAGCAAGACCCTTATCCAGCACTCTGATTGCACCATCCCCATCAAGTTCATAAGACAGGTATAACTGCATATCAGCTGTGTTACAGTGAAATCCAAGTCCATACCATCAAATTGTCTCCCCAGTGGCAACATGTACACAGCAAACACTACAGAGGCCAGGACTGAACCCTGAAGTACACCATAACAGAGTGCAGTATTATCAGAAATGTTACATCTATCACCACTTGCTGTTCTATCCCAGACAAGTACAGCAGCACTGGCCAGAACACAATGCAGATCCTTGTAGTATTACATAGATACTGTACATAGATTTTGCAGGCAGAAAAGGACTGTTTGGTGCACCCAATCTGCCCAGATAATCCCTGCTTATTCTTCCTCCACAGATCCTATCTTCATCACCGAAGCCCCTCACTTCTGTCTGTCTTCTGTCTAATACCCTATGTCTATCCCATGTGTGCTTGAAGGCTCTTATTGTTCTAGACTCCACCACACTTGCTGTCAGCCCATTCCAGATGTCCACCACCCTTTCACTGAAGAATTATTTACTCACATTACTCTTGAATGCCCCTTCCAGATTCAGTGCATGCTCCCATCCTGGTAATCATTCTCATCTGAAAAAGACTCCCTATCCGCACTCTGTTCAATCCTTTGAGGTATTTCCATATGTACTGTATATGTACATAGATGCAGTAAATGCATTATTGCAAAATAATATAGTATGTTGCAGAGAACAGTGTAACTAAATGGCAAGTTATTTAGTTCATAAGGTTTACCAGGAATGACATGTTGAGTTTGTATCAGCTCATTTCCAGATTTAGCCTGGGAGGAGAAGAAAGAAGACAGAACTTTGCAAATACAAAGTACAATGTCCAATAAAAAAGCAGTGATGAAAATAATTAAGAATAACAATAAGCTTTAGTAATACTGGTACTGTTTCTGTGCTGAATTATACAATATAATGACTTGCAGAAAAGAACAATAACAACAATATGTAGTGAATAATAATGCAATAATAAAAGAAGAAGATGTAGTGGCTAAAAACTAGGGGAGAGGGGTCACAATGGTATCAGTAATAGGGCTGTAGATAAGGGTCCAAGGGCAGTCTCAGAAGCAACTAAGCCATTTTATCATGCACTATTTTGTGATACGTCATTTACTCCAGCTGCATTGTATCCTGGCTGGCTCCATGGTAGGACAAACATCACGGACCTATGTGATAACGGCGATTGCCGTTAGGGCGAGGGCACATCACCGAAAAAATATTATCCGGCACAGAGCAAAACAGCGCTGGAGTGTTGGGATTTTCCACTTTATGTGGGGGGCTGTGCCCCCTACTCCCCCAATGGGGGGCTTTGCCCATGCACCCCCCTACTTAAGGATTCTCAACTCCAGTGGGGTGCATGTTGGGGCGGTGCACACATGGAAATAATAAAAATTCAGGCCAGGTGCAACAAAAAGTACCTGTGCCCAGACCTGAACCCAGCACCATTCCTTATCCAGCCCTGAACCCACCCACCAGGCCACAGAAGCAGCTTGGCAGCTCACTGTAACACCACCCCCTAAAACCCCTCCGTCCCCTCCTACTCCATGCTCAGCATGCTCACTCCCCCCCACACGCATAGGCATGTAGTGACAGGATGTCGCTATTTGGTGCACCCCCATGTGGTCGCCCACTTTTCCCAGTCGCCCTGATGACAGGCACCATGATTGAGTCGCCCTTTCAGTAGGTGCCCAATCACAGTCGCCAAAGTCATGGGATATCAAACATCACAATACCACCTCCTCTGACAGTTGTACATAGTGTCTCAGGTGAGTCAGCAGCACCCTATGGTCCACTGTCTTAAATTCCAAAGAGAGATCCAGCAGAAGCAAGACTGAACTACTGTAAGTCTGTTGTCTTTTGCCAGGAAGAGACTGTGAAACACCTTGATAAGAACAGTCTATATGCTGTAAATGAGACCTAATTCCAAACTGAAGAGGCTCAGAGATATCATTAGTTTCCAGGCAGTTCTCCAGCTGCACTGCTACTGTCGTTACAACTACCTTCCTTAAAAAAGAGAAAGTTTAACATTGGCCTGTAACTTAACAAGACATTGAGGGTCCAATGATGTTTTTTAAGGAGAGGGTCTCATTTCAGCCCTTCTCAGTGTGGTTGGAATGACCCCCTCCATCAAGAAACACCTGATGATGTCAACAACAATCATCACCGGGACCTTATAGCAATCTAGTAGATGTTGCATAGGTTCTGGGTCCAAAACACAGTGTGCAGGATACAGCCCTGAGACTACTTGGAAGATCTCATCCATCAAAGCTGACTCAAGCATTCCTCCATACTTTGGAGTGCATTTGTTCATCATGAAGTGGATACTACCAGTCCATGACAGGCCACTTGAGGCAATTCTAGAAGAGTCAGAGGATACCTTTTCAAGAAAGACCTCATTAAAATCCCCATATTTCTCAGCTATAAAGGCTCTTCCAGACTGCAAACAGGGTGGGTTAAGTCAATTGTCCATGGTGTGGAGAACCTGAGCTGTACGGTTCTTTCCTGTTGTGACTACCCTTGACAGGAACTTTGTCTTTTTCAGAGTGATTACCTGCTAATAGTCATCATAGTGGGTTTTCAGTGCCAGTCTATCTTCCAGTGACTGGGATCCCCACCAGGAATATTCTAACTTATGTCCCTTCATCTTCATTCACCTCAGGTCCTCATCAAATCATACTGACTTGCAGCAGGAAACCAAGGGATGGACAATATAAGGTGCCAGTACATCCAAGGCCACTGTTAAAGCTGTATTATAGCTCTAACAAGCAGCAGGAAGTGGTGCACATGAAGGAGGAAGAAATCACATGCTTAGATTAATTCAGATGATAAGACAAATTTATTGAGCAAAATAGGGAAATGAACTATACATACAAAATGACCATAAGATGACCTAGCACTTGACTGGCTAGAGCTTTCCGGGTTCTGTAACACACTGAAAACAACCTTACTGTAGTCACCTGCCTATTGCATCAGGCACTGATTTGGTGATGATATTTACAAAATTTGAAAACAGGTAGCTATAGTGACCATGGCTGTTGACCCTCAAGCACCTAAAAGTATTCATTGTGAGGGTAAAAGAATCAATGCTTTGCAATGAACAACAGATTGACATGAAGAAGAAAAAAAGTGAATGGTGCAAACAGAAAGTCACACAGCGTAGTAAACAAAGCAGCATCAAAATGTAAAGAGCAATGTAGCTCTCTGAGACAGACATATCTTATGATGCATAAGTGCCAAATTATTTACCAAAAGGTAGAAATGATGAGAAACAAGCAGTAGGTAGATGGAGTGTTGTGGTCACCCAAAAACATATGGTTCAAACTGAACATGATGGGGATTCGCTTCACCCACACCACTACTAGCATTGACTACTCTGAAAGAAAGAAAATGGAGAAAAGCAAAAGTAGCATAAAATACAGGCACATATTTAATTAAAAATTCACCCTAATTCCAATTAGAATTATATGCATAACAATTATTGATACAAAGGTAACACCAAGATTATTGAACAGAGAAAAACTATTGCTAAGGAGACGAAATATCACTGGCATATTACTATTGCTGGGAAAATTACCTGTACATGAATGTTAAATAGCTATACTCAAATAAAGTCAAATTATATAGCCCAGTCAGTAGGGCATACTGGTGTGTGTGGGGGGAGGCAGGAGGGCAAAAGTGCAGGATAAAAACATTGCCTCTCAATAAGAGTAGTGAAATTAAGAATATGCATTCTGATAATAAAGCCATTCTCTAAAATTTAAATACAACGCAGAGGCGCTAGGCTTGTGAAAACCTCCCTGAGTGAATAAAACCAAGTAGCCAGCATCAAAAAGTGATTGTAAGGGGGTGGGGACTGAACAATAGTAGGTGTAGTTATGGTATATAAGTTAAGAAAAACTGAATACAAACCTCCCCAACTAACTGGCCCACAGGTACAGCGGTAGTACCACAGTTTCCGTGCTTTTGAGTCGAGTTCGTAAGCAAGCTCGGGGGGGAGTTGGATGGATGGCCAGGGGGAGAGGAGGATCAAACATTCAAGGGACTGATCTCCTCCTCCGGGGGATGGGGGGGACAGGGAGCCCAGCATTTCTTGATGACTGGTGGAGACCAGGAGTCAGGCATGCAAGGCCATCAAGATGCAGAGGACAAGTACTGGCCATTGATGTACATTGCATGGGAGTGTGCAGCTTGAATTATGATGGCACTGAACATCTGCACTTATACAGTACACACGTTCATTCATGGAGAGCTCAGTTGGCCTGCTGGCTGTGGAAGTGAGTGGAGGGCTGTGCCTATGACCTGCTCATGGTGAAAGGTGTGGGAGGGGGGTGAGGTGGTGAGGACTCCCTGATGGGATGAAGTGGTGAAGAGTCCACTAGACACCAGGAATTTTATGGAAAAAAAATATATTTTTTACATTGTGGCTGGTGTTCGGTAGCTGGATGGGGAAACCACTACCCACTAGACAGTACACTAGGGATTTAAGGTTATTACATTATGGCCAGTGACTGGGGGGGGGGGACAATAGACATCAGGGATTTAATGAAAAAAAAAGATGTAATTATATACATTGTCACTGGCAATCAGCAGGGGGGCACAAGACACCAGGGATTTAATGGAAAAAAAAGTGTAATTGTTTACACAGTAGCCGGCGATTGGCAGGGGAAGGGGAGGACAACAAGACACCAGGGATTTAATTAAAAATATAGATTTTTTTTATATTGTGGATGGTGATTGGCGGCAGGGAAGGGGGACCAATAAACACCAGGGATATATTGTGGGCAGCAATCGGTGGTGGGGGTGGGGCATTAGACACCAGGGATTTTAAAGTAGTTGTTGCGTGAAGTGTGAAATTTAACTTATGAAATTCTACACTGCGCAGTTGATCCCCACTCTGAGAACTGGTGAATTTCATGACTTGCTTTTCACGAACTGGGCGGAGTTCACAAAATATTTTGTGGAGCAGGTTTTGCTGACTTTTCACATAACTACCTTAAAGCCTAACATTTAGGGTCAATGAACCTGACAAAAATGGTGATACTCCGTACTCAAGTTTTAAAGTTCTAGAGGCTTAAAATTCTGTAGTTCACATAATTGTGAAATGTAATGGAATGCTGTTCTCCAACATAAATAGTGATATTCTTTTTCTAGTTTTAAAGTTCTAGGGGCATAACATTCTGCAGTTCACATAGCTGCAAAATGTAATGTTTTTCACCAACAGTTTTTTTCCTCCCATCTCCCTGGTTGGGGTCATGCCTCTATCTGTTTTGAACAGTCACAGGTTTCCATGCAGCTGGAGAAAGATCTGTGGCCCAGCCACAGGAGTAACTGAGTTGGTGTAACCCATTCCCAACCCTCATCAACTGAGATGCACTGTCTCAGCCATGGCCTGCCTCCCAGTGTGAATTCCCAGGCTCACTTCTGAACCAGGTCATTAGCACAGCAATGTGATGCTCTGCAGCTGGGCTATGATAGTGGCCTTAAAACCTAACCAAATAAAATGATAATATTTCATTCTCTAGTTAGAAACAGAATTTGCTGGCAGATAAGGACCACTTGACCCACTTAGTTTGCCCAGTTTCCTACCTAACAGATAAGCTGAAGATCCTAGTTAACCAATAACTTACTTACTCCTACCCCCCCACTAGGACTGCCTTATGTCTGTCCCATGCATTCTTGAATTCCCCCACTCTTCTTGACTCCACAACCTCCTTAGGGAGGTTGTTCCATGCATCCACAACCCTCTCCATGAAAAAATACTTCCTCACATTACCTCTGAGCTATCCCCCTCTATCTTCAAATTGTGCCCCCTTGTTCTTGCACATCTCTTTTTCTAAAATATGTTACCCTCTTGGACTTTGTTGATTCCCTTGAGGTACTTGAAAGTTTCTATCAAGTCCCCTCTCTCCCTTCTTTCCTCAAGGGTGTACATATTAAGCTCTTTTAGTCTTTCTTAGTATGTCTTCTGGTGCAGTCCCTGTACCATTTTGGTTGCCCTCCTCTGGACAGCCTCCACTCTATGTCTTTGCAGAGATGGGGTCTCCAGAACTGCACACAGTACTCCAGATGGGGTCTCACCAACAGTCTGTATAGAAGGAAAACAACTTCCTGTTTTCTACTATTGATGCCTTTCCCTATACATCCCAGTATCCCCCAAGCCTTTCTTACTTCCTTCTCACATTGCTTGCCCACCTTTAGGTCATTTGATATAATTACCCCCAGGTCCCTTTCCATTTTTACTGTTGTAAGTATCTCACCCCCCATTGTGTACTCTACCCCTGGATTTTTTTTTCCCAGGTGCATTGTCTTGCACTTCTTTGCATTGAATCTGAGCTGCCATACATTTGACCATTCCTCCAACCTTGTCAAGTCCCTTCTCATCCTTTCCACTCCATCTTGTGTATCAACCCTGTTGCAGATCTTTGTGTCGTCTGCAAAGAGACATACTTTTCCTTCCAGTTCCTCTGCAATGTCACTTATAAAGACATTAAAAAGGACCGGTCCCAGTACTGAACCCTGTGACACCCCACTAGTAACCCTCCTTTCTTCACTGTGGACTCTGTTTACTACTACCCTTTGCATCCTGTTGTCTAGCCATTTTTTTATCCAGGCTACCACCTTGGGACCCACTCCAAAGCTGGCTAACTTGAGTATTAATCTTTTGTGTGGGACTGTATCGAATGCCTTACTAAAATCTAAGTAGGCCATGTCCACAGCCCCTCCCTGGTCTACTACTTTGGTCAACCAGTCAAAGAAATCTATTAGATTCTTCTGACATGACCTTCCCATCATGAGTCCATGCTGCTTTGGGTCCTGTGTCCCACTGGCCTCTAGGTACTCAACAATTCTTTCCTTCAGAAGTGATTCCATCATTTGCTCTACCACTGAGGTCAAACTAACTGTTCTGTAGTTTCCTACCTCTATCCTGCTCCCACTTTTGTGAAGAGGAATCACATCTGCCCTCCTCCAGTCCTCAGGTACCACCCCATCCTCCCATTAATTGTTAAAGATAGTAGTCAGCGGTGTCACTAGTTCTACCCTTAGTTCTTTTAGAATTCTTGGGTGAATCCCATCAGGCCCCATTGCTTTGTCCACCTTCAATTTTATTAGTCCTTTCAGAACCCTTTCTTCTGTAAATGGACTGGCATCGACCCCCATCTTCAGAATGTTTCTCTTGTTTGGTTTAGGTACCTTCCCCTCTTCTTCCTTTGGGAATACTGAACAGAAATATTCATTCAGTATCCCTGTTTTTTCACTTTCACCCTCTGCCCACATTCCATCCCCTTTATTAAGCCTCAGTGTCCCTCCTTTGGTCTTTCTTCGCTCCCTAATGTATCTATAAAAGGTCTTATCCCCCTTCTTAACAGAGTTGGCTATCCTTTCCTCGATTTGGGCCTTTGCTATTCTGACTGCCTTCCCTGCCTCTTTCTGCTTTAACTGATAATGTTCTCTTTCCTGCTCTTCCTGTGTTTCTTTATATTTCCTGAATGTTATCCTTTTTTCCTTAACCTTCCCTGCCACCTCTTTTGAGAACCATAGTGTTTTTTTCCTTCGTTGTGTTTTGTTGATTTGCTTTACACAAAGGCTTGTTGCCTCTGTGATGGCTGTTTTGATTACTCCTCATTGTTCCTTCACCCCTCCTTCTTGCCTATTTGCTAGTGCTTTTCTGAGGCACTCTCTCATTTTTCCCAAATCAGCCCTCCTAATGTCCAATAATCTTGCTATTGTATGGCTGTGTTTATAGTGAACCACACTGTTTGGTGGTTGCTTGTTCCCAGATGGCTACCCACTTATAAATCTGTGGTTCTTTCTCCATCCCTATTTGAGAGTACCAGGTCTAAGATTGCTCCCTCCCAAGTGGGCTCCAATACTAGTTGTCTGAGGCATGTTGAAAGTTCTAAGGGCTTAAATTCCACAGTTCTCATAATAGTGAAATGTAATTTCAAAATTCCTGAAAGTTTGGAGCTTTATAACTCAGTCAGCTTTAAAGATAGAGATCTGAAACCTTGTACAGTGCTGCATGGACTGTAGTAAAGTCATCATTCGAATGTTGGTACAGTTTAGACAAACATCTTGCAAAGTAGACAAAAATAACTGAAATCACAATTTTGGTAAAATCTGATGACTATTTTGTGAACATTTCACAAAATTTTATTGAAATGATATTAGCATTTTGCCAGAATTTCACTGGCAGAAGATAAATTTCACCCAGCCCAGTTTCAGAATAAAGAATCATATTTAATAACCCGGCCCTGTGGCGTTAAGGGTTGAGGTGCTAGATGCGACACTTCGTGGCATGTCAGCTACCCAGGTTTGGGAGCAGACTTGGACCATCGGAGATTGGCAGGAGAGAGGGAGGATCGAGCATCCTGCGACAGATCTCTTCCTTCTGGGGCAGGGAGGAGATCACATTGCTCTGCAGTGGCAACTGGCAGAAACTAGCAGCACTGCAAAAAGCACACATAGTTGAAGGGATGGAGTGCAGCGGGATGTCAGCATGTTATGCATGGATGCCATTGCATGTCCAGCTTTGAGGGAGAAAAAAATCATGGAGGAAAATTGCGGGGGCAGTCGTGGAAGCTGATGGCCATGCGACACACCCCTGGACATGAGAGGTGCGCCCTCCAGTTATCAAGATTCAGTCCCGCAAAGGAGGGGAGGAACTCTGTGTGCTGGTCTGCATGATGGAGAGCATGTCACTGACCAGACTGGATCCAGGTGTGTGGATGCCGGTGGCAGGACATCTCTCCACCTGCTCCGCAGTGGGAGGAGAAAGAATATAGTGATAAAAAGAAAAGAATCTTATTTAATAAATTGCAAATATACTGTAGTTTTCCTAGTGTTGTATGTTAACCAGTGGGTCCAGTGGTATACTTGGTATAGCCTTTTGACTTCATTCACTGTGACTAAATCTGCAGTAACAGATGGTAGAGAGTTTTGAATGTTTTTTTCTCATTTGTCTGTCTCCAACATAGGCACATTACTGTGAATGCATAATTGTGAATGCATTTTCAGATATCCTGCTTATTAAATATTGACCACATTTATCCTACTACTCATGCCAGTCACAATCATAATTTTGGACTGTATTCACTGTGATTAAATTTGCACTTCACTCAAAGCCACAGGACTATTTTTTCAAAGTTGTTCTCATTCATATCTAAGACACTTCTGATTTTCCTAAGTAAACCTTTATATAATACAGGTGTTATTTGTTACTAGCAAGTTAACAGCAAAAATAATAGACCCTATGCACAAAGGGGCTAAAGGTACATGCCATAGGTGTATACCCAACCTTTGGAGCTCTGCACCTGCGGACAGGTGTGCACCTGGAGCATGCACAACCGCTGACCACCTATTCATAGCCCCACTCACCCCTGGCATGCAGGTTCACACAGGGTGGATGGGATGGAGCTGTGGACCTGGGTGGGCATCCAGTTGGATGCCTGTTGTGAGTCCTGCAGTGGATCCCTTACACTGCTGGGCACACATTGGCTGCGCACCCCTGTGGATTTTAGACAGCTGGTGGCCATGGAGGTGTGAAGTGGGCTGTGCTGCTGGCTGTCCAAGTCATGGCACTAATTACCAGGTATAGGTAGGAGGGTGTCAGTGCCATGGGGGTGGAATGAGACACTGAATGCCATTGTGGGAGCCAGGGTGTGGGAACAGGGGTAGGGGGTACACATGCTCTGCAGTGCAGGGTGGGGGTATCAGTCCGGTTGCCTGGCTGGTGAGGGGGAGAGGGGAAACAGACCTTTGGACCAGGGCTAGGGCTCTGCTGGGGGGTGACTGCATGATGCTGCATCCAGTGGAGGATGCCAAGCGTTGGGGTGGGGGTCACTGGCCCATCGTGGATGGGGTTGCCTTGTTTTGGTGGGGGGGGGGTTGTATGGCAGTTCCAGGGACTGGGCGGATGAGCTCACCACTGGTGTACAGATCCATGATGGAGGATCACTGTGATTTGCAGACACTAGCCAGATTGGCTGCCCCATCCCTCCCCATCTGCCTTGTGGAGTGGGGAAGCATGGAGGGTCAGTTCCTGGTCCCATCGCGACTGGCAGATGCAGTCCAGGGTGGCGCACAATGGGTTATGTCAGGGTCCCACCTGGTATAACCTCTGCACCACTATGCCCTCCTGTGAGTTCCATTATGTACCTTTGTGTATGGTGCATAGTTCAGACATGCCCTCCACCTGTCCCCAGTGCATTGCAGTCTGCGCAGCCTGGGGATCGGGTGCATAGGGGCTGCATGCCCCGGTTATTGCATCCCATGCAGGGGGCACAATGGGCATGGAGTGGCTCTACACCACAGATAAGCGGCATGTAAACACTCCACACATTAGTGCATAGGGCCATTATCACAACAATGTCAAAAAAGTGGTTCATTTTGGTTTTGGACCAGTTCTGAAGTTCTAGGCTGCTTTTACTGTTATAAACGCCTTTCATGTTTCAGGTTATAAGATGTATAATCCTAAAACTTCATGTTTTGAACAAAAAAAAAAAAGATATTTCTTGACATTATTAGGGTATTCAATGCCTTTATGGGACTTACAATAGTCTCCACCTAATAAAAAGATATGTATTACAGTTTGTTACAATCGCCCATAAACAAGCTGTTTTTTTTTAACAACTACACCAATAACATTAATGTAGTGAGAAGTAAAAAATGTCTTTACATTTTTACTTTAGTTACTAGACTATAATTACTATCCAGCATTTTTTTCCCCATCAGGAATCCCTGTTGTAATTTGTTGTTATAACCAGCTGGTTATACCGGCAATCATGTGCCGGGTTTCTCTGAGACCACGCATGTGCCAGTCACTGATCTGGTTCTATGTCATAACAATGATCATGGAAAGGTGATCACCGCTAGAGCAAGTATACGTCACCCAAAACCAGTTTCAGCAATGTAACACTTGCAGTGCACAGCAAAACTGCACCTGGGACTGTAACAAAACAAACATGTGCCCTTAACCTAACCCGGCACCCTCACAAGCCTAGCCTGCCACCAACCCACCACGCCACAGGTCCAGTTTGACAGCCCACCACCCAGTATGCCTCACAAACCCTCCCTCCACTTCCACCCGTTGCACAGCGTGCTTGCTCCCCCCCCATGCGCATGTACATATAGCAACATCCTGTCACTATATTTGCTGCCCTCTTCTGGTTGTCCTCCCTGTCCAGTAGCCCTGTGCAGATGGCACTGTTACTGAGTCACCCTTTTTGAAAGCTCTCAGTAGCGGTCGCCCTAATCACAGGCTATCATCGGTCTTCCTCTACTCTGGGACCTTCTCCAGGCAATTCCCTTTCGCTCCAGACTTCACCACCCCTCACAGTCCATGGTAAGTTATTTTTTTATGTGAAAAAAAGTCACTTTCTCCACTGGCACTTTTAAAAAAAGAGAAAAAACAAAACAGATAAGTTATTGTAAATTATTCTGAGTTATCTTCTTTTCTCAACAAAATGTGCATAACATTTAGACTAGACAGAAAAAAGCATACTGTAATAACTATTTTTGGTACAAGATTGTACTGTTTATGTTCCTTTCATAGGACCCCTACAATATTATAGCAATATACAGCTAGTGGTCCTAATATTATATTCAGAAAATCTCATTACGGTAACTCAAACAGAAAACAAGATATAAGGATTTACCTACTAGGTCTAAATTTCAGCTAAATCTTCAGCAGGAGGGGGTCTAAATTTTTACCAGTGACCAACAGGTATAGGGTTAAATTTATATACTTCAAAAACTCTGGCTCCCAGAAAGACTAGCCAAGCAAGAAAAAGAAAAATGGATTCAGCCACCTTTAAATATAGGTATGCAGAATGACTGCTATAGACCCAATTAAACAGCCAAACATTAGGTATTCAGAGACTACCAGTGATGTAACCATGCTATGGAAATGTGAGTGACTAGAGCTCCCAATCTCCTAAATAAGTTTAATAGCTTTCTGCATCAGCAACAATAACATACCCAGTCTCATCTGGTTAAAATACATTGGAGGAGCTAACAACATGGCAAAAGCTGAAACCATTATGTCAGAGACTCCTAAACAGCACAAATCAATACTTATAGAATGGGCCTAAAGTAGAAGCCATTCCTGCACTTGGCACCCAGATTCTCCAGACTCAGCCACTGAAAGTGAGATGGATGAAGAGGAGAAAACTTCACTATTACCTCTCGCAAGCTATAGCATGAACTCTGGACTCTGTGATACACCCTGAATCACATCTGCTGTGAGGTGGCTGATAACAGATGTGATATTAAGAAGCAGGAGCAAAAGACTAAAGAAATGGAACAGCAAATATCAGCCCTTACTGACACAACTGATCTACACAATGGAGCTATCCTATAAATTCATGACAGAGAGCAATGACTGTACCAAAACCTTGAGGAGTTTGAAAATAGGTCCTGCAGAGTACATACTCACATTCATGGCATTCCAGAATAGAGATTGGGAACATAATCTAGTTTACTGACAGTGTCATTCATGAGATCCTTGATTTTGCCTCGGACTATAAGCTCAACATCAGTAGGACTTATACGGCTCATAGAGCATGGCCTACCCAATCGCAAGACCCTAGTGCATGGCTCAGATCGACAATTATTGCCTTTCTTGATTACAGTACCAAAGAGGATGTACTATAGAAGGCCTGAGGAAAGAAACAACTCTTGTTTGGAGATTGCCAACTGTTTTCTAAGAATGACTATGTACCCATTACAGTGGAACACAGGAGGCAATCATTTGGTGTCCTGAAAGAGCCAAAAGCTAAGAGCATTAAAGCATGAATAGATGACTCTGCTAAACTGAAGTTTTCACTGACGGTAAGCCCCACACATTTGAGATTGTGAGAGAGGCCAAAAAAGCACTTCAGAAAATGGTGATTAAGCTGTACACTTCTCTCAGTGTCCAAAAGTTGAAGTAACTGGAGAAGAGAAAGTGGTCCCTTCTGAGGAGCACCATAACAGAGATTCAGGAGATACTTCCCAAAGTAGCAGTCCCTGGGCTAAGATGGCTGCCACTCGTGCGAGTGCGGCACCCACTACAGGACATTCAGACTCCCTAACAAGGAGCTACCCATAAACCCTCCTCACAGGGAGACAGCTGAAAAGACCAAGAGGCCTCAGTGATAGGGAAAATGATGGAATCACTTCTGAAGGAAAGAAATGTCGAGTATCTAGAGGCCAGAGGGGCACAGGACCCAAGGCAGCATGGATTCACAGCGGGAAGGTCATGCCAGACAAATCTGATAGATTTCTTTGACTGAGTGACCAAAGTAGTAGATCAGGGAGGGGCTGTGGACATGGCCTATCTAGACTTTAGCAAGGCATTTGACACAGTCCCACACAAAGGCTTAATATACAACTTAGCCAGCCTGGGAGTGGGTCCCAAGATGACAGCCTGGGTAAAGAATTGGCTGGAGAATAGGACACAGAGAGTAATAGTAAATGGAGTCCACTCTGAAGAAAGGGTGCTTACTAGTGGGGTACTGCAGGGTTCGTATTAGGACCGGTCCTCTCCAATGTCTTTATAAGCGACATTGCAGAGGGACTGGACGGAAAAGTATGTCTCTTTGCAGATGACACAAAGATCTGCAACAGAGTTGATTCACAAGGTGGGATTGAAAGAATAAGAAGGGACTTGGCAAGGTTAGAGGAATGGTCAAATGTATGGCAGCTTAGATTCAATGCTAAGAAGTGCAAGGTAATGCACCTAGGAAACAAAAACACAGGGGAAGAGTACACAATAGGGGGTGAGATGCTGACAACAGCAAAAATGGAAAGGGACCTGGGGGTAGTCATATCAGATGACCTAAAGGTGGGCAAGCAATGTGAGAGGGCAGCAAGGAGGGCTGGGGGGATAATGGGATGCGTAGGGAGAGGCATCACCAGTAGAAAACAGGAAGTTATTATCCCTCTGTACAGACAGCTGGTCAGACCCCACCTGGAGTACTGCATGCACTTCTGGAGACCCAATCTCCGCAAAGACATAGACAGGATGGAAGCTGTTCAGAGGAGGGCAACTAAAATGGTGCAGGGTCTGCACCGGAAGGCATATGAAGAGAGACTAAAGCAGCTTAATATGTGTAGCCTCGAGGAAAGAAGGGAGAGGGGGGACATGATAGAAACTTTCAAGTACCTCAAGGAAATCAACAAAGTCCAAGAGGGTAGCATCTTTCAAAAAAAGAGGTGTGTAAGAACAAGGTGGCACAATTTGAAGATAGAGAGGGGGCGGCTCAGAGGTAATTTAAGGAAGTATTTTTTCACAGAGAGGGTTGTGGATGCATGGAACGACCTTCTGGAGTCAAAAACAGTGGTGGAATTCAAGCATGCATTGGATAGTCATAAGGCCATTCTAGGGGGTGGGAGTAGGAAGAAGTAGGCTGCTGGTTAACTAGGATCTTCAGCTTATCCAGTACGTAGCGAAATGGGCAGACTGGGTGGGCCGAACGGTCCTTATCTGCCATCAAATTCTATGTTTCTATGTAAGAGGCAATGAATTAGCACTGCTGACAAAGATTCTTCATCAAGATCTTGGCTTCAGCTAGTGGCTGTAAGTACATAGCATTGAGACTGGGGGAACTTCTCAAGGATAAAGGGTTTTGAAATATGCGTGATTTGCATCGGTGACAGGACAATACCGTGTGGGTGTTAAAAGTGCAGGATCATCGCTAGATGAATCAGATAGCCAGAATTTTCACTAGTTTTAACTTTGAACCATAATCCAACTAGTGATAAGCTGTCTGCACAGTGGCAGATTGGGAATGAACTAGCTTCTCTACTTGCCTACCAGGTCTGCCATTCCCATCTTCATGGCCACAAGTCTGCTTGTCTCCCCAAGTGACACTAAAAACTTATTTTCAATAGCTTGACAATCAGGCATTTGTGACTATGTGTAAGCAGATTTATCTCTCCCAATAGTGGTACATGTGCTCTCCGAATTACTTTTTCTGTTACCATTGCAGGTTATTTGATGGTGGCTATGCTCAAATTGTTATCACAGTTAATCACTGGGGCTTAAACGTGTTTCTCTTGTGGGGGGTGTACAAAACTCTTGGAAATTTAAGGGAAGGCCTATGTGTAGCTATAATCAGTGAGATACAGTAGACATATAGTTTAATGGTGGTGGGAGCAGGGAATACAGCCTCTTTGATGGTTTCCCTTGGGAAATAATGGATTTTTTTCTTGTCAATACTTCTCTCTTCAACTCACATGATGCCATTTTCTGTCTGGGACGTGACCAGGGCAAGCCCTTGCTAGAGAACATGTTAATGAGTTGATGCAGTAATTTTTTTTGCCCGTTCTGTGTCAGGCAGATAAAAAGGGGGATTGGAACATTTTGGGGGCAGGAGAGACCCTCAACACAGGCAGGCACTTTTGTTACACAGTCTGACCGGATAGCTCTATATCAGGGGTTCTCAAATGGTGAGGCGCGCCTCCCTGGGGAGGCGCAAGCTCGTTCCAGGGGAGGCACGGAGACGCGATTCCGATTTGCGTTCTACCGCGCTGTACACTCTGCACCTACCAAGTCCAATTCTGTATGTGCTAGCAGCTGCTAGAGTAGTAGGCAGGGGGATTCTGAGCCAGCCAATGACTCTGCAAAACAAGGTCTTCGGCAGACCAATAGGAAGCCCAGAATATGTGTGCAATCAGAAAGAGGTGGCTGTAGCCAATCGGTATTGTGCATTTGCAGCCAATTATCACCCAGCTTCCTCAACCAATGAGCAGCTTCGTAACGTGCGACGTCGTCATCAATCCCGGAAATAAAATGCCATGCCATGCGTGCGGTGGAATGGAGACTCCGATTGGAATTTCTATTGCGGTGTTTTTTTTGTTGGATTCCCTGCAAGTCGCTTTTAACTGCACTCGTCTTCCAACTCCTGAAGCCGCTACCTGCCGACTCCGCCTGTCAACTACCGCCGCCCTTCAGCTGCTATAGTCACCGCCATGGAACGCCGATCTCCACAGACAGAGCTCCTGAGACTACTGGTGACATCCATCCTAGCAGAGAGAGCCAGACGGGATCCTTCCTCAGACTTCAGGTAAAAATATTACTGTACTTTTGGAAGCTCCAGTGGGGTTTGGTCTGGCTGGCCTCACGGGGGGAGGCGCTGCCTGATGGCCTGATGGTCTGACTGGGAGGTGGGGGGTTCTGATGGCCTGACTTGGAGGTGGGGGTTCTGATGGCCTGACTGGGAGGTGGGGGTGCTGCCTGATGGCCTGTCTGGGAGGTTTGGGGGTGCTGCCTGATGGCCTGTCTGGGAGGTTTGGGGGTGCTGCATGATGGCCTGTCTGGGAGGTTTGGGGGTGCTGCCTGATGGCCTGTCTGGAAGGTTTGAGGGTGCTGTCTGATGGCCTGACTGGGAGGTTTGGGGGTGCTGCCTGATGGCCTGACTGGGAGGTGGGGGTGCTGCCTGATGGCCTGACTGGGAGGTGGGAGAGGTTCTGATGGCCTGACTGGGAGGTTTGGGGGGTGCTGCCTGATGGCCTGACTGGGAGGTGGGGAGTTCTGATGGCCTGACTGGGAGGTGGGGGTGCTGCCTGATGGCCTGACTGGGAGGTGGGGGGTTCTGATGGCCTGACTGGGAGGTGGGGGGTGCTGCCTGATGCCCTGCCTGATGTGCCTCATGCCTCTCATGTGGGGGAGGAACTGTATTGCCTCACAGCTGATCTGACCTGAGTGGGAGTTTGGGGGGTTGCTGCCTGATGTGCCTCATACCTCTCATGTGGGGGACTGTATTGCCTTAACAGCTGATCTGGCCTGAGTAGGAGTTTGGGGGGGGCTGATGCCTCTTATGGGGAGGGGTGATGCCTCTCGTGGTGGGGTGTGATGCCTCAGTTGGGTCTGGTAGCTTGAGCAGGTGTTCGATGCATACCTCTCAACCTCTTGCCTCATAAATCAGGGACAAGGCTTAAAAAAAAAAAATCGGGGACACATCTTCAAAATTCGAGAGATCCACCCATAAAGCTGGTAGAATATGGGGCTTAGTGTAAAATGCATTTTCTAAAGAAGAAGAAGAAGTCTGTAACTTTAAGACTTGACCTTGTTCTGTGCTTACGGTTCCCACTGTTGAGCCACAAAAACACAAATTTTAGGAGGAACACAGTAAAATTTTGAGGCAAAATCAGGGACCTCCCTGAAAATCATGGACACTTGAGAGGTATGGTTCGATGTGGTGGCTGGGGGGGGGAGGACTGATGCCTCTCAGCTGGTCTGTTCTCAAGCAGGGATTTGCAGTGGTGGGGATGTGGGGAGGTGCCTGTACTGCCTCGCTGGTCCAGTCTGGGGGGGAGCAGTTATACGAAATGCCTCTTGGCTGCTTTTCCCAGGGGTAATGCTGCTGCTAACAGAGCCTGGGGAAGGGGGATGCATTTCATGGTCGTGGTGATGCTGCCTCGTGATAGTTCAAGCAGGTGTTTGATATGGTGATTGGGGGGGGACTCTGATGCCTCTTAGCAGGGATTTGTCGTGGTGGTGGCAGGTGGGGGAGGGGTTGACTGTAATATCCCACAGCTGGTCTGGCCTGAGTGGATGGTGGTGGTGTCACGCATGAGCCTGAGCAGGGGGAATGGGTGAAACCGTGCTGGGGGGGGCATGCCCCTTAGCTGGTTTCCCCGGGACGGGATGGTAATGCTAAGTTGCATGATGTCTCTGAGGGGTGTGCCATTTTATTCTTGGTTGGGCTGTTTCAGCAGTGGCCCAGAGCCGGGGGGGGGTCACACAAGATGCCTTTCTATGCTGTGCATGGCATGCAACTGCAAAGCAGCTGCATCTGACTGAACCACCAGTTTATGTGGTGGTGTGTTGAAATGGTGGCATGTGGTTTATATGTGATGCTTCTGTGTGGGGTTCAAATGTTAGTTTTTGTAACTGATGTTGGGATGGGGGTAGCCCGTGTGTTTGGGCAGGGGTTTTGGAATGAATAACCTGATGCTGTTGCCTACTACCCACGTAAGTCCAATTTACAACGTTGGAGCTAACGGAAAAGGAAATTGTGGTAAGTATAATTGTTCCTGTTCTCCCGCTGATACCCACTTCTGTCTGAGGAAAAGAAACCTACATCTGGCCTGTATGGTGGGAGTGGGGCGGGAGTGAAGGACCTGCTGTACGAGTTTTTGGAGTGATTTGCTGGGTGTGTTTTGACCGAAGGACCTGCTGGCATGGCACCAGTGCCACTGGGTAACTACTGAAGCACCGTCCTACCTTAGGAAGGAAGTGCTTTTATTTGTTTTGTTTGGCATCCTTGTCTCATTTATAATTGTTGCTGCTGCTGGCTAATATGACTTGGGCCATTACTAGAGTAGTGTTGTCCTTGTGCTGAAAGATTTAAGTGTCAGTATCAGTGTGGCTCAGTTGATAGCACATCCACCTCTGGACCAGAGGGTCGTGGGTTCTGATCCCACACTGGGATTGGAATCGTAACCAAGCGCTGGCACCATTGCAGTATTCAAGGGGTGCTGTGCTGCACTAGTGCTGTCCTTTGGATGAGACATTAAAACTGCGGTCCCCTGGCTTCTATCTGTCCTGGTGGGTGTCCAGGTGGAAGAAAAAGTCATAGAACCCGTGGCATTCTTTGCAAAGAGTAGGCAGAGGATATTCCCAGTGTGTGGGCCAATATTCCCCTTCACATAACTGATCCATGCAATTGTCAATGATTGCGAATGGGCCTGCATCTGGGGGAGCATATAAGATGTATTTTGGGGGTGTGGGGTTGAAATGGCGCATGGTTTTTTGCTTATTTATTTTATTGATTTGGGCTGGGTGGTGGAATTAGACTTGTTTCCTGCAGATTTAAAATGGTGCTGTTGTGCATATGTGATGTCTCTGACTTGTAATGCATGGTTTTAAATGACACACTTTCTTTTTGCCTTTCTGATGTGGGCTGGGTGTGAATGAGGAGCCAGCATTTTTGGGTGGGGGGCTTTGGAGCGAGGGTCGGCTAGCTTTGCTTAGGCTCTTACCCACATATATCTCCCCATTGACAATGTTGGAGCTAACAGAAAAGGACATTATGGTAAGTGACAGAATTTCTCTTATCCTCCTCGCGTACTCAATGCCTTTTGCTAGTTTAAAAAAGACCTGGCGTATGGATCTGGCCTTTGGGATGGTGGGCTTGGACTCTGAGCAAAAGGGTTTGCTGGACTCTGGAGGACACAAAGGACCTGCACTAAAGTCTGAATGCACAGTACATTTATCTGCATGGGTAGCACCTTTGACATGGAGGACAGATGAGATGTAGCAGAGCAGTTTTGAGAAGTAAAATGAAGGGCATCCCTCCTGGCTGGTCATGTGTCGGAGTGCTAAGGATGGAGTGCTGCTTTGGGACTACGGCTGCAGACTACAGCTTGTGATGCTGGGCCTCTGTGTGTATGAATGCCTGTGTTTTGCAATTCAAGGCAGTCTGGGGTTTCAAAGTGCTGCAAGGTGGTCACTCTGCAGTTGTCCTGCCTGAACTTTGTCTGGGGGGAGGGGATGATTACAAAGTGCTCGTTCTGATCTGGTCCTGCCAGAGCTTTGTTGGGGTGGCTGATTACATCTTACAAAGTACTGCTGCTGCGTAGCTGCAGTCCTTCACTAATGATTCTGTCCTACTGGAGATCTGTTGGGAGGTACATTTACATGGTGATGCAAAGCAACAATCTTGATCCTGCCAGAGCTGCTGCTGGCAGTTGCCTGATTAAAAAAGGGATGCGCCTGCCCAGTCTTGATATTTCAGATATTGCTTTTTCATGGCTTCTTCTTTCTTCAAATTGTGCTTCAATTAATAAGTGGTGTTCTTCTTGTCAGTGTGCCTCAGTTGGTGGTACATCTGCCTGTGGACCAGAGGATTGTGTGTTCTCGTCCCACACCAGGATTGGACGCATGCCAAAAACACTGGCATCCAAGTGCTGTATTTGGGGGGGCAGTACTACTAGGAGTTCCACCTTTCGGAAGCGCTGTCAAACTGAGCTCTTCTTCTAACCTCCTGGTGGGTGCCCAGGTGAAAGTAAATCAATGCACGCTTTGCAAAAGTAGGGTTCAGTTCCGTATTCCCCTTGTTTACCATAAAATAGGTTCATGCAATTGTCCAGGCTGTGTCTGGTTGCTGATGCGATATGGTCGCCACTTCAAATTCAGTCACTTCACTACCAGTCTACCATTGCTTGTTCAGTGCTTTGGGATACACTGCGTATGAAAAGTGCTATATTCTTCTTCTTCTCGGGTATTGTGTCTGTAGCAGTTGTACTGTAGCAGTTCTGGCGGAACATTTGGGCATGCCCAGGATGGTCTGGCCGCAGACTGGCTTAATTGATGTCAACTTCTCATCGATATGAATTTTTCGTTGCATTGTAGACAAAGAATGGATATCTTTCTGATTGGAAGGAAATGTGTGCATGAGGAGATGGAACCTGTTGGGCAGAGAGAACCTCAAGCAAAACGCAAGGCCAGAAGATATGATGAGGACTATCTGAAACTAGGATTCACCTGGATTGGGACCAGTGATGCACCACGACCCCAGTGTGTGGTGTGTGCTGAGGTTCTGGCACAAGACAGTATGCGGCCCTGCAAGCTACTGCGTCATCTGGAAACAAAGCACCCCAGCTTACTTTCAAAACCAGTGGAGTTCTTCAAAAGAAAACTGAGCGAACTGCGAGGCCAAAAAAAAGTTGTGGAGCACCATGGGACTGTTCCTGTAAAAACGGTTGAAGCATCATATCTTCTATCGCTGAGAATTGCCAAAGCTGGGAAGCCACACAACATTGGAGAAGAGCTGCTAATTCCTGCTGCAAAGGAAATGTGTTCAGTGATGCTTGGAGAGAAAGCAGCTGCACAGCTGGAAGCAATCCCTCTTTCAAACGACACAGTTTGCCGTCGTATTGAGGACATGTCTGCAGATGTGAAGCGTCAGATCGTAGATTCCATTCATCAGAGCCCATTCTTCTCTCTGCAGATAGATGAGTCCACTGATATAGCAGATGCTGCACAGCTTCTGGTGTATGCTCGGTATGCCACGGACACAGATCTTCGGGAGGAGTTTCTATTCTGCCATGCACTTCCTACGAGAGCAACTGGGGAAGAGCTGTTTCGTCTGCTGAATGCTTTCATTGTGAATGAAGGCCTTGATTGGAGTCATTGTGTTGGTATCTGCAGTGATGGAGCTCGTGCAATGACTGGAAGACACAGCGGAATGGTGACCAGGGTACAAGCAGTGGCTCCCAATGCTCTCTGGAACCACTGCATGATTCACAGGGAAGCTCTGGCAGCCAAGAGGATGCCAGATGAACTCAACAAAGTTTTGACTGATGCAGTGAAAGCCGTGAACTCATCAAGGCACGTCCAGTGAATTCAGACTGTTTTCGGTACTGTGTGAAGAGATGGGAGGCGAAACACACACAGCTGCTCTTGCACACTGAGGTCCGCTGGTTGTCCCGGGGGAAAGTGCTGACCCGCCTCTATGAACTGCGTGATGAAGTCTGCATATTTCTTGCAGACTGTAACTCTCCACTTGTGGAACATTTCCACAATCAACAGTGGCTTACTTTGCTTGTGTACTTGGTAGATATCTTTGACAGACTAAACTCTCTAATCTGTCACTTCAAGGACGGGATGCCAGTGTTTTCTGCAGTCAGGGACAAAATCAAGGCATTTGGTTCCAAGCTTGAACTTTGGTCCACACGAGTGCAGCAAGGATCAGTTGCCACATTTCCAACCTTGGAGGATTTTCTTCAGGAACATGAACTTTCAGTTGACTGTGTCAAAGCAGTAATTACAGAACATTTGTGTGGGTTGCAAAGCAAGCTACGAGACTACTTCCCTGAACATAGCAGAGAGGACAGTGACCAGTGGGTCAGGAATCCCTTCATTTTCAAGCCAAGCTCTGCAGACTCCTTATCGCCAGAAGAACAGGAGAGCCTCATTGACCTGGCTACAGACCCAACTCTGAAGGTCTCTTTTGCCCAACAGCCCCTTGCAAACTTTTGGCTGTCAGTTGGACTTGAATTTCCAGCACTGAAAAATCGAGCTCTTGCTGTACTTATGCCTTTTGCCTCAACATATCTTTTGCGAATCTGGATTTTCAGCACTGACTGCAATAAAAACAAAGTATCGGGCCTTTTAAAGTTGAAGATGACTTGCGCCTACCTTTCAAATGTAAAACCAAGAATGTTACAGCTGACTGCACAAAAACAGGCTCACAGGTTGCCCTCTTAACAGACTGGCATTATTTGATTAACAGGAAGCAGAATTTACAATACATTTTACTACACAACAATAAACATACTTCTTATTTAACAGTGGGTGTGTGTGCTTTTGAGAGTTATTCATCATTACTGGTATCTGGCAAGGTACAGTGGTAATCATGCAAAAGGTGACCAGAAGCGCAATTTAGTCTATGTGCAGTGCGCTAATGGTCAATTTTTATGCTATTACCGCCGTATGCAAATGAGGTCATGACTCATGGGGAGGCCTGGAAGTTTTCCAAGTCCAGTAGGGGAGGCTCGCCATGGCAAGGTCTGAGAACCCTTGCTCTATATTGACTAATACAGCTTGCCTTTACTGCATTCCAGAAGGTAGAGGGGGAAAGTAGTGCCTCCATTGTTTTATTGGAGACACAGCATCCATTGTCGGAGGGAGACATCCTTAAGTGGACTGGTGTTAGTCAGGAACTGACACTACTAGTCACCAGTTACAACTGGTTAGGTAACTGGAACAAGGTGCTATGGATGGAAGAGGGGAAAAGGAGGACAGGAGTTTGTCAAAGCATGTTGCATTTATTATAGCCATTGCAGTTTCATGGCCTAAAGTTCTCTTCATATAGTTTTACCACTACTTATGGGTACAGTTTCTTTGGCATCTGACTTTGGTACTAGGTAGAAGTACACTTATTCCATATTGCCCTTGTGGGAGGAGTTTGAGAGAGCACATCTCCATGACCAGAGATAGTTAGATAGGGATTGCACTATGGTCTACCTTACAGCAGTAATGAACAATTTGAGAGGCCTGAACAGCCCTATTAATGGAGCTTGTATCCTACAAGAGCTTAACAAGATTGTGGTCATAGTGGCTTATTTACAAGAAACTCACTTAATCTCTTCAGAGCACGAAAAGTTGAGACAGAAATGGGTGAGAAAGTATATGCTGCATCTTGGGTGGAGCACCCTCATCATAGAGGTACAGTCATACTTATCTGTAAGGGCTGCCTAATATAAATTGAGATACCAGAACACGATCCAGAAGGCTGATATGTTCTACTCCTGGGTTATTATAGGGATACGATGTTTGGTCTCTTAAACCTTTATGAGCCAAATGAGGAGAGAGAAAATGCCAAGTTTCTTAATCAAATTTTGCAGAAAACTGTTACAGACCAAAATACCCTGTATGTGGTATGGGAGATGTTAATGCCATAATGTCCACAAATCTGCAGATGAAAGGGAGCAGCTGGATCAAGACAGTAGGTTAGGAAGGGTCGTCATCAGACTCACAGAAGAATTAGGACTCACAGAAACCTGAAGGTTTGTCAATGGGTTCATGAGGGGATTATACCCACCATATGGACAGACAAAACTATTTCACTCTTTTAGACGTTTTCCTAGTTTCCATAGCAAGGACGCATACAGTTAAATTCTGTCCTATTTTATGTAGGACAATTTCACAACACACCCCTTTCAGTTTAACATTATAAATCTGCGTGGACGTGTACCATTAAATGCTGTGCTGTTTTAATTAGGACAATTGCCGATCACACCCCTGTCAGTTTCATGTTGGAAATCTCACCTATTACTAGAAACTATAACTAAAGGCTGAGTATAGACTGCCTCAATAACCCACAATTTAGAGAGAGAGTGGAACAAGCAATTAAAGATTATTTAACTGAGACTTCAGAAGGGTCAGTTACTTATTCAGTTCAATGGGATGCTTTAAAAGCAGTAGTAAGTGGGGTCATCATAACATATATCCAGAAGAGCAACAAGAGAGATAAGCAAGGCAAAAGAGCGTGGAGCAAAACATTACAGATCTAGAATTTGAACATATAATTTCCCTGAATAAGCAAGTTAGGGGAGAACTAGAAAAGAAAAAAAAAACAGGATCTTACAGCACAAACAGAAGGAAAGTACTGATATAGGAAATAGAGCAGGTAAGTTATTGCTGCAGCAGTTACGGAAACAGCAAGCAAATATGGATAATATGGAAATATGGTACTATGGATAAAAGACCTCACTGGGGGGGGAGGGAAGGAGTGAAATATAATCCAGAGAGGATGTTGCGGATATTTCTGGATTACTATAAAGAATTACATACTCAGGATACCATAGAACTTTTTCATGAAAAAGCAGGAGGCATCTTTTCTAGGACTACACTTCCCAATCTAACTGATATGGAAGCAAAAGCACTGGATGTTGATACTGGAGAGGTAGCTACTAAAAACAGGATTAGTAAAAGTAGGAATGGGAATTCCCCTGGTCTGGGCAGCCTTCCTTCATAATTTTATAAGACCTCTGGGGAGCTGGCCAGTTCACCATTAAGTAAGGTGTGCTAGGAAGTGATGTAAGGAGGGAGTTCACCCATGCCACAGCAACAGTGAAGTTCCTGGGGTAAACCACAATGCCAGCACTTTGCCGACACCAGTCACAGAGCTCCTACAATCTGCCATCTGGCAACTGGAGTGACAGCCCCCCCACTCCCTCCATTTATTTAAATAACAAACTCTGGTTGCATACCGGTGGCAGGATGGGTTATCTGTAGATAGGCAACATTTCCAGACACCAAAAAAACAAAGTCACAAAAGAAGCGTGTAACATTATTCCACTGGAAACATTCTGGTGGCAATATTCTGGTGGCACATTAACAGCATATACTGTAGAAGTAGGGCAGATATCAGATTCTTGGAGAACGGGCCAAATATCAATCCTCCCCAAACCAGGGAAAGATCCAACAGAATGCAAGTCTTATAGGCCAGTGTCTTTGTTAAATACAGATTAAAAAATCTTTACCTGAATTTTGGCAAAGAGAAATCAGAAAATAATTACAAATGTAGTGCATCTAAACCAAATAGGTTTCATAACTTGCAGATACTTGCATGATAACATCCACAGAGTGCATGACATTATCTCTACACAGGGGGACTGAGGACATTTCAAATTGCTAGTGGGATATTTCCAATTGAGTTGGCTCGGGGCATTCAGCAAGGATATCCTCTGTCATCCCTCCATTTTACAAAATGTCTGGAGCCCCTGGCAACCAGGGTAAGACAAGACATACATTTATAGATATATCAGCTGAGGAAGTTGATCCAAAAGTATCTCTTTATGCTGATGATTCAGTTTTTTTCTTCGCAAACCCCATGGCTTCAGTCCTGCAACTGATTGACATTTTACAAGATTTCAGCATACTTTCTTATTATTAAATTAATTTCACAAACCCAGAAGCACTGCAGATTAGTGGGTCTTGCCCACAGGGGTTTGAGGAGATATTTCCATTTAAATGGGCCCCACAAAATAGAATCTGTCACTTGGGGACCCAGGTCATTACATACCTCTTGAAAGTATTTACTATTAATTATCAGCAGCTCTGGGATGCAGTGCAGTCAGACCTGTCAAGATGGTCTCTGCTGCCCCTGTGTTAATAGCCAGAATAGATGCCATGAAGATGAAACTCCTCCCAAGATTTATTTTTTTGTTCCAATGCCTCTTACTGTACATTCCCAGCCAGTTCTGGGCCAGAGTAACTAGGGGAATACAATGGTTTGTACTGGGAGAGAAACAACTAAGAGTAGTCAGACAGACTCTCACAATGGCATGGGACCAGGGTGGCCTGGCATTGCCAGATCTGAAGGCATATTATCTGGTGGCACAGCTAACTGCGGTCTGTTCTTGCATGAAACAGAGATGGAGTTCAGGATGGTATGGGATACAGAATGCAGGAGCAGGGGGCAACCCATTTTATCTTAGCAGTAACACCAACAATGATGGAATACAAAAAGGGAGCTTCCAATAGATGGGTTAGGCATAGACTGGGGATATTGCAAAAAAATTGGAAAGTAAAAACGGAGAGCGCCCTAGGTCTCCTGTCCTTAATTAGGTTCTTTTCTCCTAAAGTTAACAGGGGTTATACAGCATGTAGAATTGCATGGAATAACTAGATTTGCACAACTGACAGAACAAGAGACCTGTATTAACTTTACTAGAGTGAAGGAGAAGTTTGGGTGAGCAAACACAGACTTCGATAAGTATTTTCAGGCCAGGCATTTTATTACAAAACATGGTAGTATACAGAAACTGCTGAGACCCCTAACGTCATGGATGAATTATCTTTAGGAGGTAGTCACAACTGCAGGCAATCAGAAATACATTTCAGGTTTATATCTGTTAATACAAGAGGCAAAGGGAATCACAATACATGAGGTGAAACTAGACTGGGAACTGGAAGTGGGAATCAGATTTCAAGAAAAGCATTGGAAAGCCAGGTTGAAAAGGGGTGGAAGGTATCTGCAGCTCCAATCTGGAAATATTGTTTTTGAAAATCTTGATCAGATCTTTTGAAAGCCCAAAGATTACCAAACATTGCAACACCAGCAACTCCACAGCATGTTGGAGGTGCTGTGGGGAGAGGGATAAGATTGGCACATTTTTGGGTGATGTGGTAAAATATAACCCTTCTGGCGTGAGGTCCAAGAGCAGTTCAAGGAGTCACAGGTACTCTGCTACCATTTGAGTTCATAGAATGGGTACTAGAATTTCCAACAGTCATTAGCCTCCCTGCAGAGAAACACAAACATACACATACTGATAGCTGCGGCCTTGAAATGTATAACTGCAGACTTGCTAAGGGAACAATCTCTGGCACTTGCCTAAAGGATAGGGTGAGTCAATAGCATCCAAGAGATGGATCTGCTTACAGCAAGGTTAAACTTAAGGGAAAAGCATCATCATGACAGATGGCAGGGTTGGGCTCTTTCATAATCCACCCAAGACAAGGGTGCAGAGGAGATTCCTATGCAGAGCTCACAGGAGATGTAGAAGAGCAGATTAGCCACTTACTTTTTTTCTGATTCACAGAGGGGAAAACAAACTAACCATTCTGTTAATTTTTTTCCATCCTTTCATAAGAATAGCCATGGATTTTGGGAGGTGATTAGGGGTTATAACAATGACTTACCATGGCAGCAATTTCGGTTTACAAGTTTTCCTTTTTCCTTTTTTGTTCGTTCCTTTTTCTCTTTTTTGTTTGGTTCATGCACTGCTAAGCCACACTCCTGCTGAGCTGTCTAACTTGTTTGTTACCCTTAGATACACAATGATCTGAGTATTAATGTTTTTTATTATCATCTCAGTAGGGCAAGACAAGGATAAATCAGATTACTGGGCAAGATTACTTCAATTTTTGTACTGAGTGTATTGCCCAGATCAGGTCACAATAAGCAACAAATGTTAATTTACATTGTTAATTTTATGCTCTGAATGGCTATTATACATGATGTTTTTTTGTCAGTTCCCTTACAAAAATAATTACATGAAACATTTTCATGCTGTACACATAAAACTACTCAAGTGATATCTGTGCTGCAAGTATGATTTAAATGTTAAATTGGAACTGGCTGCATGCATATGCCAAGCGTGCAGCAAACAAGTGTGGAAACCAGGACTTTTATGTTAAATTGGGAAAAACTGCATGCATGCAAAAAGCAAGTGGTCACTGATAACTGCACACGTAAAGGTAAAGTGACTTGCTTAGGATCACACCATACACAAGTGGGGGTTGATGAGATTCAAACCCAGATCTTCATGCTTTCAAGTCTCCTGGTTTGCAGTTCAGTGCCTTTAACCACTAAGCCATACTGTCTGCATACATACAGCTCACTTGTACTTCAATACATACTGTATCTGAATACATCTGCATGTATGCAGCATGCTTGTAGCCACTGTTACGTGTTCCAGTTTTCTTTTTTTTCTCTTACTCATCTCAGTTTCACAGTTGAACTGTAGCACACATACCAATGGAAACACATGTGATTTTTCCCACCCCAATACACAAACTTACCCACAAAACCACTGAATTACTTCTGTCTGGCCTGTACTCCTACTGTTTTCTCTCCATAGTGTTGAGTGCTTCAATGCAAACAGATTTTAAGGTGCAAACATAAAAGTAGCAATAACGCCGGCGACCCGGGTTCGGGAGCGGACTCAGGTCGCTGGTGGTCCGGCCGGGGGGAGTTAGGCTTGAGCGACCCACAACAGCTCGCCTACTCCAGGAAGGGTCACGGCTATAGCCCGAACACTTGTCTGACTCCGAGCGGAGGCTCAGAGTACTGCAAGTCCCCAATGTTATGGGGAAGGGCTGCCGACATACAGCATGACGTCGGCGCTCTGTGCCTTGACGTCAGGGGTCCTACGCTGTAGGGGTTGGGAAAAGCGGAAAAATGCCTGCCATTGCCGGGAAGATGGAGCTCTGGAGACATGCCCTTGATGTGCCTTCACCCGCCCAATGGCCCCTGGACCGACGAAAGTTGATTGTTGGGGTAAGCGGGCTGTGCCCCATCCCCGCTCGGGGGGTAAACTGAAGCTCTATGGGGTACCTGTGGAGTCATATGGGCAGGGTGGAAGGCAGAGGGATGTCTACCTTGAGGCTCCTGAAGGATCAGGGATGGCAGGCAGGAAGGCGAATAAATAGTAATTTCAAAAAAAAAAAGTAGCAATAACTTTACTTGCACCCACCTACATAGCCAGTCCCCCCCATGCACACACACTGTAGTTGGTACGTCATGCTGCTACAGACAACTCACCAACTATAGATATAAGCAAAAAGTCTCTTACTTGAGCACTAGGGAGCCAGAGGCAGGAGTCTTTAAGAGATGATGTCCATAGGTCAAAGTGCTGGCGCGTACCCCCTTGAAATGAATGGAGTTATTTTTTTGTTACTATTTTATATGTGGTGACGGTGAGTTGGAGAATAATGAAGGCCACTGTTCTACTAAAAAGGCCCCTGTTAGTCGAGCGGTGGCCTTCATTAATCTCCAACTCTCCATCAATAATGTATAAAATAGTAATAAAAAACACCTCCATTCATTTCAATGGAGCACACTCCTGCAGTCTCCTTTGCCCTTTGTCATAATGTGCCTAAGCATGGAGATGTGGAGGTCAGCTTCACTGGGGTGGGGGGGGGAATCAGCCAGACTATAGTGGAGCTTCAATAGTCTGTGCAAACCATACCACTTAAATGTCCATGAATGAAAGGGACAGCTCTAGAATGTTTGTAACATCTCTAAAAGGTATAACATTTGTTTTGACTGAAAAGTGATCTGTAAATCGGAAAAAATTCAAATGTATAAGATTCATCTGTATAAACAGAGCAGTGCATCAGATTTGGGCTAAACCCACCCAGTTACTAGCCAATTTTTTTTCTGGCTGAAGTTCTGCCCCCAAAAAGAACTTCATCCCAGTTTTTCTCCCTGACACTATTCCATTGAATATCCATCTCCTATGGGTCATGAAGCTGCACAAAGGTGAAGAAATGTGAAAGACACATCAATATTTCAGTCCTTCCTCCTTCTCCAATACCCCTGTAAAAAAAATACATTTACTTATACTTACCTGGCCATGTGGCCAGAACCTGCAGCCTGGCACAGTGTGCCACCAGCCCAATTTTCAGTCTGCCCCCCCTCTCCTTCTTTCAGATGCTGGATGCTAGAACTAACCATCACAGGTCCACAACATGGTCTGCAACCAAGTCACCTCACTAACTGAACCACACAACCTGGGTGCTACTTCTTTAAATAAAGTTGAATTGAAAACAAATAGGGGTTCAGTTTTCACTCAGCAATAAAGACATCAACTAGTAGGACTTCTTTTAAGTTATTATAATTTGCATGATACTATCAAATGCCAATGTTTCACTATCAAAGCTATTTATATTAGGAATGTCATCCATGAAAAGGCTTTGCTAACACAGGCTGTTGGTGGCGTCAAGTAAAAAATAACTACTTTAATACTTGTTGATTTATTTATTGGTACATGAAAGCTGAACCCCCAATTTTTAGCTGTTAAATGTATACATTTCATAGTTACATAGAAGCATAGACTTTGATGGCAGATAAGGACCTCTTGGCCCCCCCAGTCTGCCCATTTCCCTCCCCACTGGATAAGCTGCAGATCCTAGTTAACCAACAGCCCACTTCTTCCTATCCCTCACTGTAATTCCCTTATATCTGTCCTATGCCTTCTTGTTTCCCCCACTGTTTTTTACCCCAAGGCCTCCTCAGGAAGACAGTTTCATGTGTCATCACCCTCTTTGTGAAAAAATACTTCCTAACATTGTCCCTGAGCCGTCTTCCCATTAGCTTCAAACTGTGTCCCCTTATTCTTGCACATCTCTTTTTCTGAAAGATGCTGCCCTCTTGGACTTTGTTGATTCCATTGAGGTACTTGAAAGTTCATATCATGCCCCCCCTTTCTCGAGGGTATACATATTAAGCTCCTTTAGTCTATCTTTGTATGGTTGTGGTGCAGACCCTGCACCATTTTAGTTGCCCTCCTCTGGACTACCTCCATTCTGTCTATGTCCTTGAGGAGATGGGGTCTCCAGAACTGCATGCAGTACTCCAGACAGGGCCTCACCAACTGTCTGTAGAGAGGGATGACAACTATCTGTTTTCTACTGGTAATCCTCTCACTATACATCCCAGTATTCCCCAAGCCCTCCTTACTGCCTTCTCACATTGCCTGCCTACCTTTAGGTCATCTGAAATGACTACCCCCAGGTCCCTTTCCATAATTATATTATTTCAGTCTTTGTCTCAGTACTTATAAATTGCGTTTACTCAGATGTGGGTAAATATGTCAAACCCATGCCTATCTCATACGAGGTGTCTGTTCTGTTTAATTTTTCAGCTTTGATTTATTTTGGCTTTCACAAATGCAACAAATTGCTCAGATCCAAAACTCATCTGTATTTGATTTATAAACAGTTACAAGTGTAACCACTAGGTGGTGCTATCCTATTGGCTACTACCCCTGCCTGCATTCTATGCACTGGTTGAGGGGCTTGAGTTCCATGAATGGGTGCCTCCACCGAGAGGAATGGCATTAGGGAAGTATAGCTGCTTTGCGATAGCCCTCTGGAATGCTATAACCACCCACCAACCCTTCAGGTGGCCTGAACAGTAGAACAATAGAACATTCACATTCACCAAATAACAGTAATAATATGCTCACACCCCTTGCACTGACCACCAGGGCTGTATTGTCTGCAACTGCCCTGGAGACCCCCTGGAAAATAAGACCAGTGATGCAACAATACAATAGTAATATTGTAACCCAACCAGAAGGTGTAGACAGAATGAGAAGGGATCTGCAGAAACTTGAAGAATGGTCAGGGGTTTGGCAGTTGAAATTCAATGCAAAGAAGTGCAAGATAATGCATATAGGGCACAAAAACCCTTGCACAGTTTATCAGTTGGGGGGTGAGAATATAGCATGCACCAAGCAGGAAAGGGATCTTGGGTTTATCATCTCTGATGACCTCAAGGTAGGGAAACAGTGTGACAAGGCAGGAGGTAAAGCAAATTGGATGCTGGGATGCATAGGCAGGGGCATCACCAGCAGGAAAAGAGAGGTCATAATTCCATTATACAAGACACTAGTGAGGCCCCACCAGGAGTACGGTGTACAGTTCTGGAGACCTTACTTATGTAAGGACATAGACAGGGTAGAGAAGCTTCAGAGGAGAGCAACAAAGATGGTACATGGATTGCATCACAAGTCCTATGAGGACAGGTTGAAGGAACTGAATATGTACTCCTCGGAGAAGAATAGGAAGAGATGGGATATGCTAGAGACATACAAGTATCTTACAGGGAGGAACAGGGTGCAGGAAGACACTATTTTTAAGTGAAAAAGATGTTCCAGGACTAGATGAAGTTGGAGGGAGAACGATTCAGAGGAAACGTGAGGAAGAATTTCTTCACAGAACAGGTGGTGGACAAGTGGAACACCCTGCCAGAGGAAGTGGTGAGGGCTGAAACAATCACAGGATTTAAGAATGCATGGGATAGACATAAAGGAATTCTGGAGGTCAGGGGTAAGGGGCAACAGACTTCTAGGAAAACATAAAATAAACTTACAAGCTCAAATGGGCAGACTGGGTGGATCATAGACCCTTATCTGCCGACACTGTCTATGTATTTACGTAAGGTGCACACTAGCCAGGTTAAATGTGAAAATCCACAATCTGGTTTATTTAGGGGAAGTGAACATAAGTGGGATGTGAATCTAGCAAACGATTGGTACTTCAGATTTGATTCAGATTGGTTCAGCATGACTGTAAGTCTCTTTGAAACAGCCCCAAGACCCTAAGTACCCAGTATTTGAAACAGGCTAGCCTGAAGCATTGCCCAGAGTAGGCCAGCATTTCAGCTGTTGTTGGGGCCCTTAGGAAGGAAATACAGTTAACATGCACACAACCCAAATATTTATGATCCAGAGCTGGATGGCTCAGTCTGTTGCAATAAACCCAAAACAAGAAAATCAGATGGCACTCTATGATTGCAGCTGTTGCTGCAGGGAGCTACCCTGATTTGTACACATGCTACCCAGACCAGGATGCAGAACAGGTGAGATGAAGACCTTGTGGTGTTGCTCTGGATTGCTAGGGGAAGCAGGGACTACATGACTCACCTCCTGGTGGTCACTACCTGTTCGGTGATGTTGAGCAAGGGGCCACATCCCCAAGCGGGTCTTTCACCGAGAATGTCTCTGAATCAGGAGTAGCAGCCTAGGCCAAGGTGGCAAGGCCCAGGCAGGAGAAACAGTTTGGATAATGTCCATGGTTGGATGCTGGAAAAGCCTCCAGCTGGCGTAACAAAACTTGGTGTGAGGAACCAAATCGCAACCCACAAAACACATTCAGCACATCTACAACACTTAGTTTCCTAAGCCACAGTTCGGATAAAGTCAGTTTGCCAATCACAGCTTTACTGTGCAAACCTTTCCTTCTGAGGCTCTCTTCCAACATCAGGCGGGATGATCGCTGCTGGAGCAAGTCTTCGGTCTACTTGTAAGTAGCAATAATGCTCTTGTCTCTCCTCTGCTGATGCAAGTCTTAACCAGCAATTGGAAATGTCCGACTTTCATAGTCAAGGCTGGAGAACATGACAGGCAGGCCAGCAGAGCCTTCCCTCCGATTCTCCTATGCTCCTCCTAGGAGCAGCTGCTCGGTGGCTCGAGCTGTTCTCTCTTAAACCTCCACTTTCAACTGACTCTGCTTCAGGCAGTCCGTGGTATTTCGTCTGAGATCTAAAGGATTCAGTTGGCTGAGAGAACTGTCTGTCACAGCAAGGGATCCCACTCCAGGTCCATTTAGGCACCAAACCTTTAAAACTCCAAATACTACAGCATTTCCTTAACAAAAGACCTTTTTGGACAGGCTCCATTTTAGGTTTGATTGGTCCAACACTGGAAGTCCACAACCAAAATGGTGGCTCCTATGCAAAACCTCAAGCTGCAGTTTAAAGCAGGTTAGACAAACTCCTCTATCATTACAGTGGAATCTGCTTAAATGTGCACCCATTGTGCATGCAAAAAATGTGCATTTAAGCAGAAAGTGCATTTACCCAAAGTTGCAGTTTTGTGCCTTAATTAAGTAGCCATGAGTACTGTTTGGCATAAAAAACATTTACTGTCTAAAATTAAACAATATAGCCACAATAATCAAATTTTAAAAGTGTTACTGTGTGGTGTTCCCAGCAATGTTCTCACCCGAATTCCCACCCGCATGTACAGATCCAAAAAAAAGGTTATTTTACTTTGCTTTTTACTTTGTACTTTGTATTGCAAGCTGTGTAATATAATGTTCAAACTCGAACAATCTGCTGAAGTTTCTCTTCTCTCTAGTGTGCACAAATGCACATAACCTTTCCAGACATTGCAGAGCTTTATACATGTGTACCTCTGGCTCCATGGTCTGATTGTTGAGTGCAATTTCGTCATCTTCGTCTTGAGTTCGACCTGTAATTTCCTCACAAATTTTGGCATCTGAAACCGTATCGGTTGTGGTGAGGATCTCATCAATGTCTCGATATGTGATGAAATCTGCCTGATTCATGTTTGGAAGAAGTGTAGGTGCAGGCTCCTCCTCAGCAACCTCTTCTTCAATTGATGCAGCATGATCAATAAAGCCAGCTTTTTTAAAGCAGTTCCAGATTGTTTCAGGCTTTACTTGTTGCCAAGCATGATTGAGCAGTTGGATAACTTCAAGGATCGTAACACATTTAGATAGCTTAGTAACTGTATTCAATGTCCCCCCATCCATACACAGGATAATCTTTTCAAGTATCTGAAAGAAAAAGACACAAGAGATGGTGAGTTACTGTGAGACATGCCCAAGTGGGGGGGAGGTCGAATGCAGCTCACCTGGCTTCAGTAATGGTGTTTGACATTATGTGTGGTTCAAGGGGTTGAATTAAGGAAGTTGTATTCAGTGGTAAAAAAATAAGTCTAATATGGGTTAGAGGGATAGAAAAATAGAAACATAGACTGTGACAGCAGATAAAGACCACTTGGCCCACCCAGTCTGCCCATTAACCTACCTACTGAATAGGCTGCAGATTCTAGTTAACCAACAGCCTACTTCCTGCCACCCCCCCACTACAATTGCCTTGTGTCTGTCCCATGCATGTTTGAAATCCCCCACTGTTTTAGCCCCAACAACCTCCCCAGGAAGGCAGTTTCACGCATCCACCACTCTCTCCATGAAAAAAGATTTCCTCACATTACCCCTGAGCTGTCCCCCCTCTATCTTTAAATTGTGTCCCCTTGTTCTTACACATCTCTTTTTCTGAAAGATGCTACCCTCCTGGACTTTGTTGATTCCCTTGAGGTACTTAAACGTTTCTATCATGTCCCCCATCCATCCTTTCATCAAGGGTGTACATATTAAGCTCTCTCAGTCTCTCTCTTCATATGGTTTCTGATGCAGACCCTGCACCATTTTAGTTGCCCTCCTCTGGACTGCTTCCATCCTGTCTATGTCCTTGCATAGATGAGGTCTCCAAAACTGCACACAGTACTCCAGATGGGGTCTCACCAACTGTCTGTACAGAGGGATAACCACTTCCGTTTTTCTACTTGCAATGCCCCTTCCTATGCATCCCAGTATCCCCTGGATCTCCTTACTGACTTCTCACGTTGCTTACCCACCTTTAGATCATCTGCTATGACTACTCCCAAGTCCCGTTCCATTTTTGTTGTTGTTAGTACCTCCCCTGCTATATTGTACTCTTCTCCTGGGTTTTTGTTTCCCAGGTGCATTACTTTGCACTTCTTTGCATTGAATCTAAGTTGCCATATGTCTGACCATTCCTCCAACCTTGCCAGGTCCCTTCTCAGCCTTTCTACCCCCCTTGTGTATCAACTCTGTTACAGATCTTTGTATCATCTGCAAAGAAGCATACCTTTCCCTCCAGACCCTCTGCAATGTCACCTATAATACATGTCACCTATGTCTGGATGAGCGGAACAATTGTCCAGCAGCATGGCAATTCATTTTCTTTTGTGGTGCATCACAACATTTATCTTCAGGCATCAACTGAGTATAGAAGCCATCATCCAGGCATTGCTATTGCTTTTGTAGTCCACTGGCGGAGTTTCCACTAACAGCCCTGTGAAGCACCTAGGTTTTTTCGACTTTCACACCACTAGTGGTCTTAACTTTTCTGTCCCAGATAGGTTACAGCGTAACAGGACAGATATTCATTCCCTTGTCTTTTTGCCTTCACAAGCAGAATCCAATTTAAATGACAGGGTCCCCTCAGGTGTAACTCTAAAATAAAGGCCTGTCTCATCACAGTTAAATATGTAACCCAGTGCAAAGTCATTCAAAATTTGTGGGAACACAGTGGTTAGCCAGCTGTCTGCTGATTTTCCATCGGCATATTTCTTCTCCCCATGACATCACTTGAAAATGATCCCATTCTGCTCCTTCTAGCTGCTCAACCAGCCACTGGTTGCTGTAAAGTTAAGCCCCATGGTTATAGCTAAGTTCTCTGCCTTCTTAGCTAAAATTTGGCCATTGACTGGTGCATCCATCCCATGGACAGCTGTAAACCATCTTAAAAGTGTGGCTTCTACATCCTCACTCTTTCCTGCACGTCAGCATTTTCAGCTCTGATTCTCACAATGCTCCCAGTCAGATAGCAGTCTGTCTTTGTTTTGAAACTCTCGAGTGACAGTTGGCACATCCACACCAAACTCTGTGGCCACTTCGGTAAGACTGACATTAGGTTGCTCCAAACACTGGAGCACTGAGATTTTCTGACCTAAGGTCAGAGTCACTTTTTTCTTTCCATGCTGCTTCTGCTGTCTGCTAGTGGAATGGAGAGAAGTGCAAATGGCTTTGAATGAAGGTATCAAATGCTGCTGCAACACCTAATTAAGACCCATCAGGAACCCATCAAAAACATGTGCACTAATCCAGCAGTAATTACAGTAGACAAGATGTGTCAATGAACAGACAACCAGTGTATTAAACCCCCAGTTTAACCAAAAAGTGCACTTATCTAGTGTGCACTTAGGTGGATTTTTTAACACTATAAACATAGGAAAGAAAATGAGAAATAAAAAAGATGTGCACTAAAACGTAATGTGCACTAATCCAAAGTGCACTTAAGTGGAATCCACTGTATTATTATTATAGCAGATAAACAGTAAATAATCACTTTCCCTAACAGGGCTCACTTTGTGCAAGTAGCTAATGCAGAATGGAGCAGAACAACGGACTATCTGGCTGATCACAAGCCTTAAATCACTCGGACCCAGCCCAGACTAATCTTCTAACACAGGCTAGATGTGCTCTTAAAGAGACAGGCATGGAGGCTTACTAAAGCACTCTCATGCAGACAAATAGAACTACTGCAGACAGGATACCATCTTGACAGTGGGCATTTTAGAAGCCCAGGAAGACATTTTTAGTAAACCTCAATTTGTAGTTGGGGTTACACTCTTCCCTGCCTGGAAAAACTTGGCATCTGCATCAAGTCTATACTTGCTATAACTTTCTATATAGAAATCATTATACAAGAATACATGCATGATTCATTTGGTATACCACAAAGAAAAAGACTGCTGCACCCGCAAAAATAAACTGGTTCTAAGCATTACTATACTTTTCCATGACAATAACATTTCCTATCAGGATACAGTTTCCATACTTCTTCATAAACATATTAGCATATTCAAAACTGTTTCAAACAGATAGCCATATTACTCTGACCATTCGGGTCTGTATTACCTCCTGCACTTTAACCCACATGGCTGGGGCCTATCCCTTTCAGCTTCATTAGGGCTACATGGGGCAAGGGGATTGGCACCAGGGTTTGAGGGCTTAACTAGTAACTTGGAAGTAGCAGAATAGCTCAGTTTGGGAAGAGAACTTTTGGAGATGTACACCCCTTTATGAACAACATGTAAGAGAAGATCCACAGGCCTCTCAGGGGAGTCATAACTGTGGTGTATCACTGGTTTGGTGGTTCTTCCAGACTTTTCTGGGAGGAACAGGCACATGCTCATTCTTTTCAGCAGGCTTGTTTGGATCTGCATCCGAAGAAAAGGGTATCTTTGTACTGGCTAAGTGTTCTGCCCTGGAAGCTCTGTCAGTTTCTTGTTCTACAACACTACTTTCATTACTTGGCTCACATGAAATTCCAGGCTCATCATCTTGGGGGAATTCCATGGAATTTAAGTCTTGCAACAGATTACTGATATTTTCAGAATCATTTTGCTGGGCTCACACATGGAAATTAAATTTCAATATCACCAAGTGCAAGGTGTTGCATCTTGGTTGGGGAAACCCTAAACACAGGTACACCCTGGGAGGGGAGGCGCTGGAGGCCTCAATAGGGGAAAAAGACCTAGGGGTCATGGTGGATGCATGTATGAATAACTCTGAGCAGTGCAGGAGAGCGGCTAGCAAGGCAAACAGGATGTTGAGATACATCATAAGGATCACCTCTAGGAGCAAGGAAGTGATTCTGCCGCTGTACAATGGACTGGTTAGACCACACCTTGAGTACTGTGTACAGTACTGGAAGCCACATGAAGAAAGGGACATACAGCTCCTGGAGAGGGTACAGAGGAGGGCAACTAAGATGATATGAGGCTAGAGGGATTTGGCGTATGAGGACAGACTTGAGGAGCTCTGCCTGTTTTCATTGGAGGAGAGGGAGAGACAGGGGACATGATTGAGGTCTTCAAGTACCTTAAGGAATAAATAGGGTAAACATGGAGGGATCTTCAGACTAAAGCAGGAGGTATCACCAGAGGGCATGGTTTGAAGTTGGAAGGTGGAAGGGTGAGGGGAAAAGGAGGAGGTTTTCACTGAGAGGTGGTGGGACCCTTGGAATGCACTGCCTGGCGAGCTGGTTCAGAGATCCACAGTGTAGGGCTTCAAGAGAGGGGTGGGACAGACACAGAAAGTGGATGTATCAGATGATGGCCTGTCCCAGAGGGGTGGGGATGGATGGTAGGAGTTTCTGGAGCACAAGGGATGGGAGGGCCTCGGCACCCAACTAAGGATCTAAGGTTCGAGCAGACTCGATAGTCTGTAAGGCTTAATCTGCTGGCAAATAGTATGTATTTACGTCATTAACATCATTTTCCATAATGTTGTCAGCTTCATTATTGACAAGCAGTTCTATGCTTACTGGTATGTCAACAGCTGGGTTTTCTGTTTCAGGTTCTCTTTCTGGCAACTCAAACAGCTCTACCAGACACAAAGAGTCAGCTATATCAGAAGTCACACTTTGCACCCCACTTTCGGGGGGCACAGGGTTTGTGGAGAAGACTGGAGGGCTAGGCAGTCCTGAAGGTCCAGCTTCATCTCCGAAATTGTACATGGGGTTACCTTGGAACAGCTGACTGAATTCATAAGATGGATAATGGGGTGCTTCACAATCACTGTCATCAGATTCAGCCTGGCAATCAGTGTCATTTTGAGCCTGCCTGGGGGAAGGCCTTGAATCCTTGACAACTGGAGAAGGGGTTATCAGTTCTTTTTAACCACAGCTCTAGGTACTGGCCTAGGAAGGGCAGTGTCTTGGGGTGCAGAGTCAATGATTATTTGACCAATGGGCAGCAAATAATTCCTATGCATTGTCTTAGTAGTTCGTGAGTCATTTTCATGGCGCACTTTATAGACTGGCAGATCTTTCAGCTAACTGACAACAATGTAGGGGAGGTGGTGCCACCTATCAGCAATTTTATGTTTTCCATGCAGACCCAAATTCCATAGCAGAACTCAGTCTCCAGGTAGCAGGTCCTGAGCGTTGACACGCTTGTCATGCCTTTCTTTATTTGTCAAGTTTCTCTTTGCTGCCATGGTATGTGCTAGTTGGTAAGCATGGTTTAACTGGGCCTTTAAGTTTTGAACATATTGAAGGTAATTTTCAGCTTTGCCTCCATCAGGGACACTCTAAAGCAAATATCTACCAGCAACTGGGCTTCCTGACCAAACATCAGATGGTAGGAGGGAAACCCAGTGGCATCATGTTTGGTGCAGTTATAGGCGTGTACCAAGGTGCTTATCTGTTGGCTCCATTTTTACTTGTTCAAGGGGTGGAGTGTGCCCAGCATGTCCAGTAGTGTTTAATTGAACTTTTCAGGCTGTGGATCCCCCTGGGGGTAATAGGGGGTAGTTCTGGACTTTCATACCCCCAGAGTGAGAGCATTTCCTTGATCAGATGGCTTTCAAAGTCTCTCCCCTGATTGCAGTGAATTCTCTGAGGGGCACCATAATGGACAAATAAATTCTCAGTTAGGACCTTGGCCACTGTGAATGCTTTCTGGTCTTTAGTTGGGTATGCCTGGGCATAATGTGTGAAATGATCAGTCACCATTAGCACATTGCCAGTATTCTTCTGGTCTGGTTCAAGTCACAAGAAATCAATGCACACAAGCTCCATAGGCGTACTGGTAGAAATGTTGACTAAGGGTGCAGCCCTCTGGGGTGGAGGTTTTCTCTGGTGACAATGGCTGCAAGTCATGATATGAATCTCAATGTCAGCCTCAATTTTTGGCCAATAAAACTGAGCATAGGTCAAGTCTGTAGTTCGGTCACAACCCAAGTGTCCCATCTGGTCATGGAGGGCCCACAGAACTACACATTTGAAAGCTGTAGGTAACACTAGTTTCTGTTTGTCAGTTTGACCTTATCAGTTTATAGTCTCTCTATAAAGTAGCTGGTTATGCAATTTTAGTTTGGGCCTGTCTCTAAACAGCAGAGCAGTTTGTGGATCTGAGGAGCAAAGTTTGGACAGATCTTTCCCAGCATGTATAGCCCTGAGCATGGGCTTAATCATGGGGTCTTGAGCCTGCGCCCAGTGTATGCTGTCAGAATTAAATTGAGGCAATGCACTGAGGTCTAAGGCTACAAGATGGCAGTAGACCACGGGAACACAAGTGTCAGGGGGACCTAAGCAGTCTACTAGGCAATCAACTGTTTCAGGAAAGGGATTTTCATTTTTGTCAAATTTTGGGCAGAAGGCTTTGACAGACTGTTCGGACATTCTCACCCAATTTGTATTAGAGGTAGGTTTCCTGGAAAGGGCATCAGCATCACTGTGGTTCAAGCATGGTTGATACTCCACTAAATAAACGGTAAGTGGAAAGTGCAGATAACAAGTGATGCCCTGTGGCATCCAACTTAGCTGAGGTCTGGACATAAGTGAGAGGAATATTGTCAGTTTTAATTAGAATCTTGGCACCATAAAGGTACTCATGGAATTGGTCCACTACAGCCCACTTTAATGCAAGAAATTCAAGCTTGTGTACCAGAAAATTTCTTTCGGATGGAGTTACGCTCTGACTGGTGAATGCCATTGGGCATAAACCTTCCTGATACTCTTGATACAGAACAGCACCAAGTCCTTTCAAGCCTTGTGCCAATATGCAGCACATAGGGTCTGGTTGGGTTGGCATATGCAAGCACAGGGGCATGGGTGAGTAAGTGAATGATATAAAAAGTCGCTTCACACTCAGGAATCCACCTGGCTCCAAAAGGTTCATGTGTCTGGAAGTAAACCTTGTCTCCCTCATTAACTGCACTTTTTTTATACTTCCTTTTTGTTGGAGGACAGCTGGCAGTTAGTTTGAGCAAAGGGCTGATGCCTTTAGTGTAATCTTGTATGAACCAGTGGTAATAACCGCAGAACCCCAAGAATCTTTGCAGTTCCTTTAAATTGTTAGGCTGAGGCCAGGTGGTCAAAGACTCCGCTTTGATTGGGTCTGTCTGAATCCCATCAGCTGACACTATGTGGCCAACATATTTCAGAGATGTTTGAAAGAATTTACACTCATCTATAGATAACTTTATTCCAAAGTCTTCTAATCAATCAAGAACCTTAAACAGATGAGTTTCATGTTCCTCAAGGGTCCAACTAAACACAATGATGTCATCATGATATACAAGGCATTCTAGTAAGCTCATGTCTCTCACTGCTCGTTCCATCAACATCTGTAAAGTGGCAGGTGCACCCAAAATACCTTGAAGCATACGTAGAAATGCATAGAAACCCAAGGGGAAAATGAAGGCTGTTTTCCCTCAGTCTTCCAGGGCCATCGGGATTTGATAATACCAGCTCAGGAGGTCGAGTACTGAGAACTACTGGCTCCCATTGAGGCAGGCAAGGGCATCCTGGATGTGGGGCATGGTGTATTGGTCCAGGACAGTTCTCTGATTTAATGTCTGGTAGTCCACACACATCCTCACTGACCTATTCTTCTTCTGGACTACCAGACTCGGGAGGCGTATGGACTTCTAGACTCTTGGATAATTCCTGTGACCAGCATTTTCTGAAGATGATGTCTAACATCGTCTATGTCAGCAGGTGCAAGACAACAAGACCTTTCTCTGAATGGCCTATCATCATGAAGTCGGATGTGGTGTTCAGCCCCTGTGACACTCTACATCCCACTCTTTCAAGGAGAATACTTGGCTTCTGTAAGCCAATTTTGGGTTAATCCTAGCTTTCCATTCTGCAGGAAGGGGGGACTCCCCAAAGTCAAACTGGTCAGGGGTCACCTCATCACCCTCTCCAGGGCACTTCTTGCTGGGTAGCACCACATTATCTGCACAATATATAGTGGCTAGGGTTCACCCTCAATTCGCCCTTCTCAATCGGACATGTTCTGAACTTGTACAACTACCCACCAAGCATAGGCATGGGCCCAAGCAGGTAGAATGCTAGGCTTGACCAGTAGTCCCTCTGGAAATTTCCCCTCTTACAGGGCATCCGTCATAGGGATTTTATTTTTAACATCTGCGTTTATGTGCACTTTACCACTGATGGCGCACTGAGCGTTGGGAGGTAGTACAAGTGAGTCAGGATCCTTTTTCCAGACTACCCTCATGGGTTCATGTTTCTCCATCTCTTGTGTTCGCATCTGTAAATCATAGGCTCACTATACTAGGGCCAGAATGCACAGGGCTCTTCCAGTCCACTTAGCTTGTCTTTCCTGACAAAGCTGAGCTAACCAGCTGAACATACAGTATGTGTATTGGTACCAATTAATAAAGGGACACTTTGTACAGTCCAGTCAGTGGGCACACCAAGGCCAGGGTCTCCACTTGCTCATCCATACCTGCTACAGCAGTAGGTAAGGATAACCAAGTTCGTACATACCCCAGATAAGGATAGGATTTCTCACTGAACCCCCATACATGCAGTCATTCGAGGGGTTGGAGTGGGAGGTCAGATAAGTGCTGATCATACCAATCTTGAAATATAATGGTGACCTGCAATCCACTGTGTAGCACAGCACATGTGGAAATGCCATTGACTGTTAAAGTGGTCTCCATGGAGGGGCCCACAAACTCGGACCAGTCCAGAGATATTGGTTTTGCAGACTGGACCACAGCAGTTTTGCAGTAAAAATATTTCTCAGTGGGCCTGAATGGGGCTTTATATTGCTCTAATGAACCAAGTTTAGCAGTTTGGCCGTGACCGTCTGCAGGTATTCTGAAGAGTTAAAGCCTTGTCGAGTATGCCCATTTTCTCCACACCTGTAGCAGAACACCTGTTCCCTGGAATCACTGGAATTTTCCCAGTGGGCAGAAGTACAGGTGGTGTGTATAAGGTCCCCCACTAGTGCTCTCAGGTTTCTAATTTCTTCCATTAATTTGGACTCAGCACTGGCTCATTCATTCAAGTGCTCAGTCACACTCAGTCGGGCTGCTGGCCATGGAGGTGAGTGGGGAGCTATGCCAGTGACCCAATCGGGGTATTGGGGGGAGCCGTTTTGGAGATGCTAGGTAATGATGGGGTAGGGGGTTGGGGGATCCTCTAGACACCATGGAGTTGGGGCTGAATTTTTTTTTTTATAAATAGCAGAGGGCCAAGTTAGCGGGAGAGGGGGTTGCCTACATAGAAACACAGAATTTGATGGCAGATAAGGACTGCTTGGACCACCTAGTCTGCCCATTTCCCTAACTAATATGGATAAGCTGCAGATCCTAGTCAACCAACAGCCTACTTCCTCCTACCCCCCAATGAAAATTGCCTTATGTCTGTCCCTATCAAATGAAATTAAGGCCGGTGATCAGCCAGGGGGGCCCACTAGATCAGGGAGTGGGGGGTGAGTTGTGTGTCTCACAGAGACACATCTGAGATTGTATGGTTGTGTGTCTGGGGGGGGTGGGTGTGCTTACATTTACTGCCATGCCATTTGCAGTGGTTGGCAGTGGCAGGTGAAATTGCGGGCAAAATTGAAATTTCTCCAAAATTTTGTGTGGCAAAATTGCTGATTGCACCACAATTTCACCAGCAAAATTTTATTTTGCTGCATCTCTCTCACCAAATAACAGTAATAATGCGCTCACACCCCTTGCACATACCACCAGGGCTGGATTGTCTGCAACTGCCCTGGAGACCACCTGGAAAATAAGATCAGTGATGCAACAATACAAAAGTAATATTGTAACCCAACCAACAAGGTACACACTAGCCAGATTAAACATGAAAATCCACAATCTGGATTATTTAGGGGATGTGAACAAGGGTGGACTGTGAATCTAGCAAATGACTGGTGCTTCTGATTTGATTCAGATTGATTCAGCGTGTACTCTAAGCCCCTTCGAAACAGTCCCTCAACACTGAGTACCCAGTGTGTTAAACAAGCTAGCCTGAAGCATTGCTGGGTTAGGCCAGCATTGCAGCTGCAGTTGGCGCCTTTAGGAAGGAAAAACAGTTAACATGCACACAACCCAAATATTTGTAACCCGGAGCTGGATGGCTCAGTCTATTGCAATAAAACCAAAACAAGAAAATCAGATGGCACACTATGATTGCAGCTGTTCTTGCAGGGAGCTACCCTGATTTGTACACATGCTACCCAGACCAGGATGCAGAACAGGTGAGGTGAAGACCTTGTGGTGTTGCGCTGGATTGCCAGGGGAAGCAGGGCCTATATGCATTTTCTAGCCGGCCCTGCCCTCGAGCACCCAGAGACCGTAGGGGCTCCGAGCCGCCAGCGGGCGGGCGGCCACCACACAGCCGAGAAGGGAACCAGGAGGCCGGGAGAGACAGCCAGAAAGCCGGCCCTGCCCTCGAGCACCCAGAGACCGACTCGAGAGCCGCCAGCGAAGGGCGGCCACCACACAGCTGAGAAGGGAACCAGGAGGCCGGGAGAGACAGCCAGAAAGCTGGCCCTGCCCTCGAGCACCCAGAGACCGTAGGGGCTCCGAGCCGCCAGCGGGCGGGCGGCCACCGCACAGCCGAGAAGGGAACCAGGAGGCAGGGAGAGACAGCCAGAAAGCCAGCCCTGCCCTCGAGCACCCAGAGACCGTAGGGGCTCCGAGCCGCCACCAGCCGGGCGGCCACCGCACAGCCCAGAAGGGAACCAGGAGGCCGGGAGAGACAGCCAAGCCGGCCTGCCCTCAGGCACCCAGAGACCGTGGGGCTCCGGAGCCACCAGTGGGCGGGCGGCCACCGCGCACAACCGAGAAGGGAACCAGGAGGCCGGGAGAGACAGCCAGAAGTATCGGATAGTCAAGATAGCCAATCGTGGAAGGCGACCGCCACCCCTGCCTGCCTCTCTGATTGGTGCGCTTCCCCATTGACTTTGCTGTACTTTGCACCACCAAACTGGTCGGGATTACTGCTCTTTATTGTAAAGTTTAAATTATCTAAAAGGAGCTGTTTTTACTGTTTTATTGTGTTACTTTGAGAAATGCCTTCTTGTTTTTACCCAGTGATTACAGTCTTTTGGGAAGACTTGTGTTGGGCTAGACGCTCAGGCGCCTAATCCCCCCCACCCACAGTCTTTGCTGTGCAAATTTGTATTTTAGCACCTCTTGCAAGCCACTGCTTGCAAGTGCTTTTTCTGACTGCCCTCTCCTCTGTCCCCTCCTTTCTAGCCGGCCCTGCCCTCGAGCACCCAGAGACCGTAGGGGCTCCGAGCCACCAGCGGGCGAGCGGCCACCGCATAGCCGAGAAGGGAACCAGGAGGCCGGGAGAGACAGCCAGAAAGGTACGGGATAGCCGCATAGCCAATCGGAAGGTGACCGCCGACTCTGCCTGCCTCTGATTGGTGCGCCTTCCCCATTGACTTTTGCTGTACTTTGCACCACCAAAACTGGTCGGGATTACTGCTCTTTTATTGTAAAGTTTAAATTATCTAAAAAGGAGCTGTTTTTACTGTTTTATTGTGTACTTTGGGAAATGCCTTCTTGCTTGTTTACCCAGTGATTACAGTCTTTTGGGAAGACTTGTGTTGGGCTAGACGCTCAGGCGCCTAACCCCCCCCCACCCAGTCTTTGTTGTGCAAATTTGTATTTTAGCACCTCTTGCAAGCCACTGCTTGCAAGTGCTTTTTCTGACTGCCCTCTCCTCTGTCCCCTCCTTTCTAGCCGGCCCCTGCCTCGAGCACCCAGAGACCGTAGGGGCTCAAGGCATGTGGGCGGGCAGCCCACCGCAACACCGAGAAGGAACCAGGAGGCCGGGAGAGACAGCCAGAAAGGTTGGAAAGCCACAAAATTTTTCCCTCCACCCCCACCCCACTTCAGGGTGTTTCTTTTATACACACCTTCCCGCCGAATCTCTTATCCCCGCCCATAGCTAATCTCCTAGCCAATTCCCGAGCTCATTTCTTCACATCACCTTAGTTTCTTTAACCCTTTCCTACCCTCCACCATGCTACTGTGCCTACTATTGCTGCTTTGCCTCTCACCTTCCTCGGATCCAGAAGAGATAACTGTTGTAACCCATGCCGTGGTGTTTAGGGTGACCATTCAACACTGTCCCCATCTACTGTCCCCAGTGGATGCCCCTAAACTCCACATACATACATTACCGCTTCTGCACAAAAATCCTTGGGGAATCCCACAAAAAGGCTCACAACCAGTTCGGAACTCCTCAATCCCCCTGCTACCTTACTGGCACTACAATTACTCCCTATGCCTGTCCATTAAGCTGGTACTCTATGATAAAATCTATAACCATGCAGCAGGATCATCACCCACTATACATTGGATCCCAAGCAAGAAGAAAAAACCGTCTGACTACTCATTATTCCTATCGCTTTGGTGCCCTCATCAAACTAATCTTCTTTCTGCTGATCTGTGTTGGCACTGTTGAAATCAACGCTGGCCCCACAGAAAGCTCTATCTCTCCATCCGACCTAGCCTCCATAAATGGCTTGAGTTTTCTTCACATCAACGCCTGCAGCCTCCTAAAAAAGTTCTCATTAATACAGGCCTGGGTTGCACACACCTTACCTGACTTTCTGGTTATATCTGAAACATGGCTCAAATCTGCAACAAAAGACAGTGAAATAAACCTTCCCAACTATCAGCTCTTCAGATCTGACCGTCTTTCCAGGGGCGGTGGGGTAGCCATCTATGTCAAAGCAAACATCTCTGCATCCTACCTCAATACTACATCACAACCAAAGGAATTCGAATGCTTGTCAATTAAAATAACTCTTCCCAACATATCATCCTTTCAACTGATTGGCTGCTACAGGCCCCCCTCTGCAGGCCTCAAACTCCTATCCCACCTAGGATCTATACTTAATCTAGGCCCTGAAGACACCATCATCTTAGGAGACCTGAACTTAAATTGGCTAACTAATGCATCTGCACCCCTAGTAACCTTATGTGACACTTATGGATTCACTCAATTAATCAAAGAACCAACAAGGATTAACCAAAGAATAATCTCAACAGCACACTCCTGGACATTATGTTGGTAAATAAGCCTCATCTGAATCCCCATGCTGGAGTACTATTCAGTGACATAAGTGACCACTGTCCCATAGCTGCCATTAGATCAACAATCAAGCCACCCAATCCTGCAAAATTCCTCCCACGAAGGTCAAAAGAACTTTAATATTTCAGGATATCTCCATGATCTGTGCCACACACACGTTGGCAAGAATTTATCTCACAGCTTCAATAGAGACAGCTCTTCAAATCTTAAATGATATAATCATAAGTGCCCTCAATATTCATGCACCCTCACCAGTGTCAGAACCAAACTCAAATCCCTGTCGCTGGTTCTCTGCTGACCTTAAATCAGCACTGCTTGCCAGAGACAAACTCTGGAAAAGGGCAAGAAAGACAAAGGATCCAAATGACTGGCTTCAATTCAGAAAGCCAGAAACCCTGCACAAAACAAGTAAGAAATGCCAAGGCTGCCTTCACACAGCTGAATTGGATGCCTCCTATCACAACCCTTCCAGGTTCTGGGGTACCATAAAGGGGATCCTAGGTCAAACTTCTACCCCTGTCTTACCACCCAAAGTACACCTAAATAGTATTGAAATCACTGACAAGCAAGATATCTTGAATGCCTTTAACGATCATTTCACTACAGCTGGCCTGGCTTTCGACTCCTCACCTGCAAACCTATTAAGATCATCACTAAACATACAATCTACTGAGGGACAAAAGGTTGCTTCCACATTCTCATTCAAATCAATACTCTTAAAAGAAGTAGAAGACCTTCTACTCCAGCTAGATACAACTAAAAGTGCAGGTGCAGACTCCCTGGATCCCTACTTTCTAAAGTAGCACTGCATGCCTTAGCCGCCCTCACCCACCTCTTCAATCTGTCACTTGCCACTGGTTCTATCCCTCAATATGGAAGACAGCTCAAGTGTTTCCATTACTTAAGGCAGGTGATCCCATGGACCTCAACAATTATAGGCCCATTTCCATCTTACCAGTACTATCCAAGATGCTTGAGAAGCTGGTAAACTCTCAGTTAAGTGCCTACCTTGATACCAACAATCTCCTTAACCAGCTCAATCTGGGTTTAGATCTATACATAGCACCATCTCTGCATTAGCGAAAGTTACAAATGATTGGCAGACTGCCTTAGACAAAAAGAATAACACCTGTGCTGTGTTTCTGGATCTAAGCAAAGCCTTTGACACTGTGGATCATGAACTACTAATCTCCTCTCTGAACTCCATAGGTCTTGACCCACTTTCTCTTTAAATGGTTCAGATGCTATCTCTCCGGAAGATTACAACTGGTAAAAAATGAAGGTGATCTATCTACCTCTAAACCACTCCTAAGAGGTGTACCGCAAGGCTCCATCCTGGGCCCCATCCTTTTTGCCATTTACATCAACAATATTGACTCCAATCTCTCACAATCTAATATTCACCTTTTTGCAGATGACACTGTACTATATGTCAGCAATCCCCTCACCATCAAAAGCCTGTGAGCTTCTACAGTCTGAATTCTCCCTCCTTCAGCACAACTTATTAGAAAAGAAATTACTACTAAATGCCAAGAAAACCAAAGCTATGTTCTTTGCCACCAAGAACTGCTCTTCCACTGTCCCATCATTCACCCTCCCACAACTCTCTACCATCCTTGGTGAAAATCTGGAATATGTTGACAAATTCAAATATCTTGGCGTATGGATTGACAATAAACTTGACTACACTACCCACATTGAGGAGCTACTGAAAAAGCTAAGACAAAGACTTGGCCTATTCTATAGGATCAAACACTACCTGACCAGAGATTCCAAACAAAGATTAATCCTAGCATCATTCCTGTCCCTCATTGATTATGCTGACTTCCTCTATGGCCACTGCTCCTCTCCCATTTAAATAAATTAGACACCTTGTATCATAGAGCTATTAGATTCATTACAGATCTTCCCTCCAGCACCCATCATTGCTCTCTCTACAATGCAGTCAGTTGGACATCCCTGCAACAAAGAAGGAAGAAAAATGCTGCTATCTGGATCTACAAAGCTCTGACAAACAAACTCCCTTCCCACATCTCAGACTGTTTCAACCGGATCACATCCAGGCCTTACACCCTGAGGATCAATAAACTGATCATGCTGAAGATTCCTGTTACCTGCACCCGGTATGGAAGAGCTGCAATCAGCTATTCCCTAGCACTTATCTGGAATTCTCTTCAAAAGACATTGAAACTGGATACCCTCATTCCTTTAGCATCCTTCAAAAGCTGTACACCAGTCTATTCCCAGAATCATGCAACTGCTTCCACAAGGCCTAGTCCTCCCACACCCTCTCCTCCCACACCTCTCTCCCTCCAGCCCCTTTTTAAAACTCCCCATTTCTCTACGTCCTTCTAGCTGTTTCTCCATCAAACTTCATACATATATGCCCACTCAAGTCCCACTATCCAAGCTTTATCCCTACTAACTGTTTGTTTCTCGACTTTAATAGGATTTAGGTTTATTGTCATTTTGCCTTGTATATATGTAAATATTTGTATATCTGTCTCATTCATAAATGATTGTATTTGTGTTTATTCAGTACCATGGTTTTGTGTAAAATTTGTAACCTTTTATTGTTATGACCACTCAGGTCCATCTTGTAAATGAGCTATGCTCAATGATGTTCGCCTGAATAAATAAAGATTTTGATTGATTGATTGATTGATTGATATGACTCACCTCCTGGTAGTCACTACCTGTTCAGTGGTGTTGAGCAATGGGCAAATACTCAAGCAGGTCTTTCACTGAGAACGTCTCTGAATCAGGAGTGGTGGCCTAGGCCAAGGTGGCAAGGCCCAGGCAAGAGAAACAGTTTGGAAAATGACCATGGTTGGATACTGGAAAAGCCTCCAGCTAGCATAACAAAACTTGCCGTAGGGAAATAAATCACGAACCACAAAACACATTCAGCACATCTACAGCACTTAGTTTCCTAAGCCACAGTTCTGATAAAGTTTGTTTGCCAGTCACAGCTTTACTGCACAAACCTTTCCATATGAGGCTGTTTTCTATCATCAGGAGGGCCGGTCACTTCTGGAGCAACTCTTCGGTCCGCTTGTAAGTAGCAATAACACTCTTTTCTCTTCTCTGCTGATGCAGGTCTTAACCAGTAATCAGAAATGTCTGACTTTCACACACAAGGTGGAAGAACGTGACAGGCAGGCCAGCAGAGCCTTCCTGCTAATTCTCCTCTGCTCTTCCTAGGAGCAGCTGCTCGATGGCTCAAGTGTTCACTCTTCATCCTTCACTTTTGACTGACTCTGCTTCAGGCAGTCCTGGGTATTTCCTCTGAGATCCAAAGGGTTTTGTTGGCTGAGGGAACTGTCTGCCACAGCAAGGACTCCTCCTCCTCCAGGTCCATTTAGGTGCCAAACCCTTAAAACTACAAGTACTACAGAATTTCCTTCCCACAAGACCTCTGGGGACAGTCTCCATTTTAGGTCCCCGCAGGTTTGACTGAACCAACACTGGAAGTACAGAACCAAAACGATGGCTCCTATGCAAAAGCTTAAGCTACAATACAAAGTAAGTTAGACAAACTCCTCTATCATTATTATTATAGCAGATAAACAGTAAATAATCACATTCACTAGCTGGGCTCCCTCTGCACCAGTAACAACTGCAGAATGGAGCAGAACAACAGACTGTCTGACTGGTCATGAGCCTTAAATCACTCGGACCCAGCCCAGACTAATCTTTTAACACAGGCTAGATGTGCTCTTAAAGAGACAGGCACAGAGGCTTACTAAAGCACTCTCATGCGGATAAATACAACTACTGCAGACAGGACACCATCTTGACAGCGGGCATTTTAGAAGCCCAGGAAGACATTTTAGTAAACCCCAATTTGTAGAGAGGTTACACAAGTAACATGGGACAATAGAAGTCTAGGGATTAAGTCAGCAGTACAAACAAGGTCAAACTCATTACAGTAGACAGAGCAAAAATATAGAGTATAAGACAATACTTTCTGCAAAAATAAAGATCCCATCAAAGCAAAACAATATAGACTATAATACAGTAGTATATATCAAGATAAAGCTGTCTTCCCAGGGATGGGAGAAAGTACAAGGATGAACACAGATGTACAAAATGTGAGAAAGTATGAGTATATGATGCCTGCCTAGAATAGACCAGGGAGGCAAAGCAAGGTGCATATATGCAAGCAGTGTACAGTAGCTAAATACACGTGCTATCATGTACATGAGCAAACAGACAAGCTCAGGAAGTGTTTCCATAGTGCTCCTTTGAATATCCCATGGGATGATAGGCTATGAATGTATAATGTGAGAGAGTTCTTAAGGAGTATAACTTCATCACAGTTAATTCAAATGGAAGGTTCATCATGGTGGAGATTTCCTCAGGCATGTATACAAAGTGGGACCATTTTGGAAATTGATTTAAATTTTAACTGGAATCACGTTTAATGTTTTTGTAGGTTTTCTTAACTTTTTAGTTTAACACATTAATTGCAGTATTTAGTGAATGTCAACAATATATAAACCAAAGTTTGTCAGTAATATTTATGATTTACATGTTGTTGAAATGTTGTTGACATTTAACAATAACAGAAACTAGCCTGTATTCACTCCACTCTAGGCCAGTTACTATGTGCTCACAAAGGGTTAAGACTGACCCAGAGAGTTGTTCAGGTCCAACAAATTGTAGTAATCACAGAACAGTATATTTTTTGAGGCTGCTGAACATAATTTTTCTGATCTCACCTTTGATTTGTCCAAATGTGGGTTTAATACAATGTTAAGGTCACCCTCCATTACATAAGGTGAGGAAAAGTTGGTGATTTCCAAAAATATTTCATTGAAAAAATCAGGGGAATTTTCACTTGGGCTGTAGATGTTAATTATAGGGACACTGTCAACCCCCTTAAGTCTCAAAGTGTCTCTAGCTTCAAAAACACATTTTTTAATTGCTAAAATTCTGTAAAGATTGCTGATGTAGCTCGTAGTCTGATTCTGACTATTTTTTTCTTAGAAAAAGTGAAAAACAGACTGCCCACCATACTGGTGTTACCACACAAACTCAAGTTTGTTTACATTCCTTGACCAGCTCCATCTGCATCTTTCCTGGACTTGGAAACACCCACAGTGCAGTCTAGCCACTTGTGATGCAGTGGGAGTTTTGGAGGCTATGAAGGGGGATAAAACATTTTGTAGGTATATTAGGGAGTAAAGAAAGAACAAGGGAGGGATAGTGAGGCTTAATAAAGGGAAGGGGTGGGCAGAGGGTGACAGTGAAAAAGCAAGGATATTGAATGAACGCTTCTGCTCAGTATTCACAAAAGAAGAGGAGGTGGAGGAACCTAAACCAAAGAATAGAAGCACTCTGGATGGGGGGGGAGGTTGATACCAGTCCATTAACAGAAGAAAGGGTCCTGAAAGAACTCCTAAAACTGAAGGTGGACAAAGCAATGGGGCCTGATGGGATTCATCCCAGAATTCTAAAAGAACTAAGGGGAGAACAAGTGACACCCCTGACTACCCTTTTTAACAAATCATGAGACAATGGTGTGGTTCCTGAGAACTGGTGGAGGGCAGATGTGATTCCCCTTCACAAAAGTGGGAGAAAGGCAGAGGCAGGAAACTATAGACCTGTTAGTTTGACCTAAGGGGTAGGGAAAATTATGGAATCACTTCTGAAGGAAAGAACTGTTGAGTTCCTAGAGGCCAGTGGTGCACATGACCCAAGGCAGCATGGATTCACAGTGAGAAGGTCATATCAGTCAAATCTAATTGATTTCCCCTGCCCCATGATGAACATGGCCAGCAATGATCTTGTCTTCAGGGTATTGCCTGTCAGCTGCAGTTGTAATGAATTTTCCAAAAAAGGCAAGTGAATTTGAAGTGCTTTCTAAAGCTTCTGGTACACCAATTAGCTTAATATTTTGGTGTCTGGATCTATCTTCCAAGTCATTAATTCTGTCAGGTAGCTCCTTTATAGTTTTGGAATGCTGGTTAACTCTCTCATTAAATGGAAAAAGTTTGCCTTCTATGTTACTTATTTGACACAGTCACACACTAAAGATTAATATATAAGTTAGCCAGCCTTGGAGTGGGTCCCAAGGTGGCAGCCTGGGTAAAAAATTGGCTAGACAACAGGACGCAGTAAATAGTGTCCACTCTGAAGAAAGGGGGTTACTAGTGGGATACTGCAGGGTTCAGTACTGGGATCACCCTCTTTAATGTCTTTACAAGTGACATTGCACTGGAAGAAAAAGTATGTCTATTTGCAGACAACACAAAGATCTATAACAGGGTTGATACACAAGGTGGGGTGGAAAGGATGAGAAGGGACTTGGCAAGGCTGGAGGAATGGTCAAATGTATGGCAGCTCAGATTCAATGCAAAAAGTGTAAGGCAATTCACCTGGGGAACAAAATCCCAGGGGTAGAGTACACATTGGGGGTGAGATACTAACAACAACAAAAATGGAAAGGGACTGGGGGGTAGTCATATCAGATGACTTAAAGGTGGGCAGGCAATGTGAGAAGGCAGTAAGGAGGGCTGGGGGGAATATTGGGATGCATAGGGAGAGGCATCACCAATAGAAAACAGGAAGTTGTTATCCTTCTGCAAAGACAGTTGGTGAGACCCCATCTGGAGTACTGCGTGCAGTTCTGGAGACCCCATCTCCACAAGGACATAGACAGGATGGAGGCTGTCCAGAGGAGGGAAACTAAAATGGTGCAGGGACTGCACTAGAAGGCATACTAACAGAAGCTAAAGAAGCTTATTATGTATACCCTTGAGGAAAGGAGAGAAAGGGGGGGACATGATAGAAACTTTTAAGTGCCTCAAGGGAATCAACAAAGTCCAAGGGGGTAGCATTTTTCAGAAAAAGAGTTGTGCAAGAACAAGGGGGCACAATTTGAAGATAGAGAGGGAACGGCTCAGAGGTAATATAAGGACGTATTGTTTTCACAGAGAAGGTTGTGGATGCATGGAATGGCCTTCCTGAGGAGGTCGTGGAGTCAGAAACAGTGGGGAAATTCTAGAATACATGAGACAGACATAAGGCAACTCTAGTGGGGGGTAGGAGGAAGGCCGTTGGTTAACTAGGATCTGCAGCTTATCCATTAGGTAGGGAAATGGGCAGACTAGGTGGACCAAGTGGACCTTATCTGCCATTAAATTCCATGTTTCTGTGTTTCTGTTTGCTGCTCCATAGCATCAACATGGACAGAACATTGCTGACATTTTTCTGTAATATCTCTGAGGTTAGTAGCGATGTTAGTTAACGTAGCATTTACTGAAGCAGAGCCTTCATGAATGTCCTGACTAATTTCGGTCTTTAACTGCATAAACATTGCAAGTTAACTATGTTTTCTTCTCTACATTGCATTGAGCTATTCCCTGGCAGGGATGGAACATTATAGGCCCCAAACACAGTGTGAATGTGAGGAATTGGGTATATGCTGGAGCCAAATTACTGACTTTCATGTTCATGCTCATTGCTTTTATGAAGTCCAATATTTTCTTGGGGTAGCTTCTGCAGAGACTTTTTAACGTAAGAAGAATCACTTACAGTTTGCACTGAGGGTTAACCGCTTGAAGCTGAGTTTTCTTGGTCAGAAATCATATTGTCGTCCTCATCAATGGTGGCATAAAGTTGTTCATTGGTGACTGGGCCCAATCCCTCTCTGGTATCTTTCTGGTTAGGGTTGTTCAGTTCTGTTAATTGAGTCAGATCAGGTAAATTAGCTGCCATTGCATCTTTATGGAGAGTCTCAGGCACAGGTGATAATAAAAGTCAAAGCTGGAATATGCCAAAGTTAAGTTTTTGCTGTTGTAGCCTTGTTCGTGGAAGATCATCCACTGACTCATATGAAGTGCTCCCTGGCACACTTTTCTCTTTTTTTTTGCCATTTGGGATATTTGCCTCTTTTGAGATTGCAGTAGTCAAAGTCAGCCTTAAGTTGGTCTTTCAGTTCAATTGAGTGGCGGACCAACTTAGACATACTTGTACGGCAGTAACTGGTGAGTGTCTGAATTTATCTTCTGAAGATGAGGTGTACCGCAAATGCCAGCTCACCAAACACAGAAATATGAGGCTTAAATTGACCTGCATTATGAGGATAAATTCCACCAATAGAGACTTACACATGGAGAAAAATGTTCTGTGGCATGATTGTTATGCATGCATCATTGAGGTTTACTTGGGTGCTCCTCTCTGCGGCAGTTTTAGATTACCATCTTTTTTTTTTAGCTTTTAGGAAATGTTTAGAGTATGTTAAGTTATGCTGTAACTGATTGAAATCAGACTGAATTGTTGAGCAGACTTGTGTAAAGGAGGGTTTAGAAATATAAAGGATGGTGTTGTTCACAAATAAATGAACCTTGGAGTGTGCAATATTGTTGCTTATATTGTTTACATAAATCAAAAAAAGAAGTGGTCCTCAATAGAGCCCTACAGAACTCCTTACACTAATGAGAGAAGCAAAGAGAAAGTTCCATTAATTTTTATTTGTTGTTTTCTGTCCTCCAGATGACTATTAAACCATCTTATAGCAGAAACAGAAAAATCCAACTCCTTGAGGATATCTAAGAGTAGAAGATGATTCACTGTATTGAAGGCCTTACTGAGGTCTAAAAAGACTGCACCAGTGACAAGTCTATTGTCCATTGCTTCTAACCAGTCACTAGTGACTTTCAATAGTGCCAGTGTAGTACTATGAAGAGGTCTAAAGCCAGACTGAAAGGCGCTCACCAACTGATATTTATCAAGAAATTCCCTGACTTGCATACTAACCAGTTTTTTTGAGCGGCTTAACCAGGATTGGAAGGATAGATATGAAACTGAAATTGTTCAAATTGCAGGGGTCACCTTACATAAAAAGAGGCAGCAGATGGACTACCTTCCAAACATGAGGTACTGCACCTTCTGCCAAGGACAGATTGAATAGATGTTTAATCAAGCCATAAGATAATGACAGCTGTTTTTCAGAAAGAGTAGATCAAGGTTATCAGTGCCAACACTTTTATTAATGTCTAATTTGAGTAGTAGGATTTATTCCTGTTTATACCTGCACCTGTTTATAAGTAATGGGTGTGAAGGAGAAGGAGACAGCGGTACTGTTATGGAGAGGGGGGTGCTGTTTTGAGAATAGAGGGTCACAAGGAAGCTAAAGAAGAGGTGTCAAAAGCAAGACCAGCCATAGGAAATTATGTTATTTCGCAGTGAAGGTGCAGCTTTGCCACCTTCAACCTGTTTAAAGGTTCACTAAATTTTCACTGGATTGCTATTTGCAAACTCAAGAATATTTAAATTCTGCCATTGGATCTATATTTAGTTTCTTGTAAAAGTTATCATCCAGTTGTCTGTAAATTTCTTTTACATGATCTTTTTGATTTTAAAGCAATACACAGCCCCCCTTATCCACCTCTTTTATTATCAGGTTGGCATCATTTTTCATTGTTGCTAAAGCTGCCCATTCTGAGGAGGTAAGATTGCTGAAACTGGTCTGAGGCATGTGATTGAATAAATTCTCTTAGTCCTGTTTGACTAGTTCCTTAAACACATGAATTGCTGGAGAGTAAGAGGGGCAGAAATCAGACCCAGGTCAAAAGTTCCTGTTGCAAATTGACTGCTGATTGTTTTCACTCAATGGGGATTTATTGTTAAAAAATGTGGTTAAGCTTAAATTTCTGCATGCTATTTTTAAGTCCATTAAATTTCCAAATTTGCTGATAGAACTTGTGGGTACAAACCCCAGTCCCTTGCTCAAAACATCTGTTTCACTGGATATTAATACATGGTCAGATAGATTGATTACCTTTAAGGATAATGGTGTCTCCTAACTCGATAGTTGATGTGCCTACTGTTTTTGAAATTGCCACAGTACTTGCCCCTGTGTCTGTTTGGGCCTTCATCTCATAACCCCACTTGTCTTGACTCTCTGTCTCTGCCTTTTTTCTCTCCTGTTCGAAATCTTGGACTGTGCTTGGGTTGAAGTGGAAGATCGGGGTTCAGCCTGTCCTGCAGAAGAGGAAGATACACTCTTTCTGAGGTATTTTCATTTGATGGCTCTTGTTCATGCTTTGATTTACTTGCTTCAATACTATAACTAAAAGAAACATGATGCTCTCTTCATAAAATACCCCTTGGATGGTGTTTATTTTTTTCATGTATAAACTCTACTGTTTTCATGATCTCCTGTGTCCTTGTGGAACTTTGTCAGCTTAGCTGCCTTTAATTAATTTTTTCAGTTTTGTGATAGTGTCTTTCAATTTTGCATTCAGTGTATCACACTCTGTGTGCACTTTAAATTTAAAAACCTTCATTTCTGTGACTTTCAGATCCTCTCTTAATTTGTGTTCTTTTTCTTTTCTAAATCAGATTATTAGTTTCATAAGTTTTCTGCTGGCTTCTGATAAAATCTCCTCCCACAATTTCATGAACTCTACATTCTCTCAGCCATAAGTAGGATTTTTGATAAATCTTAACCCTCTTGGTATGCTGCTCACCTGGTTATATGCCTCTAGATTAGTCATATTCCAATATAGACATCATAACTGTGTAGAAATATTCTTCAAATTCTGAAATGCATCAAATAGGGAATGCACTTCTGGTAACATGTCTGTAATTTGCTATTCCTATAGAAATTAATTTACAGCTGAATTTTACTTGACCCCCAGTATCCATGTAATCTGAGGTGGTGAGTGCTTGGAATAGAAACATAGAAACATAGAAGTTGACGGCAGATAAGGACCGCAAGGCCCATCCAGTCTGCCCATTTCTTTTTCTACCTTATAAATGTGTCATCGGCCTTTGCTCTGTCAGTGGCTTATCTATTGATAGTCATTTGTATTGCTCCCTTATGCCTATCCCATGCCTGTTTGAAGCCCTGCACTATATTCATAGCCACCACTTCTTGTGGTAAGCCATTCCATGCATCCACCACCCTTTCTGTGAAAAAGAATTTCCTCACATTCCCCCTTAATCAGCCCCCTCTAATCTCATGCTGTGTCCTCTTGTCCTGCTATTTTTCTTATATTTAAACATGTTAGACTCTTTCACCTTGTTAATGTCCTTAAGGTGTTTGAATGAGTCGATCATATCACCTTTCTCCCTCCTTTGCTCAAGGGTATACATATTGAGCTCTGTTAATCTGTCCTCATATGTCTTCTGATGCAGTCCTTGCACCATTTTGGTTGCCCTTCTCTGGACTGCCTCAATTTGGTTAATGTCCTTGTGAAGGTGTGGCCTCCAATACTGCATGCAGTACTCCAGATGGGGCCTAACCAGTGTCTTGTAAAGAGGGATTATTACCTCCCTCTTATGACTTGTGATACCCCTACTAATACACCCTAACACCCCCTAGCCTTACCTACTGCTTTAGAGGTCTGCTTGGATGATTTCAGGTCATCAGTGATGATGATGCCCAAGTCTCTTTCTTCCTTTGTGACTGCTAGCAACTCCCCTCCCAGCCTATAGGTGGCTTCAGGGTTTCTCTTCCCTATGTGCATGATTTTGCACTTCTGCACATTAAATCCCAGTTGCCCTCTTCTGACCATTTTGCTAGTTTATCCAGATCTCTTCTCATTCTGCCCACCCCATCTGGATCATCTACTGTGTTGCAGATCTTGGTGTCATCTGCAAACAGACAAGCCTTACCTCTAGTCCATCTGCAAGGTCACTAATGAAGATGTTGAAGAGGACTGGTCCCAGAACTGATCCCTGAGTACCCCACTTGTGACTTGCATCTCTTCTGACTGTATACCATTTTACCACCACTCTCTGTTTCTGCCCGTCAACCAGTTTGCCACCGGTTGACCAACTTCTGACCACCGAGCCTACCCAGCTTATTTATTAATCTTCTATGTGGAACAGTGTCAAAAGCTTTGCTGAAGTCAAGGTAGGCGACATCAACTGCTCCTTTGGTCCACCACTCTGGTTACCCAGTCAAAGAAATCTATGAGATTAGTTTGACAGGACCTTCCTTTTGTAAACCCATGCTGTCTTGGATCCTGTGCCCCTATGGATTCCAGGTGTTGCACTATCCTTTCCTTAAGGAGTGCCTCCATAATCTTGCCCACTACTGAGGTAAGACTGACTGGTCTGTAGTTCCTCGCCTCCTCAGTTGAATATTTAACTTTGTCTTTTTGCCAGAGCACCACCTTACCATGGCAAGACTTCTTGTTGTTACCATCTGGAATCTCTGGCAATGTGATTGGCAGAAACATTCAAGGTTTGGCAGTGCATGAGAGGGAGTGGTGTTTGTATGTGTCAGGAGTGTGTTCGACAGGCTGTTATTAGTTTTCATTTCACTTTTATTTGCTACACTCACAATAGATTTAGTGAGTGAAGAAGTCATGTGCCATGGTGATCAGACCATATTTGACAGAGTAATGGAGATTAACTTTTGGGTGCCTGAATGCTGATAACCAGACTGCAGCTTTGCTGAGACCATTTCTATGGCTGCATAGTGGAGTTATGTATGACATATTGAAGTTGCATCGAACAGGGGCATTTCTAGCATATGACTACAAATACAGAACAGCTGAGTAGAGCTACATCCTTCCACTGGAGTGGAAAGGAATCTCTCTGCATCCTCTCCATTCAAGCATTTGCTTCCTCCTTGTCCCCCCACACACTATTTTCAACAGTGCTGAGGCTCATGCTAGCACTATTATACTTGAGTTCAGCTAAATACACTTTGTAGTACTACAAAGAAAGCTGAACTTGGAGAAGTGCTTATTTCTTGGAAATGAGGGCTAAAAATCAGTTAAATCATGGTCTGAAAGTCAAGCTGTAATCCTGGGCATGCATATATGCATGCCCAGTATCACGGTTCGACTGTCAGACCATAATTTTAACAAATTTTTAACACCATTTCCAAGAAATAAGAACTTTCCTGAGTTCAGGTTTATTTGTAGTACAGTACTAGAAAGTGTAATTAGCTGAACCTGGATACAATAACCTGCACTATCTATCTATCTGTCTGTCTATCTGTTCTATCTATCTATCTATCTATCTATCTATCTATCTATCTATCTATCTATCTATCTATCTATCTATCTATCAGATTGGGGTGTCCCCCCATCACTTACTCATTCTCTCCCTCTCCTTATAATTGCTCACCTGCCCTTCATAATTTTTTATATATTTTTAATTTTTTATATATAGGTGGATGTGGGTGCTCATCACTGGTACAGCTTCTATTGACCCCTTCCCCTCTAGGCCACCTGACACAGTCCCCTTAGGTAGGTGGCAGCAGTGGGATGACCACCCAAGGGGCCACTAAACATGAGCCCAATATGGGGGTGCCTCATCCCCAGTATCAGAAAAGCCCTGAAATAAAGAAAGTAATCGCTCCTTTTTTTTCCAAACCTATAAAACAGAAAATGGTCCCTCACTGATAGCCTACCCCACACACCTACATGCCAACCCACCCCACCCTGGCCTCCCATGCAGCACTCACAATCCCACCCCCCACATACCAACACTCACCTGAGCATGTCCCAGGATAAAGATCCACTCTCTGATCGAAGACATGTCTTGGTGATGGAACCTGTGGCTGCAAAATAAAAAAGTAAGGTAAGTATGATTCAGTATATTTCAAAAAGATTTTAAACCTTGGTGCATAACTTTGCCATTTTTGCATATTTTAGCCCAACATTTTTAACATGGCTGTGTTGGGACCCAACCTCATGACCAGTGGTGGTGAAATCATGCAAATCTAGACCAAAAGAGGATTTTGCAGTTGTGTTACGAAATCACCTTATGGGTGGGATTTGAAAATTTTCACTACCCTTGTTCGTGAGGTGGGGTCATAAGAAGTCTATGTTTAAAATGTAAGGTCAAACTCATGTAAAAATATGGTCCTCATCTACATAAAATATTTTTCTATTCTCACTTGTAACTTTTGCAATTCTAAATATTTTGACCCAGAATTTTCAACATAGCCATTTTTTCACACCACCAAATAAACATGATAGCTGTTTGTTTTCAATCCTGGCCAAAAGGTGTTTTCAGACCTATGGTGCGGAATACAGTTTTGGTGGCTTGGAACAATGTTTTCTTGGAGATTTGAAAACGTTCACCTACAAGGATCATAAGGTGGGGTAATAAGAAGGATATGCTGAAAATGTGGTGTACAAATACAATAAAATGCCCAAGTTATGATTGAACATTACAGTATTTCAATGTTCATGCACAACTTTACTAATTTTTAATATTTTGACTCCAGACTTTTAACACAGCCATTTTTCCACACCACCTCATAAACATGATCTGTGTCATTTTTAAAATCCTGGTCGAGAGATGTGTTATCACACTTCTAGTTCAAAGCGACATTTTGGCTCAAATACTATAAATGGTACGTGTCATGTTTATAAGGCAAATCATAAAATAGGTACTTTGAAAATTTGGAGTCAAAATTAAAATGAAAATATAATTGTTAACAAACTTTGTGTGTAGCACCATCTTCACTAATCTTGTATCCTTTAAAATAGAAGGGGGGCATTGGGCGAAAGGGGGTAAATGGTGCCAAGGAGGTGAGGTGCAGGTGAGGGAGCCAGAGGTCTATGGTGACAGTAGCATCATTTTGCAGCCTAATTAGCTCAGACTAGAATTTGTTTTAATATGGATTATGTGCTGTTCCAACAGTGATATTATGGGGAGGTTTTGCTTCATGAAGTACATGGCCTAAAGTTGGTTATGTTAGGGAGTTTGGTTGTTGTAAAAAGATGATGGCTAATATTGGGGGATATGGAGGTGAGTGAGTGGCCAGAAGGCATAGGGAGTGGGAATCAATACTTTGGGAAGGGAGTGATCTTTGTACATGTATGAGGGCAGAATTGGTGGTTTCAGCCAGTCTTGACTACCAACAAGGGGGTCAGATGGTGTGGTGCATGACTTTTACAGCAAAACACTGATTGTCCATATACAAGTAATTGAAGATTAGCAAAGTCTGTCTGCTATTCTTTGCATCGTCTTCATATACATTTTCATGTAGTCTTTGCCATGAAGTGGACATGGTAGGATGTTTTAGAAACATAGAAAGTGACGGCAGATAAGGATGACTTGGCACATCTAGTCTGCCCATTTTCCCTACCTCCTGTAATACCACAGACCCTACTTGATCACCAGCTTAGACCTCCCTTCCCTAAACACTAACGTTACCTTATGCTTATATCATGCATTCTTTAACTTCAATACAGTTTTTGCCCCCACCACCTCCATTGGGAGGCTGTTCAAGGCATTCGCTACTCTTTCTGTGAAGTATTTCCTCACATTTCCCCACTGTCTATGCCCCCCCACCCCTGGCTCCATAGCATGTCCCCTTGTTCTTCAGCATCTTTTTTTCTGGAAAATGCTTCTCTCCTACACCTTTTTTATACTGATGAGGTATTTAAAAGTCTTTATCATATCTTCTCTTTCCCTACTTTCTTCCAGGTTGTACAGATTGAGGTCTTTTAGTATCTCCTCATAGGTTCACTGATGAAGACCCTGCACCATTTTAGTTGTCCTCCACTCTTCTGCCTCTAATCTGTCCACGTACTTCTGGAGATGTTGTCTCCAGAACTGGATACAGTACTCTAGATGCAGTCATACCAAAGATTATACAGCAGTATCATCACCTCCCTCTTTCTGCTGCTGATACCCCTCTCTATGCACCCCAGTAACCCACTGGCTCTCCCCACTGCCTTGTCAAACTGTTTGGCCACCTTTAGGTCATTAGATATGATTACTCACAGATCTCTTTACTGTTTGGTGATCATCAGTACCAATCTTCCCATCTTGTAGTCTGCCTTTGGATTTCTGTGCCCTGAGTGCATGATTTTGCACTTCTTCATGTTGAAACTTACAGTAGTTGCTACACTCTTGACCACTTTTCAAGCTTTCTTAGATCCTCCACCCCTCCCGCCCCGGAGTGTCTAGCCTATTACAGATTATAGTGACCTCTGCAGAAGGCATACCTTCCCTTCTAGACCATCTGCAATGTTGCAAATAAAGACATTAAAGAGGACTGGTCCCAGTACTGATCCTTGTGGCACCCCACTGGTCACCCTTCCTTCCTTCCCTGGAGTGAACTCCTTTTACCACCAGCCTCTTTCACCTATCCGCCAACTAATTCCTTACCCTGTTTACCAGTTTTGGACCCACTCCAAGGTTGCCCAGCGTGTTCATGATTCTCCAGTGTGGAGCAGTATAGAAGGCTTTACTGAAACTGAGGTAGGCCACATCCACCACTCCACTTTCACCTACTTCCCTGGTCACTCAGTCAAAGAAGTCTATCAGATTTTTTTTTTATATACACTTTATGCCCCTCCTACAGGGCAGCCACAGGCAATCACATTATCCTGCTACCACTTGTGACCATTCACTGGTCCACTGGTGCCGTTGAGCCCCTCGTCCCCCATGTATTTCTCACTGTGTCAGGTCCAGGAAGGGAAGGGCCATCCTCCTCCCACCAAGAACTTATTATCCAGATCTAGGCTTCCAGTGATACAGTGACAGAGCAGAACACTGGTTGGCTTGCTGGGCTTCACAGATGCTGAAGACATCCCTTTTTCTGCTTTTTGTACCCCCCTCCTTTGCAGCCATGACTGTGCATGTATAGATGTGTGCACACCCCATGTGGCCATTTTATTTGCATCCCTAACTCCTGCTGCTGTCATCCAAACTCCACCATAAGGCAGCCAAGGAGTAGAACAGCCTTCACTCCCTCCTCTGGAGAGGAGAACCATCATTGAGTGCTCAATCCTCTCCCTCCCCTGCTGGCCCATGGCAACACAAGCTCATTCCCAAGCCTGGGTCACCAGCATGGTTTGAGGTGTGGCATCCAGTGCTTCAACCCTCAGAACCACTGGGCCAGCAAAAAACATAAGATTTGTTTGACATGACCTCCCCTTCAGTGAATACATGTTGCTTTGGATCCTTTAATCCACAGCTTACAAGATATTCAACAATCCTTTCTTTCAGCAGTGATTCCATTATTTTCCCCACCACCGAAGTCAAGCTGACTGGCCTGTAATTGCCAGCATCCTCCCTGCTACCACTCTTCTGAAATGGGACTGCATCTGCTCTCCTTAAGTTCTCTGGGATCGCTCCTGTCTCCAGTGAGTGGTTGAACAGAACTGTCAGAGATGAAGCTGGCACCTCTCTGAGCTTCTTAAATATCCTTGGATGTATCCCATCTGACCATATTTCCTTGTCCACATTCAGATTTGTGAGTTCCTTCAGGACTGTCTCCTCTGTAAATGGGCTACTGTCCACCTCTCTTCCTTCAATGATCCAGTCACTTATCTGTGGTCCCTCAGCTTCCCCTTCCTCCATGAACACAGAACAAAAATAATTGTTCTGAATGTCTGCTTTTTCTTGGTCACCCTCCACACACATCCCACTTTACCTCCATAGCCTTACACTTCCTCCCCTGGTCTCTCTCCTTTCACTTGCATACGGTACCTGAAAAATGTCTTGTCCTCTTTCTTTACTGCCTGCGTTATTTTCTTCTCTGTTTGCACCTTTGCACTCCTGACTGATTTCCCTGCCTCCCTCTGTTTCTTGCTGTACACATCCCTATTCTCCTACCTCAGTTTCTCCTTATATTTCCAGAATGCTAACTTTTTTGCCCTTACCTTCCTAGCCACCTTCTTTGAGAACCACAGTAGTCTCTTTTTCCTCTTTGTTTTGCTTTCTTGCCTGACCTAGGTAAGCAATAATATCCAACAGAGTGGGCGGTATTGTGCTATACCGGACTGCCCAGGGCATAATGAGGCCCAACACTGCAGGCAGAGGGCCTTATAGCCCCTGGAACATCGGGTATAGCACAATACCACCCACTCTGGAGGGTATTATTGCACTTAGAAAATAGGCACTCTAAAAGAAAAGAAGTTTAACAAAAAATGTTAATAAAAATGCATTTAAAATAAGATTTGTAACAAAATAGTTCCTCTGCCTACTTTACAATGAGGACTTTAGTCCTTGTAGAGACTCTGCAGTTGCCACCTCCACAGTAGGCTGTTACTTCACTGCCTCCCCCTCCACACACACACCATCTCCACTTTTCCTTTGTTTTATTATTGATGCTTTTTCGCCATTTTAGTTGCAGTCAGGAGGAGAAAGCGCAGTCCAAGCTGCCTGCCTACATGCCTATTAATAGACCGACTGAGTGCTTGGCCGTCTACCGATCCTACAATTGCATCTTTTTTTAATTTGGTAGGCTTTAATAGCACTACAGAGAAAGGTATCTGCTTGATTTTCTTTTAAATTAAGTGATTCCTAGGTAACTGAACACACAGGGAAGCCAATCTGGTGGCAACAGGCACAATTGCTGGGATATGTATTGTGTTAGGAGCAGAATTTCAAATGTAAGCACGTCTCCAGTGCCAGTTTACAAACCCCACGGTCACTTCAGATGGAGTGCAATCACGTTACTGCTCTGTCATGTAGGAAAGTAATATCTTTAAAAGAAAACTAAGTCCTATGTTGTTTTTGCTGCTTTTAGGAAAATCAGTGTGAAAGACTGTGGGAACAGTGAGAGGTACGTTGCAGAGTGAGGGAGTGTTGTTTTAACAGTGGCATTTTTATGTTTGCTTGCACGCATGTGCAAGAAACATAGTGTCTTCATCGGAGATTTCAGAGGTGTGTCACCTCCTCCTCCAATTCAGGCACTGTGCTGGAAGGCGCGGCCCCTGTAAGCCAATGCATTTTGGAGCTGTCTATGACACGCTCCAAAATGCAGTGGCATACAGTTGAAAGGGGGAGCTACGCTTGAGTGAGCAGCGATAAGAAGCTGCTCACACGCAGCTCCCCGACCGCAGGCGCAGCGCGCCCTGCACGCAGCGTATAGCTGCTTCGCTCAGCTGCATCGCCCTCGGCCCCCAGTAGTTGATGCCACGCCTGGAGCCCACCCAGCATGGCAATCTGTCTTGTTGCAACGGGTGCCTAATCCCCGCCGGCCGAACGCCTCCCCTCCCCCAAAGTCCTTGTGCCACGCTGGGAGCACACCACAGCTTGGCAAACGGTCCCGCTTTGTTTTTTAATTTTTTGCTGACAGGGTGCCCAATCCCCTGTCAGCTGAACGCCCCCTAGTCCTGATGCCATGCTGGGAGCCCACCCCAGTGGGCAAGCTGTCCCACGATGTCTTTTTTTGTTTTTCCCTGTAAACAAAACGTCTCCTGGCGCGCCTCCAAGCCCCCTCCCACAACCCGCACCCACCCACTGCGCACCCAGCCTCCCCACACCCCCACCCCATACTTACCTCCGGAGCTCAGCGCGACGATCATCGCTGGACCGGGAACATGTCTGCACTCTTCAAAGCCGACCCCGGACTGAGGAAATGCGGTAAGCTGTATAATGGGCGAGATAGGGGTCTAACTTATTGCATATCTCAGGCATTTTTGGGAATTTTGCACCAAATTTTCAACATGGGCTTTTTGGACCTTCCTCATGAATGATGTCACTGTCATGGAGTTATTTGGCCTCGAGCAGTGATTTCGCGCAGTGACTGCGCAGTGACTGTGAAATCACCCTTCAGGACTGAATACCACCATGACAGTGACATCATTCATGAGAAGGGGGCCCAAAACCTCCATGTTGAAAATTTGGTGCCAAAATTCCAAAAAATGACTGTTTAACAAGCCTGTGTTGCTCAGTTCCTACGCAGGCTCGTAAGTTTGTGAAATTTCAATATTTTCGCTCCAGATTTTCAACATTGCCATTTCACCACACTGTCTTATGAGTAGTACAGCTTTCATTTTTCACATCTCACCCAAAATGTGTTTCCACCCTTGTAGCGCAGAATGGCGCAGTCGGTGTGCGAAATCAATGTACGGGACAAATTAAGAAAATCACAGTGACACTGTTCATGAGCAGAGGTCTTGAAATGGCTATGTTGAAAATTTGGTGAAAAAATTCCTAAAAATGACTGGTTTACGAGCGTGTGTTGCGCAGTTCCTACGCACGCTCATAGGTTTGTGAATTTTCAATTTTTCCGCTCCAGATTTTCAACATTGCCATTTTTCCACATCTTCTTATGAGTAGTACAGCTGTCATTTTTCACATCTCACCCAAAATGTGTTTCCGCCCATGTAGCACACAATGGCGCAGTCGTTGTGCGAACTCAGTGTATGGGACACATTAAGAAAATCACAGTGTCACTGTTCATGAGCAGAGATCATAAAATGGCAATGTTGCAAATTTGGTGACAGAATTCCTAAAAATGACTGTTTTACGAGTGTGTGTTGCACAGTTCCCACGCACGATCATAGGTTTGCGAATTTTCAATATTTCCACTCCAGATTTCCAACATTGCCATTTTTCCACACCTCCTTATGAGCAGTACAGCTGTCATTTTTCACATCCTGCCCAAAACGTGTTTCCGCCCATGTAGCGCACAATGGCGCAGTTGGTGTGCAAACTCAATGTATGGGACACATTAACAAAACCACAGTGACACTGGTCACGAGCAGAGGTCTTAAAATGGCTATGTTGAAAACTTGGTGAAAAAATGCCTAAAAATTACTTTAACGAGTGTGCGTTGCACAGTTTCTATGCATGCTCGTAAGTTTGCAGATTTAATATTTTCACTCTAGATTTTCAACATGTCCATTTTATTAAACTTCCTTATGAACAGTCCAGCTGCAATTTTTCATATGTCTCCCAATGTGTTATCGCGACATGCAGCGCAAATGGTGCTTGTGTGCGTAAAGCAATGTTTAGGACAGATTAAGAAACTCACAGTTACACTGTTCATGAGCAGAGGTCTTAAAATGGCTATGTTGAAAATTTGGTGACAAAAGTCCATAAAATGACTGTGTTACGAGTGAGCATTGTGCAGTTTCCACGCATCCTCGTTACTTCATGACTTTGTAATATTTTCAGTCCATATTTTCACTAGTGGCATTTTTCAACACTTCCTTATGAACAGTACAGCTGGCATTTTTCACAACATAGCCGAAGTGTGTTTTCACACTTTCAGTGCAGAGATGCATGGTCGCTGTGGGAAATCATTGTTCGCACAGATAAAGAAAATCACAGTGACACTGTTCATGATCAGAGGCACCAAAATGCCTGAGTTGACAATCTGCTATAAAATATCCCCAACCTACTTATATAACGGGTGTGTCAACAGTTTCTATGTACACTGTGACTTCACCTTTTTTAAAATATTTTTACTACACATTTGCAACATAGCCATTTTATACCTCCCCATGAAAGAGTACAGCTGTGATTTTTACAGCCTGTTCGGAATATTTTTGCACCTGTGGTGCTAAATGCCGTAGTCACTGTGCATAAGCAGCTTTCGGCTACCAAACTGATATTCCCCCTGTTCATGAGGTGGGGTCACAAACCAAACATGTTGAAAATTCGGAGTTAAAATACCAACGAATGCCTGAGGTATTAGGCTTTTCAACTAAATCGCCCAACCCTATAGAGAATGACAGGAATCAGGGGTGTGACTTGGGATTCTTGCCTGTGATGCTCGTAGACCATTCCACACCCCTGCAGTCACTGAGAGGCATCGAGGTATGCCTTGGGCTCTTTGGCCCCAAACTCACCCCATTCTTCCTATATCGCACCCATCTCACCGTATTTCCTAATGAAATGGGTGCATAAGGGCCAAAGACCCAAGGAACACGCCACACTTTGTCAGTCTCTGCAGAGTGGGGTGTGGTGAAATGGCGGGCTGCTATGCCTGACGACCCAAATGCACACCCCAATGCCTGTCACTATCTGCAGGGTGGTGGTGGGGTTGGCTTCAGTTCAATACTTCACTGCCATTCCTATTACGCAGCTCTGTAACTTCTACACTACCACTGCCAATGCCAGTAAGCAAACATTCGGCATTGACAAATGCTTGTTTAAATGAACTACAGCATTTGTTCTTTAGATGCAGCCCTCACTCATCCTGCTCCATTTAGTTAATTTTCATTACCTGCATACTGAAAGAGTCATGATGGAGAAGGAATGTGATCGCATCAGTGGTAAGAAGGAAGCAGAGATTGCAGACACAGTGATGATCTGCTTGTACAGGGTGTATGAGAGACAGCTGTTTTCTGGCAGGGGCGGGCATCTGGTTTGAATTTACATTTTGGCACTGCTGACTAAAGACAGCTGAGCAGTGGAGCCGAGTTGTAGAACATGGTATTGGGGGTAATTCAAATGGAAGTTTTTTTTTTTAAATATGCTGACAATGAGGAAGACAGGCACTGATTACGGTCTAGGATGTAGTTTTAATCCACAGCATTGTGTGTCAGTGTCTCTCGCTAAGCGAGAGAAAAAAATGGCAGATGTTTAAAAACAAAATACGAGGGTTTACTCAATTACAGATCAGGCTGGGCAGTATGATTCTAATAAAGGTGTTGGCTGGGCTGGTACTTTTAATAGCTGGGCATCTGTTGTCTGTTAGATGCCCAACTAGAGAAGTGCCTCAGCCAATCAGAAGGCGGAATTACTTTTACCCATTTTCTAAATGTTTATTTTCTTCCCTATGTCCCCTTTTAGTGTTGTCTACTGTTCCTTCACTTCTCCTATATCCTCCCCCACCAGGGCATCCCCAAGGAATTTCCACCATCTTTGCAAAGTTGGCCATTCTGAAGTCTTGGATGCTTGCCTTTGTGTGGTTTGATTCAGGCTCACTACTTATATCGTACCATACCACATGGTGAATACTAGTCATCAGGTGGCCACCAACCTTGACATCTGCAACACTGTTCTTGTTGGTGAGTACAAGGTCCAACATTGCTCCCTCATGATTGAGATCTCTTACTAGTTGCCTGATCAATACCCACTGCAGGGAGTCCAGGATGTCCCTGCTCCTAACTGAAGTTACAGCTGAGATGCTCCGATCCACATCCAGCAGATTGAAGTCCCCCACAAGCAGCAGGTCCTCTTTAATCACCATATTTTGGATGGCTTCTCCTAGTACCTTATCCATCTCCCCCCCTTGTGCTGGAGGTCTGTAGATCATGTTAGTTTAAATAGTGGTTCCATTTCATGTCTCTAGAGTGACTCACAGTGTCTCCATCCCTCCCTATATTCCCTGTGCCTCTGTTCCTTTTATGCTAGCCCTTATGTAAAGAGGCACTCCTACCCCTTTCTTACCCTCCATGACTCAGCAATGATGATAATGTCCAAGTCAGCCTCTGCTACAATGGCCACAAGGTCCAGGATTTTTTTTCATAATCTACGAGCGTTTTTGCAAATGGCCTTTTAAATTTGTCTACCACATTTCTAGTCAGGCCCCCTTTTTCCCTTTTGACTACTGTACTTATCCCCTCTGCCGTCATTCCCATCCCTCTTCATCTCTACCATACTACATTTCCTGTTATTAAGCTCCATTTGGGATGTCCCTCCCTTTGGCTTCTCCTACAGATTACCTCAGCTTGTGAGGGTGGACAGTTTATGTATCCCTGGTTCCTTCTGCCACCCCCGCTAGTTAAAATGCTTGCCAATGTAGCATTTAAATCATTCACTGAGGATTGTGGTTCACCTCCTGGATAGACACAGGTCATGCCCCTGTATGGGACTTTATCCCTACAGGTAGGACTCCTTTCCCCAATGTAGGCAAAACCATCCTCGCTGCACCACTCCTTCAACCATTCATTGCAGCTCCTGGTTTGCAGTACCCTATCACCCCCCCCCCCATCATAGACAGGTAACACCTCAGAAAAGGCCACTGAGTGTGCTGCCTGCCTAAGACCACTCCCCAACTCTCTGAACTTCTCTTGCAATCTCCTAGCCTCATCCCTAGCTAGGTCATTAATCCACAGGTGGACAATGACATCAAGCTCTGCCTCCCATCCTGCTGCCCTAGCGGTCCTCAGAATCCTCTTCCCATCCCTCCGAGCTGTGGCATCGGAGGACACCTATACTCTCCTTCCCTCTCCCTCACTCCCTCCCCATCCTCAAATCTATCATCCCAACAATGGAGTCTCCCACCATGGGTCTTCCAATGGTGTAACTTCAGCAGTGTACTCTCCCAATAGTGGAACTTCAGCAGTGAAGCAATATATATGGAGTGCCCTCTTCTCTCTGTGGCCCTTCAGTCTTAATTTCTGTGGTTGGGATCCTGAGCTTCTAAAGCAGTGTTTGTTCATTGCTTCAACATGAATTATTCATTTCTGTGACAGAATGCAGGTCTGACATTGGCTAAAATATGATGTGATAATAGTGGTGACTCCACATGCTGACCATGGAGGGATATCAGGATAAATAATGAAGGGAATGAAGCCTGGAAAAACTACGTTAATGAAAAAATCACCAAAACAGTGAATTATGCTGCACTATATATATTCCTGAGAATGATGTATGTTCTAAAGAATATTCTGTGTCCATTGAATTGTGGAATTTCATGGGCTTGAGAATACTGTACTCCAGAAAGTATGTGGACGCAGTATAATGGGAAATGTTCCCTTCAGAAAGGATGACTAAATGTCACCAGCTGCAGTAGAGAATGAGAGCAAGATGAGTCAGACTGATGTTTGAGTATTGAAGAAAATCAATCTTATTAGGATGAAAAATCACAGTAAAGCAGAAATTTTTAGTGTGCTCAGTCTGAGTGTTGACATTTTGTAGAAGAGATGTGAAAGGGTATGCTTTGAAGAAACTTCTTTTTAAGAGACATTTTGATAAATTTCATTCTAATTGTTGTGACAGCACATGTGATTGGAATCCACTGTGTAAGTGTATTATTTCCTAAATTCACTAGTGTTTGACTCCCTGGACCAGATTTTCTAATGTGTAGACTTGTCAGAAGCCATGGGTACACCGAAGATATGGCATACAGCAGTCTAAAAGGATTTGCTGTCCCTTGTGGCAAAGCGATGCTTGCTAGACCATCTCTAGGTTATCTAGTTTGTGTCTAAACCTTGGACTCTTGATGCACAGCTTGCAGAGTTTGGCACAAATTGTCAAACATTTAGTTGATTGTCACAACAGCACTCAATATTATTAAACAGTGTGCAGCTGTGGCAATCATCAGTGCTGCAGCCATGGTGGCACAAGGATTTGATGCAGGACCTGCCCTGTGTAAGACTTTAAAATTCCGGCCTCTAGTCTCAGTTTTGTTTGGTTAAGTATTTTAAACATTAGGGGCCAGATTCATAAATCTATGCCCCAGCACAAACTGGGCTTTGCACCATAGTGGCATTCACAAAGCCCAGTTTGCACCCACAAACTGGGTTTACACCAGAGTAAAGTCTTGAGTGCACTGCACTCACTCATTGAGAGCTCAGTCGGTAGCCAGCTATGGTGGTGAGTGGTGAGCTATGTTGGTTGCTGGCTGGGGTTGGTAGGGAAGTGCAGTTGTGGGCACACCATTACAGGGTGGGGAAGTGGAGATTCCACTGGACCTGCATAATGATTCTGAATGGAGTTGGACTACTGCCAAACAGGCTGCCTTTACCCATCATTAGGAAACCATCACTCACTCAGAAATCCAACTTACTTTTATTCTGACCACTGTTCATAACTCTTATGTGATGCTATGACTGTAGATCTGAGTGCTTTTTTGCCATGAGAGTGCACAGAAATGACCAACCTGCAGCACACTGCAGTGCTTCAGGGCACTGGCATTACTGCATCGAGTCACCATGGTGCCAAAATCTGACTTCGTCACCCCTCTCAAAGGTTACCCCCCCCGGAGTTAGAGTCTATAGTTGATAGAGGGGTGGGGGCACAGCTCCTCACAAGAGGGGGTGAGGGGTTGCTGCCCTTCTCAAAAAGAGTAGTTGGTGGCATTGCTGTTTGGTGCCATAGTGACTTGGCACCCTAATGCTGGAGTGTTGCAAGGGTGGAACCTCTTCAGCATATTTATCCAAAGTCCTATAAGTGATAGCACACTGTTTGTTAGGTAAAAGAGATACTTTTCCATATGTTTTGGGCTATGGGAAAGTGGTATGCCCTTTAGTGGATCATTTTTAGATTGAATGACTCACATAATTGTAACAACCTTATAGTCAGTACCTGGAGAGAAGTCAGACAATTGGGGATCTATAAATGTTTTGTTTTTCTAATCCAATAATATTACCAGACTGAATTTCATGCAGAAAAGAATTATGTTGCAAATTGCATTGGATTTTCCATATCACATGAAAACTAGTTCAAAAGGATGAACTGTAAATCAATATTTATTTGTGCATAGTACTGAAACTGTTCTATTAAGTGTCAAGACTGACTCACACACAGTATGTCTGCTGATCTGGGAGCACTGTCTTTGCTTTGCTATAGAACCTGTCAACAGTATTTGACACAGTGGACCACAGTTCCCTTGCTGGTTGACTAGTATTCTGTGCTTGACTTGGTTGGGCCAACATGTACTGGATCATTCTTTTTTGAGGAAATCTTTTCTAGGATTTATACGGGGGGGGTTGGGGGCACAAGTCAGTTTCTGTTCCATTCTGCGGCAGGTAGGAGGTGGGTCTGCATGACTGCCAGGGGCACTTATGTTCTTACAAGATGGTGGTTGGTGTTGGGGGGCACCATGCACTGCCAGGTCATCACTTCACGCTTATGGGTCAGTGGATGGAGCACAGGGATGGGGAGGACACCACTGGACTACCAGAAAAGTAGAATTCTTATTCGGGGACAGTGAATAGGGAAGGGGGAGGGCACCACTGGACTACCAGAGATTCTGTACTTATGGGACAGTGATCGCAGCATGGTAGGGTGCTACACTCACTGCAGTCCATGTAAAAGGTCCTCTAATGAGCATGATAATGGCCTGTTACTGCCATGCATGCCTAATGAGCTCATTTGCATGGCTGCCTTTGTGAATTTTATTTATTTTATTTTTTATTTTAGCTTTTGTTAACCGGGGTAAGTACACTAGACAAGTATTATGCCTATTTTCAGGAACGACCCGGGAGAGTACAACATAAGGATACAGACAATACAGTAACGAGTAAGTACAGCTTAACAACATGATTGAGATAGAAACATAGTCCAGGGGATAAATACAAACATAATACAACTTATATCCACTGAGGTAACGAACCCCCAGGATGAGTGGGTCACACACAAATTTACAACAGAAAGCATTTGCACATTTCACGTAAGAGACAAATTGAGAGAGGCAATGACCAGGGAACCATGACGTGGACAATATATCCTGGGTCAGGTGCCCTGGTGTATAGGCAGAGACAGGGAGTGCAGCGTGAGATATCGGGTAGTGTCAGAGGGAGGCAAGCTTTGAAGCCGGAAGAGCATCCATATAGAGGAATACTCTAGGGAGGCTTGGGACAGTCGCATGCAGATGCAAGTTTCAGGATACCCCGGAGGGAGTTGCGGAAGCACAGGTGGGAGGACGACAACCTGGTCGGCTCTGGAAGGGAGTTCCAGAGCCTGGGCACATACACAGTAACATCCCGGCTACCCATGAGGGTGCGGGAGGGAGGGACCTTGAGCAACCCCAGCGCATTGGACCTAAGGTGCTAGGTAGAGGTGTCTGATGGCGGTAGAAGCAGGGCCAGCTCCGGGGGGGTGCCGGTTCTGACCACTTTGTCGGTAAGGCATCCCACCCTGAAGTCCAGGTACCTCACAGGGGAGAGCCATCCTAGTTTATGGTATAGCTCACAGCAATGGGTGAGGCGGGGGACAGCAAGTGCAAAGCGACAGATGTTGTTGTATGTCGTGTGCCACCGTGCAAGGTGAGTCTGGGAGGAGCAAGCGAATAGGTGCAGTCCATAGCTCAGGGAGGGGAGAAGCACGCCTTTCGCAAGGGCTAGTCTGGCTGCAGGTGTAACATGTTAGCACACTAGCACTATACTTGCAGGGGAATTCTCTTAGCTGGCATCAGGGCTGTGCTAGTAGAGTTAGAGGTGGAAGTATTGGTGCTACTGCTGCCTCTCACTAGACCTATTCATAGTCAGATAGCACCACATGCTATCTGTCTGTGAATAGCATTTTTTTACACCTGGGCAATCACAAGGCACAGCACAGACTTTTGCATTATATTTTATGATTGTTTTGTGAATTCTGGCCCAACATTAATATTTGTAGCTGCTTATTGTTCTTTGGTGTGTGTTGCTGACCTTTGATTGTGAGTGCCTGTTGGCCACCATATGTCTGACTTTGGAAATGAAGTTATTTTTCTAAATATAAATTTTATATAAACAGTCTTTTTTTTTTCTTAAGGCTAGACAAATGCCATAGTTATTTGTGTAGCTGTTTGAAACAACATTTGAGGGCACCTTAAAGCTTATAGTGCATATTTTTTCAACAAAGAAAGATTATAGAAAATGTATATTTTGGCTGTGTCAGACAAGTAATTTATTTGTGTAGGGCTGTGAATCACACCAGTCTGGTGAACAAACACAGTCTTTCCAAGATATCCCCACAAAAAATCTGAAAAACACAGGCAGCCACAAGCCACACAACTGGAGAAAGTAGCTGGGGAGCCACAATACCCCAACCCCACCACAAGGAGTTAGCAGCACCCATCAAAATCTTTTCACTGGAAGTATTTTATAATTGACCCATCAGCTAACAAAAATAATATACCAATCAATTATGTTGGAAGCCTATGACTAATCAATATAAACAGCACCTGTATAGTCACCTTTACCCAAAGCCTCAAGAACCAATAAGAGCATAAGTTGTGCTATAATTAGGCCAAAAACCATGGTAGACATCAGTAAGGAAATTGGATTTTGTTAAAAGATGTAACGTATATCAAATGATTATTAACAGTCTATCAAGGACTTTGGACAGAAGGTGCAAAATTTAGATTAGTCAACACTAGCAACAGAGGCACTGTCAACCTTCAAAAAGGGGGTAAAAGTAGATTATTTCTAGTGCAGGGGCATAAGTACAAACATAAAGAAAATGTATTAAAGGGGAACAGTCAGCACAAAGAACCCCACACCATTTGTGGGCTGGTCCCAATTTCTACATTGTGTACAGAAACATGTTTTATTTAATGTTTACTGCACTATAGCAGACTGTTTCAGACTAACTCTGTTAACTTGCAAGCAGACATTTTCTATAACTACAAATCCCAGAATCCTCTGTGGCTTACACCAGAGAAGGATTACAGTGGTGAGAGAATTGATAGCCTGCAATGCAAGTTAGAGGCCAAGTATTGGCATCTGTACTGTATGTAGCTCTGGGAGGAAGACGGTTAGCAAACAAAAGATCAGTGTTTATAAAAACTCAAATTTGCACTGCAGGCTATTGAACCCTGTACTGCTGCAGATCTCCTCTGAGTCAGCTGAAAATGATTTTGGAATTTGTAGTTACACAAAATGTCAACTGGCAAGTTATCAGAATTACTGTCATACAAGCTGTTACACTGCAGTAAACAGTAAGTGAAAAAAAATGATTTTGGTCAAAAGTGCAAATTGGGACCAGCTCCACACTTGGGTATGGGTCTCTTAGTGCTCACTGTACCCCTTAAATTTACAGATTGCAACAGCTATTTCTATAACAGCTATTTTTATTAATTTGAAATCCACCACATTATACCTCATTGTTCCTTTTAGGTCTGCTTAGTACATATGCAGCTTATCGGTCCATGATTCCAATTGCAGTGGAATTTTTTCTAAGGTTGCTGTGGTTTTTGAGATATTGCACCATATGCAGCATGGGAATACTTGAACTGTGTCTAAGCTTGCGTTGTGTCTCTATAATTCTAGGTAGGTACAGTCCCTGCACTCCCACATAAGGATAACATTTTGCAATAATGGGACTGCTGGACCATCCCTTATGTAATAATGGGAGTAGAGGACACCACATGGAGATGACAGCTCATTACAATGTCTGGGCATTAATGGATAGATGTGCTCTGCACTCCCATGACTATATATGGTGTAAGATTACACTTTCTCAAAAAGTTAGGAAATTCAGTGCAAAAAACTTCATTAATGCGTCAGTTAGGGTTGAATCAACAGAAGTAGGGAAATGAGGTGTTAGGGTTGAGACCCTAACCCCCATCCTACCACCCCACCCCTCCCGCACTCTTCACAGACCAACAGGGCATGGGTGTGCCTCGGTGTCATTGGGTCTAACTCTCATCCCATTCTCCTATATTCTACCATATCAGCTTTCTTGCACATGGAATGGGATGAGAGTTAGGCCCAACAACCCCAAATCATACCCCATGACCCGTTCGTCTGTGGAGGGTGGGGGTGGTGTGGTAGGGTGTGTGGTTAGGGTCTCCACCCTAACACCTCATTTCCCTACTTTTGTTGCTTCAGCCCCAACTGATGCATTAATGAAGTTTTGTGCAATTTATATATATATATATATATAAATATATACATTTTTTTCCTGTGGTAGTGTAAAAACTATCATATTTGGGATGCATTGCTGATTGTTTACTTTCTTTCTACTTTTAGCATTTTTTTTCCACTTCAGGAACATTGGTTCACTCAGCCACACAGTACCAATATTTCTATTTAAGCTAAATGCCCACCTCCTATTGGAAGTCACCTCTGTGTAAAGCATGTAACAATTGGCAGTTAGAAAAATATTTGTATTTCCTGAATGTACTGTGTGAGATTTTATTTTTAATTCTATCTGGTTCTTTCTGCACCCCTCAATGCCACCATTTTACAAATAAGACTCTACACAGCATGCTTGCAAACAGCTGTGGCTGTCTCCAATACAGTGTACTATGCGTGAAATAGCTGGGTCTCATCCATACACTTACAATATTGCTGTCTTTTCAAAACCTTTAATTCTGAGAATATATGGGGGCACACTATAGCAATGGCAGGTATGGTCTCACATACATCTTGACATTCATTATCTGGGGTCGGTATAACACGGACACATATAGGCTCCAACTGTAGCTATTTGAAGACATGCCAGTACAGTAATATGTACTGTCATATCTTCAGATTGTTTAGATTTGGAGCCAATGGGTGCCTGCTCTATAATGGTACCAGGTAATGACTAGCATGGTGCCTGTCAGTGCTTAACTGCTCTTGGTATAGCACAGTCACAACTATGCTTCAAACCATGTAAATCTGAACATAGTAAAATATAGTAAGTGAATGGACAACCATTGGTTGTTCACCACACAGCATTTAACATTGTGCAGAGCCACAGGTATTTATGGCTTCGCAGGGGAGGACTTTTACTAATGGAAATGCCGGTGTGGAAGGCGCAGTATGAACCAGATAGATCATATATACATATACATATATTATATATATATATAGATATATATATATATATATATAGATATATATATATATATCTGTGTGGACAGTATTTGAAAGACAATGTGTGACATTCATACACTCAAAAAAAGTTTTATAATTAGGCATGACTCAACCTTAATTTTAAGGTGTATGTGTAGTAGTTGCATAATACAAAATATAAAGATAGTTCTGCATTTCTAAGTTTAGAGAAATGGCACAGTTAGCTATGACATGGAAACTACTTTCATGGGTAACTCAGTGTTCATTATGCATTATTTCCCATTTCTAGTAATAAACAAACTTTTCAAATGCAGTGCCTCTGTCTTCTATTTGAGTGTATTCATTTGCAACATCTAATGATTTGAAGTTCTTCCATACCTATGTGTTGCTATCTATCCTGAAACGTAGACAGCACTAAAAATACAAACAGGAGGTTACCAAAGTTTCATTACTTCCAGCTTATACTGTTTATGTCCAGTATACATGCCTTTCACATTTAAGCTGGACATTAAGTAGAAAGATAAACATGAACAAATTACTTGGTTGCACTTGATTTATTATGTGATCGTCTCTGTTGAATAAAACTACTGTGGGTAACGCGGACACCACAGTAGTAATGTAACATGTGAAATACATGGTACAACTTTTATTAATGGCTTATTATCAACCAAACAGCCAATACACATTGATAAGTACCATCCATGCCACATCAGAGGCCATTTTGATATCACTGTAGCTACAGAGCCAGACTGAGGAGAGGCCCAGTCACAGTTAACAACCAGAAAGCACCCAGACAAGCTGTTTGGTACTGATAACTATAGATGAGGTTGCCACATGATGCTCCCTGGCAACCCCATGCTGGTCTTTGAGGGGAAAATGATGCCAAAATATCACACAGACCCACCCTAAGCTCATCACCACATGCATCACAGGGATGCCGCTGCAGCAGGTTTCTGTTCTGCGCATAGAATGTCACATCCAAATTACTCTGCAAGTCAAAACAATACACCAAAGTTCCCCATAAACAAACAAAGGCAAGGTAAGAGACAGCTGGATGTTACACAGTGAGCCTGAAACTCATCAGGGGTCATTTTGACATCACTGTACCTCCACAGAGTCAAAGTGAGGGCAGGCCCACCCACAGTTACCAACCAGAAAGCACCCAGACAAGCTGTTTGGTGTTGATAACTGTAGATGCAGGCACTGCAAGGTGTCCCCTGGCAACCCAATGCCAGCCATTATGGGGAAAATGATGCCAAAATATCACACATGCCTACCCTGCACTCAGCACCATGTGCATCACAGAGACACCGCTACTGCAGGGTTCTTGTACTGCACATGGAATGCCACATCCAAAGTGCTTGAGTCAGGCTCAAGTGATGTATTTTTTTTATTTTGAAACAGTTCCAAGATATTATGCCAGCACTTGACATTTAATTTATAGGCAGGCTCATTATAAAGAAATCTGCTAAATGTTTTTCCCAGATGAATCCAAACCACTGATGTTGTCCAACAGGCACTAGTACACCCAGGCAATTACCAGATACCAGTACTACATATGGTATCCCTCCCATAGCCCTGAATGTACTAAGCAATGCCATGAGCAGCCTTTCTGAGGTAAGCCCAAATGCTGTATTTTTTTTTACTTTTAAACAGTTCCAACATATCGTGCCATCACTTGACATCTAATTTAGAAACAGTCTTATTATAAATGAATCAGGAAAATGTTTTTGCCAGATTAATCCAAAACAATGATGTTGCCCTACTGGCACTAGTACACCCAGGCAATGACACAGTTATTATACATAGTACCCCCCCATGCCATAAGCAGCCATTTTGAGGTAGGCCCAAGTGCTGTATTCTTTTACTTTTAAACAGTTCCAACATATTATGCCACCACTTGATGTCTAGTTTAGAAGCAGTCTCATTCCTACACGTGGTAACCCCTCATAACCTCAAATAAACTGACCAATGCCATAAGAAGCATTTTTGAGGTAGGTCCCATTGCTGTAGTTTTTTTTATTTCAAACAGTTCCAATATATTATGCCACCACCCACACCTGATGGGTCTATATGATAACGACCAAATGCCAAGGCGATCGCCCGTTATCGCTCAGTCAGCGTGCAAACATATTTTCGCACTCTGACAATCCAGGCGCACCAGCGCAATGGCACCAGGGCATATATTTACTAGTTTTTGTGGGGAGGCAGCACCCTCCCACACCCCTCCTCGTGGGGGGCTTCGCCACCCGCACCCCCAACTTAAGGATTCTCAACTCCAGGGGGGTGAAAGTAGTAAAAATAAAAAGGTTCGGTCCGGGCGCAATAAAAATCGCACCAGTGCAGAGACCCAAACCCAGTACCTCAGCCACTCCAGCCATGCCACAGCTTGACTGATAACTGCAGCACCACCCCCTACAGCCACTCCACCCCCTCCCAGCCCACGCTCACCGTGCTCACTCCAACCCCCCTGCGCACGTACGTATAGTGACATCCTGTCACCTAGTCGCCCCACCCCTCATCCGGTTGCCCTACCTGTCAGTCACTGTGAGTGGATTGCATGAGGAAGGTGTCACTGTAAAGGACGGTGCCCTTCCTCATGCACCCACTTCACGGGTTACCACACCTGATCCCCTAGTTCAGTATGCCAATACAATGATGCTCCTTTATAATTTTACATCAAGAAATACAACTTTATCATTTTAAAATAACACACCTCACACACACACACACACACACACACACACACACACACACACACACACACACACACACACACCTACCTTAACTGGAGCCAGCATTACCCCTTCTTTCCAAAGATTACAAGCATCTCTTACAAATTGCATTTATTTTTATTTAAAACATTTTATGAGTGCAGCTTTTATATTCATTCCATATACACACTTCTAAAATAGAGCCATCATCACATCAACAGGTGCAGCATTCATTTGACAAATACACATTCTTAGAATTTACCAGTAGAAACCCCACAGGTGTTGTTTTTTCCCTCATTTAAAACATGATTAAAGTAATCACCAGGGGAAAGTTCACCAATATTAGCAATATTCTGAACAAATCAAATTATACAATGAAATCCCATTTAATGGATTGTAAACAAAAAACTATAAATCTCAAACAAAACTCTATTTGATTAGACTGGTCACATATATGCTTAACCCCATTTTGAAGAGGGGCCCTTCTCAAACAGCTGGACCATGACAGAACAAACAAATGTAACTTTTCTGCCCCCAGAAATGATAGAGCACAACTGCTGCACTATAGCCAGATAGTATTTAATATGACCTGTTCAAACAGTGGCAGAACCAGAGGAAAGTTCGGCTGATATAATTCCCAAACACAACTTTAAAATATACTAGTTAATATGACCCATTTAAACACTAACTGCACCAGAAGAAAGTTCTGCTGATATACTTACCATACATAACTTTAAACTATACTATTTAATATGCCCCATTTACAGTGCTAGAACCAGAGGAAAGTTATGCTGATATACTTCCCAAACAAAGCTTTAAAATAAACTCATTGTGCTGCACAGCCCACTAATCCAGTCATCCTCTATTTTGAAGAGGGGCCCTTCACAAACAGCAGAACCATGAAGTCTTAAGGTGAATACTTTACTTTTTCTGTCCCCAAAATGACACTGAATAACTGCTGTTCTTTAGCCGGTCACTATTTAATATGCCTCCCAGAATTTTAACTTGTTGTTTTGTAGCAGAATGTTGAAGATCATGTTTTCTAGTGACTGGAGACCTCTAAGATCCATCCAAACCCCTGTGCAGCACATCAGATTTAAAATGTACGAAGCTTCGTTATACCTGCATTTAAGAATGGTAAATGGGAGAGCAGCAGGAAGAGAACAGTTTTGCTTAGAGTCAGAGTACCAAAACTGAATGCCTGATGTCACCTTCAGGTCCCAGCTATCTGTACCAATACCAGCATCATCATCATCATCATCATTCACATGGGTAACATGGACATGATAGCAAGAGCCACAGCTTTTGATGCTGCTGCTCCTAGCAGGCTGTATGTATCACTGCATTAAGATTGCAGATATGTGTGGGGGAAACATATTAAGAAATGTGAACTGATGCTGACAAAAAACTCAAAGCATAAAGGCAGACTATACAAAAGAATTTATGCAGCTACATAAGACACCACAGTAATGCACAAAAGGAATACATTACATGTGGTGCCATGTAAATGTAATTACATCTGCATAAAATAAATAATCACTGGGGGACAGTTACACAGCCACTCTGTTACTAAAAAAGAAAACGTTAGTATTGTGCTTTAAATACAGCAAATTTAATGGTCACCAAGATGTGTAGCACAGCTCTGTCACAAAATGGCTGCATTTTTTAAGGCTATTTTCATTATTAAAATGTTGCCACATTAAAATAAAAATACATACACCGTTTTTTTATGCACACTATCTCTTGACCATATTGGCAACAGTACAGAGCATAAATTCTTTATTTTTAATAACTTATGAGTAAAATACAGACCTTATTTAAGTGCACACCCAAGTCTCTCGAATACTGTCCATACACCTATAAATATATATATATATATATATATATATATATATATATATATATATATATATATATATATATAAAATCAGCAACAGTACAGAAAGAAAACAATTATATACTGTATCTTAAAATGATACTCAATCAATGCTTCACACGGGGGTGGGAAAAGATGGTATCCAGTGAACACAGTGACTGCAAATGAGTGCTTAAAAATATGGCAACTCAGTTACGGTGCCTGTGTTAAGGGCTACCTGGCAGGGTAGCAACCAAATACCTGAGTGGGCGAGGTAGGGTGACGGGAAGTGTAAGTGTGTGCATGGTGGGGGGGAGGAAGGGGAGGGGATGTATGTGGGAGGGAGTGTGGCAGGCAGCCGCCAAGCTGGTCAGCTAGCATGGAAGAGAGGGTGGTCAGCTGGAGCGTGCAGGGTGCAGGGTTCAGATCTGGAGCAGCACTTTTTTGTTTTTGTTCCAGTAGACATTTTTTTTTTTTTAAGAATTTCACCCTCCCGACATGCACCACCCTGAAGTTGAGAATCCTTAAGTAGGAGGGCGTGGGGGGGGGAGGTGCAGCCACCTGCATACATATAAATCCGGTCTCCGTCTTACAGTTCGCAGTGAGGGGACATCACCTTATTTCATTTTTGACAATGGACACTTGCCCAAACAGTGATTGTTATTCTACAATCACTGTTATGATACAGAACCAAAAGCTAGGAGGTTGCTGTTTTGCTATAAGTATTTTTTGTACAGTTGTTTGCAAACATGCAGTGTGAGGCTGACTAAGTTTTGTAATTTGGCTCAATCAGAAATTTGGCTTTTTAATAATTATTAATTTGTGTTTTGTATTATTTGTTTATCCCCCATGTGTCTCCTCTATCTCTCCTTCAGGTCAATTGCCAAGGACACTCACCTCTCGTTCATTTCCACCACTGACCCTGACCCCACATTGCAGCCACCTCAGGGTAACCTGACATAACCCTTGCATCGGGTGGATCCTCCTCTTCTGAGGAGAAATTACCTATTGGCCTAGGCATTGGCCCTGGGTGCTGCTGTGGTCGGTTCGGCTGCTGCAGAGCTCAAGGGGGCACTGGTCCGGGCGGCCGTCATCCAGCAGGAGGGAATGCCATTTTTCAGTTTTTTCCTCCGATTTCCCCTAGTTGCGCCGCCTCTGAGCTTCCCCATGTTTTCACCGGTTGCCGCTACAGAGCAATGCCAATCCCCAACCCACCTCAGGAGAGAAAAGCAATCCTCCGGATGATCAATCCTACTCCTTCCCCTGCCAACCCTCCAGCACCCAAGTCCGTTCCTGAACCCAGGTTGCTGGTGTGGTGTGAGGTAAGGTGCCAGCGCCTCAGCCCTCTGCACCACCAGGCCAGCTATTATTAATTTTTTAAATAAATATTTTTTTAAACTTATATGTGTCTTGTGTTTCACTTTTGCATTTTGTTACAGTTACAGTTTGCATTTTTAATTCTGTTGATGTGGTATAAAACAGAAAGACTGCATGGTAGCATAAAAGACAGGATTCAATGTTGCAGTGAATATAACAATTTGGTAAAGCCATACAAAGAGCACACATAAAGCATGCTAAAACTCATGTGGCAGTTCAGAACAGTAATGGTAAAGTTGTCTTTGGGATGGGTAGGGTGTCACAGTACACAGTTACTGGTAAACAAATTACAGTGCAATAACAAACATATGGAGAATCTTGGATGGCAACTGTTCACAACCAGTGTGTTCTGCCACAGAGGCATTGTGATTACCTCTGACCTCTAGCGTGAAGCTCGAGAAGTCCATGAGCCTCAGAACCCTGAAGTGGCAGAACACACTGGATATGCATAAATTTGCTCATCCTGTATTTCTGTAGTGTATGGGTGGCGAGGCAGTATGTGAAAGGAGAGGGTTGGGCAAACTAGATGGGCTAGAAGGGTCCTTTTCTGCCATTAAAATTTCTATGCTTCTGTGATTTAATAGAATTATGTGAACCTAACTCCCCATTCATCACCCTACCCCATACACACACATGTAAGCAGGGGAAGGGCTAAGGCAACACAACCAATCAGAGACAGCCATCATCAGGTTTAATGATACAGACGTACATCCAGAAAGTGTGTAGGTGCTGTCACTGCCCATACAGCTCTCTAAACATACCACAAGAGACACCCATCATCATGGTCCACTAACTGTATCTGTTCTGCTGCCATACCAGTGCCTTGGGGGTACACACACATGCTGGGTAACCATGGAAGATGCCCCATGTGATTCCAGTGTAACCCCCTTCCAGTTCCCTGGGGTTACTAGCATCCCATCAGTGTCAGTGTTAGGTAGGGAAGGCAGCTGGTGAATATCAAGTAAAATGGATTTTCACCTTGTCCTTCTCTGCTGCTTGGCCACTACTGAGAGCAGAGAGGTGATGTCAGTTAGAACTCTCACAGCAACATAAGCCACACAGCTTGTGTGAGAGGGGGAATAGTTTAGAATTCTGGGGGTAGTCTGAATAGCAGCTCAGAGAGTGAGCAGCATCAGTGAGTGGAGTGACAGATTTCTTACCCTAGTGGAAGGCATCCTTTCCTGATTTGTGAAGTGGTGGAAACCATCTCCAGGGGTTCCTGTACCTTTATCCAATGTAGGATGAGGGGGACTGCAGAGGATTTGAAGGGCAATCCCCTGATCCAACCTGTAACTTTTGTGAAGCTGCCTTTGGTGTATGAACTGTGAGTAGATTCTGACTGAGTTACCCAGGATATGTTGCTGCCTTTTTTCTGTGGGGTGACACTCTGATAAAGGAACCCTTTCACTCAACTTCTGTCAGGATTTTCTCAAGATTTGTGTTTTAAAGTTTGCTGACAACAGTGGATGTCCCATATGTGACTTGCCCTTTGTTCAGGACCTTAACCTTACACCCTTGTGGTGTTCCTGATGTTAAATGTGCTAAACATTTCAAGACAGCATCATTTACCACAGTTTCAATATTTTGGTGAGGTGTAACTCTGAAAGAATGGCTGGGTTTGGATGTAGAAGCAAAATGTGGGAGATCCCCCCATCTGGAGTGACCAGTTCAGCACTTCAGGTTCTGTAAGGGCACCTGTTTACCGCCAGTGCATGTGGCCAATGCCTGAAGAAGTTTATCCCTTCTATGTGGGTCTGTTTCTAGTTTTTGAGCTTTTAGTACTCCATTGTGTCCAGTGTGCCACATTCCCATCTTATGCCATATGGGAGAATTTTAAGTACTGGCCTAGCACCTCTTTTCCAGAAGATTGTGTGTGTTTTCACTGTGTCTAGTTCCACATTCCAGATTTTAAATCCTGTGTCATAGGGGAACTGTTCTAAGTAATGGCCTAGTGCCATTTGGAGGAGAAATTGTCTGTGTTCACCATGGCTAGTTCCACATTCCAGATGTTTAACCCTGTGATATATGGGAGGTTTGGGATTTCTGTTTCTACAGATGTGTCCTGCATTGCCTTATTCCATGAAGTGTAAACCCTTGGGGGTACATCTTTGCTTTTGTATTTCCAACTGTTTTTGCAATAAAACCACTCTCTAGAATCCCAACCTAGTCAGCGCAATCTAGTTACTGCTTCCTGTGAGGATTTACTAGGTACCCCTGTTCAGAAGTGCAACCCTAACATAGCCCTTAGCAAACATTCTCTCCACGAGACCTGGGTTTTGGTGTAGGTCTATTTGTGTCTAGTACACACTTTCTGTGTTTTCATTCTGCTTTTGCAATTTGCTTTGTACCCCCACCCCTCTCTTTTCCCCTAGACTATGAGAGGTGTGCCTACTAGTTAAATAAGGGGCCAGTGGGGGGATTAGAATGGTATCAAGGGTGAGGGACTAAAAGTATCAGCAGCTTCATTTATCTGTGGTACCACATTGCCCATGTGTATCATCATACTGCAAAGGCTATACTAGCATGTGCAGCAGATGTCATGTAAGCATGGTATTTATCAACAGTACAGTGGTATTACAGCATAATTAGCACTACCAGTTGGTCATGCAATGTAACTGTACCTGAAGAAACAAAATTACAGTTATTATAAAAGATTCCCAGATACACTGCAATGTGAATGGCTATTACGATACCAACAAGTTTACTTTAATCAATGTCACACTGTCATGTACAGCCTGATCACTATGGTACATTGATTATTCCTGACAGCATTTCATCCTCTAGCACTAAGGAATTGCTTGAATGATGCATTCAGATTTGGAACCAGCATTCTTAAACTGTTGGTGGAAGAACTATTTTAGTTAAATTGTCCCTTTACATGAATAAACATGTAAAAACTATACTTTTAACAAGTTTCTTTTGAAATACTTTTTTATAAAAGCAGTAAGGCACACCCAGGACTTATATTAACAGCTAAGTACTCACATGCTAGGGGTAATATGGCACTCGACTGCACCTAATGCCATGTTACACCATAATGGGTGAATAACAGATTGCTAATCTAAAAACTGGTCAAGCCTTATTGATTAACAAATATGTATGGCTTTTGGAAGAAGTCAGCATCTTCATCTATCAGTGGTAAGACATTGCCATGTGTGGTAGCACAGTACACATGTCTATCAATATGCACTCACCCAGTACTGGGAGGCACATGTCACCATTATGTCATAAGGGGGCACAGGGACTGCCAACATATAATGGTGATACTTGCATACTATCACACATGACAGTGGCATGACAGTGGAATAACATCACAATTACTGCCATATATTGATAATTCAAGGTAAGCAAGCCTGTAAAATTCATATTACAATACACAGTGTATATGGGGTATTTCAACATCTGCGCAACTTCCTGTATTTCTGGTAGCACAGTGGCATGTAGTGTTAGACAGGTCCCATGTCTGTCAACATTTACATATCCTGCACTGACAGGCAAATGTCACCATTGCATTATGGTGTAGTACAAGTTCCCTGAAATATGCACTCCAACATCATGTAATGCTAACACTTGCAGGCAACCACAATTTATTTGTTAATGGCATGATAGCAGACTTACTGTCTTTACTGCCCTCTCTTATTCATCCAAGATAATGGCACCAAATTTTATCAGGGAGTTGTCATGGACAAATTTTTTTTTTTAAAAGATTAGTTTTGTGGTTTGAATGGGGGCTTGTTTTAAGTTGTGTGTGTGTGTGTGTGTGTGTGTAGAACAGCTTCTCAATTAGGCTGACAGCTTGGCAGTGGGTGCAGCATTGGACTATTGTGCATGCCGTATACATGGTCCAAAGCAGTTTCTGTGTTTGAGTAAGCAAGACATTGCAGAGACAGTTTACGGATAAAAATTATGATTTGGACTGGGAGCAGTAGAAGACTCTGCTGCCTTTTGTGTTTAAGTGGTGAACTCCAGGTGTGAAATGTACCATGTATTATATGGGGACAGAGAGACACAAAGTGGGGCTATAGTGGAGAGCAACGGAGAGAGCTGGGTGTCAGCGCTGAGTGGTCATGTTGAGTGTATGAGGTACTGAGAGAACTGATAACAAAAACCTTCATGTGACAGAAAGGTGATTAGGGGTTTGTTCTTTAACAGTGAAGTCGATGTCTGAAATTTGTGCTTTTTATCTGTGGTTTAACGGGGAATTGTAGCAGAGAGGTGTCACAGATGAAAGATTGTTTTAAAAAAATAGTTTTGTGGTTTTAATGGGGACTTGAGTATTGGAGCAGGAGTGGAGTATCAGTTCTGAGAGATGGACCCTGCTTGCCAGTTCTGGGTTTCTGCTGATCAGAGTTATTTTGGGCCATTTCATCACTGTTTTCAAATTTTCAACTGCAAGAAAGGGGCACATCTGGCAATGGTAAACACAGTCCCTAGTTGCATCTGAACCAGGGATTTCAAGGCTAGACTTCTATGAAGTCCTACTCCCAAAATGCAGACAAATACATATTACAACAAGCTGAACCCAACATATTTTAGCAGCTGTTGTTTCATTGTTAAGACACTGTGTCAAGGCATAGCAACTGACTTACTAACTTTTCACTAAATGCCATGGAGCAGACCACAAAAAACCTTTGCTGTCTGTCTGAACTGGCCCCCAACTGTGGGTATGAATGCATGGAACAACTGGTGAGAGCATCTCTCCTACAACCCAGACTGAAGGGTCCTGAATGCTAGGAATTGGCAAGTGGTGTCATGCCTGTTTGAATTTTCTTAGATAAATTTAAGTGAAAAGCCATTAATAAACAAGCTCCAGTCAGAGTCGATAGGTCTGTAGTGGAGGAATTTGGGGTAAAAATATTGAAAATTTGTTTTTTAATATTTTTACACCAACTTTTCATTTATCCTTGCTATAACTCTATCTCATGAAGAAGGACAGAGAAAATGTTCAACTCCTGGTCTAAAGGTGATTTTGCAGAAGGACTGCAAAATCAACTTTCAGGATGCAAAAACACATTTTGAGCAAGAACTGAAAAATGACAGCTGTCACATTCATGAGGTGCTATAAAGAAATTACTATGTTGTAAATTTGGGATAAAATATTGTAAATGACTATAGTTATTAGCCTGTGTTTGCAAAATTCAATGTAGGCTCATAACTTTATTGTTTTTAATACTTTTACACCACATTTTCAACATCGCCTTATTATCCCACCTCATGAACAAGGGCATTGAAAATGTTCAACTCTTGCACAAAAAGTGCTTTTGCACAGGGGCCACAAAATCACCTTTTCGGGTACAAAAAAAACATTTTGGCCGTGATTTAAAAAATAGCTGTCACATTCATTAAGGGGTATAAAGATATGGCTATGTTGTAAATTTGGGGTAAAAATATTGAAAATTACCAAAGTTATGAGTCTGCATTTGCAAAACTCAATGTAGGCTCATAAATTTATTATTATTTTTTTTTATATATTTGTATACCGCATGTTCAACCTAGCCTTCTTATGACCCCACCTCATGAACAATTACATAGAACAGTTTCAACTCCTGCCTGAAAGGGGATTTCACACAAGGACCACAAAATCACCTATCAGGACAAGTTTCCCTAATTTCAGTGCAATTTTTCATGAAGTGGGGTCCCAAAAAAAGCATGTTGAAAATTTGGGCTAAAAATATGCAAAAATGCCCAAATTATACCACAAAGTTCAAACCCCCATCAAAATACATTGAACTGCATACCTGTTTCTTCAGTTTGTAATAGGCTTTGAAGAGTGAAGATGTGTCTGCAGTCCAGTGAAGATTACAATGTTGGACCCTTGATGAGTAATTAAGGGCTTGTGGGATGCAGGAGTGGGTGGGTGAGTGCTGAGTGAGAGGGTCAAGGTGGGGGGTCAGGAGCAGTTGCAAAAGGCATCGATGGATGGTTTTCTTTTCAAAGGTGAAAAGTACAAAATAATCACAATGGAGGATTCCAGATTGTGACACTGGGGTATTGGGCACCCCTAGTGTCACTGTTATGTTTCTGGGTGGGGTCGGCTGGTGGGTGCTCAGAAGGAGGGTCAGGCGTAGAGGAGGAAACAACATATACAACAAAACAAATGTCATGGTGGACACAATCTTGACACAGGCAGACTGGCACCCTCAGTGTCATTGTTATGTTTCTGGGGTGGCATGTGGGTGTTGAGAAAGAGGGTCAGGTGGGGGATATGTATAATTAAAAAAAAAATGTTAGTCACTGCAGAACACAGCATAGTCCACCATGACCAAGATGGCTGCTGCACTGTACTGCACATGTGCTAGTAGTCACACATGCTCAAAACAGTTTGGTGGCCATCTTGCACATGGCAGAGCATGTCGTTTTCCACCATGATTGCTGAGAGAGTAAATAATAGTGCAGTGTGACTGACAATCGAGACAGCAAGCGGAGTGCGTCACAGACGTGGAGGTGACTATGTTGCAACTTCAACATGCTGTTCAGTCAGAAGGAATGCATTTTTTTGATAGCAAGATGTCTGCAAGGCTATGCCCGCTGCAGCCCTTAAAAAATGATATATGGGAAGTGATTGTGCAATGAGATTTTTGCAATACCATAGGTGGGTGATGCTTTTATAACCTTATAATCCTCTTGAGCTTAGGTTCCAGGGTTTATATAGTATCACACATATCCACATACATTATTGTCTATGTAATACTTAGCATCTTAGGTCTTGAAGACAAATGTGATGGACTTATTGGGGTGGATTTTTAAAGTCTATGTCTGGATGAAAATTTCTGTTGTACAGCTTTGGATATATGCGAAATTGCTCATATGTCCAATTTTCAAAGCTAGGAGATGGTTATGTCTAATTTTCAAAGCTCAGCCTTACTCATATCAAGTCTGCAAAGCTCAGGTATGAAAAAAAGAAATGCAGTAGCTGTGTTAGTCCAGGCAACAATGTAGAGAGAAAAAAAAGAACAACAGATATGTTGCTGGTGAAAACCTTTTATTGGACTAACAAAATTATTTCTGAGACCAGCTTTGGAGAGATTGTTGACCTAAAGAAGAGATTTTTATTTCTCGAAAGCTAGTATCAGAAATAATGTTGTTAGTCCAATAAAAGGCATCACCAGTATCAGTTGTTTTTTTTTTCCTACAAAGTTCAGCTATAAATTTTCCTGGACAATATTTTCAGAATGAGTATTAGATGGTTTATCAGCTATTTCTACTGTATGTCAAGAACTTATTACCCAAAACATGGTTAAAAATGTCATAAAACAGCTAGAAATTCTGTAGGTAAGTTGAATCTTTGAAAATATCTTCATGTTATAACTTTTGAAAATTCCACCTGATATATGTACAGTAGAAGTGACTCCTGTTTTGTACCCTTTGTATATGTAACTTGACCTAAGTAAGAGTTTTGCAAATGTTTTTGCCCTGCCATCACTCCCCTGTACATACTTGGTGACAGGGGAGTCATGGATTTTTACCCAGATTTCTCCCCATTGCCCAGAACCCCAGATCACAGGTGTGCATGCATGCATGTAGAGGCACACATGTGCTCTGTGGCACCAGTGGCAGACCCTTCTCCCCACCCGGCCTAATTCCCAGTTTCCCTGAGGCTCGGCACTGCCACCAAGCCTCCACCAGGTAGCAGCCAAGTGTTCCACCACAGTTGTTTGTCAGAAATCCAGTCAACCACCTCTACAGCAATGGTACAATGCCAACAATCAGCATTGTGCCATCAGGTACACACTTTTTTGTGGGGGCTGCCCTCCTCCTTGCAGGGGGCACTGCACCTCACACTCCTGGTCTCTAAAATAATAATTTCCAGGTCAGAGTTTTTTTTTCCGGGGAGGGGACCTAAGTCCAGTTGAAGCTGTGTCACTGTCCTGCATGATCATTACAGTGAACTTCCAGGTTTGTCTCTGTATTGGTCTTTGTGTTTGTAGGTTTGCTGTAACATCAGTACACCACAGCCAAGAGCTGGGGAAACCTTTGGTCCTTCCCTAGAAGAGGAGGCCTGCTTGTGGCAGCTTGATCCAGCTCCTCCAGCTGACCCCAGGTGGCATGAGCTTACTCCCAAACTTGGGTTACTGGCATAGCATGGGGTGTGGCATTTGATGTCTCAACCCTCAGTGCCACCAGGCCAGATTTTGCCCACTTTTTGACTTTTGTATATTTTATGCATGGGGCAGGATTTTCAAAAGGCTATGCAAAGCATGCAATTTTATATTGTATAACTTTGGACGGAAGCAAATTTGCCCCTATATCCAATTTTTTACTGCAAGGACATAGCTAAGTCTAACTTTGTTTGCAACTGTGACTTAGTTATGTCCAGTTCATGAATGTCAGACATAAATATGGTTAGACACAATTTGCATACCCAGTGTAACCTGGTCTATTATGTACATCCATTTCTAGCATTTTGTGATAAAAAAGTGGATGCGAAATACAGCAACACAGCTAATATTTATGGAGATAAGTCTAACTTTTGAAAATAGCACTATTATTATTATGACTTTGGAAAATCCCACATAATGGGGTGGGGGTCAGAAACTCATCAGAATCCATCCTGGAACACAGACCATGAAAGTTTGGTACAACTCCTGGTTCAGAACCTGCACTTGTGTCCAGAAAATGTATGCAGTTTCTTCAGTTGCAGTACAAATTGCTGTAAACTGCAGGAATAAATGTTGCAAATGCATCCAGATCTCTGTGAATAGGACACAGACATCTGGACACATCTGCATGAATGCAGACTGCATCCAAAATACAGGTGCAATGTTGTGCTTGACTGTATGAAAGTCCCACCCTGTGTACAGTATATAGGGGTTGCATCTATTTTATGACTTTTGAAAATCCTATCTGATGTAAGTTAGAGTTTTGGCCCTTTTTTTTTCACTTCTGATAATCCCACTCAGTCTTTTCCTATGCTGGTTCCGTGTGTTAATATCATAGTAAAACATATCACAGTAAAAAATATTGCAGGCATAATGAATCGGAAAAAAATTAAGCCAGTGCAAAATATTGCAGGACATAACTGTGCACCTCCCTTTTGTACTGCTCCACTAATTGGAATCTGCTGCACCTGTGGCGGGGGGGCGGGCTACTGCAAGCCCCTTAAGGAGCCACCACCACACTGCATGGCTCCATTTGGGGGACATGTGCATTTCCACATTTTCCCATTGGTGCCAGGTTCATGCTGGGATCCCTGCTGGCACTAGGTCATGGCAGCCTGTTGCACCCATTTGCCTACCCCTGCCACACATTCCCACTATGGTTAGCAGCCCATCATGCTGCTGGTGAAACACAGGGTGGAGGGACTTGTGTGCAAACCCATGACAGGCTTCTGGCCAACCAACCTGTTGCTGGCAGCATGTTGCTGCACTCCAGTCCCCATTGCTGTGTGTCTGTGTGATGTCTGCAGGGAGCACGGAGGGGCCCACAGCTGCAGACACATGGCTGTTGCAGTTCTTCATAGTTCCTGGTTAAACAATTCACCCTCTTCACAGTGCTGCACTCTGTCACAGTCCCACCTCCGTCATCTGTGCAATGCCACCTGTGACGGTGGTGTGGGCCACTATGCTGTGCCTGTGTCTGTGGTGACATGCTTATGCCAACTCGCTGCCTCTGGGGATGCTGCTGAATATGGACCTGCTCTTACATTTGTTGGGCATTGTGCTGCATGTGGTGGGACAAGCACACAGACCAGACAAAGGTAGGTGTCCTCCTTGGGGCAGGATCACCATGGCAATGGGCAGCATTGTCCATTGCTGGGTAAGGCTGCCTGTCTTTTTGCCAGTGTTGGTGGCTGTGTTTGGGGGCCTACAGGGCAGAGGGGGGTGCAGGGGAGCCAAAAGCACTTCCAGTCACTGGTAGCAGGCACCAGGAGCTATACTGCTGCTGTCCCTTGCAGTGTTCCTGCTGTGCCCTCCCTATGTTTTGCACCTAAGTGCCCACTTCCCTCCTCTTATGTCTGTAGGGGCACCATGTGGTCAGGTAGCACACTGTGGGCTGATGACTCTCAGTATGTTTTTGCTATGCATTGTTTATGCCCATGATGTGCTGACTGCGATATTGTGTCCCACTTTATTTTGTGGGCAATATTAACACCCAGAACCTCCTATCCTTATTCTTCAATGTTGTTCTATTTATATTGTAGCCATTTCTATAACACCAGACTGAGATTTCACTATTAATAGCTTGCATAGCTCTAGCCTCAGTTTTAACTATAGGTTAACAATAAAATATGGCAGAAGGCCTGCTAGCGCAGCAGAAAGTTTCACCTCTGTGATGCTGGCAACCCAGGTTTGGAAATGGACTCGGCTATCAGAGGGCTGGCTGGGGGAGAGAAGCCTTGAGCGACCACTTACTGTGTGCCTTCTTTTGGGGGGGTACAGGACTGGTGCCTACTGACCCCTGGTGGAGGCCAGGGGAACAGCAATGCATCTGGTCCCACTATCTAGGAGTGTGACAGATGCTGGCATCTGCCTTGCATCCTGCATGTCATGTTCCTGGATACTAGCCACTGGATCTCCTGGACTATGATTCCCCACCTAAGCAGCACTCAGGACCATGGGAAAAGGCCGGTAAGGCTCATTCCCTACATAGGAAAGGGACCTGCCTGATGAAGGGATATATAAGGATACCCTGGGTGGCTGAGATGTGGGGTGGTGAGTGGTCAGGAAGCAACCTGGGCAAGAATCAGGAATTGAGGGGCCCAAATGAGTGGTCGCCCAGTGGTGTGGGGGAGAGCAAAAAAAAAGTATTAGAAATAAGGACAAAATAATACTTTAAGTCCATTGTGTCTGCCCAGAGTCCTGACCTTTCCCTTGTCCCCAGCACCACTGGAAACTATTGTAGAGTATGGTTGAGGGAGACCAATGAGTTTCCTCAACAGTTAGGAACAAGGATCCTCTTTACTTAGATGTCTTTAATAATAAACAGAAGAATGGGTTCAATTGTTTAAATACATAAAATGTTTGAAATTTGAGAATAATATTTTTGCAGAAACTTATATGTTAAGCTTTGGAATCAAATAAACATTGAACTCTTCATTCAACTGGTTAATTTATGTTTCCTTTAAAAATGCTGTGACATAAATTTTTTACCTCATGGGCTGCGGTGAGGTAACTATATAGTAAATAACAACTAGTGAGGATAACGTTTCATAACTCACTCGTGACTTCATCATTCATGAAGATATGGGTATTTTATTTAGGGAAATATATGGCTGCTTCGCTGTACTCACTGCATATTCCATACTTTCATTCATTAGTTTTCTGGATTACAAAGATCACGCAGCCTACAGTAATAAAACAAAGAACAGTAACACATCTGGTATCATTCTTTTTAACAGATAATGAGTGAGCACGGGACAGATATTTTCAAGGACTTCTCAGTTATCCAGTGTGTCAACATCAGTGGCATTATCAAGACCATCGATCCTACTGTTGGTATTGTAACCTACTTACAAGATGTAGTATACCTCTTTTCATGCATCTACCCCCTGGAGTATTTTGTTAACAACACCCAGTTAAATGTGTAAGTGAAACTTTTTCAGCCTAATTCTTATTCTTAAGAAATAATGATGTCCATCAGGAAGTCATTAAAGTATTCTAGTGTATTTTAGTTTTCATTTAAAATACAGCAGAGAGTGTGCAAATACTTTATCAGGTATTATAAAGTTCAGTATCCGGTAAATATCACATGTGAAGAACAGTCCAGTATAAACCTACACCCAGAAAATGGATCCTAATGTTCTACGTTGTAGGACTTTTGTTCAAATCTGCTGAAACTGGTATTAAAACAACCACTATGTTTTTAGAGATATGTGCCATACAAACAGTCCCTTACAAAGCTGTATATTCTCTTTATTTTTATCATTTCATGGGCTTAGGACAACAAATTGTGTTGTCTTTTTTCCAAAGTACATCCACATTTTGTCCTTATGGCATTCAGAAAATAGAGATACATGCCTTTTTGTAATTGTTCAGTATAACTTTATATATTGCATGCAATGTCCTGGTTCTCCTTGACCCATCGCCAAAATGGCAGAGCTAATATCTCACTCCCCTTTCCTTTATACTGTACCTGTCTCAGAATAGGGGAACTCATGGGAAGGGTATATGTTCCCCAACACAAAATATTGTCTGTGTCAGACCGGATACATATTAAAATTGTGACAATTATCTTACTCTAGGCTTGCTGATAAGTTAAACACATGCTGCCTATCAACTTAACTATTAATAATGATATACTAGTTTACGTTTTATGTGTATATTAGAGGGGACAAAACACAAATAATGTTTTTGTAGCTGCAGTAAGCTTTCATCCTCCTCTCCAACAAAATTAGACTGAATTAGACAGATCATTTGCTTGCATAGAAATGTATGGACCATATATCTTCCCATCATGCATGGCCTGTTTTGGCTTCCTATCCTGCAAGGTATATTATATACAGTGGCACTGGCCAGGATACAGCATAGTATCTGGAGTTACTTCCTAAAAAAGGATCAACTGTCTTTGAATTTGCCTTGTTTACTGCACTAACTCTACTTTGTATTTTTAGCTCTGGAGTTTCTATAGCAATAAAGGACAGCAATGGCACCTTCATCAGCACACTCTCAATTCAGCTCTATAATGTAAGTCTCCTGTTACCTCCCGTATCTAAGCTGACAATGTTCAGAAAAGCAGTACAATTGCAAAAAATAAAATTGAGTACTTTTGTGGTGGTCTAGATTCAAGCAATACATGGTTGATGTCACTGAAAGAATAGATTGGGCGTGCAGTATTAGCAATTGATTTGTCAAGTAATTTTTTCTAAATCTCTGCAAATTTCAAAAGAGAATTACATGACATTGCCTCAGACAGTTGCAGAGATTTTGCTTCTCTAGGTATCTCCAGAGTCTTGGTACATAACTTGCTGAATCAACTGCTAACACTGTACACACATATTTAGGGGACAAAGGTATACTGTTGCTACAGTGACAACTTTACACCAATATGGTCGATTCTGACATCTCCATGTCATTGTAAAGACCCTGGCTCCCTTTCCCCAAGGTCCTGTACCCCATCCCCAAATCAGCTCCCTCTCAGAGTTGATAATCATAAATACGTAGGGCAGTGCAGGGAGCACAGCCCCCCCACAAATCAAAAACTTCGATCTCATCAGCACCATGCTGACCACAATTGCAGTCAATATAGTGGTGTCAGGGAAATGTTACATTGACAAGAAATTGTCACTGCGACGTCATAGATCTGGGGACAATGAAGATTTTTAGTCCATCTTATTCACTGATTCCATCAGCTCATGTCACTGATGGAAATTATAAATCTGGGTTACTCTTAGGCAGAATACAATTGATTAATAAAACAAATAAATTGTTTCTTTTATATAGACTATCATGACCTAGAGTTGTTTTTTTTTTCACTTTATATTCTTTTTCTCTAGCCACTAGATCTTATGGCTCAACTCTGCAATTGACACTCATCTGTATTTCTTTTGATTATTTTCAGCACTCCCCTCCTCTTTCTTCATCTCGTTTTGCTATCTGCCTGAAGATCAACCTCCCCCACCTCTGTGTCAATAAATCTGAATTCTTACTACTGGCCAATAAATTAATTCTTATGTGCAATCTCCTCTTGCTTTCACAGCTCCCAGGGCCCTGATTTAAGCAAACCAAACTTGTTAGGAAATTTGGTGCACACCTTAACTATGAGATGCATTATGAATCACTCCTTAACCTCATCTGGAAGATATTATTGTTCTATATCCAATTCCCAAATCCAATTTTACATGAGTTTGCCAAAAGAAAAAAAACTCTCTTTCATGCAGTCATCACATTTACTGTAAACTGACCACCACAATTTCTCTATTTCAGGTACATCCATCTCCTTTATATACATGCCACATTCATCACTTTCAAAATTTTGCAGATCATTTGCTTGCATAGAAATGTATGGACCATATATCTTCCCATCATGCATGGCCTGTTTTGGCTTCCTATCCTGCAAGGTATATTATATACAGTGGCACTGGCCAGGATACAGCATAGTATCTGGAGTTACTTCCTAAAAAAGGATCAACTGTCTTTGAATTTGCCTTGTTTACTGCACTAACTCTACTGCAGTATGCAGCATTATTGGGCTGCATCATGGCTAGCACCATTGTAGTTGAAAGAGTCTCATCTTAATCTTGCAAAAGTTTGCCTTTGCTTTGCACCCCATTCTTTTAACATATGAACATACACAACTGCCAGCTGATGCAGGCCAGATGGTCTATCAAGTCTGCTTGATTGTGCAGCTAGCAGCTCCTTACGCTGCAGCTGCCTCTTCCACCCCTGCCTGCATATTTGAATTCATGCCCATGCTTGCTGACACTTCTCCACCCTGTGTCCCCTTGGTTATCATCCCCCTGAAGCTGTCCCATCCCTTAAAACTGCCCACCAACTTTAAGGATACCACCTCTTCGGGCAGTAAATTCCACCTTGTCACTACCCTTTCTGTGAAATAGTGCCTTCTCATTTCCCTCCTGAATCTTCCGCCCTCCAATCTTAGACCATGTCCCTTAGCGTCCCTTCCACTCTTTAACTTAAAAATTCCCTCTGTACCAGTCTTACTTAAGCTTTTCTCAAATTTCAGTTTCTATCATGTCCCTTCTGTCCCTCTTTTACTCCAGGGATAACATGTTGAGCTCCCTCAGCTACTCCTCATAGAGTTTGTCTTCTAGTCCTAGGATCATCCTATTTGCTTTGCATTGTACTCCCTCCAGCAATTTAGCTTCCTTCTTTAAGTAAGGGCACCTGAACAATGCAGTACTCCTGATGTAGCACCACCAATGGCATGTACAGTGGCAGGATTACCTCACCTTTCCTGGAGGTGAGTCCTCTGGCAATACACCTCAGAATCCCATTAGCTTTATCTGCCACTTTCCTGCACTATGCTGAGTGGTTAATTTGTCCTGTTATTATCACCTCAAGATCTTTCTCTTCCTGTGTAGTGTCTAACTGTAACTGTATCCTCCCCAGCTATAGCAATTCCTTTGGTTCCTTGCTACTAAGTGGACTCCACTCCACTGTGGAGTGCTCTCTTATCCTCCCTGGTAACTAGCGCAGGTGCCTCCTCCTAGGAGTCCTGTCCTGCCAGAATGGTATAGGAATTATGTAGTGGTACATTTGAGGAATGTGGTACTATCCCTCCACCCCCACCCTTCCAGAACCCATTATATTCCAGCCACTCCTCCTCCCTACTTGATGTGGGGTGAATGAGGAATTTACAATAGTATGACCTTTGAACTAAGCAGAATAAATGGAATGTGTACACACTTTGGAAGGTGCACAACAGTTTGGAATGTGCACAACAAGGATCTGAGTAGGCTGATTTTTATACAGAGCAGTGGGGCACCCTATCCTGTATTATAATACAGTTGAATATGTTGATACATGATAGAAAAATTAAGTCTTTAGTTTTTAACCGTAACAGTTCACAGGTTATTAAATGTTAAAGAAGTAATATTTTGAAAGTCCTAACTGTGGAATAATTAGGTATAGATGCTCCTATATAGTTCCTTCCCTGGGCATCCCCGACTGACCACTTCTTCGGGCCTTCAAGGTGCCCCTGGCACCACTCATCCGCTGCCGCCATCCACCGCCGCAATTAGCAACCACCCCCCCAGGTAACCTGATGTATCCCTTCTTTGGGAGAATCCATTCCTTCTGGGGGGAAGTGCCCATTAGCCACAACTATGTATCCTGGGTACTGTGGGGTTGGTCCGAACCACTGCCCTGCCTATCCCATGAGAGAGAAGCATCCAATGGATGCTCTGGATTCTCTCCCTGTTGGTCTGAAATCTACTTTTTTAATGAAAGTTTAGTCAGGTAATTAAGAATCAGCCCTATCAATTCAGTTTTTACTTGTTGGTACGATTCTACTGTATATGTATCAATACTATTTTATTTTCAATACTATTTTAAACTGCTTGCTGAGTACATTATCGGTGCATATTTTTTAGTTGGGATAGTGACAAAAATGGCAAACAAACTGTATTGCCACTACTGTTTGTACAAACAAACTGTATTTATGATATTTATTTTTGTATTATGCATACAAAATGCTCTTAACTGTTACAAATTGCTTTTGGAAACTGCCCTTTCCACTCATGTAGCTTATCTGAGGGCCCCTCCCAGGTGATAAATTGTCCCTGGGTTTCTGTGCACCATGTGCATTATTTTACACTTTTAACATTGAAAACCAGCTGCCAATCCCTTGACCAGTCCTCTAGCTTTTTTAGGTCTCTCCTCATTCTATCCATCCTCTGTTTTGTTCACTCTGTTGCAGAGGTTTGTGTCATCTGCTGACAGGCATACTCTCCATTCCAAACCCCCTGCAAAGTTACTGATAAAAACATTGAAGAGGACTGGGCATAACACTGATCCCTGGGGCACCCCACTGTTCATTCAGCCTATTCCTGAGCATGTGCCATTTACCACCATCGTCTGGGTCTTATCTTTTAGCCAACTCTCCACCCATCTCATTACTTTAGAACCTACTCCTAGGTTACCCAGCTTGTTTATCAGCATTCTATGTGGAATGATATCAAAGGCCATGCTAAAATCTAGGTATGCCACATCCACTGCTCCTCCCATCCACTTCCCTGGTTACGCTATTGAAAGAACTTTATGAGATCTGTCTAGCACAACTTCCCCCATGTAAAACCATGCTGTCTTGGGTGTTACAGACCACTGATTTCCAGGTAGTCCACTATCCTTTCCTTCAGTAGGGTTTCTGTTACTTTTCATACCACTGCGGTCAGGCTGACTGACCTGTAGTTATCCACCCTCTACTTGTTTCCACTTTTGTAAATCTGGACCACATCTCCCCTCCTCCAGTCCTCTGGTACCTCCTCTGTTTCCAATGACAGGCTAAACAAAGCAGCCAGAGGTGCAGCCAAGTTCTCCTTTAGTTCCTTCAGCATCCTGGGGTGCACTCCATCTGGTCCCATTGCCTTATCAACTTTTATAGCTGTTAGTTCCCTAAGGACCCTTTCCTCAGGAAAAGGACTTGTGTCCACCTCCCACCCCTTTATGCCATTGTCCCTTAATGTTGGACTGTTACAGTATGTTATACGACCTGAGACTTCACAATAGAGATCCCTGTCATTCAACAGGGAGCTCAGGGAGATTAAGATCACAAGTCTTAGGTTGGAGCATTGCTGGAAGAAGTCCAGGACTGATGAGGACAAACTGATGCTAAGAACTCATTCCAGTGAGTAGCTAAGGGAAATCTCCTATAAGAATGCAGCATCCCTATCCAGGGAAATTCCTACAGGAAGGAACACACAAGCTTAGCTCTTTCAAACTGTGAACAAGTTACTTCATCCTACTTGTCTACAACTGACAAAGGCAGTTTGTACCAGGTGTGAAGATTTTACTCAGTTCTTCTCTGACAGAGTGTTTTACATCAGGTCTTGTATTGCCTCAACTGGGCTGTTGTGGCTATCAATAGGAACACTACTCCTCTCTGGAGTGAGTTTAGGCTGGTAGGGTAGAAAAAGTTTGTGAGGTAGCCTCACAGTTGTAGACCACTTTTTGTGAACTGGACCCAGGCCAAACACATCTCCAAGAGTGCTCTGTGGTGTCTCCAGGTCCAGTGTTCAATGAGGCAGTCTGGTGCTCCCTTTCAGATGGATCTTGACCTAGTGCTTTTAAAGAGGGTCTGGTGGAACCTCTACTGAAGAAACCATTAGATCTAGACTGCTTTCTAACTTTTAAACCTGTCTCAACCCTTCCCTTTTTGGGAAAGGTTATTGAGAATATAGTGGCACTACAGCTTGAAGCACACCTCACTACCTTTAACATCTATAAGTCTCTTCAGTCAGGCTTTAGATCAATGCATGGTATAGAGACAACATTGGTCAGGATGCAGAATGACCTCCTCAGGGCAAGAAATAGAAAAGAATGGTCACTTCTCATTCTACTCTCTCTCTACTCAGCATTTCACATTGTGGACCATGAAGTGTTGTTGGATTGTCTAAGGGAGATCTGAGGATTTGCTGTCACTGTTATCAACTAGTTTGAGTGCTTCCTTACATGCAGGATGCAGAGGGTGGTGATAAGGAATTTCTCCTCACTCTAAAGCCTCTGCTCTTTTGAGTTCATTAGTGCTTAATCCCCTTACCCAGTATGTTTGCAGGCTACGTGCTGCTCCTGGGAGAGATCATTAGATGCCACTGCCTGGGGTTTCACTGTTATGCAGATGATACGCAGTTGTATTTGTCATTTTCACCCAGGATGCCTGAAACAGTTGAGGTACTAAATTTGTGCCTGGCTGAGACCCTGGACTGGGTGTCCTGTAGCTGGCTAAGGCTGGGCCTGGACAAGATGGAGTTACTGGTGACTGAGCCTGGTTGCTGGCAGCGTATAGAGGTAGTAGGGGAGGTGACAGGCCTGGTGCTTGGTCCCTCTCAGCTTGCAGCACCTGCTAAGGTGAAGAATCTGGTGGTCATTGTGGATGATAGACTAACACTTGAGGCTCAGGTGTCATCTGTAGCTTGGAGTAGCTTTTACCATCTCAGGAGCATCCCATGTATTAAAGCCTTGATCCCACCAAATTAGCTGTCATCACTCACGTATGCTTTTGTGACTTCCAGACTTGACTACTGTAATGCTTTATAAAATGGCAGGGTAAAATAATGTAATCTGATTGGCTCTTATTTATGTATAAAATATGGTTTACATATGGCTAAAAAATAAGGACCGAAGAGTCTGGAACCCAGATCAATGGGCATTTGGAACACAGACATTTCAGTTAGCCCCCTACAGCCAAAACTTATCTTCCACAACAAACATGGATGCTACCTTTACACTGTAAAGAAAATTCATCTGGGCCCTAAAAATAAAACTACCTTAAATAAAAAAATAAACAAAGTAATTAAATGTTGTTTCCCTGATTATCACACTCTCCTTACATACATAAATTAGAAACAATAAGTATTGTTTACAGTTTTCACTACAACTGTTACTTTGCTGACAGTGAAATATCCCCCTTCAATCTTTACCTGCTCACCAGGGAACTGTCTTCTTCTTGCCCTGACAGTGAGATAATTGAGTCTCTGGCTGTAACAAAGGCCCTTGTTGTCTGTGTGTACAGAGAGTTAGGAGAGAAACACTCTGCCAGTGGAACTGAACAGAATTTTTAATCCATATATTCCATGTTAACATTCTATGATAAACATTCCATATCTTGAATGTGGGAAAAAAACAGAAAGAAGAAAGTAGGCAATAATACAATGACATCATCATCAAGGACATCATTTGTAATGGGTGGAAGGACTATTTTATCATAAATGCACAGAAGTAAATCTATTGTTTCTACATATAAACCTGCTCTTCCCCACTATAAAAAGTTTTTAAAAAAGGAGCCCATTTTATAAATGCAAAGGGCACTCTGGGATGCACTTGGAACAAATTTTACTGCATGGCTAGTAGCTAAAGTCACTCGGCCTTTGGCCCCGTGCCTTTTTACGCCCCTGGTCATGTGGTAAAATGTGTTCAACGCACACCCCATCATGCCTTATTGCTTACATATACTGTATATCTTGGGGTTAGTGGAGGGATCCTACATTGCCTGCAACTGGTGCAGAACACATTGTCTAGGTTGTTGTTGGACCTTCCAAGGTCCTGTCATGTGACCCTAGTTCTGCATGACCTGCACTGGCTGCCGATGAATTGGAAAATCCTCTTCAAGGCAGTTTTAGTAAGTAAGTAACTAAGTAAAATTTATTTTTCAAGTGCCTTTCAAATACGAAGGTGCTGTACAATAAAGTAAACATTCAATATAACAAATAATAACAATAACATTCTAAAAACCACCAGAAAAAGCCTGATAAAACAAATATGTTTTAAGCTTCGATTTAAAACTCGAGATGGTCAGTCATTCCCTCAACCAATAAGGTAGACAATTCCACAGGGTAGGGGCAGCATGAGAAAAAACACATGCCCCAGATGTTTTTAACCAAACCCTGGGAAGCTCTAACATTCCCTTGTCAGTGGATCAGAGTGAATCAGAAAAGCAAAAGGGAGTAAGGATCTCTTGCAGATAACAGGGTCCTTGTTTGTGTAGGGCTTGTCTGGGTTCAGGCTGAGTGACCTCCTGACTTCCTACCTTACCCATCTCCCTCTCTTCTCCTCCAAGGTGGGCCTCCTAGTGGTTCCCAAGGGTAGGCTTAAATAATCAGGTGATCAGACCTTTGAGATTGCTAACAAATCCCTGTGGAATTCACTTCCAAGATCCCTGAGAGAGGCCCCCTCAGTGGAAGGCTTCATAGTGGGACTGAAGTCTCACCTGTTTAAGGAGGTCTTTGGGTTATAGTTAAGAGCATCCTAATGCTGGTAGCTATTTAATCATATTGTTATTTATATATCAATGTTGCAATTAATTTATGTTATGTTAGGCACTATTTTATGAATTGGACTTGACTGCCTATTTAATTCATTTTAATATGATATATGCTTTATGTGTATGAGTTTATTTATCAGATACCTTTTTGGGCTCCTTGTCTTATGCACAGCGCCTTGAGCCCAAGGGAATGGGTGCTAAACAAATACAATTTTACTTCCTTTACTAACTGTATTGCATTGTAATGTATTGTATCGAATTGCCTTGTATTGTACTGTGCAGTACTGCACTGGACTGTATTGTATTGCATTGCATTGTATTGTATTGCATTACACTGCATTGTACAGTATTGTAGTACAGTACAGCTACAATAAGTTCATAGCTGAACAGGGTGCTTAAGTCTCGAAAATCCAAGTGAAGGCGTTCTAATGTATAATTATCTGTTGTTTGTGTCTTACTTTCCAGGATGTAAACTATACCACTCGTCTTCTAGTGCCCCGAACAGGGCTAAGCTTGAAGACAAAAATCTATGCAGAAGTGAAAGCCACAAATCTCACAAGCAAGTAAATAACTTTAAAGATTTTTATACTGTGGTTCAACATGATGTTTCAAGTATAGAAATCAACTGTCTGGTATTTATAAAATCAAGGTTTCAGTAACATAAGTGGTGAAACAATGTGTAATGCCCTGACATTATTTTAACAAAAACTCAAAAATGTGTAAGTACCAAATTTCTTGGTACAAAAGGTAGTTCACAAAATCTAGACACAGCCCCTCTCCCCTTACTAAAGTCTTAAAACTACTATAACTCTCCCTTAAATTGTAACAAGTTTTGTTTTGTTAGGATAAATGTATCTGTCAGCACTTTATTAACACCATCTAAATCATTATGATTCTAGGCAGTTTCCACTTTATAGCTTTGTGGGGGATTGTTATTTTAAGAAGTCAAAATGTGGTGCAGACTGTAGATAGACAAAAAGTACATTTATTCTCTGCACTGCCAACTGATGCAAGGAATTTGCTGAGTACTTCTTGTTTAAAGTCCCTAGCATTCACAACAGTATTTACCAGACTGGCACTGAAGACAGATCCTTCTCATTTCCCTCTGCCTCACAAATCATATCCCTTTATCTCACTATCAGACTTATTTTAGTCACACTAGTAACTATTGCTGACATTGTTGTTCTTCAAAAAGAATTCCACCTAACTTAATCCAATCTACTCAGATCTCCTCTCTGACTACCTCCAGACTGTTGCCCTCTGTATTAATAAACAACTCCCTGTCTTGTGGAATTTCTATGCCCTGAAAACTACTGCTGTGTGCCTACCCCCAAACAACCATCCCTCAAACCAAACCTACTTTTCAACTATTATTACACCTCCAACCTGTCCCCCCTGTATTAGCATGGTGATAGAAGAGATTGCTTTTTCTCTGTTATCCTTACACATATTTAACAACAACTTGCATGACAAGCTCCAGAACAAGTGTAACCCCACTCTGAAGATCTTGACTGCTCTTCTTTGTGTGGTGAATAATCTAAAAAAAAAGGCAAATTTTCCTTAACCATTCTTCTTGCCCTAAGCTCTGCCTTTGACACCATCTTTCAGTCTATCCTTTTTGTTGGCCCTGCCAGTCAGAGTGGCCTCTCTGAAATTACCCTGGCCTGACTTAGTCCGATCTATCACATTGATCCTTATTTGTTAGTAGTAATGATGTCTTTTCCTGCCCTGAAGTCCTGTCATTTGGTATACTTCATGGCTCTGTTCTAGAATTATTCATTTTTTACATGTCCTTTTCTATCATTTGAACACCTGGGGCTCAGTTTTCAGAGAGCTTGTAGATTGCTGCAGTTTGTGGCAATGTAGGACTGCTGCGAACTCTAGGTGCATCAGGGACTCTGTACCCAATTCTGTAAAATTGGCTACACAAGCCTCAGGATGAAAGTGGGAAACAGGGGAAGCTGGAGCAGTGAAGGTGCCATAGTGTAGGAAGGAGGCATGGTGGCAGTTATAGGTAGCAGAGGAGGCACCTGGCAGAGTTGCCACATAGTATAACTGCCAGATAAGGGATTAGGTGGGGGGGGTTTGGCATGACGATACTATTATGATACGGCCAGATTAAAGCAGCCATTGGCACCTGATCAAAGTTACTGTGGGTTCTGTTGGGTATTTGCTAGATTTGCTTCCACCTGGATGCAAAAAAAGGGTTATCCATAAATGAAATAAGGCAAATAAGGCTGTAAAATGCAAATATTCAGCCAATCAGTATTATCTAAGATTTAGTGCTAACAGAAAGCATTCTTTCTTGAGACTTTTCCCATTAGTTGAGGAAAATAACAATACAATAAGATCCTGAGGGGACCCATACACATCACACAAAATATTTTGGAGCCATGCATTTCTTTGAGATTGGGAAACAAAAGAACATGTTTTGCACTTGTCTGTCTTCTAGCAATTTGCAAACTCCCAACAGAGCCTGCTGGGAAAGGGCCTGTGAAGGCACACACATGCACATCACTGTTTCTGTACAGTACCACCTGCTGAATCTTTAATAACTCTGAGACAATTATATACATTTCTAGCATTAACAAACAGTGACATCAAGTGACTAGTCACAAATGAGGAGTCCATGACCGTAGTATCAGGATATTTTTTAGTTATGATAGAATCAGACTTTGGTGACCACTGTAGTTTATACTACCAGTGGAGTCTCTACTTATGCACCATACTCAGTTGTGCCTAACTTAGCACAATGTACAGATATGGTGGCTTGAACAGTGCAATACTCTGTCAACAGTGGTCATGGAATAAGGACAGTAAATAAGTTAAAGCATAGCTGGGAAAGATTAAAATGACTAAAATGACTAATAGATAAAAACAAGGGAATAAGGAGCCAGCCCGCTGGTGCAGAGGCAGTGCGTTCATCTGATTACCCGGGTTTAGAAACAGACTTGGGACGTTGGAAGGCCAACTGGGGAAGAAGGACTGAGTGCCCTAGGGACTGCTCTCCTTCTCCGGGGGGGGTAGTGTGTCTGGCATGTCACGGATCCCTGGCGGAGGCTGGGGGGACCATTGTTCCAGTGCCATAACCTGTGGGGGGTGGGGAAGATGCAGGTTGTCATTGCACATCCCTGCCCCCAGGTACAGCTGCACACAAAATCCTGGACCAGAGCTTGAAGCCCCGCTCTGCACCACCATTGCCACTGCTGCTGATAGTGTCTGTCAGGTGGGGTCCCACTCCCATGGCTCCACTCTGGGGGGTGAGATACAGCACATTATTGTGGACCACGGGGGTGGCCTTGCAAAAACAGAATGAGGAAAAATGTTTTTAGAAGAACCCTTTCCGATACAAAATGAAAATGCTGGTAAAAATGTGTGTATAGTAATGCATATTGCATTCAGTTCTTTATGTCATAGTTTGACATATTTTTTTTTATTTTTTGATAACTGAGTAAGGCCACTAAACACAAGTGGCTGTTTTCAGGGGTGATGTGGGAGCACTGGGGGGGGGTTAAAAGACTTGTTCAGAGTCACGCAGCATGCAAGCAGAGGTTGTGGGAATGAAACCCAGGTCTGCTGAATGAACCAAACTCACTAACAACTTGTTACCCTAACATCTAGGCTATACTGCATCGCTGGGGCATGTCATAGCTGCCATTTTCATTAGTCCGTCCAAAGCCTTTGACTCAGTGTCCCCTTTCCTCCTATTGGATTAGCTGAACTCGTCCCAGCCTCTCTGCTCCTCCTACTAACTGTTTCTCATCCTGCATAACAGGTTGTCAGCAGTCAGTTCAAATTAGAGGTCCCATTCAGGATGGATTACCACAGGCTCCAACCTGTTCTCCATTTTCTTGAATGGTCTCTCCTCTGATTGTGTCAACTTGAATGTATACATATATGTGGATGACACAGTTATCTTCTCCTCTGGTCCTTCTACAGCTTCAGTGGAAAACCTACTCCAACAGGACTTCAGTAATGTACTGCTTTGATTCCATTCCAACCATCTCAAGGTCAACACTAAAAAAAAACAACTGTCTATGACCTTTAGTACAAGCCAAAAATTGGCAAGGCTTTCAAGATCACTGATCTCCTCCATTCTGGATGGCTCCCCTCTTGAAGTGGTCCCATCCTTCAAGTACCTTGGTGTGCGGCTTGACAGTAAGCTTGACTTCTCCACCCACATTGTTGCTGTCCATGTGAAACTCTGCCCCATAGTGCCTTGTACCATAATAAAGACTGTCCATCCCTGCCAGTCCACCATGAGCTAATCACTAAAATAGTGCTCACAGTCTTTGACTGTGCTGACGTGGTCTATGGTACTGCCTGCTTTACTTCCTCAGACAGACTTGATAGCTTCTGCAATGCCTTTTGCCAATTTGCAAGTAACTCACTTCCACATGTGCACAACTGCTCCCTCTACTCCTATCTTTCCATCCTCCCCCTACCTTGTTGTCATCTGTTACACAACCCTTTCTTTTTTGTCCAAGTACTGGTTTGGGTCACTGCCATCCCATCTAACCTCAGGCCTCTCCTTAATCCCTAAAACTCATCGCTCCATCTGCTCAAGGGACAAGTGAACATTCTCCACTTCTCAGACCTAGTCTTCTGCTGGACAATCTGCCTTCTCCTATTGTTTGCTGGTACTCTGGAACTAGTTCCCTCATTCCATTTGTCATTCAGCCTCTTTAGGATCCCTTGCACACCAGTTGAAACTCCTTAATCCACCTACCTGTACCTGTTTTGACTGACATTATATTGCTTGATGACAATCTCAGTTCTCAACTTGCACTAGGATTTGTACAAATATTCTGCACTTTATCCTGTTCCCAGTTTGTACCTTTTTTGTATTTGAAGCTAATTGCCTACACTTTTTCAGCTTCATGTGAAGTGCTGCACTGTTATGCTGTTCACTTCTGTAACCCTTGCCTTGGGTCACACCAGGAAACAAGCCTCATTACCTCAGAAAAATTATTTCGTGGTAGCCTGACACAGTCGGATTCAGTAATCTAGGACCACTTTAATCTGATTAACTGTTGTCTTAAACTGCAGGGCATAAATTTAGCAGCATTTGGCAACTGAATAGCCTGGTTACATTTTCTTTACACAACGCATCCACTATATTTATTTAACTAGACCTCTCCCATAGAATCAAAACTACTCAAAATAATATTGGAACAGTTCACCTATTTTTATTACTATCATTATATCATTTATTATATTATCTTTATATTCCTATATCCTTTATGGCCCTCCACCATCTGGCCTCCTCCAGCCCCATTCTCTTCAACTTTATAACTTTATCACCTATAAAGAGGTCCACAAGTCCCTTTCACTTTTGGGCGATTTAGACAGTTCCATCTCTACCGAAATGTGGTACAACAGTTAGATTGGCTGGCTCCAAAATAATGATTTCATGCTGCACATGGAAGTTGTTTTCCTCCTTAGGTGTTTTGTGCACCCATCAGTACGTTTCAGCATGTGCTCTAAGGCATGTGTGCACCTGCAATGCATGTTGGCACTGCCAGATTCAAGTAATCCTCACCCCTTTCCTCAGCAACTCCAGCTGCACTGCCATCTGTGCTTGCCAAACTTTCAGTATAGCAGCAGAGCTTACTGCTGTCCCTCTTCAGAGGTGCAGAGTCTTCCAGGAATGAATGCTCAGTTCTCTTTGCACTGACAAGCACCCAGCATTCCAGTCTCATTCTGAACCTGTGTTGATGATATACCGTGAGCAGCACTTTTGCAACTTGATCTTCAGGCCAGCTCAGGCCACCTACCTTAAATATTTGGGAATCTCACATAATCAATCATTATATAGAGAATTTGATGGCAAAAGAAGACTGAAGATCCTTCGAGTCTGTCCTTACTATATTGCCTCACTCCACTATCCTAATGTGCTGATGGTCTATTACCATCCTCCCCTCCTACCTCACCCCTCAAACCCATGTTACCTCCTCCGAGACTATGAGCCTCCATGCCCTGTCCAAACCATGTTTAAACCCATTAAGGGTAGCTTCCCCACCACTTCTACCAGCAGTTTGTTCCATGGTTCTACCACCCTCTCAGTGAAGTGCAACTTCTTCATATGTCTCTTGAACTTGCCCCAACCAACCTTCAGTCATGTCCACAGGTGACTGCGTTCCTCTGTCTTACAAATAGGTCTTCACTATTCACCTTGTTTATACCCCTGGGAAACTTACATGTTTCAATCATGTCCCTACACTCCTGCCTGGCCTCCAGTGAATATATACGTATAGCCTCCTGCTGATCTTCATTGGATCTCCACTGCTGGCTTGGACCATCCTGGTGACCCTTTGCTCTACTGACTCAAGTGTATTAATAGCTTTCCACAGGTGAGGACACTAGAACTGGGCACAGTACTCCAGGTGAGGCCTCACCACTACTTTGTACAGTAGCAGAATCACCTTGATTTTTCTTCTGTCAAAACTCCTTTCTATATGCCCCAGCATCCTCGATGTCTTTCTGTATGCTTTGTTGCATTGATTCATTTGCTTGTATGAGTCACTCACTATGATCCTTAAATCTCTAGCCTCTTCTGAAGTGAACAGCCTAACCCCTCCCATCCAATACTTTGTGCATGGATTCTGTTTCCCTAAGTGCGTTACCTTGCACTTCCTGGGATTGCATCTCAACTGCCAGAGAATAGACCATCTCTCGAGTTTCTCTAGGTCCTGCTGGAGTTCTTGCACCCCCTCCTCATGATCCATCCTGCCACATTGCTCAGTGTCATCAGCAAAGAGACACAACTTTTCCTGGGCACCTTCCCTTATGTCACTTTTGAGCATTATTAAATAGGACAGGTCCACTCATGACCTACCTGTACCCATATTTAGACCTGGGCACATCAACCCTCTGTTGCCTTTCCCTAAGCCATCGTACTACATATCAAATTAAACCCTGCTCCATTACCAAGTCCTCAAACTTCTTCAGCAGTCTTGTGTGTGGTATAAGCCCAAGTCCTCGCTGAAGTCAAAGTAGAGCAAAGCTACCATTTATCCTCTGTCGGACACCATCATGACCCAATCATAAATTAGCATGAAGTTGTTTCCCTTGACTATGGTCTCCATCAGCTTATCTACAATATGGGTAAGGCTGACAAGTCTCTAGTTACCTAGGTCCTCCCTGCCCTTCCTCATGTGGAGTGCTACTGCACTAGTGAATCTCCAATCCACTTGCACCACTCCAGACTTCAATGCATCATAAGATGGGTTAAGAGTACTACCAATTCTGCAGCCAGTTCCTTAAGTACCCATGGGTGCAGATCATGTGGACCTGGTGCCTTCTCTACCCTGAGGGATTCTAGACCCCGTCTTACCCTGTCAAATAAGAGACATACTATGACTATTTGCTGAACCACCATGTTGCAGCCTTGATACCACTCTTGGGCAGGAAATTGTTGTCCTCTGCCATGAATACTGAGCCAAAGTAATTGTTTCATACATGTGCCTTCTGTTTGTCATCTCCCACTACCCCCCCAAGATAGTACATATGGCAAATGTGTAAACCAAATTATGTTCACACTAGACATGCATGGATCATGCTGAATTTACATTAGATGTGTGGATTACATTTTGCCCACACTAGACCCCAAGTTAAGTGGAGTTAACAAAGAGAAAGAGGCATAGATTTTCACAACTAGCAGCAGGAAGCACATTCCTTCATGTACATGAATTAATAAACAGTTTCTCTAGCATTAATGACACTTAAATACAGTAACTCTCAAGTAACACAGTTCAGCTATGTGCAATTAAATAACATTTGTGAATGCTGAGTTTGGTTTGTAAAAGCAAAGTAAAGTGGTCTAAATGCTGGAGGTAATGTTGGTGAATACAGTCCATTATCTGCTACAATAGCAATCTATAACACTGCCACTGTTTCAATACTTCAAGGACATATCATTTCAACAAAATAAAAACTTTATTATGTCATGTAAATGCTAAATAAAAACAAGCATACTGTACCATGCATGATAATCTGAACTGACTGAGCCTCTACAGGTTCAGTCAACATTACTTGCTAACATTGCTGAACACTTGCGATCAAGCATGCCTGTCCCAGGTTAGCTCCAAATTGTTTCCCTTTGTTGAACACAGATATACCCTTAGCTCTGTTAATACTTTAAACTTTTTGGTAACAAGGAGGATACATTTCTTCAATAAATATGTTCCCTTGTTAACTCTTCAGAGGTGGATCAAGCTAATATACTCCACTATGAAGCAGAAATCTATGCCCACAAATTACAATAAATGACTTTCCTCACATCTCAGCAAATGCTGCCTCTAATTTAGGAGCTTATAACCCATTCAGAAATCCACAAAATACTGCACTACTACTGGAATAATTTACAGTACATATGTACTACAGTATATAGTCCTTGTTACTCCATCTGTCATTAGCTGTGTGAATTGTTTTACATGTATATCTGCTATCTTGCATGTTCTGAACTTATGACACTATCCTCCACACCACCATTTGTTCTGAGAGCACCAACTGGCCTACAGAGATTTGACAGTGCCCCTTTATCTGCTATGTTTTTATGTCGGTATTTTATCCTCCTTGGTCTGTCCAACCAACCTCAGTCTGGACTGGTCCCTCCAGCCTCTCACCTGACTTCTCAGGAGCTTACCTGATTCTGTGGTATCCTCTGACACAGGACATAATGGAGGCACCCAGTCATCAGTGTGGAGCCTGCAAAAGACTGAGTCATTACTGTGTTGCAATTAATGTTTTTTATTTCCTATATTTTTTCTGTTGGAAGTCACAGTGATGAGATATGCATGCTCTGTGTCTGCAGCGATGCCTCCAGTATCCAGGCATGGGGTCATCCTCCTTTCTTGAAGTCCAATGAAATTAGAGATGGGTGAAGTTGGCAAATTTTGCTCTGTGAATTAATGAATTTCACACAATTTGCAGTGCATGGAAAGACTACAAAGTGTGAAGTTTTGCTGTGAAGTGTAAAATTTCATGGGCAAAATTCCACACTTCATGTCAAAAACTTCATGATTCAGGTAAAGTCTCAGGTCTGGGATCACTTTGTAAACCTCTGTAAAGTGCAAATTTTCACCACTTCACGTAAACTTCACAGGTGAAGTTAAACTTCGTCACAGCTCTACTTCATGTTGCTACCACCCAGATTTTTTAGAGTGGTAACCAACCAACAGGACATTCATTCTCCCTTCCTTGAGGAAGGAGAGCTGTCCTTGTAATGCTCCCTGCCTTGACCAACTCTCAAGTGGGCAGCATCAGTTTCTGAACTTGGGTGACTGGTGTAGCAGGTGATGAGGAAGCCAGTGCCTCAGTCCACTGTACCACTGGGCCTGCCTTATTTGCTGTTTTATATATCTTCTGTATGTAATTATATTTAATATGTGAAATTTTGAGTTTGGGGTATGGTGCTCTGTGAGCCATAACATACAACATGGCATTCTGTTACAGTGAAATAGTGAAATGCTCATTATATTATGCTCAGCTTAGAAGACAAGTTCCACCACTTTCCAGCCAAGGCAATTGTACTTTAATAATCTGTGGGTCTAATTTTTCTTACTAAATTTATAAGTACATTGAAAAGCAGTGTACATATTCTCTGTTTGCTTTATTCTTTTCTTTATACAGATTCAATGTTATGCTTGACCGCTGTTATGCCTCCATCTCACCCTATCCTACTAACTCCACCTATTATGACCTTTTTGTTGGGTAAGTGAAAAACTACTCCTTATAATCTCTCAGGAGCAATAAACTCATTAGGTACGGTAAATTTTAAATATATTCCTGGACCCACCATTTTTTTTTTGTAGAATTATGGCATATTTACTGTATTTGAGGGCAACCGTGTGGGAACAAAACTCATGTTTTGCAACAGATGCAGTAGTCATGGTTAGAAAATGACTATTCATTTTGAGAACATGTTTAGTTGTTCAAAGAATCATACTGGTATGAGTGATTATTGTTCTTAGGGTGTCATGCAATTGAAATGTAAGATTAAGAAAAATCCTGTAAATACAGGTATATTTTTATGCTCACTAAAGGTGTACTTAAATGGTAGGTATGTAATATGAATAAATATGTTATTTAAAAATGTGGTTTGCAGTTAAAAAGAGAATTAATAAAACTGATAAAAATGCAGAATGGTTTCTATGTAAGCAATGTAGTAATGTTAAATATTATTGTGTTTTAGATTGTACATCTGCTGTAGTACTGAGCTTTATTTATTCCAACTGCTGTAACAGTCATATAACACCTTACTACTAACACTACATTCCTTAGATAGAACAGGCAGAGTAAGAGGGCAGGATTTTCAAAACTTCCATAGATTGGCACATGTTGCACTGAGCTCCTGCTTGCAGCAAACTGTGGTGTGCCAGGGACCCTGCACATATTTTGGTATAACAGGGTCCCGGCACCAAAGTCCCCAGAGTTGCCACAAGCCTTGCCCTGCACCAAACTGATGGTGCACCAAAGGGGAATGACAAAGGCTGCCATCATCCCCTGCATGGTGACAATCCACCCCTGATGTTAACCTGAACAACCCCACCACCCTGCGATGGTTGCCAGCTCTAAACTTGCTGCATCCTGGAATGCCAAAATGTTTAGGAAAAGTAGACTGATGCAGTAAAACACAACATGTAACCATGCTGCTATTTCTGACATCAAATGAAAAAAACAAGAAGGAGCCAGCTGTCCACCCTCCACTACCATTTTTGGTCCCAGTACTGAGACAGCACAGTGGGACTTTTATACGATAACTCAGGAAAATGTGCAACTGCAAGTTGTAAACAATGTAGACATGTTTTGTAATGCAAATGGCTAGGGTAATCTAGTTTTCACTTAAATGGAGGAAGTTTTGATTAATTTTCAACTTGGAGGATCCAACAAAAGCAGTTCACCTACAATTGGTTTGAACGCTTGTAATGTTGGCTCTATTTTCATAAATATCTGATCCCAATATAGGTAATGTGATAGCAATTACCCCCCCATTGTTTTTTCTCTGTGTGAGACAATAATATGAGGCATTTCCAGTGTGCACCATACTCTGCATCAATAGGCTACACATTATCTGTGTTTTATACAGCATATTTTATATACAATTTATTCTTGCACCATCCTTAGTGATAAAGCCAACATGCAGTATAAACGCTCCAATATACATCTTATTGCTGCTTGGTCCATTTTGAAAGACATCTACATGATGTCTATTTACAGTATAACCCTGATTATTCAAAACTCAGTTATCAGAATCTCTGGATTAACCAACACTGTCCCGTGTCCCCTGAGGTAATTAGTGTTCAACTGTGTCTGCAGTGAAAAGTGTCTGAAAGCAGCCCTAATAAAGTGGCAATTTTGCTGCACTTAAAATCATTTAACTTTACTGGAGGATCCTATGTTCCACTTATGTAGTTAGTTTGCCGAGTAGCACACTTACCCCTTTCCTTGATCAGCATCTTTATCGCTCACTTCAGACCTCTGGTTACAAATCTGCTCATTATCAATGGACACATGGACACGGAGAAGATTGTGGCACTGGCTTTCCATAATAAAATGCATTTGGAGTGTTTGAAGTTCTGGAGTTTAGCGTTGGGGAACTGCCCAGCAGGTAAGAGAAAAATGGGGAAAGCAGAGGGTACAACTGAGGACTCATTGCCACATAGCATTGCTCTGTACCACAACCATCCTACACAGAAAGGGTGCGGCTCACACAGAAAAGGTAAACTTTGATTTTTATGCAGCTGACTTTATAAAATCAACAGCAAAAAGAGAAATGGGGAAAGCAAGGAGTATAGCAGAGGGCTCATTGCCAGTACAAGATATGCACTTTAGTCTCTGCCACAAACAAGGCACTATGTACTGTAGATGCTTTTATTGATTAATTTATTCACAGTATTTACTCCATTACATATTACATGTAGCACTGCTGTGTTTTTATGTCAGTGTGTTAACATTTTATGTTACTAATTGAAAACATGCCCTCATTGTTTGTCTGTTACATCGAGTGTAGTAGCTGCAATGGAAATTTCCTGTTTCCTGTTTATCCGAATCCCCCATGACATTTGAATAATCAGGGTTATACTGTCCATGAATTTTAGATTCTGATAAGACTTTTTCTCACAATTGTTGAACTAAGTGATTGGAACACTATAACACAGAGCCAACAATGAAGTTAGTTTTTACATTGTACACAGACAGTGATCTGGGGCTCAATATCCAATTGCCCACACAGTGCCAGGAATGGAGCTTGCCAATGTAGTGATCACTGGCACAGTGGCTGTTAGACCAGCCCTGGGCTGATCTAAGCAGCAACACTGCATGCAGCTGTTGCTGGGCTTCAAAAATCCCAATGTAGGGGATATTGCTGCAGGCATCTGCCACAAGCACCCTACTACTATGGAGCACCCATGTGTGTGCCACAAGCACAGTGCAAGCTCGTCTGGAACAATGGACTCCAGTTATACCACAAGCTTCCTATCAAAATTGGGTTTGCCACATTGTGTGATGCAAGGTGCCCCTTACATTGTTCTTGTTTGATGCAATGTCTTTGCGTCACACTCAGACCTTTGAAAATCCTGCCCAGAGTCTTTCAAACCTTAAATCCACATTTTGTGACGTGCAGTGCTTTATCTTTGACCCTAATGTTATCTTATTGTAGTTTTTAAAAATAATTTCCATATTTTTGGAAAATGTTAATATTACCATAACAACCTATTAAACAACACTAGTAATGCACTGAATGAACTGATAAAACAGCATATTATTAATGGGACGCTTCAGACAAAACATAGGTAATTTTTCAAACATCTCCTATTTAAAAACAGCTTTATGGATCGTTATGAAATTTGCAAGAAATGTAGATTGTGTCACCCACCAATCCCTAAAAATGTCATCTTGATCCATCAAATTACCTTTGTGCAGAGTATACAAATAATGGGGTCATTACTGCCTATCTCTTATAAATAAGGTTGAAGCTGTCAATTCATTGAACTACAATGTTGGAAACTACTGACCCAGTCAATTACATTAAACATCTTCTGCACATCTGGTATGTTCTGTCTAAAACCAAGTCTTTACCTACTCTGAATGGCCTGCACATTTTTTAAATTAAATATTTCAAAAGTAACAAAAATTTAAATTTCTAAATCACCAAGAAAATTCTTTCATGTCTTATTACAGCCCATGGTAATTTTTCAATGAAATAAACCTTTATAGTTTTCGTTATAGATGAAGGCAGACAAAACAATGAAAATGAATGGCACTGTTGCTTAACATTTTGATTAAGCATCTCCCCTTAAAAACAGAATGGATTGATGTGAAATTTTGAGAAAATGAAAATTTTGAACTCACAATAATTCTTGCAAATTTCAGTAGAATTATTCAACATATCTCTATTCTAGCAGTAGGCAAAATGGGAGTTTAACTTAAACCAGTGCTGTGTCTTTACAATACAGTGATTCAACATCATCACTATAATTGTCATAATGTGTTGTTTTTTTTTTCATTCAAAGTGGCATATGGACTGATAGGAAGGCCACAAAAAAACAGGGTCTCTGGCACATCAGCATTTGGCCCTAGTCACCTTTAACATGACTTAGGCCATGCCTTTGTGAATTGCCCCCCTGGCAATCTACATTCAATCCATCAAACCATCTCTGTGCTAAAAGTAGACAAGTAAAGTGGTTTAAAACTGCCTGTCTCATAAATAAAAATCAAAAACTAATGTAATGAAAAAGAAAACTCAGGCAGAAATATTTTTTTTAACCTCTTTATTAAGATTTTATTGTTGTTTCCAACACAATAATGAACACACATACATCCCAGGATACACACCCGGGCCCACATCCCTAAACTGGATGTGGAAACTATATATATCCCCCAAACTATGTACAATCACAGTTACATTTGATTGTCCCTGAACAGATTACTCCATTCTTCATTCAGATAACCTTCAAGTCCGTTATTCGAGTTCAGAATTTGTTTAGCCTTAGCCATAGTCCGATTTGTTATATCTGATTGCCACTCCACTCCATAAGCGTGCTTCTTCCGGACTATCTTTAAATAACTATGTCCCTAGAAAGGAGACAGAATCCCATGTGCTCAATCAAGAAAAAGCATATCTTATTACTTAGGCAACCAAGATTATGTGAGAGTTGTAAATAAGCGTATATAGAAGTTTTCTAGTATCAATCATATAATTCCATTCAGTAACAAACCCCTCAGACTTTGTCATATGAGAATTTAACCAGCTACTGTTCCCCAGACAGACAGATCTGAACCCGAGGACCTTTCAACTGGAATGAGTACACTGCCTCTAGGGCCCCCCCATTTTTTGTCAAATAATTTCTTTTTCCCTTCCATCAGCATATGGTGTTTAAGTCTCTCCAAGACCTGTAGGAGGTCCCCCAAACATTGATCGTAGCCATAAGTTCTGTCCTCCTTCCAGTGTCTTAGGACAAATGCTTTAACTACAGCTGACATAAGGGACACATGATACTTAGCTAAGCTCGTCGATATCCTACCCATGTCCCCTAGTATGCATATCTCTGGGCTGATGTACTCTGAGTAGTTTAATATCGGGTCCATTTCTTTTTTAATTTGAACCCAAAGTGGCTGAATTCGAGAGCACGTCCAAAATACATGTAGTAGGTCTCCTGGTTCTATGCCACAGCAAAAACACCGATCTGTCTGTCTGAGTTTTCTAGAACACAACTTAGCAGGGGTGTAGTAGATATTTGAACAGATAAAGAATTGCATAGTATTATATTTCGGTATAGGCAAATCTTTCATGTGTTTCCAAACTTCTATCCAGTCAGGTCTCAGGGGGGATAGTGCTTTGTCCCAATATATTATCTGATTTTCGGGATCTGTGCAAGCATAGTCTAATAGAACCTTATATACTTTAGATAGGGGATGTTGTAAAAGATCCAATTCCCTTAAATGATCCATCGTAAACACCTTATTTTCCCCCCCACTTTTACTATCTCGCATGAACTTCTGTAGCAGCTTAGTAATCTGGATCTTTTTAAAAAAATCCCAGTCCCTAGTTTGTATTAGCAAGAGCACCCTGTCTGCGGCTATAAAGTCTGCCACTTTGGAATCCGACAGCAGGGATGCCCACTGACCTCTCAGCATCCGATTTCCCAAGCGAAGATTAGGGTTTCCACCATCGGCTGTTCCCTAGCCCTCTTTGTGTTCTCTTTGCCCTGGGTTAACCACTCCCACCATGCTTTAACTGATTTATATATCGGAGATTGCTTTCCTATGCCAGGCAAAGTCTCCGGATCTACATGTAATAGTGCAGTTGGGGAAAGTTTTATGTCCTCCAGGATAAGTTGTTCAATTCGCAGCCATATTGGCATGTATGCCTCATCTCCCCGATGCCTGTCCCAACGTCCCATATACCCTAGTTGCCCTGCAACATAATATACCATTAAATCAGGGAGCTTCATGCCACCCTTCAGATGGGGGAGGTGTAAAACGGCATGTTTCCTCCTAGAGGGTTTAGAATCCCATAGAAATTCTGAAATAATCCTTTGAATACTAATGAACCTACCCTTCGGGATAATATAAGGGAGAGACAGATCGGGTACAGCAGTCGAGGCAGAAGGTTCATTTTAATTAGTCCCATTCTGGCAGTGAAGTTTAGAGGAAGCTTCCTCCACCTTTCAATATCCTGTTTAATTTTAGCCACAATGCTACCCACATTCTCCTCCACCCCAACTTCTGATCTAGCCAAAATCCAGATTCCCAGATATTTAATTTTTTCTGGGGCCCAGTTAAGTTGGAGGTGTTCAAAATCCGCCCTATGAGTGTGCGCTGTGAGTGGAAGAACTTGGGTTTTAGACAAATTTAACGTGTAATTAGACACCCTCAAGAACTTCCCAATAATTTCCAGTGCCCTTTGAAAGCTTTCTGATGGATTACTTAAGTGCAGCAAGATGTCTTCGGCGAACACCGATAGTTTAAGCTCTAACCCCAAAACTTCAAGCCCCTGAACCCTTGGTTCCATCACTAGGGATCTTAGCAAAGGTTCCAGGTAGATATTAAATAAAATTGGCGACAAGGGACAGCCCTGCCTTGTTCCATTCCTGAGAAGAAACCTTTAGAGAGATATCCGCTGTAGGAGACTCGGGCTGTAGGGCTTCATAAAGATTTCTAAGGCCTCCCAGGAACTCCCTTGGAAACCCCATTTTCTCCATTGTGAGAAATAAAAATTGATGGGAAACCCGGTCGAACTCCTTCTCGGCATCTAATGCAATTAAAGCCATAGCGGACTTTGAAGCAGCCGCTCTCTCTAAGATATGATGGAGTTTCCTTAATGTATCTTGAGCCCCCCCTCCCTGGCATAAACCTGACTTGCTCTTGACTAATCAATAAAGGAGCAACTTTCAAGACCCTATTAGCCAAAATTTTTGTAAGTATCTTGATATCTTGGTTTATTAAGGCTATGGGCCTGTAATTACCTGGTAGGTGTCTGGGTTTATCTGGTTTTGGGATCAGCATGATGTAGGCCTGATACAGTGGAGGGTGGGGAACCCCTCCATTCATAATGGTTGAGAAGAGGTCTTTCAATAAAGGTATTATTGTCGCTGCATGAACTTTATAAAATTTGGCCGGGAGACCATCAGGACCTGGTGCCTTCCCGTTTGGCAAGTCTTTAATTACCCCCAAAATTTCCAGCTCTGATATTGGGGCAGCCAGGGTCTGGGCCTGCTCTGGACCTAATCTAGGTAGCAGTATTTCATCTAGGAACCCCCCGATTTCTGTCACCGAGCTAGGGGCCCCCTCCTGGTATATTGCAGCATAGTAATCCGCAAAGGCATCTGCCAATCCTTGAGGTTCCGAGATAAACTCATCTCCAAACTTCACTGCCACAATCGTTCTCTCCACCTCCTGCTCCTTAATCCTGTGGGCCAATAATCGACCTGGCATGTCCCCCTGTAGCAAATATTTAGCATTCAATCTCTCCAGCCAGCGATCTGCCCTATAATACAGTATACCTCTAAATTCCTCTTTTAGTTCTCTTAGTTCCCTATCTATCTCCTTGGAGGAACCTTCTAGAGATGATAGTGACTTAATGGCCCCCATTATGAATTCCTCCCGAGCCCTATTTAGTTTGTTCCGCCTAGCTGTATATTCCTGTGCCCATCCCCTATACAGCACTTTGCAGACGGGCCAGGCCAATTTCCTATCCTCAAGGGTTGGGATTTGATTCTGAATAATTTCCTTAAGTTTACCCTCCATTCTAGCTACCATATTGTCCACCATTAACACCCCTTCATCCAGATGCCATCGATATGGCTTAGGGGGAATGTTGTCTATCTTCCATAACAGTTGTATTGGGGAATGATCAGAGAGTGTCCTTTCAAGAGTATACATACCTACAATCCCCCTTAAAACTTCCCTATTAACCAAAAAAAAGTCGATCCTGGTGAAAGTCTTATGTACTCCTGAATAAAAGGTCATCTCAGTCTCCCCTTTTCTGTAAATCCTGTATGGATTATGTAGTGCTGCCTGCGAGGAACTGGGTACTTTATTAGAAAGGGGATTCCTGTCGACCCTATTGTCTAAACATATGTTCCAGTCTCCTGCAAAGATGGATGAGCCCTGTGGAAGTGCGACAATATCAGCCTCCAATGAGGCAAAACATTCTGTTTTAGCCGGAGTGGGTCCATAAATTGAAGCACACACCAGTGGATGTCCCAGAAATGAGCCCATCGTATATATACCCCTACCATCCTCTCTCGTTCAGGTGGACCCAATTATATATGGGCAGTCTTTCCTGATTAATATCGCAACCCAACCCGAGGCTTTCGCATATCCCGTTCCGATTACCATGCCCACCCATCCCTTCCTAAGTAAATGCAGCTCATCAGTCAATAAGTGGGTTTCCTGAAGTGCAGCAATATGTACCCCATCTGATTAATGTATCTAAGTACAACCAGTCTTTTCTTCCTCCCTCGAGACCTTTCACATTCCATGATAAAATTCTAGTGACCCCATCTACTACGACCGCTTCTTGACCTTCACTCTTCTGCTTTTTTTAAGTCACATGTTTTGTTTTGTCCCATTCCTCCCCCCCCGTAGCTCCTCTTCATACTACCCCTGATCCTATGATCGCCCTCCTTAATCTTCCTGAAACATGTATGAGTCAGCTCCCAAGATGTCTCCAAGCGCCCCCCGAGTCCCAATATGAACCCGCAGTATCCCTCTTCCCCCCAGCTTCAGGTTCAGACCAACGTACCATCCCATTAACTTTAAATTATTGAAGGGGGAACCTGATTTTCAGTAACTTATGCCACTATCTCCGTGGTGGTCTGCTGCAGCAGCCTATCAAATACCCTGAATAACCAGAGTAACCGCTGATACTAAAAGAAAAAGAAAAGAAGAAGGGCTTTGTTTTGCCACTCACAAAGCTCTCAAAAAAACCTGCTCCCCCCACTTATAAAGAGGGGAAGGCCAAAAGGGAAAGCATCTCAATAACATAAAGTTCTTCCCAATAATGTCACTTTTCCCCAACACTGTTAAATCCCTTTTCCCACTGTCATGTTTATGGTTTCCCAGTCCCTTTCTTCCCTTCAGGTCACCAATTTGAACAAATCCGGTAGCTCCACTCTAAGGTTTTCCAAGGCTTCTTCTGCTGTGAGATACCTTCTGTCTCCTTTTGCCAACTTTACCACCAGGGTGGCTGGATATTGTAGCCTAAATTTCAGCCCTGCCATGTACAGCTTTTTTTTAAATCGTTATACTCTTTTTGTTTTTCTCTCACCGAGGGAACCAAGTCTTGAAACAGCCAGAGAGAAGCCCCGTTCCAGTGGAAATTTCTGTTAGCTTTGGCTTTATTTAAAACATGAATTTACTCTTTGTAGTTTAGAAACCGCATTATGATAACTCGGGGTCGAGCTCCCGGTGGGGGGGTCTCTCTCAATGCACGGTGAGCCCTCTCGAGGTTGTAGGAATCGCCGAACGGCGTGGGCCCAAATAGCTTCAGAAGAAGATCTTGCGTGAAGGCAACACAATCTGAGCCTTCTGTTTTCTCAGGCAGCCCTGCCATTATTAAGTTATTCCTCAGGCTCCTCACTTCTTGATCCTCCAGACGGTTTTCCATTTTTTTCAACTGCCTTTTCAAGTTAACCAGATCCTGTTCCATGGTTCCCATTTTTCTCTCCTGTGATGCCACTCTGGCTTCAACATCCCCCACTCTCTGCGTAAGAGCATGCAGAGCAGGCTTCAGAATTGAAAAATCAGTGACCAGCCCTTTCAGGGGTTGTTTTATTTCCATGATATCCTCTGAGGTTGATTGCCCCTCCTGACCTTCCACCTTCCAGTCCTCAGGTTCTTCTGAAGTCGGCGAGTGGGGTTTTGGGCGCTTAATCGCCGGGGTTCTCGCTGCCAAAGGCTTGGGGCTTCCTTGCTCCATCTCGGCCTTTTCCCCTTCCGTACTCTCTGGTATTGTGGTAGTATCTTCGCCCACCATGCAGAGGCTGAAGTCACTTTCCCCGCTGCAGTAACTTCTAATCAATTGAGATTCCTCACTTCTTTAGTTCTGCGGGTTCTCAAAACTTTAAATTTTATAACTATTTTTCTTCAGGACTCGGGAGCCTTGTTGAAGATGTCTACTTCCTGCTAGCTCATCACGTGATCCAACCAGGCAGACATATTTAAAACTGCAGGAAAAACAACATTTATTTACCAAGTGCAGGAAAAACTGTTCAGGACTCCAACTGGAAATCCAGTTCCATTGGAGACCTGATTTTTCTTGCACTTGGTAAATAAATGTAGCTTTTTGCAATAATAATATGTCTGTGTATGCCATCTGTCTTTTTTTTTCTGTGGTATAGTGTGTGTCAGTGTCTTCTTGGGGTGTGCATCTCTTTTTCTCTCTTCATGCATAATAATGTAGTTCCTGAAAATTTATGCCTGGTCATTTAAACTACCTCTGTACTAGAGGTAGTCAAAGAAATGGGTTTAAAATTTCTAGTTTCTTATAAATGAAGAACTACTGATTCATTGAACTACAAAGCTGGAAGCTACTAACAAAATTATAGTCATTACAATGAAACCCTTTGTTACATGTGGTATGTTATCTCTCAGACACACTGTTTACCTTCTGTGCATGCTCAACACATGGTTTTTAAATGGAAATGTTCCAGAAAATGTATGGTCCTAATTCAAAACATGAACATGATGATTGATTGTATTTTGTTAAAAAAAATATGACATTCTTCTTTTTCAGGAAATGGGCTGGTGAGTTCCGATATTTATATTACAAATGATTACTCCCAGTTCTTTATTCCTGCACTTAAGAACTCTAAATTTTCAAGGGAGGGTTGGCTGCCATATTTGCTTCTCACCTAGACATTAAATGTTGAACAAATTAAGATGAGGGCAACATGTTTCCTTCTTAACATTTTGTCACTAAATAATAAGCCATATCTTATATTACTTAATATGTACATCCCTCCAGGAAACAAAAAAGACAGAGTTAACATTCTCAGCTCGCTTTCAAGAAATTCTGAATTTTGCAATAAATAGCCTCTCAGTAACCTCTATATTGTTATTGGAAGACTACAATGGGAAATTAGATTATCAAAATGAAGTATATTTATTTATTTATTTCAGTTTGTTGACTGAGTAGGCCCACTGGGCCCAAATGGTTCCTTTTCAGGAGTGACCCGGATTTAGTTACATAGAAATCTGTAGGATACAGGATACATCAATGATACATATCAATGACATAAGCAGTTTTTAGAACAATCACTGTAAGACAATCACAGAAATTCCAGAAGACTTTCCCTCCAGTAGAGCATTCATAGGTAGTCCAATGAAAAGCCTTTGGAAATGAGTCTATGACTCAAAGGATTGTAATTCCTATATTCTAATAAATAAAAAAAATAAATAAATACACAAATAATCACATGTGTTTAAACAGTGGGAGGCTACAAACATTAGCAACATTGTTATTACAAGTTGCTACGGATACCGTAACAGGACAACAGGCTACAATCGACCCTTTTCATATTATTCAGTTCCAGTTCAAATTCAGCTAGAAGCATGTTTTATGCAGGGGCTTTTCCCTCATGGGCAGGGTAGGTTACTTGGGGTTTGAAACTGTGAGGGCTATCTCTTGCACATTCATGAGTTGCTTTCCAGAGGTATGCTCTGAGCCTTTTTCTAAAGGAGACCATGGTACTGGCATTATGCAGCTGGTTAGGAAGGCACTTCCAGTGGGTCAGGGTTACATGGGAGAAGGACTTGCTTCCTGCTGTGGTCCTCAGCCTTGGAACCTCTAGGAGCTTTTGGGAAGAGGTTTGGATCAGCCTGCCTAAGAACTTGCTGAGTAGAAGCCCGGGTAGGCCTGCCAGTGGGGGCTATTTATTAGTTTGCAGGTGGTGCACAGGAGGAGGTTTTGAAGTCATTGGGAAAGGGAAGGCCAGTTTAGGGAGTCAAACACCTCACAGTGGTGATGCCTCATGTGGGATATGGTTTCAAATCGAGATATCTTCTTGTAGAATATTTACACCCTGTCCAGTTCCTTTCCAGAGAGGGATTGCATGACTGGAGCAGCACAGGTGAGTTTGGGAAGGAGAATGCAATTTGCAATTACTCCCCTGGTTTCAGGGATGAGTTGGGAGTTCATCCTGTAGAGTATACCCAGCTCTTGAAGTATAACTCTAGTGACATGGTCCACATTGCACCTGGAAGTGAGACCTTCATCCCAGACAAGGCCCAAATATCTGAAGGAGCTCACAACTTCACTAGGTGTACTTGCTGTGAATGCTAGGGGGAGCAGCTGGGTTCTGTCTGAGCCTAAGGTTATGGGTTCATACAACATAGCTTTCATTTTCTTATCATTTAACAGTAATCTGTTAGCTTGCAGCCACTTTTATAGAGTTGCAAAGTCCTCCTGTAGCTGAGGCCAAAGGGTCGATACACTGTCTGAGGTTCTGTGCAACACAGCATCATCAGTGTATTTAATTACTGAACTGGCACCACAGTTAGTGCTGAGGTTGTTTACAAACAGGGTGAACAGAAGGGGCCCCAAGATAGAACCTTGGGATACTCCCTTTGTGATGGTAAGTCAATCTGATACGGTTCCCTTTCACTTAACCAGTTGGATCAGGTGGGACATGTAGCTCTCAAACCAGATCAGGGAGTGGTGGTCAAGGTTGGTAAGTTTTAGCTTGACTGTATATGACTGTGGTTTGACTATTGATGATTTTTTCAGTATTCCTTAGAGGTTGTGACTAGATAAAAGTACTAACTATATGGGAAAGGTATTGCTAAAATTTGCTTCTGAGTACAATACAAGGTTTCTGAATGGTAGGGCAGCTGAGGATAAGACTTGCAAAATCGTGTTTCTATGTCAAGGTTGTGCTAGTATAATTGATTAAGAAGTAGTTTATATTGTTCACATTTCCAGTGCTGAGAGTTTTGAAATAATACCAAGAAAAGAGTAGACATTACCCACTTCAATACACTCACATATGGAAAATGAATCTTATAATGTCCCAAATGAAGAGGATGCACTAGAAGATGTTTAATACCTAACAGTTTGCAATAGCAATAGCAAAAGATAAAGTGATGTAACTGAAGAAATGTATTTATTTATGTAGTTATTTATTTATTTAAAAGTTAGTAACCAGGAAAAGAACACTGAGCCAATGTTTGTTTCCAGGTGCAACCTGGCAGAAGGGAGTACAAAAGGAACAATTTACAAGACATAATGCAGATACAGAGACACAGTACAGATGTACCAGCAAACGACATGCCCAATTATAATAACAGCATGGAATACAGCAATGAAAGTGCATAATCATGACAGAATACAATAAGTGTGCAGTGCCTGTAGGGGGTAGGAGACTATACTAAATAGCATAACTTAAAGGGGTCTCAGAGCAGGAGATGGTCACAAGAGAGAAGACAAGAGGTCAGTAGGGGGTAAACAGGACCAGGGTGTGTGGAAAGATGCCTCAGTTGATGTCTAAAAGCAGGGAGTGAGAGACAGAGGCAGAGGGGGGAGGGCAGCAGATTTCACAGGGAAGAGCTGTGGCAGGAGAAAGCAGTTTGTCCAGCAGAGCAGTTAGGATAGGGACTAGAGAAGGTGCAGTAATTCCTGGAGCAGAGAGAGAGTAAGAAGAAGAGGGGACAGGGGAGATGAGTGAAGAAGGGTAGGAGGGAAAGGACCCGAAATAATATTTGGTGAAGAAGGCGGCACAGTGGGATTTGCAACATGATGGTAGAGGGAGGATGAAGAAGGAGGAATTGAGGGAACCACAATGAGTATGGAGGGGAGAATTGGTAGTGCAATGATAAAAGGCATCACAGAGGGTATCCAGTCTGGCAAGTGAGGAGAAAGAGGTGGTGCCATAGACCACATCCGCATATTCAAGGACTGTGAAAATGACTTTGGTTACCAGCTCCCAGTGGACCTAGAAGGAGAGGCAGTCTTTATTGCAGTACAGGGCACCAGGTTTTGGGTGGAGTTTGACATGGATGCCATTGATCTGCACAGAGAAGTCAAGCTTACTGTAAAACCATACTCCAAGATACTTGAAGGCAGGGACAACCTCCTGAGGAGTGCCATTTAGTGTGGACAAAACGGGAAGGGGGTGAGAGCCTGGCCACTTTATGGCTCATACCAAAAGTCATAGATACTGTCTTCTTGGTGTTGACCCTGAGTTGTTTGGTCTAGATCCAGTCTAGTACATTGTGGAAGTCCTGCTGGAGTGGACCTACCATGGCTGTAGCTGAATGTCCAGAGTCAAAAATGACTATGTTGTCCACATGCATGTGGATGTGCAAAGAGACACAAACTGAGGGGTGGTTATTTAGGAAAATGGAGAACAGGACAGTATCCAGGATGGATACCTGTGGTGTACCTGCTATGATGAGGAAGAGGGGCACAAGATGCCTCCCAACTGTACTGACTGTTGATGGCCTGTGAGGTATGAACAGAACCAGTCAACAATGGATGTTGAAAGGCCAGCAGAGCTCAGCTTATTGGGAAGGGGGTGAGACACGGGGGGGTGGGACACCAAGTCAAAGGCTTTAGTCACGTTGATGAACATAGCTGAGGTAACATGCCCCCAATCTATCCCCTGAGGATAGAATCAGTTACCTGCTGCAAAGAAGATATGATGGAATTGCCATGCTATAGGGGAAGAAGAAATCAGAGAAGTAAAGGAAGTCAGCAAGTCTGGAGTAGATGAGGGTCCCTTGAAACTTTGCAAGAGAGGGGAGGACTGAGATTGGCCATAAGCTGCCAGTGGAGAATGGGTCACCCCCTTTGTACAGAGTCAGAACCTTTGCTATATTCAAGACCTGAGGGACAGCACTGAGGGGGAAGGAGAGGGTCAGAAAGTGAGCTGAAATATGTAGAACTTTGGGGCCCAGTCCATCAGGGTCTGGAATTTATGTATTTATTTATTTATTTCATCTTTTGTACATAACCTTTGAGCAAAATGCTCTTTTTCAAAGGTTCCACGTCTTGACATGAAGATAACACAGAAAGGTATGTTACAGGGTATGGGTGCATAAGTACAGAAACAAAAAATACAAGATATAACAGCAATTGATCTGTTTATTTACAATTGTAGGCTAACTCATATATACTGCATATTGCAATTTAGTACATCACAAGATACATGGTGAGTGCTGTATGGTTAAGAAACAAAATTAGCAAGAAGTAAAGCAGCCAAGGGAGGCTTTGTCATTATTTCCTATCAAAGATGGGGGGGAGGTGTCTCTAACATAAGCTTCCTCTCCATGTATGGTAAGGCAGCCAGGAGGAGGAGGAGGCTTTATCGTTAATTCCTATGGGGGGGTGGTTGAATCCATGACTGATGAGTAGTAAAATACTAGATAGCAATGTGATGATGGACTGTACATAGATTGAAACCTTGGGTAAACATGAACTATGAGTCGATTACATTTGAGCAGGAACTGTAGCAGGGGAGGGACATAATACAGAGTGCTGTGTTAAGGACAGAAAAAAAGGCACATCAACAGGCTGTGGCTATGAGATGCTCTAGTTAGAGGACTGACAAGTAGCCCAGAGGGAGTAAGGAGGTTAAACTCAAGAGTAACTGGGACAGTAGGGGACACACAGATCAGGGGACTGCAGCTGGGAGAGGGCTTTGTCATAGCTACTGGGGGATACTGCTACAAGTTACCAGCATCTACAGGCCTCAGCCTTGGCCAGGTAATGTTTTAGCTCTGCTTTGAAGATGGGGAGGCTGTTAATGAGTAAGAGGTGGGCTGGGATCTCATTTAGCCAAGAAGGAGCCCCATAGGTGAAGGACCATTGACCAAGTGCCATTTTTCTGAAGGGGATAGCTAGTGGGCAACCAGTTTGTCCTCTAGTGCGACACCAGATCTACCTTGCCAGAGCAGTTCTTTGAAGGACAAGGGAGCTTTACCAAGGGTTACATGAAGTTAGGGTAAGGAATTATTTGTGAAAGGAGATGGGATGAAATGGAAGCCTTCAGGTGAAGGGGTGGGGGAGAGGCAGGAAGGTATTGAAGTGGGGAGTGATCAGAGGATAGGTGAGAGGGTAGAGCACAGGTGGTGAAGAATTTATTAAAATGAGTAGCTTCTGAGGGAGGGTCAGAGACCAGTGAGTCATCCACAAGGAAGACAAGGGAAGGGGACTTGGCTGGGGGATCAAAGAGGGAGTGAGTAACCTTCCAGAATTTTGTGGGAGGAATTAAGGTTATACTGGAGGTTAGATTTGAAATAGGTGATCTTAGCAGTGAACACAGCCTTTGTGCAAGAATTCCTGAGTGACCTGTAGGATAGGAGGTCAGACAGGGATTGGGAGGATTTGAAACATCCGCATGCTTGGTTGCATGACTTATGCAGATTGATAAAGTCAGGTGTAATCCAGGGGTCGTAGGAGTGTCTGACACTCAGCTTTCTTAGGGGAGTATAAATGTTCCAAGTGTGGCTGAGTATGACATGAAAGTGGGAGAGAGAAGTGCCAGTGTCCAGGACAAAATACACAGGGACCAGATCCAAGAAAAGCCACTGCAAGCACGGAAGAGAGGATGGTGCTGTGAAAAGAGCTGCCATCCCAAAACAATGCAATGCAGTTTCAAAGATTGCATAGCACTCCATAGGCCAACAAACATTTTAAAAGCAAAAATGCATATTTAATAGGTGAATTACCAAACTGTTCACTGATCACCATTAGACTATTGGTGACCAGTGAACAGTTTGGCACTTCACCAATTACATATGCATTTTTCTTTGAAAAATGTTTTTTGTCCTGTGGAGTGCTGTGCAATGCTGTGAACTAAAAAATACACAGGGGACCAGTCGAAGGCTACAACATCATGTAGGAAAGCATTTGTGACAAGTGGCCTACTTGTCCGGGGCCAAAGATATTTTGGGGTGGAGTGAGTGGGCCTCAGATTCCTTTTTTTCAATTCTGTATTTTTGGCCCATTTCCAATTACTGCCAAGACTATCTGCCCAGTCACAGACAGCTGTGGCTACTCATATTAGCCATCCTCCCTAGACCCCCCTGGCTTACCCCACAGGCCGGGGTCACAGGACTCCGGGCCAAGGGCACCATGAATGTCGGAGAGACGGGAGTTGGCCTGAGAGCCAATGCAGCCAGAGTGGTTGTCATTAAGGTGGCAGAAGCAGGGTGTTTTTCTTCTCCCTTTGTCCCCCAAGGAGGCGGGGCTGTGCAATGACATCCTGCGTCCACCCCACCTGCTAAAATCTGTTAAGCACCGGTAGCTGCGGAGCCCTTGACCTCCCCCAGAGGTCCGTCTAGCACTGGACAGTATCCCCACCTTCCCCCCAAAGAAGGAGAGCAGTCTGTGGGATGCTTCATCCTTCTCACCCGGCCGGCCTCCAGCTACCTGATTTCATTCCTGAACCTGGGTCGCCGGCGCTACAAATGGAAATCCAACTGCTGCACTGGTGGACTGGCTGGGACTTACATTCCTGATAAGAATGTCATGCTGTGGTCACCGAAGGTGTCTAGTAGAGTGCCAGCTACAATGATACGTTGGGAGTGTGAGGTGGACACCTGATCCAGGAGGGAGCGATTTGGGGAGTGAAGAATGAGCCAGGTGGATTTGGTGATTATATAGGTTTTTATCCCTCCATGGGGCTAGGACAGTCTAGGGTCCCATCTGCACTGCCCTGCTAACCCCCACTGTCCTGCACTTCACAAGGACTCACCTTGAGAACCAGATTATCCCCACAGATTCCCCCTGTGACAGGGTCAGGCAGAGAAGGGCTGTTCCCCCAAATCACAAAAATCCAGCTTTCTGGTCCCCTGGGTTCTGATGATTTGGCAGGTGAGAGATTAATGAGTAGGCATCATACACACCTGTCCTGCCACCATTTTCCTTCATTTTGTCCCATTCTCCACATTGGTGTGTGCTCATTGACATGTGAGTATGGAGACATGCACATGTTGCAGAGTCTCATAGCACCTCACATTCTTCTGCTTCTCCCATCCTTCACTGCCCCAGGCCTCTGCCTGGTAGCAGTCATTTAGCAGAGCACACAGTTCTCACCCTAGGAGAGGAGAGCAGTCCACTGGATACTCAGTCCTCTCCCTACCATCCAACCCCTGGCAACCGGTGCTCATTTCAGAGCATAGGTCTCTGGCATTGAGGGAGGTGTTGTGGCCAGTGCCTCAGCCATTATAACCACTGGGCCAACTAATGAAGAAATTGTAATTAATTTATTGAATACACATTCTGTGGAAGAGTTCAGTATAAGTGAAGAGGCTACTGAGCCATCTAATTTCTCTGAGATAATCATGAAATAAAATAATCCTTCAAAGTCTATCGAAATATTTCTGTCTCAACCAACTAGCGATAATTCAAAACAAAGACATGCTCACCATAAATAGTCTGATTTAGAATGGAAAGCCAAGAAAAAAGATCTTTCAGCTTTAGCATGATTTGCTTATACGAGTCCTAACAAGCATAAGCAAAACACCCATGTCGTGTAAGAAGAGAATCTAGAGACCTACCACTGAATGAAATGATGGTTTTACACAAACCTGTTTCTCAAGCAATAGAGAATGTCACTGACAGTAAAATAATAGGGAATTTTGGAGTACAGGCATGATATGTTGTGGAATTGACAGAGCAAATATAGAGATAGCATTCCCTTAAAGTTCCTGGATTGCTAATTTTTCTAATACATATGGTAGGAAAACTTAAAATGAAAGTTCAGTTGTTGAACAAAATGCAGATTTAAACTTTAGCACCCAAGCTCTCGCTACATGGTTAACGGTTTCAAGGTGTCAAAGAACAAACAAGGCACCAGGTATAGCTCTTATTCATGCAGAGGCCCTATTTACCTTGATTTAATAATTGGGCCAAAATATTGGCATGTGCATTCTCCATAATGAACTGTACACTTACATTACCTAGGGAGTGGAATACTACTGTAATTGTACCCCTCTTTGTGAAAGGAGACCAACTTGACCAAGCATTTTATAACCAAATATCTCTTTTAAATATTCCCATGAAAATGTATACATGCTACATACTGTCTCACCTAGAAGCCTTGGAAAAGGACCTTTTATATCTGTCTGACCTGAAAGCTGGCTTCAGACATTATTTCTCAACCACTGATCACATCTTCACTCTTAAATATTCAGTTAATAGTTACCAGAAGGCTGGTAGTAAAAAAAACAGTAGCTGTCTATATTGACTTAAGCAATGCTTTTAACAGCATAGACAGATTTATTCTATGGGACATTTTCACCGTGAACAAAGTAGACAACAGATTAGTCTCAATCATAAAAATGTTTCATACCAATACTTCAGTGAGAGTATGTTTCTTGAGAGATGTTAGATAATCAAAGCCCTTTGGGATTCTTGTTGCCATAAAACAGTGGTGACTTCTGTCTCCCTTCCTTTTTAACATTTATATTAATTGTATTACCAACAGAAATATTTATAAATCTTGTGTTCCCTTCATGATAAATAATATGATGTGTCACTACTCATTTATGGAAAACACAAATTGCACATACTCCAATAATGCAAAGCATCATGGGAAGCATATGCAAATGCCCATAAATTAATTTTGATTGACTCAACTTTAAGCAGAATTGCATGGTGCCAGTAAGCCTTACTACTCATTTGTGTTGATGATTCAGTTTTATTGTCCCAGATGCCCAGTGGGTTGCAGAGGTCATTAAATACAGTATCCAGGGGACGCATGTGTGGTGTGGGAACTGGTATGACTGAACACTTGTTCTTAAATCTGAGAAAACAGCACTGTTTTCAGAGAGTTTGATATCATTTGTTAGATAAAATTATTCTCTAATGAATGTGCAATTTGGCAGAGAAACTCCCTACCTTCAAGCAGATTTTTGACAAGGAAGGTGACGGCTAACAGAGGTGATGAGGAATGGTAGAAGAGGTTCCAGTTCCAGGCACCACAAGTAATGTGGCAGAGATAACAAGCATTTGTCAATGCCGAATGTTGGCTTGCTGGCACTGCAAGTCATACTGCAGGAGTTAGAGAGATGCATAAAAGGAATGGCAATGAAGTACTGAACTGATGCCAACCCCACCCCCACCCTGCAGAGACTGACAGGCATTGGGGGGGTGCCTTTGGGTCATCAGCCATGACGCTCATGCCATTTCACCTCACCCTTCCCTGCAGACATTGACAGATGTTGTGGTGTGCCTTGGGTTCTTCTGGTCTTATATTCACCCCATTATATAAGGGAATACAGTGAAGTGGATGAGGTATAGGAGAATGGTGTGATGGTGTGATGAAGACCCCAAGGCACACCTCAAAGCCTGTCACTAGCTGCAAGGTAGGGGTGGAATAGCATAGGCATTACTGCCAATGATCCCAAGTCACACCCCAACACCTGTCAGTGTCTACAGAGCAGGGCATTATGGTTGGAAACCCTAACTCCCCAGTCATTTGTTGATACTGTATTTTTACTCCAAATTTTCAAAATGGGATTTTTGAGACCCCACCTCATGAACAGTGGCACTATCATTTCATTACTCAATCCCAAAAAGTGGTTTTGCACAGCAACTGCACCATGTGTCACCACAGGTGTGCAAAACACATTTCTGGCAGGATGTGAAAAATGAGCTGTACTGTTCATGAGGTAGTGTGGAAAAATGGAATGTTGAAAATCTGGAGTGAAAATATGAAAAATTGGAAAAGTTACCAACGTGTGAAGAAACTGCGCAATGCACGCCTGTAATGCAATAATTTTTTTGAAATGTTTTCACCAAATTTTCAACATGGCCATTTTTGAACCCTTCCTCATGAACAGTGGCTCTGTGATTTTGTTAATCTGTTCCGAAAGTTGATTTCACACAGCAACTGTGCCATTCTGTACCACAGGTGTGAAAACACATTTCAGGAGGGATGTGAAAAATGACAGCTATACTGTTCATAAGGAGGTGCGAAAAAATGACAATGTTGAAAATCTGGAGAGAAAATATTAAAAATTGGTGAAGTTACGAGCGTGCATAGAAACTGCACAATGCACACTCATAACAGTCATTGTTTGGAATTTTTTCACCAAATTTGCAACATGGTTTTTTGGGACATCCCCTCATGAACAGTGGCACTGCCATTTCATTAATTGGTCCCAAAAGGTGATACCACAGAGCGACGGCAAAATCACCTTCAGGACCGAGAAACTAAATGACAGTGATATGTTCATGAGGCGGGGTCCCAAGAACTCCATGTTGAAAATTCAGGGCCAAAATTAAAAAAAAATGGCTGAGATATCAACCTAAGTTGAAAGCCCCATTGTCTCCTGTTATAAAGCTTACCGTAATTTCTTCAGTTCACAGTTCGGCTTTAACGAGTGCAGACACGTCCCGGTTCAGAGAAGATCATGGCTCCCGACCTCCAGAGGGTAAGTATGGGTGAGGGGGGTACAGGGAGATGGGTGCACAGAGGGATGGTGGGGATGGGGGAGGGGGACAAGGAAGACAATGGTGGACTGTTTTCGTGTTTGCAGAGAATGAAACAAAAGACCATGAGGGATGGTTTTCACTGCAAGGAAAGGTTTTCTTCATTTAAAGGTTACAAACGAAAAAAAACAGGCACACTGGGGTAGGCTCCCAGTGTGCCACAATTCTGGGAAGGGGGATGCTGACACAGGGATTGAGCATCCCGATGTCAGCAATGTGCATAGACGGGTGGTGGGGGGTGCACATCTGACACTAGGAGTGGTCATCCCAGTGTTGGAAAAGAAAAGGGAAACTGTTTAACCAGGAAAGACACACTAAGAGGGGGGATGCTGACATGGGGATTGAGCACCCCGACGTTGACTTTTCAGGAGTGTGTGTGGTGGGTGGCAGGAGCCGCTATGTTACAGTGTGCCACTTAATGTGGTGGTGGGGGCATGTCAACATGGGCACTGGGCACGCCAATGTTGACTTTCTGGGGATTGTGTGGTAGATGGCAGGAGCCATGATATTTATTGAAATGTTTCACCAAGAAAGGCATGTTATCTGCTGCAGCAGTGATAAGCATGTCTCTGATTACAGCAGCAGATTTATTTCAACTCCGTGGCTCTCTCTGAAACTGCTGTTATTGGCAGCATACTCACTGGTTGGTGGCTGAGGGATGCACCCACTAAAGCATCCTCTGCATTCACCATAACACTGACACACCTCTGAAATGTGCTACTACCGCAAGATGTTGATTGCACATGCATGCAAGCCAGCACAAAAAAGCATGTTGTAGATGGTCCTACAGAGATCACAGTTTTGAAATCTTCGATTTCAAACCTAGAAGAAAAAGTACAGCATTTACAGCATAGAGCTCGATACACTGAAACTTTTCTTTCTTAGATTGCTGACAAAGACTCATGCTACAAGGCTAGAATCCATGAATTAGAGTGAATGGTGGCAAAGCTTTGGGAGTGGACAGAGGACTCTTGAGAACAGGAGCCACAGAAACAATCTGTAGTTTGTCAGCTTCCAACAACAGGCTGAACAAAAAGTTACTAGTGCCTTCCTTCAGAGAAAACTACCACGGGTGATCCCCCATGGGAATCCCATCTAGCTTTACAAAGCAGATGGGAGAGAACTAGTAAATTTGATGCTTGGGATGAGTCAGACAGTTTGATCACTAAAGAAAACTCCTGGAAAATGACATGAGACTCATAGTCTGCTTCTCTCCGGTGCCGATGATGGTTAAAGATACCAGAGAAAGTTTACCTATAGAATTCTACTTCATTTCTAGATAAATTGTAAGTTCACTGCAACCCAGTGGTCAATCTAGGAGGGGATGCTGGCACACTGATATGTGTTGAACTCAGTGGCTGAGTCAGAGCAGCCCAAGAAATACCAATCACTCCCCCCCCAACACACAATTCTGACCATCCTAAAGAACTGCTCCCTCACTTAGGCACCAATGGAATGGGATGGGACTCAGAAGATAACACTTCTGAATGTTGCTTTAAATGTGCATGCTAACCTAGATAATAGCTCCCTTCCACCTCAACAAATAACACCCTCCACACATTGATGGTTTAAACAGATGGCTAATGGATATAGACCAATGAGGATCTGCTACAGGGGATTTCACAGAATCCCTAGATGAATAGCTAATCTAAATAGTGCATATTCACTTGTATAGTGTGGAGCAATGGGCACCAACCTTATCACACCAATATATAAGGCCCATTACATTTATTTAATGCAATTACAAACCCACTACTGTATTAGCTCTTGAAAGTGGGAGCAATAGCACTGGATTCAGCTGCAAATGGTTGCATTACCGTAACCGGCATACCCCATCTGGGGGGCCTGCAGAAACATACAACCTGCTCAAGACTAGTACCCCACCTTCTGGCTGCTGAGACTGGTATACACTCTTTTCACACCCACACACCCTCCTCCCTACATCCTCTAGCCCACATGGAAAATGGAGAATGCCTGTCTCAGTCTACAGTAGACTAAGATGTACAATTCTGGTACTCCCTGACAATTTTGACTCTGGGGCATGCACTAGCACATTATACCATGTCACATCAATGGCAGTGCATGAGACAGGAGGGTTCTGCTTCGGGAGTCTTTGTCCCATCACAGAATAAGCACCTCTGACCTAAAATGATAGGTATATATCCTATTGTAGTTTCAGTTCATAACTTCTTTTCTTTGAGATTAAGATACTGTTACTTTATGTTACTTCTATGGTTACTGAATTTATCTAGAATCATTGCTAGACACATTCAATTAAATAACTTGTGCACTCACTGCTACCTGCATTTACTTATGTACAGAGGAAGCAAACCTTGTGCCCCAACCTATGACAGAGAGAGGCTACCGATGTGCTGGAAGCACTCCAGCCTTGAAAGGGTTGCAGTGTCAGTGGCTCAGCAGGTAACACACTCACCTCTGAGGCTGGGAGATCAGAAGGCTGTGGTTTCTATCCCCACTTCAAGCACTTGGGTTAATATCCTAATACTGACATTGCAGTGCAGCATAAGGGGGGGAGCTGCATTCCTGAGATGTTAAACCAAGGTCCCATCTGCCTGTTCTGGTGGTAGTTCAAGTGGATATTAAAGATCCTATGGCACTTCTCAAAAAGAGTAGGGGAATTTTTTTATCCAAACTGAAAAATTAGCCATGCAATATTTAATGCAAATGATATAAAGAAAATGTGAGTTGTACATTAAAGTAAATACATATTCTGGTATACATTCCCCACTTTTTGAAAATGATAATACAAAAATGAAAAAAGAAAAGATCTCAAAGCAAAATAATATAACTGCAAATCCCCCTTTCCCCAAGTAGAAAAAGCAGGTTGTTTTTTGAACCAAAAATTTCATTTCATACAGTACTATATACAAATAGAAAAAGGAAAGGTTTGTGAAAAACTTTGAAGTAAGTAAGTAAGTATTAAATTCATACATTTCATTTTTTGAAAATAATAATAACACAAGAAATGTCATAGATTTGGAAACAAGGGACTCAAACCTCAAACCAAATAAATACTCCTGCATGTCTCCTCCCCAAAGCGAAAAAGAAGTAGGGAAAAACATTTTTCCTTTTTTTTTCTAACTTTAAATTTAATATATACAAAGTTATTTAATCACCTGTAAACAAAAAACATACTTGAAAGTTTTTTAAAAGGTAAATTGATTATCACAACTTCTATTCATTTTTAAGGAGTTAAGGCATGACAATTAGCAAACATCTGAAGTAAATAGAAGGACTTTAAGAAAACAAAATTATGAAAATCTGGCAACCTATCTATCAGATGTTCTCCATAAAATTTACCCAGTGTCCAGCCAGGAAGTATTCCTCCACCATAGCTTAAATAATTCTGAGGAGGTTTGGTTTCTTTTATTTTTCTTTATCCATGTAATTTCTGATATTACTGTATGAACTACTAGTTCAACCATTTTATGCTGTTGTTTCAAGCTCAGGGCACATCTTGCCTGCCATAGTTGAAACTTAACACTTAATAAAATAATTTCTATTGTAGCTTTATCATATCTGGCCCAAGAAGCAGGAAAAATCCCTAAGTAAAATATTTCCGAGGTTAAATCACAACAGGGAGTAAAAACCCACATGTTCTTTAAATATTGCTAAAAAGCAATTGCAAAAGGGCACTCCAAAAATAAATGATTCATAGTTTCAGGTGATCCATTGCAGGTTTTGGTTCTTGGGCAGTCTCTCTCTTTCCTATCCTTATGCTTCATATTATTTTTAACTGCCATCTTTTGATGGACACATAACCACATAAGATCCTACATATACACTGGGATTCTTTTAGGTAATAACATGTCTGATATAATTGTTGCTTTATTTGTGGTTTAGCTCATACCATGAATACACCACATAGTGGGTTTCTAATGTTCTACAATACAATTCTTTTTTTGATGTGGTCAAAAACTCTTTCTTCATGACTTGCCAAAACTTTAACTTTCCCACTACTTCTATGAAATACTCTGGCATCCCTACAACATGTTTTTGCTTTGGAATAGGAGACTGATATTCCCATGTTAAAAAAGGTGTCTCATATAATCCAAAACCTAGGGCTCCCGCATTTTACACATGCTTTTTAATACAGGTAACAAATTGTGCTGTAAAAAAGTACAATATAGAAAAACAACAGGATTGATCATAGCCAGACCCACGTTGGCTACTGGAAGATATATCATTCCTCTTCTTAATGGGCTAAGGTGACTACCCAATAGTCCATGAAAAAAAAACGGTAAAAAGAGAAGTTTCTACAGGTTGCGGGGGTGGGTAAGCCAGACTCAGAAAAAGAAAAATAGGAAGTAAAAGGTTTTTTATCATAAATATCCTTTTCTTTTCAGATGTCATCCATGAGTTCCACAAGTTTATTTTATTTTTGGCTTCCTGAATTTTACGCTCCCAATTGTATGTCTGAGGATTAGAACCTCCAGTTTAAATAGCTAGGATTCTTTGAAATCCTCTCGACATTGGTATATCCAAAACATCTGACACTGATTGGTCTCCCTGTCCTATAGCTATACAAATACTCTTCTTTAAATTTATTTCAGACTGCGATATGTCTGAGAATTCCATTAGTATTTTCTTAGCATAAATTGCAGCTGATCTATATGTTAAAATAAGACCAATGTAATCTGCATACACAATTGAAACTACTGGAGAGTCATAGCTGCCTACTTACAATCCTTAAATATTGTTACATTGATTAAATTTTTGTAGTAAGGGATCAAGGGTTAAAATGTATAAAAGTGAACTAAGGAGGCATCCTTTCCTTACACCTGTATATCCCACATTTTTTCACTGTCCATCCATTTATGTTTGGAATAAAACACATTTCTTTGTAACATGTTGGTATCCAGGATATAAACTGCCTTGGAAACCCATACAACTTTAAAACCATTCATAAATATTCATGTTCTACCCTGTCAAAAATCCTTTGTAATGATCAAAGCTTACAAACTGCCCCATTATTTCACCTGCTTCTCCTTTCTGCATTATTTCCCTAATCAAAACTAAGGCATCATGAATTTTCCTTGAGGGAACCCCACTAAACCATGATGGATGTATAATGGAGTCCAATACTCCTGAAAGCCTATTACACAATATCTTTGTTTAGATTTTAAAGTCAGTATTTAATAATGAGATTGGGCACCAGTTCTTAAAGTCACTCCTTTCTCCTGATTTAAATAAAGGTATTAACACACCCTCATACATGCTGTTTGGGAGAGACCCATTTTGCAGGCTAGCATTATAAAATTCAACCAGTTGATCCCTCAATATTTCAAAAATAACTTCATAAATTTCATTTGGAAACCTGTCAGCTCCTGGGGTTGATCTCAAAGTCAGGGATTTTTGTTATAGGGGACGTCAAATTACTATGTAGACTAGCTGGTACAGCTGGAAGGTAGCATGTTTTTAGCCAATCTGCCATGTTTTTTAATGGAAGATTTTGACTGGAGAACATTGTTTTAAAAAAAATCCACAATTTCTGCCATCAAAGCTGTTTAACCAGCTATTATTTGTTCATTTGATTTTATTAAATAAGAAATCACCTTCTGGTCTCTATCCTTTGTAAATTGCTCTAAAGGCACAGTCTCCCCTTTTTTCTTCCCTTTTCAACCCATACTGTTGATGTTTTTCTAAGTTTTTCAATTCATCTTGCTGCATCTGCATTAAAACTTCCTTTAGTTCTTTTATTTGGGTTGTAAAATTACCAACCTCTTAATTTTGTAAAGTTAGGAACTCTTGTAGTTGTCCCCAAAGATCTTTATACTGCTTCATAGTCTGACTACCATTTAGTTTTACGATCATTTGAAAGTATTCCCTTATATCCTGTTTTGAATCTTCCCACCAAGAACTTAAATCATCATAAAGAAAAAAACTGATTTGCATGTTTCTAAAATATATGTGAGTCCACCTGCAGAAGGTTCTATTTCCAATAATTTAAGATTTAATTTCCATATTCCCCTTTCCTCTTCTATTTTCTGGAGGATCCTCAATCATTATTACTTACATTTTATGATCCAAATTAAGAACTTGTTTCACCTGTGAATGTTGTATTAGTGAATTGTTTGAGATAAAAAAAATATCTATTCTCGTAGACCATTTTCCACAAAAATAAGTTCTGGGAGCTAGGTTAAAAAGTTGAAAAACATTTTCTAGGCCAATTTTTGCATTCACTTGCATGCATGTCCAAGGAATGTCTTGAAACAGCATGACCTGTTGGAGGTTTGTGACCCTCGTCACAAATGCAGTGCTCAGTGTAGCAGGCATGACTCTACCGGACCAATACATGCCGAGCTGTGTATGAGAGCAGTTTGGCTGTGCTGGTTTTTACTTGAAACAAAAGGTCCACTGCAATCAGCAGTGGTAGCGTGTGTACACTTAGCATACTGACATCTTTATGTCTTCAGCACAGCTGAACTGCTATCATACACAGCTTGGCATGAAATCCCTCCCACTTCCTCCCTGTGCTAATGTCCTCCCCCTCCCTCATTACTGTCCTCCCTGGCACCCACATTGTGTGACGAGGGCGGTGCCCAATTCCCCTTGGCTCATGCACCCCCAGCACTCTGTGTGGCCCACAGGGGTGCCCAATCCCCAGTCAGCTGCAGCCCCCTCAACAACCAGTTGGCACACTGGGAGCCCACCTCAGTGTGCTCATGTCTCCCCCCATGCACATGGTATGGCCAATGGGGGTGCCCAATCCCCACCAGCTCCAGTCCCCCCTACAAACATGCAGGTGGCATACTGGGAACCCACCAGGGCATACCAAAAGCATCCTGTGGTGTCTTTTTATTTGAAAAATTCCTGTGAAAGAAGGAAACGGTCTCTCGGTGAGTCATTTGCCCCCCCCCAACTCACACCCACCCTCTATGCACCGGCCTCCCCACACCCCCCTCAACCCATGCTTACCTCTGGAGCATGGCACAATGCTCTTTGGTGGACCAGGAACATGTCTGCACTCTTCAAAGTAGACCACGAACTGAGGAAATGCTGGTAAGCTGTATAATATCATAAATGTTTTTTTTTCCAGCTTAGGTGGATATCTCTGCCATTTTTTGACTTTTGCCATCAAATTTTCAACGTGGGGTTCTTGGGATCCCTTCTCATGAATTCAGTCACTGTCATGGCGTTATTCAGTCCCGAAAGGTGATTTCGCGGTCACTGGGCGAAATCACGTTTTAGGACCCATTAAAAAAACAACAGTGTCAGTGTTCATGAGATAGGCTCTCAAAAAGCCTATGTTGCAAATTTGGTGAAAAAATTCCAAAAAATGACTGTTTTAGGAGCGTGCATTGTGCAGTTTCCAGGCACTCTCATAAATTCACAAATTTATAATATTTTCACTCCAGATTTTCAACATTAGCATTTTTTTTACACCTCCTTATGAACAGAATAGTACAGCTGTCATTTTTCACATCCTGGCTGAAATGTGTTTTCACGCTACCGCTACAGAAAAGTTTGATCGCTGTCAGAAATCAGCGTTCAGTACAAAGTAAATCAATCACAGTGACAGTGTTCATGAGCAGAGGTCCTAAAATGCCTATGTTGAAAATTTGGTGACAAAAGATCATAAAATGGCTGTGTTATGAGTGTGCATTGTGCAGTTTCCATGTGCACTCGTAAGTTTCGGAATTTGTAACATTTTCACTCCAGATTTTCAACATTTGCATTTTTCCCACACCTTCTTTTGAGCAGTACAGCTGTCACTTTTCACTTCCTGGCCAAAATGTGTTTTCACACTTCCAATGCAGAAAAGCATGGTCACTTTGGGAAATCAATGTTTGGTACACAGTAAGAAAATCCCAGTGCCACTATTAATGAGCAGAAGTCCTAAAATGCCTATGTTGAAAATTTAGGGACAAAAGTCCATAAAATGACTGTGTTATGAGCGTGCATTGCACAGTTTCCACATACCCTTGTAACTTCACAAATGTGTAATATTTTCACTCCACATTTTCAGCATTAGCATTTTTCCACACCTCCTCATGAACAGTGCAGTTCTTATGTTTCATATCCTTGCTGAAATGCGTTTTCTCATGTCCGGCACAGAATAGCGCCGTGGCTGTGGGAAATCAAATTTCAGGACAGATTAAGAAAATCACAGTGACACTGTTAATGAGCAGAGGTCCTAAAATGCCTATGTTGAAAATTTGGTGACAAAAGCCCATAAAATGACTGTTACGAGCGCACATTGTGCACTTCCCATGCACCCTCATAATTATACAAATTAGCAATATTTTCACCCCAGATTTTTAACATTGCCTTCTTTTCACTCCTCCTTATGAACAGTACAGCTGTAATTTTGCACATCCTGCCTAAATTATGTGTTTGCATCTGGTGCACAATGATGTGGTCGCTATGGGAAATGAATGTTCGGGACACATTAAGAAAATTATAGTGACAGTGTTCATGAGCAGAGGTGACAAAATACCTATGTTAAAAATTTGGTGAAATAATTCCACTGAATGACTGTGTTACGAGTGTGCATTGTGCAGTTTCCACATAGGCTCGTAACCATGAGCACGACCATGGCGTTAGGGTTCCTAAGACAGACACTTAAGAAGTATGAGGCTAAAATGTTAATCAGGTGCAAGAGGAGTTGCAGAGAGGTACTCTGTTGGGACATGGATGCTGAAGGGACATGGATGTAACTGAGGAGGGGGGCCTGCATAAATGCCTAACACCACTGCAAATACCTGCAAGCGAACGTTCGGCATTGACAAATGCTTGTTTCAATTAGTTCCTGTAAACATTTTTCATCACAAAAAACTTTACTTGTTTGTAGACCCCGTCATATTTGGAAAAGCTACAATTGAAATCCCCACCCACAACCAGATTTTTGAAAATAAAGAAAAAGGGTTTCAGTTTACGAAATAGGGCCACTCTATCAAAACATAGCTGAGGGTCATAGATGGTCACAATCCTGAAATCCATGCCTTTTAACTGTACATCAAGAAGAAAAGCCCTTCCTGGCCAGATGTCTACCATGTTAAATATTCTTGTGGTAGTACAAAAACCAATGCTCACCCCCGAACAGGTGTCTTTACCTACGGACCAATAACTTCCCCCCATATCCAATAACACTACATCCATGCCTGAGTCCTGAAATTGTGCAAAAGTACTGAGACTTTTTTTCTCAGACTGCAAACCGTTTGCATTTAAAGAGGCTTTTTTAAGCCTGTATTTCTTTATCTCCATTAAACAGAGTCAACCCTCAAAGCTCCTCATTTAATTTTGCTAGAAGCCCTTGTTTTCCTGCCGGCTCTTGATGTTTTAGGCCAGGAATTCTCCATGTTCTCAGAGTCTGATAGAGTCCCATGCTGGGACGATCTAACAGAAATGTTATCAGATTCATTTCTGCTTCAGAATCTGCCCATTGTAAGCCTGGAAATCTATGTCACTGTAACCTCTTCTTCTTGTACTTCCCTGGTATGCTGTTTGCTTTATGCTGTGTGTTTTTCCCTTTTCTTTGAACCATTGTGAACCTAGGTTATTTGGGAATAGTGGATGGGGCTATGTCATCCCATGAGGGCTCTCCCTCAGGAACATGGTCTGTTTGAAAGGCCTGTCCCTCTGTCACTGTTACAGTTGTTTGCCTTTGTGGAGTTAAGTGTTCCCCTCTAGTACATTAGTCTGTAATGGCAGAGGTTTATTTTGCAGCAGTTTTAATATAAAAATCCTGTATTATGAAATCAGAATTTCCATTGTTTCTCGATGCCCCAGGGCAGTCCTTAAAACAGTGACCCAGCTCAACACATAGGTTGCATTTAGGCTTTTTGAAACAGTGAGCACTCAGGTGGCTCATTTCCCCACAGTGAACACATTTAAGGACTTCATAATTTGTGCTGATAAGAGTTTTAGAGCCACATTTGAAGCAGATTCATGGTTGACCAGGGTAGAATAAAAATTCTTTGTCCCACCCTGTGAACAAACAGTTTGGTAGGTGGACAATGTCAGTTTCAGTTTGGGTTAATTTAACTTTTATTTTCCAGCCCCCATTCCAAAAGCCTTCTTCATCAAGGCTTGGGGCTGGATTACCCTGGATAGTGCATCTCTTTTCAAGCCAATAAATCACATTGGTTATATTAACCACCCCCCATTTCTAAATAATATAGTTATTGCTCAGAAGGGTTGCTTAATCAGTGGTATGACTAGAAAATCTGACCAAATTGGGTTAGTTTTTAAGTTTGCATATTTTATCCAAAAATGTTCTAAAATGTCTGGGGATCTGAAACTCACATTGTATGTAAACTCTCCTGGGGCATGAATCAAGGTGTAAACCTCAGAAGTGGTGAAACCTAAGGACTGTTTTAATAATGTTTTTCCTATGTATTTTCTATCAGGAATGTAATTTCTGTTACCCCGGAAATGCAGCTGGACAGCATTGCGCCATTTTGCCAGTTCAACTGGCTTGTGAAACAGACTAGCGTAAGAGGGGTTGGTATTTGACTCTTGGTCTGTATTTTGAGCCCCAGATTGATCTATGTCTTCTATTTTTTGATCGTTAGCTGTATTTGCATTGCTCGACCCCTACTTAGGTACTGACTGAGAAAATTGTTCCTCATTCACCATTTCATCCATTTCTCCTTCCAACAGAGGGGAGTCCTGCTCTGAGACCCATTCTTTAGTTGCAGCCCTTTTCCATCCCGCATTCTGCAAAGCTGATTCAGTTGCCCGCGTCACTTGGTCTGTAGTGTTTTTCTATGTTTGGGGTGCGGTTACTGTGACATTATCCAGGTCATTTGGTGAGTTACTAGCCACACACACTTTGGAAATACCTTGTGTTTCTGACAAAGTGGGTGAAGTAGAATAACACTTTCTCTTTCTTTCCTCTTCCATTTTGGTTTTAGCCATTTCAATTTGTTTGACAGCATTTTTAAGTTCCTCTTCCAGGTGTTTCTGTTTTTGTTGCAAGGTTAAGACCACATTTGGAATGACATCTTCCACATCAGAAGTTAAGGCTATTTCGATTTCTTCAGTTTGCACATTTACTTTTGTTTCAAGGACATTTTGCAGGCCACGTCATTGATGCATTCCAGCTGCCCCATTTGACTCTCCAGAAGCCTGCACACTACCTCCTTCTACCACATCCTTCAACCAACTGCTGGGCTCCTCCATCCTAGAATCCCCATGACCAGGCCATTCACTAAAAATATCACCAACAGCTTAATCTGGTTCAAGGTCAGTTGGCTTTCATCTGTATCCCCCTCCACCCGATTCGTGCCTGAAAATAGGCAAGGATTTGTCTAGTGCACTAACACGGTCAACAGAAACTAAATAAATAACATACAGATAAAAATATTAATACCCTTTAGTTTCTCTCACATTTACAGTCATGGCAGGTCACCCATTTAAATGTATCTCATGGAACATCAAAGACGTAAACTCCCCAATCAAATGTATACAGATTCTAGACCACCTTAAAAGGGAAGGGGCAGGCATTGCCTAGCTCCAGGAGACTCATCTCTCTGAGGCTGAGACTGCGAATCTCAAGACAGGATGGTCTCCCTAGTCTATGGTAGTTCATATAACTCAAGAGGAAGTGGAATGGCCATCCTGGTCCACAAATCAGTCCCCTTTCAAAAGAAAGATCTACACAGACAAAGAGGGTAGGTTCATCATTCTTACAGGTCTACTTTATGGACAGGAATTAATTCTGTGTAATATCTATGGGCCCAACTCCACAGAGGCCAATTTCTTCTGAGATATGATGCAATTACTGGCAACACACACAAAAGGATCACTCCTGCAGGGCGGTGCCATGAACATGGTCATGGATAATTTCCTGGACCACAATTAAGCCCCAACTGGACCCAGATCACATGAGTCTGAGGCTTTGTCAGATCTGATGGGTGAACTGGGCATCCTAGACCTATGGCATCTGGCACACCCCAGAGAAATGTACTACTCATTTTACACTACCCCACATGATTAATTCTGTAGCATAGACATGTGACTGGTCCCTAAAACACTGGCACACGGTGTAACGACTGCCTCTATTGGTGTGATCCTCATCTCTGACCATACCCTGGTCTCCTTTTCATGGCTTCCCCCTGGATTCACCAATGCACCCTCAGCAACAGTGGCATTTCAACTCTTTCATGCTTAAGGATGAATCCTTCTATATAGCTCTCATCAAGAACATACAGATTTTCCTGGACACTAATCATGCCGAGGATATGTCTGCAGCAATTAGATGCAATGTACTTAAAGCCTACTTATGAGGGTGCTGTTTCAGCCATGCCTTCCATATAAAACACACCAAGGGTAAAGACATGGAAGAAATGATGGAAGCATTGAGATAATTATAAAGCAGATATAGGGCTGATCCTGTTAATGGAAAAAGTCTTCTCCCTGACATAACAGGTGTCAGATATAAGCTAAACATGCGCCTGCACCAGAAGGCAGAATTTACTCTTTTTCACATGAGACAGCACTTCTGAGAGGCCAGGGAAACATCAGGATGTCCTCTTGCATACCAGCTCAAGAAACAACAAGAGTGATCAAGAATAGTTAGTATTAAGATGACTGATGGCAAGATTAATACATACCCAAAAATGGGTAAATGATGGGTTTGAGACTTCTACTGGAATTGATATAAACAAGAAGTCCAGTACAGTGAAGAAGCCCTTACCCAGTTTCTTGAACCATTAGGTCTACCTAAAAAAAAGTCAGGAGACGAGAGATTACACGGAGGTCCCCATCATGCAAAACAACATTAAACAAGCCCTACATTTGATGCCGGGGGTAAAAGCCCAGGAGTGGATGGACTCCCTGCAGAGTTTCTTTACCACTTCTGTGGGCTACTGTTCAAACTGCTCACAGACTCCCCATCAGTGGCTTCATGGGCAGGTAGGCTATCTCCCTCCATGCGGATGGCAGTCATTAAACAAATACCCAAGGAGGGCAAGGATCCTTCAGCTTGTGGTAGTTACAGACCTATCTCCCTCATCATAGTGGACTGTAAGGCATATGCTAAAGCCCTGGCCACCATGCTTAAGGAGGCCATAGCCTCCTTAGTAGATGTGGACCAGGTCAGCTTTGTTCTACAAAGGAAAACTACAGATAACACCCGAAGACTTCTGAACCTTATGTGGAATGTAGGTTCATCCCGCCAAGGAGTGGTGCTTCTCTCGACTGATTCAGAGAACAGAGAAAGCATATAATAGGGTGGAGTGGTCCTTCCTATTCCATGTTCTCAAACACTTTGGCATGGGAGATAATTATATATGGTGTGTTCACACGTTATACAAGGGAGCCTCTGTCACTGTGACCACAAATGGTAGAATATCCAGTCCAGTCCCTCCTGGGGAGCCATATTCAACAGTGCTGCCCTCTCTCACCCTTACTCTTTATTTTGGCTTTAGAACCTCTAATGCAGGACATTAGAGAGGACACGTCCATTTAGTGTATACAAATGGGGAAGGTCCATAAAGCTCTTGTGTATGCAGATGACATAATGTTGGTACTGTCTAAATTGGAGCAGTCAGTCCCTGCAGTGCTGGATCTACTGGCCAAATATGGTATTCTTTTAGGCTATAAGTGTAGCTAAGTCCATCATCTTGTCCACACAAGAGAGCATCACCACACTTCCACACTTCCCCTGGGGCCTCCGACAGGCTCAACCATGCCTCAATTTCCTGAGGGTATGCTTCACATAGAACCCTGCCTCTTTGGGGCCAATAAATCTCTGGGAAATGCAGAAAGATCTGACTAAGGATCTGGAAAAGTGGAGCAGACTGCACTTATTGCACTGGTGAAGGGTGCACATGTACAAATTGATAGCAGCTCTGTGGCTACAATATCTGATGGACAACCTTCCTATACAGGTTAGCCCAGACATACTGCATGGGTTACACAAACAAATGGCAGCATTCATATGGGGTACTGGTCCAAGGAGGATTAGTCACTGTAAGCTAAAGCGACCACAATAAAAAGGGGGTTGGAAGTTGCCTGACTCCTTCCTGAAGCATCAGGTGCACCTGCTGTTGCCAATGGCTTGCATGACACCAGTGACAAATAAGTCCATGCTCCCTAAATGAGCCAATTGTGAACCCTATGAGCTAGGAACAGATGTGTATGAAACAATCATGTCTCAAAAATTCCCAGTGAAGTTCGCTACACACCTCATGCTACCCCCTACCAAAGCTGCATAGGGGAAGCATAATAAGACATTCAAGTGGAAGCTGACAAAGTCACCTTTGCTTTCTTTGTAGCAAAATCCATATGACCAGATAGGCAACGCATCTCCCAATTGGCGGGGTGGATTCCTTAAAGGCTTACACAGCCAATATCAGAATATTGACCCAGATGCAGAATATTTAAAAACCTTTGGACAACTACAAAATGAATAAAGCCTGTCCTTTGGACAACTACAAAATTAATATGGCCTGAGTAAAATGCAGCACTGGCAGTTCCTGTAGCTACTGAATGCCCTACTCACCCTTTTGGGTCCACATTACAGACTGGGGAATAAATGACCCATGGATGCAGTGATTTGGCCCAACGATGCCACAACACCCTCTGCCAAAGGAATGTACAAGGGGCTTTTGAGTCTCTAACTGGACTATACAGAAACACTCAGCCCAAAATGGAGCACTGAGCTCAGTTTAAGCATTACCTCCCAAGACTGGACTACAGTGTGGCAGAACAGCAGGCTAGCAGCAAGGGACAGAAGGAACCAGTTGGCACAGTTTAAGATACTACATCCATGGCACTGGACTCCCCAACAACTGCACAATTTGGGCCTAGTATCCTCAGACAAGTGCTGGTGGTGTAAAAAGGCCAAAGGTACCATAACCCACATCATATGGGCGTGCCCTGCTCTGAAAATCTTCTGGCAAGGTGTTCAAGAGACCCTGAGGGACATTCTTAGCAGATTGGTTATATTAACGAACACTCTGGTAATGCCAGGCATCTCCTCAAAGGATGAAGGCTGGTAATTCCTCTAGAAGGAGAGTTGCAGATGGACTGCAGGGGCACTGATAACCACCAAAAGCATTCTGTTAAAACACTGGTGGAGCCCTCAGGCCCCTAGTATTATAGAGAAAATGGTGGCTTATTAGAGAGTACACTACAATGCCATTGGTAAACTAAATTACTATCAGGAGACATGGGGGCCCTACCTCACCTCTCAGCACTGCAGCATACCACAGGGACACTATATGCCCTACCAACTGCAAAGTCTAATGTTGGATTACCATTGAGCCCAAAGCTCACTCGCCCATCTCAATGATCCTTTGCCCTGGAATAAGATAACAGTTTCTCACTCCATATCTCATCCCAAATGTTGACCACCCTTCATTTGCATTATTACATGGGGCATCAGTTATCCCAGTAGATTGGACAATAATTCACTGCAGAATAGAGGGTCTCAAGGATACTATGCCACACTACTGGTATAGTTCCCATAAGTGAATGCAGGTACGAGCTTTGGGCAAATATGTCTTAGGGCATCAGTTATACTGGAACAGCTATTCAATATTTGAATGTGTATTTCCAGTTTGAATTAGTGCACTCCTAATTGTGCAGATGGATAAATACTTGTCATTATACCACATTTAACTATTTTAACTAAACTGTTAAGTTTACTTCGACCATATATATTTGACTGTTATAATTACTGTTACCAATAGATAAACATAAACAGATGTTATAAATGCTCTGATATCATCACAAAGTGTTAATCCAAGGAAGAAATCCTGGCTAGGAAAGTTTTGTTGGTACTGTGTCTTAACACTATGATGTTATTATATGCTAAAAGAAAATCAATAAACTTTTAAACACAATAAATACATAAATACAGTATCCAAAACAAAAAGAACAAGAATCTGTCAATGCCAAATGTTGTCGCGCTGGCATTGGCTTTAGTAGTGCAGTGCAAAAACACTTTTTTGGCAGGATGTGAAAAATGACAGCTCTACTGTTCATAAGGAGGTGTAAGAAAATGGCAGTGGTGAAAATGTGGCATGTAAATATTGCAAATTTGTGAAGTTACAAGGGTGCGTGGGAAATGTGCAATGCACACTTGTAACACAGTTATTTTATGGAGTTTCTGCACCAAGTTTTCAACATAGGCATTTTAGCACCTCTGCTCATGTACAGTGTCATTGTCATTTCCTCAAACTGTCACAAAAAGTGATTTTGCACAGCGACCGCACTATTCTGTGCTGGACGTGTGAAAACACATTTCTGGCAGGATTGGGCACCCCTGAAGTTGGCAGTTTAGTGGCCACTGTGCTGCCATGCTTACAGCTGGTGAAGCATCTAGGAAGGGTCAGCTACCTGTGATGGGCTTTGCTTGCATTGCAGTGGACCTTTCCTTAGATGTGTTCTCCACATTAGTATGCATGGTGTGGCGCTGGCATGCAGGTTGATTGGGGAATGAGGAGTGCACCTACTGGTGCATGCCCTGCATTCTCCCAACAGCGTCCGCACCTCCAAATCTGCACTACCACAAGATGTTGACTGTGCAAGCATAACAACATAAAAACTGCAGGATGTAAAATTAAACATAAACATAGGTAAAATTAAAACAATAATTTTCTTCATGGGTATCTCAGTCATCAGGTCAAACCATAGGAACTTCAATGTTGATAATGAAGGACCCACATGGAAGATTTTCCAGCAGTACCACTGGGGTTGCCCACACTGATGTCACCTGCTGACATCATCAACGCTATTAAGGTGTGAGCAGCCCCTCTCCCTCCTCAGTTCTTTCCTGCTTTCGACTCTGTACACATTGGTCTCCATGGAAGCTCCAATGCAGTTCATGCCATTTTTGCCTATGCTTTTTTCTTTTACCCTAGCTTTCAGAATCTTTTTTAAACATGAGATTATTTGACCTTGTTTGTGTCGAGAGTTACTCCTTCACATCACTCTTCCTTAGCTGTATTGCAGAAAGAAGACTGCTTCTTTAGACAACCACAACCTCTATGTCTGCTGTTATGGACCTGACCATGATGTCTCTGACTGTGAGCTCTGCCAGAAATTCAGCTTCACAATCCTTAGGTGATGCAAAACAACTTTTAAGAAATTACTCATGGAGCAATAGGTAGCCAGTTCTGGGCAGAGGTTTTCCGGGGTCATTCCTTCTCAGTCGCCAGTGGGTTCATCAAGCTCCCAGGCCTCAAAGGCCCAACACAAGTCCTCAGGGAAAAGTCACAAAAAAGACTGCAGAAGGGACTGCTCCCTCTGGCAGTGCTCCTGATCCCCAAAGGCTTCTTCTTCCTCCTCCAGGGACACTCCATCTGCTGTGGCTACACTGATACATTCCAGTTACAGGCTTCTGCTTCTCCTATGCCCATACCAACAGTGCCTCCTCCCAGTTCTAAGGGAGGCCAGCTGTTATCTCTTGGGTCATTGACCCATGTTTGACATCCATCAGGTCATCAATGCCAGCCCTTCCATCACAGCCTGACACCTCCCCAGGACCTTGAATTTTGGAGCCCTTGGGCTCTCAAGACATGATGGACGGCTCATCGCACCCTGTGCTGGTGACCCCTCCACTGTCAATACATCCTTCTTCTGCCATCGACTTCAAAACTATTTTGACCCATGTAACTATGGCCCAGGTACCCCAGCTAGCCTCATACAGGCCTGGGTCCCTGGTGCCTTTGAGCCCTTGTCATCATTACTGCCTCTTCTGCCTTCTCGATCCACATTCCATAGGGTGCTATCAGTACCTTGCTCATCGGACCTTGAGTTAGAACAGTTTGACATTGAAAATGGAGCACCATCCTGACCTCATCCTCTCTGAAGAAGAGGAGGAGGAGGATCCTTAAGGTGGGCAAGCAATATGAGAAGGCAGTGAGGAGGGCTGGGGGATACTGGGATGCATAGGGAGAGGCATCACCAGTAGAAATAGGAAGTTGTTATCCCTCTGTACAGACAGCTGGTGAGACCTCATCTGGACTACTGCATGCAGTTCTGGAGACCCCATCTCAGCAAGAACATAGACAGGATGGAGGTAGTCCAGAGGGAGACAACTAAAATTTTGAAGGGTCAGCAACAGATGCCAAATGAAGAGAGACTAAAAGAGTTTAATATGTATACCCTTGAGGAAAGGAGTGAGATGGGGGACATGATAGAAACTCCAAGGGAATAAACAAAGTCCAAGAAGGGAGCATCTTTCAGAAAAAGAGATGTGCAACAACAAGGATGCACAATTTGAAGACAGAGGGGGGACGGCTTAGGGGCAGCATGAGGAAGTATTTTTTCACTGAGAGGGTGGCGGACACGGAAATGGCCTTCCTGAAGAGGTCATGGGGTCACAAATAGTAGGGAAATTCAATAATGCATGGGACAGAAATAAGGCAATTATAGTGGGGGGTAGGAGGAAGTAGGCTGTTGGTTAACTAGAATCTGCAGCCTATCTAATAGGTAGGGGGGAATGGGCAGACTAGGTGGGCTAAGTGATCCTTATCTGCTATCAAAGTCTATGTGTCTGTGTTTCTATGTTTCTTCAGACAGGTCCACTGCTTCTTCAGTAAGTGAGGACTTAGTTAAACATACTCCCAGGTCCCCTCCTGAAGATCCTACCTTGATTAGAAGAAGATGGAAGACTAGGTTTTCTGGCAAGGGCAACTAGCTTCTCTGGAGCTCTTTTCTTTTAGGGTTGCTTGTAATGACAGATCAAGGAACAACATTATCAGAGCAAGGAAAAAGATTAAGACTTCTTTTTGCTAGGCAGATTTACTGTGTGTTGTTGTTTTGTTTGTGCTCACAAGATTTAATACTGTTTTTTTGTTTACATTTTACTGCTATAAACTTCTCTGATTCAAATTGCTGTTGCAGGGTATACCCTCTGCTGCATTATTACTGGGTGTGCCTACAGGGTTGTTACTGTTTTGTGCTTACAGATTACTGCTGTATTCTTCTTTGATTCAATTTTTTTTGCAAAGTATATCTTCTGTTAGTGCTTTATGTTTCTCTGCAGCAAAGTGTTTTTTGCAGGGTATATCTAATGTGAAATTGTTACAGGTGGTGCTTACAGGGTTTATAGTTTTATGTATCATTAGGCTAAACTTTCTGGGCTACTGCATTTTTCGTTGGTTGATTGTTTCTGCTCTTGCCTCATTTTTCTCATCAGTGGTTCTTCTTTTTCAGCAGGGGAAGGGCCCACCACCCACCCACATCCCCACTCACCCTATGCTACACTCCTTTTATCAAGCAGTACATTCATGACATTTCCTGTAGCAAAGCAGGAAGGGGAAGATCAGAGGGGTATTCACACAGTGACCTCACTTACAGGAGCACAAGTAATTTAACTTGTTATAACAAGATATACAAAAAAAATCAGACTTTTGCTTTCATTTTCCTCCTTCTAATTATTCAGACCAGGTTATAAACTCGGCAACTCAAGCAGAATAGATATTATTAACTACAGGCACTGCGGACACTTTTCAAAAGGGCAGTTATACAGGATTTAGGACACTGTCCTACATGCTGGACCATTGGAAATCTAAGAGTTCAGTGCCAGGGAGCATGGGCAGAGATTGTGCACCTCAAATTGCATATTCAGCAGGAAATATGTTATAAGAACTGCCTGCCATTTCCCCAACATCAACCTGAAGCACCTCAACCACAGAGGGTAGTTGGTCCAGGAGGTTGGCAGGTGGCTAGAAGGGGAAATAGGGTGCCCGTATCACTCTATGCTCTCCAATGTATCACTTCCACAAACCATATAAAAACTATAAACAGGTATCTGCCTCTATCTCCAAAATCAATCAAAGGGGCAGAGGACACTGCAGAGCAAGACACTGCAGCACAGGAGCTAGCTCAACAAAACGCACCCAAAACAGGGACCAAAAGAAAAAAAAAAAAAGAAAAAGAACCGAAACACTTCTGATCATAGGAGACTCTATGATTTGGGGGGCGGATACCTACCTCCAGCTAGGGGTAATTGTCAGACGTCTCCAAGGTACATCAGTGTAGAGAGACACTAACCACATTGCTAAAATACTGCAGGAAGTAGGAGAAAATATTGATGCCCTGGTACACATAGGGACTAACGATCTTTCCAGTTGGTCAGTTGTGGAGACCAAAGAACACCTGATCAGGATGGGAGACAAACTGTCATCCATTTCATCCAGCATCTCCTTCTCTGAGATCCTGCCACTCTGGGAGAGGGGAGCAGATGGACAGAAGTTTATAGAAGGGGATATTGGGGAGCTAAACATGTGGCTCAAGGGCTGGAGCAAGGAAAAAGGAAAAAAGACACATGTTTGTAGATAACTGGCAATAGTTTGGGGAGTGAAAGTTTTTTAAATTTGATGGACTGCATCTGACTAAGGTGGGAGTCAGTGCATTGGGGCAGAAGTTGGACGTCTTTGAAGAATATTTAAACTAGCCACTGGGGAGAGGGGTGCAGCACCTGATACATCGAATGGGAAGAACACCCTTCCCCCCCTCAGCTAGTGACCAAACAGGAGTTCAGCATGTTTGTAGTTCATTTGCATCACCAGGTAAGGAAAATGATCTGGCTCCCCATATGATGTACAGGGGAAATGCCGTACTTCACCCAACAACTAAAGCACCACAATTTGGCTAATGGAAAATCATGTACACAAATGTCCACAGTCTGGGAAACAAGATTCCAGACCTGCAGGCAACAATGACAGAGTCTAAACTGGAAATAGTAGCCATAAGCAAGACATGGTTCACCAGTAGCTACACTTTTGGGAGACTTCAGTACCCTTACATGTACTGTTCAGAAGAGACCGAGGTGCAAAAATGAGGGGGGGGTGGCAGCCCTTTATCTCAATGAAAATATCAAAGCTACAGAAATTCAGAATTCACATAAGGAGCCAAATGAACTGTAGGTCACCCTGGAAACAGGAAATGGAACAGCCATATGAACTGGGGTTGTCTACAGGCCTCCAGATCAGGGAGAGGACATAGACACATTACTGTTAGAAGATATACAAGACATGACCACTAAAGAGGAGGTTCTGACAATGGGAGACTTCAACATGCCAGATACAGACTCATCAATACCAGCAGGAACATCCACCAGAACTAGACACATAGTGGATACCCTGCTGGGGTGGGCCTCAAACAATTGGTACAACACACGAGGGAGAGGGCTATCCTAAATCTAGTAATGACTAATGGGGAAAGGATCACAGAACTCCAGGTAGAAGGTTACCTGGCGGCCAGTGACCATCACATGGTATGGTTCAATTTGGCTACTAGAACTAAATCATCCCATTCCAATACAAAAATATGGGACTTCAGAAGAGCTGACTTTGATAAGATGGCCAACAGAGTTAAGCTAGCCCTGGCAAGAAGAAATACAGGTGAGGGGGTACAGGCAAAGTGGGTAAGCATTAAGGATGCAATACTTGAAGCAATATCCCATTGTGTTAGGGAGAAAAGCAAGAGCAAAAGAAGGAGGAAACCACTTTGGTTCTCAAAAACAGTAGCAGAAAAGGTCAGAGCCAAAAGACTGGCCTTGAGGAAATATAAGGGAATGCAGCGGGATGAAGATAGGGAGCCATACCAATCTTCCCTAAGGAAAGCAGGAAAGGCACTAAGGCAGGCAAAGGCCCAAACCAAGAAAACACTAGCACGAACAGTAAAAAGAAGAGAACAAGACTTTCTATAGATACATTAGTGAAAGAAGAAAGTCTAGATGGGATATTGCTAAGATCAAAGGGTATAAACAGGAGTGTGAGGAGGAGAACCAAGGAAAAGCATCTATCCTAAATATATACTTCTGCTTACTATTTACTGAGAAGAAGGTAGGGCAGTTCCCACAGCTCAGCACCATGGACACGGGGGGAGGAAAGTGTGCTCCAGTCCCTTCACAAAAGAAAGGGTCCAACAAGAGCTCACTAAGCTCAGGGTGGACAAGGCAATGGGACTGAATGGCATACATTCCGGGGTACTAAAGGAGCTAAGGGTGGAACTAGCATAGCCATTATCAGAACTGTTTAGTGAGTCTCTGAGCACAGAAGAGGTCCCTGAAGACTGGAGGAGGGCTTACGTGATCTCGCTCCACAAGAGTGGTAGCAGGGAGGAGTCAGGGAACTACAGACCAGTCAGTCTTACCTCAGTAGTGGGCAAGATTATGGAGGCACTCCTTAAGGAAAGAATAGTGCAACACCTGGAAACCATAGGAGCACGGGATCCAAGACAGCATGGGTTTACCACAGGAAGGTCATATCAAACTAATCTCACAGATTTCGTTGACTGGGTAACCAGAGTGGTGGACCAAGGGGCGCAATTGATGTAACCTACATTGACTTCAGCAAAGCTTTTGATACTGTTCCACATAGAAGATTGATTAATAAGCTAAATAGGCTTGGGGTGGGTCAGAAGTTGGGCAACTGAGTGGCAAACTGGTTGGCAGGCAGAAAACAGAGAGTGGTGGTAGATGGTGTACAGTCAGAAGAAATGCAAGTCATAAGTTGTGTACCTCAGGGATTAGTCCTGGGGCCAGTCCTCTTCAATATCTTCATCTGTGACATTGCAGATGGAATGGAGGGTATGGTTAGTCTGTTTGCAGATGACACCAAGATCTGCAGCAGAGTAGAAGATCCAGATGGGGTGGGCAGAATGAAAAGAGATCTGGATAAACTGGCAAAATAAGTGGAAGAGTGGCAACTGGGGTTTATAAAATGGCAAGAAAAAATCTAGAAATCTCATTGGCCAAGGGAGATCAGCTGACCATAAATTAAATCTCTATATATGCATAGTCATCCTAGTCCTAAACCACATCACACAATGAGCAAATCAGTCTTCCTACAACCAGAACTATTTTCCATCAAACTCCCTACAACCAGAACTGATCTTTCACCACAAACATGGCTGCTACCTTTACATTGTAGAAACCTTCAACTGGACCCTAAAAATAAAACTCCCTTAAAAATAAAACAAATCAATTAAATGTTGTTTACCAGAGCATCACACTCTCCTTATACACATAAACAAATTAGAAGCAATAAGTATTGTTTATAGTTTACATTACAACTGTTTCTCTGCTAACAGTGAAAATTCCCCCTTCTATCTTCAACTGCTCATCAGGGAAATCTCTTCTGCTTGCCCTGACAGTTAGAAAATTGAGTCTCTGTCTCTAAAACAGGCCTTTGTTGTGTGTACAGTATGTTAGTGGAGAAACATTCTGCTATAGAACTGAGCAGAATTTTGAATCCCTGTATTCCATGGTAAACGTTCCATGATAAACATTCCATTTCTTGAATGTGGGGAAAAACAGACAGAAAAAACAGAATGAAGAAAGTAAGCAATAATACTATAAAAACAAAGAGAAAAGGTGGTAAATGACTCTCCCTACTGTTTATCTTTTAGGACGGAGTGAGCTGTTCATGATGCTGTCAGTGAGTGTGGCAGTTTTGAACCATGCTCATGCTTGCAGCATTGGGGAACTGAGAAGCCTCTGTTATGGCTTCCTTTCAGTTTTGTCTAGAGTGAGGAAAATGAAATAAAGTAAGAAGGCTATGTGTCATACTTAGAATGAGGACAATAGCATTTGTGAATTGTTGTGGATGGCAGGGGAATATGAAGCTTAAGTGGGCAGGAAGGTACACACTGTATAACACTACTTTAATCTAGCACCAATAGGAGGAAGCTGCCGGCCCAGTGGTGCTGAGGATTGAGGCACTGGAAGCCACACCTCAGGCCACAGTGGTGACCCATGTTTGGGAATGAGCACAGGTTACCAAGGGTTGGCAGGGCTGGAGAAGGATCGAGCATACGGAGGACTTCTCTCCTTCTCCAGGAAGGAGGGGACATCAGCAGTTGGTGTGTTGCTGCCCCCTGGTGGAAGTTGGGTGGGCAACACCACCGACGCTGCAGAAACACGGGGCTGAAGGAGGTGGTTATTGGGAAGAGCACGTACGGAAGTGTGCATGCTCCATCCCTTGGTGTCATTGCACACCTCCTCCAGCAGGGGAACTGCACTACAGAAACTCCAAGCAGCATGAAGGATGCTTGCCAGCACTGCCATGGTCCTGCACCAGGCAGATCCCTCCTGGGTCCACCCTTCTGGTCTCTGTGGTGGTCGGAGAGACCAAGAGGGGCAATGGCTGAGAGTCAAGAGCTCTGCCAGAGACCGGGGTGGTGGAGACCTAGTTGGCTAATTGAGAGGGGGGAGGAACCAAAGGCTCAACCTCCCTCCCAGCTGTGAAACAAAAATCAATAATCAAAAAAAAACAAAAAAATAGGTGGAAGGACTATTCATTTACATTTTTACTTATTTAAAAATGTGTTTCAAAATAAACTGCTTCTAGAAATAAATGGCCATTTTATAAGCGCAATAAGACACTCCGGTGTTGTGCATTACGGTGTGATAACCACTCTCCTAGGGATGACTGGCACTAGGCCTTCAGCCTTATGCCTAACTACACCCCTAGGAGTGCGGTTATCACACCATAATGCATACCCCACCGTGTCTTATTGCTTACTTAACACAAGAAATTGCAAGATCATGCACATAGGGAAGAGAAATCCTGAAGCCACCTAAAGGTTGGGAGGGGAGTTGCTGGCAATCACAAGAGAAGAAAGAGACTTGGGCATCATCATCACAGATGACCTGAAATCATCCAAGCAGATCACTAAAGCAGTAGGTAAGGCTAGGTGGATGTTGAGGTGTATTAGTAGGGGTATCACAAGTCGTAAGAGGGAGGTAAAAATCCCTCTTTACAAGACACTGGTTAGGCCCCATCTGGAGTACTGCATATAGTATTGGAGGCTGCACCTTTACAAGGACAGTAACAAAATGGAGGCAGTTCAAAGAAGGGTAACCAAAATGGTGCAGGGACTGCATCAGAAAACATATGAGAGCTGATTAACAGAGCTCAATATGTATACCTTAGAGCAAAGGATGGAGAGAGAGGTGATATGACTGAAACATTGAAACATTCAGTCACCTTAAGGGCATTAACAAGGTGAAAGAGTCTAACATGTTTCAATATAAGAAAAATAGCAGGACAAGAAGACACAGCATGAGATTAGAGGGAGGCCAATTAATGGGTAATGGTGAGGAAGTTCTTTTTCACAGAAAGGGTGGTGGATGCATGGAACAGCCTACCTCAGGAAGTGGTGGATATGAATACATTGCAGGGCTTTAAACAGGCATGGGATAGGCATAAGGGAGCAATACAGATGAGTATGAATAGATAGGGCATTGACAGAGTAAACGCCTATGGCACATTCATAAGGTAGAAAAAATGGACAGACTGAATGGGCGGTCCTTATCTGCCATTCAACTTCCATGTTTCTATATTTCACCAAATCAATACTTCCTATTATATTATACCAGCATGACAATTTTCTGAATCATAGAATCATGATAGTAGAAAAGGACCAGGCTGCCCATCTAGTCTGCCCCGGCCCCCCATCACTTATTTCCCTTTAAAGCCTGAGTAAAGTTAAACTTTTGTGTTGTTTTCTCTAGATTACAACAAATCTCTTAGAACAAGCATTTGCCAATGCCAAACATTTGCTTGCTGGTATTGGCATTGGTATTGCAGGAGTTTAGAGAGTTGCATAATAGGAATGGCAGTGAAGTATTGAAGTAACCCCAACCACCACCCCACCCCCTTGCAGAGACTGACAGGCATTGGGGGGTGGCTTTGGTTAATTAGGCATAAAGCTCACGCCATTCCACTTCACCCCACCCAACCCTGCAGACACAGACAGGTGTCACAGTGTGCCTCTGGGTCTTTGGCCCTTATGCTCACCCCATTCCATAAGGAAATAAGCTGAAATGGGTGCAGTATAGGAGAATGGAGTGAACATTAAGGCCAAAGACCCCAAGGCACACCTCGATACCTGGCAAAGGGTAAACTCATGAACAAGGTAGGAAACCAGGGTTGGAAGACAATGTATACCAACGCTTGCAATTTGGCAAATGGAATGGCCTCCCCCCACAGGTGATGGGATCAAAGACTGCCACAGAATTCAAGCTACACTAGGACAGACAGTGTGGAAAACTTAACATAGCAGCCTGATCAGGGGAAGGGGGTAGCATACATGGGCAGACTAGATGGTCCACACAGACCCCATCTGCCAACACATTCGATATTTCTATATCTATATACATGTATTTTGTATTAAATAAAACTTTATGCATCATTGCCTACTGGTGAGTCCAGTGCCTATTTTTCTCCATTAATACTTTGTTTTACTTGGTACAACTTCCCATAAGCAGTTTCTCACATTCCCAGTTATATGTTTTTTGGCCGAATTTTCACATTTGAAAATGCACGTTGCACTAATACCTGTTGCTACTTGTGTTGCAATTTATTTCTCAACACTGTCACACTAATGCTGAAAGTTTTTTTTTTTGTTATTACTGCGGTCCAGCTTCCCAGTCTGACAACTGGGTAGCATGAAGTGCAGGAGGGCAAGTGATTTACTCAGGGTCACACAGTAAGCTAGTGGATATTGTTTGATTCAAACGTGAAATCTCCTAGTTCAGTTCAATGCTTCAACCACTACACAGAAACTGACAGCAGATAAGGTCTGCTTGGCCCATTCAGTCTATCCTTTTTCATTGTGATTGCTTTTGTTGCAGATCCTTCTAGGTCTATGGCACTAGACCACATGGGTTTCCTATTTAGCACAGTCTTTCCATTCTCATGGTTTTAAAGTCTATAGTTGCTTCTGCAGTGTACTACACAGCAGCATTCAGATTATTCCCAAGGTATTTCTAAATCTAAGCCTTCTTGGAAATGAATGCTTCCACATACATACAGAATTAAAATGGTAGTTTTTGTTCTCTTCCTAATTTCATGTAAATGCAATGAAAACAACATCTTGGTAAGTTAAAAAGCCTACTACTAAAGAATTAGTTCTTGGAAACTATTGTCAAGCAATGCCGGAATTTTAGGTATTTTTTGTCTAAATCGTTTACCTTCAACTCAGTTTAACTGTGCTTGGCAAACACCAGGCATGCTGTTTAAATGCATTTTTGGACTATTGAAAAGACACCTCCCTTCTCTGCAGGAGTTTGAGCTCCCACCTGCAGTCCTTTCCCAGGCTATGTACTTCACTTTCTATGCAGTAACGATCTGCCTGCGAGACTGCCAGCCAGGTTTCACCTTCTCAAAATGTTTGCTTTTACCAATCACCCTTGGCTACAGATGTTAATGGAAAACACTACAGAGTTCTTCACTGCAACTTTCACATTTCTTTTTATTTGCAGTGAGAGTAATAATGAACCTGAAGTTTGTGTTTCTATTTATCTATTTAAAAGTTTTACCAGGAGGGCACACTGAGCAGTGTACTGCTCGATTCCAGGTGCATCCTGGTGCGTAACCTATAGCCATTTAACATCATAAACTAATGCAGGGGTCATAAAGCAGCACTGTATTATGGTAGCACCCATGTAGAGCGCCAATTATTGAGCGCTGCACTTTTGAGCAACTCAGTAATAGCATTCTACAAGAAAGCAAGTGGTGCAATTCGTTGCTATATCCTGTATAGCAAGTATTGCAAGGAGCTGTTCTCACTACTACAAGATATAGGATCCTTTGTGGCCAATTCCTGCTAAGCTGCTTGCATAGCGTAGTGGTGTACATCACTGCTTTCGATGCAAGCAGACCCGTGTCCAGCTACAGGCAGAATAATTTTTTTTTTATTAAATCCAGTAACTTACCCTGTGGTTCGCACCCCCCTTGGAGTTGGTTATTTAAGTTGGGGGGTGCAGGGGGCTTTTGTCTTTTGTGTGCTTTGGTAAAGTACTGTAGCGACCGTCGCTATTTGTGATGGTCGGTACAACATCCGTCGCCATTTTGACCATGGGATCATATTTGTTCACTTTATGTGATAGGCAGTCTTTCAGACTCACTTTATCACATAAAACCCTGTATTACACATACCCACAGCTGCAGCATGAAAACACGATGATCCATGCCTTCTTGCACACTTAAAAATGCTCAAAGAATTCTCAATGTTTACATATTTGAAAATGAGTTCACATGACACATGGCTTTCACTTAAATCTTTTTCATTGCTGCCTCCAGATGAAAGAAAGAGGATCTAGCCATTCAGCTGGTTTACTTTGTCACCACTCAGCTTTTAAATATGACATCCAGTAAATGTGCAACGTGCCTTTGCAAAGATCCACAAGACAGGCTTTCATCACAGCAAGTTGTTGGGGAGACGCAAGATAAGCATCGCAAGTTAATTAAGGCATGCAGACTTTATCAACGGGATCCTGTAACTTCCCAATGCCACTCTTTTTTTTTTAAAGTTTGCTATCAACTTGCTCTCTTCTTGTACCCCTTCAGCATGACAGATGTGCAGCAGCCCGATCTGTCACCATCGTATTGATTAACAAGCTGGCATTAAATGGCTAATGCAAAACAGCACGCATGCCCTCAACACACTGCAAGCACCAAGGAACACTTGTCAGTGCACAGCATTACTTTACATTCATTGGCAATCGGTAAAAAAGCCATTGTTACCTGCAACAGAAATCATCAGTTTCTTGCTCGCCTATGTTGCCTCAAACCATACCTTGCAATAAGCTTGAGGAAGGAAACTTGAGCACAGAACAATGGTAAACTCTCACCATTCCCGTTGACAAAAAAAAGAACACTTGACAGCTGAATGGGCCACAACTCCAACTAGTAACCCACAAGCCAGAAGTGGGCAGCAGGATGCTTGGTGTAAACCAGCTCCTCTTTTCTGCCATGCGTGGTTCTCATATGCCGCTGGGTGAGACAGCGCAGTGAGCCACTGGAATGTCCCAAGCCCTCCTCCCTCCTGTTTCACACACACATTCTGCATGGCTCATGATGTTGGTTATGTAAATGAAAGTAAACAAGCATTTGGAAGCTATGCCCTGCAATGATGGGGTGCTCCCTAACTGTGGCAGTGAATTTCTTTCAAGTTGGTGACATGCTTCAAAACTGATGTCATAGACAGCGTGTTCATTGATTGGTGCCAAACAGATGGGCCCAAAAAAGCAGTGGTGGCATTGGCCACAACACTGCCACACCTCTGAAACCTGCTACTCCCACAAGATGCCACAAAATGTTTCTTGTGCATGCTCGCAAGCAAACATAAAAAAACTATGTTAAATAGATACTTGATTTCAAGGCTCATTTACTGGTTAACAAATAACAGTATTCACTAACCCGCACTGTTAGTCACTATAAGAAAGGCAGAGATAAGAGAAGACAAATGTTTTACATTACTTCTGATCCTATTTTCATACTACTTCTCTTACCCAGCCCCAATCCTTTACCACTAGCCTGTCACCATAAAGCACAGCTGTTATGAAATTACAGCCCTAGTACAAGAGATGAATTTTTATTTAATTAAACATTTTACTCAATATAGCAAGCATAAATAGAATAGCCTGTCATTTATCTCAGATCATCATCTATCAATACAGTATCCTGCAGTGCAGTCTTGTCAAAACAGAGAATTCACACAACAAGAAGTACCAAAAAAATCTGAATATATAAATAGAATAATAGGTGGGTTACAGTGAATTACAAGGCTGTAATTCCATTGAGAGGTTCTGGGGACATAGATATCCTCGAGAGCGAAGCTAAAGAGGTTTTTGTGTCCCCAGATCATCAAGATGGAATTTCAGCCGAGTAGTTCACTGTTACATATTTTTTATTTTTTGTAATATATGGATGAGAAAACCTGGCAAGGTCTTACTTGGTGAAGTTTTGTGCAGGCTGACATGTTCAACAAGGAATCGAGAAGTTGTGCATTTTTTTTTCTGGTGAGCTGAACAGGAAAGTGCAGGAAACAGTTCCTTTTAACAGTAAGAGGGAAAAAGGAGTTACACTTCAACAGAACATTTAACTGTTATTCGTTTTTCTTTTTAAAAGAAAGAAAAGTAAGGTACTGTTTGGTTACCATGGAGCCGACTTTGAAACCATTCATGCTGACTCTTTAGAAAAGCCATGTCACGGTCAGCACAAGGCATCAGGCTGCACTTGCGCATTTGTTTCGGAGTGATAATACTATCATTAAAATGAAACAATGGTATTATTGGGAGTGAAGTGTGGTATTGTTGAGAAGGTGGTGTGTATTGCAAGATTTTTTTTGCATCATTTTCAATGCTATTATTTTAATGAACCATATATTACATATATATAAAAAATGTCTAAATCATGTTTAAATACCTCAAGGATGTTAGACAAACTGACAGGATTTAAATGTATTTTTCTTAATGCAGTTTAAAATTGAGTTAGGGAAATTAGTATCTTGCACTAGGAAAAGGCCTTTTTTGAAAGATGTTTTGCAAATGTGACAGTAATGCAAACAGGGCACAAGGTACATAATTTAACAAACAAATTGAAACATGGAACATATTAAAAAAATAAGACATAATAAGATACATCTTGGGTAATACACTGCTGTTTATCTGATAGCAGCTAATTGGGGAAAATCTTCTCAGATAAGTACATTGTAAGTGACGTTAGCCAAAGCAGACCAACTGTTCCCCTTAGATACCTGCTAGCATTCTTCTTCCCAGCTCAGGAGCATTGTGAGGGCACAGGTTTGGTGCCACCCTTCCTGAAACAGCAGCCTAGCAGTAATGGCAAAAGCAGACCAGCTATTCCTCTTAGATACCTGCCAGCATTCCCTGCCCAGCTCAGGATGGTCAAAAGGGTATAGGTTTGGTGTCACCCTCCCCAAAACAGAAGCCTAGCAGTCACAGCCAAAGCAGACCAGGTACAGCAGTTGATGTCCAGGACCACTCGTTTTGTGCCATTCAGCGCCATTTTACATAGGCTGACCAGGACTGATCACTTCTGCTCCAGGGCCTCATTGCTCGACTTATGGGCTGTTCAGCTCACCTGGGCAGTTACATTAAAGGACTGAGTGCTCAGCCCTATTACAGGATAGCTAGCAGAATGTCTGTATTTTACCTTCCTCAAAATGAACAGGAATTAGCCAGTGGTGTTTTGATTTTGCCTGCAGTGTGTTTTAAAACAAACCTGATTTAATGTAATCTCAGTTAGCCTGCAGTGTGTTTTAAATTGAACTTGATTTAAAGTATTCTGACTTAGACTGCAGTGTTGTTCTCCCTTAGCCTTGTATTCTGTACAGTTTATATTAAGCAGGGTGTATTTCTATCAGGAAGGTGAATTATTGTCATTTTGAGTTCTCTCACAAGATTAGCCAGCCTTGTAACCTGAGCATGCTACAGCCCTGAATACTACCTCGCTCCCTGCCTGACTTACCCAGCTCCTCCCACAGGTTTGTATCATAGCCAGCCTGCCTCCCTTACCTGCTTTTAATTTCTGTTCCCCTGCAGCTATTCCTCTGATAGCTGCCAGCATTCCCTGCCCAGATCAGGAGGGTCGCAAGGGTGTAAGTTTGGTGCCCACCCCCCTCCCCAAACAGCAGCCCAGCAGTCGCGGCCAAAGAAGACTAAGTACAGGCTGCAGTCGGCATCCAGCACCTCTCATTTTTGTCATTCGGTACCATTTTACATTTCCCGACCAGGACTGAATGTTACCTTAAGGACTGAGTGCTCAGCCCTATTAGAGCATAGCCAGTAGAATGTTTGTATTTTACATAATAAAAATGAAAAGGAATTAACCTGCAGTGTGTTTTGCAACATACTTGATTTGAAGTATTCTGATTTAGCCTGCAGTGTGTTTTTAAACAAACTTGATTTAAAGTATTCTGATTTAGCCTGCAGTACACATTACAGTAAAACATGTGGACAAATCCCTTAAAATCACAGGACATGAACGTTTAACTAATTACACATTTTGTAAGGCACTTTGTAAATTGGTCAATAAGCATTCTGTTCCTTTTTTTTTTAATAAGTCCTAGCTTCTACATCCACCATCCTAAAACAAAATACACTGCATGATATTAAAAGGAGAATACCAATGTACAAAAAAAGAACATGTCCTGTATTGTTGCCAGGAGAAATAGTCCTATCCCTACTGCAGGATGGCACTCAATGAGAACTCCCTTTCAGTGCCTGCTGTGTGTTTACCAGGAGCACATTCCACTGCCCCTGTATCTCACTGTGTCTCCCAAGTCTATGCTACCTCTCTCTCTCTCTCTCATCAACATCTGTGGCTACTCACACTGTTGGGGGGGGCAAGAAACATGCTGAAGCAGTGGGGCTACAGTGGAACGGGAATCCACTGTCTCTCTCTCTCTCTGGTTGTGTGCAGTACAGCTGCTCCCAATCTTGCCCTCTCTCGCTCGCCTGCCTTGTTACCCTGTCACCACCCATCCTAAGGTGACAATGTCCCACTTGTGGCTGCACCATTTTTTCTCTCTCCCTTCCTGTGCCCCTGTATCTCTCTCTCTTTCTCTCTCTCTCTCTCTCTCTCTCTGTCACATGCGTGCTCCTGGTTTCTCTCTCTCTCTCTTTTTCCCCATCCCTCTGCCCTGGCCTCTCTCTCATGCTCTGCAGTGCCCATAGCAGTACACCTGTCTTATAGCAAACAAAAATCTCATTGAAATGTAAACACTGGCGGAACTGTCTCTGTTTCTCTATGTGCTTTTCTATAGGTCGACGTGGTACCGGACGATGTGCCATGCTCTCTTGAAGGCACTTTTTCACACTGTCATTTCTAGGCATCTGGTCGAGGGGGCTCCATACTGGAGGAGGTGTTTACCATATGTGCTTGCCTCACTCCTGCTTCACCATACTGAAACTGGACTGCAGAGAGTAAAGGCAAATACTTTATACAGGCTTCCAAATCTCCCCACTCATACTGCAGTTGTAAAAATAATAAAAAAATACAGAAAAGACATTGATGATGATGGTAGAGAGGGACGGCTGTTGAACAACAATCTAGCAGGTGGGTGCTCAAAGAGACTGACTGCTCATTTTTCTATTTTATTCTGATCTCTCAAAGAAAGAAAATCAAGAGGCTTAAAAATTCTAAATTAATTAGAGAAGCTGCGGTATGCCCTCCGTAATGAGGAGAGAGAGAGAGCATGAGAGACACTGAAACTTAAAGGTGAAAATGTAGTGTTTCTCTTTCTCTCTATCCCTCGCTCACATGGCTCCTTCCTAACTTAGAAAAAGTGCCATTGAGTTTGCTTTTCCAACTAAAATCAGCTGTAAAAAAAACAAGAGCCAGCCTGTGAAGATGAGGGATTTAAAAAAATTGTTTGGTGCAGTGTTCCAATGGCCGGAGGCTCAGAGGTGTATCTCTCTGTTGGAGAGTGACAGATTCAGGGGACAGTGGGACACTGGAGGACTCTGAGCAGACAGCTGCCTCTCTCTCTCTCTCTCTCTCATTCTCCTGCTCCCATTACTTGTTCTCGCTATAAAATAATACAGCTACAATCTATCCCCTTGTCAGCTTTCATGGGACTGTGTGTGTGGGGGGGGAGGGGAGGAAATCTATGTGCCTCCCACTGTCTTCTCTCTAGACCACAGATCACCATGGCACAGCCACAGAATGAATGGTGATTACTCCACTGGGTGTCGGTGTCGTGGTGGGCATGTGGAGAAAAGGAAGACGTAGCACATGATGTAAAGTGGAGACACGTTTAAACCGCTGATTGCAGCAGACCTTTTCTTTCATGTCAAGACCACTGCTCTGAATCTGCTGTCATAGACAGCTGGCTGCTCCATTGGTGCATGCAGGATGCACCCCACAGACTGAGAACTGTATTGGCAAGGACAGGCACACACCTCCAGCAGGTCATATTGTCCCAAAATGTTTCTTGCGCGTGCGCAGAAGCAAACATAAAAAAATGGTGTTGCAAATGTTATCATTCACACGCATTACTGCAAACTGCATCCTTATATGCAAACCGATTTCTGTGTTATCAGTAGGCAAAAAAGGAGGTTTAACATAGAACTGTGCAGTGACTCTAACTGAAGTGGTGCTTTTGCATCACAATAACTTAAGGGATATTATGGCGTGATTAATGGCTCCTTCATTTGCATTCAAAAAGTCACTGCACTTCCAGTATCCAGCTCAGGGTGGATTAGGGAAACATGGTTTGGATGTCGAGAGGAATGGCTGCCTGAGCCCATTACTCTGTGTCACCACTCATACAACTTCAGTTTTCTCCCTGTGCACAACCATCCCATCCCATGGGTCAGTACTGTACCCAGTGGCAGCATTAGGTGCCGAGAAGTGTCTTTTATCAGACTTGGGTCTGAGCTCTTTTTTCTTTTTATATCTTTTCTTCTCAGCCTGTAGTAGCATGAGGTGACCTGTTCTGCTGTCTTTACTGCCAGTGACTAGATTGGTTGAGCACACCGAGATGGCAGAAGCAGAGCATAGTACCCACAGCAACAACAACCTTATATCCATGGGCTACAACATTCACCTGCTGGAGTCCTTGGTAGCTGACGTGGCTGAATTGAAAGTCTCCTCCTTGGCCACTTCACAAGAAGTATGAATCTTGTCTGACAGGGCCTATGTGGTGGAGCTACTGACAGGGGACCATGAGAATGCACATCACTGTATCCTACGACACCTCAAGGACCATCAGAGATGGCTGGATCATTTATGGGAATGAGCAGAGGACCAGGAGAAAGTAAAACATTATCCAGATCTTTGAGATCCCAGAACTGTCTGAAGGGGGCAATATGGAAACATTTTTGCAGGATTTTCTGCCACAATTGATTGAGCCGAGATGGCAGGGCATCATAGAGGTGAAGACAGCTCATCATACCAAAGACCTCCCCAGCCCCAGCTGGCGTTAACCCAAGACCAATAGTCACACATCTTTTAAGGTATTCTGTTATGGAGTGCCCTTTAAAAGCTGCCAGGGAGAAGGGGAAACTCACATGGAATGGGAATAAAATCTAATTTTTCTAAAATTATTCTTACAAAGTGATTCAACATTGTAAAGCTTACAACTCCATCAAGCAATCCCTTTGTGAGGCAGGGATATAGTTCTGCTTCAAAGTACTTACCAGTTTTTGTGTGTATGAGAATGGTCAGGTATATGAGGGTATATCTCCCCCGAAGGTGTCCAGTTGGATACAGCACAACTGGCCAGATATCAGGCTTCAAACTACCTCTCTCAGAAGGTTCTGGGAGGACAAGAATCATCCCCATGCTGGGACTGGGAACTATAACACAAGCCACAGAAGAGATGGGAGCCCGAGTTGGTGCACACCAATGCTTGTATAATGGCAGTGCCCTCTGATAGACATACAGCCTTCAAAACCAAAATGGCCAGAGCAGCAGGCAGACAGACAAAGAAGCAAAGGTGGCCAAAAAACACAAGGACCTAGCAAGGATCAGAAGCACTGGCCAGCCCAGTGGTGTAGAAGGCTGAGGTACCTAGTGCCTTACCTCTTACCACTCTGGTGACCCAGGGTCAAGAGGGAGCTTGGGTTGCCAGAGGTTGGCCAGGGGGGGTTGAGCATCTGGAGGATTGCTCTTCTCTCCTGGGGAGGGTGGATTGTAATTCCCAGCCTCTAGCAACTTCCTACGGAGATGGGGGTACACTAGTCAGGATCACTTAGGGATAGGGTGGAGGCAATGGCAGACATATGTGAGAGGGTACAGGAGTGTGCCCATCTCATGCTGAATGTCAGTGCATAGTTGCACCTCTAAGGGGAAACCAAGGAAACCCAAGGAAAAACCTCACTAGCTGGGAGGAAGAAGTCACTTCAGCCTATCACATCATACTCCAGATCCTGCTCTCTGGGACCTGATTGTCTCCCTCCTTCACCTCCACTTGTGCTGGCATTAGATGTGAAGAATATTTGCTGTGGTTCTGAAGGTGGCCCTGCCCCAGGGGATCATGACCAGGGTGTTCCACACAGGTGAGATGCAGGTGGGTCAGAGGAACAAGAACACTGGCAAGAGAGGATCTCAGGCAAGATGGGATAATGAAAGAGCTGGCCAATGGGGCCGCAGCAGGTGGCAACCAGGAGGGAAATAAAGCTGAAAAAAAGAATCTGAAGCACTCCAGAAGCAGGTCACTAACAGAGCCATCCACCCCCACTGAATCCCTATCTCCTCCAGCAAAGTTAGCCAGGGACTCCTCACGAGCAGCTTGCACAGCCAGAAGCCCTGTGTCACATCATGCTATAGAGCAGGTGGAAGTACTGGATAACAAATGGATTCAACAACTTAAATTCAGATTCAGCATACTTTTTGCCTAGTGTGATGTTTATTGTTTTTTTTTTAATAAAGAAAATCAAAATAAACCTGCAATACTTTTGCACAGAAATAAAAATGAGAAAATCAAATCAATTAGAATAAACGGTGGCAAAAAACTCTGTTTTCACGACTGTTGTTGCTGTGCAGCAACAGACTCACGCACTATTGCACAAGTTAGCAGCAACTGAGCCTATCTGCTATTCAGAGTGTTCTGGTAGGCTTTTTATACCCACCCCAGAGGTCAGATGACACAACATCAGAAAAGTTTTTAAACATTTTATTTAGACCCTCTTTTTAATTTAAACAATACTACAGGGTATGCTTGGCAGTTGCATTAACCATAATTATACGAGAGGTATCTGCTCTTAGCCAATCACAATGCATAATACCTAACAGTTATTCTCCCACAAACTACCTGCAAAAACCCCAGAGTCGTTTATTCGCCAAAACCACTCCCACAGAGTCATTTATTCACCTAAAACCCCACCCACAGTCGTTTAATCACACCTTAAGGAACCAAAGGCAAAACAAAAAAACTGGCATCATATCGTCCGTGCTTCAACGTCACCCATCACAAAACACGGAAACATTACATCAATAAATAGAGATGCACACATTTTCAAATTACACATCAGTAAAGCACATTTGCAAACTTTCTCACACTATTTGTGCAAAACCCCTCTAATAGCTCCCAGTCACATTATCAGAGTAACACACACACTGCTACAGGGCGGAGCTGAGGGAAAACTCGTTCGTGAACGAGTTACATATTTTTGATAAAATGTAACTAAACCATTAATTTTAATTCTCCTACCAACACAGAATAGCACAAATTTACTCACAGCCTAAAATGAGTGCTCTAAAGTTATATTGTTTTTCTCCAAAAGCGAACGCGGGATTCCACATATGCTCATTAAAACTTCCACCAGTGCGCTTGCCTTGACTCCTGCTTCAGTGAATAAAGGCAGCACAGCACACAACTTTCTGACCGTCCACCCAGAATGTCTTTCTACTTCAATTAAAAAAAATACATCACTCCATGTCGTATAATAGCGATAACATTCAGTTGTTTGGAGTATACTCGCAATAACCGGCTTCTGTGAACGATTAAAGGCCTCAGCTTCGCCTCAGCATTTAATCATCCACAGAAGCCGGTTATTGCTTCGTATACTCCAAACAACTGAATGTTATCCCTTAATTAACTTCAGACAACATAAAAGATCTGCCAGAAGGAAAATAAAAGTAAAAGAAGGTGGAACACTTTCTTGTGAGCTGCGTTTGACTGCAACATGGGTATATGAGGACACTATGGGCCGCTGCTGTCCTATAGGGCAACCCACTTAGCATACATCTCTTGGAGAGGACAGACCTGAATGTATTAGCTTTGAGCAGAAACAATTATATGGTAAGAATTATTTCATCCTAGATTAGCACCGCATATCTCTATGGAACTCTCTGGTTTTGCCTGTAATACTACTGGACAGGATGAATTAAAGAGCCCAAAGGGAGAATTCTTTAACATTATTTATGGTTCTTATCTATTTATTTCTATAGTTCCACAAGCTATGTACTATTCATAAGAACATGTGCAATGTTTAGCCACACATACTGCTTGTTCCCATCATAAGCATGCCTTTTCATGTCTAGCGGGATTTTCAGGTGTATTTACAGTGGTGCCGACGGCTGCAATTTCCAGCCGTTGGCTGAAAATATCATGTTGGCCTTCTGTTACTGACTGAGTCAGAACGGGTTGGTTTATTCAACTAAATAGTCTCTGGTTTGAGGGAAGGAGATCTTTTTAAATTAAAGCAATAAAATACAGATCAGCATCCACAGGGAGCTAAGAGAGACCGCTACTTCTCTTGTCTTGGTGCCGGGATCCCTTTCGGAGGCCGAGGGGGTCTCTCAGTTTGAGCACACAAGAGTAGAAGCAGGAGTGAGAGGGTGCAGAGACAGCAACATGGCTACTTTACTGCAAAGAAAACAAAGCAAAATCCTTTCTCTTCTCTCTTCTCTCCTTTTTGTGCATTTTCTGGATTTTTTGCGGTTTCCTTTCTGAGGCATTTGGGCTTGCCGCAATCACCAGAGTAAAATGTGACAACACAAAAGCTACCCGAGTCAGCACAAATCTGCCGAAGGCAGTGCTGTGTATGACGCAAATGAAGTAGTTCCTAAATGCTCATTTTACTAGGCTGTCATCATTAACATGATAGCGACTAACCTGGGCACAGTATAAGCTATATTTTAAACCATTTTACTTGGCTACACGCCTTTATATTAACTTCGAAAGCGGCAATCGGAGCACGAAACTAAAAGGAAAAGGGATTACCGCCTCTGTTTTTACTCTTGTATTTTAATTTAAATATAATACCTTTCCAAGTATAATCAGGAGGAAGCCTTTTTTTGTTGCCAGTCTCTCTGATGCTGGAATAAATTCACTATTCATGGTGATTACAAGTTGCAGTGTTATTATTTTTCTAAGAGATCCGAAAGACACCACTTATTGGTAAAGTACCTTTCCAATTGTTATTCTTTAGTTAATGCATTTCACATAATTCTAGAAACAACAGGGAAGCTTACAAACAACTAATTATAAGCCATTTTCTTATCAGCATACATGTAAACTGGCATATTTACTCATTCTGGCTATTTAGCCATGTCTTTTTTATATACCAGAGGCATGTTTTATCATCTTGCATGCCAGCATAACTCGAGGTCATCATACATTGACCCCCCTGATTCTATAGGACCTTAAGGGGATATAATGAAAGACAGAGGGATATAGTGAGAAAGAGAGAGGGAGGGGAGATTCACCCAAAGGTGGCAAGCCTTCCAGACTAGAAAAATTACAAAGTGATAGCATACAGAAAAGGAAGAACTGTTGCAACAGAGTTCAACAAGGTGGAGGTGTAATCCTATCCTCCTAAGAGATCTGAAATTTTGTGAGTGGATCACCATGGAGGCGCATATGTACTTTCATACTAGTGGGAATGGGAGGTGGCACCAGGCATAGCAAGGAAGGCCTTCAAGGCCTTTTTGAGAGGCCACATTATTTTATACTCTGCGGCACAGAATAGAGTGAGGGAGTATGAACTTATTACCTTAATGTAGGAATTGCAGCACAAAGAAGCTCGATCCAAACAAGGAACTACACCCTGTCCAGACCTACTGGCCGATATTGTAGGCCTGAAGTACAATACTAATATGATCATTTCTCACAAGGCTGAATGGCAATCCATGCTAAGCACTACTTCTGGGAGTCAGGGGAGAAGAGTGGAAAACTGTTAGCTTATAAATTGTGGAAACAGAGGGCAGTGTCACAAATTTAGGCTTTGCATAACAGAAGGGGAGAATGATCACCACCCCAGAGGATATCAGTGAGGTCATGAGACAGTACTATATAGCTGTATTCATCACATAGTAAGCCCCTCTGATGTCTCCCCAGTGCAGATGGTCCTGGGTGCCATGCAGATGCCCAAAGTGTCTCCTGATCTCTGAGAGGAGCTGAATCTCCCCCTATTAGAAGATGAACTCAGGCATGCCTTGATGCAACTATCTAAGAGAAAGGCACCAGGAAGTGATGGTCTTGAAATAGAACTGTATCAACTAATGCCACATATCATAATTCCTCACCTGCTAGCTGCTCTGCAAGATGCTAGGTCCCAAACCCCCCTCTCCCCACGGTGAAAGGGCACTGGTTACTCTCTTGCCCAAGAAATCATTGGATCCCCTGGACTGTGCCAGTTTCAGGCCAATCTCTTTGCTAACCACCAACTCTAAAATTGTAGCTAAGGCTTTAGTTAATTTTGTGAAAAAGGTCTTGCCCTCCTTAATTCATCCATTCCAGGCTGGGTTCTGCAAGGAGAAAATGGGGTTAAAAAATATCTGAACTGTTTTCAGCTTAAAATGGTATGGCCACAAATCCAACACCCCTGTGACTGCCATGGCAGTAGATTTCCACAAAGTTCTGTAGAGTGGAGTTATCTCCATTTTGTCCTGGAGGCTTATGGCTTTGGCCTTTACTTCCACAGCTGGATTGCCACACTATATAGTACCCCCTCGGCTACCATCTGCACAAACCATAATATATACAAACTGTTTATCCTATGCAGGGGTACCATACAGTGTTGCTCCCTTTCCTCCCTCCTATTTCTGATTGCCCTGGACCCCCCTCACAACAAACTCTTGGACTCAGACAATATATAGGGCACCACAGTTAAAGGAAAATGTTATCTGGTGAGTGCATATGCAAATGACCTGCTCCTCATTTTTGCTAACCCTCTGCTATCTCTACCCTCCAAAATGAAGTTATTGGACAGCTTTGCAGCTGTTTGTGGTTTACAGGTTAACTGGAAGAAAACTACCATCACTCCCCTGAACTCAGCTTGTGAGCTCTACTGCCTACTGTACAAGTTACTCATAAAGTGTGGTCCCTGGATGATTTCTCCTACCTGGGGGTTATGCTCACCACAAAGTGGACAGACCTGGTGGATGCCAACTTTACTCTTCTTCTAACTGCCATACAGCCTGAAATATATACATGGCTCAAAATCTGGTTAACTCTCAAATGTAAAGTCAAAGCTATCAAGAGGTTTCTGCTCCCCAGACTCATTTACTTAACAACCCCCTCTCCTACCCATGCTGCATAAAATCTTTCATAGTTCTGCCACACTCCTAGCCACCTTGTTGTGGGAAGGGAAAAGACCCAGACTCAGTAAAACTAAACTACGGGCTAAATGGAAACAAGAGAAATTTGGCTTACTCTGGTTTCAGGGGTACAGTTGGGCATATAGGGTGATGCAGGTTCCTTCTATCTGTAGATAATATATCTCAATAGGTAATATTAGAGCATGACTTAGAAGACACCCCCTTGCTAGGATTTCTCCTGGGTGCCACTGGCAAGAATAAGGGTATAGAGGCACAGGTCATGTTGTTGCATACAAAAACAGCGCAGCACTATACCACGCTGTCAAAACAGTGACTAAAAATAAAAATACTAAACACTTGTTTTCTGTGGAGGGCTCCACCCCACCCCCGCTGAATTCCCCCCATTAAAATAACCTCCTCCGGGGTGGGGGGACCCTGGGACAGGGTGAAACTCAGGAGAAACTGCACAAAAGACAAGAAAAAAAAATCTAATCTGGGACTGGGACCAGAACCCCAGTCCACAGCCACTCCACTGTCCTATAGCACTGATGGCTCTACTTCTTGAGCCATGGCAGCTGTTTGGCAGGCCCCCTTCAAACAGAGCTCTTACGTTCTGCAGCACATCTTTCCAGAACAGCTATAGGGTCCCTGCTACTGCTCCACACTATTTGTGTCATGCAGCATTGTGTACCCTCTAGCTGTTCTTCTCCGCGCTGTTACTGTTGCACTGTTTTGCCCTGCGACATTTTCCATATAACATATTGGCCCAGTACAGGGTGTAAATAACCCCAAAATTCAGGAAACCGAGAGGGCTTGGCAGCTTTGTATGAGTTCTACTTGCTGCCCCAAAGCAGCATGGGTAACCCCTTTGCCTAGCACTTATCTTTGCCACAATCCTGGCATTCAGGTGGGGGGATCCCTGATATGGTGGAAAGATTGGGGGACGGTTTGAGTCAGAACAATTGCAGATCTTTCTATACCAGGTCCAGGTGACCTAATTTCATTCCAGAAGATTCAGAAGATGTTTGGGTTGCCCTGATCTGACTTCTGGATGTTCTTGAAAATCAGAGAGGCCATCAGTGCTTTTAAAAAATCATACATGATCCCACAGATTTGGGTTTGGCTGCAGCAGCTGCATAAGCTGAGCAATTCCAGAGGGCTAGCTGGGAAGGTATATCGCATGATTAGAGATGATCAGCCATGGGTCTTGGATAACTGAAAGCTGTGGTTTGAAAGAGAGCTTCAGGGGTGATGGTCAGATGTCTCCCAGGTACATCAGCATGGAGAGACACTGACCGCATTACTAAAATTGTTCACAAATCAGGAGAAAACATTGATGTCCTAGTACACATAGGGACTAATGATCTCGCCAGCCGGTCAGTTGTGGAGACCAAGGAACACCTGACTAGGCTGGGTGACAAACTATCATCTATTTCATCCGGCATCTCCTTCTCTGAGATCCTGCCAGTCTGGGAGAAGGGAGCAGATGGACGGAAGGTCAGAGAAGGGAGATAGGGGGCTAAACATGTGGCTCAAGGACTGGTGCCAGGAAAAAGGACACAGATTTGTAGGGAACTGGCAACAGTTCTGGGAGCGAAAGTTCTTTAAATTTGATGGACTGCATCTGACTAAAGAGGAGTCAGTGCATTGGGGCAGAAGTTTGGCGTCTTTGCAGAATATTTAAACTAGCAAATGGGGAGAGGGTGCAGCACCTCATCGTCGAATGGGAAGAACACCTCCCCTCAGCTGGTGGTCAAACAGGAATTCAGCGTGTTTGCCGTTCATTTGCATCACCAGGTAAGAAAAAAGTTTGTCTCTCCCCATACGATGCACAAGGGGTAATGCCAACTTCACCCAACAACTAACACACCAAAATCTGGCCAATGGAAAATCATGTACACAAATGCTCACAGCCTGGAAATAAGATCCCAGACCTGCAGGCAATAATGTCAGAGGCTAAACTGGATATAGTAGCAATTAGTGAGACGTGGTTTACCAGTAACCACACTTGGGGACTTCAGTACCTGGCTATGTATTGTTCAGAAGAGACGAGGTGCAAAAGGGGAGGGGTGGCCCTGTATGTTAATGAAAATATCAAAGCTACAGAAATTCAGAATACACATAAGAGCCAGAAGAACTGTGGGTCACCCTGGAAACAGGAAATGGGACAGCCATAAGAACTGGGGTTGTCTACAGGCCCCCAGACCAGAGGAGGACATAGACACATTACTGTTAGAAGATATACAAAACATGACAGCTAAAGGGAGGTTCTGATAATGGGAGACTTCAACATGCCAGATACAGATTGGTCAATACCAGCAGGAACATCTGCCAGAACTAGACTCATAGTGGATTCCCTGCAGGAGGGCCTCAAACAACTGGTACAGCAACCCACAAGAGACAGGGCTATCCTAGATCTAGTACTGACTAACAAAGAAGGGATCACAGATCTCCAGGTAGAAGGTCACCTGGGGGCCAGTGACCATCACATGGTATGGTTCAATTTGGCTACTACATCTAAATCATCCCATTCCAAGGCAAAAATATGGGACTTCAGAGGAGCTGACTTTGATAAGATGGCCAACAGAGTTAAGCTAGCCCTGGCAAAAAGAAACACAGGTGAGGAGGTACAGGCAAAGTGGGCAAGCATTAAGGATACAATACTTGAAGCAACATCCCATTGTGTTAGACAGAAAAGGAAGTGCAAAAGAAGAAGGAAACCACTTTGGTTCTCAAATACAGTAGCAGAAAAGGTCAGAGCCAAAAGGCTGGCCTTCAGAAAATATAAGGGAACACAGCGGGATGAAGATAGGGAGGCATACCAAACTGCCCTAAGGGAAGCAGGTAAGGCAGTAAGGCAGGCAAAGTCCCAAACTGAGGAAACACTAGCACGAACAGTAAAGAAGGTGACAAGACTTTCTATAGATACATTAGTGAAAGGAGAAAGTCCAGAGGGGTATTGCTAAGCTTAATGGAGAAAAGGGAGCATGTGAGGAGGAGGACCCTGTAAAGGCATCTATCCTAAATAGATACTTTTGCTCAGTATTTACTGAAGAGAAGGTAGGGCAGGGCCCACAGCTCAGCATCATGGACACAGGGGAGGGAGGTGAGCACTACTCCTTCACAAAAGAAAGGGTCCTACAAGAGCTTGCTAAGCTCAGGGTGGATAAGGCAATGGGACCTGATGGCATACATCCCAGGGTACTTAAGGAGCTAAAGGAGGAACTAGCAGAGCCATTAGCAGAATTGTTTAGTGAGTCTCTGAGCACAGGAGAGGTCCCAGAAGACTGGAGAAGGGCTCATGTGATCCCACTCCACAAGAGTGGTAGCAGGGAGGAGGCGGGAACTACAGACCGGTCAGTCTTACCTCAGTAGTGGGCAAGATTATGGAGGCACTCTTAAGGAAAGGATAGTGCAACACCTGGAATCCATAGGGGCACAGGATCCAAGACAGCATGGGTTTACTAAAGGAAGGTCCTGTCAAACTAATCTCATAGATTTCTTTGACTGGGTAACCAGAGTGGTGGACCAAGGGGAGCAGTTGATGTCGCCTACCTTGACTTCAGCAAAGCTTTTGACACTGTTCCACATAGAAGATTGATAAATAAGCTAGGTAGGCTCGGGTGGGTCAGAAGTTGGTCAACTGGGTGGCAAACTGGTTGACTGGCAGAAAACAGAGAGTGGTGGTAAATGGTATACAGTCAGAAGAGATGCAAGTCACAAGTGGGGTACCTCAGGGATCAGTCCTGGGGCCAGTCCTATTCAACATCTTCATTAGTGACCTCGCAGATGGACTAGAGGGTAAGGCTTGTCTGTTTGCAGATGACACCAAGATCTGCAACAGAGTAGATGATCCAGATGGGGTGGGCAGAATGAGAAGAGATCTGGATAAACTAGCAGAATGGTCAGAAGAGTGGCAACGGGATTTAATGCAAAAGTGCAAAATCATGCACATAGGAAGAGAAACCCTGAAGCCACTTATAGGCTGGGAGGGAGTTGCTAGCAGTCAAAGGAAGAAAGAACTTGGGCATCATCATCACTGATGACCTAAAATCATCAACAGACCTCTAAAGCAGTAGGTAAGGCTAGGGGTGTTAGGGTGTATTAGTAGGGGTATCACAAGTCGTCATGAGAGAGGTAATAATCCTCTGTACAAGACATTGGTTAGGCCCCATCTGGAGTACTGCGTGCAGTATTGGAGCCACACCTTCACAAGGACATTAACCAAATTGAGGCAGTCCAGAGAGGGCAACAAAATGGTGCAGGGACTGCATCAGAAGACATATGAGGACAGATTAACAGAGCTCAATATGTATACCCTTGAGCAAGGAGGAGAGAGGTGATATGATCGAGACATTTAAACACCTTAAGGGCATAAACAAGGTGAAAGAGTCTAACATGTTTAAATATAAGAAAAATAGCAGGACAAGAGGACACAGCATGAGATTGAGGAGGCCGATTAAGGGGAATATGAGGAAATTCTTTTTCACAGAAAGGGTGGTGGATGCATGGAATAGCTACCACAGAAGTGGTGGCTATGAATACAGTGCAGGGCTTCAAACAGGCATGGGATAGGCATAAGGGAGCAATACAAATGACTATGAATAGATAGGTCACTGACAGAGCAAAGGCCGATGGCACATTTATGAGGTAGAAAAAGAAATGGGCAGACTGGATGGGCCTTGCGGTCCTTATCTGCCGTCAACTTCTATGTTTCTATGTTTCTATGTTTCTATGTTTCTATGTTTCTATGTTTCTTCAATTGGAACTGATCTCAGACCAGTGGAACCATTGCCTTTGGGGTGCACTCAAGACCTATAAGGATGCCGAGGGGCAATTGACACAGACGAAGATTCTCCATAGGTGGTACAGGACCCCCAGACACCAATTGTTTTCTAATTCTTTTTTAGGTCTCCCAGACTACAGTCAGGAGATATGCCCCCCCATCAGTGCTCAGACTGCCATCCCAACATCCCCTTCCAGGCTGCCCAGCTTGGTGACCCATAGCCTACCCCTTTGGTTGGGCTCCCTGGGGGCTGCAGAGAGCTGAAATCCACCAGAGGACCCAACTAAGGCTTACATCTGGAGTGTCATTCAGTAGGCAGCCCAGTGGCATCATAGAGCTCTCTTGACCAGGGGTTTTCCTGTGCGTGGTTCCCTGAGAGACGCAGATGTGCAGTGATGTCAGTGTGGAAATGGCACACTTCCACACCCGTCCCACAGATGTTCACCAATGCATCTGTAGTGCCAAATGGTCCCAGTTGCTATACTCCCATTCTCCACTGAGTGTCACAAGCATACCGGAAAACTGCAACACTCCCTCCTGGAGGTGGAGAGCTGTCCTTAGGATGCTCATCCACCCTCCTCCTTGCTGATCTTCTGATGCCCCATTCTTACCTCTGAACATGAGTCATCAGCACTGCAGGCAGTAGCACTACTGCTGCAGTAGTGGGCTGGCCCACACCCAATTATTGAAGATGTGATACCCCAGCAGCAGGCCTGCTCCATGTGTTATGGTAATGCCCACAGTTATGCCATTTTGTAGAAAGGGGTCCTTGGAGACCGCGCTAGAATCCTGGACTTTCTGATCCCCTACAATCTTGCATTGCTCATCCCAGGAGATACTTCACTTCTACCAAGGGTACCTCGTCTGGCCTATGATTGGTTGTTAGCCATATTTATGGAAGCCAATCAGGCAATCTTGATGAAATGGAGGCAGACTACGCCTCTGTCTCTGTCGTCCTGGAATTCAGCAGTCACCAAACTGGCAGCCTAAGAAAGGCTATCTTATGAAGCCCAGCAGTAGCTACTTCTCTGTTATCAAAAGCGGAACAGATAGCTCAACTCACACATGTACTCTGTGCCCACTACCCCCCCAAAGAACCCCCCCATGACTAGACAATTGGGTGGGCAGCACAGGTGGGCTGTATGGCTTGTCAGGACTGGCCTCTACCCCCACTCTCAACCTTTAACTCTAGAACCATAATACATGTCCCTACTTGGCTGAGTACTGTCAACCTGGAAAGAGGGAAAGGGACAATTGTTTAACCAGGAGTAGCACACTAAGCCAAAGTTTGTTTCCAGATGCGACCTTCGAGCACAAGGAAGTTAAGTGACTTGCTCAGTATTACACAGTATGCACCTAGGCTGGAACCACAAGTGTTTCCTCCTCTCCCAACTGTTGTATGATTCAGTCTTGTAGGAACAACAACAAATGGCCCTCTTTGCATTGCTCACTCCCTTTTTCAGGTGGTCTTTTTCAGACACATTTACAGTTTCTCCCCTGATTTTATAGGAAACAGCTTGATAACTGGAACTCCTCTAGTATACCAGGCCACTTCTTGGACAAGGTCTACAAGAATATGACCCTCCACTGCAATATTCTTAGGGTATTTCATAGATAGCACTGCCTGAAAGCCTCTTGTGTTTCATTTTTTTTCAGGGGCTAGGTAGTAACTGTGATAGTGGGCACCTTTGGGGGTCAGGTACTTGTTAGACACTGACAAATCAACAACTTAACCTTTTTTTATTTTGCTATATTACATGAATTTTACATCACTGTCTGAACACTAATAAAGTCTTTGCCCAGTTTGTTTTTATCTTTCATGTACATTTCACAGTTATTATATTCCCTATGCTCTGCTTTGTTTGTATCTGTGTTTGTTGCCTTCACTTTGAAAATAAAAAAAAAAAATCATGTTAAAAAAGGGTAGATGGGGAAGGGGGCACTGTGGAGCCTGAGCAAGATGACTGCATGAAGATAGAGCTCTATATTTCTTTGGGGCTTATATCTATTTAAAAACTGTCTTTTTGGAAACTAAGCTAGTCAAATTTGCATTGAGGAGTTCATTAAACCTTACTTGTCAATATGGGAAACCTTAAAAAAGATGAGGCAACAGGAGAAGGAGCAAAATCCAAGATACCTCCAGGAGCCCCAACCATAAGGTCAACCAAAGGCCACAACCATGAGGCAGCTGAAGCTGCAGGAGAAGAAACTCTGCAAATGCTGGGATTGAAGATTTAATTTTTGTTTAATTTTATTTATTCTATGATTACAAGTAACTAAGATTACCAGACTAATCGCTACAGTAACAGGACTTTCTAATAAATTTGACGACTTGACTAATAGGATGACCAGTATCGACTCCATGATTGATGCAGTCACCCTAGTGACATCAGATGCTATCAAAAGAGCAGTCACTGTGATGAAGGCACTAACCTTTGATAAAGGAAAATGGCCACCTAAAATCTAGATTGGAAACTTTGGAATACCAGATTCATGCTGCAAATTTAAGACTACTGGGACTGCTGGAGTGATGTGAAGAGGGCCATTAGTTGTTGTTCCTATAAGACTGACTCATACAACAGTTAGGAGAGGAGATAACATTTGTGGTTCAGAAATTTCAGAAAGTTTACCAGGTTACCTTCAGAGGCCATCTGGACAACCCAGAAGCTCCACGGACTGTCATCATTGTTACCATCTCCTGGCACTGGTGAGGCAAAAGTGTACTCTTCCATTCGATGGACAGCAGATCCTTATGTTTCCCGATATCTGCTATGTCACTAGGCAGAAGCACCAAAAATTCAACTTGGCCAGAGCAATGCTCCATGAAGCTGGTGTCTTACACATAATGTTTTCTCCAGCAAGCCTTCAGATTATGCATCGGGAAAGGTAGTCCTGTTCACTGACCCCATGTACAACCTGAAGTGGTGTCAAAAGAACACAGTCAGGCCTCAAGAAAACCAAAGAAAGGATTCATCATCCAAAAAGGAAGAAACATGAAGTTGTGATTATTTTGGACTGCCTTGCAGTTTTTTTTTTCTCTGCAATGGGGAAGCATGTTTAATTCTGATGACCTGGGCTAGTGTTTATTCAAGTAATAAGTCAGTTTGTTCTCATACTTTATGTCTGGGTCAGATAATGAAAACCTCTCCCTGAATTTTGAGTCCTGTTGACATTATGTATACACTGTTTTAGTAGCAAGTTAAGAGGGTTTCAGTTTTTACTTTAAGGTGCCTAGTTTATGGTTAAACAAAGGAAATGTGTTATTTAATTAAAGCATTTTCTAAATTGCAAAGCTATAACTTGAAGGGTATATCAAGGGTCCTGTCCCAGAACTAGGTGTAGATTGTATCTCAGGGATAATGTATAGTTCTTTATCTTTTTGTATGTTGCACAACTTTCTAACCTTACTTTTGACAAAGCACATTGGACATTTCTTGCTCTCTGTTGGGGGGAGGGTGAAGGCTTTAGGACTGTATCAATTACCAGGATATTTGGAAAAAATACCATGCAGCTCATGGGCTCATTCCATAGTCAAGGGTTTCTGATGTTAATTACTTGATGTATAATAAAAGTTATTCCCATATGACGTATCTTATAACCTTTGGTGGATGAATTGAAAGAATGAAGAGGATGATGCCTCTTTATTTTAAAATGTACTACTGTAATGCAAAGAGTTCATGAATCTAAGAGTTTGTTACTTACACAACAATAAACACAAAGTTTTTAAAAAGGTGGATTAAGGATAGGTAAAAGGGACAATGTTCCAAAATGCAGGTCCATAATGAAACACTGAAGGCAAGCTTTTAGTCAAATAAAGCACATTTCTAGCCCTTGAAACAATATCCTACCTGGAAAAATTTGCATGGAAGAATCAATACATGTTGTTGCTGTACAGTAGTTAGACAGCTGTCAGTGACTGAACTGTGTCATTAAAGGTGTAAACTAGGACTGCATGATTAAAAGGATTAAGGAAGAAAATATGATTAAAAGCCTTCAGGAAAAGATATGAATCAATTTAAATGAAATTCCACAGAATTCCACAAAGATTTCCAAAAATGTCACCAAACCTTAATTTCAGTTATTTTCTTTTAATTATAACACTCATCCATATGTCACAAATTATTCTTGCAGCGCCCTACCTACCCATGCCACTTTTCAAATCTCTAGCTTTAAAGTGAGTTAAGACATAAACAGTCAACTATCCATCAATTTTGCAAGTACATAAACTGTTAAATTACAAGCTTCATCACTTTAAAACAAGAGAACACTAAATCATCATTTAGCAGGCTAATAGATCCTAAAATGATGATGTGTGTGCTAACTTTTCAGTCTCTTCCTGTAAGGATGGTCATCTAATGGGATCCCAAAAATTGCAAAATAACAATGGTTCCAAAAGTCAAATGTAAGAGGTTTTGTGAACATTGTGGAATTTGGTGAATATTTTGTAGAAGCCAGATCTATGAGCTGTACCCAGACATACAGATAGCCTGCCATGGAGAAGAAAGAAAAAGGTTGGTAGAGTCATAATAAAGTTGGATTCATAGACAATAAAGTAGCAGAGTGTTGCAGGGGCATTGCAGTGCCATAATGCTGGTGCAGGTAAGGGGATCTGCCTGCCTTTTGTACAGGTCAAGTGAATATGATCCATAGTTAATCACTGCAGCAAAAGGAAGGAGCTGACTGTTATGAGATATTGAGTATAACATGTGATGACATGAGGGGGGTCATTTATGGAATCAGAGATCCTCTAAGAGGAAATACACTGAGAGTAATATTCTCCAAGACAGATGAAGTCCTTATTTGTTTTTTTACTAAAAAGACGGTAACCTGGAAAAGTACACTGAGCCAAGTCTCATTTCCAGGTGTGACCCAGGATAAGGGAAATAGGGAGACACAATGTATAACATATAGTCAAAATATACAAAGCGCATATGGCAGAAAAAAGTGAAAAGTGCAGGAAACAGTACAGTATTTAAACAATAAATACAATACATTAAACAATATTTTGGTCAGTGTATCAAAACCAAAGCACTGGAACAACAATGGTGTTTCATGTCAGTGTACATGGCTATAAAAAAAGGGAATGCTAGATATAGAAATTAAATAAACACAATCTGAAATATATCACAAATTTTCTTTTCAAAGTGGATCTTCTGATGACAGAGGGCTCATTAAAGAGCTATGCCTTAGCTATTGATTTGAAGGATCTAAGGGAGGAGGCTGCATGGCTGTGAAGTGATAAGAATTCCACCACTGGGTATCAGCTAGCAAATACAACACAGTGAACTGCTTATAGCCTTGTTCTAGGAATGGTCAAGTATTCCTCCACAAAGGAAGATATCAAGTGTGAATTTATTAGACAAGATCGATGTGTGCATGCATGCAGTACAGTACAGCCACTCTGATCTGTACTGGGCATTTCTAAATGATTATCACTTGGTACACCAGTCAATCAGAGTGCGTGCGTTTGCTTCATAAATAATTAATTAGACTTATAATATACAGTAAGTTTATTGGGCATGATCAAAACTGTGTCCTACAGGTTAAAATAAAATCTTGGGCTAGACCATTGGCACAGTGGTAGGGTTACAACTCATGACCACACTGATCCAGGTTACATAACAAGCCTGGGTCATCAGTGGTCTGCTGAGATGGAGTGGATTTAGAGCCTCAGAGGACACATTCCTCCTCCTTGTAGGGAGTGTCACCATCCTTGCAGTGATGCTGCCACCTGGGTAACCATGAGTGGCAGTGCAGCTGAGATGCTGTGCAGGATCAGGAAGACATTGTTCAGGGACCCTACAGGGCATGCATTGGGTTTACAAGTGCATGATTCGACTCATATGCTGTCACCTCCAGGGTGACTGGGAGGAATAGAGAAAGAAAAATTTGCCTGGTTATGACTCCTGGGAATGACCGCAGTATATCTTAGCTGTCCTCACTACCTCATCTGTCGCCCCATGTATGGCTTGGTCAGAGGCATAGCCCCTACTCCATACCACACCTTGGGGGAGTATTCCAAGGCTCTGTGGTGGTTGATGGACAGAAGATAGGTGGGTGCTGGAAGGAGGGTACTGGAGGGTTCTAACAGGAGCTAGGACTAGAAAGTGGGAGCACAAAAAGAAAGTAAAAAGGTGAACTCTTAAATTCAACTCTATCCCAAATTTGTGGCCAGCAATTGATATAGTACTGCTATATGTATTTAGTGAGATTAATCAAAGTAATATGTATTTCAGTAGCTTCATAGGCCAGTAGAAGCCACTGGAATGTTTTAGGAGAAACCAGAATCCAGTGACATGAGCATCATTTCAGTCCGAGGACTGCATCATTTTGTGACTTTCACAATTTTATTGTAACTCAGATGTTCATTTATCTAGACACTTCAAAATGGTATACTTATTTGCTGTTAATGATTTAAAGGCATACCAAATATCATGAAATTTGCATTAGTTGGTTTCAAACCTACAGGGGTTCAATGTCTGCTATTTATGTTATGATGAAATGTAGTAAAAATGCTTCTCTGCTCGTAATTTGGCATCTTTAGAGTTTAATACCTAAAATAAGCATGCATAACCTTTTGGAATGATCTTTAAAATGCTACATTAAATACAGCAACATTGTGCTAAATAATTCATAATTTAAAATGTTATTTTGCAGTTTTTGAAATGTTCAAAAAATGTGGATGCTTAAACTCTGCTGCCATTTAAGGTGTTGCATAAAACTGACACTTGACATGAATACCCTAATATTATTGGATCCTTGACATAAAAAATCTAGAAAATTAGTTTAGCAGATTTAAATTTACAGTGCAAATACTGAAGGGTATTGATAGGCAAAATGTACTCAAAATTCACGGAAGCAGACTAGAAAATGCAACCATGATTCCACTTGTGGAATTTTGATTTCATAAAGCATTGATCAGCTGTATTTCTGAACCAGTTTGGCTGCTATCTTTACTGAGCTCTTTATTTATTTAAAATGTGGTGACTGGGTAGGCCACTGAGCCCGAAAGTCCCTTTTCAGGGGCAACCTGGGATAACAATACATATTTTCATACAGAGAAGACTTGGGTTACAGAGTAGTTTCAGGTGTGTGAGCAGGTTACAGCCATAGTTATCATGATGCCTCAGTCATTACAAATATGTTGATAGTAGAATTAACAAAAGGTGCAGAAGAAATGTAATTTTACATGGTAAATTCATTGTTTACTACTGGCATGGTTCAGTGGAAAGTTAGCTGTGGTACTATGCCTAGAGGGAAGCACCATGGAACCTGATAAGGTGCTTGGAGGATCTGTATATGAGGAGGATAGAAGCAAGTGGGGGAGGGTCATGAGCCGTGGCAATGACAAGTGCTAGTATCAGACATATAGGCTTTGAGTCTGGTGCAGAAGTTCATCAGTGAGGAGGCTTCCTGCACTAGGGTGGGAGTTTGTTTCACAGGTAGGGGGCTGAGTAGGAGAATGATCTGCCACCAGCATTACTCCTGACTCTGGGAACTTCAAGCAGTGTACGTCCAGATGTCCATAGGCTCCTAGGGTTATGTCTGAGTGTGATAGTTCCAGTGATGCTGGGTGGAGCTGAAGGCCTGAGTAGCTTGAAGGTCAAGCAGAGCAGGGGGTAGTGGAGATGAGAGGTCAGCGAGGGCCAGTGTAGCTGGGCAAGTGTGTCACAATGGTGCCTTTGCAAGTGGTTCTGGGTAGCAAACTGGGCTACCTTGCTATACAGGATTTGCATCTTGGTGACCTCCTGCTTGGCCATGCCCTGTAAGATCGGGGCAGCATAAGTCAGGGTGGGGAGGAGGACACTTGTGGCGATTGAGGTTCTGGCATCAGGGATGAGCTGGTCTTTTAGCCGGTACAGATTACCAAGTTTACAATCCTGTAGTCCACCCCTGGATAATCATTTTGCTCCCCCCCTACACACAAATGTTTTCTCTGAACATAACCAGAGGGACTTATTGGAACTGTTTGTCCCTCTGATATAGTCCTATTCTTCACAGTGAAGCTGTTGATTAAAAAGAGAGTCACCTACTTCTTTTCCTGTTAGACCTAGCTCTTCAGAATACCCAATATTCTTTCTTCTTGGTGTTTCACTAATTTCTTCCTACCAACTAGTTTTTCCAAAAGTAGAAAAATTACACATTTGGAAAAAAAAAACACAAGGGAAGGTTTTCTTGCATAGCTGTATTTTATTGGCATGTGCCAGTTTTCAAAAGGTTGCCTGTTTGCAACCTTTTCCACAATGTATGGCAACCTTCACATATTGTTTATGGAGCTGCATAAAATTGCTACAGTTGGCATTAACTGGCATGTATTTTTTTCAACAGCTGCATGGAAAAAGAAAAATGCTGTCCATATGCATAAAATGCTGAACATTACATTTTGCAGATGTTGGGGGGGGGGGACACACCAGGGAGTTGCACAGAGTGACTTAGTCCCTGGGTCATGTCAGGCCTTCTGAAACTCTAACCCGAGGTCTCTGTGAGTGACCCCTTGTCCTAGCCTTCTAAGTGCCTCACACTTTGAGTATAATCCATTTTGCTGGGTGTGATACTCATTCAGTATGATGTTTGTGAATTGATCCTCCTCTCTGCTAGAGATGGGAGATGTTGGCTAGATTCACTCTTCAAATTAATCAGCAAATGTTGTGCAATTCGTGAAACTCGAGAACATAGAGGCTACAGTTCCACCATGAAGTGCAGAATTCTGCCTGCAAAGTGCAGAATTTCACCCACAAATTGTGGAATTTTGCACTCAAATGGCAGAAATTCACAGTTTGTGGGTGAAATTCTGCAATTCTTGAAACAAAATTCAATACTTCGCATGCAGAAAATCATGATTTTGGGTAAAAAGCCTAAGTTTCTGAGGGTGGGAAAACTACACAGAGCTCTGCAGAGGTGAATTTCAGCCACATCAGGGCAGTTTGCCTGCAGATTTAAACTTCAGCCCATCTCTACTCTCTGCTTCCTTGCTCCAATTGCATGTCTGAGAATCTTGTGCTACTGAACTTTGCTGATATCATCACCTCATTGAACCTCTGAATCTGACTCATGCCACTGGTGATTCCTTCACTAATGGATTTCCTGTCCTTTAGTTAAACTCCAGAGTCCATGTCTCTGACCAGTTCACTCATGCCTCAAAATTTCCTCTAACATTTCATACTGGAAAATAAGAAAGTCAAGAGAAAACCCATATAGACTTCCCCACTATTCAGTGGCGATAACTGGAGTTACCAACTTCAGAAAGATGCTTATCCAATCTTTCCTTAAACATGCACACACTTTCAGCTTCCACCACATCCTTATTGACCTACATCTAAAACCATTTCTCCTTATTTCTGTCTTACTTAATGTTTCCTCCAACTGCATGTTGTGCCCCCTCAACTGATATGGTTTGTCTTTAAATTCCATTCCCATCTCTAACATCATACTTTTATCTCTTTGTATTTTGTATAAACTCAATAAATCCCACCTTGCCCTCCTACCCCTCAAGGACCACAAACCCAGTTTTTCCAGTCTGTCCTCATAGTTCAAACCCACACATCCTGATACCAGTCTTGTAAAAGACCTCTGCAGCCTTATAACCAGCTTTACATCTTTTACCAGGAAGGACTCCATACAGTAGAACAATGGTCCAATATAGGTCGAACCAGTGTTTTATACAATGGCATCAATACCTCCCTACCTCTAGAGTGAAAACCCCTTCTTATGCTATTCACCAGAAACATGGCTTTATTTGACACATTCCTACAATGTATACTGCTTTTTAAATCATTCTGGACATAAACCCCCAGATATTTCTTGCATACTGTTGTCTTCAGATGTAAACCCATCATATAATAATCCTGATGTACATTTAGCTTTCCTAAATGCATTTTAATGCATTTATCTTTATTAAACTTCATACCATTACTCTCAGCCGATTCAAATTTTTATTAAATCCCTACCAAAAGTTAACTTGTGATCACAGGTATCCACTAACCCCACCCCATTTGACATCATCAGCAAATTTCACCATCAGTTTTCTCCATCAATATTCAAGTCACCTATAAAAATACTGAATAACAGCAGTCCCAGCACTGACCCCTGGGGAACTCCACTCCCCACTCTCTGCGGTTCTAACAAGCAACCCCTAATCCGTACTTGTTGCTTCCTATTTTTCAGCCACTGATTCACCCATTTAACAATATAAAAATCAATTCCTAATCCAATCAATTTTTCAACTATCTTATTATGAGGGACCGTATCAAAAGCCCAGCTGAAATCCAGCATTACCATGTCCACACCTTTCCTCTTGTCTACCCACTTATTTATGTATTCATAAAAGGTAGTCAGATTTGTTTCACGTGATCTTCCAGAAACAAATCCATGCTGATTTTTATCAGCTTTACCCTTGCTTTTCATACTATCCTTTACGGCTTCACTAAGGATACCCTCTACTATCTTCCCCACCACTGATGTCAGGCTCAGTAATTCACCACCTGATCCCTTTTCCCCTTTTTATATATTGGCACCACAAATGCCCTCCTCCAATCCTCGGGCACCACCCCCTCAGCCAGTGAACTTTGCCCCAACATGGTAATCACTGATACCATCTAATTTTTCAGCTCTCTCATCATGTATGGGTAGATCCTATCAGCCCGCCGCCTTATCCATCTTCAACTCCATAACCCTTTTCATTACCTTATCTTCTCTTATTATTGCTTTTGGATCAAGTTGGCCACATTCCTCATCTCCAATTTCTAAACGTTCCTCATGATTTCTAAATACTGAGCAGAAACATTGACCAAATTCATTTGCCATTTCAGTGGTTCGGATATCATCTCCCCATTTATGGTCAAGGGACCTACACACTACTTCCTCCTATCTGCCTGTTAGCATGAGCATATAAACTTATTATTGTTTATTCATCGTAATCTCATTTCAAGTTGTTTTATAGATTGTTTTATTTCTTTTAAATCTCCTTATACACCTCTTATACTTTTTCCTATATTCTGATGTCTTCCTTTTTCATCTTCTGGAGCAAGGCCTTCTTCTTCCTACACAATCTTACTGTACCCCTAGTCAGCCATGGGGCTTTTTCCTTTATAGTTATAAGCTTTCCTTTATGGATATATTTGGCTGTTATCTCATTTATTTTCTGTATAAACAACTCTCATGATTTCTCTGTATCCTGATTACTCATCACCCCTTCCCAATCTATGCTATTCAATACGTCTGTCATCGCCCTGTAATCCCTTTTATTATACAAATACTGGGTTGTACTACCCTTCACCACTTCTATTTCCCAATCTAGCACAAATAGTATGGAGTTATGATCACTTGTTCCCACTTGTGGCTGAATAGTAACTTGCTTAATGATTTCATTTATATTTATAAAAATGACTTCCAGAATGCCCCCATTGCCTCTAAATTATTACCTGTTTTTTTTCTCCATACAGTTTCTGGCAAATTCAAATCTCCCATCATTATGACATCAGTATCTTCTGCCAGATTAACAATGTGCACCAGGAATAATTCTGTCTCTTTCAAACCTGTATCAGGTGCTATATAGAACACTGAGACCCTACATTTTTCACCTTTAATTCCTAGGAGTTCAATTGTTATAATTTCTACTTTTCCTAACTCAACTGTTTCCTCAATTCTTCTAATTTCTAATTCTTCCCAAATAAAGGGCTACCTCTCCCCTTCTTCCCTCCCTGTTCTTACTTATCAGTTTGTAATCTGGTATATGTTGCGACCATCTATTTTCAATACTCCACCAAGTTTCAACTACCCCTACCATATCTAATTTATTAGCCCTAATCAATAATTCCAATCCTGACATGGGTGCCTGATTTAGACTTCTCGCATTGCAGAACATAACTTTTAAAGATGTTACCCGTTTAACTATATTTTTGAGTTCCTCTACCCATTTTACCCTTATTTGCTCCTTTTCCTTCAGTTTAAACAACACTCAATCTAATTTTTCAGTCTCATTCCTAAAATCCTACTACCCCTAAAATTCAGATGGAGCCCATCTTTACAATACTGCTTATCCCTATTTTTGAATGCCCCTAATGCCTAATAAATCTATGACAGAAAACAAAGCAGATCCCACTTAACAGACCTTTGGCAAAAGTAGCTTCCTGATAGCTTGCTGTCATTCCTCACTGGCTCTGGGATTATCAGGATCTCAGAAAATATACCTTAGGATACATTTCCTTTCAGGAACATGCCTAGATCTGTAAAGCACCTCCCCATATCCTAAGGACTCATTCTCTCAGTGTCATTGATGGAAATGTGGACAACAGCAGTCCCCCTCTCATCTAGCTGTAATGTTTGGCTTTGATCACATTAATTTCACCTGTACTGCAGGTAGGAAAATCACTATACCAGCACTAGCATGATGGCCTTGTAATGTCCTTCCAACTCTCTATTTAATTTTACTCTCAAGTCCCCTATGAAATCTGCCTTATAACCACTCTACATAACATTTTCCTTCCTCCTCTGTGGTACATCAGATACACTGCTGAACCAAAGATATATATACAGTATGGCTGCCACTAATGCATTACACAATGAATGCAATTTGAGTTTACATTCTTGTGATATTTTTCATTTTAGTCTTTTATACTGTAACCAGTCATCCTTTAATGAAGAGATTAGAGCTAACACACACAGACTTCTTTTTAGGATCTGTGAACCTGTCAAGATGTGTGATATTAAGTTGCTTTAGTTTTACAGTTATGGGGCTTACCATCTCTTTTTTTAATTACTTGCAAAATTTGGTAAAAAAATACACAATATTTGACTGCTTATAATTCAGCAAAATTCCTTTTAAAGCTAGCCAGCCCCCTTTAGAACTAATCTGAAAACTGATACCGATCATACCCATGTGATGTAAGACTTCATAGGCCCAAATGTGGAGATTTTTTGGCTAGTGATTTTAAAATAAGATGATCAAAATTAAAACTGACCTTTTTACTGAAATTTCACAAATATTTTGTGAAAATTGTGCAAAATGACATGGAAGCAGTATTGTACCTTCAGCCAAATTCCATTAGTGAAGTTTAAATTTCAGTCAGTACTAATCCATTCAGTAATCCACCAGTGACAGGCTACTTGTAATGCTTGATTTTAATCAGAAACACCATCTGTGTACATTTGAAAACTTTCCATAATGAATACATTCCCAGTACTTATGTTCTCTAATGCTCATTAATCACTTTTCTAAATGTTTTTCATGACTAACATAATGCATTGAGTTGTATCTCTTTCCATAAACATAAGTTAAGCAATACAACATGACATGGTATGTGTTGGAGTGAGATACAGGCACACCTCGGATGTGTTATGAGGCCCATATTTTGGATGAGACATTAAACCGAGGTCCCATCTGCCTGTTCTGTGGTAGTTCAGGTGGATGTTAAAGATCCCATGGCACTTCTTGAAAAAAGTAGGGGACATTTTTATTTAAATAAGTCTATGCAAGGTTACAGTAAATCAAATGACAGAAAATCAATAAATATATTACAGATCTTCCACATATCAAATAGTTAAGTAATAGGAGAATCAGAGTCTGTTATCCATGGTAAATTCTTCCACTGGTCCAATAAAACCTATCTTGTTAAAGACTTACATTCTCCCATGAAAATCTGTCTGATATCATGTTCAATTTTTCCCAATAGTTCATGATGTGACATATCAGTCTGTTGAAATGTAATTACTCATCTTGTTGTCCAAATATTCCATTTAAAAACAATAACTATCATATTCAAAGTATTCTTATTCCACTTGTCCCATTTATCCCCAGATCTCCTGTGGACAATATTTACATAAGAGACTGTAGAAAAATTGGAGTATCCCCAACCCTAGCCACCAGCTTCCAGAAACCTTGTGTAAAGGCACAAAAGAAAAACAAATGTTTTATTGTTTCTAGTTGTAGAACACATTTAACTCTTCTACACATTCTTTCACACAATTGTTTATGCTTATGGTTATTTTTTACATTGATATTTTAGTGGCAGCCAAGCCAGTGTACATCCCGCATATGCACCAGAATTCTTGAATTCCTTAGTAGCTGAAATAAATCAGATTTGTTCTACTGCGCATTTAGGAAATATCATGGGTACATGGCAGATATGGTCCACTAACTGATTATATAATGCTTTCCTATGTAGCATCATAGTACTACTAACCCTCCATTGTTTAGCCTAATAAAAATATCCCTCACATATTTCAGGATAAGTGGTACTTGGCTTGTACTTTTTAAAGTATTTTATTCCCATTGTTTAAACCATGGTCTACATGTGTCAAAGTACAAGTTTCCCATCCTTTGCCCAAATTAACTAATAAGAGTTTTAGATTTGTCATAAAAAATTACAATTAAGAAAGAACAATGGATGCACCATATTCAGTCTACCTTTGTATATGGGGAGATAGGTGACATCCTCTTAGTGGGGTTAAGGTGACTTCCCCACAAAGCTTGAAAAAATATACTGAAGAGACTAGTTTCCAGAGTTTTTGGTAGGGGAAAAATGTAACTGATAAATAGAAATATTGGAACCAAAAATGTTTTAAGAAGGTAGACTCATTTTTTTTTCAGTTCCCCCATTCCAGTTTATGACCATATCTTGTCCTTCTACAATTTTGTGATTCCAGCTTAAGAGATTGAGTTGGCCTTCCCCAAACTGTGTACTTCATATTTTAATTGGGCCACTACTGATGTGTATACTACTAGCCTGGCTTATAGGGAATTGGGACAAATGTCCTAATTGTCTTCCAATACATTTAGTTAAATGTAATGCTGCTCCTGAAATATCTCCAAATATATGACATACATTGATTGCTTCCATAATAGAGGGCTCATCTGCCACTAGGAGACTCATACCATCTGCATATGCCAGGGTTCTGTACTGTACCCTCCCAACCAGAGATATTATTGAATGTATGTTGGGATGAGTATTTAGTATTCTTAATAATGGGTCCAAAAAGAATACATATAAGGTGGGGCTCAGCTGGCAACCCTGCCTTACCCCTCTTTTTTATTCTGACTATTGGACCCCTCAACCTATTAGTAATAGGGACTACTGTAGCCATGTTATACATACACTTAAGCCAAACTATTACTTTATTCAGAATATGGTATTTGGTTAATACTTGCTATAAAAATTAATGATTCACAAAATCAAAGGCCTGTTTCTGATCCAAAGAGATGAGAAAGCCTGATAACTGCCATTATTTCCTCTCTCCAAAAGTTTCCTTAGTAGGATTAGATGGTCTGAAATGTTGCATCCAATAATAGAACAGGATCGTGCTTCTAAAATGACTGAATTTGCCACCTAGAATAACCTTTTTGAGATCATGTTTGCTAAAATCCTAAAATCTTTGTTTAACAAACATATAGGTCTCTAGTTCTGCAATAATTTGTATCCCCTTTTCTGTACATGTAGCACAATAACCCCATATTCACTTCCAGTGTGGTATGGAGGCATGTCTTAATATATGATTATACACCTGGGTTAATTTTTGGCCCAACATTGGTTCTATAATTTCATATAGCTCATTAGGGAGACCATCCAAACCAGGGGCAACACCCTTTTTTAAAGATATTACTTCACTTACCTCCCATAACTGTATCTCTTTCTGGATCATGTTTTCTGTGTTCTCAGGATAGTCAGAAACTTCCACCTGAGCCAGGAAATGTGATGCCATAACAAGATTTGAGCATAGAGGGCCATGCATTTTGACCATATAATCTGTTACACATTTCCAAATTCCCCTATTATCAGTGCATTATATAATGCTGTTCATCATGTACTGCTTCCACCTCCTTACGTTCAGTACATTTCATGCACTTGTCATATGGGCAGACTACATAAAGAAAAAAATATCACCCCAAACTGTTGCTGATACTGAAGTGATGGAGCTTTCTGTGAATGATAAGCTGTCATCTCTTTTTTTCAAAATGCTTATTTGTTTGGAAAAGTCTTAACCAGTCATATGGGTCAGTGTTATTAGTTTTTTGTAATTGTTGTCACTTCCTTAAATAGTTTATATACTGTGAGGTACTCATCTCTTTGCTCATTATCTTTTAATAGTTTCTGAAGGTTAGATTTTGTGTCAGTCCACCATACTAAATGATTATCATATAAAATGAAAACAGATTTTCTAGCAACTAAAATAAATATATATATATTAAATATTATGCCATCTTCTTGTATTAAGAGGGTGTTAAATTTCCAAAATCCAAGACCTTTCACCAGAGGGTTCTCCTGTCCAATAATTAGAGACAGAATACTATGGTCTGAGAATTTTGTCACATTCACCTGGCTGCTGAGACTGGTAAATGTTCTGAAGGAAAAAAGAAATCTATTTGAGTAGATAAAGGCCCTTTCTGGAAAGTTGGAGTGTGGGTCTTAGCTAATTCCAAATAAGTATCTCTTAACTTTGCTGATTTTAGTAGGGATGAGTAATTAGAGTCTCAAAACAGTGTTGTAGTCTTAATGTGTCTTGATCTGTCCTTTGAGGATAACCCACAATTAAAGTCCCCTCCAAATATAACATACTGTGAAGTATGAAGGTATGGTTGGATCATTTTCAACAAATCTACTCTCATCACTTTATTCTGGGGTGAGTAACCATTTATTAATCTGTATGGTATATTATATATTTTATTATCCATAACAAGGACCCGAGCTGGCACCATACTAACATACTAAAATGCCAGCAGAATAGGCCTAGCAGTCTTCGAGTCTGCTCGATTGGTTCAGCCCCCACCCTGGGTGCTGACCTTGCTGCCCCCCTCGCCTTCTCTGGTTTCTCCCTTCCCAGTTCCGGATATTCTTGCTGCATTGGATTTTGCTTCCAGAACCCTTCCCCGGTACCTGTCCCAGCCCCTCTTGAACCCCTCCACCGTCTCTGCCTCCACCAGCCTGCTAGGCAGTGCATTCCATGGCTCCACCACCCTCTCAGTGAAGTAGCACCTCCTCCTTTCTCCCCTGAATCTTCTCCCCTCCAGCTTCCACCCATGCCCTCTAGTGACCCCCTCCTCCTTCCTTCAAAGCACCCTGACTGTTCCTCCCCTATTTACCCTCTTCATGTACCTGAAGACCTCTATTATGTCCCCCCCGATCCCTTCTCTCTTCCAATGTGTACATATTTAGCTCTTCAAACCTCTCCTCATAGGTCCTGTCCCCCAAGCCCCAAATCATTTTGGTTGCCCTTCTCTGGACCTTCTCCAGGAGTTTAATGTCCCTCTTTAAGTGTGGCCTCCAAAACTGCATGCAGTACTCAAGGTGCGGCCTCACCAAGCAGTTATACAGAGGGAGTATCACTTCCCTCCTTCTGGAGGTGATCCCCCTAGCAATGCATCCCAGCATCCTGTTGGCCTTGGCTGCTGCCCTCCTACAAGTCTCTGAGTTGTTCATCTTGACATCCACCACCACCCCCAGGTCCCTCTCAGCCATCGAGACTTGTAGCATTTCCCCCCTAGGGTGTACACTTGGCCTGGGTTTCTGGCCCCCAGGTGGAGTACCTTGCATTTCCCTGCATTGAACCTCAGCTTCCACTTTCTAGACCATCTTTTCAGAGCCTCCAGGTCCCCCTGTAGGGCCACCCTCCCCTCCTCCCCATCCACCACCGCCCCAGTTTTGAGTCATCCACAAGAGACTCATCTCACTCCTGATTCCTGTCCTTAAGTCAGAGGCGTGGGCGTTGGTGGGGGGCCCAAGAGACGATCCCTGTGGGACCCATTAATGACCCTCCTTGGGGATGAGACTATCCCGCCAACTACAACCCTCTGGGTCCGGTCCTGGAGCCAATTGCTTATCCATCTGATCATCTGATTCCCCACCCCATTTCTTCCATATTATCCAACAGGCCCACGTGAGGAACATAGTCAAATGCCTTGCTGAAGTCTAGAAAAGAGGACATCCACTGGTCTACCCAGGTCCAAGGCACTCGCCACCCAGTCATCGAACTCCACAAGGTTTGTCTGACACGATTTCCCTGGGACGAATCCATGCTGTCTATCATCCAGGCACCCTGACTTTTCCAGGTCCCCCTGGCCTCTCCTTGACAATGCCTCCATCACCTTGCCCACCATTGATGTCAGGCTGACAGGCCTGTAGTTCCCTGCCACCTCCCTTGATCCCCTTGTGGATTGGCACTATGCACCACCTTCCAGTCCTGGGGCACCACCCTGTCCTCAGAGAGATGGTGAAAAGCTCCGCCAGGGGTTTTGCCAGGACATCCGCAAGTTCCTTCAGCGCTCTGGGATGTAATTTATCCTGCCCCGGTGCTTTCTCCATCTTAAGGGAGCTGAGGGCTTCCCTGACTCTCTCTGCTGTGATTTCCACTTCCGGTACCTCTTCTCCCTGCTTAGCCCTCCACCCTCCTGCCAGTGATGCCTCCCCCTCTCCCCAGACCCGCCGATCGGTAAGGGTCCCCCCCTCCTCAGTATCTCTGTCTCCTCCCGTGTATGATGGAGCACCCTCATTTTCCTTGGTGAAAACTGAGGTGAAGTACTCATTTAGTACCTCAGCCTGCTCCCCCGGGTCTTGTGCCCATATCTCCCCTGATTTAATGCTGCAAATCTGCCCCTTCACCCTTTGTTTTTCCCCCAATGTATCTAAAGAACCCCTTGTTCCCTCTCCCAATTTCCCTGGTCAGGTTCTGCTCCTTCCTTGCCTTAGCTGCCCTCACCACCCTAGTGGCTCTTCTAGCCATCAGCTCATACTCCCCTTGTTCCCTTTTACTCCTTGAGCACTTGAATTGCCTATAGGCTGCCTTCTTCCCCCACACCACCTCCTGGACCTCCCTGGTCCACTAGCAGGGTTTTTGGGCCCTACTGCATTTTTGTCTTACTCTTGCACAGGTGCTGGTAGCATCTTGCACCCCTCTCCTGATGATTTCCCACCTACTATCAGTGTCCATGTCTGACCCAATCACATCCAAATGCTCCTTAAGGATCCTTCCCATTTCCTTAAAATCCGCTCCCCTGAAGTCAGTTACCTCCATCTTTGTGCAGCCTTCTAGCCCTTCTAGGTCCAGGCAGAACCAGACCATGGCATGGTCACTCCCCGCCAATGGGTCCCTTACCTCCAGGCCCCTAATCTGGTCACTGTCTGCCAGGACCACATCCAGTACCCGTGCCTCCCTGGTTGGTTCCTCCACCTGCTGAGTTAGGAACGCATCTTGAAAGACATCCAACAACCTCTGTTCCCTGGTCACAGAAGATATCATAGTCTCCCAGTCTGTTCCTGGCATGTTTAAGTCTCCCAACACCACCACTGTTCCTCTGCCCAGTCTGCAGTGTCTCCCAACATCTGCCACCAGTCTCTCCTCCAGCTCCTCCACCAGGGCAGGGGGCCTATACACCACTCCTATTTTTATTCTCTTGCCCCCCTCTTGTTATCAAGGTGACCCAAATTGCTTCCACGGTTCCCTCCACCTCCTCTACTCCCCCTATGCCAATGCAGTTTTTGACTATCATTGCTACCCCTCCTCCCCTTCCCTCCACCCTCTCCTTCCTGAACATAGTGTAACCCTCCAGGTTCAGGTCCCAGTCATGTCCTGCAGTGGCCCAGGTCTCAGTGACCGCTGCCACATCCACTGCTCCCTCAGTTAGCATTGCCTGGAGCTCAGGCATTTTATTTCCCAAGCTCCTGGCATTTAGCAGGACTACCTTCCACCCTTTCCATATACTTCCATTTCCCTGCTCATGTTCCCATGGGGATTCTGTTTTCCCTGGTCTGCACTTTACCAGCTGGCCTTTTCCGCAATCTTCCAGCTCCACGGGTGGAGACAGAGTCCCTCCTTTATCGGTACCCCCTTGACAGCCTTTTCTCCCATCCTTCCCCCTTCACAAGTTTAAACCCCACTTTTCACCAATGAACTCCTCTATTTTTGACTTAAGGATTCCCTTCCCCTCCCAATTGAGATGGAGTCTGTCTCTAGCATACAGTTCCTTATCCTCCCAGTTCTCCCCCCAATCCCCCATCAACCCATACCCTGTGGCCTCACACCATTCCCTGAGCCCCTGGTTTATCTCCCTAATCTTCCTTTTGTGCTCCCCACTAGCCCTTGGCACCGGCAGGATTTCTGAGAAGAAAACTGTGCATCCTATGTCATGACAGACCCTGGCAAGCTCCTTGAATCTTGCCTGTATCTCTAGCTCACTATTTCCCTCAATGTCATTTGTACCCAGGTGGATCAGTATATCCGGGGAACCCCCACAATCCTTTTCCAGCTGATATACCTCTTGCTTAGCCCTGTGCACTGTTAGTCCAGGGAAGCATTTTGTTCTAACTGGCCGGGCTTCTCCCTCCCTATCCCATTTGATACCCCTGATCATAGAATCCCCCAACAGGAGCACTCTGACCATTCCTTTTCCTCCTTTTCCCCCCTTCCATGTCCCTCATCCTTTCTACCAGCCCTTCCACCCAGCTGGCTCCTTGTTCCTCCCCCTATCTGGGTGCCACATGCAACCCCCTCCTTATTTACCCTGACCACCCTCTCCCCTCCAATCGTATGCCTCTCCTCCTCCTCCTAGTATCCTTCTGTACCTTGCTAACTCCCCTCACTGCTTGCAATTGGTCCTCTCCCCATCTGCTAAATAAGCCTGACTCGTCCTCCCTTCCTTGCTGTCTCCATTTAGTCCCTCCTTGCTTGTCATGCTCCCCTGGCCTAAACCCTCAGCTCCCTTTACTGAATCCTCCTTGTACTTCTGGTTCTTCTCCTTTACCTTTGCTCCCAACTGGTCCTTCTCCTTGTGCTTTCCTCCCTCTTCCCCCTGCCCCTCCTGCTCTGATTCACTGCTCCCCCCATTTTCCTGCATTCCAGGTTCCCCCTGTTCTTCCTGCTATCTGGCCCCTGCCTCCTGCCCCCCACTCCCTTTCCATCTCTAACCACCCCTGTCATGGCTACATCACCCCTCATCCTCAAGCAGAAGAAGAGAATTGAAGCGGTTACTGAGTGTAAGGTCTGATCCACCTCCCCGCCTTGCTTCCTTCTATCCAGCCCTGGCCATCTGCCTACTTCCCTGAGAATGTTGTCCCTCTGTCCCTCCTTTGTAAGGGTCCCCAGTTACTTGCCTGCTTCCTTGGTAGTGTCCTTTTGGACCCCCTCTGCCAGGGTCCCTATGGACCCCTAAGTATTCTCCTGCACTCCTTTCCCATGCCACTGCCCCTAGTGCTTGGTGCAACCCTGTGGGAGATCCCCTGCCCCCTTCCCCAACCATACCTCCCCCCTTCCCCCAGCTGTCTCCTAATCCCTGCAACCTCCTCCCTAAGCTGTGCTAGCTGGTAGCGCACTGGACAACCACCAAACTTCCAAGCCCAGTCCAGTATCATAGCTGCTCCACACCCTGTGCACCCCACCACCCTCCCAAAGATGCTGGCCCTAATGCCATGTGGTTCCATCCCCTTCCAAGTAGGTTTCCTTGGGTGAGCCACCAGGTTCCCCAGAGTCCAAGATACGCCCCTACTGCCTAATCAGGTGACCCACTAATCTTAGATACAGTCCCACAGTACACTGGTAACCCTGTTACTAGGTGCAGTACAACACAGTAAACTTATAAGGGAAATGAACAACTCCCTAAGCTCCTTTCTCTCAGCCTTTAAATCCAACACCCAGTGGCTAGAACTACATGAGCTGCACCTGCAGCCTTTTCCTCCAATTACAGGGCAGATGTTCCCCTATAAATTAGCAGAACTCTGGGGAGGGTGGGTCTTGGGCAGACACCAACTCAAGAGAGTGTATCAGCCCTGTGTCTCCTCAAGCCCAGCAGCCAAAGAACCAGGCCCAAGCAAATCCCACCAAATAGGTTTTAAATCAGAAGAAATCGGCCTCCACCAGCGCAGCCTGTTACAGTGAACATCCAACAAATGAGCCCACTTACAGCCTGAAAACCAGTTTTCAAACTTCCAACATCCCCAAAACAATACCCTGCTAGCCCCTTAAGTAAGAAAGAAAAAAGAAATAACCTTCTACCAAGTAAAATCCACAAGAAGCAGCTACTGTCCTGGAACACAACTGATCATGTCCCTTCCAGTTCCTTCTGAGAAGACAAAGCAGCCAACAACAAACCTGATTCAGCTCTGCCTCCAGTCAATTAGCTGAGTGAGACCTGGCCAGACCATTAACGCCCTTCCCCACTATGCAGTAATCTTTGCAGCTACTGAAGTCAGCAACAATGAATCAAAATTCAACTCAAAGCCCCAAAATACGTTTGCTGCCAAAACAGGTCTCCAATTTAATCAGCTTCACTAACACATCAAAATAGGCTTGAAATTAACAGATATAGGTCTCAATTCAAATACCCAGGCCCAAGCAAATCCCACCAAATAGGTTTTAAATCAGAAGAAATAGGCCTCCACCAGCGCAGCCTGTTACACAGAGAACATCCAACAAATGAGCCCACTTACAGCCACCAAACCAGTTTTCAAACTTCCAACAGCCCCCAAAATAATACCCTGCTAGCCCCTTAGAAGTAAGAAAGAAAAGAAATAACCTTCTACCAAGTAAAATCCACAAGAAGCAGCTACTGTCCTGGAACACAACTGATCCTGTCACCTTCCAGTTCCTTCTCAATTAATTTTACCACTTCAACATTTGGAAGGAGAACAAAATACCTACACCTGAAATGACTCCTGTCCAAAGGACCAAAGAGGTCCCATGTACCATTCAGTTTTAGCTTGGGTTATTTCATGCAATTTATATAATCAGACATCTTGTAAAAAAATAATCCCACATGTAATCTGAGATATAAAGGAGAAAACGATTTTTCTTTTAGCCTGATTCTTTATGCTGTTTTCATTTATAGTATGAAAGGCAAAGTTAGTTGACATTATTAATCTTGGAAAAAATTAGGCTCATAAATTTGTAATTTCCCCATCACTTTGGCCTACATTTTCTTGGTATCTGATCCCTATGTTTCAGTTTAGTTTTTGCCTTCCTTTTTGAGATCCTGTGGTGTCTTGTGATACCTCAGTATCCATGGTTTGTTCTGTTGAGAGGAAAGTACAGAGGAAGTGTTTGTGTCATTGTCTGACTGATCAGAATGCCCCTAAAGAATTTCATATTTATTTTCCAACACAATTTTAGAAGCTTTTGGAAGGGAGACCCTATTGTCCCTCTTCTTCTAGTTGCTCTAAGAGCCCTATCTTCTTTTTGGGGAGGGGGTCTCACATCTGTAGTCTTCTATCTTTCAGATGGATTGCTAACTTCTTACATGTTACTGTTATCACCCCAGTAATATTTGTTGTAGCAGGATCTGTTATACCCAGGGGTGGGGGCAAGGCCTGAATCTATAGAGTTTGTCCCTTTGTCTTTTCTCAACAGTATTCTCAGGTCTGCAAACTTCAACTGGATTTGATGGAGTGATGAATTGACCTACACGGGATGGTGTTTGAGTTTCAGTCTCAAAAGCTTTCTTTTGGGGCATAATCTTTGTTCTTTGGGCTAGAGTAATGAGTAATCTTTGCTCAGCTCCATCTGCTAAGTCCAGAGTGTTATGAACCACCCAGGAACACTGTTGAAAAGTATGTCCTGTCTCCTCACATAAAGAGTATTTAGGCTCCCTCTACATTGATCCCCAGAATGTCCCACAGTCCCACACACCACACATCTCACTTTTTCACAAACACTACTGAGATGATTTGTTGACCCACACTTGTAACATGCCTTTGGCTGGCCTGGATAGAAAAAAAAGCCCTCTATCTCTGCCTAACCAAAAGCTATTTGGAAGGTATTGTATCCCTGAATCACCATTTATTAGTAACACCCATGTCCTCCAACCACCAATCCAAATGTTCTCTGAGTCAAAAATAACCTCAGGCTTATTTAGCAATATATACCTTTTTTAACCAAACCACAAGATCATTCATACTGACCCCCTCATTTCTGAATAAAACCATTATCGTCTTTTGAGCTGGTTTGGTTAGAGGAATTGTTGTGAACAGAGACCAAAGAGGGGTGTTTTTATCTTATTGTACTTAATAAAAAATCTTTCTAGCAATTTACAATCTTGAAACTCACATCAAACATGGTCTCATTAGAAACATGAATTAATGTGGATTTCATTCAGAAAATGTCATAGAGTCATTTATCAGTGTGCATGCCACAAAATATCAGTCTGGGGCTTTATTCATGCCCCCCAGATATCTTATATGAATGGTGTTGTGCCACTTTCTTGTTGTAAGGGGGTAGTGAAAAAGGATGCATAAGATCTACCCTTTGATGTATTTAAAGAGTGCCCTGTAGTAGAAGAGTTATTATTATTATTTTGTGAAGAGCTAGCATCAGGGCCCTGTTTTTTTCCTGCATGTAGACAGTTTGGGCACTACCATCCCATTTACATTTTGTTAGTGCGATTGTGGATGCTGAGTGAGCATAAGTTCCAAAGGCAAGGATAAATCTTGACTTTCTTGTTGTGCATTAGACTTACTTGTGGTTGTGCATTGATTTTCTTCGGTCCTTTGAAGTATAGTAATCAGGGAGGGGATGGAATGGCAACTGCCTGAGGACGCATCCTTCTCCCATCCACAGCTGTTAATGATCTTCCCAACTACCACACTGAGGAGGACAAATCTGATAAATCCACAGGGCTTCTTAGGCCAGGTAGAGACCTACCCATTTTTGCCATTCACGAATGCCCCCGGCGCTTCTGCTTTAACACCTTCTGTAGAGAAATATCCGATTCAGTGAGGATGCCCGGCAGTGCTTGTTGCAGTGAGCTTTTAAGGCAGGTTTGTTCCATATTTCTGGTGGCTGTTTCGATCAAAGGCGCTCTTCACTGCCAGTCAGCTGGGATGAGTCACCACTCTGAGCCTCTTTAGAAGTATGCAGTAAATCCAGAAGTTCAGATATGTTTTCTTAAAAATGTTGTTCCTCCAGCATTAACATATTTTGAATCATAACAGTAGTAGCAACAAGAAACTTTTGCACCTCAGTGCCTGGTTTTCCTCCATGCTGAAAAGTAACCTCTAGCTCCTCTGCAGTACTTTCAGTGTCCTGCAAACTTTCCTCCAGCATCTTAGGTCCATATTTCTCAATGTCCATATCTTGCTTTATATTTCATTCTTGTAATTCCGCAATTCTCTTTTTTGATCTCTGGCAACACAGAGGAAGGGAGGAGACCATCTCCCTACCTCACAACCTCCATCCTCTCTCTGACAGTCCCAGGAGTGGCCATCTTGGCAGACTTCAAGAAGACAGACAGTCCCCTACAATCAGAGTAGGGGAATTTTCCAGTACCCTGGCCAAATTTCCTCCATTCACTAAAATACCACCAACAGCTTAATCTGGTTTAAGGTCAGTTGGCATTCATCTGTATCCCCTCCCCAGGTCAGGCCTGAAAATAAGCAGAATTTGTCTAGTGCATTTACTTGGTCAACAAAAACTATCTAAATAAATAAATAAATGAGGCATTGCCTGAGTGCCTACAACCACCGAAGTTCTGTTCTGTTATGCCACCACAAAGCACACCCTAAAGTGTGTTTCTGTGATTATACACAGAATTAGGTTCTTGCCGTATTGGTCCTTGTAGAACAGATCCAGAAACAAATGGTTTGATACTTTTATTGTCTAACATAGATGTAACAAAAGGAAACAGTTCTTAAGCTTTCAAACCAACCAAATCTATCCTCGGAAGCTTATGACAGTTGTTTGTTTAAGCACTGTTTTCTTTTGTTACATTATGTTGTCCAATAAAGTGTATCAGACCATTTGTTTCTGTTTCTGTGATTATAAAATTGGTCCAAGGTGTTTTTTTTGATGGCCTTGAAAAAACGCACAAAAATAAAAAAGGGAAATTGTTCTGACTTTTTCCTTTTTTTTTACAAATGTTCATCCACCACAGCAAAATAGTTCCAGCACATTCCGGCACTACATGCCACATCTCAGGTTTAAATATTATGCACATCAAAGTACATTTATTTTTAATTTGCCCCAAAATCTTCTATTTTCCCCAACCCACCCCCATTTACAATACCTGTTTCCTCACCCTTCTTTCTTCTTCTTTATATCATTCCTTCCCCTTTCCCCACCTTGTTTCTGTTCTAGCTTTCCTGTACTCAAGAGATGAAATGCTTAGTTCTACTGGCAGAATCATCACCCCCACACTAACTCAACAGAAGGCCTCAGATGAAAACAGGGCTTTTGTTTTGTCTTTAGCAGGTTAAACAGCAGAGCTTTACCTGGTAAGCAAATGAGGATAGGAAGCTGATTTTTATAGTCAGCAAAGAAATACCTGAAATGAAACCCACTACCTTAATTCTTTACTCTCCTTATACTCAATACAGTAGTGTTATTGTGCCTGTAATACCATATTCTCAATCATGTAATGTGGCTGTGTAGTAAAAAGGAGAGTGAGAATTGCCATATCAGGTATGAGGGTGTAGGAGGTGAGCAGAAAATTGTTGTAGTACAGATCATGACATGGTTTGCAGCAATGTGTGACCTACAGTATATAGCTGTAAAGCTGAAAATATATTTGAAAGCAGTACACCTTGAATTGGAGATATACAATATCAGAACAAATGAGAATATCCTACAGGTGTAGTGGGGGTTATGGTAAACTAGCAGGAGGTGTGCAGATGATAGGTGAAGCATGGTTCATGGTGTGGGATTGTGTGCATCAATGGTGTAGTGGAGTTGAGTGGTGTTTTGTGGCATTTCCTTCCTCCATAATGCCAGCAATGCTCAGCTGTAAGGGAGGAGGAGGAATACAATTTAAAATAAAAAACAACTTTCAGCAGTACAGCGAGTGTTTCCCATTCCTGATCATGGAAAGAAAATGCCGCTCCTACAAACCTCTGCAGCCTGGCACAACAAATACTGTATACAGTATAATTATCTTATATTCAGATACAGTAAAAGGTGTTGCCAAAGGTGATGTAAACAGGTTGATATGATGGAAGCTTGCCTGGGAGGTTTTTGGCTGTGCTAATTCTGCTCATCAGCAATGTTAATAGGCAATCTCAATTGCACAAACTCCATATTATTCAACTAAACAGATGTCTCCCAAGCGATTCAAGTAATCAGGACTGTACTCTAGTATAATACTTTTTTTTTTATTATGTATGTGTGTGTTTAAGAAGAGAATTATGATGTAAAATAGCATTCAATTGTTATTTTTTTAAGGCAGGTTTATTTTTAGGGCCTAGCTGAAGGTTTTCAGTGAGTAACGGTGACAGCCATGTTTGTGATGGCAAGCAGGGACATGCAGCTAGTATATATTTTAGTGTGCAGAGGCTGCTGGATCTTTAGCCAGTGCTGTTGTGCTGTGATAACACCACTGGTGAAGATGGCCCTCATTTAATTAGGTTTCATGATTTTTAAAACTAATTTTATAATCAGTTTCTTATGAGAATGTTTTAGAAGCATGCAGATGATTATCATGCTGTGTGCTACTCAATCAGTGCATAGGTCTGCCAAAAGTCTAATTCACTGCATGAAGCTACAAAACATATCTGCTAGTGGTCTGGTAATTAGCACTCACCAGGGTTGCAATGTTTCTCATTTTAGGGTGCTATTAAAACTTATGATGAACACGCTTATATTTGATAATTACTGCTTGAAGTGTTATAATGTTATCTATATTATTTATATAGTATGTTAACTGTACAGTACCCAGGGTCTCTGGTGAAAGGACACTACAAGAGTATGATATTATTTTGCTTTGTATGGATATGTAAGAACACTGTTTATGTATTACAGATGTACCAGGGACCAACAGACACAGATTATTCTTAATGGGCAAGCACAGTATGCAAGATTTTCCTTTCAGGCCTTCCGTTTCACAGAACAAAGGAATCTGTCAGTATCAACATTCTATCTCCACTGTGTCACCCGTCTCTGTGAGAAGACTAGCTGCAGCGCTTTCTTACCAGTATGTATAAACAGCATTATATGAAATGTTAAAGCAAAGTTGATCAATGTCCATGATGTTATGTGTAAGCGACACGGTATGAAAGAAACAATACAGACTGCAGATTATCTTGTGACTTTATTCCTTGTATATCAGTGGTACTGCCACTTCAGTTTTGAAATATGAGAGTCTAGACAGTTCAGAATTACAGTACTCTGAATACATTATGACACCCAGTTATAAAAATATGCCATACTGAAATGAACAGACATGCTGCAAAGTTTGACATTGCTAGAGAAGTTCTGGCGAAGTTGCAAAATTTGTGAATTGCCCACTTTGCCACTTTGTATTGAGTTTTCCTAGAAATTGCACTTTCTGAGGCAAAGTCAGATGAAGCTAAGGTAAATTTGTCACATTGTCTTAACCATGCCTCAATTTCACTTGAAAAGTGCCAGCCTGCCTGCCAAAACTTTGTGAAGTTGGCACTTGGTACTTTGTGAATTTGGCAAACTTATTATTTCATGGAGTAAAGTTCACCAACTTTGCACAACTGTAGAAATGAATAAACACATACACATTCAATTCTGAATATGAGATATGCTAAACTGAGTATAACACGCACTCAAACTGAGTACAACACATATCAAAGTTTTTGAATGGGTTTTCCTGCAATTCATTTTGTTTAGTGAATCATATCCTCCAGTCCCAGAACAGCTGTGTTTTATTCATTCCTCTTGGCCTTCTTCTGGAGTATGTGATTGGTCCCTGGGAGTGACCAGTTATGTGAGCTCTGTGAGCTTGAAAGTGACTTTGGAGTGATTTTTGATCTAGCTCAGTTTGCCATTGCGTCTACCCTGCAGTGAGAGGGTAGGTGGGAGTTGGGACGAGTGAGAACAGGAGTCAACTGTCAGAGCAAGCTTGGAGCTTTTGGACTGTATTCAATGGATACTGATGTTGAGTTCTGCTCCTACTGTGTGCTGTGGAAAGAACACTGCTAGTGGGTTCAGGAAGAAGCTGACACGCTCCAAAGTATTGTGGCAAGTGTGGTGTTTTTGAGGATTCTTCAAAGGCTGTTAAAGGAGTATGCTTACTGCAGTAGAGTATTTGGATTCGGGATTGAGATAGGTAGGAGGGTGGGGGGACTCCTCATTCAGGTCATGGTTATTATCACTAGTCACCTCTTTTGACCAGGCAGGAGAGACTTGATGATTCCCTGGGGAACCAGAGAGCTGATCGGGTTCTCCTAGGCCTCCCGTGGGTTTGGTTTGGTGGCTTAGCCCTTGGAAGGTCATAGCCAGGGCCACTGGAAAATTGTGCCAGCAATTTTTCACGGAATCTACAATTTTCACCATTCTCCACAAAAACGGACATGTTCTGCAATTTCTTGCAATTTTTGAGTTTTTGTATTGAACTGTGTAAAAAGTATTAACATTTTTAATAAAATACTCTCAAATACATTGACAGTTTTGCATGCAGACTTGGGTTTGATTGAAATAATGCAATGCAAAGTAGGGCAAGGGTTCTATGTGACACTGATTTATTTTAAATCCTTGTCTTGTTTGGTTACAAAATCCACTGGCCAAGCATAAGTACACTTAAACACTTAACATTTGTTTTGTGCTGAAGCAGTCTGTCAGAAAACTTTTTGTTGCCACACAAACAAAAGATGGGAGAAAAAGTGAAAATTATCCCATTCACCTAAATGGGGTGCTAACTATGTAGCCTATTTGTAAGTGGCAGGGCAAGTTTTTCCTACTTTCATTCAGACTAGTTTTGATTCAAACAGCTGAGGATTTTTGGATGGTCCTGCCGATTTTAAACTTGAATAAGCTAGTTTCTAACAGTGATCTCATTCTTAGCAACTCCCCCCTAGATGCTCACATGCAAAGACTACAATAAAAGCCTGACTAATGTCTAAAAACAAGCTAATAAAACACAAAATGTATCTGAACATTTATCTTTAACTAAACAAAATCATTGCAGCCACAGTAAAACAAAGATAAATTACAGGGTACCCTGACTACTGTATGATGCAGTAAAAATATATTGGTATTTTTTTACATTTTTTGGTAACTGCGTCAAAACCACTAGGCACAAGTGCCTGTTTTCAGGTACAATCCAGGAGCACTGAGGAGGTTAAGTGACTTGTTCAAAATCACACAGTATGCAAGTAGAGGTTGTGGAATCAAACCCAGGTCTGCTAGATGTAGTCAGCTCAGTCACAGTTTGTTACTTTAACCTCTAGATTATACTGCCAGCCCCAATAACCCCCAGATTTAATGTTTAAATATGTAATTTCAAAAATAGTGTACAGCACCTACAGTACAAATTATGATTATTAAACACTTTAACAACATTTTACTAAAACTCAATTATTCACCACTCTATCTGCTTATTTTTTCTTGTACAAAAGTGGGTAAATAGCTGGCAGAGCACTGTAAACAGCTGTTAATTATGCTTAATTTTTCTACAACCAGAAACAAAAAATATATATTTCTTCTAGCTTTATTTAATATTGATTTGCTGTGGCTCACTTTCTAGAATCTATTAAGCACTGTATGAGGGTGCTTTTAAATTTTGGAAGATAGGCAATGCTTATGATAGCTTATCAATTTAGTATTCTTTTTAGGAACATAAACTTTTCTTTATGTTTTAAACATATTCAGGTGTCAGTATATTCATTTAGCAATTTATACTGACTAATATATGCTGCAGAAAGTATTGAAAGATTTATTGTGAAGCACTCCGGGTCTATAGTAGAACCCCCACAATTTCCTGCAATTTTTGCAAAACGCTCTGCAATTTTTGGTAACCTTTTCCACAATTTTCCAGTGGCCCTGGTCATAGCTGGGGATCATTAGGGGTTGGCTGGTGAGGTCTGTGGGTGTTTTACCTGGAGGGGGGCCCCATCCAAGGGTACTATCTTATCTGCTGTTGTGGGAGCTCCAATCATCAGAAAGAAGCCAGTAGTGTGGTGTGCTTATACTGGATGTTACTGTTGGACTTATTTTTTGGACATGGACTCTCTCTTCTTCTACTTTGATGCTTAACTCTGGAATTTGGGACTTAGAAGCTTTACATCACTGTCCAGGGGAGGCGGAAGCTTCCCTGGTCTAACTGTAAAGTATTGGGCCTTATTCCTTTTGACTTATTGGGTTCATTAACAGTGTATTCTACAAATCCTGCTGTTATCATCCAGTTCTGGGACTTAGAAGTTCTAACATCACCGTCCAAGGGAGGTGGAGCTTCCTTGGCCTAATTGCAAAGAATTGGCCTGATGTTTCTAGACCTATTGGATTCATTAACAGTGTACTTTATAAGTCCTGCTGTTGTCATCCAGTTTTGGTGAGTGAAGAATTTGGAGCAGGACTTAGAAGTTTTGGTACTGTTGTCCAGGGAGGTGGGAGCCTCCCTAGCTCACTAAGAAAGCACCTTTTCTATCTTCTTTTTGATTCACTGGATTCATTTATAGTTTATTTTTAAATTCTGTTACTACCACTCAGTTCTGGTGAGAGACAAACTGAGTGGGAAGGTATTTGTTGCATTGTCTAGGGGAGGTGGGAGCTTCTCTGGAATATACATATTAAGGAGTAATTATTAAATTTTTCTTTATTAAAGTTTCAGTTTGGGGGATTGTTTTTTAATTTGTAATAATAGTAGTTAAAGAAAATTCAGCACACAGATTGAGCCGTGAGAATAGGGATGGATGTTGGTCTCCACGGTTGTGCACTATTCCCCCTCTGCTCTTCATGCCCTTTCCCTTTTCACTCCTCCTCTTGAGTTTGTAGCTTACCAGTGCTGTAGAGCATTTGGTATTGTCGAGGGAGATGGAGGGGTGGGAGTTTTGAACAGTGGAAATGGAATGAGGAGGGTCATCGTATCTGGGTGGTGAAATCTAGGAGACGCTCTGGGGCAAAATGGGACTCAGAATGTGGTCCTACATGTCTGGCTTCCATACCCAAGGGCACCACCAATTATGGTGGGCTGGTGGCCCAGGCTGTTTGAGAGGTTTGTCCGACCAGGGCAGTGTTATGTAATGCCAGGTCTATTAAAAACAAGGCTGCAATTATTGCAGATCTTGTTGAGACAGTGGACCTGGCATGCATCACAGAGACCCGTCTGGATGAGAACTCTGGACCCATTTTGAAGGTCTTTACACCAGCTGGGTACTCAGTGCTACACAGCGAGATTGGACCTCATGGGTGTACTAGTTGAGAGGCTAAGTCATTCGAGTGTGTCATAGTAGCAGGTGTAGGTTGTCAGATTGCTCTCACGTATCGTCCACCCGGTGATGAGAAGCAATTCCTTCAGAAACTGGCTGACTTTGTCACTGACATGGCGTTTGAGTCACCCAGGCTGATTGTTCTGGGTGACTTCAACACCTGGGTCGATGACAAACTCTCGCAGTTTGGTCAGCAATTCCTCCAGTTGATCACTTCGCTGGGCCTAACACAGGTACTTACCGCTGCTACTCACAAACACGGGCACTCCCTTGACTTGGTCTTTCTCCTAGGGATTGAGACCTCCAGCTTGGGGGTGAAACCAGTTGGGTGGTCCAAACATTACACCATGGGGTTTAGTTTTAATACCCCCTTCATAGGCCTACCCCTGTGGAAATGGTCAAGTACCATCCTTTATGAGATGTTAACTCTCATAGCCTACTGACGGTACTTGACCTCTTGTCCCTTCTGTTAGCAAGCAGTGACCCAGAGACCCTCTTGATGGCCTATAATTCAGCGGTCTCAATGTCTCTGGATTTCATTGCTCCTGTCTGAGTTCCTCCTCTCTCACTTCACCCTCGATCCCCTTGGTTTGACGAGACTTTGAGGGAGATGTGGATACTAGGATGAAGGTTAGAGCATTATTGGTGCAAGTCTGCTGTGGATGCCGACTACCTTAGATTAATAGAGCATTATCAAGCCTATTAATCTGCAATCTCCCATAAGAAGGCAGAGTTCCTGCCCGGGGAGATTGCAGCTGCTCAAAACCGACTTGCTCAGCTTTTCTGTACTGTTGACAGACTGTGCAACCCAGCCTGTCTGTAGGTGCGGAAAGCTTTTTCGCAATTAGAGTGCAATGAGCTCACTTGATTCTTTGCTAATAAGGTGGCTGACATCAGAGAAGTACTTCAACTGACACACTTGAAGGGCATTGCTTTGGATCAGTCCAAGGTCACTACACCTCAGTTTTCTTGAAGTACCTTCAGCCAACCAGAGTTCATGGACGTTATGCAGATTATCCAGACTGTGCACCCCACGTACTGTAGTTTGGATCCTGGACCAACATCCCTAATTTTGGGTTGTATTGATGTCATTGGCCTGGTCCTTGCATGGATAGTCTGGTGCTCCTTGGAATCCGGAGAGTATCCTAGCTGTCTGAAGGAAGTGGTGGTGACACCCCGCTTGAAGAAAGCTACCTTGGACCCCGACTGCCACGCCAACTACAGACCTATCTCGAACCTTCCCTTTTTGGGGAAGGTGATCGAGAAAGTAGTGGCAGCACAGCTGAAGGACCCTTTGACCATCCATGAAGTCTATGAACTGCTCCAGTCCGGTTTCTGTAAGAGACATAGTACCAAGACAGCACTGGTTCGGATATTTAATGATCTTCTGATGGCAAGAGATTGAAAGAGTTGTTCTATCTTAGTCCTTCTGGATCTTTCATCAGCATTTGACACCGTGGACCATGGAGTATTGCTAGAGCACTTGAAGTACATCTGTGGACTGTCAGGGATGGTCCTCTGGTGGCTTACATCATTCCTTATAGGTAGAACACAGAGAGTGGTGTCAGAAATTTATTTTTCAGACCCCACTTCTCTGTCATGTGGAGTTCCTCAGGGCTCAGTGCTTTCCTGCATGTTGTTCATGGTGTACATGCTTCCCATCAGAGACTTTGTAAGAAGGTATGGGCTGAGGCTTCACTGCTAAGCTGATGATACCCAGCTCTACCTGTCTTTTACACCTGACCAGGTAGGAGCTGTCTTAGTTTTTTAACAACTGTCTGAAGGAAATCCGGGAGTGGATGAATGCTAGCTGGCTGAAGTTGTACTCAGGAAAGACTGAGGTATTGGTAGTGCATCCGGGTCACCAAATAGGGGGGTCGGGGGTTGGTCCACCCTCAGGAGTTTTTCTCGACGGTATCTCACTCCCAGCTTCTGAAGAGATGCGTAATCTGGGGATAATTTTTGATGAGGGGCTGACCCTGCATTCGTAGGTGTCAGCTGTTGTCAAATCTTCCTTTTACCATCTTAGGAATATCACCAGAATTAAGTACCTGGTTCCATCTCGGGATCTTCCCACTTTGATCCATGCCATTTTGTCCTCGCGCTTGGATTATTGCAATTCCCTTTACCAAGGGTTGCCTGGGGTTGAAATCTGCCACTTGTAGCTTTGCAGAATGCAGCAGCCTGGATTTTGACGGGGTTTCCTCAATGCTGTCATATTTTGCCTGTTCTGCGCTAACTGCACTGGCTGCCTATTCAGTGGTGGATCACATTAAAGTTGGTTTACTGACTTTCAAAGCCCTACACGGACAGGGCTCTGACTACCTGAAAGAGCTCCTGGTTCTTTACCACACTGGATGATCTCTCCACTTGGCCAACAAGGGGTTGCTAGTGATTCCAAGGGTATGTCTGAGAACATCTTGGGCAAGAGCCTTTGAGTAAGCTGACCCTACCAATTGGAATTCTCTACCCCACCGGCTTCAAGAGTGCATAACTGCGGAGGGATTTAAACAATCCTTAAAACCTATTTGTGGCTGCAGGCATTTGGAAATTGAATTAGTTGATTTTATTAACTGATGTTTGATCTTTTAATCATTATTTTATTATTGTGCATTTGCATTTCAAAGTGTGTGTATTTATGAATTGTACGCAGCCTTGGTTTTTGATAAGGCGCCTAATAAATACATTTATTGTTATTATTATTACTTATTATTAAAGTGAGTACAACACATATCAAACTAAGTACAACACATACCAAAGTGAGTACAACACATACCAAACTGAGTACAACACATACGAAACTGAGTACAACACATGTCAAAGTGAGTACAACACATACAAAATTGGGTCTACCATATACCGGTATACTATGCATACTGCTATTACCTGGAGTGACACTTTGTTGTATAGTGCTACTGTACTGTTTTCTTCCTTGTACCCCCTCCCTGGAATATCCTACTGGAAATGAACTACTATGGCTAGGAAACAGTAGGCCTTTCCTGGTAAAACTATTTCAATCAATATATAAAAAATTAATAATTAATTAATACATACATACATGCATGCATACATACATACATACATATATACATACATATATATAGTACATACATACATAAATAACATGGGACTAGTTTGGACAATGTCCAGTCCTACTTTGTAGGGGGTTCCAGTAATGTGCTTTGGCACAAAAATGTGGAGCAACTGCCAGAGGTGGATAGGAACTGACATTTGTCTCCTGTTATGAGGAGCTTCCTCGGAGAGTCTTCCTCAGAGACTTGCAAACATGAACGATATGTCAGTTCCCATTCACCTTTGGTGGTTGCTACTGTCAGCAAAGTCTTGCTAATGTCTTTTTTATGGCATTACACTGTTTTTTAAATGCTCACTGTCTTTAATTATTGTTAATGTTGTACAGTAGTAGCAAGTTAGCACAGTTTGGCACATAGTGCTAGGTTGCAATGTCAGGAGGTGGGTGCTTTGCATTATTAAGTATATTTCATTGATCAAAATGGTGAGTGGTAGGGTGGAGAGGGCAATAAACTACCATATCATGAGAGTTCATTGACTAGAATGTTGATTGGGTTGGGGGTGTACTAGACTAATTTATCAGAACAGTGATTGGTCTGGAGCCTGGCAATTAGACTAATAGGGCATGCTAGTTCATTGATTGGAACAGTTGTTGGGTGGGGGAACTACACTATCACATCATAATATTGCATAGATCTCAGCAGTGATCAGGTGGAAGGGAGGAGCCCTAATGCAACCAAGGCACAATATGTGCTGTAATACATTGAAACAGTGCTTGAGTTGTGTGTGTGGGGGGGAGGTGCACCTCTGTGTGCATAGTTAGTACCAAGTTTGAGTAGGTGTCAACAAGAGCAGCACTAACAGCTGGTTAATGCCTCCACAACCCTTTTAATATGCTAGAGTGCTTGTATGCAAGGTGCAGTTTGGAGATTTGCATAGGCATCTGACATACTTTATCACAGGCTTGCAAACAGGTTAGCACCTAGCTAACTATGCCTTTCATTTAGGCAATTTTAGTGATTCTCCTTGTTCTAACTCACAAACTATGGTTAGCAATACACTAACCCTTTCATGCTAAATCATCTGGTTATCCTAGCCACAAAGTCCAAAATTAAAGTTGTAGGACTCAAAAAATTTTATATTGATTAGTCTGAAAATGTGATCTACTGTACACGTTTCATTTTCAGTATGTAATACTGCAGATCCATGGCACAATACTCGGTATTCACTTTACTTCAGTATGTTTAAACAAAATGTAAGATTATCAGCACCATCCAGAGCTTTTGTTCTGAACTCTGAACAAATCTTTTTTTATTACATTCATCATTAGCCTTGAAGATTCCAGTAGTGCCTATTCTTCTTGCCCCTTTACAAGCAAGGAAAACAAGTCATATTTAGATTTAACATTCACATTAATTAACACATTTTCTGGGTCATCCACTTTAGAGGATGCAACAAGCACAAGTGAAGTCGATCAGGCTTTACCCTGACCAGAACTATATCAAAACATTTTTTTTCTGTTTCTGAAAGAAGGTTCCACACCTCCAATAGGTAGACTGTCAAAAACATGTGGATCAATTATTAGGGGTGGTGGTGCTACCAAAGTGATATACATTACAGATTTGTGAGCTGCTTTTAAATATCATGAAAGGGAGAAACATAGAAACATATCATGTGCTGGCAGATAGGGACCACTTAACCCACCTAATTGGCCCATTTTCCTATTTTCCCCTTCTTACATGGTCACCACAGATCCTACTTAACCTCTAGCCCATTTTCTCTCTCCACCTTCCTTTCCTCTAAGATTCTCTTATTCGTATCCCATATAATCTTGAATCCCACCACTTTTTTGCCCCAACCACCTACTCTAGAAAGCTATTCCAGGAATCCACTACTACTTCTGTAAAGAAGTACTTCCTCCATCTCCCCTGAATCAACCACCCTCCACCTTCATAGCATGTCTGATTGTTTTTGAACACCATTTTTTCTGAAAATGCTTACTTCCTGTACCTTGTTTACCTCCATGAGTTATTCAAGGTCTCTATCAAATCCCCAAAGGTCTATCATATTCACCTCTCCTCCTCTTTTCCAAGGTGTATATAGTTAGGTCATTTAATATCTCCTTGTGGGGCTTCTGATGAGGAGCTTGCATCATTTTAGTTGCCTTCCTCTGGACTGCCTCCATTCTGTCTATGTCCTTCTGGAGATATAGTCTCCTGAACTGGACACAGTACTCTAGGTGGGGTCTTACCAGTGATCTATACTGAGGCAACATCATATCCATCTTTCTGCTAGCGATACCCCTCCCTATGCACCCCAGTGTCCCACTAGCCCTCCAGACTGCCTTGTCACACTGTCTTGCTTTTTGGTCATCCAATACATTCACCCCAGGTCTCTTTCCTGCTTGGTGGGTGACAGTATTAACCCCCTCATTTTGTACCTCATCCCTGGGTTTCTGTGCCTCAAGTTCATTATTTTGCACTGTTTTGCATTAAAACTAGCTCCATATCCTTGACTATTCCTCAACTTTTCTCAGGTCACTGCTCATTCTTTCCACATACCCTGGAGTGTCCACCCTATTGCAGAGTTTTATGTCATCACCAAAGAAGCAGACCTTCTCTTCCAGCTCCCTTGCAATGTTTCTTATAAAAACATTTGAGAGGACTGGTCCCACTACTGATCCCAGAAGCACTCACTGGCATCCTTCATTTCTTTGGAGTGAACTCTGTTTAGCACCACCCTCTGCCACCCATCCACTAACCAATTTCTTTCCAAGTTTACCACCTTTGACCCAATCATAAGCTACCCAGCTTGCTTAGTAGTCTCCTGAGTGGAATGGTATCAAATGTCTTACTTAAATCTAGGTAGATTAAGTCCACTGCTCCACCTTGATCTCATTCCTTGGCCACCCAGTCAACAAAATCTATCAGATTTGTTTGACATAACCCCTACCACCCCTATGGATCCATGCTGCCTTGTGTCTTGTAACCCACTGGATTCAAGATATTTCACAATCCTTTCTTTCAGCAGTGATTCTATTAACTTGTCTCTTCCCTGGTACCACTTTTGTGAAGTGTGACTACATTGGCCCTCCTCTTGTCCTCTAGGACTACTCGTGTTTCCAATGAGCTGTTAAATAGGACCATTGGAGGTACAGTCAGTACCTTCCTGAGCTCCCACAATAACCATGGGTGGACCATATCAGGCCCCATTGCTTTGTTCACTTTCAGATTTATGAGTCCCTTCAAGAATCTCTCCTGCAAAAATGGATCAGTGTTTACCTCCCTCCCTCCAATGCTCCTGTTACATTTTTGTAGCCCCTCCCCATCTCTTTCCTCTGTGAACAATGAACAAAAGTTGTTGTTTAGAATATCTGTTTTTCCTTCTTCTCCCTCTGCACAGTCCCCTTCCTTTTTTTAACCTTACAATCTCACCCCTGATCTTCCTTTTTTTGCATACATAACTAAAAATGTATTGTCTCCTTTTGTTACTGTCTTGGATAGTTTCTCTTTGGCCTGCAACTTTGCAAGATTTTTTTTATTTAGTTGTTTAACCAGGTATAGCACACACACAGATTGAGTCCTTCAAGGGGAGGATTACATCAGTTAGGTAAAGGGAGGCTACAGCTGGTACAGATAGGCCTCAACAGATTCAGCAGCAGAATCCCCATGCCCTGCACAGATGGAGTAGCACAACCTACGATACAAGGCCTACATAGGTTTCAGTCTGTGACTGTTAGTTGAAGGACCCGAAGGGACCAATTACAAGAGAAAAGGGTTCACCTTTCATCAACAGTAATTGGGTAAGAGAATGAAAGCGTCACAGCTCTGTGTATACAATATTATTAAATGGAGATGCCAAAAAAACATTGCTAATAAACACTGGCCATTAAACAAGTGCAGTGGTGTGGCTGCAGCATGTTGTAAAGTCATTTGGCAGACAGGGATTTTGACATTGATCCATAAATTCCCACAAGGAGTCTGGTCATGTTGCAAAGGTGAATCATTCAGCTCCCAGCAAGAGAGGAAAGATGCTGGTGGCACAGCATTCACGTGGGCCCTGCTGGCTGACCATGGAGTGTCACTGATGCTGGTTCTGAATTCAGCTGCCCACCTGCCTGCCTGCCTGCCATCCTCTCTCTCTTCACTCTAGGCCAGAGGAAGGGTACAGCTGTAGCAGCTCCAAACTTCGAAGAGGGAACAGGTAGGGGTGTTCAAGTAATGAATATTATTTCTTGATTACAATTAATAATGCACTAATTAATGCCTATTTATATTCAGGAAATAGAATAAAACCAAAACAAAAGAAAGAAAAAGCAGTTCTCCTCCTCCTTCCTCTATGGACAAATCACAGTAAAAGCAACCCCACATCCACTCACCCTCTGCAAAGTGCCCTTACCCACAACCAGCACATCCCCAACAACTGCACAATCAGTGGCAATCCCATCTTTTGCTTATTTAGCTAATTAACTACAACCCATCCCACTACCCCAGCAGCAAAACCCAAGACCGACCCTCCTCCTCCACCACCCAGTTTCTTAAATTTAGTAGCAAGTCCCTGTCCAGGTGCAAGAAGGCAACCAGCACAACTTGCCATTATCCACAGCCTTCTGCTTTTTATGAATGGTACTCCCACTCATGCTTGCACAGTAAAACTGCTGATCATGTGATCAGCTGTTTTACTATGTGAGTAATTGAGGGACTGCCATTCACAAGAAGATGGTCTGCGGTGGAGGAGGGCAGGATGTGTTTGTCAAATTCTCATGCCTGGGTGGGACTTGTTACTATTTATGAAATGCAGTTGCTTAGGGGGGCATGTGTGCTGCTGCTGGGACTGGGGGTGACTTAATTTAATTCAATAATTGAAAGAGGAGACAGCAGCTGGCCATGGCAGCAGAGCCGGTTGTGCCAATCAGCTATCATATTTTTGTTAATACCGGAAATTGTGGATTCTGGTGAGGAGGAAGGTTGGGGTGTGGTCAGTGCAGCTGGTGAGGGAACCAGGGTTGTTTTTCCCGTGATTTGGCCAGAGTGGAGGGTGGGGGCTGTCTTTCTCCCCCAACCCACAGGTATGCAAATAATGAAGATGAGTGCCCAATTTCAGAATATTTGGGGTTCTAAATATGAATATTCGACTGAATATTCAAAATAAGATATTCACCCACCCCTAGGAACAGGAGAAAAATTAGAATGAAAAGAGTGTCCATTCATCTGCACATTTGGCCTGTTTGCTTTTTGGGAAGTGGAGGGATGGAGAAAATATTATTGACATCTATGGGGCTAGTATTAGAAGCTAGAAAGATCTCTGTAATTCACTTTTAAACAGTGTATTACTGCAATATTTAACATGAACTCACAGGTCTAATAAATTTCTGACAGATTAAACGTGTTCCACTTCTCATCATACATGGACTTTACATTTTGAGATGCTTGTGCATCAACTCCAGAGGAATGCACAAATTTTAAAAGTAGTAATTAATAGAATGTGCATGTACTGTGTCTTTTACAGTTAACTATTGCACACCCTGTGGGCTTAGATCATCAGTGAATAAGTGTCATCATGGTCGAAATGTTAGAGTATATATTCAGTTTTGATAACCCCTGAGTGTGCCACAGCACTTCTTCAGCTAATTAAATAAAAGAATTTTCTGGATATGTGTTGTGTGCTTGTTTTAGCTACACCACGCTGCCAAAATATTAACAATCATAGGATGGTCTGCAGCTACAGCACCTTTACCAGCAGGGGGCCAGGCAGTGAGTGATGTTCATTTAACAGATTTAATTATGCTAAATGAATACTTAGGTTGAGAGTTCACCAATTGGCCCGCAGTGGGGAGGAATGCTCATTGGGATGGTCAGAGACTTTAGAAAAAGTCACAATGCAGCTTGCAGACAGAGTGCCTATCTTGAAAACTACCTGGCCAAAAAAGGTAGATAAGTCCCAAGTGGTGGACAGAATGCACACCAGGATCATTTTGGAGCCAAAGGAACAAGTGGCCAGGCAATTTGCAGTAATGTTTTAGTACATTGGTATTGGATGACTAGAAAGTAGCCAAACCTATGTTTACCAACTTCAAGAAAGGGGAATGATCAAAACCCAGGTTACTACAGGTCAGTGAGCCTGACTTCAATGCTGGATAAGGGTCTGGAGCCCATTATCAAGGATGGAATAATGGAGCACACAGTTGAAGCCAAAGTTTTTTCCCCATCTTAGAATGGTTCATATGCCACATGTCATGCAACCAACCTGATCACCATATTAGAGCGGGAGAAGAGAGATATGGAAAAGAACTGGGCTACTGATGTAGTTGATCTGGACTTCAGCAAGACCTTTAATATTGAGGCACATGACAAACATCTGGGTAAAGGAAATCAGTGTGGTATAGATGAAACATGTTCGGGGGGGTTACTAACTAGTTGATGTCTGGAAGCATAGACTGGTGACATGCATGCACTTTTCAGACTGAAGAGGTGTACTAATTGGCATATCTCAGGGATTTGTGCTGGGGCCACTGCATTTTAACTTCATTATTGATCTTGAAAGGCTAGCCCAGTGGCACTGAGGGTTGAGGCACTGGACACCACACCTCGTGCCATACCGGCAACCCAGGTTAGGGAATGGATTCGGGTCACTGGGAGCTGGCAGGGAGAGGAAGGATTGAGCATCCCATGACTGCTCTCCTTCCTCTGGGGAGGGTTGGGGCAATGCATCATGCTGCAGCGGTGACTGGTGGAGACCAGCTGCACTACAGTTGCATTCCTGGAAATGGAGGGAGTGTGGCAGGCATCAACACGGCTGTGCATTTGATGCCATTGCACATCTAGTTCCCAGGGGTAAGAAAATGGCTGAAAATAGCAAGGCAATCTCAGTGGCTGATGGCCATGCCCTGCACCCCTAGACACAAGAGGCAGCTTCACTGGGGTGTGGCAGATCCCGTGTGCATGGGGCATATAAATTTGCATGCCAGACCTGGTCCAGGGTGTGGGTGATGGCAGGTCTGTGCCACAGGGGTGAGAAACAGGAGTAATATAAAAAAAATTTATCTTGAAGATGGCATGTCAAACAAACTGCTTATGTTCACCAACGACAATAAAATTGTTCAGATTGCAGACTCTGATGAGGATGGGGAGAAACTTCAGAGGATCTGAGCAAGCTATTGCATTGTTCAGACACTTGGAGCCTTCAAGTCAATGTACTGCAGCTGAATGTAAGTTGCTATACTTGGGTTGGAAAAACAGAGATAGGACATATGCATTGTAAGTGGACTAATCTAGCTATAGTTAAGAAGAAAACAAATCTGTAGGTTATAATAGGTTAGTGACAGAAGCAAGATAAGCCTGGATTTCTGCTTGCCAAGAAAATTGCTGGTTACCCTGTGTAGTACAGTGGGTAGAGAATCCCTATAAACTGGTGTGTGTTTGCACAGAATACATATTTCATCCCTGCTTGTAAAAAGGGAGAAGACATGATGGAGCTAGATTCCTTTATGACCTTTAATTACTATGCTATTACATTAAAACCATATACTTATTTTAAGTGTCATATTCATTTCACTGTCTTTTACTGAACTCTTTTTTTTTACACATGATACTCATTTCAGCATGCATAATCATCCATTTGATACATAGCATGTTAGATATTTTACTTATTTAAAGAACAACTCTACACTTTCTGCATGCACATTTGACAGGCTATGCCTGTAATTCAATGGACAAGTGACCAGCCACATCCCTTCCTGACCTATATAAGCAGTTCCTACAATCCTCTTTCTGAAGCACTTTTTCTTTGCGGCTGGAGGCTCTGTTGGTCTGTCATCTGCTGCAGACTGGGGATTGCACCCTCCACCTTGCTTCTATGGCTTTTGCTTGTTTCTGCTGGACTTTTGTTGTCTATTCGCCTGCATTTGGATTGTATTTTGCCTCCGGCTGTGTGCTTCTTTGTGCTGTTTGTTTCCTGTTCTTCTGTGTTGGTGTGTCTTTAGTTTTGTTTTCTTTTTTTTGGGGGGGGGTTCTGTTTCTAAGCTCCTTGTATATTGCCACTCCAGAGCTCATGCTTTGTGCTCCCATTTACTCACACTGCAACTGCATTCATTATCTTTGTGTTTCAACTCATACCACACTGCTGCTGTTCATGCTGTGCACCTTAATTCTTTTTCACCTGGTTCAGGCTCCGTCTAATCATTAGCCTGCTCACTGTGTTTGTACTCTGGAATAGATTGCTACAAATATTGTTACTGTTTTCCATGCATTGTTCAAAGAACTAAAATTGTGCTTCTTAAATTAATACTACAGACTCATTATTGTTGTTTCAGACATTGCCTTTCTATATAGTTTCTTTGTTCATTCAGATTGCTACCCCCTTAAAGCTATACTTAATTGTTCCTCAATGCTGCTCATTACCAGACACTGCTCTCTTAACTTTGCATTCTGCTTTTTATACTCTGGGGGTCAGCTTGGCTACTGCTATTGCTGTAAACTAGTTTTAAAATGCTGCATGGGGGTTACAGCCTTTACCATTGCTTCCTTGTTTTTCCAAAAGCAGAGGACTGGGAGTTGTTGAAGAGCTGTGGCCCCATGTGGCCTATTGTCTCATGTTCAAATCGTGCATCTGCCTCTAAAAATCCTCAGAGTACCATGTCACCTTGTAATTGGCTTCCTCAAAGGGACTTGGTTGGCTTGCCCTGCTGATCTTGTATTTGCTGTGATAACGTTTCTGCAAACTGAAGAACTTCTGCAACCTAATAACTTAGTATACTGACTTAATGACTAAATGAGTGAAGGCATACATAAGAAATAACTACATGAATAAATGAGAATGCCAACCTCATCCTAGAGTTCCCTGGAGCAGGGCTCACACTGTGCCTATCATCTCATTCTGCACTCTGCAGTCCACTTTCAAACTTCACATGCTGAAGGTGCATTTCAAATGACAGCACTGATGGGGCTGCATACAGAAAGGGCATGCTACAGAGGATTGGTTACTGAAAAGTGCCACTTTGGATATATCGAACTGTAGTAAAACATTTGGTGCACAATAGAATTCTTTTCTCGTGCAGTTGAGTGTGCAGTATGGCATACACTTTTACTTATGTGTGGAACTTTGCTGCCCAGCAGAAGGACCAAGCATTGGAAGGATGAGGAGGTCACAGTACCTCAAGGCACTGAAACTATGCATGTCAAATGTGGAGGTATGGAGTTCATTACTTTATTTTATGTTGTCCTGTTTCAAACTACTACATTGCCCTGTGCCTACGTGAAGGCTCAGAGCTTATTAATATATATTCATGATATTACACCACTCTGCTCCTATGTGGAGGCGCAGAGCCTAGTATGTTAAACTCAATATATTCTACCTTCCTATGCCTACGAGGAGGAATGGGTTTTTTTACCTTCAATTCAAACTGTTCAGTGTCCTATGCCTACATAGAGGCACAGAGCTTATCATTATCCAAAACATCCCATTGTCCCCACTTACATGGAGATGTGGAACCTATGGCTTTAAATTTCAACTATTACATTGTCCTGTACCTACATGGAGGTCTCGGGTCCAATTTCTTAATACAAAAACATTATCCTGTGACTACGTGGAGGTTACTGGGCTATTTACTGAAAATCATTTGTATTGTTCTTCTCCTACATAGAGGTCACAGGACTTCCTACTTTGCTGCATATACTTGAGTTCCTTGCAATGCACCTACATGGAGGTTGCTGCTAATTATTAACTTCAGAAAATCTACATTATCAAGCAGGCACTCCATCGACCTTGACAGGATTTTCATGTCTTCCACATGGTTTTCCCAATCCGGAAGACAGAACTTTCTGCTCCTCCTCCTCCTCCATTTGGAACTCATACTCAAACCTCATAATACTCTCCTAAGGACTGGAATGTCCCTCTAGTACTCTCAGAAGTATGGAAATCTGGCATCTCATATTCATCTATACACGAGTTCTATGTGACCTCATCGTAACAGCTTCATCCCAGGAGAACCCTCCTCTGCTTGATATACCTTCTCATATAGCCTTCATGCCCTCTCTACAGTAGTATCCCATCAACCAACTAGCTGAGTCTATTCTCAAAGTTAAATCTTGCTTCTCCATATTGGACAGCCATCTTCCTTATCAATCTTCTGCTCAGCTACCTTCTACTATGCTTGACATCCTTCAGCATCTTCCAAATCCAACATCAGTCTCTCCAGCTGACCCAGCAGCTCCTTCAGATCCAGTCATCATCCTCAACCAACTGCCTTCCTGCCTTAACTCCTATTCTTCCAGTTCCCTGTCATCTCTGCAGGGGGCATCATCAGGAAAGGATGTTAGTCTAAGCCATTACCCGTCTCATCCATGACTCCATGGAAATCGTATGCACTTGACCTTTGCCTGTAAATGCAGCCCTAAGCTGTTTTATATATTTGAATGTTCCATGCCGGTTATTTACTCATTGCTTGTCTGTCATGCTCCTCCTCAATGAATTTCTACTATATGAATGCCCTACTCTTCCCCAGCAGCAAGCATCTCATCCCAGAAGTAGTTGTTTCACAAATCCATTATACCTCTGTTGGAGTGCATGACTCTTATCCATCAGCGGACTTGCTTATTACTGCTCCTCCTCAGTTCGAAGATCTATTCCTGTTTTGAAGTTTATCTCGATTCAGGCTCAGACTTGATGGGGTCAGCTTTATTCTTGAGCACCCAGTCCACCTTATTTTAGCTCAAAGAAGATATGCTACCATCTGTATCATGCACTCCATTTCAGCAATATCTGCCTCCTTGCAACATAATTCAACATTATTACCTACTGCTATTGAAACTATAACCTTAGCATGGCACTATCAAGCAACATTTATCTAGCATTCAAAATTTCCTAGCTTAATTGGATCCCTCCATGGTCTCCATCCTTTCCATTTCTTCAGCTGGGATACTGTTGACTGGTATTAAGCAACAACTAAAACTTTCAAAATATCAGTCTATTGTCATTCAGAAATATACTTGAAATATTTCAAATCAATCAGTTACAACTTTCCTCTGCCTGGTGAATGTACCATATCCTCACCATTAGATGCATCCTACTGACTATGGCTTACCTGAGGAACAGGAAACCACTATTTCTTTCACCTTCCATCCTCTAAAACTGTCAGATTACACAAAGGGTTACCATTGCCTACTTCCTGCTTTTGACAATTGGTGATTAATCAGAGTATTCAAATAACTACTTTGGTTCTATGCCCTCTCCAGTTCATATACTCCTCTGCTGTCACACTTGAACAATGAAAGTCTTCATGAACACAGTTGGATGGATATCCGGGATATGATCAGTTATCTTTCTGGTCACTCATATTGCATAGTAGCAGCCTTCTCAACCTCCAGGAACAACATTCCATTCACTTAATCAAGAGACTGGCTAGATAGATCTTTTTCTCCTTTTACCTTCATCTAAACAGAAAATAGAAGAAAACATATTAGGCATTCCAAATTGCGGTAGCAGAGCTGTCACTACTTAAATTATCCCATGCATGGAGGAAGGTGATCTAGGCCTTGGATCCCCAGAGATTTCCTCCTCAAAGTGTTTTTCCTTGCCTCCATGCCCAAGGTCATAATCCTAGTTAGTCTTAGTTAGTATTGTCTAATTCTCTCAGGTAGGTTTTGCCATTTCCCTTAGGTAGGTTCCACTGCTGGATGGAGGCAGATGGTGTCCCTACTTGCCATTCCCTCTCACCTGAGGAGGCCCCCTCAATCACCATTGTATCCCATACCATGCATACTATTTTACTAATCTGAGCGCCTCATGTTTTACCAAGCTGCTGCTGCTGTCATTCTGCTTCTTTGCCTCATGACCTCTGATCACGATTGTTTTTATGTATTGCCACAATATTTTGGGGGGATTCTTCTTAAGGTACCTTTAACCATGGGAATCTTCCCACAGCACCTCTAGGGGTGAACCCTCTTCAAGGGTTCTTTGCCTTTTGTACCCCTACAGAGTGATAATTTAGCATGGAATTGAGTATGCGAATGGCCAAAGTAAAATAACACAGCTGCACAGACATGGCACTTACTGGTTGTGTAGGCCACTGAATCATAAATAAGATGTTTCAGCTGCTACAGTTTATTACAAAATACATTTTTCATTTCCTTTTTTTTGTTGTTATCTATTTTTACTCCTCTGCCCAGTCCTGTCCCTCATCTCCTGGGAACCCCACAGCATCCACTAGGTCTTACCTCACCTTGGACATCCTCTGCTTCTGCAGTGTTCTGGAATGCAGCTAACCAGTTGCGAGGCCTGCATGGTCCCCAAGGTCATCCTGATGGCTGGAGTTTTCTCCCCAGAGCAGGGAGGTGCAGCATACAAGGACACCAATAGTGGCACCAAAAATGTGTACATGTGTAGCATGTTGGGCATCTGCCACAGTCCTCCACCACCCTTTATGTGTGGTCCAGCACTGATTCCAAGCCTCCTTTAACATTCAGGTGTACACCGACACCAAAACTCACCCCTTCCAGAGGAGGACAGCAGACTATGGGCTGCTCAAACCTCATCCCCTGACCAGTCCTCCAGCAACCCAGGCTCATTCCTGAACTTGGGTCAACAGGGTTGTGAACAGTAGTGCTATCACTGTGCCGGAGGCCTGGCTACTTTTCTTTTCATTTTCAACAGTTCTTTCCAAGATTTGCAGCCACTCTTAGTAGTCCATCTAAAAAGCCTGTATAGAAAACATTTGAAAACCTTTGCCTCTCCCTGTTAACCTCTCAGTCCCTTTGTTTATGACACCATAGTGCTGACCATGACAACAAACTGTGATGTCACAAACAGCAATTATGTGGTTATTAGGAGAGAGTAGAATATATTTTGAATGACTCAGTGGAATAATTACTGCATTATCTACAACATTTGGCTGACCAAGAGCAGGAGAAAGTAAAATAAATAAATAATTAGAAAGTAGTAAAGTTAAAACACATTTTTTGTAAATGTAGTGTTTTTAAGTTTTTTTTATTATAATAGAGTTGCTCTTTAAGTATGCCCCATACATGAGTCAGTAGATCTTCTACTCATTTTTGTATGTGTTTTATCCATTTAAGTATGCCCTATTGATTTTCTATGTACCATATAGACCATTTGCACCTGGTCTTCCTAGCAAATTACCCCTACTGGGCTATGTCCTATGATATTAGGCTCTTGTTGTTATATAGATATTTATGCCATACCTGTGAGGATAAAAAAGGCAAATATTTTCAATATTCTCAGGGTGGTTGACCTACAGTGAGGATATCGCATTTATCCTCACTGCAGGTAAATTTATCCACATAGTAGGTAGAGCTTGGCTCATTCAGAACTCATTTGCATATTGCAGTAGTAGCAGTAATAACTGTGCTCAAATGCGAATAACTTTAAACGTAAAATGATAGCATGGTACTGTGAGCACGAAAGTTGTACAGCACAAAAATATCTACAAAATGAGTGGTGTTTCATTTATGGTAACTTTTATTTTTATATAATTAGCTGAAAAACAACAAAAAGTACATTTATTTTCACTTTTGTTGGCAAACAATGTGAATAACTTTAAAACATAAAATGATAGCATGATACTCAGGTACGAAAGTTGTTCAGCACAAAAATATCTACAAAATGAGTGGTGTTTTATTTATGACTAACTTTTATTTTTTGTATAATAAACAAAAAACAGCAGACAATGCTATTTTGTTTTACTTTTGACAAACAAATCGAATAACTTTAAAATGAAAAATGATAGCATGGTACTACAAGCATGAAAGTTGTTCACCACAAAACTATCTACAAAATGAGTGGTGTTTCTTTGATATATACCTTTTAGTTTTTATAACTAGCAAAGAAACTGCATAAAATTCTATTTTTTCACTTTTTGCAACAAACAAATTCATATAACTTTAAAATGAAAAATAGTAGCATGGTACTTTGTGAAAAAGTTGATCAGGACAAAAATATCTACAAAATGAGTGGTGTTTCATTTACAGATTTCTTTTAGATTTTTATAATTGGCAAAAATGGCAAATTTACTTTTTTTTCACTTTTTGGACGTATGGCATAAATGGAATACGTAATCCCCTACTGGAAATATTGTCAATATTTTTGTTCTCTTGCCAGTTGACCCAATAACATTACTCGTGGCTTCATCACTCATGATGTTAGCGGGTCAATTGGCACTCGAACAAAAATATCAACAATGTTTCTAGTAGGGGGGTTGTGTTCCCTTATATATTATGCCCATTGTGTGAAACTTAGAACATATGTAACAGGTCTTATTGATATTAGTATCTTAATCTATTGTATGTATGAATGTATAAAGTCTGTTTCCTTTATCTCTCAATGTAATTAAATCCAGGTCACCCTGAAAAAGGGACACTAGTCCCAGTTGGCCTACCAGTCAACATAATTCAATATAAAATATATAAATATTCTGAAAGCTATAATTTTGAATTCTATGGCCTCTTATATTCTAAAACTATTACCACAGATATAAAGGGCCTTGCAATAACAGTATGAGAAAAATCCAGTGTTTCCAGGTTTTATTCATCAATTAGTTCCTCAAAAAGTTTGTAATATTTTATTTCTCTCATCATCTATCAGATTAGACTTTTTATATATTTGGTTGAATGAATGCCCCTACTTAATACCTTCACAGTATATTAGTAACTACAACTGCTTCTACTTACAGGTGTGTGTGAGAAAGAGACAAGTCCGGGATGTTGCTTCCACTGTACCTCCTGATGCAGTTTCTGACCCTGAAACAGTGTCTTCTGGAAACATAATTACTAAGAATGACAATGGTAATGCTTCAACTTTTCAATGACTGTATATCATTATAATCCCTAGCCTCCGATATGCAAATGCCCACAGTTGGCCAATAGCTTCTTCTCTCTTTGGCCTAATGTCTGTCTCATTGGCAGTCCAGTGAACCCTCTACCCACTCACATTATGTGTTCACTGGAATAGTTGTTCCTCCTCTTTAGCACCAGTACTCCATCAGAGCTACTGTTTTGTGGTACCTCCCCTATGTCCATGCACTCCAGGCTCTTGTCTTTTAGTCCCAAAAAGAGCCCCCCTTTAGTGCCTTCACATAATAATTCTACAGGTGAAGTTGCTCATTAGGCTCTGACTAGCCTTGCAGAGCACACTATGTATTTGTGAATGGCTTTGTGACCTTCTGAATGGTGGCCACTGCCCCCAGTCCTGCATGGCCACAAAGTATTTTGCAGCATCCTAGGATGAGGTTGCAACCCTCTTGATCATAGCTTAATGGAGGTCAACCAAGGCAACAACTGTACTAAGTAGTCACTAAGTGTTACTCAGTGCCACCCTTCATGGTTGTGAATAAGGTTGAATGATTTCTTTAGTAAAATATTCTGATATATAGTGAAGACAATATTTTCTATAAACAAGCATGAATTCCATCTCAAATAAGAAGGAAACCAACACTAAACTGAGAAAGGAAAAGAGAGATAGATAGATAGAGGGGGAGATGGAGAGAGAGAGAGAGATCAAACAAGAGAGAGACCATGACATCAGCCTGTTTGGAAAAAAAATTGCTAAGTCTGAATGAATATACAGTACAACATAATTAAATGTTTTCAGTTTTATCCACTGTATGACCCAGTTATTTATCAGAGCATATTTTATTACTAAATTGGAAGGCTATAAATATAAAATAATAGATATCACCCAGAAGGGGCACTAGTCATACTTGTAGCCTGTTGTTACAACTTCTGACACATGAGATTTCTTTACAGTTAAAATGGTCAGGCATCCCTAGGGGTCAACCAAAAAATTGTCCCCATATATATGTATTTATCAACATTTTTACTTATTACTGAGGTATGGAAAGTTCCTTTCTGGATGTGTCCTGGGTGACTGCATTCAAGAGAAACACAATAAACACAAAGCACAATCATGTAAGGAAAACAAAAGGAACAATACAGCCAGATGTAAAATGGAATACATGAGTAGTGTGCAAGCTGAAACATGGTACTAACAATGGACCCACAGATGTTCTGCAGCAAGAACTGTTTTACCTTATCCTAATGTGATGAACTAATTGTCAGCCTTAATAAAAGTAAAGCACATTTTAGAAAAGTACATATGACACAACTTAGGTCAGTGGACAGAGGGTGAATCAGGTGGAGACAGATGTTGTGAGGAGAATCTGGGAAGATGTCAGTGGGGATGTCAAGAACAAGAACAGATGTGAAAGGTTTTGTTATGGAGTTGAGTCTTAGGAAAAGCAAGGCAAGTTTTATTTTTAAGGTGCCCAAACCCTTAGCAGTAAGGGTAGGGGGAGTCACCGATTGGTGGGCTAGACTAGAGCCAGGGGAGCCTGTGGAGAAAGCAGCCTGCTAAGTAAAGATTTGTAGCAGGCGAGAGAGAGAGACAGTGTGCAAGAGAGCGAGAGAGAGAGTGAGAGAGAGAGAGAGAGAGAGAGTGAAGAGAACTAGCAGGGATTGGAGTTGCAGAGGGTTATAAGATGGGGACTTCTGGTCTTCAGATTAAGGTGTGTGTTCAAATCTCCTATGAGTTAGTACATGTTTGCACAATATTCTTATTCACCCCTGTTTATGAAACTGGGGTGGCAGATTTGATGGACCTAGAGTCACTTTTACTTTACATTACTGTGTTACAATGCTACCTGAGTAAACAGTACTACACAATGCAAAAAGCCCTTTACTATCTATTGGATAAAGACAGCCCTTGCACATTCAGGTGTCTTATCAACAGTGCTCTGAAAGTTGGCCCAGAAGAGTTGAAGACGATCTATACATTCTTTATCCATTTGCTGTATTGTTGCTTAAAGTGCTGAAGTCACTATCTCTGCTGAAGTAAAAGTGAAAGTGTTAATCAAATGGATATATCCTTAGGCCTGTCACACCAACCCTGTTGAGCTGTGAACAAGAAGTAGTTATTTAAACAGACAGTAAAAACTGAGCAAACTTTATATTCAGTAGAAGGAGCTTCAAACATTTGGAAACTTATCACTGTCACCCATGTCACTAGAGCATGATTTAGTTACTGCCTTGACTGAGTAATGCATTCTCTAAGACACTAACTCTACAACTAACTAGTCAACCGACTACTTAAATAAATGGCAATCAAGCATATTATATGGTCCTAAAAATGTCTAATATTTAGTAATAAAACATAAAGTCACTGATAAAAATGAAGGTCATTGTCACTGGCATTTTGTGACTTGTTTCTTTTTTTCTTTTCAACAGTTGTGCAACCAGATGAGAATAAGGGTAAGAGGATTTAAAAAAGGAGAACTCTTTTAGAATACATTTAATGCCCATTCCACTCTGATTGTTTTGTTTTCTGAAATATGAACCATGGTTTACGTAAGGTATCCCTCATCTATTGTTTTAATAGAGACATAGACATTGCCAGCAAATAATGACTGAGGGTGGTATTTTGAAAAGTTATAATATGGGCAAAACATCTAGTTACATTGGGTAGGATTTCTCAAAGCCAATAAATGGATGCAACTTCTAATCACATGGGGTGGGATTTTCAAAAGCTGTAATATGTAATATGGGGTTAATCTTAATTGTTGGATTTGCCTGCAGAATGTCTTGCTTTTGATGCCTTGGCAACCAGATAATTCCCACTAGGCATACTGCCTGTTTTCAGAGGCAATGCAGAGGAACTGGGGAGGTTGAGTGACTTGCTCAGGGTCACAGAGTATGCAGATGGAGGCTGAGAGAGTCAAAGCAAGGTCTGATCAATGTACCATACTCATTTACAGCTTGTAAATCTAATATCTAAACAATAATGTCAGCCTGTTGTATGCTACTCTCATCCAGATTTGGGTAGAAAAATGCTAGACATAGAGATGAATGCAGATCAGGTTTCACTCAGGCTAAACATTGTGTCTAGGCACATTTATATCTTAACTTACCAAACTGTACATAAAGAACTCTGAGTTTTGAAAAGTGGGCTCAGCTATGTCCTAATTTAGAAAACTGGCATTCCTTACAAGCAATTTCACTTACAGTGTGCTCAAAGTTGTACAACAGAAAATTGCATCTACACATAGGCGTTTGAACCCCTCTATCCATCTTTTCTGTGCAAAAGATGCCCTACTATGAATGAATGAATCAATCAATCAAAGTCTTTATTTAACAGTGATCACCATTGAGCAAGCTCTTTTGAGAGTGGACCTGGGTTTGTTAAAAGGAACAAGGGACAATATACATGGGATGCAACACACAAGAAAATAGTAATAATACAAATAAAGTGAGATACAATAATATGGTATAAAGTATCAGCAGGTAGCATTGACAATAGTATATGTTTGGAACAGAAGATAACAGCTAGTTTTGGGTAGGACACAATTTTTCATAAAGTAAAGAAATATACATATCAGGTGCAATGAACACAAATAAAACCTAATATAAAAGATATATAGTGATATGGTATGGAGAATTTAGAGCTGGAACCAGGGTCAAAGGAATGTGGAAGGGACAGATATGGGGGTAGAAAAAGGACAGAGGAAAGAGTCAATTACAGATGTGATCAGTCTTTTAACAGTAGTAATTAGAGTGTGCTTGGACTTATAGGAGTCACTATTTAGGGTACACAGGCACAGGACTCCTTATTATGATGTAGATATAGAGATTTAAAAGCTACTAGGCTGATGGGGTGAGTTAATTTCAAAGTTTTTTGCAGCTTGTTCCACAGTTGAGGGAGTACAAACCTGATGGCTGCTCTGCCAATGCGAGATTTTGCTTTGTAAACATAAAGGTATATATATTAGGTGCTTCTCGAGTCATACTTCCCCAGAGTGCACAAAGGTAAACAGACAGAGATATATTGGGGCAGTTTATTTGAGATAGCTTTGTATATTCAAACCGCAGCATTTTTTTACCGTCTGTAAGCAAGGGATGACCATCCCACTGCCGTGTACAATGCACAGTGGTGGGTTGAGTATGGAAGACCCATGATAAATCTCATGGCTCTGTGATAAAGCGTATCGAGTTTGAAGGGTACCTGCAGGTCCCTGACTATATAGAAAGTCTGCGAATTCAATAGGGAAAGAAAGGCAGTTTGAACCAGATTCAGTTTAGAGTCTCTTGTGAGAAGATTATTAATCCTAAAGAACAGACAAAGTCTTTGTCTAAATTTATTTGCCAGTTCTTCTAAGTGATCTTTGAAAGTAAGTCTATGGTCTAACCAGACCCCAGGTACTTGGACTTTGGTACATAGTCCAACTGCTCACCTAGAATGGTAGTGATCTGTGGGAGTGTCCCAGCAATTGCAGGATTTATTGCATTTTGAAGGGGCGAGAGGAACATTGCTCTGTTTTTTTTTGCATTTAAGAGCAGTTTCTGGTTTATAAGCTGATGTTGCAGCAGATTAAATTAATTTTGAAGGCGTTACAGGCCACTTCAGGTGTGGGGCTACTAACATAGAGTACAGTATCATCTGCGAATAGGTGTATTTGTGCTTCTTTGATGGAGGCATCTACGTTGTTAATATAAATGGTGAAGAGCAAGGGACCAAGAATGGAACTTTGCGGTACACCCCTCAATAAGGGTTTTGGTGGAGAAACTTCCCCTTCTGCCTTTACTTGTTGAAGTCATCCTGAGAGGTAGTTGGAGAACCATTTAAGGGATAGGGAATCCAAACCAATGTTCTGGAGGGATGACAGAAGCAGTCTTTGATCAACGGTATCAAACACCTTGCTTAAGTCCAAGAAAACTGCGCAAAGTTTTTTTTTTGTCTAATTCAAGCTGCCAGTCATTTGTCACCTTGGCTAGAGCAGAGATTGCACTGTGCTTTGCTCTAAAACCGGATTGTAATGGGTTGAGCAATTTTTCTGATTCCAGGTACTTCCGAGGCAGGGAGTTCCCTATTTTCTCCAGCATCTTTGACAGAATTGGAAGTAGGGAGATTGGCCTGTAGTTATTGAGGTCACTAGGATCTCCTGACTTAAACAAAGGGACCACAAGTGCATTTTTCTAAATGGGCGGTAGGTTACCCTGGGACAAAGATAAGTTGAAGAGATGAGTAATTGGGACTGCAACACAGTAGTCGACCTTTAAGATGTACAGGTCAATGAGGTTGGCCCCAGCATTTTTCCTAGTGTCCAGCTGAAGGAAAAGATCTTTGACTTCTTTCAGGAAGTAGGCTGCAGAGAGAAGGATGGACTGGGGATGGGTTTTCTTGTGTATCCAATCTAAGTTGTTAGCAGAGGATATTTGTGGGACAGGAGTCAAAGACTAGCCCTGCAGTGGCAAAATGATTATTGAGAGCATCAAGGATAGACGGTCTGTCGGAGATGACAGTATTGTCAGCTCAATAATTTAATAAGTAGGAATTTACAGTGGTGTGACCTTCAGTGTCTTTGATATTCTTCCAGAATTTGGAGGCATTTCTTGAGGAGCTCTCCAGTTGAGAGTGGTAGAAATTAGCTTTGGCTTCTTTGACCATTTTGGTGCAGAGGTTCCTCACCCTCTGGAAAGAATTCCAGTCATTTATTAAATTAGTTTTCCTAGCAGTTCTCCGAGTGCATCCCTTCTCCGCAAAACATCTTTTAGGTCTTCTGTAAACCACCGACAGGATTTGTTTCTGTAACAAACTTTTACTATGGGAGGATACTTGTTGAGAGCTCCTAACATAATTTCTGAGAAATATCATAAGCTGTAGTCAGCGACTTGGCTAGATAGAAGTCCTGCCATCGCATGGAGTCTCTTAGGTCTGATATATATACCCATGGAGATCAAAGTTGCATATGCACCTTTTAAAGGAGAATTTTGGTACAGTTGTGGATTTAAGAGTGGATCTTACACACGCGATGAAGCAATGATCGCTAATATCAGAGAAAAAGATGTCAGCATGGGAGAATAAATGGGGTTTGTTAACTAAAATGATATCCAAGAGAGTACTGTTATTAGGGTTGAGCTTGTTAGGATGAGCAGGTTTGTTTATTAGCTGTGACAACCCAAGGGAATCACAGAACATTTTAAGTGGGGTGGATGCACTAGAAAGCCAGTCTAAGTTGAAGTCCCCTAGTATGATATGCTCTGAAAATGCCCAGGATGCTTTTGAGATGTTCTAACAACTGTATTCCAACTGATGGGGGTCTGTAGCATCCTATTATACATAATGAGACACCAGTGGCAATTTCAATCTTTAATGACAAGCTTTTGAATTCTTTTGGGACAGAGGTTGGGTCAATTATGGAGGCAGGGAATTTATCCTTGATGTAAATAGCTACCCACCACCTCTGGTTTGCCTGTCGGCTCTGAACAAAGAGTAGGAGGGGATGTTAACTTTGTTGTTACTGGTCACCGGTCAGAGCCAGGACTCCATTATCACCAGAACATCTGGAGCAGTATGACATACCCAGGCCTGAACAGAAGTGATTTTTTTCAATAGGCTACATACATTAACATGCAAGAATATAAGCCCCTTGAGGCTTTGTAGCTCTGATGGGGATTCCATGGGTGCCAGCGGGTATAGATTAAGCTCAACATTTCCTGAGCATAGTAAAAGCAGGAATAAGAGTTTCTTGCAGAGTCCTAAGAGAATTGTGGGTGGCTGGGTCTTTTTTCAGTTACGTGCTGTGTCTGTGGCAGTATAGGGAGTTCTGAGGCTAGTTCCCAGTTTTCTGATGCTGCATACAATAATACCTTGACGAGAGAGTCAATGGGAGTAGGCGGGAGTATGCAGAGGAGGTGTAGCCCTGTGGGCAGGCTCTAGGAGAGTTAATGTATGCCAGTGCAGGTGAAGAACTAGCGGCGGGCATGGGAAGTTAGAGCACATACAAGTTCTTCTACTTGATAGGAAAAATCCTGGTCACACAATGTAAAGAGAGCCATTCTCCACTCTAGAAGTTATTTTTGATTCATGTTCGGATGTTTGGGTCCAAGATGAGCAGAGACAAGCATAGAAGCAGGTAATATGCCCTCATTATGAGACTATCACCCAAAAGGGCACTACAAGTGCGGGCAAGAGAGGATTCTCACAGGAGGGTCATGAGGGCCTGAGGCCTTGCCCTCCCAGGATCTCATCGAGGGTTGTGAGGCATCCCAGTTGACCACCCTCCCATCAGACTCAGCAGCCAGAGAACCCCCCACCGAGCACAGCAAGCAGGGTCGCGAGGGCCTGAGATGCCTGCCCTCCCTGGATCTCCTCGAGGGTCGCAAGGGCCTCCCAGTTGACCACCCTCCCGTCAGACTCAGCAGTCGGAGCACTACCCCACTGGAGCACAGCAAGATACACAAGCAGGGTTGCGAGGGCCTGAGATGCCTGCCCTCCCCAGGCTCTCCTCCAAGGTCATGAGGGCCTCCCAGTCAACCCGCCCTCTCATTGGATTTAGTGGCGAAGCACCCCCTTTCAGAGCACAACAAACTGGGTGCACGAGGCCTGAAGCAGCCTGCCCTCCCAGGATCTCCTCAAGAGTGCGAGGGCCTCCCAGTTGACCACCCTCCCCATCAGATTCAGCAGCGGAGCACCCACCTCCAGTAGAGCACAGAAAACAGGGTCACGAGGGCCTGAGATGCCTGCCCTCCCCAGGATCTCTGTCTAAGGTCGCAAGGGCCTCCCCAGTCAACCGCCCTCCCCATCGGACTCAGCAGCCAGAGTACCCCCCCAATCGGAGCACAGCAAGATATGCAAGGGTCACTAGGGTCTGAGATGCCTGCCCTCCCCAGGATCTCCTCGAAGGTCATAAGGGCCTCCCAGTCAACTACCTCCCCATTGAACTCAGCTTCCGGGCACTCCCCACCAGATCACAGCAAGCAGGGTCCGAGGGCCTGAGATGCCTGCCTTCCCCAGGATCTCCTCGAGGGTCATGAGGGCCTCCCCAGTTGACCACCCTCCCCATCGGACTCAGCAGCTGGAGCAACACCCCCCCACCAGAGCACAGCAAGGTACGGAGTGAGAAGTAGACCACAGCTTCCTGCGTTTTTGGACTAGGCGTGTCTTTCTTTATGATTTTGGTGCCCAAAAATACTTTCAAATTACTATGAACTGTTAACTCTGATGCCTTTAGCTGTAACATTAATATCGTTGTAGCTCTGCTGATAGTTTTCTGTACCTCATCTATGCTCTCTGCTTAGTGGTTCCTGGTCCATAGCATGCATTTTAAGGGTTGCTAGACTTGACAAAATTTCCTCTGCAATGGTGACTCCCAGACTATGTTCTCTACTGGCAGAAGATATATCTGGGACTGTGCAGCTCATATTTCAGTAGTTCCAGGGTTAACTAGGCGGGCTCCTAGAGCAGATCGCAGTATTGTAGAAAGACATAATTAGGATATATACTCACCTGCAAAGTAACCCCGCCCATCTGAAAGCACAAAAATTCATTCTCCTCTCTCTCTCTCTCTCTCTCTCTCCCCTCTCTCACGGCATGGTCGTGAGGCCTGAGATGCCTACCCTCCCACAATGTCCTCGAGGGTTGCGAGGGTCTCCCCAGTTGACCGCCCTACCCACCAGACTCAGCAGCGGAGCAATCCTCCCACCAGAGCACAGCAAGGTACTCAATCAGGGTCGTGAGGGCCTGAAATGCCTGCCCTCCATAGGATCTCCTCGAGGTCATGAGGGCCTGCCCAGTCAACTTCCCTCCCCATTGGATTCAGCAGCTGTACCACTCCTCTACCGGATCACAGCAAGCACGGTCATAAGGGACGGAGATGCCTGCCCTCCCTAGGATCTCCTAGGGGTCATGAGGGCTTCACAGTTGGCCGCCCTCCCCATCGGACTTGGCAGCTAGAGCACCCCCCACGGGCACAGCAATCAGGGTCATGAGGAACTGAGATGTCTGCCCTCCCAGGATCTCCCTGAGGTTGCGAGGGCCTCCCCAGTCGACCACCCTCCCATTGGACTCAGTAGCTGAGCACCCCACAGGCACAGCAAGCAGGGTCATGAGGGCCTGAGATGCCTGCCCTCCCAGGATCTCCTTGAGGGTCGTGAGAGCCTCCATAGTCGACCGCCTTCCCCATCGGACTCAGCAGCTGGAGCACTCTCCCACCAGAGCACAGCAAGGTATGCAAGGTGCAGCAAGAAGAGACCTCAGCTTCCTGCATTTTGGACTCTGCATGAGATTCTTTGTGATTTTGGCACCAAAAATACTTTCAAATTACTACAAACTGTTAACTCTGATGCCTTTAACTGTAACATTAATATCGGTGTAGCTCTGCTGATAGTTTTTCTGTGCCTCATCTATGCTCTCTGCTTAATTAATTCGTGGTCCATAGCAAGCATTTTAAGGGTTGCTAGACTTGACAAAAATGTCCTCCGTAATGGTGACTCCCAGACTATGTTCTCTACTGCCTGCAGATATATTTGGGACTGTGCAGCTCACATTTCAGTAGCTCCAGGGCTAACCAGGTGGGATCCTAGAGCAGATCACACTATTGTGGAAAGGCATAATTAGGATATATACTCACCTGCAAAGCAACCCCTCCCCTCTGATAGCACATAAATTCATTCTCCTCACTCTCTCCTCTCTCACAGCATGGTCGTGAGGGCCTGAGATGCCTGCCCTCCCCAGGATCTAATCGAGGGTTGGGAAGGCCTCCCCGGTCAACCACCCTCCTCATCGAACTCAGCGGCCAGAGCACCCCCCCCAACCAGAGCACATCAAGGTACACAAGGTACGGCATGAGAAGGAGACCGCAGCTTCCTGCATTTTTGGACTCAGTGTGTGATTCTCGGCCCCGCTGATGCTGCACGCTGGCTCCTCACCACCCCCACCACCACTCTTGGTTGGCAGTCATTTATATAGCATCTGTCAGGTGACTTGGCAGAACCAATCAGCACACTTTCAGATTAGCAGCTTATATGATCCCACCACTAGCAGCCGCTACACCAAGTCCCAGCTTGTTGCCACAAGTTCACACATGTATCATACTCCTTTATCTACTACCGCTTTTCTCCCTGGCTGTTCCTCATGCTTCCCTCCCCCCCCAGTGACCCAGCCCCTGTGAGACCCGAACCTCCACCCCCATTACACCTTGTCCTCTCCCCTATGCCCCTCATCTACCACCACCTCACAGCTCCAGCCATATATGTCCACCTCTACATGGGCATTAAGCGCGTCCATCCTCCCTCCCTCCTTTTCCCCAGGGATATCCATCCTACGCAACCTGGCTACCTTATCCTCCCCTCCTACCCCACAAGCAACCCACTCCAAGCTTAAGTCCAGATACACATGGAATGCCTTCATACTCTACCTCACTCTGCTTCTCCTCTTTCGCTGGGGATGTTCAAACCAACCCAGGTACAACGCCCACTTCCCCCAACCCTCCCCAAGGGCCTCATACTAATTCACCTCAACATCTGTAGCCTCCTGAACAAAGTACCTGAGTTACAACTCACTGCTCTAACCCTTCGCCCAGACATCTTCATCATATCTGAGACGTGGCAGAAACCATACCATGCTGACTCAGCAGTAGCCATCCCTGGATACTCAGAAATCAGACAGGACAGACAGGGCATGAAGAAAGGAGGCAGCATCACCATGTACATATCCACCAGGACCCAGTTCACCCCTGTCCAGATCCCCGACCCACACCTCAAATAGCTATAACCTTGTGCCCCTGACAGTACTGCAACATTCAGACTCCCCCGGCAGTTTCCTCAGGCATGGTAATTTTCTTCCAAGCATCTGACTTACCTCACTTCCTTCACCAGATAGCACACTACCTAATGTACCCACAAGTTTCATGCCTTGCCTATACACGGACCTTTATTTCAAAACTTGGTAAATACCAGTGCATCTAAATGTCCCTGCCTTTATAAACACTCAGCACGAGACAAGTGTACCTGCATGTTCTCTGCCTGTTTATACTTTGTTCCTATGACTAAACCTTGTAATACCTGTTGAACCTAATATGAGGCCCAGCTTTGTAACTAGTTTACACCTATGTAATTATTCCTGTATGTACTTGTCCTGGTTGTATTTTCTGTAACTCCCCAGGTTGTATCTGGAAATGAGCAGTCACCGCTCAGTATGCCTGCCTGGTAAATCTCTTAAATAAATAAATAATAAATAAATAAATTCTCAATGGAGGAGAATTTCTTAATTCCTGCAGAATACTACTATAGGCAGTGGAGTCTGATGCAGTAATCCTTAAGTACAGCTCCTAGTCAGGCTAATAAGAAAAGAGTTCACCTGACTATAGAGCAGTACTAGGGGCAGAAAGGCTTTGAAACAAATTTCTTAGCTACTACTCTGGAGCAGACTAAGTACTAGAGAGATCACCTGACCTAAATCAACTGCCTTAGCAAGACAGGATATGCTAGTCAGCAATAAGCAAACCTAAAGTCCCAAAATGGTATGCCTCAGCAAGACAGAATGAGATAAAGCTGCTAGAAGGCTTACTTGTAAAAAGGGGATGGGAGGAATTGCAGTTGTTGACAGTAAGTAACCAATAAATTGAAACATCTGATAGGAGTGGGCGGAGACTGTGTGCATTTAAAGGAGGCCTAGGAGGGGGAAGGGGGGGTGCAACGAAAAATCAAGGGGAAGTTTGCAAAGCTAGCACTGAATCAGTGCACATACAGTTAGAGAGAAACTGCAGCGGTGGGGAATGGTAAGTTACTTTACACAGGCCGAGCAGAACAGGCTAAATTAAAATATATAAATTAGAAGCTACTAAACCTGTCTCCTAAATTATTAATTTGAAAATGTCCTATCCCTAAATTCCAGCTCACAGTTTTCAGTATAATAAAAAGTAAGTATGACCCAAGTGTGTCCTCTCTGAAGGAGACCTGGAAGGTTTATCCCTTTTGCATGTTATATTTTTTTCTGATATTTGGGCTTAAAAATGAAAACTAAACAAAAAAGAACTGCTTTATAAGGAGTGTAAAAGGTCATTCAGAAGTAAAATGGCAGGATTCAAAACTTCCTTTGATCATGAATAATCTACAAATAAGGCACACATTATGTTTGCTTATTTGCTGTGTTTTGTAAATGTGTGTAATGAATACATTAATGAAAATTGGGTTTCCATATGTCATACACTGTATATTTCGATAAATGGTACTTATTTATTTATTACATTTTGGTGACCGGGTAGGCCCACTGAGCCCTGGAGGTCCCTTTTTCAGGGGTGACCTGGGATTACATGGTAAAATAGGATATACAGTGAGAGTACAATAAATAAGTTGTAGCAGTTGACACACATTGTTGCAGTAACATGTTATGTAACAGATTTAAGATTTATAAACATTTCTAAAAGTGAGAAAAACAAGACAGAAACATCAGTATTTGAGCGAAGTGAATGACATAGAGCACTTGTCAAATAGAGAGCCCAGGTGAGCATAAAAGGTACATTAAATAGGTGAGACCAGCTTATTGTAGGTTGAGGCATGTACTTGGATGGGAGAGATGGGGAGATTTCAGATACATTGGCAGTGGCATATGCTAATAGCAAGCATGTGGGCCTTACCCTTGTGTGGAAAGTTTTGATTGAGGGGGGCTTCCTGCACCCAAGGTGACATTGTTCTACAGGGTGGGGCAGTGTAGGAAAAGGACTTGCCCCCTGCCTTGGTCGTCTATCTAGGAATCTCTAGAAGAGTTCAGCCTGAGGTCCGGAGGTTGGGGTTTAGCTTGGTGGTGATGAGTCCAGAGAGACTAGGTGGAGGGGTTGAGCCAATTAGCTTGTATGCTAGGCAAAGTAGTGAGTACTGGAGGTGAGCTTCCAATGAAGACCAGTTGATTAGTGCTAGAGTGTCACAGTGGTGACTCCCAGTGTAGGGAGGAGGACGTTAGAGGCAATAGCAATCCTAGCTTCAGGAATCAACTGGTCCTTGAGATGATAGAGGGTTCCAAGTTTCCCAAGTATTCTTTTGGTAACTTGGTTGACATGGTTCTTTAGTGTGAACCCTTGGTCCAGGGTGAGGCCTAAGTATTTTAGGGAGGCCACCACTTCTATGTGGCTCCCTGCCCTAGAGGTAAGTTCTAGGAGTTGTGTTCTGTCTTGGCCAAGGGATCTTGGTCCAAAAAGCATGGTCCTGGTTTTGCTGGTATTCAGAACTATTCCATTCTCTATTAACCAGTTCTCCAGTGATGGCAGGTCTTCTTGGAGGAGGGGGCAAAAGCCTGCCAGGTTGTCAGAGGATCAGTAGATGACAGCATCATCAGTGTACTGAACAACAGCGCTGCCCCCAGGTGGCCATTCAGATAGTTTGTAAACAGGGAAAAGAGGAGGCGACCGAGGATGAACCCTTGTGGTACTAGCTCATGTAGGGGAAGTCGATCCGATATCTCATCCTTCCACTTAACCCTCTGAGTATGACCAGTTAAATAGCTTTCAAACCACTTGGGGTCAAGGCCTATGTTACACAACTTGTGTAACAGTAGATTGTGGTCAACCAGGTTGAAAGCCTTGGAGAGATCAATGAAGACCACTCCAGTATGGATTCCTTTGTCTGTATTTCTAAGCATGCCCAACGAGAACTTAGTCAGGGCAGTGTCAGTCCCCGTGTTTGGCTCTAAAGCCATGCTGGGACAGGGCAATAAGTCTGTGAGCCTCTAAATAGTCACAAATTTGCCCATAGACCAACTTTTCCTGGATTTTTGCCAGGATACAGAGCAGGGAAATTGGTCTGTAGTTGCCCAGCGGTTCCAATGTCCACCCTTTTGAATAGGAACCACATGGGCCTCTTTCCACTGGTCGGAGATGGTACCCACCTGTAAGGACCAGTTTATGAGCCAGGTCAGAGGTCTAGAGAGGGCTAGGGCTCCATCCTTCAGCATCCTGGGAGGTTCCATCGTGTTCTCTAGAGCCCCTTGGTTTGCAGGGACTTTAGGAGGATGAGGACTTATTTCACCTGACCAGCCTCAGATGAAAATTTGGACAGTTAAGGTTGGGGACACCTGTGTTTTGAACCTCATGTTTGGGGCAGGAGTCCAGCCTTGAAGTAGTCTAGGTTTGTGAAGTGATGATTATGGGACGAGGTGATAAGGGGCCCATCATTCAGTAACTGTCCATTGACCTCCACGGGGCCAGGTTCGGACTTATTTTTCCCTTTAACAGCTCATTGATATGAGACCAGAATAGCTTAGGGTTGCCTAGATTGGTTTTCTGGAGGTGAGTGATGAATGCCCTTTTTGCGAGTTTAATGGCATGCTTGCATTGGTTTCTAAGAACTTTAAACATAGCTAGGTCAGCAGGAAGTGAGGAGCACTTGAACCTTTTCCAAGCTTTGTCTCAGCTGATCATCATGGCCTTTAGTGGTGGAGTAATCCACTTGTAGCATCTACCTTTAGCTCAAAAAGTCTTCACTGGTGCAAAAAAGTTAGCAGCTCTTGTAAGAGATTTCTGGAAGATGGCAACAGCATCGTCCAGAGTTGGGAGATGCCTTAGCAGGCTCCAGTCAATGTTACTGAGGAAGATATTGTATTGATTGGCTGATAATTTAGAGTAGTTACGCGTTATGAGGATTCTGGGTTGGACCCTAAGCGCCTGTTCTTCCATACACAAGAAGATTGGTGAGTGGTTGCTATGGGCATCAGCCATGGTGCCTACTATCTGAATATTAGAGGGGTTTGACACCAGATACCAGTCAAGAAGGGTGTGATTACCCATTTTATGGTTCATTCTGGTAGGTTCAGTGATAACCTGAACAAGATTAGTTTTGTGTACCAGGCCTTTGAGGGCTGTGTTTGAGTCCTGGGCTCAGTTTAGGCTGAAGTCCCCTAGGATGAGGAGTTCAGTCAAAACTTCTTTAGCTAGGGCTTTAGTGATTTCCTCCAGAGATTGGAGAGCATTTTTAGGGGGGGGTTGTGTACACCCACAATGATGTGGTGCTTAGCACTGCCAAGGGTGAGATGTTTAAAGATCGATTCATTCGCAGAGCAGGTGCTATACTACATGCAGATCTGTGAGGAACTTAGTGTGTCCTTCACATAGATGAGCACCCCACCCCTGTTTTGGTTACCCTGTCATTTTGAATGGTAATCGTACCCTGAGGCAGCTACCACGTGTCCAAGGACATGGTGTTTAAGCCAGGTCCCGAGACAGCAAGGACATCTAGTTGTAGAGGGCTAACCATGCTTGTACTTCTTGTATCTTTGGTCGAAGGCTGCAAGTATTCATATGAGTGATCCGTAGCCCCTTTGAGGACAACCAGGAAGTGTTCTGAGGAGAGGATATCGAAAGATTTGCAGTTCTGGGGCCCGGGTTAGGTTGAATATCTCCTGCTAGGAACAATAAGGCAGTAACCAGGCAAAGTATAGTCAGGTTTAGTGAGGGGAGCAGATCTTCTCTGAGAATCCTTCTGGTCTGGAGAAGTGTACTATAACATATGCCTTTCTTAGTGAATTCATAGGCAATTTGAAGGGAGTTGGTCCTAAGGGGGGTGGGGCAGTTGTAGTGATAAGTGGTATGAGTGTCATGTCCCCATGGTCCTTTAATGTCAGGGTCTCATTGACAAGAGGGCCAGTCCACCCAGCGGAGGGACAAAATATAAACAGTGACCAGGAGAAAGCCTCTATTAGGATTGTAAAGGTAGGGTTTACGTGGCCTGGGGACAGTTGGATTGGTGGGCATTGGTCAGGGTACCAACCTCGTGATGACATGAGGAGGCGACTTCAAGAGGTGAGGGCCAATAAACCTGTCCAGAAGCAGGGAAGGATTGGCCCAAGTGGGCTAATCTATTTTAGCAATGAAAAGAAGCATTATGACCCCATAAATGTTTACATGTATAGCAAAGCATCTTTTACCATTCTTTATTCTACTGTCTCCCAGAAATGGGAAATAAATAGGGAACTGAAGTCATGTACCTTTACTCAGAGACTCGTAGTATTGTGGGGCAGGGTACCCAGCAGGCAGCCTTATCAAATTCAGTTAGCTGATTTAAGTACCAATTGAATGAGGTTCTGAAGAGAGTTACTTTACTGAATACTACTGATGAAACTCTGAAATACAATCTATTGATCATTTGTCCTTTTCTGTCCCATACAGTGCTTATGCATCTGTACACCTTTTCAGACTTTTCTTCTGCTTTAAAGATGATCATATCTCTGTGGACATGGTCAAAAACATAATATTTTGATATAATGTAGCTTACGGTTTTTATGTTTTCTGCATTTCTTCCACTTTATTCTTTAGCTCTAAAGACATTGTTGTCAGATTATGACATCATAACTAGTTTACAATAATACACAGTATTTTTATACCGTATGATTGAAATAGAGATTTGCAAGTTTAGCTTGGGTATAAGCAGAAGTGCCTGGATCTTAAATTGGAAAACATTAAATGTTTATGTAAATGTAATTAGTAATGAAAAATAAAGAGATGACATATATAGAATATTTAAGAAGTATAATATAAATTTTCAAAGCTCCTCCACAGGAGATAGTCCATCTAAAAAACATACAAAAATATGAATCTGCCAGCGAAGCAGGCCTTATGGTATATCAAGTTAGTCTGGTCGAATGCACTGCTAGGACCCTTATAATGCAGCTGCCCCACCTTCCTCTCCCCCTCACTGTTACCCCATCTCACACTGTATCATGCCTTTTAAAAACTGGCCACTGTGATACAGGATACCACATCCTTGGGTAGAGTGTTCCATTTCTCCACCACCCTCTCTGTGAAACAATGCCTCCTCATCTCTCTCCTATATCTTCCCCCCTCCAACCTGAGACCATTCTCTCTGGTGTCCCTTCCTCTCCTCAGCTTAAATATCCCTTCTGCGTCCATTTTGTTAATCTCCTTCAAATATTTGAAGGTCTCAATCATATCTCCCCGATCCAGCCTCTTCTTCACAGTGTACATATTCAACTCATTCAGCCTGTACTCATACATTTTGTTCTTCGGCCCCTGGATCATCTTAGTTGCCCTATGTTGCACCCCCTCCAGCAATCTGATATCCTTCTTCAGAAAGGGATACCAGAACTTCACGCAGTACTCATAAGGTAGCCTGACTAGTGACCTATACAGTGGCAGGATCACAGTCCTATTTCTGGATGATATTCCTCTCGCAATACACCCCAGGATCTTGTTGGCTTCAGCTGCCACCTTCCTGCACTGAGCTGAGTTGTTCATGTTACCCGTTATAATCACCTCTAGGTCCTTCTCCTCCTCTGTGACTTTTAATCTGTACCCCTCTCAACTGGTAGATCCTCCCTGAGTTCCTGGCTCTGAAGTACATAACCTGGCACTTCTTCACATTGAAACTCAATTGCCACTTTTCTGACCACTCCTCCAGTTAATCAGGTCCTCCTGTAGCCCCCTGCCATCTCTCTATGTTGTCCGCCACATGAAATCATCAAACGTCAAACATCAAAGATATAATGTAAAAGTAAGAAATACAAAATTTCAGATTTCAAAACACCACCAATATTTAAAAGATAGAATACCTGTAATTTTCTATTGATACTTCAGAACTTTGACTTTATCTACCTTGAGACAGCAGCACAAATAACTTTTTTTTAATGTCTTTATAATGTAATTAATGGGACACTGTCAACTTCCTGAGGCCACAAAGTGTCTCTAGTTAAAAATAAAAACACATTTTATGCTTGATCACATCCTGTAGAGATTGTTGATGCAGCTTTTAGTTTGATTCTGTTTCTTTTTCCTTTTAAAAATGAAAAGTAGGCTGCCTACCATAATAGTATTACTACACAACAGCAAGTTTGTTTACAGTCCTGATTCAACTCTCACTGCTTCTTTTCTGGACATCGCAACACCCGAACATAGTCTAGCCACTCATGATGCAGAGGAGGAGCGAGACTATTGCATCATTTGTGGCTGAATTATCAGGGTGTTCTTAATGTTCAGGATGTATGCAGTAAGAGTAGATCAAGGATTTTGAAACAAACCAAGGTTGGGTATAATTACACCAGTAGCATGCATTGCAATTTTATTAAGAAAGATTATAGATAAAACAACACACAACATCAATGTGTTTTAGAGAATGTAAGTAATCATAAAATGTGGGGGTTCAACTAGAAATAATGCATAAATGGCTTGAAAGTGTCCCTTTAATGGGGAACAGTCAGCACTAAGAACCCCACACCCAAGTGTGTGGCTGGTCCCAATGTGCACTATGTGTGCAAAAGCATTTTATTTTTACTTACTGTTTACTGCAGTATTATGGATTGTATCATGATCTCCAAAAAGCAGTGATGCAATCAGCTTTTGAAAGAGTCGGTGCAGTAGCCCTGTGGTTGACCAGCCCTGTTTAAACAGTAAAGCAAAGGGTGGCTATTGCACTCAGACCAAAAGGCAAAATGCAGTCAGGTAGTTTGAATAATCACAAAGTTTATTTAAATTACAAAAACCAGACCAGTGGTCATAAATGGACATGATACCAGCTTCCCCAGCACTTTGACTCTGAATGAGTCTTCCCCTGGGCATAACTGAATGGGTTGCCATTCGCTGAGCACATGTTGTTTTGAGTATGTGCTTGCAGCAGAACTCGGTGGTTGGCTGCAGTGGTGAGAGGTGGGCGGTGCCAGTAGCTGACTGGTTATGGGTTGGGGAGGGTTGTCTGGCTTCACTGGGTGGGGGCCACTAGACTACCAGGGCTAAAGGGAACTATGGAATGTTTATTGTCTTCATTGTTCAGACTACCATACTAGAGAGTGCAGGATTGGGATCTGGATCAGGGTGGGGGACACCAATTGCCCTCCAGGGCATTTTCTGTCATTAGGGGATAGGTGCTGGGGTCAGATAGCCCTTCAGGGCTTGCCTCATGGCACCATTGGAGATCAGGGCTTATGGAGGTCAATAGCCCACAGGGCTCTTTTACAGACACCATTTGGGGATCAGGGCTTGGGAGGGCTACATGAACTGGGGGATGGGCTGATGGCACATTGGCACAGCCCTTGGTGGATGCAAAGTACATTTACACTAGCTAATAGCTGGTGTAAATGTACTTTGATGAGATGTCCTCCGAGGGTTGTTATGGAATTCCAAACTGGAGGATGTGGCATCCGCCCTTCCAGACTGCTGCTATAAACCCCATGGAGCCATGTCCACAGGGGGTTTATGGTGCAAATTGTGACATAGCTTCACTTTGGCGCAACCCTCAGGCTGCTTTGCAGAATACCACATATCACTACTCAGGGCACAAAGTGCTACTTGCACCACTCTCATTGGAGCAAGTCACTTTGCGCCATGCATAACTTTTGTAGAATCAGGCTCAGAGTTCAGTAGCAAACTGGAACATAGTCAATACTTTAAATTACTGATTCCATGGAAATCATAACCAGATTTTGCCCATACAAACAAAACACGTTTTTCCATATCAGGCTGTTTTCAGACACAGGCAAATATTGCTCATTTTAAAAGAAAGGAATATAACAAACAGCAGCTAATTAAAATTATTCCCTGCCCTCATTTCAGTACTGGACATGATATGTCGCTGTGCCTGTCAGTACACCAATTCAACCATTGTTTCAACTATTTATTTTATTTATTTAAAGTTTTGTAAGGCGAGCTCTACTGCACTAACAAGCAACTCCCCAAAGGAAAAAAGCTTGAAGAGCAAGGCACAGCTTTGCTACTTTAAAGGACACATAATTTAACTGGCTGCCCATCCTAATAATCTATTTATTTATAGATAGAAAGAGTGATTCATTCATTCATTAATTTAACGCATTTGGCAATGAGGGTATACTAAGCTGTAGAATCTCATTTCCAGGTGTGTCCTGGAGCAAGTGGACCATGGAGGGAAAAGGCATAGGAAGAGTGAGAACAAGATAACATATATAGTTTAAATATGCATTTAAAACAACAATCTGTGTAATTAGGTTCAGGAAAATATGTAACCAGTGCTGCACAGAGTTGAGCACTGTTACACAATGCTGTAGAGTAATGACCGATTTAAAAAGCAGTTGAATATTTGCACTAGTAGCAACTTAGTCATCCAGAGGGAGGGGATAAATAAAAAGCAAGCATCATTATAAAACAAGGTCTGTCCCCCTACCAATATAAAGAAAATTAGAAGCACAAAGTTCAGTTTTACATTATACCAAAAATAATTACAGCTAACACTTCTCTCCAAACAAAAACCAAGCAAGATGGTAAAATAGTCAAGCTACTGTCCCCACACAAAAAATCATGAACAAAAAAAAAAAATAAAACCTTGCTAAGGCACAACAGAACAAACAGAAGTAGAACAAACACTATACTCCCATTTTCAAAAGGTTTACCACAGTAATAACTATTGGCCCTATGCTCGAAAGCATGGAGCTCCTGTGCACCGCGTATGTGAGGCATGGAGACACTCTGCACCCATTGCACCCCCTCCACAGGATGCACAAAGTGGGGCATACAGCCTCCACACACCTCATCTCCCACCCACACAGACCACAATGCACAGGAGGCAGGCAGGAGGAGTGCCAGTACTATGCAGCATGCACAAAACTGCAAAGTGCTGTGCAGCTGGGCACGTGGGGGGGCAACCAGTACTCAAGGGAAACCCTACCATAAGTCCCCTTCATGCTCCATGGCTCCACCTTTTTCCAAATCAAAAATTCCTGATGGACACATGACAGTCCACCCAGGGGCACAGGCACCCACTTCTGCACACATCCGTGTGCCCACCTCCCCGTGCATGCCAACCCCCACACATGAACCTGCCCTCAGCTGCAACCCCCAGAAAACCCCACCAGCCCGCCTCTGTGGTTCCTTGCCCCATATCACAGTCCTCCTGATGTGGTGGGCAGGGTAGCAGGCACCCATCCCTCTCCCAACAACACCCATGTGCCAACTTCCCCTGACCCCAGTCTTCCCCATCTGTATGGGGTCATTGCATAATGGCGGCATCCACCACTAGCCTCCATGGCCGTCAGCCATGAGGACATCCATGGGAGCACTGCCAATACGCCTTCTACCCTGCAAGGGATCTACTGTTGGACCCAAGATGGGCATCTGATTGCATGCCTGCCTGGGTCTTCGACTCTGCTCCTGGCCACCTCACAAAATGCTGTGCACTGGGGGGCATGCCCATGGACAGGTCGTGGCTGTTGGGGAATACCAGCGGTGTGCACCTGTCAGCAGGTGCGGAACTCCTCGGGTGGGATATGTGCCTCTCGCATGTATATCCAACCCGGTGGAGCATAGGCCGGTATGTTAGTGCCACTTTATCCAGGAACAATGTGGTTAAATGGAGTGGAGGACATAATGAGAGACCCCTGGTGTGCAGCACAAACCCAGTACCATGGACATGCAGAATATACCACTGTGCACATGCATACAGGGTGCAGTCATATATTCAAAGTTTATGCAAGTGTTAAAGAGTCTCCTTTGCAGCACAGTTAAATACTTTCAGAACCCTACTCTTAATAATGTGCACAATGGTGCATGAACAGTCCCTCCAACCATGTGTTTAGTACTGATCTGGAAGCAATGTCTGCCAGTACGTGTTAGCATCCCGTCCTCCTCCTCGATGATCACGGATCTGATGCTAGTACAATGTCTTATACCAAATCCCTGCATCTAATAGTCCCCATCCCCTGATTACTTCTCTGATGGCTGTGAAATGTCTTACATCAAATTCTTGCCTCTAGTGGTCCCCCTCTATTCCTGTTCACCTGCCCAGTATTGTACAACTCATTCATTGGCATCCACTGGCTCCCCACTCACTTAATTGCCTGCCCATTATCATAGAACAAATTCACTGATGTCCAGTGGCTTCCACCCCCCTGAAAACTCACTTTGCATCACAGAACTCATTTCCCGGTCCCTAGTGGCTTGTCTCCTGATTGCACACCATTTATCATAGAACCCATTCCCTTGGTGTACAATGGTCCTGTGGATTGTATGTAGACCCCTTCCATCCTTTGCCATCCTACTTAGTAGAGGTCTCTCCGCCCCCTCACACCCAGTGGCCCCTCACCCCCATCCAGAATCTCTCACACCAGATTGCTAGTGGCACAATCTCTCTGACCACCTCTTCTGTTAGCCACCATCTGAGTGATGAGGTGGGAGCACATACCTACACTAGTATCTACTGTTAGTCCATGTTCACTTCCTGTCACTCAAATGCTGACTGACCAAGGTAGTCAGTGGATGGGCTGTGTCGGTCACCAACTGTTGTGAGGTAAGTGGGGCTAAGGAGGAGGAGTGGGTGGAGGAGCCTGAGAGGACAATACAGGAATGGGGTTCTGCATATGATTGGGGTTGGGGCCACTGGACACCAAGAAATAGGTTCTATGGAAACAGGTAGGTGATTGGTGGTGGGGATACCACTGGACATAATGGAAGGGTTCTATGGAACCAGGTGGGTGATTGAGGTGGGAAGCCACTAGACACCAGAGAATGGGTTCTACAGAAACAGACTGGTAATCGGTTGGGGGGGGACAGGGCTACTGGAAACCAAAGAATGAGTTCTATTAAATTGGATGGGTGATGAGGCTTGGCAATGACTACAGTCAGGAATTTGGTATAAGAGTGTTTACAAGCGTCAGATCAGAGATAAGAGAAGGGCCGGTAAAGCTCTACATAATAACTTTACACTCTTGTGAGCATAAGCATTTATGGCATTTTAATAAAGCAATAATTGCATGCAAATGACCCCTTAGTAAGTGCCTGCCCTATGAGCTTATTATCATACCATTCTGAACATGGCTCAGAGGAGCAGTAGTGTTATCCAGTTTAAAATGTGCTATTCCCATTCCCTCCTGTAGGCCATTTTCCTGTTGGGGATGTATACGTGCCACACACAGTAAGTGTGTGCTGACACTGATCCTGTATTTGGAAGCACCAAGGGAGGTCGGAAGTAAACATGCCGACCTCCCGCACAGCAGCACAATACTGACACAGGTATTGTGCCACCCAATCCCAGTGTTTTCTGTGGGGGCTGAACCCCACACCCCCATGTGGTGGGTTCTGCCCCCCACCTCTCCTGGACTTTAGGATTCTCAACTCCAGGTCAGGGTTGGTCTGGGGAGGGGGGCAGAACACTGGGGGAGAGCAAGACATGGAAATGGACCATTACAGCGACTGTCGCAGTAGTGGTCTTTTTCTGTGATTTGTTATTGGGGTGTCAATCAAAAGGGGGCCACCCCCACATTCAGACAGCACACACCATTTGGAACACTGTGTTGGTATAATACCACCAGGCTGGCAGTGCGCTATGTGATGTGCACTGCAGATGGGTGCATGTTGCAAATGGGAAGCACAGACTATGGTGTCCTTTGTCTTATGAAGGAAGCATATGCTTACAATGCTATAAGCTTTAAATACTTGCATAAGCTAAACATTGCAATATTATGTACTCACTTTGATATTTCAGAGCAGGATAAAAACACGTGATAGAAATTTACTAAGATATCAGACCACATGTTGTACAGTACAAATAGCATTATGAAACTACCTTAATCTATCTCTAAATTCCTTGTTTGTATTTTTTATTTTAGATATTTGTACTTCAGAAAATAACTTTGAGCATAAGTGCTCTTTTCCAAAGGTTCCATGTCAATACGGGACAAAGGACAAGTTAACACGACAAACGTTTACCAGCTCAAGAGGAACCTGATCTGATTCAGACAATTTAGGGTTACAAGAATGGAACTGCAGAAAAAAAGTTAGACAGACTGTCAGTCATGGATTATAATTGTACAGAAGGGAATGTAGTCATTTAAAACAACAGGCAGATTTCTTAGAGTTCATTTTTTAAGGAATTCTTAAATGGTGTAATTCTGAGGAGTCCCACAAAGGATTCTGGAATTTACAAAATCATTTCCCAAGCTAAAGCAAATTGAAATACCAGGCCACTTTACAAGTGCAGTAGCAAATCCCCCAAGCTGCTTATAAACATAGAAACATAGACTTTGATGGCAGATAAGGACCACTTGGCCCACCTAGTCTGCTTATTTCCCTACCTACAGGATAAGCTACAGATCCTACTTAACCAATAGCCTATTTCTTCTTACCCCCTACAATTGCTTTACATCTATCCCATGTATTCTTAAATTCTCCTACAATTTTAGATCCGACAACCTCCTCAGAAAGGCTGTTCCATGCATCCACCACCTTCTCTGTGGAAAAAATACATCTTCACATTGCCCCTGAACTGCCCCCCCATCTTCAAATTGTGTCCCCTTGTTCTTGCATCTTTTTTTCTGAAAGATGCTACCCTCTTGGACTTTGTTGATTCCACTGAGGTACTTAAAGTTTCTATCACATCCCCCTCTCCCTCCTTTCCTCAGGGGTATACATATTAAGCTCCTTTAGTCTCTCCTCATATGAGCTTCTCTTGCAGACACTGCACCATTTTAGTTGCCCTCCTCTGGACTGCCTCTATCCTGTCTATGTCCTTGCGGAGACACAGTACTCCAGATGGGGTCTCACCAACTGTCTATACTGAGGGATAATAACTTCCTGTTTTCTGCTGGTGATGCCTCTCCCTATACATCCCACTATACCCCCAACCCTCCCTACTGCCTTCTCACATTGCTTGCTAACCTTAAGGTCATCTGTAATTACCCCCAGGTCTCTTTCCATTTTTGTTGTTGCTACTACCTCCCCCCATTGTGTAATCTTCCCTTGGGTTTTTGTTTCCCAGGTGCATTATTTTGCACTTCTTTGCATTGAATCCAAGCTGCCATACTTCTGACCATTCCTCCAACCTTGTCAAGTCCCTTCTCATCCTTTCCATGCCTCCTTGTGTATCAACCCTGTTGCAGATCTTTGTGTCATCTGCAAAGAGGCATACTTTTCCTTCCAGTCCCTTTGCAATGTCACTTATAAAGACATTAAAAAGGGCTGGACCCAGTACTGAACCCTGCGGTACCCCACTAGTAACCCCTCCTTCTTCAGAGTGGACTCCATTTACAATTTTCTTCTGTGTCCTGTTGTCCAGCCAATGTTTTACCCAGGCTACCACCCTGGGACCCACTCCCAGGCTGGTTAATTTGACAATTAATCTTTTGTGTGGTACTGTGTCAAATGCTTTGCTAAAGTCTATGTAGGCCATGTCCACAGCCCTCCCTGGTCTACTACTTTGGTCACCCAGTCAAAGAAATCGATTAGATTCATCTGACATGACCTTCCCACTGTGAACCCATGCTGCCTTGGGTCCAGCCCCACTGGCCTCTAGGTACTCAATAATTCTTTCCTTCAGTAGTGATTCCATCACTTTCCCTACCCAGAGGTCAAACTGACAGGTCTGTAGTTTCCTGCCTCTGTCTTGATCCCACTTTGAAGAGAATCACATCCACTTTCCTCCAGTCCACAGTTGCCACCATCCTTCCATGATTTGTTAAAAGGGTAGTCAGTGGTTTCACTAGTTCTTCCCTTAATTCTTTTAGAATTCTGGGATGAATTCCATCAGGCCCCATTGCTTTGTCCACCTTCAGTTTTAGAAGTTGTTTCATTGTCCTTTCTTCTGTGAAAGGACTGGGATCGACCCCCCCACCCCATCAAGAGTGCTTCTATTAATTGGATTAGGCATAGAAACATAGAAACATAGAAGTTGGCTGGCAGATAAGGACGCAAGGCCCATCCAGTCTGCCCATTTCTTTTTCTACCTTATAAATGTGCCATCGGCCTTTGCTCTGTCAGTGACCTATCTATTCATAGTCATTTGTATTTGCTCCTTATGCCTATCCCATGCCTGTTTGAAGCCCTGCACTGTATTCATAGCCACCACTTGTGGTAAGCCATTCCATGCATCTACCACCCTTTCTGTGAAAAAGAATTCCTCACATTCCCCTTAATCGGCCTCCCTCTAATCTCATGCTGTGTCCTCTTGTCCTGCTATTTTTCTTATATTTAAACATGTTAGACTCTTTCACCTTGTTTATGCCCTTAAGGTGTTTAAATGTCTCGATCATATCACCTCTCTCCCTCCTTTGCTCAAGGGTATACATATTGAGCTCCGTTAATCTGTCCTCATATGTCTTCTGATGCAGTCCCTGCACCATTTTGGTTGCCCTTCTCTGGACTGCCTCAATTTGGTTAATGTCCTTGTGAAGGTGTGGCCTCCAATACTGCACGAAGTACTCCAGATGGGGCCTAACCAATGTCTTGTACAGAGGGATTATTACCTCCCTCTTACGACTTGATACCCCTACTAATACACCCTAACACCCCCCTAGCCTTACCTACTGCTTTAGAGGTCTGCTTGGATGATTTTAGGTCATCAGTGATGATGATGCCCAAGTCTCTTTCTTCCTTTGTGACTGCTAGCAACTCCTCCCAGCCTATAAGTGGCTTCAGGGTTTCTCTTCCCTATGTGCATGATTTTGCACTTCTTTGCATTAAATCCAGTTGCCACTCTTCGACCATTCTGCTAGTTTATCAGATCTCTTCTCATTCTGCCCACCCCATCTGGATCATCTACTCTGTTGCAGATCTTGGTGTCATCTGCAAACAGACAAGCCTTACCCTCTAGTCCATCTGCGAGGTCACTAATGAAGATGTTGAATAGGACTGGCCCCAGGACTGATCCTGAGTACCCACTTGTGACTTGCATCTCTTCTGACTGTATACCATTTACCACCACTCTCTGTTTCTCGCCAGTCAACCAGTTTACCACCCAGTTGACCAACTTCTGACCCACCCGAGCCTACCTAGCTTATTTATCAATCTTCTATGTGGAACAGTGTCAAAAGCTTTGCTGAAGTCAAGGTAGGCGACATCAACTGCTCCCCTTGGTCCACCACTCTGGTTACCCAGTCAAAGAAATCTATGAGATTAGTTTGACAGGACCTTCCTTTGTAAACCCATGCTGTCTTGGATCCTGTGCCCCTATGGATTCCAGGTGTTGCACTATCCTTTCCTTAAGGGTGCCTCCATAATCTTGCCCACTACTGAGGTAAGACTGACTGGTCTGTAGTTCCCGCCTCCTCCTGCTACCACTCTTGTGGGTGGGATCACATGAGCCCTTCTCCAGTCTTCTGGGACCTCTCCTGTGCTCAGAGACTCACTAAACAATTCTGCTAACGGCTCTGCTAGTTCCTCCTTTAGCTCCTTAAGTACCCTGGGATGTATGCCATCAGGTCCCATTGCCTTATCCACCCTGAGCTTAGCAAGCTCTTGTAGGACCCTTTCTTTTGTGAAGGGAGTAGTGCTCACCTCCCTCCCCCCTGTGTCCATGATGCTGAGCTGTGGGCCCTGCCCTACCTTCTCTTCAGTAAATACTGAGCAAAGTATCTATTTAGGATAGATGCCTTTACAGGGTCCTCCTCCTCACATGCTCCCTTTTCTCCATTAAACCAGCAATACCCCTCTGGACTTTCTCCTTTCACTAATGTATCTATAGAAGTCTTGTCACCTTCTTTACTGTTTGTGCTAGTGTTTCCTCAGTTTGGGACTTTGCCTGCCTTACTGCCTTACCTGCTTCCCTTAGGGCAGTTTGGTATGCCTCCCTATCTTCATCCCGCTGTGTTCCTTATATTTTCTGAAGGCCAGCCTTTTGGCTCTGACCTTTTCTGCTACTGTATTTGAGAACCAGAGTGGTTTCCTTCTTCTTTGCACTTCCTTTTCTGTCTAACACAATGGGATGTTGCTTCAAGTATTGTATCCTTAATGCTTGCCCACTTTGCCTGTACCTCCTCACCTGTGTTTCTTTTGCCAGGGCTAGCTTAACTCTGTTGGCCATCTTATCAAAGTCAGCTCCTCTGAAGTCCCATATTTTGCTTTGGAATGGGATGATTTAGATGTAGTAGCCAATTGAACCATACCATGATGGTCACTGGCCCCAGGTGACCTTCTACCTGGAGATCTGTGATCCCTTCTTTGTTAGTCAGTACTAGATCTAGGATAGCCCTGTCTCTTGTGGGTTGCTGTACCAGTTGTTTGAGGCCCTCCCCTGCAGGAATCCACTATGAGTCTAGTTCTGGCAGATGTTCCTGCTGGTATTGACCAATCTGTATCTGGCATGTTGAAGTCTCCATTATCAGAACCTCCCTTTAGCTGTCATGTTTTGTATATCTTCTAACAGTAATGTGTCTATGTCCTCCCTCTGGTCTGGGGCCTGTAGACAACCCCAGTTCTTATGGCTGTCCCATTTCCTGTTTCCAGGGTGACCCACAGTTCTTCTGGCTCCTTATGTGTATTCTGAATTTCTGTAGCTTTGATATTTTCATTAACAACAGGGCCACCCCTCCCCCCCTTTTTGCACCTCGGTCTCTTCTGAACAATACATAGCCAGGTACTGAAGTCTCCCAAGTGTGGTTACTGGTAAACCACGTCTCACTAATTGCTACTATGTCCAGTTTAGCCTCTGACATTATTGCCTGCAGGTCTGGGATCTTATTTCCCAGGCTGTGAGCATTTGTGTACATGATTTTCCATTGGCCAGATTTTGGTGTGTTAGTTGTTGGGTGAAGTTTGGCATTACCCCTGTGCATCGTATGGGGAGACAAACCTTTTTTCTTACCTGGTGATGCAAATGAGCAGCAAACACACTGAATTCCTGTTTGACCACTAGCTGAGGGAGGGTGTTCTTCCCATTCGACGTATGGGGTGCTGCACCCCTCTCCCCATTGCTAGTTTAAATATTCTGCAAAGACGTCAAACTTCTGCCCCAATGCACTGACTCCTCTTTAGTCAGATGCAGTCCATCAAATTTAAAGAACTTTCGCTCCCAGAACTGTTGCCAGTTCCCTACAAATCTGTGTCCTTTTTCCTGGCACCTCCCCCTCCTCCTCTTTTGTGAATACTGAGCAGAAATATTTGTTTAGTATCCTTGCTTTTTCACTGTCCCTCTCTGCCCACCCACCGTCCATTCTATTCAGCCTCACAATCCCTCCCTTTGTCTTTCTACGCTCCCTGATGTACCTATAAAAGGTTGTATCCCCTTTCTTAACCAAGTTGGCTATCTTTCCTCAGTTTGGGTCTTTGCTATTCTGACTTCCCTCCCTTCTTCCTTCTGCCTTAACTGGTACAGCTGTCTGTCCTGCTCCTTCTGTGTTTCTTTATACTTCCTCAATGCAATCTTTTTCCTCCCTGACTTTCCCCACCACCTCTATTGAGAACCATAGTGGCTTTTTTTCATTTTGATTTGTTTATTTGCTTCACACAAAGGCTCGTTGCCTCTGTGATGGCAGTTTTGATGTTTCCCCATTGTTGTTCCACCCTCCTTCTAACCTGTTTGCTAGATTCATTATATGTGTAGGCATGCCACAGGTGTTGCCCAGAACAGGACTTTTCCCCATGCCTCAGTTCATAAGGTCACCCCCTCACCCTCCTCAACCACCCTCCCACCATAACATGACATTGTTATAAGGAACTGGCTTCTATGTGAATCAATCAGTGCAGTTATACACTTCTACATGGACCTCACATTGGCTGGTGCTAGTTTAAAATTGGAACTATGAAGCACTGTCATAACTATTACCTCCTATATACCCCTAGAGAAATTCTAACAAACTGCTAATTCGTTCCAGTGTTTATATCTTATTTATTTTATTTTCTCATTCTTACAAGTGCAATAGAAAACATTCTTTATGGAATGTCTCATTTCAGAAAGGTTCTAACAAGAAAATCACACAATACTTTTAAGAAAGAAAATGTAAAAGTCTGTAAGGTACTGCAGCACCCAGTGGTTTCAACTTCCAGGATTTCACTGGTATGCAAGGTGTTGCTGTATGGCACACGTGATCCATTCAGACCAATTAGGGACCTCCTTATAGATGTTCTGTGTTATTTTATAAATACAATTATGGTTGGAAAATGTATTACATTACCTTACCTGAATTCTGCCCGCTAATAACTAAACATCCTTTAACTGTCATATTTCAGGTATTGTGAAAGTGACCGGACATGATGCAGTGAGCATATCTGCTGGCTTAGGAGTCACAATTGGTGTCTTGGTTCTCCTATGTCTCCTTATGGCATGCTTTGCATTCAAAATGTATGCAAGACTTCAGAATGCATCAGGTTTAATGAAGATGGAAAATCATTAGACGGCATGAAGTTATCCATTTCCTTAACTGAAAGCAAATGTATTAGTTACTAGGCAATTTGATCTTGTTTCCCATTATTAGTTACTAGCTAACCCGATGTATATTACTGTAGCTATGCATGTTTCATAGACTAATAAAGCATGTAGATGAAAACATTTTGTAAAGGAATTAAAATGACAGGTTAAAGTGTACATGTCTAGAGTTGGACCTCTACCCAGTTTCTGGAGTTGTGCCATTATTGCTGGTGAACTACAGTATTAACAAGATTTTTATGTTATGATTTTATTGCTGTACTTGACTCAGTTCTTTCCCCTCGATACATGCCTGGTTTCCTGATGATTGTTAGCCACTGGCCAGTTTGATGGTGGATGACATCATGTGTAGGTTTGCTGATAAGAGCAGTAACTGCTGTATATCTCCATTCACTAACTAGATCTCCTGCATGTGTTTAATTTTCTTTGCTGCTCTCAGTCAATTCTATCGTGAGTGGAAACAAGTGATTTAAAAAAGTACACCTACTCATATTCTGTAATTTTTTTATGTTTTGAGGGAAAACTGCTTTCTTATATTCTATTTTGTGTTTTGTGGCACTCAGTGGATGGAAGAGATAACTAACAAAACATCAAATAGACTGACACCATCTCATGATAATCTGTTTTTCAGTATACAGTCACTCCTGTCCTGCTCCATTTTTCACATAAGGGATTATCATGACAGCCTACCCCATCAATGGCGCTCCAAAATATTTACAGGGCAGTTGCTGGTTTTGTCTCATCCATCCACTGAGTGCAACACAATGCAAATGGGATACAAGAAAGCAGTTTTCCCTCAAAATGTAGAAAATTACAGAACATGAGCTCGTGTACTTTGTTTTGTAAATCACTTGTTTCCCTCATGATAGAATTGACTGTGAACCACAAAGAAAAACAAAACAGTCGCAGGAGATCTGGTTAGTGAATGAAGACATAAACAGCAATTACCGCTCTTGTCAGCAAACCTCCACATGATGTCATCCACCATCAAACTGGCCAGCGACTAACAATTGTTGGGAAACTGGGCATATATTGAGGTGGAAACAATGGAGTCAAGTACAGCAATAAAATCATAATCTAAAAATCTTGTTAATAGTTTACCAGCAACAACGGCAAACAGCGCACCAGAAACTGGGTAGAGGTCCAACTCTAGTCAGGTGCTCTTTAAACATACTGTTCTTTCATAATTATTTATTTGTGTTCTAATAACTGTTTTTGCAGAAACAAAATATCATCAGAGTTAGTGTCAGAAAAAAAACATGATCACAGGAAGTTCAATTGCATTGTAAAAGAATGCTGCATTCCATCATAATAAAGGTACTGAGTGTCAAGCCAGTGATAGGTGGGATACCTGAGTGGACAAGACATTTCAGGTTGTTGCTGTTAGGATAACAATGATTTGAACTTGATGGGCTGCATAGACTTGCTTTCTTCACTACACCTCTGTAGTGCAACTATGATAGGACTAAGAGTTTACATTCTTTTATCATCTGCCTTCTTTCAGTTTATGATTGCCGTTGCACATTCTAAGAGATCAAAAGCTGGATCCCACCCTTCGTTCACCCTCTAACCAAAGCAATAATGTTCTCTAACACAGATATTTTTTTTTACATTCCAGTCACTGCCAATATTTTCAGTTTTGAATTTAACTTTAATCTTATCACAAAAAGAATGGTTTATTACTAAATCCCAGAGCTGCCCTTTAATGAGCCCCTCCCCAGAAAACATTTATGAAATTTATCATAGAAACTTATGAAAACAAAGGGCTCAATTCACAGAAAGGGCTTGGCTCTGTGCAAGCTGTGGCAAACATCAGCTTCCACTGAAGCCTGGTGCACCAGGGACTCAGCACCAGATTCTGGTAGAGAAAGGGTCTCTGTGCCTAAATCCCTCACACTTATGGCAGCCCCTCCTGTGTGACAAACACCAGTCGCATGGGAAGGGTTTGCCACAGACCTGAGGCAGATGCAAGTGGTCATCCATCCCAGATCCCAAGTACATGAAGAGACCCCTTCACTTGGTGTTGTAGTGCTCCCCCAACCCTGATGCTGCCCATAGTATCTAACAATAACCTGTCACCCATGTGGTGGTACAGTGCCCCCCAATCACCAATGACACCATAGTACACAATGAATAAAATGCTCCCTGATCCCCATAATTGCACATATTAAAATTACTAAATACATCAGAACCCCCCCATGCGATCTAGTGGCCCTCCCTCCCTGATTCTGTAATTGCACATATTAACATTACAAAATGCAGCTGCCCTCCCTGGTGGTTTAGTGGCCTCCCTCAGTGATCCCAGATGCCACCGTTGTTTAGGTAATGCCTCCTCCCCAATCCCTGATGCCTCCCTATTGTTTAGGTTATAATATGCCCCCCTCCCCTATCCCCAGTGTCACTATTGTAATAATATAATATAAGATCCCCTTTCCCTGGTAATCTATTAGCCCCCCACCCCAGCAGGTAATGCCCACCACCCAGTATCATCAACCCACAACAGTGCCAGTACTGGCACAGTCCTCCTCTCACCTCGGCGGCTGTCTCTGACTGAACTGCCATTGAATGCTGTACTGCATAGTGTACACACATTGTGTGCACTATACAGTACAGCACTCCATCGACAATTCAGTGGGCTGACTATGAGGGTGAGAGGAGGACTGTGCCAGTGCCGGCTGTGTTATGAGATGGGGGGAGTTGGGTGGTGGGCACTACCTGCTGGGGTGAGGGATGGAGGGTCACTGGATCACCAGGGAAAGGGGGTCTTAAGTTATATTATTACAATGGCAACTTCAGGGACTGGGGTGTATTATAACATAAATAATAGGGCAGCATTGAGGATCCACAAGGGGACGTTACTTAAATAATGGTGGCATTGGAGATTGGGGAGGGGAGCCACTAGACCACCAGAGATGGTGGCTGTATTTAGGAATTTTAATACGTGCAATTACAGGGATTGGAGAGGTGGGCCACTTGACCACCAGGGAGGGTGGCTGTTAAATACTATTAATACAGGCTAATTTGGGGATCAGAAAGTGGGGCCACTATACAAACATGGAGGGGACATGCTTTAATCATCTGGGGATCAGGGAGAGAAGACCCACGGCACATTGCTGCACATTGCACAACTGTCCCAGAGGGACTTATTCTAAGTACCCTTAGACCAGCCCTGGCTGGACTAAGGGTATTTAAAAATTCTCCCCCAAGGACAGGTTTGAGAGTCACATTATAGGGGATGTGGCAGCTTGCATCAGCTGCATGCCCCTCTTGTACCATGTCTCTGCCAGTTTAATGGTGAAAGACTGGCTCAAACCCACTTTGGCACATGCTTTACAGAATAGTTCATGGCACAATGTTTGATGCAAGGTGCCACTTGCATCATATATGTTTGATGCAGGCACCTTGCATCATATTAGGGGCTTTGAGAGTTGGGACCAAAGAGTCCATGAAGCTAACTTATTCCATTAGCTTGCTGTGTTATAAATAATAGAACATTTTAGCATATTTGAATGGCTTATTTCTAAACATTCTGCTATCTGTTATGTTGTGAATGGTTCTTCTTTCAATTGTTATTTCAAAACTCAAAATGTCTTTAATATGTTATAATACTACATTTTTCTCATTTCTGCTTTTTACCTGTAAAATAAAGTTTCTGAATTAGAAATTCACACCTACTGTGAGTATGTGTTTATGATTTATAATGTGTTGATATGCAAATTTTCAATGTCTCTTTTAGTATGTTAATTTAAAAATAAATAACGTTAGAGGCAATGGTTATAGCTGCATTACAAAGCACAAAAGAAAGGAATTATGACTGGTAGAACTACACCTGAATTTTGATGATTATTTATCATGGCATTTTCAATGTTCGAATGATTGGTTGAAGTGGTACTAGTGTTTCCCTAATTTTAGCAGTGTTTTTTTAAAACAAGGATCTTTACTCATACTAGCACTTGCTTTAAGATAGTGCTCAAAATTAGGGTAACATAAACAGTGTTTATAAGAATAGTGGGCCATTAGCCACTCCAATTTGGCTTTGAGTTGGAGTTCACAAATGTGGTTCAACTTCAAGTATTTAGCCTATTCACATCAGCTCCCAATGCAGTATAAATCAATCAGTCAATCAATCAATCAATCAATCAATCAATCTTTATTTAGCCAGGTGAAACATCATTGAGAAGAATTCATTTACAAGATGGACCTGGTAATAATTATATATGTGACAGAATAACATTGGAGTACACATCAAGACATCCTCTAAAGGTAGACATTTCAACCAGATACAGCATAACAATAGGTTATTTAAACAGATTGCGTAGGATATATACAGATTGGTTTAAACAAAATACAATAGCATTTCTATTAGCTAGAAGTACTGGGCAATTATAGATAGTGTATAATCTGCCCGGCAAGGTACCGAACCGATATCCAGGATGGCAGAGGTATGCTGGGAGGCTAGACCACCTCTATGAGTTGAGAAATAAATATAGATCATATGGGAGAGAGCCCAGCAGTAGCTAGCTGAGGCACCACCAGCCATGTGGGCCAGAAACTGCAGGTAGGCAAGACCATCTTTAGAGAAGATAAGGAGTAATAGGAAATCATAGTGCAATGGGCCTAGGGTAAGGGATAGATGTAAGAGGTGTTTGCATGGAAATTTTCTGATGCACAGTTACAATTTCCTGTAGCCGTCCTAGCCATTAAGGTTTTGAAGGTGGCCAGGGGAAGTGAGGTGGCAATTTGTAGTACTTTTTGGATCTTGTTCCATAGTGTAGGGAGTGAGCAGGCAATGGAAAGTTTTCCAAACTGAGTTTAGACTTTAGGAATAACAAGAGTGATATAGGAGGATCTTCTTAGGGCATATGAACCAGGGGAACAAATGAGCAGGCATCCGAGATATAAAGGGGCAGTTTCTTGGTGATAGCATGATAAGTCCATATTGCTGCATTTTTGTATCGTCTTATGCTGAGGGAAGTCCAGCCGACTAGGGCATATAAGGAACAGTGGTGAGTAGCGTAAGGAGCACCTGATATAAATCTCAGAGCTCTGTGATATACAATGTCAAACTTTTTTACAGCTGTGATGTTCCCTTGTCCGTAAAGAATATCCCCATAGTCAAGTAAGGGAGGAAGGTAGATTGTACAATCCTAGTTCTCACTTCCAACGCTAACAAGTGCTTAATCGAAGAATATGCCAAGCCTCTGTTTGAGTTTTATGGAAAGTTCTTCAATATGATCAAGAAAGGACAGTTTGTGGTCAATCCACATCCCAGGTATTTGAATTTATGTACTGTTTCAAGAGATTCATTGAGGAAAGTGGTAATTGAGGATTGCACACCTACTGCATTAACAGGAATAGACATCAAGAAAGGAGAAAGAGCATAGCCTTAGTTTTTGCATTGAGCAGTAGTTTAAGTTGCAATAGGTTGTTCTGAAGGTAGTTAAACTCAAGTTGGAGGTCTGACCATGTTTTGTCGGGGTTGGTCCAGATATGTTTTAAGACAGTGTTGTCAGCGAATAAATGGATGTCAGCATGATGGATGCCAGCATGAATGTTATTTACATAGATGGCAAAGAGGAGGGGCCCAGTATAGAGCCTTGAGTACACCTCTATGAAGGGTTTTCATGGGAGAGAGTCTCCTTCCACTTTGACCTGCTGTAATCATCCAAGAAGGTAGCATTCAAACCATTTAAGAGAGGTACAATCCAGGCCGACATTGTGGAGGCGTCAAACTGACAGCGTGGTCCTCCGTGTCAAATGCCTTGCTTAGATCCAAGAATAAGGCTCCTACAAAGGTTTATTGTCCAGTGCACTCAGCCAGTCATTACGTAACTTCTGCAAGTGCAGATACAGTACAGTACTATGTTGAGGTCTGAAGCCAGATGGTAAAGGAGAGTAAAACATGCAGTTCTAGATGGTCTCTGATCTGTAGGCTGAAAATCTTTCCAGCATTTTGGATAAGGTGAGAAGCAGAGAGATAGGCTGATAGTTATTGAGGTCAGCAGGACCCAGTTTGAACAAAGGGACAACATGGGCAGTTTTCCAGCTGTCTGGAAGGTGCTCTGTGTAAGGGACAGGTAGAAGATGTGGGTTATGGATATGGCTAGGACATGGTAGCTATGTTTTAGGACTATTTATAAGCTCTCGCTGGCACTTTTCAAGTGTCTAGATTAATTAACATGTCTTCAACCTGTTTTAGAGGTGTCTGGCTGAAAGAGAAGGAAGGCAGAGTCTTGAGAGGGGGAGGGTGTCTCGTATTGCTCATGGAGATAGTCTCTCAGGGCATTAGCAGGTGATGAATCAAAGGCCAGTCCAGCGGTGGCAAAATGGTTGTTTAACCCATTCAGAATATCATGTTTATCTGTGAGCGTTACATTGTTGATGGAGATCTTGGATGGGCAGGCGTTGGATGTCCTATGACACTCAACCACCTTGAGGGTCTTCCAAAAGGTGGATGGGCTGTGAGTATATGCATTCAGTTTGATGTTATAGTAACCAGGCTTTGCAGTCCTGATGAGCTTAGTGCATTGATTTCTGGCAGCTCTGAAGGAAACCCAGTTGGTGGGGAGCTTAGTTTTCCGTGCCTTTTTCCATAGGGCATCCGTTTGCAGAAGAGTCGACTTGAGGTTGGTAGAAAACCAGGGGCAAGAGATTTTCTTTGTATGGATATTTACAAGTGGAGCATGCCTGATTGATTGCATCCATAGATCTTATGGAAAATATGATATGCTTCAAAAGGATGGGGCAAGACAGAACTCTTGCCATTTAGAATATTGTAAGTCAGTAATGAAGGCAGAAATGTCAAAATTCCATTGGCATCTTTTTTGCATATATCTGGAGAAAGAGATCATTTTTGACAGGAACCATACACATGCAATGATGTAGTGGTCACTGAGATCGCTAAAGAGCACTCCCACATGAGAGAACAGATGAGGTTTGTTAGCCAATATAATATCGAGTAGAGAGCTGTTGGCTGGATTTTTACCATTTGGTCGGATAGGTTCCATAATGAGTTGATGGAGACCAAAGGCATCACTCAGATGCTTAAGAGATTTAGAACAGGCAGAGTACCAATCAAGATTTAGGTCACCTACGACTGTGACCTCTGATGATACAGAGTCAAGCAGGGTACTCAGATACGGAATGATCTTTAATCAAGCCAATGGAGGTCTATAACATGCTATAACTTGAATGGATTGGATGGAGGATAGTTGAAATTTGATGGAAAGACTATCATATTCATTAGGCTCGGAGGTGGAGTTGATGATAGAAGCACAGTACTTATCAGGTACAAAAATAGCAACTTCGCCCCCTCTGGTCTGTCTGTCCATTCTATAGACTTTATAGGAAGATAGATTTATTTTAGTGTCCTGGGTTGAGGGTTTGAGCCATGACTCGGAGATAACCAAAATATCAGAGGTGGAGAGGTTCATCCAGTTTTGGATTAGGTCCAGCTTCCTTATGAGACTACAGACATTGGTATAAAGAATTTTTAACCCCTTTAGGTTTGCTATTTCCAAAGGGGAGGAGATAGAAGAGGGAGGGCCAGGGTTGAGTTCGATGTCGCCAGAGCAGATTAGGAGGATCAGTAAAATATTTTTAATAGCAGTCAGAAGCAGTTTGAAGATCTTAGTCTGACCCTTCTGAAAAGTGTGATGGGGGGGTTGAGGGTTCAGTAAGATGGTGCTGGATGCCCTCCATAGATGCAAACAGAAGCACCCAGACAGGGAGGAGCAGAGGCTGCTGCACAAAAGATGCAGGTTGAGGTGGGAGGAACTGGTTTTGTGATGAGTACAGTACCATATGTAAAATTACATTGCATATTAAGGTAGAAGGTAAAGTAGTTTGGCGCCAGTTATTGTTTGAGCCATTACTTTGCCTAGGGATAGTGCAGCAGATGAGGAATAGGATGAACAGGCCAATTTGGTGGCAGAGGTAGATCCCACCCTTCATAATGAGCAAGTTTTTTACCAGACCTAAAAGAGCATAAGTTAAATCACTAAGCAATTTAGGCAGGAGACTGTGCCAACAAATGGATCCCTAGCAGCATTGCTCAAGCACCAATTAGATCAAAACAGTCCATTTGTGAGCCAATAGGAAGCGCATGGCAGATAGTGGGAGGGGAAGGTGTATTTAATTAAGTGGGGGATGGGGTGGGCGGGAGGGCAGAAAATCAGTCTGGGAGGCAAGTGGCGAGCCCTCAGTGTTGGGTGCCAAATTCAAATCTTGTCTTTTCCCGTACCTAAGTTACAATGAGCTGCAGCCAAATGACTTGTTTGAGGTTGGAGGGTTCTGTGTCTGATCAGGGCAGTGAAGATCCCCTAAGTAGTGACCAGAGCTGCAGCCAAATGACTTGTTTTAAGGTTTGAGGCGGGGGGGTTCCATGTCTGATCAGGGTGGCAAGGGTCCATTAAGTTGCGACCAGAGCTGCAGCCAAATGACTTGTTTTAAGGTTTGAGGTGGGGGGTTCCATGTCTGATCAGGGTGGCAAGGGTCAATTAAGTTGCGACCAGAGCTGCAGCCAAATGACTTGTTTTAAGGTTTGAGGTGGGGGGGTTCCACGCCTGATCAGGGTGGTGAAGATACCCAAATTGTGATGGGGTAAAAGCAGACAACACATAGGGTTGTAAAAATCCTGAAATAGGAAATTATTATTTACTGTAAATCTATGTATAGCGGATGCTGCTGTCATGCATCTGTTGCATATTACTCATTGCAGTGTTGTGAAATAGCCTACAAAACCCACTTAAACTGCCATGGCTCAATGTGAGCTACAAAATTGTTATTTGTTATTGCTAACCTCAAGGTGTATGTCCCGTGTAGCCACTGTTTTACCCCAAATCCAGTTGCTGTGTTGTTTTTGACCACACTGGTTACATAGATATAGAGTAATTGGTCAGGAAAAATCAAGCAAATGCCCTTATAAATTGCCTTTTGGTATTCACTGGTTATATGCAGCTAAAGTAAGATTCTGCATGTATTACGCCAGCAATAAGACACAATGAGGTGTGGGTTATGGCCTGATAAGAGCATGCCCCACGTGCGATATGAGGCATGAGGCTCTTGCTCCGAGTGTCTTTAGCACCTGGGAAGTGCTCTTATCAGACCATAACCCACACCTCGGAGTGTCTTATTGTGCTTATAAAATGGACACCCCTTCAGAAAAACACTAGTAAAAAATAAATAAATTATTATTTTAAAAAAAAGACGGAAAAGTGTTTAGTATAGAAAAGAGAGAAAATAGTCCAATCTGTACTGCATAGCTGCACACTGTATATACTGTATCATGGACTGAGTAGCGGGCATTCCTGTCAGTGTCCCTTTTCCCCAACTCATTCTCTCCCTCAATAAAGACTTCTTTTTTTTTCTATTTACTCTACTTTTTTTTGGGTGGGTTTTTTTGAAGTTGCAATAAGTTGCAGGCTGCAGGCAGCACATCATATGGAGTGAGAACAGGGTGATGGTGTCTGAGTCTCTTCTCTAAAAGCTCCTCTCTCCCAAAACACAGATAGATTTTGTTTTTTAATTATTTAGATTTTGTTTACTACCAGTGGCTTATTTGTGAGAGCGAGTCTGTCCCTGCCCACCTTCCATATAATCAGTCTTCCGATTCGTGTATTTTTAAACCCAGGTCTCAAACAATAAGTTCTGCTGTGTGGTGTCCTGACACATAGTTGATTTTAAATTTTATTCTGTTTGTCCTCTCATGGTTGTAGAGGAGTAGCTGTCAGGGTTGGGCACAATGACTATACATGGTGGAAACAACTGACCCTGCATTACGTTACAGTGGGGGACAGTTGCGCTGTTGTCAAGGAATGCATTCCCTAACCCAGAAGAAGTCAAGGAATGGAGCAGGTATTTGTCATCAAGCTGCTGAGTTGATAGTAGCAGCTATGGATCATCTGGGTAACAGGAAGTTTCCTGAAGGAAAGAAAAATGAAGGTCAGATTGGCATTTAAAATTCAGTGTGTTTCAGTGCTGATTACCTGGGAACTGCCCAAAACATTTCTGCGCCAATGCTCTCCCACTTCCCTTGGATTCTCATTGAAAAGCTGCAGCGGAAAAGGATGACAGGCAGTGATTTTTACATGTGCTGCATTTAGCTTGCCACAATTAGTGCCAGTTGCAACTATATGTCCTGACAAGGATACGGTTGAAACCCTGTTTTAGCCAATCAGGTTTCAGCAATTTGTATGCCCATTTTATAATTTTGAATATGTTCAGATTACTAGTAGCAACTATGTCTAGAAGCCTCTTACAACTGGCCACTTTTTGTGGTCAGTTTTGTAGTAGTTTGCAAATGTTTGATAAAAGTGCATTTTTATTCCCTCCTTAATCACTCTATGTATTAAGTGAGTTTAGTTTCTCATAGCGCTATATGGTATAAACCTCCCCCTCTTTGGTGTATCCTTTCCAAAGAAAACAGATTCAGGTCCTTCATTCTATCTTAATATGGCATTTGTCTTATCCCCTTTATCAACTCAAATTTTATAATAATACCACCTCCAAGTAGTTATATAAAATGAAATTACACTGAAGTAGAGCATTAAATTGCCCTTCATACTATTTTACATCCACGGGGGAAATATTTGTAGTTTGATTTTTATGTTCATTTTTATATTTTCTTTTCTGTTTTTTTTTTTTTTTTTACCTCAATTAAACATATTTTGAACATAAAACCTGCCTGCAGGCATCCAAACTGTAGCAGTTAACTGATAACATATGGTCAGGATGGAGAACTATGTGCACCTGTATGCAGCTGGTCATGTTACTCATGCCATTGCCACCGCACTGATGGATGGGATGATAGGTTTTACTTAACTGGTACAAACTCTGGGTGCTCAGAAGCACATCTGATCACATTAAGCTTGTTTGTGCTGACACTGAAAGTTACTGTAGTGTCAACAGGAGGAAGAGTTCTGCTTCTACTGCTGGGAATGGTGAGCTGGATTGCTGGGACAGATAGCAGGAGACTGGAGAAACTTGCCACTAGGAGGAATAGGACTGGGAATGGTAGTAGATGTCACTTGTTACTCATCTGAATACTTGAATAGCTCATTTCAGGTTATCCATAGTAAGTTGAATTTGCAAAAGATTAAAGATTCTCTGAATCAAACCTTACATGATGTGACGAGGCAACATGCCCTGTGCTACTGAAACACCTTTCTAAAGTTACCAATGTTGGATGGCATCCTAGAAAATACAATGCCAGTTTAGCCAGTTCAGGCAAAATTACTTGTCTTCTTTGCCAGAATTTGATAGGGTTACAAATTTTGCTGGAAAGTGGGTCTGCTAGAAGACTACATCATGTACTGTGGTGTCAAGTCTGAGTCTTCCTCCAAAATGTCTGAGTGATGCCAGCAATCAGTATCTAAACATTTCCAAAAGTCCTTGTTTGTCTTAGGAGCATAACTGTTCAAGTCTTCAGTGTCATCTTACTCATGCCTGGCACTGGCAGTAGCAGGATGGGCATGGACAGATCAATTAACTTTTCTGATATGTTTGAGCAGGCACGTGCTCCACCTCCATCTAGACACAATATGCACCTGAAGCTCAGTTGAAGGAGGAATAAGTTTTATACCTCCAGATCAGTGAGGTTTCAATTTCAAGCACCATTTCTTTTACTTCATGACTAATCAGTGGGACCTTTCTGAAGGATTGAAATGGTTTTGCTCCCCCTCCCAGAAACAATTTGCACTAATGCTTAGCTGAAGGGAGGGATTTGTTTTAACCTCGGAGAGCAGGGAGACTGTGATTCCCAGCATCATTTTGACTGAATTCATTATAAATCAGGGGACATTTCTATTTAAACCCATAGGTCTATGACCTTCAGGAGCATGAAGACCACAGGAGCTTGAGGGGCGGCATCTGTTCGGGGTGTCTGCAAGGCTCCACAGGTAAGTCAACAGTTCTGCAGGGAACTCTGACATGAACAGGAGGATGGGCTATGTAGATAGAAGAAAGGGAATAGAAAGTACATGGCAGACACTACATACTATCTTGGGTAGGCCTAATAAGAGGTCAGCAGGAAAGAAGGAGTGAAACCACTAGAAGAAATAGGGGATTTAGAGGGGACAGTGTTGGATATTACTTCTGTAAACATCTGCATATAGAAGAATAAATAAAGATGGATGGTAAGGCACATGGGGGTGGGATTACTCAGCCATAGGGATGTGGAGAGATTAGATACTACTCTATATGCAAGAGGGCTGAGAAACTCTACAGGCAAATGCAGGCAATATGGGGATAAATACTCCTGTGTGCTGAGAACTAAGCTGGAATCCAGAACCACTACCCACACACCACCATGTCCAGAGGACCATTGGCCCAGGAGCATGCAGGTTGGTGGGAAGGGAAAGAGGGTCAAAGAAACAGTTTCCAGATGCAAAGGTGTGTCCTCTGGTAGTGACCATAAATTTATTTGCAGCCCTGGAGGATGCCCAGTTACCTGATCCCAACATGGCATTCTACAGGCCAGACATGAAGACGAATCAGACATGGAGTGTAGGGCAGAGTAAAGAAAAGAGGCAGCCAGTAGAGTGCTCATAATTGAGACTCTAAGGTGTGTGGAATCAAGATAGTGGTTTGTGGGTGAAGGTAGAGGGGGGAGGTCAGCTGATCTTGGGTATATTGGCCATTTGAGGCATGAAAAGAATAGGAAGCATGATAGATAGGATGGGGAGGACAACATGTCCTTGTGCACTTGAGTACATATTACCTTTAAATCAATGTTTAGATTACATTAAATGACATTTCTGGAGAATGGGTGTGGGGGCTGAAGGAGATGGTAGCCTCATTAGCATTCTCAGAGGTGCTACATATGCAAGGTAAGAGGAAGAGTAGGGTGAGGCAGGTTGAAACTGAGGAATTCAATGCCAAGTTGAAGTGGTGGTGTCAGGAAGTGGAATATGAGTATACTGGAGACTGGAATATCTTCTGGGACAGAAGGTTATTCTAAGGTTATGACATTCATCTCACATGGGAGGGATCAAGCATACCTAGGCAGAAATTTGATGTCTTCATTGACTGTCATGTCTAATGAAGAAGGATAAGACAAAGACTGGGAATTCCCTAATAGAGAGGGAAGACAGGGAGTACCTAGCAGAGACACCCCAGGCACAGAAAGGAAATCAGGGGTGGCAGTGACATGAAAAAAGTTCAGTAAGTGAATAGGATATTAGGGGTCACATTATTCCAACTAGCTGGAAAAGAAAAAGAGAAGAATAGGAATGTTGTAGTAGGCTACGCAGGTGTGAATTGTTGAGGGTGTAAAGGGAGCAGGAAAAATGTTTTTAGATATATTTGAAAGAAATGGAAGTCTAAAGGAGGAATTAGACCACACAAAAATTACAGGCACATCGACTGAAAACTGTAGCAAACCAAACCAAAATCCATATCCACAAAACTCCAGCATGGAGAAAGTTTGCACAAATAAATGAATTAAAAAGTAGAGTTGCTAGTGAAAAGCAAGTGCCACTGACTTGTGCAAGACAGTACAAACACAAAACCCCAGCTCTTCAGGTCAAGCAGATCCTTCTTCAGGGGATGGGCAACAGTTACAGCTCCACTTTTATACAGAATAGTAAAAGGCAAAGTGACATTTCAGAAAATGCTGACCCTCACAAAAGAATCGCTAAAGTACTATGAAGTTAAATATAATTACAGGAACATGGTTGTGCCCCTATAATTAGGGTTCAGTATTCACTTCTATGTTAAATTTGAAGTTTTTCACTTTATTAACTGCTGGATGTTAAATGATTCACATGACCATTTGTATTCACCATCAGAAACACAGATCTCTTGTGGAAGCAAGTTTCATTTTAGTTGCATGTGTTGGTGTCGAGATACAGAGATGTGACAAAATGTGAAAATTACTGTTTTTGGTCACGCTGCTGAACAAAAACAGTGCAGAATTTTGGTCTGAGATTTTTAGGGTACAAAGGATCGAGTGACAGATGTGCCTTTGAAGGATTTGGTGAAACAAATGTTACTCCATTCCAAAGTTATTAAATTTCAAAGTTTACCATTTTTTCCTATGGGACCAATTAGATGTCACACTCAGAAAAAGATTATTTATTGTAAACGTGGAATCCTTTTTAGCAAACATGGAATCCTTTGCTGCAAATGTGGAATTTTGTTTCATACTGCTGACATCTTGTTTTCAGGTAGCAGTGACAACAAAATTAAGTAATGTAAAAAGTACATGGGTTTCCAGACAACAACAGCTGTCCTTATCCAATCAGGACCCACACAATCTGATTCTGGGGTTAGTTTTTTGATACCTTACTTAGAAATGTGCTTTTTTTACATGTAGGAATCCTTTTTTGCAAACTGTAAAAATAAAGGTGAAACAGGATCCTTTTTCACAATTTGCGAAAAAGGATTTTCAGTTTCTGCAAATTGCAAGAAAGGAATCATGAAACGAGATCCTTTTTCACAATTTGTGAAAAGGATTTTCTTTTTCTGCAAATTGTAAAAAAATGGAAAAGGATTCTTTTTTACAATTTGCAACAAAGGAATTTTAAGAATGCACGGCCCTCCAACAAACAAAAAAGGATACCACTACACTATCTCAAAAATTATGCATGGGTGAATTGAAGCCCCGGAGGACCCTGCTTTCCCACATGTAAGTATGAATACCATTACAAAGTTATGGGAGTGCAGGGCCTGCCACTGGAAAGTAAGGATACAATTACAATCTCTCTAAAAGTAGGGATGGATGGGAGTGCAGGGCCCAGAAGGCCCTGTGCTCCAAGTAAATAAGGCTACAATTTTACTTTCTCAAAAAGTAAGGACATTCATTACAAAAACATTGGTAATGCATCAGTTAGGGTTCCAGTGACAAAAGTTGTGAAATGTGGTGTGAGGGTTTCAAACCCTGACACCCCACTCTCCTGCATGCACCAACAGGCATCAAAGGTGTGCCTTGGGGTTGTCAGCCCAAAACCTTAGCCCATTTTCCTATATTGTAACCATCTCAGCTTATTTAATCATGGAATGGCATGAGTGTTAGGGCTGACAACCCCCAAGACACCCTCCATGCCTGCTGGTGTATGCAGGGTGGGAGAGAGTTTTAGGATAGGAAACCCTAATACAACATTTCCAAACTTTTGTCAATTTAGCCCTGATACATTAACAACATTTTTTGCAATGAATATATATATATATATATATATATATATATATATATATATGTATGTATGTATAGTGGTGTCCCCCAGGATGAAACCCAATTCTGCAGCATTTTGCAGCACCCTGCAGAATGTTGCAGCAGACCTACTGAACAAAGCAATGTAATTTCAAAGACAATTAGTCCCTTTTCTCATTCAGGAAAATGTGACACTGCCAGGATGAAGCGCATGCCGCAGTTTCCTGCATAACAAAATGGACTAATTGCTATTGAAATTACGTTGCTTTATTCAGTAGGTCTGTTGAAGCATACTGCAGAGTGCATTAAAAGTGGGTTTCATCCTGAGGGACACCACTGTATTCTATATATATATATCTACAGTATATATATATATATATATATATATATATATATATATATATATATATATATATATATATATTCTTTGCAAAAAATCCATTAATGTGACAGTTAGGGTTGCTTCCACAGCGACAAAATTTAAAGTTAGGGTTTTCAACCTAACTAATTCCCCACCCCCACACACACAACACACATATAAGCAGGGGACAGTGCAAGGCAACACAACCAGTTAGAAACAGACAACATAAGGTACAGTAACAGAAAGAACATACAACTCTGTAAATATATCACAAGAGGCATCCATCATCATGGTTCAGCAACTGTATCACTTTTGCTGCCATCCCAGTGTCTTGGGGGGTATGCCCACATGCTGCACAACCATGTAAGATGGGCACTGCATGAACTGTATACCTCCATGCAAATAGTACAACAGTACCCAAAAGTCAAGGTAGGGCTGCATGGTGAGTTGGACCTTGTTCTGTAATCCCTCCATCAAGATAGAACAACACTGTCCATATGTCACAGTGGGAACACCAGGTCCTATTGACCCTGCCCTCCCATCCTTGCATCACCATAGTACAACACTATCCACATGTCACTCTGTCCATGTCTTATCATGTTAGTGCATGGTTGCTCAGGTGCTGCACTACCATCCTCCATTGAGATATATATACAATACAATCTATATGTCAATATCTATATATGTCACAATGAGAGTTCAGGGTCCTTCATACTCTGCAATCCCATTCCTCCATTGACATACACAACACAATCCATATGTCACACTATCTGTATGTCACAATGAGAACAGTGCAACATATAGATAGCATGAGATATGGATTGTGTTGTACTATCTCAATAGAGGTATGGTAGTTCACGGTCCAAAGGACCCTGTGTTTTCACTGTGACATATAGACAATGTGACATATGGATAGTGTCAGCAGATATCTTGTTGTAGAACTGGGAGAGCAGGGTCTGAAAAGCCCTACGCTCAAACACTGACATATGAATAGTGTGTTTTATGGATTCGGATGTACTATTGAAGGAACTGGAAGGGAACAGGATCAGTTGTGTTCCAGGACAGTAGCTGCTGCTTGTTGTTTTCACAGGGTTCTTGTGGATTTTACTTGGTAGAAGGTTATTTCTTTTCTTTCTTACTTCTAAGGGGCTAGGAAGGTATTGTTTTGGGGATGTTGAAAGTTTGAAAACTGGTTTGGTGGCTGTAAGTGGGCTCATTTGTTGGATGTTTCACTGTGTAACAGGCTGTGCTGGTGGAGGCCTATTTCTTCTGATTTAAAACCTATTTGGTGGGATTTGCTGGGGCCTTTTCTTTGGCTGCTGGGCTTGGAGGGAGACACAGGCTGATACACTCTCTCTCAGTCGGGTGTCTGCCCAAACCCACCCTCCCCACCCCTCCCTCCCCGAGTTCTGCTAATTTATAGGGAACACCTGTCCTGCAATTGGAAGAAAAGGCTGTAGGTGCAGCTCATGTAGTTCTAGCCACTGGGGGTTGGATTTAAAGGCTGGGAGAGAGCAGCTTAGGGAGTTGTTCATTTCCCTTATAAGTTTACTGTGCTGTACTGCACCTAGTAACAGGGTTACCAGTGTACTGTGGGACTGTATCTAAGATTAGTGGGTGACCTGATTAGGCAGTAGGGGTGTATCTTGGACTAGGGGGGAACCTGGTGGCTCACCCAAGGAAACCTACTTAGAGGGGATGGAACCACACATCATTGGGCGGCATCTTTGGGAGAGTGGTGGGTGCACAGGGTGTGGAGCAGCCATGATACTGGACTGGGCTTGGAAGTTCGGTGGTTGCCCAGTGTGCTACCAGCTGGCACAGCTTAGGGAGGAGGTTGAGGGATTAGGAGACAACTGGGGGAAGGAGGAAGGTATGGTTGGGGAAGGGGGCAGGGGATATCCCACGGGGTTGCACCAAGCACTGGGGGCGGGGGCATAGGGAAAGGAGTGCAGGAGAATTCTCAGGGGTCACGTAGAGACGCTGGCAGAAGGGGTCCAAAAGGACACTACCAAGGAAGCAGGCAGGTAACTGGGGACCCTCACAAAGGAGGGACAGAGAGACAACATTCTCAGGGAAGTAGGCAGATGGCCGGGCTGGACAGAAGGAAGCAAGGCAGGGAGGTGGATCAGACCTTACACTCAATAACCACTTCAATTCTCTTCTTCTGCTCGAGGATGAGGGGGGTGATGTAGCCACGACAGGGGTGGTTAGAGATGGAAAAGAGTGGGGGCAGGAGGCAGGGGCGGATAGCAGGAAGAACAGGGGAACCTGGAATGCAGGAAAATGGTGGGAGCAGTGAATCAGAGCAGGAGGGCAGGGGAAGAGGGAGGAAAGTGCAAGGAGAAGGACCATTTGGGAGGAAAGGTAAGGAGAAGGACCAGAAGTACAAGAAGAGTTCAGTAAAGGAGCTGAGGTTTAGGCCAGGGAACACAACAAGCAAGGAGGGACTAAATGGAAACAGGAAGGAAGGGAGGATGAGCCAGGCTAGTTTAGCAGATGGGGAGAAGGACCAGTCGTGAGCAGTGAGGGGAGTTAGCAGGGTACAGAAGGATACTCAGGAGGAGGGAGGCGTAGGATTGGAGGAGGGTGGCCAGGGTAAATAAGGAGGGTGGCATGGCACCAGATAGAGGAGGAACAAGGAGCGGCTGGGTGGAGGGCCAGTAGAAAGGATGAGGGACATGGAAGGGGTAAATGGAGAAAAGGAGAGGTCAGAGTGCTCCTGTTGGGGATTCTATGATCAGGGGTATCAAATGGGATAAGGAGGAGAAGCCTGGCCAGTTAGAACAAAATGCTTCCCTGGACTAACGGTGCACAGGGCTAAGCACGAGGTATATCAGCTGGCAAAGTTGTGTGGGTTCCCGGACATACTGGTCACCTGGGTACAAAGCGACATTGAGGAAATAGTGAGCTAGAGATACAGGCAAGATTCAGGGAGCTTGCCAGGGTCTGTCATGACATAGGATGCACAGTTTCCTTCTCAGAAATCCTGCAGGTGCCAAGGGCTGGTCAGAGAACACAAAGGAAGATTAGGGAGATAAACCAGTGGCTCAGGGGTGGTGTGAGGCCAGAGGGTATGGGTTGATGGGGATTGGGGGAGACCTGGGAGGATAAGGAGCTGTATGCTAGAGATAGACTCCATCTCAATTTGGAGGAGGGAATCTTTAAGTTGAAAATAGAGGTTCATTGGTGAAAGGTGGGGTTTAAACTTGTGAAGGGGAGGATGGAAGAAAAGGCTGTCAAGGGGTGCCGATAAAGGAGGGACTCTGTCTCCACCCCTGGGAAGCTGGAGGATTGCGGAAAGGCCGACTGGTAAAGTGCAGACCAGGAAAACAGAATCCCCATGGGAACACAAGCAGGGAAATGGAAGTATAGGAAAGGGTGGAAGGTAGTCCTGCTAAATGCCAGGAGCTTGGGCAATAAAACGCCTGAGCTCCAGGAGATTCTAACTGAGGGAGCAGTGGATGTGGCAACGGTCATTGAGACCTGGGCCACTGCAGGACATGACTGGGACCTGAACCTGGAGGGTTACACTATGTTCAGGAAGGACAGGGGGAGGGAAGGGGAGGAGGGGTAGCAATGATAGTCAAAAACTGCATTGGCATGGGGGAGTAGAGGAGGCGGAGGGAACCGTGGAGGTGATTTGGGTCACCTTGATAACAAGGGTGGCAAGAGAGTAAAAATAGGAGTGGTGTATAGACCCCCTGCCCTGGCGGACGAGCTGGAGGAGAGTTTGGTGGCAGATGTTGGGAGACACTGCAGACTGGGCAGAGGAACAGTGGTGGTGTTGGGGGACTTAAACATGCCAGGAACAGACTGGGAGACTATGACATCCTCTGTGACCAGGGAACAGAGGTTGTTGGATGTCTTTCAGGACACGTTCCTAACTCAGCAGGTGGGGGAACCAATGAGGGAGGTGCGGGTACTGGATGTGGTCCTGGCAGACAGTGACCAGATTGGGGCCTGGAGGTGAGGACCTGTTGGCGGGGAGTGACCATGCCACAGTCTGGTTCTGCCTGGACCTAGGAGGGCTAGAAGGCTGCACAAAGACGCAGGTAACTGACTTCAGGGGGACAGATTTTAAGGAAATGGGAAGGATCCTTAAGGAGCATTTGGATGTGATTGGGTCAGACATGGACGCTGATAGTAGGTGGGAAATCATCAGGAGAGGGGTACAGGATGCTACCAGCACCTGTGCAAGAGTAAGACGAAAATGCAGCAGGGCCCGAAAACCCTGCTGGTGGACCAGGGAGGTCCAGGAGGTGGTGCGGGAAAGAAGGCAGCCTATAGGCAATTCAAGTGCTCAAGGAGTGAAAGGGATGGAGGGGAGTATGAGCTGATGGCTAGAAGGGCCACTAGGGTGGTGAGGGCGGCCAAGGCAAGGAAGGAGCAGAACCTGGCCAGGGAAATTAGGAGAGGAACAAGGGTTCTTTAGATACATTGGAGAAAACAAAGGGTGAAGGGCAGATTAGCAGGATTAAATAAGGGAGAGATGGGCACAAGATCCGGGGAGCAGGCTGAGGTACTAAATGAGTACTTCACCTCAGTTTCACCGAGAAAATGGGGTTGCTGCATCATACATGGGAGGAGACAGAGATACTGAGGAGGGGACCCTTACCGTTCAGCGGGACTGGGAGAGGGAGGCATCACTGGCAGGAGGGAGGGCTAAGCAGGGAGAAGAGGTACGAGGTGAAATCACAGCAGAGAGTGAGGAAGCCCTCAGCTCCCTTAAGACAGAAAAGCACGGGGCCGGATAAATTACAATCCCAGTGTGCTAGAAGGAACTTGCGGATGTCCTAGCGAAACCCCTGGCGGAGATTTTAACCATCTCTCTGAGGACAGGGTGGGTGCCCCAGGACTGGAAGGTGGCGAATATAGTGCCTATCCACAAGGGGTGGTCAAGGAAGGTGGCAGGGAACTACAGGCCTGTCAGCCTGACATCGGTGGTGGGCAAGGTGATGGAGGGCATTGTCAAGGAGAGGCTAGGAGGGGACCTGGAAAGTCATGGTGCCTGGACGATAGACAGCATGGATTCATCCTGGAGAAATCGTGTCAGACAAACCTTATGAGTTCTATGACTGGGTGACGAGTGCCTTGGACCTGGGTAGACCAGTGGATGTCCTCTTTCAAGACTTCAGCAAGACATTTGACTCTGTTCCTCACATGGGCCTGTTGGATAAGCTGGGAGAAATGGGGTTGGGGAACCAGATGATCAGATGGATAGGCAATTGGCTCCAGGACCGGACCCAGAGTGTCGTAGTTGGCGGGATAGTCTCATCCCAAAGAGGGTCATTAGTGGGGTCTCACAGGGATCAGTCCTTGGGCCCCTCCTCTTCAACGCCTATGTCTCTGACATAAGGACAGGAATCAGGAGTGAGATGATTCTCTTTGCGGATGACTCAAAACTGGGGGCGGTGGTGGATGGGGAGGAGGGGAGGCTGGCCCTACAGGGGGACCTGGAGGCTCTGGAAAGATGGTCTAGAAAGTGGAAGCTGAGGTTCAATGCAGGGAAATGCAAGGTACTCCACCTGGGGGCCAGAAACCCAGGCCAAGTGTACACCCTGGGGAAATGCTACAAGTCTCGATGGCTGAGAGGGACCTGGGGGTGGTGGTGGATGTCAAGATGAACAACTCGGAGACTTGTAGGAGGCAGCAGCCAAGGCCAACAGGATGCTGGGATGCATCACTAGGGGATCACCTCCAGAAGGAGGGAAGTGATACTCCCTCTGTACTAACTGTAGTGGGGCCGCACCCTTGAGTACTGCGTGCAGTTTTGGAGCCACACTTAAGAGGGACATTACTCTCCTGGAGAGGTCCGAGGAGGGCAACCAAAATGATTTGGGGCTTGGGGACAGGACCTATGAGGAGAGACTGAAAAGCTAAATAAGAAGGGACTGGGGGACATGATAGAGGTCTTCAGGTACATGAAGAGGGTAAATGGGGAGGAACAGTTGGGGTGCTTGAAGGAAGGAGGAGGGGCCACTAGAGGCATGGGTGGAAGCTGGAGGGAAGATTCAGGGAGAAAGGAGGAGGTGCTACTTCATTGAGAGGTGGTGGAGCCATGGAATCGCTGCCTAGAGGGCTGGTGGAGGCAGAGACAGTGGAGGGTTCAAGGGGGTGGGACAGGTACAGGAGAAGGTTCTGGAAGCAAAATCCAATGCAGCAAGAATATCCAGAACTGGGAAGGAAGAAGCCAGAGGAGGCGAGTGGGGCAGCAAGGTCAGCACCCAGGGTGGAGGCTGACCAAGCGAGCAACACGAAAGACCATTAGGCCTATTCTGCTGGCATTTTAGTATGTTAGTATTTATTTATTTAGTTTTGTTGACCAGGTAAGTGCACTAGACAAATCCTGCCTATTTTCAGGCACGACCCGGGGAGGGGATACAGATGAATGCCAACTGACCTTGAACCAGATTAAGCTGTTGGTGGTATATTTGTTTTTAGTGAATGAGGGAAATTTGGTCAGGACACGGGAAATTTCCTACTCTTTTCAATAAGTGTCATGGGATCTTTAACATCCACCTGAACTACCACCAGTCCAGGTAGATGGGACCTCAGTTTAATGCCTCATCAAAAGACAGCACCTCAGAAGTGCAGCACCCCTCTCATGCTGCACTACAGTGTCAGTACTGGGCTATTAACCCAACTGCCAGATGTGGGAACTGAACCCACAACCCTCTGATCTCCCAGCCTCAGAGGTGAGTGTGCTACCTACTGAGCCACTGACACTGACTATGTAAATGTACATATGAGAGTACAGGGTCCAGAAGACAGTGCACTCCAAGCTCCATATTGACATAATAGAACAGTGTCAATATGTTATAGTGGGAACACCATTCCTCCAGCCAGATACTACAACAGTCTGCATATATCAGGTTTGGAGTGTAGGGTTATTCACAGTGCAGTCACATCCCTACATGCAAATAATAGAAAAGCGTACATATCTAACAGTGGAACCACATGGTACTTCGGCTCATGTGCTTCCATCCCTCCATCCAGACAGAAGAACAGTATGTATATGTTACAGTTGCACTGTAGGTTGCATTAGACCCTGCGGTCCTATTTCTTCACAGATGGGCATATGCCTCTAGCTGTGTAAATACAGTAGAGTCTGGCCCTGTACTTCCACTCATTAAGTTATGAGCAGGTGTAGCAAAACAGTAAGAAATAGTCAGAACCATCCCATGTCAAAAATTTGTATCCCTATGTTCTACATAGCCTTCTTAACACCTCCTGCATGTTTACACAGCATGTGGGTGTACCCACCAAGGCACTGGGATGGCAGCAGAAGTGATACAGTTGCTGAACCATGATGATGGATGCCTCTTGTGGTATGTTTACAGAGTTGTATGTTCTTTCTGTTACCTAATGGTGTCTGTTTCTGATTGGTTGTGTTCTTATTGTACCGTCCCCTACTTGTATGTGTGTTGTGTGGGGTGTGGGTGTGTGTGTGTGTGTGTGTGTGTGTGCGTGTGTAGGGGCGTGGGGGATTTGGAGTTAGGGTTGAAAACCCCAATGTTGAATTTCATGCTTTTTCACTGTGGAAGCAACCCTAACTGTTGCATTAATGAGTCTTTTGCAAAGAATTTCCTTCCTTTTGTGACATAATGAAATAAATATATACACAGCTTTTAAAGCATTAATTTTTAAAGTGGGAGAACTGGCCCTCTGGACCCTGCACTCCATCCATCCCTAAAAATGTAGCATACATTACTGCTAACTAGTATCCAAACCTTTGTTTCTGATATATAACCATACCTCCTACACATGTATGTGTAGCACCATTTCATTATGTTCATTTCTGCATCATTAGAAACCTGAACAATATATGAATCATATACAGTAAATAAGAAGCACAATAGACACAGAGAAATAAGTTTTAGAAAATAATTATTAATCATTAAATCCCAATTGTGTTTTAAAGAAGGCCAGATTGCACAACTCACTCAGTCTCATAAAATCACTGTGTAGTTCATTACAGAAGTATATAATATGTTTTTAAAAACGATATGAGATTGAGTAAGTTAATGTCCCTGGAGTGGGCAAAAACAAAATGTAGTAAACAATTAACACACTACTCACACAATAGCAATATATCCAAGATTGCTGCTATAGTGTGTTACTATGCTGTAATATTTTAATCTTAAGTGCATCTGAAAAACTTCCTCACGCGATCTTATAATAAATGCAATCCCAAAAAATCAGGAACATACATTGAACTGAGATTGAACAGAATGTGTGATTTGCAGTGCTCTTTCATAAATAACAAATAGTTTGTATCTTGTTCAATATAACATATCTTGTAAATAAATATATTGTATGACAAAAATAAATAATTCAGCTAAATATTTTTGAGTTGCAATGCAATTCTTTGAAATATTGAGCTAAGAATGATACATAGAAATATTAATTTTTAATAGAAATCAGAGGCCGGATATTTAAAGGGTTAGGCATAGCTCAACAGAGTTGTGCCAGCGCAACCTGCACTGCGCCCTGGTAGGATATTGAAAAGGCTGCCAGGTGCAGCGCAAATCCTGATGTGCCGGGAGCAATGGTAATCTATGTGGCACAGATGCGAGGAAGTGCTTATGCATATGCAACATCCTGATATTCGGCCCAGGATGTGCGGACACATGCTGGCACAACCCTGCATTGCGCAGCACAAGGAGGCATAAAGCTACTGAACCAATGAAGAGGAGGAACAACTCCTTGCCTGATCAGGCTGCTGTTTGCGGGGTACAACACAGCAGCAGGCAGTCATGGGTGTACCTACCAGAGACACTGTCCACAAGCACCATATCTCTCTGTGGTAGTCTTGTGGTACCCCTTCCCTCCGATCACTGGTAAATGTGAGTAAATACATCCCTGGTAGTTCAGTAGTACCACCCTCCCTCTTGTTTCCCCGATTGCCAGTATATGTAGGTAAAATCATCCCTGGTAGTCTAGTGGTAACCCCCACCTAGCCTCAATCATGGTAAATCTCCATAAAATAATTCCCTAGTGATCCAGTGGCACCCCGCCCCTCCACCCACAGAACCACTTGCCCTCCCGCTCTCCCCCTGTTGTTGGTGGCGGCTGCAGCGCCGCGCCACCCAGCCACCTGCCGATAGACAGGTACAGTATGGGCTGTAAGCCCAATGGGCCACTGGCCAATAGACCAGTCCTTACTGTACCTATCATTCGAGTGGATGGCTGGCTGGTATCTCGGTGGGTGCAGCTGCCCACGCCATGACAGGGGGAGAGGGGAGGGCAAGGGATTCTGTGTGGTGGGAGAGAAGGGGTGCCACTGGATCACCAGGGAATAATTTGAGTGATTTACCATGATTGGGGCTAGAGGCAGGTGGACCACAAGACTACTAGGAAATGATTTGACCTACATATACCAGCAATCAGGAACATGGGAGGTAGGTACCACTGGACTACCACGTAATGCTTTACCTACATTTGCACAGTGATAGGGGACATGGAGGGAGGAGTACCACTGGACTACCAGGGAATGATTTTACCTACATTTAACAGTGATCGGGGACACGGAAGGGAGGGTGGGTACCACTAGACTACCATGGATTTGTTCTACGGTAATTTACCACAACCGCGGCTACAGGGTGGGGGATGCCCCGGGACCCCCACTGTGCACACGTCATTCTGTGCAGGGCGCCAGGCACAATTCACTGGGCTGTCCTGCACAAGGCATGCAAATGGGGCTATAATGACATGCAAATGGCCCTATTTGTGCCTTGCTTGTATTATGGCCTCATTTGCATGCCCTCTGCAGAATATCGTGGGTGATGCACCCAGCACAACTGCATTTGCACTGCGCATCCCTGTGCTCCCTATCTGTGGCTTGCATTGGCACAGTGCCACTGCGTCATGTGCAGTGCCACTGCACCATGCACTGTTCATGCCATATTCAATGGTGCTGCACCATGGCACATTACTATTGAATATCACCTGATCCTGGCCCCTGACGCATCCCAGTTGCACAGCGCCCACACTTGCGCCACTGCCAGGTGCAGTCTGAATATCCAGGCCAGACAGTATAGCAATGTAAATGTGAATTAGTAGCAACATCTATAAATGTTTTAAAAACATTTTCAATGATTACTAGATGAATCACATATTCATCTTTCTATAATGCATGAACAAATTGCATTTAAGCACTGCAGGTATGAAAAGTAAAGGCGTTCTAATGTTAAAACTATATACAGTACCAGAAAAACACTGTTATTCAGGTAGTATGTAACTCTCACCATTAAATTATGATCAATGAAACAATTTTTACACCTAGCAGCATAAGCAGTTTACAGAGATGTATACAGTCACAGAAAATGTAATAACATTTTAACACATACTGTATACAATAGCGATCAGTAACTGTTTATTACAAGGATCAGTGTAATAGTACTTCATAGTAATGTGCTGTTTACAAAACTAAGTAAAGTTGGCAGTAAGTGTATCACTTCAAGTGAACACATGTGTTACTGATGCACTACCTGTATATATATATATATATATATATCATATATATATATATATATATATATATAAAATATCAGGTATATCCTCAGTGTAGATGACAAAGCATTGCACAACAATATGTGTGCAAATAGATGTAAAGCTGCAGTGGCAGCATTATATCACAATCTGGCCTCTTGCATCACTAGACAGATATGAAACGTGTATAATGTACACAATGTACAAGAAACATCACAAACCATCAAATATGGTTATGTTTCTCAGGGTACTTAATGTCCAGTGCATGGACACAGAATAGTGTTGACAGCAATCACAACACATTCTATGTCACAGCGCAGCAGCACAGCAATCTACAGACTAGTACAACAGAACTGCATATACATGAGATGTCTATATGCTGTTTATATGATTATTATGTAGATAAAATAAATGTTGTATATAAGGTGATTATGCAAACAACCCACACCGATTCGGGCCCACTTATGCTGTTTTTTCAACAAAAATCACAGCAATACCTACATTAACTTTTGGCATCATGAGTATCTGTACGTGCCTAATCTGTTTTCACTACTCTTCAAAAACTATTATGAAAAGAGCAGTACATGTAAAGGAAAGGTTACCCAGCACACTGTTTTGACTACCGGAGTGCGGCAAACACAGAGATGTCACATTTACACTGAATACTCTTCTGCTCAGTAAAGCTCATTGTAATTTTTGAGAACCAGGACATAAGCATCATTTAGGCTTCGAGGTAGTCTCTTTTTAAAAGTACTTATGTAGTCATTGCATTTCATCCAGCGATTGCTGTACCTCAGCCATGTCACATAATGTCCTAAATGCACAGACGCTCCATGGTGGAATATCACAGCCTGAGTATCAAAGGATGCTCCCATGAATTGTACTCTTCCAGCTACAAAATCAATGATTGGTGGGTCAAATCTTCGTCCATTTGCATCAAATCTCTGCAAGACTAGAAGAAAATATTGAGAAGAGGTCCTAAGTCATATGGACTGAAGACACTCTCCTCACTAGGTACACCTCCAGCCACACTACATTCCTGAGCAGTTCCCTGATCTTCACAGAATGTGCCTGTGGAGCATATAATGAAATCCACAACATTGTTTTCTGTTATTTCATTGTGTGAATGTCAACAAGACAAGCAAGTGTACTTTGCCACATAGGTGACAGTAAAATACAGTCGCATGGAAATTTGATCTGATTCCAAGCTTTTAATGATAGCCATCATTAACTCAATCACATTCTGCTGGCTGTTATTGGTGAATGTTTCATGGCCATCATATTCACCCAACACAAGTTAAGGGTGTCAGAGTCTCTATACTGTTGTCATACTTATTACTATCATTTACAGTCTTCTTCAATGACTAGAACAATGCTGTGTCATCTGAAGATTTGATAGTGGCAACAAAGTGAGGCATGTGGAGAAATGCTTGCATTGTTGAGTTTGCATAGCAGTTTACTCCAGTGTTGTTGTCAAATGCTGGGACAATACTCATCCCAAGCACCTTCTTTTGTGGAGGAAGCTTGACTGTTTTTGTGTAATGGATTCCTTCTTAGTGCTGTCTGAATTCAATGCTGTTCTAGCTGTCCAGTACCTCTTTTCATGAGAACCTGTGACTGTAGCATTGCACTGTGCTACATGCATGGGTAATGGTATAAGAGCAATATTGGCTGGTACAGAGTGCGCAGTCTGTTGTACTCTGCAATGTATCATCTGTCAGCACATATTTAATCCAGTGCAATGCAGATGTTACACATGCTAGACAGAGTCTGTACAGGTGAAAGTGCAACATAGCTCATACCATCTTTAAAGATGCCAGTGCTTATGTCGACCATAGCTGAATCCAAACTTAAGCCTTGTGAATTGTGCATGGATACAGCATATCAACGCATACAGGAACCTGTTTCCTAGTCACATATATGTCTTTCATAATCTGGAACTTAACAGTCATCCTGGAAATAGGTAATGACTGTTCAATGTTGTAAGATTGACAAGTGCCTCTATGAATGTCTTCTGTACATTGTACTGGAAGTCAATTATGTGTCCCATTGCACCATTAACCATACCACACTCCTCACCAAGATTCCGTCATAGCATGATGCATACATTCATACAGACAGGTAGAACAGCTTCTTATCCAGCTGAGCCAGACACATCAGACTTTAGCTCAGACAGCTGTTCAGTCAGCTTTGCTACCAGATTCTGACTCAAGACCACACCTTCAATGGTGTCTACTGCACGCAGAGTAATGATTTCTTGGCCTTGTCTCTGCAACATAATGCTGTTAAATTTAGCACACTGCTTGAGTTGAGATATGAGACTCACAATCCACGCAGTGTCTGAGTACATATTACTAAAGATATCACATGCAGCAGTCAGAGATGTACACTCATTACTGATACGGCATCTGTTCAACAGAGTAACATTGTGTTGTGACAAAGATCCAATGCAAGCCTGATCCAACTGTACCTTATAGGCAAGATCACGACTTGGCTGCATGTTTTCATACAGCTCAATGTGATGGAACATTTCCCAAAGATTGATTCCTACAATGCACACTATAGTATTCTTAGCTTGTTTTACAGTCAGTGCTGAAAAGACATTTTCTCTGTTCATGGGTGCAAGTTGCAGAAGGTCACCCAACACAACAATACTCTTCCCTCCAAATGACTCACCATGGTCAGTTCCAAGACTCTCCTAGAGATGTAGATGAACACATGCAAGCATGACATTAGAAACCATGCTGATCTCATCAATGATCAGAAATTTCATCTTGGCAAACACTGGGTGCAGCTCAGCTGCTACCTCATGGGATAGTTGTCCATACTCCTGTTTGCCTACTCTCCTGTTTTGTCTTGTTATGCAGGAGCATAAACAACTGGTGTAGAATCACACCACCAATGTTGTCTGCAACCAAGCCCGTGGAGTAGTTTCAGATACAGACATCACTTGTCCTGTATGTTTCCTTATCTCCACTGTGATAACTTTGATAGCAAAACTCTTGCCAGTGCCAGTGGAACCACTAACAAACATTAGTAATGGTTTGTAGTTTCCGCATGTATATTGTTTTTGCTCATGAAGGATTCCATGTCTCACTGTTTTAGTGACAGCATCATAAGCAACAAACTGCTGTCCATTCAGCTGATCCGCCAATAGACTAGGATCTTTTCTCACATGAGAACCATGTTCCATGGCACTCTTGACTTCACTCATCAGAACCACAGGATCATTCATTGGGAGAGGAGCCCTAAGAGTGCCATGTCCCTCAGGATCTATGTTATCCTGAGAATTCCCTGGGGCATCTTCCACAAGCTGCTTTTTAGCTTGATCCATCTGCTCCTTTTCCAGTTCGAGTCTATGAATGTATGTTTCAGATTGTTCACTCTTGAAGGTCTCATACATAAGGTAAAACTGTTCTTCATATATTTCACAGTCTCCTTTAAGTGTAGTCTCATCTCTCCATGGCTTAAAGAGGAACATTAGAGCAAAGTAGTAATGTTCCTTTCTGTCAGTGGTGGAAAGACTCAGTTTACAGTGATCAGTCAGCCAGTGTTTGTGCCTTTTAGCAAGGCACTCATCAAAGCCTCTGACCTTGTAAATGTCTCGTGTTCAGTCAGGTGCCACATAAGTCTTATAGTAGTACCACTTGGTAACACGGTAGAGGCACATATCATCCATCATATTATCCCATTGTAGGCAGTACGTGTCAATCAGGTTGTTCTTCATAATGTTCTTGGATGGAGGGTGATGCAAATCCGGTTCCTCAATCTCATCATGAGATTTCAAAACACACCTTCATTTCTTTTTGTAATTAACACTGATAAATTGTATGGCATCATACTTGCCGTATAAGTGTGTTCCAAACAAACGATCACTGGCCTCATATGATCCGCACTCCTTGTGAGACAGTGTCTTTAATCCCAGTGACAAGAGCTGTGAGCTCAGTGATTGTCAGGAAGTTGCCATATCTTCTCAAAGTTCAAGCAAACTTGACTGCTCATGTTTCATAATGTATGAAGTGATGAACCAAACAAAAGACAGAGTTATCAGCGACAAACTGCACATCAATATTTGCCTGCCACATCAGAAGAACAGTAGGGTTGTAGTCATTGATAAACACCTCATTCTCCTGTCTGAGTAACTCATAAACCCTTTTAGTGGACCTTGCCTTGAGATGGTGATTATTACACGAGGTCCCTGCACCCCAATTGGTACCACCACAGGTACACCGTAGACAGCTAGTATAGATATATGTTGTACTGACATATAGGGCTATGGGCATCTACCATATAAGAGTAGATGTCAGGATATGTATGCACATTATTGTTATACACTTTATTTTCTAATACACATATGTATTTCTTGCCTGCAAGATGTTAGGGCACCTGTGTCCTTGTAATGATTATGATATATGAGTTGGCATTGCCATCTTCTGATGATTTGTATAATTACACTGCTTACGCAAACTGTATTCCTTTGTCTTTACAAAGTGATGACTACTACAAAATTGTATAATGTTATCTTGGACTGTGGAGCCACATCTAATTTAGCCAATAGAGGCTCATCTCTGTAACTAGAAATCTTTCTATCTTTACGGTAACCATGGTAATTATCCTAGGTATATAATGTAAGACATTACGTCTTCTACCTTGGAGATCCCAAGAGACACAGGAGATTCCTCAAGGTATAGGGAATGCTTAGCATTGGCTCCCAGTTTCTATTGGAAAGAACTGCTTAGGGCAACTGTGATTATCATTTTGGTAGTAATAAACAAGCTTTATTACTCTTATGCAATGTTTCTAAGATTCCTTGCATGCCCATTATTGCCAAGAACCTAAGAGTGAGGTTTAGACCTCTGACAATTGGCGACCGTGTGCAGGCAATATTTGGTGTTACAAGGTTTCACTTGTTGCAGCAGGGGACTGTAGGTGTGCATTCCTGCAATGCCTTTCCCATTTATGCAACTTTGTAATACTTTGCAAGGTCTGGCTGCTTACTGGGTGTGGTCGATGCCGACTCAACCTGCCCCTCAACAGTTTTGAATTGCAAGCTTACAAGTGCAGCAGCCCGACTGTGGATAAAGTGCTCCTGTTGTGGATCAATACACAGTCGCACCTTTTACAGTTTGATTTTGTTCCCTCCATACAGTGACCACAATATCAAATATATGAGCAGATCTGAGACTCGATGTCTCAAACTTTCTTGCCTCCCATAAAGGATGGGCTGACTTTGCGCGGGACGTAAGTCTATCTGAAAACCCTGTACTGGGGATTTCAACCCAGTACTCAGAGACGAGACAAACAGTCAGAAAGTGAGAAGCTAAAGGGCTGTTGGTCGTGGCTCTCTATACTGCTCTGGAAGCCTCCAAAGTGAGGTTTTGAACCCTTGAACTGCAAATCTCATCTCTTAAGCAGGAGATGGGGTTGCATGAAACTGAATGTGTCAGACGAGAGCAGGATTTGAAATCAGAACTCCAAACCCTGAGAAATGAAAATAATTCCCTTTTGCATCTTTCTGCACAAGCAGGAGAGCAAGAACTTTGTATGTTGATGTTGGAATGTGAAAGTTTGAGACAGGATAAGGGGCAGGCTTTGCAAATGAATTACTTATTAAGTAGAATGAATGAACAACTGAGTGACAAGTTGTGACTGATATAGGATGAGATAAACCAGGTGGGCCAGATATTCAGACTGCGCTATTTTGTGGAGCAAGTCCTTGCGCTGCACAAAATAGTTGCGCAGGGGTGTGTCTAGAGTGATATTCAAAGGAGTTGCGCCCTTGAGCAACTCCTTTGAATATCACCTCCAAGCCACAGCCACTGTGCAAGGTGCAGTGGAACTTGTGCCACCGAAAGTTGTCAGAGTGGAGCATTCAACTTGTGGTGGCGCAAGTACCATTGCGCCATGCGCAAAATCCCGATATTCAAAAGGTGACATGCAAATGGGGCCATAATTCATGCAAGGTGCAGGGGGGGCCATTTTCATCTGATTATGGCCCCATTTGCATGCCATTAGCATGCAGGTGCACCGATCCCCGAGGACTTGCACCTGGCACCCTGCCAGGCAGCAGCCATCAGGGACTGATGCCCCCTGCAACCTGATCATGGGCAAAACAGTGTAGAATCCCCCCACCCCCACTGGCACGATTGCGGGCATAGTTGAATTCCCCACCACCAGCCAGATTGTGGGCATAGTTTAAACCCCCACCAGCCCGATCACTGGCAGCAATGTGTCTCCCCGAACACATCCCTGGTGGTCAGTGGACCGTAAATCCCCTGCTACTCCACAAATACTTGAAAACACCTCACTATGTTGTGTCTTTACTGATGGTTCAGCTTTGTACTATCAGGGAGAACAGATTGCAGGGATGGGCATATTAGTCATTTACCCTTATGGTAACACTGTGAAGATTTCTAAAAGTTGCAGTGTAGCATCATCACAGTATGCTGAGATGGTTGCGGTGGCCTGTGCCCTCGAGTTCATCCAGCATGGAACGGAGGATACCATCATTTTCACAGACTCTAACTGGGTTTGTTTTTCCCTTACAGAATTTCTTCCTTTCTGGCAGAAGAACTCCTTTCTGTCCTCTGATGGCAGCCCAGTGAAACACAAGGAACTGGTAATATACAGTCATTCACTGGCCCAAAAGTTTGCACACAGACTCTATGTACACAAAGTCAAGGCTCACTCCTTACACTACCACTATCATGCCTTCAAGGACACTGCTGACACCCTTGTAAAGGAAGGGCCCAAGGGGAGGACACCTGGATGATGGACCATCCAGAGGCCAGATCGGCTGTACCCATTACAGCAGTCAGGAAGAAACCTGAAACCTTTTCCCCCTTGGACCTGTCAAAAGCCCACCATGCTGACTCTGAACTCAAAGATGTGTTCAGATTCCTTGACAAGGATACTGAGAAGAACTTACCTACCCACAACCCTTACCGAAGTCATGAAGGTAAGTTACACTTGTCGCCTGATGACAAGCTCATCTGGTACCAACCAGATGACACCCCAACCAAATTGTCAGTGGTTCCCACCATCTTAAGCCTGAATTTCTGCTCCAAGTGCATGACACCCCTACTGGTGGACATCTGGGAGTGGAGAACACACTCAAAGGCTTAAGACCACCACCTGGTGGCCTGGTGTCACCAAGGATGTCAAACAGTACATAGACAACTGCCTTGTTTGTGCAAAAATAATCCCATTGCTACCAAATGAAATGCCAAACTACTACCACAAAGGCATTCTGGCCCTTGGCATGCCATACTGATTGATTTTATTGGTCCTTTGACCAATACCAGTAGAAACAACAAATACACTCTTGTGGTAACTGATCTTTTCTCTAAGTTGGTTGCAGCTTTCTCCACTAAGACATGCACTGCTAAAACCACTGCCAAAATTCTGACAGAAAAGATTTTCTCCAGGTGGGGCCTACTGCTCAAGGTAGACTTAGACAAAGGAACCAGTTTTACAGGTGAGTTGATGAAATAAGCATTTGAGCTACTTAGAGTTCATCAGAAGTTCCACATACCTTATCACCCACAATCTTTAGGTCAAATAGAGAGAGATGACAGATGGATTAAGAAAATGCTTTCCAAATTCATTGAGGACAATCCCAAGGATTGGGATTACCTATTGCCTTTTGGAAGACTAGGTTTGCTGGTCAAGGCACCTAGCTTCACCCGAGCTCTTTCCTTCTAGCTTGCTTGAAAGGACAAAACAAAGAACCTTACCAGAGTAAGGGAAAGGATTAAGACTTCTTTTGGATAGGCAGATTTACTGTGAGTGGTTGTTTTTATGTTGTACTCACAGGGATTGTTACTGTTCGTTGCTAACATTTTATTGCTTTATTTTTCTCTGATTCAAATTGCTGTTGCTGGGTATACCTTCTACTGTATTATTACGAGGTGTGCCTACAGGTGTGTGCTAACAGATTACTGCTGTCATCTTTTGATTCAAATTGTCTTTACAAGGCATATCTTCTGTTACTGCTTTATTTTTCTCTGTAGCAAAGTGTTTCATACAGGGTATATCCTCTGTGAAATTATTGCAGGTGGTGCTTTGCAAGTTTTACAGTTTTATCTAGCATTAGGATAAGCTTTCAGGGTTACTGCATTTGTTGCTGACTGATTGTTTCTCTCTTACCTCCTTGTTTCTTTCATCCGTGGTTCTTCAGCCACCCCCATCCTCAACCACCCCACACTGCACTCCTTTTATAGGGTAGCACAGTCGTGACATTTCATGTGACAAAGCAGGAAAGGGCGGATCAGTGTGGTATCCAATGGTGACCTCATTTACAGGGCACTAGTAATTTAGCTTATAACAAGTTATACAAAACTAAAAAAGAACACAAATCAAACTTTTGCTTGCATTTTCTTCCTTCTAATTACTCTGACCAGGTTATAAACCCAGCAGATTATCCGGAATGGAAATCATTAACTGCAGGTACTGTGGAACACTTTTCAGAAGGACAGTTTTACAGGATTTAGGACACTGTCGTACATGTTGGGCCACTGGAAATCTTAGGGCTCAGCTCCAAGCAGCATGGGCAGAGATTATGCACCACAAATTTCATATTCAAGAGGAAACATATTATAAGAACCACCGCCATTTCTTCAACATCCAACAGAAGCACCTTGACCACAGAGGGTAGTTGGTCTGGGAGCTTGGCAGGTGGTTAGGAGGAGCAAATCAGGTGCCCTATCACTCAGTGCTATCCAACATATTACCTCCACAAACCATATCAAAACTACAAACAGGTATCTGCCACTATCTCCAAAATCAAACAAAGGGGCAGAGGACACTGAAGAGCAGGACACTGCAGCACAGAGCTAGCACAACAAAAGTCACCCAAAACAGGAACCAAAAAAAAGGAAATCCAAAAACTTCTGATCATAGGAGCGTCATGATTTGGAGAGTTGATACCTACACTCCAGCCAGGGTAATGGTCAGATGTCTATACGGTACATTAGCATGGAGAGACACTGACTGCATTGCTAAAATTGTTCAGGAAGCAGGGGAAAACATTGACATCCTGGTACACATAGGGACTAATGATCTCACCAGCTGGTCAGTTGTAGAGACCAAGGAACACCTGGCTAGACTGGGTGACAAACTAGCATCCATTTCATCCAGCATCTCCTTCTCTGAGATCCTGCCAGTCTGGGAGAGGGGGGCAGATGGATGGGAGGTCAGAAAAGGGGAGATTGGGGAGCTAAACATGTGGATCAAGGGCTGGTGCCAGGAAAAAGGACACAAATTTGTAGGGAACTGGCAACAGTTTTGGAAGTGAAAGTTCTTTAAATTTGATGGCCTGCATCTGACTAAGGAGGAAGTCAGTGCATTGGGGCAGAAGTTTGATGTCTTTGCAGAATATTTAAACTAGCAAATGAGGAGAGGGGTGCAGCACCTCATACATCAAGTGGTAAGAACACCCTTCCCCCCTCAGCTAGTGGTCAAACAGGAGTTCAGCGTGTTTGCAGTTCATTTGCATTACCAGGTAAGGAAAAAGGTCCAGCTCCCCATATGATGCAAAGGGGAAATGCTAGACATCACCCAACAACTAACACACCGAAATCTGGCCAATGGAAAATCATGTACACAAATGCTTGCAGTCTGGGAAACAAGATCCCAGACCTGCAAGCAATAATGACAGAGGCTAAACTAGACATAGTAGCAATTAACGAGACATGGTTGACCAGTAACCACACTTGGGAGACTTCAGTACCTGGCTATGTACTGTTCAGAAGAGACCAAGTTACAAAAAGGGAGGGTGGAGTGGTCCTGTATGTCAATGAAAATATCAAAGCTACAGAAATTCAGAATACACATAAGGAGCCAGAAGAACTGTGGGTCACCGGAACAGGAAATGGGACAACCATAAGAACTGGGGTTGTCTACAGGCCCCAGACCAGTAGGAGGACATAGACACATTACTGTTAGAAGTTATACAAAACATGAACGCTAAAGGGGAGGTTCTGATAATGGGAGATTTCAACATGCCAGATACAGATTGGTCAATACCAGCAGGAACATCTGCCAGAACTAGACACATGGTGGATTCCCTGCAGGGGGAGGGCCTCAAACAACTGGTACAACAACCCACAAGAGACAGGGCTATTCTAGATCTAGTACTGACTAACAGGGAAAGGATCACAGATCTTTGGGTAGAAGGTCACCTGGGGGCCAGTGACCATCACATGGTATGGTTCAGTTTCGCCACTACAACTAAATCATCCCATTCCAAGGCAAAAATATGGGACTTCAGAGGAGCTGACTTTGATAAGATGGCCAACAGAGTTAAGCTAGCCCTGGCAAAAAGAAATACAGGTGAGGGGGTACAGGCAAAGTGGGCAAGCATTAAGGATGCAATACTGGAAGCAACATCCCATTGTGTTAGAGAGAAAAGGAAGTGCAAAAGAAGAAGGAAACCACTATGGTTCTCAAAAACAGTAGCCGAAAAGGTCAGAGCCAAAAGGCTGGCCTTCAGGAAATATAAGGGAACACAGTGGGATGAAGATAGAGAGGCATACCAAACTTCCCTAAGGGAAGCAGGGAAGGCAGTAAGGCAGGCAAAGGCCCAAACCAAGGAAACATTAGCACAGACAGTAAAAGAAGGTGACAAGACTTTCTATAGATACATTAGTGAAAGGAGAAAGTCCAGAGGGGGTATTGCTAAGATCAAAGGAGATAAGGGGGCATGTGAGGAGGAGGACCATGTAAAAGCATCTATGCTAAATAGATACTTCTGCTCAGTATTTACTGAAGAGAAGGTAGGGCAGGGCCCACAGCTCAGCACCATGGACACAGGGGAGGGAGGTAAGCACTAGTCCCTTCACAAAAGAAAGGGTCCTACAAGAACTCGATAAGCTCAGGGTGGACAAGGCAATGGGACCTGATGGCATACATCCCAGGGTACTAAAGGATCTAAGGGTGGAACTAGCAGAGCCATTATCAGAACTGTTTAGTGAGTCTCTGAGGACAGGAGAGTCCCAGAACACTGGAGAAGGGCTCATGTGATCCTGCTCCACAAGAGTGGTAGCAGGGGGAGAAGGCAGGGGTACTAGACCAATCAGTCTTACCTCAGTAGTGGGCAAGATTATGGAGACACTGCTTAAGGAAAGGATAGTGCAATAACTGGAATCCATGGGAGCACAGGATCCAAGACAGCATGGGTTTACAAAGGAAGGTCCTGTTAAACTAATCTCATAGATTTCTTTGACTGGGTAACCAGAGTGGTGGACCAAGGGGAGCAGTTGATGTAGCCTACCTAGACTTCATCAAAGCTTTTGACACTGTTCTACATAGAAGATTGATTAATAAGCTGGGTAGGCTCGAGGTGGGTCAGAAGTTGGTCAACTGGGTGTGCAACTGGTTGACAGGCAGAAAACAGATAGTGGTGGTAAATGGTATACAGACAGAAGAGATTCAAGTCACAAGTGGGGTACCTCAGGGATTAGTCCTGGGGCCAGTCCTCTTCAATATCTTCATCAGTGACATTGCAGATGGACTGGAGGGTAAGGTTTGTCTGTTTGCAGATGACACCAAGATCTGCAACAGAGTAGATGATCCAGATGGGGTAGGCAGAATGAGAAGAGATCTGGATAAACTAGAAAAATTGTCAGAAGAGTGGCAACTGGGGTTTAATGCAAAGAAGTGCAAAATCATGCACATAGGGAAGAGAAACCCCTGAAGCCACCTATAGGCTGGGAGGGGAGTTACTGGCAGTCACAAGGGAAGAACAAGACTTGGGCATCATCATCACCAATGACCTGAAATCATCCAAGCAGACCACTAAATCAGTAGGTAAGGCAAGGGGGATGTTAGGGTGAATTAGTAGGGGCATCACAAGTCAGAAGAGAGAGGTAATAATCCCTCTTTTTCAAGACACTGGTTAGGCCCCATCTGGAGTACTGGGTGCAGTACTGGAGGCCACACCTTCACAAGGAAATTAACCAAATTGAGGCTGTCCAGAGAGGGGTAACCAAAATGGTGCAGGGACTGCATCAGAAAACATATGAGGACAGATTAACTGAGCTCAATATGTATACCCTGGAGCAAAGGAGGGAGAGAGGTGATATGATCAAAACATTTAAACACCTTAAGGGCATTAACAAGGTGAAAGAGTCTAACATGTTTCAATATAAGACAAATAGCAGAACAAGAGGACACAGTATGAAATTAGAGCGAGGCCTATTAAGGGGTAATGTGAGGAAGTTCTTTTAACAGAAAGGTGGTGGATGCATGGAGCAGCCTACCTCAGGAAGTGGTGGATATGAATACAGTGCAGGGCTTCAAACAGGCATGGGATAGGCATAAGAGAGCAATACAGATGAGTACGAAAAGATAGGCCATCAACAGAGCAAAGGCCAATGGCACATTTATAAGGTAGAAAAAGAAATGGGCAGACTGGATGGGCCTTGCGGTCCTTAACTGCCAGCAACTTCTATGTTTCTATGTATGTTACTCCTTATGGCAATTAGGGGTACACCCTCAGCCACCACCCAGTTGACACCCTTTGAGGTGATGACTGGTAAACAAATGAGGTTACCTGAACACCTGTTGTTTGACCTACACCCCCCCACCGCAGACCATGTGTCTATAGACCAGTGTGTGGAAAAACTCAGACGAGACCTAATACACACTCATTTGTATGCTGCTGACTGCATGGGCAAGGCCCAGCAACAGTCCAAAATCCAGTTTGCACACACACACACAAGAAGTGGATTGGCAAGTTGGGGATCAGTTAATGGTTCTCAGATTTGCACATCCCACACATCCTTCTCCAATAAGTGGGAAGGACCCTATCTTATTGTCAGCAAGCTCAGTCCACCACTCTATCAAGTTAGACCCATGCAAAACAACAAATTGACTGACAAATGGTTACATGCAAACCAACTAAAATTGAATAAAGGAGTATAATTATTTTACCTTACCCCATTGGATGGAATAGTACTGATTTTCTAATCTTTGATTTTCCTTTTCAGATACTGACAAGATGGCTATCTTGTTCCACATTCTCCTCATCTCAGGAGTTATCCCACATCAAGGCACAGTAAAACACCTTGTTTCTCACCTTGATCCACCTACAACTACCCCAAGGGCCTCAAACAACTGGTACAGCAACCCACAAGAGACAGGGCTATCCTAGATCTAGTACTGACTAACAAAGAAGGGATCACAGATCTCCAGGTAGAAGGTCACCTGGGGCCAGTGACCATCACATGGTATGGTTCAATTTGGCTACTACATCTAAATCATCCCATTCCAAGGCAAAAATATGGGACTTCAGAGGAGCTGACTTTGATAAGATGGCCAACAGAGTTAAGCTAGCCCTGGCAAAAAGAAACACAGGTGAGGAGGTACAGGCAAAGTGGGCAAGCATTAAGGATACAATACTTGAAGCAACATCCCATTGTGTTAGACAGAAAAGGAAGTGCAAAAGAAGAAGGAAACCACTTTGGTTCTCAAATACAGTAGCAGAAAAGGTCAGAGCCAAAAGGCTGGCCTTCAGAAAATATAAGGGAACACAGCGGGATGAAGATAGGGAGGCATACCAAACTGCCCTAAGGGAAGCAGGTAAGGCAGTAAGGCAGGCAAAGTCCCAAACTGAGGAAACACTAGCACGAACAGTAAAGAAGGTGACAAGACTTTCTATAGATACATTAGTGAAAGGAGAAAGTCCAGAGGGGTATTGCTAAGCTTAATGGAGAAAAGGGAGCATGTGAGGAGGAGGACCCTGTAAAGGCATCTATCCTAAATAGATACTTTTGCTCAGTATTTACTGAAGAGAAGGTAGGGCAGGGCCCACAGCTCAGCATCATGGACACAGGGGAGGGAGGTGAGCACTACTCCTTCACAAAAGAAAGGGTCCTACAAGAGCTTGCTAAGCTCAGGGTGGATAAGGCAATGGGACCTGATGGCATACATCCCAGGGTACTTAAGGAGCTAAAGGAGGAACTAGCAGAGCCATTAGCAGAATTGTTTAGTGAGTCTCTGAGCACAGGAGAGGTCCCAGAAGACTGGAGAAGGGCTCATGTGATCCCACTCCACAAGAGTGGTAGCAGGGAGGAGGCGGGAACTACAGACCGGTCAGTCTTACCTCAGTAGTGGGCAAGATTATGGAGGCACTCTTAAGGAAAGGATAGTGCAACACCTGGAATCCATAGGGGCACAGGATCCAAGACAGCATGGGTTTACTAAAGGAAGGTCCTGTCAAACTAATCTCATAGATTTCTTTGACTGGGTAACCAGAGTGGTGGACCAAGGGGAGCAGTTGATGTCGCCTACCTTGACTTCAGCAAAGCTTTTGACACTGTTCCACATAGAAGATTGATAAATAAGCTAGGTAGGCTCGGGTGGGTCAGAAGTTGGTCAACTGGGTGGCAAACTGGTTGACTGGCAGAAAACAGAGAGTGGTGGTAAATGGTATACAGTCAGAAGAGATGCAAGTCACAAGTGGGTACCTCAGGGATCAGTCCTGGGGCCAGTCCTATTCAACATCTTCATTAGTGACCTCGCAGATGGACTAGAGGGTAAGGCTTGTCTGTTTGCAGATGACACCAAGATCTGCAACAGAGTAGATGATCCAGATGGGGTGGGCAGAATGAGAAGAGATCTGGATAAACTAGCAGAATGGTCAGAAGAGTGGCAACTGGGATTTAATGCAAAGAAGTGCAAAATCATGCACATAGGGAAGAGAAACCCTGAAGCCACTTATAGGCTGGGAGGGAGTTGTAGCAGTCAAAGGAAGAAAGAGACTTGGGCATCATCATCACTGATGACCTAAAATCATCAAGCAGACCTCTAAAGCAGTAGGTAAGGCTAGGGGTGTTAGGGTGTATTAGTAGGGTATCACAAGTCGTAAGAGAGAGGTAATAATCCTCTGTACAAGACATTGGTTAGGCCCCATCTGGAGTACTGCTGCAGTATTGGAGGCCACACCTTCACAAGGACATTAACCAAATTGAGGCAGTCCAGAGAAGGGCAACAAAATGGTGCAGGGACTGCATCAGAAGACATATGAGGACAGATTAACGGAGCTCAATATGTATACCCTTGAGCAAAGGAGGAGAGAGGTGATATGATCGAGACATTTAAACACCTTAAGGGCATAAACAAGGTGAAAGAGTCTAAATATGTTTAAATATAAGAAAAATAGCAGGACAAGAGGACACAGCATGAGATTAGAGGGAGGCCGATTAAGGGGAATATGAGGAAATTCTTTTTCACAGAAAGGGTGGTAGATGCATGGAATAGCTTACCACAAGAAGTGGTGGCTATGAATACAGTGCAGGGCTTCAAACAGGCATGGGATAGGCATAAGGGAGCAATACAAATGACTATGAATAGATAGGTCACTGACAGAGCAAAGGCGATGGCACATTTATGAGGTAGAAAAGAAATGGGCAGACTGGATGGGCCTTGCGGTCCTTATCTGCCAACTTTATGTTTCTATGTTTCTATGTTTCTATGTTTCTATGTTTCTATGTTTCTTCAATTGGAACTGATCTCAGACCAGTGGAACCATTGCCTTTGGGGTGCACTCAAGACCTATAAGGATGCCGAGGGCAATTGACACAGACGAAGATTCTCCATAGGTGGTACAGGACCCCAGACACCAATTGTTTTCTAATTCTTTTTAGGTCTCCCAGACTACAGTCAGGAGATATGCCCCCCCATCAGTGCTCAGACTGCCATCCCAACATCCCCCTCCAGGCTGCCCAGCTTGGTGACCCATAGCCTACCCCTTTGGTTGGGCTCCCTTGGGGGGCTGCAGAGAGGCTGAAATCCACCAGAGGACCCAACTAAGGCTTACATCTGGAGTGTCATTCAGTAGGCAGCCCAGTGGCATCATAGAGCTCTCTGACCAGGGGTTTTCCTGTGCGTGGTTCCCTGAGAGACGCAGATGTGCAGTGATGTCAGTGTGGAAATGGCACACTTCCACACCCGTCCCACAGATGTTCACCAATGCATCTGTAGTGCCAAATGGTCCCAGTTGCTATACTCCCATTCTCCACTGAGTGTCACAAGCATACCGGAAAACTGCAACACTCCCTCCTGGAGGTGGAGAGCTGTCCTTAGGATGCTCATCCACCCTCCTCCTTGCTGATCTTCTGATGCCCCATTCTTACCTCTGAACATGAGTCATCAGCACTGCAGGCAGTAGCACTACTGCTGCAGTAGTGGGCTGGCCCACACTCCAATTATTGAAGATGTGATACCCCAGCAGCAGGCCTGCTCCATGTGTTATGGTAATGCCCACAGTTATGCCATTTTGTAGAAAGGGGTCCTTGGAGACTGCGCTAGAATCCTGGACTTTCTGATCCCCTACAATCTTGCATTGCTCATCCCAGGAGATACTTCACTTCTACCAAGGGTACCTCGTCTGGCCTATGATTGGTTGTTAGCCATATTTATGGAAGCCAATCAGGCAATCTTGATGAAATGGAGGCAGACTACGCCTCTGTCTCTGTCGTCCTGGAATTCAGCAGTCACCAAACTGGCAGCCTAAGAAAGGCTATCTTATGAAGCCCAGCAGTAGCTACTTCTCTGTTATCAAAAGCGGAACAGATAGCTCAACTCACATGTACTCTGCCCACTACCCCCAAAGAACCCCCCCATGACTAGACAATTGGGTGGGCAGCACAGGTGGGCTGTATGGCTTGTCAGGACTGGCCTCTACCCCCACCCTCAACCTTTAACTGTAGAACCATCATACATGTCCCTACTTGGCTGAGTACTGTCAACCTGGAATGAGGGAAAGGGACAATTGTTTAACCAGGAGTAGCACACTAAGCCAAAGTTTGTTTCAGATGCGACCTTCGAGCCAAGGGAAGTTAAGTGACTTGCTCAGTATTACACAGTATGCACCTAGGCTGGAACCACAAGTGTTTCCTCCTCTCCCAACTGTTGTATGATTCAGTCTTGTAGGAACAACAACAAATGGCCCTCTTTGCATTGCTCACTCCCTTTTTCAGGTGGTCTTTTTCAGACACATTTACAGTTTCTCCCCCTGATTTATAGGGAAACAGCTTGATAACTGGAACTCCTCTAGTATACCAGGCCACTTCTTGGACAAGGTCTACAAGAATATGACCCTCCACTGCAATATTCTTAGGGTATTTCATAGATAGCACTGCCTGAAAGCCTCTTGTGTTTTCATTTTTTCAGGGGGCTAGGTAGTAACTGTGATAGTGGCGCACCTTTGGGGGTCAGGTACTTGTTAGACACTGACAAATCAACAACTTAACCTTTTTTTATTTTGCTATATTACATGAATTTTACATCACTGTCTGAACACTAATAAAGTCTTTGCCCAGTTTGTTTTTATCTTTCATGTACATTTCACAGTTATTATATTCCCTATGCTCTGCTTTGTTTGTATCTGTGTTTGTTGCCTTCACTTTGAAAATAAAAAAAAAAAATCATGTTAAAAAAGGGTAGATGGGGAAGGGGGCACTGTGGAGCCTGAGCAAGATGACTGCATGAAGATAGAGCTCTATATTTCTTTGGGGCTTATATCTATTTAAAACTGTCTTTTGGAAACTAAGCTAGTCAAATTTGCATTGAGGAGTTCATTAAACCTTACTTGTCAATATGGAAACCTTAAAAAAGATGAGGCAACAGGAGAAGGAGCAAAATCCAAGATACCTCCAGGAGCCCCAACCATAAGGTCAACCAAAGGCCACAACCATGAGGCAGCTGAAGCTGCAGGAGAAGAAACTCTGCAAATGCTGGGATTGAAGATTTAATTTTTGTTTAATTTTATTTATTCTATGATTACAAGTAACTAAGATTACCAGACTAATCGCTACAGTAACAGGACTTTCTAATAAATTTGACGACTTGACTAATAGGATGACCAGTATCGACTCCATGATTGATGCAGTCACCCTAGTGACATCAGATGCTATCAAAAGAGCAGTCACTGTGATGAAGGCACTAACCTTTGATAAAGGAAAATGGCCACCTAAAATCTAGATTGGAAACTTTGGAATACCAGATTCATGCTGCAAATTTAAGACTACTGGGACTGCTGGAGTGATGTGAAGAGGGCCATTAGTTGTTGTTCTATAAGACTGACTCATACAACAGTTAGGAGAGGAGATAACATTTGTGGTTCAGAAATTTCAGAAAGTTTACCAGGTTACCTTCAGAGGCCATCTGGACAACCCAGAAGCTCCACGGACTGTCATCATTGTTACCATCTCCTGGCACTGGTGAGGCAAAAGTGTACTCTTCCATTCGATGGACAGCAGATCCTTATGTTTCCCGATATCTGCTATGTCACTAGGCAGAAGCACCAAAAATTCAACTTGGCCAGAGCAATGCTCCATGAAGCTGGTGTCTTACACATAATGTTTTCTCCAGCAAGCCTTCAGATTATGCATCAGGGAAAGGTAGTCCTGTTCACTGACCCCATGTACAACCTGAAGTGGTGTCAAAAGAACACAGTCAGGCCTCAAGAAAACCAAAGAAAGGATTCATCATCCAAAAAGGAAGAAACATGAAGTTGTGATTATTTTGGACTGCCTTGCAGTTTTTTTTTTCTCTGCAATGGGGAAGCATGTTTAATTCTGATGACCTGGGCTAGTGTTTATTCAAGTAATAAGTCAGTTTGTTCTCATACTTTATGTCTGGGTCAGATAATGAAAACCTCTCCCTGAATTTTGAGTCCTGTTGACATTATGTATACACTGTTTTAGTAGCAAGTTAAGAGGGTTTCAGTTTTTACTTTAAGGTGCCTAGTTTATGGTTAAACAAAGGAAATGTGTTATTTAATTAAAGCATTTTCTAAATTGCAAAGCTATAACTTGAAGGGTATATCAAGGGTCCTGTCCCAGAACTAGGTGTAGATTGTATCTCAGGGATAATGTATAGTTCTTTATCTTTTTGTATGTTGCACAACTTTCTAACCTTACTTTTGACAAAGCACATTGGACATTTCTTGCTCTCTGTTGGGGGGAGGGTGAAGGCTTTAGGACTGTATCAATTACCAGGATATTTGGAAAAAATACCATGCAGCTCATGGGCTCATTCCATAGTCAAGGGTTTCTGATGTTAATTACTTGATGTATAATAAAAGTTATTCCCATATGACGTATCTTATAACCTTTGGTGGATGAATTGAAAGAATGAAGAGGAGTGATGCCCTCTTTATTTTAAAATGTACTACTGTAATGCAAAGAGTTCATGAATCTAAGAGTTTGTTACTTACACAACAATAAACACAAAGTTTTTAAAAAAGGGTGGATTAAGGATAGGTAAAAGGGACAATGTTCCAAAATGCAGGTCCATAATGAAACACTGAAGGCAAGCTTTTAGTCAAATAAAGCACATTTCTAGCCCTTGAAACAATATCCTACCTGGAAAAAATTTGCATGGAAGAATCAATACATGTTGTTGCTGTACAGTAGTTAGACAGCTGTCAGTGACTGAACTGTGTCATTAAAGGTGTAAACTAGGACTGCATGATTAAAAGGATTAAGGAAGAAAATATGATTAAAAGCCTTCAGGAAAAGATATGAATCAATTTAAATGAAATTCCACAGAATTCCACAAAGATTTCCAAAAATGTCACCAAACCTTAATTTCAGTTATTTTCTTTTAATTATAACACTCATCCATATGTCACAAATTATTCTTGCAGCGCCCTACCTACCCATGCCACTTTCAAATCTCTAGCTTTAAAGTGAGTTAAGACATAAACAGTCAACTATCCATCAATTTTGCAAGTACATAAACTGTTAAATTACAAGCTTCATCACTTTAAAACAAGAGAACACTAAATCATCATTTAGCAGGCTAATAGATCCTAAAATGATGATGTGTGTGCTAACTCTGTATACTTTTTCAGTCTCTTCCTGTAAGGATGGTCATCTAATGGGATCCCAAAAATTGCAAAATAACAATGGTTCCAAAAGTCAAATGTAAGAGGTTTTGTGAACATTGTGGAATTTGGTGAATATTTTGTAGAAGCCAGATCTATGAGCTGTACCCAGACATACAGATAGCCTGCCATGGAGAAGAAAGAAAAAGGTTGGTAGAGTCATAATAAAGTTGGATTCATAGACAATAAAGTAGCAGAGTGTTGCAGGGCATTGCAGTGCCATAATGCTGGTGCAGGTAGGGATCTGCCTGCCTTTTGTACAGGTCAAGTGAATATGATCCATAGTTAATCACTGCAGCAAAAGGAAGGAGCTGACTGTTATGAGATATTGAGTATAACATGTGATGACATGAGGGGTCATTTATGGAATCAGAGATCCTCTAAGAGGAAATACACTGAGGTAATATTCTCCAAGACAGATGAAGTCCTTATTTGTTTTTTACTAAAAAGCGGTAACCTGAAAAGTACACTGAGCCAAGTCTCATTTCCAGGTGTGACCCAGGATAAGGGAAATAGGGAGACACAATGTATAACATATAGTCAAAATATACAAAGCGCATATGGCAGAAAAAAGTGAAAAGTGCAGGAAACAGTACAGTATTTAAACAATAAATACAATACATTAAACAATATTTTGGTCAGTGTATCAAAACCAAAGCACTGGAACAACAATGGTGTTTTCATGTCAGTGTACATGGCTATAAAAACAAAGGGAATGCTAGATATAGAAATTAAATAAACACAATCTGAAATATATCCACAAATTTTCTTTTTCAAAGTGGATCTTCTGATGACAGGGGCTCATTAAAGAGCTATGCCTTAGCTATTGATTTGAAGGATCTAAGGGAGGAGGCTGCATGGCTGTGAAGTGATAAGGAATTCCACCACTGGGTATCAGCTAGCAAATACAACACAGTGAACTGCTTATAGCCTTGTTCTAGGAATGGTCAAGGAGTATTCCTCCACAAAAGGAAGATATCAAGTGTGAATTTATTAGACAAGATCGATGTGTGCATGCATGCAGTACAGTACAGCCACTCTGATCTGTACTGGGCATTTCTAAATGATTATCACTTGGTACACCAGTCAATCAGAGTGCGTGCGTTTGCTTCATAAATAATTAATTAGACTTATAATATACAGTAAGTTTATTGGGCATGATCAAAACTGTGTCCTACAGGTTAAAATAAAATCTTGGGCTAGACCATTGGCACAGTGGTAGGGTTACAACTCATGACCACACTGATCCAGGTTACATAACAAGCCTGGGTCATCAGTGGTCTGCTGGAGTAGGTGGATTTAGAGCCTCAGAGGACACATTCCTCCTCCTTGTAGGGAGTGTCACCATCCTTGCAGTGATGCTGCCACCTGGGTAACCATGAGTGGCAGTGCAGCTGAGGATGCTGTGCAGGATCAGGAAGACATTGTTCAGGGACCCTACAGGGCATGCATTGGGTTTACAAGTGCATGATTCGACTCATATGCTGTCACCTCCAGGGTGACTGGGAGGAATAGAGAAAGAAAAATTTGCCTGGTTATGACTCCTGGGAATGACCGCAGTATATCTTAGCTGTCCTCACTACCTCATCTGTCGCCCCATGTATGGCTTGGTCAGAGGCATAGCCCCTACTCCATACCACACCTTGGGGGAGTATTCCAAGGCTCTGTGGTGGTTGATGGACAGAAGATAGGTGGGTGCTGGAAGGAGGGTACTGGAGGGTTCTAACAGGAGCTAGGACTAGAAAGTGGGAGCACAAAAAGAAAGTAAAAAAGGTGAACTCTTAAATTCAACTCTATCCCAAATTTGTGGCCAAGGCAATTGATATAGTACTGCTATATGTATTTAGTGAGATTAATCAAAGTAATATGTATTTCAGTAGCTTCATAGGCCAGTAGAAGCCACTGGAATGTTTTAGGAGAAACCAGAATCCAGTGACATGAGCATCATTTCAGTCCGAGGACTGCATCATTTTGTGACTTTCACAATTTTATTGTAACTCAGATGTTCATTTATCTAGACACTTCAAAATGGTATACTTATTTGCTGTTAATGATTTAAAGGCATACCAAATATCATGAAATTTGCATTAGTTGGTTTCAAACCTACAGGGGTTCAATGTCTGCTATTTATGTTATGATGAAATGTAGTAAAAATGCTTCTCTGCTCGTAATTTGGCATCTTTAGAGTTTAATACCTAAAATAAGCATGCATAACCTTTTTGGAATGATCTTTAAAATGCTACATTAAATACAGCAACATTGTGCTAAATAATTCATAATTTAAAAATGTTATTTTTGCAGTTTTTTGAAATGTTCAAAAAATGTGGATGCTTAAACTCTGCTGCCATTTAAGGTATTGCATAAAACTGACACTTGACATGAATACCCTAATATTATTGGATCCTTGACATAAAAAAATCTAGAGAAAATTAGTTTAGCAGATTTAAATTTACAGTGCAAATACTGAAGGGTATTGATAGGCAAAATGTACTCAAAAATTCACGGAAGCAGACTAGAAAATGCAACCATGATTCCACTTGTGGAATTTTGATTTCATAAAGCATTGATCAGCTGTATTTCTGAACCAGTTTGGCTGCTATCTTTACTGAGCTCTTTATTTATTTAAAATGTGGTGACTGGGTAGGCCCACTGAGCCCCGAAAGTCCCTTTTTCAGGGGCAACCTGGGATAACAATACATATTTTCATACAGAGAAAGACTTGGGTTACAGAGTAGTTTCAGGTGTGTGAGCAGGTTACAGCCATAGTTATCATGATGCCTCAGTCATTACAAATATGTTGATAGTAGAATTAACAAAAGGTGCAGAAGAAATGTAATTTTACATGGTAAATTCATTGTTTACTACTGGCATGGTTCAGTGGAAAGTTAGCTGTGGTACTATGCCTAGAGGGAAGCACCATGGAACCTGATAAGGTGCTTGGAGGATCTGTATATGAGGAGGATAGAAGCAAGTGGGGAGGGTCATGAGCGTGGCAATGACAAGTGCTAGTATCAGACATATAGGCTTTGAGTCTGGTGCAGAAGTTCATCAGTGAGGAGGCTTCTGCACTAGGGTGGAGTTTGTTTCACAGGTAGGGGCTGAGTAGGAGAATGATCTGCCACCAGCATTACTCCTGACTCTGGGAACTTCAAGCAGTGTACGTCCCAGATGTCCATAGGCTCCTAGGGTTATGTCTGAGTGTGATAGTTCCAGTGATGCTGGGTGGAGCTGAAGGCCTGAGTAGCTTGAAGGTCAAGCAGAGCAGGGGTAGTGGAGATGAGAGGTCAGTGAGGGCCAGTGTAGCTGGGCAAGTGTGTCACAATGGTGCCTTTGCAAGTGGTTCTGGGTAAAGACTGGGCTACCTTGCTATACAGGATTTGCATCTTGGTGACCTCCTGCTTGGCCATGCCCTGTAGATCGGGGCAGCATAAGTCAGGGTGGGAGGAGGACACTTGTGGCGATTGAGGTTCTGGCATCAGGGATGAGCTGGTCTTTTAGCCGGTACAGATTACCAAGTTTACAATCCTGTAGTCCACCCCTGGATAATCATTTTGCTCCCCCCCTACACACAAATGTTTTCTCTGAACATAACCAGAGGGACTTATTGGAACTGTTTGTCCCTCTGATATCGTCCCTTATTCTTCACAGTGAAGCTGTTGATTAAAAAGAGAGTCACCTACTTCTTTTCCTGTTAGACCTAGCTCTTCAGAATACCCAATATTCTTTCTTCTTGGTGTTTCACTAATTTCTTCCCCTACCAGCAACTAGTTTTTCAAAAGTAGAAAAATTACACATTTGGAAAAAAAAAACACAAGGGAAGGTTTTCTTGCATAGCTGTATTTTATTGGCATGTGCCCAGTTTTCAAAAAGGTTGCCTGTTTGCAACCTTTTCCACAATGTATGGCAACCTTCACATATTGTTTATGGAGCTGCATAAAATTGCTACAGTTGGCATTAACTGGCATGTATTTTTTTCAACAGCTGCATGGAAAAAGAAAAATGCTGTCCTTATGCATAAAATGCTGAACATTACATTTTGCAGATGTTGGGGGGACACACCAGGGAGTTGCACAGAGTGACTTAGTCCCTGGGTCATGTCAGGCCTTCTGAAACTCTAACCCGAGGTCTCTGTGAGTGACCCCTTGTCCTAGCCTTCTAAGTGCCTCACACTTTGAGTATAATCCATTTTGCTGGGTGTGATACTCATTCAGTATGATGTTTGTGAATTGATCCTCCTCTCTGCTAGAGATGGGAGATGTTGGCTAGATTCACTCTTCAAATTAATCAGCAAATGTTGTGCAATTCCGTGAAACTCACAGAACATAGAATGGCGAAGTTCCACCATGAAGTGCAGAATTCTGCCTGCAAAGTGCAGAATTTCACCCACAAATTGTGGAATTTTGCACTCAAATGGCAGAAATTCACAGTTTGTGGGTGAAATTCTGCAATTCTTGAGCAAAATTCAATACTTCGCATGCAGAAAATCATGATTTTGGGTAAAAGCCTAAGTTTCTGAGGGTGGGGAAAACTACACAGAGCTCTGCAGAGGTGAATTTCAGCCACATCAGGGCAGTTTTGCCTGCAGATTTAAACTTCAGCCCATCTCTACTCTCTGCTTCCTTGCTCCAATTGCATGTCTGAGAATCTTGTGCTACTGAACTTTGCTGATATCATCACCTCATTGAACCTACGAATCTGACTCATGCCACTGGTGATTCCCTTCACTAATGGATTTCCCTGTCCTTTAGTTAAACTCCGCAGTCCATGCTCCTGACCAGTTCACTCATGCCTCAAAATTTCCTCTAACATTTCATACTGGAAAATAAGAAAGTCAAGAAGGCAAAACCCATATAGACTTCCCCCACTATTCAGTGGCGATAACTGGAGTTACCAACTTCAGAAAGATGCTTATCCAATCTTTCCTTAAACATGCACACACTTTCAGCTTCCACCACATCCTTATTGACCTACATCTAAAACCATTTCTCCTTATTTCTGTCTTACTTAATGTTTCCTCCAACTGCATGTTGTGCCCCCTCAACTGATATGGTTTGTCTTTAAATTCCATTCCCATCTCTAACATCATACTTTTATCTCTTTGTATTTTGTATAAACTCAATAAATCCCACCTTGCCCTCCCACCCTCAGGACACAAACCCAGTTTTTCCAGTCTGTCCTCATAGTTCAAACCCACACATCCTGATACCAGTCTTGTAAAGACCTCTGCAGCCTTATAACCAGCTTTACATCTTTACCAGGAAGGACTCCATACAGTAGAACAATGGTCCAAATATAGGTCGAACCAGTGTTTTATACAATGGCATCAATACCTCCCTACCTCTAGAGTGAAAACCCCTTCTTATGCTATTCACCAGAAACATGGCTTTATTTGACACATTCCTACAATGTATACTGCTTTTTAAATCATTCTGGACATAAACCCCCAGATATTTCTTGCATACTGTTGTCTTCAGATGTAAACCCATCATATAATAATCCTGATGTACATTTAGCTTTCCTAAATGCATTTTAATGCATTTATCTTTATTAAACTTCATACCATTACTCTCAGCCGATTCCAAATTTTTATTAAATCCCTACCAAAAGTTAACTTGTGATCACAGGTATCCACTAACCCCCCACCCCATTTGACATCATCAGCAAATTTCACCATCCAGTTTTCTCCATCAATATTCAAGTCACCTATAAAAATACTGAATAACAGCAGTCCCAGCACTGACCCCTGGGGAACTCCACTCCCCACTCTCTGCGGTTCTAACAAGCAACCCCTAATCCGTACTTGTTGCTTCCTATTTTCAGCCACTGATTCACCCATTTAACAATATAAAATCAATTCCTAATCCAATCAATTTTCAACTATCTTATTATGAGGACCGTATCAAAAGCCCAGCTGAAATCCAGCATTACCATGTCCACCTTTCCTCTTGTCTACCCACTTATTTATGTATTCATAAAAGGTAGTCAGATTTGTTTCACGTGATCTTCCAGAAACAAATCCATGCTGATTTTTATCAGCTTTACCCTTGCTTTTCATACTATCCTTTACGGCTTCACTAAGGATACCCTCTACTATCTTCCCCACCACTGATGTCAGGCTCAGTAATTCACCACCTGATCCCTTTTCCCCTTTTTATATATTGGCACCACAAATGCCCTCCTCCAATCCTCGGGCACCACCCCCTCAGCCAGTGAACTTTGCCCCAACATGGTAATCACTGATACCATCTAATTTTTCAGCTCTCTCATCATGTATGGGTAGATCCTATCAGCCCGCCGCCTTATCCATCTTCAACTCCATAACCCTTTTCATTACCTTATCTTCTCTTATTATTGCTTTTGGATCAAGTTGGCCACATTCCTCATCTCCAATTTCTAAACGTTCCTCATGATTTCTAAATACTGAGCAGAAACATTGACCAAATTCATTTGCCATTTTCAGTGGTTCGGATATCATCTCCCCATTTATGGTCAAGGGACCTACCACACTACTTCCTCCTATCTGCCTGTTAACGCAGGCATATAAACTTGTATTGTTTTTATTCATCGCCAATCTCATTTCAAGTTGTTTTATAGATTGTTTTATTTCTTTTTTAAATCTCCTTATACACCTCTTATACTTTTTCCTATATTCTGATGTCTTCCTTTTTCATCTTCTGGAGCAAGGCCTTCTTCTTCCTACACAATCTTACTGTACCCCTAGTCAGCCATGGAGGCTTTTTTCCTTTATAGTTATAAGCTTTCCTTTATGGGATATATTTGGCTGTTATCTCATTTATTTTCTGTATAAACAACTCTCATGATTTCTCTGTATCCTGATTACTCATCACCCCTTCCCAATCTATGCTATTCAATACGTCTGTCATCGCCCTGTAATCCCTTTTATTATACAAATACTGGGTTGTACTACCCTTCACCACTTCTATTTCCCAATCTAGCACAAATAGTATGGAGTTATGATCACTTGTTCCCACTTGTGGCTGAATAGTAACTTGCTTAATGATTTCATTTATATTTATAAAAATGACTTCCAGAATGCCCCCATTGCCTCTAAATTATTACCTGTTTTTTTTCTCCATACAGTTTCTGGCAAATTCAAATCTCCCATCATTATGACATCAGTATCTTCTGCCAGATTAACAATGTGCACCAGGAATAATTCTGTCTCTTTCAAACCTGTATCAGGTGCTATATAGAACACTGAGACCCTACATTTTTCACCTTTAATTCCTAGGAGTTCAATTGTTATAATTTCTACTTTTCCTAACTCAACTGTTTCCTCAATTCTTCTAATTTCTAATTCTTCCCAAATAAAGGGCTACCTCTCCCCTTCTTCCCTCCCTGTTCTTACTTATCAGTTTGTAATCTGGTATATGTTGCGACCATCTATTTTCAATACTCCACCAAGTTTCAACTACCCCTACCATATCTAATTTATTAGCCCTAATCAATAATTCCAATCCTGACATGGGTGCCTGATTTAGACTTCTCGCATTGCAGAACATAACTTTTAAAGATGTTACCCGTTTAACTATATTTTTGAGTTCCTCTACCCATTTTACCCTTATTTGCTCCTTTTCCTTCAGTTTAAACAACACTCAATCTAATTTTTCAGTCTCATTCCTAAAATCCTACTACCCCTAAAATTCAGATGGAGCCCATCTTTACAATACTGCTTATCCCTATTTTTGAATGCCCCCTAATGCCTAATAAATCTATGACAGAAAACAAAGACGATCCCACTCTTAACAGACCTTTGGCAAAAAGTAGCTTCCCTGATAGCTTGCTGTCATTCCTCACTGGCTCTGGGATTATCAGGATCTCAGAAAATATACCTTAGGATACATTTCCTTTCAGGAACATGCCTAGATCTGTAAAGCACCTCCCCATATCCTAAGGACTCATTCTCTCAGTGTCATTGATGGAAATGTGGACAACAGCAGTCCCCCTCTCATCTAGCTGTAATGTTTGGCTTTGATCACATTAATTTCACCTGTACTGCAGGTAGGAAAATCACTATACCAGCACTAGCATGATGGCCTTGTAATGTCCTTCCAACTCTCTATTTAATTTTACTCTCAAGTCCCCTATGAAATCTGCCTTATAACCACTCTACATAACATTTTCCTTCCTCCTCTGTGGTACATCAGATACACTGCTGAACCAAAGATATATATACAGTATGGCTGCCACTAATGCATTACACAATGAATGCAATTTGAGTTTACATTCTTGTGATATTTTTTCATTTTAGTCTTTTATACTGTAACCAGTCATCCTTTAATGAAGAGATTAGAAAGCTAACACACACAGACTTCTTTTTAGGATCTGTGAACCTGTCAAGATGTGTGATATTAAGTTGCTTTAGTTTTACAGTTATGGGGGCTTACCATCTCTTTTTTTAATTACTTGCAAAATTTGGTAAAAAAATACACAATATTTGACTGCTTATAATTCAGCAAAATTCCTTTTAAAGCTAGCCAGCCCCCTTTAGAACTAATCTGAAAACTGATACCGATCATACCCATGTGATGTAAGACTTCATAGGCCCAAATGTGGAGATTTTTTGGCTAGTGATTTTAAAATAAGATGATCAAAATTAAAACTGACCTTTTACTGAAATTTCACAAATATTTTGTGAAAATTGAGCAAATGACATGGAAGCAGTATTGTACCTTCAGCAAATTCCATTAGTGAAGTTTAAATTTCAGTCAGTACTAATCCATTCAGTAATCCACCAGTGACAGGCTACTTGTAATGCTTGATTTTAATCAGAAACACCATCTGTGTACATTTGAAAACTTTCCATAATGAATACATTCCAGTACTTATGTTCTCTAATGCTCATTAATCACTTTTCTAAATGTTTTCATGACTAACATAATGCATTGAGTTGTATCTCTTTCCATAAACATAAGTTAAGCAATACAACATGACATGGTATGTGTTGGAGTGAGATACAGGCACACCTCGGATGTGTTATGAGAGCCCATATTTTGGATGAGACATTAAACCGAGGTCCCATCTGCCTGTTCTGTGGTAGTTCAGGTGGATGTTAAAGATCCCATGGCACTTCTTGAAAAAAGTAGGGGACATTTTTATTTAAATAAGTCTATGCAAGGTTACAGTAAATCAAATGACAGAAAATCAATAAATATATTACAGATCTTCCACATATCAAATAGTTAAGTAATAGGAGAATCAGAGTCTGTTATCCATGGTAAATTCTTCCACTGGTCCAATAAAACCTATCTTGTTAAAGACTTACATTCTCCCATGAAAATCTGTCTGATATCATGTTCAATTTTTCCCAATAGTTCATGATGTGACATATCAGTCTGTTGAAATGTAATTACTCATCTTGTTGTCCAAATATTCCATTTAAAAACAATAACTATCATATTCAAAGTATTCTTATTCCACTTGTCCCATTTATCCCCGAATCTCCTGTGGACAATATTTACATAAGAGACTGTAGAAAAAATTGGAGTATCCCCAACCCTAGCCACCAGCTTCCAGAAACCTTGTGTAAAGGCACAAAAGAAAAACAAATGTTTTATTGTTTCTAGTTGTAGAACACATTTAACTCTTCTACACATTCTTTCACACAATTGTTTATGCTTATGGTTATTTTTTACATTGATATTTTAGTGGCAGCCAAGCCAGTGTACATCCGCATATGCACCAAATTCTTGAATTCCTTAGTAGCTGAAATAAATCAGATTTGTTCTACTCATGCATTTAGGAAATATCATGGGTACATGGCAGATATGGTCCACTAACTGATTATATAATGCTTTCCTATGTAGCATCATAGTACTACTAACCCTCCATTGTTTAGCCTAATAAAAATATCCCTCACATATTTCAGGATAAGTGGTACTTGGCTTGTACTTTTTAAAGTATTTTATTCCCATTGTTTAAACCATGGTCTACATGTGTCAAAGTACAAGTTTCCCATCCTTTGCCCAAATTAACTAATAAGAGTTTTAGATTTGTCATAAAAAATTACAATTAAGAAAGAACAATGGATGCACCATATTCAGTCTACCTTTGTATATGGGGAGATAGGTGACATCCTCTTAGTGGGTTAAGGTGACTTCCCACAAAGCTTGAAAAAATATACTGAAGAGACTAGTTTCAGAGTTTTTGGTAGGGAAAAATGTAACTGATAAATAGAAATATTGGAACCAAAAATGTTTTAAGAAGGTAGACTCATTTTTTTTTCAGTTCCCCCATTCCAGTTTATGACCATATCTTGTCCTTCTACAATTTTGTGATTCCAGCTTAAGAGATTGAGTTGGCCTTCCCCAAACTGTGTACTTCATATTTTAATTGGGCCACTACTGATGTGTATACTACTAGCCTGGCTTATAGGGAATTGGGACAAATGTCCTAATTGTCTTCCAATACATTTAGTTAAATGTAATGCTGCTCCTGAAATATCTCCAAATATATGACATACATTGATTGCTTCCATAATAGAGGGCTCATCTGCCACTAGGAGACTCATACCATCTGCATATGCCAGGGTTCTGTACTGTACCCTCCCAACCAGAGATATTATTGAATGTATGTTGGGATGAGTATTTAGTATTCTTAATAATGGGTCCAAAAGAATACATATAAGGTGGGGCTCAGCTGGCAACCCTGCCTTACCCTCTTTTTATTCTGACTATTGGACCCCTCAACCTATTAGTAATAGGGACTACTGTAGCCATGTTATACATACACTTAAGCCAAACTATTACTTTATTCAGAATATGGTATTTGGTTAATACTTGCTATAAAAATTAATGATTCACAAAATCAAAGGCCTGTTTCTGATCCAAAGAGATGAGAAAGCCTGATAACTGCCCATTATTTCCTCTCTCCAAAAGTTTCCTTAGTAGGATTAGATGGTCTGAAATGTTGCATCCAATAATAGAACAGGATCGTGCTTCTAAAATGACTGAATTTGCCACCTAGAATAACCTTTTTGAGATCATGTTTGCTAAAATCCTAAAATCTTTGTTTAACAAACATATAGGTCTCTAGTTCTGCAATAATTTGTATCCCCTTTTCTGTACATGTAGCACAATAACCCCATATTCACTTCCAGTGTGGTATGGAGGCATGTCTTAATATATGATTATACACCTGCGTTAATTTTTGGCCCAACATTGGTTCTATAATTTCATATAGCTCATTAGGGAGACCATCCAAACCAGGGGCAACACCCTTTTTTAAAGATATTACTTCACTTACCTCCCATAACTGTATCTCTTTCTGGATCATGTTTTCTGTGTTCTCAGGATAGTCAGAAACTTCCACCTGAGCCAGGAAATGTGATGCCATAACAAGATTTGAGCATAGAGGGCCATGCATTTTGACCATATAATCTGTTACACATTTCCAAATTCCCCTATTATCAGTGCGTATATAATGCTGTTCATCATGTACTGCTTCCACCTCCTTACGTTCAGTACATTTCATGCACTTGTCATATGGGCAGACTACATAAAGAAAAAAATATCACCCCAAACTGTTGCTGATACTGAAGTGATGGAGCTTTCTGTGAATGATAAGCTGTCATCTCTTTTTTTCAAAATGCTTATTTGTTTGGAAAAGTCTTAACCAGTCATATGGGTCAGTGTTATTAGTTTTTTGTAATTGTTGTCACTTCCTTAAATAGTTTATATACTGTGAGGTACTCATCTCTTTGCTCATTATCTTTTAATAGTTTCTGAAGGTTAGATTTTGTGTCAGTCCACCATACTAAATGATTATCATATAAAATGAAAACAGATTTTCTAGCAACTAAAATAAATATATATATATTAAATATTATGCCATCTTCTTGTATTAAGGAGGTGTTAAATTTCCAAAATCCAAGACCTTTCACCAGAGGGTTCTCCTGTCCAATAATTAGAGACAGAATACTATGGTCTGAGAATTTTGTCACATTCACCTGGCTGCTGAGACTGGTAAATGTTCTGAAGGAAAAAAGAAATCTATTTGAGTAGATAAAGGCCCTTTCTGGAAAGTTGGAGTGTGGGTCTTAGCTAATTCCAAATAAGTATCTCTTAACTTTGCTGATTTTAGTAGGGATGAGTAATTAGAGTCTCAAAACAGTGTTGTAGTCTTAATGTGTCTTGATCTGTCCTTTGAGGATAACCCACAATTAAAGTCCCCTCCAAATATAACATACTGTGAAGTATGAAGGTATGGTTGGATCATTTTCAACAAATCTACTCTCATCACTTTATTCTGGGGTGAGTAACCATTTATTAATCTGTATGGTATATTATATATTTTATTATCCATAACAAGGACCCGAGCTGGCACCATACTAACATACTAAAATGCCAGCAGAATAGGCCTAACGGTCTTTCGAGTCTGCTCGATTGGTCAGCCCCCACCCTGGGTGCTGACCTTGCTGCCCCCCTCGCCTTCTCTGGTTTCTCCCTTCCCAGTTCCGGATATTCTTGCTGCATTGGATTTTGCTTCCAGAACCCTTCCCCGGTACCTGTCCCAGCCCCTCTTGAACCCCTCCACCCTCTGCCTCCACCAGCCTCCTAGGCAGTGCATTCCATGGCTCCACCACCCTCTCAGTGAAGTAGCACCTCCTCCTTTCTCCCCTGAATCTTCTCCCCTCCAGCTTCCACCCATGCCCTCTAGTGACCCCCTCCTCCTTCCTTCAAAGCACCCTGACTGTTCCTCCCCTATTTACCCTCTTCATGTACCTGAAGACCTCTATTATGTCCCCCCGATCCCTTCTCTCTTCCAATGTGTACATATTTAGCTCTTCAAACCTCTCCTCATAGGTCCTGTCCCCCAAGCCCCAAATCATTTTGGTTGCCCTTCTGGACCTTCTCCAGGAGTTTAATGTCCCTCTTTAAGTGTGGCCTCCAAAACTGCACGCAGTACTCAAGGTGTGGCCTCACCAAGCAGTTATACAGAGGGAGTATCACTTCCCTCCTTCTGGAGGTGATCCCCCTAGCAATGCATCCCAGCATCCTGTTGGCCTTGGCTGCTGCCCTCCTACAAGTCTCTGAGTTGTTCATCTTGACATCCACCACCACCTCCAGGTCCCTCTCAGCCATAGAGACTTGTAGCATTTCCCCCCTAGGGTGTACACTTGGCCTGGGTTTCTGGCCCCCAGGTGGAGTACCTTGCATTTCCCTGCACTGAACCTCAGCTTCCACTTTCTAGACCATCTTTTCAGAGCCTCCAGGTCCCCCTGTAGGGCCAGCCTCCCCTCCTCCCCATCCACCACCGCCCCCAGTTTTGAGTCATCCACAAAGAGACTCATCTCACTCCTGATTCCTGTCCTTAAGTCAGAGACGTAGGCGTTGAACAGGAGGGGCCCAAGGACTGATCCCTGTGGGACCCCATTAATGACCCTCCTTGGGGATGAGACTATCCCGCCAACTACAACCCTCTGGGTCCGGTCCTGGAGCCAATTGCTTATCCATCTGATCATCTGATTCCCCACCCCCATTTCTTCCATATTATCCAACAGGCCCACGTGAGGAACATAGTCAAATGCCTTGCTGAAGTCTAGAAAGAGGACATCCACTGGTCTACCCAGGTCCAAGGCACTCGTCACCCAGTCATCGAACTCCACAAGGTTTGTCTGACACGATTTCCCTGGGACGAATCCATGCTGTCTATCATCCAGGCACCCTGACTTTTCCAGGTCCCCCCTGGCCTCTCCTTGACAATGCCCTCCATCACCTTGCCCACCATTGATGTCAGGCTGACAGGCCTGTAGTTCCCTGCCACCTCCCTTGATCCCCCCTTGTGGATTGGCACTATATGCACCACCTTCCAGTCCTGGGGCACCCACCCTGTCCTCAGAGAGATGGTGAAAAGCTCCGCCAGGGGTTTTGCCAGGACATCCGCAAGTTCCTTCAGCGCTCTGGGATGTAATTTATCCTGCCCCGGTGCTTTCTCCATCTTAAGGGAGCTGAGGGCTTCCCTGACTCTCTCTGCTGTGATTTCCACTTCCGGTACCTCTTCTCCCTGCTTAGCCCTCCACCCTCCTGCCAGTGATGCCTCCCCCTCTCCCCAGACCCGCCGATCGGTAAGGGTCCCCCCCTCCTCAGTATCTCTGTCTCCTCCCGTGTATGATGGAGCACCCTCATTTTCCTTGGTGAAAACTGAGGTGAAGTACTCATTTAGTACCTCAGCCTGCTCCCCCGGGTCTTGTGCCCATATCTCCCCTGATTTAATGCTGCAAATCTGCCCCTTCACCCTTTGTTTTTCCCCCAATGTATCTAAAGAACCCCTTGTTCCCTCTCCCAATTTCCCTGGTCAGGTTCTGCTCCTTCCTTGCCTTAGCTGCCCTCACCACCCTAGTGGCTCTTCTAGCCATCAGCTCATACTCCCCTTGTTCCCTTTTACTCCTTGAGCACTTGAATTGCCTATAGGCTGCCTTCTTCCCACACCACCTCCTGGACCTCCCTGGTCCACTAGCAGGGTTTTGGGCCCTACTGCATTTTGTCTTACTCTTGCACAGGTGCTGGTAGCATCTTGCACCCCTCTCCTGATGATTTCCCACCTACTATCAGTGTCCATGTCTGACCCAATCACATCCAAATGCTCCTTAAGGATCCTTCCCATTTCCTTAAAATCCGCTCCCCTGAAGTCAGTTACCTCCATCTTTGTGCAGCCTTCTAGCCCTTCTAGGTCCAGGCAGAACCAGACCATGGCATGGTCACTCCCCGCCAATGGGTCCCTTACCTCCAGGCCCCTAATCTGGTCACTGTCTGCCAGGACCACATCCAGTACCCGTGCCTCCCTGGTTGGTTCCTCCACCTGCTGAGTTAGGAACGCATCTTGAAAGACATCCAACAACCTCTGTTCCCTGGTCACAGAAGATATCATAGTCTCCCAGTCTGTTCCTGGCATGTTTAAGTCTCCCAACACCACCACTGTTCCTCTGCCCAGTCTGCAGTGTCTCCCAACATCTGCCACCAGTCTCTCCTCCAGCTCCTCCACCAGGGCAGGGGCCTATACACCACTCCTATTTTTATTCTCTTGCCCCTCTTGTTATCAAGGTGACCCAAATTGCTTCCACGGTTCCCTCCACCTCCTCTACTCCCCCTATGCCAATGCAGTTTTTGACTATCATTGCTACCCCTCCTCCCCTTCCCTCCACCTCTCCTTCCTGAACATAGTGTAACCCTCCAGGTTCAGGTCCCAGTCATGTCCTGCAGTGGCCCAGGTCTCAGTGACCGCTGCCACATCCACTGCTCCCTCAGTTAGCATTGCCTGGAGCTCAGGCATTTTATTTCCCAAGCTCCTGGCATTTAGCAGGACTACCTTCCACCCTTTCCATATACTTCCATTTCCCCTGCTCATGTTCCCATGGGGATTCTGTTTTCCCCTGGTCTGCACTTTACCAGTCGGCCTTTTCCCGCAATCTTCCAGCTCCCCACGGGGGTGGAGACAGAGTCCCTCCTTTATCGGTACCCCCTTGACAGCCTTTTCTCCCATCCCTCCCCCTTCACAAGTTTAAACCCCACTTTTCACCAATGAACTCCTCTATTTTTGACTTAAGGATTCCCCTCCCCTCCCAATTGAGATGGAGTCTGTCTCTAGCATACAGTTCCTTATCCTCCCAGTTCTCCCCAATCCCCCATCATACCCTGTGGCCTCCACCATTCCCTGAGCCCTGGTTTATCTCCCTAATCTTCCTTTTGTGCTCCCCACTAGCCCTTGGCACCGCAGGATTTCTGAGAAGAAAACTGTGCATCCTATGTCATGACAGACCCTGGCAAGCTCCTTGAATCTTGCCTGTATCTCTAGCTCACTATTTCCCTCAATGTCATTTGTACCCAGGTGGATCAGTATATCCGGGGAACCCCCACAATCCTTTTCCAGCTGATATACCTCTTGCTTAGCCCTGTGCACTGTTAGTCCAGGGAAGCATTTTGTTCTAACTGGCCGGGCTTCTCCCTCCCTATCCCATTTGATACCCCTGATCATAGAATCCCCCAACAGGAGCACTCTGACCATTCCTTTTCCTCCTTTTCCCCCCTTCCATGTCCCTCATCCTTTCTACCAGCCCTTCCACCCAGCTGGCTCCTTGTTCCTCCCCCTATCTGGGTGCCACATGCAACCCCCTCCTTATTTACCCTGACCACCCTCTCCCCTCCAATCGTATGCCTCTCCTCCTCCTCCTGAGTATCCTTCTGTACCTTGCTAACTCCCCCCTCACTGCTTGCAATTGGTCCTTCTCCCCCATCTGCTAAATAAGCCTGACTCGTCCTCCCTTCCTTGCTGTCTCCATTTAGTCCCTCCTTGCTTGTCATGCTCCCCTGGCCTAAACCCTCAGCTCCCTTTACTGAATCCTCCTTGTACTTCTGGTTCTTCTCCTTTACCTTTGCTCCCAACTGGTCCTTCTCCTTGTGCTTTCCTCCCTCTCCCCCCTGCCCCTCCTGCTCTGATTCACTGCTCCCCCCATTTTCCTGCATTCCAGGTTCCCCCCTGTTCTTCCTGCTATCTGGCCCCTGCCTCCTGCCCCCCACTCCCTTTCCATCTCTAACCACCCCTGTCATGGCTACATCACCCCTCATCCTCAAGCAGAAGAAGAGAATTGAAGCGGTTACTGAGTGTAAGGTCTGATCCACCTCCCCGCCTTGCTTCCTTCTATCCAGCCCTGGCCATCTGCCTACTTCCCTGAGAATGTTGTCCCTCTGTCCCTCCTTTGTAAGGGTCCCCAGTTACTTGCCTGCTTCCTTGGTAGTGTCCTTTTGGACCCCCTCTGCCAGGGTCCCTATGTGACCCCTAAGTATTCTCCTGCACTCCTTTCCCTATGCCACTGCCCCTAGTGCTTGGTGCAACCCTGTGGGAGATCCCCTGCCCCCTTCCCCAACCATACCTCCCCCCTTCCCCAGCTGTCTCCTAATCCCTGCAACCTCCTCCCTAAGCTGTGCTAGCTGGTAGCGCACTGGACAACCACCAAACTTCCAAGCCCAGTCCAGTATCATAGCTGCTCCACACCCTGTGCACCCCACCACCCTCCCAAAGATGCTGGCCCTAATGCCATGTGGTTCCATCCTTCCAAGTAGGTTTCCTTGGGTGAGCCACCAGGTTCCCCAGAGTCCAAGATACGCCCCTACTGCCTAATCAGGTGACCCACTAATCTTAGATACAGTCCCACAGTACACTGGTAACCCTGTTACTAGGTGCAGTACAACACAGTAAACTTATAAGGGAAATGAACAACTCCCTAAGCTCCTTTCTCTCAGCCTTTAAATCCAACACCCAGTGGCTAGAACTACATGAGCTGCACCTGCAGCCTTTTCCTCCAATTACAGGGCAGATGTTCCCCTATAAATTAGCAGAACTCTGGGGAGGGTGGGTCTTGGGCAGACACCCAACTCAAGAGAGTGTATCAGCCCTGTGTCTCCCCTCCAAGCCCAGCAGCCAAAGAACCAGGCCCAAGCAAATCCCACCAAATAGGTTTTAAATCAGAAGAAATCGGCCTCCACCAGCGCAGCCTGTTACACAGTGAACATCCAACAAATGAGCCCACTTACAGCCTGAAAACCAGTTTTCAAACTTCCAACATCCCCCAAAACAATACCCTGCTAGCCCCTTAGAAGTAAGAAAGAAAAGAAATAACCTTCTACCAAGTAAAATCCACAAGAAGCAGCTACTGTCCTGGAACACAACTGATCATGTCCCCTTCCAGTTCCTTCTGAGAAGACAAAGCAGCCAACACCACAAACCTGATTCAGCTCTGCCTCCAGTCAATTAGCTGAGTGAGACCTGGCCAGACCATTAACGCCCTTCCCCCACTATGCAGTAATCTTTGCAGCTACTGAAGTCAGCAACAATGAATCAAAATTCAACTCAAAGCCCCCAAAATACGTTTGCTGCCAAAGGAAACAGGTCTCCAATTTAATCAGCTTCACTAACACATCAAAATAGGCTTGAAATTAACAGATATAGGTCTCCAATTCAAATACCCAGGCCCAAGCAAATCCCACCAAATAGGTTTTAAATCAGAAGAAATAGGCCTCCACCAGCGCAGCCTGTTACACAGAGAACATCCAACAAATGAGCCCACTTACAGCCACCAAACCAGTTTTCAAACTTCCAACAGCCCCCAAAATAATACCCTGCTAGCCCCTTAGAAGTAAGAAAGAAAAGAAATAACCTTCTACCAAGTAAAATCCACAAGAAGCAGCTACTGTCCTGGAACACAACTGATCCTGTCACCTTCCAGTTCCTTCTCAATTAATTTTACCACTTCAACATTTGGAAGGGAGAACAAAATACCTACACCTGAAAATGACTCCTGTCCAAAGGACCAAAAAGAGGGTCCCATGTACCATTCAGTTTTAGCTTGGGTTATTTCATGCAATTTATATAATCAGACATCTTGTAAAAAAATAATCCCACATGTAATCTGAGATATAAAGGAGAAAACGATTTTTCTTTTAGCCTGATTCTTTATGCTGTTTTCATTTATAGTATGAAAGGCAAAGTTAGTTGACATTATTAATCTTGGAAAAAATTAGGCTCATAAATTTGTAATTTCCCCATCACTTTGGCCTACATTTTCTTGGTATCTGATCCCTATGTTTCAGTTTAGTTTTTGCCTTCCTTTTTTGAGATCCTGTGGTGTCTTGTGATACCTCAGTATCCATGGTTTGTTCTGGTTGAGAGAAAAGTACAGAGGAAGTGTCTGTGTCATTGTCTGACTCATCCGAATGCCCCTGAAGAATTTCATATTTATTTTTCAACACAATTTTAGAAGCTTTTGTAAGGGGAGACCCCATTGTCCCTCTTTTTGTAGTTGCTCTAAGATCCCTTGCTTCTTTTTTTTTGGGGGGGGGGTTGATGTCTCATGTCTGTAGTCTTCTATCTTTCAGATGGATTGCTTACTTCTGACATGTCACTGTTATCACCCCAGTAATATTTGTTGTAGCAGGATCTGTTATACCCAGGGGTGGGGGCAAGGCCTGAATCTATAGAGTTTGTCCCTTTGTCTTTTCTCAACAGTATTCTCAGGTCTGCAAACTTCAACTGGATTTGATGGAGTGATGAATTGACCTACACGGGATGGTGTTTGAGTTTCAGTCTCAAAAGCTTTCTTTTGGGGCATAATCTTTGTTCTTTGGGCTAGAGTAATGAGTAATCTTTGCTCAGCTCCATCTGCTAAGTCCAGAGTGTTATGAACCACCCAGGAACACTGTTGAAAAGTATGTCCTGTCTCCTCACATAAAGAGTATTTAGGCTCCTCTACACATTGATCCCCAGAATGTCCCACAGTCCCACACACCACACATCTCACTTTTTCACAAACACTACTGAGATGATTTGTTGACCCACACTTGTAACATGCCTTTGGCTGGCCTGGATAGAAAAAAAAGCCCTCTATCTCTGCCTAACCAAAAGCTATTTGGAAGGTATTGTATCCCTGAATCACCATTTATTAGTAACACCCATGTCCTCCAACCACCAATCCAAATGTTCTCTGAGTCAAAAATAACCTCAGGCTTATTTAGCAATATATACCTTTTTAACCAAACCACAAGATCATTCATACTGACCCCCTCATTTCTGAATAAAACCATTATCGTCTTTTGAGCTGGTTTGGTTAGAGGAATTGTTGTGAACAGAGACCAAAGAGGGGTGTTTTTATCTTATTGTACTTAATAAAAAATCTTTCTAGCACATTTACAATCTTGAAACTCACATCAAACATGGTCTCATTAGAAACATGAATTAATGTGTGGATTTCATTCACAGAAAATGTCATAGAGTCATTTATCAGTGTGCATGCCACAAAATATCAGTCTGGGGCTTTATTCATGCCCCCCAGATATCTTATATGAATGGTGTTGTGCCACTTTCTTGTTGTAAGGGGGTAGTGAAAAAGGATGCATAAGATCTACCCTTTGATGTATTTAAAGAGTGCCCTGTAGTAGAAGAGTTATTATTATTATTTTGTGAAGAGCTAGCATCAGGGCCCTGTTTTTTTCCTGCATGTAGACAGTTTGGGCACTACCATCCCATTTACATTTTGTTAGTGCGATTGTGGATGCTGAGTGAGCATAAGTTCCAAAGGCAAGGATAAATCTTGACTTTCTTGTTGTGCATTAGACTTACTTGTGGTTGTGCATTGATTTTCTTGGTCCTTTGAAGTATAGTAATCAGGAGGGATGGAATGGCAACTGCCTGAGGCGCATCCTTCTCCCATCCACAGCTGTTAATGATCTTCCCAACTACCACACTGAGGAGGACAAATCTGATAAATCCACAGGGCTTCTTAGGCCAGGTAGAGACCTACCCATTTTTGCCATTCACGAATGCCCCCGGCGCTTCTGCTTTAACACCTTCTGTAGAGAAATATCCGATTCAGTGAGGATGCCCGGCAGTGCTTGTTGCAGTGAGCTTTTAAGGCAGGTTTGTTCCATATTTCTGGTGGCTGTTTCGATCAAAGGCGCCTCTTCACTGCCAGTCAGCTGGGATGAGTCACCACTCTGAGCCTCTTTAGAAGTATGCAGTAAATCCAGAAGTTCAGATATGTTTTCTTAAAAATGTTGTTCCTCCAGCATTAACATATTTTGAATCATAACAGTAGTAGCAACAAGAAACTTTTGCACCTCAGTGCCTGGTTTTCCTCCATGCTGAAAAGTAACCTCTAGCTCCTCTGCAGTACTTTCAGTGTCCTGCAAACTTTCCTCCAGCATCTTAGGTCCATATTTCTCAATGTCCATATCTTGCTTTATATTTCATTCTTGTAATTCCGCAATTCTCTTTTTTGATCTCTGGCAACACAGAGGAAGGGGAGGAGACCATCTCCCCTACCTCCACAACCTCCATCCTCTCTCTGACAGTCCCAGGAGTGGCCATCTTGGCAGACTTCCAAGAAGACAGACAGTCCCCCTACAATCAGAGTAGGGGAATTTTCCCAGTACCCTGGCCAAATTTCCCTCCATTCACTAAAAATACCACCAACAGCTTAATCTGGTTTAAGGTCAGTTGGCATTCATCTGTATCCCCTTCCCCCAGGTCAGGCCTGAAAATAAGCAGAATTTGTCTAGTGCATTTACTTGGTCAACAAAAACTATCTAAATAAATAAATAAATGAGGCATTGCTGAGTGCCTACAACCACCCGAGAAGTTCTGTTCTGTTATGCCACCACAAAGCACACCCTAGAGTGTGTTTCTGTGATTATACACAGAATTAGGTTCTTGCCGTATTGGTCCTTGTAAGAACAGATCCAGAAACAAATGGTTTGATACCTTTTATTGGCTCAACATAGATGTAACAAAAGGAAACAGTTCTTAAGCTTTCAAACCAACCAAATCTATCCTCGGAAGCTTATGACAGTTGTTTGTTTAAGCACTGTTTTCTTTTGTTACATTTATGTTGGTCCAATAAAGTGTATCAGACCATTTGTTTCTGTTTCTGTGATTATAAAATTGGTCCAAGGTGTTTTTTTTGATGGCCTTGAAAAAACGCACAAAAATAAAAAAGGGAAATTGTTCTGACTTTTTCCTTTTTTTTTACAAATGTTCATCCACCACAGCAAAATAGTTCCAGCACATTCCGGCACTACATGCCACATCTCAGGTTTAAATATTATGCACATCAAAGTACATTTATTTTAATTTGCCCCAAAATCTTCTATTTTCCCCAACCCACCCCATTTACAATACCTGTTTCCTCACCCTTCTTTCTTCTTCTTTATATCATTCCTCCCTTTCCCCACCTTGTTTCTGTTCTAGCTTTCCTGTACTCAAGAGATGAAATGCTTAGTTCTACTGGCAGAATCATCACCCCACACTAACTCAACAGAAGGCCTCAGATGAAAACAGGGCTTTTGTTTTGTCTTTAGCAGGTTAAACAGCAGAGCTTTACCTGGTAAGCAAATGAGGATAGGAAGCTGATTTTATAGTCAGCAAAGAAATACCTGAAATGAAACCCACTACCTTAATTCTTTACTCTCCTTATACTCAATACAGTAGTGTTATTGTGCCTGTAATACCATATTCTCAATCATGTAATGTGGCTGTGTAGTAAAAGGAGAGAGAATTGCTATATCAGGTATGAGGGTGTAGGGAGGTGAGCAGAAAATTGTTGTAGTACAGATCATGACATGGTTTGCAGCAATGTGTGACCTACAGTATATAGCTGTAAAGCTGAAAATATATTTGAAAGCAGTACACCTTGAATTGGAGATATACAATATCAGAACAAATGAGAATATCCTACAGGTGTAGTGGGGTTATGGTAAACTAGGGAGGTGTGCAGATGATAGGTGAAGCATGGTTCATGGTGTGGGATTGTGTGCATCAATGGTGTAGTGGAGTTGAGTGGTGTTTTGTGGCATTTCCTTCCTCCATAATGCCAGCAATGCTCAGCTGTAAGGGAGGAGGAGGAATACAATTTAAAATAAAAAACAACTTTCAGCAGTACAGCGAGTGTTTCCCATTCCTGATCATGGAAAGAAAATGCCGCTCCTACAAACCTCTGCAGCCTGGCACAACAAATACTGTATACAGTATAATTATCTTATATTCAGATACAGTAAAAGGTGTTGCCAAAGGTGATGTAAACAGGTTGATATGATGGAAGCTTGCCTGGGAGGTTTTTGTCTGTGCTAATTCTGCTCATCAGCAATGTTAATAGGCAATCTCAATTGCACAAACTCCATATTATTCAACTAAACAGATGTCTCCCAAGCGATTCAAGTAATCAGGACTGTACTCTAGTATAATACTTTTTTTTTTATTATGTATGTGTGTGTTTAAGAAGAGAATTATGATGTAAAATAGCATTCAATTGTTATTTTTATAAGGCAGGTTTATTTTTAGGGCCTAGCTGAAGGTTTTCAGTGAGTAACGGTGACAGCCATGTTTGTGATGGCAAGCAGGGACATGCAGCTAGTATATATTTTAGTGTGCAGAGGCTGCTGGATCTTTAGCCAGTGCTGTTGTGCTGTGATAACACCACTGGTGAAGATGGCCCTCATTTAATTAGGTTTCATGATTTTTAAAACTAATTTTATAATCAGTTTCTTATGAGAATGTTTTAGAAGCATGCAGATGATTATCATGCTGTGTGCTACTCAATCAGTGCATAGGTCTGCCAAAGTCTAATTCACTGCATGAAGCTACAAAACATATCTGCTAGTGGTCTGGTAATTAGCACTCACCAGGGTTGCAATGTTTCTCATTTTAGGGTGCTATTAAAAACTTATGATGAACACGCTTATATTTGATAATTACTGCTTGAAGTGTTATAATGTTATCTATATTATTTATATAGTATGTTAACTGTACAGTACCCAGGGTCTCTGGTGAAAGGACACTACAAGAGTATGATATTATTTTGCTTTGGTATGGATATGTAAGAACACTGTTTATGTATTACAGATGTACCAGGGACCAACAGACACAGATTATTCTTAATGGGCAAGCACAGTATGCAAGATTTTCCTTTCAGGCCTTCCGTTTCACAGAACAAAGGAATCTGTCAGTATCAACATTCTATCTCCACTGTGTCACCCGTCTCTGTGAGAAGACTAGCTGCAGCGCTTTCTTACCAGTATGTATAAACAGCATTATATGAAATGTTAAAGCAAAGTTGATCAATGTCCATGATGTTATGTATGTAGCGACACGGTATGAAAGAAACAATACAGACTGCAGATTATCTTGTGACTTTATTCCTTGTATATCAGTGGTACTGCCACTTCAGTTTTGAAATATGAGAGTCTAGACAGTTCAGAATTACAGTACTCTGAATACATTATGACACCCAGTTATAAAAATATGCCATACTGAAATGAACAGACATGCTGCAAAGTTTGACATTGCTAGAGAAGTTCTGGCGAAGTTGCAAAATTTGTGAATTGCCCACTTTGCCACTTTGTATTGAGTTTTCCTTGAGAAATTGCACTTTCTGAGGCAAAGTCAGATGAAGCTAAGGTAAATTTGTCACATTGTCTTAACCATGCCTCAATTTCACTTGAAAAAGTGCCAGCCTGCCTGCCAAAAACTTTGTGAAGTTGGCACTTGGTACTTTGTGAATTTGGCAAACTTATTATTTCATGGAGTAAAGTTCACCAACTTTGCACAACTGTAGAAATGAATAAAACACATACACATTCAATTCTGAATATGAGATATGCTAAACTGAGTATAACACGTACCAAACTGAGTACAACACATATCAAAGTTTTTGAATGGGTTTTCCTGCAATTCATTTTGTTTAGTGAATCATATCCTCCAGTCCCAGAACAGCTGTGTTTTATTCATTCCTCTTGGCCTTCTTCTGGAGTATGTGATTGGTCCCTGGGAGTGACCAGTTATGTGAGCTCTGTGAGCTTGAAAGTGACTTTGGAGTGATTTTTGATCTAGCTCAGTTTGCCATTGCGTCTACCCTGCAGTGAGAGGGTAGGTGGGAGTTGGGACGAGTGAGAACAGGAGTCAACTGTCAGAGCAAGCTTGGAGCTTTTTTGGACTGTATTCAATGGATACTGATGTTGAGTTCTGCTCCTACTGTGTGCTGTGGAAAGAACACTGCTAGTGGGTTCAGGAAGAAGCTGACACGCTCAAAGTATTGTGGCAAGTGTGGTGTTTTTTTGAGGATTCTTCAAAGGCTGTTAAAGGAGTATGCTTACTGCAGTAGAGTATTTGGATTCGGGATTGAGATAGGTAGGAGGGTGGGGGGACTCCTCATTCAGGTCATGGTTATTATCACTAGTCACCTCTTTTGACCAGGCAGGAGAGACTTGATGATTCCCTGGGGAACCAGAGAGCTGATCGGGTTCTCCTAGGCCTCCCGTGGGTTTGGTTTGGTGGCTTAGCCCTTGGAAGGTCATAGCCAGGGCCACTGGAAAATTGTGCCAGCAATTTTTTCACGGAATCTACAATTTTCACCATTCTCCACAAAAACGGACATGTTCTGCAATTTCTTGCAATTTTTGAGTTTTTGTATTGAACTGTGTAAAAAGTATTAACATTTTTAATAAAATACTCTCAAATACATTGACAGTTTTGCATGCAGACTTGGGTTTGATTGAAATAATGCAATGCAAAGTAGGGCAAGGGTTCTATGTGACACTGATTTATTTTAAATCCTTGTCTTGTTTGGTTACAAATCCACTGGCCAAGCATAAGTACACTTAAACACTTAACATTTGTTTTGTGCTGAAGCAGTCTGTCAGAAAACTTTTTGTTGCCACACAAACAAAAGATGGGAGAAAAAGTGAAAATTATCCCATTCACCTAAATGGGGTGCTAACTATGTAGCCTATTTGTAAGTGGCAGGGCAAGTTTTTCCTACTTTCATTCAGACTAGTTTTGATTCAAACAGCTGAGGATTTTTGGATGGTCCTGCCGATTTTAAACTTGAATAAGCTAGTTTCTAACAGTGATCTCATTCTTAGCAACTCCCCTAGATGCTCACATGCAAGACTACAATAAAAGCCTGACTAATGTCTAAAAACAAGCTAATAAAACACAAAATGTATCTGAACATTTATCTTTAACTAAACAAAATCATTGCAGCCACAGTAAAACAAAGATAAATTACAGGGTACCCTGACTACTGTATGATGCAGTAAAAATATATTGGTATTTTTTTACATTTTTTGGTAACTGCGTCAAAACCACTAGGCACAAGTGCCTGTTTTCAGGTACAATCCAGGAGCACTGAGGAGGTTAAGTGACTTGTTCAAAATCACACAGTATGCAAGTAGAGGTTGTGGGAATCAAACCCAGGTCTGCTAGATGTAGTCAGCTCAGTCACAGTTTGTTACTTTAACCTCTAGATTATACTGCCAGCCCCAATAACCCCCAGATTTAATGTTTAAATATGTAATTTCAAAAATAGTGTACAGCACCTACAGTACAAATTATGATTATTAAACACTTTAACAACATTTTACTAAAACTCAATTATTCACCACTCTATCTGCTTATTTTTCTTGTACAAAAGTGGGTAAATAGCTGGCAGAGCACTGTAAACAGCTGTTAATTATGTTAATTTTTCTACAACCAGAAACAAAAATATATATTTCTTCTAGCTTTATTTAATATTGATTTGCTGTGGCTCACTTTCTAGAATCTATTAAGCACTGTATGAGGGTGCTTTTAAATTTTGGAAGATAGACAATGCTTATGATAGCTTATCAATTTAGTATTCTTTTAGGAACATAAACTTTTCTTTATGTTTTAAACATATTCAGGTGTCAGTATATTCATTTAGCAATTTATACTGACTAATATATTCTGCAGAAAGTATTGAAAGATTTATTGTGAAGCACTCCGGGTCTATAGTAGAACCCCCACAATTTCCTGCAATTTTTGCAAAACGCTCTGCAATTTTTGGTAACCTTTTCCACAATTTTCCAGTGGCCCTGGTCATAGCTGGGGATCATTAGGGGTTGGCTGGTGAGGTCTGTGGGTGTTTTACCTGGAGGGGCCCCATCAAGGGTACTATCTTATCTGCTGTTGTGGGAGCTCCAATCATCAGAAAGAAGCCAGTAGTGTGGTGTGCTTATACTGGATGTTACTGTTGGACTTATTTTTGGACATGGACTCTCTCTTCTTCTACTTTGATGCTTAACTCTGGAATTTGGGACTTAGAAGCTTTACATCACTGTCCAGGGGAGGCGGAAGCTTCCCTGGTCTAACTGTAAAGTATTGGGCCTTATTCCTTTTGACTTATTGGGTTCATTAACAGTGTATTCTACAAATCCTGCTGTTATCATCCAGTTCTGGGACTTAGAAGCTCTAACATCACCGTCCAAGGGAGGTGGGAGCTTCCTTGGCCTAATTGCAAAGAATTGGCCTGATGTTTCTAGACCTATTGGATTCATTAACAGTGTACTTTATAAGTCCTGCTGTTGTCATCCAGTTTTGGTGAGTGAAGAATTTGGAGCAGGACTTGAAGTTTTGAGTACTGTTGTCCAGGGAGGTGGGAGCCTCCTAGCTCACTAAGAAAGCACCTTTTCTATCTTCTTTTTGATTCACTGGATTCATTTATAGTTTATTTTTAAATTCTGTTACTACCACTCAGTTCTGGTGAGAGACAAACTGAGTGGGAAGGTATTTGTTGCATTGTCTAGGGAGGTGGGAGCTTCTCTGGAATATACATATTAAGGAGTAATTATTAAATTTTTCTTTATTAAAGTTTCAGTTTGGGGGATTGTTTTTTAATTTGTAATAATAGTAGTTAAAGAAAATTCAGCACACAGATTGAGCCGTGAGAATAGGGATGGATGTTGGTCTCCACGGTTGTGCACTATTCCCCCTCTGCTCTTCATGCCCTTTTCCCCTTTTTCACTCCTCCTCTTGAGTTTGTAGCTTACCAGTGCTGTAGAGCATTTGGTATTGTACGTAGGAGATGGAGGGGGGTGGGGGGTTTTGAACAGTGGAAATGGAATGAGGAGGGTCATCGTATCTGGGTGGTGAAATCTAGGAGACGCTCTGGGGCAAAATGGGACTCAGAATGTGGTCCTACATGTCTGGCTTCCATACCCAAGGGCACCACCAATTATGGTGGGCTGGTGGCCCAGGCTGTTTGAGAGGTTTGTCCGACCAGGGCAGTGTTATGTAATGCCAGGTCTATTAAAAACAAGGCTGCAATTATTGCAGATCTTGTTGAGACAGTGGACCTGGCATGCATCACAGAGACCCGTCTGGATGAGAACTCTGGACCCATTTTGAAGGTCTTTACACCAGCTGGGTACTCAGTGCTACACAGCCCGAGATTGGACCTCATGGGTGTACTAGTTGAGGAGGCTAAGTCATTCGAGTGTGTCATAGTAGCAGGTGTAGGTTGTCAGATTGCTCTCACGTATCGTCCACCCGGTGATGAGAAGCAATTCCTTCAGAAACTGGCTGACTTTGTCACTGACATGGCGTTTGAGTCACCCAGGCTGATTGTTCTGGGTGACTTCAACACCTGGGTCGATGACAAACTCTCGCAGTTTGGTCAGCAATTCCTCCAGTTGATCACTTCGCTGGGCCTAACACAGGTACTTACCGCTGCTACTCACAAACACGGGCACTCCCTTGACTTGGTCTTTCTCCTAGGGATTGAGACCTCCAGCTTGGGGGTGAAACCAGTTGGGTGGTCCAAACATTACACCATGGGGTTTAGTTTTAATACCCCCTTCATAGGCCTACCCCTGTGGAAATGGTCAAGTACCATCCTTTATGAGATGTTAACTCATAGCCTACTGGACGGTACTTGACCTCTTGTCCTTCTGTTAGCAAGCAGTGACCCAGAGACCCTCTTGATGGCCTATAATTCAGCGGTCTCAATGTCTCTGGATTTCATTGCTCCTGTCTGAGTTCCTCCTCTCTCACTTCACCCTCGATCCCTTGGTTTGACGAGACTTTGAGGGAGATGTGGATACTAGGATGAAGGTTAGAGCATTATTGGTGCAAGTCTGCTGTGGATGCCGACTACCTTAGATTAATGAGGCATTATCAAGCCTATTAATCTGCAATCTCCATAAGAAGGCAGAGTTCCTGCCGGGAGATTGCAGCTGCTCAAACCGACTTGCTCAGCTTTTCTGTACTGTTGACAGACTGGCAACCCAGCCTGTCTGTAGGTGCGGAAAGCTTTTTCAATTAGAGTGCAATGAGCTCACTTGATTCTTTGCTAATAAGGTGGCTGACATCAGAAGTACTTCAACTGACACACTTGAAGGGCATTGCTTTGGATCAGTCCAAGGTCACTACACCTCAGTTTTCTTGAAGTACCTTCAGCCAACCAGAGTTCATGGACGTTATGCAGATTATCCAGACTGTGCACCCACGTACTGTAGTTTGGATCCTGGACCAACATCCCTAATTTTGGGTTGTATTGATGTCATTGGCCTGGTCCTTGCATGGATAGTCTGGTGCTCCTTGGAATCCGGAGAGTATCCTAGCTGTCTGAAGGAAGTGGTGGTGACACCCCGCTTGAAGAAAGCTACCTTGGACCCCGACTGCCACGCCAACTACAGACCTATCTCGAACCTTCCCTTTTTGGGGAAGGTGATCGAGAAAGTAGTGGCAGCACAGCTGAAGGACCCTTTGACCATCCATGAAGTCTATGAACTGCTCCAGTCCGGTTTCTGTAAGAGACATAGTACCAAGACAGCACTGGTTCGGATATTTAATGATCTTCTGATGGCAAGAGATTGAAAGAGTTGTTCTATCTTAGTCCTTCTGGATCTTTCATCAGCATTTGACACCGTGGACCATGGAGTATTGCTAGAGCACTTGAAGTACATCTGTGGACTGTCAGGGATGGTCCTCTGGTGGCTTACATCCTCTATAGGTAGAACACAGAGAGTGGTGTCAGAAATTTATTTTTCAGACCCCACTTCTCTGTCATGTGGAGTTCCTCAGGGCTCAGTGCTTTCCTGCATGTTGTTCATGGTGTACATGCTTCCCATCAGAGACTTTGTAAGAAGGTATGGGCTGAGGCTTCACTGCTAAGCTGATGATACCAGCTCTACCTGTCTTTTACACCTGACCAGGTAGGAGCTGTCTTAGTTTTAACAACTGTCTGAAGGAAATCCGGGAGTGGATGAATGCTAGCTGGCTGAAGTTGTACTCAGGAAAGACTGAGGTATTGGTAGTGCATCAGGGTCACCAAATAGGGGTCGGGGTTGGTCCACCCTCAGGAGTTTTTCTCGTATCTCACTCCCAGCTTCTGAAGAGATCGTAATCTGGGATAATTTGATGAGGGGCTGACCCTGCATTCGTAGGTGTCAGCTGTTGTCAAATCTTCCTTTTACCATCTTAGGAATATCACCAGAATTAAGTACCTGGTTCCATCTCGGGATCTTCCCACTTTGATCCATGCCATTTTGTCCTCGCTTGGATTATTGCAATTCCTTTACCAAGGGTTGCCTGGGGTTGAAATCTGCCACTTGTAGCTTTGCAGAATGCAGCAGCCTGGATTTTGACGGGGTTTCCTCAATGCTGTCATATTTTGCCTGTTCTGCGCTAACTGCACTGGCTGCCTATTCAGTGGTGGATCACATTAAAAGTTGGTTTACTGACTTTCAAAGCCCTACACGGACAGGGCTCTGACTACCTGAAAGAGCTCCTGGTTCTTTACCACACTGGATGATCTCTCCACTTGGCCAACAAGGGGTTGCTAGTGATTCCAAGGGTATGTCTGAGAACATCTTGGGCAAGAGCCTTTGAGTAAGCTGACCCTACTAATTGGAATTCTCTAACTCAATTTGCCAAGAGTGCATAATCATGGAGGGGTTTTAACAATCCTTAAAACCTATTTGTGGCTGCAGGCATTTGGAAATTGAATTAGTTGATTTTATTAACTGATGTTTGATCTTTTAATCATTATTTTATTATTGTGCATTTGCATTTCAAAGTGTGTGTATTTATGAATTGTACGCAGCCTTGGTTTTTGATAAGGCGCCTAATAAATACATTTATTGTTATTATTATTACTTATTATTAAAGTGAGTACAACACATATCAAACTAAGTACAACACATACCAAAGTGAGTACAACACATACCAAACTGAGTACAACACATACGAAACTGAGTACAACACATGTCAAAGTGAGTACAACACATACAAAATTGGGTCTACCATAACCGGTATACTATGCATACTGCTATTACCTGGAGTGACACTTTGTTGTATAGTGCTACTGTACTGTTTTCTTCCTTGTACCCCTCCCTGGAATATCCTACTGAAATGAACTACTATGGCTAGGAAACAGTAGGCCTTTCCTGGTAAAACTATTTCAATCAATATATAAAAATTAATAATTAATTAACATACATACATGCATGCATACATACATACATACATATATACATACATATATATAGTACATACATACATAAATAACATGGGACTAGTTTGGACAATGTCCAGTCCTACTTTGTAGGGGGTTCCAGTAATGTGCTTTGGCACAAAAATGTGGAGCAACTGCCAGAGGTGGATAGGAACTGACATTTGTCTCCTGTTATGAGGAGCTTCCTCGGAGAGTCTTCCTCAGAGACTTGCAAACATGAACGATATGTCAGTTCCCATTCACCTTTGGTGGTTGCTACTGTCAGCAAAGTCTTGCTAATGTCTTTTTTATGGCATTACACTGTTTTTTAAATGCTCACTGTCTTTAATTATTGTTAATGTTGTACAGTAGTAGCAAGTTAGCACAGTTTGGCACATAGTGCTAGGTTGCAATGTCAGGAGGTGGGTGCTTTGCATTATTAAGTATATTTCATTGATCAAAATGGTGAGTGGTAGGGTGGAGGGCAATAAACTACCATATCATGAGAGTTCATTGACTAGAATGTTGATTGGGTTGAGGTGTACTAGACTAATTTATCAGAACAGTGATTGGTCTGGAGCCTGGCAATTAGACTAATAGGGCATGCTAGTTCATTGATTGGAACAGTTGTTGGGTGGGGAACTACACTATCACATCATAATATTGCATAGATCTCAGCAGTGATCAGGTGGAAGGGAGGAGCCCTAATGCAACCAAGGCACAATATGTGCTGTAATACATTGAAACAGTGCTTGAGTGTGTGTGTGTGGGGGAGGTGCACTCTGTGTGCATAGTTAGTACCAAGTTTGAGTAGGTGTCAACAAGAGCAGCACTAACAGCTGGTTAATGCCTCCACAACCCTTTTAATATGCTAGAGTGCTTGTATGCAAGGTGCAGTTTGAGATTTGCATAGGCATCTGACATACTTTATCACAGGCTTGCAAACAGGTTAGCACCTAGCTAACTATGCCTTTCATTTAGGCAATTTTAGTGATTCTCCTTGTTCTAACTCACAAACTATGGTTAGCAATACACTAACCCTTTCATGCTAAATCATCTGGTTATCCTAGCCACAAAGTCCAAAATTAAAGTTGTAGGACTCAAAAAATTTTATATTGATTAGTCTGAAAATGTGATCTACTGTACACGTTTCATTTTCAGTATGTAATACTGCAGATCCATGGCACAATACTCGGTATTCACTTTACTTCAGTATGTTTAAACAAAATGTAAGATTATCAGCACCATCCAGAGCTTTTGTTCTGAACTCTGAACAAATCTTTTTTTATTACATTCATCATTAGCCTTGAAGATTCCAGTAGTGCCTATTCTTCTTGCCCCTTTACAAGCAAGGAAAACAAGTCATATTTAGATTTAACATTCACATTAATTAACACATTTTCTGGGTCATCCACTTTAGAGGATGCAACAAGCACAAGTGGAAGTCGATCAGGCTTTACCCTGACCAGAACTATATCAAAACATTTTTTTTCTGTTTCTGAAAGAAGGTTCCACACCTCCAATAGGTAGACTGTCAAAAACATGTGGATCAATTATTAGGGGTGGTGGTGCTACCAAAGTGATATACATTACAGATTTGTGAGCTGCTTTTAAATATCATGAAAGGGAGAAACATAGAAACATATCATGTGCTGGCAGATAGGGACCACTTAACCCACCTAATTGGCCCATTTTCCTATTTTCCCCTTCTTACATGGTCACCACAGATCCTACTTAACCTCTAGCCCATTTCTCTCTCCACCTTCCTTTCCTCTAAGATTCTCTTATTCGTATCCCATATAATCTTGAATCCCACCACTTTTTTGCCCCAACCACCTACTCTAGAAAGCTATTCCAGGAATCCACTACTACTTCTGTAAAGAAGTACTTCCTCCATCTCCCCTGAATCAACCACCCTCCACCTTCATAGCATGTCTGATTGTTTTTGAACACCATTTTTTTCTGAAAAATGCTTACTTCCTGTACCTTGTTTACCTCCATGAGTTATTCAAAGGTCTCTATCAAATCCCCCAAAGGTCTATCATATTCACCTCTCCCTCCTCTTTTCCAAGGTGTATATAGTTAGGTCATTTAATATCTCCTTGTGGGGCTTCTGATGAGGAGCTTGCATCATTTTAGTTGCCTTCCTCTGGACTGCCTCCATTCTGTCTATGTCCTTCTGGAGATATAGTCTCCTGAACTGGACACAGTACTCTAGGTGGGGTCTTACCAGTGATCTATACTGAGGCAACATCATATCCATCTTTCTGCTAGCGATACCTCCCTATGCACCCCAGTGTCCCACTAGCCTCCAGACTGCCTTGTCACACTGTCTTGCTTTTGGTCATCCAATACATTCACCCCAGGTCTCTTTCCTGCTTGGTGGGTGACAGTATTAACCCTCATTTTGTACCTCATCCCTGGGTTTCTGTGCCTCAAGTTCATTATTTTGCACTGTTTTGCATTAAAACTAGCTCCATATCCTTGACTATTCCTCAACTTTTCTCAGGTCACTGCTCATTCTTTCCACATACCCTGGAGTGTCCACCCTATTGCAGAGTTTTATGTCATCACCAAAGAAGCAGACCTTCTCTTCCAGCTCCCTTGCAATGTTTCTTATAAAAACATTTGAGAGGACTGGTCCCACTACTGATCCCAGAAGCACTCACTGGCATCCTTCATTTCTTTGGAGTGAACTCTGTTTAGCACCACCCTCTGCCACCTATCCACTAACCAATTTCTTTCCAAGTTTACCACCTTTGACCCAATCATAAGCTACCCAGCTTGCTTAGTAGTCTCCTGAGTGGAATGGTATCAAATGTCTTACTTAAATCTAGGTAGATTAAGTCCACTGCTCCACCTTGATCTCATTCCTTGGCCACCCAGTCAACAAAATCTATCAGATTTGTTTGACATAACCCCTACCACCCCTATGGATCCATGCTGCCTTGTGTCTTGTAACCCACTGGATTCAAGATATTTCACAATCCTTTCTTTCAGCAGTGATTCTATTAACTTGTCTCTTCCCTGGTACCACTTTTGTGAAGTGTGACTACATTGGCCTCCTCTTGTCCTCTAGGACTACTCGTGTTTCCAATGAGCTGTTAAATAGGACCATTGGAGGTACAGTCAGTACCTTCCTGAGCTCCCACAATAACCATGGGTGGACCATATCAGGCCCCATTGCTTTGTTCACTTTCAGATTTATGAGTCCTTCAAGAATCTCTCTGCAAAAATGGATCAGTGTTTACCTCCCTCCTCCAATGCTCCTGTTACATTTTGTAGCCCCTCCCATCTCTTTCCTCTGTGAACAATGAACAAAAGTTGTTGTTTAGAATATCTGTTTTCCTTCTTCTCCTCTGCACAGTCCTTCCTTTTTTTTTTAACCTTACAATCTCACCCCTGATCTTCCTTTTTGCATACATAACTAAAAATGTATTGTCTCCTTTTGTTACTGTCTTGGATAGTTTCTCTTTGGCCTGCAACTTTGCAAGATTTTTTATTTAGTTGTTTAACCAGGTATAGCACACACACAGATTGAGTCCTTCAAGGGAGGATTACATCAGTTAGGTAAAGGGAGGCTACAGCTGGTACAGATAGGCCTCAACAGATTCAGCAGCAGAATCCCCATGCCCTGCACAGATGGAGTAGCACAACCTACGATACAAGGCCTACATAGGTTTCAGTCTGTGACTGTTAGTTGAAGGACCCGAAGGGACCAATTACAAGAGAAAAGGGTTCACCTTTCATCAACAGTAATTGGGTAAGAGAATGAAAGCGTCACAGCTCTGTGTATACAATATTATTAAATGGAGATGCCAAAAAAACATTGCTAATAAACACTGGCCATTAAACAAGTGCAGTGGTGTGGCTGCAGCATGTTGTAAAGTCATTTGGCAGACAGGGATTTTGACATTGATCCATAAATTCCCACAAGGAGTCTGGTCATGTTGCAAAGGTGAATCATTCAGCTCCCAGCAAGAGAGGAAAGATGCTGGTGGCACAGCATTCACGTGGGCCCTGCTGGCTGACCATGGAGTGTCACTGATGCTGGTTCTGAATTCAGCTGCCCACCTGCCTGCCTGCCTGCCATCCTCTCTCTCTTCTTCACTCTAGGCCAGAGGAAGGGTACAGCTGTAGCAGCTCCAAACTTCGAAGAGGGAACAGGTAGGGGTGTTCAAGTAATGAATATTATTTCTTGATTACAATTAATAATGCACTAATTAATGCCTATTTATATTCAGGAAATAGAATAAAACCAAAACAAAAGAAAGAAAAAGCAGTTCTCCTCCTCCTTCCTCTATGGACAAATCACAGTAAAAGCAACCCCACATCCACTCACCCTCTGCAAAGTGCCCTTACCCACAACCAGCACATCCCCAACAACTGCACAATCAGTGGCAATCCCATCTTTTGCTTATTTAGCTAATTAACTTACAACCCCATCCCACTACCCCAGCAGCAAAACCCAAGACCGACCCTCCTCCTCCACCACCCAGTTTCTTAAATTTAGTAGCAAGTCCCCTGTCCAGGTGCAAGAAGGCAACCAGCACAACTTGCCATTATCCACAGCCTTCTGCTTTTTATGAATGGTACTCCCACTCATGCTTGCACAGTAAAACTGCTGATCATGTGATCAGCTGTTTTACTATGTGAGTAATTGAGGGACTGCCATTCACAAGAAGATGGTCTCTTGTGGAGGAGGGCAGGATGTGTTTGTCAAATTCTCATGCCTGGGTGGGACTTGTTACTATTTATGAAATGCAGTTGCTTAGGGGGGCATGTGTGCTGCTGCTGGGACTGGGGGGTGACTTAATTTAATTCAATAATTGAAAGAGGAGACAGCAGCTGGCCATGGCAGCAGACGGTTGTGCCAGTCGGCTATCATATTTTTTTGTTAATACTAAATTGTGGATTCTGGTGAGGAGGAAGGTTGGGGTGTGGTCAGTGCAGCTGGTGAGGGAACCAGGGTTGTTTTTCCCCGTGATTTGGCCAGAGTGGAGGGTGGGGGGGCTGTCTTTTTCTCCCCCCAACCCACAGGTATGCAAATAATGAAGATGAGTGCCCAATTTCAGAATATTTGGGGCCCCAAATATGAATATTCGACTGAATATTCAAAATAAGATATTCACCCACCCCTAGGAACAGGGAGAAAAATTAGAATGAAAAGAGTGTCCATTCATCTGCACATTTGGCCTGTTTGCTTTTTGGGGAAGTGGAGGGATGGAGAAAATATTATTGACATCTATGGGGCTAGTATTAGAAGCTAGAAAGATCTCTGTAATTCACTTTTAAACAGTGTATTACTGCAATATTTAACATGAACTCACAGGTCTAATAAATTTCTGACAGATTAAACGTGTTCCACTTCTCATCATACATGGACTTTACATTTTGAGATGCTTGTGCATCAACTCCAGAGGAATGCACAAATTTTAAAAGTAGTAATTAATAGAATGTGCATGTACTGTGTCTTTTACAGTTAACTATTGCACACCCTGTGGCTTAGATCATCAGTGAATAAGTGTCATCATGGTCGAAATGTTAGAGTATATATTCAGTTTTGATAACCCCTGAGTGTGCCACAGCACTTCTTCAGCTAATTAAATAAAAGAATTTTCTGGATATGTGTTGTGTGCTTGTTTTAGCTACACTACCGCTGCCAAAATATTAACAATCATAGGATGGTCTGCAGCTACAGCACCTTTACCAGCAGGGGGCCAGGCAGTGAGTGATGTTCATTTAACAGATTTAATTATGCTAAATGAATACTTAGGTTGAGAGTTCACCAATTGGCCCGCAGTGGGGAGGAATGCTCATTGGGATGGTCAGAGACTTTAGAAAAAGTCACAATGCAGCTTGCAGACAGAGTGCCTATCTTGAAAACTACCTGGCCAAAAAAGGTAGATAAGTCCCAAGTGGTGGACAGAATGCACACCAGGATCATTTTGGAGCCAAAGGAACAAGTGGCCAGGCAATTTGCAGTAATGTTTTAGTACATTGGTATTGGATGACTAGAAAGTAGCCAAACCTATGTTTACCAACTTCAAGAAAGGGGAATGATCAAAACCCAGGTTACTACAGGTCAGTGAGCCTGACTTCAATGCTGGATAAGGGTCTGGAGCCCATTATCAAGGATGGAATAATGGAGCACACAGTTGAAGCAAAGTTTTTCCCCATCTTAGAATGGTTCATATGCCACATGTCATGCAACCAACCTGATCACCATATTAGAGCGGGAGAAGAGATATGGAAAAGAACTGGGCTACTGATGTAGTTGATCTGGACTTCAGCAAGACCTTTAATATTGAGGCACATGACAAACATCTGGGTAAAGGAAATCAGTGTGGTATAGATGAAACATGTTCGGGGGTTACTAACTAGTTGATGTCTGGAAGCATAGACTGGTGACATGCATGCACTTTCAGACTGAAGAGGTGTACTAATTGGCATATCTCAGGGATTTGTGCTGGGGCCACTGCATTTTAACTTCATTATTGATCTTGAAAGGCTAGCCCAGTGGCACTGAGGGTTGAGGCACTGGACACCACACCTCGTGCCACCGCAACCCAGGTTAGGGAATGGATTGGTCACTGGGAGCTGGCAGGAGAGGAAGGATTGAGCATCCATGACTGCTCTCCTTCCTCTGGGAGGTGGGCAATGCATCATGCTGCAGCGGTGACTGGTGGAGACCAGCTGCACTACAGTTGCATTCCTGGAAATGGAGGGAGTGTGGCAGGCATCAACACGGCTGTGCATTTGATGCCATTGCACATCTAGTTCCCAGGGGTAAGAAAATGGCTGAAAATAGCAAGGCAATCTCAGTGGCTGATGGCCATGCCCTGCACCCCTAGACACAAGAGGCAGCTTCACTGGGGTGTGGCAGATCCCGTGTGCATGGGGCATATAAATTTGCATGCCAGACCTGGTCCAGGGTGTGGGTGATGGCAGGTCTGTGCCACAGGGGTGAGAAACAGGAGTAATATAAAAAAAATTTATCTTGAAGATGGCATGTCAAACAAACTGCTTATGTTCACCAACGACAATAAAATTGTTCAGATTGCAGACTCTGATGAGGATGGGAGAAACTTCAGAGGATCTGAGCAGAAGCTATTGCATTGTTCAGACACTTGGAGCCTTCAAGTCAATGTACTGCAGCTGAATGTGATTGCTATACTTGGGTTGGAAAAACAGAGATAGGACATATGCATTGTAAGTGGACTAATCTAGCTATAGTTAAGAAAAACAAATCTGTAGGTTATAATAGGTTAGTGACAGAAGCAAGATAAGCCTGGATTTCTGCTTGCCAAGAAAATTGCTGGTTACCCTGTGTAGTACAGTGGGTAGAGAATCCCTATAAACTGGTGTGTGTTTGCACAGAATACATATTTCATCCCTGCTTGTAAAAAGGGAGAAGACATGATGGAGCTAGATTCCTTTATGACCTTTAATTACTATGCTATTACATTAAAACCATATACTTATTTTAAGTGTCATATTCATTTCACTGTCTTTTACTGAACTCTTTTTTTTTTTACACACATGATACTCATTTCAGCATGCATAATCATCCATTTTGATACATAGCATGTTAGATATTTTACTTATTTAAAGAACAACTCTACACTTTCTGCATGCACATTTGACAGGCTATGCCTGTAATTCAATGGACAAGTGACCAGCCACATCCCTTCCTGACCTATATAAGCAGTTCCTACAATCCTCTTTCTGAAGCACTTTTTCTTTGCGGCTGGAGGCTCTGTTGGTCTGTCATCTGCTGCAGACTGGGGATTGCACCCTCCACCTTGCTTCTATGGCTTTTGCTTGTTTCTGCTGGACTTTTGTTGTCTATTCGCCTGCATTTGGATTGTATTTTGCCTCCGGCTGTGTGCTTCTTTGTGCTGTTTGTTTCCTGTTCTTCTGTGTTGGTGTGTCTTTAGTTTTGTTTTCTTTTTTTTGGGGGGGGGTTCTGTTTCTAAGCTCCTTGTATATTGCCACTCCAGAGCTCATGCTTTGTGCTCCCATTTACTCACACTGCAACTGCATTCATTATCTTTGTGTTTCAACTCATACCACACTGCTGCTGTTCATGCTGTGACCTTAATTCTTTTCACCTGGTTCAGGCTCCGTCTAATCATTAGCCTGCTCACTGTGTTTGTACTCTGGAATGATTGCTACAAATATTGTTACTGTTTTCCATGCATTGTTCAAAGAACTAAAATTGTGCTTCTTAAATTAATACTACAGACTCATTATTGTTGTTTCAGACATTGCCTTTCTATATAGTTTCTTTGTTCATTCAGATTGCTACCCCTTAAGCTATACTTAATTGTTCCTCAATGCTGCTCATTACCAGACACTGCTCTCTTAACTTTGCATTCTGCTTTTTATACTCTGGGGTCAACAGCTGCTACTATTGCTGTAAACTAGTTTTAAAATGCTGCATGAGAGTTACAGCTTTACCATTGCTTCCTTGTTTTTCCAAAGCAGAGGACTGGGAGTTGTTGAAGAGCTGTGGCCCCATGTGGCCTATTGTCTCATGTTCAAATCGTGCATCTGCCTCTAAAAATCCTCAGAGTACCATGTCACCTTGTAATTGGCTTCCTCAAAGGGACTTGGTTGGCTTGCCCCTGCTGATCTTGTATTTGCTGTGATAACGTTTCTGCAAACTGAAGAACTTCTGCAACCTAATAACTTTAGTATACTGACTTAATGACTAAATGAGTGAAGGCATACATAAGAAATAACTACATGAATAAATGAGAATGCCAACCTCATCCTAGAGTTCCCTGGAGCAGGGCTCACACTGTGCCTATCATCTCATTCTGCACTCTGCAGTCCACTTTCAAACTTCACATGCTGAAGGTGCATTTCAAATGACAGCACTGATGGGGCTGCATACAGAAAGGGCATGCTACAGAGGATTGGTTACTGAAAAGTGCCACTTTGGATATGTCGAACTGTAGTAAAACATTTGGTGCACAATGAATTCTTTTCTCGTGCAGTTGAGTGTGCAGTATAGCTACACTTTACTATGTGTGGAACTTTGCTGCCCAGCAGAAGGACCAAGCATTGGAAGGATAGAGGTCACAGTACCTCAAGGCACTGAAACTATGCATGTCAAATGTGGAGGTATGGAGTTCATTACTTTATTTTATGTTGTCCTGTTTCAAACTACTACATTGCCCTGTGCCTACGTGAAGGCTCAGAGCTTATTAATATATATTCATGATATTACACCTCTGCTCCTATGTGGAGGCGCAGAGCCTAGTATGTTAAACTCAATATATTCTACCTTCCTATGCCTACGAGGAGGAATGGGTTTTTACCTTCAATTCAAACTGTTCAGTGTCCTATGCCTACATAGAGGCACAGAGCTTATCATTATCAAAACATCCCATTGTCCCCACTTACATGGAGATGTGGAACCTATGGCTTTAAATTTCAACTATTACATTGTCCTGTACCTACATGGAGTCTCGGGTCCAATTTCTTAATACAAAACATTATCCTGTGACTACGTGGAGGTTACTGGGCTATTTACTGAAAATCATTTGTATTGTTCTTCTCCTACATAGAGGTCACAGGACTTCCTACTTTGCTGCATATACTTGAGTTCCTTGCAATGCACCTACATGGAGGTTGCTGCTAATTATTAACTTCAGAAAATCTACATTATCAAGCAGGCACTCCATCGACCTTGACAGGATTTTCATGTCTTCCACATGGTTTTCCCAATCCGGAAGACAGAACTTTCTGCTCCTCCTCCTCCTCCATTTGGAACTCATACTCAAACCTCATAATACTCTCCTAAGGACTGGAATGTCCCTCTAGTACTCTCAAGTATGGAAATCTGGCATCTCATATTCATCTATACACGAGTTCTATGTGACCTCATGTAACAGCTTCATCCCAGGAGAACCCTCCTCTGCTTGATATACCTTCTCATATAGCCTTCATGCCCTCTCTACAGTAGTATCCCATCAACCAACTAGCTGAGTCTATTCTCAAAGTTAAATCTTGCTTCTCCATATTGGACAGCCATCTTCCTTATCAATCTTCTGCTCAGCTACCTTCTACTATGCTTGACATCCTTCAGCATCTTCCAAATCCAACATCAGTCTCTCCAGCTGACCCAGCAGCTCCTTCGAGATCCAGTCATCATCCTCAACCAACTGCCTTCCTGCCTTAACTCCTATTCTTCCAGTTCCTGTCATCTCTGCAGGGCATCATCAGGAAAGGATGTTAGTCTAAGCCATTACCGTCTCATCCATGACTCCATGGAAATCGTATGCACTTGACCTTTGCCTGTAAATGCAGCCCTAAGCTGTTTTATATATTGAATGTTCCATGCGGTTATTTACTCATTGCTTGTCTGTCATGCTCCTCCTCAATGAATTTCTACTATATGAATGCCCTACTCTTCCCCAGCAGCAAGCATCTCATCCCAGAAGTAGTTGTTTCATAAATCCATTATACCTCTGTTGGAGTGCATGACTCTTATCCATCAGCGGACTTGCTTATACTGCTCCTCCTCAGTTCGAAGATCTATTCCTGTTTTGAAGTTTATCTCGATTCAGGCTCAGACTTGATGGGGTCAGCTTTATTCTTGAGCACCCAGTCCACCTTATTTTAGCTCAAAGAAGATATGCTACCATCTGTATCATGCACTCCATTTCAGCAATATCTGCCTCCTTGCAACATAATTCAACATTATTACCTACTGCTATTGAAACTATAACCTTAGCATGGCACTATCAAGCAACATTTATCTAGCATTCAAAATTTCCTAGCTTAATTGGATCCCTCCATGGTCTCCATCCTTTCCATTTCTTCAGCTGGGATACTGTTGACTGGTATTAAGCAACAACTAAAACTTTCAAAATATCAGTCTATTGTCATTCAGAAATATACTTGAAATATTTCAAATCAATCAGTTACAACTTTCCTCTGCCTGGTGAATGTACCATATCCTCACCATTAGATGCATCCTACTGACTATGGCTTACCTGAGGAACAGGAAACCACTATTTCTTTCACCTTCCATCCTCTAAAACTGTCAGATTACACAAAGGAGTTACCATTGCCTACTTCCTGCTTTTGACAATTGGTGATTAATCAGAGTATTCAAATAACTACTTTGGTTCTATGCCCTCTCCAGTTCATATACTCCTCTGCTGTCACACTTGAACAATGAAAGTCTTCATGAACACAGTTGGATGGATATCCGGGATATGATCAGTTATCTTTCTGGTCACTCATATTGCATAGTAGCAGCCTTCTCAACCTCCAGGAACAACATTCCATTCACTTAATCAAGAGACTGGCTAGATAGATCTTTTTCTCCTTTTACCTTCATCTAAACAGAAAATAGAAGAAAACATATTAGGCATTCCAAATTGCGGTAGCAGAGCTGTCACTACTTAAATTATCCCATGCATGGAGGGAAGGTGATCTAGGCCTTGGATCCCCAGAGATTTCCTCCTCAAAGTGTTTTTTTCCTTGCCTCCATGCCCAAGGTCATAATCCTAGTTAGTCTTAGTTAGTATTGTCTAATTCTCTCAGGTAGGTTTTGCCATTTCCCTTAGGTAGGTTCCACTGCTGGATGGAGGCAGATGGTGTCCCTACTTGCCATTCCCTCTCACCTTAGGAGGCCCCCTCAATCACCATTGTATCCCATACCATGCATACTATTTTACTAATCTGGGCGCCTCATGTTTTTGCAAGCTGCTGCTGCTGTCATTCTGCTTCTTTGCCTCATGACCTCTGATCACGATTGTTTTATGTATTGCCACAATATTTTGGGGGGATTCTTCTTAAGGTACCTTTAACCATGGGAATCTTCCCACAGCACCTCTAGGGGTGAACCCTCTTCAAGGGTTCTTTGCCTTTTGTACCCCTACAGAGTGATAATTTAGCATGGAATTGAGTATGCGAATGGCCAAAGTAAAATAACACAGCTGCACAGACATGGCACTTACTGGTTGTGTAGGCCACTGAATCATAAATAAGATGTTTCAGCTGCTACAGTTTATTACAAAATACATTTTTCATTTTCTTTTTTTTGTTGTTATCTATTTTTACTCCTCTGCCCAGTCCTGTCCCTCATCTCCTGGGAACCCCACAGCATCCACTAGGTCTTACCTCACCTTGGACATCCTCTGCTTCTGCAGTGTTCTGGAATGCAGCTAACCAGTTGCGAGGCCTGCATGGTCCCCAAGGTCATCCTGATGGCTGGAGTTTTCTCCCCAGAGCAGGGAGGTGCAGCATACAAGGACACCAATAGTGGCACCAAAAATGTGTACATGTGTAGCATGTTGGGCATCTGCCACAGTCCTCCACCACCCTTTATGTGTGGTCCAGCACTGATTCCAAGCCTCCTTTAACATTCAGGTGTACACCGACACCAAAACTCACCCCTTCCAGAGGAGGACAGCAGACTATGGGCTGCTCAAACCTCATCCCCTGACCAGTCCTCCAGCAACCCAGGCTCATTCCTGAACTTGGGTCAACAGGGTTGTGAACAGTAGTGCTATCACTGTGCCGGAGGCCTGGCTACTTTTCTTTTCATTTTCAACAGTTCTTTCCAAGATTTGCAGCCACTCTTAGTAGTCCATCTAAAAAGCCTGTATAGAAAACATTTGAAAACCTTTGCCTCTCCCCTGTTAACCTCTCAGTCCCTTTGTTTATGACACCATAGTGCTGACCATGACAACAAACTGTGATGTCACAAACAGCAATTATGTGGTTATTAGGAGAGAGTAGAATATATTTTGAATGACTCAGTGGAATAATTACCATTATCTACAACATTTGGCTGACCAAGAGCAGGAGAAAGTAAAATAAATAAATAATTAGAAAGTAGTAAAGTTAAAACACATTTTTGTAAATGTAGTGTTTTAAGTTTTTATTATAATAGAGTTGCTCTTTAAGTATACCCCATACATGAGTCAGTAGATCTTCTACTCATTTTGTATGTGTTTTATCCATTTAAGTATGCCCTATTGATTTTCTATGTACCATATAGACCATTTGCACCTGGTCTTCCTAGCAAATTACCCCTACTGGGCTATGTCCTATGATATTAGGCTCTTGTTGTTATATAGATATTTATGCCATACCTGTGAGGATAAAAAAGGCAAATATTTTCAATATTCTCAGGGTGGTTGACCTACAGTGAGGATATCGCATTTATCCTCACTGCAGGTAAATTTATCCACATAGTAGGTAGAGCTTGGCTCATTCAGAACTCATTTGCATATTTAGCAGTAGTAGCAGTAATAACTGTGCTCAAATGCGAATAACTTTAAAACGTAAAATGATAGCATGGTACTGTGAGCACGAAAGTTGTACAGCACAAAAATATCTACAAAATGAGTGGTGTTTCATTTATGGGTAACTTTTATTTTTTATATAATTAGCTGAAAAACAACAAAAAGTACATTTATTTTCACTTTTGTTGGCAAACAAATGTGAATAACTTTAAAACATAAAATGATAGCATGATACTGCGAGTACGAAAGTTGTTCAGCACAAAAATATCTACAAAATGAGTGGTGTTTTATTTATGACTAACTTTTATTTTTTTGTATAATAAACAAAAAAACAGCAGACAATGCTATTTTGTTTTACTTTTTTGACAAACAAATGCGAATAACTTTAAAATGAAAAATGATAGCATGGTACTACAAGCATGAAAGTTGTTCACCACAAAACTATCTACAAAATGAGTGGTGTTTCTTTGATATATACCTTTTAGTTTTTTTATAACTAGCAAAGAAACTGCATAAAATTCTATTTTTTTCACTTTTTGCAACAAACAAATTCATATAACTTTAAAATGAAAAATAGTAGCATGGTACTTTGTGAAAAAAGTTGATCAGGACAAAAATATCTACAAAATGAGTGGTGTTTCATTTACAGATTTCTTTTAGATTTTTTATAATTGGCAAAAAATGGCAAGAATTTACTTTTTTTTTCACTTTTTTGGACGTATGGCATAAATGGAATACGTAATCCCCCTACTGGAAATATTGTCAATATTTTTTGTTCTCTTGCCAGTTGACCCAATAACATTACTCGTGGCTTCATCACTCATGATGTTAGCGGGTCAATTGGCACTCGAACAAAAATATCAACAATGTTTCTAGTAGGGGGGTTGTGTTCCCTTATATATTATGCCCATTGTGAAACTTAGAACATATGTAACAGGTCTTATTGATATTAGTATCTTAATCTATTGTATGTATGAATGTATAAAGTCTGTTTCCTTTATCTCTCAATGTAATTAAATCCAGGTCACCCTGAAAGGGACACTAGTCCCAGTTCTACCAGTCAACATAATTCAATATAAAATATATAAATATTCTGAAAGCTATAATTTTGAATTCTATGGCCTCTTATATTCTAAAACTATTACCACAGATATAAAGGGCCTTGCAATAACAGTATGAGAAAATCCAGTGTTTCCAGGTTTTATTCATCAATTAGTTCCTCAAAAAGTTTGTAATATTTTATTTCTCTCATCATCTATCAGATTAGACTTTTATATATTTGGTTGAATGAATGCCCTACTTAATACCTTCACAGTATATTAGTAACTACAACTGCTTCTACTTACAGGTGTGTGTGAGAAAGAGACAAGTCCGGGATGTTGCTTCCACTGTACCTCCTGATGCAGTTTCTGACCCTGAAACAGTGTCTTCTGGAAACATAATTACTAAGAATGACAATGGTAATGCTTCAACTTTTCAATGACTGTATATCATTATAATCCCCCTAGCCTCCGATATGCAAATGCCCACAGTTGGCCAATAGCTTCTTCTCTCTTTGGCCTAATGTCTGTCTCATTGGCAGTCCAGTGAACCCTCTACCCACTCACATTATGTGTTCACTGGAATAGTTGTTCCTCCTCTTTAGCACCAGTACTCCATCAGAGCTACTGTTTTGTGGTACCTCCCTATGTCCATGCACTCCAGGCTCTTGTCTTTTAGTCCCAAAAGAGCCCCCTTTAGTGCCTTCACATAATAATTCTACAGGTGAAGTTGCTCATTAGGCTCTGACTAGCCTTGCAGAGCACACTATGTATTTGTGAATGGCTTTGTGACCTTCTGAATGGTGGCCACTGCCCCAGTCCTGCATGGCACAAGTATTTTGCAGCATCCTAGGATGAGGTTGCAACCCTCTTGATCATAGCTTAATGGAGGTCAACCAAGGCAACAACTGTACTAAGTAGTCACTAAGTGTTACTCAGTGCCACCCTTCATGGTTGTGAATAAGGTTGAATGATTTCTTTAGTAAAATATTCTGATATATAGTGAAGACAATATTTTCTATAAACAAGCATGAATTCCATCTCAAATAAGAGGAAACCAACACTAAACTGAGAAAGGAAAAGAGATAGATAGATAGGGGGAGATGGAGAGAGAGAGAGAGAGATCAAACAAGAGAGAGACCATGACATCAGCCTGTTTGGAAAAAAATTGCTAAGTCTGAATGAATATACAGTACAACATAATTAAATGTTTTCAGTTTTATCCACTGTATGACCCAGTTATTTATCAGAGCATATTTTATTACTAAATTGGAAGCTATAAATATAAAATAATAGATATCACCCAGAAGGGCACTAGTCATACTTGTAGCCTGTTGTTACAACTTCTGACACATGAGATTTCTTTACAGTTAAAATGGTCAGGCATCCCTAGGGTCAACCAAAAATTGTCCCCATATATATGTATTTATCAACATTTTTACTTATTACTGAGGTATGGAAAGTTCCTTTCTGGATGTGTCCTGGGTGACTGCATTCAAGAGAAACACAATAAACACAAAGCACAATCATGTAAGGAAAACAAAAGGAACAATACAGCCAGATGTAAAATGGAATACATGAGTAGTGTGCAAGCTGAAACATGGTACTAACAATGGACCCACAGATGTTCTGCAGCAAGAACTGTTTTACCTTATCCTAATGTGATGAACTAATTGTCAGCCTTAATAAAAGTAAAGCACATTTTTAGAAAAGTACATATGACACAACTTAGGTCAGTGGACAGAGGGTGAATCAGGTGGAGACAGATGTTGTGAGGGAGAATCTGGGAAGATGTCAGTGGGGATGTCAAGAACAAGAACAGATGTGAAAGGTTTTGTTATGGAGTTGAGTCTTAGGAAAAGCAAGGCAAGTTTTATTTTTAAGGTGCCCAAACCCTTAGCAGTAAGGGTAGGGGGAGTCACCGATTGGTGGGCTAGACTAGAGCCAGGGGAGCCTGTAGGAGAAAGCAGCCTGCTAAGTAAAGATTTTAGCAGCGGGCGAGAGAGAGAGACAGTGTGCAAGAGAGCGAGAGAGAGAGTGAGAGAGAGAGAGAGAGAGAGAGAGAGAGAGAGAGAGTGAGAGCATGCGAAAGAGAACTAGCAGGGATTGGAGTTGCAGAGGGGTTATAAGATGGGGACTTCTGGTCTTCAGATTAAGGTGTGTGTTCAAATCTCCCTATGAGTTAGTACATGTTTGCACAATATTCTTATTCACCCCTGTTTATGAAACTGGGGTGGGCAGATTTGATGGACCTAGAGTCACTTTTTACTTTACATTACTGTGTTACAATGCTACCTGAGTAAACAGTACTACACAATGCAAAAAGCCCTTTACTATCTATTGGATAAAGACAGCCCTTGCACATTCAGGTGTCTTATCAACAGTGCTCTGAAAGTTGGCCCAGAAGAGTTGAAGACGATCTATACATTCTTTATCCATTTGCTGTATTGTTGCTTAAAGTGCTGAAGTCACTATCTCTGCTGAAGTAAAAGTGAAAGTGTTAATCAAATGGATATATCCTTAGGCCTGTCACACCAACCCTGTTGAGCTGTGAACAAGAAGTAGTTATTTAAACAGACAGTAAAAACTGAGCAAACTTTATATTCAGTAGAAGGAGCTTCAAACATTTGGAAACTTATCACTGTCACCCATGTCACTAGAGCATGATTTAGTTACTGCCTTGACTAATTAATGCATTCTCTAAGACACTAACTCTACAACTAACTAGTCAACCGACTACTTAAATAAATGGCAATCAAGCATATTATATGGTCCTAAAAATGTCTAATATTTAGTAATAAAACATAAAGTCACTGATAAAAATGAAGGTCATTGTCACTGGCATTTTGTGACTTGTTTCTTTTTTTCTTTTCAACAGTTGTGCAACCAGATGAGAATAAGGGTAAGAGGATTTAAAAAAGGAGAACTCTTTTAGAATACATTTAATGCCCATTCCACTCTGATTGTTTTGTTTTCTGAAATATGAACCATGGTTTACGTGGTATCCCTCATCTATTGTTTTAATAGAGACATAGACATTGCCAGCAAATAATGACTGAGGGTGGTATTTTGAAAAGTTATAATATGGGCAAAACATCTAGTTACATTGGGTAGGATTTCTCAAAGCCAATAAATGGATGCAACTTCTAATCACATGGGGTGGGATTTTCAAAAGCTGTAATATGTAATATGGGGTTAATCTTAATTGTTGGATTTGCCTGCAGAATGTCTTGCTTTTGATGCCTTGGCAACCAGATAATTCCCACTAGGCATACTGCCTGTTTTCAGAGGCAATGCAGAGGAACTGGGGAGGTTGAGTGACTTGCTCAGGGTCACAGAGTATGCAGATGGAGGCTGAGAGAGTCAAAGCAAGGTCTGATCAATGTACCATACTCATTTACAGCTTGTAAATCTAATATCTAAACAATAATGTCAGCCTGTTGTATGCTACTCTCATCCAGATTTGGGTAGAAAAATGCTAGACATAGAGATGAATGCAGATCAGGTTTCACTCAGGCTAAACATTGTGTCTAGGCACATTTATATCTTAACTTACCAAACTGTACATAAGAACTCTGAGTTTTGAAAAGTGGGCTCAGCTATGTCCTAATTTAGAAAACTGGCATTCCTTACAAGCAATTTCACTTACAGTGTGCTCAAAGTTGTACAACAGAAAATTGCATCTACACATAGGCGTTTGAACCCCTCTATCCATCTTTTCTGTGCAAAAGAATGCCCTACTATGAATGAATGAATCAATCAATCAAAGTCTTTATTTAACGAAGTGATCACCATTGAGCAAGCTCTTTTTTGAGGTGGACCTGGGTTTGTTAAAAAGGAACAAGGGACAATATACATGGGATGCAACACACAAGAAAATAGTAATAATACAAATAAAGTGAGATACAATAATATGGTATAAAGTATCAGCAGGTAGCATTGACAATAGTATATGTTTGGAACAGAAGATAACAGCTAGTTTTGGGTAGGACACAATTTTTCATAAAAGTAAAGAAATATACATATCAGGTGCAATGAACACAAATAAAACCTAATATAAAAAGATATATAGTGATATGGTATGGAGAATTTAGAGCTGGAACCAGGGTCAAAGGAATGTGGAAGGGACAGATATGGGGGTAGAAAAAGGACAGAGGAAAGAGTCAATTACAGATGTGATCAGTCTTTTAACAGTAGTAATTAGAGTGTGCTTGGACTTATAGGAGTCACTATTTAGGGTACACAGGCACAGGACTCCTTATTATGATGTAGATATAGAGATTTAAAAGCTACTAGGCTGATGGGGTGAGTTAATTTCAAAGTTTTTGCAGCTTGTTCCACAGTTGAGGAGTACAAACCTGATGGCTGCTCTGCCAATGCAGATTTTGCTTTGTAAACATAAAGGTATATATATTAGGTGCTTCTCAGTCATACTTCCCAGAGTGCACAAAGGTAAACAGACAGAGATATATTGGGGCAGTTTATTTGAGATAGCTTTGTATATTCAAACCGCAGCATTTTTTTACCGTCTGTAAGCAAGGGATGACCATCCCACTGCCGTGTACAATGCACAGTGGTGGGTTGAGTATGGAAGACCCATGATAAATCTCATGGCTCTGTGATAAAGCGTATCGAGTTTGGCTAGGGTACCTGCAGGTCCCTGACTATATAGAAAGTCTGCGTAATTCAATAGGGAAAGAAAGGCAGTTTGAACCAGATTCAGTTTAGAGTCTCTTGTGAGAAGATTATTAATCCTAAAGAACAGACAAAGTCTTTGTCTAAATTTATTTGCCAGTTCTTCTAAGTGATCTTTGAAAGTAAGTCTATGGTCTAACCAGACCCCCAGGTACTTGGACTTTGGTACATAGTCCAACTGCTCACCTAGAATGGTAGTGATCTGTGGGAGTGTCCCAGCAATTGCAGGATTTATTGCATTTTGAAGGGGCGAGAGGAACATTGCTCTGTTTTTTTTTGCATTTAAGAGCAGTTTCTGGTTTATAAGCTGATGTTGCAGCAGATTAAATTAATTTTGAAGGCGTTACAGGCCACTTCAGGTGTGGGGCTACTAACATAGAGTACAGTATCATCTGCGAATAGGTGTATTTGTGCTTCTTTGATGGAGCATCTCGTTGTTAATATAAATGGTGAAGAGCAAGGGACCAAGAATGGAACTTTGCGGTACACCCCTCAATAGGGGTTTTGGTGGAGAAACTTCCCCTTCTGCCTTTACTTGTTGAAGTCATCCTGAGAGGTAGTTGGAGAACCATTTAAGGGATAGGGAATCCAAACCAATGTTCTGGAGGGATGACAGAAGCAGTCTTTGATCAACGGTATCAAACACCTTGCTTAAGTCCAAGAAAACTGCGCAAAGTTTTTTTTGTCTAATTCAAGCTGCCAGTCATTTGTCACCTTGGCTAGAGCAGAGATTGCACTGTGCTTTGCTCTAAAACCGGATTGTAATGGGTTGAGCAATTTTTCTGATTCCAGGTACTTCCGAGGCAGGGAGTTCCCTATTTTCTCCAGCATCTTTGACAGAATTGGAAGTAGGGAGATTGGCCTGTAGTTATTGAGGTCACTAGGATCTCCTGACTTAAACAAAGGGACCACAAGTGCATTTTTCTAAATGGGCGGTAGGTTACCCTGGGACAAAGATAAGTTGAAGAGATGAGTAATTGGGACTGCAACACAGTAGTCGACCTTTAAGATGTACAGGTCAATGAGGTTGGCCCCAGCATTTTTCCTAGTGTCCAGCTGAAGGAAAAGATCTTTGACTTCTTTCAGGGAAGTAGGCTGCAGAGAGAAGGATGGACTGGGGATGGGTTTTTCTTGTGTATCCAATCTAAGTTGTTAGCAGAGGATATTTGTGGGACAGGAGTCAAAGACTAGCCCTGCAGTGGCAAAATGATTATTGAGAGCATCAAGGATAGACGGTCTGTCGGAGATGACAGTATTGTCGCTCAATAATTTAATAAGTAGGGAATTTACAGTGGTGTGACCTTCAGTGTCTTTGATATTCTTCCAGAATTTGGAGGCATTTCTTGAGGAGCTCTCCAGTTGAGAGTGGTAGAAATTAGCTTTGGCTTCTTTGACCATTTTGGTGCAGAGGTTCCTCACCCTCTGGAAAGAATTCCAGTCATTTATTAAATTAGTTTTCCTAGCAGTTCTCCGAGTGCATCCCTTCTCCGCAAAACATCTTTTAGGTCTTCTGTAAACCACCGACAGGATTTGTTTCTGTAACAAACTTTTACTATGGGAGGATACTTGTTGAGAGCTCCTAACATAATTTCTGAGAAATATCATAAGCTGTAGTCAGCGACTTGGCTAGATAGAAGTCCTGCCATCGCATGGAGTCTCTTAGGTCTGATATATATACCCATGGAGATCAAAGTTGCATATGCACCTTTTAAAGGAGAATTTTGGTACAGTTGTGGATTTAAGAGTGGATCTTACACCTGATGAAGCAATGATAACTAATATCAGAGAAAGATGTCAGCATGGGAGAATAAATGGGGTTTGTTAACTAAAATGATATCCAAGAGAGTACTGTTATTAGGGTTGAGCTTGTTAGGATGAGCAGGTTTGTTTATTAGCTGTGACAACCCAAGGGAATCACAGAACATTTTAAGTGGGGTGGATGCACTAGAAAGCCAGTCTAAGTTGAAGTCCCCTAGTATGATATGCTCTGAAAATGCCAAACCCAGGATGCTTTTGAGATGTTCTAACAACTGTATTCCAACTGATGGGGGTCTGTAGCATCCTATTATACATAATGAGACACCAGTGGCAATTTCAATCTTTAATGACAAGCTTTTGAATTCTTTTGGGACAGAGGTTGGGTCAATTATGGAGGCAGGGGAATTTATCCTTGATGTAAATAGCTACCCCACCACCTCTGGTTTGCCTGTCGGCTCTGAACAAAGAGTAGGAGGGGATGTTAACTTTGTTGTTACTGGTCACCGGTCAGAGCCAGGACTCCATTATCACCAGAACATCTGGAGCAGTATGACATACCCAGGCCTGAACAGAAGTGATTTTTTTCAATAGGCTACATACATTAACATGCAAGAATATAAGCCCCTTGAGGCTTTGTAGCTCTGCTGGGGATTCCATGGGTGCCAGCGGGTATAGATTAAGCTCAACATTTCCTGAGCATAGTAAAAGCAGGAATAAGAGTTTCTTGCAGAGTCCTAAGAGAATTGTGGGTGGCTGGGTCTTTTTTCAGTTACGTGCTGTGTCTGTGGCAGTATAGGGAGTTCTGAGGCTAGTTCCCAGTTTTTTCTGATGCTGCATACAATAATACCTTGACCGAGAGAGTCAATGGGAGTAGGCGGGAGTATGCAGAAGGAGGTGTAGCCCTGTGGGCAGGCTCTAGGAGAGTTAATGTATGCCAGTGCAGGTGAAGAACTAGCAGCGGGCATGGGGAAGTTAGAGCACATACAAGTTCTTCTACTTGATAGGAAAAATCCTGGTCACACAATGTAAAAAGAGAGCCATTCTCCACTCTAGAAGTTATTTTTTGATTCATGTTCGGATGTTTGGGTCCAAGATGAGCAGAGACAAGCATAGAAGCAGGTAATATGCCCTCATTATGAGACTATCACCCAAAGGGCACTACAAGTGCGGGCAAGAAAAGGGATTCTCACAGGAGGGTCATGAGGGCCTGAGACGCTTGCCCTCCCCAGGATCTCATCGAGGGTTGTGAGGGCATCCCCAGTTGACCACCCTCCCCATCAGACTCAGCAGCCAGAGAACCCCCCCACCGAAGCACAGCAAGCAGGGTCGCGAGGGCCTGAGATGCCTGCCCTCCCCTGGATCTCCTCGAGGGTCGCAAGGGCCTCCCCAGTTGACCACCCTCCCCGTCAGACTCAGCAGTCGGAGCACTACCCCACTGGAGCACAGCAAGATACACAAGCAGGGTTGCGAGGGCCTGAGATGCCTGCCCTCCCCAGGCCTCCTCAAGGTCATGAGGGCCTCCCAGTCAACCCGCCCTCTCATTGGATTTAGTGGCGAAACACCCCCTTTCAGAGCACAACAAACTGGGTCACGAGGCCTGAAGCGCCTGCCTCCCAGGATCTCCTCAAGAGTCGCGAGGGCCTCCCCAGTTGACCACCCTCCCCATCAGATTCAGCAGCGGAGCACCCACCTCCAGTAGAGCACAGAAAACAGGGTCACGAGGGCCTGAGATGCCTGCCCTCCCCAGGATCTCTGTCTAAGGTCGCAAGGGCCTCCCCAGTCAACCGCCCTCCCCATCGGACTCAGCAGCCAGAGTACCCCCCCAATCGGAGCACAGCAAGATATGCAAGGGTCACTAGGGTCTGAGATGCCTGCCCTCCCCAGGATCTCCTCGAAGGTCATAAGGGCCTCCCCAGTCAACTACCCTCCCCATTGAACTCAGCTTCCGGAGCACTCCCCCACCAGATCACAGCAAGCAGGGTCACGAGGGCCTGAGATGCCTGCCCTCCCCAGGATCTCCTCGAGGGTCATGAGGGCCTCCCCAGTTGACCACCCTCCCCATCGGACTCAGCAGCTGGAGCAACACCCCCCCACCAGAGCACAGCAAGGTACGGAGTGAGAAGTAGACCACAGCTTCCTGCGTTTTTGGACTAGGCGTGTCTTTCTTTATGATTTTGGTGCCCAAAAATACTTTCAAATTACTATGAACTGTTAACTCTGATGCCTTTAGCTGTAACATTAATATCGGTGTAGCTCTGCTGATAGTTTTTCTGTACCTCATCTATGCTCTCTGCTTAATTAGTTCCTGGTCCATAGCATGCATTTTAAGGGTTGCTAGACTTGACAAAAATTTCCTCTGCAATGGTGACTCCCAGACTATGTTCTCTACTGGCAGAAGATATATCTGGGACTGTGCAGCTCATATTTCAGTAGTTCCAGGGTTAACTAGGCGGGCTCCTAGAGCAGATCGCAGTATTGTAGAAAGACATAATTAGGATATATACTCACCTGCAAAGTAACCCCGCCCATCTGAAAGCACAAAAATTCATTCTCCTCTCTCTCTCTCTCTCTCTCTCTCCCCTCTCTCACGGCATGGTCGTGAGGGCCTGAGATGCCTACCCTCCCCACAATGTCCTCGAGGGTTGCGAGGGTCTCCCCAGTTGACCGCCCCACCCACCAGACTCAGCAGCCGGAGCAATCCTCCCACCAGAGCACAGCAAGGTACTCAATCAGGGTCGTGAGGGCCTGAAATGCCTGCCCTCCATAGGATCTCCTCGAGGGTCATGAGGGCCTGCCCAGTCAACTTCCCTCCCCATTGGATTCAGCAGCTGTACCACTCCTCTACCGGATCACAGCAAGCACGGTCATAAGGGACGGAGATGCCTGCCCTCCCTAGGATCTCCTAGAGGGTCATGAGGGGCTTCACAGTTGACCGCCCTCCCCATCGGACTTGGCAGCTAGAGCACCCCCCCCACCGGAGCACAGCAATCAGGGTCATGAGGAACTGAGATGTCTGCCTTCCCCAGGATCTCCCTGAGGGTTGCGAGGGCCTCCCCAGTCGACCACCCTCCCCATTGGACTCAGTAGCTGGAGCACCCCCACCGGAGCACAGCAAGCAGGGTCATGAGGGCCTGAGATGCCTGCCCTCCCCAGGATCTCCTTGAGGGTCGTGAGAGCCTCCATAGTCGACCGCCTTCCCCATCGGACTCAGCAGCTGGAGCACTCTCCCACCAGAGCACAGCAAGGTATGCAAGGTACGGAGCAAGAAGAAGACCTCAGCTTCCTGCATTTTTGGACTCTGCATGAGATTCTTTGTGATTTTGGCACCAAAAAATACTTTCAAATTACTACAAACTGTTAACTCTGATGCCTTTAACTGTAACATTAATATCGGTGTAGCTCTGCTGATAGTTTTTCTGTGCCTCATCTATGCTCTCTGCTTAATTAATTCGTGGTCCATAGCAAGCATTTTAAGGGTTGCTAGACTTGACAAAATGTCCTCCGTAATGGTGACTCCCAGACTATGTTCTCTACTGCCTGCAGATATATTTGGGACTGTGCAGCTCACATTTCAGTAGCTCAGGGCTAACCAGGTGGGATCCTAGAGCAGATCACACTATTGTGGAAAGGCATAATTAGGATATATACTCACCTGCAAAGCAACCTCCTCTGATAGCACATAAATTCATTCTCCTCTCTCTCCTCTCTCACAGCATGGTCGTGAGGGCCTGAGATGCCTGCCCTCCCCAGGATCTAATCGAGGGTTGGGAAGGCCTCCCGGTCAACCACCCTCCTCATCGAACTCAGCGCCAGAGCACCCCCCAACCAGAGCACATCAAGGTACACAAGGTACGTGCATGAGAAGGAGACCGCAGCTTCCTGCATTTTGGACCAGTGTGTGATTCTCGGCCCGCTGATGCTGCACGCTGGCTCCTCACCACCCACCACCACTCTTGGTTGGCAGTCATTTATATAGCATCTGTCAGGTGACTTGGCAGAACCAATCAGCACACTTTCAGATTAGCAGCTTATATGATCCCACCACTAGCAGCCGCTACACCAAGTCCCAGCTTGTTGCCACAAGTTCACACATGTATCATACTCCTTTATCTACTACCGCTTTTCTCCCTGGCTGTTCCTCATGCTTCCCTCCCCCCCCAGTGACCCAGCCCCTGTGAGACCCGAACCTCCACCCCCATTACACCTTGTCCTCTCCCTATGCCCTCATCTCACCACCTCCACAGCTCCAGCCATATATGTCCACCTCTACATGGGCATTAAGCGCGTCCATCCTCCCTCCCTCCTTTTCCCCAGGGATATCCATCCTCACGAACCTGGCTACCTTATCCTCCCTCCACCCCACAAGCAACCCACTCCAAGCTTAAGTCCAGATACACATGGAATGCCTTCATACTCTACCTCACTCTGCTTCTCCTCTTTAGCTGGGGATGTTCAAACCAACCCAGGTACAACGCCCCACTTCCCCCCCAACCCTCCCCAAGGGCCTCATACTAATTCACCTCAACATCTGTAGCCTCCTGAACAAAGTACCTGAGTTACAACTCACTGCTCTAACCCTTCGCCCAGACATCTTCATCATATCTGAGACGTGGCAGAAACCATACCATGCTGACTCAGCAGTAGCCATCCCTGGATACTCAGAAATCAGACAGGACAGACAGGGCATGAAGAAAGGAGGCAGCATCACCATGTACATATCCACCAGGACCCAGTTCACCCCTGTCCAGATCCCCGACCCACACCTCAAATAGCTATAACCTTGTGCCCCTGACAGTACTGCAACATTCAGACTCCCCCGGCAGTTTCCTCAGGCATGGTAATTTTCTTCCAAGCATCTGACTTACCTCACTTCCTTCACCAGATAGCACACTACCTAATGTACCCACAAGTTTCATGCCTTGCCTATACACCGGACCTTTATTTCAAAACTTGGTAAATACCAGTGCATCTAAATGTCCCTGCCTTTATAAACACTCAGCACGAGACCGTGTACCTGCATGTTCTCTGCCTGTTTATACTTTGTTCCTATGACTAAACCTTGTAATACCTGTTGAACCTAATATGAGCCCAGCTTTGTAACTAGTTTACACCTATGTAATTATTCCTGTATGTACTTGTCCTGGTTGTATTTTTCTGTAACTCCCCAGGTTGTATCTGGAAATGAGCAGTCACCCGCTCAGTATGCCTGCCTGGTAAATCTCTTAAATAAATAAATAATAAATAAATAAATTCTCAATGGAGGAGAATTTCTTAATTCCTGCAGAATACTACTATAGGCAGTGGAGTCTGATGCAGTAATCCTTAAGTACAGCTCCTAGTCAGGCTAATAAGAAAAGAGTTCACCTGACTATAGAGCAGTACTAGGGGCAGAAAGGCTTTGAAACAAATTTCTTAGCTACTACTCTGGAGCAGACTAAGTACTAGAGAGATCACCTGACCTAAATCAACTGCCTTAGCAAGACAGGATATGCTAGTCAGCAATAAGCAAACCTAAAGTCCCAAAATGGTATGCCTCAGCAAGACAGAATGAGATAAAGCTGCTAGAAGGCTTACTTGTAAAAAGGGATGGGAGGAATTGCAGTTGTTGACAGTAAGTAACCAATAAATTGAAACATCTGATAGGGAGTGGGCGGAGACTGTGTGCATTTAAAGGAGGCCTAGGAGGGGAAGGGGTAACGAAAAATCAAGGGAAGTTTGCAAAGCTAGCACTGAATCAGTGCACATACAGTTAGAGAAGAAACTGCAGCGGTGGGGAATGGTAAGTTACTTTACAGGCCGAGCAGAACAGGCTAAATTAAAATATATAAATTAGAAGCTACTAAACCTGTCCCTAAATTATTAATTTGAAAATGTCCTATCCCTAAATTCCAGCTCACAGTTTTCAGTATAATAAAAGTAAGTATGACCCAAGTGTGTCTCTCTGAAGGAGACCTGGAAGGTTTATCCCTTTGCATGTTATATTTTTCTGATATTTGGGCTTAAAAATGAAAACTAAACAAAAAGAACTGCTTTATAAGAGTGTAAAAGGTCATTCAGAAGTAAAATGGCAGGATTCAAAACTTCCTTTGATCATGAATAATCTACAAATAAGGCCACATTATGTTTGCTTATTTGCTGTGTTTTGTAAATGTGTGTATGAATACATTAATGAAAATTGGGTTTCATATGTCATACACTGTATATTTCGATAAATGGTACTTATTTATTTATTACATTTTGGTGACTGGTAGGCCCACTGAGCCCTGGAGGTCCCTTTTTCAGGGGTGACCTGGGATTACATGGTAAAATAGGATATACAGTGAGAGTACAATAAATAAGTTGTAGCAGTTGACACACATTGTTGCAGTAACATGTTATGTAACAGATTTAAGATTTATAAACATTTCTAAAAGTGAGAAAAACAAGACAGAAACATCAGTATTTGAGCGAAGTGAATGACATAGAGCACTTGTCAAATAGAGAGCCCAGGTGAGCATAAAAGGTACATTAAATAGGTGAGACCAGCTTATTGTAGGTTGAGGCATGTACTTGGATGGGAGAGATGGGGAGATTTCAGATACATTGGCAGTGGCATATGCTAATAGCAAGCATGTGGGCCTTAGCCTTGTGTGGAAAGTTTTGATTGAGGGGGGCTTCCTGCACCCAAGGTGACATTTGTTCTACAGGGTGGGGCAGTGTAGGAAAAGGACTTGCCCCCTGCCTTGGTCGTCTATCTAGGAATCTCTAGAAGAGTTCAGCCTGAGGTCCGGAGGTTGGGGTTTAGCTTGGTGGTGATGAGTCCAGAGAGACTAGGTGGAGGGGTTGAGCCAATTAGCTTGTATGCTAGGCAAAGTAGTGAGTACTGGAGTGAGCTTCCAATGAAGACCAGTTGATTAGTGCTAGAGTGTCACAGTGGTGACTCCCAGTGTAGGGAGGAGGACGTTAGAGGCAATAGCAATCCTAGCTTCAGGAATCAACTGGTCCTTGAGATGATAGAGGGTCCAAGTTTCCCAAGTATTCTTTGGCAACTTGGTTGACATGGTTCTTTAGTGTGAACCCTTGGTCCAGGGTGAGGCCTATATTTTAGGGAGGCCACCACTTCATGTGCTCCCTGCCCTAGAGGTAAGTTCTAGGAGTTGTGTTCTGTCTTGGCCAAGGATCTTGGTCCAAAAAGCATGGTCCTGGTTTTGCTGGTATTCAGAACTATTCCATTCTCTATTAACCAGTTCTCCAGTGATGGCAGGTCTTCTTGGAGGAGGGGGCAAAAGCCTGCCAGGTTGTCAGAGGATCAGTAGATGACAGCATCATCAGTGTACTGAACAACAGCGCTGCCCCCACAGTGGCCATTCAGATAGTTTGTAAACAGGGAAAAGAGGAGGCGACCGAGGATGAACCCTTGTGGTACTAGCTCATGTAGGGGAAGTCGATCCGATATCTCATCCTTCCACTTAACCCTCTGAGTATGACCAGTTAAATAGCTTTCAAACCACTTGGGGTCAAGGCCTATGTTACACAACTTGTGTAACAGTAGATTGTGGTCAACCAGGTTGAAAGCCTTGGAGAGATCAATAAGACCACTCCAGTATGGATTCCTTTGTCTGTATTTCTAAGCATGCCCAACGAGAACTTAGTCAGGGCAGTGTCAGTCCCCGTGTTTGGCTCTAAAGCCATGCTGGGACAGGGCAATAAGTCTGTGAGCCTCTAAATAGTCACAAATTTGCCCATAGACCAACTTTTCCTGGATTTTTGCCAGGATACAGAGCAGGGAAATTGGTCTGTAGTTGCCCAGCGGTTCCCAATGTCCACCCTTTTGAATAGGAACCACATGGGCCTCTTTCCACTGGTCGGAGATGGTACCCACCTGTAAGGACCAGTTTATGAGCCAGGTCAGAGGTCTAGAGAGGGCTAGGGCTCCATCCTTCAGCATCCTGGGGAGGATTCCATCGTGTTCTCTAGAGCCCCTTGGTTTGCAGGGACTTTAGGAGGATGAGGACTTATTTCACCCTGACCAGCCTCAGATGAAAATTTGGACAGTTAAGGTTGGGGGACACCTGTGTTTTGAACCTCATGTTTGGGGCAGGGAGTCCAGCCTTGAAGTAGTCTAGGTTTGTGAAGTGATGATTATGGGACGAGGTGATAAGGGGCCCATCATTCAGTAACTGTCCATTGACCTCCACGGGGCCAGGTTCGGACTTATTTTTCCCTTTAACAGCTCATTGATATGAGACCAGAATAGCTTAGGGTTGCCTAGATTGGTTTTCTGGAGGTGAGTGATGAATGCCCTTTTTGCGAGTTTAATGGCATGCTTGCATTGGTTTCTAAGAACTTTAAACATAGCTAGGTCAGCAGGAAGTGAGGAGCACTTGAACCTTTTCCAAGCTTTGTCTCAGCTGATCATCATGGCCTTTAGTGGTGGAGTAATCCACTTGTAGCATCTACCTTTAGCTCAAAAAGTCTTCACTGGTGCAAAAAAGTTAGCAGCTCTTGTAAGAGATTTCTGGAAGATGGCAACAGCATCGTCCAGAGTTGGGAGATGCCTTAGCAGGCTCCAGTCAATGTTACTGAGGAAGATATTGTATTGATTGGCTGATAATTTAGAGTAGTTGCGCGTTATGAGGATTCTGGGTTGGACCCTAGGCGCCCTGTTCTTCCATACACAGAAGATTGGTGAGTGGTTGCTATGGGCATCAGCCATGGTGCCTACTATCTGAATATTAGAGGGGTTTGACACCAGATACCAGTCAAGAAGGGTGTGATTACCCATTTTATGGTTCATTCTGGTAGGTTCAGTGATAACCTGAACAAGATTAGTTTTGTGTACCAGGCCTTTGAGGGCTGTGTTTGAGTCCTGGGCTCAGTTTAGGCTGAAGTCCCTAGGATGAGGAGTTCAGTCAAAACTTCTTTAGCTAGGGCTTTAGTGATTTCTCCAGAGATTGGAGAGCATTTTAGGGGGTTGTGTACACCCACAATGATGTGGTGCTTAGCACTGCCAAGGGTGAGATGTTTAAAGATCGATTCATTCGCAGAGCAGGTGCTATACTACATGCAGATCTGTGAGGAACTTAGTGTGTCCTTCACATAGATGAGCACCCCACCCCCTGTTTTGGTTACCCTGTCATTTTGAATGGTAATCGTACCCTGAGGCAGCTACCACGTGTCCAAGGACATGGTGTTTAAGCCAGGTCCCCGAGACAGCAAGGACATCTAGTTGTAGAGGGCTAACCATGCTTGTACTTCTTGTATCTTTGGTCGAAGGCTGCAAGTATTCATATGAGTGATCCGTAGCCCCTTTGAGGACAACCAGGAAGTGTTCTGAGGAGAGGATATCGAAAGATTTGCAGTTCTGGGGCCCAGGTTAGGTTGAATATCTCCTGCTAGGAACAAGGCAGTAACCAGGCAAAGTATAGTCAGGTTTAGTGAGGGGAGCAGATCTTCTCTGAGAATCCTTCTGGTCTGGAGAAGTGTACTATAACATATGCCTTCTTAGTGAATTCATAGGCAATTTGAAGGAGTTGGTCCTAAGGGGTGGGGCAGTTGTAGTGATAAGTGGTATGAGTGTCATGTCCCCATGGTCCTTTAATGTCAGGGTCTCATTGACAAGAGGGCCAGTCCACCCAGCGGAGGGACAAAATATAAACAGTGACCAGGAGAAAGCCTCTATTAGGATTGTAAAGGTAGGGTTTACGTGGCCTGGGGGACAGTTGGATTGGTGGGCATTGGTCAGGGTACCAACCTCGTGATGACATGACGGAAGGCGACTTCAAGAGGTGAGGGGCCAATAAACCTGTCCAGAAGCAGGGAAGGATTGGCCCAAGTGGGCTAATCTATTTTAGCAATGAAAAGAAGCATTATGACCCCATAAATGTTTACATGTATAGCAAAGCATCTTTTACCATTCTTTATTCTACTGTCTCCCAGAAATGGGAAATAAATAGGGAACTGAAGTCATGTACCTTTACTCAGAGACTCGTAGTATTGTGGGGCAGGGTACCCAACGAGGCAGCCTTATCAAATTCAGTTAGCTGATTTAAGTACCAATTGAATGAGGTTCTGAAGAGGAGTTACTTTACTGAATACTACTGATGAAACTCTGAAATACAATCTATTGATCATTTGTCCTTTTCTGTCCCATACAGTGCTTATGCATCTGTACACCTTTTCAGACTTTTCTTCTGCTTTAAAGATGATCATATCTCTGTGGACATGGTCAAAAACATAATATTTTGATATAATGTAGCTTACGGTTTTTATGTTTTCTGCATTTCTTCCACTTTATTCTTTAGCTCTAAAGACATTGTTGTCAGATTATGACATCATAACTAGTTTACAATAATACACAGTATTTTTATACCGTATGATTGAAATAGAGATTTGCAAGTTTAGCTTGGGTATAAGCAGAAGTGCCTGGATCTTAAATTGGAAAACATTAAATGTTTATGTAAATGTAATTAGTAATGAAAAATAAAGAGATGACATATATAGAATATTTAAGAATATAATATAAATTTTCAAAGCTCCTCCACAGGAGATAGTCCATCTAAAAACATACAAAATATGAATCTGCCAGCGAAGCAGGCCTTATGGTATATCAAGTTAGTCTGGTCGAATGCACTGCTAGGACCCTTATAATGCAGCTGCCCACCTTCCTCTCCCCTCACTGTTACCCCATCTCACACTGTATCATGCCTTTTAAAACTGGCCACTGTGATACAGGATACCACATCCTTGGGTAGAGTGTTCCATTCTCACCACCCTCTCTGTGAAACAATGCCTCCTCATCTCTCTCCTATATCTTCCCCTCCAACCTGAGACCATTCTCTCTGGTGTCCCTTCCTCCCTCAGCTTAAATATCCTCTGCGTCCATTTTGTTAATCTCCTTCAAATATTTGAAGGTCTCAATCATATCTCCCGATCCAGCCTCTTCTTCACAGTGTACATATTCAACTCATTCAGCCTGTACATTTTGTTCTTCGGCCCCTGGATCATCTTAGTTGCCCTATGTTGCACCCTCCAGCAATCTGATATCCTTCTTCAGAAAGGGATACCAGAACTTCACGCAGTACTCATAAGGTAGCCTGACTAGTGACCTATACAGTGGCAGGATCACAGTCCTATTTCTGGATGATATTCCTCTCTGCAATACACCCCAGGATCTTGTTGGCTTCAGCTGCCACCTTCCTGCACTGAGCTGAGTTGTTCATGTTACCCGTTATAATCACCTCTAGGTCCTTCTCCTCCTCTGTGACTTTTAATCTGTACCCTCTCAACTGGTAGATCCTCCCTGAGTTCCTGGCTCTGAAGTACATAACCTGGCACTTCTTCACATTGAAACTCAATTGCCACTTTTCTGACCACTCCTCCAGTTAATCAGGTCCTCCTGTAGCCCCTGCCATTCTCTATGTTGTCCGCCACATGAAATCATCAAACGTCAAACATCAAAGATATAATGTAAAAGTAAGAAATACAAAATTTCAGATTTCTCAAACACCACCAATATTTAAAAGATAGAATACCTGTAATTTTCTATTGATACTTCAGAACTTTGACTTTATCTACCTTGAGACAGCAGCACAAATAACTTTTTTTTAATGTCTTTATAATGTAATTAATGGGACACTGTCAACTTCCTGAGGCCACAAAGTGTCTCTAGTTAAAAATAAAAACACATTTTATGCTTGATCACATCCTGTAGAGATTGTTGATGCAGCTTTTAGTTTGATTCTGTTTCTTTTTTCCTTTTTAAAAATGAAAAGTAGGCTGCCTACCATAATAGTATTACTACACAACAGCAAGTTTGTTTACAGTCCTGATTCAACTCTCACTGCTTCTTTTCTGGACATCGCAACACTCCGAACATAGTCTAGCCACTCATGATGCAGAGGAGGAGGCGAGACTATTGCATCATTTGTGGCTGAATTATCAGGGGTGTTCTTAATGTTCAGGATGTATGCAGTAAGAGTAGATCAAGGATTTTGAAACAAACCAAGGTTGGGTATAATTACACCAGTAGCATGCATTGCAATTTTATTAAGAAAGATTATAGATAAAACAACACACAACATCAATGTGTTTTAGAGAATGTAAGTAATCATAAAATGTGGGGGTTCAACTAGAAATAATGCATAAATGGCTTGAAAGTGTCCCTTTAATGGGGAACAGTCAGCACTAAGAACCCCACACCCAAGTGTGTGGCTGGTCCCAATGTGCACTATGTGTGCAAAAGCATTTTATTTTTACTTACTGTTTACTGCAGTATTATGGATTGTATCATGATCTCCAAAAGCAGTGATGCAATCAGCTTTTGAAAGAGTCGGTGCAGTAGCCCTGTGGTTGACCAGCCCTGTTTAAACAGTAAAGCAAAGGGTGGCTATTGCACTCAGACCAAAAGGCAAAATGCAGTCAGGTAGTTTGAATAATCACAAAGTTTATTTAAATTACAAAAACCAGACCAGTGGTCATAAATGGACATGATACCAGCTTCCCCAGCACTTTGACTCTGAATGAGTCTTCCCCTGGGCATAACTGAATGGGTTGCCATTCGCTGAGCACATGTTGTTTAGAGTATGTGCTTGCAGCAGAACTCGGTGGTTGGCTGCAGTGGTGAGAGGTGGGCGGTGCCAGTAGCTGACTGGTTATGGGTTGGGGGGGGTTGTCTGGCTTCACTGGGTGGGGGGCCACTAGACTACCAGGGCTAAAAGGGAACTATGGAATGTTTATTGTCTTCATTGTTCAGACTACCATACTAGAGGAGTGCAGGGATTGGGATCTGGATCAGGGTGGGGGGACACCAATTGCCCTCCAGGGCATTTTCTGTCATTGGGGATAGGTGCTGGGGGGTCAGATAGCCCTTCAGGGCTTTGCCTCATGGCACCATTGGAGATCAGGGCTTATGGAGGTCAATAGCCCACAGGGGCTCTTTTTACAGACACCATTTGGGGATCAGGGCTTGGGAGGGGCTACATGAACTGGGGGATGGGCTGATGGCACATTGGCACAGCCCTTGGTGGATGCAAAGTACATTTACACTAGCTAATAGCTGGTGTAAATGTACTTTGATGGATGTCCTCCGAGGGTTGTTATGGAATTCCAAACTGGAGGATGTGGCATCCGCCCTTCCAGACTGCTGCTATAAACCCCATGGAGCCATGTCCACAGGGGGTTTATGGTGCAAATTGTGACATAGCTTCACTTTGGCGCAACCCTCAGGCTGCTTTGCAGAATACCACATATCACTACTCAGGGCACAAAGTGCTACTTGCACCACTCTCATTGGAGCAAGTCACTTTGCGCCATGCATAACTTTTGTAGAATCAGGCTCAGAGTTCAGTACGCAAACTGGAACATAGTCAATACTTTAAATTACTGATTCCATGAGGAAATCATAACCAGATTTTGCCCATACAAACAAAACACGTTTTTTCCATATCAGGCTGTTTTCAGACACAGGCAAATATTGCTCATTTTAAAAGAAAAGGAATATAACAAACAGCAGCTAATTAAAAATTATTCCCTGCCCTCATTTCAGTACTGGACATGATATGTCGCTGTGCCTGTCAGTACACCAATTCAACCATTGTTTCAACTATTTATTTTATTTATTTAAAAGTTTTGGCAAGACGAGCTCTACTGCACTAACAAGCAACTCCCCAAAGGGAAAAAAAGCTTGAAGAGCAAGGCACAGCTTTGCTACTTTAAAGGACACATAATTTAACTGGCTGCCCATCCTAATAATCTATTTATTTATAGATAGAAAGAGTGATTCATTCATTCATTAATTTAACGCATTTGGCAATGAGGGTATACTAAGCTGTAGAATCTCATTTCCAGGTGTGTCCTGGAGCAAGTGGACCATGGAGGGAAAAGGCATAGGAAGAGTGAGAACAAGATAACATATATAGTTTAAATATGCATTTAAAACAACAATCTGTGTAATTAGGTTCAGGAAAATATGTAACCAGTGCTGCAAGAGTTGAGCACTGTTACAATGCTGTAGAGTAATGACCGATTTAAAAGCAGTTGAATATTTGCACTAGTAGCAACTTAGTCATCCAGAGGAGGGATAAATAAAAGCAAGCATCATTATAAAACAAGGTCTGTCCCCTACCAATATAAAGAAAATTAGAAGCACAAAGTTCAGTTTTACATTATACCAAAAATAATTACAGCTAACACTTCTCTCAAACAAAAACCAAGCAAGATGGTAAAATAGTCAAGCTACTGTCCCACACAAAAATCATGAACAAAAAAAAAAAAAAACCTTGCTAAGGCACAACAGAACAAACAGAAGTAGAACAAACACTATACTCCCATTTTCAAAAGGTTTACCACAGTAATAACTATTGGCCCTATGCTCGAAAGCATGGAGCTCCTGTGCACCGCGTATGTGAGGCATGGAGACACTCTGCACCCATTGCACCCCCTCCACAGGATGCACAAAGTGGGGCATACAGCCTCCACACACCTCATCTCCCACCCACACAGACCACAATGCACAGGAGGCAGGCAGGAGGAGTGCCAGTACTATGCAGCATGCACAAAACTGCAAAGTGCTGTGCAGCTGGGCACGTGGGGGGGCAACCAGTACTACAGGGAAACCCTACCATAAGTCCCCTTCATGCTCCATGGCTCCACCTTTTTCCAAATCAAAAATTCCTGATGGACACATGACAGTCCACCCAGGGGCACAGGCACCCACTTCTGCACACATCCGTGTAGCCCACCTCCCCCGTGCATGCCAACCCCCACACATGAACCTGCCCCTCGGCTGCAACCCCCCCAGAAAACCCCCACCAGCCCGCCTCTGTGGTTCCTTGCCCCATATCACAGTCCTCCTGATGTGGTGGGCAGGGTAGCAGGCACCCATCCCTCTCCCCAACAACACCCATGTGCCAACTTCCCCTGACCCCAGTCTTCCCCATCTGTATGGGGTCATTGCATGGCCAGCGGCACATCCCACCACTAGCCTCCATGGCCGTCAGCCATGAGGACATCCATGGGGAGCACTGCCAATACGCCTTCTACCCTGCAAGGGATCTACTGTTGGACCCAAGATGGGCATCTGATTGCATGCCTGCCTGGGTCTTCGACTCTGCTCCTGGCCACCTCACAAAATGCTGTGCACTGGGGGGCATGCCCATGGACAGGTCGTGGCTGTTGGGGAATACCAGCGGTGTGCACCTGTCAGCAGGTGCGGGACTCCTCAGGTGGGATATGTGCCTCTGGCATGTATATCCACCCGTGGAGCATAGGCCGTATGTTAGTGCCACTTTATCCAGGAACAATGTGGTTAAATGGAGTGGAGGACATAATGAGAGACCCCTGGTGTGCAGCACAAACCCAGTACCATGGACATGCAGAATATACCACTGTGCACATGCATACAGGGTGCAGTCATATATTCAAAGTTTATGCAAGTGTTAAAGAGTCTCCTTTGCAGCACAGTTAAATACTTTCAGAACCCTACTCTTAATAATGTGCACAATGGTGCATGAACAGTCCCTCCAACCATGTGTTTAGTACTGATCTGGAAGCAATGTCTGCCAGTACGTGTTAGCATCCGTCCTCCTCCTCGATGATCACGGATCTGATGCTAGTACAATGTCTTATACCAAATCCCTGCATCTAATAGTCCCATCCCTGATTACTTCTCTGATGGCTGTGAAATGTCTTACATCAAATTCTTGCCTCTAGTGGTCCCCCTCTATTCCTGTTCACCTGCCCAGTATTGTACAACTCATTCATTGGCATCCACTGGCTCCCCACTCACTTAATTGCCTGCCCATTATCATAGAACAAATTCACTGATGTCCAGTGGCTTCCACCCCCCTGAAAACTCACTTTGCATCACAGAACTCATTTCCCGGTCCCTAGTGGCTTGTCTCCTGATTGCACACCATTTATCATAGAACCCATTCCCTTGGTGTACAATGGTCCTGTGGATTGTATGTAGACCCCCTTCCCATCCTTTGCCATCCTACTTAGTGAGGTCTCTCCGCCCCCTCACACCCAGTGGCCCCACTTACCCCATCCAGAATCTCTCACACCAGATTGCTAGTGGCACAATCTCTCTGACCACCTCTTCTGTTAGCCACCATCTGAGTGATGAGGTGGGAGCACATACCTACACTAGTATCTACTGTTAGTCCATGTTCACTTCCTGTCACTCAAATGCTGACTGACCAAGGTAGTCAGTGGATGGGCTGTGTCGGTCACCAACTGTTGTGAGGTAAGTGGGGCTATGAGGAGGAGTGGGTGGAGGAGCCTGAGAGGACAATACAGGAATGGGGGTTCTGCATATGATTGGGGGTTGGGGGCCACTGGACACCAAGAAATAGGTTCTATGGAAACAGGTAGGTGATTGGTGGTGGGGATACCACTGGACATAATGGAAGGGTTCTATGGAACCAGGTGGGTGATTGAGGTGGGAAGCCACTAGACACCAGAGAATGGGTTCTACAGAAACAGACTGGTAATCGGTTGGGGGGGGACAGGGCTACTGGAAACCAAAGAATGAGTTCTATTAAATTGGATGGGTGATGAGGCTTGGCAATGACTACAGTCAGGAATTTGGTATAAGAGTGTTTACAAGCGTCAGATCAGAGATAAGAGAAGACATGAAAGCTCTACATAATAACTTTACACTCTTGTGAGCATAAGCATTTATGGCATTTTAATAAAGCAATAATTGCATGCAAATGACCCCTTAGTAAGTGCCTGCCCTATGAGCTTATTATCATACCATTCTGAACATGGCTCAGAGGAGCAGTAGTGTTATCCAGTTTAAAATGTGCTATTCCCATTCCCTCCTGTAGGCCATTTTCCTGTTGGGGATGTATAAGTGCCACACACAGTAAGTGTGTGCTGACACAGTCCTGTATTTGGAAGCACCAAGGGAGGTCGACAGTAAACATGCCGACCTCCCGCACAGCATGGCACAATACTGACACAGGTATTGTGCCACCCAATCCCCCAGTGTTTTCTGTGGGGGGCTGAACCCCCCACACCCCCCATGTGGTGGGTTCTGCCCCCCACCCTCCTGGACTTTTAGGATTCTCAACTCCAGGTCAGGGTTGGTCTGGGGAGGGGGGCAGAACACTGGGGGAGAGCAAGACATGGAAATGGACCATTACAGCGACTGTCGCAGTAGTGGTCTTTTTCTGTGATTTGTTATTGGGGTGTCAATCAAAAGGGGGCCACCCCCACATTCAGACAGCACACACCATTTGGAACACTGTGTTGGTATAATACCACCAGGCTGGCAGTGCGCTATGTGATGTGCACTGCAGATGGGTGCATGTTGCAAATGGGAAGCACAGACTATGGTGTCCTTTGTCTTATGAAGGAAGCATATGCTTACAATGCTATAAGCTTTAAATACTTGCATAAGCTAAACATTGCAATATTATGTACTCACTTTGATATTTCAGAGCAGGATAAAAAACACGTGATAGAGAAATTTACTAAGATATCAGACCACATGTTGTACAGTACAAATAGCATTATGAAACTACCTTAATCTATCTCTAAATTCCTTGTTTGTATTTTTTTATTTTAGATATTTGTACTTCAGAAAATAACTTTGAGCATAAGTGCTCTTTTCCAAAGGTTCCATGTCAATACGGGACAAAGGACAAGTTAACACGACAAACGTTTACCAGCTCAAGAGGAACCTGATCTGATTCAGACAATTTAGGGTTACAAGAATGGAACTGCAGAAAAAAAGTTAGACAGACTGTCAGTCATGGATTATAATTGTACAGAAGGGAATGTAGTCATTTAAAACAACAGGCAGATTTCTTAGAGTTCATTTTAAGGAATTCTTAAATGGTGTAATTCTGAGAGTCCCACAAAGTTCTGGAATTTACAAAATCATTTCCCAAGCTAAAGCAAATTGAAATACCAGGCCACTTTACAAGTGCAGTAGCAAATCCCCAAGCTGCTTATAAACATAGAAACATAGACTTTGATGGCAGATAAGGACCACTTGGCCCACCTAGTCTGCTTATTTCTACCTACAGGATAAGCTACAGATCCTACTTAACCAATAGCCTATTTCTTCTTACCCCTACAATTGCTTTACATCTATCCCATGTATTCTTAAATTCTCCTACAATTTTAGATCCGACAACCTCCTCAGAAAGGCTGTTCCATGCATCCACCACCTTCTCTGTGGAAAAAATACATCTTCACATTGCCCCTGAACTGCCCCCCCATCTTCAAATTGTGTCCCCTTGTTCTTGCACATCTTTTTTTCTGAAAGATGCTACCCTCTTGGACTTTGTTGATTCCACTGAGGTACTTAAAAGTTTCTATCACATCCCCCCTCTCCCTCCTTTCCTCAAGGGTATACATATTAAGCTCCTTTAGTCTCTCCTCATATGGCTTCTCTTGCAGACACTGCACCATTTTAGTTGCCCTCCTCTGGACTGCCTCTATCCTGTCTATGTCCTTGCGGAGACACAGTACTCCAGATGGGGTCTCACCAACTGTCTATACTGAGGGATAATAACTTCCTGTTTTCTGCTGGTGATGCCTCTCCCTATACATCCCACTATACCCCAACCCTCCCTACTGCCTTCTCACATTGCTTGCTAACCTTAAGGTCATCTGTAATTACCCCAGGTCTCTTTCCATTTGTTGCTACTACCTCCCCATTGTGTAATCTTCCCTTGGTTTTGTTTCCCAGGTGCATTATTTTGCACTTCTTTGCATTGAATCCAAGCTGCCATACTTCTGACCATTCCTCCAACCTTGTCAAGTCCTTCTCATCCTTTCCATGCCTCCTTGTGTATCAACCCTGTTGCAGATCTTTGTGTCATCTGCAAAGAGGCATACTTTTCCTTCAGTCCCTTTGCAATGTCACTTATAAAGACATTAAAAGGGCTGGACAATACTGAACCCTGCGGTACCCACTAGTAACCCCTCCTTCTTCAGAGTGGACTCCATTTACAATTTTCTTCTGTGTCCTGTTGTCCAGCCAATGTTTTACCAGGCTACCACCCTGGGACCCACTCCCAGGCTGGTTAATTTGACAATTAATCTTTGTGTGGTACTGTGTCAAATGCTTTGCTAAAGTCTGTGAGGCCATGTCCACAGCCCCTCCCTGGTCTACTACTTTGGTCACCCAGTCAAAGAAATCGATTAGATTCATCTGACATGACCTTCCCACTGTGAACCCATGCTGCCTTGGGTCCTATGCCCCACTGGCCTCTAGGTACTCAATAATTCTTTCCTTCAGTAGTGATTCCATCACTTTCCCTACCACAGAGGTCAAACTGACAGGTCTGTAGTTTCCTGCCTCTGTCTTCGTCCCACTTTTGTGAAGAGGAATCACATCCACTTTCCTCCAGTCCACAGTTGCCACACCATCCTTCCATGATTTGTTAAAAAGGGTAGTCAGTGGTTTCACTAGTTCTTCCCTTAATTCTTTTAGAATTCTGGGATGAATTCCATCAGGCCCCATTGCTTTGTCCACCTTCAGTTTTAGAAGTTGTTTCATTGTCCTTTCTTCTGTGAAAGGACTGGGATCGACCCCCCCACCCCATCAAGAGTGCTTCTATTAATTGGATTAGGCATAGAAACATAGAAACATAGAAGTTGACGGCAGATAAGGACCGCAAGGCCCATCCAGTCTGCCCATTTCTTTTTCTACCTTATAAATGTGCCATCGGCCTTTGCTCTGTCAGTGACCTATCTATTCATAGTCATTTGTATTGCTCCCTTATGCCTATCCCATGCCTGTTTGAAGCCCTGCACTGTATTCATAGCCACCACTTCTTGTGGTAAGCCATTCCATGCATCTACCACCCTTTCTGTGAAAAAGAATTTCCTCACATTCCCCTTAATCGGCCTCCCCTAATCTCATGCTGTGTCCTCTTGTCCTGCTATTTTCTTATATTTAAACATGTTAGACTCTTTCACCTTGTTTATGCCCTTAAGGTGTTTAAATGTCTCGATCATATCACCTCTCTCCTCCTTTGCTCAAGGGTATACATATTGAGCTCCGTTAATCTGTCCTCATATGTCTTCTGATGCAGTCCCTGCACCATTTTGGTTGCCCTTCTCTGGACTGCCTCAATTTGGTTAATGTCCTTGTGAAGGTGTGGCCTCCAATACTGCCGCAGTACTCAGATGGGGCCTAACCAATGTCTTGTACAGAGGATTATTACCTCCTCTTACGACTTGTGATACCCTACTATATACTCTAACACCCCCCTAGCCTTACCTACTGCTTTAGAGGTCTGCTTGATGATTTTAGGTCATCAGTGATGATGATGCCAAGTCTCTTTCTTCCTTTGTGACTGCTAGCAACTCCCTCCCAGCCTATAAGTGGCTTCAGGGTTTCTCTTCCCTATGTGCATGATTTTGCACTTCTTTGCATTAAACCCAGTTGCCACTCTTCTGACCATTCTGCTAGTTTATCCAGATCTCTTCTCATTCTGCCCACCCCATCTGGATCATCTACTCTGTTGCAGATCTTGGTGTCATCTGCAAACAGACAAGCCTTACCCTCTAGTCCATCTGCGAGGTCACTAATGAAGATGTTGAATAGGACTGGCCCCAGGACTGATCCTGAGGTACCCACTTGTGACTTGCATCTCTTCTGACTGTATACCATTTACCACCACTCTCTGTTTCTGCCAGTCAACCAGTTTACCACCCAGTTGACCAACTTCTGACCCACCCCGAGCCTACCTAGCTTATTTATCAATCTTCTATGTGGAACAGTGTCAAAAGCTTTGCTGAAGTCAAGGTAGGCGACATCAACTGCTCACCCTTGGTCCACCACTCTGGTTACCCAGTCAAAGAAATCTATGAGATTAGTTTGACAGGACCTTCCTTTGTAAACCCATGCTGTCTTGGATCCTGTGCCCCTATGGATTCCAGGTGTTGCACTATCCTTTCCTTAAGGAGTGCCTCCATAATCTTGCCCACTACTGAGGTAAGACTGACTGGTCTGTAGTTCCCCGCCTCCTCCTGCTACCACTCTTGTGGGTGGGATCACATGAGCCCTTCTCCAGTCTCTGGGACCTCTCCTGTGCTCAGAGACTCACTAAACAATTCTGCTAACGGCTCTGCTAGTTCCTCCTTTAGCTCCTTAAGTACCCTGGGATGTGTGCCATCAGGTCCCATTGCCTTATCCACCCTGGGCTTAGCAAGCTCTTGTAGGACCCTTTCTTTTGTGAGGGAGTGGTGCTCACCTCCCTCCCCTGTGTCCATGATGCTGGGCTGTGGGCCCTGCCTACCTTCTCTTCAGTAAATACTGAGCAAAGTATCTATTTAGGATAGATGCCTTTACAGGGTCCTCCTCCTCACATGCTCCTTCTCCATTAAGCTTAGCAATACCCCTCTGGACTTTCTCCTTTCACTAATGTATCTATAGAAAGTCTTGTCACCTTCTTTACTGTTTGTGCTAGTGTTTCCTCAGTTTGGGACTTTGCCTGCCTTACTGCCTTACCTGCTTCCCTTAGGGCAGTTTGGTATGCCTCCCTATCTTCATCCCGCTGTGTTCCTTATATTTTCTGAAGGCCAGCCTTTTGGCTCTGACCTTTTCTGCTACTGTATTTGAGAACCAGAGTGGTTTCCTTCTTCTTTGCACTTCCTTTTCTGTCTAACACAATGGGATGTTGCTTCAAGTATTGTATCCTTAATGCTTGCCCACTTTGCCTGTACCTCCTCACCTGTGTTTCTTTTGCCAGGGCTAGCTTAACTCTGTTGGCCATCTTATCAAAGTCAGCTCCTCAGTCCCATATTTTTGCTTTGGAATGGGATGATTTAGATGTAGTAGCCAAATTGAACCATACCATGTGATGGTCACTGGCCCCAGGTGACCTTCTACCTGGAGATCTGTGATCCCTTCTTTGTTAGTCAGTACTAGATCTAGGATAGCCCTGTCTCTTGTGGGTTGCTGTACCAGTTGTTTGAGGCCCTCCCCCTGCAGGGAATCCACTATGAGTCTAGTTCTGGCAGATGTTCCTGCTGGTATTGACCAATCTGTATCTGGCATGTTGAAGTCTCCCATTATCAGAACCTCCCCTTTAGCTGTCATGTTTTGTATATCTTCTAACAGTAATGTGTCTATGTCCTCCCTCTGGTCTGGGGGCCTGTAGACAACCCCAGTTCTTATGGCTGTCCCATTTCCTGTTTCCAGGGTGACCCACAGTTCTTCTGGCTCCTTATGTGTATTCTGAATTTCTGTAGCTTTGATATTTTCATTAACATACAGGGCCACCCCTCCCCCCCTTTTTGCACCTCGGTCTCTTCTGAACAATACATAGCCAGGTACTGAAGTCTCCCAAGTGTGGTTACTGGTAAACCACGTCTCACTAATTGCTACTATGTCCAGTTTAGCCTCTGACATTATTGCCTGCAGGTCTGGGATCTTATTTCCCAGGCTGTGAGCATTGTGTACATGATTTTCCATTGGCCAGATTTTGGTGTGTTAGTTGTTGGGTGAAGTTTGGCATTACCCCTGTGCATCGTATGGAGACAAACCTTTTTCTTACCTGGTGATGCAAATGAGCGGCAAACACACTGAATTCCTGTTTGACCACTAGCTGAGGGAGGGTGTTCTTCCCATTCGGCGATGGGGTGCTGCACCCTCTCCCCATTTGCTAGTTTAAATATTCTGCAAAGACGTCAAACTTCTGCCCCAATGCACTGACTCCTCTTTAGTCAGATGCAGTCCATCAAATTTAAAGAATTTCGCTCCCAGAACTGTTGCCAGTTCCTACAAATCTGTGTCCTTTTTCCTGGCACCTCCTCCTCCTCTTTGTGAATACTGAGCAGAAATATTTGTTTAGTATCCTTGCTTTTTCACTGTCCTCTCTGCCCACCCACCGTCCATTCTATTCAGCCTCACAATCCCTCCCTTTGTCTTTCTACGCCCTGATGTACCTATAAAAGGTTGTATCCCTTTCTTAACCAAGTTGGCTATCTTTCCTCAGTTTGGGTCTTTGCTATTCTGACTTCCCTCCCTTCTTCCTTCTGCCTTAACTGGTACAGCTGTCTGTCCTGCTCCTTCTGTGTTTCTTTATACTTCCTCAATGCAATCTTTTTCCTCCCTGACTTTCCCCACCACCTCTATTGAGAACCATAGTGGCTTTTTTTCATTTTGATTTGTTTATTTGCTTCACACAAAGGCTCGTTGCCTCTGTGATGGCAGTTTTGATGTTTCCCCATTGTTGTTCCACCCCTCCTTCTAACCTGTTTGCTAGATTCATTATATGTGTAGGCATGCCACAGGTGTTGCCCAGAACAGGACTTTTCCCCATGCCTCAGTTCATAAGGTCACCCCCTCACCCTCCTCAACCACCCTCCCACCATAACATGACATTGTTATAAGGAACTGGCTTCTATGTGAATCAATCAGTGCAGTTATACACTTCTACATGGACCTCACATTGGCTGGTGCTAGTTTAAAATTGGAACTATGAAGCACTGTCATAACTATTACCTCCTATATACCCCTAGAGAAATTCTAACAAACTGCTAATTCGTTCCAGTGTTTATATCTTATTTATTTTATTTTCTCATTCTTACAAGTGCAATAGAAAACATTCTTTATGGAATGTCTCATTTCAGAAAGGTTCTAACAAGAAAATCACACAATACTTTTAAGAAAGAAAATTTAAAAGTCTGTAAGGTACTGCAGCACCCAGTGGTTTCAACTTCCAGGATTTCACTGGTATGCAAGGTGTTGCTGTATGGCACACGTGATCCATTCAGACCAATTAGGGACCTCCTTATAGATGTTCTGTGTTATTTTATAAATACAATTATGGTTGGAAAATGTATTACATTACCTTACCTGAATTCTGCCCGCTAATAACTAAACATCCTTTAACTGTCATATTTCAGGTATTGTGAAAGTGACCGGACATGATGCAGTGAGCATATCTGCTGGCTTAGGAGTCACAATTGGTGTCTTGGTTCTCCTATGTCTCCTTATGGCATGCTTTGCATTCAAAATGTATGCAAGACTTCAGAATGCATCAGGTTTAATGAAGATGGAAAATCATTAGAGCTATGAAGTTATCCATTTCCTTAACTGAAAGCAAATGTATTAGTTACTAGGCAATTTGATCTTGTTTCCCATTATTAGTTACTAGCTAACCCGATGTATATTACTGTAGCTATGCATGTTTCATAGACTAATAAAGCATGTAGATGAAAACATTTTGTAAAGGAATTAAAATGACAGGTTAAAGTGTACATGTCTAGAGTTGGACCTCTACCCAGTTTCTGGAGTGCTGCGTGCCATTATTGCTGGTGAACTACAGTATTAACAAGATTTTTATGTTATGATTTTATTGCTGTACTTGACTCAGTTCTTTCCCCCTCGATACATGCCTGGTTTCCTGATGATTGTTAGCCACTGGCCAGTTTGATGGTGGATGACATCATGTGTAGGTTTGCTGATAAGAGCAGTAACTGCTGTATATCTCCATTCACTAACTAGATCTCCTGCATGTGTTTAATTTTTTCTTTGCTGCTCTCAGTCAATTCTATCGTGAGTGGGAAACAAGTGATTTAAAAAAAAAGTACACCTACTCATATTCTGTAATTTTTTTATGTTTTGAGGGAAAACTGCTTTCTTATATTCTATTTTGTGTTTTGTGGCACTCAGTGGATGGAAGAGATAACTAACAAAACATCAAATAGACTGACACCATCTCATGATAATCTGTTTTTCAGTATACAGTCACTCCTGTCCTGCTCCATTTTTCACATAAGGGATTATCATGACAGCCTACCCCATCAATGGCGCTCCAAAATATTTACAGGGCAGTTGCTGGTTTTGTCTCATCCATCCACTGAGTGCAACACAATGCAAATGGGATACAAGAAAGCAGTTTTCCCTCAAAATGTAGAAAATTACAGAACATGAGCTCGTGTACTTTGTTTTTTGTAAATCACTTGTTTCCCACTCATGATAGAATTGACTGTGAACCACAAAGAAAAACAAAACAGTCGCAGGAGATCTGGTTAGTGAATGAAGACATAAACAGCAATTACCGCTCTTGTCAGCAAACCTCCACATGATGTCATCCACCATCAAACTGGCCAGCGGCTAACAATTGTTGGGAAACTGGGCATATATTGAGGTGGAAACAATGGAGTCAAGTACAGCAATAAAATCATAATCTAAAATCTTGTTAATAGTTTACCAGCAACAACGGCAAACAGCGCACCAGAAACTGGGTAGAGGTCCAACTCTAGTCAGGTGCTCTTTAAACATACTGTTCTTTCATAATTATTTATTTGTGTTCTAATAACTGTTTTTGCAGAAACAAAATATCATCAGAGTTAGTGTCAGAAAAAAAACATGATCACAGGAAGTTCAATTGCATTGTAAAAGAATGCTGCATTCCATCATAATAAGAGTACTGAGTGTCAAGCCAGTGATAGGTGGGATACCTGAGTGGACAAGACATTTCAGGTTGTTGCTGTTAGGATAACAATGATTTGAACTTGATGGGCTGCATAGACTTACTTTCTCACTACACCTCTGTAGTGCAACTATGATAGGACTAAGAGTTTACATTCTTTTATCATCTGCCTTCTTTCAGTTTATGATTGCCGTTGCACATTCTAAGAGATCAAAAGCTGGATCCCACCCTTCGTTCACCCTCTAACCAAAGCAATAATGTTCTCTAACACAGATATTTTTTTTTACATTCCAGTCACTGCCAATATTTTCAGTTTTGAATTTAACTTTAATCTTATCACAAAAAGAATGGTTTATTACTAAATCCCAGAGCTGCCCTTTAATGAGCCCCTCCCCAGAAAACATTTATGAAATTTATCATAGAAACTTATGAAAACAAAGGGCTCAATTCACAGAAAGGGCTTGGCTCTGTGCAAGCTGTGGCAAACATCAGCTTCCACTGAAGCCTGGTGCACCAGGGACTCAGCACCAGATTCTGGTAGAGAAGGGGTCTCTGTGCCTAAATCCTCACACTTATGGCAACCCCTCCTGTGTGACAAACACCAGTCGCATGGGAAGGGTTTGCCACAGGCCCCTTGAGGCAGATGCAAGTGGTCATCCATCCCAGATCCCCAAGTACATGAAAGAGAACCCCTTCACTTGGTGTTGTAGTGCTCCCCCCCAACCCTGATGCTGCCCATAGTATCTAACTAATAACCTGTCACCCATGTGGTGGTACAGTGCCCCCCAATCACCAATGACACCATAGTACACAATGAATAAAATGCTCCCTGATCCCCATAATTGCACATATTAAAATTACTAAATACATCAGAACCCCCCCATGCGATCTAGTGGCCCTCCCTCCCTGATTCTGTAATTGCACATATTAACATTACAAAATGCAGCTGCCCTCCCTGGTGGTTTAGTGGCCTCCCTCAGTGATCCCAGATGCCACCGTTGTTTAGGTAATGCCTCCTCCCAATCCCTGATGCCTCCCTATTGTTTAGGTTATAATATGCCCCCTCCCCTATCTAGTGTCCTCTTGTAATAATATAATATAAGATCCCCTTTCCTGGTAATCTATTAGCCCCCCACCCCAGCAGGTAATGCCCACCACCCAGTATCATCAACCCACAACAGTGCCAGTACTGGCACAGTCCTCCTCTCACCTCGGCGGCTGTCTCTGACTGAACTGCCATTGAATGCTGTACTGCATAGTGTACACACATTGTGTGCACTATACAGTACAGCACTCCAATGACAGTTCAGTCGGTGCTGACTATGAGGGTGAGAGGAGGACTGTGCCAGTGCCGGCTGTGTTATGAGATGGGGGGAGTTGGGTGGTGGGCACTACCTGCTGGGGTGAGGGATGGAGGGTCACTGGATCACCAGGGAAAGGGGGTCTTAAGTTATATTATTACAATGGCAACTTCAGGGACTGGGGTGTATTATAACATAAATAATAGGGCAGCATTGAGGATCCACAAGGGGACGTTACTTAAATAATGGTGGCATTGGAGATTGGGGAGGGGAGCCACTAGACCACCAGAGATGGTGGCTGTATTTAGGAATTTTAATACGTGCAATTACAGGGATTGGAGAGGTGGGCCACTTGACCACCAGGGAGGGTGGCTGTTAAATACTATTAATACAGGCTAATTTGGGGATCAGAAAGTGGGGCCACTATACAAACATGGAGGGACATGCTTTAATCATCTGGGGATCAGGGAGAGAAGACCCCGGCACATTGCTGCACATTGCACAACTGTCCCAGAGGGACTTATTCTAAGTACCTTAGACCAGCCCTGGCTGGACTAAGGGTATTTAAAAATTCTCCCCCAAGGACAGGTTTGAGAGTCACATTATAGGGATGTGGCAGCTTGCATCAGCTGCATGCCCTCTTGTACCATGTCTCTGCCAGTTTAATGGTGAAAGACTGGCTCAAACCCACTTTGGCACATGCTTACAGAATAGTTCATGGCATAATGTTTGATGGCAGTGCCACTTGCATCATATATGTTTGATGCAGGCACCTTGCATCATATTAGGGCCTTTGAGAGTTGGGACCAAAGAGTCCATGAAGCTAACTTATTCCATTAGCTTGCTGTGTTATAAATAATAGAACATTTTTAGCATATTTGGAATGGCTTATTTCTAAACATTCTGCTATCTGTTATGTTGTGAATGGTTCTTCTTTCAATTGTTATTTCAAAACTCAAAATGTCTTTAATATGTTATAATACTACATTTTTCTCATTTCTGCTTTTTACCTGTAAAATAAAGTTTCTGAATTAGAAATTCACACCTACTGTGAGTATGTGTTTATGATTTATAATGTGTTGATATGCAAATTTTCAATGTCTCTTTTAGTATGTTAATTTAAAAATAAATAACGTTAGAGGCAATGGTTATAGCTGCATTACAAAGCACAAAAGAAAGGAATTATGACTGGTAGAACTACACCTGAATTTTGATGATTATTTATCATGGCATTTTCAATGTTCGAATGATTGGTTGAAGTGGTACTAGTGTTTCCCTAATTTTAGCAGTGTTTTTTTAAAACAAGGATCTTTACTCATACTAGCACTTGCTTTAAGATAGTGCTCAAAATTAGGGTAACATAAACAGTGTTTATAAGAATAGTGGGCCATTAGCCACTCCAATTTGGCTTTGAGTTGGAGTTCACAAATGTGGTTCAACTTCAAGTATTTAGCCTATTCACATCAGCTCCCAATGCAGTATAAATCAATCAGTCAATCAATCAATCAATCAATCAATCAATCTTTATTTAGCCAGGTGAAACATCATTGAGAAGAATTCATTTACAAGATGGACCTGGTAATAATTATATATGTGACAGAATAACATTGGAGTACACATCAAGACATCCTCAAGGTAGACATTTCAACCAGATACAGCATAACAATAGGTTATTTAAACAGATTGCAGTAGGATATATACAGATTGGTTTAAACAAAATACAATAGCATTTCTATTAGCTAGAAGTACTGGGCAATTATAGATAGTGTATAATCTGCCCGACAAGGTACCGAACCGATATCCAGGATGGCAGAGGTATGCTGGGAGGCTAGACCACCTCTATGAGTTGAGAAATAAATATAGATCATATGGGAGAGAGCCCAGCAGTAGCTAGCTGAGGCACCACCAGCCATGTGGGCCAGAAACTGCAGGTAGGCAAGACCATCTTTAGAGAAGATAAGGAGTAATAGGAAATCATAGTGCAATGGGCCTAGGGTAAGGGATAGATGTAAGAGGTGTTTGCATGGAAATTTTCTGATGCACAGTTACAATTTCCTGTAGCCGTCCTAGCCATTAAGGTTTTGAAGGTGGCCAGGGGAAGTGAGGTGGCAATTTGTAGTACTTTTTGGATCTTGTTCCATAGTGTAGGGAGTGAGCAGGCAATGGAAAGTTTTCCAAACTGAGTTTAGACTTTAGGAATAACAAGAGTGATATAGGAGGATCTTCTTAGGGCATATGAACCAGGGAACAAATGAGCAGGCATCCGAGATAAAGGGCAGTTTCTTGGTGATAGCATGATAAGTCCATATTGCTGCATTTTGTATCGTCTTATGCTGAGGGAAGTCCAGCCGACTAGGGCATATAAGGAACAGTGGTGAGTAGCGTAAGGAGCACCTGATATAAATCTCAGAGCTCTGTGATATACAATGTCAAACTTTTTTACAGCTGTGATGTTCCCTTGTCCGTAAAGAATATCCCCATAGTCAAGTAAGGGGAGGAAGGTAGATTGTACAATCCTAGTTCTCACTTCCAACGCTAACAAGTGCTTAATGCGGAAGAATATGCCAAGCCTCTGTTTGAGTTTTATGGAAAGTTCTTCAATATGATCAAGAAAGGACAGTTTGTGGTCAATCCACATCCCAGGTATTTGAATTTATGTACTGTTTCAAGAGATTCATTGAGGAAAGTGGTAATTGAGGATTGCACACCTACTGCATTAACAGGAATAGACATCAAGAAAGGAGAAAAGAGCATAGCCTTAGTTTTTTTGCATTGAGCAGTAGTTTAAGTTGCAATAGGTTGTTCTGAAGGTAGTTAAACTCAAGTTGGAGGTCTGACCATGTTTTGTCAGGGGTTGGTCCAGATATGTTTAAGACAGTGTTGTCAGCGAATAAATGGATGTCAGCATGATGGATGCCAGCATGAATGTTATTTACATAGATGGCAAAGAGGAGGGGGCCCAGTATAGAGCCTTGAGGTACACCTCTATGAAGGGTTTTCATGGGAGAGAAGTCTCCTTCCACTTTGACCTGCTGTAATCATCCAAGAAGGTAGCATTCAAACCATTTAAGAGAGGTACAATCCAGGCCGACATTGTGGAGGGCGTCAAACTGGACAGCGTGGTCCTCCGTGTCAAATGCCTTGCTTAGATCCAAGAATAAGGCTCCTACAAAGAGTTTATTGTCCAGTGCACTCAGCCAGTCATTCGTAACTTCTGCAAGTGCAGATACAGTACAGTACTATGTTGAGGTCTGAAGCCAGATGGTAAAGGAGTGAGTAAAACATGCAGTTCTAGATGGTCTCTGATCTGTAGGCTGAAAATCTTTTCCAGCATTTTGGATAAGGTGAGAAGCAGAGAGATAGGCTGATAGTTATTGAGGTCAGCAGGACCCCGGATTTGAACAAAGGGACAACATGGGCAGTTTTCCAGCTGTCTGGAAGGGTGCTCTGTGTAAGGGACAGGTAGAAGATGTGGGTTATGGATATGGCTAGGACATGGTAGCTATGTTTTAGGACTATTTATAAGCTCTGCGCTGGCACTTTTTCAAGTGTCTAGATTAATTAACATGTCTTCAACCTGTTTTAGAGGTGTCTGGCTGAAAGAGAAGGAAGGCAGAGTCTTGAGAGGGGGAGGGTGTCTCGTATTGCTCATGGAGATAGTCTCTCAGGGCATTAGCAGGTGATGAATCAAAGGCCAGTCCAGCGGTGGCAAAATGGTTGTTTAACCCATTCAGAATATCATGTTTATCTGTGGCGTTACATTGTTGATGGAGATCTTGGATGGGCAGGCGTTGGATGTCCTATACTCAACCACCTTGAGGGTCTTCCAAAAGGTGGATGGGCTGTGAGTATATGCATTCAGTTTGATGTTATAGTAACCAGGCTTTGCAGTCCTGATGAGCTTAGTGCATTGATTTCTGGCAGCTCTGAAGGAAACCCAGTTGGTGGGGAGCTTAGTTTTCCGTGCCTTTTTCCATAGGGCATCCGTTTGCAGAAGAGTCGACTTGAGGTTGGTAGAAAACCAGGGGCAAGAGATTTTCTTTGTATGGATATTTACAAGTGGAGCATGCCAGTTGATTGCATCCATAACGATCTTATGGAAAATATGATATGCTTCAAAAAGGATGGGGCAAGACAGAACTCTTGCCATTTAGAATGTTGTAAGTCAGTAATGAAGGCAGAAATGTCAAAATTCCATTGGCATCTTTTTTGCATATATCTGGAGAAAGAGATCATTTTTGACAGGAACCATACACATGCAATGATGTAGTGGTCACTGAGATCGCTAAAGAGCACTCCCACATGAGAGAACAGATGAGGTTTGTTAGCCAATATAATATCGAGTAGAGAGCTGTTGGCTGGATTTTTACCATTTGGTCGGATAGGTTCCATAATGAGTTGATGGAGACCAAAGGCATCACTCAGATGCTTAAGAGATTTAGAACAGGCAGAGTACCAATCAAGATTTAGGTCACCTACGACTGTGACCTCTGATGATACAGAGTCAAGCAGGGTACTCAGATACGGAATGATCTTTAATCAAGCCAATGGAGGTCTATAACATGCTATAACTTGAATGGATTGGATGGAGGATAGTTGAAATTTGATGGAAAGACTATCATATTCATTAGGCTCGGAGGTGGAGTTGATGATAGAAGCACAGTACTTATCAGGTACAAAAATAGCAACGTCGCCCCCTCTGGTCTGTCTGTCCATTCTATAGACTTTATAGGAAGATAGATTTATTTTAGTGTCCTGGGTTGAGGGTTTGAGCCATGACTCGGAATAACCAAAATATCAGAGGTGGAGAGGTTCATCCAGTTTTGGATTAGGTCCAGCTTCCTTATGAGACTACAGACATTGGTATAAAGAATTTTTAACCCCTTTAGGTTTGCTATTTCCAAAGGGAGGAGATAGAAGAGGAGGGCCAGGGTTGAGTTCGATGTCGCCAGAGCAGATTAGGAGGATCAGTAAAATATTTTTAATAGCAGTCAGAAGCAGTTTGAAGATCTTAGTCTGACCCTTCTGAAAAGTGTGATGGGGGGGTTGAGGGTTCAGTAAGATGGTGCTGGATGCCCTCCATAGATGCAAACAGAAGCACCCAGACAGGGAGGAGCAGAGGCTGCTGCACAAAAGATGCAGGTTGAGGTGGGAGGAACTGGTTTGTGATGAGTACAGTACCATATGTAAAATTACATTGCATATTAAGGTAGAAGGTAAAGTAGTTTGACGCCAGTTATTGTTTGAGCCATTACTTTGCCTAGGGATAGTGCAGCAGATGAGGAATAGGATGAACAGGCCAATTTGGTGGCAAGAGGTAGATCCCACACCCTTCATAATGAGCAAGGATTTTTTTTACCAGACCTAAAAGAGCATAAGTTAAATCACTAAGCAATTTAGGCAGGAGACTGTGCCAACAAATGGATCCCTGGCAGCATTGCTCAAGCACCAATTAGATCAAAACAGTCCATTTGTGAGCCAATAGGAGAGCGCATGGCAGATAGTGGGAGGGGAAGGTGTTTAATTAAGTGGGGGATGGGGTGGGCGGGAGGGCAGAAAATCAGTCTGGGAGGCAAGTGGCGAGCCCTCAGTGTTGGGTGCCAAATTCAAATCTTGTCTTTTTCCCCGTACCTAAGTTACAACCAGAGCTGCAGCCAAATGACTTGTTTTGAGGTTGGAGGGGGGGTTCTGTGTCTGATCAGGGCAGTGAAGATCCCCTAAGTAGTGACCAGAGCTGCAGCCAAATGACTTGTTTTAAGGTTTGAGGCGGGGGGGTTCCATGTCTGATCAGGGTGGCAAGGGTCCATTAAGTTGCGACCAGAGCTGCAGCCAAATGACTTGTTTAAGGTTTGAGGTGGGGGGTTCCATGTCTGATCAGGGTGGCAAGGGTCAATTAAGTTGCGACCAGAGCTGCAGCCAAATGACTTGTTTTAAGGTTTGAGGTGGGGGGGTTCCACGCCTGATCAGGGTGGTGAAGATACCCTAAATTGTGATGGGGTAAAGCAGACAACACATAGGGTTGTAAAAATCCTTGAAATAGGAAATTATTATTTACTGTAAATCTATGTATAGCGGATGCTGCTGTCATGCATCTGTTGCATATTACTCATTGCAGTGTTGTGAAATAGCCTACAAAACCCACTTAAACTGCCATGGCTCAATGTGAGCTACAAAAATTGTTATTTGTTATTGCTAACCTCAAGGTGTATGTCCCGTGTAGCCACTGTTTTACCCCAAATCCAGTTGCTGTGTTGTTTTGACCACACTGGTTACATAGATATAGAGTAATTGGTCAGGAAAAATCAAGCAAATGCCCTTATAAATTGCCTTTTGGTATTCACTGGTTATATGCAGCTAAAGTAAGATTCTGCATATATCGCCAGCAATAAGACACAATGAGGTGTGGGTTATGGCCTGATAAGAGCATGCCCACGTCGCGATATGAGGCATGAGGCTCTTGCTCCGGTGTCTTTAGCACCTGGGAAGTGCTCTTATCAGACCATAACCCACACCTCGAGTGTTATTGTGCTTATAAATGGACACCCTTCAGAAAACACTAGTAAAAATAAATAAATTATTATTTTAAAAAAAACGGAAAAGTGTTTAGTATAGAAAGAGAAAAATAGTCCAATCTGTACTGCATAGCTGCACACTGTATATACTGTATCATGGACTGAGTAGCGGGCATTCCTGTCAGTGTCCCTTTTCCCAACTCATTCTCTCCTCAATAAAGACTTCTTTTTTTCTATTTACTCTACTTTTTTGGGTGGGTTTTTTGAAGTTGCAATAAGTTGCAGGCTGCAGGCAGCACATCATATGGAGTGAGAACAGGGTGATGGTGTCTGAGTCTCTTCTAAAGCTCCTCTCCCAAAACACAGATAGATTTTGTTTTTAATTATTTAGATTTTGTTTACTACCAGTGGCTTATTTGTGAGAGCGAGTCTGTCCTGCCCACCTTCCATATAATCAGTCTTCCGATTCGTGTATTTTAAACCCAGGTCTCAAACAATAAGTTCTGCTGTGTGGTGTCCTGACACATAGTTGATTTTAAATTTTATTCTGTTTGTCTCATGGTTGTAGAGGAGTAGCTGTCAGGGTTGGGCACAATGACTATACATGGTGGAAACAACTGACCCTGCATTACGTTACAGTGGGGGACAGTTGCGCTGTTGTCAAGGAATGCATTCCCTAACCCAGAAGAAGTCAAGGAATGGAGCAGGTATTTGTCATCAAGCTGCTGAGTTGATAGTAGCAGCTATGGATCATCTGGGTAACAGGAAGTTTCCTGAAGGAAAGAAAAATGAAGGTCAGATTGGCATTTAAAATTCAGTGTGTTTCAGTGCTGATTACCTGGGGAACTGCCCAAAACATTTCTGCGCCAATGCTCTCCCACTTCCCTTGGATTCTCATTGAAAAGCTGCAGCGGGAAAAGGATGACAGGCAGTGATTTTTACATGTGCTGCATTTAGCTTGCCACAATTAGTGCCAGTTGCAACTATATGTCCTGACAAGGATACGGTTGAAACCCTGTTTTAGCCAATCAGGTTTCAGCAATTTGTATGCCCATTTTATAATTTTGAATATGTTCAGATTACTAGTAGCAACTATGTCTAGAAGCTTCTTACAACTGGCCACTTTTGTGGTCAGTTTGTAGTAGTTGCAAATGTTTGATAAAAGTGCATTTTTATTCCCTCCTTAATCACTCTATGTATTAAGTGAGTTTAGTTTCTCATAGCGCTATATGGTATAAACCTCCCCCTCTTTGGTGTATCCTTTCCAAAGAAAACAGATTCAGGTCCTTCATTCTATCTTAATATGGCATTTGTCTTATCCCCTTTATCAACTCAAATTTTATAATAATACCACCTCCAAAGTAGTTATATAAAAATGAAATTACACTGAAGTAGAGCATTAAATTGCCCTTCATACTATTTTACATCCACGGGGGAAATATTTGTAGTTTGATTTTTATGTTCATTTTTATATTTTCTTTTCTGTTTTTTTTTTTACCTCAATTAAACATATTTTGAACATAAAACCTGCCTGCAGGCATCCAAACTGTAGCAGTTAACTGATAACATATGGTCAGGATGGAGAACTATGTGCACCTGTATGCAGCTGGTCATGTTACTCATGCCATTGCCACCGCACTTATGATGGATGGGATGATAGGTTTTACTTAACTGGTACAAACTCTGGGTGCTCAGAAGCACATCTGATCACATTAAGCTTGTTTGTGCTGACACTGAAAGTTACTGTAGTGTCAACAGGAGGAAGAGTTCTGCTTCTACTGCTGGGAATGGTGAGCTGGATTGCTGGGACAGATAGCAGGAGACTGGAGAAACTTGCCACTAGGAGGAATAGGACTGGGAATGGTAGTAGATGTCACTTGTTACTCATCTGAATACTTGAATAGCTCATTTCAGGTTATCCATAGTAAGTTGAATTTGCAAAAGATTAAAGATTCTCTGAATCAAACCTTACATGATGTGACGAGGCAACATGCCCTGTGCTACTGAAACACCTTTCTAAAGTTACCAATGTTGGATGGCATCCTAGAAAATACAATGCCAGTTTAGCCAGTTCAGGCAAAATTACTTGTCTTCTTTGCCAGAATTTGATAGGGTTACAAATTTTGCTGGAAAGTGGTCTGCTAGAAGACTACATCATGTACTGTGGTGTCAAGTCTGAGTCTTCCTCCAAAATGTCTGAGTGATGCCAGCAATCAGTATCTAAACATTTCCAAAAGTCCTTGTTTGTCTTAGGAGCATAACTGTTCAAGTCTTCAGTGTCATCTTACTCATGCCTGGCACTGGCAGTAGCAGGATGGGCATGGACAGATCAATTAACTTTTCTGATATGTTTGAGCAGGCACGTGCTCCACCTCCATCTAGACACAATATGCACCTGAAGCTCAGTTGAAGGAGGAATAAGTTTTATACCTCCAGATCAGTGAGGTTTCAATTTCAAGCACCATTTCTTTTACTTCATGACTAATCAGTGGGACCTTTCTGAAGGGATTGAAATGGTTTTTGCTCCCCCTCCCCAGAAACAATTTGCACCTAATGCTTAGCTGAAGGGGAGGGATTTGTTTTAACCTCGGAGAGCAGGGAGACTGTGATTCCCAGCATCATTTTGACTGAATTCATTATAAATCAGGGGACATTTCTATTTAAACCCATAGGTCTATGACCTTCAGGAGCATGAAGACCACAGGAGCTTGAGGACGGCATCTGTTCCGGGGTGTCTGCAAGGCTCCACAGGTAAGTCAGCAGTTCTGCAGGGAACTCTGACATGAACAGGAGGATGGGCTATGTAGATAGAAGAAAGGGAATAGAAAGTACATGGCAGACACTACATACTATCTTGGGTAGGCCTAATAAGAGGTCAGCAGGAAAGAAGGAGTGAAACCACTAGAAGAAATAGGGGATTTAGAGGGGACAGTGTTGGATATTACTTCTGTAAACATCTGCATATAGAAGAATAAATAAAGATGGATGGTAAGGCACATGGGGGTGGGATTACTCAGCCATAGGGATGTGGAGAGATTAGATACTACTCTATATGCAAGAGGGCTGAGAAACTCTACAGGCAAATGCAGGCAATATGGGGATAAATACTCCTGTGTGCTGAGAACTAAGCTGGAATCCAGAACCACTACCCACACACCACCATGTCCAGAGGACCATTGGCCCAGGAGCATGCAGGTTGGTGGGAAGGGAAAGAGGGTCAAAGAAACAGTTTCCAGATGCAAAGGTGTGTCCTCTGGTAGTGACCATAAATTTATTTGCAGCCCTGGAGGATGCCCAGTTACCTGATCCCAACATGGCATTCTACAGGCCAGACATGAAGACGAATCAGACATGGAGTGTAGGGCAGAGTAAAGAAAAGAGGCAGCCAGTAGAGTGCTCATAATTGAGACTCTAAGTGTGTGGAATCAAGAGATGGTTTGTGGGTGAAGGTAGAGGGGAGGTCAGCTGATCTTGGGTATATTGGCCATTTGAGGCATGAAAAGAATAGGAAGCATGATAGATAGGATGGGGAGGACAACATGTCCTTGTGCACTTGAGTACATATTACCTTTAAATCAATGTTTAGATTACATTAAATGACATTTCTGGAGAATGGGTGTGGGGGCTGAAGGAGATGGTAGCCTCATTAGCATTCTCAGAGGTGCTACATATGCAAGGTAAGAGGAAGAGTAGGGTGAGGCAGGTTGAAACTGAGGAATTCAATGCCGTTGAAGTGGTGGTGTCAGGAAGTGGAATATGAGTATACTGGAGACTGGAATATCTTCTGGGACAGAAGGTTATTCTAAGGTTATGACATTCATCTCACATGGGAGGGATCAAGCATACCTAGGCAGAAATTTGATGTCTTCATTGACTGTCATGTCTAATGAAGAAGGATAAGACAAAGACTGGGAATTCCTAATAGAGAGGGAAGACAGGAGTACCTAGCAGAGACACCCCAGGCACAGAAAGGAAATCAGGGTGGCAGTGACATGAAAAAGTTCAGTAAGTGAATAGGATATTAGGGGTCACATTATTCCAACTAGCTGGAAAAGAAAAAGAGAAGAATAGGAATGTTGTAGTAGGCTACGCAGGTGTGAATTGTTGAGGGTGTAAAGGGAGCAGGAAAAATGTTTTTAGATATATTTGAAAGAAATGGAAGTCTAAAGGAGGAATTAGACCACACAAAAATTACAGGCACATCGACTGAAAACTGTAGCAAACCAAACCAAAATCCATATCCACAAAACTCCAGCATGGAGAAAGTTTGCACAAATAAATGAATTAAAAAGTAGAGTTGCTAGTGAAAAGCAAGTGCCACTGACTTGTGCAAGACAGTACAAACACAAAACCCCAGCTCTTCAGGTCAAGCAGATCCTTCTTCAGGGATGGGCAACAGTTACAGCTCCACTTTTATACAGAATAGTAAAAGGCAAAGTGACATTTCAGAAAATGCTGACCCTCACAAAAGAATCGCTAAAGTACTATGAAGTTAAATATAATTACAGGAACATGGTTGTGCCCCTATAATTAGGGTTCAGTATTCACTTCTATGTTAAATTTGAAGTTTTTCACTTTATTAACTTTGCGGATGTTAAATGATTCACATGACCATTTGTATTCACCATCAGGGAACACAGATCTCTTGCTGTGGCAAGTTTCATTTTGGTTGCATGTGTTGGTGTCGAGATACAGAGTGTGACAAAATGTGAAAATTACTGTTTTTGGTCACGCTGCTGAACAAAAACAGTGCAGAATTTTGGTCTGAGATTTTTAGGGTACAAAGGATCGAGTGACAGATGTGCCTTTGAAGGATTTGGTGAAACAAATGTTACTCCATTCCAAAGTTATTAAATTTCAAAGTTTACCATTTTTTCCTATGGGACCAATTAGATGTCACACTCAGAAAAAGATTATTTATTGTAAACGTGGAATCCTTTTTCGCAAACATGGAATCCTTTGCTGCAAATGTGGAATTTTGTTTCATACTGCTGACATCTTGTTTTCAGGTAGCAGTGACAACAAAATTAGGAATTAAAAGTACATGGGTTTCCAGACAACAACAGCTGTCCTTATCCAATCAGGACCCACAATCTGATTCTGGGGTTAGTTTTTGATACCTTACTTAGAAATGTGCTTTTTACATGTAGGAATCCTTTTTGCAAACTGTAAAAATAAAGGTGAAACGGATCCTTTTCACAATTTGCGAAAAAGGATTTTCAGTTTCTGCAAATTGCAAGAAAGGAATCATGAAACGAGATCCTTTTTCACAATTTGTGAAAAGGATTTTCTTTTTCTGCAAATTGTAAAAAAATGGAAAAGGATTCTTTTTTACAATTTGCAACAAAGGAATTTTAAGAATGCACGGCCCTCCAACAAACAAAAAAGGATACCACTACACTATCTCAAAAATTATGCATGGGTGAATTGAAGCCCCGGAGGACCCTGCTTTCCCACATGTAAGTATGAATACCATTACAAAGTTATGGGAGTGCAGGGCCTGCCACTGGAAAGTAAGGATACAATTACAATCTCTCTAAAAGTAGGGATGGATGGGAATTGCAGGGCCCAGAGGCCCTGTGCTCTCCAATAAATAAGGCTACAATTTTACTTTCTCAAAAGTAAGGACATTCATTACAAAAACATTGGTAATGCATCAGTTAGGGTTCCAGTGACAAAAGTTGTGAAATGTGGTGTGAGGGTTTCAAACCCTGACACCCCACTCCTACCCTGCATGCACCAACAGGCATCAAAGGTGTGCCTTGGGGTTGTCAGCCCAAAACCTTAGCCCATTTTCCTATATTGTAACCATCTCAGCTTATTTAATCATGGAATGGCATGAGTGTTAGGGCTGACAACCCCAAGACACCCTCCCATGCCTGCTGGTGTATGCAGGGTGGGAGAGAGTTTTAGGATAGGAAACCCTAATACAACATTTCCAAACTTTTGTCAATTTAGCCCTGATACATTAACAACATTTTTTTTGAATATAAATATATATATATATATATATATATATATTATGTATGTATGTATAGTGGTGTCCCCAGGGATGAGAGCCAATTCTGCAGCATTTTGCAGCACCCTGCAGAATGTTGCAGCAGACCTACTGAACAAAGCAATGTAATTTCAAGACAATTAGTCCCTTTTCTCATTCAGGAAAATGTGACACTGCCAGGATGAAGCAGCAGCTGAGTTTCCCGCATAACAAAATGGACCAATTGCTATTGAAATTACGTTGCTTTATTCAGTAGGTCTGTTGAAGCATACTGCAGAGTGCATTAAAAGTGGGTTTCATCCTGAGGGACACCACTGTATGTCATATATATATATATACATTATAGTATATATATATATATATATATATATATATATATATATATATATATATATATATATATTCTTTAAAAAATCCATTAATGTGACAGTTAGGGTTGCTTCCACAGCGACAAAATTTAAAGTTAGGGTTTTCAACCCTAACTCTGAATTCCCCCCACCCCCCACACACACAACACACATATAAGCAGGGGACAGTGCAAGGCAACACAACCAGTTAGAAACAGACAACATAAGGTACAGTAACAGAAAGAACATACAACTCTGTAAATATATCACAAGAGGCATCCATCATCATGGTTCAGCAACTGTATCACTTTTGCTGCCATCCCAGTGTCTTGGGGGGTATGCCCACATGCTGCACAACCATGTAAGATGGGCACTGCATGAACTGTATACCTCCATGCAAATAGTACAACAGTACCCAAAAGTCAAGGTAGGGCTGCATGGTGAGTTGGACCTTGTTCTGTAATCCCTCCATCAAGATAGAACAACACTGTCCATATGTCACAGTGGGAACACCAGGTCCTATTGACCCTGCCCTCCCATCCTTGCATCACCATAGTACAACACTATCCACATGTCACTCTGTCCATGTCTTATCATGTTAGTGCATGGTTGCTCAGGTGCTGCACTACCATCCCTCCATTGAGATATATATACAATACAATCTATATGTCACACTATCCATATGTCACAATGAGAGTTCAGGGTCCTTCATACTCTGCAATCCCATTCCTCCATTGACATACTACAACACAATCCATATGTCACACTATCTGTATGTCACAATGAGAACAGTGCAACATATAGATAGCATGAGATATGGATTGTGTTGTACTATCTCAATAGAGGTATGGTAGTTCACGGTCCAAAGGACCCTGTGTTTTCACTGTGACATATAGACAATGTGACATATGGATAGTGTCGCAGTATCTTGTTGTAGAACTGGGAGAGCAGGGTCTGAAAAGCCCTACGCTCAAACACTGACATATGAATAGTGTGTTTTATGGATTCGGATGTACTATTGAAGGAACTGGAAGGGAACAGGATCAGTTGTGTTCCAGGACAGTAGCTGCTGCTTGTTGTTTTCACAGGGTTCTTGTGGATTTTACTTGGTAGAAGGTTATTTCTTTTCTTTCTTACTTCTAAGGGGCTAGGAAGGTATTGTTTTGGGGATGTTGAAAGTTTGAAAACTGGTTTGGTGGCTGTAAGTGGGCTCATTTGTTGGATGTTTCACTGTGTAACAGGCTGTGCTGGTGGAGGCCTATTTCTTCTGATTTAAAACCTATTTGGTGGGATTTGCTGGGGCCTTTTTCTTTGGCTGCTGGGCTTGGAGGGGAGACACAGAGCTGATACACTCTCTCTCGAGTCGGGTGTCTGCCCAAACCACCCTCCCCACCCCTCCCTCCCAGTTCTGCTAATTTATAGGGAACACCTGTCCTGCAATTGGAAGAAAAGGCTGTAGGTGCAGCTCATGTAGTTCTAGCCACTGGGGTTGGATTTAAAGGCTGGGAGAGAGCAGCTTGGGGAGTTGTTCATTTCCTTATAAGTTTACTGTGCTGTACTGCACCTAGTAACAGGGTTACCAGTGTACTGTGGGACTGTATCTAAGATTAGTGGGTGACCTGATTGGGCAGTAGGGTGTATCTTGGACTAGGGGAACCTGGTGGCTCACCCAAGGAAACCTACTTAGAGGGGATGGAACCACACATCATTAGGGCGGCATCTTTGGGAGAGTGGTGGGTGCACAGGGTGTGGGCAGCCATGATACTGGACTGGGCTTGGGATTGGTGGTTGCCCAGTGTGCTGCTGCCAGCTAGCTGGCTGGGAGGAGGCTGAGGGGATTAGGAGACAACTGGGAAGGAGGAAGGTATGGTTGGGGAAGGGGCAGGGATATCCACGGGGTTGCACCAAGCACTGGGGGCGGGGCATAGGAAAGGAGTGCAGGAGAATTCTCAGGGGTCACGTAGAGACGCTGGCAGAAGGGGTCCAAAAGGACACTACCAAGGAAGCAGGCAGGTAACTGGGGACCCTCACAAAGGAGGGACAGAGAGACAACATTCTCAGGGAAGTAGGCAGATGGCCGGGGCTGGACAGAAGGAAGCAAGGCAGGGAGGTGGATCAGACCTTACACTCAATAACCACTTCAATTCTCTTCTTCTGCTCGAGGATGAGGGGGGTGATGTAGCCACGACAGGGGTGGTTAGAGATGGAAAAAGAGTGGGGGGGGCAGGAGGCAGGGGCCGGATAGCAGGAAGAACAGGGGGGAACCTGGAATGCAGGAAAATGGTGGGAGCAGTGAATCAGAGCAGGAGGGGCAGGGGGAAGAGGGAGGAAAGTGCAAGGAGAAGGACCATTTGGGAGGAAAGGTAAAGGAGAAGGACCAGAAGTACAAGAAGGATTCAGTAAAGGGAGCTGAGGGTTTAGGCCAGGGGAACACAACAAGCAAGGAGGGACTAAATGGAAACAGGAAGGAAGGGAGGATGAGCCAGGCTAGTTTAGCAGATGGGGGAGAAGGACCAGTCGTGAGCAGTGAGGGGGGAGTTAGCAGGGTACAGAAGGATACTCAGGAGGAGGAGAGGCGTGGATTGGAGGAGGGTGGCCAGGGTAAATAAGGAGGGTGGCATGGCACCCAGATAGGGGAGGAACAAGGAGACGGCTGGGTGGAGGGGCCAGTAGAAAGGATGAGGGACATGGAAGGGGTAAATGGAGGAAAAGGAGAGGTCAGAGTGCTCCTGTTGGGGGATTCTATGATCAGGGGTATCAAATGGGATAAGGAGGGAGAAGCCTGGCCAGTTAGAACAAAATGCTTCCCTGGACTAACGGTGCACAGGGCTAAGCACGAGGTATATCAGCTGGCAAAGGATTGTGTGGGTTCCCCGGACATACTGGTCCACCTGGGTACAAACGACATTGAGGGAAATAGTGAGCTAGAGATACAGGCAAGATTCAGGGAGCTTGCCAGGGTCTGTCATGACATAGGATGCACAGTTTCCTTCTCAGAAATCCTGCAGGTGCCAAGGGCTAGTCGGGAACACAAAAGGAAGATTAGGGAGATAAACCAGTGGCTCAGGGAGTGGTGTGAGGCCAGAGGGTATGGGTTGATGGGGGATTGGGGGGAGACCTGGGAGGATAAGGAGCTGTATGCTAGAGATAGACTCCATCTCAATTTGGAGGGAGGGAATCTTTAAGTTGAAAATAGAGGGTTCATTGGTGAAAGGTGGGGTTTAAACTTGTGAAGGGGAGGATGGAAGAAAAGGCTGTCAAGGGGTGCCGATAAAGGAGGGACTCTGTCTCACCCCCTGGGAAGCTGGAGGATTGCGGAAAAGGCCGACTGGTAAAGTGCAGACCAGGGGAAAACAGAATCCCCATGGGAACACAAGCAGGGGAAATGGAAGTATAGGGAAAGGGTGGAAGGTAGTCCTGCTAAATGCCAGGAGCTTGGGCAATAAAACGCCTGAGCTCCAGGAGATTCTAACTGAGGGAGCAGTGGATGTGGCAACGGTCATTGAGACCTGGGCCACTGCAGGACATGACTGGGACCTGAACCTGGAGGGTTACACTATGTTCAGGAAGGACAGGGGGAGGGAAGGGGAGGAGGGGTAGCAATGATAGTCAAAAACTGCATTGGCATGGGGGAGTAGAGGAGGCGGAGGGAACCGTGGAGGTGATTTGGGTCACCTTGATAACAAGGGTGGCAAGAGTGTAAAAATAGGAGTGGTGTATAGACCCCCTGCCCTGGCGGACGAGCTGGAGGAGAGTTTGGTGGCAGATGTTGGGAGACACTGCAGACTGGGCAGAGGAACAGTGGTGGTGTTGGGGGACTTAAACATGCCAGGAACAGACTGGGAGACTATGACATCCTCTGTGACCAGGGAACAGAGGTTGTTGGATGTCTTTCAGGACACGTTCCTAACTCAGCAGGTGGGGGAACCAATGAGGGAGGTGCGGGTACTGGATGTGGTCCTGGCAGACAGTGACCAGATTGGGGGCCTGGAGGTAAGGGACCTGTTGGCGGGGAGTGACCATGCCACAGTCTGGTTCTGCCTGGACCTAGGAGGGCTAGAAGGCTGCACAAAGACGCAGGTAACTGACTTCAGGGGGACAGATTTTAAGGAAATGGGAAGGATCCTTAAGGAGCATTTGGATGTGATTGGGTCAGACATGGACGCTGATAGTAGGTGGGAAATCATCAGGAGAGGGGTACAGGATGCTACCAGCACCTGTGCAAGAGTAAGAGAAAATGCAGCAGGGCCGAAAACCCTGCTGGTGGACCAGGGAGGTCCAGGAGGTGGTGCGGGAAAGAAGCGGCCTATAGGCAATTCAAGTGCTCAAGGAGGAAAGGGATGGAGGGAGTATGAGCTGATGGCTAGAAGGGCCACTAGGGTGGTGAGGGCGGCCAAGGCAAGGAAGGAGCAGAACCTGGCCAGGGAAATTGGAGAGGGAACAAGGGTTCTTTAGATACATTGGGGAAAACAAAGGGTGAAGGGGCAGATTAGCAGGATTAAATAAGGGGAGAGATGGGCACAAGATCCGGGGGAGCAGGCTGAGGTACTAAATGAGTACTTCACCTCAGTTTCACCGAGGAAAATGGGGTTGCTGCATCATACATGGGAGGAGACAGAGATACTGAGGAGGGGGACCCTTACCGTCGGGACTGGGGAGAGGGAGGCATCACTGGCAGGAGGGGAGGGCTAAGCAGGGAGAAGAGGTACCGGAAGTGGAAATCACAGCAGAGAGAGTGAGGGAAGCCCTCAGCTCCCTTAAGACAGAGAAAGCACCGGGGCCGGATAAATTACATCCCAGTGTGCTGAAGGAACTTACGGATGTCCTAGCGAAACCCCTGGCGGAGATTTTAACCATCTCTCTGAGGACAGGGTGGGTGCCCCAGGACTGGAAGGTGGCGAATATAGTGCCTATCCACAAGGGGTGGTCAAGGAAGGTGGCAGGGAACTACAGGCCTGTCAGCCTGACATCGGTGGTGGGCAAGGTGATGGAGGGCATTGTCAAGGAGAGGCTAGGAGGGGACCTGGAAAGTCATGGTGCCTGGACGATAGACAGCATGGATTCATCCTGGAGAAATCGTGTCAGACAAACCTTATGGAGTTCTATGACTGGGTGACGAGTGCCTTGGACCTGGGTAGACCAGTGGATGTCCTCTTTCAAGACTTCAGCAAGACATTTGACTCTGTTCCTCACATGGGCCTGTTGGATAAGCTGGGAGAAATGGGGTTGGGGAACCAGATGATCAGATGGATAGGCAATTGGCTCCAGGACCGGACCCAGAGTGTCGTAGTTGGCGGGATAGTCTCATCCCCAAAGAGGGTCAGTGAGTGGGGTCTCACAGGGATCAGTCCTTGGGCCCCTCCTCTTCAACGCCTATGTCTCTGACATAAGGACAGGAATCAGGAGTGAGATGATTCTCTTTGGGATGACTCAAAACTAGGGGTGGTGGATGGGGAGGAGGGAGGCTGGCCCTACAGGGGACCTGGAGGCTCTGGAAAGATGGTCTAGAAAGTGGAGGCTGAGGTTCAATGCAGGGAAGTGCAAGGTACTCCACCTGGGGCCAGAAACCCAGGCCAAGTGTACACCCTGGGGAAATGCTACAAGTCTCGATGGCTGAGAGGGACCTGGGGGTGGTGGTGGATGTCAAGATGAACAACTCGGAGACTTGTAGGAGGGCAGCAGCCAAGGCCAACGAGGATGCTGGGATGCATCACTAGGGGATCACCTCCAGAAGGAGGGAAGTGATACTCCCTCTGTATAACTGCTTAGTGAGGCCGCACCTTGAGTACTGCGTGCAGTTTTGGAGGCCACACTTAAAGAGGGACATTACTCTCCTGGAGAGGGTCCAGAGGAGGGCAACCAAAATGATTTGGGGCTTGGGGGACAGGACCTATGAGGAGAGACTCGAAAAGCTAAATAAGAAGGGACTGGGGGGACATGATAGAGGTCTTCAGGTACATGAAGAGGGTAAATGGGGAGGAACAGTTGGGGTGCTTCGAAGGAAGGAGGAGGGGGCCACTAGAGGGCATGGGTGGAAGCTGGAGGGGGGAAGATTCAGGGGAGAAAGGAGGAGGTGCTACTTCATTGAGAGGGTGGTGGAGCCATGGAATGCGCTGCCTAGAGGGCTGGTGGAGGCAGAGACAGTGGAGGGGTTCAAGAGGGGGTGGGACAGGTACAGGGGAAGGGTTCTGGAAGCAAAATCCAATGCAGCAAGAATATCCAGAACTGGGAAGGAAGAAGCCAGAGGAGGCGAGTGGGGCAGCAAGGTCAGCACCCAGGGTGGAGGCTGACCAAACGAGCAGACACGAAAGACCATTAGGCCTATTCTGCTGGCATTTTAGTATGTTAGTATTTATTTATTTAGTTTTTGTTGACCAGGTAAGTGCACTAGACAAATCCTGCCTATTTTCAGGCACGACCCGGGGGAGGGGGATACAGATGAATGCCAACTGACCTTGAACCAGATTAAGCTGTTGGTGGTATATTTGTTTTTAGTGAATGAGGGGAAATTTGGTCAGGACACCGGGGAAATTTCCCTACTCTTTTCAATAAGTGTCATGGGATCTTTAACATCCACCTGAACTACCACCAGTCCAGGTAGATGGGACCTCAGTTTAATGCCTCATCCAAAAGACAGCACCTCAGAAGTGCAGCACCCCTCTCATGCTGCACTACAGTGTCAGTACTGGGCTATTAACCCAACTGCCAGATGTGGGAACTGAACCCACAACCCTCTGATCTCCCAGCCTCAGAGGTGAGTGTGCTACCTACTGAGCCACTGACACTGACTATGTAAATGTACATATGAGAGTACAGGGTCCAGAAGACAGTGCACTCCAAGCTCCATATTGACATAATAGAACAGTGTCAATATGTTATAGTAGAACACCATTCTCCAGCCAGATACTACAACAGTCTGCATATATCAGGTTTGGAGTGTAGGGTTATTCACAGTGCAGTCACATCCCTACATGCAAATAATAGAAAAGCGTACATATCTAACAGTGGAACCACATGGTACTTCGGCTCATGTGCTTCCATCCCTCCATCCAGACAGAAGAACAGTATGTATATGTTACAGTTGCACTGTAGGTTGCATTAGACCCTGCGGTCCTATTTCTTCACAGATGGGCATATGCCTCTAGCTGTGTAAATACAGTAGAGTCTGGCCCCTGTACTTCCACTCATTAAGTTATGAGCAGGTGTAGCAAAACAGTAAGAAATAGTCAGAACCATCCCATGTCAAAGAATTTGTATCCCATATGTTCTACATAGCCTTCTTAACACCTCCCTGCATGTTTACACAGCATGTGGGTGTACCCACCCAAGGCACTGGGATGGCAGCAGAAGTGATACAGTTGCTGAACCATGATGATGGATGCCTCTTGTGGTATGTTTACAGAGTTGTATGTTCTTTCTGTTACCTAATGGTGTCTGTTTCTGATTGGTTGTGTTGCCTTGTACCGTCCCCTACTTGTATGTGTTGTGTGGGGGTGTGTGGGTGTGTGTGTGTGTGTGTGTGTGCGTGTGTAGGGCGTGGGGGGGATTTGGAGTTAGGGTTGAAAACCCCAATGTTGAATTTCCTTGCTTTTTTCACTGTGGAAGCAACCCTAACTGTTGCATTAATGGAGTCTTTTTGCAAAGAATTTCCTTCCTTTTTGTGACATAATGAAATAAATATATACACAGCTTTTAAAGCATTAATTTTTAAAGTGGGAGAACTGGCCCTCTGGACCCTGCACTCCATCCATCCCTAAAAATGTAGCATACATTACTGCTAACTAGTATCCAAACCTTTGTTTCTGATATATAACCATACCTCCTACACATGTATGTGTAGCACCATTTCATTATGTTCATTTCTGCATCATTAGAAACCTGAACAATATATGAATCATATACAGTAAATAAGAGCACAATAGACACAGAGAAATAAGTTTTAGAAAATAATTATTAATCATTAAATCCCAATTGTGTTTTAAAGAAGGCCAGATTGCACAACTCACTCAGTCTCATAAAATCACTGTGTAGTTCATTACAGAAGTATATAATATGTTTTTAAAAACGATATGAAGATTGAGTGATTAATGTCCCTGGAGTGGGCAAAAACAAAATGTAGTAAACAATTAACACACTACTCACACAATAGCAATATATCCAAGATTGCTGCTATAGTGTGTTACTATGCTGTAATATTTTAATCTTAAGTGCATCTGAAAACTTCCTCACGCGATCTTATAATAAATGCAATCCCAAAAATCAGGAACATACATTGAACTGAGATTGAACAGAATGTGTGATTTGCAGTGCTCTTTCATAAATAACAAATAGTTTGTATCTTGTTCAATATAACATATCTTGTAAATAAATATATTGTATGACAAAAAAATAAATAATTCAGCTAAATATTTTTGAGTTGCAATGCAATTCTTTGAAATATTGGCTAAGAATGATACATGAGAAATATTAATTTTTAATAGAAATCAGAGGCCCGGATATTTAAAGGGTTAGGCATAGCTCAACAGAGTTGTGCCAGCGCAACCCTGCACTGCGCCCTGGTAGGATATTGAAAAGGCTGCCAGGTGCAGCGCAAATCCTGATGTGCCGGGGAGCAATGGTAATCTATGTGGCACAGATGCAGGGGAAGTGCCCATGCATATGCAGCACATCCTGATATTCGGCCCAGGATGTGCGGCACACATGCTGGCACAACCCTGCATTGCGCAGCACAGGGGGGCATAAAGCTGAACCAATGAAGAGGAGGAACAACTCCTTGCCACCCACAGTCAGGCTGCTGTATTGCGGGGTACAACACAGCAGCAGGCAGTCATGGGTGGCCACCTGCCTACCCAGAACACTGTCCACAAGCACCCATATCTCTCTGGTAGTCTTGTGGTACCCCCCTTCCTCCCATGTCCCCGATCACTGGTAAATGTAGGTAAATACATCCCCTGGTAGTTCAGTAGTACCACCCTCCCTCTTGTTTCCCGATTGCCAGTATATGTAGGTAAAATCATCCCTGGTAGTCTAGTGGTAACCCCCCCTAGCCTCAATCATGGTAAATCTCCATAAAATAATTCCTGGTGATCCAGTGGCACCCCGCCCTCCACCCACAGAACCACTTGCCCTCCCGCTCTCCCCTGTTGTTGGTGGCTGCAGCCCCGCTACACCCAGCCACCTGCCGAATGACAGGTACAGAGGCTGTAAGCCCAATGGGCCACACTGTGGCCAATGGGCTTACAGTCCTTACTGTACCTATCATTCGGTGGATGGCTGGCTGGTATGCGGGTGGGTTGCAGCTGCCCACCGATGACAGGGGGAGAGTGGGGAGGGCAAGGGGTTCTGTGTGGGTGGGAGAGGAGGGGGTGCCACTGGATCACCAGGGAATAATTTACAGTGATTTACCATGATTGGGGCTAGGGGCAGGTGGTACCACAAGACTACTAGGAAATGATTTGACCTACATATACCAGCAATCAGGAACATGGGAGGGAGTGGGGTACCACTGGACTACCACGTAATGCTTTTACCTACATTTACTGGTGATAGGGGACATGGGAGGGAGGGAGGTACCACTGGACTACCAGGGAATGATTTTACCTACATTTAACAGTGATCGGGGACACGGAAGGGAGGGTGGGTACCACTAGACTACCATGGATTTGTTCTACGGTAATTTACCACAACCGCGGCTACAGGGTGGGGGATGCCCCGGAACCCCCACTGTGCACACGTCATTCTGTGCAGGGCGCCAGGCACAATTCACTGGGCTGTCCTGCACAAGGCATGCAATGGGGCTATAATGACATGCAAATGGCCCATTTGTGCCTTGCTTGTATATGGCCTCATTTGCATGCCCTCTGCAGAATATACGTGGGTGATGCACCCAGCACAACTGCATTTGCACTCAGCATCCCTGTGCTCCCTTATCTGTGGCTTGCATTGGCACAGTGCCACTGGTCATGTGCAGTGCCACTGCACCATGCACTGTTCATGCCATATTCAATGGTGCTGCACCATGGCACATTACTATTGAATATCACCTGATCCTGGCCCCTGACGCATCCCAGTTGCACAACGCCCACACTTGCGCCACTGCCAGGTGCAGTCTGAATATCCAGGCCAGACAGTATAGCAATGTAAATGTGAATTAGTAGCAACATCTATAAATGTTTTAAAAACATTTTCAATGATTACTAGATGAATCACATATTCATCTTTCTATAATGCATGAACAAATTGCATTTAAGCACTGCAGGTATGAAAAGTAAGACGTTCTAATGTTAAAACTATATACAGTACCAGAAAAACACTGTTATTCAGGTAGTATGTAACTCTCACCATTAAATTATGATCAATGAAACAATTTTTACACCTAGCAGCATAAGCAGTTTACAGAGATGTATACAGTCACAGAAAATGTAATAACATTTTAACACATACTGTATACAATAGCGATCAGTAACTGTTTATTACAAGGATCAGTGTAATAGTACTTCATAGTAATGTGCTGTTTACAAAACTAAGTAAAGTTGGCAGTAAGTGTATCACTTCAAGTGAACACATGTGTTACTGATGCACTACCTGTATATATATATATATATATATATCTATATATATATATATATATATATATAAAATATCAGGTATATCCTCAGTGTAGATGACAAAGCATTGCACAACAATATGTGTGCAAATAGATGTAAAGCTGCAGTGGCAGCATTATATCACAATCTGGCCTCTTGCATCACTAGACAGATATGAAACGTGTATAATGTACACAATGTACAAGAAACATCACAAACCATCAAATATGGTTATGTTCTCAGGGTATAATGTCAGTGCATGGACACAGAATAATTTGACAGCAATCACAACATTCTATGTCTGGCATGGCAACACAGCAATCTACAGACTAGTACAACAGAACTGCATATACATGAGATGTCTATATGCTGTTTATATGATTATTATGTAGATAAAATAAATGTTGTATATAAGGTGATTATGCAAACAACCCACACCGATTCGGGCCCACTTATGCTGTTTTTTCAACAAAAATCACAGCAATACCTACATTAACTTTTGGCATCATGAGTATCTGTACGTGCCTAATCTGTTTTCACTACTCTTCAAAAACTATTATGAAAAGAGCAGTACATGTAAAGGAAAGGTTACCCAGCACACTGTTTTGACTACCGGAGTGCGGCAAACACAGAGATGTCACATTTACACTGAATACTCTTCTGCTCAGTAAAGCTCATTGTAATTTTTGAGAACCAGGACATAAGCATCATTTAGGCTTCGAGGTAGTCTCTTTTAAAAGTACTTATGTAGTCATTGCATTTCATCCAGCTGTACTGTTCCTCAGCCATGTCACATAATGTCCTAAATGCACAGACGCTCCATGGTGGAATATCACAGCCTGAGTATCAAAGGATGCTCCCATGAATTGTACTCTTCCAGCTACAAAATCAATGATTGGTGGGTCAAACTTCTGTCCATTTGCATCAAATCTCTGCAAGACTAGAAGAAAATATTGAGAAGAGGTCCTAAGTCATATGGACTGAAGACACTCTCCTCACTAGGTACACCTCCAGCCACACTACATTCCTGAGCAGTTCCTGATCTTCACAGAATGTGCCTGGAGCATATAATGAAATCCACAACATTGTTTTCTGTTATTTCATTGTGTGAATGTCAACAAGACAAGCAAGTGTACTTTGCCACATAGGTGACAGTAAAATACAGTCGCATGGAAATTTGATCTGATTCCAAGCTTTTAATGATAGCCATCATTAACTCAATCACATTCTGCTGGCTGTTATTGGTGAATGTTTCATGGCCATCATATTCACCCAACACAAGTCGTAAGGGTGTCAGAGTCTCTATACTGTTGTCATACTTATTACTATCATTTACAGTCTTCTTCAATGACTAGAACAATGCTGTGTCATGCGAAGATTTGATAGTGGCAACAAAGTGAGGCATGTGGAGAAATGCTTGCATTGTTGAGTTTGCATAGCAGTTTACTCCAGTGTTGTTGTCAAATGCTGGGACAATACTCATCCCAAGCACCTTCTTTTGTGGAGGAGAGCTTGACTGTTTTTGTGTAATGGATTCCTTCTTAGTGCTGTCTGAATTCAATGCTGTTCTAGCTGTCCAGTACCTCTTTTTCATGCCAGAACCTGTGACTGTAGCATTGCACTGTGCTACATGCATGGGTAATGGTATAAGAGGCAATGTTGGCTGGTACAGAGTGCGCAGTCTGTTGTACTCTGCAATGTATCATCTGTCAGCACATATTTAATCCAGTGCAATGCAGATGTTACACATGCTAGACAGAGTCTGTACAGGTGAAAGTGCAACATAGCTCATACCATCTTTAAAGATGCCAGTGCTTATGTCGACCATAGCTGAATCCAAACTTAAGCCTTGTGAATTGTGCATGGATACAGCATATGCAACGCACACAGGAACCTGTTTCCTAGTCACATATATGTCTTTCATAATCTGGAACTTAACAGTCATCCTGGAAATAGGTAATGACTGTTCAATGTTGTAAGATTGACAAGTGCCTCTATGAATGTCTTCTGTACATTGTACTGGAAGTCAATTATGTGTCCCATTGCACCATTAACCATACCACACTCCTCACCAAGATTCCGTCATAGCATGATGCATACATTCATACAGACAGGTAGAACAGCTTCTTATCCAGCTGAGCCAGACACATCAGACTTTAGCTCAGACAGCTGTTCAGTCAGCTTTGCTACCAGATTCTGACTCAAGACCACACCTTCAATGGTGTCTACTGCACGCAGAGTAATGATTTCTTGGCCTTGTCTCTGCAACATAATGCTGTTAAATTTAGCACACTGCTTGAGTTGAGATATGAGACTCACAATCCACGCAGTGTCTGAGTACATATTACTAAAGATATCACATGCAGCAGTCAGAGATGTACACTCATTACTGATACGGCATCTGTTCAACAGAGTAACATTGTGTTGTGACAAGATCCAATGCAAGCCTGATCCAACTGTACCTTATAGGCAAGATCACGACTTGGCTGCATGTTTTCATACAGCTCAATGTGATGGAACATTTCCCAAAGATTGATTCCACAATGCACTATATTATTCTTAGCTTGTTTTACAGTCAGTGCTGAAAAGACATTTTCTCTGTTCATGGGTGCAAGTTGCAGAAGGTCACCCAACACAACAATACTCTTCCCTCCAAATGACTCACCATGGTCAGTTCCAAGACTCTCCTAGAGATGTAGATGAACACATGCAAGCATGACATTAGAAACCATGCTGATCTCATCAATGATCAGAAATTTCATCTTGGCAAACACTGGGTGCAGCTCAGCTGCCACCTCATGGGATAGTTGTCCATACTCTCCTGTTTTGCCTACTCTCCTGTTTTGTCTTGTTATGCAGGGAGCATAAACAACTGGTGTAGAATCACACCACCAATGTTGTCTGCAGCCAAGCCCGTAGGAGTAGTTTCAGATACAGACATCACTTGTCCTGTATGTTTCCTTATCTCCACTGTGATAACTTTGATAGCAAAACTCTTGCCAGTGCCAGTGGAACCACTAACAAACATTAGTAATGGTTTGTAGTTTCCGCATGTATATTGTTTTTGCTCATGAAGGATTCCATGTCTCACTGTTTTAGTGACAGCATCATAAGCAACAAACTGCTGTCCATTCAGCTGATCCGCCAATAGACTAGGATCTTTTCTCACATGAGAACCATGTTCCATGGCACTCTTGACTTCACTCATCAGAACCACAGGATCATTCATTGGGAGAGGAGCCCTAAGAGTGCCATGTCCCTCAGGATCTATGTTATCCTGAGAATTCCTAGGGCATCTTCCACAAGCTGCTTTTTAGCTTGATCCATCTGCTCCTTTTCCAGTTCGAGTCTATGAATGTATGTTTCAGATTGTTCACTCTTGAAGGTCTCATACATAAGGTAAAACTGTTCTTCATATATTTCACAGTCTCCTTTAAGTGTAGTCTCATCTCTCCATGGCTTAAAGAGGAACATTAGAGCAAAGTAGTAATGTTCCTTTCTGTCAGTGGTGGAAAGACTCAGTTTACAGTGATCAGTCAGCCAGTGTTTGTGCCTTTTAGCAAGGCACTCATCAAAGCCTCTGACCTTGTAAATGTCTCGTGTTCAGTCAGGTGCCACATAAGTCTTATAGTAGTACCACTTGGTAACACGGTAGAGGCACATATCATCCATCATATTATCCCATTGTAGGCAGTACGTGTCAATCAGGTTGTTCTTCATAATGTTCTTGGATGGAGGGTGATGCAAATCCGGTTCCTCAATCTCATCATGAGATTTCAAAACACACCTTCATTTCTTTTTGTAATTAACACTGATAAATTGTATGGCATCATACTTGCCGTATAAGTGTGTTCCAAACAAACGATCACTGGCCTCATATGATCCGCACTCCTTGTGAGACAGTGTCTTTAATCCCAGTGACAAGAGCTGTGAGCTCAGTGATTGTCAGAAGTTGCCATATCTTCTCAAAGTTCAAGCAAACTTGACTGCTCATGTTTCATAATGTATGAAGTGATGAACCAAACAAAAGACAGAGTTATCAGCGACAAACTGCACATCAATATTTGCCTGCCACATCAGAAGAACAGTAGGGTTGTAGTCATTGATAAACACCTCATTCTCCTGTCTGAGTAACTCATAAACCTTTTAGTGGACCTTGCCTTGAGATGGTGATTATTACACGAGGTCCCTGCACCCCAATTGGTACTACCACAGGTACACCGTGAGACAGCTAGTATAGATATATGTTGTACTGACATATAGGGCTATGGGCATCTACCATATAAGAGTAGATGTCAGGATATGTATGCACATTATTGTTATACACTTTATTTTCTAATACACATATGTATTTCTTGCCTGCAAGATGTTAGGGCACCTGTGTCCTTGTAATGATTATGATATATGAGTTGGCATTGCCATCTTCTGATGATTTGTATAATTACACTGCTATACGCAAACTGTATTCCTTTGTCTTTACAAAGTGATGACTACTACAAAATTGTATAATGTTATCTTGGACTGTGGAGCCACATCTAATTTAGCCAATAGAGCTCATCTCTGTAACTAGAAATCTTTCTATCTTACGGTAACCATGGTAATTATCCTAGGTATATAATGTAAGACATTACGTCTTCTACCTTGGAGATCCCAAGAGACACGGAGATTCCTCAAGGTATAGGGAATGCTTAGCATTGGCTCCCAGTTTCTATTGGAAAGAACTGCTTAGGGCAACTGTGATTATCATTTTGGTAGTAATAAACAAGCTTTATTACTCTTATGCAATGTTTCTAAGATTCCTTGCATGCCCATTATTGCCAAGAACCTAAGAGTGAGGTTTAGACCTCCTGACAATTGGCGACCGTGTGCAGGCAATATTTGGTGTTTACAAGGTTTCACTTGTTGCAACGGGGACTGTAGGTGTGCATTCCTGCAATGCCTTTCCCATTTTATGACAACTTTGTAATACTTTGCAAGGTCTGGCTGCTTACTGGGTGTGGTCGATGCCGACTCAACCTGCCCCTCAACAGTTTTGAATTGCAAGCTTACAAGTGCACAGCAGCCCGACTGTGGATAAAGTGCTCCTGTTGTGGATCAATACACAGTCCGGCACCTTTTTTACAGTTTGATTTTTGTTCCCTCCCATACAGTGACCACAATATCAAATATATGAGCAGATCTGAGACTCGATGTCTCAAACTTTCTTGCCTCCCATAAAGGATGGGCTGACTTTGCGCGGGACGTAAGTCTATCTGAAAACCCTGTACTGGGGATTTCAACCCAGTACTCAGAGACGAGACAAACAGTCAGAAAGTGAGAAGCTAAAGGGCTGTTGGTCGTGGCTCTCTATACTGCTCTGGAAGCCTCCAAAGTGAGGTTTTGAACCCTTGAACTGCAAATCTCATCTCTTAAGCAGGAGATGGGGTTGCATGAAACTGAATGTGTCAGACGAGAGCAGGATTTGAAATCAGAACTCCAAACCCTGAGAAATGAAAATAATTCCCTTTTGCATCTTTCTGCACAAGCAGGAGAGCAAGAACTTTGTATGTTGATGTTGGAATGTGAAAGTTTGAGACAGGATAAGGGGCAGGCTTTGCAAATGAATTACTTATTAAGTAGAATGAATGAACAACTGAGTGACAAGTTGTGCTGATATAGGATGAGATAAACCAGGTGGGCAGATATTCAGACTGCGCTATTTTGTGGAGCAAGTCCCAAGGGCCAGACAAAATAGTTACAGCAGGGGTGGTGTCTAGAGTGATATTCAAAGGAGTTGCGCCTGAGCAACTCCTTTAATATCAACCCCCAGCCACAGCCACTGTGCATGGCGCAGTGGAACTTGTGCCACCGCAAGTTGTCAGAGTGGAGCATTCAACTTGCGGTGGCGCAAATACCATTGCGCCATGCGCAAAATCCCGATATTCAAAAGGTGACATGCAAATGGGGCCATAATTCATGCAAGGTGCAGGGGGCCATTTGCATCTGATTATGGCCCCATTTGCATGCCATTAGCATGCAGGTGCACCGATCCCCGAGGACTTGCACCTGGCACCCTGCCAGGCAGCAGCCATCAGGGACCGATGCCCCCTGCAGCCCGATCATGGGCAAACAGTGTAGAATCCCCCACCCCACTGGCACGATTGCGGCATAGTTGAATTCCCCACCAGCCAGATTGTGGGCATAGTTTAAACCCCCACCAGCCCGATCACTGGCAGCAATGTGTCTCCCCGAACACATCCCTGGTGGTCCAGTGGACCGTAAATCCCCCTGCTACTCCACAAATACTTGAAAACACCTCACTATGTTGTGTCTTTACTGATGGTTCAGCTTTGTACTATCAGGGAGAACAGATTGCAGGGATGGGCATATTAGTCATTTACCCTTATGGTAACACTGTGAAGATTTCTAAAAGTTGCAGTGTAGCATCATCACAGTATGCTGAGATGGTTGCGGTGGCCTGTGCCCTCGAGTTCATCCAGCATGGAACGGAGGATACCATCATTTTCACAGACTCTAACTGGGTTTGTTTTTCCTTACAGAATTTCTTCCTTTCTGGCAGAAGAACTCCTTTCTGTCCTCTGATGGCAGCCCAGTGAAACACAAGGAACTGGTAATATACAGTCATTCACTGGCCCAAAAGTTTGCACACAGACTCTATGTACACAAAGTCAAGGCTCACTCCTTACACTACCACTATCATGCCTTCAAGGACACTGCTGACACCCTTGTAAAGGAAGGGCCCAAGGGGAGGACACCTGGATGATGGACCATCCAGAGGCCAGATCGGCTGTACCCATTACAGCAGTCAGGAAGAAACCTGAAACCTTTTCCCTTGGACCTGTCAAAGCCCACCATGCTGACTCTGAACTCAAAGATGTGTTCAGATTCCTTGACAAGGATACTGAGAAGAACTTACCTACCCACAACCCTTACCGAAGTCATGAAGGTAAGTTACACTTGTCGCCTGATGACAAGCTCATCTGGTACCAACCAGATGACACCCCCACCAAATTGTCAGTGGTTCCCACCATCTTAAGCCTGAATTTCTGCTCCAAGTGCATGACACCCCTACTGGTGGACATCTGGGAGTGGAGAACACACTCCAAAGGCTTAAGACCACCACCTGGTGGCCTGGTGTCACCAAGGATGTCAAACAGTACATAGACAACTGCCTTGTTTGTGCACAAAATAATCCCATTGCTACCAAATGAAATGCCAAACTACTACCACAAAGGCATTCTGGCCCTTGGCATGCCATACTGATTGATTTTATTGGTCCTTTGACCAATACCAGTAGAAACAACAAATACACTCTTGTGGTAACTGATCTTTTCTCTAAGTTGGTTGCAGCTTTCTCCACTAAGACATGCACTGCTAAAACCACTGCCAAAATTCTGACAGAAAAGATTTTCCAGGTGGGGCCTACTGCTCAAGGTAGACTTAGACAAAGGAACCAGTTTTACAGGTGAGTTGATGAAATAAGCATTTGAGCTACTTAGAGTTCATCAGAAGTTCCACATACCTTATCACCCACAATCTTTAGGTCAAATAGAGAGAGATGACAGATGGATTAAGAAAATGCTTTCCAAATTATTGAGGACAATCCCAAGGATTGGGATTATCTATTGCCTTTTGAAGACTAGGTTTGCTGGTCAAGGCACCTAGCTTCACCTGAGCTCTTTCCTTCTAGCTTGCTTGAAAGGACAAAACAAAGAACCTTACCAGAGTAAGGAAAGGATTAAGACTTCTTTTGGATAGGCAGATTTACTGTGAGTGGTTGTTTTTATGTTGTACTCTACAGGATTGTTACTGTTCGTGCTAACATTTTATTGCTTTATTTTCTCTGATTCAAATTGCTGTTGCTGGGTATACCTTCTACTGTATTATTACGAGGTGTGCCTACAGGTGTGTGCTAACAGATTACTGCTGTCATCTTTTGATTCAAATTGTCTTTTACAAGGCATATCTTCTGTTACTGCTTTATTTTTCTCTGTAGCAAAGTGTTTCATACAGGGTATATCCTCTGTGAAATTATTGCAGGTGGTGCTTTGCAAGTTTTACAGTTTTATCTAGCATTAGGATAAGCTTTCAGGGTTACTGCATTTGTTGCTGACTGATTGTTTCTACTCTTACCTCCTTGTTTCTTTCATCCGTGGTTCTTCCAGCCACCCCCCCATCCTCAACCACCCCACACTGCACTCCTTTTATAGGGTAGCACAGTCGTGACATTTCATGTGACAAAGCAGGAAAGGGCGGATCAGTGTGGTATCCACGCGGTGACCTCATTTACAGGGGCACTAGTAATTTAGCTTATAACAAGTTATACAAAAACTAAAAAAAAGAACACAAAATCAAACTTTTGCTTGCATTTTCTTCCTTCTAATTACTCTGACCAGGTTATAAACCCAGCAGATTATCCGGAATGGAAATCATTAACTGCAGGTACTGTGGAACACTTTTCAGAAGGACAGTTTTACAGGATTTAGGACACTGTCGTACATGTTGGGCCACTGGAAATCTTAGGGCTCAGCTCCAAGCAGCATGGGCAGAGATTATGCACCACAAATTTCATATTCAAGAGGAAACATATTATAAGAACCACCCGCCATTTCTTCAACATCCAACAGAAGCACCTTGACCACAGAGGGTAGTTGGTCTGGGAGCTTGGCAGGTGGTTAGGAGGGGCAAATCAGGTGCCCTATCACTCAGTGCTATCCAACATATTACCTCCACAAACCATATCAAAACTACAAACAGGTATCTGCCACTATCTCCAAAATCAAACAAAGGGGCAGAGGACACTGCAGAGCAGGACACTGCAGCACAGGAGCTAGCACAACAAAAGTCACCCAAAACAGGAACCAAAAAAAAAAAAGGAAATCCAAAAAACTTCTGATCATAGGAGACGTCATGATTTGGAGAGTTGATACCTACCTCCAGCCAGGGGTAATGGTCAGATGTCTATGCGGTACATTAGCATGGAGAGACACTGACTGCATTGCTAAAATTGTTCAGGAAGCAGGGGAAAACATTGACATCCTGGTACACATAGGGACTAATGATCTCACCAGCTGGTCAGTTGTAGAGACCAAGGAACACCTGGCTAGACTGGGTGACAAACTAGCATCCATTTCATCCAGCATCTCCTTCTCTGAGATCCTGCCAGTCTGGGAGAGGGGGGCAGATGGATGGGAGGTCAGAAAAGGGGAGATTGGGGAGCTAAACATGTGGATCAAGGGCTGGTGCCAGGAAAAAGGACACAAATTTGTAGGGAACTGGCAACAGTTTTGGAAGTGAAAGTTCTTTAAATTTGATGGCCTGCATCTGACTAAGGAGGGAGTCAGTGCATTGGGGCAGAAGTTTGATGTCTTTGCAGAATATTTAAACTAGCAAATGAGGGAGGGGTGCAGCACCTCATACATCAGTGGTGGAACACCCTCCCCTCAGCTAGTGGTCAAACAGGAGTTCAGCGTGTTTGCAGTTCATTTGCATTACCAGGTAAGGAAAAAGGTCCAGCTCCCCATATGATGCACAGGGGAAATGCTAGACATCACCCAACAACTATCACACCGAAATCTGGCCAATGGAAAATCATGTACACAAATGCTTGCAGTCTGGGAAACAAGATCCCAGACCTGCAAGCAATAATGACAGAGGCTAAACTAGACATAGTAGCAATTAACGAGACATGGTTGACCAGTAACCACACTTGGGAGACTTCAGTACCTGGCTATGTACTGTTCAGAAGAGACCAAGTTACAAAAAGGGAGGGGTGGAGTGGTCCTGTATGTCAATGAAAATATCAAAGCTACAGAAATTCAGAATACACATAAGGAGCCAGAAGAACTGTGGGTCACCCGGGAAACAGGAAATGGGACAACCATAAGAACTGGGGTTGTCTACAGGCCCCCAGACCAGTAGGAGGACATAGACACATTACTGTTAGAAGTTATACAAAACATGAACGCTAAAGGGGAGGTTCTGATAATGGGAGATTTCAACATGCCAGATACAGATTGGTCAATACCAGCAGGAACATCTGCCAGAACTAGACACATGGTGGATTCCCTGCAGGGGGAGGGCCTCAAACAACTGGTACAACAACCCACAAGAGACAGGGCTATTCTAGATCTAGTACTGACTAACAGGGAAAGGATCACAGATCTTTGGGTAGAAGGTCACCTGGGGGCCAGTGACCATCACATGGTATGGTTCAGTTTCGCCACTACAACTAAATCATCCCATTCCAAGGCAAAAATATGGGACTTCAGAGGAGCTGACTTTGATAAGATGGCCAACAGAGTTAAGCTAGCCCTGGCAAAAAGAAATACAGGTGAGGGGGTACAGGCAAAGTGGGCAAGCATTAAGGATGCAATACTGGAAGCAACATCCCATTGTGTTAGAGAGAAAAGGAAGTGCAAAAGAAGAAGGAAACCACTATGGTTCTCAAAAACAGTAGCCAAAAAGGTCAGAGCCAAAAGGCTGGCCTTCAGGAAATATAAGGGAACACAGTGGGATGAAGATAGAGAGGCATACCAAACTTCCCTAAGGGAAGCAGGGAAGGCAGTAAGGTAGGCAAAGGCCCAAACCAAGGAAACATTAGCACAGACAGTAAAAGAAGGTGACAAGACTTTCTATAGATACATTAGTGAAAGGAGAAAGTCCAGAGGGGGTATTGCTAAGATCAAAGGAGATAAGGGGGCATGTGAGGAGGAGGACCATGTAAAAGCATCTATGCTAAATAGATACTTCTGCTCAGTATTTACTGAAGAGAAGGTAGGGCAGGGCCCACAGCTCAGCACCATGGACACGGGGGGAGGGAGGTAGGCACTAGTCCTTTCACAAAAGAAAGGGTCCCACAAGAACTCGATAAGCTCAGGGTGGACAAGGCAATGGGACCTGATGGCATACATCCCAGGGTACTAAAGGATCTAAGGGTGGAACTAGCAGAGCCATTATCAGAACTGTTTAGTGAGTCTCTGAGGACAGGAGAGGTCCCAGAACACTGGAGAAGGGCTCATGTGATCCTGCTCCACAAGAGTGGTAGCAGGGGGGGAGAAGGCAGGGAACTACAGACCAATCAGTCTTACCTCAGTAGTGGGCAAGATTATGGAGACACTGCTTAAGGAAAGGATAGTGCAATAACTGGAATCCATGGGAGCACAGGATCCAAGACAGCATGGGTTTACAAAAGGAAGGTCCTGTTAAACTAATCTCATAGATTTCTTTGACTGGGTAACCAGAGTGGTGGACCAAGGGGGAGCAGTTGATGTAGCCTACCTAGACTTCATCAAAGCTTTTGACACTGTTCTACATAGAAGATTGATTAATAAGCTGGGTAGGCTCGAGGTGGGTCAGAAGTTGGTCAACTGGGTGGCAGACTGGTTGACAGGCAGAAAACAGATAGTGGTGGTAAATGGTATACAGACAGAAGAGATTCAAGTCACAAGTGGGGTACCTCAGGGATTAGTCCTGGGGCCAGTCCTCTTCAATATCTTCATCAGTGACATTGCAGATGGACTGGAGGGTAAGGTTTGTCTGTTTGCAGATGACACCAAGATCTGCAACAGAGTAGATGATCCAGATGGGGTAGGCAGAATGAGAAGAGATCTGGATAAACTAGAAAAATTGTCAGAAGAGTGGCAACTGGGGTTTAATGCAAAGAAGTGCAAAATCATGCACATAGGGAAGAGAAACCCTGAAGCCACCTATAGGCTGGGAGGGAGTTACTGGCAGTCACAAGGGAAGAACAAGACTTGGGCATCATCATCACCAATGACCTGAAATCATCCAAGCAGACCACTAAATCAGTAGGTAAGGCAAGGGGATGTTAGGGTGAATTAGTAGGGGCATCACAAGTCAGAAGAGAGAGGTAATAATCCTCTTTTCAAGACACTGGTTAGGCCCATCTGGAGTACTGGGTGCAGTACTGGAGGCCACACCTCACAAGGAAATTAACCAAATTGAGGCTGTCCAGAGAGGGGTAACCAAATGGTGCAGGGACTGCATCAGAAAACATATGAGGACAGATTAACTGAGCTCAATATGTATACCCTGGAGCAAAGGAGGGAGAGAGGTGATATGATCAAAACATTTAAACACCTTAAGGGCATTAACAAGGTGAAAGAGTCTAACATGTTTCAATATAAGACAAATAGCAGAACAAGAGGACACAGTATGAAATTAGAGCGAGGCCTATTAAGGGGTAATGTGAGGAAGTTCTTTTTAACAGAAAGGGTGGTGGATGCATGGAACGGCCTACCTCAGGAAGTGGTGGATATGAATACAGTGCAGGGCTTCAAACAGGCATGGGATAGGCATAAGAGAGCAATACAGATGAGTACGAAAATATAGGCCATCAACAGAGCAAAGGCCAATGGCACATTTATAAGGTAGAAAAAGAAATGGGCAGACTGGATGGGCCTTGGTCCTAACTGCCAGCAACTCTATGTTTCTATGTATGTTACTCCTTATGGCAATTAGGGGTACACCCTCAGCCACCACCCAGTTGACACCCTTTGAGGTGATGACTGGTAAACAAATGAGGTTACCTGAACACCTGTTGTTTGACCTACACCCCCCCACCGCAGACCATGTGTCTATAGACCAGTGTGTGGAAAAACTCAGACGAGACCTAATACACACTCATTTGTATGCTGCTGACTGCATGGGCAAGGCCCAGCAACAGTCCAAAATCCAGTTTGACACACACACACAAGAAGTGGATTGGCAAGTTGGGGATCAGTTAATGGTTCTCAGATTTGCACATCCCACACATTCCTTCTCCAATAAGTGGGAAGGACCCTATCTTATTGTCAGCAAGCTCAGTCCACCACTCTATCAAGTTAGACCCATGCAAAACAACAAATTGACTGACAAATGGTTACATGCAAACCAACTAAAATTGAATAAAGGAGTATAATTATTTTACCTTACCCCATTGGATGGAATAGTACTGATTTTCTAATCTTTGATTTTCCTTTTCAGATACTGACAAGATGGCTATCTTGTTCCACATTCTCCTCATCTCAGGAGTTATCCCCTACATCCAAGGCACAGTAAAACACCTTGTTTCTCACCTTGATCCACCTACAACTACCCCAGAGGGAGTCTCCATCAATATACTAGACAATTTGATTACTGTCCAGGAAGGTTCAGATGCCTGCTCACTGCCTTGGTTGTTGTTCCTGATAAATCTACCCTACAAATTGAGTGGCAAACCACATCACAAGGACAAATTTTTCCTGTGGCCAAGCTTTCCAAGGGAACTTTCCTTAGTTGGCCCAATGCAAAATTATCCTCAAATGGTTCACTGTCCTTGCTATAAACTTCTCTTAGACCTTCTGGTTTATACAATATTACTGCTTTATTTGATCCTACATATTGTAATTCCTTGTCTAAAGACTCTGCCAGGAAATATTGTGCTGTACACAACAAGGCCTCTACCACCATGTACCTCTCTGTGTTACCCCCTACAGACAAACAGCTTTTGGAATGTCCAAAGCACACCCCTGGTCCTCGTAGTGGTCTTACGGCCACTGCTTTAGCTGGTACACTTATTAACAACTTACAATTTATGCATATACCTGTTTTGTCTAACTTGACTTACTGGAATATGAAAGAATTTGGTATGTGTCATACTACTAATACTTCATTGTTTTATAGTACTTTATTACTTGATAGCTTAGCATCTTTTCAAATTCGTACTCAAGACCTTATTGCCGGGGTACACACCACTGAGCACAGAGGCAATTTTAGGAGAAAACCTAATCTTGATGATCAAAGTCATAAACGTAGTAGACGTGAAATTGACAGTTCTGATGTCACCGGTGCCACAGGCACTGTTACAGGTCTTTTTGGTACAGCCATGTCCATTTGGAATAAAGCCAACAACGCTGCCATTAAATCACATTCACAAAAATTCCAAACTGGTTTGGTAAATGATATCATTCCCTCTTTATTGCACGGTGTGGATGGCTTTAGTCAGGAAGAAAGATATACTGTATACAATATGCACGATATTGCTAAGGCATTTACAGATTCAAAAGATGGCACTTCTTGCACAGAACAATAGAGAAGCAGATAAGCAATACATTGCCCGAGAGATATTATGCTCAGCCTATGGCGCTTTCATTATTACTACCATCAATAATCTTTTCCGTGATCTTGAATCTGGAAGAATCCCCTATATCACACATGATAGACATATTTCTAAATGGCATTGTCCTCAATGTAAATCCTCCAGCTGTATTTCTATGTGTATGTTGCAGATTTTAACTATTCCACTTTCCACAGCTAGGAATTTGGATTTTGTGACCAGGCATCCTCACTCTGGTCCTTGTTTCACTTCTAAGAAATATTCCATTAAGGATACTATGTTTGTTTCTTTTACTGTCTATTTACCATGTTTTGATCCCACTACAGCTTTGTTTGACAAGCTCGTGACTGTACACTCCATTGGGCACCTCGATGAAGACATCTTCAGAGAATGCATCGATTTACCTCTGCTGGCTTTCCATCCTCTTCTGGACACTTGGGTCTCCCCGCACATGGACTGTTGCATGAAGAAAGTGTTTATTTATTTGTGTCACTGTAACGTATTTGATGTTATTAAACCTGTATGTGGCTATTCCCCAGACAGTATTGATTGGTCCTTTTCCATGGAAGATGACATCATCACTAATGGTACAGAATACCAGGACTCAACATCGGCTCCAGACAATTCCCAGCTCTACCATTCTTACCGAGAGGAGGTTCACTGCCTGTCAACACGGATTTCCAAACAGACTTATACTTGCCCTGTACAGTTGCAAAAATGGAGCCTGCTTACTGTTAAAATGCAATATAATTCAGACAGAGAGTTTTGCATGGTTACAAACTTTAGAAGTTACACTTACAGACTCAAGACATGTCCTATTGATTTTCCCAGCTTCTGTTTTGTACCCCATCAGAAGTCAGTTATTGGGCACACTGTTATTACACCCGTCCCTATCATGGATGCTGACATTATTGATGGTAACCCTGATTATCTGCTAATACTTTCTGGGTATTTACCTTACTTTAATGTACACATTGATCCTTTAACTTTGACATTGAAATCACTTTTAGACAGAAAAGACACCCACCTCATCCACATCAGCAATAATATCTTCAAAGCTAATAAAGCTGTGCTTGCACTTATTAATGATGGTGATATGAATATTGCACTTACTAACAACTGGTTAGAAATTACATTTAAAGGTTTTGTTATTATACAAGCATTTTTGATATTTTTCCTCATTATTATGCTTTGCTGCCTATGGTGTACATTACGCCATCACCATGAGCAGCTGGAGTTCCTTTACAAGGCTCGCACTTTGGGTTTTTAAACGACCACTGCTCCCTATCCACTTCCTTACTTTTGCTGTGTTGCCACTTGTGAGGCAACAAGGGGGGGACTGTTACATGAGGTCCCCGCACCCTAATTGGTACCACCACAGGTACACCATAGAAAGATAGTACAGATATATGTTGTACTAACATATAGGGCTAAGGGCATCTACCATATAAGAGTAGATGTCAAGATATTTATACTCATTAGTGTTATACACTTTATTTTCTAATACATATTTGTATTTCTTGCTTGCAAGATGTTAAGACACCTGCGTCCTTGTAATGATTATGATATATGAGTTGGCATTGCCATCTTCTGATGATTTGTATTATTACACTGCCATACGCAAACTGTACTCATTTGTCTTTACAAAGTGATGGCTACTACAAAATTGTATAATGTTATCTTGGACTGTGCAGCCACCTCTAATTTAGCCAATAGGGTTCATCTCTCTAACTAGAAATGTTTCTGTCTTACAGTAACCATGGTAATTATCGTAAGTATATAATGTAAGACATTACGTCTTCTACCTCGGAAACCCCATGAGACATGGAGATTCCTCGAGGTATAGGGAATGCTTAGCATTGGTTCCCAGTTCCAATTGGTAAGAATTGCTTAGGGCAACTGTGATTATCCTTTTGGTAGTAATAAACAAGCTGTATTACTCTTATGCAATGTGTCTGTGATTCCTTGCACACCCATTATTGCCAAGAACCTGAGAGTGAGGTTTAGACCTCCTGACAGTGATGCATAGCTGAGAACAAGTCATTCATACATCCTTGTTGGCAGACATGTCAAGGGAAACCAAAACCTGGTGTACCACTCATTACAACTCTTGACTGGTTGGTGGTAGTACTTCCCACAAAGATGTCACTGAAACTTCTGCACCAGCTTCCACTCTTTTGGACTGTCATACTTGCCAGGGATGTGACAAGTAATGTAACACTGAATGAAGCTCAGAACTTCAGCTGCTTCATTCTCACCAATATGAACAGTGTCTTTAATCCACAGCAACATATGGATGTGTAGTGCACCTCGTGCCTGGTATTCTATCCTTAAAAAATAGTGCATGACTAATCCAAGAGGCAGATAGTCCTTTAACAATATGAATATCAGTATGTCATGGAAGCGATGGTGAAAGTGTCGGAACACAGATACAGGATCAAGTGATCACATCTCACCAAGTGTCATTGATGAAATTCCATTGACATCAGCATTGGCCCATCTCAGCAGTTCAACTAACTCTTCCCAGCTGTATTCTGCACAGCTCAGAGTAATGAACCAAGTGGCTGCACTATACTCATGCAGCATAGTCATGACCAATGAGTGTTGACGATGCCAGTATTCTTTTGTGCCACGCAAACTCAAGAGTATAGATGTTAAATTCACCTGCAGTGTTTCATCCTTTTCTTTCAGTTTCTGAAGAAACTCAACTGCTGTGATTCAATCTAGTGGAGTAGTCAACTTGCAGACTCTGTGCAATGAATGCAGAGAGGATACTAAGCTCACTGTCCTACAGCAGGTGGAACAAATATTGTATCTTCTTATGGAATTTGTCATCCTTGTTTAACACTCTCGATGTACAATATTCAGTACCTGGAACATGCACTTCAGGTGCATTCAAATGACCTCCTGTACCTAGAGGGAATAAATCTGGGAAGCAACGTGCTTCCAGTGTCTCCTTCCATATGCTAACAGGACTACCGTCAACTTGTTTAATCTGGTACAGGCTAGATCCCCAGTTGGATCCCTGCCATGCAGAGGGTGAATTGTGTACTGCTCATACACATCTTCATGAGTTGCAACATCAGCCTTCTCAATCATTGGCTTCCTAGTGTCCACCACTCCAAACTGAGCACTCATATCGGAGAGTACTTCGATGTCAAGATCAGCATAGAAAGGATTATTGCTCTTCAGGTAGTGAAGAGCACGTTTCACTTTCTGCACATTGACAACATCTTGTCAAATGACCTTTGACTTTGTTGGAACACCGATCACTAATATGACTACACTGTTTTCATTTGAGATTGTCTCCACATTCTCTTTCCAAAGACAATGGTTACTACATGACAGACCCTTTCAGAGACTTTACAAACTCTTTCTGGAACACTTTGTGGTTCTTAGTATTCAAGTGCTGAATTGTCTGAAATGGTTTCATCATTTGTATGAGTATCCGTTCAAACATATTCAGTGCAGCAATCTCAGTAGGTGTCACATATGCCTCCATTTTGTTCGATACAGACCTCAGTGGCAGAGTGTCTTGCTTCACCTTTGTCAAACAGTACTGACACATAGTAATGAGTGGGTCCACTTCAAAGTCATGCTTTACTACAATGTAAACCAAATAGTCATGCCCACATGTCATTAAAAGATGTAATCTTTTCCAGATCAACAGTTACAGTCTGGTGTCTGTAAAGTACTCTGTGACATGAGACACATACAGAGTCAAACATCTCTCTCTTTGCCAGTTCAAACTTGCCAATGGGTTTCCCAAATGTCTTAACTATGTCGGATTCCCAAAGAGAGAGTCCACATGGTAAAGTGGCAGAAGTGTCATCACATACTGCATCATAACATTTAATATTACGTTGCACATCCTCTATCATAATTTTTGCAGCTTGCATATCTCCTGCTTTTAATGACTCATCAAGCTGTTTGTATGGTGACACGGCTTTTCTCACTTGATATATTTTACGCACAAAGCTAAGCATCGCAAGATTGTGTACGGCAAGCATGCGCATATGATGAAATACACTATTGCACACATCACTATCTAAACAAGCCAAGGAATGTCCCAGCAATCCTTTATGCTTGTGAATCTCACAGAGATCAATCATGTGTAATTGGTTGGGTCTCTGTTTTTTTTTTTGTGGCAACAAAGTGATGCACAAACTGTGCAATAGCATCATAGGATGATTGCCTAAGATTACATGTCTCATCACATGTCCATGATACACAACTTTACCTGTGCGTCTCAGTAGTTGAGCTTGTGTCATCATCTGGCACACCTGCTTTGTTGGTGCCAGTGACGGTTAACACATTACAAGCCTTACCACCATCATCTATAGAAACAGTCATGTCTTTATCAAGTACATGGTAAGAGTCCTCCCAGAAAAAAGATTCAGAGTGCTGTTTGTGTAGCCATTGTCCTTTGAGGACATCACAAAAGTTGTTTCTGTTCAGAGTAGCAACATTTTCCAGTCTAGCATGAATGCAGTTCAGAGCAGTACTGAATCGCTCAATCTGCTGCATCATTTGTCTCCACAAATGTGCAAGGAAAGCAAGTGCCATGTTCATAAAGGTATGAACCCTAAGGTGTAGATTCATTGAGGAAAGCTTACTCTTTAGTCATTTGCCTTGCCATCTCATCATGTCAGAAATAATCCAACTAACTTTAGCCTTAGAAGCTGTCAGAAAAATTTGAACTTAGATGGTGACATATCACAGAACTGTTTCTGTGTGTATGTGTTGCATTGGCAACACCAGCAACTCTAACAGCTGTCCTGTGCTGCTTACTAGCAGCAGCATGATGAGGAGTTGTGCACTTTCTAGTTGTTGATGAACAACTACCTGGAGCAGACATGTCAGAAACACAAGGCAACTCTTTCCTATGAACAGACCTTGCAGTGGTCTTAGTTTTCTTTGTGGCATTTTTACTGCCTATATTACTCTTCATCAACTGCACATTGCTACAGTACCTTTCCCTCATATGTCTAACCTCTTGTCTATGTCTTGCAGGCATTCTACCAGCTTTGAAATACAGTTCTCAGCCAATGATATGGAACTGGATCACACACCTATAACAGAAAAGAAAAAAATTATCAGTTTAATACAGTTTACTATTTTCAATAAAGTATTCATAAGGCATACAAATAAAAAACAATGCAGTTAAACATCCTATTTAAAAACACATGTATTACACAAATAAACACAGTAATCTTTTGAATTTCTGCAATCATAAAAATCATATTGAACAAAGTAAGCCACAGTATTGAAATGAATAACAATTTCCTATTGCTCATACATTTTAAAAATTTTCAAACCACAAAATTATTTTTAATTCAATAAAATCTGAAATGTTTTCACATTCAAGAAATTGTGCAAAAGTGTTCAAGGTCTGGGAATGCACTTCATTGAAAGCAATGAAGTTGCTGTGGACAAATAAATTAAACAGTGAAAGTTTTCGAGGTCTGGGAATGCAATTCATTGAAATCAATGATGTTTTCAAGGACAAAAAAATGAAACCACAAAAGTTTTCGAGGTACAGATATACACTTCACTGAAAGCAATGATGTTGTTGAGGACAAATAAATTAAACCACAAAAAGTGTTTGAGGTCTGGAAACACACTTCATTGAAATCAATGATGTTGTCAAGATCAAAAAAATGAAACTGTGAACATTTTCAAGGTGCGGAACACACTCCATTGAAATCAATGATGTTGTTGAGGGCAACATAATTAAACTGCAAACATTTTCCAGATCAAGGAATGCACTTCATTGAAATCAATGATGTTGTTGAGGTCCAAAATTTGAAACTACACAAATTTTCGAGGTGCAGGAACATGTCCCATTGAAATCTATGACATTGTCGAGGACAAAAGAATTAAGCTATGAAAGTTTTTAAGGTCTAAGAATGCACTTCATTGAAATTAATGATGTTATCGAGGTAAAAAAATGAAATTGTGAAAGTTTTTGAGGTGTGAGAACATGATCCACTGAAATCAATGATGTTGTCATGGACAAATGAGTTAAACTGTAAAAGTTTTCGATGTCTGAGAACACACTTCATTGAAATCAATGATGCTGTCGAGGTAAAAAAAAATGAAACCACAAAAGTTTTTGAGTTGTGAGAATGCATTTCATTTAGATCAATGATGGTGTTGAAGTAAAAAAAAATTAAACTGTGAAAGTTTTCGAGGTGCGAGAACACACTCCATTGAAATCAATGATATTGTCAAGGACAAAAGAATGAAACCGCAAACATTTTTGAGGTCTGAGAATGCACTTCATTGAAATCCACTAATGTATTCCTTTTTAATATTTTTAAAGTACATTTTACACATCACAGGAAATTATTTCAAGCAGCCAATCAAGAAAAATATATTCAGTGAAGAAGAAGGAAATAACTCCATTTGTGTTCTCACTACTGAGAAATCACAGTAGAACAGTAAGTACATCACATGAAAAAATACCTTTATAATTGTACTCTCTGCATCTGTTTTCTGCTAAAAATAGGTGTGTTTAAAAGCGTTTTTTTCTGCATAGACTAGTAAACCCCTGAATATGTAGAAAGTTGTATTATTAAAGAAATTGTCGTATTTTTATGCACAGATTGAACAGTACTCACCACCACAGATGCCAGCTCAAAAGGGATGGAGTGCAGAGAAACCACATGTATATGCTTGCAGCCACAGCCAATCACAATACATCTTTTCTTGTGTTCATTCAAATCATCCTATGAGAAAGAATCACATTCCCACCAAAACATAATTTTGTTTAGTCTATGGCACATCCAGTCAAACCCTGTATGCTAGAATCTGTGAACCATGATTTTCTTATTGACACAGACCTACTGATAGCAGCCAATAAATATTTTAGAGACACACTGTTGCTACCTGCAAGTTACAGTTTCCAGTCAAATATGAAAAACTGCTTAGTTTGTGCATCACATCTCACTAGCCACCAAGTGACACTGACTGACTTTTCTTACCTCTCTGTCACTGTGTTTTCTAAACAAACCTCAGCATGGCAGAAAACTACAGAATCATGGTGTGGATGGTAGGCAGCAGTCTAATTCAAAGAGGTGGTGAATATGCTTGAAGGAAGTTGATTTGTTAGTGACTTGTACCTTCCCAACTGCAAGGTGTACTGGTTTGGTAAAGAAGGTATGAGGTAGGTTGGCTCATGCCAACTATACACCACCTGCTGAGCAACCATCATGTGCCAGATGTACTGCTGATCTATCTCAGAGAGAATGATTTAGGTGACAAAAAGGTGGATAGATTTAGTAGCTGAAGTTAAATCAGACCTAGCTTTACTTACAGAGATGTTCTCCACCTGTAAGATTGTCTATTTGGACATCACAGAACACATGGTCTAGCATGAAAATCAACACATATACCTGCTCGACAGGGCAAGAAAGAAAGTAAATATACACATCTCTGCATTTGTATGTGATCTTGGGATGCACACAGTTCATCACCTTCAAATTAAGTACTTTAAAAGATTGGCTTTACATAAGAGATGGTGTGCACTTCTCAGATGCTGGCAATTGCCTTTTCTTGGGGGACCTCTGACATGGCATCCTCTCTGTGATCTGAAGGACAGTGTGTCTTGATGACGTGGCAAGCTGATCAAAAAAACAAAGGCTATTTTAAGAGCCAAATGTTTCTGGTCAAAAGGTAGAACATTCACACACAACAGACACACATTCAGATAGGCAGTATTACACCACATATAATATGATTAATAGTGTTATAATTTACATTAGATAGGCATGCTTGTAATGTCTAGGGGTTTACATGAGCTATACCTGCTACCTCAGGATCCAGTAACTGCATTTTTTTTGGGGGGGGGCTTTCCCTAGCTAAAACCATACAAGGTCCCACTGTCCTAAAATATGTACGGTTTGTATCAGGAAGCAATACCAGTAATATTTAGGGCTGTTACAGTTTCCAGTCAAATAGCTGAACTGTGACTGGTACCTCAGGATACAGTGCCTGGTGCTGATGGGGGGAGCACTCCTTGACTGAGACCGTGCAAAGCCCCAGTGTTGTAACACATGTGCTGTTTGTATCAGAGAGTTATACCAGTAATATTTAGAACATCCGTTTGGCGTTTGCTTCTACCTCATAATCCAGTGCCTGATGTTTTTTTTTGGGGGGGGCACCCCCTCACTGAGACCATTAAAGGTCCCACTGATGTACAATATTTGCAATTTGTATCAGGAAGAAATACCACTAATGTTTAGAGGTTACATTGAACTGTGACTGATGCCTCAGTATTCTGTGCCTGATGTTGTATGTGTTGGGGGGGGGAGCATTCCCTGACTGAGACCCTGTAAGTTCCCACAGACCTAAAATATGTGCAGTTTGTATCAGGAAGCAATACCAGTAATGTTCACAGGTTGAGTAGAGCTGTGACTGGTACCTCACTATACAGTGCCTGTTGTAGTGGGGGGGGCATTCCTTGACTGAGACCATGCAAATCACCAGTATTGTAACCGATGTGCATTTTCTATGAGGTAGCTATACCAGTAATCCTTAGGACTTTACTTGAGCTGTTTCTGCTACCTCAGAACCCAGTGCCTGGTGTTTTGAGGGGGTGGGGGCATTCTCTGACTGAGATTATGCAAGGTTTTACTGTTCTAAAATATGTGCTGTTTTTATCATAAAACAATACCAGTAATACATACGGGCTAACTTGAGCTGTAACTGGTACCTCAGAATGCAGTGCCTGCTGTTTGGAAGGGAGGGAAGCATTCCTTGACTGAGACCATGCAAATCCCCAGTGTTGCAACATATGTACAACTTCTATGAGGGAACTACATCAGTAATGTTTAGCCCTTCAGTTGAGCTGTTGCTGCTACCTCAGGATCCAGTTCCTAGTGTTTTTTTAAGGGGAGTGAGGGATGACCATTCTTGGACTCAAATTGTGCAAGATCCCACTGTTCTAAAATTTGTGCAGTTTGTATCAGGAAGCAATATCAGTAATGTTTATGGATTCAGTTGAGCTGTGACTGGTACCTCAGGATACAATGCCTGTCATTGGAGGAGGTGTGGGAATTATTCCCTAAGACTGTGCAAAGCCCCAATGTTGTAACACATGTACATTCTGTATTACTGAGCCATACCAATAACGTTTATGCCTTCAGTTGAACTGTTGCTGCTACGTTTGGATCAAGTACCTGGTATATTTAGGGGGCAAGGCAAGCACTGACAGACAACCAACACACAAGACCTCACTGCTGCGTTAAAAAAACAATATAACCATTGATGTCTTCATAAAAAAATAACAATGTAGATATACCTCTATATGTTAACATTTATCTGCAATTCCTGCTTGTCTTTCAGATCACGTTAAGGTAATGGCAAAATGAAGAGCTGCCTCTGCTGTAGGAGGTTGAAGCAAAAATTGCTGATCCAGCAATAGTAATCAGAGGAACAAACCTCCAACTTGAGGAGACCTGGAAGAGGGTGGCAAGATAGCTACACCATGAGAAGGGATTGGAGAACAAAAAGTGGAAGACGTGCATGGTGAAATGGAAGCTGGTCTGACAAAAGCTTTATAAAATCAAAGAATAGGGGAAAATGCTAGAGAGGGACTGGGCCTGGTATGATCAGGCATACCTGCTGTGGCTCCAGGCATGGGAAACCTGCTTTTTGAGATTGTGTTGTAAGTAACATAATCACATTACTATAAAACAACACTATGCAGAAATGATAAACTAAAAATTATAATTAGTGTACTTAATAAAACTTCACTACCAAATCCATATGTAGAATTTCAATAGATGTGAGTTTAATGGATATAAAAAATGGAAACCATTTTCTGTACACAATGGGCCGGATATTCAAACTACGCCCAAAAAGTGCGCAACAGCAGGAGCAAGCACAAGTCAATTGCGCATATGCGCAACAGACGCGATATTCAAACATGGAGCAAGACAAATTGCACAAGCAGCCAACGTCTGAATATCACACAAACTGCGCCATAGCGCAACCAGGAAGGGGAAGCTAAGCAGAAATGATGCACCATAGCTAACAAGGCCAGCCCAGTTGAGCAGTCCAGAGGTGCCAGCTGCAAGCAGAGCCCCCCCAGCAGAGCAATGGAACTGCACAACCAGGGAGGCAGGCTGGGGCCCACCACCAGCCATGCCACACATGGGCACAGGAACACACTGCAGAACTAACAATACACCCACACACCCCAAGCACAGCATCACTGGGGGAGGGATGGATGATCCACCGGCCCATGGGGACAAGCCAACAAAGCACAGCAGGGCCATGTTGCCCCAGCACACCCACTGGCAGGCTGAGACTGCCACACACAGGGGGTCGACAACCACAGTGCACATCAGCCCCACCTTCTGTACAGCACACCCTGCACTGTGATCCCAAGACACCACCCATGTGCAGTGACTGGCACTGCAGTAAACACCATGCAACCCCGGCACACTGCAACCTCGTGTAGCACAGAACCATATAGCCAGACCCACCCTGGGCACCCAGCAGTGGGCGGCAGCAGATGGCAAGACCGACTGAAAGGCACTCCACACTGGAGACACCTTCCCATGCACACACACACACCCAGGACCTTACCACCCCAGATGCCATGCACACCACTGCAACTGAGCAACCATAGCCCGCTGCAAATCAGAGACCACCACAGAATTCATAACAAAATATATATATTCGAAAAGATATGTACAACACCAACAACATCTATATACATATGTACAAGACAAGGGGTAGGGGTACAAGGTAGGGGTGGGTAGGGTAGGGTGGAGACAACTGGGAGAGAAGGCAGGGTGGGAGGGCTGGGTGAAGTGGGAAGGGAGCGCAGTCAGCGCCCGGTAGGCTGGTCCCCTGCTGCCTGTTGATCTTCCCAGTTCCTCTGGCGTTGCCTGACCCCATGGCACTGCATGTCTGTCAGGAGGTCATCTGTAGCGACTGACACCAGCGTCAGCCGCTGTAGGGCACGGTCCATCCACCATAGGATGCTGAGACCTAGGAAAAGGGAACACAGTCAATGGCTGTGACTGTCCACAACCCTGAACACCACCCATCCTGCAAGGCATATAGCCTAGTGCCCCGCACCTGTGATGGTATGCACCCACCCACAGTGACCATGCACATGACACTTCCAACCGGTAAAGCACCAGCTATGTGCACCACTACACACACACACTGCCCATGTCCATCACAGCACAAACAAGGCTGTCAAGTGACGTGGCAATGTGGTGGGATGCCAGTTCCACAGCCATGTGCCCAGTGCATGCATGGACCACCAGTGATGCACACACAGATGTGCAGTGACACTGGACAGTGATGACTGTCGCCTGTGTCATGCATGGTTGTGTTGTCCATGGCTGGTGGTCATGCCCACCCCCCTCCAGCATGCAATAGCATCCATGATGTAATGACACTCACACTCATCAAGCAGCTGTGGCTGCTGCTGCTGCTGCCGCTGTGGCCCACCCATCACGCCTCATCCTGCTGCCACCTGGACCCCGCCACGGCCCTCCCCAGCCTGGGCCTGCATCCTCTCCACCAGGCCTGTGGGTGACAAATGTTGAGAAAAACATCAGTGTGACCCCAAAGCAGACTGCCCCCTGCCCCAGTGAGTGTGCCTGCCCACACAGCCAGACCCATGCATCTCACACCTGCACACACTGATGCAGCCAACCATGGCAGAGCCATCCCCCATGCACCACCACCAAAACACAGTCACACCCCTACGGAGAATACAGGTGCATAGATGGTACACCCACCTGGCCTAGGCACAACGCCCCTCCTGGCATGTGACCTGAGGCGTTGCAGCACGTCCGGCTCCCTCCTGCGGAAATCACTATACCTGTGCCTGCACTGTTCAGCAGACCAGCACTGCCCTGTGACCCTCTCCAGTTCAGTGGCCACCTGCAGCCACACATGGGTGTGGGCCATGGTGAGGGGCTGATCCCCAAACAGTGCCCCAAAGTGGGGCTCAACCACTGCCACCAGGTTGGCCACCTCCAACTGACTCCACTGGGGAGCTCTCCTGCATGCCATTACTGTGGTAGTAGAGCAGGCAATATGGCACCCTGCAGCGTGGCAACCCCACGTGGAAATGTTGCGCAATAGACCACCATAAGTTCCAATTGCGCTGTTCGTATAGCGCCGTTGGTTCACATAGTGCTGTCACCAAACAGCGCAACAGAGCCGTACACATGGTAGCCGAACAGCGCCGGGGGCAAAGGTTGGACACCAGGTCAGGGGTCTGTGACGCAAGGCCACGCACAACGCCATCTGATGTCTACGCATCCTGTGTGAACGGTCACCTGCATGCCAGTGCCACAGTGGACTATTGCGCAGTAGTGCCACAGTGCCATATGGTGCCCAGTGCTGTAACGCCACTGGCACAATGGTTGCCATGGCCTGAATTGCCGATCGCGCACAGCATGTCATCAGCGTGGCAGATGCCTGCATAAGCTACCTGGGCATGTGCAATGCAGTGTACCACACAGTCACAGATCTGCGCCATTGGCTCAGCCGGCTCAACCGTATGCAAAGCGCAACGCGCGATATTCAACCGACACATGCAAATCATCTGATCAGCCATTCAAAGGTGCAGTGGCATGATTTGCATATCATTAATTGCTCCTCCTAATTTGCATGCATTGCACTATAAATATGCGACATTGGGCTGTGCTGGCCAGATTGGTACTGCAGATGAGAGGTGGGTTGCATGCTGTGTGATGTTCTGGACAATGGTCATGGGATAACGCTGTAGACTGCACAGTGACAGGTGTCCACTTCCACCCATACAGATCGACATGACCGAGCAGAGCCAAGGTGAGGTGAGGATGGTGGGTGGAGAAGAGGCCCAACTTCACCACAGGCGGAGACAGAGGCCCTCTTCCAGGCCTACCTGGAGGAGCCACTACTGAGTGGATGGCGGGCACCCTCAGGCCCGTGTGGCTGCATGGGAGGGGGTAGCTCAGGCAGTGAACCTGCACAGAAGCCACCAGCACTCTGTGCAGGAATGCAAAAAGAAGATGGGGACAGACCGCAGGAGGGTGAAGGAGAAGGTGGCAGCCCTCAGGGCGTCACATGCTGGCACAGGCGGGGGGCAGCCAGCAGTGGTTGAGCTGACCCCGGCTGAGGACCAACTGGCTGCATCAATGCAGCGGAGTGCTATTGAGGGCGTACCAGGAGGTGGATTCCAGACAGGTGGAAGCCCATCACTGCACGGTATGACATGGTGGTGGTGTTGGGGGGGGTTGTTCACATGCACTCACATGTCCTCTCTTTCAGTTACAGATCCTGTCCGTCTTCAGGGGATGGTGGTGGTGGGTCCAGGCAGTGAGGAAGACCTGCTGGACATGGAGGAGGGTCCACCCACCTCTGTCACCAGCCAGCATGCACTGCACCAGCATGCACGCCGGGCTGCCAACTCTGGTGTCGGTGAGTCGGGTGTGAGGGGTGCACAGCCTGTGTCTCAGCAGTCTGGCATGCAAGCACGCCAGCAAGCTGTGACTGTGGCTGTAGCATGTACCTGCACCATTGATGATGCAAGGACTGCAATGGGCAGTGACATGTGTGTGTCCCATGACGGACACACAGCAGGCCAGCACGTCCCCCTGGGCCTAGCTGGTTCCAATGTGTGTGCCAGCATGTCGGCACAGTCCCAGGCTGTGCCTTTCAGCACCGGTGGGGCAGCACCAGTGGCTGTGCAGGTGTCTGGCACTGTTGCGGCCACAGCAGTGGAACGAGTGGTCCCTGGGGCACAGCGGTTGGAGGGGCAGCAGCAGCAGTCATCCGCCAGGTCTGGGGGTACAGTGTCCAGTGGTGGCACATGCCCACCGCCCTTTGATATGCCCATTCCTGGTCCTGGTGAACAGCGCCCACCCTCAAGGGGTGTTGAGCATCGGGACCTTCCATACCCTGGGGGACAGGATGCCGTTGTGGCAGAGTACCCATTTGAAGAGCACACCCACCTGCTGCGGGAATCAGTGCAGCAGCAAAGGGGGGTTGCAACGTCCGTGGAGGCACTGTGCGTGGCTGTGAAGCGGCACAGCAGGGACTGTGCTCTGAACCGTGCAGAGATGGTCCATATGCAGATGGATGTGACCGCCACCATTGACAGGCAGACCCAGGCATTGGTCGCTGTCGTGGCTGCATTGGGCACACAAGCAGGTGCCCTGTACAGCACGCAGTACGCTCTCCACTCCCCATTCCCGGCGTCATGCGACACCAAGCCTGTCGATGCCGGGTTCTGCTGTGGGCATCCCGAGCACCCCGGTGCAGGTATGTTTGGCATGCTACAGACCCCAGTGCGGACAAGGTTGCGATCGCGCAGTGGGACCCCTGGTGGTCCATCGGTGCCACCCCATGTGGCCCCTGCTCAGCCTGCCAGTGCTGTTGGGTCATGGCGGGGCCACCCATGCATCCGCAGTGGCCGTGGAATGGTGCAACATGACTGACCTGTCTCCCAGTGCGGGCCCTGTCTGGTGCTGCCCTGTGTGCACTGTGCATCATGGTGGGCAGTGCACTGGTGGGTGCCCTGCACATCACGCTGACATACGGACCACCTGCACACCATCCCGACTGCTGTCCACAGGTGCATGTGCATGATGATGCCTGCATTGTACTGTACATCAAGGTGCAAGGGTGCCCAGCATCAGACACACGTACTTGGACAGTACAGGTGGTGGGTGTGGTCTGTGGATCTGTGTGTTTGCCATGTCTGTTCCTGCTCTGCTGTGCACCTGTCCATGTATGCTTTGTGCCTGGTGTGTGTGTGTGTGTGTGTGTCCATATGACTGTTCGCCCCTCCCTGATGGTGTGTTTGTGTGCCTGGTCCCTTCCACTCCCCTTGCCGTCATGCACCCCTGGTGTGTTACTCTGTGTGCCTGTGGGTTGCGCCAGGACAGTGTTGGTTGCACATGGCCCCTTGACTTACCTGTGTCGTTCATAATGCTCCTCCGTGATGGTGTCCCGGTGCAGCTGGGCCTGCCGGATCAGTCGGGGTCCCGCCGTCAGGGGGCTGCTCATCACCATCATCACCTGCGCCACTGGCGTCCCCATCGCTGTCCCCTCCTCAACCTGAATGGCTATCCCACAGTCTTTGGCCATGATGTGCAGGATACAACAGGCCAGGAATATCCCACAGGCCTTTGAGGGCTGTACTGTAGGGCACCGCCCGGAGGTGGTGTCTAGGCATCGGGCTATGCTTTGTAGGCATCCCAAACACCCACCAATGATGTTGCATGTGGCGGCATCGCCTCATTATAACGCTGCTGCGATGGGGTCATGGGGCACCGGTATGGTGTGAGCAGCCAGGGACGGAGTGGGTATCCACTGTCACCTGTGTGGAAATGGTGGAGATGAGTATCATGTTCAGGTCCATATTGCCAATATCCCTGTGTGCCACTACCATAGCACCTGTGGCATTCCCGCCCTTGCCCCACATTTGCAATTCCTACATGCGTACTCACCCACTAGATGGCCTGTGGGGATGTCCCCACTCTCGAATCGATGGCACAGTGCGGACTGATACCATATAAAGACATCATGTGCTCCGCCAGGGTGTGTGGCACAGACATTGATTAAGCGCCCAGTGGCATCACACACCACCTGGCAGTTGACACTGGAATAGCCCTTCGTGTTCCTATATGCAGCCCCATCGGGGAAAGGTGGCGTGCTTATGGCCACATGGGTGCAGTCTATGGCCCCTAGCATGCCAGGCATACGTGCTACCCTGTGGAACTCCTGCATGTTTGCTGTACGCTCTGCTGCGGTGCTGGGGAACTGGATGTGCTCTGCAGCATGTGGCAGCAGTGCGCTGAGGAATTTGGTGAGGATGCGTAACGTGGCCGACTGTGTGATGCCTCTGGTGTCCCCTGTCGGCCTCTGGAAGGTGCCCGTGGTGAGCAGGCAAATGCAGGCTGTCACCTTGGTCTCCACCGACAGAGCGTGACTCCATCGTGAGGGTGCCTGCATCACATCACTGCACAGCTCACAGAGCCGTCTCAGTATTGCCCTGTTCAGGCGGTACCGGCCCACCATCTCTACATCTGTGTACAGCTCAAAGCTGATGCAGGCACGGTACTGCCTGTTGGGGGCATACCACCGACGGGCCCTTCCACGGCCACGTCCCCCTGCAGCATGCATTCTCACCCCCTTCATTACAGCTTCCATGTGGAAGCTGGCACTGTCCATCTCCCTGGCTTGTGACCCCCCTGGCTGATGTTGCTCTGTTACCCCCGCTGTCCTGACTGCTACATCCACTGCACCTGGTACACCTACTGGCCTCTGCACTCTGTGGCCCCATACACCTTCCCTTGCCCCTCTTTTGTCCTGTGCACTCCCTGGCCTGCACTGTTTGTTACTCTGGCCTTCTCTGTCTCTCTGCCTCATGTGTCTTCCCTGTCGCATTCTTGCGCCTCTTCCTTGAGCCTTTTTATTTTGGCTCATTTCCTTTAGGCGTAACCTCCGGCTGTTCAGCCTTGCGCATGGCACAAGTCTCTTGAACATCGTGATTGCGCTTTTTATGCATGGATCCACCCCCTTCGGTTGTGCATGCCTTCATTTGCATTGCGCTGTTGCTCAGCCTGTTTTCGGTGGCACAACTGCCTCCTGCTGAATATCGCAGAATGGCGCACTTTCGGACTTGCGCATGTGCAACCCTATTGCGCATGGTGCAACCCTTTTGAATATCCGGCCCCATGTCCTTAACTACATATAATGTGTATGACTATCCCCAAAAATTGTGAGCAACAGTTCCATTGTACAGTCCAGTCAGGATAATATCTAAATATAATGCAGATTAAAGATACCATATAACTGTATGAAGAACTGAGAAATGTGACTATTTCAAATTGTACATATCAGCAATTTTACTTATCATGATGTTTCATTCAATACAAGGATTGCACAGTATTAGCAAAAAAAAAAAATGCTACACAGCAAAATCAGCATTTCACATTATATCTATGTTTTGTTTTCACAGCAGGTACTAGAGCCACAGGTGGAGAAGGAACATTTGCCCCAGACTCGGTCCCTGCAGAGGAGGGGACAGAAGCAAATGACAATTAAGAAGTCATCATCATCACACCAGAGCGTAAGTTTTTACAAAAAAAAACAAAAAAACACAGAAGACAATTCCAAATGTACACACCTAAGCATACAAGGTGCTAATGGGGCAATTTCTTTGTTATTTCTCACCATATTTGTATGTCACATGCAGTGCTAGACACAAACCATATAGCAGCAATGTAACACCAGCTGAACCCACACATACCCCTACATAGGTGGCCAATGAAAAACAACAACAATAGCACTAGCAACTCCATTAACCAAAATTTTACAATGATGTGTGAAAATTCTGTAGCCTCATTGGTTAAAATCTGTCACATGATCATGTGTAAATCCTGCATAATCCACAGCTAAGGAATGACATTTTTTAAAAACATAATTAAACACATTTTAAATTTATTTAACACATGAGTATGTATAATTGCAATACAGCACTTCAGGGTGTGAGTTACTGGGTGATTTACCCACTTCTTGTGAGGTTAAGTCACTTGGCTAAGCCTCGTGACACACCACTGAAGGTGTGGGTAAAACTCCAATAACCCACAACCAGTTGTGTCTTATTACTTAACAAGCAATTGCACTGCACTGTACAATGTGCCATTCATATTCATGTTTTTAAATCAATAGAACATTAATTTACAAATGTGTTAATTAAAAATACAGTATACAGTGCAAGGCTAATGTTGTTCCTACTGCAACCGTACCAGTGATTTGTCAAATACCCACAGTGGTGTGCAGACATTTTTTGGATACACAACAAATACGTACACAGATACGACAGTGGACGTTAGCATAATTCACCATTTGCAGTACATAACCTCAGAATAACCCTTAGTAAGCACTGCTAACAATGTAGTGATGTCATCAGGTCTGCATATATCTCATTCAATGGTACATTATCTTCCATGGTACTTTCAACAGATATTGAGTGATACTATCAGATGATATGATATAATAGAATTTATTGCAACCACCAAATATGGAGTGATGTCATCATGTGGTTTCATGTCACCTAGCTTGTTTCTGTCATCAGATGTGCAGAGATGTCACCTACTAATGTAATTTCACCAGACTCACAGAAACTGTACACAAAGACTATGAAACCTTGAAGCGGTCTGCCATTTCTATCATGCACACAAGCAGAAAATGTTTCAGGAACCAAAGTGTTGATGCATAGCTTGCATTTACTTTTTCACTGCTTTTCTACTGCCTCTGTCTATGATTGTATAGTGGTATAGTAACTGAATATCAACAAGTAGCTTAAAACCAATATCAATCATTACTTAAGATTGTCTACACCAGTTACTTCCCAATGCAAACAATATAATCACATTCTTTGTATATATAAATACTATCCTACATAGTACAAACCCAACTTCTACATAATGTTAAAAGACTTACAATGTGTTTCTTGTATTACAGAACCAATGGATACCAGGGCCCTACATGCCATTAAGGAGGAAGAGCCAGAGCCTGGAACATCTCTCTGTATGTATATTTACACTAATAACTTGTTATAACTGTATGAATCTTTAATCAATTGCAATTAACTTTTTCCACGTTGCATTTTCTACCTCGTTGATACTGTGATATCATACTACAAAAATTCTGCTACTGTTATATTGAACTGTGACAGTCTATAGAGAAGACAAAGGAGGAGGGAGGGGGAAGGGGGAAGAAAGGAATCGATGGTGACATTCTGTTGTAACTCAGCGACAAAAAAGCAACAGTAAGCAACCAACACCATGCAAACTAAAGTTGATATAAAAATATAGATGTTGCGTAGCAGAACTTAAGTATTAAAATTTATTTTAAATACTTCAGCCAAATAAAATTTACTGCATTTTTGTTCTATTTGATGTCCCTAATTGATAGAATAAAAATGTAACTAATGTTATCTATTTGATGTCCCTAATTGATACAATAAAAATGTAACTAATGTTATCATGCAACGTAGCACTTCACAGACAACAATAAGATGGTAGGGAGGGGTGGGGAAAGCAAAATCATAAAGACAGACAATGGCATTTTTTCTCGCTTAAAATGTTGATTTGTTTATCAGACTTATATTGTTAGCATCTGTACTCAATAGCTCAGCTTATGTTATTTTTTTATATCAAACCTATGAAGCACAGCTCAGACACACGTATATTAATGTTCTATCAAAACCAATAACACTACAGTTGTGAAAAGCGTAAACGACTACAAATACACCTACACTCACCATACTTTCAATTTTTTTTCTTTGGCAGAAACTCCAAGCTCCTGGCATGCAGCACTATGTGAGTGGCTGGACAACATGATAGAGCTTCAAAGTCAAACAAATGGCAGCATAAAACAAATAATTAGGCTGTTAGAAAAGCAAAGTAAAAATCAACAATCAATTGATGAAAAATTATACGGAATGGGACAACAAATAAAAAAAAAAATGAGCATACCAAAAAACTCATTCATGTTGTCCGTCACTCACTAGAATGGTGCAGAAAGAACTGGCCCATGCCAAGGATCTGGCGGCACCTCCTGCAACAGAACACCAAAGCCATGGTCTCCAATTACTCCCCAGCTCTGTTCCCTCCTCTACCCCATAAGGCACTTTCCCCAGCTTCCATTTCACCTTCCACCCTTCCTTCTCACCACCCCCTTCCAGTCCTCAAGTGGACACAACCTCCAGCAGCTGAGGCAGCATCCCTCATACCACATTTTAAAATATCTTATTTTAAATTAATTTTTTTGTGAAGTAACCTTTTATGTATTTTAATTTTAATAATCTTTATGTAAAATTCCTGAATTATTTTTTTTTGTTGTTTGTTTGAGGTGATAAAACCAATATTTACAGTATGTTATTTATAAAAAAAACAGAAGTAAGCATATTTTTTGTTATTTAAAAATCTAAATATTTTTCTATGTAAAATAAAGATATGTATTGTTTATCATTACACATTTTTACTATATGCAGTGTATATGTATATATATATATATATATATAGGATATGCAATGGAACCAAGTGATCTAAATGATTTATCTGTACAACAGCAGGTTGACCTCGGGTAACCTCACGAGTGGCATAAGCCATGAGTAAGGTGTCTGAGGTCAAACTGCTCAATTGCGATAAACAATGTATTATGCAAGTTTTCCATTGCATATTCGATTTATGCAGTTCTTTTGTTTTTGCTTTTGTAGGAGGCAAAAAGTGAAGAAAAATTTAATTTTCTGCCATTTTTTACTGATTATCGAAAATCTAAAAGGAATCTAGAAATGAAACATCTCTCATTTTGTAGATATTTGTATGCTGAACAACTTTTGTGCTCAAAGTATCATACTGTCATTTTTGGTTTTTAAGTTATTTGCATTTGTTTGATGAAAAAGTGCACAAAAATTGAATTTTCTGCTGTTTTTCAATAATTGTGAAAAAACTAAAAAGTATCTATAAATGAAACACCACTCATTTTATAGATATTTCTGTGCTGAATAAACTTTGTGCTCACAACACAGTGCTATCATTTTTCATTTTAAAATTATTTACATTTGCTTGCGGACACAATGAAAAGAACTAAGAATTTTCTGCTGTTTTTGCTAATTATCAAAAAATCTAAAAGGTATCAATAAATGAAACACCACTCATTTTGTAGATATTTCTGTGCTAAATAACTTTCATCCTCATTGTACCATGCTATCATTTTTCGTTTTAAAGTTATTCACATTTGAATATGGTTAATACTGCTACTGAGGCTGAACATTCTAAATGACATAAGCACTGTACAGATAAATGGCTGATGACATTAGCACTATGTGGCTGAATGGCTGATGGCATAAGCACTGTATACTTAAATTAAATTTATGTGCACAGTTACTCAGATAAACGGATTTGTCACACTCTGTTTATCTCCATCCCATTGCATATATATATATATATATATATATATATAAACTATTTTGAATCATGCAGCACTGTCTTTGTTGTCTTCTTGATATATATATATATATATATATATATATATATATATATATATATATATGTATCTTGTATTAATGTGCCAGATAGTACAAGTAAGCAAAACAACAAAATGTGGAGTGCGTTACACCTTTCTAACAAAGAGGTAGCGGGTGTAGTAAGGCAGAAACCAACAGGGCGAGTGCATCCATTACCATAGCCATGTGTCAGAACTGTGTAGCACACATCCCTGGAGTCAAGTATTGTGCTTATAAACTAAGTCTGTATATTCTAAATTGGGATTTCTACATTTAGCCATGCTTAAGACACAGACAGTCCCACATCTGTGTGTAAATATGAACATTTAAGTTGCTTGAGGTGAGTGCAGGCCCTCTGGACCCTGCACTCCCATCAGCCTACTAAAATTATATATACTAACAGGTGTAACTAGGAGCATGGGCCCTCTGGGCCCTGCAATTCTATTTGTGCATATTACTATAATAATTTTCATGGTAGAGTGGAGTGCTGGCCCCCCAGGTCCTGCACTTCTGTCAACCTACCAAAGTTATAGCCCCCTCAATTCTGGAAAGTTGTGCACACACTACTTGACCCACCTGCCCAGCCCTGCACCCCTGCCATCAAACTTCACTGCCAACCAGTCACTGACCCCACCAGTGCTCCTGAAATCCTCCACCGGTTTTTCACTTCCTGTGCCATACCACATGGATCTCCCCCTCCTTCCCTAGTCCCACCACCACCTCCCCTTAGCAATGACTTCGGGTTCACCCCCCTTACTGAACGTGAGGTTTGCAAAGCCCTACACTCGCTTAACCCTGCAAAGACCAGCCCAGATGGATTCACTCCAAGCTCTTGCAGATCTTGGCTCCTGCGATCACCAAGCCCCTTACACATCTCCTTAACTCTCATTTTCCACAGGAAAAGCTCCACAGTCTTGGAAATTGGCCTGCATAATTCCCCATCACAAAGATGGTGACCCCTCCTTGCCAGGTAATTATAGGCCCGTCTCACTCCTCCCAGCCCTAGCCAAACTACAAGAATCCTTGGCCCACACCCAACTAGCTGACTACCTTGCAACAAACAACATCCTCTCACCCCATCAGTCTGGCTTCAGGAAATAATATTACACAATTTCCTCCCTCCTGCGCATCACCAACTATATCCGAACTGCCTCCGACCAAGGCTTCCTTATGGCAGCAGTGTTTGTTGATTTAGCAAAGGCATTTAACTCTGTATCCCACCTTCTTCTCTTGTAGTAGCTTGAGGCAGCTGGACTTTCCCCATCACTGTAAGGTGGTTTCAGTCTTATCTATCCACCAGATTTCAATCTGCTAGAATCACTGATACCACATCCCCCCCTTTCTATCTTGGCGGCCGTCCCTCAAAGCTTTGTTCTTGGTCCCATCCTCTTCTCCTTCTTCATCAATGACCTTCCTTCCTCCTGCACCAGTTCATCCATATACACGTATGCAGACAACACCATTCTCTTTACCTCTGGCCCCAACCTGCTTGAAGTCTAAGCTACCCTACAAAGCTACTTCAACAATATTCAGCACTGGTTCATAAAAAAAAACAACTGAAATTAAACACCACCAAAACTGTTTCCATGTTTTTTGGCTCTGCCCAGAAACTTAGCCGTACTACCTCCCCCCATCACCTCTCTTGATGGCTCCCCACTTGATCAAGTCACCAAATATAAGCATCTGGGTGTTTGATTGGCTCCCCATCTGTCTTTTTCAGCTCACATTGAATCTGTCACCTCTAAGCTGTGCCCCAAACTTGGCATGCTATACTGGAACAGGGACTCTCTCCCATTACCTGCCAGATGTGAAATTGTCTCTAAAATGATCCTTCCCATACTAGATTATGTGGATGTGGTTTACAGCTCCACCCTGTAATGCCCTTTACCAGGCTGGATACCCTTCTAAACTCATTTTTCTGTTTCTCTACAAACTCCCCCCATGCACCCGCCACTGGGATCTTTACTCCCTCCTCAGACTCAATCTCTTATCTCATAGGTGCTATACACACACCCTCAACCTTATACAGTATTTAAGTACTGGTTTAAGTTGCTCCCCTCCTATCTTGAGGACTGTCTATCCTCAGAATCCTTATCCCCCAATGAACTCAGACACAGAAATGAAAGATCCTTCACCCTGCCCCGACCCTCTTCCCCAGTGGGCAAAGCTGCTTTCTCCTACCGGCTTCCCTACTTGTGGAACAAACTTACCCCCTGCTATCAGAAACTCACTCTCTCATTCTAGCTGCAAGCAACAACTACATCTCCTTCCTTCACATTTATGTCTCTGCCACAACTGAACTAAACCCACTACTTCTACTGATTTTATCTTCCTACAATCCCTCCACAGCACTTATTGAAGATTCATTATGTAGAGCACTTACTATTGTATAGTTCACCTCTAGAGATTCATCCAATGTCATGTTTTTGCCTGCACTGCTGTATTATATTGATGGTATTAAGCTGCTATTGTTCTGTTAACTAAATCTCTGCATTTATTGTCTGTATTTCCACAGCTCCTCACTCCCCCCCCGGATCGCACCTGGAATTGAGCCTCGGCTCAGCATGCCTTTCCTGGTTACCAAATGTTTAAATCTATATCTGTATATATATATATATATATATATTATAAGCATGGTAGTGCTACCATAGTTAGGGTTGAGTAACCCTTTTAAGGTTAAAGGGTGAAACTTTGCATCTTAATAACATTGCCACCATTTAACAGATTTGCCTGAAGTTTGGCAGGTACAGGGCATAACCAAAGATCTTGGGATCCGCCAACTTTCGTACTGGTCAGACATACAGCTGCGGAGTTATTAAGCAACACCTGTGTGCATATTTACTTTTTTTGTGTGTTCTTTGCTCATGCCTACAGGTCACACTGTTTGTGCGACTGGTCCGAAAACTTCAGGGAACGTGCGGCAGGGGTCCCCGATGTGCATTTTGAAGATTTCGTGAAAAAATATTAAATGGTTCCAAAGTTATTCAAAAAACAAGTTCCCAATGAGAAAAGTTAACAAAAAGTTCAACACTTTCGCAAATGCAGTTTTTAGTGTCACAAATGACCACAGTAGTGTCGTGAGTCAGCCATTTTTTCTTTCAGATAGTGATCACAGAATGCTTGGCATTTAAAATTGGGACCATCTAGGGACATAATTATTTTTGTATTTACTCATTTGAGCCCTGAGGATGCTAGCCATGTCTTTATTTTGAGCTTAAACAGCCCAGAAATATGTTTTTCAAATTTCTGGAAAAAGTAGTGTCACACTCATGACACTTTCGCAAATTTTGCGAAAGACGTCGCAAATCTCAACACTACTTTTCCAGGCTATGACCAAAATGACAGGAGTTCTTTGCCACCCTGCTGCAAAAGAACAGTTTGGTCTTTTTAGCTGAAATTTGGAGGGAAGGCAGCCAACATCTCACAGATGTGCCTGTTCGTGGTTTGGTGAAATAATATTGCACGGATAAAAAGTTACAGTGCTCCAAAATTGACATTTTTTCCCATAGACTAACATGGGGCTTAAGCCACACCTTTCGGGGCTCGTATCTCATGCAAGATACAGAATTTTCATGGCTACCCATTCAGCGAAAACATAGCCAGGAAAATCATGAATCATGTGAAATGTTTTTTTCCTACCTTGTACGGTTCCTGAGATATAAGCAATTTAGTACTCCAACAGCTCATTTTCTGCTCTGATGCCCATTATTATGCATACATTCTTTGTACACACTGTCTTTCTCTATTCAGTTGTTGGGCAAAACCAGAGCATGCGCTTATGTTACTGTTATACTTAGCATTGCTACTTCTGATTTATTGGTGTTCCTGTTCTAGCTGTATGCCACTGTGTGCGCATCCTTTGCATTCCTTATTTATGTATACGCTTTATGTCATGTTTCCATTTCTGTTTCCTTTGCCGTTATTTCTGCTGTTAACATTACCATTTGCATTTCCAATTGCCGTACCATGACTGTGCGTGTTACAGTTTACATTTCCGTTTCTCTTCTCTTTTGCCTTATTGTTGCTGTTACCATTACCATTTGCATTTACAATTGCAGTACCATGACCGTGCGCATAACGGTTTGCGTTTCTGCATGTGCTTGCATTTGCATTTCCGTTTTTGGTGTTATTTTACTTGTTACCATTACCATTTGTATTTCCAATTGCTGTACCATGACCGTGGTATCGCTATTTGCTTACTGTCCTACGACTTGTGTTTGCCTTTCCGTTCTGTTTTCTTTGGCATTATTTCTGCTGTTACCATTACCATTTGCATTTGCAATTGTGGTACTGTGACCATGCACGTTGTGCTTTGCGTTTCCGTATGCGATTGTGTTTGCCTTTCTGTTTCTGTTTCAGTTGGAGTTATTTCTACTGTTACCATTACCATTTGCATTTACAATTGTGGTACTGTGACTGTGCACTTTGTGCTTTGTGTTTCCATACGTGCTTGCATTTGCCTTTCCACTTCTGCTCCATTTGCCGTTATTTCTGCTGTTGACGTTACCATTTGCATTTCCAATTGCGGTACCATTACTGTGTGCATCATGGTTTGTCATGGCGTCACTTTGCACTTGCGTTTCTAGTAAAGTTTGCTTTACCATTTCCATTTCTGTCACCATGTGCACAACTGTTAGCGGTTGCATTTCCCTTGCACTTATCATTACTATGTCACAAAACATCATGTGGTGGGAGCATGGGGCTCCCATCACCATATTCCAGTCACTATTTCTACTGTAGATTCTCAGAAAGAAAGGAAATCAGAGGCAAAAAACTCTATTTAATGCATCAGTTAGGATTGTTCCACAGTGACAAAAGCAAGTAAATTTGATGTTAGGGTTGAAAACTCCCTTTGCACCCACCTTCCCCCCTCAGCCAACATCGGGGTGTGTGTTGGAGTCATCAGTCCTAACTCACCCCATTCTCCTATAGTTCACCACCTCAGCTTCTTTACACATGTGATGGGGTGAGAGTTAAGGCAAACAGCCCCAACACACCTGATGCCAGCTGGGGGGGTCAGGTGGGGTTGGTGCATGGGGGGGTTTCAACCCTAACATCGAATTTCCTCACTTTTGTCGCAGATGGAACAACCCTAATTGATGCATTAAACTGAGTTTTTTGCCATATATATATATATATATATATGTTTATATACTGTGCTACCATAGTTAGGTTGAATAGCACTTTTAAGGTTAAAGGGTAAAACTTTGTACCTTAATAACTTTGCCACCATTCAATGGATTTGCCTGCAATTTGGTATGCATGGTTAGGGATGGTAGTTCTTGAGATTTGTCTACTTCTGTACTGGTTGGATGTACGGCTGTGGAGTTATTAAGTGACATCCAAATGCACAATTATGCTTTTTTGCACATTCTTTGCTCACACCTACAGGTTGCACGGTTTGTGCGACCAGTCCAAAAACTTCAGGGAACATGCGGCTTTTGAAGATTTCGTGAAAAAATATCGTACTGTTCAAAAGTTATTCAAAAAACAATTTCTCATTATAAGTCAATGGGAAAAGTTAACAAAAAGGTCAACACTTTCGCAAATGCACTTTTTAGTGTCACAAATGGCCCTAGTAGTGTCGCAAATCCACCATTTTTTTTTAGTTACTGATCAGAAAAATGCTTGGAATTTAAAATTGGGACCCTCTAGGAAGACAATTCTTTTTGTATTCACCTAGTCAGACCCTCAGGATGCTAGCCATGTCTTTATTTTGGGGTTAAACACCTGAGAAATATGTTTTTCAAATTTCTGGAAAAAGTAGTGTCGCAAAGTAGTGTCGCACCTACGACACTTTCGCAAAATTTTGTAAAAACTTTTGCAAGTTGCAAAACTACTTCCTGACTATGGCCAAAATGACAGGAGTTCTTTGCCACCCCACTGCAAAAGAACAGTTTGGTCTTTTGAGCTGAAATTTCGAGGGATGGCAGCCAACATGTCTCAGATGTGCCTTTTGGTAGTTTGGTGACAAAATATTGCACAGATGCCAAGTTACAGTACTCCAAAGTTGACTTTTTGTCCCCATAGACTAACATGGTGGTGTTCGCCGTGCATTTCGAGGCTCGTACAGTATCTCAGAAATGGTGTAAGATACGGAATTTTCATTGTGACAAACACATTCAGTGTAAACCTAACCAGGAAGCTCATGAATCATGTGAAATTTAAATTTTTTTCTATGTTGCATGGTTCCTGAGATATAAGCAATTTAGTGTTCCATCAGCTCATTTTGTGCTCTGAGGACCATTATTATGCATACATTCTTTGTACACACTGGGCTGGATATTCAAAAGGGTTGCGCCATGCGCAATAGGGTTGTGCCAGCGCAAGTCAGAAAATGCGCCATTCTGCGGTATTCAGCAGGAGGCAGTTGCACCACTGAAAACATGCTGAGCAACAGCGCAATGATAATGAAGGCATGCGCAACTGAAGGGGGAGGAACCATGCATAAAGGGCACAGTGCGATGTTCGAAGACTTGTGCAATGCGCAACAGTGGAGCAGGTGGAGTTAACCATAGAAATGAGTCAAAATTAAAAGAGCAAAGAAGAGGGAGCAAGAGCGCTACAGGGAAGCCACATGACACAGAGGCAGAGACAGGCAAAGGAAACGGGAGAAGAGGGGCAGGCCAGGAAACCACACCACACAAGAGGGCAAGGGAAGGTGTGTGGGGCCATGGAAAGCAGAGGCCTGTAGGTGTACCCGTGCAGGGGAGGCAGTCAGGACAGGTGGGGGAACAGCAACAGCTGCTGGGGGGATGCAAGCCAGGACATGGACAGTGCCACCTTCCACATGGATGCCGTAATGAGGGGGTGAGAAGGCATGCTGCAGGGGATGTGGCTGTGGAAGGCCTGTCGGCAGTATGCCCCAACAGGCAATGCCGAGCCCACACCAGCTTTGAGCTGTACACAGATGTTGAGATTGTGGGCCTGTACCACCTGAACAGGGCAATACTGGGGTGGCCCTGTGAGCTGTGCAGTGATGTGATGCAGGCACCCACACGATGGAGTCATGCTCTGTCAGTGGAGACAAGGTAACAGCCTGCATGTGCTTGCTCACCACAGGTACCTTCCAGAGACCAACAGGGGACACCACAGGCATAACACAGTCAGCCACATCATGCATCCTCACCCAATTCCTCAGCACACTGCTGCCACATGCTGCAGAGTACATCCATTTCCCCAGCACTGCAGTGGAGCACACAGCAAACATGCAGGAGTTTCACAGGGTAGCACGTATGCCTGGCATGCTAGGGGTGATAGACTGCACCCATGTGGCCATACGCACACCACCTGGCTCCAATGGGGCAGCCTACATGAATCGTAAGGGGTATGCCAGTGTCAACTGCCAGATGGTGTGTGATGCCAGTGGGCGCATCATCAATGTCTGTGCCACGCACCCTGGGGAAGCACATGATTCCTTCATCTGGCAACAGTCAGCACTGTGCCACTGATTTGAGAGTTGGGACATCCACACAGGTCATCTAGTGGGTGAGTATGTACTGTATGTAGAACTGACATATCGTGGGCAAGGGGGGGTATGGCCTGAGGTGCCATGGGTGTGGCCCACAGGGCTTGGGGCAGTCTGAGCCTGAACAAGACACTAACCTCCACTATCTCCACACAGGTGACAGTGGATACCCACTCCATCTCTGGCTGCTCACACCCTACCAGTTGCCCATGACCCCATCACAGCAACGCTTCAATGAGGCACATGCCACCACATGCAACATCATTGAGCGGGTGTTTGGGATGCTGAAGGCACATTTCCATTGCCTGGACACCTCTGGAGGTGCCTTACAGTATAGCCCCTCAAAGGCCCATGGGATATTCCTGGCCTGTTGCATCCTGCACAACATGGCCAAAGACTGTGGGATAGCCGTACAGGTCAAAAAGGGGGACAGCGATGGGGACGATGGTGATGCCGGTGACGGTGGCGATGGGGACCCCTTATTGGATCCTTCTCTGGCACAGCTGCACGGGACACCATCACAAAGGAGCACTTCAGCCAACACAGGTAAGTCATGGGACATGTGCAACCACCAGTGGCTAGGGCACAACCCACATACACGCATGTAAACACACCAGGGGTGCATGCTGGCAAGAGATGTTTGGCAGGGCACAGAAGCACACACATACAACCAGGGAGGGGTGAACAGTAACACGCCACATGGATGGACACACACACACACACATGCACACACAATAGGCACAAAGTGCACAGGGGTCAGGTGCAAAACCAAGCCAGAACGCAAACACTAGCAACACACATGTCCACAGGCCACCATGTCCACTGACTGTCCATGCACGTGTGTCAGATGCTGGGCACCATCGCACTTTGGTGTACAGCGCAATGCAGGCATCATCATGCACAAGTACCTGTGGACAGCAGCCAGAAGGGTGTGCAGGTGGACCATGTGTCTGCATGCAGGGCCGGGCACCCACCCGCGCACTGCCCACTGAAACACACAACACACACAGGGCAGCACCAGACAGTGCCCACACTGGGAGACAGGTCAGTCTTGCAGCACAGTGCCACGTCTGCCTCGGATGAATGGGCGGCCCCGCTGAGACCCAGCAGCACTGGCAGGCTGACCACGGGCCTCATGGGGTGGCACCAATGGTCCACCAGGGGTTTCACTGCGTGAACGTGACCATGCCCGCACAGGGGTCTGCAGCACACCGAACATACCTGCACCAGGAGTGCACAGGATGCCCACAGCTGAACCTGGCGTCGACAGGGTGGGTGTCTCACGATGCCAGGAATGGGGAGTGGATAGCGAACTGCGCAGTGTGAGTGATGCATGGGCACCTGACTGTGTGCCCATTGTGGCCATGACAGCGATGAACATCTGTGTTTGCCTATCAATGGCAGCGGTCACATCCTCTCACAAAAGGTCAATCCATGACAGACTCCTATCAGTGTCCCTGCTGTGTTGCTCCTCGACCCGCTGCAGAGCCACACACAGTGCCTCCACGGACATTGCAAGCCGCATCTGCTGCTGTACTGATGCCTGCAGTAGGCGGGTGTGCTCGTCAAAGAGGTCGTCTGCCACCTCGGCATCCCATCTCTCCGGGTATGCAAGGGCCTGATGTTCAGCACCCCTTGAGGGTGGGCGCTGCTCACCAGGACCAGGTATGGGCAAGTCCACAGGTGGTGCACAGATGCCACTACTGAACCCTGAACCCCCAGTCCCGGTGGGTGACTGCTGCTGCTGCCCCTCCACCTGCTGTGCTCAAGGGATCAGTTGTTCCACCACTGTGGCTGCAACAGTCCCACTGTCCTGACCAGCCACCGGTGCTGCCCCACTGGTGCTGACAGGCACATCCTGGGACTGTGCTGACATGCTGACACACACATCGGAACCAGCCAGGTCCATGGGCGTGAGCTGGCCTGCTGTGTGTCCATTCCGTGGCACACACATGTCACTGCCCATGACAGTCGTGTCTTCATCATTAGTGCAGGTCTCTGCCACAGCCACAGAGTGCTGGCATCCTTGGATGCCAGAACACTGAGACACAGGAAGGGCCTCCCCCACACCTGTCTCAACGACATCAGTGTGGACAGCCAGGTGGACCCACTGTTGCAATGCTCAATGGATACCTGTGGAGGTGGATGGTCCCTCCTCCAACTCTAGATGACTGTCCACAGTGGACAGGCCCTCCAACAATGACCCCTGCAGATGTGCAGGATCTGTAAAAGAAAGTAAGGTCACGTTACTGCATGTGATCTACCCTGCCCCCCGACAGACCATGACTTACCATGCAGTGATGGGCTACCACCTGTCTGGAAGCCACCTCCTGGAACGCCCTCTATGGCACTGCACTGCATGCTTGCAGCAAGCTTGTCCTCTGCCGGTGTCAGCTGCACCACCTCTGGTTAGCCCCCGACTGTTGCAGCACGTGCCGCCCTGATGGCTGCCACCTTCTCCTTCATCCTCCTCCTGTCAGTACCCATCTTCTTCTTACACTCCTGCATGGAGCACTGGTGGCTGCTGTGCAGGTTGATGGCATGTGCCACCTCCACCCATGCAGCAGCACGGGCCTGTGATGTGCCACCCCATCCACTGAGCAGTGAGTCCTGATCAAGGTAGGCCTTGAAGAGTGCCTCCGTCTCGGCCTTGGTGAAATTGGGCCTCCTCTTCCGCCCACCATCATAGTCCTCCTCACCCAGACCTCGCTCAGTCATTATTCAACCTGTAAGGATGACAGTGGTTACCTGTGACTGTGCAGTACAAAGCAAGTCCCCTGATACCACAGTCCAGACCCCCACACAGCATGCAACTCACCAATAAACTGCAGTAACCAAATATGGCCACTATAGAACATTGTCGCATCTATATAGAGCAATCCATGCAAATTAGGTGAGAAGCAACTTTAATTAGATGCAAATCACACTGCTGCAGCTTTGAATGGCTGATCAGATGATTAGCATATGACGGCTGAGTATCGCGCCGTTGCGCTTTGCGCAATTGTGTTGAACGTGCTGAGCCAATGGCGCAGTTCTGTGGCATGCATAGTACACCTCACTGCGCATGCCCATGTAGTTTACGCAGGCATCTGCCATGCTGATGACGTGCTGTGCATGGTAGGCAATGCAGGGCATGGCCACCATTGTGCCAGTGGCACTATGGTGAGGGGTCACTGCATGGAGCTGTGGCACAACTGTGCATTAGTTCACTGTGGCACTGGCACACAGGCAACCAAATCGTGCTAGATGCATACACGTCCGATGGCACTGTGCATGACGCGCTAGCGAGACCGTGACCTGTGCCCGACCTTTGCCCCCTTGGCACCATACGTCCGGCATGGCTGCACCTCTAGCGCGCTGTTCGGTAACAGCACGATAGGGAATGGCGGTGCTGTACCGCGCAGCATTTCCACGTGGGTTACCATGCTGCAGAGTGCCATATTGCCTACTACAGAGGTTGAGATGGCAAGCAGGAGAGCTCCACAATGGAGTGCCCTTGAGCTGGCCAACTTTGTAGCCATTGTGGAGCCACACTATGGCCCACTGTTTGGAGAAGAGGCACTGGACAGGGCCAGGACCCAGGTCTGGCAGGAGGTGGCCACTGACATGGAGGCAGCAACTGGATGCAGGAGGTCAGTGAAGCAGTGCAGGCACCATTATGGGGACCTCAGGTGGCGGTAGACGGAGCTACTTGCCCGTCTGCGGTCACGTGCCAGAAGGGGCATGGTGCCTTGTCCAGGTGGGTGATACGTCTACACACTTGTATTGTCCATATGGGTAACACTGTCTTATGTGTCCAGCACATAGGGGAGGGATAGTCTAGGGTTGGCTGTGGCGGTGTTTACAGGGTATGGGGTTGGTGGGTCTGGCTGGGTGGGTGGGCATACACATTGGGGCAGGGGGCTTTGCTTTGGGATTGTACTGATGTTTTTCTCTCCTTTCTTCTCCCACAGGCGTGGACGAGTGGCGGCGGATGGGGGAGTGGCAGCAGAGGGAGGAGGATGCAGCACACAGGCGTGTCGGGGACCACCACCACCGACAACAATGGCCCAATGAGGGTGAGTGCCATGACACCGTGATTACTATTGCATGCTGTGTAACAGGTTGGGAAGCAGGGCATGGCCACCATCCATGGACACTACTGCCATGCACGTGACTTGTGACAGTCAGCACTGTCCAGTGGCACTGCATGTCTGGGAGTGCATCAATGGTGGTCCATGCCTGCACTGGGCACATGGCTGTGGCACTGCCTGCACACCGCATAGCCACGTTATTGTACAGCCTTGGTTGTGCTGTGCTGGACATGGGCAGTGGGTGTGTGCATTGGTCCACATGTCTGTTGCTGCCTGGTTGGGCATGTCTTGTGGACACGGTCACTGTGGGTGGGTGCACACCATCACAGGAGCGTGGCACATGGCTGTATGCCATGCATAATGGGTGGGCTGCAGGGGGGTGGACAGTCACACCTATTGACTCTGATCCCTCGTCCTACCACCACCATTGATACAGCACCCTGCGCAGTAGACAAGTGACATGACCCCATCGCACATCCCGATGCCGGCTGGGGGGCAGATTGGGGTTGGGTGCAAGGGGGGGTTTCAACCCTAACATTGAATTTCCTCACTTTTGTCACTGTGGAACAACCATAATTGATGCATTAAATGGAGTTTTTTGCCTCTAATATATATGTGTGTGTGTATACTGACATGCATATATAGGAGTGTGGACCCTCTGGGCCCTGTGCTCCCATTTGTGCATATTACTATGACAATTTTGGTGGTTGAGGGGATCGTGTGCCCTCTTGGTCCTGCGCTCCCCTCAACCTACCAAATTTTATATATTCTGACACACATAAGTAGGAGAACAGCACCCTCCATGCCCTACACTGCCACTTGTCCATTTTACTATAACAATTTTGGTGGTTGAGGGACCACAGGCCCTGTGCTCCCAATTGTGAATATTACTATCACGCTTTTGACCCTGAGCTCCCTTCTACCTGGACAATGATATATGCCAACATGCATAAATGGGAGCATGGGCCCTTCAGGCCATGCATTCACAGTTATGCATATTACCATAACAGTTGTAAAAAACAAAAACAAGGCACTGCGTCAGCATGTGGTCTAAAAGCAAAACAAAATGGTTATATTAAATGCAAGCTGAAAATAGAAAATAGAGTTAAAAATCTACGTTTCGACCTTAGGTCTTCTTCAGGAAATATCTAAAAGAGAAAAAAAACAAAGTTAGTGTAGAGGGGAGGTAAAATGAGATATATATATATATATATATATATATATATATATGGGAAAGAAGAAATGGGAGGCTCAGGGAGAAGAAGTAATAAATGGTAAGATTAAGAGAGAATCTGTGAAACAAAAAGGTGATGATGGGAAAGATAAAGCATAATGGAAGTGAAAGAGTTCCCAGGTGGGGGACTAATTAACAGGGCCTAGTAAGAAGGCTGAAAGGTGACAAATGTGTGGGAAGGAGACAAAGATGGAGACTTATGGTGAACATGAAAAAATAAATTAAACGAGTACAAAAACAAATAGACTACAGGGAAAAAAAGGGGGATGGCTGAAAAATGTTAGTGGAAAATAAGTCTATCATTTAAACCAGAGGGCTGCTGGGAGCCAAGGTGGATGATCAGCTTGGCTTCCATGTTATTTCTTTGGTCAGGATCCCAGAAGCCTTGCTGAAAGGACACAAACAGAAAGGTCATTGACATTGCAGTCCCTGGAGATAAAGTGGGATACAATGGGTTTAGCAGTTTCACCATTTCTGACTGCTCTGTAATGTTCCCTGAAATGGTCAGCAAGACACCTACCAGTTTCTCCGATGTAAATAGCTGTACACTTCCTGAAAATAATACAATACACCACATTAGTGGTGGTGCATGAGAACTCCTTGGTGATGTGAAAAACACCTGTAGACCCCTGAATTTCAGTCACACTGGAAATAAATTTGCAGGTGTAGCAGCGAGTCCTGTTGTAAGGTTTGGTGCCTGGGAGGGAGGAACTGTTAGGAGTAGGTAGGCTGCTCTTAACCAGGAGATTCCGCAGGTTAGGTGGCCGGGTAGGAGGCAATAGGTGGTTCTGTAAAGGAAGCACCAATGTTAGAGTCAGTTTGCAAAATGGGAAAGTTACTGGTGATGATCCTGTGAAGAGAAGGTGTGCTCTGATGGAAGGGAAGCACTAGTGGAATTCATCGTTGTTCTTCTGTGACAGTATCCTTCCTGCGGGAGTCAAGGTTATGGGGCATGTTACTTACCCGGAAGAGTGCTCTGTCCACTGTGCTTTTAGGGTATCCCCTGTTGATAAAAACACTATGCATTATTTGGGTCTTCTCAGCAAACTCATCTTCTTCACCGCATAACCTGCGAAGTCTAAGAAACTGTGAATAAGGCAGGCCATTCTTGACATGTTTAGGATGGAAGGAGCTGTGGAGGAGGAAACTGTGAGAGTCAGTGGGTTTGTAATAAACTGATGTCTTCAGACCAGTGTTCTGTACTGACAGCTGGATAGCCAGAAAAGGCAGTGTAGAGGAGGATATTTCAACAGTGTATTGAAGGGAAGGATGGGCCATGGTAAACTTGTCAAGGAAGACTTGGAGGGTCTCTCTGGAGCAGGAGGTGACTCCCACACAGTCATCAATGTAGCATTTGTAGAGTTCAGGCACAGTCCCTGTGAATGAGAGAAAAAAAATGTTCCTCCACCCAGCTCAAAAACAGATTACCAAAGCTGGGACCCATCTTGGTACCCATGGCAACTCCACTGACCTGTTATTACAAGAAAAAGCATTGAGTGTAAGAACCAGTTCTGCCAGATGAGTTAGTGTGTGGGTGGGTGGCTGCTGGACTTCCCGCTTATTCAAGAAATGCTGCAAAGCTGTCAGACCATCATCATGGGGGATCACTGTGTAAAGAGATTTGATGTCCATGGTGAAGATGAGCTGATGAGAGTCACTGAATCTGAACCTGTCAAATAACTGGAGAGCATGGTTAGTGTCTTTAACATAAGAGGGCAGGGACTCAACAAGGGGTCCATACCATAACAGTTTTGGTGCCTAAGGGTACTGCAGGGTCTCTGGCCCCTGTGCTTCCCTCAAGATCCATAATTATATATACCCACATGCATTAGTGGGAGCACAGGGCCCAAAATAGTGGGAGCACAGGGCCCTTTGGGCCCTGTGCTCCCACTTGTGCATATTACTATAACTCTTTTAGTGATTGAGTAGAACACAGGCCCTGAGCTTCCCTCAACCTACCAAAATTATGTATAGTGACACACATAAGTAGGTGGATGGTACTCCAGGCCCTGCACTCAGACTTGTGCATATTACTATGTACACTTTTTGTGGATGAGAGGAGCATGGGCCCGCCGGGCCCTACACTCCCCTCAACCTCAAAAATGATATATACTGACATACATAAGTGGCAGCATGGGCCCTCAGGGTCCTGTGCTCCCATTTGTACATATTACTATGCACACTTTTGAGTGGTTGAGGTGATATATGCATGAAATGGGGCCGGACCTCCAAGGTCCCTGCCTCCCCACTTCTGCATATTACTATATTCACTTTTGGAGTTGATGGAAACACGAGCCCTCCAGGCCATGCATTCCCCTCAAGTTCCAAAATTATATATATTGACATGCATAAGTGGCAGCGCGAGCCCACTGGGCCCTGCGCTCCAACTTGTACATATCACTATGTACACTTTTTGGTGGTTGAGAGGAGGGCAGGCCCTCTGGGCCCTGCACTCCCCTCAATCACAAAAACTGTACACAGTACAATATAGGCAAATGGGGTGAAAGTTAGGCCTGATGGGGCACCCCAATACCTGTTTGCGTGTGAATGGTGAGGGGGTGGGGGTTTGGGATGTGTGGAGGTAAGTATGGGAATCCTAACGTGGAATTTCCATGCTTTTTGTCACTGTACTATTAACCCTAACTGATGCATTAATGAAGTTTTTGCAATGAATTTCCCTTCTTTTTGACAAAGTGTAATGCAACTGGTAACTGTTATGTGGTTGTGGGAGCATGAACCCTCCAGGCCCTGTGCTCCCATCACATTGCCCATTTTGTTTGTAATGGTATGCATATGTGGCAGTGCTGGCCCTCTGGTATCTGCGCTCCCACTTACATATAAATATAGAGCCATACAGCAGCTGCATAGTACTGAAAAATAATTCTCTTTGCATTTATTTGACAATTTCTCACTAACCATAGCAGCTATGGGAAAATAAATCCACTGCAGCTGTAATCGTGACTTCAAAACCTCCACACATGCTTTTTTTTGAGATACAGGGGCCGAAAGGCACCACAATGTTATCCTATGGGAAATTGTTCAACTTTGGAATGCTATAACTATGGGCCCGATTAATCTTTTGGGACCAAACCACCAAAATACACATCTGTGGAACCAAGGCTTGTCATCCTGCAAACTTCAGCCCAAAAGCACAATTCACTTTGGCACAAAGAAGTGACAAATAAAACAGCACATGGGATAATGTTTTTGAGCATTGTTTTCATGATAACTGTAATGTGTTGGCGGCACTCCTATCCCTATAATGGAAATGTTTTTTGAACACAAAAATATATTGCCAAGCAAACTTTTTTTGTGTGCAAGGTCATTACCGTGCACACAAAAAATGTTTTCATGGCAACAAAACATCAAAATGGTGAACACGTTTTGAAAAGCATATTTCCACACTACCTGCATGAAAACTTTTACCAGGATCATGTTCCTCAGGACCAGGTTAGGTAAACACAAGAGTTGGTGTTTAGCAAGAGGTAGTATTTTTCAATTTACAAATTTTTTTGTCACTCACAAACTGAATACAAAATTGTGACAGCATGAAAATAAAATTCTGGAGTACAACAACAAAAATGTGTTGGCAAAAGTTTTTGCAATGCACATATAAATTTTCCCATAGGCTAAAATGGGACATGAAAAACTTGCATAACTTTTGAATGGATTAATATTTTTTCACCAAATCTTCAAAAGGCACCACCCTTTCCCAGGCCACATATACAAATGCACACTTGAAGCCAGACAAGTGCACAGTTCAGTCTGTGGAGCTTGACAAAGAAATGCACAAAGTTGAGGATTTTTCACATTTTTGATACTTTACAGTTCCGCAACTGTACATCCGACTGGAACAAAGTTTTCCAGATCCAGAAGATCTATGGTTGGATGCTGTGCATGCAAAATTTCAGGCAAATGGACAACCGGTTTCAAAGTTATTAAAGTGCAAACTTTGGAATTTAACATTAAAGTGGCATGCCATCCTACTGGGCCAGTATTATGTATGTAATAGATAACCCACTCCGTGGTGTACAATTGCACTCCACTATACGCACATCTTGGTGTGCATTGTTATGCATGATGCTGCAGGCCAAGTGCATCAACCACCCAAGGAGTGCATATATCAGAGTGCGACCGCACACCCTACAGTGGGTTATCTATCTTATAAAGTGGCAAAATTGTTTTGGAGGAGGGTAAAAGTGCAGGTGTGCAGTCGCACTCTGATATGCACATGGTCACCTGATGGTGTTCATCCAGTGACATTGATTCTTTTTTCTAGCCCATTTTATAAATATATATATATATATATATATATATATATATAGAATGGATAAGAAAAAGGAATCATCTGGTTGGTTGAAACACATCAGATGACCATGCATATATCAGAGTGTGACCACATACATGCATTTCTACCTCCCTCCCAAATAATTTTACTATTTTATGAGATAGCTAACCCACTCTACAGTGTGCTGTCACTTTGTGATATACACACGCCTTGGGTGGTTGATGCACACCAAGGCATGCGTATATTAGAGCGCAACCACAGACCTAAGAGTTGGTTATCTATTACACACACACACACACGTATAGGTTAGAGGAATGAGGTGTGAACGAGCTTGATACATCCAGCAGACCAGACCTGTGTTTGATTCTCACAAACTCCACTTGCATACTATGTGACTCTGAGCAAGTCACTTAACCATCCAATGCACCCAGATCACCTCTGAAAACAGGTACTTGTGCCTAGTGGGCCTTACCCGGTTACCAACGACTAAAATAAAAAAAAAAAAAAATATATATATATATATATATATATGATTCATGACAGGCATGAGTGTAATAATGCAAATATTGTCACTCCTGCAGAGTGAGATATTCAGAGCTCATGATGCAGGAGTTACAATATTACCATAACATGATCTGCACATCATGTATTCAGATTTATACAATAGGACCAGAATTTCAAATATTGTTATGTTGTCTTATAGTGTATGGGTGACGTCGTTCTCCACGAAATCCATCGTTTTGAAACGCTTAGTCACACACTAGTGACGTTCGCAGTGTAACAGAATGATGTTTTCTACTGTACTCATGTAATGTCACACCAGTGTCTGCGAGCAGCATTTGACAAGTTAGGGCTCACTCCATAGACAGGACACATGGCAAAAGCAGCAATTTTGGCAGCAGTACTAATGTTTAGTGTTAAAACATTCACAATGTAAAGTTCTTAAGCAGTTAAAATGTCAAGCGTGAAAACGTTCAAAATGTAAAGTTCTTTTTTCCTTCTAGTAACATTTTTTTCCCCAAAAAATGACGTTCCACCATACACTATAAAGAAAAGTGCATGGGGAACAGTTGACAACAGGGCATCTTTCACCTCGTTGGTACTATGATGATGGATTACCTCTCGAGCTGCGCTCTCGAGGTAATCAATCTGTCGTCATAGTGCCAACTCGGTGAAAGAATAGCCCTGTTGTCAACTGTTCCCCATGCACTATCCTATATGTGTTCTGTTCCTGTTTATGTGTTTGCTCATTCTGTATGTGAGTGTTTCTGAATGGGCTGGCAGTGTTACAAACTCAAGGAAACAGATGAGTGTGATTTGCAATGCTAAATGATTTACTTTTAGGTAGGAGTGAGAAACAGACTATTTTGTGAGGCTGTTTTCTTTAGAAGTCTGGCTGAAGTCAAGCTGAGAGTATCACAATAATTTAATGTGCTGAGAGGCAGAGTTTGAGGAACAGGTGAGTGTTTTTAGTGGTTATTGAGTTAGCTGCAGGCAGCAGTGAGGAACCGATTGTTCTGTGAAGCTGTGCTCTTTAGAATTCTGTCTGTGGTCAAGCTGACAGTATCACAGTAATGAGCTGGATGTTAGAGTGTAGGGAATAGGTGATAGTGTTTTGCAATGCTGAGTTAGCTGCAGGCAGCAGTGAGACCTCTCATGTAGTTCAGCATGTGTATCTATGGTAACAGCACAGGTGTTTTTTGTATGCTAAGGGGAAAGCTGCCTAGAGTGGTGATATCAGTGACCTTTGTGTGACCTGTGAGTTTAAATGGCTGATATCATCACAGTAGAGCAGAGGGTAAAAATATCACACTGCAGTGGATGATACACTGTTTTATCTCACTCATTTATCACTCACCCCTATTGTATATAAATATATATATATATATATATATATATATATATATATATATATGATATGAGGCAAAAAATTCTTAATGCATCAGTTAGGGTTGTTACACAGCGAGAAAGAGAGAAATTCTGTGTGGGTTGAAAGCCCCTTGGACTTTCTCCCTCTTCAACTGGCATCGGAGTGCGCGATTAGGTCATTGGTCTCAACTCTCACCCCATTACATGTGTAAAGAAGCTGAGAATAGGGAGAATGGGGTGAGAATTAGATTGATGACCTCAACAAGCACCTGATGCCGGGTTGGGGTGGGCTGAGGGGTCAATGGGCTTTCAACCCTAACACTGAATTTCTCACTTTGTCACTGTGGAACAAACCCAACTGATGCATTAAATGGAGTTTTTGCCTCTAATTTCCTTCTTTGAGAATGATGACGATAAATGCAGTGAATGTGGCGGCGGGTCCCGAGAGCTCCTGCCACATGATGTCTTGCAGACAGTAACAGGAACAGTAATGCAAACAGAAGTGCCAACAGTGGCGCACGTGGTAATGCAAACATAAATGGTAAAGGAAATGTTAATTGAAACGCAAGCGCAAAGTCACACCAAAGCGAACAGTGTCACAAACAGAAATTGAAGCACGTACAGAAATACAACTGGTAATGCGAACAGTGATGGCAGCGGTATTTTAAATGGAAATGTTAAGAGTCACAGCAAAAAGAACGCAAAAGGGAACAGAAACGTAAACACGAACACAAGCACACATGTAAACGAAAACCATAATGCGCACAGGCACGGTACCACAATTGTAAATGCAAATAGTAAACATGAATAATAACACCAAAGGAGACAGAAACAGAAATGGGAACAGATGCACATATGAAAATGCAAACCGAAATGCGCACGGGCACAGTAATGCAATTATGAACGCAAATGGTAATGGTAACAGCAAAAATAACAGCAAAGGAAACAGAAAAGCAAAAGGAAATGCAAGTGCATATGGAAACACAAACCATAAGTGCACGGGCGCAGTAACGCAATTGAAAATGCAAATGGTAACAGTAACAGCAAGAAAGATGCAAAACGAAAGAGAAACGCAAACGCAAATGAAAGGGCTGCCGGAAACACAAATGGCAATGCGCACGGTGAAGCAAACAAAAATGCAAACAGAAACAGTAGTGGAATGCAAATGGTAACAGTAACGAAAACACAAACACAAATGACAATGCAAAGGGTAACACACACGGTGGCGTACACAGAGGCGAGTAGCATAAGCAGGGACATAAGCAAGTGGAAACAGTAACTGTAACAGTAACAGAAGCAGACACCCTGTATTTGCCGAACAGGTGCATAGAGAAACAATGTGTACAAAGAAAGATGCATTAGTAATGGCATCAAAGCTGAAAACAGCATTGGAAGTACTTAATTGCTAATATCTCAGCAACCGTGATGATGTAGAAAAAAATTTACATTTCACAAAAATCATGATTTTCATGGCTAGATTTTTGTTATTAAACAGTCTATAGGGCTATGCTGCTCAAAAGAAAAAATCTGTATCTTGCATTGTTTTCGAGATATGAGTCTCTAAAGGTGTGGCATATGCCACCATGTTAGTCTATGGGAAAATGCCAAATTTGGAGTACCATAACTTGCAGCCATACAATATCTTTTCACTAAACAACCAAAAGGCACATCTGTGAGATGTTGGCTGCCTTCTCTCAAATTGCAGTGCAAAAGACCAAACTGTTCTTTTGCAGCAGTTAGAAAAAGAACTCTTGTCATTTTGGCCATAGCCTGGAAAAGTAGTGTCTCAATTTGTGGCACTTTTCACATAAAATTTGTGAAAGTGTCAGCAGGTGCAACACTGCTTTGAGACACTACTGTTTCCAGAAATTTGAAAAACATATTTCTGGGGTATTTTACCCGAAAATAAAGACATTGCTAGCATCCTCAGAGTCTGACTAGGTGAACACAGAAAGAATTGTGTCCCTAGGGGGTCCCAATTTTAAATGCCAAGCATTTTTCTGATCACTAACTGAAAACAAAATGGTGGATTTACGACACTACTAGGGCCATTTGTGACACTAAAAAGTGCATTTGCAAATGTGTTGCACTTTTTGTTAACTTTTCCCATTGACTTATAATGGGAACTTGTTTTTTGAATAACTTTTGAACTGTTCAATATTTTTCATGAAATCTTCAAAAGGCATATCGGGGACCCCGGCCACACATTCCCTGAAGTTGTTGGACTGGTCACGCAAACTGTGCAATCTGTAGGTGAGAGCAAAGAATTCACAAAAAAGCATAATTGCACATTTCTTTGTCACCTAATAACTCAGCAGCTGTATATCCGACCTGTACGAAAGTTGGCAGATCCTAAGATCTACCATGCCCAATCGTGGATACCAAATTTCAGTAAATCCATTGAATGGTGGCAAAGTTATGAAGGTGCAAAGTTTCACCCTTTAACCTTAAAAGTGCTACTCAATCCTAACTATGGTAGCACTACCGTGCTACCATAATATATATATTTATGTATGTGCTATAGGGGTGCAGTTGTGCCCCTGTTGTTAGGTTGAGTAGGCACTTCAATGTTAAACTCAAAATTTTGCACTTTAATAGCTTTGCAACCATTCAATGTATTTGCATGCACCATTGCCCAGGGTAGATATCTTGATGTGGCAATTTATGTTCTTGTCAGATATGTGGTTCTCGAGATCTGGAGTGTTGAAAAAAGCATTTTTGCACTCATTGACTGCTGGATTTTCTTTGAACTTGCCTACAGCCCAGGTAGTTTGGAATCTTGGCCTGAAATTTTCAGGGCTGAAAGAGACTGCCCACAGATGTGCCTTTGCTAGTCTGGTAAAAATAATAAGCTGTTTTAAGTAACTGAATTTAAAATTTGAAAAAACAATTGAGCATGCTCAGTGAGCATTTAAAGATAGATGTATTGAACAAAAAGTAAAAAAGTAATCCTTTTCACATTTGAATAATCTTTTTTTCCTTTGCCGCCATCTTGTTTCTTTTTCCCTAAATAAAAAATTCAAAAGCCACAGAAGTCACATCCTGGAGAGAGACCAACACATCTAGCTGACTACCCCGGTAGGTATAATCTATACTTCACTGTTGCAGATAAGCCTTTAAAATGTATTATTTTAATATTAAAACATTTTTTCGTGACCACGTGATACAAAAAAATAATCTATGTTCATATCATGAGTCATGAAAACTATCATTTTTCATGACAGGAAAGTCCTTAAGTGTTGAAAAATTATGTCCAAACCCCTATTATATATTATTTCCATGGTGTCTAGTGGTGCCCCCCCCACCAACTGATCGGGATGTACACTGTGTACGAGCTGGAAAGGAGCCCAACCCTGACACAGACACTTGCTAGCGTCTAGTTTTTTTTTTGTTTGTTTGTTTGCTTTTTTGTGCAGCAGGAAATCTGACTCACTCTTCCCTCAGTGTGCAGACCTGCAAGTAGTTGTAGGGGTTGGGGGGTTGGCTGGAGGTGGAAAGTGAGAGATGGTGTGTGGTGACTAGTAAGTGGACAGATTGTCCAGCGCCTGAGCAGTAAGATCATGCTATTTCTGGAAGTGGGTCAGTGTAGCAGCAAAAGAAGTGAAGGCAGGAACTACCACTACCCTCAGTCATATTCAGCTGTCAGATCTGGTGGGTTTGTCTTCTTGGAAGAGTACAGATAGATGAATATTGGAAATAACAGTGTTTAAAAGAATAGCCCTGATCAACCAGATGGCATTTAGGGAGGATTGTCTGTTATCTGGGTGCCAGTGAAATTGACAAGCTGTTTGATCAAAATATTTGATGTGGTCATTACTATAATCATATTTGGAAGAAACTTCTGATCTGTACAAGTCTTGTGGCATATTCACTATGATATTGTGCAAATTGAATTAGTATTGTAAAAATGACATAGGCTATCTATTCTTAGATGCAATTTTTAGGAAGAAATTATCCTAAATGAAATTCATAGTGTTTTTGGATATGGTAATAAAGTTGCAGTATCACTGTCCCCAAAATCTTTATTTGATTCCCTTGTGTCCAGTGGCACTCCCTTCCCCGATCCCTGTCCCATCATCTGCTTTCTGGCACCTTTCCCCGATTGCTGCTCCCAAAATCTTTATTTGTCTCCCTGGTATCTTGTGGCACCTCCCTCCCTCCCAGTCTTTGCCCTGTCATGTCCTTTCTTTCCCTGGTGTCTAGTGGCATACCCCCATCCCCGATCTCTCACACCTGAAAAATTGAAAATGGTCCTCAATGTTTTTTTAAGCTGTAAAAATAAAATAATCCTTCGCCGATCTGACCCTCTCCCCACTCCCACCTTCCATTCATCACTCACCATCCCAAACCCTCCAGTACACCCACACACACCTTCCCTCACCTGATCAGGTTCTAGGTTCGAGTTCCACTCATCAATTGAAGAGACGTCTTGCTGCTGGAACCAGTGACTGCAATATGAGATACTAAGGTAAATGTGATTCAGTGTATTTTAGTGGTGGTTTCAACTTTTTTCACTCATAACTCAGCCATTTTTTAACATTTGTCACCAGATTTTCAACATAGCCTTTTGGGGACCCAACCTCATGAAAAATATGACTGTCATTGCACAACTCCTGCCCAAAGGGATTTTGTGGTTGCTGGGTGAATTCACCTTCGAGCAGGATTTGTATAATGATAGTCACATTGTTCATGAACTGTAGTCAAAAGAAAGCTATGTTGAAAATTTGGTAAAATGGCAAAGTTTATGTATTTATTTATTTGTTTACTGATAGGTGCACTGATTCCATGGACTGTTTTCAGGCATGACCAGAGCCATGAAGATGGCACATATGACTACAGACAAATACATGTTACATGACTTAAGAATGGTAAAGGTGCTACAGTACAAGTCACATTAAACTGTTCCTCCAATGAGTTGCTTTAACATTTCTGATTGAGTTGCATAAGTGTTGCTGGATCCAGCAGAAGTTCTTGCACAAACTGTTTTTAAGAGTTAAAACTCCATTTTGCATTGCACTGTGACAGGACAGCGGATGCACTAAAAGTGAGTTGCAAAACGATTTCACAAACATTGTTCTTGAGCTGGTAAAGTGTTGAAAAACAATGCAACATGAGTCGCCAGTGCATTACTAGCTGTAAAAAGCAATGCTAAACCAACTCTTTGGTGGGACAGTTTAATGAGACTTGTACTGTACACAAACTAAGAATACATTTAAATGTTATGAACACAGAGGCATACGAAAAGGTACAAAAATACATTGGAAATGCAAGATACAAAAAATGTAATATAAATACCATACTGTACAAGGAAGGCTGCTACATAATATGAGTGCAAATACAGTACAAGTAAGGAACACATGTAATTGGAATGACAGTACCTTTAGAATAGTCTGTGGTGAACCCCATCAGAGGAGAGGATGCATAGGGCCCAGAAGTAAGGTAGAAAACTCACATCCATAGGTTACTCGACTACAGGAACATTTGGCTACAGACAGCAGCCAGACTTTGAGATGAGTTTTAAAAGCAAGGTGCCAATCATGTGAATGGAGTGAGGTAGGGAGGTTGTTCCATGGCATGGAAACCAAGAAGGACAGGGCTTTGTTACCCAGAATGGTGGAAATCCCAGGAACTTCCAGCAGTGGGATTGAGGAATCCCAAAGGCACCAGGGAGTTATTCTGTGCTTGAGCAGGGCTGAGTAAGGTGACAGTTTATCACCTCTAATGGTGTTATCTATGATGTTGCAACAGACATAGCCATGCTGTCCTTGTATTGGAAGCCACCCTAAGGACTGGTATATGGTGCAGTGATGTGGAGTAGGGTGACAAGAGTGCTAACATACAAATATTATTGTAGACAGTGGTAAGTCTGGTGTACAGAGAGCAGGAAACATGAGAGTAAATAGGTGCACAGTAATCAAATAGGAGAGAAGGTTGCCTTGGCAATGGCTAGGCACACCTCAGGGGTTAGATTGTGTTTGAGTGTAAAACCAGACCCTAGTTTCTGGTTGACCCAATGCACTGTGTTGTTGATATGCTCCGAGAAAGAAAGGGAGGCTCAAGTTGACACCTAGATGTTTTAAGTGGGGAACATTCTGCGGGGGCTTTGAGTATAAGTACTGATAGGGAGGAATTAGATTTGGTGAGATTTGAGAGGTAGATTTTGTTTTAGTTTTTTTCTCATTGACTAGTAGTCTGTTGGACAGAAACCATTTGTGGGCTGCCCTATAGATGGGGCAAAGGTAGAGGATAGATCTGCTAGGAATTTGTCACTGTGATATAACACAAGATCGCCAGTGTTCAGTAAGGCATCACATCAAAGGTTATCAGCAGGAAGGGAATTCATAAAAAGGGAAAACAGCAGAAGGCCCATGATGGAGCCCTGGGGAAACTCCAGTGGGGAGACAGACATGGCCGGGGAGGTGGCTATACCGATGTTTACAGATTGGGATCTGCCCAAGAGATAGCCGTGGAACCACTTTGATGTCTCTTTTGAGCAACCAAGGTGCAGGAGTTTAGTTTGGAGAAGGTTGTGGTTGACAAGATCAAAGGCCTATGTCAGGTCATCGAACACAGCACCAGTGGCATTTCTCCATGTCCATGTTCCTGAGGACATCATTGGTGAACTGGGCAAAGTCTAATGTGATGCTGTGGAGTTTCCGGAACCCATTTTGTAGTAGGTAAAGCAGGTTTTATTTTTCTATATGTTCAGGGAGCTGGTTGTGGGCAGCTTTTTCCAGGAGTTTGCTCAGATGGGGGAGGATGGAGATAGGTCTATAGTTGTCGGGGGATAGGGGGTCATCAGCCTTAATAATAGGAACAACTTTGGCATTCTTCCATGAGGTGGCCATGGTTGATGAGGCCAATGCTAAGTTAAAGATAAAGGCAAGGGGTTTGGAGATGCATGGGCCTATGAGCTTAATAAAACAGGGGTAAAGTCCATTGCTGCCTGGGCTGCCCCTGGGGTAGTAGGCAGTATAGTGCAGTGTTTTAGGGTTCTGACCTGTGAACCAGGAGACCTGGGTTTGAATCCCACAGCCCCACTTGCATACTGTGTGACCCTGAGCAAATCACTTAACTTCCTTGTGCTCCCAGGTCACACTTGGAAACTTGTTTCAGCCTAGTGTGCCCTTCCTCCTGGTTAAACAATTTCCCCTCTCCCCTTTCCCTTTCCCCTGTTTGGGGGACTCATAAAAGTCTGAGGATATCAATGGGGGAAATTGTTCTGAAATAGAAGGTAGTGCCATCACGGGGGGGAGGGGTGCCAGGGCTGGTCATTTTGGTTCAGTGGGTTGGGGGTAGGTAGTTTATTTAGGTGGTCAGAGAGGTCAGTAAATTTAATGTTGAAGGCATGGGTGACAGCTGGGGGATCAGTTAAGAAGACAGAGGGGGAGCTAAGCTGTATGACAGGCTGTGGGTCTGTGGGTTCAACACAGAGCTGATGGTGGAACAAAAACAATGGGGGTTTCTGAGGTTGTCCCGCCGCAGGTTGTTGTAGTAATTCAATTACAGGGACTTGGTGGTTTGTTTACATTTGTTGCACAAATGTCTGTAGTCATTTCAAAGGGAGGGAGAGGAGGAGGAGGAGGAGGAGGTTTTTTTTTTTAGCACAGAATAATTTTTATTTTTATTCTAATCCACACACAATTATAATGTCACATACATACATGGTCATAAGTAAGTAAGTATCATATTCCATATGCAGCTATGTTCAGCCAACAGCTATTACATTGCCATGCAAATATGAAAAAGTATTTGCCAAAAACCAACTACAAGGTATTCACATATAGATTATCCTAAAGTGCAGCTTAATCCAAAGTGGCTACCAAATATACTAGGATAGTGTTCCACTATATTTAAATGTTAAAGACACATAGAAATCAGACTATTAGTGCAATGTAATAAGATATCACATATTCAAAAGGAGAGTTATCACCCAAGTTTGAAGTCTACGAGAGAAGATTGAAGATAGGCTTCCCATCTGGCAGTATAGTGGTCCATACAACCTAGGTGAGTACAGGAGGCGTTCTAGTGTGGCTAATCTAGCTAGTGCCTCATGCCATTGTGTGTGAGTCGGAGGAGTAACTTGCACCCAGCACATAAGTATAAGTCGCTTAGCCTCCATAAGTGCCAGTACAACCCACTGTTTCTGGGGGTCGAGTTAGAATATCCAGGAGGTGGTATCACCCAAAAGGAGTTTGGGATCAGAGAGGTTAACCGGAGCCCCAGCACTATAGAGCAGTCCTGAGTTACAAATGCCCAGAATTGTGAAAGCAGCGGGCACATCCATAAAATATGGAGTAAATGGCTCTGGCTTTTGCATCACCAGTAGTCGGAATTTTTATAAGGCAGATGGAATATAGGTATGGTGTCTGATACCAAAGCAGCAAAATCTTCATCTGCAGCAACCGACTCTTGGTGTCCATATAGGAATGGTGACACTCTTGGAAGTAACACTCCAGGAATCCTCGGATATATGAGTATTCAGTATAGCCTTCCATTTTAGCCGGCAAGCATCAGAGGAATCTGCCTGGCCGTCTTGCCATGTCTTATAAAATCTACCAATGAGCCCTCTGGATGCAGGGGACTTGGGCCTATGAGTTAGCCAGTTCCATTTGGAATCTGCATGCATACGAGCCTTATTGGCTAATATAGCACTGCGTATTTGGAGAAATTTCCAAAGGTTATTTCTCGGAAGGTGACATTTATGCCGGACTTGTTCAAATGACATCAATACTGATGAGCCAGGAATGCAAAGATCCTGTATGTGTCGGATGCCTTGGGGTTCCTACATGGGCCAGTGTATGGGAGTTTTGGCTGATTGCTGGGCCTGATTATGCCACAAAGGAATGTAGAGCCATGGAGGTGCTAGGGCATCCTGGGCTGTGTGGGCTATAGTAATAAGCTAATGCCATGCCCATTTGGTTTCTGCTATTAAGGAGGAAATTAGCCGGTTCCAACTCTGAGGGTGTAATAGCAGTTGCAAGTTTGTATCACCACTAGGTCAGATTCTAGTTGGACACAAAGCAGGAGAGGTGTTGGACTGGGGACAAACCACTTAGTAGCCATAGCAGCGTTACAAGCCAAGTGATACCCTTGGAACCAGGAGAGCCCTGACCCCTTTTGACCAATGTGCTCTCAATTTGCTCTTGTTCCATCTAGGGATTTCCGTCCCACAAATACTAAGACACCTGAGCTTCAATTGAAGCAAATAATTTAGGTGACAGGTGTATTGGAAGATTCTTAAAATGTACATGAATCATGGCATAAAAAGCATACAGGATTGCTGCTATCTTACCAGGTAGTGATAACTTTAAGCTTTTCCATCTCTCTTTTCTGCAAACATTTGGGAAAAAAGCGGTGAGACATTGGCTGGCTCTAGGTCAGACCATTTAAAAGGGATGGTTATGCCAAGATATGAAAAGCCTTTCATTGCCCAGAGAAGCTTAGTTCCTGTAAGCAATTTTAGTGCATACTGAATTTAGCGGGCTAGGAGTGTTTCCTCTGATTTGCACAGAGTCCTGACAGTGTTGAAAATGTCTGTAATAAGGGCAGGATATGCCGATTTCCTGCTCTGGATGAGACAAGGTTAGCAATAAATTGTCTGCATACACGCTACCAAGTAAGATTTCCCCGCTACCTCAATACCAGTGATTTCTTTATAGCGATAAGCGACCGAATGAGGGGTCTGACACTACCAAAAGAAGAGGGATGGGGCATCCCTGCCGGGTACCCTGTGTAGTGAAAAAGGCCTAGAGATGGTCGGTTGGTCAAAATCCTAGCCATCAGAGATCCATAGAGTGTTGACACCCACTGGCAAAACACCGGACCAAAGCCATATCTTTAATATTTGATGCAAGTATTGCCACCTACGGAGTCAAAGGCTATAGTAAAATCTATTGCCAATACAGCCATTGGGACAGAGAATGGGAGGCTATCCATTTTAAATTAAGGAGAAGCCTGGTATTGTCTGACCCCAATTTACCCTTCATGAATTCAACCTGGGCAGGGTGGATGATGGTCGAGAGCATCGAGCATCCTGGTGGCTAGGATCTTGTCCAAGATCTTTATATCTACCGAAAGTAACAATATTGGTCATAATTTGCACAATCTAGAGGGTCATTAGACTTTTCTGTGAAAGAGTAACGACGTCTCTCTCATAGATGGGGGAATATACCTTTTAAATGTGCCTCCTGAAGAGCAAGAAGTAACGGTTGAGATATATCCTGTGCCAGTGCTTGATACAGCTCAACCGTCATGCCATCTGGTCTGGAGGCCTTTCCTTTGGCCATTTGAAACAAAGCTTGTTGCATCTTGGTTGGAGCTAGGGGGGCATCTAGTGCAGATACCTGTGTCGGGGTAAGACTTGGTACTTCAAATTGTTGGCAAAATTTATCCAACTCCTGTTCAATAGATGACGAGGAGAGATTGGACTGTGTCTTATATAATAACTGGTAATACGCCTTCATGGTGTCGTTTATATCTTGAGGGGTATGTACAGTCTTGCTGTCTGTGTTGCGGAAAGCATGGATATGCGTGGCAGCCTGTTGTTTCTGAAGACAAAATGCCAGCAGTCTGCCACACTTTTCGCCCCCATCCCAGTATGCATGTTTTGATCGCAGTAAAGCCACTGACTTTGATTAAGCATGACATTAATTTGGTACTTAAGGCCCACAATACGCAATAAGGGAATTGTCCCTCTGCAGGACATGAGACGCTTTAAAACAGGACTCTAGGCCTTCCAGCTCTGCTTGTCATTCAGCTAACTTAGCTTGCTGCTTTATTTTTAGTGGCCAAGAAGGCAATTATGCAGCCTCTGAGGACTGCTTTAAATGCTTCCGAGACCGTGCCAGCGCTGACCCCGCAATTTGCATTGATGGCAAAGTACACCTTGGCAGTTTGGGAAATTGTTTGAGAAACTCAGGTCCTTAATAACACAGGATTAAATCTCCACCTAGTGCCTTTTTGGCCTGACCCACTACTGTATAAGACGAATCACTGGGGCATGATCGGAAATCAAAATAATCCCAGTTGTGGTTTTAAGGACATTTTGGGTAGCTGCTGAGTTGGCCAAAAAGAGGTCTATCCGACTATATGTGGAATGTACCTGAGAATAAAAGGTATAATCCCGTCCGGAGGGATTATCTCTACACCAGAGGTCTATTAAACCCCATTCCTCTTGTAATTCATGAAAAGCCAAACTGGCCTTAGACCTAGCCTGAGGGGTGGGACTCAACTTGTCCAGAAATATGTCAAGTACCATATTGTAGTCTCCACCCACTATTGGAGGAAGGGTGCCATCAGCCCCGGATACCAATGAGCTAGCCTGACTAACTGAAGGAAAACATTCTGTGTGATCAGTGTTAGGGGCATACAGGTTGCAAATAATCAATTTCTCCCCAGGGGAGGATAGTATGACAATGACCCATCTGCCTTGTGGATCATGTTTGGATTTCTCCTCCATCCAGTTTGACGCACGCTGGACAAGAATGGCTACCCCTCTAGTCTTGGAGGTAGCCAAGCTGGTACAGACAGTGCCCACCCAAGACTTCTTTAACCAAGGAACCGCCTTCTTTAAGAGACGGGTTTCTTGGAGCAGGGTGATATCTGTGTGCAATGACCGAAGGTGCTGGAGCACCTTGGTTCATTTAATGGGGTGATTCAACCCATTAACATTCCAAGATAGCACCACGGTTGGGGAATTAGTACGATTGATTGAAGCTATAGTGGGGTCCGAGGACATTCTAATAACAGAAGGGGTGTACTTATTGAGACTTCAAAGTTTGCACCTTGGATATAACTCACCACCCAAAATGACCCGAGAGTCTCTGTATTAACCTTTGACTGCGAGAGAGAAGAAACTCAGGAGATAAAGGAGATACATGCCTCACTGGAAAGCTGCTGTGGAACAAACATGCAACAGAGATTATGACCATGTACAAACAGTGTATAATAACACTTACTTAAGGAGCAGAGGAAGAAATATATCACAGCTAACTATAAAACCACTCTGCTAACTAAATCTACCTAATAGTAGTGTAACCTTGCACAGCAGCACTATTGGATTGAGGCTACTAGTGAAAGAGGCTAGCCTAAAGCTTTAGCCTCGGCTTCACAAACTCTCAGATCCTAATGTTTAGGAGGGATTGGAACCACGTGATCTGAGTCCTCTGAGGCTCTAGCATATTTGAGGTCGGGCATCTGACCCATGGGGAAGGAAGTGTGCAGGGCGGTGGAGGGGGCCCTGAGAGGGAAACCCAAGGTAAGGAGTAGGGGCTTAGGAAAGGAAAAGCGAAGGCAACTGCCTTGCCTACAATATAGAGGTCCCAAAACCAACTCAGCATTTATACCCGAATACAGAAGCTACCACATACTGCCCCCGTGACACTAGCTTTTTAAAACTGCTAGTGAAGGTCTAACCAGCACCATCAAAAAAAAAATATATATATATATATATGTATATATATGCTGAATGTGGACATGGCTACTATGCTACCTGGATTAGGGTAACAGAGACTTTAGAAACCGCCACCCAGTTACTATCCTGGGTATAGGCGCAGGAAAAGACTACCTAAGCCTACCAAATAGCTAAATTATAGTAACCAGCCACCACAACTTAAACCAATAAGTAGTATACATTCAGCCAGGACCATTTTCCACATGATCTGCTCTCAAAACAGGGGCAGACCCAGCCTCGACAGTATCCCTGGTCACCACAGCAGCATATGAGATCAGCCCAGGCCTAACTGGCATCGAAATGTCCACTGCTTCAACTAGCGAGTCCTCTGAAATGTCAGCCCAGTCAGAGCCTGTGCAAGTGTCCATTTCCCGAGACTCCACACCTACAGAATGAGCACTAGGAGGAGGAGGAGACGTTCTGTCTTCCCTAGACATTTTTGCTGGAGGGACTATCATGGATGCATACTGAAGCAGATGGTTCCCACTTCTAGCTCTCTGATGTTGTCTGATATAAGGTGACATGGCCCACGGAGGCAGAGAGGGATTATCTTTGGCTTGGGAGGGTGGAGCCATACCAGATCGCAGCATAGGGCATCTGGAGAGCTGTTGGTTACAGGGGGACATTTTGGGGTGCCGGACATCTGTATTCAATGCTGCCCTCCAGCTGTCTGCTCCTGCCCTCAAGGTTCCCTTTCGGCATGTTGGGATCCCAGAGCCTCCTGGGATATGTAGTAGGGAGAGGTAGATCAGGCCAAAATTTTGCTACCCATTTCTCCACAGCCGTCGGATGTTCAGCTAGTAATTCCCTGCCATCCTTAGCCACGAGTAATATGGTGAGCCCTTTGAATTTAAAGTTAAAGTTGAAATTGTACAAGAATTTCTTGAGAGGGTGAAGGCCTTCTCTTAGTGGCTGCCTTGTGGCAAAGTCCCTGTAGAATGAGACCGGTCCTCTGCTATCATATTTCCCCTATGTCCCGTGCAGCTCTTAGTATTTTTTCCTTGGTAGTATAACGAAGAAAGTAGGTGATGATAGACCTGGGCTGAGAAGGATTCCTGTCCCTCCTGGTCGTTATCCTGTGTGCTCTCTCCACATCCATTTGCCCCCTCCACCTCTCCACCAACATTATTGGCAGGGAATCATTTAGAAATCTTTCCATATTCTGACCCTCAACCCCCTCTGGCAAGCCAATAATGCATAAGTTATTGAGCCTAGCTCTGTTTTCCTGGTCTTCTAGTCTTTCCCAAAGCACTGCTGACTTTTCCTCCTGTGCTTGCAGCTGGAGTAGTAGTTTCGATTGCTGCTGTTCATATTCCTCTAAACGTTGTTCAGAAACATTCATTCGATCTTGTAGGTTGCGAACCTCAGCCACTGTTCCTGAAAGAGTAACTGTAATATCTTCAACTTTATTTAACACAGTCTCCAACATCTGAGTAATGTACTGTAGTGACTTGTTTACTGAGGGCTCCTTCGTAGGTGGTTGAGACAGGGGGTCTGGCTGAGTGTTATCGCCTGGAGAAGCCATGTAAAAGTCAGGTAAGCTGGCAAAGTTAGGCAGGTTCCTGGCAGCTCCAAATAACTGATGCTGGGGGTAAGGATTGCCTATTCTGTTTACCAGTTCGGGCCGCTAGTTATTGCTGCATCGCAGTGTTGGTGGGGCCTGCATGGCCTAATGCTCATTTCTCCACTCGGTATCAGCACATGATCTCGACACGAAACAACTTCATCTACATGTTTTCTACCGAGCACCGGTAGGCAAGGGAGGGTTACCGCGTTAGAAACAACAATTGTAGAGCGGACTGACCTGTGAGTCTCAACGCCAGAGCATCAAATTCGCCAAACCCAGAGCAAGCTAAAGAGATTATGCTGCTATCTTGTTGGTGGCCAAACCATGCCCTCCACGGAGGAGGAGATTTTAATAAGAAGCCCACTTTTTATTTTTTTCTATCATGAGATAGAGAAGCTCTGTAGAGAGCCAATGAGTACAAACACCTCTCACTCTGCAGGTGGTCTGGGGTAAGTGCAAGTCCTGGATCTGAAGAAGGGCATCAGTGAGGAAGCCAACTGCTGAGGCCATGTCCATGAGGGAGTGGAGAGTAAGCAACTTTACTGTCTGACATCCTTATGACCATTTGTTGCAATTTTGCTGTGCGCTCAGAAACTTTGGAAATGTTAAAAACTTTGACACCAGATTTTCAACACAGATTTCTTATTCCCCCACCTCATGTATGTCACAGCTGTCATTTTTCAAATCCCTGACCAAAATGTGTTTTCACACTTGTGGCTTAGAATGGCATAGTAGTTGTGCAGAATTACGTTTGGCAGGGTTTGATAATGTTCTGTACCAGGTACATGAAGGTGGATAATAAGATGGCTATGCTGGCAATTTGGTCACTGTTGTCCTATAAATGGAAGTACAAGGCCCTTACACAGTGAGCACATGCATATACACATCTATGGAGGGATGGAGCGCAGGGCCCAAAAGGCACGGTGCTCCCACATGCAAATTAGGGATACATTTACTATATCTCAAAACTATAGATGGATGGCCTTGTGCTCCAGGCGAAAAAGCCTACAATTACACTCTCAAAAATTGTGAAATTCTTTGCAGAAAATTAATCATCAGTTAGAGTTGATATCAAACTGTTAAAAGGAGTGAAATACGATGTTAGCATTTCCAACCGTGAATAATTTGTTTCCTTCACTTCCTGCACACACAACAGGTAAAGTTAGGGTGTGCCTTGGGGTCATCAGCCATAACACTCATCCCATTCTCCTATATGGTACCCATTTCAGCTTATTTACTTATGGAATGTGGTGAGCATTATGGCTGATGACCGCAAGGCAACCCCTCGACACCTGTTGATGTGTGCAGGGTGGGGTTTTAGGGTTGGAAACCCTAACATCTTAGTTCCTTCCTTTTTATGGTTTGATATCAACCCTAACTGATGTATCAGCATAGTTTTTTTGCAAAGAATATATATTATAGGCGTATGGTGGTGCCCCATAGTTAGGGTTGAGTAGGCACTTTAATGTTAAATCCCAAATTTTGCAATTTAATACATTCACATCCATTCAAAATATTTCAATACAGTTTTGATGTGCAGTCTCATATGGTAGTTCTCTGATGTGCCAAGTTCTGTTCCAGTCAGATGTGCAGTTTCTGAGTTCTGAAGAGTGCAAAAGTGATTTTTCGGATGTGTTTTGCTGTTTTTCTTTGAACTTGCTAGCACCCAGACCATATGGAATTTGGTCTGAAATTTTCTAGGTAGACAGGAGCTGGGTCACAGATGTGTCTTTTGCGGTTTGGTGAAAAAAATATTAAACAGTTTTAAAGTTATTTAATTTTTAAATTTCTGTTCTGAGCATTTTCAGTAAGCATGCCAAGATGGCAGTATGAAATAAAAAAGGAATTATTTTTCGTATGGTAATAATCATTTTTCATTTGCAACCATCTTGTTTCCACTTCTTCTTATAAAAAAAATCAAAAGCCACAAAAATAACATCCTGGAGAGAGAGACCAACATATCTATCTGGCTTATCAGGACCCCTTAAGGAGGATTCTGCACCTGAGCGTTGGAAAAATGACCCCCAAATGTGTTTTTGTTACATTTTAAATCCTTTTCATGAGTTGCTTCCAGCTGTATGAAACAAAAATAAATCCTTTTTTTGTTTGTGGCATTTCTTTTTCATGGGGGGGGTCTATCATTTTTCCTTGTGTCTGTTGGTGCCCCCCCACAAACCAATTGCCATCTTCTGATTGTTTATTACATCCCTGGTGTCTAGCAGCATCCCTCACCCTCTATCACCATCCCCATAATTATAATTTTTTTCCCTGGCATCTAGTGGTGCCCTCACGCACCAATCACCATCCCCACATTGTTTCTTATTTCCCCTGGTGTCTAGTGGTTCCCCCCCTTCCCTACAATTACCATCTCAGACATTATTGTATTTTTTCACTGGTGACTAGTGGCACCCCACACCCTGTGATGGCAGTCCCCGTTTATATTTTTTCTTTCCCTTGTGTCTAGGAGCACCCCCACCTCTGGTTGCCATCCTGCCAGTAATAAAGGAAAAGGTCCTCAATGTCTTTTTTTTTTTACAACCAAAAAGAAAATAGTCCCTCGGTGATCTGCCACCCCACCCAACTTTCCACCAGCACCCACCCCACACACCCCATCCCCACCATACACCCTCACTCATCTGAACAGGTCCCAGGGTCAAAGTCTACTCTCTGATTGAAGACACATCTGCTGCTGGAACTGCCAACTTAAATATCAGGAACTAAGGTAAATGCAGTTCAAAGTATTTTAATGGGCCATTCGGATCCTTACTCTGTTACTTGATCCTTAGCGTAGATGTGATTAACATGTTCATCAGCATCTACTGCCTGACTGTTCTCAGTATTGGGCAAGCCCCAGTGTACCAAACATATGAGGCGATGGGACTATGACATTCTCCCTAGCGATTGCTGGATTTTTGATTCCATGTGCCAGTGCACGCAAGTTAGACCAACTTTCTCTGGTCGAGTTTGTGGCAATCCCAGGTACTCTTTTTACTGGGCTTGCACCAAATATTTGGCACAAGCTGCCATAAATTGTGTAAAGTGTCATAACTGAGCCTGACCTACTAAAATCTGGCACAGTCTGTGGCAAAGGTATTGGCACAGCTGTGCCAACAAAAGGGTTTGATACAGGGCTTGATGCCAGCCCTGTGTCACCTTTTAAAAACATGGCCAAAATGTCATCTCTTGGGCTCTCCCCCACGGCCATCAGTTGGTTTTCCAGTTATCTTAGTGACAGGCAGCAATTTATTAAGTTTAACAAGGCCATTTCTACCTTAACTACCTCCACTGTTGGAGTTCCCCAAGGCACCATCTTGGGCCCCTTGCCCTTACTGTCTGCATTAATGATACCCTAACACCCTTCTCACTGCAGCACCTTACTTTATGCTGATGACATAGTGCTATACTCCAGCACCAAGAGTCTGAAGGACATTAATGCAAAGCTCAATGCTGACTTTGACAAAGTTCAGACCTGGCTCATCCAAACTCTCCTAGTCATAAACGCTTCCAAGACTCAGGCCTTGTTTTGTGGGTCCACACATAAATTAAGAGTTTGCACCACAGGTTTAGACATCTATTCCCTGGATGGTTTCCCTCTCTACAGTGGACTCCTTTAAATGCTTAGGCTTTACCCATTATCCTGCCCTTGATTTTACCCCACATATCTCGAGTACCTGCAAGTCTGTAAATTCCAAGCTTGGACTTGCCTACAAAATCAGTTATGCCCTGACCCCTACTGCTGGGTAGCAATTGCCCAGGGAGTCTTATTCCCTAGCATTTCATATGAGCTCACCTCATTTTATCAGGTCAGTACTTGTAACCTGTCTAAATGGAATGTCACTTACAATAATACATGTAGGTTTGCCTTATCTGCTCCCTGGCTGACCCACCACAGCACGTTATACTCCAGTCTTGGATGGCTCCCCCAACCCGGCAACTTTATACATTAAGCTGTGTTATTTATAACATAATCAGGTCATCCAAACCTCCCACTTTTGCTGCTATGTTAACACCTTCAGACCACACCTACAGTACACCCTGCATTCCAATGATCTGCCTCTTATGGCCACACTTAAGTGCTCCTCTAAAATGGGTAAGCAGGCATTGCCTCATTTCTCCTAGGGTGTGGAACTCCCTCCTCCTTACCTTCATGTTTCTCAGTCCCACCTAGATTTAAAGTAGAACTCCACCATTACTTGATCTACAGATAGATGTTCTTGTACTTGGACTCTCTTTGTTATTATGGCTTTCAAATGTTCACAACCCATAATGCTGTGTACAGTATATATCTCTCACCATATTCTATTGCTGTCATTACCTTTGGCCTGCTGTTGACATTTATCGTTGGGCTGTATTGTGTTTTGTACTGTCTTGTGATGATTTGCTTGATTCACACTTGTTGATCCTTGCCTGCACCAGTTGACTATGTTATGCTGATGCATATTACGCCTTTGTTGCTTTTCTGTATTTTGTAATCCTACGACATTGCTGCTTTTGTAATTTCTGTTGTCTTTGTTACTTCCCAAGTCGTGCCTGAAAATCGGCATTTTTTTCTTTAGTGCACCTACCTGGTCAATAAAAACTAAAGAAATCAATAAACAAAAAAACAATTGTAACCCTAATTTCACTGCTTGTTCAAAAAGATAGCTTTGTGAAGAGCTACTGATGATGTCATAACCAAAACTCACAGCCTAGTCCTCCTTGCAAGCTACCTTATAAGAGAAAATAGGGTGGGTAAGTGGTGAGTGCACCTTGTTTTTATTCATTTTTTGCCAGTACAGTGATGTTTGTTTCCTGCATGGAGAAGTAGGCTATGAGTTCTGGTTATGCCATCATCAGTAGCTTTTAACTATAACTGGCTTTTTTGGAAAGGGAGTGAAATTAGTGTTACAAAATGGCTCGTAAATAGAGTAACTTAGAGGTTGAATTATTGGTATGAGGCTTATTGGGGATACTGATTCAAATTCTGCCACGTAACAGTTTTGGCTAGACTCGTCATCAAATGCTAATGCTACCAATGAAACAGTCACTATAGCCATTTCTCTTTCTCTCCTACTCCCTCTCTTTCTATATTGCTTTTTCTCTCTCCTCATCCCCCCACACACATGATAGATATGTATCAAAATGATGAGCCCTCTTACCCACAGAAAAAGCCATAAGATAGTTCTCCTTATGGTTTTGTACTGAATTGCAATATGCAGTTAACTGCTACCGCCTAATTAAAAGCCTATGATCACCATAATAACACATTAACATCTGCAGACACACTACAAAGTACCTTATTATTATAACTTTATTAACACATGAAACAGCCACCTTAACACTTTATTAACAAATGATACTACCACCTTATCATAGGCTCCGGTTTATATGGGTCCGGGGGGCAAGGGCTCCAGCAATATTCTATGAAGCAGACCCAGCTCCACCAATAACGTTATAATCAATGTTTAGCTTGGCACTGTTATTTTTTCCCTGAGCTGCTGTGTGTGCACCCTCTGTGATCCCCTGCTGGCACGGTGAAGGGAGCAATCTGTGATCAACACCCGCCCCCATGCCTAATTGGTGCCATTAGTGCTTTTTTTCAGCCAGCCAATTTAAGAAGAAGAAGAAGAAAAATTATAGCGCTTTTTATACACAATGTATCCCAAAGTGCTTTTACAAACAGTGCTAGACTGGTAGTGAAGTGGCTGAATGTGTGGGGGTGGCCATATTGCACATCAACACCCACACACAGCCTGACAGTTGCATGAACTTGTTTTATGGGCAGGGGAATATTGGTCAGGACACTGGGAAAGTGCTGTACTCTCCAGTAGGGAGAATCACTGACCATTCCATGCGATGGCCACACTTGGTGAGCCAGTGAAGGAAATGGACGTCTTGGAGGCTGGACAGTGGGTCTCCTCCCCTGCCTCGGCAGCACCAGAGACCAACCACTTTTTCAATGCAAACACAATGATTGAGGATGCTCCTGATCAGACAACAGAATTAGCAGCTTTGGAGGAGGCTCAAATGGAAACATCAGACAATGCTACAGTCGGTAAGGCTCTTTCTAATACATCAGAAAATGCTGATACGAATACTCATACTAAAGCAAACTTACAAACAATGCTTAGAGAGAAAGAAGCCAGATATTTAAAAAGGAAGAAGAAAACTCACAATGGCAATGCAGGAAATAACCAAGCAGGATTCAGGTGTTCCTGATGATCACCTGCTGCCAGAACAGGCTGGAATTGAATCCTGTGATGCAGTGGCATCCAGCAGCTCTGCTGCAGCTGCTTCAAACTCTGAAAACACTTCCCAGCAGGTGGCGGCATTGCCGAAGCAATACTCTTTCTCCCCACAGAATTGGGACCAGAATCTGTTTGTTTTCTCCGGGACCAAGTCCTGTAGCACCCGATAGTAATGGTATGTACTGATGGAGGACCATCTGGCCTAAGATGGGTGCAGTCCTTCAATAACGTTGCTCCACTGCCACAGGGTAGATAGTGGACTCAGCTTTATGATTAGCTGGCTGGGACAAATCTCAAGAAATGGGCAAATGGGTGTCAGGCACGTCTTCAATTTGCATGCCCATCTCAGAGACAACACCATCAAGTATGCCTCCTCTCCTACCAAGTGTCTCAGTACCTACTACATCTCCAGTACCAGTCTCAGACTCTGAGTTGGAAAATTTGAGCTAGGGTGCATTGTCACCCCAAGCCTTCACACAGAGTTTACAACTGGCATCTAATCCTGTACTGCAACTTGGGGATACGGTACCCCAACCACAGGTTCTTGAAACTAACTTGGTTATACCATCAACACCTGAACACAGCACCATGCCTGGTGCTTCTGCTGGTCAATTACCAACTGACAAAGACCCTGCTATGCTACTTGAGGGCCCCAGGGTGGTTCCTCCTCAACCACCTAAACAAGTACCTTCCTCCAGACCATATGCCTCCCTATTTCAAACACCTATGTACCCCACAAAATGGCATAATGCAGTGTGCCTTCATTACAAAGGGGGGTCCAGACTCACCCCCAGACAGAGTGTTTGTGGTCAGAACCTTGTTTAAAAATCCATGGGCTTTTTTTGCAACCAATGTTTACGCCCTCTTTCATGTCTCTGGTGAGATGACATTTGACATAAGCTTCAAAATGAATAGTGGTCTGGAGAAATTCTGGACTAAATTTCATGCTTTGAAATGCACCCTGTTATGGACCCCTTTTGAGGCTGTACCCTTGACAAAACAAGCCTTCAAAATCATTACAGTATGGTTTAGAAATGAAGGGGTCAGTGTCTCAAATCTATTGTATTGGCTAAAACAGCTCTGCGTGGTTCAAGGATCCTCTAAGCCATCTTTGACTCAGAATGTATATGGACTGGTGGATAGCAAGTTCAGGTGGTCTTCTGAACCACAGACTCTGGGTTGAAACATTTACTGAACTGTTTTTTCTTGGAGCAGGTTAAGGGATTCCTATTCTATGCCAGCCAGCCAAAGGCCTGCTACTGTTGTGGGTCCAAAAGACATCTAAGCAGCTTGTGTGACAGGCTAAAATGTACAATCTGTGGTGCATTAGGTCACACTAATGGCCACTGTGTCAACTCCCCAGCTATGCCACCTATGTGATACCAGAAAGCACACCTATACTACCTGCCCATGGGCAGCACACAATCAGGAGAACCAGGCTGATAGTGAGGAACAAAGATTGCTTGTGTCACTTGCACAGTGATCAGAAACATTGGCCTCAGCTCCCCCAGCCCAGGGCTCTGCTCCCTCACCCACCTACCCCTACCCCCCTTATAGTTGTCCCCCTATGCAAGGCCAAGAGGTCATTTCAATGACCCCCCCCCCACATTTCCAGATGAGCTAGATCAGGGGATAGCAAATGCATATGGAATAGAGACTCCAGTAGTTGTAACTTAGGACCCACCCACACACTGACCTGGGATTCCCGTAACCTTGTCCATGAATCTGCCTCCACATCTAAGGATCTTGGAGGGAAGCCCCTTCCCCTCCTATCATGACAGACAGCAGGAGATGCTCTACTAGAAAATGGCAGGATTCTAGAGCACCACCTCCCAAAATATCTAAACCTAGTTCCTCCCTTAATAAACCATTTTGACACTCTGCATAAACCCTCAGATGTTTCAGGGAATGAGTCAGATGACTCTCCCTTGGGTCTTCAAACCCAATCAGTCTAAAGACACTGAAGAGCTTGCCATTGACACCTCAGAGTCTAGCAAAACCAGCTTGACTGACAATCCCCCTGGCAAGCACCACAGGAAGGCTAGAGGGACAAAGAGCAAGAAGAATAAAAAACAGAATAGATGCATTTTTTGCTCTTTTACCTCTACTTTCTCTTATGGTTCCTGTTGTGTCACTTAGTACTATAAATGCTAACAGCAGTAAAAGACACAGGAAACAAGGGGCTGCATTTTCCCATTTAATATCACAAGACGCAGCAATCACCTTTTTACAGGATACCCAGAAATAACCAGAGATATTAAGGACTGGTATGTGGGGCCCTCTTACTGGTCAATAGGTTAGGATACCTGTTCTGGGGCAGCCATTATCTTTCATAATGTAGAGGTGCAGGTAATTAAAATCATTGATCTTGTACCTGGGGGAGTCTTAATTTTGGACACTAGGGCTAACCAGGGTCTGTACCGTCGAAACATAGAAACACAGAAACATAGAATTTGATGGCAGATAAGGACCACTTGGCCCACCTAGTCTGCCCATTTCCCTACCTAACTGATAAGCTGCAGATCCTAGTTAACCAACAGCCTACTTCCTCCTATCCCCCACTAGAATTGCCTTATGTCTATCCCATGCATTCTTGAATTCCCCAACTGTTTTTGACTCTACGACCTCCTCAGGAAGGCCATTCCACGTATCTATTGTACAACCCTTTATGTGAAGAAATACTTCCTCACATTACCTCTGAGCCGTTCCCCCCTCTATCTTCAAACTGTGCCCTCTTGTTCTTGCACATCCCTTTTTCTGAAAGATGCTACCCTCTTGGACTTTGTTGATTCCCTTGTGGTATTTGAAAGTATCTATCATGTCCACCCTCTCCCTCCTTTCCTCGAGCCTATACATCTTAAGCTCCTTTAGTCTTTCTTCATATGTCTTCTGGTGCAGACCCTGCACCATTTTGGTTGCCCTCCTCTGGACAGCCTCCACCCTGTCTATGTCTTTTCTGAGATGGGGTCTCCAGAACTGTACACAGTACTCCAGATGTGATCTTACCAACTGTCTGTACAGAGGGCCAACAACTTCCTGTTTTCTACTGGTGATGCCTCTCCCTATGCATCCCAGTATCCCCCCAGCCCTCCTTACTGCCTTCTCACATTGCTGGCCCACCTTTAGGTCATCTGATATGACTACCCCCAGGTCCCTTTCCATTTTTGTTGTTGTTAGTATCTCACCCCCATTGTGTACTCTTCCCATGGGTTGTTGTTTCCAAGGTGCATTACTTTGCACTTCTTTGATTGAATCTAAACTGTCATACATTTGACTATTCCTTTAACCTACCAAGTCCCTTTTCATCCTTTCCACCCCACCTTGTGTATCAACCCTGTTGCAGATCTTTGTGTCATCTGCAAAGAGACATACTTTCCCTTCCAGTCCCTCTGCAATGTCTCTTATAAAGACATGAAAAAGGACTGGCCCCAGTACTGAACCCTGTGGTACCCCATTAGTAACCCACCTTTCTTCACCGTGGACTCCATTTACTATTACCCGCTGTGTCCTGTTGTCCAGCCAGTGTTTTACCCAGGCTACCACCCTGGGACCCACTCCCAGGCTGGCTAATTTGTTTATTAATAGTTTGTGCAGGACTGTGTCAAATGCCTTGCTAAAATCTAGGTAGGCCATATCCACAACCCCTCCCTGGTCTACTACCTTGGTCACCCAGTCAAAGAAATCAATTAGATTTGTCTGACATGACCTTTCTGCTGTGAATCCATGCTGCCTTGTGTCCTGTGCCCCACTGGCCTCTAGGTACTCAACAATTCTTTCCTTCAGAAGTGATTCTATCATTTTCCCTACCACTGAGGTCAGACTGACAGGTCTGTAGTTTCCTGCCTCTGTCTTGCTACCACTTTTGTGAAGGGGAATCACATCTGCCCTCTTCCAGTCCTCAGGTACCACACCATCCTCCCATGATTTATTAAAAAGGGTAGTCAGTAGTGTTACTAGTTCTTCCTCCTCTTTTCTTTCTTTTATCACCTTATTATAAGCTATTTGCACCTCAGACCAAGGCTGAGAGAATAGCATTATTTCAACTACTTCAACCATATCTTGTTTTCAAGCACAATGTGGTGGTAGGGGGTGATTTTATCTGTGGTTTATCCTTACAGAACAGATGTAAACAAACTGTTCCTAAGACAGTCTATTGTGATATGTCATGTCATGTCTTGCTCAAATTATTCAGACTGCAAATCTAGTGGATGCATATTTTTCTTTTCAAAAATGATCAGACTGATTGCAATGCTATGGTGTCACATCCGGTGTCTTGTTGGAACTGAATGAGACGATGACTATACACAGTGGATCTGAATGGCAGCAGCATTAGTGGAATGAGTTGTATGGGTTTCTTTCCTAGAACCAGACAGAGCATATACCACATATCGCACGGCACGTTTATAGCCTTCTGTTGTTTTTTCTATTTTTTTAACAGTAGCACTGACACTTAAAGAATCTCACCGCTACATGCTTCATTCATCCACGAGGCATGTGTAAAGAGATCTGGAGTGTAAAGGAAATCTCTAAACTCCAAGCACCACAAAAAAACTGAGGCAAGATTACAACGGTCGGGAGAAACCATGTACCTCACCAGACTTAGATTTGTCATAACAGATTAGACAGCACCCAGACATACATGGGGTCGCTATTGGGACTGAGGCGTATGCTACGCTCATGTATGAAGACTGATCTACTAGCCCCAGTGGAAGATGTCACAGTGGCTCTACCCACGCTTTTAACCTACTAGCAGAGTTTGCAAAATTGTCTGGCTTGAAGATGAACAATCCAAAACAGAGCTGCTTCCCTTCAACTCTCAGTGTAACCTGAATAATGTGACACCCCTGGGACTTAAATGGGCTTAGAACTCCCTGGTATATCTTGGTAATCTTGGTATATATATCCCCTGACTTCTCTAATATCTGGGATCTCAATATGAAACCACTACTTGCTACCTCAGAATGGAATTGGACAGGTGGAAATTGCTCCACCTCACTTTAGCTGGGAAAATTGCGGCTCTTAAAATGATCTCAGCCCCCAAACTACTCTATTCTCTTTCCCATATTTCTCAAGCTCCCCCAGCAAATGGCTCCAGTCCATAGACATCATGGTGGGGAATTTCCACTGGAACACAAGAAACCCCGGTACAGCAGGGCAAACTACGCTCCCATTGGAGGACTGGGATGTAGCCTCCCATGGTTTGAAGGCTACATGTGGGTATATTCTTAGCACAAATCACTAAAGTGATTTTCAAAGTCTCTCCCTGAATCTCTGCAATGGCTTCATATGGAGCAGTCGCTTGCACAGGTCAATACCCTCCTTTGCTAATATACAATTCTTGTAAACCCATCCCACCATTGTGCCAACAGTCTGAATTTGGGCCAAAGTTCATGCTAGGCTCAATACCAATCCCAAGCCGCACCTCTATACTCCTGTATTTAATAACAAATATATAATGGTGGAGCATAAGCCTATTAATTGGCCTCACTGGGAGGCGTAGAGGTATTAGATTCGTGGCGACATCATGGGCAAGAATCGGCTACGCCCTATCTCGATCTGGCTAGGGTGAAAGGCCTGGATAAAAAGGACTTTTGGAGGTATCTTCAACTATGCAGTTCACTAGCTAAATTTTTTTAATTACACCCAGTCAACTCGGCTACCTCTCAGAAGCTCTCCTTTTGGCTCAAACTCCCTAAGGGCCAAGCCAGTAAAGTATACACTGACATAAGAGAGAGCATTCCCTCACAGTCTGGAGAGTCTAAACAAAAGTGGGAGAGGATGTTAAAATTGAAGCTAGATGACACTCAATGGGCCCTCTGCTGGAAACAGGCACACTCAAGCTATCCTGATGCATGTAGCAGACTCATACAAAATAAACTGTTGCACCATTGGTATAGGACCCTGATATTGTAAAAGCTAAGCTTCTAGATAATAACCTGTGCTGGAGGTGTCAGGCTCAAGTTGGAGACCTGTGTCATATTATCTGGCAATGTCTGCTGCTAGCCCCTTTCTGGTAGGCAGTTTGTCAGCTGGTGACCGAAACCAGGTGGTCCAGATGGACCCCTTGTGTGGATCCTGGGATTACCCCTCAAGGAATTTGCCTTAAGATTCCACAACTCCGCTGGCTAGCCTTGCTGTATCTCAGCTAAGTGCCTTATTCTGTGTCGGTGGAGGACTACCAAGCTCCTTCTTTCACCGAACTCCAGCGTGCTCTCACACAGCTGGCTTCACTTGACCGCATGTCTCATATTACAACTAATACATTGGCAGCATACATTGCTTGCTGGGCCCCTTCCTTGCTTATTTAAAACCCAGAATGGGGATAGGATGAGAGTATTATCAGTGGTTACTGTGATGGATTCTCCCTTTGCACATTCCTGAGTGAAAGCCTCCAACATACACTCAGCTTAATCAACCAAGCAGTATGTATTCAGCCTGTACTTAGCAACCAACCCCGTAAGGATAGTGGACTATATCATGTAGATACCTAGTTGTACCTTAATTTGTTATATTACTTTATTGTTCATTAGTTTGGCATTACTATGGACAGATAATTTAGGAGGATGCCTCCTATCCCTCCCCTCTTTAGTCCTTTGCTTTTTTCTTTTCTTTCCTTATTCATGTATGCTGTGTACTAGGAAGCTTTGGACATGCTAATGTGACGATCCTTTCCTGCCTCGGATGTATGTTTTTTGTGCTTTGATATACGTAAGCATAACTAAAGTCTAATAAAAACTATTCATTGAAAAAGATTTTTAAATTCTGGGACTTTTATGGGGTTTGCTAATTTTAGATTTTTTTGAAGCTTGTTCCATAACTGGGATAGGGCAAAGCTAAAGGACAATCTGCCATAGCGGGTTTTTATTTATTTTATTTATTTATTTATTGAATTTTTTCACCAGGAAAGATACACTGAGTAACTTAATGCTAGTCTCACGGTACGTCCTGGGAGAAGAGGGAAGGGATATACAGTAGTAGCATTGACAAATCGTGCAGCAATACAGAGGTGCGATTAAATGCAGCAATGCAACAATAAAGAGGTTCAACAAAATACAATACAATACATACATTCAAACATGGTCAAGGAATATGGAACATAGTAAAAGTACATCCATGTGCGAGGCATCCATTTACAATACATGAGGAGCATAGATGATGTAGGCATACAATACATAATACATACAAATAATTAAGAACAATGCTAAGACATGGGCCTAGGTGGAGTGCAACAGCATTTATGTGGGCAGCACACACAGCAGTTCAGTAACCTGGGTGGAAACATAGGTGACCATGTCTTGAGGTTAGTGCTAGACCATGAGGGTAGGGTAAGTGCATGAGGTAAGGGGCAGAAGAGAAGGTGAGAAAGGAGTTAGGTAGGAGGGTCAGAAACAGGTGCAGGAAGGGTGAGATAGTTGTGTAGTGCCGAGGTAAGAGAAAAAAGGGAGGAGGAGAAATGGATTTGAGGAAGCAGAGAATTCCACAGTTTAGGCAGGTGATATGAGAAGGCTTTCTGGCCAGAGAATGTGGTTCTGCCAGGGACTTGAAAGGATGTGAGAGTCAGCATGGGATATCAGAGAATAGAGGGAGGGGGGAAGGGGTACCAAGAGAGGAGGAGATGTATGAGGGGAGCGAATCAAGCCAGAATTTAGAGATGAACTTAGTGCATTATAAAGCTCACCAATTGTGGAAGGGAAGGAAGCTGAGGAAGCGGAAAAGATCACAATAATGGGTTAGGAGGGGGGTGTCAAAAGCGAAATGACAGAAGGAGCTGTGGAGACAGTCCAGTCTGGATAGGTGGGACTGTGAGGCAGCACCATAGACTATGTCGCAGTAGTCGAAAATGGGCAAGATCATCTTCTGCATCAGCTCGCACCTGGTGGCAAGAGGGATGCAGCTGCAGTTTCTGTAGAGGGCACCAAGCTAGGCCTTAATTTTTTCAGAACAGCATCTATATGTACAGAGAAGTCATGGTATCTATCCAGCCAAATGCCGAGATACCTGAATGAGGAGACATCCTCAAGAGCAGTTCCATCAAGGGTGTGAAAGGAGGAGGTGAGCTAGCTGAGCAAGTCTCTGCCTTGTGCCAAAGGACATGGAGACTGTCTTCTTGGCATTTAGAAAAAGTTGATGTGAGTTAAACCAGAGTTGGACCTTGGTGAAGTCAGACTGAAGCCTGGCAGTGACATCAGGGACTGATTTACCAGAGGTAAACAGCACTGTATTGTCAGCATACATGTGGATGCTGGATGATGAGCAAACCTGGGGGAGCTCATTTAAAAAGATGGAGAACAGGATGGGGCCTAGCACTGAACCCTGGGGGACTCCAGCGGTAATAGGCAGGGGGGTGAGATGACATCAGCTATTCTAACTGACTGCAACCTGCCAGACAGGTAGGCTGAGCCAGCCTGTGGCAGTGGGGAGAGTCCAGCTGCTGATAAGCTGTGTGAGGAGGAGGGTGAGAGACAGTGTCAAAGGTTTTGGTCAAGTCGACAAAAATAGCTGAAGTAATGTTCCCTTTGTCAAAGCCTTAGGAAATGGTCTCAGTTAGCCTCAACAGAGAGGTGGTGGTGGAGTGGGCTTTCCTGAAGCCAGACTGGAAAGGTGTGAAAAAAGCGTAGTCAGAGAGGAACAAGGAAAGTTGGCTGAGCACTATGTGTTCTTGGAGTTTGGCTAAGGTAGGAAGGAGAGAGAAAGGTTGATAGTTCCCAGGGGAAGTGGAGTCTCCCCCCCTTAGGGAGGCGGAGGACTACAGCATGTTTCCAAGCTGAGGAAATGGTGGCAGACTCAAGGAGAGATTTAGTATCAGGGATAGAGGATTGGTGATGGCAGGAGCCGAGAGGAGAGGAGCCTGGGGTAAGGCCATCAGGTGAGAAGCCTTTGGCAGAATCAAGTGCCAGGAGGCTGACAGAGTAGTTTCAAGAGACAGGAGAGAAGGAGGAGACTGAGGGGAGGTAGGGAGAGGGATGGCGTGGGGGCAGAACAGCGGGGGCAGATTGTGGGGATGAGATGGGGCAGAAAGGGAGCAGTGGGTGGGGAGCTGGTGTGGGGGAGGTAGATGGGGACACCAGGGCAAGAGGGGGGCTTAGGAGGGTGCTAAGCAGTGCAGAGGCACAGGTGGCAAAGTGGGAAGTAAAGCAATCAGCAATGGCCATAACTTCAGTAAGGACAGCATGGTTGTGCCTGAGAATAGGTGGTGGAGTGTTTGAAGAAGGTGAGAAGAGGGATTGGATGACCTTCCAGAATTTGGATGGGTTGTTTGTGTAAATCTGGAAGTTAGACTTGAAATGCTTAGCTTTGGCTAGGCGGATGGCTTAGTGCAGCCATTTCTGAGTTCACATGTAGCGTTGAGGTCACTAGTGCAGTTGATGGCTTTAGCCCAATGCCATACAAGGTCACAAGCTCGTTGGCAGGCCAGTAGCGCAGGTGAGACCAAGGTAGGTGCGTGCCATGAACCCTAGATTTGCTGAGCAGAGCACGGGAGTTCCAAATTTGTAGGAACTTTGAGCTGAAATGGGCAAGGGCCACATCAGCAGAGGTAGCTGAGGACAGGGAGGACCAGTTGGTTTGAGCGAGATCCTGAAGCAAAAGTTGCAGGTCAAGAGATGTGAAAGGACAGTGAGAATCGTTTTGCTGGAAGCTTGGAACTATTTTTTTATGCATGATGAAGGTCATGTGGTGGTAGCTGATAGAGTCGGAGGTAATAGCCCTGGGCCACTACGGTGGCGACAGGAAGTGAGGACTAGGTCAAGCAGGGAGTGGTTTAGTGACTTATAGTTTAGTCAGTGGGTTCGGTATAAGTTGCCGAGGTTTAAGCTATCGATGGTGGAGTGAATATGAGCCAGGGACAGGGCCACTCAGTTTAGATTTAGGTCACCCAGGATGAATAGTTCACCACCACTGGCCATTGAGGAAAGTTTGTGACCAAGTCAGTGACATTGGAAGTTGGCTGCCCGGGCAACAGTAGACTCCAGTGACAAAGATGGGGATAGGGCATTTTTTAAAGTAAGGCCTTGTGGGAGGATTGGACAGTTGTAGTGAAGGAAGGTGTGAACTGGAGGGTAGAGGAGATGTAGATAGCCTTGCCACAACCTCTCCCTGCCCTGTCCTGTCTAGAGATGGTAAAGCCAGGGATGGCCATAACATGATCTGGAATGTTTTTTGTCAGCCAGGTTTCAGATATTACAATGATGTCTGGGGCATATGCAAGTACCATGGGTTGTAGTAGAAAGATTTTTGAAGTGAGGCTTCTTATGTTTAGGTGAAAGATTTTAAGGCCATTTGGTAATGTCAGAGGGGTGGTGGTTGGGAGGGTGACGGCTGGTTGGTAATCTATAACAGGGCCTGGGTTTGGGTGGATATCCCCAGATGCTAGCAAAAGTAAGAGAAAAAGGAGAAGGGGTACCCTGCTTCCCTTACAGGAGCTAAGGAGTAGCCATTTAGCTTTTATATGGGGGAGAGATTGAAACATAGGGTAGGATACCAGCCTGAGGAGGGTGATGAAGTGGATGGGCACCAAGGTTATTGAGGCACAGGGGACCACTGGGCAGCAGAGGAGGGGTATAGTCTCAGGGTGGAGTGCTGTGCCAGAGAGGTGGACTGTGCTGTTACCCACCATTGGTGGCTTAACAAGAATGGGCGAGCCCCTCTGCAGCTTAGTAGGGAGTGAGAAAAGTGGTTCTAGGGACAGTACCAAAAGTAAATACCAAAGTTTAGGTGCCTGCCAGGACACCATGGTGAAGTCCAGAAGGGCGGAGCGACTGGTGGGAATGTGAGGGCTAGTAAGTTGTGTGTTAGAGGTGCACAGCTAGTGGATCCCTCTAGTGGTAAATTACTATAAGCAGCCAATGGGGAAGTGGGCTGTTAGAAAAAAATGTGATCGGGTGACCAGCGGTAGGGTATAAATAAAAGTGTTGAGCTTGGGTGGGAGGCGGGTGGGAACTGGCATGCAGCACCGGTGGGGCAATAACGGCTGGCAGGAGAGCCATACCTTGAAGACTGAGGATCCAGGGGAGAGAGCTCGGGCGGCTTGAGATGAGCCATCAGTCTGGGAGCCGAGGTGGCTCGGCAGTGGGAGCTGCGGTCCCTGTGGTGGGGGCCCAGCTGAAGAGAGAAGAGAGGGTGGAATTAAATAAGCTGGCTGAGGCACAGAGGCATGGTCAGCCCAGCAAGGAGCCCAATTTGCACAGCAATAGAGTGGTTTGTTTGGGCAACAAAAGTCTGAGCAGCACAAAACCTCAAAGAGGCCTGTAATCACAGCTCTTTTAGACAAATTGCACTTAAAACTGTAAACTGGCTGTAATCATTACATACATTTTACATATAGTACTTAAATCTCTAAAATAATGCCACTTTTGGAGAGCAGAGACTGAGGAGAGCTTCTGGCCAATCGGCAGGCCATGGAGAGGCACCACATTCTGATTGGCTGGCAGCAGAGCCGTACCTGGAAGACTGAGGATCTGGAGCAGAGAGCTTGGGCAGCAGTTTGAGATGAGCCACGGTCCGGTGCCGAGGTGGCTCATGGGAGCTATGTCCTGCAGTGCAGTGGGGGGCCCAGTTGTAGAGAAGAAGAGAGGGGATTAAGTTAGCTGGTTGAGACACAGAGGTACTGTCAGCCCAGCAGGGAGCCCAGTTTGCACAATAGAGTGGTTTGTTTGGGCGACAAAAGTCTGAAGTAGCACAAAACCTCAAGAGAGGCCTGTAATCACAGCTCTTTTAGACAAATTGCACTTAAAACTGTAAACTGGCTGTAATCATTGCATACATTTTACATACAGTATTTAAATCTCTAAAATAATATCGGGTTTGTAGAGCAGAAACTGAGGAGAGCTTTGGCCAATAGGAGCAGGCCCTGAAGGTGCTCACATTCCAACAGGCTGGTGGCAGAGCTGTATCTGGAAGATTGAGGATCTGAGGCAGAGCTTGGGTGGCGGCTTGAGATGAGCAATTGGTCTGCGGGCTGAGGTGGCTAGGCGGTGGGAGCTTACGGTCCCTGCAGTGGGGCCCATCTGGAAGACTGAGGATCCAGGGCAGAGAACTCAGGCAGCAGCTTGAGATAAACTGTCAGTCTGGTGGCCGAGGTGGCTCGGTGGTGGGAGCTTGGGTCCCTGTAGTGGGGGGGCCCAGCTGGAAGAGTGAGCATCTGGGGCAGAGAGTTCGGGCAGTGGCTTCAGATGAGCTGTCATTCCTGGGGCCGAGGTGGTCTCGCAGTGGGAACTTGCAGTCCCTGCAGTGGGGGGCCCCTCACTAAGGAGATATAAGAATATATATCTACAAATAGGCAACTAAACTACCAAAAAATCTCTAAATTAGAGGAAATATTCAGGCTATAACTCTCTCTCTCTCTCTCTCTCTCTCTGCTTCAGTCAAAAGCTCCTTCACCAAGTCTAGGCAAGGCAAAAGTCAAATTATGTTACTGTCTGGCTGATTAACTTACTGCCTGCAGCATGTGACCTGCAGACTGTGAGTCTGTGACTCATGTGATCTGTGAGCTGTTTCAATATCACTCACTTCACCTTTGTGTAAAAATAAGGCAAAGACAACGCGAAATTGGCAGCGTGAAGTCACTCATTATGATAAAGACTTTGTGTGGTCATAAACAAACATGAAGTGGCCACTTCATCTGCACTTCACTAAGGATTTAAACTTTGCTAGGTCTCTACTGTTTATTAAACACTGTTGATATCTTAAAAAATGGACAGTAGCTTGTTTGCTGTATATTTATTAACTACAATTTAGGCTACCTAAAGTGAAACCTACAACATAATATTATTTTAAGTTGTAATGTTTCAACTTATAGCTTTAGTAATGATTTTGTAATGTCTTGCAAGCTGCAACCAATAGGCTATTACAGGCAGACTGGATGGACTGATGGTCTTTTCTGGCATTTGTATATATCTATGTGGCTCTATTCCTTAATGGAACTTAAAGAGGAAGTTCAGCCAGAAAAGGACAACCCTAGGAGGCATCGCCAAGTGTGGTTCAACCCTAGCCTTACTGTCTGCTAAGCTTCACTGATCTTCACCAACTGAGAGAGAGACCACTCATGGAGGGAAGGCTGACTCCGACAGGTGCAGAAGCAGGCATTCCTTGGGCTGGAGGGTGGGAGGTTTAGGAAGAAGGTCAGGAAGCACTTCTTCACAGAGAGAGTGGTGGACACTCGGAATGTGCTGCCGGAAGAGGTCATCTCATTGAAGACAGTGGGTAGCTTTAAGAGAGGCTGGGAGAGACATGTGGGGGAAGGTAAGGATCATGGGTAGAGAGGATGGGAGGAGTGGGGAGGGATGGCATGGACATTAGCTCAAGCTGTGGACCCTGCAATATGAGCAGACTTGATAGACCAAATGGCCTTGATCTGCTGGCTTCTTTGTATTTTCTTATGTTCTCATGACAGCAGTTCTACCTGAATTCTCCTTGGAGTGCACAGTCTGGGCTCCTTTCTCCACAGAGGCAGCTTCTCTCCTTGCTCGCTATACTCAGACCCAGACAGCGGCTTCTCTCACAGCATAAGCAGCTGTTGGAACACTTACCCAGAATTCCTGGCAGCAGTATGTAAATCAGCTGTGCCCACTACTGAAATAGTGCTCAGCTAATAGAAAGCTCTCATCCAGAAGCAACAGTTCAGACACAGAGGACACACCTAAGAGGAATACGCTAAGAGCAGTCGAATCCCTAGCCTTGCTGTTTGCTGATCTTCCCCATCTGCTGTACCCACTGCTGAAATAGTGGTCAGCTAATATAAAGCTCTCAGCCAGAAATAACCAGCAGCAACAGCTCAGACACAAAGGGCAACCCTATGAGGCATATGCTAAGTGTGGTTCAGCCCCCTAGCCTTACTGTCTGCTGAGCTTCACTGATCTTCACCAACTGAGAGAGAGAGAGAGAGACCACTCACAGAGAGAAGGCAGACTCTGACAGGTGCAGAAGCAGGTATTCCTTGACAGCAGTTCTACCTGAATCCTCCTTGGAGTTCACAGTCTGGGCTTCTTTCTCCACTGAGGCAGCTTATCTCCTTGCTCTGCTCAGACCCAGCCAGCAGCTGCTCTCACAGCATAAGGAGATGTTGGAACACTTATCCAGAATTCCTGGCAGCAGTATGTAAATCAGCTGTGCCCACTGCTGAAATAGTGCTCAGCTAACAGAAAGCTCTCAGCCAGAAGCAACAACTCAAACACAATGGGCAACCCTAGGAGGCATATGCTACGATTGGTCCGGCCCCTAGCCTTACTGTCTACTGATCTGCACCAACTGCTGTACTCACTGCTGAAATAGTGTTTGGCTAATATAAATCTCTCAGTCAGAAACAACTAGCAGCAACAGCTCAGACACAAAGGGTAACCCTAGAAGGCATACACCAAGTACATTACAGCCCCTAGCCTTACTGTCTGCTGAGCCTCACTGATCTATCACTGATTACTGATATATATACAGTATATATATATAAATATATATATATATATACACACACACACACACACATACACACACGCATCCATTTTTTGATCCACTCACATCCTCTACCTCTAGTTGCCCATATATTCCTTTTGTCCATAACAGCTCAGGACAATATCCACCTCCCACCCACCGCTGGGCAGATACACACCCCAATGGAATAGCAGGCATCCTCTTCTTTCATCTGAACATTGCCTCTAGGCAATCTACTTCTCTCACCAGGAACTTAAACGGAGAAAAAATGCCACTTTGAACCTCTTGAACTGCAATAACTGTGGAACACTTTTACCAAGGACTTCATTTACAGAGTGGGGCACTGTCCAACATGCCCACGATCAGAGACTCAATCACAGCTTCATGCAGCATGGGCTGAGATAAAATATCTCCATGATATATTAAATCAGCCCCAGTGGGCAACAGCATAAAACCTTTAGTTTCAAGGTGCACTACACCCAGTACCCCTACCCCAAAGGACAAACAGGCCGGAGGGCTGGCAACAGGTCAGGTCTCTTACAACTGGCACAAAACTTAATACAGAAAGGTACCAAACCTATTCAAACATTGAATAGGTACACTGCACTATCTACCATGACAAATAATGTAACTAACATCAAAAATTATGTGAACCCAAAGCTGCACACAGAGGAACAGCACACAACTAACTCCACTAAAAAGGACAAAAAGAAACTGGTACTAATAATTGCTGACTCAGTAATTAGGGATGTTAAGACTCACCGCCAGCAGGGCCATGATTCAACTACAGTAAGGCACCTCCCTGGAACATCAGCATGGAGGGACACCAGTCGCATAGAGGAAATCATTTGAGGCGTTGATCGAGACACTCATGTCATTTTCCACTTAGGTACAAATGACCTAGCCAGTAAGTCAGTAGAGGAAACGGAACAAAACCTCACCAGACTGGGCGACAAGCTTGCTTCCCTTTCATCCACTATCACCTACTCCAAAATTTTGCCAGTCTGGAAAAAAGGAGACAGCAGGCAGAAGATCAAGGAAGAGGACATCTCTGAGCTAAACACCCGACTGAAGGACTGGTGCCATGAAAGAGGTCACCACTTTATTGGAAAATGGCAGGACTTCTGGGAATGGGAGTTCTTTAAATGTGACAGCCTACACCTCTCAAAGGAGGGGACCCAAGCACTAGAGCAAAAATTTTACATTCACATCAGTCAGCTAAACTAGTGACAGGAGGTGGCACAGGCACCCTTAGCACAAAAAGGGTTGCCAAATGCCACTCCTGGTATGTCACCATCTTAGGGTATGCATTATTCCAGAAAGATTGTGAGGGAAAGAAAGGAGGGGGGTAGCATTGTATGTCAGAGATGACATATGCACAACAGAAATACAGAGAAAACACAGTAAAGCAGAGGTCCTTTGGGTTATACTAGGAGCCAGGGACAAAGCCCTCTCTGGGTAGGAGTCATATACAGACCCCATCCCAGAAGGCCAATGTAGACATAGAGCTCTTGAAACCATCTCAATGATGGTGGACAGGGTGAATTGTTGCTGAGGGGACTTCAATTCACCGGATGTGAATTGGTCCTCACACACAGCATCCTCAGACCAGAACAGAGTTCCTTTGCACTAAGGAGAGCTGGTTTGTGTCAACTGGTGAACTCACCCACCCAAGATAAAAGTAATATAGATCTAGTGCTGACAAACAGCACAAGGATCCCAGAAGCAGAGGTGGAGCCAGTCTAGGGACCAGTGATCATAGTTCAATCTGGTCTACTTGAACAATATGGAGGAAAATAGTCACACCAAAATCAAGGTACTAGATTTCAGAAAAGCCAACTTTCCCAAAATGAGAACTATGATCGCATCCATGCTAGAAGGAGGAATCACAGGAGATGTAGAGGACTGCTGGAATACTTTGAAGGCTGCTATGCATTCAGTAACAACTATATGCACTAAGCAGATCAGCAAGTCCAAAAAAAGGAAAAGACCTCTCTGGTTCTCTCACGAAGTAGCATCCAAAATCAAAGAGAAAAAAAAAAAAGAGTTTTACACAATTCAGTCAAACAAAACATGAAGCAGACATGGAAGAATACAAAAGCAAATTAAAGGAGGCAGGGAAAGCTGTCAGAAGGGCAAAAGTACAGATGGAAGAGAATATAGCACAGGGTGTTAAGGAGGGAGACAAAACTTTCTATAGATACACAAGAGAAAAAAGGAAAACTATCGGTAGAAAAGTCCAATTAGCAACCAAGGAAGGTAAGATGGCAGAGAGTGGCAAGGACAAGGCAGAAGTGCTAAACGAGTTATTTTGCTCTGTCTTCACCATAGAAGACAGTGGCAAAGGTCCCACACTGAGCAGGACAAGGGAAGATACCCAGGAGTAGATACTAGCCCTTCACAAGTGACAGGGTCCTAAAAGAGCTTAATAAACTGAAAGTAGAACAAGCATTTGTGTCAAAACTGACGTTAAACACGGGTATTTGCAGTGGTGATTTGGCATGTATGGTGCTTTACCCTAATGCCCTGTGACGATTGCTGGTATTTGCACAATAAATTGTCAGCATGACCTTTTTGTTACCCCCATTGTGCGCTACATAGGCGGAAACACGTTTTGGGCAGGATGTGAAAAATGACAGCTGTACTGCTCATAAGGAAGTGTGGTAAAATGCCAATGTTGAAAATCTGGAGTGGAAATATTGAAAATTGGCAAACCTACGAGCGTGCGTGGCAACTGTGCAATGCACGCTCATAAAACAGTCATTTTTAGGAATTGTTTCACCAAATTTTCAAAATTGCCATTTTAAAACCTGTGCTAATGAACAGTGTCACTGTGATTTTCTTACTGTGTCCCATACATTGATTTCGCACACGGACTGCGCCATTAGTGCACTACGGGGGAAAGACATTTGGCAGTGATGGAAAATGACAGCTGTATTGCTCATAAGGGGGTGGTAAAATGACAATGTTGAAAATCTGGAGTGAAAATATTGAAAATTGAAACTTCACGAAGCCGCATGAGGAACTGCGCAACGCAGACTCATAAAACAGTCATTTTTAGGAATTTTTTCACCAAATTTTCAGCACAGCCATTTTAAGACCTCTGCTCATGATCAGTGTCACTGTGATTTACTTAATGTGTCCCATACATTCAGTTCACACACCGACTGCGCCATTGCACGCTACATGGGCAGAAACACATTTTGGGCAGGATGTGAAAAATGACAGCTATACTGCTCATGAGGAGGTGTGGTAAAATGGCAATGTTGAAAATCTGGAGTGCAAATATTGAAAATTCGCAAACGTACAAGCCTGCGTAGGAACTGCGCAACTCACGCTCGTAAAACAGTCATTTTTAAGAATATTTTCACCAAACTTTCAACATAGCCATTTTAAGACCTGTGCTTATGAATGGTGTCACTGTGATTTTCTTAATGTGTTCCATACATTGATTTTGCACACCGACTGCGCCATTGTGCGCTACATGGGTGGAAACACGTTTTGGGGGAGATGTGAAAAATGACAGCTGTACAACCTATAAGAAAGTGTGGTAAAATGGTAATGTTGAAAATTTGGAGTGAAAACATTGAAAATTCGTGAACTTACGAGCCTCGCGAGGAACTGGTGCAACGACGTCGTATCAGACTATTTTGAATTTTTGTATCACAGATAAAGCGTGATCTTTCATGATCGTTGTCACCTGTCATGCGGCATTATCCAAGGCTGAAGGGTATTTCATCGCGAGTGAGTGCGCAGTGCCTGCGAATCACCTCGGCCCGGATAACGCCATGACAGTGACATCATTCATGGGAAGGGGTCCCAAAACCCATGTTGAAAATTTGCTGCAAAATTCCAAAAATGACTGAGATATGCACAAAGTTGAAACCCCTTATCTAGTCCATTATAGAGCTTACCGCATTTCCTCAGTTCGCGGGTCGGCTTTGAAGAGTGCAGACGTGTCCACCAAGATCGTTGCTCCAGAGTCAGGGAGGTAAGTAAGGGTTGGGGGTGTGGGGAGGCTGGGTGTGCAGTGGGTGGTGCAGGTTGTGGGAGGGGCTGGAAGACGTCAGGGACCGTTTTGTTTTACAGGTTAAAAAAGAAAAAGATTGAGGGACGTTTGCCACACTGGGGTGGGCTCCCAGCATGGCAGAAGATGTGTGGGGGCCGAGGAGCCGATGGGGATTGGGCACCCCGGGCAACTACGCTGGGGCGAGAGCCGGCTGGGGATTGGGCACCTGGCCGGCAATCCAAACAAATGGTTTGCCACACTGGGTGGGCCCCAGCATGGCAGCAGTATGGCTTTGGGGCCGTGGAGCCGACTAGGGATTGGGCACCCCATCGGCAACACGTTTGCCACGCTGGGGTGGGCTCCCAGCGTGGCACGAAAGCTTTGGGGGGGGCGGCGTGATGAACATGCGTGTGGGGGAGGTAGCATGTGACGCGAGGTGGGCGGCACTCAGTATGGCAGCGGTGTTTTTCTTTGAAGCGAAGACCACCATTTTCATACTGAGCTGCTGCACCCATTGGTGCAGGACGACCACGCCTGCTCAACTGAGCAGTGCATTGGGTGGGAGAGGCACACCTCCAAGTGTGCTACTCTCCTAATATGTTCCTTAGCGCATGCACGCAAGCAACGAAAAAGACATGGGACCAAACGGCATACATCCTAGAATACTGAAAAGAGCTCCGAGAGAACTGGCCACACCACTTGCTGAGCTCTTCAACAAGTCACTAGACAGTGGGAAAATACCTCAGGACTGGAAACAGGCAACCATTTTGCCCTTACACAAGAGCAGAAACAAGAAAGAGGCAGGAAATTACCATTCTGTCAGTTTAACTTCAGTTGTGGGGAAAATTATGGAATCACAATTAAAAGAGAGGATAGTGGAGTACGTTAAGATACTGGAAAAATGGACCCAAAGCAACATGGCTTCACAGGAGGATGCTCTTGTCAAACCAGCTTGATCAACTTCTTTGACTGGGTCACCAGAACATTGGACCAGGAACGGGCGGTGGTGGATGTTGTATACCTAGATTTCAGCAAGGCCTTTGACACCATCCCTCACAGAAGGCCAACCAACAAGCTGGAACATAAATGAATTGACCAGAAGATGGTCAGCTGGATCAGTAACTGGCTGAACAATAGGACCCAGAGAGTGCTAGTCAATGGATCATTGTCAAGGGAGGGTAGGGTGACCAGTGGCATCCCGCAGGGATCAGTACTGGGACCAATCCTATTTAATATATTTATAGCAGACATAGCAAATTTACTAACAGGAATGGGTTGCCTGTTCACAGATGATACAAAACTCTGCAACAGAGTGGACACAAGGGAAAGGGCAGACAACATAAAAGCTGACCTTAGAAGGCTAGATGATTGGTCCAGGGACTGGCAGTTACAATTTAATGCCAAAAAGTGTAAGGTAATGCACTTGGGAAAGAGGAACCCTAGTAAAAAGTATACACTGGGAGGACAGCAACTTGAGGAGACACAAATGGAGTGAGATCTTGGCATAATCATCGCTGATATATTAAAGGTAGGAAAACAATGTGAGAAAGCAGCACAGAAAGTGGGTGGCATCCTCAGATGTATAAGCAAAGGTATTTCTAGTAGAAAAAGGGAGGTTATCATGCCCCTCTACAGGTCCTTGGTGAGGCCACACTTTGAATACTGCGTTCAGTTCTGGAGACTTCACCTCAAAAAGGACTTTGACCATTTGGAAACAGTGCAGAGAAGGGCTGCTAAGATGGTGCATGGACTGCATCACAGGTCATATGAAGCAAGACTCATGAAGCTGAACCTTTACTCCTTTGAGAAGAGAAGAAACAGAGGGGACATGATTGAAACATTTTAGCATGTATGGGGATTTAACACAGCTCAGACAGGCAATTTATTTCAACAGAACATGGCAGCATGCACAAAAGGGCATGATATGAGACTGGTAGGAGGAAGGTTCAAAAGTAACTTCAGGAAGTACTTCTTCACAGAGAGAGTGATAGATCTATGGAAAATTCTGCCCCAGGAGGTGCTAGTATCAAAGACAATCAGGCTGTTCAAATGTGCATGGGACAGACATAAAGGACAAGAAGTTGAAGGTTGCATAGGAGGAGGGTAGTTTCTAGGGCAGACTAGATGGATTGCATGGTCCCCATCTGCTGACACTTTTCTTATGTTCTCATGTCCTAGCATCAATACATTTAGAATTTGGACCAGCATATCCCCAGTCAGCCTAATGACAAAAATGAGATCTCTATCTTGATTTTTTTAAAATGTGTAAGTCACTTTGTGTCCCCAATCTCACTGCCAGTTCATAGAAAGCCAGTTTCAGTGAGGAGCTACTGAAGATGTCATAACCAGTACTCACAGCCTAGTCCTCCCTACAGCTACCATATATAGGACTCATTACATACAACTGTACCTGTAGTAAATATTTGGAAAGGAAAAGTGTAACTGAGTGGGTACAGGGCACACATTTTCATAATGTGCAGATACAAGGTAATTAATACTATGAATGGGTGAAAGGGTAGAGTGGCAAACATGGTTTCAGAATGCCAAAATTCTGTGCAGTTTTTTAGGATCTTGCAAGGATGAGATTTCAAAATGCCACCAGGTTGCAACTGTGGAAAGCTGCAATAACACAATCTCATAAAATAGCTGGCACACACAATTTTGGAATGTGTCATGGTCACTGAAATTCATAATGTGACATAATTTCTTAGAGTGCCAGAGATACAGAATTTTGAAATGCAGGAGACAGGTAGTTGAGGAACATGTCAAGGATATGTGAGTTTTGTGATGTGCCTTGGATGTATCATTCTGGCATGTGGTGGTGATGCACATTGTCAGAATGTGGTGGAATGCCTCATGTCAGCTTTGTGATGCAACATACAATATCACAGTATGACATGAACACAAATCTCCAAATGTGGTGGGAACACACAGTTTCAGAATGTGGTGGGACTGCCTCATTTCAGCTTGTGATGCAACATACATTATCACAGTATGACATGAACACAAAATCTCCAAATGTGGTGGGGACACAGTTTCAGAATGTGGTGGGAATGCCTCATGTCAGCTTGTGATACAACATACAATATCACAGTATGACATGAACACAAAATCTCCAAATGTGGTGGTGACACACAGTTTCAGAATGTGGTGGGACTGCCTCATTTCAGCTTGTGATGCAACATACAATATCACAGTATGACATGAACACAAAATCTCCGAATATGGTGGTGACATACAGTTTCAAAATGTGGTGTGAATGCCTCATTTCAGCTTGTGATGCAACATACAATATCACAGTATGACATGAACACAAAGTCTCCAAATGTGGTGGTGACACGCAGTTTCAAAATGTGGTGGGAATGCCTCATTTCAGCTTGTGATGCAACATACAATATCACAGTATGACATGAACACAAAATCTCCAAATGTGGTGGTGACACACAGTTTCAAAATGTGGTGGGAATGCCTCATTTCAGCTTGTGATGCAACATACAATATCGCAGTATGACATGAACACAAAATCTCCAAATGTGGTGGGGACACACAGTTTCAGAATGTGGTGGTCACATGGAATTCCAGAATGTGGCAGGGATGCACATTTTTGTAATGAGTAGAGATGGGCGAAATCTGCAAATTTCATTCCACTAAATATTTTGTGAAATTCACACATTTTGCTAAATATTTTGTGGGTGCAGATAGCAAAAGTCCTCCAGTGAAATGTGGAATTTCACTCATGAACTGCAGAATTTTGCCACTAGCGGGTGAAATTCTGTCATTTGTGAGAGAAATTCCACATTTCACAGGCAAAATTCCACATTTTGCACCCTCAAAATATTTTGTGGAATGCACAAATTTTGTGAAATAGTTCACGTGGCAAAATTCACAATTTGACTGGAATTTCACTGGCAAAATTAAATTTAGCTGGATCTCTAGTAATGTGGTGGGATGCATAATTTTGGAGCATGGCAGAGAAATTTATTTTTGGAATGTGATGGGCCCCCATAAATTTAGCATGTGGTGGGATTTGCAATTTTGGAATGTGGCATAGATGCACAGGGTTTGAATGTGACTTGGACATGCAGTTTTGGAATGCAGCAGACACTTATTTTCAGAATGAGGTGGGGTGTGTAATTTTGAATATGATGAGGAGACGCATTTTCTAAATGTGATGAAAATGGGCAATTTTAGAATGTATGGCAGTGACACACAATTTCAGATTGTGGTGGGAAGGTATAATTTCAAGATATGGCTGGGAGACACAATTTTAGAAATATGGTAAGGAAGCACAGTTTTGGAATGTGACTATGAAACACAGTATCAAAATGCGACAGAAACATATCATTTTGGAATGTGCTGGTGGGGGTGAGGATTTTCAGAATGTGATGGGGATGCACAATTTTGGAATGCAGTGGTGACACAATTTCAGATTGCAGCAGGGATGCACAATTTTGGAATGTAGCTATAACAAACAATTTCAGAGTGTGATGGGGACTTGCAGTTTTGGTATTGTATGCGATGGTGACCTGCAGTTCCAGAATTTGGCAGGGATACACAATATGGAATGTGGTAGGGATGTGCAATTTTAGCATGAGACTTGGTCATGCAATTTTGGAATGTGGTAATTACACTCATTTTCAGAATGTGGTGAGGATGTGCAATTTTTAAATATGACTGTGATGCATGTTTTCTGAATGTGATGAAGTCAGGCAATTTTGGAATGTGGAAGTGACACAATTTAGGACCATGGCAGGAAGGTAAGATTTCAGGTGTGTAGCTGAGGCACAGAATGTTAGAATGCATTGTGGATGCCTAGTTTTGGAATGCGGCTGGGAAACACAATTTCAAAATGTGTCAGAAACACATAATTTTGGAATGTGGTGAGGGATAGCATTTTCAGAATGTGAAAGGGATGCACAGTTCTGGCATCTATTGGTGGCACAATTTCCAAATGCAGCAGGGTTACCAAATTTAGGAATGTGGCTGGGACACACAATTTCAGAATGTGGCAGGGACATGCAATACATAATGTGGTGGTGACATGCAGTTTTGGAATGTGAGGGGAATGCACAATTTTGGAATGTAGCATTACAATTTCGAGTCTGATGGTAGCAATTTCAGCATGTGGCTTTGACACAAAACATCAAAATGTAGAGGTGACAAGCAATTTTGGAATGTAGTGGAAACGTATACTTTTGGAATATGGCAGGAATGCACAGTGCCAGAATGTTGCAAGGATGTAAAATGTTGGAACTTGGAGAGAATGTGATGTACAACTTTGAAATGTGGTGGGTGCATACAAATTCTGTAATGTGAGGGGAAAAATAGCCGCTCTAAATGGTACATGGTGCTGGTGATAACGCTTGAACTAGAAGAAAATAAAAAACTGTGGGCACACACTCACACTAAACACTCTTGATAAATGAATCCATTAAGACACAACCGGCTGAACTGTGCTCAGTTTTAATAATAAAAGTTCAGCAAACAGGTGAACAGGTAAAACAGGCAGCCACCAACCCAGAAAGGACCCCCTACATTTTGTGCTTGCACACTTAGTGAAGAGGACAATGACCAACACACTAGGTGCCCTTAAACAGCAATCCTCTTTAAGGGTTAGTACATAAATCATATGCAACAAGTTTTTTAGTGTTTAACATACAAAGTGCAAAGTGCAGATAATAAAAATGAAGTACAGACTAAACATTACCAATAACAGTGTTTCATAGATTGCAGTGTGCAAACTGCTAAAATTCAGGTACACACGGGTATAATGCACAAAACAGAAGACAGGCATATTACAATCATATTTACAAGAATGATGATTATTCAACCCTGTCATTAAGGCCAGGGGTACAGTTGTTTGTAATTTTAAAATCCAGAACTGTTCCATGTGAGCCAAAATTAAATCGGTTACTGCCTCAAAGGTTCCAACCTCACCCCTTCAGTGCCTACAAAGTTACAAGTGTGTTGAAGTGAATCAGTCACAGGATGAGAATGCAGTGCTGTGACATAATCCAAGTTTCTTTTGGCGAACACTCTAATATGCTCTCTTTACATTTTCTGTTCATGTGCCCAATATAATAAGCCCCTCATATACAATTGGCAATGTTAAAAACATGTTGAATCACAATTAGCTGTCCCTCCTTACAGTTATACAGTCTAGAGAGACTAGTTCCACTAGACTCAACTTTGTAACTACATATAGCCTAGAGGCTAAACAATTGAGGGAATTATTAGGAAAAATTGGTCCATTTTACATACAGATGACAAATTGAGCAATTTTGTCCCAGAATTCCCTTGTATGTTTTACAGATGCCCCCCAATATTAGTGACCATGTGATCCACAGTTACCAGTCTGCCCCCTAAGGAATTTGACCTGACTTACTACTTTGCCAAATGGGTGCCACAAATGCCAGCAGTCCAAATATTGCACTAATATTGAAAACACAAGGTTCTTTGTTAACTCTAGTGATGGTACAATTGTAGAAATTAAGGGATTTATTAATTGTAGAGGCAGGTAGAGGGCTACGGTACCCAATCAGGGTGCTGAAGCACGAGCAGACTTGATAGACCAATACGCCTACTCTGCTGGCACCTAGTATGTTAGTATGTAATTGTGATTCAACATATGTTATTTACCTTGCCAACTGTACATGTGGGACTTATTATGTTGGGTATATGAAGAGAAACTTTAAAGAGAGGGTTCAGGAACATATTAGAGTGGTCACCAACAGAAACTTGAATTATGTCACAGCATTGCTTTCTAATTCTGTGACTGATTTGCTTCAAGTACTCTTGGAACTTTGTGAGCATTGAAAGGGTGAGGTTAGGACCTCAGGGCAGTAGCCTTGATTTAATTTTGGCTCATAGGGAACAGTTCTGGATTTTAAAATTATGAGCAAGTGTGCCCCCTGGCTCTAATGACAGAGTTGAAATATCACCATTCTTGTAAATATGATTGTAGTATACCTGGCTTCTGTTTTGTTCATTACATCCTTGTGTACCTGAATTTTAACAGTTTGGACACTGCAATCTATGGAATATTATTATGGGTAATGTTTAGTCTGTACTTCGTTTCTTTATTATTTGCACTTTGCACTTTGTATGTTATGCACTAAAAAACTTGTCACATATACAGTATGCTTTATGTACTAGCCCTTTAAGAGGATTGCTATTTATGGGTATCTAGTGTGTTGGTCATTATCCTCTTGACAAAGCGCACAATTGCAAAACATTGAGGAGTTCTTTCCAGGTCAGTAGCTGCCTGTTTTACCTGTTAATCTGTTTGCTGAACTTTTGTCATTAAAATTGAGCAGAATTCAACCTATTGTGTCATAGTGGATTCACTTATCAACAGTGTTTGGCATAAGTGTGGGCACGTGTTTTTTTTATTTTCTTCTAATCCTGGAATGTGTTAAGGATAACTAATTTCAGAATAAAATGGTGTGTCCTGTCACATTCTGGTAGTGTGCATCCCCAATATATTCCAAAATTGTCAGTCCCCATCAAATTCCTATACATGTGTGTCCCTGTTGTATTCCAAGATTGCATGTCCCCACCACAGTTTAAGATGGCTTATCCCTGCCACATTCCAAGATTACAAGTTCCCCCAAACATGCTGAAATTGAGCACCACTTTGACATTCAATAGCTTTCAAACAACATGAAGTCTTGCTGTATTCTGACTATTGCAGTTAGCCCCAGCACTCAAACTGCCCCAGAGGGTAGATGGTTAATTTTCTATGCAGAGCATTGAACGTTGAGCTCGAGCTTGGTTCAGACCTCTGTCTGCTGCACTTTGAAGCGCAACTGTCAGATTCTTTACTCCGCCTAACTGAACAGCTGCTCCAGAGATTTCTCCTTTGCTCATGGTTCGTAAGTCAGTTAAAGTCCTCGGTTTTACCAATTATTTATCGCAAGTTTCGGTTCAGATCTCTGTCTGTGGTACAATAAGTACTAGGTAGTGAACTAGACATAGTAAACTTGTGAAAACTATAAAATTGATTTTTCGACCTATTCGGCTGAACTGGCTGTTTAGTGATTTATATATTCTGTCTTTGTTTTTAAACTTAGAGTGTGGTTACCGGTCCTTATCAGTTTTAAAAAAACTGCATTTTCTTGTGTTTTTTCCAATACCGTGACACGGTTAGAAACTGATAAGGGTGTCTTGCCTGGTTGTTTGCCATAAAAGGGTAAGTTTGTGGTTAGGATGGTTATGTCAGAGAAACCCAGAAGAAAACTGGGCCTACTGGGTTTCAACGCTGCAGTATGTGTGGGAGGCCTTTGCTAAAGCTGACCCCACACCACCTGTGTTTATTGTCTGGGGTTTGACCACCTCGATTCAGACTGCTAAATCTTAAAATTTCCTAAGTCTACCCTGGAAAAAGATTAGGTAGGCTCAGGGATAAGGAGGCCATGAAGTCCGCTGGACCCAGATGGCCAGCCCGGTTTGTTCTGACTGAACCTGAGGTACTGCCCTCTGACCAGGGCAATACTTCTTCAGGCAAGAGGAGAGCCGATCCTGAGGGATCAGTTTCTACAAAAAGAAAAAGAAAAGAAAAATCGACTGGTTCGGTTCCAGAGACCCATTTTACGACCACCAAAGAGAGATTGCCAATACGATAAGGATTGTAGAATTGCTTCGTCCAGTTCCGTCTGATCCGACGCCTTCTGGCAGGTGCTCGGTTCGGTCGGTTCCTCCGGTTCAAGATTATGCCCCTGAAGATTTCTATGAACCGGATTTGGAGGGGGCTGAAGATTATGATGATGACGATGATGAGGGTGTGGGAGGTCTGGTTGAGCCCATTGAACCGGACATCTCCCCAGACAGGCCTTCTGGTGTTTCCTCTCCTAGGTTTTCTGAGTCCCCTTCCCACTACATGTTTTACAGGAAAGTGGCAGAAACCCTCCAGCTCCCTGTGGAAGAAGCTGTAGAAGAACAAGAGGAACCTGATTATGTGGAGATGATGGACATCCCAGAGTCCACGAGACTGTCTATTCCCCCTTCATAAGTCTTTTGGGAAACAGACACAAAAGATTTTAAAAACTCCAAATTCTGTACCTCCTGTCAACAGAAGGATGGACAAAAGGTACACCTTATCAGGTTCTGGTACAGAGTACTTGTATCAACAACGCAGCCATGTTGGGGTTGTGCAGGATGCAGCCTGTGATAAGGTTAATATATCCTTGGCTTCACACCCCCAGATAAAGATTCTAGGAAGCTGGATGCCATGACAAAGAAACAGTACATGGCATCCGCCTGGGGACTCAGGGCAGGCTAATTATATGGCCTATGCAGCCAGGTACCAGAAGTCCAGGTGGGACACTGTACTGGCACTGGCTAAGCAGGCCTCTCACTAGTTAGCCTCGGAGCTGGAGAGGGTGGCTGCTGATGGGATTGAGGCATCTAAGGTACAGTTCCATGCTGCTGTGGACTCCAATGATGTGTTCTTTAGAGTCATGGCTACATCTGTGGCTCTTTGGAGAATGGCTTGGCTCAGATGTACTAGTCTTTCACAGGACACCCAGGCTAAGGCCATGGATTTCACTGAGGTGGGTAATTCTCTGTTTGGGAAGCAGACAGAGAATTACATGAAAAAGATGGATGAGTATAGGACCACCTATAGGAGTGCACAGGCCATGGAAAGGCAGACAACTCCTCAAAGGCAGCAGGCTAGGGGCAGGGGCAGGCCTTTTCACATGCCTTTCTACCAAGCACAGGCCTCTTCTCCCTTTCCTCAGAGGGAGTTCTTCAGAGGGAGAGGCAGAAGTGGGATGAGCAGGGCTGCATCCATCCCTCAGCCTAAGGCTCCTGCCAAGCAGACACCCTAATGTGTCAGCCCGGGTCGACTCCCCCATTCCTGTAGGAGGCAGGCTGGCTTACTTCATCCAGGACTGGATGTCTGTTACCTCAGACAAGTGGTTCCTGGAGGTGGTAAGCCAGGGCTGGGTCTCAGCTTCAAGAAATTTCCAAAGCTGAGGGCCAGATCTTTTCCACCTGCAAGCATCTCTGAAACCATTGCCCTAGAGGCAGAGGTTTCATCTCTACTGGCTCTAAAAGCTGTAGAGAGATAGAGAGAGTCCCTACATTGCACAGGGGCAAAGATCTGTACTCCAGGTACTTCCTTACCACCAAAAAGACAGGGGAGTGGTGACCCATCCTAGACTTAAGATACCTGAACAAACATCTTTTAAAACCAAAATTCAAAATGGTGACTCTGGGAATAATCCTTCCCTCTCTAAGGCCAGGGGACTGGCTAGCCTCCCTGGACTTAAAAGATACCTACTTTCACATTCCCAGCAGGTGCTCCCACAGAAAGTACCTCAGGTTCAAATTGCCGTCAGGCCTTTATCAGTTCAAAGCTATGCCCTTCGGCCTGACATCAGCTCCAAGGGTATTCACAAAATGCCTAGCAATAGTAGTGGCTTTTTTAAGAAGGAAAAATATTCCCATATTTCCATACCTGGATGACTGGCTCATCGTGGGTCAGTCCCCAGACCAAGTCAACTCAGACCTTCAAGTGACTCAGCAAATGCTCGCTTCCCTAGGATTCCTTCTCAGTCTTACCAAGTCAGTTCTCAAGCCTGTACAGCTCCTCACTTTCCTAGGGGCAGAGTTGGATACAGTCAAAGCAAGAGATTTTCTTCCCCTGAAAGGGCAAGGGCTATTGTAGAGCTGGCTTCTTCATTCCAGCTTCTGGGTCTCTGCCAGCAAGGCACTTCCTTCAACTTCTGGGCCACATGGCAGCTTCTACAGCAGTGGTCCAAGGGACCAGATTTCAGATGAGGGACATTCAGTTTCACCTGAGGGCCTTTTAGTGTCAGAAGAAAGATTCTCTTCTCTCTCCAAACTAGCTCCAGTGACTCCAGACTCTGATCCAGGCTCTCCACTGGTGGCAGGATCAGGGTAACCTCAGGCAAAGAGTCCCATTCATCACTCAGTCTCACTCTGTGGTCCTAACCATGGATGCTTCTCTATTGGGGTGGGGAGCCCATCTGGGGGCTCTCACAGCCCAGGGACTGTGGTCCCCTCAGGAATCCCTTCTTCATATCAGTCTCTTGGAGCTCAGGGTGGTCTTTCTGGCCCTGCAAGCTTTCTCTCAGTCAGTGCACAACAAGGTGGTTCAGGTCAAGACAGACAACAACACCACCACCACCACCATGTGATACATCAACAAGCAGGGAGGCACTCAGTCCATGGCCCTGTGCACAGAAGCCATGAAATTGTGGTCCCTAGCTTATTCTCTGCAGACCTCTCTGAAAGCAGTCCACCTTCCAGGGAAGGACAATGTGCTAGCAGATGCATTGAGCACGATCTCCCAGGGCCATCATGAATGTCTCTGGACCCTCTGGTGTTGAAAGTGATTTCTCCAAGGTGGGGCACTCCAGAGATAGATCTCTTTGCAGCCCCAGACAATCACCAACTTCCTCTGTTTTGTTGCAGACCCCCAGTATTGGGCTCAGTCCATCTGGATGCTCTGATTTTGAACTGGGAAGGGAAATTTCTATGTGCCTTCCTCCCTTTCCTCTACTGTTCAAGGTTCTGGTCAAGGTAAGGTCACAACCTTGCAAAGTGATTCTGATTGCTCCAGACTGGGCCAGGCAGCCTTGGTACCCTCTGCTGCTGTCCCTAGCAGTCCATCTTCCCCTGTCTCTTCCCAGGAATTACAACCTGTTAACCTCCTCTTAGGGGAGGATTTGGTACCCCAATCTTCAGTCGCTCAATCTCAAGGCAAGGCTCTTAAAGAGTTAGATTATGCAGATTTGCATCTGTCCCAAGGGGTTCTGGATATTCTCAAAGCCTGTTGAAAGCCTGCCACCAGAAAAACTTACAACTCCAAATAAAAAAGATTCAGCATTTGGTGTTCCAAGAAGCTATCCCCAGACACTGCTGAATTGTCTACAGTTCTGGATTATATGGTTCATCTTAATGGCCTAGGCCTCAGACCAGCTACTCTCAAAGTACATTTGTCAGCTGTTTCTGCTTTTCTGTCAGCAGGAAAGCCTTCCTCACTGTCATCTCACCCTGTATTCTGTAAATTTTTCAAGGGATTGCTTCATACCAATCCCCACTTTAGGGATCCTATCCCTGCTTGGGATCTTAATGTTTACATTGCTCAGCTTGTGCAACCCCCTTTTGAGCCTTTGTCTTCAGCAGAGCTTAAGTACTTGACTTGGAAAACTGCGTTCCTGGAAGCTATTACTCTGCCAGGCGATCAGTGAATTGCAAGCTCTGTCAGTGGAGCCTGATTTTATCTCATTCCATAGAGATAAGGTGGTCCTTAGAACTAATAGGAGGTTTTTACTTAAAGTGGTTTCAGATTGTCATCTGAACCAATCTATGTCTCTCCCTGTGTTCTTCACTGATCATTCTTCTTCAGGAGAAAGAAGTTTGCACAGTTTGGATGTTAAAAGAGCCCTTAGCTACTACTTTGAGCATACTAAGGCTCACAGGTTTGATTCCTTTCAGTTGTTTCTCACTTATGGGGCAGTGGATCAGGCAAACCTGCCACTAAGAGAACTATTGCCAGGTGGATTGTCTCTTGTATTCAATTCTGCTATGAGAAGCTAGGCAAATACCTCCCTCAGGCCTGATGACTCATTTGACTAGATATACAGCTGCTTCCCTTGCTGTGGCCAGGGATATTCCTTTGCTAGAGATATGTAAAGCAGCCACCCTAGAAAATAGTCCATACATTTACCAAGCATTTCTCCCTGGACATTCAGGCAAGGTGTGATGCTCGGTTTGGTACAGCAGTACTGCAGAGCTTATTCCCAAGGTAGGTTTGATTCCCTCCTCCATGGAGGTACTGCTTGGTAGTCTGCAATAGTCAGAATACAGCAAGACTTCATGTTGTTTGAAGAAAAAATTACTCACCTTAGTAATTATGTTTCTTCTAATGGAGTCTTGCTGTATTCTGACCTCCCTCTCTACCTCCCCTCTCAGAACCTGTTTTTGGGAAGTGGGCTGGCAGATGCAGTGTTGCACCACAGGGGTGCATTTGGGTACTCCCTCCTTTTAGAGAGTGGGAGTGGGTTGTATTATTAATTTTACAGTCTTAAGTTGTTCACTACCTGGTTTTTGATTTTGGATTTCTTGACTTGAGTCTTTTGGGGATCCAAAATATTTGGTTGCCATTTGGCTAGTAAAAATTTTACAGTTTCCACATAGTAGTTAGTTAGTATTAGCGCGAAAGAATCTGACAGTTGGCTTCAAAGTGTAGCAGACAGAGGTGTGAACCGAGCTCAAGCTCAATATTCAATGCTCTGCATAGAAAATTAACCATCTACTGTCCGGGGCAGTTTGAGTGCTGGGGCTAACTGCAATAGCCAGAATACAGCAAGACTCCATTACAAGAAACATAATTACTAAGGTGAGTAATTTTTTCTTGCTCACCTCTTGCCACATTCTAAAGTGCAGTGCCATGGAGCTGAACATTCTGGAAACACATGCGCCACACCCAGCCTTGCGCCAATTATAGTTTCTTAAACTTTGACTAGGTCCTATTAGGTTGTTGACAGGGAGGACTAAGCTGCGAGTTCTCATTATGACATCGTCAGTAGCTCAACACTTTAACTGCTTTGAGCAGGCAGTTAAATCAGGGATATCATTTATTTATTTTAATTATTTATTGAATTTTGTTGACCAGGTAGGCCCTCTGAGACCAAAAGTCCCCTTATCAGGGGTGACCTGGGATTAGTTAAATGTAAAAGAATATTTGACATTTGTCATACACAGTACACTACTCAGTAATCAACAGAAGCATGGAAAATGTAAGGTCTGCACATAGGCAAACTAACTCAAACAGACATTACAAAACATAGTCACTCAATGTGGGACAGGCCAATTTAGTTAACATAGAACAATAGTAGGTCAATAATAAATGAGAATGACATCAACTACCATCCTAAGGAGTGCATTTACATGTGGCAAGGTGCATGTAAGTATTCATTGTATTGTAGCAGTACTATAGTTATGGGGATAAGCCTAAGGCAATTAGAAAGTGGGAAGATACTAGTTTAGGGGAGCTTTGGTCAGACTCATGAGATTTCAGACAAAGATGTATTTCTAGTATGCACAGGTAGAGTTACTTTTAGTGAAGAGGTGTACTTTTAATGAATGCTTGAATGCATGACGTGAAGGGCTACTCTGCAAGGCAGGGGGAAGCTTATTCCAGCACTAAAATATTCTGTACTCAAATTACCTTTGTCCAGATGTCTTGAGTATCCTTGGTACCTCCTGAATAGGTTGTGATGTTGCCCGGAGAGTGCTTATGTACTACCTGCACAATATTGGGTTCTGGAGGTGAGGCAGGCAGTTGTTCAGGATTTTGAACATAAGGCAGAGTGAGGGATGCTGAAGCATGTTGTCTAGGTGGGGCCAGTATAGCAATGAAATTGCTTTGCAATGATGTTCCTTACTGTCAGCCTAAGCTGCAATAACATTTAAGTGAAATAACTTAAAGACCTGGAAATGGATTTAAAAAAAATGGGTTGTGGACTAGGTCCCAACCGGCAGCAGCAGCTGCAGGACGAAACCTTGGCACCTGCAGAGTTTCATATTTTCTGTCGGCACAGCTGCAGGAGATGTTGTGCCTGGTCCCACCAGATGTAACTTTTACCCACAGCTGTATTGAAAAAGAATTCACAAGTGGCCATAAATTGTGGAGCCGGTCATAAACTGGCCCAACGTTTGAGAATTCTATAACTACGTGAAAAGCTGTGGCTCCACAAATGGCAATTCACTTGAACTCTGGTTTTCCTGCAGCTGCGGGATTTCCATGGGCTTTGAAAATTTGGCCCCTAATTTTTGGTTTGAGACTTAATGGAGATATGCAGATTCTAATTCTGCAATGCAGCACTTTGGCTGGACTCTCTTTAATTCTAAGGTCAATGTATATTACTGTATTATATATTTACTGCTATAATAGTGTTTGATGTATATGTGAATAAGGTCTCGGGGATAAGATGAGATGAGAACAGCCCAGTGGCACTGAGGGTTGAGGCGCAGACGCCAAGACCTGTATTCACGCCAGCCAATCGGTTCGAGAATGAGCCCGGTCAGCCGGGGTTGGCAGGGATGGGGAAGGATTGAGCATCCCATGGACTACTTTCCTTTCCGGGGAGGGGTTATCCATATGCCAATGCATTGGCGACCTCTAACAGAGGCTGAAGGTTCCACAGTGCTCGGCTGCAAGAAAGCAGGGGAGTAAGCTGCGGCGGATTTCTTTCGGGTGTGCGTGGGAGCATGCACCAGCTGAGATGGATGTTATTGCATGTCCAAACTTAGGGGGTATGTAGAACAGGGAAAACAATGGTGCCATGGACAGGCAACGGCACCTGTCCCCCATGCCCTACGCTGAGCCAACCCTGACTGGCCTTCCAGGTCCTCCAGCTCCAGCCCTACCTTGCAGCCAAAGTCTGTCTCTTAGGCGTGCCCAGTAGGAGGGGATGACCCCCCCACGCAGGTTAAACCAGGGGTGCTGGCTGCAGGGAGGGGGCAGAGAGAGGAGGCACAGATCGGGGGGGCCTCAGGCAGGCAGGACTCAGACCAGGATGCCCGAGAAAGGTTTGATGGGGCTGCGACTGGGAGGGAAACAAAGTAAAAAAAAAAAGATGAGATGAAATAAGATAGTCTTGTTGTTCCCATTCAGCTTGTGTTGAGCACAGGAACTACAGTACTTTATGTTACCAATTTTGGAGTTTCTCTGCCTCTCACCATCAGGTCATATAGCCCATTTCCAGGCTTGAGGCTTAGATGATAATAATAATAATAATAATAATTTTATTTATAAAAACAAAAACAAGGCGCTGCATCAGCATATGGTCTAAAAGCAAAACAAAATGGTTATATTAAATGCACGCTGAAAATAGAAAATAGAGTTAAAATCTACGTTTCAACCTTGGGTCTTCTTCAGGAAATATCTAAAAGAGAAAAAACAAGTTAGTGTAGAGGAGAGGTAAAATGAGAGAGATATATATGTGGAGAAAGAAGAAAGGGGAGGCAGTAAGGAACCAGAAGTTCTTTCAGATAGACCAGACCCAGACCGTGTAGGGCTTTGAAAGTCAGTAAACCGACTTTAAAGGTGATTAGGCCTCATGATTGGTGAGGTGTCACATGTCCCCTCAGCTGTGTGGAAAGGAAAGGAAAGGGCTGCCCACTTTCAGATAAGACCACCTTTCTGTGCTGCTGAGCTTATGCAGCAGAGCTGTTAGGTAGGGAACAGAGTCTCAGCCTTGTAGGGTTTACAATGCTGCCTAAATGACAGTGATGATGTGGTTGCTTAACCTTGTTCTGGGAAAAATAGTGTGCAAGCTTTATAAAACTCTTAGGCTCCCTGTCTGACAGTTGCTGAGGGTCTGACCTCATGCTGCTGCTGCTATATGTTGTCTGTTGCAAGCTCCTTGTGAGCATGAGCTGGGCCTGAGTGTACCACTGTAGCTGTGAGCCATGAGGCCCATGAGAGCAGGAGAGAGGGCAATGGACCACACTGCTTGGTGAACATTGACCATAAAAATGGCCTATTCAGGAAAAAGAACAGAGAGCTGGAGAGTAGAACCTGAAATAGTGCAATGCTGGAAACTAAGAGTCTGTGGGAACAGATCATTTTTCAGTTATCCAAGGAGAACATCTAGGTCTAGGGAGCAGGCAAGCAGTGAGACCCAGGAACCTTGGGTGAGTGTCTCTCATTGCAATACTGCCTTACTACTGAAATGAAGACTACAGAAATGGGGAACCAGACTATAATCACTGCATCCAGCAGCAGAATGTAAAAAAAAATGTATAACGTATGAGTGTGTGTGTGTGTGTGTGTGTATACATGTATCAGTGTGTGGGTATGCACATCTGTATGCATATGTGGGTATCCAGTGATATGGGCGAGTCAAATTGAGTGACTCAATATGAATGACTCAATATGACCGCCTGCAGTTACAGCAAGTAGGACAGGATAGCGAGGAGGGGGGAACAGTGACTGTAATTGACAAGAATAGCAAAATGGAGATACAGCTACTATGACAGGGAGGTATATGGGAACAACATATGAGAGGAAATGTGGATAAGCAGTTTCCAGATGGCCATTTGGCATAGTGGTAAGGGTGTGTGTCTGGGGTGTGAGGGGTTCCGGGTTCAGAGCCAGGTGCGAGCACAACATTTTTGTATGCTGGTTGTGTTTGGGATTTAGTATATTTTTTGTCCTGGGTATCCTGATCTGATTTGCTACTTCCTGCAGATGCCCCTGTACCCCAGTGTTCGGCCCCCTTCACAGTCAATTATCTTAATACTGGGGTTGTGAGGGGCAGCCTCCTCCATGGGGAAATTAGGTCATAGCCCCACATAAAAAAAGAAAAGGTTACTGTCGCATGTTGCCACTTTATGGTGCTGATGTGCACTTTGTTTTTTTATCTGCATAGTGCACGCCAGATTTTCATTTTCACTAATGTGCACTTGCTGGTATGGCGATCACTATTTTGCATTCACTTATATCACATGGAACTGCTATGTGCACATATGTGTGCACATGTCTGTTTGTCTAAGTATGTGTTGGTTTGTATATCAGCAGCAGTGGGGATGGAGTCATCTCCAGTGATAATGTCAAGGAACTAGTAGGAGGCAGTGGCCACAACTGATCACTTCTACCTGGTGACTGGGAAAACATTAAGGTGGGCCTTAGCCTGCAGGACCAGAAACTTTGGAAATGCAAACACTGTCATAATGAGAGTCCCGGTGTCCAAAGGAGTGTCTGTGTGATGCCCATAGTGCAGAGAACATGGAGTATTCATTGAAAAAGATGCTTGAAGCAGCTGCAGAGGTCTACATTTCTGAATGAAATGAGTGAAAAAGGGTCACAACATGTCCATTGGCTCAACAGGTACCAAAGGCAACTAATTTTGACCAAAAAGCTCTATGACTTCTGAAAACAGCTGGATTTCTCCAAGGCCTTTGAGGAGTACAGAGCAACTCTGCGTGACCACAAATCTAGACTTAAAACAGCCAAGGATGGGCTGGAAGCTATGATAGCAGAAGGAGCTGAAATCAAAACCAGTGTCTTCTTCCATTACATAAATGGAAGAAAGCATGTGAAGGAGAGTGTAAGGCCCATGAAAACAAGGATGGAGGGACCTGTAACAGAGACAGAGAAAATGGCTGAAATGCTTAATGAATACACACATGAAGACAAGGGGCCTGATTCTCAAGGGATCCACCTGGCATAACCTGACTTGCGCCAAAAAAAATGGTGCAAGTAGCAAGTTACACCAGGAGTTACGACATTCGGTATTCAGCAAAGCAGCCTGAGACATGTAGCATACTGCCTGCACCAAAGTGGACCTACACCACCAGTTACACCCTGAACCCCCATGACATGGCACTAGGTGGTTTATGGCAGCAGTTGCACCCTAATCTGGAAGGGCAGCTTTCAAGTCCCCAGGTGTGCTATTCTGAAACAACCACCAAAGGACTTCCATCAAAGTACAGTTACACCACTGAATGGTTTGTGTAAATGTACTTTACATCCTCTAGGGGTGTGCCAATGTGCTGCTAGACCCAATCCCACAGTATATGCAACCCCCTCAGCCCCATCCCTAAATCAGTAGAAAAAGCCCCGCAAGGCTATGGGACCCCCCCTGCCCCATCCCCTAACACTGTGTAAACAACAGCCCCATCGGGGCTATTAGACCCCCCTCCTGTTCCCAGTATGTATATAAATATTGCCCTGCAGGGCTATTGAACCTACCTCCGGCTCCCAGTACATACACAGAATGTGCCCACAGTGCTAGCACCCCCATCCCCAAAACACAAGTGTGGGCAGTAATGCAGAAATGTATAACACTACTAAATAACAACCCCATTAGCCCTGGTAGTCCAGTGGCCCCCCACCCAACCAGTTGCCAGGCTGGCCTCCCCACCCATCCCCAACTGGCATCTGGCACAGCCTACCTCCCATCACACGGCCAGCCGCAACTGAGCTCTGTATGAGCAGCATGCTACTGTAAGTAGTACACACTCAATGAATTAACTGTCATTTATTGAGTGCATACTATTTACAGTAGTACATGCTCATACGGAGCTCAGTCGGTGGCTGGCCGTGGTGCTGAGAGGTGGGCTGTGTCAGTCGCTGGCTTGGGACAGCTGGGAGGAGGAGCAGGGTGGTCTGGCACTGCTGAGTGGGGGAGTGGGCAGGCCACTAGACTACCAGGGATAATGGGAATGTGATTACTCACTACATTTTACAGTAATGCAAGGACTTGGGTTGGGGAATCAGGGCTTGGGTGGTGTGGCTTTTGTCCATACATGGTGATCAGGCCTCAGGGGGTCTGATAGTTCTGTGGGGCATTTTCAGTCAGTATTGGGGGATCAGAGGCTGGGAATCCCATTGCCCTGTGGGGCGTTCCAGGCTTGGATGGGGGGGGGGGACTTGCACCTTACAGACATTTGAATGCAGCTTGCAACATGCCCCCTCAGGTACACCCTGCATTTGGCATACCTGTGGGCATGTCACAAATCACAGGACTTAGCCATGGAGACCCTGCCCCTTCCAGAATCTAGTGCAGGATCCATGGCATAACCGGAATGGCGCAAGTTGCATTAGGCAGCAATTTGCACCTTCCATGTAGAATCAGGCCCAAAGAACCTTAGTGCACAAGCACTGAGGCAAGGGTTGTCCCAAAGGGCATTGGCCAGGAAGCCAAGTTTTAAAGAAATACAAAATCACATGTACCCCCATAAATGCAAAGCATCATGGGCTGTATATGCAAACCACCACAAAATATTATGCTGGTTCAATTTAAAGCAGAAATGCATGGTGCTGAAAGGCCTCTCACACAATCTGCATAGGGTACCAACAGAAGACACAGACAAATGTTTCATCCTACAAGGACTCATTGGTTTGCCTCATCTGTATGACACCGCAGTGGAATGAACCAGCTACCCTAAGTTGGTCTATCTGGGTTGGGTCGTGGTGAGCCCAATAAAAAGAAAAAGAACTTTAGTGCACAAGTACTGAGGCAAGGTTTACCCCAAAGGGCATAGGCCGAAGCCAAGTTTCAAAGAAATACAAAATCACACATACCCCCATAATGCAAAGCATCATGGGCTGTATATGCAAATCACCACAAACTATTATGCTGGTTCAACTTTAAGCAGAAATGCATGGTGCCAAAAGGCCTCTCACACAGTCTGCAAAGGGTGCCAACAGAAGACACAGATGCATGTTTCGTCCTACCAGGACTCATCAATCAGTGTGCCTTATCTGTATGACACCACAGTGGAATGAACCAGCTACCCTAAGTTGGTCTATCTGGGTTGGGTTGTGGTGAGCCCAATAAAAGCAAAAAACAAGCTAAAAGACAAAGAAACTTAGTGCAAGCACTCAGGCAAGGGTTACCCCAAAGTGCATAGGCCGGAAGCCAAGTTTCAAAGCAATGCAAATCACACGTACTCCACATAATGCAAAGCATCATGTTCTGTATATGCAAATAATGCATACATGAAGATATACTTCATTGGTGAGGCCTCACCTTGAGTATTGTGTGCAGTTCTAGAGGCCGATCTTTGAATGGACAGGGACAGATTGGAGAAGGAGCAGAGGAGAACAACCAAAATGGTGCAGGGTCTGCATCAGAAGACCTAAGAAGAGAGGTTTAAGGAATTAAACTTGGACTCCCTGGAGGACAGGAGGAGATGGGGAGATATGACTGAGACATTCAAATATCTTAAGGGAATAAACAAAGTTCAGGAGGAGAGTATCTTCCAGAGAAAAGATGTTCTAGGACTAGGGGTCATGATATGAAGCTGGAAGGTGCTTGGTTCAGGGGTCATGTGAGAAGTTCTTCATGGAAAGGCTGGTGGATGTCTGGAACAGTCTCCCAGTGGTAGTGGTGGGGCAAATACAGTCACAGGTTTTAAGTGTACATGGATGAACACATGGGTATCTTGCATAACAGAGGGGTGGATGATATAGTGGCTTGTAGCACTATTAGGTGGGATTTAACAGGCAGACTAGGTGGACCAGGAGGTCCTTATCTGCTGACAAAATATATATATATATGGTCTTGTATCTTGTAACAGAAAGAGGAAGAAGGTGCTGTTAGAACTTTACTACTCTACTGGGACTAAAGAACTAGAACTCTACTACTGGGACCTTCAATTTAGGGTAAAAACAAACAAAAAAAAGAGTGTGTTTGTCTGAGTTAAGTGAAGGGGATTGTTATCTGTGCAGTTAGCTAGGCAAAGAAGGAAACTGTGAATTAGGGGGAGTGGCTTAGGCAGAAGGAAGCCAGGTGTTTGGATTTAAAAACTGCCCTAGATAACTTTTGGCATAGAACAGCAAGAGGAAGGAGGTGCTGTTAGAATTTTACTACTCCACTGGGACTAAAGAACCATAACTCTACTACTGAGACCTTCAATTTAGGGTAAAAACAAACAAAAAAAAAACCAAAAAAGAGTTAATGTGTTTGTCTGAGGTGAGTAAAGAGAATTGTTATCTGTGCAGTTAGATTAGTGAAGAAGGAAACTAAATTGGGGGAGTGGCTTAGGCAGAAGGAAGCCAGGTGTTTGGATTTAAAAACTGCCCTAGATAACTTTTGGCAGAGAACAGCAAGAGAAATGAGGTGCTGTTAGAACTTTACTACCTACTGGAACTAAAGACCTAGAACCTATTACTCAGACCTTCAATTTAGGGTAAAAACAAACATAAAAAGAGTTATTGTGTTTGTCTGAGTTGGGTGAAGAGAACTGTTATCTGTGCAGTTAGATAGGTGAAGAAGGAAACTGTGAATTGGGAGGAGTGGCTTAGGCAGCAGGAAGCCAAGTGTTTAGATTTAAAAAGTGCCCTAGATAACTTTTGGAAGAGAACAGAAGAGGAAGGAAGTGCTGTTAGAACTTACTACTCTACTGGGACTATATTCTCCTCAATCCCTCCCTTCATCCTCCCACCCCCACCCTTAGCCTGCTCTCTACTTTTATAGGCACAGGATTTAACTGTCAACAGGAACTTCCTGTTTGGTAGCAGGAAGGGAGTGGTCACAGTGGCACAAAAGACTTACCAACCTAGAAGGAAAAGAGTAGCTCTCCATCCTCCCGTAGCTGATGGAGGTCTGACTCCGAGCAAGTAAGAAGGAGACTATTGAGGAATATAGGAACTTCCTGCCCCAGAACAGGAAGATCAGGAGCTTTAAGGGCACAGAGACAGTAGGAAAGTAGGGAGAAAAAAAAGTATATAAAATAAAAAAATAAATAAACAGAGAGAGGAAAGAGTAAGTATAAAAAACAACAGTTAAATGGCCACAAATAAGACATGATGGGAGTGGTGCAGTGCAGTGGCTTTGGAGCAGCAGTTTTCCAGGAGACATTCTGGAGGATGCAGTATTGTCCCATCTGCAGGCATGTTTCTGGGCTGAGGGAGGAGGTTGCTCATCTCCAGGTTGAGTTGGCCAGGATCTGGGGGATCTCCTCTCCCACCTAGGGACCACCAGAGCCACCGCCGCTTCCTCAGAGGTTGCCAAGAAAGAGGAGTGGTTGGACCACAGTGGGCTCAGGGAGGGTGAGGGTGGTGGAACAGAGGTGCATCCCTCCAGCTGTGCCTCTCTACAATTCATATGGAATTCTGGCAGAATGTGCTTCCTCTATGGAGGCACCTGCAGTGGAGACCAAATAGGATGCTGGGAACCTCCACAAAGGAGACCCACAGAAGGGTGGCATGGAACTCTACAGGGAAGGAAACAACTCCTGGTGGTGGACTCTATTGTTATGAGGGTAGACCTGTGGGAGGGAGGGAGAGGAGGAAAGGTGCCTGCCTGGTGCCATGGCTTGGAGTGACAGGGAGTGAACCTCAGGATCATGGGAGCAGCTGCACAGGGGAGGAGCTGGATGTCATTGTCCACCTAGGAACAAATGACCCAGCTGGAAAGGGATCAGAGCAGTGCAGGAGGAGTTTGTGAATTGTGGAGGGCCTTAGACAAGTAGCACACACGGTAACCTTCACAGAGGTGCTGCCTTTCTATGGCATGGATGAGGCTAGGTGCTCCACACCATGGGATTCAATCAATGGTTGAAAAACTGGTGAAGAGCTCAGGGTTTTGGATTCATTGGGGACTGGGGGTTCACCTGGAGGGTTGCAGGCCTATACTGGTGTGATGGTCTGCATCTGTCCGGGAGGGGAACCAGGATCCTAGGCAATAGGTTTAAATGCTTCATTGGTAAGCATTTAAACTAGCCATGGGGGGAGGTACTGAAAAGAACCAGGAAAATCCTAGCTTCCGCCAAAAAATCAGGGTTGTAAGTGAGGTAAACACCAAGACAGAGAAGTCAATAGGGAGAAGGGCAGGGGTAAATGGAGAAAAAGGCAAAGGCAGTAAGGACAGGGTGGGGCAAAAAGGGGTAAGGCTATTAGAAATGGAGGGTAATGGTACCAATGCTCGAAGTCTAGGTAACAAGCTACTGAACTGATGGCCTTGTTGGAAGAGGGACACCTGGATATTGTGGCAGTCACAGAAACATGGTACACAGAGAGCCATGACTGGGATGTCAACATACCAGGGTACACAATCTAAACAGGGACAAGGAGAGTAGAAGAGGAGGAGGAGGAGGAGTAGCTCTCTATGTAAGGGAAGGGATCAAAGCAACGGAACAAAAGAATAAACAGGGAGGAGAGGAGGCACTGTGGGTTACCCTGGAGACTGGAAATGGCACCATAATCTGCACAGGGGTTGTATACAGACCCCCATCTCAGGGGAAGAAATAAACAAGAAAATGATAGAAGGCATCTTTAGGATGGTAGAGAAAGGGGAGATATTGTTGATGGGGGACCTGAATATGTCAGATGTTAACTCTAGCACCTTTGCTGCAGCCACATCCAAGAGCAGGGCCATTCTCGATGCCCTACAGGGGGCATGCCTCAGACAGCTAGTGTTGGAACCCACTCGGGAGGGAGCAATCCTAGACCTGGTACTCCCAAATGAGGACGGAGAGAGGATGTCAGATCTGGAAGTGGGTAGCCATCTGGGAACAAGTGATCATAAAACAGTGTGGTTCACGATAAACTCAGCTGCAGAGTCAAGCCATGCAAAAGTGAGGGTACTGGACTTCAGGAAGGCTGACTTTGTCAAAAGGGGAGAGTGCCTCAGAAAAGCACTTGCAAACATGCAAGAAGGAGAAGTGGAGCAACAATGGGGAAACATCAAAACTGCCATCACAGAGGCAACAAGCCTTTGTGTGAAGCAAATAAATCAAAACAAAAGAGAAAACCACTATGGTTCTCAAAAAGAGGTGGTGGGAAGGTTAGGAGAAAAGATAGCATTCAGGAAGTATAAGGAAACACAGAAGGAGAAGGACAGAGAACTGTACCAGTTAAAGCAGAAGAAAGTGGAGAAGGCAGTCAGAATAGCAAAGGTCCAAACCAAGGAAAAGATAGCCAACTCAGTTAAGAGGGGATAAAATCTTTTATAGCTACATTAGGAGCGAAGAAAGACAAAGGGAGGTATAGTGAAGCAGAATAAAGGGGAGGTGGGTGGGGAGAGGGACAGTGAAAAGCAGGGATACTGCACAAATACTTCTTCTCAGTATTCACAAAAGAAAAGGAGGGGTAGGTACCTATTCCAATTAATTGAAGCACTCTGGATAGGGGGTTGATACCAATCCTTTTACAGAAGAAAGGGTCCTGAAAGAACTCCTAAAACTGAAGGTGGACAATGTAATGGGGCCTTGCGGGATTCACCACAGAATTCTAAAAGAACTAAGGGGAGAACTAGTGACACCACTGACTACCCTTTTTAACAAATCATGGGAGGATGGTGGGTACCTGAGGAATGGAGGAGGGTGATGTGAAAGTGGGAGAAAGATAGAGGCAGAAACTACAGACCTGTCAGTTTGACCTCAGTGGTAGGGAAAAATGATGGAATCACTTCTGAAGGAAAGAATTGTTGAGTACCTAAAGGCCAGTGGGGCACAGTACCAAAGGCAGCATGGATTCACAGAGGGAAGGTCATGTCAGATGAATCTAATTGAGTTCTTTGACTGGGTGACCAAAGTAGTAGACCAGGGATGGGCTGAGGACTTGGCCTACCTAGACTTTATCAAGGCATTTGACACAGTCCCACACAAAAGATTAATAAATTAGCTAGCCTGGGAGTGGGTCCCAGGGTGGTAGCCTGGGTAAAATATTGGCTGGACAACAGGACACAGAAGGTAATAGTAAATGGAGTCCACTCTGAAGAAAGGGGGGTTACTACTGAGGTACAGCAGAGTTCAGTACGGGGTCTGGTCCTTTTTAATGTCTTTATAATTGACATTACAGAGGGACTGGAAGAAAAAGTATGCCTCTTTGCAGACAACACAAAGATCTGCAACAGGGTTGATACACCGGGGGGGGGGTGGAAAGGATGAGAAGTGACTTGGCATGGTTTGAGGAATGGTCAGAAGTATGGCAGCTTAGATTCAATGCAAAGAAATGCAAAGTAATGCACCTGGGAAACAAAAACCCCAGGAAAGTGTACACAATGGGCAGGGAGGTAGTAACAACAACAACAAAAATGGAAAGGGATCTTGGGTAAATATATCAGATGACCTAACGGTTATCAAGCAATGTGAGAAGGCAGTAGGGATGGCTGGGGGATACTGGGATGTAGAAGAGGCATCACCAGTAGAAAACAAGAAGTTGTTATCCCTCTGTACAGACAGTTGGCGAGATCCTATCTGGAGTACTGCATGCAGTTCTGGGGACCCCATTTCCACAAGGACATAAACAGGATGGAGGCAGTCCAGAGGAGGGCAACTAAAATGGTGCAGACTCTGCAACTGAAGCCATACAAAGAGAGACTAAAGGAGCTTAATATGCATACCTTTGAGGAAAAGAGGAGAGGGGACATGATAGAAACTTTTAAGTACCTCAAGGAATCAACAAAGTCCAAGAGGGTAGCATCTTTCAGAAAAAAGATATCCAAGAACAAGGGGACACAATTTGAAGACAGATGGGGGATGGTTCTGGGGCAATGTGAGAAAATATTTTTTCACAGAGAGGGTGGTGGACACATGGAATGGCCCTCCTGAGGAGGTCATGGGGTCAGAAACAGTGGGGGAATGCAAGACTGCATAAGACAGACATAAGGCAATTCTTGTGGGGGGTAGGAAGAAATAGGCTGTTGGTTAACTAGGATCTGCAGCTTATCCAGTAGGTAGGGAAATGGGCAGACTAGGTGGGCCAAGCGGTCCTAATCTGCCATCAAAGTCTATGTTTCTATGTTGGCTGTTACTCATTGTCATACTAGGACAACCTTGTAAATGAGCATGCTCAAAGGTGTTTTTTTTTTGAGCAAATAAACTTGAACTTGAACATAATTTCAGTACTGTCCACTGTGCTCCCGGTGGTGGGAGGGGTTTCATTGGGAGGGCCGATAACATCAAGGACAGCCACAGTGCAACCACTGGACACTATGCCTTCCTTGGTAGTTGACTACCTGGCAAAGCCCAGGTAAGCACCGCATGACAGATGAGGTATGGAAGCACCAAGATATTTAAATGCGATAAAATGCCTACACTCCCCACAGTGAGAGCACAATAAGCCTTGGGTATTGTGCCACCTGTTGCTGTTTTCTGTGGGGTCTGCACTCTCCACATCCCCATTCAGGGGGCTCTGTTCCAGCGCCTGACTTCAGGTGGATTCCAACTCCAGGTTGGAGTTGATCCGAGGGGCGGAACACTGGGGCAGGAAACAGAAAAGGACCATTACCAAGAATGTCACCATAATGGTCTTTTCTGTGTTTCACTGTCATGTTGAACACAAGGTGCCACACATGAGGTACAGCACTGATCACATTGGTTTCTGGAGCAGCCAGTTAGCAATACATTCTGTAACTGCAATAAGTTTCCAGCTAATTGATTTGTTTCTCCTTCAGTTAACAAGATATCATCGATAAAGAAATTCCCTGTGTAGGCCATAGGTAGCTCAAATGCTAACTGACTGTTAACCGGCTGCACAGTATGTTTAATGTGAACTGTAGTGTACACCCCAGGATCACAGTGTAGCTAAAGGAGCAGTTGGTCTTGACAGATACAATTGTCTTTCAACAGTCTGCCCAAACAGGAGTAGTGCCAGAGGAGTAGAAAGTGGCAACTGTGATCCCCATCTTCTAGAAGGAGCTACATCAGACCCAGGCAACTACAGGCCGCTGAGTCAAACACTGGAGCTATTCAAGGCCGTGGAGGTGATTATCAAAGACAGAATAACCGGTATTTGGTAGAGACTAATTTTCAGCCCTCGTTCAGCATTATTAGGGGCTGTCATGCCAAACCAGCTTGATAATCTTCTATGAGGTGTGACCAGGGAGGTGGACATCGCACATATGGATACTGTGGCATGTGACACAACACTAGGCAAAATAAAGGGCAACATACATGAGACTTGCACATGGTGGATTGCTAACTGGCTTTGGAGAAGAGAACAGAGGGTGGTGGTGGTAGATGGGTACAACTCCATGTGGAGAAGAGTAGTCAGTGGCTTCCATATGGATCAGTGGCAGGACTACTGCTCTTCAACTTCTTCACCAATGATCTGGAAGCAGGGTTCTCCAGCAGACTGCATACATTTCTTACATTAACCAAACCAGGGTGGTGGAGTCATGGGGGTGGGGCAAATGTTAAGAGGACCTGAATAAGTTAGGTGATTGGTCTGACTCCTAGACCTTCAGATTCAGTGTAGCCAAATACAAGGTCCTACACCTGGGAAGAAAAAATGAGGTAGTACCTACATACTGCATGAGGTTCATCTTGCTGCAGTTGAGGAAAAAAAAGATCAAAGGTTTATATGGGTCTGAATCAGGACACACAGTGTTTAGCTGCTGTCAAGAGGGCTAGAATATTGGGGTGCATCATAAGGGGAGGATTGACCAGCAGAGCAGCAGAAATAACCCTGCCACTTTACAAGACTCTGGTAGAGATATTGAAGTTTCAATTGCAGGTGAAGTTACAGTGAAGTCACCACATTGTCTCTGTGCTAATTTTGTGAAGTTGTTCTACTTAATAGGAAATTAGCCATTGGTAACTTTGCCATGCAACTTTGTCTGTAACTTCTTCTTAGGGTACACCAAGATGAAGTTTGGTCAATCCATGTTGCAGTTTCACTTGTAACTTCTTCTTGGGGTACATCAATATGAGGCCAGGCCAAAATAAGGCTACAGATACACAAAAGTTTAAGGTCAGCACTCTGCTGCTCCCCCCCACTCCACAGCCTGAAGACCCTGTGCCAAACCCACCCCATGGTACCATCACCACAGGCTACAGCCACTCATCAGTCTCAGTCAGGAGCAATTCTAGCATTTTATTTCCTGTCTGTGATCCAGTTACACTTTTCACTGCGAGTGTGATATGCTGGCAAATACCCAACGTATTGCTACCACTGCAATTGGGCATAGTACAATTTTTATCTCCTAGCCAGAATTGAAAACTATCATAGGTACCTCTGCCCAATATGATGTAATGTACAGAAAGGAGCTGTCAGCTGTTTGGTCACTGGTCCATATGTGCATACTAGGGATCTATTATCCAGATCAGGCTGAGTGACATCACACCATTAGCAACACTCTGGGTATTTACCTACGCTGAACTATTCACAAAGGCTCCCAGCTCAGACACAAGGAGGCATTGATGAAAACTGAGGGGTGGGAGTTTCAGTAGGGATCTTAGGAAGCATTATTTCTCAGAAAGGATTGAGGAGTCATGGAGCAAACTATCTGTGGAGGTGGTTGGAGCTAGGACCATATCAGCATTCAAAAGGGGGTTGGGATAAGGAGTACATTAGAATCCAATCTTCAAGGGAAGTTACCAGCAGGACCCAGGATCACCTAGAATCTTGGGATCCCAAGGGCAGACTTGATGGACCTTTGATCTCCTTCTGGAGTCATCTTTCTATGTTTCTATGTCCACATACAGAATAAAAAACAGAAGTTCTGGATATCATGTTGCACATGTTGTAAAACACAATCATTATGCTCTTACAAGAAGTAATAAGAAACAGCTGTGCTTAGTAGAATTGTAAATTTCTCTCTCACAATATATACTGTACCAGTACTACAGTCACAAATGAATAGACAATGCAATCTTTGTACTGTAGCACACAAACAGCCAGATCATCCAGACTGAATCTATTAATAAAAATGCAGAAGTTACTCGATATCTTTTTACAGCCAAAAATATTATTGACACAAATGTGAAATGTGCTCTTAGTGCAGTAGCTCTGTCATGCCAAGGAATGACCAGTTCCCAAGAAACCCAGGAAACAAAATAAAAAGTATGCATTAGAGAAAATAGATGCTGGTAAAAAAAATCATCTGCCCTAGAACTATGAGGTTCATGTCTGGCTGCATACAATCCTTCCTATCCCCCCTCCACACACACAAATAAATAATGGCAATATTGATACATTTTCCTGCCACCCATTGATAAATTAAACTGGACTATTTGATTGCTACATATAATACACAAGAAAAATTTCTTTTTAGATGTGCATTTGTTGACTTCTGTATTCTATACAGGACTCCTCATTAAAATTTTAAGATCAAGTGTTGTATTCAAATACAAAAAATGGCCACTTGTACGTATCTAGATGTTTCAAAAGTGCCAGGTCAGCAACATCCAAAACCCATAGCACAATACCCAATAAAGTACAACCTTTTTAGTAAAAACAATAATGTTATGTAAGCTTTCAAAATACTGCACATAATAGCTAGTGCAGGCATTAAAATGAATACAATTACAGGTAAATTGAATTTAAATCAAATTTATCAGGTATTTCACTGAAAAGAGAAAAAGTTACTTTTATTAGGTTAACCAGAATTGTACCAAGTAAGTCCTGCTGCAGTAAGAAGATTGCTTTAAATCTGATTACATTAAATTACTAAACATAATAAAGAAATAGGATGTGCACTGAAAGACTCATCCTTCTCTAGAATGAATTACTGTTACTTCCATCATGATTTAGAGGCTACATTACAGCTGGGTTAGAAGGGGAACATTAAGAAGGACAAAACTTATAAACCATAAACTCAACTGGTATTATATTCTTTCTTTAAAAAGAAGACATTATGAGCAAGAAACTAGGTCTTACCTTTTTCATGCTTGCTTGCACACATGCACAAGAAACATTATATGGAAGCTTAGGAGAGAAGCGGGCTGTGGAGATGCGGCACTGTGGTGGCCAATGCTGGCACTGCATTGTTGGGCTTGGCAGTGCTCAACCAATTAAGGCCCAGTGCCTTGATGACACTGGTTCTGCAGAGTGCCACCAACTTGTAACAATTTCACCATTGTAATCAGGGGGCGCCTCATCATTGCAGCATCAGCCATTCCACTGCAAGGAGTGAGCAACCCGTCATTGCAGGGCAGCACCTACCTTGCCTAGTGTAACATTTTGTCAATGAGGTGGTGGCTATGCCACCTCACAGCCCTATGAAAGCCAATGATAGTGCCCAATCCTCCTGTTGGCATGCCCTTGACCCAGTTCATTTGCCAACGGGGGATCCCACTCCCCGTTGGCATAATGCCCCCCCATTTGTTAGGTGCCGAGGATGGTGCCCAATCCCCCTCAGCATCATGCCCACCCCCAAACAGTCTTTCCTTGCCAATGGGGGGTCCAGTCCCTGTTGGCTTCAGTCCCCCCACTCCCAGAATGCAGGTTATATACTGGGAGCCCACCCTAGTGTGTGAAAAACAAACCTGAAAACCAAAAACCTTCTCGCAATGTCTTTTTTTTGTCTCCCTGAAACCAAGAAAACGGTCCCTTGGGGTGTCTCATGCCCCCTTCCCCAACCCGCAGCCACTGTCTGCACACCCTGTCTCCCCACACCCCATAATAAACTCCAGAACCCAGCACAGTGATTTTCAGTGCACCGGGAACATGTCTGCACTCTTCAAAGCCAACCACTAACGGAAGAAATGCCGGTCAGCTGTATAATGGCATAAAAAGGGTTTTTTCAACTTTAGTGCATATCACAGGCATTTTAGGGAATTTTAGTACCAAATCTTCAACATGGGGTTACTGGGACCCCTCCTCATGAATTCAGTTACTGTCATCACGTTTTTCAGTCCCGAAAGGTGATTTTGCTGTTGCTGTGTGGAATCACCTTTTGGGACAGTTTAATGAAATGACAATGCCACTGTTCATGAGGTGGGCTCTCAAAATGCCTATGTTGCAAATTTGGTGAAAAAAATCCAAAAAATGGCTGTTTTGCGAGCGTGCATTGTGCAGTTTCCACACACGCTCGTACCTTCGTAAATCTGTAATATTTTCAATCTGGATTTTCAACGTTGGCATTTTTCCACACCTCCTTATGAACAGTGCAGCTGTCATTTTACACATCCTGGCTGAGATGTGTTTTCGCACTTCTGGTGCAGAATAGTGTGGTCGCTGTGGGAAATCAGTTTTTGGGACAGATTAAGAAAATGACAGTAACACTGTTCATGAGCAGAGGTCCTAAAATGCCTATGTTTAAAATTTGGTGATGAAAGTCCATAAAATGACTGTGTTACAAGCATGCATCGTGTCATTTCTACACACCCTTGTAACTTTGCAAATTTGTAATATTTTCATGCCAGATGTTCAACACCGGCATTTTTTTCACACCTCCTTATGAACAGTACAGCTATCATTTTTCACATCCTGGCCAAAATGTGTTTTCACACTTCCAATGCAGAATAGCACAGTCACTGTGGGAAAACAGTGTTTGGGACAGATTAACAATGAGTGAGTGAGAGAAGGGGAGTGAGTGAGTTCAACAGAGCTCTATCAGGACTGCTGTGGATTTCTTTGTGGGCAGAAAAAGGCACCAATGCATGCAGGAACCCAGTACAAAAGGGCAGCCTGCAGCACCAGGAGAAACAGAACAAGCGAGTGAGAGAGGGGGAAAGAGAAAGCTCAACAGTGCTCTATAGGGACTGCTGCTGATTTCTTTGTGGGTAGAAAAAGGTGCCAACGCAGGCAGGAGCCCAGTACAAAATGGCAGCCTGCAGCACCAGGAGAAACAGAAGATCGAGTGAGAGAAGGGGAGTGAGCAAGCTCAATGGAGCTCTGTTGGGACTTTAGAGTTGCCCACCCTCCCACCCAGGTTTCTGTGTGGTCCTGTATTACAGCAGGGTCTCTAGGGTGGAGACAAAGTAATGATTGGATACTGTTAAGTGCTGTAATAATACATATTTATTTGTTATGTTTCTTTTTCTAACTGAGATGAGAAACACTTGGAGTGCAATAGGATTTCTAACTGGCCTAAGCGAAAGTATTTGAGGGCTGAGAACAAAAATTATGGTAGCTGAGGGGTGAAAAACAGACAAGGAGGCTTAGGATTGCTATAGTAATATAGTATCTAACGGATGAGATTTGAGACCGAATTAACCCGGTCAGCAAGGAAGCAGTTGTGGGACTAGTGTGGGGGGAACAGGAATTTGAGTAAATAGGGGCCTAATAGTTGTAGTAAGGTACAGAAACCAGGAGTAAGAGCCCATAACATAAGATGGGGGCCAAAATTGAGCAGGTGCCACATGTCAATAGGGTGGGCATCTTTGGAAGGGTGGTGGGGTGAAGGATGTGGGTCTGCCATGATTCTGGATTATGCTTGGAGGATGGGGGTGTATGGTCTGTAGACAACTGGCTAGTTTGAGGGAGGAACTGTGGAGGTTAGGGAGGAGTCTAAGTGGCAGGCCAGATGAGTATGGTAGGCATCCTGGCTGGGGAGGAATAGGGATGGCAAGGGGGGGGGAAGAAAAGTAGGGACTGAAACTGCCCCAGTATCAGAGGCACTAGTAGAAAGAGAGAGGAGGAGGGGTGCCCAAGGTGATGGGGGCCTCCTGATGGGGAAGGAAAGACCATGAGGAGTACCAGGGAGAGAGCAGATGGTCATGGGTAGGGAGGGACCAGGGTGGGCACGAGGGGAACAAGTAGGAGAGGGGAACTGATAGGGGGTAGAGATGTAGGAGGGGTATAGACTAGGAATAAATTCAAGCTTCTGCTATAGGAGAGAGAGGGGGAGCAGGAACATACTGAAGAGGGGAGGACAAGCGGGGCATGACAGGGATGGCAACAGGTAAGGGAAGAGATAGCGAGGATGAAAGGGTACAAGAGAGGCTAGTAAGGAAGAAGGGGGGTGACTGGAGGAGAGAAGGCTACAAGAAGGGGGAAGGATGGGAGGAGCATCACTATTGGGGTCAAAGGGAATGGGGGCAGTAAATCAACAACAAGAGGGATAGTAGAGGGGTTGAAAATCAGCAGGAGAGGAGGGGAGGTTGACATGGGAAGCCCAGTAGGATGTAATCAGGTTGAGAAGGGTTCAAGGGTGATGGTAGGCATAAGGCAGAGAAAAGGGGTGAGGCCAAAGTAGGGGGTGCAGATACAGAAGTCACAGAGGGTGCAGCTGGTGGGGTAAGGGGCAGGAAAGAATGAATACTGGGGTTGTGGAAGGGGCACTAGAAGGAAAAAGGGATAAGGAATGGGGAGTACTCATCCTGGGGGATTCTATACTGAAAGGGGTGATATAGGGTGGAAGGGGGGAAGGCACAGCCGTATTTGGGTTGAAGCTATCCCTGGGTTGACTGCACAAGGGGTAGGGCAGGCGCTGCTCAAGGGTAGCAAGGGGGAGGAAGAAACCTCATTTAGTGTTGTATGTAGGGACAAATGACTTGGCGGGGGAGACTGTGAAAGTAGTGAGGGGGAGGTTCAAGGTGTTGGGCAGGCAGTGTGAAGAGGTGGGGGTGTCGATGCCATTCTCGGAGGTACTCCCAGTACCATGCGAAAGCATGGGGAGGAAAGGTTAGGATTGAAGAGTTCAATGAGTGGCTGAGGGATTGGTGTCACACCAAAATTATGGGTTGAGATCAACTGGGTAGGGTCTTGGGAATAGTGACTTGTACACGGCTACACTTGAGCAGGGAGGGGAGTACTGAAGATGGGATTAGAGGGGCATATCTCTACGAAGGTAGATTTAGGTCCAGTGGCTCTGAGGTTGAGGTGCTGGATGCCACATCTAGCGTCACTCTGGCAACCCAGGTTTGGGAATGGACTCGGGCCACTAGGAGCTGGCTGGGGAGAGGAAGGATTGAGCATCCAGTGACTGCTCTCCTTCCTCTGGTGTGGGTGGGTGTATTGGTATCGAGCTGCAGTAGTGGCTGGCGGAGGCCAGCTGCACTGCAGTTGTGTGCTTGGGGGGGGGGAGTGCGGTGGGCATCGGCACTACCTGCCTTTGATACCATTGTACTTCCAGCTCTTGGGGAGAAAATGGAGGCAGAGAATAGTGGAGCAATCTCGCCAGCTGATGGCCATGCCCTGCACCTGTAGACCCGAGAGTGGCACACCCCCATTGGTACGGGCGACCCTGGGCAAAAGGCGTGTTTCTTTCACATGCACGACCTGGTCCGAGGGTGTGGGAGCCAGCTACCAGAGGTTGCTAGCGCCTGCTCCGCTAGAGGAGGAATAGTGACATGATAAAAAGACTATGGTAGATTTAAACTAGTGGGGGGGGGTGGTGGCCAAAAGACTAAGGTTGGTAGAAAGGTCCAGACAGGGGAGCCTAATGAGCTGACCCCCCTAGATATAGGTAAAGGCGGAGGCATAGTAACCCCAGGAGGGGGGCGGTCAGAGTGGTCTGAGTGTAATACAGAAAGCACCACCACCTGGTAAGAATAAGGTAAGGAGAAAGGGTGCAGAATACCAGGAGGAGGACACAGACCAAGGAGAAGAGTGAGGAGAAGAGGAGAGGTATGAGTGGAAGGAGGTCTCTCAATGCAAAGCCGGGAACAAATTGCAGAGCTTCAGGTGCTCCTTTCAGAGAGGAAGGTGGTCATTGCTGCAGTGACAAAGACTTAGAGCCACAGAGTACCATGATTGGGACTTGGCAATCCCGGGATATAAGATATACAGGAGGGACTGGGGATGGAAGGGGGGTTGCACTGTATGTGAGGGAAGGGATCAAATGCATAAGGGATGAGGGAGAAGAGGAGAGGAGAGGAAAGAGGCACTTTGAGTGCAACTCCTTGACTTGACGTGCAGAAAGCTGAGGCTGGGAGTGGTGTACAGTCCACCAGCCCAATCCGGGGAACTGGATGGGGAGTTGGCAGAGCAGATAAGGAGGGTGTGTAGAAGGGGGAGTGTGGTGATAGTGGGGGATTTTAACTTACCAGGGTTTGACTGGAGCACCCCGGCCACTAGCAGTACCAGGGAGCAGGTGCTCCTTGATGCATTCCAGGACGGCTTTCTGACACAATTGGTAAGTGGGCCTACAAGGCCTACAAGGCTCTGGACCTAGTGCTGGCAAATGGGGAGGTGGTGAGGGAGGTAAGGATGGATGACCCACTAGCAAGTAGTGACCACCAAACAGTGTGGCTCATTCTTGCTCTGGGCAGGGAGACAGAGGCATGGGCACTAAGGTGGTGGACTTTAGTAGGGTAGACTTTGGGAGGATGTGAGCAATACTGCAAGGGAGACTCCAGGATATAAGGCCAGGGATGGATGCAGAACAAAAGTGGGGAGTCCTAAAGACTGGGCTAACAGAGGCCACAGTAGCCTGCACCAGGGCCAGGAGTAAGAAGAGCAGAGCCAAGACACCATTCTGGATGGACAAGAAATTGCTGCAAGGGATGAGGGCAAAGAGAGCTGCATACCAGAAGTACAGGAGAACAGGGAAGGGAGAGGATAAGGAGGCTTACGGGAGTTGGTCAAGGGAGATGGCCAGTGGGGTGAAAAAAGCTAAGGCCTCTGGGGAAGAAAGTTTAGCACAGGTCATAAAGGGAGGGGAAAAGGACTTTTTTAGGTATGTCAGGGAAAAAGAGGAAGTGCAAGGAACATATTGTGAGAATAAAGCAGGGAGGGGATAGGGTGGAAAAGGGGAAGGAGCAAGCAGAAATTCTAAATGAGTACTTCTGCTCCATTTTCACTAAGGAGAGGGATGGTCCACTACCAGCATGGGCTAGGGGGGTGGGGAAAGGGGGGGAGGAGATGACGGACAAAGTGATTGCAGGGAGTAGGGTGCTAGAGGGGTTGAGGGCAGCAATGGTGGACAAGGCACCAGATTTTGATGGCATCCATACCAGGGTGCTGAGGGAGATGGCGGAGCTGTTGACTGAGCCACTGGCAGATCTGTTCAACACCTCCCTGGAAATGGGATGTGTGCCCCAGGACTGGAGGGTGGCCCATTTGGTACCCATAGACAAGAGTGGGCCTAGTGAGGAGCGAGGAAATTATTGGCCAGTCAGTCTCACGTCCATAGTGGGTAAGTTTATGGAGGCGATACTTAAGGAGAGGCTGGTGGCATTCTTAGAGAGTAATGGCCTCCAAGATGGGCAGCAACACGGGTTCATCTCAGGGAGGTCTTGTTAAACCAACCTAATAGAGTATTATGACTGGGTGACAAGGGAATTGGACAGGGGTCATGCGGTACATGTTCTGTACTTGGACTTCAGTAAGGCCTTTGATACAGTGCCTCATGAGAGAGTGGGGGGGGGCAGTGATGGCAGTGGGAGTGGAAAAAGCTGACTAAATGGATAGACAACTGGTTACAGAAGAGGGTGCAGAGGGTGGCGGTGGTGGTGGTGGGCGCTCTCAGCACCCAGAGCAGTGATCAAGTTGGGTGCCATGAGGGTCACTGCTGGGCCTGGTGCTATTTGGGCTCTTTAGCTCTGAAATAGCACATGGACTGGGGAGCAGGGTTAGTCTGTTCACAGATGATACCAAATTGGGGCGGTGGTGGACAAAGAGGATGGATGAGAAAAAATGCAGGGGGACCTTACCAAACTAGAGACATGGTCAGTGGAGTGGTAGCTAGGATTCAGCGCAAAACAGTGCAAGGTGATGCACTTCAGTGCTAAGAACCAGAAGAGGGACTACTGGTTAGGGGGGTGAGGTTGAGGATGACAGAGGAGGAGAAGGACCTGGGGGTGTTGGTAAGTGGGAGCATGAACAACTCGGCCCATTGCAGGAGAGCAGCAGTGAAGGCAAACAGGATGTTGGGCTGCATCACAAGGGGGTTCTCATCCAGACGTACGGATGTGATCCTACCTCTCTACAGATCATTAGTCAGACCGCACCTGGAGTACTGTGTGCAATACTGGAGGCCATACCTTAGGAGAGATATTTAAAGTTACTGGAGTGGGGTGCAAAGGAGGGCAACAAACATGTTAAAGGGGATGGAAGGAAAGGAATATGAAGTTAGGCTGAAGGAGCTGAACATGTACACACTGGAGAAGAGGAGAGATAGGGGGATATGATTGAAGCATTTAAATACCTGAGGGGTAAATAAACCTAGCACTGAGGGGGTGTTTAAACTGAGGAGTAGAAGAGAGATGAGGGGGCATGGATTAAGGCTGGAAGGGGAACATTTCAAGAGGTAAATGAGGAGGCACTACTTCACTGCGAGGGTGGTGTCTAGTTGGAATGCACTGCCAGAGTGGGTGCTAACATGTACAGTAGGACAGTCAATAGCTTTAGGAAGGAGCGGGATAATGCAAGAGTCAGGGGGGCATGGGCTTGGACAAGCGGGGGAGGAATTGATGGGGAGGAGGCTGGGGCAGCTGCAGTCTAGGGTGCTAGTTGCACACTTGGGCAGACTTAGATAGACTGATTGATCTGTTCTGCTGGCAGATTCATATGTTCGTATGTATGTTCGTATGTAAAATCACAGAGACTCTGTTAATGAACAGAGGTCCTAAAATGCCTATATTGGAAGTTTGGTGACAAACGTCCATAAAATGACTGTGTTACAAGCGTGCATTGTGCAGTTTCTTTGCACCCTCATAACTCACAAATTTGTAGTATTTCCACTCCAGATTTTCAACATTGGCATTTTTTCACAGCTCCTTATGAACAGTACAGCTGTCATTTTTCACATCCAGCCCGAAATATGTGTTTAAACATCTGGCACAGAATAGCACAGTTGCTATGGGAAATCAATGTTTGGGAAAGATTAAGAAAATCATAGTGACAGTGTTCATCAGCAGAGGTCACAAAATGCCTATGTTGAAAATTTGGTGAAATAATTCCACCAAATGACTGTGTTATGTGCATGCATTACGCAGTTTCCACATACGCTCAGAAGTTCAAGCATCTTTAATATTTTCACTAAAGATTTTCAACATTGCCTTCTCTTCACACCTCCCTATGAATGGTACAGTTGTCATTCTTCACATTTTGCCCGCTTTTTTTGTACATCTGGCGCACAATGGCACGGTCGCTGTGGGAACTCAAAGTTCGGGACACATTGACAAAGTCACAGTGCCACTGTTCCTGAGAAGAGGTCCCAAATGCTTTCATGAGGTGGGGGTCACAGAAAGGCCATGCTGAAAATTTGCAGTGCAAATACCAACAAACATCTGGGGCCTTAGGGTTTCTAACCGCAATGTCTCACCCTGTACAGACTGACAGGCATCAGGGGTGTGCCTTTGGATTGCCGACTGTAATGCTCATGCCATTCCACCCCCACACCCTGCAGCCAGTGACAGTCATGGTTGTGTGCTTTGGACTCTTCAGCCCCAGAGTTCACCCCATTCTCCTATATTGCACCCATTTCAGCGTATGTCCTTATGGAGTGGGGTGACTGTAAACCGAACACCCGAAGGCACACCTCAGCACTTGTCAATGTCTGCAGGATAGGGTGAGGTGAAATGGCATGAACATTATGGGTGACAACCCAAATGCATGCCCCAATGCCTGTCCATCTCTGCAGAGTGGAGGGGGGATTGGCGTGAAGTTCAATACTTCACTGCAATTCCTACTCTGCATCTGTCTAACTCCTGCATTTCTAATGCTAATACCAGCAAGCAAACATTCGGCATTGACAAATGCTTGTTATTTATTTTATTTTACAATTTTTGGCTTGGAAAGACAAAGCTAAGATGTGTTTTCAGGTGCATCCTGGGAGCATAGGGAAGTTAAGTGACTTGCTCATGGTCACACAGTTTGCAAGTAGTGGCTGTGGGATTTGAACTTGGTCATGGTCGTACACTATGGAAATGGTGGCACTGGGATTCAAACCCAGTTCTCCGGGCTTGCAGTTTAGTGCTCCTAACCACTCATCTATACTGTTTCCCTGATGGAAAGTGATGGAACTCTACAGAAGCTTTTTGATCGAGATCTTCCTTGCATGGGTAATTATTAGTTATTGGCTGTCTGCTAACCCAGGAGACAATTCTTGCATGGTACTTGATTACCTTATTTTTTTTTCTCTTATATAAACACATTTTCTAAAATGCTACTGTATGCTTGGGACTGACCTGCTTCCTTGGAGGCATATAGAAACAGAGAGAAATAGAATTGTATAGGCAGAAAAAGTCTGTTGGTCCATCAGGTCTGATCAGTCCCTACCTTAGTCCCCTCCAGTCTAGCACCAACAGTGCTCCCAACTTGTATTTCTGCTTTGTTACTCAGGTAACCTCCACTCATCCTTTCTACCCCTCCTTTATTTTCACCACACCCATGTGTCTATTATCCCATCCTCTCATGAGACCTGTAACAGTCTTAAAATTGATCAACCCCCTGGGTAGACACCCCTCATATTGCAACTCTGCCTCCATGATAGAGTATTTCCTCACATAATTCCTGAATCCCCCATCTGCAAACCTGATTATAATAATGTTGTCCTCTTTCAAGCCTCTCACACTGCCTGAACAGTTGTTGGCAATCCACCCTGTTTATTCACCCTTTCCCCTCTGCCCTCCAGAGAGCACATATTCTGGTCAGCCAGTCTTTCTTCATAGGTTCTGCTGTGTTGCCTATGTGTCATTTGTGTCCCTTCCTCGGGACTGATTTTTAGCAGTCCTTGTCATTATTATTGTGAGGATACCAGAGTTACATACTAGGTGGCACTTCACCAGTTACCTATAGGGAGCATCATCGCATCCATCTTTTACCTCCTATTCACCTTAGTGTTCTGCTGGCTTTCTCAGATGCCTTATTGCACTGGGCAGTGTTCTTGAGGTTGTTGTTTATGATAACCTGCAGGTTCCTTTCCCCTGAGATTTGATCTAACCTGCTCACCCATCCAATACTCTGCTTTCAAGTTCTTTTTCCCGAAGTGCATGGTATTGCACTGTTTGGCATTAAAATTTAATTGTCAGATCATGGAACATTTTTTGAATATCTCTACAGCAGCTCCCTTTTTATGTCTTTAATCATTTCTCTCTATCCACCCTGCCATACACATTAGTGTCATCCACAAAGAGACACATTTTACACAGGGCCTCTTATGCAGCATCACATGCAAAAGAAATGAAGAGCACAGGACTCTCGACTGGCCTCTTGGGCACCCTTGTATTATCAGAGTGTCTTCCAATTTGCATCACCATTTGGATTCTTTCCCAAAACCAATTCTCTACCTACCCAGGCACATCTTCCCCAAGTCAGCCAATGTATTTACAAGATGTCTATGGGGCACTATGTCAGAGGCCTCTTGAAAATTTGGATACATAATATCCACTGCCTGCTCCTTGTCCACTGTCTCAGATAACATGCTGAAGAATTCTATGAGGTTCATTTGGCAGAATGTACCTTTCATTAAGCCATAGTGTTTATTATCCTGGAGACCATGATTTTCTCACAAATCTACTTACTGCTCCTTAATAACAGTCTCTAGCAGATTCTATATGATGGAGGTCAGACTAACCAGTCTTTAGTTGAGTGGGTCCTCCCTGTCCCCACTTTTATGCAGAGGTACGACATCTGCCAACCTCCAATCTATGAAAGCCATGTTTGCCTCTAGAAAACAATTGAAAAGGTCTGACAAGTGTGCTGCACTAGCCTGCTGTACCTCGCTGTGCACCCAGAGATGCAGTCCATCAGGTACTGCTGACAACGTGACCTTTAACAACTACAGACCCTTGGGTACTCTCCCCAGTGATGGTCCGCATCGTCATCTTAATGTTCTCCTGACTTCAATGCCAAATTCTAACAGTGGCTCTCCTTCTTCAACTGCGAAGAATGAGCAAAAATATTAATTTAAAATGTCCACTTTTTGCCTGTGTTCCTCCATTCATATCTCACCCTTCTTCAATCTGTTAATTCTCCCATTGCTTTTCTTCTTCTCCCTAATATACTCAAATAGTCATAAAGACAAATAAATATACACACTGCCAGCCGGGTAAGGCTCTGAGGCAATCATGTTTGCCTAGCCGTCCACATCCGAGGTTGATTTTATGAAGACTCTAGTGGCCCATCACTCCCACATTACTAGTGGCCCATCACTCTTACATGCCTTTCTCCCATTGTGCCACTGTCTTTACCAGCTTCATATGCCTATCCCACCCATGATTTGATCCCCCAACTGATTCCACAAAGATTAACTGATTTAACAGCCTATTCCACCCCTTCACCACCATTCATGTGAAGAAATGTTCTCTGACAACCCTGTTAAAACCTCCATACCAGTTCCATTGAGTTCTCTCTGGTACTGGCATCCTACTCATCACATGGAACTCTCCACTGCCTACTCTGCCAATCTCATGGAGCTATATGTATGCATTTGTCATGTTCCCCTCTCTCTTTCTCCCTCCACTGTATAAACATTGGGATTCAATAACCTGTCAATGTACAGTAAGTCTTATCCTGCTGGCCTGGAATCATTCTGGTTACCCTCCTGTGAACTGCTTTAACCATTCTTTATCTGTCTTCAAAATGCAGGGTCTAAAGTTGCAGACAGCACTCCACATGAGGATGAACCAAGGACATCTACAGTGGCAGACTCAGTTTGCCCCTTTATCTGATAAGCCCCCCCATCCTACAGATCCCAATATCCTATTAGCCCGCCCTACTGCCCTGTTATACTGTGCTGTCATTTTCAAATTGCCCATTATTATAATCCCGAGATGGTGACTGGGACATCTCTAGTGTCAGCGGCTGACTAGTCATCCACAAGGTAAAGAGAGCTATAATGTGAGCAAGATTTGTGTATGGGAGAGGGGGAGTTAAAAAGAAAAAAAGGAGCTGCTGTTATGATTTGATACAATCAGAAAGTCCAGTGCTTGTTTGGAAAATTAATTGCAGAATTAAATAGCAGGTTGGATTTATACTAGCTATAAGAATAATAATAAAATGTGTCACTCAAATAGCAAGATAAGATGCATGTTCATAAATTATAATAGCAGCTGTGAAATTTGGATCAGATGCAACCTAGTTACTTTTGATGTAAATTACATTATGGTTATCATAATTTAATAAATGACACATTTTCCTGTCAGTCAAATACTAAATGCTAGTTATTTTAATCAGTGAGACTGTAATATGGAGATGTTTAACTTGAAACTTTTACACAGAATGTGTCACTTTATCCCCCTCCACTACACAGCATCCTGCAATTAAATGGTACCCTCTATCTGTATGCAATAAATTTAGAAAAAAAAATGAATGCTTGGACTCCTTTGTTTTCTAGCTGGGAGAGTTGCACTATTTAAATTGATTTCCAGTTGCCAATAACCTAAAAAACTATGCATATATTATTGTCATACCTTCCAAGTCTCCCTATTTTCAGGCAGTCTCCCTGATTATGTCATGTGTTTGACATTCCCTGCTTTTTCTGGTACTGGTCCATGTCCCTGAAACCACCAGAATCAAAGAACAAACTGCTCCCAGACTTTAGGTATGCATTTCTAGCACCTCAGATTCAATTGGGCACATACATTAGGGTTCTGTGAAAATCTAAAATTTACAAGTCAAAATCAGGCAATGTCCCTCATCTGAGGAGTGCTGACTTGGAAGCTTTGAGTATTTGAATGGGTAAGAAAACCTCAACCTTCTCACCATGCACAATTTGTGGTGCAAGTATCTTACACTTCAAACTTTTAATCAGAAAACCTGTAGGCATCTAATGATACAGAAAAAATGCAAGGGAATACATTCTCTTTTTTTAGGACGATGAAACAAGCACTGTAACATGGAAGTGTCAGAAATAATAATTGATGGCTCAATCTGTTGCAAGGCACTTAAGATTTAAGTCAGCATCCTTTTATACACAGTTTTAGCATTCATAAAAATGTTAAGAAAATTGTGTCAAAATATTTCCAGACTTGTGCTTCATAATCATACTTTCTGCCTTCAGTTCTTGAACAAGTTCATTTTGTATCCACTTAAGTTTGAATGCAGCATGTTACAGCTGTGCAAACTATGAAACTCAATAGTTACAAAGATTCCAGCGTAGAATGGAAAAACAATCACGCAATTTTTTATTCTATCTATATATGACAGCACAAACAGAATAACACATTGGAATGTCCCTTGATAAGCAAAACATCCATTGGTTTATATTCATGAACCATTGGTATTGATGGAGCACCTAGTGTTTCAGTTTGATTTTAGCCTGCTGTTCATGAAGAACATTTACTGTGTTACTACTGCCTTACTGTGCTATATTTAACTCTTGCTGGTGTTTTTCTCTGCTCTTACGGTAACGGGCAATGCTAAATCAGGGGGTAGAGTTAAAACACAAGAAGAGTATCAACAAATGTAACAGTAGCACAATCATTCTTGAATAGCAGGGGGAAATTAAATGTAATACCTTAGAAAACAGCTTCATAAGAACCTAAGCCATTTTAGTATGGTTGCATAGCAGAGCTATGCTGACATATTGCTAGTGCATAGGAGAGAGAGAGAGGACTGTAGAATCATGTGACTGGACACTTGGACGGTGTCCTTTCAAAGTGAAGTGGAAGCACATGCGGTTCTCTCCACTGACCACAGTGCTGCCCACCACCCCAACCTGGTGCACTATTTTCCTGCTTCATACTCGCTTCCTGGTTCACTTCAGAGTTCAATTGTCATTCCTATATTCATTATACAAATGTGACCTGTAATAAAGAAAACCAACTCTCCTTTTTTTTTCTTCTTTAAACCTGTAAAAAAGAAAATGCATCCTCACTGATCTGACCCCTGCCACCCCAAACTCTCACCCTCTGATCACCTTTCCTATTATATATGTAATATTTGCCTGCTGTCTAGTGGCACCCTCTGCCCTCCAGTTGCTGGCCCTGTATTTGTATAATGTTTCCCTGGTGTCTAGCAGCACCCCCTACCCTCTGATCCCCTTCCCCCTAAATTTTCCCTTTGTGTCTATGGGCACCCCAACCTCTGATTGCCATCCCCCTATATGTTTCCCTGGTGTCTAATGGCACCCCTGTTCTCTGATCCCTGTCCCCCTTTATGTTTTCCTGGTGTCTAGTGGTACTCCCTGCACTCCAGTCCCCATCCATTTTCCCTTGTGTTTAGTGGCATCCCCACCCTCCAATCCCCATCCCCTATATGTTTCTCTGGTGTTTTTTAGCACCCTCACCCTGTGATCCCTGTCCCTCTGATGGCTGTCCTGAGACCTGTAATAAAGAAACCATCCCCCAATGTTTTTTTTTTTTTTTTCTCTTTAAACCTGTAAAAAAAGAAAAAGGCCAATGGCCAATCTGACCTCTGCCACCCCGACTTCCCACTCAGCACTCACCACCCCAGATCCCCAGTACACCCACACACACCCTCACTCTCCTGAACAGCTCACAGAATGAAGATCCACTCTCCGACTGAAGACATGTTTTGCTGCTGGAACCAGTGACTGCAATATGAGAAACTAAGGTAAGTGTGGTTCAATGTATTTCAATGGGTTTTTTTACTCTGAGGCATAACTTTTTCATATTTTTGCCCAAAATTTTCAATATGGACTTTTTGGGATCCCACGTCATGACCAATGGTGGTTGAATTATGCAAATCAGGCATGAAAGGTGATTTTTTGGTCATTTTGCAAAATCACATTTCAGACAGGATTTGATCATTTTCACCACCATTGTTCATGAGCTGGGGGTCATAAGAAGGCTATATTGAAAAGTTGGGGTCAAATATGTAAAAATGACAAAGTTATGAGCATACATTGAAATTATTCTATGCTCATTCATAACTCCAGTAATTTTAATTATTTTTACCCCAAATTTTCAACATAGCCATTTTTTCACACTACCTCATGAACATGACAGCTACCATTTTTCAAATCCTAGCTAAAATGTGTCTCACACATGTGATGCAGAGTGACGTTTCAGTGACACAGAATCACATTTCAGGCAGGATTTGAAAATGTTCACCTATGAGGTTCATGATGTGGGGTAATAAGATGGATATGCTTAAAATTTGGTCTACAAATATGGTAAAATGTTCAGGTTATAACTGAACTTTGCAGTATTTCCACATTCACTCATAACTTTGCTAATCTTCAATATGTGACAGGAGCCATTTTAAAATCCTGGACGAGACATATTTTCACACTTGTGAAGCAAAATCACATTTCAGCCAATATACTATATATGCTACACGTCATGTTTATAAGAGCAGTCATACAATGACTATCTTGAACATGAGAGAGTAAAAAAAAAAATATGTGTGAGGAGTGCATGTGCAAAGAGTGAATGTATGAAGACTGAATGTATGAAGAGTGGCTCAATGTGTACTGAATGTGTGAAGAGTGAATGAGTAAAGAGTAAATGTGTCAGGCCCTGCACTTCTGTAGGCAGATGGAGTCTTCCGATAGTACAGCCCAAAGGGGCCTGCATATGTGCATCTGTTCGCTCATCATTGAAATCTTTAGCTTCCCTTAGGTCTGAAGCAGCCTCTCACTTCTTATGCCTGCATCAATGCCATCATTTTGCAGCAGTTTTGGCTCTGACCAGAAATATGTGTTATGTGCTCTATTAGAAAAGGGTTCATCTTAATAAGAAATATGTAAAGTGTGCTCAAGTGTGCATGGTACAGTAACTAAGAAAACTGAGTATGGTTTATTTTGTGTGTGTTTCACAACCACATACAGTACATATTATTGCCTACTGTATCCAAACGGATGCATAGATACCTCTCTGCAGAACCTGAATTGTAGATTTTATTCTGTACGGTGTTAAAATCATAGACAGAAATTTATAATAGAAATTAATACAAACTGAGGCTGTCAATCTGAAGTAATCATTGCCATGAGTGTCTGCAGGGGAGGACTCATCAAAGGTTTTCTCCACCATTTGTTGTGACTTTTTCAGTATGTCTCCCAATGAAATGTTATAACTTACATTATACCATGGACATAAGTGAACAGCCAATGAAATTGTCAGACTGGCAGTTTACCACCATTTAAATCCTCTGATAACCGATGGCTGTTGATGAGAATATCATCTATAACATCTGCAGCATAGGAATAAATACAATAAAAATAAAAAAAAAACAAAGTAACCTCTTTAATATTCGTATTTTATTATAGTAAAAAAAATTTCCCTTGGTATAATCACAATAAGCCACTCAGAGGATGTGGGTTGTCAGTGGATTTACCACGATTGGCAAAGATTTACCCACTCAGTTGCGCCTCCTGGGGAAAACCACTCCAGCCATGGTAAATCCCCTGATAACCCACAACCCCTCGTGGCTTATTGCTTAAATAACCAATATGTCCTTGTTCAGGTTCTTTAAAACAATCACCTTGTAGGCCATTAACTATCCATTTTAAGTTGTGTTTAACATCATTAGTGAGAACATGGTGCAGTTTGTACTTTGCATTTCTGATATTTATTACAATACAGTCTTTTTCTGTCACAGACAGATCAATCTTCCCAAAAGTGCAGGCTTGCATTTTGCTCAGCATTCCTCATTGATTTTACTGCAAACATTAAAAATGTTGTCTGTTTGATTTTAATCCTGCAGTTTGTGCTGATTTTTCCTTTTATAACATCACTTATATTCACATGGCTTTGTTTACATTTAGATATTATACAGTAGCTGTCTATTGTAGGTAGGGGGCACCATGTCAGGAGATAATTCTAAGAATAGCAGTTTAAAACAAAAACGGACAGGTGGCTCCAGCAAGCTGAGTGTGCCTCTGTTTCTGGTGTGATGTGTCCATATACAGTGCAACCCACCAGGATCAAACACTCGTATCACAGTTTCTGTGTGTGATATCTTGAAGGATACTGCAGAAACGCAATGTTATCCAATGGCAAGTTCTCTGGTTTGTCACACAATAAAATGTGACATCTCACACAGAATGTTTGACTTTGGTGGGCAGCAGTATAGCTGAAAGAAAATAAAGTGATATGTAGTACAAATTCAATAAATACAACGGCAGTAAAAGGTCACTGGTTTAGTGGGTAACTGAGTATGGAGTACCTACTGGTCAACTGCTTGGATTGTTATAATGCATTCTTGTGCAAAATAACATGGTGCTTGTGCAACATAACATGAATAACTAAGGTTGCTGAGAGATGCAGGGTGCTTGGTATTGTTAGTAGCATGGCTGGATTTGAAGACAATGTGGCCTTTCATGTACTCTGTTTCCAAGGAACTACTATTAAGGAGTGTTTCTGTCCTAGATGTACTCCAGGATGACAAGTCCTTTGGCTAAGGATACCTTAGGGAAGAAGTTGAGAAGGAGAGATGTAATCCAGCAGAGGAGATGGGGGATGTTGGGAACTCGAAAATGAAGGACACTTGGGTTATGTGCATTAAATAGTGTATGGTGGAGGGCATAGTGTGTATTACCACTACCACACTGAATCTCAAAAATTGCTTTTCAATTTACTGGTTCAATAGGAAATTAAGTATGGAGTAACTAGAACAGTTGATTGCTTGAATTGTTGCAGTTCATGCCTGTGCAACGTGATGTGGACCTTGTGCAATTGAATAGAGAAGGTTGCTGTGAGCAGTAGGAAGCTCGGTATTGCTAGTAACATGATTATATTTAAATTAGCAGTGCAAAAAAACATATTTTTCCAAAAAGCTAATTTCAGCTACAGTTAATTAACATATTATCCACATGGTCAGCTCTAGTTTTCCAAGTACCTACTATGCTGTGAACCATGATTCTGTTTTCCTTGATCCCAAACTGTCCCAGATCTATAATGCAATGTCTCAGCCAGATCTGCTACCAATCTTTTTCTTTCAGAAAACTATATTAAAACATCTGCAACATATTCAAACTGTGGTGGATCTAGAACACTTTACCACCAACTCAAACTGGAACATGTCTTGAGTCTTTTATGCTGAAACAAAAACAGTAAGGTAAATTTTTGGCCAAGTTTCATTGCACTGCTGCTTTAATGTCAGCATAGATGTCCATGCTCTCTCCCTGAGAACTACCACACTTCCAGGGTACTGAAGGTACAGGAACCCTATTAAAGTGGGTTCCACTCCTAGAGGTGCCATACAATGGCAAGTTCTTTACCTAAAGAAAACTTAGGGAAAAAAATATTGAAGGCAAAGGCATTAATAGAACTGTCAGAACATCACTTCCACTGAGGCATGGGTCTGCAACCTTTTCAGGGCCAGAAGCCACATGTCCAACTGCCACGAAAAGGTCTGATCACCAGAAAGTCATATGAGTGCATGCACAGCAATGTCCTGTGTGATGCATAATACTGCTTAATTTCATCCTGAAATGCTATTTGAATAAAACAATAGATTAATTAATTGGAACATTACAGAATGTAAAACACTGAAAACAGTGTACCATATCAATTGTTTTCAATGGCCATGATACAGTAATCATCCTATACACATGTGCAAAAGTTTAAACTAGCAGAGTATTGATGTGTACAAGTTAAGTGTGCCCCTAGAGTGGTCTCTGCAAGGCCCAAACTTCTATTTCACTTGGTATGGATTGCCATACAGGGTGCACAGGAGGTACAGTCATCAACAAGTGTATCCATCGGTAGCTTCTCCTTCTCCATATTCTCTCAGAGAGAACTCCAGAAGTTTTATACCTGATTCTGTAGCTAGAAATGTAAATTCTTAGTTCTGGAATGCTTCCTTAATTCCTAATACATACATAAAGTACATGCAGATACACATACAGTAGAACTGGTCACTCTTAATTACAGCTGACACCTGATCATCCAGTGTTAGGCATTCAACAAAAATTACCCCCAGATGCTTCACCTTAGCAGTAGCTTCCAATCTGGATAACCTGAGCCAAAGCTGTAGCTCATCTGAGGCTGCCTCTGTGCCCCCTTTTTGACCTGACTCTATCATTAACATGTCAGTCTTATCTGGGTTAAGCCTCAAGCAACTAGATTCCATCCATTTCTGAATCTCAGCTAGGCACTGATTTAGCAGCTTGACAATGTTGGATGTCCCCAGCTTAAAAGACAGATACAGCTGGGTATCATTTACATAGCAGTGAAAACTCAGCTTGTATCATCAAATGATCCCTCCCAGGGGCAGCATTTACACTACAAACAATGTGGGTGAGAGGACCGAACCATAGGGCAAGCCATAGGACAGGTGCATCTGGGGTGATGAGAAAGTACCAATCACAACCCTCTGCCTCCTATTCCTGAGCTAGGACTTGAACCAACTGATGACAGTGCCAGTGAGTGCAACATGCTTCCGTAGATGATCCAGAAATAACCCATTGTCTACAGTGTCAAATGCTCATGAGAGATCAAGGAGAATGAGAACTGACTTTTTGCCCTTGTCTCTCACCCTGAGAAGGTCACTGTGCACTCTGACTAATACCATCTGAGTGCTACGTCCAGGTCTGAAACCAGATTGCTGGGGATCCTAGATGTCATGGGCCAAGAAGTGTGCCTAATATTGCAGTGTCACGACCTTCTCTATAACGCTTCCTAAAAAAGGCAGGTTAGAGACTGGGCAATCATTTGCTAGAACATCTGGGTCCAGAGTTGACTTCTTCAGGAGGAATCAAACCAGTACATCTTTCAATACTGCTGGAAAGACACCCTTGTCAAGGAGCACAGGATTATCCCAGCAAACAGCAACTCCAGAGACCCCATATAGCTCACTAGTAGATGAATGGGTCCTGGGTATAGTTCACAAAAAGTTGGCCACAGCTCCAAAATTACCTCCCAGTCATCATTCATCGAGATTGGCTGAAACTCCGCCTAAAAGTGCTGAGTACATCTGTGAGATCCCTGCCAGGCACTGCTGGGCCATGACAACCTGTCTGGAGCGATCCTGGCCTGAATAGAGGGCACTCTGTCTGAGAAAAATCAAGCAAACTCTTCACACTTATCTCTTGACAATGCTCTTACTGGCAGAAGACAGGTAGGATAATGTTTTCCGTGGTTTGGAACAGGTGATTTGGCCTATTTCTCCCAGCCTCAATCTCCCTGGACAGGAATGCTGCCTTCTTATCGAAGATTGTCCTTTGATATTCATCGTAATTAATTCTCAAAGCCAGTTTGACCTCCTCAGACCGGGACCTCCTTAGGCAGTGCTTTAACCTCTGACCCCTGGTCTTCAGCTCCCTAAGCTTCCCATCAAACCATGGGGACCCTAAATGCGACACCCAGGGTTGTGCACAGATTGGTGCCACTGAATCAAAGGCAGCAGTCACCACTCTGTTATAGGTCGAGACTGCACTCTGTGACCCCATCATACAAGCTGCCAATATCACTGAGATGTGAAGCACTGCCAATAGTCCCTCAGGTCCCAAACTTTTAAAGGCTGGTACCTAACCATCTCAACTGGGGCAGGACCATTGGGGGTGCCCTGAAGGAGAATTTCACAGTGTAATGATCCGACCAACTGACTGGATCAATCTCACGGTTATTTACCTCAAGCCCTAGGGAGAAGACCAAGTCCAAGGTGTGTTTGTGTTGGACACCAGCTGTCTCCTTCTGCTGGTGTTACCCCTTCCTATGCACCTCAACAACCTCCTGGCCTACCTACTGCTGTGTCGCACTATCTTGCCACCTTGCTGTCATTAGATATGATTACCCCAAGGTTCCTTTCCTGTTTAGTAACCACCAATACCTCTTTGCACATTTTATACTCTGCCTCTGGGTTTTTGTTACCTACTTGTATAAATTTTGCACTTTTTTGCATTGAAACCCAGCTACCATATCATTGATCACTCCTCAAGTTTTGTCTGGTCTTTACTCATTTTCTCCATCTCTTCAGAGTACCTACCCAATTGCAGATTTTGGTGTTATCTGCAAAGAGGCATACCATCCCCTCCAGCTCTTCTGCAAAGTCACTTATAAAGACATTGAAAGGTACTGGTCCTAGTACTAAGCCCTGAGGTACCCCACTGGTAACTCTCCCCTCAGTAGAGTGAGTGGCATTTACCACTCCTACACCCTCTGTCACCTATCCTTTAACAAATTCCATACCCAGTTTACACCTTGGGTCCCACCCCCAAACTGCCCAGCTTGCTTATAAGCATCCTAAGTGGTACAGAGTTGAAGGCCTTATCAACTGCTTCACCCTGATCTATTTTCCTGGTCAGCCAGCTGAACAAATCAATCAGGTTCATCTGGCATTATCTTCCCCCCATAAATCTGTGCTGCCTAGGATCTTCTAACCCACTGGATTCCAGACAGTCCACTAGCCTTTCTTTTAAAAGTGCCTTAAATTCCTCACCACTGACATTAGACTGACATAAGTCCAGCCACCTCCCTTCTGCTGCCTTTATGAAGTGGGCTACATCTCCACTCCTTCAGTTCCCTAGAACCACTCCCTTTTATGGCTGTGGGTGGAGCCTGTAGCCATTTTTCAATTACTCTGAAAACAAGCTACCTTGGCACTCTTCCGTTGGAGTTTTAGAAGTATCCCTCTGAAACTCCAAAAGAGCTTGAAACAGTTCACCATGGTCACTCACTACAGAGCTACAGCCACACTATTTCAGGCTCTACTTCTGAATTCTGGACGAGAACTGTGCATGTGCACCATACATGCATGCGCAGTTCCACCAGTGCCACCATCTTGGGAATGGCAGTATGCCATTCAACACAACTGTGCATACATGAGTGCCATGCATGTGCAGTTCCACAGCCACTGCCATCTTGGGGATGGCATTCAGCGGGTGCTCATTCCTTAGAGCTTCTTCAAGTTCTCCACAGCCATATCAGCTCTGGCCAGAATTTGTTTAAGTTAATTGTTGAATAGGCATGTCATAGGTGTAGCCAGTCCCTCCCAACGCTCCCTCAGCACCCTTGGGTGTACACTCTCCAGCCCCATGGCTTTATCCACCTTCAGATTCACAAGTTCTCTTAGGACTCATTTCTATGTGAATGGAATTTGTGTCTGCCTCCCTCTCCCCATCATTGCTGCTGCTTTTATGTGATCCATCACCCACTCCCTCCACTGTGATGACTAAACAAAATTATCCATTGAGGATATATGCTTTTCTTGACCCTCTTCTGCACAAACTCCTCCTGCTCTTCTTAACCTCACTATTCTTTCCTTGTCTTCCTTTTTTCACTTATGTATCTAAAAAATGTTGTGTTCCCTTTCATTACCCCTTTTGCTATCCTTTCCCCAATATGAACCTTTGTGCCCCTCACCACTGTCACTGCCTCCCACTGCTTTTCCTGGTACACCTTCCTGTCCCCTTCCCTCTGCATCTCTTTGTACCTCCTTGTACCTCCTGAATGACTAACTGCCGGAGAGGCCATGACTTAGCAACAGTCTGAATGCAACCCACCAAAAGATCCCCAAGGTAACAGGCAGCAAGCAGTGGGGCAAGTAAGGCAGAAAATAAAAAAAGAAGTCATGAGGTCCAAACAAAGGGCAAAGAAGCAGCAGGTGAAACCAAAGGAATAGGGAATGGGGAATGGTGCAGGGAAACCGTACACCACCAGCACCAGGAAGTAACACAAAAATTAGGAGCAGCATCGGAAAGCAACAGAAATGGCAGCAGTCACTGGGCAGCAGGGTCCCCGGTAGAGATGCAGCAAAATTAAATGCCACCGGTGAAATTCCAGCAAAATTACAAATTTTGGCATATAAAACATTTTGCGAAATTAGTGGGTTTTACTGATGAATTTCAAGGGTGTGAAATGTGAAATTCCACTAGCGAGATCATGAAGTTTGTCCATGAAATGTGGAATTTTGCCCACAAGCAGCAGAATTTTACCTGAGTGTGGTGAAATTCTGCCACCTGTGGGCAAAATTCCACATTTTGCAGGCAAAATTCACAATTTCACCAGCGGAATTTCAGATTTTGCACCGGTGAAATATTTTACAAAATGCATGAATTTCATGAAATATTTCACATAACAAAATCTGTGGATTTCACACATCTTTAGTCCCCAGGCCAGACAAAAACACCAGTGGCAGGGCTACAACAGAGATCAGCACTATGGCTGTGGTACAGCAGAAGGAGCATGGTCTGGATTAATTTATTTATTTAAAAGTTGATAACCAGGAGATGCACACTGAGCCGAGGCTCATTTCCTGGTGTGACCCAATGGAAGGGAAAAAAAGAGAAACAACTTTCATTGCAAAAAAGGAATGCAAATTACATATCAAAATATAGATACAGGCATAAAGAAAAGAAAATATATATAACAATACAATGGTAGCAGCAAACGAAGTGGCAGCATAAAATATTAGCATAAATACAGCACTGATATGGTGGGTAGATATAAGTGAAACAAAGTTCACAGTGCATGTTGGGGAAGGGACTATGCTAATGAGCTTCAAATGAAGGGGGCTGAAAGGGGAGGGTCAGGGAAGAGGATCTGAGATTAGGAAGGGGATATACTGGAACAGTAGGGGGTGAAGAATGGTCTGAGTTGACATCTAAAGGCAGAGAGTGAGGGGGAGAGAGAGGTGGAGCAGGGAGGGAGGGAGGCATATTCCAGAGGAAGGGAAGTCAGTAGGAGAGAGTAGCTTGGCCAACAGATGTGTGAGGGTGGGAAATGGAGAAGGTGCAGAAATTCCTGGAATGGAGGGAGTAGGAGGAGGAGAGTATGGGGGAGATGAGGGAGGATAGGAAGGATAGAAAGGATCTGAACCAATAGCTTTTGATGAAGATGACACAGTGGGACTCGTGACATGATGAGAGAGGGTGGAGTAAAAGGAATAGTGATAAGTGTAGGGGGAGAGTTGGTGGCAAAATGATGGAAAGCGTTACAAAGAGTATCCAGTCTGGCAAGGCAGGAGGAAGTGATAGTACCATGGACCACATCAGTATAATAAAAGATCAGGAGGCCATTTTGGTTACTAGCTCCCAGTGGACCTGGAAGGAAAGGCAGTCCTTGTTATGGTGCAAGGCACCAAGTTTTGGGAGGAGTTTGCCATGAATGGCGTAGATGTGGATGGAGACACTGAGCTTGCTTTCAGGCCTGACTCTAAGGTATTTGAAGGTGGGGATAATCTTCAGAGGTGGGCATAAAGCATGGAGAAAGCAGGGGGATGTGAGAGCCTAGTTATTAGTGACACTCTTCTTTGTGTGGCCCTGAGTTGGTTGGCATAGAGCAGGCACTCAGAAGGGTCAGTGGGCAGACCAGTAGAGATGCAGGGAGACAGAGACACAGCACCACAGGGACAAGAAACCACAGCAGAGAAATGAAAACAAAATGGACGAGCTGTAACAAATTGACATGGCAACAGCTGAAACAAATGAGGAAAGCCAAGATCTATGGACATTGTGAGTGAGGTAGGAGGAAAGGGAAGGCTGGTGGTAGAACTGGCAGATAGGTGGCTGCAACAAATAAACTAGTGATCAAAGGATGCTTGGGTCACACACATTAAATAGCACTCAGTGGTAGAGATGCAGCGAAATAAAATTTTGGCTGCTAAATTTACTTTACTAAAATCTCCAACCCCTGAACAGGTAGCACTAACTCCTTCCTCTCCCGCACTGAGCCTATCCTATGGCTTTTACAAAAAGTTACCTAAGGAATCTCTAGTACTATCTCTTTCCTTTGCATGACTGACGCATGACCAAATGTATAACTTTTTTTCAAACTATATATATTAAACCCATTGGAAAGTCAGTGATGTTCAACTACCGAATACTGTATACCCATGAACTATAAATGTTCCTCATTGAAAAGTCTGTGATGTGCAACTACCGAATACTGTATACCCATGACCTACATATGTTCCTCTGACTGTTCGTTGTATGTACTGTATTCCTGACTGTTCATTTTATGTACTGTATTCCCGGGTCGCCACTGAAAAAGGGACCTTCGGGCAAATTTCCAGCAACATCATGAATTTCACTGCTCAGAAACTTTTGCATAATGCGTGGATTTCACTAATGAATTTTGTGGGTGTGAATTGTGAAATTCCGCCAGCAAAATCACACATTTTGCCTGCAAAATGCAGAATTTCGCCCACAAACTGTGGAATTTTACCTGAGAGTGGTGAAATTCTGCCACCCACTGGCAAAATTTTGCATTTAGCAGGTGAAATTTGCAATTTCACCAGCAGAAATCACAATTTCTCTGGTGGAATTTGGCATTTCACACCCATGAAATATTTTGCAAAACGTGTGAATTTCATGAAATATTTTGCATGACAAAATTCATGGATATCGCACATCTCTACTCAGTGGTAGGAGGAGGAGTGGCTTGTGTTGCCTGCTGCTCAACCAAACCTCTAGAATTCCTTTTCAAATAATTGAAGTTTTAAAACAATTCATTGTATGCCAGCTCCACATATGCAATTCATCTATGTAGCTTACTTGTCAGCCATCACACATTACAAGATACCGCACTCATTTTACCGCTCAGAAATGTTTCATCCCACTGAGACTTTAAAGCAGAAATTCATAACAATCTATTATGCTCAGTTAATAGCAAATATTATGAACATTAGTGTACTGATAGCCATAGTATTCTGAGTTTGTGTTCAATGTTTGATGATATGTCACAGATTTTGTTCATTTGTCACAGATCTTGTCACACATTTTGGTGAAGAAAAGTTGAGAGGTATGTTGTGTAGCAGTTCTAAAGTCAGAATGTGTAACACAGCACTAATTCAACTGGAAGTTTGAGAGAAGACTTCATCAGTAAATAAAGGTTCATAGAAGCTATAATTTACAGTGAAGTTGATCCATAGAAATGTTCACTGCAACTCCACAGATGTCTACTCTCCCACGATAATAGCCAAAGCAAATACTGGTCCCTATGCATGATGCCAACGTGCTGTATACACTGGGTGCATTGGCATCGCTATGACTGAATGCCATGGAGCAGTGTCCTGTGGATCCCACAGACCCCATGTGGCATTCACAGAGTGTGCATGTGGCAGTTACAGGCCTGATCCCCCAGCCACGCAGACAGCAATGCACCGGGAGAGGGTGGGGGGTGGGCCCACACTCCACACCATTCACAAAGGTAAGGAGTGCTGGGCATGGGGGTACACATTATGCTGGATAACACCCAGCCATAAGGGATACGGACCCCCGAGGACACCGCGGACGACTGCCCCGCATACCGCCCCAGCCCATGGGACAACAAGGAGGGCTGGAGGTGGCCAACTGGGCACCCACCTGCCCTGAGTAGGTGGCATGCATCACATCCTCTGTCAACATCTGTGCCCCATGGGTGCAAGGGATCCATTAGCAGACTGGGTCCAGGCATCCCACTGGATGCATGCCCAGTCTGCAGAAAATGTTCTCTGCGCATCTGCATGCCAAGACTGCAGACAGGTGCCCCACAAGTGCATGTGGTAGTGAATACTGTGCACCCTATGTCTGTTTGGGGCCATGGAGCTATGCAGGCAGGATACACGCCTCTGGCACATACTTCCCGCCTGATCGTGCATAGGGCCCACTTTGAATGGCTCATCAATTAAAATCCTTTGCCCAACTCCATAAAACTCAACATCTTACAAATCACCCAGTCTGAAGGAAGTGCAGTCAGGAATGATAAATAATTTGAGTTAAGATGAGACATATAAACCCAAATTGATTACTTTACAAATTAATAATGCAGACTTTGTATATTAATTAAAGTTCTGACAAAGGCTTAGACAAAAACATTTTCAGAGCTATGAAGGCATTAGCCCATGGTGCTCCATTTTAGTTGTAGTACACCAATTTCCCCCATTTGTTATATATTTATCCAGTTGCATTTTGAACTTTTTTTTAATTTATACTTATTACAATTTCTGTTGGTAAGGAGCTCCATGGATTAACCACTCTGTGTAAAATAGTGTCTTCTTTTGGTGGATTTAAAACGTTGACCTAGTATTTGAAGAAAATGGCCTCTAGTGGATATATTCAAGTGTTTAAATACTATATTTAATTCTTTTAGTAAATGTGGGTCTTGCATTATGTCATACAGAATTACAGTAACCCCCTTTAGTCTGCATTGTTGTAGAGTCATTACGTTGAGGTTAGTTAATCTGTCTGGATTTGCTAAGTGTTTGATGTTGAAAATTTGTTTTGTAGCCTTTCTGTGAACCTTTTCTAGGGCATTTGTTTGATTTCTTTTATAGGGGTGCCAAACTGGGGTTGCAAACCCTAAATGAGGCCTCATAAATGCTCTATGCAATGGAAGAAAAACATTGTGATGTTTTGATTTGATGTTTAAATGCCCATAATGCTATGTATGCTTTTGCTCTTGCTTCATTTGTTTCTTTGTTGCTACGTTCTAAAGTGTTTGACATTATTATGCTCAGATCATGTTCATCCACTGTACAAAGAAACACACTGCTGCATAGTTTGTATTGTTGTTGGACCCCCCACCCTCCAATAGCCGGCTCCCTCTAACAAATTACCTTGCATCATCTTACACTTGTCTATGTTGAACTTCATTTGCCATTCTGTTGATTTTATTTAGATTTTCTTGAATTAGTGCAAGGGAGTAGTCTCCATGACTACCTTACAATGTAAAGACTAAGGAGCGAGCACGCAGTTGCAACTTGTGTGACAGGCACTTACTTGAGTTAGCAATGAGAAGGATGGAGGCAGAGGCACTGACATCACATTAATGTAAGTGGGGACAGGTGGAGGGGTGGAAGAGGCAGAGAGGGTTTTGGACCACCCACAAGACAAAGGCAGGGAAGAGACCAATGAGAAGGGGCTGAGGCAGCTCAGAGCTGGAAGACAGGGCCATAGCAGAACAGGACACACCAAGAGGGAGAGGGAAAACAAAACATAGACAGAAATAAGGGGAGCCAACGCCTACATGGCTCATGCCAGCCCCACTACACACACCAAAACTGCAGTGTGTCACCTATCCAATATGGCATCAACAGATCAAGAGCATTGGGTTCACATTATGGGTCTTTCCTTCTACCCACATCAGAAATGTAATTTTTTTACACTTAAGTTAGAACTTCAGCACTTCTGTATGAATTTACATTGAAGATAATTTTTTGGATAATTTACCAGATAAAACTCCAGAGGCACAGTCAAAGGCAGAAGCAAGATGTAAAATGAGTAAGGTCCTTACTGTAAAATCCAGATAAGTCTCACTGGGACAAATCCCAGCAAAAACAGGTTCATACTTTAACCTAACAGAGTTTGAGGAAGAGAAACTAATACAGGTAGACAAGCACAGGGATGAAAGACAGACATTAAATCACAATGCAGATCAATTAACAGCTTAAAAGAGTCTCAAAAATAACACTGTCATTGGCCACTATTCACCAAATGGAGGAACACCTAGTCATTGCATAAAAGAGGAGCGTAGGCAACCCTAAGTGGAAAAGGCTTGCAGTGGACCCCCCCACAACATTCACCAAGGGTGCTCTAATGCCCTGTGTGCTGGATCCCAAACCCGCCCTAGCAGCTACACACCAAGGGTGGGCCAGAGGCATGCTAGGGGTTGTGTCCTATGCTGTGCCCTTGTGCAACGGCACTGCACGTCATTACAGGGTTACAACATGTAAGTGGATGGGGGAACCTGGTGTACTGCAATATACACCCCCCACAAGTCAACTGTGGGCTGACAGTCACCCCTCCGAGCTGCCACATCCACAGGGCAGATGTCAACAGTTGGGTGCAGCTGTTTAGGCACCTGCATCCCCCCCTGAACAAGAGCCCTGGACCAGTCCAGATTGCAGCGTACATCCCCCCCTCCAGTGCCCCTGCTCAGTCTTGAATGTTTGAGCCTGCCTCCCCCCCCCACACACACACAGCAGAGCCTGGCTGCCCTTCCCATCCTTCACAGATGCCCAACACCTCGCCTGCTCAGTAGTGGTTAGTGGCCCCCAACCATGGCACAGGCATCCCACCACCTCCATCTCCTGTACCTGTATGTCAGTGCCGTGGTCACTGGACAGGAAGTGAGACATCCCACTACACAATCCACCTCAGCTGCCTGTTGGGAGCAGTCTGCGTATAAATAAAATGGCATGCTCCCAGCATCAGTCAGATGGTGGGCAGCAGAGGTGGAATGTGTGGTAGGATATCTCACTTGCCATCCAGTGACTGCGGCACCAACATACAGGTACAGAGGACGGGGATGGGATGTTGGTGCTGCGGGTGGGGGGGGCCACTAACCACCACTGAGTGGGCAGGGGAAATTACATCCTGTACTGGAGCAAGGAGGCCACCTCCACTGCTCTACTGTGTGACTCTGACATGGCATTTTACCACCCCAGTGCTCCCAGGTTGCCCCTGATAATGGGCACCCCATACCTAGTGGGCCATACCCAGTAACTTTAGGAGCCATGTCAGGACAGTCAAATTAATTTCAGTGATTCATGGGCCAGGGGCTTCTGGGCTGTGGCTCCAGTTTGAGGGGGAATCTATACAGTATGGGACCAGGGCAGGGACTCTGCTGTGGAGGGGGTAGCTGTGCATTAGGCATTGCATGGCACACTGGGACAGATGGGGGAAGGGACCAGTAGCCACCAGGGACCTACAGTACAGCCACTGGATGCCAACACAGTATACATAGACCTCTGTGTGGAGGCACCCATGGTGGTACTTTATCAATGCAGACACCCACGTGTGCCAGTCACCAACCCGTACCCATGCCATGGCACAGGGATCCGCTCTGGGACCCAGGATAATACTGAATACCATGGTGTGTGCTTGTCTGCAGGTGTGGAGCAGCATGACCAATCTACATGGTTTTCAGAAGTGTTCGGTTCATCTTAATGAATTGCGGCCAATGTTATTAAATTGGCAGACAAGTGGGGATCCATAGTCTTTCAGGACTACACTGAATATACAAAACAATGCATGTAGCAACTACTTAACTAAAGAAACTACAAAGGAGTGACTTATAGTCCTACTCCTAAAGTGACTGAAATAGTCATTGAAGCTCTGTATAGAGTGACAAAAAGAGAAATAATGGATGATTGGGAACAGATAATCTTAAAGAATCAAAAACTGATTGTAGTAGTATTCTGTACCTTACCAAAATTACATAAATCACTTGCAAAATCCCAGTCATCTGATTGTGGCAGGTATAGGGTCTATACTGGAGTGTTTAGCAATATTTGTTGATTTCCATGTCAAAGATTCTGTTTGTGACAGTCCAACTTATAGAAAAGATGTGAGTCATGTAATGAATTTGATAGAAGATCTGAAAGGATGGGATATTGACTGGGCTATCATTATTTTAGCTTCTTTAGATATTAAATACCTCTATACTTCAATTGCCCATGACAAGGATCTGTTCAGCCTAGAAGAGGCATTAAAAAATGTGAGGGAGATCACTCCCTCTAAAAGAAATTCCTAATGGAATTATCTACAATAGTCTTACAATATAAATACTTTAAGTTTGAGAATCAGTTCTATTATCAAGTGAAGTGAATGGTAATATGTTCTACCATGGCACCACCTTTTGCCAATTTATATGTGATAGATTTTGAACAGCAGATTGTTTTGTCCCTGATGTACAACCCCCACTTCAAACACATTGAGCTTGATTTTCAAAGAGACCTTAGAATGGTGCAAGTTGAGTCACTCCAAGTCTGCGGCAAAGCCCAGGTGCACCACGGACCTTGCACCTGATTTTAGAAAAATCAGGGTCATAGTGCCAAACTGCCCAGGTTTACTGCAAAAAATTGACAGCTGTGCCAAACAGTTGGTACACCTGCTGGAATTGCCACTGGGATTTGCACACCTCTACCCGGCACAACATTAAAGGGGCCAGGATGGTTGGGGATGAATTGACTGGAAAGGAAGGAAAGCTGGGGTAGAAGGGGAGTGGGAGCTGCCATAGGGGGAGTTGGGCAGACTGCTCAGCATGGGAAGGATTGATTCTGGACACGGCGGGGTGCGTTTGAGGTTTTTTTTTTATATATTCATGATCATCTAACACCTATTTTATGAATTTGACTTTAATTTATCAAACTTCTATAGTCATGTCTCACAGATAACAGTGCCTTTTAATATTCCAGTGTGTTTAATTTTCTAGCTATCTTGTTAAGATATGTATTTACCATAGTGTATTCTTTGTCAAACCATGGGGCTTTAGCTGCCAGTCTATCTTGTATAACTGTGCTACAGAGTACAGAACAAATACAGTATACACCAAATAATAATCAGAGCAAGTCCAACACAGTTACAGAGGGGCAAGTGCTATGTCCTCATATCAACTTGAGCATATGTACAGTAACTCAGCAGACCTCAAAAGTGTTCCGATACACCAACTGTAAGTATCAACAAATATTATTTGGGGTATACTGTATTTGTACTGTATTCTGTAGCACAATAATATGAGATAGACTGGCAGCTAAAGCCTCATGGTTTGACAAAGAATACATTATGGTAAATACATATCTGAACAAGATAGCCAGGAAATTAAACACACTGAAATATAAAAAGACATTGTTATCTGTGAGACATGTATATGGAAATGTGATACGTTAAAGACAACTGCATACAATAGATAGGTGTTAGATGATCATGAATATATGGAAAAAAAAGCACCACGCTGGATCCAGAATCAATCCCTCCCATGCCCAGCTGTCTCACCGACTCCCCCATGCCACCTCTCATGCCCCTTCTGCCTTTTGCACCCAGTGTCAGCTTCCTTCTCACAGGACCACCTCACTTAGACCACCTCCTGGCTGGTCTAAGTGGTGCCCTTTGCTGTGTCCATGGTCGTGCTTTCTAGGAGATGTTTGAACCCCACCTTGGCGCAAGCCCCTCTGTGACCTGGTGCACTGGGTTGTTTGCCGCAACCTTCATACAAGGGCAAGATTTGGCACAGCTGTGTCAAGAATTGATGCATTCTGTGTTAGAAAATCATGAATGATGCAAGTTGTGCTACAAATCACCCCTTGCATCGAAGTCTTTTGATGTAAGTGCCTTGTGTCATTCTAGCCCTTTTAAAAATTGGGCCCATTGTCTGGAGGGAATGAGACACACGCAATGTCTTGATTTTTTGTAAGAGTACCATATAGGAACTGGGCATGTTCCATGAGTTTTTGAACTCTAGTACAGAACATTTTCATTTCACTATGGAACACAGTTTGGAAAGTATTAACTTTTTAGATTTGGAAATCTTTAAAATGGCAGACACTATACATGCCAGACACTACAGAAAAGCCATAGATAAGAATACCCTTTTACATTTCAGGAGTTTTCATCCACAATCACAAAAGGAAGGTATTCAATTTGGATAATTGAGCTGAGCAAAAACAGACTGCTTAAGGGACAAAGACTGGTAGATGATTCGCCATGATTTACACCAGAGGTTGCTAAATCGGGGTTAACAAAAAGATCTTCTAGCTAAGGCAGATGAGTGATGTGTTAGGTTGGAGAGGCAAGTTTTATGAGACAACAACCTAAGGAGGATCAACAGTCCTGAATGCTATTGACCACCACATTCAGTGACTGATTTGTAGCATTGAAAATATAGTTTTGAAGAATTTAAGGATTTTACAAGCTGCACAAGGAGGGAACAGGTTTTTAAAGACAAACCATTCATAGTGGCTAAAAAAGCAAGGTCCCTGAGGGACCAACTACATAATTCAATACACAAAATACCTATGCCATTGCAGCCAGGTTTTTCTGGGATCAGTTCCCCTGTTGTTTTCAACTTTTCCTGTGGACATTGTTCAGCCTGCACCAGTACCTACAGGGTGAAATCTGTCAGGAATGTGGCAAAGAATGACTGAGTGAAAATACAACTGATTACATGTCAGACACATACCTCTCAACTGTCCCTGATTTTCAGGGATGTCCCTGATTTTGACTCAAAATTTTACTCTGTCCCTCCTAAAATTTGTGTTTCTGTGGCTAAACAGTGGGGATTGTAAGCACAACATAATGTCAAACATTAAAGTTCCAGATGTGTTCTTCTTTAGAAAATGTATTCTGCACTAAGCTCCATATTCTACCAACTTTCTGGTGGATATCTTTAATTCTAAAGATGTGTCCCTGATTTTGGTCCTTTGTCCCTGATTTTTTTATGCCTTGTCCCTAATTTATGAGGCAGGAGGTTGAGAGGTATGGTCAGACAAACTATGTGGTTTATATCCAAAAATGCCCTTGTAATAGAATTTACATTGGACAAACACCATGGGCATTATAGGAGAAAGTTTTCAAACATGAAGGCTGTATAATCAATACTCAATCAATCAATACTTTATTTTTAAAAAGGCGCTTTTCTTCAACCAAAGCACCTGTACAATTTCATAAAACAATAAATAAACAAATATAAATTATTATAAATCATTAAAAGCTATATTAAAAGGTAAGTCTTAAGGGCTCCTTTAAAACTTAGGACAGTCGGCAATTTCGTCATCTGGACGAGGTAGAGAATTCCACAGGGTCAGGCCATAAACTGAATGATCTAGCCCTGAAGTTTTCAAACGAACCCTGGGAATCTCTAGCAATCCTCGTCAGTGGATCGGAGGGGCGTAGGGACAGTAGGGGCAAAGAAGCTCTTTCAGGTAAGTAGGTCCCTGATCGTGTAGGGCTTTATAGGTCAGCAAACCAACCTTGAAGGTGATTCGCCAAACACTGGCAGTCAGTGCAGTCCGTGGAGCACAGGCATTATATGACTGGATCTAGACGATCCAGTCAATAACCTGGCCGCCACATTCTGCACAAGCTGCAGACGGCGGTTCAACCCCGATAGCCCTAGGTACAGGAGTTGCAATAGTCAAGGCGGAGGTAACGAAAGCGTGGATCAACGTTGAAGATCCTCTGGAGGAACCAAGTGCTTCACCCTGGCGATATTCCTCAGATGAAAAAAGGAAGTTTTGACCACCGCTGATACCTGAGATTTAAGGGTCAAGTGGTTGTCAATTATTACGCCAAGATTCCGCACCTGATTTGAGGTTGCCAGCTGAATGCCCCCAAGCCATAAGCCTGAGGGCGATCCATCCAGCAAACCCGCCTCACAGCGACCTCGATCCACGACTAACACCTCAGTTTTCTCCAGGTTTAACCTCAGCCAACTCCCATTCATCCAGTCCTGGACTTCAGCAAGGCAGTTACTAAATACCGAAAAGGCAGCATCTTGGTCGGGCACAAAAGACATATACAGCTGGGTGTCATCTGCATAGCAATGAAAACCCAAACCGTATTGTCTAATAATCGCTCCCAATGGCAGCATATACACTGCAAACAACATAGGTGCTAAAATAGAGCCCTGCGGTACCCCGCAGGATAGGGAGACTGGTGCCGAAGAAAAAATTCCCGACACCACCCTCTGAGTCCTACCCTCGAGGTAAGATTGAAACCACCCGAGGACTACACCAGATAATCCACAGATGGATCACAGATGCTCCAGCAGCACACCGTGGTCAACAGTGTCAAATGCTGCAGAGAGATCAAGGAGTACCAAGATAGAACAAGTCCTACGATCTCTCGCTATTAGGAGGTCATTTAGTACCCAAACAAGTGCTGTCTCGGTACTATGCCTTTTCCTAAATTCTGACTGGAGAGAATCATAAATATTGTTGTTGGTCAAATGATCATCCAACTGAACTGCGACCATCTTCTCAATAACTTTGCCCACAAAGGGTAAGTTAGAGACTGGTCTATAATTTGCTAGACAATCTGGGTCTAAAGAGGATTTCTTTAAAAGAGGCTTAACTATAGCCTCTTTAAGGGGATCAGGAAAGATCCCCCTCTCTAAAGACTTCCAGACTATCGAAGCCAGGACTAGGATGATCTTCTCCACACAATCCACTAAGAGATGTGTGGGGCCAGGGTCCAAATCACAATTGGTTGGTCACAGCGTTCGGTGACCATCACAATATTATCAATTGTGGGGAGGCTGAAGTCAGACCATACAAACTGAGTGTTCGACATCTCCAGCCGACCATCACCGCTCCCATTGGAAAGGGAAGGACGGACGTCTGACCTGATTTTGGCAACCTTATCTTCAAAGAAGAGAGCAAACTCCTCATACCGTTCTAGAGAAAAGGCTCTTCTGGGCTGAAGACAGGCTGGATTGCACAGTCTGTCCACAGTCCGAAAGAGCTGAGCTGGTCTATTCTGTGCAGCCGCAATCTCTCTGGACAGGAATTCTGTCTTCTTATGAGAGATTGTGGATTGATAGGCCATATAATGGTCCATCAAACTAAGTTTGTCATCATCCAGACCGGACTTCCTCCAACGCCTCTCCAGCCTTCATCCCACCCTCCTCAACTCCCTCACTGTCTCATCAAACCATGGAGACCTGGGCGAAGAGTGAGAGGACGAACACGAACAGGTGCAATAGAATCCAGGGCCCCTGTCACCGCCTTATTATAGGCGTATACCAGGTCACCTGGATCCGAGCAATCCATCGGTAGGCCTGATAGGTCCAGCACTGCCATAAGGTCATCCGGGGATACACCCCTTAAAGGGCGGTATCGCACCATCTCCGAAGGGGCTGACCTAATAGGGGTGGCCTCAAAACTGAACCTAATGGAGTGATGGTCAGACCATCCGAGTGGTTCCACCACCAAATCAGATATCCCCATCCCCAGAAGGAATACCAGGTCCAATGAGTGTCCCCCAATATGAGTCGAGGTGGAAACAGCCTGTGTGAAGCCCAGTGATACCATTAACTGGAGGAAGTCTTGACCAAAACGAGAGAGTTCGTCGTCGACCCAAGCATTGAAGTCCCCCAGAACCAACCATCTGGGGGACCCCAATGTCAGGTTGACAACGAAGTCTGCGACCTCCTGCAGGAAAACATTCTCATCTCCTGGTGGATGGTATACGAGAAGTATCCTTCACCCCACACCCTCGACTAAGACACATTCAAAGGATCTGGTACATCCCACCGGCATCTCCACCAGGCCCAGTTCTGACTTAAAACATATGGCAACACCCCCGCCCCTTCGATCCTGCCTCGAGCGGTGTATCACCGAGTACCCAGCTGGAACTGCTGCTGCTAAAATTGGCCCAGCATTTCCATCCAGCCAGGTCTCGGTGTGCATGCCAGGTCCGATGATCCAACAAGATCGGCTATAATGGCCGTCTTGTTTTTAATAGACCTGGCATTACACAACACCGCCCGAGTAGGATGAGCCTCCGAGGATGACCGCCTTACCTGCTGATTATAATCAGAACCCTTGGGTATGGGCACCAAACAGGGAGAACCCCTTTCCTGTGCCCATTTTGCCCCAGGGCGTCTCCTTGACCTCACTACCCCTATCCGCCCGCTCCTTTCCATTCCCCCCGCAGGCCCGGCACCAGCCCTCCTCCTTCTCCTCACAATCCCCAAAGCCCTACATCTTCTATACACTCCGGGTGACAAGGGAGGACAGGAGAAAGGACGAAGGTCCCTGAGCCTAGGGGGGAGTAATACCCGACCGTCCTATTTTCACTCCAACACATAATTAATACCTCAATCCACAATAATAAACCCCACAAACTTATATAAAAATAAAACTAAAACACAGCACTCAAATGCAAGAATACAAATATAACAATATATAACAATAAACAGAATTTTACCTTATCAGTATGTTAGTATTAATACTTTGAATTTATCAAAATATTTTATCCAACTACCCCCCACCCCCAGTGCTCTCACCACTGTGAGGGGAAGGAATGTTACAGCTATATAAAATCTCCTAACATAAAATAAACACAAAAGGAGAGTTCAAGGTCTTTTTATGTCCACACTTATGTGCTCTCACCACTTCAGCATGGGCCACACTTAATCAGTCTCCTCTCACAAGGCTGAAAAAGTTGTAGTGAACTCAGTTTTAAGTTTTCCCAAAATTCTCACCAGCTGGTTACAAAAGAAATACGCAAGTATACTTCACCAAATCAAGCAGACCCAAGGTTCAAATTCCGTTCAAACTCCAGTCAGAGTTTTCCCAGTGACCAAAAGCCAAAATCCTGCAGGCAATGAGCAGTTAACGTTGCATATACCTCTACTGCAAGTTCCAACTCCACCTGATAAGATGAAGGGACTTGAACTATCCATTGACTAGACACTTTTATAAGTTATTTTGGTTTGGAGCATGTGTCACCACTTCCTAGATGTAGGGACAGAGAAAGGAAACTGTTATCAAGAGAGACTTTTTGGACTTACAGATGTAAAGCCTCCTATCAAAGATATGGGATGGATGAAGAGCTGGACTGGACACCTCTCATCAGACCTTTATGGCTATTGCTGCCCCTGTTGGACTGCTGAACATTGTGTTTTCTCTTCTTGTGTTTCTGGGGCTCTGCAAGCTGTATCTAGACTACCTTTTTGATCCCTGTTTGGTTTTCCACACACTTTAATACATATAGTGGTTTCTGGTGACTACTTCTGTCCCTTTTTTCCTCTCCAGTTTCAAATGGTTTAATTTAATAATATTAATATGTCTGCCCCCCCCCAATCAGGTATGTAGCAAGTTACACCATTGGTGGGTATGGTGTTTTCTGGAACAGGCCAGGTAGGGCCTTGTGGTTTCTCATAATTCCAAGTCTGGGGGTTTGCCTGCTTCTGGTCTGTGAGGATTTTGTGTGTGACAACTGATCCCTACAGTTTTGACTTATAATGATGATTAGAGTTCATATGTGATCTGCCTTACTGAGTGAATTGGAAACATTTATTTATTATTATTTTGGTGTGATATGGGCACCAATTTGTTTCAATCTTTTAAGAAAATAAAACTTTTAGAAACTACCAATGATGTTAAGCCACTGCCTTCCAGGGTTCCTGACATTAAAACATTTTGTGTTAAGACTTGATCAAGGCTAACCATATAAGGTTTGCTCATGTAGGTATACCATTCCCACAGTGATGAGAACACAGCGAAGCCCATCACAGTGACAAAACTGACAGTTCACTGTGATGGTCTGCTGGTTTCCCAATGCTGCTGTCTCTGGGAGTTTTCCCCCTTCCCCAAACCAACTCTGACTCAGAGTTAGTTATCTAAAGTGCAGGGGGTGAGGCGGCAGAGCTCCCTGCATGGATGGTGGGGGGGGGGGGGTGAAGCCTCCCAGAAAAAAATAACAGTTTTGTACAGTGACGGCACAGTGCCAATTGGCAGCATTGTGCCGTTGCTGTAGTGATGGTCTGTGAATTTCCCATCGCTGCGGCGACATGGAACTGCTCATGTAATAGCCTTGGCTACTTTAGAGATTGGTACTCCAGCAGGTTATGGACAAGCCTGTTTTTTTATGGTTGCAATCTTTGACTCTGTGGGCCATTACTAAATAACAACTAAATTAAAGGGCTCTGTGTTGAGCACCCAGTGTATGAAGCTTTATGGTTACCTAATAAAAGGCTTCGGGTATGCTGTCATTTCTATTGAGTGGACAGTACACTCATGAAGATGATTTGTTACAAGACGGATTGCACATGTGTGGTTTACATGTATATTTTTAAAGAATAAAAAAGATGATAATTTAAGTTTTGTAATCTCAAGTTCATGCAATGACATCACCATGTTCATGTTCCTGTGGTGGTGTTGCATTGTTTGGACAAAGCCACATCCCTGTGTAGCTAAGGAGCATTATGTAAGAGCTGTGTTGAGGACACTCCATCTACCTGTGTACCTGCACACAGAGTGGGAGATGCTGTCTGTTTGTATTTTGGTAAGCCATTGAAAATACTTTTAAACTACTTACTGTTCTTTGATATCTGTTTCCCATGAAATGATATGGAGCACTGAACTTTTTTGGTTTTTAGATGACAATGTTGTAAGAATATAAAAGTATGTAAATAAAAATGTAGGTTAGAAGTATTTCAGAAGCATTAAAGATATATCACACATTCTTTAAATGGTTTGCAACATTTATCAGTTACAGAACCCTTTTGTGATAACATTCTGATTAGTAATGGGTAAGTCATTTGGAACTTATGAAATGCATTTAAATGATTCATGTGTAGAAGAAATGTCAATAAAATATAATGTGGCTACCTTATATGGAAGTGTTTTATTCTTATCATTATTTTTTAGTGTTTACTGTTTGCAATATATTAATAAGTTGTTTTTGAATCTCCCTTCACAACCAGAGAAGTAATTCAATTTATTGTGAATATAAGGCAAGAAACCAAGTATGCCAAGGTACATTTTCTCTTTGTGAGAAGCACTATTAATAGTATGATTGGTAGACCAGTTATAGTTAGTCAGTACGAAACACACAGAGAAACGCGATGGTAAAAAACTTTTAAATTTAACCATCGAGACACATCCCCTTCAGGTGAACAAAATAATGACAGTAAAGAGAATGAGACTGCATCTTTAAGGGAGTTTAAAAGGGCATCTGTATATATGCCCAGTATGAATCCCACTGTTAATGTTTTTCTGAAGAAATGTGAAGCAGACATTGGCAAGTTACATCAGTCCTTACCAAAACCTAAATTTTACAGCTGTACATTGATGGAGAAGGAGGCTATTACAATGCTTTAAGAACATCCATCCATCACCATTAGGCCTGCTGATAAAGGCGGAGCCATTGTGGTGATGGACAAAGTTAAGTACAATATGGCTATGAAAGATCATTTAGATGATGCTGATTTTTATGTGAAAGTTAATAGCAGTATTCTTAGTTAACATAAAACTGAGATAGATATATTACTGTATGATGCTTTTATGGTGGGCACCATTTCTAAACAGACATATGATTTTTTGACAGTTTCAGAACCTGTGGTTGCACATGTGTATGGTTTGCCTAAAATACATAAAAGTATGGATTGTCCACCAATGAGGCCAATAGTATCTAGTAGGGGCTCTTTAACTGAACCCTTTGCACAGTTTGTAGATGCACATATTAAGGAAATTGCTATGAGATATAGAGCCTATTTAAGAGATACAACTCAGGCGTTGAATTTACTGAATGACATAGCGATTGAACCTGAATGGTATTTGGTTACATTAGATATTCAATCTTTATATACCAACATTCCTCATTGTACAGGTCTCCAGGCCATTTATGAATCATTGTGTAGCTTTTCTTCATACACTAGTACGTTTGTAATTTTCCTTGTGGATTTGTTGGAAATGGTGCTCACTAAGGATGTTTTTCTGTTTGGTGAACAATTATACCATCAGATTAAGGGCACTGCTATGGGTGCTAGTATGGCACCTAATTATGCTAACATTTTTCTATCAGAATGGGAGACTACATGGGTATACAACACTGACAATAACCCTTTTCTATAGTATATTGATTTCTATCATCATTTTATTGACAATATTATATTAATATGGAAGGGTAGTGTTGAACAACTGTATGAATTTGTTAATTATTTGCAAACAACTAATTTAATTTAAAATTGACTGTGAATGCAAGTAAACAGCAGATAACCTTTTTGGACCTTTTGATTAGTAAAGATGCAGAAGGTGGTCTAGTTACTGATTTATATAGAAAATCTACTGATCGGAATAGTATTTTACATTATACTAGAAACCATCCAAGACTTGTCATAAAAAATATACCTGTTGGACAGTTTATGCGGTTAAAAAGGAATTGTAGTACAGAGGATAAATATTTTCAAGAAAGGGATGAAATGTACAGTAGATTTAAAAAAGGAGGTACAGTGATCAGTGTATACAGGGAGCTATTGATAAAGTTGAAAATATGCAAAGATCTAGTTTACTTCAAAAGAAAGATAAACAAAATGATAAAACAGCTAATAATGTATGTACTCCTAATTTTATTACTGTATTTGATGCACAGGTTTCTGAAATAAATTATATTATATGGAAGAATTGGGGTATTTTAAGTGTGGACGCTAAACTGAAGGAAATATTTGAATAGGGACCGAACTTTGTATACCGAAGGGGAAGTAACCTAGCGGACATATTGGTGCATAGTAAAGACAACATAAAAGTTAAACGTGGACCTACACTTCCAAGTGGAAATTTTAAATGTGGAACTTGCAGTGCCTGTAAATATATTCAGGTGGGACCTGACTTTATGTTGCCGAATATGAATGGAATACACCAGGTGAAGAATTTTATAAATTGTAACACTGAATCGGTGGTTTATTTGGCTATTTGCAAATGTAATTGTTATTATGTTGGTAAAACTATTAGGAAGTTTAAATACAGAATTTTGGAACATCTTAGTAGTATTAGAATTAAAAAACTGGATAATGCACTTGCTTTGCGTGTTTCACGAACTGGCTGTGATCACACCTTTGTTTTCAGAGGACTAGAACAAGTTACCTTTGGAAACAGAGGTGGTGACTTAAATAATATCTTAATGTGTCATGAAACATTTTGGCAATATAAATTACAATCTAGTCATTTCCCTGGTTTGAATGATGTTTTTCAGCTGACTCCATTTTTGAGAAAACAAAGATAATTTTATTTAATAGTCTTCAACAAGCATATGTAGTTAGTGGAGCATTCTATTTCATTGTGAGTGATGTTCTGCATATTGTGTGTGATGATAATTATTTAAGTGATTGATTAGTTTTGTAATTGGTGGGTGGGGATGCCTGAGTGACTTACTATATAAGTAATGTTTTATCTGGCTGCTGATATCTTGATAAAGCGTCTGTTTTTTGACATGAAACGTTGATGGTGTTTTGGGTGTTGCTGCCACTTTGCATACCCACTATTTTGTGGATTTTACTGCGATTTTTTAACAATAAATAAGCAGTTTTAGTGTGTTCTAACTTTGTGGACTGTTCTTCCATAGTAAAACTGTAGAAGCCCGCATTTCTCTGTGTGTTTCATTTGGATTTGGTGTAGCAGAGCTCCAGTTTACTTTTATAGACTTGAGCCACGGTTTCTTTTATTATATAGTCAGTACTTTGCATCTATAAGTTGCTTCATGAATACTGAATTGTATTGGGACAAAGATAAGTACAGGATCTATGCCTTTTGAGTGGTTTATTTCCTATGAATGATGCAATATATTTCTTGGCATCTGTAATGGTTGTTAAATAACAAAATTTTAATGTACTAAAAAATGTGCTTTTGATGTTCAGTTTATGAAATTTTACAGTATAACTGCCATTACACTCAGGAAGAGGCTTTGACCGCAAAACATTGTCAATTTCTTGAAGGCAGATTTCATGTGGAATCTTGCATTCTTGGTTCAATGTGCTTATGCAACTTGATGTGGTGTTGTGCTTATCCAAATTGCTGAAAAAACTTTGTTGTAGCTCCTGAATAAACTTTGTTGTGGTCATTTACTTCTCTCTGCCTCAGGAATACTACCCTGTAGGGATGCTGAGGGCAGGAACCCTGGAGGATGGTTCTACCCCTAGAGGTGCCACAGGAAGGAATTCCATAGGTTAAAGGTAGCATAGGAAAAGCGCACAAGGAGAGAGGTGATCCACTGCATGCAGAGGGGAGGATGGTGGAGCAAAGAAAAAAGCTTCTGAATGAAGCAAGAAGGAAGAGTTTAAAACGGTCAGGCAGGGGTGAGGCTGTTGCTGCAGCCATTGAACTGCAGGTACAGCCTTTCAATTCAATGTGTTTATGCAACTTGGTGTGGTGTTGTGCTTATACAACTTGTTGAACAAACGTTGTTGTAGCTGCTGAATAAACATTATTGTGGCCATTCATCTTTTTGTGCCTCAAGAATACCACCCTATAAGGATGTTGAATACAGGAACCCTGGAGGTTGGTTCCACCCCTAGAGGTGCTGCAGAAAGGATTCCCTTAGGCTAAAGGTAGCTTAGGAAAAGCCCAAAAAGAAAGTAGATTAGAAAGCATTGTGGAGGTAATGAGTTGTATTGAGATTGGGATATACACATGGCCATCAGAGATGATGGTGATGGTCAAACATAATTGAAATGAGTAATGGTTTTAACATAGGTTGAATGAATTATAACTAGAGAGCATGACTTCCCAAGGAGAGTGGAAATGGCAAAGGAGGGCCACCATCCATTGCCATCCAACAGCAGAAACTTACCTTAATAACTGTGGAAACTGCTTAAGTAATTTAGGGGGTAACTAAAAATTATGTCCTTTGGTGCTAAGGAGAGGGGAAAAAAACCTTTAAGGAGGAAACCTCTGGATATCCGGGACCTAGGTTGCCTTCCCTCCAGGCTAGGGGTGTTTTATTTGTGATGGCTCTGATGCTGCAATTTAGAAACCCAATACAAGGGTGGAAAATATTCCAATTTAATGGAAAGCTCTCACAATCAATCTAACAAGAATGCCATGAAGGATTGTTAGAGTCCTCTGCAACAATGAAAACTCTGAAGCCAGAGTGTGACCCACAAGGTGGGAGGAGGAGGAGAGCAACAACCACTGAGGCGCTAAGCTGGTCTACCAACTAAAAACACATTGGGTGAACCAGAGGCAGTCATGGGGAGAATAGCATAGAGGGCACTGCTGAAACTGATTTGGCTAGCTAAAGGAGTGCTCTTGGGGATAAGGGCCCCATCCCTTATAGCTGATGTCTTAAATTCTACATTGAAAGATGCCATCAATGGTAGAAATGACTAAAGCTCTGCCTGGAGTGAGGACATTCCCACTATGGGCCAGATGAGTAGGACTCTGTCCTGAGTTTCACATGCTTAAGATACAGACTTTGGTACAGTGTGAGATCTTCAGCTGAAGGGAAGCCCTGAGCTATAGAAAGTAATGGTCATTGTTGGCGAGCCTCTGATTTATAAAGGAGAGCAGACAGATAACTATGAAGTGCTACATATGAGGTGACTGGGTGAAGCCAGTGGCTGTCAGTTAGGTATTGGTATATGGTATGATTGCCTGATACAGTAGAGTAATGCAATTAACTGATGGAAATGATGGACAAGAATGCTTAATATGATTGAGTGATATGAGCAAAGCCAGTGAAAGCAAGCCAACCAGTTCCACTATGGAACCCAAATTAATGGTGTCATAGAAGGTAGGTAATTGAGTAGTGAGTGGGTATGAAGTCAGCCAGAAATTGATGAATGAGGTTTTGTAAATTGAATTGATGAGGTGTAGCAGTGGTTGCTATGGTTGCAACATGAGTACAGAAGTGATATGAGTAGCATGAATACCTTAAATGCCTTTAAGGCAGAGTTAGGATATTCAAGTAAGGAGCATTTGCAACGTGGTAATGGATTGGAATGAAAATCTTGAAATCCATGCAATTAATATTGTGATGGCCATGAAGGCTACAAGGTTAATATATTTATTCATAGATAACTGAGAAGTCATGTAGGCAAAGGAGCAGGATTCATTTAATTTACATAAAAGCATGTTTCTGCTATCTGTAGCCACAATGCCCCATTGTGACATCACAGTCCCTTGCCGTGGGAATAACAGGTAAGCCACAAGCTGATCACCATGAGACCAAACAGCTAATTTAATGACTGAAAGTTGCAGTACAGAGAGAAGCAACTGTGATGTTGGTAGGGTAGCACCCACTCCCCAAATATAGCTAGTTGAATGATTAAAGTTTCAGTATGGCAGAAGTCAGAAATGAACTGAAAGTTTTTTGGTAAAAGTATGGTTAGGTAAAATTCTGAGGCTGTAGATTATGTAGCTTGTTAGTAATTAGGAGGCTGGGCAAAGTCATCTGCCTGAGAGAGGTAGGAGGCTATTCTGAAATAGCAACAAATGAACCTGAATAACACAAATATATAGGGAGTGGCAGCTATGTTGAGCAGTAGGAGCGTGGTCTAGGTGCAAACAATTAAGGTGGAAGCACAGGAGACAGCAGAGAAACAACAGTGAGAGCTTGAAGCATATAAGAACAATTGTAGGAAAACTGAGGATTGATAGAAAGGGAAGCTGGAGGTTGAGTTGAAGCATACAGATAACAATGCAGAGAACAGAGGGTTTGCATTATCTGGTGAGTAATTGCATTATCAGGTGAATAAATTGGAGCCTTAGAGCTCAGCCATAGGATTAGGACAATACAAATAAAGAGCAACAGGATGGGAGGATACAACCAAAGGGCAACAGGATGATAGGAAAACTTGAAAGCCCCCCAAAAAGAAAAGCACAAAACTAAACGACAAACACAGGAAAACAGAAAAATAAGCAACACAAGAAGCAAGCAGCAGCCGGAGGCAGAAAATACTGACCAAAAGCAGGGCACAAGCAACACGGGGAGGGGGGGCAAGCCTCAGCAGTCCCCAAGGGAAAAGACAGACAGAGTCTCCAGCGGGCAAAGAAAAAAAGCTTTTGAATGACGCAAGAAGGAAGAGTTTAAATAGGTCAGGCAGGGGGAAGTGGCTGTTGCTTCAGCCATTGAACTGCAGGCTATAGCATTACAATTCATATATTAATTTATCAATAAAATTTAAGTTCTATAGTTTTGGTAAGTGAGTCTATTCTTTCCTAATCCTCCAGCCTGTGATTTTCTCTTAGTGCTGATGTTTTGAGTATTGCATTATCAGCATATTTTACTGAGCATACATCTTAGTCATTTGTCAAATCTGCTATGAATATTTGAAATATGACTGGTCCTAAAACACATCCTTGAGGTACCCCACTCGTAACATTATTGCTTGTTGATGTATTTCTGTTAATAATAATGCATTGGGTTCTATCATTTAACCAGTTGTTAATCCATATGATTAGTTTTGAATCAGAAGAGCTTTCATTTTCTGGATAATGGTCCAGTGACAGGCTAAATAAAAAGCTTTGTTTAGCTCTAGGTATATTATGTCATATGATATTTTGTGATCTGAAGTTTTGCTTATGTTTTCATAGAAACATAACGTGTTTATTACACAGGATATCCCTGATGTAAAACCATGTTGTTCATTACCCAAGTTTTATTTTTATCTGATTATTTATTTCTTCTTTAATAAAATCATCTATCATTTTTGCTGGAATAGATGTGAGGCTTATGGGTCTGTAGTTGCATGGTTTTTGTTTGTCTCCCTTTTTGTGCAATGGAAAGATGTTTGCTTTTTCCTAAACACTTGGTATCTGACCTGTATTTAGGGATTGTTTCAATATGTGTGCTAGTGGTTTTAAGATGTCTTCACATATTATTTTTAGAATCCTACTAGTTATGTTGTCTGATTCTGGTGAGGAGTCAGGTTTCAGTTTCTTAATTATTTTTATTTTCTTTCTTTCTTCTGATGTAATTGTGTATGGTGCTGCTTCATTGCCTTGTTTGATTGTTTCATTATTATATTTGGTCACATAACACAACAGAAGTACTCATTTAGTATTTCTGCCATTTCATGTGGGTCACCAGGTATTAAGTTACCATCTGTTGTAGGCCTTGTGGTTTTTCTGTTTTTTAGTGAATTTACATAGCTGTGTAATGTTTTGTTGTTTCCTTTGTTTTCATTTTTTGTGAGAATGTTGTCCCTTTCTCTTTTTGATTTTTATTTGCATTCTTAGACTTTTTCAGTAGTGTTTTACATTTCATTAAGATGTCATTGTTTCTGTTACCTAGGTATAATTTATATGCTTTTTCTGTTGATCATTTTTTTTATTTTCATTTTTATTTTTTGTTAGCATTTAGGTTTGATTTTGTTACCACTGAATTTCTGGGATACACTTTTGAGTTACTGTATATGTAATATAGTTTCTTAGAACCTTTCCTATACTGTCTCTAAGTTCTCATAATTGAGAATTTCTTCCCAGTTAGCCACATTTATGTTTTGCCTGATACTTGAATGTCTGTTTTACTATACAGGCATAATTCTGTCTCTCCATTTATTAAGTTATGTTTTTTTTATTTTACTAAACTGAACAATGTTGTGGTCACATAATGGTAACAGTGGATCAGTAGTATACTCATTTATTGTTTTTTGTTTGGCCACAAGTACTAGGTCCAGCTGTTGTGTTGGCTTGTCAGGGATGAGATTTATTGTATCAGTCTTAGTCTGTTCTCACTAAATAATGCATGTCAGAAACATAGACTTTGACAGCAGATAAGGACCACTGGCCATCCCTGTCTGCCCATTTCCCTACCTAGTGGATAAGCTGCAGAGCCTAGTTTTACCAATGGCATACTTCCTCCTACCTCCCACTAGAATTGCCTTATGTCCGTCCCATGCATACTTTAATTCCCCCACTGTTTTTGATCCCACAACCTCCTCAGAAAGGGAATTCCATGAATCCACCACCCTCTCCATGAAAAAAATACTTCCTCATGTTGCTCCTGAGTTATCTTCCCTCTATCTTCAAATTGTGGCCCCCTGTTCCTGCACATCTCATTTTCTGAAAGATTCTACCTTCTTGGACTTTGTTGATTCCCTTGAGGTACTTGAAAGTTTCTATTATGTCCCCCCTCTCCCTCTTTTCCTCGAGGGTATATATATTTAGCTCTTTCAGTCCCTTCGTATGGCCTCTGGTGCAGAACTTACCCATTCTAGTTGCCCTCCTCTGGACTGCCTCCATCCTGTCTATGTCCTTCTGGAGATGGGGTCTCCAGAACTGCATGCAGTACTCAGATGGGGTCTCACCAACTGTCTTTACAGAGGATAACAACTTCCTGTTTTCTACTGATGATGCCTCTGCCTATGCATCCCAGAATCCCCCAGCCTAGTTACTGTCATATCACATAGTTTGCCTACCTTTTGGTAATCTGCTATGACTAAGCCCAGGTCCCTTTCCATTTTTGTTGTAATTAATATACCCACCTCTTATTGTGTACTCTTCCCTCAGGTTTTTGTTTCCCAGGTGTATTACTTTGCACTTCTTTACATTGAATCTAATCTGAAATACTTTTGACCATTTCTCCAGCCTTGCCAAGTCCCTTCTCATCCTTTCCATCCCCCCTTGTGTATCAACCCTGTTGCAGATCTTTGTATCATCTGCAAAGAGGCATACTCTTCCTTCCAGTCACTCCACAATGTCACCTATAAAGACATTAAAGAGGACCAGTTCCAGTACTGAACCCTGCAGTACCCCACTATTAACCTCCCTTTCCTTGGGATGGACTCTGTATACTATTACCCTCTGTGTCCTGTTGTCCAGCCAATTTTTACCAAGGTTACCACCCAGGGACTTAGTCCCAGCCTGGCTAACTTGTCTAATAATCTTTTGTGTGGGACTGTGTCAAATGCCTTGCTAAAGTCTGGTAGACCACATCCACAGCCCTTCCCTGGTCTACTACTTTGGCCACCCATTCAAAAAAATCTATTATATTCTTCTGACATGACCTTCCCGCTGTGAATCCATGCTGCCTTGGGTCCTGTGCCCCACTGGCCTCTAGCTACTCAACAATTCTTTCTTTCAGAAGTAATTCCATCATTTTCCCTACCACTGAGGTGAAACTAACAGGTCTGTAGTTCCCTCCTCTGCCTTGCTCCCACTTTTGTGAAGGGGAATCACATCCACCCTCCTCCAGTCCTCAAGTACCACTCCATCCTTCCATGATTGTTAAAAAGGGTAGTCATTGGTACCACTAGTTTTCCCCTTAGTTCTTTTAGAATTTTGTGGTGAATCCCATCAGGATCCATTGCTTTATCCACCTTCAGTTTGAGGGGTTCTTTCAGGACCCTTTCTTCTGTGAATGGACTGGCATAAATCCCCTATCCAGTGTGCTTCTATTATTTGGTTTAGGTACCTCCCCTTCCTCTTCATTTGTGAATACTGGGCAGAAGTATTAGTTCAGTATCTCTGCTTTGTCAGTGTCACCCTCTGCCCACCCCCTCCCCTTTATTAAGCTTCATTTACCTCCACTGGTCTTTCTTTGCTCCCTAATGTACCTATAAAAAGTTGTATCCCCCCTTAACTGAGTTGGTTATCTTTTCCTCAGTTTGGGCCTTTGCTGTTCTGATTGCCTTCCCCACTTTCTTCAGCTTTAACTGGTACAGTTCTAAGTTCTGCTTCTTCTGTGTTTCCCTATACTTCCTAAATGCTGTCTTTTTCTCCATAACCTTCCATACCACCTCTTTTGAGAACCATAGTGGTTTCTTCCTTCATGTTGTTTTGTTTATTTGCTTTACACAAAGGCTTGTTGCCTCTGTGATGGCAGCTTTGATTTTTCCCCATTTTTCATCCACCCCACCTTCTAGCCCATTTACTAGTGGTTTTCTGAGGCACTCCCACATTTTGCCAAAGTCAGCCCTCCTAAAATCCAATACCCTCAACTTTGTGTGACTTGACTCTACAGCTGTGTTTATTGTGAACTACATTGTTTAGTGGTCACTTGTTCCCCGATGGCTACCTACTTCTAAATCTGAGATCCTCTCTTCATCCCCATTTGAGAGTACCAGGTCTAAGATTGCTCCTTCCCAACTGGGTTCCAACACTAGCTGTCTGAGGCATGCCTGCTGTAGGGCATCGATAATTACCCTGGTTTTGGATATGGCTGTAGCAAAGGTGATCCAGTTAACATCTGGCATATCCAGGTCCCCCATCAACAATAGCTCCCCCTTTTCTGCCATTCTTAGGATGCCTTATATAATTTCCTTGTCCATTTTCTCCCTCTGAGATGGGGGTCTGTATACAACCCCCGTACAGATTGTGGTGCCATTTCCTGTCTCCAGGGTGACCCACAGTGCCTCCTCTCCTCCCTGTTTGCCCTTTAGTTCCATTGCTTTGATCCCTTCCCTTATGTAGAGAGCTTTTCCTCCTCCTCTTTTACCCTCCCTGTCCCTCCTGTAGATTGTGTACCCTGATATGTTGACAGCCCAGCCATGGTTCTCTGTGTACCATGTTTCTGTGACTGCCACAATATCCAGATGTTCCACTTCCATCAAGGCCACTAGTTCAAGGAGCTTGTTACGCAGACTATGTGAAGTGGTACTCATCACCCTCCATTTTTTTGATAGCCTTACCCCTTTTAGCCCCGTCCCTGTCCTTACTGTCTTTGCCTTTTTCTCCATTGACCCCTGTCCTGCTCCCTATTGACTTCTCTACCTTAGTGTTTTCCTCTCTAACTACCCTGTTTTGTGGGGGGGGGCTGGGATTTCCATGCTTGTTTCCAGTGCCTCCCCCTCTTGGCTAGTTTAAATGCTTGCCAATGAAGCATTTAAACCTGTTACCTAGGATACTGGTTCACCTCCTGGGCAGATGTAGACCATCACACCAGTATAGGCCTACATCCCTCCAGGTGGATCCCAGTCCCCAATAAAGCTAAACCCTGAGCGCCGCACCCATTTTTCAACCATTCATTGAATACCATGGTGTGGAGTACCCTAGCTTCACCCATGCCATAGACAGGCAGCACCTCTGAGAAGGTTACCATGCAAGCTACTTGTCTAAGGCACCTTCCCAACTCTACAAACTCATCCTGCACTACTCTGATCCCATTCCCAGCCAGGTCATTTGTCCCTAGGTGGACAATGATGTCCAGCTCTGTCTCCAGTGCCACTGCTTCATGATCCTGAGGATTTGCTTGCTGTCCATCCCAGCCATGGTGCCAAGCAGGCACCTTAACATCTTCTCCCCTCCCCCTTAAGGTCTACCCTCCTACCGATTGAGTCCCCAACCAAGAGTTGTATCCCCCAGTGGGGTTTCATGCCATCCTCATCTGGGTCTCCTTCATGGAGCTTCCCAGCATCCTCCTTGGTCTCCACTGTGGGTGCCTCCATAGAGGAACCACACACCACCAGAATGGCATATGAATTGTGGAAAGGTACAACTGGAAGGATGCGCTTATGATCCACCACTCTCATCCTCCCTGAGCCCACTGTGGTCCAACTGCTCCTCTTTCTTGGCAACCTCTGAGGCAGTGGCAGTGGCCCTGGTGGTCCCTGTGCAGGGGAGGAGGTTTTCTGAATCCTCACCAGATAGGCCTGGAGACAGGCAACCTCTTCTCTCAGACCAGAGAGGTGCCTGCATATAGGACAGCATTGCAACCTCCAGAACATCTCCCAAAAGACTGCCACCCCACAGCCAGTGCATTGCACCACTCCCAACATATCGCTGTCCCTTTCTGCTTAGTTTTTTTTTCTTTTTTGTTAGTATTTGTGAGTGTGTGCATGTGTCTATGCCCTATGCAGCATGCTGGGCTTTTAAGGTTATGACAGGTGTATGTCCTTTGCCGCTTTGGGGAAGTGATGTCAGAACCTCTGGTATAATAGAAATGATGTGCTTGGGTTAGGGGGTGAGGGGCAGGGTGGTGGGACCAAGCCTGTGCCCTCCAGAAACAATCTGATACAGCTTTGACCCACCCACCCCAGTGAGTGTTTTCCTCTCTTCAGTAAGACAACCTGCACAACAATTTAAAAGAAAATATACCCTTCAAAAAACAATTTAAATCAGAGAAAAATAAAGCAGTAAACTGTACAACCTGTAAGCACAACACAGTAATAAAACCTGTAAGCACAACCTATAAGAACAAAACAAAATAGTAACACAACAGTAACTCTGCTTAGCAAAAAGAAGCCTTAATGTTTCTCCTTGCTCTGTTAATGTTGCTCCTTTCTGTGTCCTTTCAAGCAAATTCTAGAAGAAAAGAGCTCAGGTGAAGCTAGGTACTTTATGCCAGCAAACCGAGTCCTCACCACAACACACCAACTAACCTGACCTTTTAAATCTTCCTTCTGTTGGAAGGTACTAAGCCTTTGTCAGCTCCATCCCCCAATTATACTACTAATCCCCTGGAAGAGCTGTCAAAGAAAAGCAATTAGCTCCTTCAATGTGATAAAGAGACTGCAATACCTTAAGGCTCAAAACAAAAACCTGTAAGCACAAAACAAAATAGTAACAAAACAGTAACTTTGCTTAGCCTAAAGATGGATCAAAATGTAAAACTGTAAGCATAAAAAAGTAACAAAATCTGTAAGCACAACCTGTAACAATTTAACAGAAAATATACCTTGCAAAAAAGGAAAACGATGTCCAATGTGAATCATGGAAAGATAAAGCAGTAAGCACAAAACAGTAACAAACCTGTAATCACACCCTGTAATAATTTAGCAGAAAATATACCCTGCAAAAAACAATTTCAATCAGAGAAAAATAAAACAATAAACTATAAAACCTGTAAGCACAAAACAGTAACACACCCTGTAAGCATAATCTGTAACAATTTAACAGAAAATATACCTTGTAAAAAACAAACAAAAAAAGACAATTTGAATCAGAGAAAAATAAGGCAGTAATCTGTAAGCACAAAACAGTAACAAACCTATAAGCACACCCTGTAGCAATGTAGCAGAAAATATACCCTGCAAAAAACAATTTCAATCAGAGAAAAATAAAGCAGTAAACTGTACAACCTGTAAGCAGAAAACAGTAATAAATCCTGTAAGCACAAAACAAAATAGTAACATAACAGTAACTCTGCTTAGCCAAAAGAAGCCTTAATGTTTCTCCTTGCTCTGTTAATGTTGTTCCTTTATCTGTCCTTTCAAGCAAATTCTAGAAGAAAAGAGCTCAAACTTTCCTGTCATGGAATTTGCTGTTCCTTTTTATCCCAGTCTATAGCTTCTACAGTAAATTAATATAGCTCTTTATTATTGCTTCTCCAATTTTGCAGGCAGTTTCCATTTCTTCTATAATTAAAGCTGAAACTTCTGGTGATGTGTCGGGTGGTCTGTAAACAACTTCTATGATCAGAGGTGTAAAATTGTGTGTGTTTAGTTTTAGCCATAATGTTTCTGTATTTGTCCTGTCATTGTTTTTATCTTGGTTATGATATCTTGCACATAGATTCCTTCCTTCATATGTATGGCTACTCCTCTACCTTTCATTTTTGGTCTCTCCTTATGAAAAAAAAACTATACTCTTCTACTGATTTTCCCCACATACATTCTGGATTCCACCATGTTTCTGTAACTGCTATGACTGAATATATATTTTTGTTAAGTAATGCTTCTAACTCTTCCTTTTCATTTTGGAGACCTTTTGGTTTGATAAGTATGGATTTTAATTGAATTATTAGGTTCTTTGTTTGCTGTTTAATTTTTTTTCTTTTAGTGTTATCCTTTTTTATTATTGCTATTAGCTTTCTGATTATGATTTTCACAGTCTTTTGAGTTTAAATAATTTTTGTTTAGCAAAATAAGAATGTTTTGTGTAGTGTGTCTGCTCCTTCTTTATTTTGATGTAAGCCATCTTTGGTGAATAGATTCTGGTTTGTTTTAAAAGTCACACAATTTTTTATAAAGGTGTTTATTTTATCTCTTTCACACTAGTTACTCAGTCTTATATTTATTCAATACATTGTTTGTTTTTCCTGTGCAGGCCCATGGAATTGGTAGTATGCATACGATTGCTACTTTACAGCCTTTACTTTTTAATTTTGCTCTTAGACTAATTAAATCAAGATATATGTCCTTCTTGTGGTGTTTCCCAGCATCGTTTGAGCCCATATAAATTGTTACTGATATTGTTTCCCATTATTTTTGATTAGTTTGTCCAAACTAGTTTCTATATCTTTTACCCATGCCCCCAGGAGACAGGTGAGTAGACTGTTTTCCTTATCTTTGTTACAGATTGTACTATCCAAATAATGGACTATTGAATCCCTTATAAATATTATTTTTTCATTTTGTTCCAGGGTTTCATGCATGTTTCATTTGTATCACTAGATACTGCATTGCTAGTTATATTGCTTGTTTCTGAGTCCAAAATTGTAGCTCTGTTATTTAGTTAGTTAGTTAGTTTGTTCATCAAAATTTGGTAACCAGGAAAGGCACAAAGAGTCAAGGCTCATTTCCAGGTGTAACCCAGGAGAAAGGGTAGAGGAAAGCAGCAAGCAAATACAATAAAATAGGTCATTCCAAACAAGTAAAGTGCAAATAAGCACTAGTGCAATATAGCTAAAAGATGCAACATTTTAAAGTCAAGTGTATCAGGAGCAAGAACACCCTTTAAATCCTGAGACAACAATCAAGCAACTGGTAGACAATCATGGTGCAGAGAAATGGGAGGCATTCAACCATCCCAAGGGAGAGGGCAACAATTGGGGAGGTGGAGGGGGAGGGAAAGGCAGGTTAAGAAGGGAGCTGACAGGTGTAGGATGGAGGTGGGAGGAGTTCAAGCTGGTACTTAAAGGAGGTTGGGGAAGATGAGTGGCAGAGTATAGAAGGAGGATGTTCCAGACAGAGGGGAGACAGTAAGAGAAAGCTGACTGCCCAGCTGAGAAGTAGGGGTGGAGGAGTGAGAAAGTGTGAGGATCCCTAGAATTAAGGGGTTATGAGACAGATGGTATGGGATAGATGAGAGTGGATAAGTGTGAGGGCAGTTCCTCAAACCAGAATTTGTAGATGAAAGACATGCAGTGATGCAGGTGACAGGGGGAGGGAGAGGACTGATTGAGAAGAGTAGAGTGTGCAATGATGTGTATGAGGAGCTGAGTTAGTGGAAAAATAACATATAGTGTTACAGGGGGTATCCAGTCTGGCAAGGGAGGAGGATGGAGCAGTACTGTGTACCAAATGCCATAGTCAAAGACTGGTAACATCATTTTGGTAACCAGTTCCTGGCGGACATGTGGGGACACAAAGTCTTTATTATAGAACAGGTCTCTAAGTTTGGGGCAAGGTTTAGCATGGATGCCATTAATGTGGGCAAAGAAGCTGAGCCTGTTATCAAGCCACACACCTGTGTACTTATAGGAATGGACCACGTCAAGGGGAGAATCATCCAGGGTGGAGAAGGGAAGGAGAAGGCAATCTTAGACAGTTTCTGGTTGGAGCTATAGGTCATGGACACTGTTTTCTTGATGTAGACCTGAAGTTGGTTGACCTGAAACTAACACAGGACATTATGGAAATCTTGCTGGAGTGTGACTTCAACAGCCTCAGCTAAAGGGCCTGAGATGTAAATAACTGTGTCATCTGCATACATGTGAATATATGAGTTGATAGAGGCTGAGAGGAGGTTGTTAAGCAAGATGGAGAAGAGGATTGGAGCCAGAAGGGAGCCCTGTGGGACCCTAGCCTGGATGGAGATTGGAGGGGACAGGATATTGCCTACCGGCACTGATTGCAGACAGCCTGAGAGGTAAGAACAAAACCACCGAACAACAGAGACTGATAAGTCAGCAGACCTTAGCTTATCGAGGAAAAGGGGATGGACCACTGAATCAAAGGCTTTGGTTAGATTGATTAAAATGGAAGCTGTTATTTGCCCCATATCCATCCCAGAGAGGATGGAATCAGTGAGATGTATGAGGGAGGAGACAGTGGAATGGCACTTCCAAAATCCAGACTGGAATGGAGAGAAGAAGTCGATGGAATGGAGGAAGTCAGACACTCATGATTTAATCAATTTATCTTGCAATTTTTATTTATTTATTTTTTAGTTTTTGTTGACCAGGTAAGTGCACTAGACAAATTCTGCCTATTTTCAGGCACGACACGGGGAGGGGATACAGATGAATGCCAACTGACCTTGAACCAGATTAAGCTGTTGGTGGTATTTTTAGTGAATGGGGGGGAATATTGGACAGGACAGTGGGGAAATTCCCCTACTCTTGTTGGTAGAGGGCACTGTGTCCATGGAGGAGTGATGGAAGAGAACAGTCTGGGGGAGTCAGAGCTGAGAGCAGGTTGTGTCCTGCAGAATGCTACCAGTGTGCTAGTATTACACAGAATGACATAGTAAATCAGTCCGAATATTCAGCAGACTGTTTACAACAGGAATTGGATCTTGAAACCAAAAAAAATACGGATAACATATTGGCAAATGAGAATTCTACTGAAGTGGTTTGTGTGACTTTTGAGGAGGAAAAGAAACGGAAGTGGTCCTTGTAAAGTTCAATGGCGGCATCAGATAAAAAGTGTTTTTTGTAGACTTCGGATGCTTCTGCTATGGAACAGGACTCAGAGGTATTTCAGGAGTCTCGTTCTGGACCACTCATGGCCCATGAGGTGGGTTGGGTTCCAGAGGATGTTCTTCAGAGAGCTGGTTGGATTTGTTTAAATGGGATCTGGGTCCTGTACCCGAGTATCCCTTTGCCTGGTGAAACAGGAGCTCAGCAGGATTGTACATCCCCACCGAGAGAAGGCACTCATGTTACATCGCTGGATGTTGCCCATCAGCTTTTACTACAGGGGGAAGCCACAGCGGAGGTCCAGCCCATTCAGCCTGTTGTACTGAAGGCCACAAATGCATTCTTTGATAGGCCCCAGGTGAGTGTGGCATGTGTACCTTTGGCACTTCAAGATCAACAGGACTCCCTGAGACATACACATCAGTTCTCAGGTACTACTACAGTATGTCTCAGGATGATAATATTCTAGATATGACACCCACTGTAGTAGACTTTAATGCGCAACAAGCTATGCCTGCTAGCTATGCTAGTTTGTTTCAAAAGGCAGAGCAGGAGGCAAAACGTAGATTTGTGGAACGTTTATGATTCAGGGTGGAATGGATTTTCCCCCTGATTGTAATTTTGTGGGTAAACAACTATTGATTGACTCTCTGCATTTTACAACTGCAGAGGTATATGCTTTTATCCATGCTTCAGGTGACCTTAACTTCGATCATTCTGCTGGCTTGTTAGACAAGTTTTGGGCCTCTTATTATACTGTTTTGGATACCCTGCTTTGGAAACCTTTTGTGGCGATTCCAATCACCAAGTCTACCGTGAAAGTGGTCACAATACTTTTCCGGAATGAGGGGGTTAACATCCAGGATATCTTGTACTGGCTTGAAAAATGATGCATTATTAAAAACTCCCCCAAGCCTGTCCTCGATGACAATGGGTTCTGGACTGGGGGTTGGAGAATTTTGGTACAGTTGCATCTGTCGGATTGGGGGATACCACATCTCCCAAATTGTTTTTACTTGGGCAGGGATAGAGGGCTTATCTTTTACCCTGGTCAACCTCATTCCTGTTTCAGGTGTGGTTCCACCTCACATTTGAATTTCGACTGCCGTGAATTAAAGTGTATGTCCTGTGATGCTCTAGGACATTTGGTTGCTGATTGTGTTGTGTCCCCTGCATGTAATCTGTGTGGGGCAGAGGATCATTCCTTTTCTGCTTGCCCTTGGGCAGCCCACAATGCTTCAGATTACACTGAACAAGATTTCTATTTAAACAAAGCATCTAGAGGGAAGTCTGCCGTTGTTGCGCAGTCTACAATTCCTTCTTTCAGGACAGTACACCCTGTTGCCACTCAAGGGGTATCCTGTTCTGATAAACACCCTGGGGACCAACAGCCTGTTTGTAGCACTGTATCTCCACTAATATCTGACCCTATGGTGGTTACAATCCCTCCCCCACCCATTCCTGTGGTGGTACCTCAATACTCTGATGTACTTCCTTCAACGTCTTCTGAGTTTAACTTGGTGTTGAAATGAAGTAACATTTAACAGAAACAGGATTTGTCGTCTATGATTCCTGACCCCATCCCAACATCTAATCAGTTTGAGGTTATTCAAACTTGGGGGGATGCTATGGAGGAGAATGATTCTGATGTGTCCTACCAATCAGCCCACAGTGAACCCCCACATGATGTAGAAGTGCAGGAGGTAGTCCCTGCAAAGGTAAAAAAAAATGAGTCACTAGATCAAGTTCCAAGACAACTAAAATATTATAATTGCTTATTTTTCTGGCTTTCAGCTTGCTAGATTAAATATTAATAGCATTATTTTATTTTATTTTATTTAAACAGCAGTTTGGAAAACCTTTGAGCCATAGGCTCATTTACAAAGGTACCTTGTCACAGTAAGACAAACCAAAATACACAGTATAGCAGTACAACACATAAGTATAACAGTAAAATTAAGACATAGATACAAACAAGCTGGTACAGGTAGGATGGATGCAAACAATACCAGAGTTATGTCGTCCTTAGTAGCTTAGTAATAAGCTTTGTCATAAGTATTGAATAAGCTTTGTCATAAGTATTGAAAAGATTAGATCTAAGTTCAAATGGAAAGCAACTTTTGCCTTGTTACAATCCTTACAGTATAATGCTTTCTTTTTACAAGATACTCATTTATATACAGTTATAGAAATGCAGTGTGCAGCTAAGGAATGGCTTTCTGGGGACTCATTCTGGTCAATTGGGGTAGACCAGTGTTCTGGCTTGGGTATTTGCTTTAAAGACTTAGAGGTGACTTTGCGAAATATAGTAGATATTGAACTAGGAAGAGCATTTATTGTAACTGTCTCTATTCAAAATGTGTTGTGGAGATTCATAAATTTATATGGGCCCAAGATGAAGGTACAGAGAATAGAATTACTACTCAAAATCCAGTCCTATCTGTGTACCAGTCATCAGTGCATCTGGGGGGTGACTTTAATATTAATTTGACTGAAAAAATACTAAAACTTATTGTCATGTGTCTGTATTGAAAACTATTTTACACCAAGCACAACTGAAGGATGCATTTTGCATGGAAGGGAGACCCCTCCCCCATACCTACTGTTTTTAAAGGGAAATTGAGTTCCAGGATTGACTATTTATTTGTGTCAAATGATTTACCTATTGTTGGGCCTCACACTGAGGTGATAGAAACTTCAGATCATGCTCTCCTTGGGATACAGGTTTCATCCCAGCCCCCTAGAACATTGGGTAGGGGATATTCCTGTCTTAATGCTAGTTTATTAGAGAATCCACAGATACTTATAGTCCTGGCTCTGATCCTACAAGATAGAAGAACTGTGGGGTTTTTTATACGATTCAATAATAGGTTGGTGGGATGATACCAAATTGTGTCTTAAAGGTTTTTTTCAACAAACCTCCAGACATTATACTGAACATAAGTATAACTGTTATTTGGCACTACGGACTAAATTATAGACTTTAATGTCATTGCAGGCCACTGTTTGCACCGATTTTTCACTCGATATTCAACATGTAAAAAAAGAAATGATGTCATTCGAATACAGCAGGATGGTATCCTTCCAAAAGGAACAACAATTTGGTACACATGGTAAGAAAGCACAAATAAACCCTTTTGAGGATTATAAGACTAGGATCCAAAAGAAAAAATGTTCAGTTTTACAATGAGATTCAGGACGGTTGGTTTTGGATAATCTGGGGATTATGCACTCTGGAATCATATATTCAGATGCAATTTGGGTCATCCCAAGGAGATGAGGTTCAGATGGAAACTCTCTTGAAGATGGAAGCTATTCTCTTTTTGGATTCTAAGATGGCACATAGCTTGATAGTGGATTTTTCCTTTTCAGAAGTTGAATTGGTTATAAATTCTTTGAAAAAGGCCACTGCTCCAGGTTTAGATAGATTTCCACATGAATTCTATAGAGTTTAGTGGGATTTTATTCCAAATGAGCTTTTACAATTGTATAATGCTTTTTTGGCAGAGGATCATATACTGGAAAGCATGTATGAGGGGTATATGATTTTTTTTGCATAAAAAGGGAGATAGGACATTGTTGAATAATTGGAGGCATATTTCTTTGCTGAATGTTGACTTTAAAATCCTTGCTAAATTGCTTAGAAATAGACTGGCCAGTGTGGCAGAGGTTTTGATCCATCCAACCCAATTTAGTTCCATTCCAGGTAGAAATGTGGTAGATGCTTTGATTTTAATATGGAAATTAATGGATCGAGGTTCAGTTGGATCAGTGTTAGGATATGTTATGTGTTTAGATCAATCACAGGCTTTTGATTGAGTTTCACATGAATTCTTATGGCTGACTTTGAAACAATTTGGTATTCCTCATTTATTTTGTAATTGGTTGAAGATTTGTTATATGATGTCGTATGTGAGGCCTTATGAAAATGGTATGTTAGGGAAACAATGTTTTCTCACTAAGGCGGTTAGACAGGGTGCCCGCTTAGCCCGCTGCTGTATGTTTTTACATTAGATCCTTTTATTAGGATTTTGAATAGATCTCCATGCCTGTCTGGTATTCCATTGTCGGCACAAACTGAGCTCCGCACTGTTGGATGTGTGGATGATTTATGTCTTATTGTTCAGACTGGGATCACTGGATCTCTGGCATATAAATTGCTTTTACAATTGTTTCAAGTGGTGGGCTCAGAGCTAAATGTAGATAAAAGTTTGTGTTTTCAGATTAACCCCGTGATACGGAAAAATAGGTTATCATGGATATCGCTATAACTTCAGGACCCAGTAAAAGATATGGGATTTTCTTGGGTACAGAGGATATGGCTATGTATAATTGGGAATATTGCCTGAATAACGGAAGAACCCAAGATAGTCAGTAGAATGCTTGGAAAATGAATAAACTTGAAACTTATTTTTTTAATTAAATCCTTTCTTATGCCAATGTTTTTGTATGTTAGCCACATTTTTTTTGCTCCCTAAGCAGTTGGAGACTACATTGATGGCATGTTTTTTCTCCTGCTACTGGGGCAGTAGGTTGAATCCAATTAAAAGGAATGTGTTATATTTGTTACTAGCAGAAGGGAGTGTCGGTATGCCCCATCCTATGGTTTTCTTCTTTACTATTTTTTTTATATTCAAACTTAATTCTGGTAGTAAAGAAGCTGCATAGACCTTGGAGTCTATGGGTGACCTCAATCTGATATATATATTGCAGGAGTGGAGTGATGGGGGTTTTATTCAGAAAAATAAAAGAAAATACAGTTTGTCTGGTACTTGGGGATTGGTGTTTGATTATTTGAAAAAATTGAATATTAGCCAGAAAACTGTCTTATGGCATCCAAGACGTAGTCTGCATGTATATATTTTGGAGAGTTGCTTTCCGGGGGAACCCTTTCCACACTTTTCTGACATGGAACAGAAACAAATTTGTATAAGGTTACAGGAGAAGAAAATTCCACACAAATTATGGATAACATGTGGTTGCGGGTACATGGGAAGGTGAACATGAGAGTAATCATAAGCATAAGGTGGCCATTGACCAGTTTTGTCTATGGCCTTGTTGCACTTCTATAGTGGAATCTATGGATCACTTATATTTTGAGTGTCCTTTCATTCAGGACTTTTGGGATATCATGAAGGAAAGATGGAAAGGTTTCCCAGTTGATGGTCTTTCAAATAGACAATTATATTTTGGGAGTTATACTGGGTCTTGGACAATGTATCATGAGGGTTCTCTACAGTTGGTATGACTGTGTTTCTATACTGGATTTGGCAAATTCGATTAGCTTTTATTTTACAGCAGCAGCAACATTCTGCATTGGACCTCTGTGTGATTATATTGCGTGAACTAAGTGTGGTAATGACTACAGAAGCCAAGACTTTAGATTCTTTCACTGTTATTGGAAACATTTGAACTTTATTCGCTAGAAGGTTTTTGTGGCTGTTTATTTTTTTCTTTTTTGGGTTTCTTACTAAATTTTTGTTTTTTGGGGATACTTGTTGCTACGTCCTCTGCAGTATGGATTTGGGCATCTGTGCTGATTTTTTGTGTATGATTCCTTTTACTTTTTCATTCTTCAAAAAAAATATGTACATATATATGTATATATAATAATTTCTTTGCTTTTTCTACTTTTATAGTGGTTTTTTTTTGTATTTGGGTTAGGATTTTTTCTCAGGGGTTACTGTACACTGTAATAATTAGTTTTGAGTTTGATTTCATGCTACTATTTGTATGATGTAATACAGATTTGTGTATAAAATATGTTCTTTCTGTCTTAAATAAACAAAAGAATTCCTTTACTCTAGGGGGAGCTGCTGTTCATCTTTTGTACATGGCCAGTCTTTCTGGGTGTGTGAGCTGTGAGGATGCTGATGAGGTAGGAGGAAGGGTCTCCTTCCCTGTCGCTGAACCAATGGAGACCAATGCAGATGAAATCCTTTCCTCGATGAAGATCAACTCAAGGGCTATCAATGTCTCTGCATAGCACAATAGAATAGTGATGCAGGAGTCTAGGGGGTCTGCTGTGGTGCATGAATCCCCAGTTCATATCTCATTGGCAGTGGAGCTGGAACAGATTTTGGATGCAGAAGAATGCCAGTACTTGGCCAGGTGTCTTCAGTTGGAAACTGCTTTTAGTAGCTGTCAGGAGAATGAGTCAGCACTTACAGAGGTTCCAGTAATGGACAGTGCAGCAATGGTGGCCATGACAGAAGGAATTATGGCAAGTGATGATGAAAACTTCATCATGGGTACAGAACAGCAGGAAGCTCCTGACCCGGCAAGTACTGTGTTGGGGAAAACACCGGCAACAGTGATACAGGGTACAGATGCCCCTCTGGCCAGGTTGAAAATGTACAGAAGCTGATTAAGGGGAACATGGAGTCAGAGGCTAATCAATCTGCTATTGAAGTGGCTAAAAGTACTGGGGGAAAGATGACTGGTAGACCTATCCTAGCCAGGTTTACCACTCGAGTGGCAGGAGGCCCAAAAAAAAGGGGAGCAAAGAAAGTAGTTGGTGGTGACCGGAATAATAAACATGGTAACAGCAATACTAAGGAGAACTTTTTGGAGGCTGGAAGGGGTATTGCCATGACCTCCATGTCATCATGGGCATTCCCTCCATGGGTTTTTGAGGCCCTTGAACAAACTGGATGGTCTCGGTCCCTTGATGGAATGAGATGGGAAGCTAACTATCAGACTGACACAGATAGTTCTGCCTTGCCTGTTCCTAGTTCAGGTCTTAATATTCCCCTGTGGTCTATTACCTCTGAGTCTAATATGCAAATCCTACCAGGTCAAATCACAGGGCAGGAGACACCCCTGATTTACCTCCTAATGCCCCAAATGATATGCTGCATGAAATAAGAGCAATCCCCATGAGGTGTAACCTGTGCGAGGAGCATGGTCACATATTTTGAACCTGCTCCTGGGCATTCCACAATAGCTTGGACCAGGGCCTGCAAGCTGAGCAGCATCTGTATGTTACTGTGGCACAAAAGGAAAGATTAGAGCTAATCACAGACCCTGTACAATGTGATTAGTGACAACAGGAAAATGCTGTCCCTCGGATTGTTTCTTTACACCAGGAACAAAAGTCGGAAGCCCCCCAAGCCAACTGATCACATGACAACCCCCACCCCAGAAGAAACTATATGTACAGACCCAGAGTCTGCAGGGCTTCAGGAAAAGGCATCCTCTTCGGTGATTAATGAGGTACAAGAACCTGCCATGGACCCCATTCCTGCTGAGGAGATGGTGTTGCCTTCTATTTCTACAATACAAGAGATGCCCCCCACTGGATCTGTGAGGACTGGCATCAAAATGGTCACAAGATCCAAATCCTCAGTACAGTCCTCTATACCAACTAAACCCCCTGATATTTTGGATCCTGTGGTGGTCCAAAACCAGTATGTAGTCCTGCAAGATCAGGACTGGGCAGCTTTGGAGGATGAATCTGATGTGTCATCAGTGGCCTCGTCCCAAGCGGATCAGGTTATGGACTGTACAATGTCTAGGAAACCCAAATCAATCAAGAGAAAGAAAATGAAAAGGTGCTGATAGGCTCTAATTTTCCTTTCCATGTGGTCTTTCTCTTTTCTTCTTTTTATGGCTGCAGTTCAATTTCTCACATGCAATGTTAATAGTATTAAGGCTGATTTCAGGAGACAGGTTAGTTTTTCTGTTTAACAAGGACATAGGCGTGAGATTATTTTTCTCCAAGATACCAGGTTACACACCATTCCTGAGATTAACCATGCCAAAAAGGAATGGAGGCGGGTCCCATCTTTGCAGTCAGTAGGTGAGGAGCAATGCTCAGGCCTGGGTTTTTTGTTTGTTGGACAGTACATCAAAGTTATAAAGATTACAGATGTTTACCCAGGGAGGGCAATGGTGGTAGATGCTGTGGTAAATCAACAACCTATTTGTCTTATTAATTTATATGCTCCTTAACTTAAAGCAGAAAGGACCAAGTTACTGCATTTATTAGAGCCTTTTTACATTGCTCTAAATTGACCCGGGGGGGGGGGACTTTAACTATGGTTTAACCAAATGGGATTGGGGCCAAAAAACTGATAACGTGTACTGTGGTACAAATTTACTTAACACTATTTTACAGAGATCAGGGTATAAGGATGTTTATGATATTCTAGGGATTGCTTCTTGCCTCACCTTTTATAAAGGGTCTCTATCTTTCCAGAATGAGTTTTGGTTTGCCCCTGAACATACCCCTATCTCTCAGGTTACAGTTATTCCCCTGAAAATCACAGATCATGTTTAAGTTGCCACAACTAGTTATGTCCAGGTGGGTAGGGGTTACCGGTGTATGAATACATCCTTACTGCAAGATGCACAGGTTCAAGCTGATTTTCTGGAATTTTTCATCACACAGCTGTCTGTTCAGACTTTGTATGATGACCTCCATGATTGGTGGGAGGACAAGAAAAGTGACCTTAAGCAACATATGGTACAAAGCTCTCAGACTACAGCCCGGTCTACTTACTACCAGTATTTAAAATGGAGAGCTAAGTTCTTGCAGCTCCTCACACAGATGAAGACCTAACTGCACAGACCTAACTGCACAGCTTCATGAGGTCAAAACTAAAATGCTTTGCTACCAATATGATAGGGAACATGTCCTCCAATTGGAACAGAAGTTTGGGACACAAGGGTTTAAATTTCATGTTAACCCCTATGATAGTTATGCTGATAGACTAACATGTAGAAATATGACTGCATTAAAAAGGCCTGATGGGGGGTCACATGATGGCTGCCTGAGTGAGAGCATCTGCCTACCCTCGCTTCCCAACACAAAGCATAGTTTTCAGCAATTAACAGCTTTTCTCAGAGATCGCAAGAGTCGGCTTTTGGTTTAACTACTGCTGTTTAACATTGGCAACGATCAGGAGAAGGCAAATGGAAGCAGAGATGCGGAAAGCACCGCCGCGCCACATGCCTCTGTCAACTCCAGAGAAGGAAAAGGCCCCCAAGAGGCCCAAATCGCAGACAGTGATGTCGAGTAGCTCTCCAGTGCCCACAGTAGGGCTTACGGAAGAGCATTTCTTGGAGGTGATGCAGCCACTACAAAACACCATTACATGTATCTCAGAGGAGGTCCACACTATTAAAAACAACTTGGAGGCACTTAACTTGCAGATGGGAGATGCTGAAGTTCGCATCACTTCCTTGGAGAAAGGGAGAGACAAAGTCAGCCTGGAGAATGCAACATTGAGGCAAAGAATACGGAAGGTGGAGGATAAAATTGAGGACCTGGAGAGGCGCAGCTGGTGCAATAATTTAATAATATTTGGGCTACCGGAGAAGGAAGAAGGCAGCAATCCTATAGCTTTTGTGCAAAAGCTCTGCGAGCGAGTAGCCAGCCCCTCCCCAAACGGCACCAGCTATGTGGTCGAAAGAGCGCATCGTTCCCTGCGCCCCCCTCCCCAACCAGGCTCTCCCCCTCAGCCTTTAGTGTTTAAACTCCTTAATTACTTGGATAAACAGCACACCCTGGTTAAAGCCAAGGAAGTTGATGCAATACAATGGGAAGGCCGAAAGCTACGAATATCACAGGACCTACCCCAATCTGTTCCGTCTGAAAAGACGAGAATTTCATCCGATTGTGTCTAAAATTATTGCAGCTGGCAAGGCATTTTGAAAGCGATATCCCACAATGCTACAGGTGAAACATGATGAGAAATGGCTTAGTTTTGAACCCCCCACCAAAAGCTACAGAGGAGCTAAGCAATTTCTTTCCTGATCTTTTTAAATGAGCTAGAGCTCAGAAATTGATAGAAGTGAAACACCTGTGTGCGATGTTCCGATGGTGCAGTATAATCTAAACTGTGTCAACATCAATACTTCACTCTGGAATAAAATGTGACCTTCTTCCTTTTCCCTTTTCTACAACTCAGAGAACCATTTACCTTGAGGAACTCTTTGCTGTGTAGCCCAAGTGCACCTCATTCTTTAATTTGTAGGAGAACAAATTTAATCTATACGCTCAGGACTTTGAGCTGCAGTACACCGGAAAATAGTACACGGACTAATTTTTTTTTCTTTTATTATAATTTCTCTGTTATAGCTTATTTTCTCTGGGATCCTAAATGCACGCAGAGATTTAATGAGTGCTCCTTTGGTTTTTGTTTAAGGGCATGAAGGGGTAACATCTCAAGTTTAGATTATATTGGGGATAGATATCATTGTGTCTCAGTTTCTTTTGGTAGCTTGTAATCACATCATACAATGTGGTTTAAACTAGGGGGATTAAAAGTCCTTTTACCCAGTCAGGGAGGAGGGAGGGTGGGCCCCCAAATGGCAGTCAGAAGGAGGTTTCACGTGCCCATATATATCTTAGGAAGTCGGTTATTAGAACAGGGTTGGGTAAGATTTGTAAATAGTTGAATTGGAAGTTAAAATGAGAGTTTGTGTGTTTTGGGATAGGTATGGATGGGTTTTTTTTTCAAAGAGTGGGCGTTTCTGTGTAAGGGTTTTGTTATATGGGTTCAACTTTAAACTGGCCCCTTGGATGGATCTGGGGGGTTGGGGGAATCTGCGCTACTTATGGGAACTCAGTTTGACTCTGAAAAATAGAGAGCAGTATAAGTGGATGAACAGTTGTTCCAATAGTTTTTCTTTGTCTTATAACGCAATCTTGTTGGGATATGAGTGGCTCCTATAATTTTATTAGTTGGAATATTAAGGGGGCTCAAAGCAAAAATAAACGAATTATGATTTTAAGACACCTATCCCTACTCCATGTGGGAATTGCTTGTTTACAGGAGACGCATCTTGTATAAGACAAAATCTCACTGTTCAAAAAAGCTTGGTAGGGCAAGTTTTTGGAGCTGGCAACTCCACTAAACATAATGGTACTATAAGATTAATAGCTAAGACAGTGCCTTTTGTCATGGGTAAGGAATAGTGGGACCCGGAGGGGCGATATATTATAGTACAAGGTCATTTGGGTGCATCTCCAATAATGCTTGCCTCAATATATGGCCCTAACACAGACTCTCCCTCCTTTTTTATCCAGTTATTGCCACTGCTAGTCTCAACCCCCCCCCCCCCTTAACATGTATTGGTGGGGACTGGAATTTAGTCCCTAATCCAGAGATAGATCACACTGGTAGTAGGAGAGTGGGGTTATCACCAGCGCAGAGAGCTTTGAGTGATATTCTCTCCGGTGTGGGGGTGGTGGATGTATGGAGGGTCCTCAACCCGTTGGAAAGGCAATACACCTATTACTCCCCTCCACACGCCATCTCCTCCCAGATAGATTTTTGGCTACTGAGTTCATTTGCACTCCCGGGAGTGATGGAGGCATCTATCCTTCCAAGGGTGCTCTCGGACCACTCCCCTGTACAGGTGACCTATATGTTATATGCAAAAGATAGGAAGGGATACAGGTGGTGCCTCAATACCCGATTATTAAAATGTCCCAAAGCATCAAAACATATTCAAGATTTTATAGCTAATTTCCTTAAATGGAATTTAGGAACAGTTGAGAGAATAGACACAGTTTGGGCAGCTCTGAAGTCTGCTGTTCGAGGTGAATTCATACGCATATTGGCCACACGGGGCCCAGCGGATAGGTGTGCCTTAGACTTGTTAATAAAGGAAATTCAGCAATTAGAAGGCCAATTAAGTCACAAATCCTCAATGCAGGAATGGGCAAAGCTTCACCAATTGATGTCCAAACATTATGATTTAATGGCACAAAAAGCTGAGCTAGCTATTCATTGCACTAAATTGAAATACCTAGAAGCAGGGGAGAAAGCAGGGAAGCTTCTTGCCTTAAGATTGAAGCAGGCGGAAATGTCCAAATTTATTCCTGTGTTGAAATCACCCATAACGGGAGACCTGGTCTCTCACCCCAAAGAAATTGTTAGTATCCTCGGTAGGTATTATGAGCCCCTATACTCTATAGTGGACTCAGAGGTAGCAACGAAGCAAGAAATTGCAGATTATCTGGCTACGGTTGATTTCCCAAGGATCTCTCCCCAAGAGGCAGAGAACCTAGGGGCACTGGTCACATTAACAGAGGTAGAGCAGGCTATTGGCCAACTACCCTTGGATAAAGCTCTGGGGCCAGATGGGTTGCCCAATAATTTTTATAAGATTTGCCTCCCTCAATTAGCTTCCCTGTTAAAGGAGGTTTTCAATTTTTGGTTCCAGGAAGGAATAAAAGATTCATGTTTTTTAATGACATGGATCACATTGATCCCAAAACCGGATAGGGATTTATCATGTCTGGGAAGTTACCGACCTATATCACTGATTAACTCCGATGTTAAAATTCTAGCCAAAATTCAGTACTTGGACAGATTATTGGATGAGAGCAGGTTGGTTTTATGCAGGTGCGAGTTTCGGCAGATCATATGAGAAAGATAATGTACTTAATAGAGGCATCGAGGGGTGTCAAGGCCCCAGCAGCTTTGGTATCCCTCGATGCGGAAAAACCCTTTGACCGGATGTCCTGGCGTTTCTTGTTCACATCCCTTCATGAGTTTGGACTACCCGACAGTTTTATACAATGGGTTAGAATACTCTACTGTTCTCCCAGTGCTAGAGTGTTGGGTAATGGTTACCTCTCAGATCCATTTACCTTACAGAGAGGCACCCGCCAGGGTTGCCCGCTCTCCCCGCTTCTTTTCAATTGTTATCTTGAGCCTTTAATACGAAGGTTAGTCTCATCCCCATTAATAAGTGGAGTCCAGATTCAAGAAGAGAGATATCTTGTGTCGGCATACACTGACAACCTCTTAATACACACTGAGAATCCTAAGGATTCGATCCCAGCTTTACTGGAGGAAATAAATCAATTTTCCTTAGTATCAGGGTATAAATTGAATCTTGCTAAACCAAAAGTCTTTCCACTAAACTATCTCTGTGACAAGAGTATATGTTCTACTGTGGGCCTTACATGGGAACCTAAGGTTCTATCTTATCTTGGGATTAAAATCTCTAGAAGTGTTCCATCAATGATCAACCTTAACCTAACAAACCTTATACGGGTAATGAAGGCTGATTTGGAGAGATGGAATGCTCTTCCATTATCACTCTGGGGCAGAGTTAATATATTGAAAATGAATATATTACCAAGGCTACTATACCTTTGAACATGCTGGCTATTGTTCTCCCAAAATCCTGGTTTCTGCACATCCAGAGAATATGCAATGGATTTTTTTGGAGGGGCAAGGCTGTGAGAAGAGCATACCTTAAATTAACAACACCAAGACTCAAAGGTGGCCTTGCACTACCATCCTTGTTCTTGTATTATGGGGCCCAACACTTAGGTAGAATAGCTTATTGGCTAATAGAGGAAAATCCAAGGGCAGATGTATCCTATACACCGATATGGCTTGACACTGAGTGCAATTTAGCCCAGAGTGTGTCAATTACTTTACATGCTATGGCATTTATGAAGCCCTTGTGTCTTCCTAGTCAACTTAAAATGTTCCCAATGGCCTGGTCACTTAAAGCTTTCCAGCAAATGCAAACACAGTTTTCAGAAAAGTGGTACGTATCCAGGGCTCAACCACTAACTAATAACTGGCATTTTCAAATTGGGAAGAGGCCTATCCTGCCCTCCTTTCTTCCGTAACTTGGATACTGTATGCTGGATGATCTTCTCCAGGAAACAGACTTGGCCCCGTTTAATGTATTACAGTGTAGATATCAGCTAAAGTATCAAGATTTCTTCAAATATCTACAAATCAAAATGGCTATTCGGGCATTTATAGGAAGGCAAGAATGGGTGCCACAGTTGTCCGAGGGTCTTTTAAAGGCTCTCCAGGGAGCGGGACAATCTCACTCAGTCTCTAGAATTTATAAGCACCTCCAGGTTCTAGATACTTCTCTCCCTAGAGGTGTGTGTTATTACTGGGTACAAGTGCTGTCACTCCCTGAAGATCCTGCCTACTGGGAAAAAGTATGGAAGGGAATCTATAAACACATCAAGCAGGACAAACTTAGATTGATTCAATTTAATATTTTACATAATATCTACTATACCCCAGAAAGGCTTTCTAGGACAAGTCTGATATCCTCCCTGCTATGTCCTTGAGGTTGCCAGGTACCTGGGTCCCTATACCACATGCTATGGCAATGTCCAATAATACAGAAATTTTGGGAGGCTATACATAGGGTCTTGGACACAATTTTGGGATTGGATACCCTGTTTACCCCAGAGAGCTGTGTGTTGGCAATATTTCCCCGGGGGACTCCCCAGACACGTATAGCACATACAGCACTGATTTCAACCACAGCGAAGCTGGTCATATTAAAACATTGGAAGGAGAAGTCCCCTCCTTCTGTCATGGAATGGTATCGAGAAATCTTACTAGCAATCCAAGTGGAGAGGCACATATCGAATCTGCAACATACTTATCACAGTTTCGTAAGGGTTTGGGAGTCACTCTTATCCTTGTTAGCGTTAGTGAAATATTAAACATAGGTATAGACATTGTTAAAAGTAGCTGCTCGTATCAATAATTTTTACACTCTATCTAGGGAGTAGCCATATATTTCTGGTGATTATTATATTTCAATGAGCGCAGGTTGGGGAGGGAGGGGGAGGGTTATTATAACTGTGTTCAACTGTCTGGTCTGTACATCACCTAATTTATGATGGAATTCTAATAAAGTATACTGAATTAAAAAAAAAGGCCTGATGGCACTGTGGCTATGGATTTAAACTTCTTATAGGCAGTTGTACATAAGCAAGAAGAAATCAAATTTCAGGGGTCAGTGGAGACACAAACTCTAATACATTTCTTTCTCAAATACCCCCCACCAGATTATCTGCTTTGGAATTATTAGATTTAACCAACCCTATTTCCTTACATGAAATTACACAGACAATAAACTCTTTATCAAGTAATACTGCACATGGCCTAGATGGTATCCCTAATGATTTCTATAAGCATTTTATAGATACACGCACTCCTGTCTTGAGTGAAGTTTTCATTGAAATAAGTGGGAAAGGTGCAATTAGTACTAGTATGAAAGAGGGAGTTGTATTTTTTCTTTACAATAAGGAGGATTCTTCAGACATTACTAATTGGAGACCATTAAGCCTCTTTAACTTGGACTATAAAATCCTGGCTAAATTTATCACCAGATGGTTGGCACAAGTAGCAAAGACTCTTATTTTGGATTCCCAGACATGTGCCATTCCTGACCACAATATTGCATATAATTTGATGTTTATTAGAGAGATAGTGACCCAAGGTTAGAACAGCACCTGGATGGGTATCTTCTTTCACTTGACCAGGAGGTTGCCTTTGATTCAGTTAAGCATGATTATCTTTGGCATGCTTCGCAAGCATATGGGATCCTAGACAAGTTTATTTCCATGGTTAAGGCCTTATATGCTGAAGCCCAAATAAGGCCTTTGGTAAATGAACATTTGGGACCGGCCACGTGTTCGAAAAAAGGGGTGTGTCAAGGCTGTCCCCTGAGTCCTTTGCTATATGTTTTTAGTTTGGACCCTTTGTTACAGACCATTGAAATTGATGAACAGGTTGTTCCTATTGCCAATCGAGAAGGTCAAAGGTTTCAGATGGTGTCTGCATTTGCGGATGATTGCTTTGATATAGTAGCTGATTTAGATCCTGGATCTAAGTTTCTGGATTTTTTAGATAAACAATCCCATCACAGGGATGGGGATCAATAAAACAAAAAGTGTGGCATTAGCACTGGGGGATGCAATGACTCCTGCTCAATATGTGATACCTCTACAATGGGATGTCATGAAGATTTTGGAGGTTTACTTTGAAACAAAGACTGCGGTTAAACAAAACTGGATTGAGATAATTGAGATAGCACAGAAAAAAGTTCCAAATGGAAGGCCTGGTATGTAGCTAAACGAAAAGTGATTTTTTTTGCTCAGGACTTTTTTAGTCCCTATTCTTTTTACATATTGCACACATTTTTCCTCTGCCTTTTGAACTTCACATCAGAGTTATGAGCCTTTTTTTTAATTAGTCTGGGGTAGCAGACTTAACCCAGTGAAACATGTACATACATATAGGCCTTAGCAGGAGGGAGGTCTTAATATGATCAACCCCCTTGTGTTCTTTTTAAGTATTTTTTTCTACACAAATATAAGGTCACTTCTACAAGGTAGTAACACCATGTGGTCCATCATATTTCAAAATTGACAATCACAATTTTTGGATGCCTGGGTTAAAGAAAAAAGGATGGCTAGTATTAAGTCACTGCCTGCACATATCCAGGTTGTTTTAAAGTGCGTTCATTCTTGTAAAATCGATCTCCGTGGATTTCATTCTTTCAACAGGAAACAATTTTATACCAACATTCTTATGAATTGCTATTATGAGGAGCCAGTATTCACAGTAAACCCACAGGTACAGGTTAAATACATTTTAGCTGCTATGCTTGAAAAGCGTATACCCCATAAAGTGGTAAATGTAATGTGGCTCTGTGGGCATGGTAAGCGCAATGTGAGGGCTAACCATAAACACAAAGGGGTGGAAGATATACTGTGCCTCTATACGCAGTGCTGTAATCAGTTAGAAACAATGCAGAATTTGTCCTTTGAATGTGCCTTTATTCAACCAATATGGCAAATGTTGGACACTATGTGGAATAGTGTTTTAAGTCTATGTCATATGAGACACTGATTTTATGCCAGCTTTCAGCTGTATGGCTGAAATGAAACAGAAACACGATTTATGTTCTCTTTACTTGTATAACATGGGTTTTATGGCAGACTCGATGGCAGTCTTTTTTACGCAGTGCTGATGTTTCACTGCAAGATGTTATTTTTAGGATACAGGCAGAGTTGGATGCAATTTATCAGAAGGAAGCTGCCATAATAGGTGATGCAGTCTATAAACAATTGTGGAACGGTATTGAGTGGGTTGGATAAGCTGGTATTGAGTGGTTTAGTCGGGAATTTTTACTTTTTGTTGTTTTGCTCTCTAAACTTTTGAAGATGTTTTTTAGAGACATACCATAGATGCATGATAACAAGTTAAGTTTTCTCTTCTTTTTTTGTTTTGATTTCCCTTTGTTTTGTATTTAAAAATGTAGTACGTATACCTGCATGCATGTTTTCTGTAAAAGGCTATTTCTGTACTGTTATGTTTTGTTCCTTTATGTTTCTGTGTGATTTGAACACACATATGTATAATTAGTTTTTGTCTCATTAAAATATTCCCCTTCTCTTTTCAAGAAGTGCTGTGGGATCTTTAACATCCACCTGAACTACCACCAGAACAGGCAGATGGGACCTCAGTTTAACATCTCATGCAAAAGACATTTTTGCAAGAGAGGCGAGGAGGAAAACAGGATGGTAATTTGCAGTGGAGCAGGGATCACCTCCATTATGAAGTTGGAGAACTTTGGCCAACTTCCAAGCTTGTGGGACAGCACCTAGGGTGAAGAAGGGGCTAAGGAGATGATTGAGAGGGAAGGAAATGGCAGGAATTGAGAGATGGAGAAGTTTGGGGTCCAGACCATAGATCTGAATGGGTTGAGTGAAAGGAGAGCAAGCAGAGTTTCCTGTGCAGATACAGGAAGGAAATGAAACCTCATGGAGAAGGAGGCAGGAATGGAGTGTGGAGACATGGGGGTGAGACATGAATTGGGAGAGGGTGAGGAAAGGATAGCACAAGTGGTAAAAAAAACTCATTGAGGTGAAAAGAGGTAAAAACAGAGGATGGGTTAGAGACTGGTGTGCCATTTACAGTAAGGACAGGAGGAGCAGATTGGCTTGGGGGGTTAACAGAGAGTGGATCTCTTTCCAAAACTTAGTGGGGCAGTTGAAATTGTTTTGGAGGTTGGTTTTTGAAATACAAGGATTTAGCAGATTGAATGGTCTTTGTGCATGAGTTCCTGAGTGCTCTGTAGGAGTGATGGTCAGACAGAAAGCAGGATAATTTAAATTGACACCAGGCTAGATCCTGTGTCCACCACAAATCGATGAAGTTGGAGGTGATCCAAGGATGGTGAGAAGACCTGACCCTAGAATTCTAGACATGCACATGTTTGTCCCATACAGAAGTGAAGATTGAACGGAAGAGGGAAAGGGCAATGTCTGTATCAGGGACAGTGAGCATGGGTGATGAACTGGTTGCATACAAGTCTCTTAATAGAGAATCTGTGATTAGTGACCACAGGGATCGAGACCAGATGTACTGTACTACGAGGGGATGAGGGATGCTGTACTTTTCTGACACAGTAAGTCATACAGTGGTCACTGAAAGCATCAGGAAATATACTTAATGCAATAATGCAGTGTGGGTTGGAGCAGAGAACACAATCCAGCAGGCTGTGGTTATTAGGTGTTCCTATAGGGTTTGGCAGATTTAATTATCTTCTTTTAGGTGTTTTTTTTTTTTGTCATTATTGACCAGCTGTCGTTGTACATTTTTCTTCTGTACTCTTTTTGTGTAACGCTTAATAGATGTTACGATATCTGATAGTTACACCTCTCTGAAGCTCCTTTTCTTTGACTATTTTTTTGCCAGGGTAGGATTTTCTACTGTGATTGTTTCTACAATGGATGCTATTTGATGTATTTTTTGGTTCTCTTTGGATTATTGTAACTCATTGTATACTATCTTTAGTTCTGAAATAATTCAGGCACACACAATGCATTCTCTGAAGGTTTATGAGCCACTGGTTTTGTAAGGCGGGGTAATTGTATACATATTGTATTTCAATACTGACCCTTCTTTTTGGAAGAGTTCTAAAATGTCACCTGTTGGATCCATAATTTGTGATCAGTAGATATCCTTACCTAAGTGGCTGAGTACTACTATGGAGCTTGGTTGTACCCTCATCCTTCTTGACTAACCATCTTGGCTTGCTGACACTTGACAGGTTAGCTCCTTTTAAGACTGTGAGCTGAAAGTGAAATCAAAAATAGTAAAAGCAAAGTAAAAAGCAAAGCTATGCTGCACTGACACACTTGGATTTTATCCTAGTTTCAGACGTAGAATCTGCTTCACACACCCTTGCTACACACCTAGGTTGCTTGCTAGGCTAGCTCCTTTTAAGATAATGATATGGAAGTGACATGGCCTGTGACTTCCAGTTTTGCAATCTAATAGGCATTTACTACAAAGTCTTATTTTAATGCAATAGAATATTTTAATGCAGTTTCTTAGGGTATTTAACCATCTAGTTATTGCAGGCTTCCAGTAATTTGCCTGAGGTCTCCCCAAGACATAGATTTGGTGGCTAGTCTTCCTGCTTCCCAGAGTACCTTGCACCTAATATTAGACTGAAGAGAGGATCGATGGGGATAGGGATCACATTTGTTTTTGCATGTAGTTTTTGATTTCTTATGGTGACATCAAAACAAGAAAAAGCAAAGTAAAAACCACAGCTATGCTGCACACACACACACACACACACTCTGATTTTATCCTAGTTGCAGATGTAGAATATGCTTCACATACCCATCTTATACCAGCAGCTGTCTCATCTGTTTCCAAAATTATTTTAACAAACGTTAAGCAGTGTCAATTAGATAGAACTCCCCACTACCACCACCACCAAACAACAGACCTTCAACTGGAAATTGAAATCTTCAAAGTCATGAAAAGCTCAATCGTATTTGCATAAACTCCTCCCTAGCTATAGGCTTACCTCTATTACTTTTGCCTATGCCAGATTTTTAACCCTACTTGCAGTTCTACCCCACATATTTAGAAGTAGACATTTTTCAGTCAGACTTGGGGCTAGATTTTCAAATGTTCATTTTTGCCACAAGCCCTACATACATCAAGAAAGCAATAAGACACAATGGGGTGTAAATCAAACAATTCTAATGTATGTCCAGGGTCATAGTAAAGCAAGAGGCCACATGTTGAATGCCTTCACCCTGGCCATAAAAAGAACTGTCTAATGTACAGCCCTGGAGTGTCTTATTACCTTATAAGATGGGACTCTCTATTTTACATGCACATAAAAAGTAAAATAAATAGGAATACATACTAAAAAAGTGAAATAATTGATGTGTGTGTTTTTACCTAAAATAGTTCTTCCACCTGCTTGAGCTTGATTCATTTGTTTTTTTTTATTTTAGGACTTTTGTCCTAGTGTGGTCTCCATAGTTGCAGCTTTTTGAAAGTACCTTACAGTAGTTCTATGCCACACAAACTTAGGCTGTTTAATTACTCATAGTTTTTTTTTTTCTTGTTTAGTTTGCATAAGGTAACACATGCTGGAGAACAATGTAGTATATACAGAGAGGAAGCATGTAGGGGCAAACATGAGGAAGGCTGTGGTCAGGATACAGGCCATGGTAAGTAAGAAATTAAATTTGCCCAGATCATTGCACAAGAAATTGAATTTACCCATTCCATTGCACTGTAAATCCCTGTGGGACTTAGTTAAATAGCAGGGCTGGGACTGACCAGTGTGTTGTGACTAGTGCCATTATTTTGCCACTTAAAGCAGTATGAGCACGTTGAGCAAGTTGAGCGTGGGCAGCAGATCCTTCAGCCATAGCCTCAGGGGAGAAATCTCTCCCACTTCCCGTGGTAAATGTTTTCTGATGCTCAGTATGGAGGGAAGGCTTATGTAGTGCTGTCCAGGGCAGAGTGGTTGCATTCCATGCCACGGTTAAGTAACATCACTCCCGAGGTCAACAGTTTACATTACAACCATCAAAGTGCAAGAGGCTGAGGCAGTCGCAAACCAGCAAGCAAGAAGCAGCGGTGGCAGCAGTGGCAAGGGGAAGTGATCAGGAGCTTGCTAAGATGTCAGTTTACCCAAGATGTTGATTTGAGATATTTCATAGCATGATAACCAAGTTGAAGAATTACTGAAGGGGTGGAGTTGTAAAGTACAGAACACTGTTTGTGTGCATGTGAGTCTGTCTAGATTAAAAAAAAATGGCTGTTGCTCAAATTCCAAAAATGATGAACATTCTGGAAAGGGCACATTGATTTACTGTGTGTACTGGGTCCAGGTTGTCACCACTCATTTTTACCTGTTCATTAGATATAATGCACACGAAACAACCAACCAACCTTCAGGATTTTCTCATCCCATTTTATAAATATAGTATGTGGCACACCAGGCTTGCAGCAAAAAAAAAGGGATTTTCTATCCTGTGTATCAAATGTTCTGTGCTCTAGCACAGGGTTTCTCAAATGAGGTCACTGTGGCTACATGCAGCAACTAGTGCAGTTTTGTGCAGCCACAGAGAGCTTTAGAGCTCCAATTATAAAGGTAATACAATGGACCTTTTATAGTATCTTTCAACAAGCACAGGCCATACATATCAAGTGAAAATATATCAGAGATATGATTTAATGTATACTGTGTGAAATTAAATGCGTTATATCATGAGGGTTGGGGTATATCAGGGGATTTGGGGTGAAAAATATTTAAGAATGAAGTCACCAGTAAGTTCTGGTGGCCGCACATTAAGGCCCTTTGAGGCCACCAGTTTTTCTTGGTTTGAGAACCACTGGTAGCATACAGTATGTAAATGCTGGGGCCTCCAGCATTACGTTTGTGGATGAACTTTACCTCAAGCTACCATACAGAATGTCAACATGTTGCAACTGTATCTGAGCTTCTAAAATCAGGTGCAGTTGCAGCATTTGGCCTTCATGCAGCTGTACCATCTCAAAGATTTGATGCAGGGCATGAACAACTCTGTATCCACCTTTGAAAATTGGGCCCTTGGAGTCCACTGAGTCTGCACTGTACTATCTAAACTCACTACCGCCTATCACTGAGTGTCATTAGTCTGAATGCCCAGAATTATTCTCCCCTTTTAATCCAGCTCCAGTTTTGCTGTCCTTTGTATACTGTGTATATCCCATTGTTTTATTCATAATACATTGCACTGCTTATATTTTTATGTTTGCTTGTGCACATGCAGAAAGCAAACATCTTTATGTTGCTCAGACAGAGCTGGGCCTGTGGAGGTTTCTACTGTGGCAGCCAATACTGCTGAGCCTGCAGGAAGTATGCATGCTCACACCCAATCCTGACAAGTCTCCTGCTGACACTGCTGAGTTGGCTGATGGGCAGAAAAGTCTCACATGAAAGGATATAGTCACACCTATCATAGTCAATTTGTATCTGTTGATATGTTTCAGCCCATCATCCAGTGTCTGGCATTACCCCGTTCCAACTCCCTCCCTTTGTCTGCTGCAACTTCCTCCCTGTGTTCCTGACCCTGTATCCCATAATACAAAAAACACATGCTCGCAGCTTCTGCTTGCCCTCCCACCCCCAACCTCCCTTCCAAGTCCCTTTGCAATGCCCTAAAGCCATCCCACCCTCTCTCTGCATGCTGTCCCAACCCCACCCTTTATACCTGGTCCCCTGGAATGTCTAAAAGCTTTCCCATACCCTTATTCTGCATGCTGTCCTGGTCACACCCACTGTCCCAGCCCATGTGCATTGCCTAAAAGCCCTTTCCCACCCTCCCTCTGTGTACCATCCTGCCCCCCGCTCTGGTGCCTTGTGACAAAACCTTAAAAAAAATGGTCCCTCGACGTGTGCTGCTCTGTCTGACCCTCTGACCCCCCTCTCAGCACCCGCCAACCCACATCCCCTCACTTACAATACCTGTCTGGTTTTCCTCTCTCCACTACCACACATCCTGCTGCTTCAGAGACCAGTCATGAACTGAAAGCAAGGGAGTTTGGTTGATGGCTTTTTAATGCATGTTGAACTTGACCTCATTACTGTGTCATTTTTTAACATTTGTGCACCGTATGTTCAACATAGCCTTTTTTGTGACCCAACTCATGAACAAGGTAGGTGAAAATTTTCAAATCCCTATTGAAATATGTCTTTGCAGTCATGCCTCAAAATCACCTTTCGGACAGGATTTGAAAATGTTCACCTGTTTTTTTATCATAAGGTGGGGTAATAAAAAACGTGGAAAATGGGGGGTCAAAAAATCAAACAACAATGAAGTTATGAAGAGACTTTGAATTTTTCCAATATTTCCTTGCAACTTTATGATTTCTGCAGATTTTGGCCCCAATTAGGCATCATAGCCCTTTTGTTTCCCCACCAATTGAACATGACAAGAGAAATGTTTCAGATTCCCTGAAATATGCTTTCACAGTCACTCTGTGAAATCACCTTTCAGACAGGATTTAAAAAGATTTCCACCTATATTGATAATAACATGGGGTCATAAAAACACTACACTATGTTGAAAATGTGGGATCAAAATATCAAAAAACAATGATGTCATGTGGAAATATTTAATTCTTAAAATTTTCATTCATAACTTTGTTATTTTTGTAGATTTTGGCCCAAGCTTTTCAACATAGCCATTTTGTTATATCACCTCATGAAAGTAACTGGTGTCATTTTACACATCCTGTCTGAAAAATGTTTTTTGTATTCACTCTGTAAAATCACCTTTCATATGGGATTTTATTTCATTTTTCATTTAATTTTTCACCAGAAAAATGACTGGGCACAGCCCTTTTTCAGTCATGCCTGTTCAAATTCCACCTGTCTGGATCCACCTCTCTGGATCAGTACACAGAGTCATAAAAAGATTATGTTGAAAATCTATGGTCAAAATGTCAAAAAACAAACAAACAATGAAGCTATGCAGAAAATATAAACTTACAAAGCTGTTCGTTATTCACTTCACCATATTTTCAGTTCTAGGGCACCCATATTAAAACAGTTAGCATGGCACTACATTGGTTAGTGTCATGCTAACTGTGAATACTGTTGGTCGACAGGGCATTGCCAAGGGCCATATTCATAAGCCCCGTGTGCTGCGATGACCTGTCAGTGAGACCATGTAGAAGATACCCCTGTGCCTATGCAAATGAGGGATGTCACATGCACACTGGGTGCAGAGGTAAATTCAGCAGATTGGGTAGCACTAAGTGGCCTTTATCACAGCACTGTTTAATGCTGCTAAAACCCTGCTTTTATCCTCATGCATGATCTCCTTCCCGATCACCCCTCCTGTAGCTGTCTTGCATATTGCTGGTGGTCTCATGGTCCCTTACCACCCATTGCCCATACTGTGTGGCTGTCTAGAATATTTCTGGTGGTCTAGTAGTCCACCTGCCCCTTGATTACACATTCTGTAGTGGCCCTGAACATTTTTAGTGGTCCCCCGCTCCTTGATTGCTTGTCCTGTAGCTGTGTGGAATATTCCTGATGGTCTAGTGGCCCCCCTCACTATAAGGGCATCATGCCTCCTCCCAGTTACCTGCTCCATACACTCCTCCCCAAATACACCCCTCCCCATGGTCACCTAAGTTGAACTACATTGATAAATGCTTGTTTATCAATGTTTATATTGATGTCTGGACTGTTGCATACTGTCTGTACTTTTACCCTGAATCCTTACTCTGGGTCACACCTGCAAACACGCTTTGGCTCAGAGTGCTTTTCTGGTTTCTTAAAAGAATAATAAAAAATGGCAATACCATCATTTTATTTATTTTTGAACTCTGCTGCAGTTCCAGTTTGTTGGTAGCAGATTAGGAATGTTATATGCTAAATAGAGTTAACTAGAAGTGAAGTTTAGTGATGGTCAGCAATTCACTGTTTTAGTCAGTTTCAAACCCAACTATTTGTTAGCAAACCATAGGGCAACACTAAACCATATGGCAGAAACAGAGAAAGGGAACACCATGTTTAAACTTTTAAACAAACATACAGTATGCAATTTAAACAGCGTAGTTCAATTTTGAGAACAATTCTTGTGTGCACCTCAGCAATGCAAAATCACTGAATAGCAATACCAACCAGCTACAGCAGTTTTCTTGACTTTTGGGAGTTGTTTCATAGAACCATAGAATTTGTTGACAGAAAAGGACTGCTTGGTCTACCCAGTCTGCCTCGATTGTCTCTGCCTAGTCTGTCACTACAGACCCCAGCTAGACTCCATCACCCCCTCATTCCTCCCTGTCCATTTCCTAATATTCCCCTGTCTTTCCCACACATGCTAGAAGCCCCCTGCTGTTTTCACTTCCACCACTTCCTCTGGTAGTGTTTTTCCAGGCATCCACTACTCTTTTAGTAAAGTAGTACTTCCTCACATCCTGCCTAAACCCTCCCCTCCAGCTTCATCGCATGTCCTGTGGTTCTGGTGCTTTTCCTCATTTGAAAGAGAATCCCTTCTTGAACTCAGGTCACCCACATTAAGTACTTGTAAGTCTTTATCATGTCCCTTCTTGCTCTCCTGTCCTCCACTGTGTGTATATTGAGATCCTTTGGTTTTTCACTGCAGTTTGGGTCTCACAGAGCTAAAGCAAAAGGTTGGTACTCCAAGATATCATCAGATGTGCTTGCTGCATTCTGGGAGCAGAATCACACCATGGGAAGTTATCGGCACCAAGTATTGTAAAGATGATGCATGTTGCAGCAAAACTTCATAAGGGGTGAATAGACAAAGAACCCCTGCGTAAACACTGAGGCAAGGGTTACCCTTAAAGGCATTTTGGCTGGGAAGCCCAGTTTCAAGAAAATACAAAATCACACATGCCCCCACAATGCAAAGCATCATGGGCTGTTTACGCACAGAGGTTCTTTGTCTTTTAAATAGTTTTTTATTTTAATGGGTTCACCACAATATATCCCAGGCACACTGCCTTAGGGGTAGCTGGTCCATTCCACTGGGGTGTCAAACAGACGAGGCATACTGATGAGTCCTGGTAGGACGAAACACGTGTCTATGTCTTCTGTTAGCACCCTTTGCAAACTGTGTGAGAGGCCCTTCGCACCATGCAATTCTGCTTAAAGTTGACCAGCATAACATTCTGTGAGGATTTGCACATGCAGCCCATGATGCTTTGCATTGGGGGGCATGTGTGATTTTGTATTTTCTTGAAACTTGGCTTCCCAGCCAAATGCCCTTTGGGTAACCCTTGCCTCAGTGTTTACGCACAGAGGTTCTTTGTCTTTAAATAGTTTTTATTTTAATGGGTTCACCACAATATATCCCAGGCACACTGCCTTAGGGGTAGCTGGTCCATTCCACTGGGGTGTCAAACAGATGAGGCATACTGATGAGTCCTGGTAGGACTAAAACACGGTTCATGTCTCCTGTTAGCACCCTTGCAAACTGTGTGAGAGGGCCTTCGCACCATGCAATTCTGCTTAAAGTTGGACCAGCATAACATTCTGTAGGATTTGCACATGCAGCCCATGATGCTTTGCATTGTGGGGCATGTGTGATTTTGTATTTTCTTGAAACTTGGCTTCCCAGCCAAATGCCCTTTGGGGTAACCTTGCTTCAGTGTTTACGCACAGAGGTTCTTTGTCTTTAAATAGTTTTTATTTTAATGGGTTCACCACAATATATCCCAGGCACACTGCCTTAGGGGTAGCTGGTCCATTCCACTGGGGTGTCAAACAGACGAGGCATACTGATGAGTCCTGTAGGATGAAACACGTGTCTATGTCTTCTGTTAGCACCCTTTGCAAACTGTGTGAGAGGGCCTTTTCGCACCATGCAATTCTGCTTAAAGTTGGACCAGCATAACATTCTGTGGTGATTTGCATATGCAGCCCATGATGCTTTGCATTGTGGGGGCATGTGTGATTTTGTATTTTCTTGAAACTTGGCTTCCCAGCCAAATGCCCTTTGGGGTAACCCTTGCCTCAGTGTTTATGCACAGAGGTTCTTTGTCTTTTATGTTACATATATGATGCCTTTTTGGTCAACTCAACACTGTAAATGAGATTTGCTAAATCGCTATTTTTGAATAAACAAACAATCAAACACTGAGACCTCTCTGGAGGCAGACTCACCAATGCATCTTTTTAGGCATCTCTGAAGAACCACTCTTGCAGACAGCTATTCGCAGATCTCAAGAATTATAAGGCCAACATCCCCAAGATCTACTGCTGGGCAAAATTGTGAAAATCATTTTCATGTATTTTTCACAAAATTGCAATATTTTCATGAAATGTCATGCAATTCCACAAACTAAGTACAGTGTGGTATATGAAAATAAAGATCACCTTTCACACACAGCCCTAAGTATGTGTAAAAATGCACATTCTTGTTTAATTAGTGCATAGTAAATGGCATAGAACTGGTCATAGATGTAATCTTGTGATATGGAAGACATCTTGTGAGCTCCATGTGGATTTTTGCTTAAAATGAACAAGAGTTCATTACAGTTGGTAGCACAATTTCCCCTGCACAACCTTTATGCTACTTGCTTATTCTGACACATACCTGCTCACATAGTCTCCTTGCATCAGAGAGGACAATACCTCACCTGCCTACCCTGTGAGCTCTAGCACCAGCATAGAGTACTTATGCATCCATAACCTTCCCTCCCTTTGGTCCTCAACTCAGAAACCCCACTATGCAGGAATGCATACCAAGCTGCCGATAAAGGGTATGTCTCCCTCTGTGTATGACAACCTCTCCACTTTTATCTTTGAAGCTAGGGTGTTAATCAAAGCAGCTTTAGGGCACAAACACCCACGTCATGGTGCTTCACCAACCATCTCCATTAATTCCTGCAAACATGCGAGGAGCAGGGATTGTAAACTATCCTTTTGTGCCATCAGGAAACTGCTGCTCCTCTTATTATTGTGCTCAGGCAATGTTGAACTTAACCCTGGCCCTCCTGCAGCCATCGCGTCTCCATCTGATCTGCCTAGCCTTAAAGGAGTGAGCTTTACGCATGTCAATGTTTACAGCCTGCTAAAGAAGATATCTTCTATTCAGGCATGGATATGTCATACAACACCTGATGTTCTGGTAGTCACAGAGTCATGGCTCAGAGCAGGTATGCCTGATAATGAAGTAAAGATTTCCAACTATTCTATATTTAGAACTGACAGAGAGGCCAGAGGCGGTGGTGTGGCCAACTATGTCAAGGATAAATTCTCAGCTACAATCCTGGACTCGACCTCTGCCCCAAATGAATTTGAATGCTAATCCTTAAAAGTTGTGATCTCTTCTTCCAACTCACTGTGTGTGGTTGGCTGTTACATGCTTCCCTCTGCTGAACTTCAGCTTCTAAAGCACTTAAATAATATCCTAGGACCTGATCCTCTAGAAGTTATCATACTAGAGGACCTCAACTTAGACTGGTTTTCCAATGTGGCTACATCACTAAAATTACTTTGTGACTCCCTTGGACTGTCACAACTTATCAACGAAGCTACATGCCCTAATAAAAAGAATATGAACAACAGTACATTGCTGAATGTCATTTTAGTAAATAGGCCCCATTTATCCTCACATGCTGCCACTTTTTTCTCTGATATCAGTGATCACTGCTTTATTGCTTGTGTAAGATCAAAATTCCATGAATATGCCTTCATCTAAGTTCACCCTTAAGAGATGCAGATGTGACTTTGATCCTTTGGTCTTCATTACCGAGCTAAGAGATTATTTGCATTGGCAGGACTTTTACTTATCTAAGACAGTGAGTGGGGTTTATGACATTTTTCATGAAATAGTGTCCGAGGCACTAAATAAACATGCACCACTGAAAAAGCTAGGGTGAAGAATAAATCCTGCTGATGGTTCTCATTGGAGATGAAGGATGCTATGTTGAAAAGGGACTCACTCTGGAAAACAGTGCGCAAAACTGAACTTGAAAAGGACTAGTGTATGTTCAGGAGGGCACAGAACACCTGCACCAAGATGATCAAAGAGGCTAAGGCTAGCTATTACTGTGCTGAATTTGAAATTGCTTCTAACAACCCTTCTAGATTTTGGAAGACAATCAAGGACTTATCAGGTCATACCGCCAAAAACTCTCTACCTACAAAACTTACGTCTGGCAATTCCACTATCTCTGATAGGCAATCTATCCTTGTTGTTCTCAATGATCACTTCGCGACCACAGGGCTTGCCTTTGACAGCTCACCTAGTTGTTCCTTATGCTCACAATTTAGCACACAGGACCATGAATTCATTGACCCCAAACCATCCTTCATGTTTCAGCCTGCTACTTTGAAAGAAATTGAAGACCTCATACTACAGCTGGATCCCAAAAAAAGCACTGGAGCAGATTGTATAGACCCATATTTCATAAAGACTGGTTACCAAGTTTTAGCTGTGCCAATCACACATCTCTTTAATTTATCTATATCCTGTGGTATCCTACCTCCCATTTGGAAAATAGTCCATGTCATCCCTATCTTTAAATCTGGTGACCCATGTGACCTAAACAACTGCAGGCCAATTTCTCTTCTTCCAAAACTGTCCGAGTTACTGGAGAGAATTGTGAATACCCAGCTTAAGAACCACTCAGAATCCAATAGCCTGCTAAACCCACTGCAATCAGGCTTCAGAGCTCAACACAGTACAATTACAGCTCTGGCCAAGGTGACTAATGACTGGCAACAGGACCTAGATTATAAGAACTTTGTCTGTGCAGTATTTCAGGACCTAAGTAAGGCCTTTGATACTGTGGGACATAGCCTACTCCTCTCTTCCCTTCTGAACATTGGCCTGGACCAGCTTTTCTTGAGCTGGTTTGCCTATTACCTTACAGGCCAGCTACAGCAAGTAAAGGCTGAAGGTGATTTCTCACCTCTTAAATCTCTTCTGTAGGAAGTGCCACAGGGGTTAATCCTGGGGCTTTTGTTGTTCACAATTTACATCAATAATATTGATACGAGCATAAAAGAGGCCAATTTACACCTATTTGCAGATGATAGTGATGTACATAAGCAGACCAACACCTGAAGCTGCGTAGTGTGACCTCCAATCTGACTTCAACCAGCTGCAGATTCAGTTCATGAAACAAAAGCTGCTTTTAAATGCTGAAAAAACAAAAGCAATGCTATTCTCCCCCTTTATTCAGGCTCCAAACCCAACCACTTCTGAATCTTTTCCACCAATTACTACATTACTTGGCAAACCATTAGAATATGCAACAAATTTCAAATACCATGGAGTCTGGATTGACAATCGACTATCCTTCACCTATCATATTGAGGAACTGACAAAAAAACTAAGACAGAGACTTGGACTATTTTTTAAGATGAAACACCTTCTCACTAAAGAAGCCAAGATGAGGTTGGTCCAAACTACCTTCCTTTCACTGCTAGATTACATGGACTTCCTCTATAGCCGGTGCTGCAATGCTAACCAAGCTTGATACACTCTACCATAGAGCATTAAGGTTTATCACTGGCATCCCCTTCTCAAAACACCACTGTTCCCTATATGCGGCTGTGGGGTGGGGTGGACTTCCCTACCCTATAGATGTCAAAGAAATGCTGCACTTTGGACTTATAGAGCTATTACCAAAAAACTGCTCCAGGACATTTCTGACTGCCTTCTGTTAAGTTTGGTAGCTAACTATGCACTCAAAAGTACCACCTATATATCTCTGAAAGTATCAAAGGTAAAAATACATTTTGGTAGGGTCGCCATAAGTTATGTGCTGCCTGTTCTGTGGAACAAGTTGCAAAAAACATTGAAACTCATCATTCCTACCAACCTGTCTGTCTTCAAAATGCTATATGCTCGTTCATATAAGGAATCCTGCAAATGCTTTCCTCATCCCTAATCTTCCCATCTTGCTATAGGTAGTGCTGTTCTATATCCTATCTGGTTGCATTACTTCCACCCCTGCCCATTTGTTCTCATCCATCTTCTCACCTTTGCTCCTAAATACCTTATTTTTGGTCACTGTGCTTGATACTTAAATACTTTTGATTACCACAGTCATGTTTGATTGCCCTACCTACCGCTAATTAAGCAGGAAAAGCACTCTATGGTTGCTGAAACTTATATCCCTTGTTTCGGGCACCTCACTCCCCCCCCCCACAATGCTCTCCACCCTTACTGCCCTTATACCTTTTTTCACCCTCCTCCTCCCACCTTCCTTTTTGCCCTTAAGGTACTCCCCCCCCCTTCACCTGCTGTGCTCCCCTAGTCCTACTAATTATTTTTTTATTGCTGGAGATATGTTGTGGACATCTGCTGTAATATGCCAGTAAATATGCTTATGTTTCTTGTGCTGGTTCTTGTGTATATACTGTCTTCATTTACCAAAATGCATTGCACTTGCTAATATTATCACTTTCTAGTTGACACTCTTTCTGAAAACTGTAACTATTGTGAACTTTGATGTCTTAATTGTATTGTACACTGGTCTTGAAGCTATCCAGGTCCATCTTGAAAATGAGTTTTGCTCAATGATGATCGCCTGGTTAAATAACGATTTGACTGATTGATTGAAGAGTGCACAAATTTACAGATCCGTGTTCTTTAAAAAAGCATATTTTCAAAACTGTGCAAATGTCATGCATTGTGTACAGCAGCACAATATGTGTATGGTGTTGTCATCCCAGGCATCAGCACTACAATTTTTCATATAGCAGTACCGCCAGCATAAATTGTGCATGAAAATTGTTCGATCAGCAATATGTTGAAAAAACTGATGTTTTGCTCAGCAAAGTGATTTTATTTGCAGAAATTGTACAATTTTAAGAACTCATATTCTTAGAAATACACTATTTGGAAAAAAGCTGTGATTTCTAGAAAAAAAACAGAAAGTGAAATTGCACTGGATTTTGATACAGTTTCACAAAATTGTGAGAATGTGAAATTGACTATTTTGTGCTTCACCTTCCCTCCCATCGCCAGTCCCATGGTGCATCATTTATCTACAAATACTGGTTTGAGTCACCTCTCCCTTACCTATCTGCTCTCATTTCTTCCCATTCTGTTTGCCTCATACTCTCTCTGCTCAAGGGATCCTCAAACCTTCTCCCTCACCCACCATCACTGCTCTGCTTGACACTTCTCCTATCGCCTTCCCTCCCTCTGGAACCTACTTCCATCCTCCCTCTATCTCTGACCATCCCCCACTTTCCTTAGGCACCAGCTAAAACTCCTGTACTCCCACTCTGGCTCCTGACAGCACCCTACCAGACACACCCCTAATTAGAGATGTGCAAAACTGCCAAATTTCATTACGTGAAATATTTTGTGTATTTCAGTCTTTTCACAAAATTTGTCATAGAAGCAAAATGCTGGGATTCGTCTGTGGAGCCCAAAATATCACTTGTAGAGTGTGGAATTTCACCCGTGAAACGGTGAAATTCAAAACTTGCAGATGAAATTTCCACTTTTTATGGTGAAATTTTAGATTTTGCAGGCAAAATTTCACAACTTCGAACCCCATGAAATATTTCACAAAATGGCTAATTACGTGAAATATTTCATGCGGTGAAACTACTGCTTCTGCAGGAATTCTACCCATGAAATTTAATTTCGTAACATCTCTACCCCATATCCACTCTACTGCCTAGTTTTGGTCACCCTTCTGGGGTCAGTTTATGTTTTCCAATTGATGCTGCACTTGAAAATTCAACCTGCTGTTGCCATTTGCATTAGACTGGAAGGAGCTCATAGCTCTAAACTCTGTCGCCCATTATTGTTACATGCACCTGTATCATGTTTGCACCATCACTGTTTGCACTTTATGTTTGTATTATGCTTTTATACTTCCGTAGTTAACAGATTGTATCCAATTGGTGGTGGGATGGTTTGAAAGTGGTAGGGCCAAAGATGTAAGGGGTAAATTCTTCCCTATTAAATACATTGACATGATTGCAAAAACTGATAGGGCCACTTATGAATGTGGTAGGACCATGGCCCTAGTGGCTCCCCCTGTTCCGGCACCTATACTATATTTTCTTTCCCTCTTCCAGGGTCACACTTGGAAACTAGCCTTGGCTCAGTGTGCCTTTCTTGGTTACCAAATTTCAAATAAATAAATTAAATTGTGCAATTTTTCAAGAGCACTAGAAATTTCCCCAGCACTACTCTAGAAAGCTACCTCTAACCTGGAGGAAAATGACACCAACTCAAGTCACGGGGCACACAGCAGAGAAACTGCAGAACATCTTTGTAATTATACTGTAACTTGTCTAAACTCCTGTAAGCAGACATTATTTTTTGGCCACATGAGCTGACAGCTTATAATTCAAAGCAACTTGCCTAGCTGGGGTATATGTCACTTCGCTCCCGCTTTCTCACTCCTCGACATTTTGCTTCCGACGTCTCGCTCCAATGTCAATTAGCTCCCACTAACTTCACTCCTGTCACATTCACTCCCAATACTGCACATTGCATACCTAACTTATTTCTCTAACTTCACTCAGTAACATATCATAAATTATCATGGTTTGCTTCTTCATCAGTTAATTATACAACTTGATTATTGACTACCAATGGCCACAGCTAAGCTACTGAAGACATTAACTACCATTGGTCACTGCTAGGCTGCCAGTGCATAAATGATGAGGCTACTGAAGCCTCTGTTTGGAAAAATGGCAAAATTCATAGACTCTGTCAGGGGAAAGAAGAAGCTTGTGGACAGCAGCAATTATATCTATACCCACCACAAGCGTGGGTATGATGGAAAATCAATATGGCAGTATGAGTTAGCTGTCAAAAAAGAAAAGAAATACAATGCAAGGGTGCACACCAAAAGTTATGATGCACCGGTTATTCTTGCAACTTTCAGTGAGCACACACATGCTTCTGACCCTAGTGAAGTGGAGCATGCAGAGGCACTGACCAGAGCTAAGGCTTGTGCTATTGCAACACAGGACAGCACTGCACAAGTTGTTTTACACAGTAAGGAATATGTATCCTTGGCAGTACAGGACACAGTTGTGGACAAGAACTTAAAATGCACTATACAGCTTGTGCATGCTCATAGAGCACCACCAAACCCCCAGGACTTAACCAGTTTAGTTATACCACACCAATACACAATTTTTAAAACAAGTATGTGAACTGATGTAAACTTTCTGCTGTTTGACAGTGGTCCTAGGCCAGATAGAATATTGTTGTTTGGTACTCAATCTAATTTGGAATATCTGGAGCAATGCCAGTATTGGTTTGCTGACGGCACCTTCAGTGTTGCACCTCCATTGTTTCAGCAAATGTATGTACTCATAGGTGAGCACTTTGGTTGCATGCACCCCACCCTATTTGCCTTGCTGCCAGGTAAAAGAAGAGAAACTTATGAGAGGATTCTGATCACTGTAAAACAACTGAATCCCAGGCCAGACCCCAAAGTAATCATGACAGACTTTGAAAAATCCACACTGCAAGCTTTTAAAACAGTATTCCCTAATGCCAGACAAGTGGAGTATTTTTTCTACTTCTCACAGTGCATTTATCATAAAATATAGCAAGAGAGACTTGGACAAAGATATGCTCAAGACAGTGAGTTTGCACTAAAATGTCACTATTTGCCTGCTGTTGCCTTTTAACCCCCTGACCAGGTAGTAGCTCGCTTCGAGGAGATCACTGATGAGTCCATGACTGTGTTTCCTTCGGAGTTAGAGCCAGTCATAAACTACTTTGAGGTCACCTGGGTTGGGAGAAGGAATTGATGGGGATAGGACTAAGAGCACCTCATTTTCCGATCAGTCTGTGGAATCATTATGACACTGTGATTGACAACAGGACAAAAACAAACAATGTATTTCACCTCAGGATGCAGTCTATTTTGTCCATGATGCATCCCACTCTGTGGAAATTTATAGGGAATAGAGTAAAAAAGAGATGCTGAGTTTGAGCTAATCATTGTAGGGAATGTGCCAAACCTAGCCAAAAAACTGTACAAGGACAGTGCTTCACATCTGCAGTACGTTATGCTTAAATGTGTGGCACATACAACAGAAGAATTTCTCAGAGGTGTTGCACACTGTTTTGATTACTGATCCCCCCTCAAGATGTAGTGATTTTAAATTATTTACTTGAATAAGGAGTTTTAACAGTCTTTTTAACAGTGTTGATCCTTCGAAATCTTAATCACTTCCAGGTTTACTGGAACAGACCATCACATGACTACATCACCATGGAAACAGTGGGTAGTGCTAGGCAACACATCACATGACTGGTTTGGAGAATGGTTCGGAGACAGCTAAGGTAAGACAACATAATTTCATGTATTCATGTATTAAAGGAGTGACTAATTATGGTAGTGAGTGAAGTAACCCAGAGACAGAGTTATGGTAGACAATGTTTAATGAAGCAGCAAGATGATGGGGGAGTGAGATTGCATGGGAGTGAAATTAACTGGAGAGAGAGAGAGAGAGAGAGATGTCAGGAGCGTAATTTCGCAGAGCGAAATGATGGGAGCGTAATGTCGTGCTCCCGCCTAGCTGTAGTGAGCTCACCTCACAGATCTTTTCATAGAAAACCTGAGCATAGTATTCTTTTCCTCTGGTTATATCACTGTCTCAGGATTGAGACAGTATGATTTTAAATAGCTTTTGAAAATCCTGAAATGAAACAACAAGCCTGTTTATTTTCAGTGTTTATTAACTCTGTGATATAAGGTTTCTTCAGCCCTGATCACCTGCTAACAATTCATCATCATAGACATACAAAGATCTTTATCAACATTATATCTAGTACCCTCCACATATGCTTAAATCTCTAACATTGTGCTTTAAACCTCCTGATCTCTGCCGAAAACCAAAGTGACAACTTGAGTGGGATGCCAGTGTGGTGCAAGACAAGCACTGAGCATCAAGGGCTGCAACAGTTTTACTTTCCAGTTCTCCACAACCATGTTTAAATCAATTGTAATTACAGGGACTCATCCTATCTCTCCACCTCACTAAACGCTTCACGACTCAAGAGAGCCTTTAGCCACAGTATCATAACATGATGGTATAACTAGGCTAAGTATGAGTGTGGTGTCCCTTGGATCTGTGTTCCATTTCATAAATATTTGGCCAAAGGATGAGTAAATCATTTAGTTTATTGCAAATACAAAATACTGAGCTGGAGGAAGCACTAGAATTCTGTAGCCCATGATGACAGATAACAGAATAGCTCAGCTGTAACCAGTCCTTCAGTAACTGAGCAGATCCTCAATGTAAAAAATCTTAGACTGGGGTTTACTGTGTTCCACTAATGATACTAGTTCTAAATATTAGTTTTCTGACAATACTGCCTATTCATATGTTGACTTTTTTTCCTCAGTGAGAGAAGTTCTCAGTGAGGCCTGCACATAGCAATATGGTGGCAAACACTTCAGCCAGCCTAGGTGATCTTAGTGAGATCAAGGCTGTGCAACAGGGGCTACTTCAGGAACTGCAGTCTTTCCATGCTACTCTCTGGAGTAAAAAAAGAAATGAGGTGCAGTGCTAATGAGTGGCAAACGCTGAGCACTACATGGACAAACTCAAAAGTCAGGAACAATCACACCAGCTCTGTATGGGTAAACTTGACTGCAAAACACAGTGACTGTGGGAAAAGATCAACAAGTTTGAAAACAGAGGACTACTCAACAACCTCTGATTTATAAACTTTCTGGAGCTGGTGGAGCAATCTAACTTCTGTGGTTTCCTCCATGTGAGCTTTCTAAACTGCTCAATTTTTATTGGAACACCCCATTCGAGATGAAGAGTGTGCACCACTCCTTCACCCCTAGGCCAAAAAATGCAGCCCCACCACATCCCATTTTGGCAAATTCTCCATGAAGGAGCACATCCTCACATTGGCTAAAGGGAGGAAACCAATGCCTAGGATCTTGCAGTACTTCTCCACAGAGCTTGTAGGGCACCACCGGGAGTATGGAGCACTAAAGAAGGACCTGGCTGACCATGGGATGACTTACAGCTGAGCCTTTAAGGAAATATCATGTGGTACAACTCTGAAACACCTGAGACGTCTCAGGGATTTGTGGCAAGGAACTGACTGAGCCCTCTTCTCACAAACGTCACAACACCAGTGAAAGACCAGTCCATGAAGACACATCTGAAATTAAAACCAATGCTGAACATCTAAGGCCAGGGCTGGCCTTAGCTAGGTGCAAGCTGTGCCCCTGCACCTTGGGGACTCAAACTTTTTTCTTAAGGAAAAAAAATAATTTAAAACATTTAAAAATGCCTAAATTTCATTAGAGACGAAAACATTTACCAGCAAATGAAAGTGGAAGACAACTGGCTCTGTTACTGTTACAAAAGGCTGGCTGGCAGTATAGCCTAGAGGTTAGAGTAACAAGCTGTGAATGAGCTTGGTACATCCAGCAGACCGGACCTGGGTTTGACTGTCACAACCTCCACTTGCATACTGTGTGACTCTGAGCAAGTCACTTAAATGCCCAGTGCTCCCTGGTTGCCCCTGAAAACAGGCACTTGTGCCTAATTGCCCTTACCCAGTTACCAAAGACTAAAATAAAAAGGTGGGGACAGCTTTGCTGCTATGCCACTTTAAGATGCAGTGGAAAAGATTAGATTAAGTAAGTGCTAATGGTGTTAATGGCCATACTTTACACCTCCTAGGTTGACTGCTTTCACAAACAAAGGGCTACATTGACAAGAGAACATGTTTGTAACCTGGATATGTAGCTGAAACAATGAATGATATGACAAAATCTGTTCCAAAAGTATGAGAGCACTGAAAATAGCTCAAAAACCTGACCAGCACAGAGCAAAACTGCATTTCCTGATAGGGACCCTGAAAACCTGATCATAAACCTGACAGGTGGCAACCTTACTGGTGCCCCATGATAATCCTCTCTATTCTCTCACTCACACCTCCAGAAAAGTAAAGTTGTTTAACTTGTTTGCAAATCAGATTATTGGAGGTGTGAGTGTCCAGTGATGATGTCCCTATCCTTACAGAAATGAATACAGTAGTAGTACCATACTTAAATTCTTACTTCAGGCTCAAATCAGATTCATTTCCAGTGGTAAAGTCAAATAATTCAGTGCAGTCAATGGCACTAATTAAAATATGCTGCTTAGACTAGTAGACCTGGTACTGCTTTATTAATACAGGGCAGAAGGGTTACTTAGGTGTAAATGATGGATGGGGGCACAGGGAATGGAGTGGTGAGGCCTGGCAGGAAGCTGCACAGGGGCTCAGAATGGCTAAGGCCAGCCTGTCTAAGGCTACAGTGCCATACTGACTATCCACCTGGACTGAGGGCAGTACCAATTCAGGATGGATGGCACAATATAAAGCTGAGGTGGCAAAAGGATAAAGATAAAGTCAGAATCTCCCATAACCAGAGATCTCCATGGTGTATATGGAGCCATAGCTGCAGCTTCCAGATGAGGTTCTTGACAGTTTACACCCAACTCCATCCCATTGGGTCCCAAAACCCAGGTCTTGAACTTTCCACAACCCAAATCCACAGCAATTATTTTACAGCCTTCACTAGCAAAGAAGGCAACTTTACAAACCCCGACTAAGGCATGGCTTTTCTCAAAACCCCAGCCAAGGCCTTGTTTCCCTTTTTGTTCAGTAAAGAACTTTCCTGCAGGCAAAGCTGGGCTGATATACTGCAGCTGGAGAGGCACCCGCAGTTGTCTCAACACTGGCAGTCACTGAAAGTTAATGGATTTCATCTATGATGACTGAAATATGGCACACTAAGGAGACTTAACTCCGTATTGTCACAGTGAGGTGGATAATGATTGTGTGGGGGTGGAGTTACCTCATCAATCAAAACACAAATACAGGAATTTGAAAAGTGTCAGAAGGGGACTGCTGCTACTTTACCCAATACTTCACTCAGTTATTAAAATTACTCTCTACCCCTTGAGAGGCACAAGATGCCATTTATTTTCCCTTTCCAGTCTTGTGCAACCGAGAGGGCCTGGGCTACCTGAAGACTGGATTCTGTCTTTAGGAAATATTGGATGGCCTAGCATATCCAACAATGAAGGTGGCAGCAGTCCAGGGATGCTTTTAGGGCAGAGTGTGCCGCTTCTTCTGCATTGATTGCCACTGTGTATGGATCTGTGCCCCCCCCCCACTTCACATTGTGTGTGACACTTCCTACCCCAAGCATACTCTATATAACTGAGATGGGGGCACACAAGACCAACAAGACCACACTGGCTATAATTTCTATCTGAGCCCTCTGGTAGTATTCCTACATCACTTTGAGGATCTCTATATCTGGACCATTTTCCAGCACCTGAAGGAAGAGGCTGTATACACATAGATGTTCCCTCCAAAGTTCCAGTGCACACAGCATTCAATTGTTTGGCCAGCGGGCCTTTAGAGCACCTCACTTGAGGCCCGCTTGACAGGCTCTGTCACTGACTTGACCCCCCCATTCAATCTTCTTATTTTCTTATATATATAGCTTCTCTATTTAACCAGCTATGTTTCCATTAATGGTTCTACAGCTGGGACTCTCGCATACTCAGAGTATGTTGTGGGCAATGGTTTACAGTGCCGCTAGGCTGAAGGAAAAGATGGGGTCAGTCCTCTCCTGACACAATATTCAGTATCTCTGCTCCTAATCTTTGCTTTAACTTTTTCCTGCCTGTTTATTTGCATGACAAGGCAAGGATAAATTATGGAGAGAATATAGTGAGGCAGGTTAGCAGTTTGTTACATTAGGTAGGAAACATATGGCCTTAATGGAAATCATGTACTTTTCTATCGGACAACATCTACAGTATGATTTTATGACTCTGTAAGCCACAAGATGGCAGTGCAGGCTTTTCAATTTCTCACTATTGGTTGTTGCACTCTGCTCTGTGTGTTTTTTTTAACTTCAGATGAACAAATTATATATGTCCTCTTTTCTCTGTTTTGTCTGGCCTCACTCTAGTAACTGAAAGCCTCCCCCCCCCACCACCACCACCACCACCAAGCACGAAAGATGGTGGAAAGTGGATTTGCTGCTGGTTTACTTATCATTGTTCTCTGCAGTTATGTTAGTTGTTCTGTCCATGGTGTTGGGACAAGGGTGGACCATATTTTGACAGATATAAAGAATATTCCATGGAATGTGCAGGAGTCAACCGTCCATCCCATAAAATTGTGCAAAATCCACTCACATTTAAAATCTCTGAGATGTGATATTGCTCTTGTCCAAAAGATGCACCTAGTTAAATTTGTGTCAGACTTGAATTGTCTAGCACTTACACCATGAACTATATGAGGGGTCTATTCTCATTAGCAAACAATGCCCATTGGTTGTAGATAAATCCCTTAGTGTCAAGGAAAATGTAAGGGTTCTGGTGACTGGTAATGTAAGCTTGGTATTGCTTACCGTGGTTAACAAACATTGTATGCCCAGTTATATGCACTGACTTTCTACGGCTGCATAGCAGAGCTATGCTGACATATTGCTCTTAGCTAGTACAGAGAGGGGACCCTGAAAGCATGTGACTGGATATCACGACTGTGTCCTTCCACAGTGGAATTGAAGCTCACGTGGTTCTCTCCATTAACCACAGTGCTGTTCCTTTGTCTCCCCACTGAGTGCAATATTTTATTGTTCCACGGTCACTTCTGGTTCACTTCTGCCTTCAGCAGAACTAGAAGGTCGGCCATTGCTCTGCACAAGAAACATAAATTTTTTGAATGGTTTGGGTTGACTGACTGAGAGAGCTGCTGTATACTGAGAAGTCTGGCACATTCACTAGCTATACAGTTAGTGATCTCTGTGGTAAATTAAACTAAGCTTCTTTTGTCATTTTTTTTTTTTCAATACAGGGGTGCTCAAAATCAGAAGTGTTTGTGTGACAGGCTGCAGTGGATGAGTGAACAAGATTCACCCAGGCTGACAGCCTGTCACTTCACAGAGATCACTTGGGGAGGGAGGATCTCGGCACTCAACAAAACAAGTGACTGGCCCCCTACCCTTTAAAGATGCTGTGCAGACAGCGGCCACAGAGAAAAAAAGCTTTCTTTCACATTTACACACACCTGTGAACTGCCTGACAGTTTAGCTTGTTACTCAATACCCAAATTTTTTACACCCTCCTGTGTGCAAGAACTTCCTTTTCTGTCTGTCCATGATCACATGAGATAGGATTCCCAAGGACTGCCAATAACAATAGATAAGGCAGCTGAGCTACTTCCCCATAGAGTATGCAGCATTTGCCTTAGTTTTACGGGTCCAGTATCACATCAAAAGAGTGAACCAAAATGAGTGACTCATAAATGAGTGCATCATTTTGGTCACTTTCAGGTTCTGCAACCGTCTTTCGGATGAGACGTTAAACCGAGGTCCCATCTGCCTAGATTGGTGGTAGTTCAGGTGGATGTTAAAGATCCCATGGCACTTATCGAAAAGAGTAGGGGAATTTCCCCGGTGTCCTGGCCAAATTTCCCTCATTCACTAAAAATACCACCAACAGCTTAATCTGGTTCAAGGTCAGTTGGCATTCATCTGTATCCCCCTTCCCCAGGTCCTGCCTGAAAATAGGCAAGATTTGTCTAGTGCACTTACCTGATCAACAAAAAAAACTAAACTAAAAAAAACTATGGAGGGACAGCAAAAGAAGGAATAGCGAGGGAGGGAGGGAAAAACAGCAAGAGTAGGGAATAATGATGGGATGGAAGAAAGGGAATGAAGGAAGTGGGAGGAAGAGGGATGGGCTAACTAGGGGTGTTGAGCATGATCCCACCAAGCAACCAATGTAGCTTAGTGGGTAGGGAAATTGGCTGCAGTGGTTGTGGTCCTGGGTTTGGGACTACGGACAGGTATTTTATTTTGTTTTCGGCAGGTAGTGTTTTTTTTTAAGTTATTGCTGTCCTTGGCCCTTCATGTTTCTTCCAGTGTCTCCCCCCTCCTTGGAGATGATTATAATAGTTTGGGGGTGAGGGGGCTTGCAAACACGAATTTAGATATGCGCCAATTTAGTATTAGATCAGTATGGTTGTGTGTGTGTTTGTGTTTGCCAGCATGTACTCGCTGTTGTGTGAGTCGCTTATTTTGCTTTGCTATTATAACATGGAACCTACTGGTCCAATATATTAGCGTGCACTACATCAACATCATTATTATTCAGGAGTCAGTTTCTGGTTACTGTGCAAGAAGTAGGTACCTTCTAGAAAAACTGAAGGAAGAAAACTATTATAACCAGATGTGGTTATGGTCTCAGTCAATAAAACAAGCCAGATATCAGCATGACTGCTGTTTTCCTCCCACCTTTGTTTTGCAGGGAGTAAAACAAAACAGTACTGTATATCATCAGAACAAATGGTATACTCCTTGAAGTGATAGAAAAAGTTAATTCTGTAATTCTGAGGCCCGAGCTTCAGAAGCATTGCTGTGCATTCATGCACTATGTGTGTGTGTGGGGGTGGGGCAGGGTCCTCTGAGATCTCACACCACTGTGTGATTATGCTTTAACCCCTTGCTTTCTCTGCTCTGCTTGCCAGTTGACTCTTTGACCTTGGTGTGTCCTTAACCTACCCTGGCCTGCCTGCTCCTCTGCAGTATGGGGCGGGGATCTATTGAAGTGCATCTTCGCATCTTCAGTTGACTGCTTCTGAGCAAAGAGTCTTCCAGACTGGACCTGCAATCACTAACAACCCTAAATGCTAGCCTCAGAAAATTGAGAAATACCACCAGTGGTTCAGAATACACATCTTTTGTGTGTGCTTGCACTGGTGGGGAGGGTCACAGGACAGATCTGGCATTACCAATCATAAGGATTGGGTAATCCATCTCAAAATGCATCTGTGTCTCTGACAATCACACACAGTAGTCACGTCACAGTAACGTTACCATGGGGGCATAAAAGCACTTTTTCCTTCATCATGAAAGTCACAGACAACAACTTCACTGAACTGGGGTTGATGATACCACTGGCTCTTGAATCCATCCAGACATGTTCTTGCTCCATTTAGAGAACTGCCCTGTCCTCTTCTGCTTTACTGCTTCTGCGTTGTCTTTTTCTGCTGTTAGTATGCTTCTTTTATTTTTATTGTGAGTTAAAAATAAATTCTAAAAATGTAGGTTGGTTACGTGTGCAGCTGTGTTTGATAATTAGTGGTATGTAGCTATCATTTCAACCAAGTGCCTCTTATTTTTTTGAGGGGGTTGTTGTTTTTGTGAGATGGTATATACTGTATACTGTAAGTTACACTGTTCCACAAACATGGGTTAAGGTGCATGGAAATATGTTTATAAAGTTTTAAATTCTGCTCCCTGCCTCCATAGCTCTAGTAGTGTTTGACTCAAAATGTTATGTGGTCATTTTAAAGTTGTTGTTTTTTAATATTGTGCTCCCAGATGGACACTCAAGGGCTAAGATGCGTGAGAATATTTTTGCAAAGTTTTAAATTATGCTAACTATCTCTGTAGCTCTTGCAATGCTCAGTTTGCATTGTTTCGTGGTTATTTTTAATATTTTAAAGCTGAAGACCATGTGATTAGCAAATGTCATTGCACCAGTTATATAAAGCCATCTATACCAGGCTAATGCATTACCAGCTGTGTTGGCTCTGACCAGAGTTTGTTTCCCTGTACAGTCTATCTCTAATTTCAGTCCAGAACTGTCAGCTTTCATTGTAAGGGGTATTTCAGTTTGGTCTGGGATCCCTTGGTAGATAGGTCCACTTGGGGAGCACATCTCATAAGACTGCCAGAGAGGAACTATAATTTACCTTAGTAAAGAACTAAATATTATGGACCCCTGGAGGGTATTTATCCTTTCTGCTAGAGACTTCACATTCCATTCAAACAGATGTAGTCCCCCCCCCAACCCCCTCATCTAGGGGCATATATTTTTGTCGCAGTTAGTCCAGAGGGCATATAGAGAAGACTACATCAAGCGCTAACCTGAGCCAGTGCATACTTGTATAAGATAGGGAAATAGTGGTCCTATCTTTCAAATGACTTCATTCACCAGTGCACTCTCGATCTCACCTCCAAATCTGGATTTTGTCCCTTAACACTGACCACCAGACCAGGATCTTCAAACTGCAACCTCCTGACACTTTGCACCCCTGAGCCCCTTGATCCAGAATGCAAAGTGATGACATCTCTCCTGGAATTAAAACTTATGAGTAAAATTAGACACAAGGAGGGGGGAGTTCCTATTTCATTCTATTCCTCTTCCAGCTTAAATAAAGCAATGTTCACTACCAAGTTCTTCCCAAACTAGCTTCTTTATTTAGCTCCAGCATAGCCAATGATTCCAGGAATGCAGGGGTCACATGTGAACATATGAATATGACAGCAGAAGCAGGCCTATATGGTCTAGCGAGTCTGCTTGAATGTTCAGCTAGCCCGTCAACTTCCAGCTGCCCCTCCCTCCTCCCCTCTCTTCATCTTAACTCCCCCCTTACCCTGTCCCATGTCCTCTAAAAACTACCCACCATTCTACAGGAAACCACCTCCTCTGATAGAGTATTCAACCTGTCCACCACCCTTTCTGAGAAAAAATGTCTCCTAATTTCCTTCCTGAATCTTCCCCCCTGCAACCATAGCTGATGACCTCTCATACCCCTCCCTCTTCTAAGCTGCAGGATCCCTTCTTTGTATCATCAGCAAACAGACTGATCCTACTCCGGACCCTGTGTGACATATCCACTATAAATATCCCACATAGAACTGGTCCCAGTACCGATCCCTGTGGCACCTCGCTCGACACTTCCCTTTGTGATGAGAGCACCCCCCACCACCATCTGCTGCCTTTCATTCAGTCAGTTCAAGATCCAGTTGACCATCTTCGGTCCCACTCCTATGTATTCCAGCTTCTCCCCCTAGCCTTCCATGTGGCATGGAATCAAAGGCCTTGCTGAAGTCCAAATGCAGCACATCTACCGCATGACCCTTGTCCAGTTCCCTCATCACCCAGTAGTAATACTGTATTAGATTTATCTGGCAGGATCTGCCTGAAACAAACCCATGCTGATGACCGTCCTGGAGACCATTGTCCTCCAGAAAGGTCACCAGCCTCTTCTTTAGGACTGTCTCCATGAGTTTTCCCACAATCGATGTGAGACTCAAAGGCTGTAGTTGCCTGGTTCATCTCTGGGTCACTCTTGTGAGTGGGCACTACATGGGCCATCCTCCAGTCCTGTGGTACACATCCTGTGTCCAGGGAGATACTGAACAAGTCAGTCAGTGGTCCTGCCAGGATCTCTGCTAGTGCTTTCAGTACCCTAGGGTGAATGCCATCTGGTTCTAGCACCTTGTCCACCCTTAGTGCCCTCAAGTCCTCCCTCACCCTGCCCTCTGTAATCCCTATGTCAGTCACCCTCTCCCTCCGACTAAGCACCCGACCACCCCTTGATGTATCTGCCCCTCTTTCTCCTCTGTGAACACAGAACAGAATTATTAATTTAGTGCATCTGCCTGTTCCCACCCTTCTCCACCAACTCTCCATCTTTCCTAATCCTCACAATCTGGTCCTTGTTCTTCCTTTTTTCTCTAACGTATCTGAAGAAGTCCTTCTCTCCTTCCTTAATACCCGGTGCCAGTCTCATTTCCCTTGAGGCCTTGACCACTCTGACCAGCCTGGTAACCTTCCTGGATTTCTTCATGTACTCCTCCTTGTCCAGCCCCCAGATTTTTTCAACTTCCAAAATTCCTTCTTTGGCCCTTACTCCCTCCATAACCCCTTCATCATCCAACTGGGCATTTTTTTACTCTTCCCCTCTTACTCTGTAACTTTGTACATGTCCCAGTGGCCTCCTTCAGCCCTCATTTTATAATGTCCCACTTCTGACTAGCATACATGTCATGATGAATGCCTGCCAGGTGCTTGCCCAAAATTTCCATCATCCTGTTAAAGTCTGCCCTTTTAAAATCCATCACCCTGGTCCCCATACCCCCTATTTCCCTATTTATATTGAGCGTGAACCACACCAAGTGGTGGTCACTACCAGCTAGAGGGTCATCCACCCTCACATTCCTTATAACCTCCCCATTTGTAAGTACCAGGTCCAGAGTCTTCCCCAATCTAGTCTGCTCATCCTTCATAAATAAATAAAGCAGCTTCATGATGAATCTGAACTTTGTACAATTCACACTGACTGGAAATTTGGAGCAGCACGTCAAATGCAGGCAGTACAGCTGGGTTCCTCCACTTTAACCTACTTGGATGCTTTACCCAAGGAACCTCCCTTCCTAGGAACCGCAGGATCCTGGCTCACTGGCTTTGGTAAGACAAATCTTTTTTTCTTATTCTGCTCTACTCTGGGTTACACATAACACACTGGCACTGGTCGTTGCCCAACTCCAGTGTGGGAAAGCTTGCTGCTTCCCCATCCAGGCCCCTGGACCTTAGCCCACATCATCAGGGATACCAGGATTTTTTCCCCTGCAACTCAGGCCCCGAAACCCCGCAGTCTCACTCTACAAGGAACCTGACCCATGATGGGGCTCCCATTCTCACAGCACCTGCTTCTTCCTTGCAGCTCAGCCTTCTTGTCTACATGGCTCCCTCTGGGGCAGTGGCCCTTAAACCTGGCCCTGCTCCAGTACCTGAGTCCCCTACTTCAGGCTGCCCTGCCACAAGAGAAGTCCTGGGCCCCTGCCACCACCCAGATCTCTCTAAGCAGACCAAACTCTGGGAGAAGCACCATCCTCTCTTCTACTCCCAGCTGACCCTTTGGAGGGTGGGAATCCATGCACAGGCCCACATCCCTCTCACATTACTCTTGGGCTTGCGGTTGTGGTAAGAACCAACCAGTGACCACTCTTCAAGACCTGTACTATGACCTGTAACTCACCTGGCCCTTTAATGCCGGCACTCCAGGACCAGCCCCTCCAAGCAGGCCTCAATTATGGGTGTAGGGCCTCCCTGGTTCCAACTGTCCTCAGGCCAAATTGCCACACCAAGTACCGGGGAAGATCACTGTCACAGGCCTTCCCCCTGCAAGGACCCTGCCACCATCTCCACAGCCCTGGCAGTCTGAGCAACTACCGTACTGGGGATCTCTAAGGGCTCCTACTTATCCTGGCTTCCTACTGCCACCTGCACCTCCCTTACTCCAATGATGCAGGACCTGGCTAACAATCGTCCCCACAGAGCTTCCTTCCAGGCTCCTTGATGCCATGTCAGTGCAGAGACTGTCCCTATCTGCCACTTTGGGGGGTCTTCCCCCTGCTGGTCTACCCAAACCGACACGATCCCTTAATCCTGCATGCTCTGCTCCTCCAGCCACCCCCCCCCCCACATTTAGCCCCAGGCCTACTGCCCGGGCTGGAAAGGCCCCAAGACTTCTTGTCTCCTGCCTTATATACCTCCCTAAACCTGCTCTCTGCTGCCACCTTGAGGCATCCAGCAGGTACTAACCCCCAGAGCACTAATAAATTCCCTAGCTCTGGCGGGGGTGGGGAGGAAAAAGGATGCCTGACATGGGACCATAAGCCCCTCTTTTAAGGGGGGGGCTTATGCAGACATGACTCAATGAGGCATCTAGACTTTTTTCTTGGTATGCCTGAATATGTTGAGGGAGGACACAGATGCAGTGCACTCTACGCCCTCTATTATCCTCCCCTCTATTACCCACCACCCTATTAATCCACCAGTCTGACCTCCTGTATCCTTCTCCCTCTAGAGAAATTCCCTCTACTATCTGTCATCCTGTCTATCAGTCATCCACCAGCACCTTCTAGTGTACAGGCCATATCTTTGTCATGTTATTCTCCCTCTATCATTCACCAAATTACTGTTGCAGTGCACTATGCTCCTGATTGTCTGGTTGTTGTAAATGTCTTGATAAGAATTATTTTACAGTGCACTGTTGATGACTATGTTACCTTTGAGAATGGCTGTGAGGTTTTTAATAAATCATTAATGAAGTCTATGAAAAAACAATCATGGCACTCACAGTACAGATAAACAGTGGATGTAAAAATGAAGAGTCCAGGTATGCAGTTCAAAAACAACAATTTCCTTTGTCTATTTTTAAATACCATACAGTTCACAGAGAATCAAAAGGGCCTGAAGGACAACAAAAAACTCTCTTACGTTTCACCTATGTATGAGGCTTTTTCAAAGATACTGCCTCCTAGTGTTCATCTCTTGTTATAGCACCATTTTTGATCACATGATTAATTAGCACACATACCAGTGTTACATCATATTATAATACCCATATAAATAGTGCAGAGTAGTGCAACATAACAACATAAAGTGCAATAACACTTGAATGTATTAAATAAATACCAAAATGACAGAAAAACACCAAAAACAGTATTTAAAATGCTCCCGATGCTATTGGTCCACAAAATAGGCAATATTTCATAACATATAGTGTCTCAAACTCCTTGTATAATGCCTTATATCAATAACACTGATTAACTGAACCAATTAGAAAAGAGCATAAATGAAGAGCAAGTTCAGAAAAGATGTAAGGAGAATATCCTTTCCTTAATATATTTACATCTTAATTACAAAGAAAAGGGGCAATTTTGATACATAAAAATCACACTGAACCTTGGTCATAGTTAACCAAAGGAACCTTACGAAAGAACAAGTAAAATCAGTGCAAAGAGGGAAGGGAACAGGAGGAAAAAGGAAAAGAGTGAAGTGGGGTGTGCTAATTGAAGCTGGGAGGGAGGGAGAGGGGATGGAGGAAGTAGGGGAAAAGGGACAATAGGGAAGGGTGGGGGGAGAGGAGAAGGGGGGCCTTTTATAAATTTATGTGTTAGACTCAACAAACTGCAACTCAACAAACTCTGTAAGAACTTTTTTTTCCCTTCCAATTACAATGGTAAAGTTGAATAAACCTACTATAACTTGATTGCTGAAGCTTAAGTGCACCGCACTTCGCTCTGTTTCTTTTCCATACTGTTCCCTTCCCTCTTTGCACTGATTTTACTAGTTCTTTTGTAAGGTCCCTTTGGTTAACTATGACCAAGGTACAGTGTGATTCTTGTGTATAAAAAGGGCCCCTTTTCTTTGTAATTAACATGTAAATATGTAAATATATTAAGGAAAGGATATTCTTCTTACATATTTTCTGAACTCGCTCTCCGTTTATGCTCTTTTCTTATTGGTTCAATTAATCAGTGTTATTGATATACGGCGTTATATGAGGAGTTTGAGACCCTATGTGTTATGAGATATAGCCTGTTTTATGGACCAATAGCATTGGGATAATTTTAAATACTGTTTTTTTTCTGTAATTTTGGTATTTATTTAACACATTCAAGCACTATTGCACTATATGTTGTTACGTTGCACTGCTTTGCACTGTTTATATGGGCGTTATAATATGATGTAACACTGGTATGTGTGCTGACTAATCATGTGATCATAAATGGTGCTATAAAAAAGATGAACACTAAGAGGCAGTATCCTTGTAAAAGTCTCATACGTGAATCGTCAGAGAGTTTTTTGGTGTCTTCCAGGCCCTTTTGATTCTCTGTGAACTATGTGGTATTTGGAAATAAACAAAGGAAATTGTCCTTTTTGAACTGCATACCTGAACTCTTCATTTTTTATATCCTCTAGTTATCTGGACTGGTGCTTGCCATGGCTGTTTTTTCATAGTGGTTACTGGTTGTCATAGAGCACCACACTCAAGCCTGGTGTGGCTCCTTTTGCTGATTTCTCATTGATGAAGAGATTACTAAAACTGTCAGGGGTGAAAAAAAGGAATATGGTATGTTAGAAGCAAGGGTTGGAGACATGGCTTGGAGCCTGAAGGAAATGGCAGCATGAACTTTGGGGCTCTCCCTACCTGATACATAATCCAGTCTAAAGCTGATAGCAGGTACTCCTCAACCATCTGGGCTAGGCTGCACTAATAGAATTAGCTTCCCTTACAGATCCAGTGAAAGCGCTTCTGGCTCTGGTGTTCCCTGTGGTTCCGAGCATCCCAGCCCTTGCGGTTCACCATGAGGTGGGGCCAAGAGGTCTGATCCCCAGGATGGCAGTGGCATCTGCTCAGTACTGTGCCTCCAACCTACAAGAAATAAGAGGCATGTTCACTGAACTATTAACAAAAATCATCAAACTCAAGCTGGCAGCTCACAATAATACAGTGAACATCATCGACCTGTCACAAAGGTTTAATATCACAGAGCAATGGCTGATGGATCAAGAAGAGACGGTCGACCAAAAGGATGCAAAGCTCCGGGACCAAGATAAAAAAATGTATATGCTGTGGGGCTGGGTGGAAGATCTCAAGAACCACAGCCACTGGAATAATTTGCTGTTGGTTGGCTTCCCAGAGGGCTGTGAGGGGAGAGAATGTATTTTATTTGTGCAAGCTGCATTGCCTCATATCCTGGGCTGGCACGATAAAGGCCCTATAGAAAATGACAGAGTCCATCAATCCTTAGCTCCACGACCTCCAGTGGGTGGCCAACTGAGACCAATCCTGGTCCACTTCTTAAGATTCCAGGACCAAGAGGCCATTCTATGGGGATCCAGAGCTAAAGGATCGCCTCAACTGGCAAGGGGAAACCATCCAAATCTTTGCTGATTTTTCCCAGGAGCTGTCAGCATGCAGGTGGGCCTTTACAATGATCCAGAGGGCCTGTACTGACCTTGGACTTCAGTATTCCCTTCACTATCCAGCCCTCTTGCAGATTACAATCAATGGCTCCCAGAGATTCTTTCAAGTCCCTGGAGGAAGCAGAAAGGTGCCTGACCAAGTTTGCTCTGCAGTTGAATTGGGGCAAATTGGAAAAACCCCAGCAGATGGCCCAGTAATCCACAGCTCCAGGCCTACATGGACTGCTCAGCCCAGGAGGCTAATACTCCAACCCTGACCCCCACAAAAGCTCTCACCCACAATCAGAGACAACAGGCAGAGCAAGCCTGGGTCCTGGCTCCAAAGAACCAACACTGCAACCAGAGGAAATGGACCCTGGAGGGGCTCCATTTGGATAAATTGCCCAGGCACCACACCCGGAGCTGGAGCCAAAACTCTGAAGAATCGAACGAGTACCCCAACTTCCCTCCTGGCTCCAACAAATTCAGGGCCCTCCGAGACTTACCAGATGCAGGCACAATGGAAGTGGCCACTCTGGCACCAACTCCTGCAGCCAAAAGTGGAGGAGGCCCAGACACCAACCCCTCAGTGTCCTGTGTGGATCTGTCTTGTGTGGCGGATGAAGAAGCTTCTGTGGGAGAAGCACAAGCAGCCAAAGGCCCCCAGGCTATGGAGTGGCCTTCTGACAATCGGGCCGAAATGTCCACTGGTCCAGTGGGAGACTGAACATTTGGAGTGAGGATTTGACCCTGCAGTTCCGGACTTCCATATCTGCTGATGGGCACAGGTAACCTGAGGACGGAGGGTCTGTTTCTGTTAAGCTCAGCTATGTTTTGCAGCTGAGATGCCCCCCCCCCACAGCCCTATATGAAGTTGACTATGCTGGGCACTGCCATACTGTTGTATGGCTGGGCAGCCTGGCCTCACTGGATTTAAAGCAACATAGCTCCCTTTGGAGCCATTTGGCTGTTAAAGTTTTTCCAGGCTGAGATTTTCTGGTGCAGAGGACAAGAGGTAGGGGGATATGTTGACAGCACTGTCCTGAAAGGTATGATCAAACTGTCAAGGGAGGGAGGACAAGGGAGCAAGGGGTAAATTTGGGGTCGAAGGGACATAGGCTTTGCAGCAGCGCAAGTGACTGACCTATGCAGTGAAAGGGTTAGCCCACCCCTGACAAGGGTCTGCATGAGAAGGCCCTCACACAAGGCAGCCATAAACAAGGGGACCCCTACTCCCCCCCACCTCTCACACATGCTCACAACCTACATCGTGCCCAGAGCAGACCACCTACTCCAATGCCTCACAATCAATGGTAGAACCACAGTAACATTAAGTTGCACTGGTCTGGATTGGGACCAACAGTCGCCCCCTTGGACATGTTCTGGAGGACCGGGCACACTATTCAAATGGCACTCTGCTTAGCACAATGAAAGAGAAACATACTTGCAAAGTGAGCAAGCCATCAAGATTGGGGGGGCAGACTGAATGGCTCACTCTTCCCCAAATGTTGCATTATCCATAGCCGTAAAGAGATGTGGAGTGCCCTGTCCTTTATCCTAAGGAGGTGACTAAGGAGGTGATTAGCTAGCTGAAGGTGCAGCTTGGATTGTGGGGGGGATGTAACTAACAAGAGGGTAGGAGACAGAATGACAAAGAGGTAACTGAGCCAGACACCCCCCCCCCAGTGATGAACACTGGCATCTGGGCTAACGAGTAGCTGATGGTTAAGGTGTCAACTGCTTTCAAAGATGGTAGGTGGGAAGGGGGGCACTGGAACATCAGACCTGCAATATGGCTAAATGGATCAGATTGCCTGACAGCGGGGGGAGAAGACAGAAGGAGCAGAATATGAGCATACCTTCTGAAACAGGACACCCCAAGCAGTTGGTCAGAGGGTGGAGAAAAGGCGGGGAGCAGCAAATTGTTCTTCACAATAAATGATAGGAAGTATTTTAACTTATAACTTTAAAGGTGGAGATTAGAATGGTATCATGGAATGTTAGGGGACTCAACTCTCCAATCAAGAGGAAAAAGGTCCTCCTGCATCTGAAGAGGTTGAATCCCCTAGTAGCGCTCCTTCAAGAGACTAAGCTCACATCATCAGAAGCTATGAAGCTCCACCAAGGGTGGGTGTGCAGGAACTGTACAGCTCCACTCCATTCCGGAAAAAAGGCTTCTCCATCCTACTACATAAAGAGCTAACCTGGAAGGTGGCAAAGCAAAAGGGGGATAGAGAGTGTCGTTGGATGACCGTAGAGATGGATACCCCCCAGGGCCTACTAATCCTAATGAACGTCTATGCACCCAACCAAGATGCCCCTGACTTTTTTCATAAGCTCACGCAAGTCTTGCTAGAATTTAATGTAAACAAATGTCAGGTGTTGTTAAGGGGTGACTTTATTTTAACCCTGGACCATAGGATAGATAGAAGCAAGGGTACAGTAGAACCACACAGACAGGCAGTTCTAGCTATGCAGAACCTGATGGCCAGACACTCCCTAACAGATTTGTGGCAGACCAAAAACTCTTGGATCAGGAATTACACTTGCTATTCTGATGTCCATGGTACCTTGAGCAGAACAGACCTCTGGCTTCTGTCCAGCTCTGCATATGAGATGGTAGTCAAACTGGACATACATCAGATTGCTATTTTGGATCATTCACCAATTGAACAGCACCTGAACTGGGGCAGTCCAGAGCCTAAACTCTCCTCCTGGAGGCTTGATATACTGTTGCTAGAGGACCCCCAATTCCAGTCATGGCTGAGGGCAGAAGTAAATTGGTACCGGGAATACAATGACAATGGGGAGGTTTCGGACTCCACATTATGGGAGGCATTTAAGGCCACCATCAGGGGGAGGATTATAGGATACGCATCAGCCAAACAAAAGAAGAGGAAGACAGAACAGGCTACTCTGGAGAAAAATCTGGCCACATTAGGGTAAACGTCGCTCACCCCCACCTCCACTGCCAGATCCTTCCCACTGTGTCCTGGGGCTGACATTGCCTGAACCTATGGAGCGCCGGATGAATGTGCCATGGATCAGAAGGCGGCCCCACACCAGGGGGTGCATTTTGGGGGGATCGGCTCCATTGAGTGCGTCGCGGGCATGTCACAGCATCCAGACACAGATGGGAGGACCTCAGGCTGGAGGGGATAAGGTGAGTCGACTGAAGGGGCCCCAGTCGGTGGTGACCAGAGGGAAAGAAAGTGAGGGAGAAAAAAAAGGAAAGCAAGTACAAGGATTTGTCAAATAGGGACCCACTAAAATCCCTGCTTGCTCAGTTGACCAGCGTAAGAGTTAAGCTTGATGCTCACTTGATGAGACAGGCTGAGTTCAATCTGTGTAGAATCAATCACGTATACTGGGGTTGGTGGGCTAGCAAGCTGCTGGCCTACCTTTTAAAGCACAGGCAAGTGGCCAGGACCATACAGGCCCTGACAGACAAAAAAGGGCTCACATCCCTCTGTCAAGTGGACATCAACAGGACGATGGCCACGTACTATGAGGCTTTATGTGCCCCCCCAAGGAAAAGAGACTATAGAGGAGTTCCTGGCAGAACTTTCCATACCAAGATTAGGGGTTGAACTCTCTGCCAAATTAGAGGAACTTCTAGCTGAAATAGAACTTGCCTTAGCCATAAAAACCAGGAACCCTCGAAAGTCCCCCGGTAAAGATGGGCTACCCATTGATTTCTATCAGGTTAAATATCTTAAGATAGAGAAATACAAAATCACACATGCCCCCATAACACAAAGCATCATGGGCTGCATATGCAAATCACCACTGAATATTATGCTGGTTTAACTTTTAAGCAGAAATGCATGGTGCCAAAAGGCCTCTCACACAGTTTGCAAAGGGTGCCAACAGAAGACACAGACATGTGTTTCACCCTACCAGGACTCATCAGTGTGCCTCATCTGTTTGACACCCCAGTGGAATGAACCAGCTACCCTAAGATGATCTGTCTGGATTATGTTGTGGTGAACCCAATTAAAACAAAAAACAAGTTTAAAGACAATGAACCTCAGTGCGCAAGCACTAAGGCAAAGGTTATCCCAAAGGGCATTGGCTGGGAAGCCAAGTTTCAAAGAAATGCAAAATCACACATGCCCCCATAACACAAAACATCATGGGCTGCATATGCAAATCACCACAGAAAATTATGCTGATTCAACTTTAAGCAAAAATGCATAGTGTCGAAAGGCCTCTCACACAGTTTGCAAAGGGTGCCAACAGAAGACAGATCATCTTAGGGTAGCTGGTTCATTCCACTGGGGTGTCAAACAGATGAGGCACACTGATGAGTCCTGGTAGGATGAAACACGTGTCTGTGTCTTCTGTTGGCACCCTTTGCAAACTGTGTAAAAGGCCTTTTGGCGCCATGCATTTCTGCTTAAAGCTGAGCAAGCATAATATTCTGTGGTGATTTGCATATGCAGCCCATGATGCTTTGTGTTATGGGGGCATGTGTGATTTTGTATTCTTTTGAAACTTGGCTTCCCAGCCAATGCCCTTTGGAATAACCTTTGCCTTAGTGCTTGTGTACTGAGGTTCTTTGTCTTTTAACTTGTTTTTTATTTTAATTGGGTTCACCACAACATAACCCAGACAGACCATCTTAGGGTAGCTGGTTCATTCCACTGGGGTGTCAGACTAGATGAGGCACACTGAAGAGTCCTGGTAGGATGAAACATGTGTCTGTGTCTTCTGTTGGCACCCTTAGTAAACTGTGTAAGAGACCTTTCGGCACCATGCATTTCTGCTTAAAGTTGAACCAGCATAATATTCTGTGGTGACTTGCATATGCAGCCCACGATGTTTTGTGTTATGGGGGCATGTGTGATTTTGTATTTCTTTGAAACTTGGCTTTCCGGCCAATGCCCTTGTGGTAACCTTTGTCTTAGTGCTTGCTCACTATGGTTCTTTTTCTTTTAACTTGTTTTTTATTTTAATTGGGTTCACCACAACATAACCCAGACAGACCATCTCAGGGTAGCTGGTTCATTCCACTGGGGTGTCAAAATAGATGAGGCACACTGATGAGTCCTGGTAGGATGAAACATGCGTCTGTGTCTTCTGTTGGCACCCTTTACAAACTGTGTGAGAGGCCTTTTGGCACCATGCATTTCTGCTTAAAGTTGAACCAGTGTAATATTATGTGGTGATTTGCATATGCAGCCCATGATGCTTTGTGTTATGGGGGCATGTGTGATTTTATATTTCTTTGAAACTTGGCTTCCCGGCCAATGACTTTTGGGGTAACCTTTGCCTTAGTGCTTGCACACTGAGGTTCTTTGTCTTTTAACTTGTTTTTTGTTTTAATTGGGTTCATCACAACAAAACCCAGACAGACCATCTTAGGCTACATGGTTCATTCCACTGGGGCGTCAAACAAATGAGGCACACTGATGAATCCTGGTAGGACGAAACACGTGTCTGTGTCTTCTGTTGGCACCCTTTGCAAACTGTGTGAGAGGCCTTTCAGCACCATGCATTTCTGCTTAAAGTTGAACCAGCATAATATTATGTGGTGATTTGCATATGCAGCCCATGATGCTTTGCATTATGGGGGCATGTGTGATTTTGTATTTCTTCGAAACTTGGCTTCCCGGCCAATGCCCTTTGGGGTAACCTTTGCCCTAGTGCTTGCACACTGAGGTTCTTTGTCTTTTAAGATAGAGAGCTACTTACTCCGGGCCTTCACATATTCCCTTAGGATGGGAATCCTTCCACCATCCCTTAGGGAAGTGGTAATTATGGCCCTCCCCAAAAAAGGGAAAATCCAAGTGACCTGAGAGGATATAGGCCCATCTCCCTCATTAACGTGGATGCCAAAATCCTAGCCAAGGTTTTGGCTAGCTGCCTAGAGGGCCTCCTACCAGGGCTAATGCACCCATCACAGGTGGGCTCTGTCAAGGGCGGACTGGGATCGGACCATCGTAGGACCCTTGCATCTCTGATGCACTTGGCAAAGGTCTCTCCTCACCCATCAGTCACATTAGCGATAAACTTCAAAAAAGCCTTCAACAGTGTCGATTGGTCTTTTCTGATGCAAATTCTAACTAAAATGGGGGTTGGAGATGTGTTTAGGGCATGGATACAGCTGCAATACAAAGCACACATGGCCTCAGTCCTCACCAACAGAACCATGTCCACACCATTCCAGCTGCAAAGGGGAACAAGACAGGGGTTCCCTTTATCCCCCCCCCCTTCTATTCATATTGGCCATAGAGCCATTGCCTATTGCCTTCAGAGAGGCAAAATGTACACCGGGCATATTGGTAGGGGATATCCCCCTTAAAACATTTCTGTATGCAGACGATATCCTAATAACCGCAGAGTATACTCCATCAATGATACAGTGTATAGTATACTTATTGGGCATGTATAGGGAAGCCTTGGGACTCCAGGTTAACCAGAACAAAACTGAAATACTTCCCCTCAATAACAAGGGCCAGAGCCAGGACTTCACCTCAATGGGGCTCAAATCAGAGCTCAGGGGACAATAATGATGGGCCTTGTGCCTTCTTTTGCCCGATATAATCCAGTAAATCAGTAAATGGACCCCTGGGGGAATTAAATACTTGGGAGTCATCATTCACCCTAGACCAGAGAAGCAGCACATGGCCAACTTTGGTCCACTGCTGACCAGCATGAGGGAAAACATTGATCAGTAGAAATCCCTTAACCTATCCCTATTCAGGAAAATTGACTCAATCAAACTTATGCTGGCTCCCAAGGTGTTATATCTCATGGCACATACCACGAGGGAGGTCCCCCCTAAATGGTACCAGAAGCTGGACTCCCTAATTGGGAGGCTTCTGTGGGAGGGTCACCCCCCGCATTTCCATAGGCTGAAATTAAGACAACATTGGTCTCGGGGAGGATGGGGATTACCTTGCTTCCAAGGGTACCATAGGGCATTTACAACAGCCCAAATGGTTAAACGGTTTAGCTATCAAGAAATGGCGGTGCCCATATGGGTGGGACTGGAGGACAAGATTGTGAGGACTCGTTCACCTGCCATGGTGTTATATGGCACTAAGAAAAGGCTGTGAAGCTTTTCTCCCCCGATTCTCCAGTCTATTAAGGCATAGAAGAAGGTGCATGGCATCTTAGGTAGCTCACCCACACCGTGGATCCACATGCCGCTCTGGGGCAACCTGGTAGTAACAATATCTGGGGAGCCCGTCCATTGGAAACTGTGGGAGGCACAGAGAATATGGTCAGTGCTGGACTTGCTGGTGCCCAGAACCAACCTAATAAACATGTTTCAGGCCATCAAGAACAAATTTCACCTCCCCAGCAATACTTTTGGAAATACCTCCTATTGAGAGATGTGTTAAAGCCACACCTTCCAGGGAAGCTTCCACATACCAAGGAGGTAAACCAGTCCCTACTGACAATGTGGATGCATTTGAATAAGGGAAGGGCTAGCAGGATTTATCAGGCAATGCGATATGCTCCTATGGACCCCACTAGACTGACCAAGACCCAATGGGAGCAGGAGCTGGGATGCTCAATAACGTATAGGCAATGCACTCATTGCTGGTTCACGATACATATTGCATGTAGGAATGGCAGATCCCATCTCATAATGAACAAAACTGCACAGATGGTACTACACCCTGGCCAAACTCAAACATTTACAAACATAAACATATGAAATTTGCCATCAGACAAGGGCCTAGAGATCTATCAAGTCTGCTTGAATGTGCAGCTAACACCCCTTATTGTGCAGCTGCCCCTCCCTTCCACCCTTCCCCTCCATTGACCCCCCCTTGTCCTGTCCCATCCCATTTTGAAGCAGTCCACTGTTCTACTGGATACCACTTCTGCAGGTAACGCATTCCACCCAGCTACCATCCTCTCTGTAAAAAAGTGTCTCCTCATCTCCCTCCTGAACATTCCTCCCTCCAGTCTCATATCATGGCCCCTGGTGTCCCTGCCCTCCCTTACTTTGAACAGACCCTCTGTACATGTCTTGTTTATTCCTTTCATGTACTTAGAGGTTTCAATCAAGTCCCCCCTGTCCCTCCTCTCCTCCACCGAGTACATGTTCAACTCCCTCAGCCTCCTCTAGTATGATAGGTATCCCAGTCCCTTGAGCATCTTTGTCGCCCTGTGCTATACCCCCTCCAGTAACTTAATGTCCTTCTACAGATGCAGGTAACAGTACTGCACGAAGTACTCCAGGTGCAGTCTAACTAATGACCGATACAGTGGCAGAATTACCCTCTCCTTCCTCGAGGATATACCCCTTGCAATGCAATCCAGCATTTTGTTGGCCTTTGCAGCTGCCTTCCTACATTGTGCTGAGTTGTTCATTGACCCTGTAATGAGCACCCCTAGAGCCTTCTCCTCCTCCTCCTCCTCTGTCTAGGCTAGCTGCACTTCCCCCAGCCAGTAACTCCTCCTTGTGTTCTTCACCTCAAAATGTAGCACCTTGCAGTTTTTGGCATTAAACCCTAGTTGCAAGGTGTCTGAACAGGTTTCAAGCTTTGCCAGATCATCCTGCAACCTCTGCCATCCCCCTAGGTCATCCACCACTGCTCCCATCTTGTTAACATCAGCAAACAGACTGATCTTGCTTTTGATGTCCAATGATATGTCTGCAATGAATATCCCAAACAACATTGGTCCCAACACCGAGCCCTGTGGAACACCGCTCATCACTACCCTTGGGTATGAGAGCTCCTCACCCACCACCACCCTCTGTTACCTTCCCTGAAGCCAGTTCCCTACCCATCTCACCAGCTTTGCACCTGCCCCTGTGCCTTCTAACTTACTTCCCAGCTTCCCATGTGGCATTGAGTCAAATGACTTACTGAAGTCCAGATACAGGACATCCACTGCATGGCCTCTGTCCAGTTGTCTAGTTACCCAGTCATAGAACTCCACCAGATTGGTTTGGAAGGATCTGCCTCATATGAAGCCATACTGTCTGCTGTCCTGTAGTCCTTTGGCCTCTAGGAGGGCCACCAGCCTCTCCTTCAGGATAGGTTTAGTATCAACCGACACATGCTGGAGATGTAAGCAGCCAGGGGCCCATCTATACCACATTTTGTGGGAATGCCCAGTGATACAGCAGTTCTGGGTCAAAGTGGTGGAGATGGCCCGGGAGATATGTCCAGACACCTTAATCAACCTGCCCTTACTCCTGCTGGCATACTCCCAGGAGACTATGTAGAAACAGGACCCCTGTACTCTGTGGCTCACAGTACTAGGGATGGCCACCAAGAGACTAATTCTACTCAGGTGGCATACTCCTGACTGCCCCATGCTGGCGGAACTACTAAGGGCTCTAGCTCGTTGCCACCTGTGAGAGGCTCTACAATTTTGCACAATGCACTATGACAACATACGAGAAAGTATGGACCCCCTTTTTGACATCTGCATACTGTCACAATAAACGGGGGGTGGGGGGGGAGGAGGCATAGGACATCCCCATCCTTTCAAGGATATGTGAAAGAGGATAGTTCTTTTTTCTTGTTTTTTTTTTCTCTTCACCCTTGACTCCAGGATAAACTGTAACTTGTACTGTTGCCTGCCTTATTAGTTAAAGCACTCATCATACCACTGAATGGGTATGACTTGTTCACTGCATGAACTTAGATTGTAAACCATGAGATGAGGCGAGGCAAGATGTTACATTTGTAAGTTGTATGTGCACTATATGTTTGCTGTTTTTCACCTCAATAAAATATTTAACTTAACTAAAAAGCAGCAAGGGTTGATTTTAACATTGTTTTACTTGTTCAGAGACTAGTGCAAATTGACTTGGCTTAGTACAACTAACCCTCTACTTGTCCTTCTTACTGTAGCTACTGCCGATCTTCCATGGCAGTTAATGAAATAAAAAAGTTCCTACTTTAGCAGGCTCTAGTCCTCATGCTAATCTCCCTCATTGTTTCAGGTGGCCAGGTATAATTAACAGCTCTTTCAAGAGCTGCAATTATCTGGCAACTGGCACTGCAAGGTGGGGACCCCACAAAAGACTTAAGGTAAGTAATTGTCGCCCCTTTGTTAGGCTTTCTAACTAGTGTCCAAGCTGTAATCAGGGGTAGAATGTTTGTAAGACATTAGCTCCCAGTGTTCTGAGTTTGTCTGTACATTTGTGTGTTGATGTGCCTCACATTATTAGGGCCAGTGTAACTAATTTTCCTACATTTTGAGTATCATTGCCTAACATTTTAGTGACAAAATGTTAAGAAATACAGTGGTTGTTCACTATAGCGCCCCACATTATAACAAATCTTGGATGTAATGAACTCCCAGCATGGATCCCATTGTCAGCACCCATTTCCCATTCACACATTATTAGCAGTGGTTCATGGTTCTAAACCCAGGCCTGGCATGAACTTCAGACACAGCAAATTCTCAGCTTGTCTGAACTCCTGTTTTTACAACTACTATTCTTGTTTAAAAACAAAAAAAAGTGCTACCTGTACCTGATGGCTGAATCACAGAAGAGAAAAACCCTTAATTTAGACAAAAAAAACTAGAGATCCCCAGGTGACTGCTGAATGGCAAATCAACATCTAAATTGTATGCAGATTATGCTCTCCCGAAATTGACTGTTCCAGGGCTGAAGAAACAAATGGGCAGGCAGGAAATATTTAGCTCTAATTGCTTTGAGAAAAACAGACTTCAGCTTAAAAGAAATCAGACTCCCTTCCAACACTGAGGCGGATTCTGCCATCCGATTGTGGCTTGAGACACAAAGACAGGCAAGTGTGCCTTTGTATGGTGTCATTCTCCAAGAAAAAAGTGGATTGCTTTGCCAAGCAGCTGTGTGGGGAGGAGAACTCATTTAAATCCTCTGTAGGTTGGTTGCGGCACTTTCAAAATTGCAACGGCATCTGGCAATTAAAGACAGTGGGGGAGCAAAGATCCTGTGATGCTGCCTCAGTCTGCATTTCTGCCACATCTGACTAACATTTTAATAAAAAAAGGGTTATGATGAGGAACAACTGTATAATGCAGATGAGACTGGACTGTTTTATACGTGCCTACCAGGCAGAACATTAGCTGCACATTCTATGGCTGATGATTCAAAGGGATATAAGATGTTCAAGGTTCATTTAACACTCCTTGTTTGCACAAACTGTAGTGGGGACCATAAACTAAAACTTCTGTGCATTGGCAAATGTGCTAATCCCAGGTGTTTTCACCATGTAAACCACAACACTCTACAGCAGTAATGCAAGGATTACTCAATACATTTTTAAAACTAGGTTCCACCAATATTTTGTGCTCAGCATTCAGCAGTATCTGAGGAGAAAAGAGAAAACTCCAAAGGCACTTTTACTGCTAGATCAGTGCCCAGCACATCCTTATGCTGATGAACTTAGATTGAGAGATGGCAAGATCTTTGTACTGTACCTGCCAGCCAATACAACTTCCAGGATGCAGCCCATGGACAAGGGTGTAACTGCAACATTTAAAAAGTTATACAGAAAGCAGTTGCTGAGGGAGAGCATATCGAGGAAGACTGCATCAGAACTTGTAACTTTCTTCCGCAGGTACAACCTAAAGGACATGTTTTATGTGGTTGCTTATGGTTTGGAACAAGTAACCACAACAAAAAGAAAGAATTGCCAGTGTGATGCCTTAGGAACAGTTTTCAATGTGTTTGCAGAAGCACAGTCTACCACATTTGCCACAAATACTGACAGCAGTGATGCTGAGAGCAACATTGAATTTGACAGTGAAACAATACAAACTGCATGTACTCTTAGGCTGCTGGACATTACCAAAGCAGACACTTTATCAGAATGGCTGCATGTCGATGACTCGTGCCCAGTAACAGAACCACTTACTGAGGAGGAAATTGTGGCCAAGATCAAGAATAAGCAATGGCCACCAACTGAGGAAGACTGCAAAGAGGAGACGGGGGATACAGAGCCGCAGATCCCAGTAGAGCAAGCCATAGATGGAATAGAGGCAAAGCTGAAGTTTTTTTTTTTTTTTTTTTAGTTAATAAGTTTTATTGATTTGACTTATTAAGACGATACAAACATTAAAACAGTTGGATACATTGCAAAGATCTTACAGACTGTTACATATGTCTGTAGAAGCAGAGAACGGAACATGCTGGCCAAATAGTAACAAACTGAATATACTAGCCAGGCAAGCAGTAGGATAATACTCTGTGCCTGGATGTACAACACCTATCCAGCTGGAGATTAACTTTGAAGGTATTAGCAGTTGGTGCACTGCATTGTGGCTAACTCATACAAACATATCTTATCTGGCCCCAACCTGCTAGTTTCTGCAGTGTTTGACAAAGCATCAGAAATTATGAGAGGTCCAGGGCCGCTGTCCTCTACTTTAAGCCTACAAATACAAGAGATCACACACACAAAGCAAACAGGTCTTCATTGTCAGTGAAGATACTATCCTTTACTGATATTATACCATGTCATCTGTAGAGCAGGGTCCCCTATAACTCAGTAATAAACTCTCCAGCACTTGCCCCTAAATGCACCATAAGAGGAGACCATTACAATAGCGTAGTTGTGCCTATTCAGCCAATTCACTCCCTAGGTTTCAAAAACAGAAGGAAGAGAGTGCAGAGGGCAGTATATTTAAAGAGGGTATTGGTCACAGTGTGTGATATTCTGGCCCAGTTGGCAACTTGAGCCATGGAGGTAAGTACCTCCCCCAGGGAGATGATTATCTGGGACCGCCATTTACACAGTAAGACTCTTTTAACCTGCATACTGAGTGTCAGAAGTAGTTTCAACTCGGAATGACGAAGGTGAGGGGCTGGGGCTGGAGTCCTAATAACAGCACTTCAGGGGACTGAGACACAGGCTTCCTAAGTTTTTTGGACCCCATCTCACAGGTAGCCTGCCATAGGGGCTGAATCAGCATGCAGGACCAAAGTATATGGAACAGGACACCAGGGAGTTCCTGACACCTCCAACACAGGTCAGACTGAGCCAGCTTTGCCTTGGTGAGGACTACAGGAGTCCTGTACCAGGAGTGAATTACCTTGTTCTGTATTAATTGACTATTGGTGTCAGTATATTCCCCGTGAGCTAGTTTTAGACAAGACTTCCACTCCAGGTTCATAATAGGGGCATGCAGTGCTTTCTCCCATTTATGCTTGGATTCCTCTGCTTGGAATAGGATGGTGCTCCGAATGGCCGCATATACCCGGCTTGACTGTCTTCTTTCTAGGGTCAGCCATGACTCTACCTGGGAGATCTGTTGCTCTTGGTGCTGCTTATGCCTGTATGTAAGGATGGCGCTTCTTATTTGAAGGAATCATCAGAAGTCTTTGGGAGAGATCCCATAAGAGCTCCGAAGGCCCTCAAAGGAATTAAGGGTATCTGTACCAGGAATGAATATATCTCAAAGCAATGAGATACCACCACGTTCCCATGAGGGCCATGCAATTGGTGATTTATTGATGGTAATCTCATTATTGCCCCATAGTGCGGTAAGTCTTAGGGGAGATGGGGAGGTGCCCAACTTCTTATGCACCTTGGCCCAATATTCCAGAGAGGGACCTATAGTAGGATGAGAGTGAGTGCCCTTAGAAGGATGGTTAAATAACAATAGTACCAAGTGAGTATGCTGACATACCTCTCTCTCCATATCCAGCCACTGGGGAGCGTTGTGTTCAGGGAAAAGGAACCATATTAACATCTGAGCCAGCTGAAAGGCCCATTTATACCCCTCTAACCACGGAAGACCCCAGCCCCCTTCTGACCAATGAGCTCTGAGCTTATTTCTACTGTACCTAGGTTTCTTACCCTCCCACAAAAAGGATCCCAGCAGGGAGTCTAACTTAGTAAACCAATAATGAGGTATTTTCAAAGGAATGTGGGAGAGAAGATACATCATCTTTAGTGCTGTGACCATTTTAATTGTGGAAATTTTACCTACAAGCAACAGTCAAAGAGATTTCCATCTGTCCAGTTCTGTATGAATGGATGCAAAAAGTGGTTTCATATTCAGGTCCCAGATTTTATGCAAATTAGGAGAGATAGTAATATCCAAGTAGGTAATCCCCTCCGGGGCCCATCGGAGCCCATGCTGAGTAACCATTTGAGAGGTACACTTAGAGTTTAAAGGTAGGAACTCCATCTTGGCCTGATTATCTTGAGCCCTGAAAATGTAGAGAAATCTGACAACGTGGACAGTATGGATGGAGGTGACGCTATTGGCTATAGGGAGCAACAGGTCATCTGAATACATAAGAGTAGGGTATGCCCTTGTTCCCACCTGGACCCTGGAAATTAGAGGATTTTGCCTAATAGCAGTTGCCAGGGGTTCTACTGCCAATACAAAAAGTAGTGGGGAAAGTGGGCAGCCCTGATGGTACCCCTACCCAGTATGAATGGGGGAGACAGCATCGTATTGGTGAGTATCCGTGCACCTGGGGATGAATATATTGCCCCAATCCAAGCCCAAAACCTCACCCCCAAGCCCATAGTGCAAAATACTAGTTGGACATAGTCCCACTCCAAGGAATCAAAGGCCTTTTCGAAATCTATTGCAATGGCAGCAGCGGGGGAAGATAATGTTTAGGCCTTATGGATTAAATTTACCAACGATCTAATATTGTCCGTGCCAAATTGGCCGTTAACAAAGCCTACTTGGGATGGGTGGATCAAACTGGGAAGGAGAGGATTAAGTCTATTAGCCAGTATCTCAGCTAGCACCTTGCTATCAGCATTCAATAGTGAAACAGGGCCATAGCTGGATGCTTTAAGAGGGTCTTTACCTTTTTTGGTAGGATAGTAATAGTCGCCTCCCTAAGGGATGAAGGGATAGACCCTGTTTGCAATGACTCAGTAAATACTTGTTGCAATATTGGAGAGATTATGGGTTGCTACAGCTGCCACACTTCAATAGGGAAACCGTCCCCTCCTGTGGGCTTTCCCTTTTTAAGGGAGAGGATGGTGTCTGCCACCTCCTGGGTTGAGATCAGGGCATCTAGGGAATTAGCCTGGGCTTCCGAGATGTTGGGGAAATGTAGAGACTCCAGAAATGGACAGACTACCTGGGGGTCTGGGGCTCTGGAAGATTTATATAATGAGGAGTAAAAATCCATCATTATTTGATTAATACCTTGCGCCGAGGTCTGGGTCCTACCCACTGCATCCTCTAAAGCTGCTGTATGCCTTTTGGCTTGCTGCTTTTTGAGACAGTATGCCAGCAGCTTACCCCCCTTTCTCCCCCTTCCCAATATTTATGCTTGAGTCTAATGATCAAAATCTCTGCCTTTCTAGAGACCAGCTCGTTCACTTGCATCTTCAGAGAGGTGACCTTGTGACCTGCCTCTGTCCTAAGGGAAGGGACGCGAAGGGCCTTAAAAGCAAGCTCCGCTTCTCAGAGTTGTCGTTCAAGCCCCCTCAAATGTTGTTCCCTCCTCTTTCAGCGCCGGCTCGCATACCCCATTATTGCCCTTCTTAGAGTAGCTTTGAATGCCTCCCATGTGGTTCCTGCAGAGGTATCTGCTATGAGGTTATGCCGTAAAAATTCTGTTGCTTCCTTTTGAAGCCAAGGGGGGAAAATCTGGGTCAGGAAGCAGCAATGGGTCCAGCCTCCATGTCAGAGACTTCGGGAGAGGGGGGCCCTATGTGAAGGCAAGATGCACAGGGGTATGATCCGAGATAACTAAGGGATGAATAAGGGTATTAACAGTGTTACTAGTAATAGTAGGAGAGGTGAGACAGAAGTCTATTCTACTAAGAGAACTATGTACTGGGGAATGAAAGGTGTAGTCCCATTGGGAAGGGTGAAATATTCTCCAGATATCCGTAAGGGCCAACTTGTGTTGCAATTGAGCCACTGTCATTACAGCCCTGGAGTTGGGCTCGGTATTGGAAGGGGATCTATCTGGAAAAGGGTCCAGAGTAAGATTAAAATCGCCCCCTAATAAAATGGGGGTGTCTTCCGGAGCTATGGATCCCAGCACCTGGGCCAACTTGAGAAAGAAGGAGGACAAGTCCTCTTTTGGAGTCTATACATTACCCTGGATCAGAGGGCCCTCCCCAGTATCCATGAGTACCACCACCCATCTACCATTAGGGTCTCTCACTTGTCTCTGCAATTTTCATTGTAGTTGCTTGTGAAGCAGAATCGCCACTCTTCTCTTTCTAGAGAAGGCAGAGGCATGTATGACCTGACCTACCCACTCCCTCTTCAGTCTCTCAGGACCCCCCCGGTAAGTTTGGTTTCCTGCAGAAAGGCGACCCTCGTTCCCAGTCTCTTAAGGTGGCCCAAAACTTGCTTCCTCTTGTCTGGGGTGTTAAGCCCGCTGACGTTCCATGTCAGACAAGTGATATCACCTGTTAGTAATAGGGAGCAAATATTTAATTAAGAGATATATCAAGAACAACCAGCAGATATGGGGCAAGGGCAACCCAACCAGAAGAGGCAAACTTCTATAGAGCGCCACCAGATATGGAGAGAGTGGATAAAGTCCATATACCCTGCCCCTACCAGAGGACCTTATACTAACAAATAACAAAACATCTGTGTGTGTCTTTTGAGAAACAAACATACATAAACACATTAGCAAACTATATATATTGTGCACAGTGTATCATGTAATTTGGGGATATAGAGGTGTCTCTTCAGCTGCAAAGCCCTGCTGTAGGCCAACCCCTATTCCCAGGGCATTATCAAGTGGCATCCATCCTTCCTTAGCACTACGGTGAGTGCGGGGGGGGAGGTTCCCCCTCAAGAGAATTGAGCAACCCAATAAGAAGGTTGGACCACTTGGCTCATTGCAACTCCAGAGGGCTGAGACAGCTGCTCCAGCAGTGTAGCTCAGAAGCTGGGGTAGTTAAAGTGGGATTACACAATGCTTCTAATGAGTTGGGGTTTGCAGGAAAGAAAGTGGGGGAGAACTGCCCACTATTTCGGCGAGCCTAGGGTTATTGCTGATGGGTGCCAATGTGTTCTCACAATAAAAATCTTGGTGAGGTCAGGCTCGTCACACCTATGAAGAGTGTACTGTAAGCTACCCAATGCGGGGGCTGGGAGACCTCCCCTTGATAGAAAAAAATAATAAAAAAAAAACATACCAGAGGGGCACAGGCCTGTGCCTTTCACCACTTAGGGCCTCATGTAAAAGACATCCTGGCTACCCATTCAGTGCACCAGTTTATGCATGCCGACAAATACTTTCATATTATATGACACAGCTTCCCAGTGGACCTCCCCCCCCCACTCACACAAGTAAACGAGGTAAAGCCCACAAAAGTTCTGCTGTTTAATCTGATGGTACAAAAAATGCCTTTTTTGCCATATAGACGTGCCTGGACCTTTGATCAGGAAGTCCACTGAGAGCTTGTTGGTAGGCCTCATTAAATCCCTCCTGGTATAGGAGTGAGGCATCTTCTCTGCCATATGGCAGTGCAAGTCGGGGGTCAAGAATGGGGTGGAGAGGGGCTCGAAAGTTCCCTTACACGGGTGTCATGGAGAATGGGTAGCAGATGGGTCAGCCAAGGAGATTGTCCTCTGACGATCAATTCAGACACCCCAAACTCACCCCATACCTACAACTCCCTTGGGGATTAAAAGAACAGGAACAGAAAGAAAATAGAAGTATGACTACTTATCTGACCAAGCCAGTGGGTTTTCTCTGATTGATTGCCCTGGAGATGTAGAGCGCTCAAGATGGTCTACATTGAAGATGAGATCTCCGCTGGTAGAGGAGGCCTCCCTCATAGCCTTTGGTGGACACTGCCCTCTGCTATCTGTAGCTCCATTCTGTGGCTGGTGAGGAGTTGCTGACAAGGACAGATCGCTGGGCTGCAACATAGGAGTAGGCCTGCCTTCCATGGTCGAATCCATGATGCCTGGGTGTTGATCTGGAGAGCTGGGGCATATAGCTTCATATCTATTAGTGTTGTAGTAGGCCTGTAACAGATCTGGAGCTACAGTGTCTATGCTTGTGGCCTCCTCTGTGTCGTCTTACCCTCTCTTCGAAGGATGCTCCTGGTGGCCGTGTTTCTTTGAGGATTGCCTCTTTCAGTGTGCTTTTGGGGGGAGTTCCCAATGTTGCTCCCTGAGATCTTGCCAAACTGCAGGCCTGCTCACTGATGGAGAGGAGCAGCAATCCAACCCGTTGGTAGCAGTTTTTGCCGAAGGGGCTCCCGGGGTAGTGGTGGTGAATTCTTGTGGCCAGTTGCGCAGTAAAAAATCCATGAATGCATCAGGAGATTCAAAACTGTTCAGAACCCCATGATGCATGTCCTGCATTGTGGCTGGGTAACGCATGGAGAAAGATAGTCCAATACTGTGCATTTTATGCCTTGCCTCAGAGTATGCTCAGTGTTTGTCCGACAGATCCTTAGAGAAGTCCTGAAAGATGTGGATCCTATTCGATCTCCACACTACATGATGTAACTCATGAACTCTAGCTAGTACCTTCTCTTTGTCCCTAAAATCAATAAATCTGGCTATGATAGGTCATGCTCTGTCCTGGACCTGAGACATGGGGGCTAACGTACCGTGTGTGTGTGCCACCTGGAGCAGTATCAATGGGTCCAACTGCAGCATTTCAGCGATGGCTACTTGTAGAAATCCCTTGGTATCTTTGCCTTCTACATGCTCGGGGAAGCCCAGGAAGTGAAGATTATTATAGTGACCTCGATTCTCGAAGTCATCCATCTTACTGTGCAGCATCTGTATGGTTCATTGTAGATCTCTTAATTCTGCCCTCAAGTCCTGAACATGTCTCTCTGTCACCAAGACCCTCTGTTCAGTATGCAGCATCCTGGTTTCTAAATTTTGAACCACTTGGGTGTTTCGATTAGTTACCACAGTGACTTGTGCCATCTGCACCATAAGTTGGCCGAACATCACCTCAACTGACGGTTGCTCCCAGGTTTGTGGCAAGCGGTCTTCAGTCATATTTTCGGGCCTACCTCATCCAGGAGGCTCTTCAGTAAAATAGCGATTTCCACACAGCAAATGAAGGCTTTTTGTATCATGAAGCTAAATTAGTGTAGCTTGAGTATTACCCCACAAGTTACAGTAGAGTGAGGATATAATACCTGCTGGAGCTGGTAGAAAAAGGATTTTAAAGGATATTTCCCTCTGGGATGTGGAGCTGATATTTAAGCTGCCACCCTATTTAGCACCCCTAGTGGCAGTGAAGGCTAAAGTTTTTAAAAAGACAGCCCTATGTCTCCTCTCTTTAGCTGCTACAATTGAAACAGAGCCAGAGCAGATAGGACTGTGAAGAGCTACCAAATGATCATAGTTGCACATGTGCGTAGAAATGATTCAACGCCCAGGTATAACTTGGCCATTTTTTGGAGGAGTTGCACCAAATTTTCGACATGGCCTTTTTTGGATCCCTCCTAATGAACAGTGGGTTGTATGTGACAATGGCGAGTGCTGAACGGCGACCTGCATTATTGCAATGTCAGGGCAGTGAAAACAATTTTGCCACCCTGGACATCCTTGGCGCACGGAGGAACGGCGCGGGGACCTAGTTCTTTGCTTTTCTGTGTGGGGCAGAGTCTCCCTGCCCCCATGTGGGGCTTCGCCCACTCACACCCCACCCCCACTAAAGGATTCTCAACTCCTGGTGGGGGATGCATGTCGGGGGCAAAAAGAAAAAAGTTTAGGCCAGGTGCAACAAAATGCGAATGCCGCCCAGACCCAGACCTGAACCCGGTGCCCCATGCACCAAGCGGAGGCCAACCCCTGATGCCATGGAGCAGCTCGGCAGCTGACTGCAGAGCCACCCCCTTCATCCCCTCCACCCCCTCCCAGGCCATGCTCGCTGTGCTCGCTCCCCCCACCAGTGCACGTGTACATATAGTGACATTCTGTCACTACAGTCACCCACCCCACCACATCCAGTCGCCCTACGCCCCCATTGCCATTCAGGCTTTCGCTCACATCGTGTCGCCATTTCAGACAGAGCCTTAATTCAAGCTCCAGTGTCACAGGCTACTTGAACAGTGCCAGTGTCATTCTGTTCACTTGCCCCAAAAGGTGATTTTGCAGAGCAAGTGCACTCTTGAGCGCCACAGCTGCGAAAACACATTTTGGGCAGGTTGAGGAAAATGACAGCTATACTATTTTAAAGGAAGTGTGCAAACATGGCAATGTTGAAAATGTGGAGTGAAAATATAAAAAATTGGTGAAGTTAGGAGTGTGTGTAGAAACTGCACATTGCAAGCTCGTTACATAGTCATTTTTTAGAATTTTTTCACCAAATTTGCATGTGGGCTTTTTAGGGCCCCACTTCATGAACAGTGGCACTGTCATTTCATTAATCAATCTGGAAAGGTGATTCTGGGCAGCAACTGCAAAATCACCTTTCAGGACCAAGGAACAAAATGACAGTGACAGTTTTCACACACCAAGAACCTCATGTTGAAAATTTGGGAAACAAGTTCTAACAAATGGCTGAGATATAAGCATAAGGAGAAAACCCTATTGAATGGCATAATTTCAGGCTTACCTTTGATTCTTCAGTTTGCGGTTTGGCTTTGAAGAGCGAGACATGTCCGATCCAGAGAAGATGACAGCGCCGACCTCAGGAGATAAGTACAGGGTAAGGGGTGGGGGGAGAAGGTGGGTGCTAGTGGGAGGGTAGGATGGGGAAGGGACTGCAGTGATGATGAGGGACCATTTTCTTGTTTACAGGAGAGGGAAAAAAAAAGGACCGGAGCAACGACAAGGGACTGTTTTCTGTTTTACAGAAAAAAAACATTTGGGCACGCTGGGGCAGGCTCCCAGTGGGCCACATGACTGGGGGGGTGTACACATGGGGATTGGGCACCCCTGATGTTGGCAGTGGTAGGTGGGGGTGAAGGAAAAAAAATTAGGCACACTGGGGTGGGCTCCCAGTGTGCCACATAAGTCGGGAGGGCACAGAATGCTGCAGAGCTGGTGGCAGCCGACATGGGGATTGGGACCCCAATGTTGGCAGGCAGAACAAAAAATGTTTGGCCCACGGAGTTGGAGGTGGTAATGCAATTGAGCATACGCAACACTTGCACATGGGCAGTTGCGATAAATGGCATCTTGCCATACATGACACCGACAGCAGAACTACGCATGCCCGTGAGTCATGCATACGCAATTCATGCCACAGAATGCAGAAGTAACAGCCCAAATAGTGCAGCTGTTATTCTGTAGTGGCTGATCATGGCAGAGGGTTTCAAGCTCCATTGTGCATTCAGAAGGATACATCCTAATGTCCAATGGAAGGTATCATGATCAGCAGTTTTCTGAGCTACGATCCCAGTAGGGCTGTAGGCTCTGCCCACAGCCCTAAAAATTATCTCCCTGGCAAAGTCAGAACAAAAGAGAAGCAAAATGATACAGACTACACTGGACAATTTTTTCCAACCTCAGTTAAAAGAACTACCAAATGACAGTTGTTTTTATTCCTGTGTGCTATTGTGTGCAATACTGTTTTTAATCCTGTGTGCTATTAAATTGGATACAGTACTATCAAAAAGCAGCAATATAACTCGCATTTATTTCCAATTTAAATTACATTTCTTTTGTAAATAACCCTCCTTATAATAAACAAAATCTGTGGCTCTGGAGTCATTCACTATGATGAGGGACCATTGTATATAGGGTATGCCATGAAGGTGGTGAGTTCTATCCTATCGTCCCCATTGAAACTCTCTCACTCTTCCCAGTCTCCTACCTCTGTACTTTCCTTGGACACCACTGCACTGCAGGAAAATAAAAGAGAAGGATGTGAATGCTGAAATGAAATTAATTATGACAATTAACGCCAAACAGATGTCCATGACTGATTAAAGTTGACTGAAACTGAATAGTTAATGCCTAAATGTAGCCCTGTGCTAATTTTCCCATATATTACCGGTGCACCCTGTATTAGAAATTTAGAAACATATAAAATGACAGCAGAAGGGGACCTGTGGTCCATTGAGGGTGCCCAAACATGGTTTCCCAGGACCTACTGTCACACTGGGGTCCTGTCCCCTGAGATCCCCAGCCTACCCTTCTCTAATGCTGTGTGATTGTGCCCAAGCCTTGTCCCACATGCGCTTAAAACTGGCCACCAACTTTGCAGCCACCACTTCAGGTGGCAATCATTTTCCACGGCTCCACCACCCTCTCTGAGAAGTAATACTTTCTGATGTCCCTCTTGAATTTCCCACCTATTAATTTCTACTCATGCCCTTGTGTTGTAGAACTGGTGTTCCTGGTGAAAAGCACAGTGTGCAACCCTTTGTTTATGCCTCTAAAGAACTTGAAGGTTTTGGTCATATCCCCCACTTTCCCTCCTAGTTTCCAATAAGTACATGTTCAAAGCCTTTAGCCTTTCCTCATAGGTGACTTCCTGAAGCCCATGTATTATCTTTGATGCTCTTTTCTGGATCACCTCCAACCTATCAAGATGAGGCCCCCCCAAACTGGACACAGTGCTCCAGGTGAGGCCTCACCAAGGACTGGAAGAGGGGCAGCATCACCTCCCTGTCCCTGCTATCTATGCCCCTTCCAATAAATCCCGGTACCCTGCTAGCCTTGCTGTAAGCCTTATTACATTGACTTTGCTGCTTGAGGTAATCCCCGATGATGACCCCCAGATCCCATTCCTCTACCAAAGAGCTACAGTAAGTTTGACCCCATTAAGCACGTATTCTGTTTTAGGGTTAGCTCTACCCAGGTGCATCACTTTGCACTTCTTAGCATCGAATTTTAATTGCCATATGTGTGTCCACCTTTCCAACATTCTAAGATCCTCCTGTAGCTCTCTGACTCCCTCCATACTGTCCACTCTGTCGCTGTGGTTTGTCTCAATGGAAAACAGAGTTATATTACCCTTTATACACTCTCCGATGTCACTAATGAATGTATTGAAAAGGATCGGCCCAAGAACTGACCCCTGAGGCACCCCACTAGTGACATGTCTTTCACTAGATCTTACACCGTTAACTATTGCTCTCTGTTTCCTGTTTTTCTGTTCACCTCTAGTCATACCCTTTCTGATGTTGAGTCCAGACTCTAATTAGACTTCAACAAGCTCCAATACTGGTTTAGCTCACATCAGCTTTCCATAAATGCCAAAAAAACTGTCTCCATGACCTTTGGCACGAGGCAGAGACTCTCTATTCTCACCATCCTACCTTCATTCCACACCCTAGATGGGAATTCTCTGAAGACACTTCCTCCTTCAGATGCCTGGGGGTCTAGCTAGACCAACACCTCAACTTTTCTGGACCTATGGACGTTATCCTGCATAAACTGTGCCTCATGCTTGGCACGCTTTTCAGGAACCGTAACTGCCTCCCTTTACCAGCTAGGCGTGAACTAGTCCAGAAAATGATTCTCCCTATCTTTGACTACCATGATGTAGTGTACAGTGCTGTCCAGAAGTCCACTTTAACCAGATTGGACTCACTTTTCAACTCCTCCTGCCGCTTTGATCGCGACGCTCCTCTTCGCACCCACCACTGTGATCTATACTACTGTCTTGCATTCCCTTCACTTACTGACTGATGTATCTCCCGCACTGTTAAGTTCACCTCTAAATTCTGATTCAACCCTCTCCCCTCTTACCTCTCTTCTGCTCTTTCTATCCCCTTACCCCTCACTTTGATCCACTGACACCAGGACCCTGGGTATCTCCCACTGACTCTGCTGGTCAGGCCACTTTCTCCCACTACATCCCCGAACTCTGGAACTCATTACCACCACAAATCAGGCACTCATTCTCCCCCTGCTCTACCTCAACTGCCCTCTCAAATTACTAGTCCCCAAATTGCTCATACACCTCAAGTGTTTAGCTCAATCCTGCCACCCGACTTGGCTGCTACAGAGTCACATGTTACTGCTACTACCAGCACTGTTATCCAAACTGGCACTTAACTATGATTTTAATCCATATGAAAACCATTAAATGTCTGCTCAATCGTCTGTATCTTATGTATATTTTTCCCTTATACTATTGTATGTATGTAATATTCACTGTATGACTTGATCATACAGCTCATTGTGTAATGTAAGATAATGTTTTTTCTTCAAACTGTATTATTCTCATGTGTATTGTACTCTGTTTATATGTCCCCCCTTACCCATTCCCCCAGGATGCACTGTGAGATGGGCAACTTGTTGTTCAGTGTGCCTTTCTGGTGAAACTTTTCAAAAAATAAATAAATAAAATTTCCAGCCAATTTTGCACCCACCTGACTATTTGCTCTGCTGCTCCTGGGTCCTCCAACTTTTTTAAGAGGTACCTGTGTGGGACTTTGTCACATGCCTTATTGAAGTCGAAGTAAAGCAGGTCCACTGAAAGGCCCTAACAAACCTCCTGATCATGTGGTCAAAGAAAGTAATAAGGTTTGTTTGACATGACCTGCCTGACATGAATCCATGCTGTTTATTGTTTTGGAGGTGATTAACTTTAAGGTATTCTACCAGATCTTGTTTAATAAGGGGCTCCATCAGCTTTCCCACAATTGATGTGAGGCTGACTGGCCTGCAATTACCAGTCTCCTCCTTATCACCACTGTTATGGAGTGGCACCAGGTCAGCCATCCACCAGTCACTTGGTACAATCCTGGACTTAAGTGATCTATTGAACAGGTACACAAGAGGGGCTGCTTGCTCATCCGCCAGCTTCCTCATCACCCTTGGGTGCAAACCATCAGGGCCTGGGGCCTTGTCAGGTCCGATGACCGAAAGATCCTTCCTGACCCTGTCAGTAGTGAACTCCTGGATACACATTCTCTGGATCCCTTTGGCTGCAACCCTGATACCATTGTCTGGCAGAGGGCCCTGTTCCTCCCTAATGAATACCCAGCAAAAGTATTTATTGAGAACCTCAGCTTTCTGCCCATTGTCTTCAAGCACCTCATCCTTAACCTTTAAACTTAAAGTGCAATCTGTAGCTCCTCTGCTGCCTTGGCATCCCTCACTATTGTCTTGGCCTCCCTGATTTTCAGAATGCAATCATCCCATTCCCTGCCCCCCTTTTGCTACCTGAACAATTTATATGCATTCCTTTTGGCCCTGATTGACTCTCTTATTCAAAGGGAAAACCACATGAATCTTTGATATCTATTTTTCTTTGTTACAGTCTTGAAGCAGAGCCTGGTTGCCTTGAGGACTGCTTCCCTAATACCTTCCCATGTTTCCTCCACCTCTGACTTGTCCCTGATATTCATTAACCTTTCCCTTACTAATAGCCTTAATCTGCCCTCCTAAAGCATAGCACATCTGTCTTTGAGGAGGTTTTTGTATCGCTAGTGGATATTTCAAATCAGACAGAATTGTGCTCACTATTTGCCAAGGGTTCTCTTACTCTGACTGATCTAATAATTTCTGAATTCGTGAGGATCACATCCAGAATGGCATTCCCCCTGGTTGGATCCTTCACTAGTTGGGACAGCAGGCAGTCTTGGATTGTGTCTAGTACAGCCTGACCTCTCAAACTCTTTGCTATTGGAACCTTCCAGTCCCCTTTTGGTAGGTTCAGGTCCCAGACAATCACTTTATCACCCTAATCTGCCATCTTTTGTATCTCTTCAGCTAATCCCCCTTCCTTCTCCTCTCCCTGCCCCAGGGGTCTGTATATCACTCCCACATGCAGTTTCCTTCTCCACCCATTGGTTAGGTGAGCCCAAGGTGACTATATGTCCCCCACAAGTCTTGGTGCTTATATCTTCAACTGCTTTGATGCCATCCCTCACATAGAGGGCAACCCTCCTGCCCCATCCCAACTGGCTGCCCCTCCTAAACAGCATCTAACCTGGAATTGCATGGTCCCAATCATTGTTGTCTGTGGCACAGGTTTCTGTTACAGCTACCAGGTCAACCTTTGTGTCTGCAACCAGAGCCTGGAGGTCACTGATCTTGTTGACTATGCTCCTAGCATTGAGGCAGACTCCCCGCCATTAGCTGCAGCGTGCCTTCTGCTGGCTGATTGTAGTTCCCCTTTTCCCACAGGTGCTCCCCTTTGTTGTTTCACTGGTGTCAGTCCTACATTGTACACTTTCTTTGTCTTCATGTGAATTAAACAATTTCATTTACTCCCGATTTTTCTTTTGTGGGTGGAGCTGGCTAGGCACAATACCTGTTTCCGTGGCTTAGTTCCCCTTTGCTTAGCCTAAATTTATTCTTATTTATTTATTATGTACTAGGATTACAAATACCTTTGAACCAAGGTTTCATTTATAAAGGTTCTGCATCAAAATAAAGGTTCTGCATCAAAAAAGGTTCCATGTACTGGTCCAAGTAAACATTCAACTTTTGAGCCAGTGCTCTTGCTCCCTCGGCCATGAGGTGAAGTCCATAACCTCTAAAGAGTGATCTATCACAGAAGCTCCCCCAGGACCTGATAAAATGAAATCCTTTTGTTTAGCACCAGTCCTTCAGCCCACTGTTGAATTCCTCTATTTTCATTGGTCTGATTCTTTCCATGTTGCCATTCTGGTGACATACTCCAGGAGCCTTGTCGGGGCAGCACTAAGTGACTTAGCACTTTGGTGCACCAAATTGTGTGGTAAATAATAGAGGGTGGCAGATAATAAAGGTGTGTTGTGTTGTGTTGCATTGGTAAAATATGAGAAAATTAGCACGGTCTGTGGCCTGATATTCAAATAAGCACAACGTGCAGTGTCAAAATTTGTGTTGTACCTAGCACTTGCCCAGGCGACCAATGATGCTGTTTTCAGTGGAATAGCACACCACTGCTATTCAAATGAATCTAGAGCCATGTCAGTCCAGTGCTAAGCCACTTAGCACTGCCCTGTCAGGGCTGCAGGAGTACTTCACTAGAATGGATAGCACTAGAGTGCAATTTCCAGTATTCAAAGGGACCCATACAAATACAGCCCTGGTGCCAGTGGTGACCCTCTACCTCCAGTCCTAGTCCCTGTGTAAATACATATATCACTGGTGCTAGTGGTGCCTTTCCTTCTTCTGATCTCATCCCAATATACACACACTTTCCTGCCTGGTGTCCAGGGGTGCACCATGGCACTTGGCTCCCCCAACTCACTGAATCCATGGTGGTGGTGCATGCAGTGATCGGCACAGCCCTCCTCACATCTCCTCATCAGCTACCATATGTACAGTGAAGGACAGGATGATGCAGCCTGTCCTATAAATAAGAGGCACTTTCCCTTACTGTACATATGGTTGCCAACCAAGGAGGTGTGAAGAGGGCTGTGACAATCACCATATGCACCCACAGAACCACCACTGTGGATACAGTGAGTGAGTTGATGCCCAGTGCTCGAGGGACCCCTGGATGCCAGGGAGGGGTTGTGTGTATGTCAGGGCTGGGATCAGAGGAGAGAAAGACACCACTAGCACCAGGGATTTATGTATTTATGCAGGGGCTTGTACCGAAGGGAGGTGGGGTTACCACTGGCACCAGGTATATGTGTATTACACAGGGGCTGGAATCGGCGGGATGGAGATTACCATTAGCACCAGTAATATGTGTATTTATGCAGTGACTGGGATAGGAGGGAGAGGGGTTACCACTGACACCAAGGATATGTGTATTTATGCAGGGGCTGGGATCAGAGGGGGGCTGTTACCACTAGCACTGGAGATATATGTATTTACACAAGGGTGGGGATCAAAGGGAGGGGGTTACCACTGACACCAGGGATATATGTTTTATGCAGGGGCTGAGATCGGGGGGGGGGGGTTACCACTAGCACCAGGGATACTGTGTATTACATAACAGGCTGGCAATCAGCAGATGGGGTGCAACACTACATCAGTGATACTATATATTAAAGAATGGGCTGGTGATCAGTGGGAAGGAGTGTGCCAAGGACTACAGGAGGTGGGTGTGCTCACCCAGTGGCCAACTAGCTAGGTGGCTGCATTACCTCTGGCAACCACTAGGGTTTCCCAGAGTAAGTCTGGATTCATTCCATGGTACAGTATTTGCACTGCACAAAAGGACCGCACTAAACACTTTTGTGCAGTGCAAAACTGCTGAATAAGGGGTAGCATGCATATATATGGCCACACCCCTCCCATTGTCCCCATACATACATTATGTTTTGTGTGGGCACTAACCCTCTTTGCCCACATAAATTCCCCTTTTGAATATGGAGCTCAGGTGCAAACCCTACTTTGTGTGGGAAAAGACCCATTAACATACACACAAACATTTCAATATTGGGCCCCTAGTGTCAAGTCAGAGCCTGAGATAAGGTCAGGATAGCTCTGGTCAGTTTGGGCTACCATATTCTTAAACTTTTATTTTATGATTCAACTAAGAATAGCCCAAGAAGAGTGACTTGACTATATTGGTGTGTGAAATACAGAATTCCACCCATGGAATGTTCACAGAATGACCATTGCAATTCCATGGAATTCCATATAATTTTCTTGAAAATTCTGAGGAATTTTGCAACATTTTATGTTTTAGTTATTTCAGTATAATTTTAAAAATGCACTTTCAAATAACATCAAATTTGACATTTAAGCAATACCTCATGGCATACAAATGTGTACCAAATTACAGAGTTGTAGATGAAAGGGGGCAGAGTTATGGGTCGACAAATATTTAATCAAAATTTAATTTTTAGTTACGTTGAGATAATTAAAAAATTTATTCTCCAAATTTCTCCACAATATCAGGATTTAGAGAAGCCCATAGAATGCATATATTCACCATGTTTTAAGTTTTAAGCTTTAATAGGATCTGAGTTATAGGTAGTCAGATATTTTGCCAAAATTTGGATTTTTGTAATTTTAGTATAACTTTGATGGTATTCATTGAAATATTTAAAAAAATTGCCAGGTATACAGGTTATCACTACATTTGTATATGCACATTGTTTCAAATTTCTAACTTGAAATGGGACTGCATTATAGCCTGTCAAACATGTTGACAAAATTTTAATTTCAGTTAGTTCCTTCTAATTTTAAAACTACATATTCAAATTTAACCAGAGTTGAAACATTTAAACTACCATACCACATGGTCATTTTTTAAAAATACTCATATTTTCAGCTTTATATAGGATTAAATTAAAAGTAGTCAAACTTTCACAACATTTTTAAATTTAATTTTGCAAAAATGTAAACTACAAATTTATAAACCCCTGAAACTTTAAAACTAGATAATTCAATACCATTACATTTGGCAGCTTCCTAGACCTTACAAGGGGACTATGTGTGCCAATTTTGCTAATTGTTTTCTGTGAGAAATTGCAAAATAACATCTATATTTAAAGTCAAATCCCATGAGTCTTTGTAAAAATTGCAAAATTTCATGAAAAATTCCATAACATTAGAATTTTCTAATTTCACTCAGCTTAATCTTGGGAGGGGGGTTCTAATTAAAGGATAGGGGTATAAGAGGCAGATAGTGCAGGGGATCACCAGGTTCATGAGTTAGATGCAGTTTCACCAAGAAATGGACAATTGAGCTGGATAGCACAAAGTGGTAGACCCCCAGGTTGGAGCAAGAAGGTACAGAGTGTCAACAATTCCAATATGAATGCAAGATATTTAAGGATCACCTGCAGCAAATTTATGATCCATGGAGCCTGATGTACATGCAAGTCTAGGAGTCAGAGGTACTCAAAACGATGTAGAGGGGGAAGGCAATGTCTTAGGCAGCAGGAATAAAGAATTCTGGCTATTCCAACAGGGTAGGTTGATAGGAAAAGGAGTAGGTGACACATTTTAAGGAAGTTCGTCACTATAAAGAACAAAGAGAATACCAGTGGGATCAGTAGTTCTACTGAGGCAATCTGGCTATGCCAAAAGAGAAGGGAGGATAGTCACCCAGTGAGGAACAGCCGGACTGCAAAAAAACTCAACCCAGCTTATCAAATGAAGTAGTGTTTTGTACATTGTCAATGTTAAATTCCATAAAATTAAATCTGGATGCTTCATCTTCAGAGCATACTATCATAAATAAGTGAGAAAATGTTACTAATCATTTTTTCTTCTGCAAAATTAAAACTAATTAACCAATTTATCCAGTTATGTTAGAGACCAGGATACACGGACTATGGATATGCATGTTAAATGTTAACTCTATGCATGCATAGAAACATAGAATTTGAAAGCAGATAAGGACCGCTTGGCCCACCAAGTCTGCCCATTTCCCTACCTAAAGGATAAGCTGCAGATCCTAGTTAACTAGCAGCCTACTTCTTCCTATCCCCACCCCCTATAATTGCCTTATGACTGTCCCATGCATGCTTGAATTCCACCACTGTTTTTGAATCCACAAACTCCTCTGGAAGGCCATTCCATGCATCCACAACCCTCTCTGTGAAAAAATACATCCTTAAATTACCTCTAAGCCGCCCCTCTCTATCTTCAAATTGTGCCCCCTTGTTCTTGTGCACCACTTTTTTTGAAAGATGCTACCCTCTTGAACTTTGTTGATTCCCTAGAGGTACTTGAAAGTTTCTATCATGTCCCCCATCTCCCTACTTTCCTCGAGGCTATTCATATTAAGCTGCTTAAGTCTCTCTTCATATGTCTTCCGGTGCAGACCCTGTACCATTTTAGTTGCCCTCCTCTGGACAGCTTCCATCCTGTCTATGTCTTTGTGGAGATTATGCTCCAGAACTGCACGCAGTACTCCAGATGGGGTCTCACCAGCTGTCTGTACAGAGGATAATAACTTCCTGTTTTCTACTGGTGATGCCTCTCCCTATGCATCCCAGTATCCCCCAGCCCTCCTTGCTGCCCTCTCACATTGCTTGCCCACCTTTAGGTCATCTAATATGACTACCCTCAGGTCCCTTTCCATTTTTGTTGTTGTTAGTGTCTCACCCCCCATTGTGTACTCTTCTCCTGGGTTTTTGTTTCCCAGGTGCATTACTTTGCACTTCTTAGCATTGAATCTAAGCTGCCATACATTTGACTATTCCTATAACCTTGCCAAGTCCCTTCTCATCCTTTCCACCCCACCTTGTGCATCAACTCTGTTGCAGATCTTTGTGTCATCTGCAAAGAGACATACTTTTCCTTCCAGTCCCTGTGCAATATCGCTTATAAAGACATTGAAGAGGACCAGTCCTCATACTGAACCCTGTGGTACCCCACTAGTTACCTCCCTTTCTTCAGAGTGGGCTCAATTTACTATTACTCTCTGTGTCCTATTCTCCAGCCAATTATTTACCCAGGCTGTCATCTTGGGACCCACTCCCAGGCTGGCTAACTTGTATATTAATTTTTTGTGTGGGACTGTGTCAAATGCCTTGCTAAAGTCTAGGTAGGCCATGTTCATAGCCCCTCCCTGATCTACTACTTTGGTCAATCAGTCAAAGAAATCTATCAGATTCATCTGACATGACCTTCCCGCTGTGAATCCATGCTGCCTTGGGTCCTGTGCCCCTCTGGCCTCTAGATACTTGATAATTCCTTCCTTCAGAAGTGATTCCATCATTTTCCTAATCACTGAGGTTAAACTAATAGGTCTGCAGGTTCCTGCTTCTGCCTTGCTCCCACTTTTGTGAAGGGGAAATCACATCTGCCCTCCTAAAGTCCTCGGGTACCACCCCATCCTCCCATGATTTGTTAAAGAGGGTAGTCATTGGTGTCACTAGTTCTACCCTTAGTTCTTTTACAATTCTGGGATGAATCCCATCAGGCCCCATTGTTTTGTCTACCTTCAGTTTTAACCCTTAGGCTGCTGGAAGATTTAGAACGCATAGGTTTTTAGGACAAGATATTATGTTGGCGGCAGGCTAAGAGTTAAGAGTTCTTTCAGAACCCTTTCTTCTGTAAATGGGCTGGTATCAACTTCCATATCCAGAGTGTTTCTATTGTTTGTTTTAGGTACCTGCCCCTCTTCATTTGTAAATACTGAGCAAAAATATTTGTTTAGTATCTCTGCCTTTTCACAGTCACCCTCTGCCCACCCCACCTCCCCTTTATTAAGCCTCACAATCCCTCCCTTGGTCTTACTTCACTCCCTGATGTACCTACAAAAGGTTTTATCCCCCTTCTTAACTGAGTTGGCTATCTTTTCCTTGGTTTGGGCCTTTGCTGTTCTGACTGCCTTCCCAGCTTCCTTTTGCTTCAACTGATACAGTTCTCTATCCTGCTCCTTCTGTGATTCCTTGTACTTCCTGAATGCTTTCTTTTTCTCTTGAACCTTCACTGCCACTTCCTTTGAGCACCATAGTGGTTTCTTACATCATTTTGCTTTGTTTATTTGCTTCACACAAAGGCTTGTGATGGCAGTTTTTATTATTCCCCATTGTTCTTCCACCCCTCCTTCCTGCCCATTTGCTAGTGCATTCCTTAGGCATGCACCCATTTTGGCAAAGTCAGCCCTCCTAAAGTCCAGTACTTTTGCCTTTGTATGGCTTGACTCTATTGCTGTGTTTATTGTGAACCATACTGTTCGATGGTTGCTAGTTCCCAGATGGCTACCCACTTCTACATCTGTAATCCTCTCTCCATCTCCATTTGAGAGAACCAGGTCTAAGATTGCTCCCTCTCTAGTGGGTTCCAATACTAGTTGTCTAAGGCATGCCCCCATAGGGCATCTAGAATAACCCCACTCTTCGAAGTGGCTGCTGCAACTGCACTCCAGTTAACATCTGGCATATTCAGATCACCCATCAGCAATATCTCCCCTTTTTCTGCCATTCTAAGTATACTTTCTATAATTTCCTTGTCCATTTCCTCCCCCTGAGAGGGGGGTCTGTATACAACCCCTGTGTGGATTGTGGTGCCATTGCCTGTCTCCAAATTGACCCACAGTGCTTCTTCTCCTCCCTGTTTACCCTTTTGCTCTGTTGCTTTGATTCCTTCCCTTATGTAAAGAGCTACTCCTCCTCCTCTTTTACCCTCCCTGTCCCTCCTGTAGATAGTATATCCTGGTATGTTTATGTCCCAGTCATGGTTTTGTGTGTACCATGTTTCTGTGACCGCCACGATATCCAGATGTTCCTCCTCCATCAAAGTCACTAATTCAGGAAGCTTGTTACTCAGACTACAGGCATTGGTACTCATTGCCCTCCATTTTTTGATGGCTTTACCTTCTATTGCAGCAACCCCCACTGACCATTCTACCTCAGTCTTTTTCTCATTTAGTACCCTGTTTTGTAGGTAGAGGCTGGGATTTTCCTGCTGCTTATCAGTGCCTCCTCCCTTGACTAGTTTAAAAGCTTGCCAATGAAGCATTTAAACCGATTGCTCAAAAGACTTGTTCCCTTCCTGAACAGATGCAGACCATCCTGTCAGTATAGGCTGGTGTCCCTCCAGGTGGAACCCCAGTCCCCAATGAAGCCAAACCCCTGTGCTCCACACCAAGAGCAGAGAAGTTACAAACATTCACATTTTTTATACTTTTCAGAAAGTTTTTTGCAAATATTTACATTGTAAAGTTTTGAACCACTTTAACTTAAAAGCACTTAATTATCTCCATATTTAAATTATTCTATAAGCATTGCAAAATGGTTATCCATACTACTTTACACATGTCTAGCGCCAAAGGTGCCTGAGTTATATGTTTCTTGAAATTTCCTGAAAAAAATAAAATGTCACATTTTGAGACAATGCATCATAGTGTCACGAAATCTAGCACATTGTTAGAACATGTATCATCAACAAATCATGCCAAATTTAAGATCCCTGACCCAATAGATAGTTAAGGTATATGCAGATAAAAACTGTTCATGAAATTTCACACAAACAATAAAAGGACAACGTTCGAGCACCTATAATTTTGAAACAATCATACCAAATTACATGCTATTCGGGAAAGCCTCTGGCCATTGTCTCAAAGAGTATATATTCCAAAGTTCAGATCACTAGCTTGGCTGGTTATTGAGATATAACCACATTACTAAATTTTAAAAATTCTAAGAAAGTCCTATGAAATTCCATGCAGTTTCACAGAATCTTGTGAAATGTCATTGAAATTCCTTGGATTCCACATTATCCTATTCCCCACAGCTCTACCTGAATATTTAACCATCAGTTTACAATATACTGGTAAATGGCCACTTATGCTGTCAGGGAGGACTATGACATATTTTGCTCTGTCAGATTGGGGTACCAATATCAAGTCAATAAGTGTCCATGCACCAGTTTTATAATTAGTACTAGTTCAATCAGAAACCTTTAATTCTGACATTAAAGTCACCAAGGACTATTTTTTTCCCAATTCTGATTTTATTGTTTAAAATACCTACTAAAGGATTCCAGACCCGTAACTTGTTTTCCATGTGGGATGTAGTTGGTCATAACGACAAGATTCTTGTGGTCATTATCGAAAGTCACTTTAGTAGCCACCCATTCTCAATCACTTGACTTTGCTTTTATATCTATTTCTGAGGCCTATAAATCAGCCCCAAAGTAAATTATGCATCCATGTCCTGTTTTCCTATTCAATTCTCTCTTAGTTTGAAACCAAGGAAGGAAACAGTGACATCTGAGATTTTCTGAGTAGCCATGACTCTGTCAGTGATATTGCATCAGGTTGTACTGATTCTACCATTTCCAAAAGTGAGACTTTTAAAAATATCAAAAAAATAGTAGGAAAAACAAGGATTGGGGGGGCACTACCATTGGCATGACGTTGTTATCTATGGCTTTCTATAAATGAACACACCCAAACACACAAATGTTTATCTTCTTCTTACAGTACCCCCAGTCCATAGAAGTATGGAACCACTCAGCGCTGGTAATGCCTGTTTTCAAGAATGATGACCGGTCAAATGCAGTTGAGTCTTACTTCACCCCAACTTATAAAGCTGTCTCAGTTTTGTTGACAACCATTATTTATTATGACACTAGGACTATAAGCAAAAATAGGCTAGTGACACCTTTTCACAGAACAAGTCGAGATCAGCACTCCTTTTCCATAAGGGCAGACGATTGAATGATCCACCTGAAGTGCTTTTTTGCTATTTCTAATGTGAACCAATGTAAAAGCTCATTGCATGCAGTACTTTCTGAACAAGCCTGCTGTAACTGTAGATAATGATCTGTACTTTGTTCTGTATTACGTACTATGAATGATCCTACATTAATTGCTCTGTACTTAATCTTGATGTGGAGCCTTTGAAAAAGGGCACTTGTTGCTCAAAGGTATCTGCTAACAACAATAAAGTAAAAAGTAAATTACATAATACACTTCTCTTTAACCTCAGCTACAGACATTTTGCATCATACCTTGGGATACTTTCAAGGGGTACAAAATGTGCAGAATCATTAGCTACTAATCATATACAAGTATGAACCAAAAACATTTGTTGACTTTGGTGCAGGACAAACTAAAGGTCCTAGAGAAAACCTACAACCCAAACCTATTTCCTAACCTGTCAGAACTTCACAAAGTCTTGCAATTCAAATATAACATTAGCACTATTCTCTACCTTTGAGATGTGAGTGCTCACATGTTCAGTAAATTTAGACACTGGGGGCCTGGGGAGATAGCAGACAAGCTTCTGGCACAGTGCCTCAAAATAAAATACTAAATTGTTTATTGTCAGCACCGTATAACAAAAAAGGGGCAGCTCATGAACAGCAACCCCTCAAAAAATCAGTCTGGATTTTGGGGAATCATATGCCACATTCTGTACCTACAGAAAGACAGATTACACATGCACCCATTTCTGGGTGAAAGTCATCTACACTGTGTTCCACGGGTTATGCTGTAGCCACATCTCTGATGCATTAGCATTAATTTTTTAATTTTTTTTTTAACATAGGTTTTTAACTCCTCAGCTGGGGTGGGCTGGGTTCCCTTCCATTGAGTCTCCACTATGTCTCACCATCTAACACCCTCGTCGGACTTACCTTCAATCTAGAGCTTCCTTCCAAGTCCCGATGGTAGAGGCGGTGAAGGACAGCATGCAAGGCTTCATACATGGCTGCCTTGCTGCCATTTTCCTCTGTTTTTTTTTCTCCTACTGTTGGGTCACTCACGTCAAGTGTGCACGTATGGAGCATGTGTGCTTGCAAGGCCCTGCAGCTCCCTCGCAACATTTCCACTCCTGTTACTCATTACCCCCCAGGCCTCCATGTGATGGCATTGATTTGGCAGAGCTGGACCCCCCCCCCCACGAGAAGAGGAGAGAGTCCACCTTATACACAGTCCTCTCCTACTCTGGCAATCTCCCAGCAACCTGAGATTGCTCTGAGTCCTTGGACACCAATGTGGTGAGTGGTAGTGCTATCACTGCACCATTGGGCTGACATTCACTTTTATTGTGTGTTCCCAGACATGATCTTTCTCCATTCATTTGGGGTCTTTCTGGAGGCTCATAAAGACTCCTAGTTGACAAATTCCATGGAATAGGCTATTGTAATGATTCTGCCCAAACGCCTTAAAGATCCAAGTAACTGCAGTAACTACATATCTGAAGCACTGCTCAAAGCAGATGTCAAAATGCCAGCCAAAGCTTTAGCCACCAGACAGAAAAGGGTCTTCCTATATCATCCATCCTTCCCAAATGGGACATTATGAAGGGACAGTTAGGGTGGATCATCAGAATGGTGGTGGATCTGATGTACTGTAAGGGGAACACTGCAGTTTTTGCAGAGATGGCCTTCAACTCTGTTGAGCAGAACTATCTGCAATAAGCCTTGAACTAAGGGGGTGCGACCAGTGGTTATCAGGTGCATCAGAATGTAAAGTCACCCTCCAGGCTGTCTAGGTGTTTTAGGTGGAAAGCAGTCAGCTGGGAGAGGACCTACACCAGCAAACTACAAATCCACTTACTTGACATCCTGAGAAGTGAGGTGACATCCGAGTGTCCCACAACACTTGGCAGGGCTAGCTAAGCTGCAGATGAAAAGGGGTTAGCAGAACCTGGCTGCATAAAACATATTAAATATCCAAATAGAGGTTATTTTAAAACCATCAGGATCTTTTAACATTTGAGCTCAGTAAAAGATGACACTCTCATCCAACTGGCACAGTCCACTTTTTCTAAATTACCACAGATGGACGATTGCCTGTTCATACTTCTTCTGAACTGGCTTCAACCCTGGTGGGGTACTTTAATTTCAATGCAAATGCCTGAGGGGGCCATAGGACTCACAGAGACTCCCTGTTCTGCAGGTTGGATGGGAAACCCACAGGCTTCTTCTAGATCATTTCTGGCATTTGCTAGCAGTATGGCTACTTCACAGTTTTTTCCATATATTACCAGTGCACTCCCTATTAGAAACATAGAAAAAGATGGCAGAAGGGGACCTGTGGTCCATTAAGTCTGCCCAAACATGATTTCCCGAGGTGTACTGTCACACTGGTGTCCTGTATCCTGAGATGTCCAGCCTAACCTTCTCTTAAGCTGTGTGATTGTGCCCAAGCCTTGTCCCACATGCACTTTGAAACTTGCCACTGACTTTACAGCCACCATTTCAGGTGGCAGTCTATTCCATGGCTCTACCACCCTCTCCGAGAAGTAATACTATCTGATGTCCCTCTTGAATTTCCCACCTATTCATTTCTACTCATACCCCTGTGTTGTAGAACTGGTGTTCCTGGTGAAAAGCACTGTATGCAGCACTTCATTTATGCCTCTAAAGAACTTGAAGGTTTCGATCATATCCCCTCTTCTCCTCTTAGTTTCCAATGAGTACATGTTCAAAGCCTTTAATCTCTTTGCATAGCTGACTCCCTGAAGGCCAGGTATTATCTTTGATACTCTTTTTCTGGACCACCTCCAACCTATCAATATCCTTTCTAAGGTGAAGCCTCCAAATCTGGACACAGTCCTCCATGTGAGGCCTCACCAAGGACTGGTAGAGAAGCAGCATCACCTCCCTGTCCCTGCTATCTGTGCCCCTTACAGTACATCCTGGTACCCTCCTAGCCTTGCTGTAAGCATTACTACACTGACATTGCTGCTTGAGGTCATCTCTAATGATAACCCCCATTTCACGTTCTTCTGCCTAAGAGCTAATTTGACCCCCTTTAGCCAGTATTCTGTCTTAGTGTTAACTCTACCCAAGTGCATCACCTTGCACATCTTAGCATTGAATTTTAACTGTCACGTGTGTCCACCTTTCCAACTTTTTAAGATCTCCCTGTAGCTCTCTGACTCCCTACATGCTGTCCTATCTGCCACTAAGTTTCAACTCATCGGCAAACAGGGTAATGTTGACCATTAAACTCTTGTCAATTTTGCGAATGAACATATTGAAAAGAATCGGCCCCATGACCAACCCCCGAGGCACTCCACTAGTGACATGTCTTTCAGTACCACATTTACTAGTACCCTCTGTTTCCTGTCTTCCAGCCAATTTCACACCCATGTGACTATCTGCTCTGCTGCTCCCAGATCCTCCAACTTTTTTTAAGAGGCACCTGTGCAAGACTTTGTCAAATGCCTTACTGATGTCAAAGTAAAGCATTTCCATCATATGGCCCCTAAGTTTGTTTGACATGACCTGCCTGACTTGAACCTGTGCTGTTTATTGTTTTGGAGGTGATTAACTTTAAGATAATTTACCAGATCTTGTTTAATACGGGTCTCCATCAGCTTGCCATTGAGGTGAGGCTGACTGGCCTATAATTATCCGTCTCCTGCTCCTTATCACCACTCTTACGGAGTGGCACCAGGTCAGGCAACCTCCAATCAGTTGGCACAATCCTGGACTTAAAGAGCAGCTGACTCCTTTAGAAAAACTTTGGAAAACATAATATTTAGACACAATTCAGCTTGTATTTCACATACTGTACACACACACACATATATATATATATATATATATATATTACAGATTTCTCCCCTCCATTACTTACTACTGAAGCAATTTCCACAAAATCAAGTTTTTATCCCTCAGAGTTTATCTGCTTCTGTAGCTTATTCCCTACTTCAAATTATAATGCTCTGTTTTAACATCATAGTCTGTTTCCATGGGAATAGCTATGATGTCACAAGCAAAGTATTATGGCATCAGGTTGGGAAGAAGCAATAGGGAGCTAATGAACCTTCAAGGAACAAATCTCCTGTTTTCATGCATATGACCTCAGTATTAAATAGTGAGAATATGAAATACAGAGCTAATGAGAAATATAAGCTGCTTTGTATTGAAATATTATATCTTTCAAAGTTCTTCTTGAGGCATTGGCAGGTCTTTAAGTGACCTATTGAATAGGTGCACAAAAGGGGCAGCTATCTCCTCCACCAGCTCCCTGGACTTGGGGTCTTGTCAGGTCTGATGTCTGAAATACCTTTCCTGATCCTGTCAGTAATGACCTCCTGGATGCACATTCTCTGGATCCCCCTGGCTGTGGCCCTGATACCATTGTCTGGCAGAGGGGTCTGTTCCTTCCTAGAGAACACGCAGCAAAACTATTCATTGAGGGCCTCTGCTTTCTGCCTGATGTCCTTAAGCACCTCATACTTAACCTTTAACCTTCAATTCCTTCTCCCCCACCTTCTTCCTTTTTTTACTGATATAGCAGAAGAAATTATCTTCCCCAATTTAACCCCATGTGCATTCTGCAGCTCCTCTGCTGCCCTGGCATCCCTCACTATTCTCTTGGCCTCCCTGCTTTTCAGAATGTAATTCTTGCATTCCCTGTCTCCCTTTTTTGCTGCCTGAACAATTTATATGCATTCCTTTTGACCCTGATTGCCTCTCCTACTGAAAGGGAAAACCGCATGAGTCTTTGATACCTATTTTACTTTGTTACAGTCTTGATGCAGAGCCTGGTTGCCTTGAGGACTGCTTCCTTAACACCATCCCATATTTCCTCCACCTCTGACTTGTCCCTGATATTCATTAACCTTTCCCTCACTAATTGCTTAAAGTGGCACTGTCAGCTTTGCCTCTTTGTTTTATGAGTAAAGTGAGCAGTGTGCCTCTTGGCATACATCTATCCTAGATGCACCCCACAGTGCCACTGCGTGTACAAAAGTATAGCCTTTTGGCCGTTGTTTTTGAGATTTGTGCAAAAATATTGGGACACTCGGGCCAACGAAAACTCACCCATGTCCCGGAAGCACAATGAGGTTGAGAATGTGCCTCTGGCACGAGCGCTGTCCCAGACAGGGATTTTTTCAGACGGAAACAGAGTTAGAATAATAAGCCTGCTCCTCATGTTGAAATAAAACGTTGCTGGTTTCTCCGTAGAAAAACGAGTGCTGTACAGTGCACAATTTTTCATTTCTTGTTGTTGCTGAAATCTCACACTTGCACTTCAGAGGTGTGCTCTTGCACATGCGCGGGATCTCTGTTTGTGCCCCTGAAGTGCATGTGTGTGATTTCGGCAACAACAAGAAATTCAAAATTGTGCACTGTACAGCGCTCATTTTTTCCTTGGAGATACCAGCAATGTTTTATTTCAACATGAGGAGCAGGCTTATTATTCTATCTTGGTTTCCTTCTGAAAAAAATCACTGTTTAGGACAGCGCTTGTGCCAGAGGCATGTTCCCAAACACATTGTGCTTCTGGGATGCGGGTGAATTTTTGTCAGACCGAGTGTCCCAATATTTTTGCACAAATCTCAAAAAACTACCAAAAGGCTATAAGTTGGTACACGTAGGGGCATTGTAGGTTTCATCTAGGATAGAAATGTGCCAAGAGGCACACTGTTCACTTTACTCCTAAAATGAAGGGACACAGCTGACAGTGCCCCTTTAATCTGCCAAAATCTGCCCTCCTAAAGCATAGAACATCTGTCTTCGAGGTTTTTGTATCACCTGTGGATATTTCAAATCAGACAGAATAGTGGTCACTGTTTGCCAAGAGTTCTCTTACCCTGACCTAATAATTTCTTAATTTGTGAGGATCACGTCCAGGATGGCATTCCCCCTGGTCAGATCTGTCACTAGTTGGGACAGCAGGCAGTCCTGGATTGTGTCCAGTACAGCTTGACTACTCAAGCTCTTTGCTATTGGAACCCCCCAGTCCACATCCAGTAGGTTTAGGTCCCCGAACACCACTTTGTCACCCTTACCTGCCATCTTTTGTATCTCCTCAGCTAATTGTCCATCCTTCTCCTCTCTCTCTCCCCCAGGGTCTGTGTATCACCCCCACATGCAGTTTCCTTCCTGCTGAATTGGTTAAGTGAGCCCAAAGTGACTCTATACCCCCAAAAGTCTTGGTGCTTATATCTTCAAGTGCTTTGATGCCCTCTTTCACAAAGAGGTCAACCCTTCCGCCCCTCCCTTACTGTCTGTCCCTCCTAAACAGCATGCAGCCTGGAACTGCATTTTCCCAATCATTGTTGTCTGTGGCACATATTTCTGTTATAGCCACCATGTCAAACTGTGTGTCTGCCACCAGAGCCTGGATGTCACTGATCTGGTGTACTATGCTCCTAACATTGAGGCAGACTCCCCGCCGTGAGCTGCAGCGTGCCATCTGCTGGCTGATTGTAGTTCCCCTTTTCCCACAGATGCTCCCCTTTGTTGTTTCACAGGTGTCAGTCCTACGTCATACACTTTCTTTGTGTTTATGTGAATGAAACAATTTAGTTTACTCCTGGCTTTTCATTTGAAGGTGGAGTTCGCTAGGCACAATACCTGTTTCCTTGCCTTAGCCCACCTCTGCTTAGCCTAAATGATCCAAGTAAACTTTCAACTTCTGAGCCAGTGCTCTTGCTCCCTCTGTCATGAGTTGCATCCGTCCCATCTAAAGAGTGATCTACCCCAGAAGTTCCCCCAGGATCTGATAAAATGAAACCCTTTTGTCTGGCACCAGTCCATTAGCCAGCTGCTGAAATCCTCTATTTGCATTGGTCTGATTCTTTCCTTGTTGCCATTTTGTTGACGTGCACCAGGAGCCTTGTTGGGGCAGCGCTAAGTGGTTTAGCACTTTGGTGCACCAACTTTTTGGCAGATAATAGAAAGTGGCAGATAATAGAGGTATGCTATGTTGCATTGGTAAAATATGGGAAAATTAGCATGATCTGGGGCCTGATATTCATATCAGCACAAAGCACAGTGCCAACATTTGTGTTGTGCCTAGCACTTGTCTTGGTTCCCAATGATGCTATATTCAGTGGAATAGTGCACCACCGTTATTCAAATGAATATAGGGCCATGCCAGCCTATTGCTAAGTAATTTAGTGTTGACCTGTCAGGACTCCAGGAGTACGGCACTAGAATGGGAAGCATAATAGTGCAATTTCCAATATTCAAAGGGAACCATGCAAATACATCCCTGGTGCCAGTGGTAACCTTCCTACCTCCAGTCCCAGTCCCTGTGCAAATACATTTGTTTCTGGCACTAGTGGTGCCCTTCCTACTACCGATCCCAGCCCCAATGTACACACAACCCCTACTTGGTGACCAGGGGCCTCCCACCATGACACCACTAGCACCAGGGTTGTATGCATTTATGTAGTGGCTTGGATCAGAGGAAGGGGGATTACCACTGGCACCAGGGATATGTGTATTTACACAGAAGATGGGACAGGGGAGAGAGGGTTACCAATGGCACCAGGGATATGTGTATTTATGCAAGGGTTGGGATTGGGGGGGGTTACCCCTAGAATTGAGGATATATGTATTTATGTCAGGGCTCAGATTGAAGGGAGGTGGTTACCACTGGCAAAAGGGATAGGTATTTTTCTGTAGGGGCTGAGATTGGGGGGGGGAGTTACCACTAGCACCAGGGATATATGATTTTACATAGGAGATGGGACTGGAGAGAAGAGGTACCACTAGCACCAGGGAGACTGTTTATTACACAACAGGTTGGCAATCATCAGATGGGGGCACCACTACATCAGGGATACTATATATTAAAGAATGGGCTGGTGATCAGTGTGGGGGGGGGTGCCAGGTACTGCTCGCCCAGTGGTCAACCAGCTAGATGGCTACATTACCTCTGGCAGCCACTAGGGTTTCCCAGAGTAAGTCAGGGTTTCATTCCTCATTTTTTGCACTGTGCTAAAGGATCTCCCTAAACACTGTTGTGTAGTGCAAAACTGCTGAATAAGGGGTGGCACGCATATCCATGAGCACACACTTCTCCCCTTGTCTCATTCAAGCATAATGTTTTGTGTCAGCACTAACCCTGTTTGCCAATGCAAAATCCCCTTTTGAATATGGAGCTGAAGCACAAACCCTGCTTTGTGCAGGCAAACACCCATTAGCATCCTTGTAAACATTTGAATATTGGGCCCCTAGTGCCACATCAGTGTCTGGAATAAGGTCAAGATACCACCAGTCAGTTTGGGCCACCCTAATCTTAAACCTTTTTTTTTTTATGCTGTGACTAAGAATAACTCGAGAAGGGGGCTTTGACTATTTAACCATCCATTTACATTGTACTGGTAAATGGCCACTTATGCTGTCAGGGAGGACCATGGTATCTTTTGTTCTGTCAGACTGGGTTACCAATATCAAGATAATAAGTGTCCATGTACCAGTTTTATAATTAGTACTAGTTCAATCAGAAACCTTTAATTCTGACATTAATGTCACCAAAGACTATTAGTTTCCTCAATTCTGATTTTATTGTTTAAAATATCTGGAAAATCATGTACACAAATGCTAACAGCCTGGGTAATAAGATCCCAGACCTGCAGGCAATAATGTCAGAAGCTAAACTGGACATAGTAGCAATTAGTGAGACGTGGTTTACCAGTAACCACACTTGGGAGACTTCAGTACCTGGCTATGTATTGTTCAGAAGAGACCGAGGTGCAAAAAGGGGGGGAGGAGTGGCCCTGTATGTCAATGAAAATATCAAAACTACAGAAATTCAGAATACACATAAGGAGCCAGAAGAACGGTGGGTCACCCTGGAAACAGGAAATCAGACAGCCATAAGAACTGGGGTTGTCTACAGGCCCCCAGACCAGGGGGGAGGACATAGACACATTACTGTTAGAAGATATAAAAACATGACAGCTAAAGGGGAGGTTCTGATAATGGGAGACTTCAACATGCCGGATACAGATTGGTCAACACCAGCAGGAACATCTGCCAGAACTAGACACATAGTGGATTCCTGCAGGGGGAGGGCCTCAAACAACTGGTACAGTAACCCACAAGAGACAGGGCTATCCTAGATCTAGTACTGACTAACAGGGAAGGGATCACAGATCTCCAGGTAGATGGTCACCTAGTGGCCAGTGACCATCACATGGTATGGTTCAATTTGGCTACTACTTCTAAATCATTCCATTCCAAGGCAAAAATATGGGACTTCAGAGGAGCTGACTTTGATAAGATGGCCAACAGAGTTAAGCTAGCCCTGGCAAAAAGAAACACAGGTTAGGGGGTACAGGCTAGGTGAGCAAGCATTAAAGATACAATACTTGAAGCAACATCCCATTGTGTTAGTCAGAAAAGGAAGTGCAGAAGAAGAAGGAAACCACTTTGGTTCTCAAATACAGTAGCAGAAAAGGTCAGAGCCAAAAGGCTGGCCTTCAGGAAATATAAGGGAACACAACGGGATGAAGATAGGGAGGCATACCAAACTGCCCTAAGGGAAGCAGGGAAGGCAGTAAGGCAGGCAAAGTCCCAAACTGAGGAAACACTAGCACGAACAGTAAGAGAAGGTGACAAGACTTTCTTTCTATAGATACATTAGTGAAAGGAGAAAGTCCAGAAGGGGTATTGCTAAGCTTAATGGAGAAAAGGGAGCATGTGAGGAGGAGGACCCTGTAAAGGCATCTATCCTAAATAGATACTTTTGCTCAGTATTTACTGAAGAGAAGGTAGGGCAGGGCCTACAGCTCAGCATCATGGACACAGGGAGGAGGGAGGTGAGCACTACTCCCTTCACAAAAGAAAGGGTCCTAAAAGAGCTTGCTAATCTCAGGGTGGATAAGGCAATGGGACCTGATGGTATACATCCCAGGGTACTTAAGGAGCTAAAGGTGGAACTAGCAGAGCCATTAGCAGAACTGTTTAGTGAGTCTCTGAGCACAGGAGAGGTCCCAGAAGACTGGAGAAGGGCTCATGTGATCCCGCTCCACAAGAGTGGTAGCAGGGACGAGGTGGGGAACTACAGATCAGTCAGTCTTACCTCAGTAGTGGGCAAGATTATGGAGGCACTCCTAAGGAAAGGATAGTGCAACACCTGGAATCCATAGGGCACAGGATCCAAGACAGCATGGGTTTACAAAGGAAGGTCCTATCAAACTAATCTCATAGATTTCTTTGACTGGGTAACCAGACTGGTGGACCAAGGGGAGCAGTTGATGTCGCCTACCTTGACTTCAGCAAAGCTTTTGACACTGTTCCACATAGAAGATTGATAAATAAGCTGGGTAGGCTCGGTGGTCAGAAGTTGGTCAACTGGGTGGCAAACTGGTTGACTGGCAGAAAACAGAGAGTGGTGGTAAATGGTATACAGTCAGAAGAGATGCAAGTCACAAGTGGGGTACCTCAGGGATCAGTCCTGGGGCCAGTCCTCTTCAACATCTTCATTAGTGACCTTGCAGATGGACTAGAGGGTAAGGCTTGTCTGTTTGCAGATGACACCAATATCTGCAACAGAGTAGATGATCCAGATGGGGTGGGCAGAATGAGAGAGATCTGAATAAACTAGCAAAATGGTCAGAAGAGTGGCAACTAGGATTTAATGCAAAGAAGTGCAAAATCATGCACATAGGAAGAGAAACCTGAAGCCACCTATAGGCTGGGAGGGGAGTTGCTAGCAGTCACAAAGGAAGAAAGAGACTTGGGCATCATCATCACTGATGACCTGAAATCATCCAAGCAGACCTCTAAAGCAGTAGGTAAGGCTAGGGGGTGTTAGGATGTATTAGTAGGGGTATCACAAGTCGTAAGAGGAGGTAATAATCCCCTTTACAAGACACTGGTTAGGCCCCATCTGAGTACTGCGGCAGTATTGGAGGCCACACTTCACAAGGACATTAACCAAATTGAGGCAGTCCAGAGAAGGGCAACCAAATGGTGCAGGGACTGCATCAGAAGACATATGAGGACAGATTAACAGAGCTCAATATGTATACCCTTGAGCAAAGGAGGGAGAGAGGTGATATGATCGAGGCATTCAAACACCTTAAGGACATTAACAATGTGAAAGAGTCTAACATGTTTAAATATAAGAAAATAGCAGGACAAGAGGACACAGCATGAAATTAGGGGGCCGATTAAGGGGAATGTGAGGAAATTCTTTTCACAGAAAGGGTGGTGGATGCATGGAATGGCTTACCACAAGAAGTGGTGGCTATGAATACAGTGCAGGGCTGCTTCAAACAGGCATGGGATAGGCATAAGGGAGCAATACAAATGACTATGAATAGATAGGCCACTGACAGAGCAAAGGCTGATGGCACATTTATAAGGTAGAAAAAGAAATGGGCAGACTGGATGGGCCTTGCGTTCCTTATCTGCCTTCAACTTCTATGTTTCTATGTTTCTAAAGGATTCCAGACTCTTAACCAGTTTTCCATTTCAGATGTAATTGATTATAAGGACAAGATTCTTGTGGTCATTTTCCAAAGTCAGTTTTATAGCCAAACATTCTCAATCACTTGACTTTTTCTTTTATATCTATTTCTGAGACCTATAAATCAGCCCCAAAGTAAATTATGCATCCATGCCCTGTTTTCCTAACTAGCCTCTCTTATAGTTTGAAAGCAAACAGGGAAATAATGACATCTGAGATTTTCAGAGGTAGCCATGACTCTTGTCAGTGATACTGCATCAGGTTGTACTGACCCACCATTACTGAAAGTGAGACTTTAAAAAATATCACAAAATGCTAGGGAAAAAAAAGGACTGGGGGGGGGGCAGTATCATAGACATGAAGTTATTATCTGTGGCTTTGTATAAACTAACACACCCAATCATGCAAACGTTTCACTTCTTCTGGCAATACTCCCAGTCCCCAGAAGTGTGGAACCACTCAGCACTGGTAATGCCTGCTTTCAAGAATGGTGACAGAAAAAATGTAGCTGGGTCTTACTCTACCCCAGCCTAAAAAGCTGTCTCAGTTTTGTTGACAACCATTATTCATTACAACACTAGGTGTATGAGCAAAAATAGGCTAGTGACACCTTTTCACAGAACAAGTCAAGGTCAGCACTCCTTTTCCAGAATGATCCACCTGAAATGCTTTTTGCTTTTTCTATTGTGAACCAATGTAAAAGCTCATTACGTGCACTACTTCTTGAACAAGCCTGCTGTAATTGAGATAATGATCTGTACTTTGTTCTGTACATGTTGAGTAAATGTAGACACTGGGTAGGGTTGCCACCAATCTGGTTTTTGACCGGATAATCCGTTTTTTAAGGTCCTTATCCAGTCATCCTATTTTGGTTACATGCAGTCTGGTTTTTGGGCCATTTTGAGTGCTCATATACTCTTAAAACTGATGTATCAAATCACTCACTGTTTTGGCTGCATTACATGTCCAAGCTACAAAGAAGTTCTGTTGTCACAGTCATTCAGACCTGCCTTTGTGTGTAAAACAAGACTGTCTGAGAGGTGTAAAGTATGGCCATTAAGATCATTAGCAGTAAATTAACCTGTTCTTTTCCACTCTGAATTTTAAGTATGGTCTTTTACTGCTATACAGGAAACAATTTTTACGCCTTTATGTGCCCTCATGTGTTTCTTTTTGTTTGTTCTATATTATGGTAAGTTTTAAACACATTTTTGTTAAATTAATATTCTAACTTTTATTGCTTTTATCACTACATTTGCTCTAATTTTTTGTATTACCTGAACATTCCATGATATTAGCTACACTTTGACAGGTCATTCAGATAAACAGCATGGAATGGTGTATCTGAAATTGTGGAATGTCTTAGAAATATGAAAAGAAACAGCAGTAGCTGCTGAGGTAAAGGGGAACACAGTGCAGTATTAAGGGTACCACAAGCATCAATAATTAAGTTATCAAAAATTGGTCAAAGAATCAGAATACATGGCTGACATTTAAAGGAAAATGGAAGAGTGTTTAACAGAGGGCTGAGCAATAAGCTGTGGCTGAGCTTGGTACATCCAGCAGACCTAAGTTTGATTCCCAAAGCCTCCACTTAAATACTGTGTGACCCTGAGCAAGTCACTTTTTTTTTTTTTTTTAGTTGTTTAACCAGGTATAGCACACTAAGCTGAAAGCTTTTTTACAGGAGCGACCTGGGAGCACAAGGAGGTTAAGTGACGTGCTGAGGGTCACACAGTATACAAGTGGAAGCTGTGGGATTCAAACCCAGGTCTGGTCTGCTGGATGTCACCAGATTTGTAGCTCAGAGCCTTAGTCCACTGCGCTATCCTGCCTCACTTAACCTTCCTGTGCTCCTGGGTCACTCTTGTAAAATGAGCTATGGAGCCTATGGAAGTTAACCTGGTTGCCAAAGAATGAAAATAAATAACTGAATAAATAAATCAAATAAATAACAGTATAAAAATAATTTCCTATCACTAGTAATGTCTATTCCAACATTACAAATGGCTTTGGAGGAGGAGTGATATACTCGCCAGTCATAAAAAAGGGGTGGAGCCAGAGGCAGAGTTTGGGGTGTGGTTTTGGATCCGGTTTTTACCTCATCCAAAGGTGGTAACCCTAACACTGGGAGCCTGGGGAGATAGCAGACAAGCTTCTGGCACAGTGCCTCAAAATAAAATGCTAAATTGTTTATTGTCAGCTCCGTATAACAAAAAGGTGGCAGCTCATGAACAGCAACCCCTCAAAAATTCAGTGTGGATTTTGGGGAATCATATGCCACATTCTATACCTACAGGAAGGCGGATGCCACAAACGCCCATTCCTGGGTGAAAGTCTTCTACCCTGTGTTCCATGGGCTATGCTGTAGCCACACTGATAGACTCCACTTTATCAGCCCAAGAGACATTTTAATGCTATAAAGACATTAGTGAAAGGAAGGTCCCCAATCTCAGATGGGTTTTGCATACATTTCTTTTTATTTTAATATATGTTTTTATTTCCTCAGCTGAGGCAGGCTTGGCTCCCTTCCATTGAGTCTCCACCATGTCTCACCATCTATCTCCCTCGTCATGACTTATCTTCAGTCCAGAGCTTCCTTCCAAGTCCCGATTGTAGAGTCGGTGAGGGACAGCATGCAAGGTTTCATATATGCTTACCTTGCTGCCATTTTCCTCTGTTTTATTTTGTATTCTACTGCTGGGTCACTCATATCAAGTGTGCTTGTGTGGATACATGTGTGCCTTGCAAGGTCCCACACCTCCCTACCAACATTTCCACAACTGTTACACATTACCCCCCCAGGCCTCCATGTGGTGGCATTTATTTGGCAGAGCCAGTAGACTGCCCCCCCCCCCAGTAGAGGAGAGCAGTCCATTATCTACTCAGTCCTCTCCTTCTCTGGCCATCCCCAGCAACATGAAATTGCTTCCAGTCCTGGGTCACCAGAGTGGTGAGTGGTAGTGCTATCACTTCACCACTGGGCTGACATATATTACTATTGTGTGTTCCCAGACATGATCTCTCCTCATTAAGTTGGGGTCTCTCTGGAGGTTTATAAAGGCTCCCCATTACCAAATTCCATGGAAGAGGCTATTATAATGGTTTTGCTCAAATGCCTTAAAAGATCCATGTAACTGCAGTAGCTACATATCAGAAACACTGCTCAAAGCATTTGTCAAAATGCCAGCCAGAGCTTTAGCCACCAGACAGAAAAGGTTCTTCCTATATCATCCATCCTTCCCAAGTGGGGCTTTATGAAAGGACAGTGAGGGTGGACCATTGGAATGGTGGTGGACCTGATGTACAGTAAGGGGGACTTTGCAGTTTTTGCAGTGATGACCTTCAACTCTGTTGAATGGGACTATCTGTAATAAGCCTGGGAGTAATGGGGGTGTGTCCAGTGGTTATCAGGTGCATCAGAATGTAAAGTCACCCTCCAGGCTGTCTAGGGGTTTTAGGAGGAAAGTGGTCAGCAGGAAGAGGACCTACACCAGCAAACTACAAATCCATGTACTTGATATCCTGAGCACTGAGGTGACCTCTGGGGGTCCGACAACACTTGGCAGTGCTAGCTAAGCTGCAGATGAAAAGGGGTTAGCAGAACTTGGAAGCATAAACATGTTAAATATCCAAATAGAGGTTATTTTTAAACCATCAGGACCTTTTATTTTTACACTTGAGCTCAATAAAAGATGACACTTTCATCCAGTTGGCCCAGTCCACTTTTTCCACACTACCACGGATGGGCCATTGCCTGTTTTTACTTCTTCTGGGCTGACGTCAACCCTGGTGATGTAATTTAATTTCAATATACAGACCTGAGGGAGACATAGGACTCACAGAGACCCCCGGCCCTGCAGGTTGAGTGTGAAACCCACAGGCATCTTCTATCTCATTTCTGGCATTTGCTAGCAGCATGGCTACTTCACAGTTTCACTGGCTTACACAGACTAGCACCAACTCGCTCATGTGACAAATTTCAGGGGTCCACTCTGCCCTCCCACAGAACATATCCTTTTTTTAACTTTTCACACTCTTCTCTTTATTTTTGAGACCACAGACACTGTGCCAACATGGGCATATTTGAGGTGCCAGTGGGCACCACACATCTTCTGAACTTTGCAATCCAGCCCACACTGAGTACCCTCTGAGGTAAATTCATGTTGGCTGACAGGAATCTGCAGCATGTCAGTTGCTATCCCTCTTTTCATGCAGGAGGGCACTGTGGAGTGCCACACAGTTACTTCATATTTAATAAAGCTTAAACATCACCTCAGATCCTTTGACTACAGAACTTTCTGGCTCCAGCTTCCTCATAGACAGACTTCTAAGCTTTACTTTAGGCATTCTTTTTTCCTACTATAGAGGGGCACTCCCTTTTCAGAGGCTGTAGAAGATGGCCACTGCCACAATTGGGCACTTATTCTAGATGCCAGGCTCCATAGAGAAACTTACAGAGGAGTGGGAGCTGGCACAGTATGCCAGGTGCTCTCTCCCACCAACTCTGACACAGCAGTCTTTGCCCCTCAGCAGAGAACATGACTTCTCCTCCTTGGAATGCCAAGGCAGACCTTCTGACATAGTCCTCCAGGGGAGCAGAATATGGCATCACCATAGAGGTTGATAGATGCTCTTAAAGATATATTAATGTAGCTTCTATTGGAGGGGTTACAAGATTTTTGATGTGGGATACAAAGTGAGCATGCTCACCAACTAGGAGCTTTCTTCACACATAGGCATAGAGAGGGGAATCTGACAGGGGCTGCCCCCTCTCACGCTTGCTTTTCTTGCTGGCCATGGAACACCAATGTGATTAAAATCATGGACTTGTATGCTGTCTCAAGCATACAGGTGGGAAATGTGGAAACCAAAGCTCAACTTTATACTGACAACTGTTCCTGCAGTCCTAGATCTCTCGGAAGACTTTGACACACTGTGTTGTGCATCATTTAGGTAACAACTGTGGTTCTCCACATAGCTTATTGCCCTGAACAGCTGTCATCCACTGAGAAATATAAGCTGCAGTAGTGAAGTTAATAATTATATCTCAAAATTTCCCTGTACTGGGACAGGACCATAGAAGGTGGAGAGTGGTACCAGGGGATCCCTGCTGCATCAACATTTATCATGGGATAAGAGTCCCACACTTTTAAGATTAATTGGTGCCTGATGCCAATTGCCTAGTACCTACTTTTAAATGATATAGTATATTATTTCAGCATACATGTTATGGGTAGTGATGTGCGAAATTGGCAAATTTCACCTAGCAAAATATTTTGTGTAATTCCTGCATTATGCAAAATTTTTCTCCTAGGCAAAACATAATTTTGCCTCTGATTTTACTTTCGTGTAATGCAAAATTTTGCCCAATTTCACCCAATTTTGCTTTCGCATAAGGTGAAATTTTACCACTATCCTTAATTTCACCAATGTTTTTTTAAATTTCGGCAGCAAAAGTGCAATGCATTGTGAGTAGATAGCTGAAATATCACATGCAGGCTGTTTCTTGCACAGTATATTGTCTGTTGAGTTGGAGAGCAGTTCAGTGTGGTGCATCACATCCAATATACCCTTCATAAACCTCTTTTTTTATTTTTGAGTTAATTGCTCCTAAAATCTCAATTTAGTTCATAGTGCTGCCAGTGAACCTTTTTTGTTTTGGCATCTTTGGATAATACTTAGTTAAACTTAGTGTTTTCAATTTTCTCTGTGTTTGTGTCTGTGATGAAGTTGAGTGGGGGAAGGTCGACCTTGTGGTGTGTGTGTATGTGTGTATGTATGTGACAGCAGAGCTGGCTAGTTCCTAATATTTGACAGATTTCTCACAAGTTGTAAGTGAGTTTCTGTAATTTCTTTTCAGTCTTAATACTTTTGTTGGTGTGCTACTTATTTGTTATATTTTTCTTTCATATTGACTCTTTTTGGGGTAACTTTATCTGAATAGTTATGCATTCTGAGTAGTTCTGTTCCTGTTTCCCTTTGTGTAATCACCTTTGTGAGTTTATGTTTTTATTGGAAGTGTCTGTGTGCATTCACCACTTGACTTGTTCATAACCAGGTGCACTACATTGTTGAATTGCTCACAGAAATTAAAATTGTGATCTAGCCTCTGCATTGTAGTGTTCCTGTTTTTCTATTTAATTTGCTTACCATATTAACCCTTTCCTCCCTATTACACCACTGGTGTTTACTACCTGACCCTATTATATATGGGGGCATGTTAGGCAGTGGCACCACCATGGTTAGGCCTGAAAACCATTTGAAACAGTGCAGAAAACAGCAGATTTGTGTCCTGATGGTGGCTGTGAACCATGTAACTGCATGTCTGACACCTGATTTCTGTCTGAATGTACTGCAAAATTTTCTGGAAAACATTTTGGGAATTATGGCCTTCTTGGGCATGTTGTCAGTGCTGGCACCAGATGTGTTACATCTTCTTAATGTTGCACACAGCAATATGTGATGCAACATCACACAGCATTGTGAAACAGTTTTTTAATAGACATAATACTTACATACAAAACAAAGAAACAAGAGGATTAAGGAACTGGAGTAGATTAAAGAGTATAGAATAGCTTTTTTTGTTTTATATTTTTTTATTGGGGTGACATACAAACAACAGAATGGAAGATAGAAAAATGAAAACAAAAAAGACAAGTAACATCAAGGCCCTCCCTCTCCAAAGCCAGCAGCACTGGCAGGCCCCACCCTGCCAGCAGTGCCAGTGACACATGCAGACTTATCCGAAATCCTATCTGAAGTCCAGCATGTACGACAAGAGTTAAATTATTTCAGACAGGAATTTAGTAATGCCCAAGGGGAGATTTCTAAACTACAGTGTGATGTTGCAAAATCATGTGCATCTTGTCAGAACTCCGTGGTGGCACCATTGGCACTGGGACGTGAGGTCATGAGAAATGGTAACAGCATACCGGTGAAGTGTATTCCTCTGTGTATTTTTCTGACACAGTGGAAAGAGAAAGAAAGATTCATGTGGGAAGGCACGGCAAAAGAGGGAGAGAGCATAAATGTTCCCCAGTATACAGAGAGAAAAGCGTGCAATCAGTTGGTAAACATCATAATTCAGGGCTGCAGCTGTACAGTATACAGTGGGTGCCCACTTCTACACACAGTGTCAGATACATTAAAAGAAAGTGGAGCAGACATATGCAAGCAGTCCGTGTGCAGAGCAGATAGCTTTCCAGTTGCACCCTATGCAGCATAGTACTCTGCATGGGGATTGGGGGGGCTACAGTAATGGTGATAGACACTGTACCACACAATACAATGCAGAAGAAATGTCACATATCATCTCAGCAGTATATCTATGAAATTTCTAGGTGCATAAGAATAATGTAGTATGCATTATCTGTTAGGGAATATTTTACAAGGTGGCAGAATACAGTATCTTTCTTGCTATTTAAACAGCACAAAAACATCTGTTTGGATATTTTTTTGTTGTTTAAACATAACCCACATCATAGATGCAAAAAACCACTCCAGGGTGTAGGTTTATAGGCATTAAATGCATGTCTGGGGTGCTGTGAGGTCACTTGGCCTGCGGTCTCATGCCTCACAATGCACCTCAGGCATGCATTAAATGCCTATAAACCCACACCCTGTCGTGGTTTATTGCTTACATATCAAACTGGGACAATGAAACACTCAAAGCAACAGAATGATGCAGTGATCCACCCTGAAAGCTACTACAGTAGTTCAAAACATTGTGTCCATGAGAGAAAAATACTGACCATGGACAAGGTTCTTGTTATGCCAATAGTAAGAGTTGTACACGATGGTTTAAATGGCAATGTTTTCCAAACAATTTTTAGATGTACTATATATAGGCCTGCAAATTCATAAAACATTGCACTCAAGACAGAAGTGTAGCTTCCTGCCACTGTGTGTATAGGCAACTATTTCCAAAACTTCAAAAAAAATCTGGTCACTCACTATTCATTGAAGAAGGAACATCGAACAACCTCATTGTAAGTGTTGAAGTGTTGTAAATGCAAAGAATCTTTATTTTGTAAAAATTAAAAATCACACAGTTTGTGCAACAGTGCAAATCAGGTGCTAAGAAGGTCAGAGACCCCTCCCTGAGACTGATCAGATTAATGTGTTTCACTTTGAATGACACTTCAACAAAGAACGATTTTGGACTGCAAATTCACAAAACACTGATCTGAAGACAAAAGAAAACAGTGCAGCATCCCACAGTTTGTGCATGCTACTGGTTCCAAATATTGTGTCCAGTGGGACGGTGCAAAATATGGGCAAGGCTCCTTGTTATGCTATGCAGATGTGCTGTACATACCAGTTAGATTGCCAAAAAGATTACCCACAAAACATTGCAGTCTGAAGACAGAACACAATATTGAAGCCTCCACACAGTCTGTATGCAGGCTTCTGGTTCAACAAATAATAGATGAATGAAGAAAACAGAAGCCTTCACCATCCATCTCATCATTCTCTGTCTTCAGCACAGCTGGAAGTGTAAAGGACTCAACATCAGAAGTAGGATTTGACAAAGTTGCTGAAATTTGCATAAAAAAGGATTTTTTAAAGTTCCCACAATTTGAGAATTGCGAAGTGCAGAAAGTTGTCAACAGGCAAAGTTGTTTTTTGTGGGTATTTTTTTTATTCTTCTGTAACCAGATAAGGCCTACTGGGCCCAAATCCCATATGTGGGGGTGACGCGGGAGCACTGGGGTGGCTGAGTGACTGTGACTTGATCAAATTCACACAGTATGCAAGAGGAGGTTGTGGGAAACAAACCCATGTCTGCTGGATATACGATACCGCCAGCCCAATTCACACTTGAACCTGACACTTGAGGAAATGCTTCACAGGAAAAAGGTCACTTCACGTGAAAAATATCATGAAACTGTGAAGTGTAAAGTTGACGTTCCCAATATGACTTTGCAAAGCTTCATGAAGGTGAATTTTGCCACCTTTGTTGCAACTTTGCCAGTGAAGTTTACATTTTCTGCATTTTTAATCAAAAGACCGGAAGATTATTGTTCCTATTTTTGACTATGGTGATACAGTCTATAGTGAAGCCTCAAATCTTCCCTTGCTAGACTGGAACTCCATTTCACTCTAGTTGTTTTTTCTTAGGTTGTACCCCTTGTATTTATCACTGCTCTCTCTGCTCTGGTCTTTCACTCCCCTATCTTCATACCAGGTGCCACCCGACTATCCTCTCCCACTTCTTCCTATTATACTCTTCACAGTAATAGTTTCCATTCCCTCTCTGTTCCTTCTAGGAAATCTACTGTTAGTCTGACTACTTTCTCACATCAATTTCCTAAATGCTGGTCCCCCCATCCACTCTGTCTCTTCTGCTTTCTGCCTTAAGGCTCTTCTTTGTGACTTTTCTACTCCCACCTGAAACTGTCCATGACCCTTTACCTCTTGATTTCCTTCTTCTCAAATAGAATTGCCCTAGTCATTTTGCTACCCTCATCTCCAGACTATAACTGGGTAATTAGTTTCCCATTATCATCAAAACTCAATTTTATTTTCTGCATCAATGTGTTGCACTCATTTGCCTTACAGTGTTTATGATTATGCTCCTCTGATATACAATATTGCTGTATATGACTCATTGTTTTGTAACATATAGGACAAAGTATGGGTCTCGCTGTGTAACGAGAATTTACACACACCCGAGGGGTTTATGCATGGCATCAAATCCCGAGGGTGTGAGTAAATTCAAGTTACACACCGAGACCCATATTTTATTTTATATAATTGTCAGATTTCCTTTTTCCCCACAGCAAGTATATAAAATAAGAAAGGCGGTCTGCTTTGGTGTGAGCACGCGCTGTATTGGTCACTCGCACGCTCATTTTGGTGAATTTTTTTTTTTTAATTATAGTTTAGTTGGAGCCAACATTTTGAGGGTATTTCCCTCATTTCTATTACTGTTTGCCTGCCAGCACTTACTGCAGAAATCATGTGGCAGTCCAGAGAGGAAAAGACGACATGGACAGAAGTTAGGAGAAACAGCTTCCGAGGCTGGGGCGCCTGTGCAGTGTTTGGGAAACTGGGCGCGTGTTCGCCGTTATAAATGCTCCTTTATGATGGTGAATTATGCCACATTTCCCTATGGGAAAAAGGTCATCCTGGTTATTATACTGTCAATACTATTCAGTTTTTCCACATCTTGATCTATCGCCACTTCCCCTCACCCCCGGGACACATCTGGAAAAGAGCTGTTAGCAGCTCAGACTGTCTTACCTGGTGAAACCTTTAAAATAAACTGTTAAATGGAATGTATTTTGTTGATTTTTTATAGGATGTTTCAGCAGTGCCAACTAGCAGTGGCTGGGCTCTTACAGGCTGCCAGCTGACACACACCTGCTGTTCACAGCCCAGAATAAATAACACTACACTAGCACAGCTCAGTAACACACACCTGCTTCTTACAGTCCCGAATAAATAACACTGCACTAGCACAGCTCAGTAACACACACCTGCTGCTTACAGCCCTGAATAAATAACACTACACTAGCACAGCTCAGTGACACACACCTGCTGCTCACAGCACAGAAAAAATAACACTACACTAGCACAGCTCAGTGACACACACCTGCTGCTCACAGCCCAGAATAAATAACACTACACTAGCACAGCTCAGTGCACACACCTGCTGCTCACAGCACTGAATAATTAACACTACACTAACAGCTCAGTGACACACCTGCTTCTTACAACCTCGAATAAATAACACTACACTAGCACAGCTCAGTGACACACACCTGCTTCTTACAGCCTCGAATAAATAACACTACACTAGCACAGCTCAGTGACACACACCTGCTGCTCACAGCCCAGAATAAATAACACTACACTAGCACAGCTCAGTGACACACACCTGCTTCTACAGCCTCAGATAAATAACACTACACTAGCACAGCTCAGTGACACACACCTGCTGCTCACAGCCCAGAATAAATAACACTACACTAGCACAGCTCAGTAACACACACCTGCTTCTTCCAGCCTCGAATAAATAACACTACACTAGCACAGCTCAGTGACACACACCTGCTGCTTACAGCCCGAATAAATAACACTACACTAGCACAGCTCAATGACACACACCTGCTGCTTACAGCCTCAAATAAATAACACTACACTAGCACAGCTCAGTGACACACACCTGCTGCTCCAGCCCAGAATAAATAACACTACACTCAGCTCAGTGACACACACCTGCTTCTTACAGCCTCGAATAAATAACACTACACTAGCACAGCTCAGTGACACACACCTGCTGCTCACAGCCCAGAATAAATAACACTACACTAGCACAGCTCAGTAACACACACCTGCTTCTTCCAGCCTCGAATAAATAACACTACACTAGCACAGCTCAGTGACACACACCTGCTTCTTACAGCCTCGAATAAATAACACTACACTAGCACAGCTCAGTGACACACACCTGCTGCTTACAGCCTTGAATAAATAACACTACAGTAGCACAGCTCAGTGACACACACCTGCTGCTTACAGCCCCCAATAAATAACACTACACTAGCACAGCTCAATGACACACACCTGCTGCTTACAGCCTCAAATAAATAACACTACACTAGCACAGCTCAGTGACACACACCTGCTGCTCATAGCCCAGAATAAATAACACTACACAAGCACAGCTCAGTGACACACACACCTGCTGCTTACAGCCCCGAATAAATAACACTACACTAGCACAGCTGAGTGACACACACCTGCTGCTCACAGCCCCAAATAAATAACACTGCATCAGCACAGCTCAGTAACACACACCTGCTGTTCACAGCCTGGAATTAAGAACACTACACTAGCACAGCTCAGTGACACACACCTGCTGCTCACAGCACAGAAAAAATAACACTACACTAGCACAGCTCAGTGACACACACCTGCTGCTCACAGCCCAGAATAAATAACACTACACTAGCACAGCTCAGTGACACACACCTGCTGCTCACAGCACTGAATAATTAACACTACACTAGCACAGCTCAGTGACACACACCTGCTTCTTACAGCCTCGAATAAATAACACTACACTAGCACAGCTCAGTGACACACATCTGCTTCTTACAGCCTTGAATAAATAACACTACAATAGCACAGCTCAGTGACACACACCTGCTTCTTACAGCCTCGAATAAATAACACTACACTAGCACAGTTCAATGACACACACCTGCTGCTTACAGCCCCGAATAAATAACACTACACTAGCACAGCTCAGTAACACACACCTGCTGCTCATAGCCCAGAATAAATAACACTACACTAGCACAGCTCAGTGACACACACCTGCTGCTTACAGCCCCGAATAAATAACACTACACTAGCACAGTTCAGTGACACACACCTGCTGCTCACAGCCCCAAATAAATAACACTGCATCAGCACAGCTCAGTAACACACACTTGCTGTTTACATCCCAGAATAAATAACACCACACTAGCACAGCTCAGTGACACACACCTGCTGCTTACAGCCCAAAATAAATAACACTACACTAGCACAACTCAGTGACACACACCTGCTGCTTACAGCCCAGAATAAAGAACACACTAGCACTGCTCAGTGACACACACCTGTTGCTTAGAGCCCAGAATAGAGAACAGTACACTAGCACGGATCTATATCTTAACGGCAAAAGCCTAAAGGTGATCATCATTATGCAGAAGTCAAGACTGCCACAAATTTATTTTGGCACTCTGACACCCCAGCACATAAGCGATAACATGGCTTTTAATGAGGAAAAGTGTGTAATAATGCTTCTGGGCCAACACAATACACATGCAGAGTACTACCTAAATGGCAGACAACTTAGGGAAGTGAAGGTAGAAAAAGATTTGGGTATCCTGGTCAATAATCAACTGCTTCCTGGAAGTCATTGCAGACTGATTACTACAAGAGCAAATTTTATTCTCAACTCCATTAAAAAATCATTTATAAGTAGACAGGAACCGTCTGTTTTGGCATTATATAATTCCTACATAAGACCACACTTAGACTATGGGGCTACCTTCTGAGCACCTTTTTTGTCTAAAGACACTAAATTATTGGAAAGCATCCAAGGAGAGCAACAAAACTAATCCCTAGATTAAAATATTTGGATTATATTTCCTGGTGTAAGGAACTGAAGTTATATCCTCTTAGTGTCAGGAGAACTAGAGGAGATTTGCTGCTTCTTTATAAAATACTACAGGATGATATACTAATGAAAACAGGTGGGATAAGTAATGCTCCCAAACCAGTAACCCTAAGATGTAATTCACATCAGCTGTTTGTACCCAGAGCAATCAAAAATAAGAGAAAATTATATTTCTCTAGTAGAGTGACAAGACAATGGAATAAATTGTCACAATCTGTAGTAGACTCAGGCATAATGCACCAGTTCAAGAGGAACTTCGATATATGTCTACAAAACTGGATAGAACACTGAAATTCCCACATGAGTGTGGGGGGTAGACTTGATGGGCCTTGAGGCCTTCTTCTACCATATAAAACAGTGTAAACCATGTAGTAGACTTCCAGCTAGAAATCCATCTTTTTATTTAATCCCAGGTGGAAAACCAGACACATAATCATGCCTGGTGCATTTCAGATCTTCATTGCACCACATGCATCATTAAAGGTACATAACATCATTTCATTCATTTGCTACAAATAACATATATAAATACTAAAGATTTAAATACTGAATGTAATGATGTTATGTAGCTTTAATGACACATAAGCTATGATGTCATCATGTTCAGACAAGTCCTCGTGTGTTTTTAATTACCTTTGATAATGGATTTTGCCAAAGATCCAAAACACATCAGGTACAATTCTGTGTCTGTTTCTGCACCTGAGATTAAATAAAAAGATGAATTTCTAGCTGGAGTTCTACTGAGTCTTTTTGAGTGGCGTCCTTAGCCAGACATGTGGTGAGTGCTGGATTTTTCTGATGCTCACTTTGTGATGCTTATTTAGTGCACCACCAGCCTAGTGTGACTTATTTCAGTAGTATACATTGAGATTGCCCAGTGTGTCCTCGTAGGACTTCTCATACAAACCCTGCACCATTTTAGATACCCTCCTCTTGACTGCCTCAGTACTTTCTGTTTTTCCTGAAGTATGGCTCCTAAACTGGACACACTACTCCAGGTGGCTCTTACCAGTGAGCCATACAGTGACAACACCACCTCCCTCCTTCTCCTGCTGGAAATACCCCTCCCTAAATACCCCAGCAATCCACTAATCCTACCCATTGTCTTCTTACACTGCCCTGCCACCTTGAGGTCATCAGATATGATAACCCAAGGTCTCTTTACTGTCTCTTGACTGTCAGTACCTCCCCCATCCTCTATTCAGCTCCTGGGTTCCTGTGTCCTAGGTCCATGATTTTCTACTTTTTAGCATTGAACTGGCATGCTTTTGACCACTCGTTGAGTTTCCTAAGAACCCTGTGCATTACCCCCACCCCTGCTTGCGTGTCTTCTCTATTGCAGATTTGGGTGTTGCCCCCATTAAGGCATACCATTCCTTCCAGTTTTTCTGTAATATCCCCTATGAACACATTGAAGAGGACTGGTCCCAGTACTAAGCCCTGTGGTACTCTGCTGGTCACTCTCCCATTATTAGAGTGAGTACAGTTAACCACCACCCTCTGTCTCCTATCCATTAATCATTTTTTAACACAACTTGCCACTTTGGATCCCACTCTTAGGCTGTTTGATGTCTTTATCTGCCTCCTGTGTGGCACAGTATCAAAGGTCTTGCTAAAGTCCAGATAGGCCACATCCACTGCCCTACTCTGATCTATTTTCCTGGTCACCTAGTTAAAGAAGTCTATTAGATTCATTTATTGTGACCTTCACCCCATGAATCCGTACTGCTTTTAGTTTTGCAGCCCATAGGACTCAAGATACTTTACCAGTCTTTCATTGAGAAGGGTTTTCATTAATTTCCCTGCCACTGAAGTAAGACTGACTGGTCTGCAGTTGCTAGCTGCCTCCCTTCTGCATCTCTTATGTAGAGGAACCACATCAGCCATTTTCCAGTCCTCCAAAACTATGCCTGTTTCCAGTGAGCTGTTGAGCAAGTCTGTCAGTGCAGCAGCTAGCACCCCCTGAATTATTTTTAAATCCCTGGTGTGTGCCCCATACAGCCCTGTAGCCTTGTTCACCCTCAGTGCTGCAAGTCCCTTCAGACTCTTTCCTCTGAAAATGGACTTGTGTCCTACTCCTCCTCCACACTCCTGCTTCTCACTGGTGGGGCATGCCCCCCTTCCCTCTACTGTGAAGACTGCGCTGAAGTACCTGCTTAGGATGTCAGCTTTTTAATAATCCTCTTCTGCAGTCTCCCCCTTCTGTTCTTCTAATCTGATCCCTCCTCTTCCTTTCCTCTTCTTGCTTATGTAGCTGAAGAAAGTTTTATCCCCTTTAGTGACCCCTTTGTTAGTTCTTTCCTTTGTCTGCACCTTTGCTCCCCTCACCACCCTGCCTGCTTCCTTCTGCTTTACTCTGGTAGATAGGGTGAGCATAGAAGGTATTTATTGTAAACTTATGTCAGCCATGAAAGATGCAGCCGTTAAACCCCGGCAAGTTACCTTAAAAGTGAAGCATCATTAGACAGCATTGTTGCCTGGTCAGTACACTCCTTTTATACATGGCAATTAAGCTGACAGTTCTCTATATCATTAGCCTTATATTGCACAACTAATGTCAATTCAATCTTTGATTTATAAATAACATGCACATTCTGAATAATCATGGTCCTCAAATGTCACCCATTTGAACAGCTATTTCTTCAGTCTGCATGCTCACTAACAGCTCATACTGTGGCAGGCCGCCATGGAGGTGAGCTGTGTCAGTTGCCATATGTGGCTGGTAGATGTTCTGGGAACCAGGGTAAAGGAGACTGTGGGGAGCTGGCATGTCAATTGCAGGTCATGTGGGGGCTGTTGGGAGGGTCACTGGACCACCAGAAAAAGTTATATTAAAGTATTCTGGGGAGCAGTGGGACCCACCTGACTGCAAATAAATAGCTTACATGGATCAAATGGACAATTAGGGGTGGGAGAACACTGGACTACTAGAATCATAGAAACATAGAATTTGATGGCAGATAAGGACCACTTGGCCCACCCAGTCTGCCCATTTCCCTACCTAATGGATAAGCTGCAGATCCTAGTTAACCAACAGCCTACTTCCTCCTACTCCCCACTAGAATTGCCTTATGTCTGTCCCATGCATTCTTGAATTCCCCCACTGTTTTTGACTCTATGACCTCCTCAGGAAGGCTGTTCCATGTGTCCACAACCCTCTCTGTGAAGAAATACTTCCTCACATTGCCTCTGAGCCGCCGCCCCCCCCTCTATCTTCAAATTGTGCCCCCTTGTTTTTGCCCATCTCTTTTTCTGACAGATGCTACCCTCTTGGACTTTGTTGATTCCATTGAGGTATTTTAAAGTTTCTATCATGTCCCCCCTCCCTCCTTTCCTCGAGGCTATACATCTTTAGTTCCTATAGTCTTTCTTCATATGTCTTCTGATGCAGACCCTGCACCATTTTAGTTGCCCTTCTCTGGACAGCCTCCGCCCTGTCTATGTCTTTGTGGAGATGGGGTCTCCAGAACTGTACACAGTACTCCAGATGTGGTCTTACCAACTGTCTGCACAGAGGGCCAACAACTTCCTGTTTTCTACTGGTGATGCCTCTCCCTATGTATCCCAGTATCCCCCCAGCCCTCCTTACTGCCTTCTCACATTGCTGGCCCACCTTTAGGTCATCTGATATGACTACCCCCAGGTCCCTTTCTATTTTTGTTGTTGTCAGTATCTCACCCCCCATTGTGTACTCTTCACTTGGGTTTTTGTTTCCCAGGTGCATTACTTTGCACTTCTTTGCATTGAATCTAAGCCTCCATACATTTGACCATTCCTCCAACCTTGCCAAGTCCCTTTTCATCCTTTCCACCCCACCTTGTGTATCAACCCTGTTGCAGAACTTTGTGTCATCTGCAAAGAGACATAATTTCCCTTCCAGTCCCTCTGCAATGTCACTTATAAAGACATTAAAAGGACCGGCCCCAGTACTGAACACTGCGGTACCCCACTAGTAACCCTCCTTTCTTCACTGTGGACTCCATTTACTATTACCCACTGTGTCCTGTTGTCCAACCAGTGTTTTACCCAGGCTACCACCCTAGGACCCACTCCCAGGCTGGCTAATTTGTTTATTAATCTTTTGTGCGGGACTGTGTCAAATGCCTTGCTAAAGTCTAGGTAGGCCATGTCCACAGCCCCTCCCTGGTCTACTGCTTTGGTCACCCAGTTAAAGAACTCTGCCCAACTCTGGGCGGGGGTTGATATTAGTCCTTTCACAGAAGAAAGGGTTCTGAAAGAACTCTTAAAACTGAAGGTGGATAATGATACAGAGAGTGTGAATGGGCGAGTGGGGGGGGGGACACACTGGACCACCAGAAAATTTGTTAGATGGATTGAACAGGAGATCAGGGGCACAAAGGGACACACTGGACCATCAGAGAATCATCTTAATAGTGTAAATGGGAGAACAGTGGTGGGCAGCTGCGGTATAGCCACCCTGCCTTCAGTTAGGTGGGGCGCTGCTGTAATAATAAGTCAGAATACTAAATTTTACCATAGGCACTAGAATCTGCCCTGGGCCTTTCACCTCAAACATTTCAGCAATTACATAAATAATTATAATATTCAAATCTTATACTCTGCCCATTGTGAAGATTCTTAGATAACGGTAAAAAATGTTTCTGCCACACCTAGAAGCATGAAAAATAAATTTTATTTACCTTATATAGTCATTCTAAGTATCCCTTATTTGCATAAATATACATTGTAAACATAATAACTGTAAACACACAACAAAAGTTTCAGAAAATCAAATAAACCAAACAAAGAAATAAAACAAACAAAAAAAAAAACAATTTGCAGTGTGGATAATTTTTGAAAACAATAAAATTGTTTTTTTTTTTTTGTAAAAATATTGTAAATGACTTTGTATAATTATTACCTTGACTTTCCTTGTAACTTGTTTAAGTGTCTTTTTCTCATGCAAAAATGTTTCTTTTCATTAGATTTAAGCTTAAACTATTTCCCAAGATTTTGTAATCACAATTTAAGTTTACTTTGTTACCTTTGTTACCTCCCCAGATAAGACAAATTAAAATAATAAAATTATTAATTCAAATAATCAAATAATACTTACATTTTTGGTTAATTGTAGAGTTTTTTTTTTTTCTTTTAACTTTACAATTCTTGGTGAGAATTGCTATTTTTTGGACAATAAAAATTCTGTAGTAGCTGACTTGGCCGTAGTATTTGTCTTTTCCTTGTCCACCCTCGAACCTGGGACTTTTGGACTTTTTTGGCATCAACTCAGCAGTGCAGACTGGATTATCCTTGCTTGGGACATTACAAATGATCAAATGTCACTTATCAGGATTTTTGGCTGGAACATCAGACAGTAAGATACCAACAGTTCCAAGGCACAATTGTAGATCTGTTTTACCACAGCAGTTATGGCAGAGAAGTTTTTTTTTGGTGGACAACAAAGTTCTTGGTAACTGGATTCAATGACTGTTCCTGTTTCAATTAATTTTCACTTGAACCTTAAGACACTGGACTCATCTCTTGTCAAGCAGCACTGGAGGCTCTTTGATGAAATTAATAGTCTCTTGTCCGGGCTTTAGCAGAAATGCCAAAACATCACTTCAGTCAGGATACCCAGTATTTAAACTGTACTCTTTGCTCAATCCAATATTGGAAAAAGTCCTTTTTGTAACAAGCAGTTCTTGCAGCTGAACCTTGTGGCAAGCTTGTGTCAGCTTGCAGGCCTGATCTCTGCACTGCTGGTGAATACTTCAATGGCTTAACCAAAACTGATCCCAGACCTTCACTCAGGTGTGACTATAGGCTTTTGGCCTAGTAAAAGTCTGAAACAACAAAGTTCCTCAGTCCAACTAATGTAGGTCCTCACACCTTCAAAAGTTTAACAATTCTGGGCTGAAGTTGTATAATTTGGATATATGTTTTGACCTCAGAGTGACAACATCACCAGTTCAGACTGGTTCTTGTAGATGACAGAGGTGTGGCTCTAGGCTCTTCCTAAGGACTGGCTCTCTGCTCAGAGTTCAGTTGTAAACATGAAATTATTTTCCTTCATAACTTTTTTATGCAAAATGATACAATTTTCAAACACATATTTTTGAACTTCTCTCATTGAAGCCAATCTTTTGAAGCATCTCTCATGTTTATAGGACCAGTATTTTCTGAAGTAAGATAATAAGGACCCAAACTTCATTTTATAGCAAAGTCCTTTAAAACAAAGTGACACTTTTGTTCTAAATGTTCTGGGCTAAGGAATAATATAAGATTTGTCCATAAAACTTTTCAGGAAAGTCGTTAAAACATTACATTTCTTAGCAAACACATTTCCATTGTTCTTTCAAGCTGGCTGCATGGCACATATATTAAAACTGTCAGATATGTTTTTCATACTTCTTTTCAGATGATGTATTTCTTTAGGTCAACAAGTTGCAAGTTGCACATCCAAAAATTATATTTTTGGACTTGTCATAATGGCAGCTTTTATTTAAGACTAAACTTAAGAAGTTTATTTTACAGAATACTGTTCTACTATGTATATGTATATGTATATATATATATATATATATATATATATATATATATATATGTATATATATATATATATATATATATATATATATATATATATATGTATATGTGTATATATATATATACTATTTGTTTCCTCAGTAGCTGCATTTACAAAATTTAGACAGGTAAACAATTGCAATTTCATCTACAGACTGTGAAAAATTCATTTTGACATGCTAAAAATTGGTCTTGGTTTTGCAAGAGACTAAAGTATTTTCTTTTTCATGTAACTCAATGCACTTTTTAAAGAGGGCTGCATTTTTTCCCCTGAGGATGGCTTGTGCCAGCCTCTTCCACCACCTCTTATCTCTGGTTGTCAAGGATACTTAGCACCTATGACTAGAGATGCAGTGAAGTTTTAATTCATGGGTGAAATTGCCTCGAAGTCAGCAATTTCACCCCACATAGCACTTTGTGCAATTTTGGAAAATTACCCGAAATTTGCCATTTGGGACTTTGTCTTGCTTTGTGGGGTTTTAAGTGCAAATTGCACTTAAAAACCCCAAAGCAAGTAGAGGTTACAAATTGTGAACCCCCCAACAGCACCACTGATCTATCCCTGGTGTCTAGTGGTCCCCCTGCCAATCGCCAGTCCCCTCCCAGTTAAAAAAAAATAATACATATATATATATATATCCCTGGTGCCTAGTGGAATCCCTGCCACCCAACTGATCACATGGGGAAAAATACCTGGTGTATAGTGGACCCCACACCCCACTGATCCCCTGTCCCAATAATAAAAAAAAATCCCTGATGTCTAGTGGAACTCCCCCCCACAACGATCACTGACTTTGATAATCCAAAGAAATACCTGGTGTCTAGTGGACCTCCCACCCTGCTCATCATCACTTTCAATTTTTAAAAATGCAAATTAATCCCTGGTATCCAGTGAAGCTCTCCTTCTGCCTCCCCACTTTATCAGGTAGTGCTCCCCAACCCCAAGTCACCACTCATCCCCCCAGTCCCCACCCTGCTCCAACCACAAGGGGCCACTGACATAGCCCTCCATTCACCTCTGTGGCTGGCAGCTCCACTGACATGTGCTCTCATTCTGAATGAATGAGTGTGTGCTTGTACAAGGATATGCTCATTCATTCAGTCTGCTCCTCCTCCTCATAGTGGAGCTGATTTCTGGGCCCTACAGATGGAATGAGGGCTGCTCTGGGCTTTGACGGGGGTGATGGGATGAGGACACTGGTGTTGTGGACCCACCAGGATCAACAACACCGTTCCCCCATCCCACCCCCTTGGGAAAGCCCAGAGAAGCTCCCATCCCTTCTGTAGGGTCAGGAAGTCAGCATCACTACTATGAGGAGGTGTTGACAGACTGAATGAATGAGTGCATGCTTGTATAAGCATGCGCTCATTCATTCAGAATGAAGAGGCATACTGTGGGGCTGTCGGCTGTGGAGGTGAGTGGAGGGTGTGCCAGTGGTCCCTTGAGGTTGGGGACAGGTGGGGGCTGGGGGTGAGTGGTGGGTTGGGGAGCACTACCTGATGGGGTGGGGGGTGAGGAGGTTCCACTAGACACATAGCGTGCAGGCAACTTTGTGTTGTGGTTGATGATTTTAAAATGTGATCTCGGAGTTTTCAATTTACCCTTTTTTTTACTTTGAGGTTTGCATACCTTTTTACTAGGTGTGGTGGGGAATGCCCTGTTCTTTTTGTTTGTGACTGCAGATACTGGAAATGTTAATATGAAAAAATTATAACTGAGTATATACGAAAAATGTTGTTTCACTTTCAGATGATAATTGTATATTCCCAGCTAGACAAATGCACGCCCCCCAAAAGAAACCTCAAACACTGCTAACCTGAATTTGTGAAAACATATGATTGAGCATACGTGATTCATTTATGTTTCACCATGCGATCATTTGATCTTGATAACACCTCACCCCCACAACTGAAACAATGCAAAAGAGAATCTGTAAAAGACTAGTAAAGGAGGAATTCTCATTCTTGTTCAGCTCTTTTTTTTAAAAACACTCTTACATTCCCATATATGACACACCAAGGGATTTATTTTTAACAATCTATGTGTCTTAACAAATAGTGATACCTGAATGCAGTCAATTTGTTTATTGACCAGTCTTTAAGCAGAGACCGAGAAAAAGCAACTGTGAACTGGCTTAACATCATTTTGTTGGCAAAACATTTTTTCTTAGTCCCACAAAGCATTTGGCCCAATGAAAGGCTATGACATAAAATAAGTGCTTAAAACCTGTAATAATTTACTTTAGTACATAACTGAAACTTTGCAAGTATATCTGAACATCTGATACAACTAATGTTTGCCCATGTTTTAGGATCATGTGATTGCACTTCACATATACTGAATTATTAGGTTCCTCTCCATGTTTGTACTGCTCGTGTCCAAGTTGTGTCTGCAGATAGGCACCTGCATGTCTGGAGTACTTGGTTACAACAAACAGCTTTTAGTTTGCTCTGTATAGCCTAAGGTGGTGTTTACAAACTTGACTTTAAGAAATACTTAAAGATGTATTTACAAACCTTGAGTAGTCCCCATGAATGATGCTCAGATAATTAAACATAGTTATTGTATTATGAAATACACTGGTTTGAAGTGTGGGTGGTCTCCTAGCAACATTGCATCCCATAAATAGGATAGGCAACAAATCTGTCTTGCTGCTTGAACAAAGCAGAACACCTGGAGTGATGTGAGTAGCTCTTCAAAAGACTAATAACTGGAGTGAATTTTAAACATTGCAACTTAACATACATGCTGTGCCTTTTCCCATTCCCCCCATTTTATAATGTAGACTCAAGACCCTTGAAAGAATTTATAACATGCAGTGGAAGTTCACATCAGCTTATATGAAGCAAACAGCATTATGTTTGTTGAATTAGTATTAAAACCAATTTGTATCTCTTTAGTTAGTTTTTTCTTATTGGGGCAGGGGATCCACTAGCCTCCAAGGATTTTGCCATGTGATCAGTGACAAAATGGGGAATTTTGGTGACTTTACCCACCACTATCTATGACCTCTCAGGAATGCAGATGGGCCTTTTTAGTAGACTGGTTACTATAAAGTGTTTCTCTTAATATTGCTTTGATAAAATGAAACTTGACCTGAATGCATCATCCCCTTTTTAGTGCCTAGGGTGTACTTAAAAAAAAGTCGAAAGCAGTCTTTTTTTCCTTGCCAAAGTCCCATTTGAGCAGTATTTTCCTTTGCTTCTAGGAGACTCATGTACACAGTAATTTCAACCAGAAGTTTTGTAGTACCCTCTTTACTTAGTTATTAAACACTTATAAAGAATATAAATTAGTAATTAAAAATAATGAAAATAATAATGATAATAAAATATAATACATTTTTTTAATAACTAAATTTTGTTCCTACATTCCCCCCTTTTGAATTAAAAATGCACTCAAAAATGAATTTTGTAATTCAAAACTGTAACTGTACTATATGGGTATATAGTTTAAGCATTACAGGGAAAACAAAACACAGAACAATAGTTGCATTTTCATGTGGTAATTTATGACATCATCAGTGCATGACATCATCAGATGTGGCATCACTAGATGTTACCATTGGAGATGTACTTTTGGCATAGAAATACAGTTGTGACAGCCAGGATGCAACACAGAAATGCTGCAGAATATCACAGAACACTGCAGTTTACTGCAGGGGTCATTGTAAGTCAATGGCAATTAAGCGCTTTAGTCATGCAGGATTTTGTGACCTGTCATTACTGTAAGTTAATCCACTTTATCAAGGCTGACTTCACTGTATGTACAGTACTACTTGAATAAGTTCAAGTTCAAGTTAGTTGCAGGAAAAACTCCATTGAGCAAGCTCATTCACAAGGAGGTCCTGAGACATTTACACAGACATGAGGAAATTACATAAGGGATTCATTGGCTAAAAGTAAATAATTAAACTGCATACATAGATCACAAAAGACATTTCATGACAAGGTACAACCTAGCAGCACTAGGTTCAGTTAAGACATTGTTTCTTCTGTCAAAGCTAAAACAAGGGATGAATTTTACACATAGCACAGATATGGGAAATAAATATGGATAAAATGCAAGGACAAGTGAGAACAGATAAAAGGAAGGGTAGGGTAGAGGATAAGCAGTCAGGGAAGGCTAGGGGGTTTGAAAGAGTGTGTGGGATTACGATATCGGTAGGAGAACTGGGGGCTAAGGGCAGTGAGAGCAGGTAAAAAGGGGTCTTAACATTTGGCAAATATAAGCCATATGCTGGTTAGGCAGTTTCATTCCTAGCAAGGAGAGGACAAGGACATTCAGTACACATGTGAATGTCTTGGAGTAGGGGGTATGCTTAGTGGCAGCTGCAAATATCTTTCATTTTGGAAGCTGCTAGTGATTTGTAGAAGTTAATTGAGATGAGGCTAGTTAGTTTCAGTATGGATTGGAGATGATTCCAAATAGTAGGCAGTGCATATGAAATAGCTCATTGGCCAAAGGTAGTACGGGTAATAGGGATAGCTAGCAGGATGTAGTCTGATTTCCTAAGGGAGTATACACTGTGGGAGATATGATGTGTTAAGTAGCTTGGTAGTTTGTGGAGGAGTATCTTAAGGGTTCAGATACCAGCATGGAGCAGACGTCTGGTGGTGAGAGAGGTCCAACCAACAGCTGTGCAAAGATCACAGTGGTGGGTTTGCTAAGGGGAGCTAGTGATGAACCAAAGCCTATGGTGGTGGTCAATCCTGGTGGGGATAGCCCAAGGAGGGTCTTTTTTGTAAGGGTACAGGTCAGATATTTGAGGCGCTCATCAAGATCAAGTACCAGCGCTTCAGTGTACAGTAGACAGGTGTGTGTCAGTCTAGGTGCTCCAGTAATTAATCTGCAGGCCTTATTCAGAGTAGTGCAAATTTTATGGAGTGAGGTCTGATCAGCAGCACCATACACCAGCAGTCCATAGTCCACTAGGGACAGGATAAAGGAGGTGACTGCTAGTCGAAGAGCCTCCGGGGGGAGGCAGTGTTTATACCAATGTAAGATGCCCAATCGGATATTAGTGGCAGTGGCTAGGCAGCGATGTGTCCATGGAAGGAGAGGGAGGGGTCAAATGGATCCCTAGGTATTTATAGGAGCAGACTTGTTCGAGTGGGAAAGAGGACCCAGAGTGAATGAGGAGTTTGAAGTTGCAGGACTTGTTTTGGGGATGAGTGAAGAACATGGTTTTTGTTTTTTTAAGATTTATCACCAATCTATGTTCCTTGAACCAGCCCTCGGCTTCAGTGAAGGACTTCTGCAGCGAGTCCTGGAGGGCAAAAGGGTTATGACTTGAGTCAAAGATGACTGCATCATCAGCATACAATAGAATGTTCCCCGAGCAAGAGCATGGAAGGGTGTTAAGGTAAAGGGAGAATAGTAAGGGGCCCAGAATGGAGCCCTGGGGAACCCAGAAAGATGGGACAGATGTCTGAGTAGGTCCCATTAATTTTACACGCCAGAGCGGTCAGACAGATAACTGGTGCACTAGGAGATAGGCCCAGCAGCAAAACCAGAGAGACTAAGGGCATCAAGAAGGAGGGGTGGAGACAGTGTCAAAAGCTTTAGAGGTCAATGAAGACAGCACCAGCCAGAGAACCAGTGTCTGAAGGAGGAGGGAGAAAGTTGGAGAACTCTAGGAGGGCTGTGTTGGTACTGTGGCCCTCTCGGAAGCCATGCTGCTCAGGACAAAAGGACATTGTAGGTGGAGAGGTAGTCAGAGATTTGAGAGGCCACAATTTTCCAAGGCCTTGGAGAGAGGAGAGAATGGAGATCGGTCGATGGTTTCCAGCCACAGTCCTATCACCACCTTTAAAGGTAGGGGTGACAGTGGCGACTTTCCAGGCAGTTGGAACCTTCCCCAGGCAAAGAGAGTGGTTGATGAGGCATGTGATCGGGGTAAGGACTGTGTCTAAGACCAGCCGTAGGATACACAGATCCAGGGTGTCACTGCCTGTACTATTACTCTTGAGGGCAGTGACAAGGTGCGGCCTAAGTTCTTGGGCAGAAACACGGCGGAGGAGAAATAAAGGCAAGAAAGTTTTACGTCAGGTGCTGGGGAGGAGGGTCAAAAAAATTTGTAGGGAGGATAGGGCTAAGGTCAGAGAATGAGGTGTTGAGGTGGTTGGCTATGAGGGCTGGGTCTGAGGATATCACACCATTAATGTTGATCTGGGTGGGTTGGGGGAGTGTGCACTTCCATTTAACTGTTTAATGTTATCCCAGAAGGTTCTGGGGTTCCCCCATGAGGCAGTGAGTGAGGACCGACAGTGCTCAGACTTGGCCTTTCTGATGGCCCAAGTGCACTTGTTTCGGGAGGCATCATATAACCGCTTGTCATTGGGCTGGCCAGTCTCAATGGCACGGTGCCATAGGTTGTCCCTATGTTTGAGCTGGTCGATCAAAGCTGGGGTTACCCAAGGGGCATTCTTCCTTTTAGAATGGCGGGTCAACATTGGGGCAAAGATATCACAGGCATTATTAAAAGTTTGGGTAAAGAAGGAGAGCTGTGTCGATGTCAGGAGTTGCCTGTATAGGAGACCAGTCAATTTGGGACAGAAGTTCCTTAAATTTTATTAGTCCACCAGGTATTAGGGCCGCTGGCATGTGGACTGTGCTATGGGTTTGGGGACTGAGGATGACCAGTGGAATAGAATGGGGAGTGATCGCTGAGAGAGTCTGGGAGGACTTGTACATTGGGGATCCGATTAGGCGGTTAGGTGAGTACCACATCAAGCAGGGTACTGGAGCCTCTCTTGGGGTTAGTCCTGGTAGGGTGGGTAACTAGTTGTGTTAGGTCTATTGCTGAAAAGGAGTCTCGGGTAGAGGAGGAGGAGGAGGGCTGAGCCAGTTGACATTTAAGTCACCCACCAGAATTTGATCAGCGGAAGGAGGTAGAGAGGTAAGGTATTCTGTAAGAGAGGCAATGGCCTGCGTTTGGTCCCTGGGGGGCATGTATGCAGTAGTCAGATAAAGGGGTCCCTTTAAAGGGTCAGGGGTTAGTTTCAGCGTAAGTGCCTGGGTCCTGGAGTCAAGGATGGGAGTGGGCAGGGCTAGTACGGGGAGAGAGTCCTTGACATAAATAGCGCAGCCGCTGCCCCGTCTCCCAACACGGTCGGACCGGAAAAGGGTGAAACCAGGAAGGAAGACTAGGGAGTCAGGGGAGGATTTTGTCAGCCAAGTCTCAACCAGGGTGATGACATCAGGGTTAATTGATGTGACCAGGCATTGTAGTGAGTCAAACTTTTTTAGGAGGCTACAGATATTCATCGAGACCATGCGTAGGCCTGTGGTGCGAGTTGGGGAGCTCCTGGGAACCGGGCCAGGGTTTGGATGAATGTTCCCCGACAGGAGTAGTAGCATGACTAACACCCTGGCTGGGAGATGGTGAGAGGTTTTCCTCGATTGACATGAGAGGGGAGGGAGGCTAAGGGATCAGGGGTGGGCAGGGAGGTACAGGAGGAAAGCAAGAATAAGAAGACACCCAGATGTGCCTGAGGTGAAAAGAAAGCTAGGGAGGGCAGGAGGACGGGACACACAGAAGTCCAAGGGGCAGGAGAGCAGGTTCAGGAGCAAAGGGAGGGAGGGTGCCAGGGCACAGTGTGGACTAGCAGATGGGTAAGTGGGTAAGTGCACTGCTAGTGGGGATAGGCACAGGCAGAGCATGAGGCAGGGCCGATACATTGTGGTGAGCAAGATCCCAGGGAAGTAGTGCTGTACAGGTAGGAGTAGGAAGTAGTGAGGGAGCATAGGTCCCTCTAGTGGCCAGCAGGTATAACCTGCAAATGGGAAAGTGGGGAGATAGGTTCTGGGCAACAGGACGTGATGTCACCGGATGTGATGTCAACAGGACGTGATGTCACCGGATGTGATGTCACGGGGTGGATCCTTAAATTGACAGGCGCCCCTGGGTGGGTGGGTGGTTGGGGTGGGGCAGATGGCACGAAACGCCATTGGGCTAGCACCCCTCTGCAGGCATCCAGATGAAGAGAAGAGGCTCTCTTTACCTCGAAAGTTATCAGGCTGGAGATTCGGCTTCCTCAGCTACTCAGGTGAGCTGCTTGTGTTGCTTCAGTTGCTTGATTGTCCCAAGTGTCTAGCTTGGGGGGGGGGAGCTGCCTATGTAGTAGAGAAAACACAGCCTCTCATTACTATGCAGCGGGAGAATATGTTGTGACTTACACAAAGGAGCTCCACTCTAAGCAAACAGGGCTATTCCAAAATGAGGTCACACTAGGACCCAGCTAACCTAATGCCTTCAGTTACAAGCACAATTAGCTCCAATACCACCATATTAAACAAGTCTGCTCTATATTAGCTGCTTGGTATATCTGGCTTTAAGGTGTAATCAGCAATTAGCTCCAAATACCACCATATTAAACAAGTCTGATCTATAGTAGCTGCTTGGTATATCTGGCTTTAAGGTGTAATCAGCAATTAGCTCCAAATACCACCATATTAAACAAGTCTGATCTATATTAGCTGCTTGGTATATCTGGCTTTAAGGTGTAATCAGCAAGGCAACTCTAGGAAAACCAGTGAGTCCCTAGCTTTACACTTCAGCATTAGTAGCACAAAGAGAAGCAAATAACAAGCCCACCCAGTGGTGAACAGGGAACAAAGTTCATGAAATATAAGTGTTCATCAGGTAGCACCCCTCTGCAGGCGTCCAGACGAAGAGAAGAGGCTCTCTTTACCTCGAAAGTTATCAGGCTGGAGATTCGGCTTCCTCAGCTACTCAGGTGAGCTGCTTGTGTTGCTTCAGTTGCTTGATTGTCCCGAGTGCCTAGCTTGGGAGCTGCCTCGAAAGTTATCAGGCTGGAGATTCAGCTTCCTCAGCTACTCAGGTGAGCTGCTTGTGTTGCTTCAGTTGCTTGATTGTCCCGAGTGCCTAGCTTGGGGGGGAGCTGCCTCGAAAGTTATCAGGCTGGAGATTCGGCTTCCTCAGCTACTCAGGTGAGCTGCTTGTGTTGCTTCAGTTGTGATTGTCCGAGTGCCTAGCTTGGGGGAGCTGCCCTAAGTTATCAGGCTGGAGATTCGGCTTCCTCAGCTACTCAGGTGAGCTGCTTGTGTTGCTTCAGTTGCTTGATTGTCCCGAGTAGGCATTCATCTGTATCCCCCTTCCCCAGGGTCGTGCCAGAAAATAGGCAGGATTTGTCTAGTGCACTTACCCGGTCAACAAAAACGAAATAAATAAAAATAAGAAATAAATAATCAAGTAATGGAAGGAATGTGGCCTGGACAAGCCTGGTATGGGTCGCAAGAGGGAAGAGAGACCTGTTCCTACAAAAGAATCCCAGGTGTGCTTTGAGCCTCTTAGATATGTCCTCGATATGTTCATGAAAAGAGAGCTAGTTGTCTAACCAGATGCCAAGATATTTAAATTTAGGTCCGACTTACAGGTGTTCTCCCAGGGAGGTGATGATAAAGTCCTTCGGAAGGGCAGGGAGAGTGCCAAAGGAGGTATTACGTGAAAAAATCATAGCCTTAGTTTTTTTGGTATTTAGGAGAAGCATGGCTTTTATGAGGTTGCTTTCGAGCTGGGCAAAGTCAGCTTGCATCGTTTCACTAACTTCTGATATAGATGAGCCCGCGGTATACAATACAGTGTCGTCCATGAAGAAGTGCAGGTTGGACTTCATTATATGTGAATCGAGATCGTTGATATACAGGGAAAAGAGGATCGGTCCTAGAATGGAGCCTTGAGGGACTCCCCTGGCAATTGGGAGGGGAGCTGAGAGTAGACAATCAGCTTTGATTTTTTGAATCCTTCCAGAAAGATAACTGGTAAATCACTGCTGTGGACGGAGTGGCACCTAATTTAATAAGGCAGGTAATTAGAAGATGATGGTCAACAGTATCAAATGCTTTATTGAGGTCTAGAAAGACTGTGCCAGTAATCTTCTTGGAGTCCACAACCCAGTCATTAGTGACTTTAGCTAATGCTGAGATAGTGCTCTGTTTAGACCTGAAACCAGATTGTGCTGGGTTAAGGAGAGAATACGTTTCAAGATGATGTTTTAGTTGGTTATAGATCAGCTTTTCCAAACTTTAGAGAGAATAGGCAAAATGGATATGGGCCTGTAGTTGTTTAAATCACACAGGTCACCTGATTTGAAGAGAGGAAGAATGTGGGTGGATTTCCAGCAGGCTGAACTGTGGTAGAGGTGATGGAGAGATTGAAAATATGTAGGATAGGGGCAGTGAGATGGGCATAACCTAGTCTCAGGAAGAAGGGTTCAAGTCCATCATCCCCTGCCCCTTTCCTGATATCGAGGCTAAGGAGTGAGTCTTCAACCTCCTTGTAGTTAAACATGCTCGGCTGAAAAGGGTGGGGTGGGGTACTAGTTGAGGAGATGGTGCTAGCACAGCTATTCAACTGTCTAGCGTAAGGTGAGGAGTCAAAAGCTAGTCCAGCAGTGACAAAATGTGAGTTAAGTTCTTCGAGGATATGAAAATTGTTTTCCACAACCCTGCCTTTGGTAAGACTCTTAGTAGGAACAGAGGGAGCAGAGAGACAGCCTTCTATGGATTTCAGTGTCCTCCAGATTTTTTGGGAGTTCCCATCGGCCTGCTCCAGGGTGGAGATGTAAAAGTTTGCTTTAGCAGCACAATTTTTTTTTTTACACAGGCATTTCTAGCTGTTCTAAAGGCCTGCCAGTCTACAGGGCACTTTGAATGCCTAGCCTTGGATCAAAGCTTGTCTCTATTGTTAAACGCTGCCTTGAGATCCAGGGTAAACCATGAGTAAGAAGATTTACATACCCTTACTTTAATAAAGGGGGCATGCTTGTTTACCAGGGTGGTGAGGTTATCATTAAGGACAGAGACAGCTTCATCAGTAGTTTTGGCAAGATATAGATCTTGCCATCTGGTCTTACTCAGGTCAGAAAGAAAATTTATTACATTGAACTTAAGAAAGAACCGTTTAGTTTTGAGTTTAGGCATGGGGCATGCCTTAGACAACTAGTATTGGAGCCCACTCGAGAGGGAGCAATCTTAGACCTGATTCTCTCAAATGGAGATGGAGAGAGAATCACAGATGTAGAAGTGGGTCACCATCTGGGAACTAGTGACCATCGAACAGTATGGTTCACAATAAACACAGCAATAGAGTCAAGCCATACAAAGGCAAAAGTACTGGACTTTAGGAGGGCTGACTTTGCCAAAATGGGTGAGTGCCTAAGGAATGCACTAGCAAATGGGCAGGAAGGAGGGTGGAAGAACAATGGGGAATAATAAAACTGCCATCACAGAGGTAATGAGCCTTTGTGTGAAGCAAATAAACAAAACAAAACGATGTAAGAAACCACTATGGTTCTCAAAGGAAGTGGCAGTGAAGGTTCAAGAGAAAAAGAAAGAATTCAGGAAGTACAAGGAATCGCAGAAGGAGCAGGACAGAGAACTGTATCAGCTAAAGCAAAAGGAGGCTGGGAAGGCAGTCAGAACAGCAAAGGCCCAAACGGAGGAAAAGATAGCCAACTCAGTTAAGAAGGGGGATAAAACCTTTTATAGGTACATCAGGGAGTGAAGGAAGACCAAGGGAGGGATAGTGAGGCTTAATAACGGGAGGGAGGGTGGGCAGAGGGAGACTGTGAAAGGCAGAGATACTAAACAAATATTTTGCTCAGTATTTACAGATGAAGACAGGGAGATGCATAAAACAAACAGTAGAAACACTCTGGATACAGAAGTTGATACCAGCCATTTACAGAAGAAAGGGTTCTGAAGAACTCTTAAAACTGAAGGTGGACAAACCAATGGGGCCTGATGGGATTCATCCCAGAATTCTAAAGAACTAAGGGTAGAACTAGTGACACCACTGACTACCCTTTTAACAAATCATGGGAGGATGGGGTGGTACCGAGGACTGGAGAGGGCAGATGTGATTCCCTTCATAAAAGTGGTAAGGCAGAAGCAGGAAACTACAGACCTGTTAGTTTAACCTCAGTGATAGGGAAAATGACGGAATCACTTCTGAAGGAAAGAATTGTCGAGTATCTAGATGCCAGAGGGGCACAGGACACTAGGCAGCATGGATTCACATGGAAGGTCATGCCAGACGATCCTGATAGATTTCTTTGACTGGATGACCAAAGTAGTAGATCAGGGAGGGGCTGTGGACATGGTCTACCTAGACTTTAGCAAGGCATTTGACACAGTCCCACACAAGAGAGTAATATACAAGTTAGACAGCCTGGGAGTGGGTCCCAAGATGACAGCCTGGGTAAAGAATTGGCTGAAGAATAGGACACAGACAGTAATAGTAAATGGAGTTCACTCAGAAGAAAGGAGGGTCACTAGTGGGGTACCGCAGGGTTCAGTATTAGGACAGGTCCTCTCAATGTCTTTATGCGTTACATTGCAGAGGGACTGAAGGAAAAGTATGTCTCTTTGCAGATGACACGAAGATCTGCAACAGAGTTGATGCACAGGGTGGGGTGGAAAGGATGAGAAGGACTTGGCAAGGTTAGAGGAATGGTCAAATGTATGGCAGCTTAGATTCAATGCTAAGAAGTGCAAGGTAATGCACCTGGGAAACAAAAACCCAGGGGAAGAGTACACAATGGGGGGTGAGATACTAACAACAACAAAAATGGAAAGGGACCTGTGGGTAGTCATATCAGATGACCTAAAGGTGGGCATGAAATGTGAGAGGGCAGCAAGGAGGGCTGGGGGGATACTGGGATGCATAGGGAGAGGCATCACCAGTAGAAAACAGGAAGTTATTATCCCTCTGTACAGACAGCTGGTGAGACCCCATCTGGAGTACTGTGCAGTTCTGGAGACCCAATCTCCAAAGACATAGACAGGATGGAAGCTGTCCAGAGGAGGGCATTAAAATGGTGCAGGGTCTGCACCAGAAGACATATGAAGAGAGAAGAATGGAGCTTAATATGTATAGCCTCGAGGAAAGGAGGGAGAGGGGACATGATAGAAACGTTCAAGTACCTCAAGAGAATCAACAAAGTCCAAGAGGGTAACATCTTCAAAAAAGAGGTGTGCAAGAACAAGAGGGCACAATTTGAAGATGGGGAGGCGGCTCAGAGGTAATTTAAGAAGTATTTTTCACAGAGAGGGTTGTGGATGCATGGAACGGCTCTCCGAGGAGGTTGTGGAGTCAAAATCAGTGGTGGAATTCAAGCATGCATGGGACAGTCATAAGGCCATTCTAGTGGGTGGGGGTAGGAAGAAGTAGGCTGCTGGTTAACTAGGATCTGCAGCTTATCCAGTAGGTAGGGAAATGGGCAGACTGGGTGGGCCAAGCGATCCTTATCTGCCGTCAAATTCTATGTTTCTATGTTGTTTGTGGGTTTTAGTTTGGGACCTTATGCACACAACAACATCATGGTTGCTCATATCATTATGGAAGACTGCTGAGTGTGAGATTTTGTGAGGATGAGTAGTTAAAATAATATCTAAGAGGGAGCTATTGCCAATATTAGCGGTATTATTCCTTGTGGGTTCAGTAAGTAGCTGTGCAAGGCCAAGTTCATCACAGATGGATTTAAGGCAGCTTGATTTCATGGTAAGCCAATCCATATTGAAGTCCTCCTAGGATTATTGTTTCAGTGTTGGCAGCCGTGGTTATGGATTTCAAAACGATAAGGATTTCAGCACCAATGGTCAGTGGCTTATAGCCACCTATAATGGTGCTGCATTCCGTGGAAGGAAGGTGAAGCTTCAGTGAAACAATCTCATATTCTTTTTTTTTTTTTGTATTGCAGTTACTTATTTTCTCCCCTGGAGTCCTCTACCTGCATCTGACATCCCCCCCCCCGTGTAGGCGCCAGGTATGAGACCGTCTCTCCATAACCCTACAACTTACCCTTCGTGGCAGGGGGTGAGGAGCGACTCAACCCACTGGTCCGGATTAGTGTTCGGGGAGATGCCTTCCCAGGCCATCATGGAAGGGGACCATCGTCATCCACAGAGGACTCTGCTATTTTCTGTATTTACTCTGTCCTCTCTCGAGATGCGGTGTGCAGTGGAGCCAGCGGCGGCTGCACGCACGATCCCATGCACATCCCGCCAAGCCCCTGCCATACTCTCGCCCTACATCCAGTGCTGATCTCAATCTCAATCTCAATCTTTATTTATTTATATAAGGCGCCTTTCTAAAACCAAGGCGCCTATACAATACAAAATAAAACAATAGTTAAAACCATTTTTTAAAATTAAATTAAACAACAATATTCAGAAATCATTATATGCTTTACTAAAGAGATAGGTTTTTAAGGATTCTGTAAAACTTTGGACAGTTGGGCTATCTCGCACCGGACGAGGTAGAGAATTCCATAGGGTTGGGGCCATAAAACTAAAAGATCTGGCCCCTGAAGTTTTTAAACGAACCCTGGGAATCTCTAGCAATCCCTCTTCAGTGGATCAGAGAGAGTGGGGGGGGACAGTAGGGATGAAGGAGATCTTTCAGGTAAACAGATCCCTGATTGTGTAGGACCTTATAGGTCAGCAAACTGACCTTGAAGGTGATTCGTCAGCAAACTGGCAACCAGTGCAGTCCGAGGAGCACAGGGGTTATATGACTGGACCTAGAGGAACCAGTCGGCAGCCTGGCTGCTGCATTCTGCACTAGCTGCAGGCAGCTTAATCTCAACCCCGCAGCCCCAGGTAAAGGCATGCTGCAGTAATCATGGGGAGGTAACGAAGGCGTGGACCAGAATAGGAAGATCGTCTGGAGAAACCAGGTGCTTCACCCAGGCGATGTTCCTCAGATGGTAAAAAGAGGTTTTGACAGCTGCTGACACCTGAAATTTAAATGTCAAGCAGTCATCAAACACAACGCCCAGATTCCACACCCGGTCTGAGATAGTTAGCTGGACATTCCCAAGCCATAGACCCGAGGGTGATCCAACCAAAGAACCCACCTCCCGGCGACCCTGGCCCACAGCCAACACCTCAGTTTTGTCAGGGTTCAACCTCAGCCGACTCATATTCATCCAGTCCTGGATTTCAGCAAGACAGTTGTTGAAGACCGAAAAGGCAGCATCTTGGCCGGGCACAAAGGACATGTACAGCTGAGTATCATCTGCATAGCAGTGAAAACTCAGACCGTACCGCCTAATAATCGCTCCCAGTGGCAGCACATACACTGCAAACAACATGGGTGTCAGAATGGAACCCTGCGGTACCCCACAGGATAGGGAGAATGATGCCGAGGAAAAAATCCCGGACACCACTGTCTGAGTCCTACCCTCGAGGTAAGATCGAAACCAACTGAGGACTGTACCAGACAGCCCACAGATAGATCGCAAGTGTTCCAATAGCACACCATGGTCCACAGTGTCAAATGCTGCAGAGAGATCAAGAAGGACCAAAATGGAATGAGTCCTTCGATCTCTTGCTATTAGGAGGTCATTTAGTACCCGTACCAGAGCTGTCTCGGTACTAACTATGTCTTTTCCTAAATCCGGACTGGAGAGAATCGTAGACATTGTGGCTGGTCAAATGATCATCCAACTGTGATGCAACCACCTTCTCAATAACTTAACCCACAAAGGGTAGGTTAGAGACAGGTCTGTAGTTTGCCAGACAGTCCGGGTCCAGGGAGGATTTCTTAAGAAGGGGCTGAACCACAGCCTCCTTTAGAGGATTTGGAAAAATCCCCCTCTCCAAGGACCTCCAGACTATCTCAGCAAGGACGGGGCCAATTTTATCCACACAACCCACTAAGAGATGTGTGGGGCCTGGATCCAGACTACAGTTGGTTGGACGCAATAATTGTATGATCATCACAATTTCATCGATTGTGGGGAGGCCGAAGTCAGACCACACAAACTGGGTGTCCGACATCTCCTGCCGACCATCACCACTCCCATTAGAGAAGGTCAGATGGATATCCGATCTGATTGTGGCAACCTTATCTGAAAAGAATAGAGCAAACTCCTCACACCATTCTTGAGAAAAAGCTCTTCTGGGCTGAAGACAGACTGGATTGCACAATCTGTCCACAGTCCGGAAGAGCTGAGCTGGTCTATTCTGTGCAGCAGCAATCTCTCTGGACAGGAATTCTGCCTTCTTATGAGAGATTGCTGATTGATAGATCACATAGTGATCCATCAAACTAAGTCTGTCACAATCCAGACCCATCCTCCGCCATCACCACTCCAACCTTGGTCCAACTCTCCTCAACTCCCTCAAAGTCTCATCAAACCAAGGAGACTTGGGACGAAGAGTGAGAGGATGAACACGAACAGGAGCAATGGAATCCAGGGCCCCTGCCACCACCTTATTATAGGCAAGTACCAGCTCTCCTGGATCCATGCAATCTCCCGGTATGCCGATAGGTCCAGCACCGCCATCAGGTCATCAGGGGAAACATCCCTTAAAGGGCGATACCGGACCATCTCCATAGGGACCGGCCTACAAGGGGTGGCCTCAAAACTGAATCCAATGGAGTGATGGTCCGACCATCCGACTGGTTCCACCACCAAGTTGGATATCTCCATCCCCAGAAGGAACACCAAATCCAGTGAATGACCACCAATATGGGTCGAGGAGGAAACAACCTGTGTGAAGCCCAGTGAAATCATTAACTGGAGGAAGTCTTGACCAAATTGCGAGAGTTCATCGTCAACCCAGGCATTGAAATCCCACAGAACCAACCATCTGGGGGACCCCAATGTCAGGTCGACAATGAAGTCTGCGACTTCCCGCAGGAAAACATTCCCATCACCTGGTGGACGGTATACGAGAAGTATCCTGCACCCCACACCCATGATACATTCAAAGGATTTGGTAATTCCCACTGGTACCTCCACTAGGCCCAGTTCTGATCTAAAACAGATAGCAACACCTCCACCCCTACGATCCAACCTCGGGCAGTGTATCACTGAGTACCCGGCTGGAACTGCTGCCGCCAAAACTGGTCCAGCATTTTCATCCAGCCAGGTCTCGGTGATGCAAGCCAGGTCAGATGTAATAAAATCAGCTATAATAGCCGTCTTGTTTTTAATAGACCTGGCATTGCACAACACTGCCTTAGTAGGATGAGCATCCGAGGATGGCCATGTTACCTGCTGATTACAATCAGAACCCTTGGGTATGGGAACCAAACAGGGAGGACCCCTTTCCTGGGCCCATTTTGCCCCAGGGCATCTCCTTGTCCCCACTATCCCTATCCGCCCACTCCTTTCCATTCCTTCTCCAGACCCAAGCCCCGTCCTCCTCTTTCTTTCAACAATCCCCAAGGCCCTACACCGTCTACAAACCTCTATTGATAGGGGAGGACAGGAAAAAAGATGAAGGTCTCTGAGTCTGGAGGGGGAATAATGCCTGACTGTCCCTGTGCTTTCCCAGCACATATTTACTACTCTAATAGGAACACAAATAAACAACCCTAATTACCAAAAATTGACCCACCCCTTAAAGCTAAATAAATGCCAAGCCCTAAATAATGATTTCACAAAAGAGGCTCTCACCCTCCAAACCCAAACATAAAATACAACCAGATAAAACAAAACCACTAATTAAATTCCCCACCCAGTCCTCTCACCACTGGGAAAGAGAGATAACATAATATACACTAAATTAGTTAATTGTAATTAATATTACTCTCAATATAAAACAAATAATAACCTTTAAAATTAAAAAGGCTAAAAAGGCTAAAATCTGAGAGTCCTGACAGTCCCAATTTCACCAAAATGTCAGCCAGTAAAAAGTTCACCCCTCTCACGGGTGAAGTAGTTCAGAAGAATAACATATTGCAGATTGCTTATTATTAAAAATAAATCCAAGAGCTTGTCTCTCCAGATGCTGATAACAATATTCCAGTTTTCAGATGAGCTCTCACCTTCAATTGAAAACTGCAAGCCCCAAAATAAAAATCTCTGATTAAGCAAACTGTAAAAACTCACGATCAGACCAGACCAGAGACCAGGAGGCAAAGCAAAGTCAGTCCAAGGCACCCAGGAACCAAAGGTTCAGTTCCTCCACTCTGCTAAATAGTTTTCAGCAGGAAGGCAGCAGCACTTCCAACATTCCAATAACACCGGATTCCACCTATAGACGGCTTCAGGAGGGTCCTCACCTAGCTCCTGATACCCGTTTCCAGACCCGCGCCCCGCTACGGCTGCCCACCGGCTACCGAGCAGTGGAGACGGAAGAGCTGCAAATACAGCTGCCCTACAGCAGCGGCACCACAGCGCACTGCTGGTTCCAGGTCAGGACCAGGAAAGGCTTTCCGCAACAAACCACCTAAATCTCTTCCGACTTCATCGCTGGCAAACCACTCATCGCTGCTCACCCAAAGTACTCCACGTTGCAAATTACACCACACTTCTCTTTAATCCACCTCTGGGGCTCCAAAGTCTGCTCCTCACACACATACAGTGTCGAAAATCCACAAATAAGTATTCCTTCAGTTCCCAGCTCAAGTTGTCCAAAAAAAAGGGAAAACAAACACAGCTCACAAATCCAGACCACGATACCACGAACCACGATAAAGCAGACCAGAAATAAAACGAAAACGAAATAACTAACGGAAAAAAAAAAAAAAATGACTAAATAAAATTAGGCTTGAAAGGATGATTAAAACTTAGAAACTATGATAAAACACAACTTCGACTGCATTGCTAGAGCTACACAGGCGGGTCAGCCATCTTAGAATCCTCTGACAGTTCTCAGGGCTGGCTGGGAGAGGATGGTTGATGTACCATCTCCCAGCCTCCGTTAGGTGGCAGGCAATCGCCAAGCACTGCAATCCTCCCTCCCTCCCCAGAGAAGGAGAGCAGTCCTAGGGATGCTCAATCCTCCTCCTCCCTGCCAACCCCCAGCGTCCCATGTCCATTCTTGAACATGGGTCACCAGTGTGGCACGAGGTAAGGCGTCCAGCGCCTCAGCCTTCAGTGCCACCGGGCCAGCAACAATCTCATATTCTTTAGGTTTAGTTTTGCATGAGATATCGCTAACTGCATACTTAGTTTTGGCATAGACAACCCCCCCCCAGTTTCCCTGTCTGCCCTGAATAGTTTATAATCAGGGAGAGAAATCTGAGGGTCAGTATTGGTCTTCTTCAGCCATGACTCAGTAATAATGATGAGATCAAGGTTTGTATGCATGGCCCATGCTTGAAGTTGATCACATTTTTTTGGTCAGGCTCAGAATGTTAACCAAAATCATTTTAGATCAGGGGCAACAGCAAAATCCGAAGGTGATGTAATTTGTGATGGAGGACCTGGGTTTAACTCCACATTGCCTGAGCAGAGAAAGAGCAGCAATAGCATTTCCTTTAAGCAATTTATCAAGAAGGAGAAGGCTTTTTTCCTTTGTGTCCTTCTTTGATATGTTTTTAGGGATGTGATTTTGGTCCAGGAGTAGGTAAAGCTGGCTTTACCATACGGGACAATGAGGGAGAGTGCTTGGATGGTCATTGGTGATGTGAGTAGGAAGGGAAGGATTGGAGGCTAGGGGATGTATGTACATGACAGATGGTACATCGGGACAGGGAATGTACTGTGAGAGGGGGCATCAAGGGATGTGATAGTGGGTTCGAGGATTGAATTAGCGCCTGGCACTTCAAGGTGCGGTATAGCAAGTGGTACACTTTTTCCCAAAATTAGAAATAAGACAATGAGGCAATCCACGATTCCAGGCAGTTGAGTTCAATAGTTGGAGCAGAAAGGATAATAGAACTGAGTGGAAGCCCGAATTACAAACTGGCACACTCCTGATTTAGGGGAGCTAATGGTGGTTGTGTAGTTAATAATAACACTTGGACCGTAGAAGGGATGTGAAAGCAGTAAATAGCACAGCAAGGGAAAAAGTAGACAGCAGACAAGTAGGTATAGAGGTATAGGTAATGAATATGTAGATTTCAATGCTAATAAATGAATCAGTGACAGGCAATGGAGAGCTGACAAGAGACAAGTCAATTTTAGCCAATCAAGAGTATGATAACCCGTAGGGGCAGAGTAACGCTGGATTTAAAGGAGGCTTGGGAGGGGGTGGGAAGAAAATTCAAGCAGGAGTTTGAGAGGAGAGAGTCAGCCCAAAGTCCATCAGAAAACGTTGTTTCAGCCTATGGAGAAAGGTGCACCAATCAGAGTACAGAGGGTTGGCAGACAGAACAATCGGTGTCCACCTGCAAGTGCACCACACCAATCGGGTTCAGCCGCCTAGGTTGGCTTGAGTGAGGATTGGCCGTTGTACCTGTAGGCTGGATTCCGAGTCCCTGGATCAAAATTCATCTACAGATGGCACGGGGGGTCGGGCGGCGGCCATGGAGGTGGTTAGAGCTGTCCGCCCGGAATGAGGAGCACCACTCAGGTGCGGAAGCCTAAGGGGATAGGGAAAGAAAAAGACACATTAAATATACTTGCAGTCAACAGGGAAAACGGGGGCAGGATGCTGGCGGCAGACCACCAGTGGGAGGTGGGGGTGATTTTTACTTAACAAAAGAAGAATAAACATGCTTAAACATGATTACAACTATGTACACTTTCCTCCAAATACTTTAACATTTTTTACATTTTTTAAACATTTCACAAATACAACAAATTCTCTTTATTCATCAATTTCAAAGATCAGTATTACAATTAACATTTTAACTTGACTCTTGTTCATTATTTTTACCTTTACGTAATCTTGTATCCTTTTTACTCTTTAGTAGTACAGTATTACAGTACATGTACTGCTAGTAGGCAACTTTTTGTTATAATTCAGAAGTTCTGTCTTCCCTATGTGCTGAAGGCACTACCTACTAGTTTTTACCAGGATATCGTTCCTTGAATGGATATTACCTTTTTGGTGGAATGTGGATTTTAATTCAAGGTCCATGTGTAGTTTACCTTTTAATAATAGTTACATTGGGATTCTTTAATGAAATTACAAAAGTTTTCTACTGTTTTGCTACCTTATTATACTTTCACTAAATCAAAATCAGATTCTTACTAGTTCTTAAACATTTTCTTTCAAAGTTAAAATCAAAATCAGGCTTATTTAACATATTTTGTTTGTGTTTTTAAGATGCACATGGTATTTTGTACTGGTGTACATAAACTGGACCATTACTAGCTTTTGGATACCCTGGTAACCTGAAGGTCAGTTACCCCACAATTATAGCATCTTTTGAAAACATGTCTTTTAATGGAAAGAACATCTTACAAACATTTTTTCTAGTTTTAGTCCTACAGGTATACTCTTGGTTAACTCAGTCTTTAAAATTAGAAAAGTATGTTTTTTTCTGAATTTGCCTTATTTTTCATCATTTTAGTTTTCATTATCAATTTTAGTTTTTATTAACAACTTCATATGCTTCTTTAAAACTCTTTGTTTCATTTTTCCTTTTAGGTAATTCCTTCTGTTAGTCCCCTCTCAATTACTGGAATAACTAATTTCTGAATTATTAAGGATTCCCCAATCACTACGTCTAACCCGCAGTTAGCCTTTAAAGTGACAGGCTCTGTTTTGGGATTTATGTACTAAGAAAAAAAACATGCATTACTGTAGTGCACATATCTAGGCACAGTGAAGAATGGATCTTTAAATCCATATCATTACCACAGGTTAGGCACATATAATGCCATTTTATTAAGCACCTTTTCCATTAACCCTAACAGACAATTCCTTTACTTTATCTGAAACTGTTGTAGTGAACTCACTCACCACCCGGCACACTTGAGGAGTAGTTTGTCCAGACTTCAAGGCCTGTGGTGCCACTTTTATTGGGCAAGGGTCTCCTCTTATTTTTAACCACATAATTTTATTGGCTAGGCTTATATACACATCCAGTTGTACAAGTATGTCTAACCCAAAACACAGGAGATTTCAAACCTTGCATTATATACAAGATGTTGTATATATTTTTCCTATCTAGAGTTTCAAGGCAAGTGCCTATACTTTTCAAACTTTCCTTGTGGTTTGGAACATTTTGTAGCTACTTTTGTTTTAATGCTGTGTAACACTGTGCAATGATTGGACAATGTATAGCCTAGGCACAACACAGAACTAGTTATTCACAAGTCCTGTGTTTTGACTAGCACCTTAAATTTGCCTCTTCTTTATTTAGTGGCCCCTCCTTTCCACAGTCCTCAATGGGCAGTGTACTTACAGTTTAATGCTTTTTGTCAGGAACATGATGGCACTGAGAAAAACAGGATTTACCTTCTTTGTGAAGGAAGTTAGGCCTCTGTTTCAATTACAGGTTTACCACATCTTGAGTTGACAAACAAACAAACCACATAAGCTTTACTTCTCCATTTAGCCAATTTTTAGAATCATCAAAACTAGATACATCAATACATTAGAACCTGCAGAACTCAATTTAATCATTACATCATTTTTCTCTGAAAGTAGCATAAATTTCATTGTTTAGAAACTTTACAACTTTTTCTAAGTGGAATAAGCTTTTTTACCTGTGACCACAAGGTTTTCTGGCCCTGGTCCAGAATGGGTTTAAATCATTTTAGAATGTAATTTCCAATCAAGAAATCATTGCCTGCTTTGTTTGTAACATACACTGGATGTTTAAACACCATTTTGCCAAATTTCAATTTTAGCCAAACTTTACCTAAGGTCTTTTGAGCTTCCTCTCCATAACCTACAATCTGTAAGTTGTTAGGAAAGATTTTCAGCTTCTTTGAATCACCTAAGGCATCCATCATCTTATCACAGAGACTTTTAGATATCAGAGTTGCTTCAGCTCCTGAATCAAGCAAAGCCTTGTCATTTTGACTGTTTTCAATGTTTATGTCAAATTAAAATTGTTGTGCTTTTTCTTTGGGAATTAAGTTACCCAGTCAGAACTTGTCTTCCTTTCGTGGCAACATGGCAGTTTCACTATAACATATTACACTGTTGTTGAAACTAACGCTAGATTCCTTTTCAGAAAGGCAAGACACAGAGATAGCATTTTTAATTTCACTTGGCAATTCACTTTTAAATCTCATTCCAAGCTCATGATCCTTTTTAACAGTAACAGTTTCTTTTACTATGTCAGCAATATGGTAGACAGAATATGTGAGTCACATAGCACTACTAGTCCCACCTACACTTGGTACACTTGGGGAAGGATTTTGCACAGGAAAATGAAGATCAGAAGGTGACTGAGCAAAATGGAGCAGACTTCAAGTAAGAGCTTTTACCTCCTCCATTTCCTTTTTTAATGCATCCATTTCATTCTGCGCATTCTTAACTATCTCCTTTAGTCTCACAGAACTATGCCTAGACCTGTTTTGAGGTGCAATACTATCTTGTGGATCACAGTCAGAGTAGTGGCACCCCCTGTGGTCAGTTTTGTCACCTTTGTATTTACCACACTCACTGGCATACCGTCCACTTTGCCCCCCCCCCTTTGAGAGAAACTCCAGCTTTGGCCTTGCAGTGAGCCTGGGTAAGGTTGCTGAGCCACAGTTGGGTCTAGCATGGGTTTAAACTGCCTGTCTTTATTTTTAGACATAGGTAATTTCTCTCCCCCCTTAGCTGGAGTATTAGAGGTGGAGTCCTCCAACACCTTAGCTAGAGGTACAGAGCAACTCCACTTTTGCCTAACCATGTGCTTTTTCTTGTATTTTCCAAATATGTCTCATTCAGAATCACAGTTTGAACTACATTTTTATGTTCGCTTGCGCAAGGAACATTTTGGGAGAGTAGCTCACTTTGGAGGTGTGCCTCTCCCGTTCAATCCACTGCTCCATTGAGCAGGCATGGTGGGCCTGCACCAATGGGTGTGGGAGCTGTGTATGACAGCGGTGGTCTTCCGCTTCAATAGAAACCACCGCTACTGTCATACCCTAACAAGTAAACTCTACCCCCCAAAGCTTTGGTGCCACATTGGGAGCCCACCCAGCATGGCAAACATCCTGGATCCTCTGCCAACGGGGTGGCCAATCCCCATTGGCTCCATGTCCCCCCAAAGGCCTCACAAAGCTTTGGTGCCACGCTGGGAGCCCACCCCAGCGTGGCAAACATCCCACGTCATCTGCCGATGGGGGTGCCCAATCCCCTGTCAGCTCCACGTCCCCCCAAATGCCCCCTCAAAGCTTTGGTGCCACACTGGAGCCCACCCAGCATGGCAAATGTCCTGTGTTGTCTTTTTTTTCAACTTGAAAGCAAAACGGTCCCACGTAGTCTCCCAGCCCCCAACCCACACCCACCCACTGCGCACCCTGCCTCCCCACACCCCCCTCACCCCATACTTACCTCTGGAGCTTGGCACGATGATCATCGCTGGACCGGGAACACATCTGCACTCTTCAAAGCCGACCGCGAACTGAGGAAATGCCGGTAAGCTGTATAATGGGCTAGATAGGGGTTTTCAACTTATTGCATATCTCAGGTATTTTTGAATTTACCAATTAATAGCTGGGACATGAATATCGATGTCACTGTCATGGCGTTATTCAGGCCCGAAGGGTGATTTCACAGTCACTGTGTGAAATGACTCTTCTTACCCAAATAATGCTATGACAGTGACATCATTCATGAGAAGGGGTCCCAAAAACCCTATGTTGAAAATCTGCTGCAAAAATTCCTAAAAATGACAGTTTTACAAGCGTGCATTGCGCAGTTCCTACGCACGCTCATAGGTTTGTGAATTTTCAATATTTCCACTCCAGATTTTCAACATTGCCATTTTACCACACCTTCTTATGAGCAGTGCAGCTGTCATTTTTCACATCTCACCCAAAATGTGTTTCCGCCCATATAGCGCACAATGGCGCAGTCGGTATCTTGAAATCATGTATGGGACACTTTAAGAAAATCACTGATGACACTGTTCATGAGCAGAGGTCTTAAAATGCCAATGTTGAAAATTTGGTGAAAAAATTCCAAAATGACTGTTTTATGAGCGCAGTATTGCACAGTTCCTATGCACTGGTGACGCTTGCTAATTTTCAATATTTTACTCCAGATTTTCAACATTGCCATTTTACCACACCTCCTCATGAGCAGTATAGCTGTCATTTTTCACATCCTGCCCAAAACATGTTTCCGCCCATGTAGCGCACAATGGCGCAGTCAGTGTGTGAACTCAATGTATGGGACACATTAAGAAAATCACAGTGACACTGATCATGAGCAGAGGTCTTAAAATGGCTGTGTTGAAAATTTGGTGAAAAAATTCCTAAAATGACTGTTTTACGAGTTCATTGAGCAGTTCCTATGCACGCCAGAAGTTTGCAAATTTTCAATATTTTCACTCCAGATTTTCAACATTGCCATTTTACCATGCCTTCTTATGAGCAGTACAGCTATCATTTTCACATCTCACCCAAAATTTGTTTCACCATGTAAGCTATAATGGCACAGTCGGTGTAGCGAAATCAATGTATGGACACATTAAGAAAATCACAGTGACACTGTTCATGAGCAGAGGTCTTAAAATGCCAATGTTGAAAATTTGGAGAAAAATCCTAAATGACTGTTTTACGAGCGCATAGCAGTTCCTATGCACGCCAGACGCTTATGAATTTTCAATATTTTCACTCCAGATTTTCAACACTGCCATTTTACCACACCTCCTCAAGGAGCAGTACAGCTGTCATTTTTCACATCCTGCCCAAAACATGTTTCCGCCATGTAGTGCACAATGGCGCATGATCGGTGTGTGAACTCAATGTATGGGACACATTAAGAAAATCACAGTGTCATTGTTCATGAGCAGAGATCTTAAAATGGCTATGTTGAAAATTTGGTGAACAAATTCCTAAAAATGACTGTTTTACGAGCGTGCATTGTGCAGTTCCTATGCACACTTGTAAGTTCGCGAATTTTCAATATTTTCACTCCACATTTTCAACATTGCCATTTTACCACACTCCTTATGAGCAGTATAGCTGTCATTTTCACATACTGCAAAACGTGTTTCCGCCTATCTAGTGCACAATGGCGAGTCGGTGTCGAAATCAATGTATGGGACACAGTAAGAAAATCACAGTGACACTGTTCATTAGCAGAGGTTTTAAAATGCCAATGTTGAAAATCTGGTGAAAAATTCCTAACAATGACTGTTTTACTAGCGTGCATTGCACATTTCCCACGCACGCTCGTAGGTTTGTGAATTTTCAATATTTCCACTCCAGATTTTCAACATTGCCATTTTACCACACCTCCTTATGAGCAGTACAGCTGTCATTTTTCACATCCTGCCCAAAACGTGTTTCCGCCTATGTAGCGCACAATGGGGGTAACAAAAAGGTCATGGTGAAAATTTATTGTGCAAATACCAGCAATCGCACAGGGCATTAGGGTAAAGCACCATACGTGACAAACACCACTGCAAATACCTGCAAGCAAACGTTCAGCATTGACAAGGGGTAGTCTTCTTTTCACTCTGTAATTTATTTTCTGAGTCTTCATGAAATACCAGACTCAGCTTTGTAGTCGAACCTCTTAAATGCTTTCAATTTTCCCTAACTTGACTTTTACTCTGTAAACTTCCATATTTTTCCCTTAATTCAATCAAATCTTTGTTATCCTGTTCATAAGTGTTTGCTAAGTCAACTTTTTCTTTTTTCAAATTCAAATACCGCTCCTGCCATTGTTTAGTAGAATGTAACTCAGTTTACAAAACAGCATTTTCAGTCTCTAGCTTAACTAAAAGCACAGTAGTTATTAAAAAAAGTATTTTTTACTTTCCTGTAAAAGCCTTTCCAATATTTCAACCTGACCTGTAAGTTTTCCACATTCATAAGATTTATCCTGCAACATTTTTCCTAGCATGCTTTCACTATTAAGCAGCAATGAGTATTTTTGGTTAGTTTTAACCTATTCCCCTGTGCTTTCCTCTTGAATTTTAGAAGTCAGACAGTCTGTTGGAGAATATAACACTACAGTACCTTAATGTCAAGAACATCGGCACTCATAGCCAAGGCTGTCATGGTTTTGCAATACTGATTACCAACTTTAACAACAACAATTACTTGCAAAGTTACTGAATTGCAGAAATAATATTTTTTTGTTTTGTTTTTCTTTAAGTCTGAAGTTACCTTAAACAAGAAAGCGGAGCTAAGGCCTGAATGTGAGCAAGAAAGAATTCCTGACTAACAGTAAAGCTGCAAGAAAAAGACATAATAATGTATTCACCAGCAGTGCTGAGGTCAGGCCTGCAAGCGGACACAAGATTCCCATGAGGTCCAACTGGAAGAACTGCTTGTTACAAAAAGGACTTTTTCCAATATTGGATGGAGCAAAGTGTGTGGTTTAAATACAGGGCATCCTGACTGAAGTCATGTTTTGGAATTTCTGCTACAGTCTGGAAGAAAGACTGACTTAATTTCGTCAGCCAGACAGTCTCCAGTGCTGCTTGACAACAGATGTGTCCAGTATCGTGAGGTTCAAGTGGAAATGAATTGAAACAGAAAGTCATAGAGTCCAGTTACCAAGAACTTTGCTGTCCACAAGAAAAACCTTTTCTATAAACAACTGCGGTGGTGAAGGACTCTACCATTGTGCCTTGGAACTGTTGGTATCTTACTTTCTAATGTTCCTGCCAAAATCCTGATAAGTGCCTCTTGGTGATTTGTGACCTCCCAAGCAGGGAGGATAATGTCTGCACTGCTGAGTTGATGCCAGAGGAGTCTAAAAGTCCCAGGTTGGAAGTGAACAAGAACAAGACAAGTACTACAGCCTAGCCAGCTACTGAAGAACTCTTATTGTTCCTACAGTGTAATCATAATGCTATGTAAACATATGATTTTCAGCGGTGGTAAACAATGCCACTTGGGGGGCTGTTTACCACCACCACAAACCTTTGATTATCCCACTGCACTGGTATTCCTGAGGGGGAACCCTCATTTGCATTGGGCAGTGGTATTTCAGTGCTTTGGTGCTGCCAGGTTTGAAGGGTGCTTCCAGGGCCATTGAATAACCATGATGCTGTGGGTGCCAGTCTTTGAATATCCAGGCCCTTACACTAAGAAAGGAAGACCAAACAAACACAAATAATGAAAAAGGAACCATTATGTTACAAAAATGTAGCTGATTGGGAAAGGAGAAAGAAGGGGAGAAAAGTGTGTGGATGAAGAAAAGGAAGGCTAACTTTATGAAAAATATAATACTTTAATGGGCTGTAAAGAATATGACATTTTTGTGGTGAAATTCAAGCAAAATGGCAATTCCACTTCCAAAATGTGTTTTAGGATTTATTTTTAAATTTCTTGGAATTCTGAAAAGCACTTCTGTGAATTTCAGAAAAACAAACTTTAGTTTATGAAAACTGCATATTATTGATCCACAAAAACCAGTTTGCATATGACATATCTGAATTAGATTACTGGTGGAATTCTGCACATTTCTTCAGAATTCCACAGGAGTCCATTCCATAGGGATTTGAATACTCTACACAGCACCATTACTTAAATAGCCATCAGCACCTTGGGAAAGACTGAAAAACATAATATTTGGACACAAGGCAGTTTATATTTCTCATTTGCTCTGTATTTCTTATCTCGGTTACTTATTAGTGAGGTCATATGCTTGAAAACAAGATTCTTGTTCCTGGAGGGTTAGTCAGCTCCTACTGGTTCTTTTCAACCTAATGTCATAATACTCTGCTTGTGACATCACAGTTATTCCCATGGCAACAGACTGTGATGTCACATAAGTAAGGCAGATGCACTCTAAGGGATAGCAATCTTGTTTTTGTGGGAATTTGTTCAGCAATAAATAATGGAGAGGAGAAATCTATACAAGATATATAAAATGCAAGCTGGATTGTGTCTCAATATTATGTTTTCCAAACTTTTCCCAAAGGCATCTGCTGCTCTTTAAACTTAAAGAGCCCCTGACACCATTTTGAAAAATTTGAAAAAAAAATGTGAGCTTGAGACATAATTCAGTTTATATTTCATACATTTTCTAAAATTCTTTCTCTTTTTTTCATTATTACTGAGGACAGTTGTATGACAAAGGATTGCTTTCTGTTAGATATTTTCTGCTCTTTCTTGTTGCCTACACAAGACATCACAGTCATAATCCCCTATTTATGACATCATAATTGTCTCCACAGCAAGGTACTAGAATGTCATAAACAGAACTGTGATGTAAGCTGCAGGCAAGCAGCGTGACCAGATAAGGGCACTGATCCTGTTTACATGCAAAGGTCCTTAATAATAAGGGAGTAATGGTTGGAATTACAGAAAAAGAATTATAGGGGTACGGTAGCACCACTGTAGTTAGGGTTGAGTAAGGTGTTTAAAGTTAAACTCCTAACTTTGCACCCTTAACAGCTTTGCCCCCATTTAGTGGAACTGCACAAAATTTTGTGTGTGCAGTCTGGTGGGCAAGGGGCTTGATTCAGAAAGGTTGATGCAGGATTTGTGTCAAGTCCTGCATCAAACTCGCAGCTGTGCCAAACACATTGACGTAGCGTGCGCCCAATTCAGAAAGGTCACCTGCATTTGCAACACTTTCTCTACTTTATGGTGGTTCCACCGACTGTTTGGCTCAAACCCATAAGAAGGTCCCTCATTAACTGCAAAGTAAGACCAGCAAAAAGCTGGTCTACCTCATGGCGAATAGCGTACGGGATCAGGAATTCTGATTAACGGCCACAAACCACATGCACCAAATGTTCAACACACCTGGGGCTTGCACCAGTCTGGCTTGTCTCTGAATGAAGCCCAAGGTCTCTTGATTTTGTAAATTTTGTGATGGTCAGATGTCCAGATTCTGAGATCAGAATAGAGCAAAAAGAGGAAAATCTGTTTTTGCTGGGTTTTTTTTTTGCTCTCACTGCCCAAATGGTTTGGCATTTTGTTCTTAAATTATCACGGTGTAAGTGGCTTGTCTTTGAATGGTGTCTTTTGTAGGCTTGATGAAAAAATATTAATCTGTTCTGGAGTTATAAGGACTTGAAATTTCAGTTCTGAGCATGCACAGTAAGGTCCTTCAGATAGATGTTTGATACAAAAAAACAGTTTTTAGCTCATGACAGAATCTACTTTCATGAGCCAAGATTCTTCCATCTTCTTTTTGATTTTAACAACATCAATAGAAAAAAGAGGTCAAAAACATGTACAAATTATGTATTTTCAAAAAAACAAACACCCGAATCTAGGTAAATGGCATCCGTTTAGCAAATTCTGGTGTTCGTTTTTTGAATTGTCCTAGAAATAATGTTTCTGGGCATCCAAAAATGCAGGGTGCCCAGCATAGCGAGAGGAGGCATTCACCTGCATTCTCTGTATGAGAACATGGACTTTCTTCACTTGTGAAGCCACAGCTGGAGACCTACTGCCAGTGCCAGTTTCTGCAGTGAGCTGGGGACTGTGGCCTCTTTCTTTCTTTCTTTCTTTCTTTCTTTCTTTCTTTCTTTCTTTCTTTCTTTCTTTCTCTCTCTTCTTCCTTCCTTCCTTCCTTTCTTTCTGTCTCGGACTGGGGTACCCATCCACAGTACCACTTCTTTGCCCCCTCCTTTTCAAGTTGTCCACCCCACTCCCATTGTTTTTTTTTTGTTTAAAATAAGTAAGAGTATCAGGCTGCCAACTCCTGGTACTGCTTCTCTTGCCCTGCTCTCCTCCAGGTTGCCCAGTCCCATTTCTTATATTAAAATAAATAATAGTGGACTAGGGTGCCCACCCCTGGTTCAGCTTCTTTTCTTCTCCTCCCCTCCAAGTCACCCCCAAAAACAAATAGGTGGCAGTACCAGGATCACACGGGATGGCTTTAATGTGTTTCAAACATTGTTCTAATGGCACACCTCCTTGGGTTCTGCTGGCTCAGGTGCTTTGTTCTATAACATACAATACACCAATAAAAATATACACTTTATGAACACAGAACAATGGTTTTGTGCTTTCTGCATCAGTGAAGCATGAGTGCTGAGTCCTTTTCTACAGGCAGTGCCGGGGTGCTCATCCCTGGCTACTGAACACCATTCTGAAATGAGGGTGTCCCATCCCCGGTGTCATTGCTGTCCCCCAATGATAAAGAAAACCATCTCTCCTTGATCTTATTTATTTATTTTTTTTAGTAGCTAAAAAAAAGAAAATGGTCATCGGTGATCTCACCCCTCCAGTGTCCCCACCCACAAGACCTCTACCACTCACTCAGGATCCACAATCCCACTCCCCCTCACACTCTCTCTCACCTGAACATGTACCATAACATAGACCCACACTCCAATCAAAGACATGTCTTGCTGCTAGAACCGGCAAATGCAATATGAGAACCTAAGGTAAGTGAGGGTTAAAGTATTTCAATGGGATTTTAACTATTATTAATAACCTTGTGATTTCTGAACATTTTTACAGCAACTTTACAGACTGGCCATTTTGGGACCCTGTGCCATGAACAGTGGCAGTGAAATTTCACAAATGCTGTGCAAAAACACCTTTGGTTGTTTTTGAACATTTTCTCTGACCTTGTTCATGAGGTGTGGTCATAAGAAGACTATGTTTAAAATTTGAGGTAAAAATATTAAAAGAAACAACAAAGTTACAACCATACATTGAAATTCTGTAATACACACTCATAATTTCAATATAAGATTTGGAAATTTTCATCTACTGGGGTCATGCCATGGGTTTGTAATATGGCTATGTTGAAATGTTGGGCCAAAATATTAATGAAAAGTTATGACGGTACACTGACACATTCATAACTTTAGTAATCTTTGACATCTGATGCTGCACAGCAGTACAGGGTCTGCAGGGCCCTGCATGTCCATAGGCAGATGGACTCTTCCCTTGATGCACAGCCCAGATGGCTGGTATCCTGACAGTAGGGCATGGAAGCTAGGGTGTGGGAAATAGGGTAGAGGAATGATATTGGGAGGAATAAGGGCTACCGGGATTTCAGAGCATTCCCTACTCAGATCCTGTTTAGGGGGTTGCCACCATTACTGAATGTTTCTTATCCCAGCCCTTCAACATGTGGTGGCTGGAGCTGTTTATAATAATATTGGGGGAGCATGGGGGGCAAAGCCCCCTGCATAAACACAGGGATACAGCAGCTGCTTCAGATCCCGCAAGTATTCCGCTCATCTCAGAGGGCGACACAATTGCTGATCTCTCTCATTCCTCCAGGCATAGTTCCTCTGCCCTGATTTACTGTGCCCTGGGAAATCCACTTTAATGTGGGTAACCCCAGACAGCACTGCATGTCTGTAACTGTTCAGGTAGATCCCTTGGGGACCTACATGAATGGGAATATGATTCCACTATCTCCAAAAGAAAAGAACTTATTTGTAAAAAATTTTGTTAATGCACCAGTTAGGGTTAATAGAAGCATAGAAACATAAAAACTGATGACAGATAAGGACCACCAGGCCCATCTAGTCTGTCCTTATACTCTACTTTTAATTAGCTGCCACTGACCATACTCACCGGCTGCAGCCTCTCTTCCCCCTCCTTTTGAGTTCCCTTATGCCTATCCCATGCACATTTAAATCCCCCCACCGTGCATGCACCCACCACCTCCTGGGGTAGGCCTAGCCAAGCATCCATCACCCTTTCCATAAAAAAGTACTTTATCATGTTGCCCTTAGTCTACCCCCTTCCAGTCTTATGTCATGCTTCCTCCCTGTCTATGTCCTTCTGGAAATGTGGCTTCCAGAACTGGATGCAGTATTCCAAATGAGGTCTCACCATTGACCTGTACAGTGACACTAAGACCTCTTTTCTTCTGCTTGTAATACCTCTCCCTATGCTCAAAGTAGGGCTCCTTCTCAATGAAGCATAATTAGAATTGGGTTCACCCAAGCCAGTACAAAAAATATGTTGCCAACACAGATTACGGTGCAGGCAACATGCCTCCCAGCATTACAGTGCCAGGGATTATGTCTCCTGGGAGTTACAGTGCCCTCCTGGGAAACAGTCAGTTTTTGTGAGGGGCTTCACTGCCCACACACCCCAAATACAGGGCAGCTTTACCCCTGCACCCCTCACAACTACATATAACCTCCTCTGGGACAGGCATGCCCTGGAGGGGGCAGAAGCTGCGTTGGCACCAATGGCAGCATGACTGAGGAGCAATCTAACATCAAAATCACTCCTGTCATCATTGTCCTTGTTGTGGTGCCAGAAGTGCGGGGTCAAAATTCAGTCATTGTTCTAACGGTATACCATAGAATTGTAAGATCATTTTATTTTTGGTTTTGGGGGGGGCTCTTTGGCCTTTAGTCTAAAGCAATAAGACATGACAGGGTATGCATTATGGAGTGATAGCTGCACTTCTAGAGGTGTAGTTAGACATGTGGCTGAAGGTCAAGTACCGGTCATCCCTAAGAGTGTGGTTATAACACTGTAATGCATAATCTTGAGTGTCTCATTGCACTTAAAAAATTGGCTTTTCATTTTAAAATAGGTTTAATTATTAAACATTTTTTACCACATAAAAGTTGAAATAAATGTGTTTTTTTGCTAAAATAGTCCTTCTACCTACATTCAGTTTACTGCTTTTATTTTGGTCATTTGACCTAATGTAGATTCCATAGTCGTAGCTTACCAGTAGTTTCCCTGCCTGCCTGCCCCCCCACCCCAAATCATTCATAGTGAAAGGCAGTTCTGTTTCTTTAGCTTTCCTTTTTTTAAAATCAAAGGGAGGCACATTATGAGAGATGAGAAACCCAGATGAGAGCTGCTGTGTTTTTGTGTTGTGAGGGAGGGAGAGTGATCTGTGTACTTTCCGATTTCTGTGCATCTATGGTAGAGCCAGATCAAAATAATGTTTAGATCAGTATGTACCATGGCACCAATCACTGTCTTTGGGTGTTTTTTCTTAAACATTGTTAATACACTTCTCCATGAACACTTACCTTTAATTAAACAAGAAGAAAAGTCACAGCCACAGGAAACTGGAGGGAACAGCTGTTCCAAACCACCACAGTTCCTAACAGTAAGTGACTTGGTAAAAGATAAACCACAAAAGTTGCTGCTTATTTTTCACTGGCAAAGATAGCATTACTGTTCTGGTCAGTGAATATTTGCTCTCGGTTTTGCTCCAGTTTCTCCTTTTTCAGTAGCTAAAAAAAATCTAGCTAGGTCTATTACATTTAGTTTAAACCACAAGTGAGATGGAAATCTGCCATTTAGCGACTGGTCAGTGCGGACAGTACTACAAGCATTCTGTTATCATGTGCCAGAAGTATACAGTGTAAACAGTAACATGGTAATAAAAGGCTGATTTTCTTACTTTTGCCTCTAAAGAGACTGGGGATGAATAAACATGGCAGAGAACAATGGAAAATGTAATACTTTAGTGGGCTAAAAATGGTGACTTCAAAGTACTATAATATATAAATACAATGCCTACAAATTAATCACTGAGCCATTAGATTCTGTGCTCCTGCAGTTTTATTGGGACTAGTTGTTTATAGTGTGATATTATCTTACATAGTGCTATGAATAACCAATCAGATTTCTCCATTGTTCTCTGCCATTTTACAAAATAGTAGTAGGGCTGTGTAGAATATTCAAACTGTGATGGAAGGAATTCTGGAAAACTTTACTGAGTTCTATAGAATTCCATGGAATTCGATCAGTAGTAGAAATTCTGAATTTTCAAACCTGGAAAGTTTTTTGTGTGTTAATACTGCTGCCAATACCACTCTTGTGGTGTATAGTGGTGTCATGTGTATTCATAGGTATAAGAACTATGAACCAAAGGTGGCAACATCTAGTTCTGCTCTAGTTCAACCTGTAGTTCAAGCCTGATCACGAATAAATATTTTTTTTTTAAACCTGCCTCAAATGTGCCCATTTCCAGGTTAGCTGCACATGAGACACTCCTCACAGAATAAGAGTATCTTATATGGAGAAGAAAGGAGCACTCTGATTGGCCAGTAATGCTCCTTCAATCTATAATGCATACTAGCAATCCACAGTTTACATAAACTGCATGGTAACATAATACCATGGTGATAGAACTGACTTTGGGTCATCTAGTTTGCATCTCTTACCACACAGCAGAAACTATATCAAATCTGAATATGGACACCCAAACATAGTAGCTGGAATGATATCCTTACTTATGCTGTGTAACCTTCAATGTGACTCTTCCTCAGGAATCTGTCTAGTCCTGTTTTGAAAGCCTGAGCAGAGCTATCTTCCACAATTACACTGGCTAAGGCTATTCAATGTTAACTACCCTCTGTATGAAGTAATGCTTTCAAATGATTACTGTAATTCTAACCCTCCTATGCATGCAGTTGAGAGTATATCCTACACTTCTGCTAGCATGAACCAGCTGTCTCACCTTTCTGTGTAAGCAATCATACCTGACAGGGTGGGCAGAATTGGGCTATTCCAGACCACCCAGAGGCGTAATGAAGCCAGGGCTTTTCCTCAGTTATGCACCCATGGTGTGGACATGCAATGGCATCAGTGCATGGAGGGAATACTCCTGCGCCCCTCCTCAGGCACCCACAGACACCATTCTCCCATTGGCTGTCTACACCCTGGTATGAGGTGCCCCCAGTCTCCACTAGGAGCCATTATCAGGTAGGGAAATTCCCAGAAACCCACCCCAGGAGAGGAGAGGAGAGCAGTCCATTGGACTCTCAATCTTCTCCTCCCTCAAAGACCCCCAGCAGCCCAAGCCCAGGTTGCCAGCGTTACGTGAGATGTGGCATCCAGCGCTTCAACTCTTAGCCCCACTGGGCCAGCTTAGATTATCAGTGTAAGTGGTTCAGCAGGTAGTACATTTGCCTCTGAGGCTGGGAGATCAGAAGGCTGTGGGTTCTAGCCCCACATCAGGCACTTGGGTTAGTATCCCAATACTGACACTGCAGTGCAGCATGAGGGGGTGCTGCACTCCTGCACACCATCTTTTGGATGAGACGTTAAACCGAGGTCCCATCTGCCTGTTCAGGAGGATGTAAAAGATCCCATGGCACTTCTCGAAAAGAGTAGGGAATTTTTTATTGATAAACATAAAAATTAAAATACAATCAAACAGTATTATTTTACACAAAATCAAGAAAAAGAAAACAAAAAAGAAAACATGAGCATGTTTTACCTCATACATTGTAAACCAAAAATAATTTAAAAGACTTTACCCAATAAGCATCGGAAACTTATTTACAAAAAAGAAAACCATTTTCCACTATGTTTAACTAATTAACAACACTATGTACTGTACATTTGTTTTTAAACCATTTAAAGTTCTTTGTTTACCTAACCATTTTCCTACTACATTTAAATATTTTTAAACCGTAGAAATATTCTCCATAAACCTGAGGCTTTAGAGTTTTGTCTCACAATCTCTTTACCATATACTGCATATCCCTTTGCACTACCTGCACTATGACTTGGTGTACCCCATATTCTTTCTGTTGTAATACTAGGGCACATCTCATTTGCCACAAATAAAACTTACAAAGAGAAAACAATAGTCCCAGTGTACTAGAATTATAAATATTCAAACATGTTGTAAATAAACCTAACACAATCATTTCATAGGATGTTTGGGCAATGTTCTTATCACCCCAGGCCCTTAAAATTTCAGACCAGAAGCTTTGGGAGAATTGACATGTAAGATAAAAATGTTCCTGAGTTTCTAATATCCCTGCGCAAGGTACTCTGAGACACATACGTTCTTCTAACTGTTTATGCATGTGAGAGTTCCCTACCCCTACCCTGGCTTGGCAGGAAAGCCAATTTATATCCAATACTTTAAGAGGAAGGCGTTTATCTGTTAATTGTTGGAATATACTATCCAGATGGTCTTTATAAGGTAAGAGTTTAGCTGGGGTTTCAAAAAAGTACTCTATTGTCAAGGCAGAATAAAAAGATCTTCTGGAATTCTTTCTAAGCTGTAGTGTAGAAATATTCCATCCTTCAATGTTATTGCCAACTGAGGATAAATAATAGGGAAGATTTAGTTTTATTAATGATTTACTGTAGGTAAACCTAGGGGAGAAGTCCGGCTTCCTATAAAGTCCTGTATATCATTTTTAAATTACTCAACCATATGGGACATGGAGTTGAGAGAATATGGACAATGTTTTGGTAAACAAAAATGCAGAAAAAGAAAAGAACAGGGTGGATCATTCTGACACCCCCAAATTATAGTCCTGTTAGGTATACATCCTTTTCACAGGATTCAACCTGCTCCCACAAAACCCGCGAAAAAAGACATTCATTACTTTTACTTCAAGTTGAACTGGTAGTGGAAAAATGTGTGCAATATGCAAAAATATTGGAACTACTAAGGAATACAGTAGAGAAACAAGCATTCTTTTTGAAATAATCTTGTTTTTCCAAGCTGCCACTGTATAGTCTGCTTTTTGTATTGCACATGTCCAATTTAGGGAAGCATCATCTTGGTTTCCAAATTTTAGGCCTAATATTTTTACTGGATTTATAGACACTGTGATGTTTGTGAAGGAAGCTAAGGAATTTGAGTCTTGAACTGCCCCATAAGGGTATATCTGCCCAATACTCTTGCTATAGTTTAATTTAGAACCTGATGTATTTTCAGAATTTGAAATCTCACCAATCAGTACAGATTCATCTAAATTTGGGGTAGAGCAGATACACACATCATCTGTATATGCACGAGTGTTCGAAATGGCACCACTGATTCTGGGAATGCTACAACAATTTGAAATTTTTCTTAAGAAAGGGTCTATTTGAAATACATATAATTAAGGGCTCATAGGGCAACCTTGTCGAACTCCTTTCAGGACTTTGAAGGTTTTGCCCTGAACCCCATTGATATATAGAGTAATGAAATATGATTAATGTAACATTTTAATCCATGAAATAAAAGATTCTGGAATCCCATAATTTACTAGGACTTGAAACAAATAATGGTGATCAACCCTATTGAAAGCTTTTCCTGATCTACAGTTAGAATAAGGTACTTTGTGTCCCCATCCCTTTTTTCTGATATTACCTAGCTCAGAAGTGCCAAATTATGGTACATGGGTCTCTTCTGTAGAGCACAAGACTGCATTAGACTAATAATTGTTTCTGTGACTATTGATAATCTGTTAAACAAAACGGTGAACCAGTATCATATAGTCCACATTTAAAAGACTTATGGGACGCCAATTTCATAAATCACTTTTGTCTCCTTTTTTGTATAATAAAATTACTAATGCCTGGGATAATTCTTTTGGGAGAGATTGTGATGACATAGTATCAGTATAAACATTCGTTAATATAGGGATCAACTATTTAGAAAATGTGGCATAAAATTCTAAAGTCAGACCATCTGGTCCTGGAGATGTGTTTTTTTTTTAATCTGGATAAAGCTGTATAAGTTTCTTCCAGGGTAATTGGGGCAGATAATTTAGACATCAGACTTGGGTCCGGGGGGGGGATATTTAGTTCATTCAGGTAGGTGTCATCCCATTTTGCATTAGAGGGGGTTCCAAACATGTTAAAATGTGTTTTTGGGCCAGAGTTTGTGTACTGGACCAGTCTGAAAATAATTCACATGAAAATGGATCTCGCACTTGGTCTAGAATCGTGTGACTAACCCTGTCCTGACAGCTCTTGTACATATCCAAGGACGGTTTAGTACCTTGCGTGACAAACTGTGCTTCCTTCTTTAGAGACTCTGCCCTATTATCAATCAATCAAATCTTTATTTATTCAGGCGAGCATCATTGAGCAAGGCTCATTTACAAGATGGACCTGATAAGGTCAAGGTTCGATAGTTGGTACACAACATATACATCAGTGCACTTATATATGCATAACAGATACAGAAAAAACACTTATAAATACAATGATCAAGGGTAAGAAGTTGATTCAGACATACATGACAAGGTAGGTTACAGGAAAATTATACGAAAGATAACGTATATACATATCCTAATACTATTATATTGTATATTTGTCATTTTTGATTTAATTTCTTGAATATCTCTAGTTAAATCTGTGCCATGCTCATAGGAGCAAGAAATGAGGGGAAAAAAGTTTCTCTCTTAGGCCCAGATACTAGAAATATTTTGACTTTGAAATGTGTGCTGTGTTTTGAATAAAAAAATTCTTACATTCCTGTTTTGTATCGCTCCACCAATCTTTTATAGAATCAAATGCCTCCAAAACAGTGTATCTAGCCTTTAATAACAAGAAAAGTTTATTTTCAATATTAGGTATAACTAACAGTTGATTATTAAACTTCCACCTGGGGAATTATTTCCTTCTAACTTGTTCCCCGGAATGGAGACTACAACAGATTGAGACAGCCAGGTGATTAGAAGTCTCACAAGGGATAGTGGAAGCCTGAAATGTCCTACGATTTTAGACAAGAAAACATAATCGATTCTTGTAGCTAATGGGCCCTTTATAAAAGTTTTTGCCCTCACGTTATGTATTTCCATGTAGCTATCTTTTAAATCAGCTGTTTTTAGAATGTTGTTCAAACAGTTTGTATCCCCAAAAAGCTTTGTTGTCCGTCCCCCTTTGTCTGCTAGAGTGAGTGGACAATTAAAATCTCCTCCTAGAACTATATGTTTATTTGTATGTAAATAAGGTTGAATGTGTCTAAAAAGGTCTGATCTCAAAACAATGCTTTGAGGAGCATAAATATTCACTAGCCAGAAGAAAAATGGGCCCAAACAACCATCCAACAATAAAGCTCTTCCCAGGCAGATATCCAAAACCCTGTGTATTGAAAATTCAGATCCCCTTAGGAGAATTCCTACTCCATCGTGGGTGTCTGGGCCTTGTGACCAAAAGGATGAACCTATATCCCAGGATTTCTTTGCTTGTTGTATTTCATATGATGTTTTTAACCTAGCATCTTGAAGGAAAATAATTTTATTCGGGGTGTCCTTTAATATTTGAAAAGTGGACAACCGTTTCCTATAGTTTTTAATGCTGCAAACATTCAATGTAAGAATAGAAAGCCATTGTCCCCTCTCCATATTTAATTATGAGGGAGTATTCAAGGGACCTTCCTATGATGAGTATCTTTTTGTTTACTCATCTGAGAGGTCTGGGGGTCTGAAAAATGTTATGCTCTTGGGGAAGAGGAAGAATCTGAGTCTGCCTCATCCTCCACCATGTCTCCCCATTAACATCTCTTTGCAAGTGCCTGAAATTGACTTCTTGTTACAACTGAAGAAACCTTTGGGGGAGTTTGTTCTGCCTTTCTTTTACTTCTTTTTTTCCCACTAACTGAGTTAAACTGAGAATGTTTTGAAGGTGGGAAGGGGCAACATAAATGCCCTCTCCATGTCCTTTGACCCTGCACAGAAGGCCTCGTCTTGTGTTTGAGAATCATCCCGGGGAAGGGGCTTCTATTCTGCTTGCCTAGAAAAGGGTGTGTCAGAAGAAGCTTGTGCTGGTTCAGTATCCTGGGAGATCTGAACCTTAGATTTCTTTTTTGGTTCTTGAGCTTGACACTTTTCTAATAAACTAACAGGGTCTTGTTGTGCTCTATCTAATCTGTTTTTCTCTGCCCAGGGACAGCCTTTATAGGAATGGCTGTCCTCCTCACAAAGGTTGCACTTCAGGGGGTTTGGGCAGCCTAAACTTACATGTCCATATTCTAAGCAAAGGTTGCATCTTGGCTTATCGCACACAGAGCTTAGGTGTGTGAGCACCCCACATTTGTGACAAGTTCTTGGTTGCCCCTGATAAAAACCCTCCCAATAAAAAAACTCCCCAGGAGATGTTGGATACCTTAATCTGTGTTGTTTAGTTGGACCTTAATTCTCCAGTTCCTTGTCCACACTAAGTCCTCATCTAGAATGGGGATGGGGGCCTCAAGAATAGAACAACGTTGTCTCAACCAGTACTGCACATCTGACATATTTACACTTTTATGTCTAAATAGTACTAAATAGTAATGTTATCATTTTTATTGTGGGTTTTGTTGATGGGATAGATAGGAAAAAAGATTGCCATAAATTTGTATTAGACACCTGAGGATACTTAGCCCAAAATCTTTCTAATGTTTGGTTAGTTTTAAAACTCACATCATATGTGGGTTCACCTTTCACATGTATTACTGCAAAGAGTTCATGAGGCTGGATTCCCATATGTTCCTTCAACATTTTATGCAACAAGACTTTCCTGTCAGGAGCTAAATCAATATTACCAGTAAATTTTAGTCTTACAGCGTTCCATCGCTGTGCAGGCTCCCCCTTTATTTTTGAATAGATCAGACATATGTAGTCCTTTTGGACCTTCAGGTGCATCCTGATCTACTGATTCCTCTTCATGTCCTGGGACAGTGTTGTTTAGTGTAGAACTGGAATCTGAAGTGCCCGTATGTTTAGAAGAGCCGCCTGGTGCTGCCAATGCAACATCTGTTGTCATTCCTGTGATGTGGATGTATTGATCTGAGGTTCTTTCATTTCCTTCTAAATTACAAGCCTGTTTGAGTTCAGCTGCTGTAACCAGGCGAGGTGAGGACCAGGTGGAGCTTTCCTCATTCTGCTGCCAACCTGCAATGTGCAAAGCTGCTTCGGGAGTCCAGTTATCATGCCTTTGTGCAGGATCCTCCATGGGCCTTTCCATAGGGAGATGAGAGGTACCACAGAGCAAACAGGATGATGCACAGTTTTTGATGTTTGAGATGAATTCTCTGTCTCAATTGGAAAAAGTTGTGAAGGAATTTTTAACTGAGGTGAGCAGGACTCGCTTCTGGAAGAAATATCATCAGTAGGTTTAGAAGTGCTTTCATCCTCATTCAGTAATTTTAATAGGTACTCCTTATATGATCTCAAAGCATTCCTTAGCAAAGCTTCTTCAGTAACAGTACATGGGGCTGCATCATGCTGTATATCAACATCAGAACGTTCAATACTTGGATTATTTAAAGGACATTGTACCTGTTGTTGAGCTTCATTTTGTTTTGCTTGTTCAAAGCCAGTAAAAGAGGTTAAACCCTTATCTTCTGTTTCTTTAATCAGACATTCTTCAAAACCAAGGTGAGCAAATCCAGTCCTGCTGTTTGATGTTCTTCCATCTTCTGCTTGACTGTCCGCCATTTTGGATTTTGGCAGACAAGGGTTCTCCCTATAGTCCAGATGGGAAAGTTCCCCGGTGCATGATCAGATTTCTCCCATTCACTAAAATGCCACCAACAGCTTAATCTGGTTCAAAGTCAGTTGGCATTCATCTGTATCCCCCTTCCCCGGGTCGTGCCTGAAAATAGGCAGAATTTGTCTAGTGCACTTACCCGGTCAACAAAAACTCAATTAAACTTGTGAAGGGGGTGGGATGGGAGTGAAGGGGTGGGATGGGAGAAAAGGCAGTCAAGGGGATGCCGATAAAGGAGGGACTCTGTCTCCACCCCCCTGGGGACCAGGAGGATTGCAGGAAAAGACCAACTGGCAAAGTGCAGACCAGGAGAAAACAGAATCCCCATGGGAACACAAGCAGGGAAATGGAACTATAGGGAAAGGGTGGAAGGTAGTCTCATAAATGCCAGGAGCTTGGGCAATAAAATGCCTGAGCTCCAGGCGATGTTAACTGAGGGAGCAGTGGATGTGGCAGCAGTCACTGAGACTTGGGCCACTGCAAGACATGACTGGGACCTGAACCTGGAGGGTTACACTATGTTCAGGAAGGACAGGGGAGGGAAGGGAGAAGGTAGCAATGATAGTAAAAACTGCATTGGCATGGGGAGTAGAGGAGGCGGAGGGAACCGTGGAGGCGATGGGTCACCTGATAACAAGGGGGGGCAAGAGAGTAAAAATAGGAGTGGTGTATAGACCCCCTGCCTTGGCGGAGGAGCTGGAGGACAGTCTGGTGGCAGATGTTAGGAGACACTGCAGACTGGGCAGAGGAAAGGTGGTGGTGTTAGGGGACTTAAACATGCCAGGAACAGACTGGGAGGCGATGACATCCTCTGTGACCAGGGAACAGAGGTTGTTGGATGTCTTTCAAGATGCGTTCCTAACTCAGCAGGTGAGGGAACCGACCAGGGAGGCACTGGTACTGGATGTGGTCCTGGCAGACAGTGACCAGATTGGGGGCCTGGAGGTAAGGGACCCATTGGGGGAGTGACCATGCCATGGTCTGGTTCTGCCTGGACCTAGGAGGGGTAGAAGGCTGCACAAAGGCGGAGTAACCGACTTCAGGGGGTGGATTTTAAGAAATGGGAAGGATCCTTAAGGAGCATTTGGATGGGATTGGGTCAGACATGGACGCTGATAGTAGGTGGAAATCATCAGGAGAGGGGCAGGATGCTACCAGCACCAGTGCAAGAGTAAGACCAAAATGCGGTAGGGCCCAAAACCCTGTTGGTGGACCAGGGAGGTCCAGGAGGTGGTGCGGGAAAGAAAGCAGCCTATAAGAAATTCAAGTGCTCAAGGAGTGAAAGGGATCGAGGGAGTATGAGCTGATGGCTAGAAGGGCCACTAGAGTGGTGAGGGTGGCTAGGCAAGGAAGGAGCAGAACCTGGCCAGGGAAATTAGGAGAGGGAAAGGGTTCTTTAGATACATTGGGGAAAGATGAAGGTGAAGGGCAGATTAGCAGGATTAAATCAGGAAGAGATGGACACAAGACCCAGAGGAGCAGGCTGAGGTACTAAATGAGTACTTCACCTCAGTTTTCACCAGGGAAAATGGGGATGCTGCATCATACATGGGAGGAGACAGAGATAATGAGGAGGGGGGCCCCTTACCAATCGGCAGGTCTGGAGAGAGGGGAGGCATCACTGGCAGGTGGGGGGAGGGCTAAGCAGGGAGAAGAGGTACTGGAAGTGGAAATCACAGCAGAGAGAGTGAGGGAAGCCCTCAGCTCCCTTAAGATGGAGAAAGCACTAGGGCCGGATAAATTACATCCTAGAGTGCTGAAGGAACTTGCAGATGTCCTGGCGAAACCCCTGGCAGAGCTTTTCACCATCTCTCTGAGGACAGGGTGGGTGCCCCAAGACTGGAAGGTGGCATGTAGTGCCTATCCACAAGGGGGGATCAAGGGAGGTGGCAGGGAACTACAGGCCTGTCAGCCTGACATCAGTGGTGGGCAAGGTGATGGAGGGCATTGTCAAGGAGAGGCTGGGGGACCTGGATAAGTCAGGATGCCTGGATGATAGACAGCATGGATTCATCCCGGGGAAATCGTGTCAGACAAACCTGGTGGAGTTCTATGACTGGGTGACAAGTGCCTTGGACCTGGGTAGACCAGTGGATGTCCTCTTTCTAGACTTCAGCAAGTCATTTGACTCTGTTCCTCACATGGGCCTGTTGGATAAACTAGGAGAAATGGGGGTGGGAAACCAGATGATCCGATGGATAGGCAATTGGCTCCAGGACCGGACCCAGAGGGTCGTAGTTGGTGGGATAGTCTCTTCCCAAGGAGGGTCATTAGTGGGGTCCCACAGGATCAGTCCTTGGGCCCCTTCTGTTCAACGCCTCGTATCTGACATAAGGACAGGAATCAGGAGTGAGATGAGTCTCTTTGCAGATGACTCGAATCTGGGGGCGGTGGTGGATGGGGAGGAGGGGAGGGTGGCCCTGCAGGGGGACCTGGAAGCTCTGGAAAGATGGTCTAGAAAGTGGAAGCTGAGGTTTAATGCAGGGAAATGCAAGGTCCTCCACCTGGGGGCCAGAAACCCAGGCCAAGTGTACACCCTGGGGGGGGAATACTACAAGTCTCAATGGCTGAGAGGGACCTGGGGGTGGTGGTGGATGTCAAGATGAACAACTCTGAGACTTGTAGGAGGGCAGCAGCCAAGGCCAACAGGATGCTGGGATGCATCGCTAGGGGGATCACCTCCAGAAGGAGGGAAGTGATACTCCCTCTGTATAACTGCTTGGTGAGGCCGCACCTGGAGTACTGCGTGCAGTTTTGGAGGCCGCACTTAAAGAGGGGATATTAACCTCCTGGAGAGGGTCCAGAGGAGGGCAACCAAAATGATTTGGGGCTTGGGGGACAGGACCTATGAGGAGAGGCTCGAAGAGCTAAATATGTACACTTTGGAAGAGAGAAGAACCCGGGGGGACATGATAGAGGTCTTCAGGTACATGAAGAGGGTAAATAGGGAAGGAACAGTGAGGGTGCTTCGAAGGAAGGAGGAGGGGGCCACTAGAGGGCATGGGTGGAAGCTGGGCGGGGAAGATTCAGGGGAGAAAGGAGGAGGTGCTACTTCATGGAGAGGGTGGTAGAGCCATGGAATGCACTACCTAGGGGGCTGGTGGAGGCAGAGACAGTGGAGGGGTTCAAGAGGGGTGGGACAGGTACAGGGGAAGGGTTCAGGAAGCAAAATCCAATGCAGCAAGAATATCCGGAACTGGGAAGGGAGAAGCCAGAGAAGGCGAGGGGGACAGCAAGGTCAGCACCCAGGGTGGGGGCTGACCAAACGAGCAGACACGAAAGACCATTAGGCCTATTCTGCTGGCATTTTAGTATGTTAGTATGTTAGTAAATAAAATAAATAAAATCTTTATCTCTATATTGTATTCTTTGCAAAAAACCTTTGTTAATGCAGCAGTTAGGGTAATTAAATGCCAGAAAAATAGGGAAATGTTGCATTAAGGTTTCCAGCCCTAATTCCCCAGCACCCATCCCCAAGCAGCAAAAGGAAAAAACATTAGGCTTTTGGGTCTCCAGAGTCTTGGCAAGTCAGTGGTGGGGTCTTACTTGTGGTTGTCAACCCTAATGCTCACCCCTTCCCCAGCCCATAGCCTCCAGTTTGAAGCACAAGGTGCAGCTCCAAACCAGTGATTCATAGTGATATACTCTTCAAAGGTAGAGAATTATGTCTCTCCACATGTTGCAAACGCAATTTGTTGTAGCTTTCTTCACGTAGGGCCCTGCGGGCCCTGCATGAAGAATGGAGACATTGTGCGATGCTGTTTGCTCAGGGAATGGGATAGGCATTAGGGTTGATAACCACAAGGAAGACCACACCACTGATTCACTAAGACTCTGGAGACCCAAAACCCTAATATGTTTTCCTTTTGCTGCTTGAGGAGTGGTGGGGTTGGAAGACCTAATGCCACATTTCCCTACTTTTGTGGTATTAAGTTTCATGAATTGATGCAGATGCCCTGTACCAAGGGAAGACTCCATCCACCTACACAACTGCAGGGCCCACAATTCTGTGCAACAACGAATGTGAAGAATTCATGGGTCTGTCTAGTGGCTGTGGAAGCACGGGGCCCTGTGGTCCCTGTACTTCTATATGGCTGCAGCTACAGATTCAAAGGGCAAAGAGTGCATCTGTCAACCAATGTGCAGGGCCCTCTGCCAAGAAGGAGAGGTGCAGGGCCCTAAGTCAAGAGCACAGTTGTAATAACAGTATGGTAGCCAGGCCCATGAGCACAACCCTGCACCTTTCATTTCCTGGCTGGAGGGGTGTTACATAACAGCGCCATTCCCCCACTCTCACCCCATGCAGCTGGGTCAATGATCTCATCACTGAACTCAGCTCATTGGCAGGGGATTACAAAGCATACTCACTGGGATGAAAACTGGCACTACAAAAGCCAGCCCAGTGGTGCACTGGGCTGAGGCATCCATGCCTCTCTGCAGCCACACCAGTGACTGGGTTCAGGAATGGACTCGGGGTGCTTGGGGCTCCAGCCAGGAGAGGGAAGACTGAGCATCCATAGGACAGCTCTCTTCCCTCAGGTAGGGGGATCCTGTGACTTGCCTTTCAACTGCCACCTGGCAGAAGCCAGGTGGTGGCACTTGGAAGTCCCATAGTTAGGGGTAAAGGCCAGCATATAGAGTGCTGAAGCACCTCCTCAGAGGTGGAGCTCACTTGCTTGCTCATTGCACTTCACTCTGCAAACCGTGGAGAAAATTGGAGAAAAAAATGGAGGATGGGCTTAATGAAGCCCTCCCTGCTAGCCCTGGTGGTCCATCTGATCTCCAAGGATGGATGGAGACTTGGGATGACCACGGGCTATGAGATGGGCTGATATAGCCACCCAGCCTGCCATGGAGAGATAAAAACCTATATATTAAAAAAAGTCTGGCTCTACACCCAAATTTTGTTAACAATTTTTTTTTTTAATTTTGACCCAAATTTTCAAGATACTCATTTTGTGACTCACCTTAGAAACATGACATGAACCATTTATAGTATATTAGATGAAATGTCATTTTGCACCAGAAGTCCAAAAACATATCTCATACAGGATTAAAAAATGATATGTGTCACATTTATTAGGTGGTGTGTAAAAATGGCTATGTTGAAAGTTAGGAGTCAAAAAATTTTAAATTAGTTAAGTTATGAGTGAACGTTGAAACACTGCAACTTTCACTCATAACCTGGGCATTTTACCATATTTGTACACCAAATTTTCAGCATAGCTTTCTTATTACCCCACCTAGTACGAACCTGGTAGTGAACATGTTCAAATCCATGCCAAAAAGTAATTCTGCTTCACAGGTGCAAAAACACATTTTGGCTAGGATTTCAAAAATGATGGCTGTCATGTTTGTGAGGTGGTGTGAAAAAATGGCTATGCAAAAAATTTGTGGTCAAAATACTTAAAATTACCAAAGTTACGAGTGAGTGTAGAAAAATTTTAAAGATATACATAACTTTGCCATTTTTAAATATTTTGACCCCACATTTTCAGCATAGTATTCTTATGACCCCCACCTCATGATCAAGGGTGGTGAGCATGTTCAAATCCTGTGCAAAAGGTGATTTCGCCCAAGTGACAGCAAACTCACCTATGGGGCATGATTTGCATAATTCCACTACAACTGGTCATGAGGTGGGATCTCAAAAAGCCCATGTAGAAAATTCGGGATCAAATATGCAAAAATGACAAAGTTCTGCATCAAAATTAAAAACCCCATTGAAATATGTTGAACCACACTTACCTTAGTTTCTAATATTGCAGTCGGCTGTTCCAGCAGTAAGACGTGTCTTTGATTGGAGAGTGGATCTTTGCCCTGGGACCTGTTCAGGTGAGTAAGGGTGTGTGGACAGTGTGGGGGTAGTGGTGGGTGCTCAGTGGAAGGTCAGGGTGGGGGGGTTGGATCAGCAAGGTATCATTGTTTTTACAGGTTTAACAACAATTTTGAAAAAGCATTGAGGGATGGTTTTCATTTTTGCAGGGAGTATTAATGTGGGGATGGTGAACGGAGAGTGGAGGGGTGCCACTAGACACCAGGGAAAAACATACATAAGGGGACAGCAACTGGAGGGTGGGGGTGCCACAAGACACAAGGGGAACATTAAAATACATAAAAAGATGACAATTAGAGGGTAGGGGCACCACTTGACTCCAGGGAAATATTATTTAAATAAGGGAACAGTGATTGGAGGGTGGGGGTGCCACTAGACACCAGGGACACATTATTTAAATATGGGGCTGGTGCTAGGAGGGTGAGGGCTGCCACAAGACACCAGGGAATCAGTATAACCATACAGGGATGGTGATTGGAGGGTGGGGGGAGAGTGCCACCAGACACTAGGGAAACATTATATCAATACAGGGACAAGAATCAAAGGGTGGGGTTGCCACTAGACACCAGGGAAATGTAACATACAAAATGGTATGGTAATCAGAGGGTGGGGGTGCATCATTAGGTACCAGTGAAACATCATACAAATATGGAGTTGCCAATTGGAGGGTGGGGGAAGCCTCTAGACACCAGGGAAACATTATATCAATAAGGGGATGGCAATCAGAGGGTGGGGGTGACACTAGACACCAGGGAAACATTAGATATGTAAGGGGACAACAATGGGAGGGTGGGAGTGCCACTAGACACTGGGGAAACATTAGAAGCATAAGGGAATGGCAATGGGAGGGTGGGGACACCATTAGAGAACATGAAAAGAGCAGATCACAGCTCTCAGAGCAGCCTGCAGCACTAATTACTTTTCCAGCTAAAGAACTCAAGGAAATCCCTCTGTTCTCATGGAGAGAACATGGATCAACAGCTCCTCTCACTAAGCTGGGCACTCTACATTTTGGGGTGCTCAAAAAATGTATTTGTGGCAAGTTTTTAAAAAACAAACAGCAGAATCTAACTAAATGGGTACTATTAAGCTAGGTCCAGGTGATTAGTTTTTTTAAAGATGTTAGTGTTATGCATTTCCAGTGTTTGTGAGTTTAAAATAAGAAATAAAATGGAGGCCAACACGATCAGTATTTTTTCAGCATGAGAGGTAAATCATGAAAATAACAATCACAATTTTTTTTTTCACTGTTCGTGTCAGGACATTAACTTTAAAATCATTATAATACTGGAACCACATAATATTTTTTTTCTCAAACTCTTTCAAAGATACACCCTTGGCAGGGGCCCTTTCATCCCTGAAAATGTTATGAAAAAATACCACACCATCTAGGCTGTATGTGAGAGCAAAACATACCCAATGCTAAGTATAGGGAAATCAAATGTGGGTTTTTTTGTTTGTTTTTTGGTGCTCTGTACCTCAAAAACTAAACAAGATGATATCATGAAACTGCATATTTTGAGACTCTAGCAGCCTGACTGTGCATGCCAAATGTTCGGCTATTTTGTTAAATGACACCAAAGATATTAAGGTACAAACAACATTAGAGTTTGACATTAAACAGCCTATTGAACCCTAACTATAGGGGTGCTACTATGCCCATATAATACAGCAGCAGCAATAGTCTCCTTTCAGTATCCTAGCCTCCAATGTTCAATGTCTGCAACCCTGTTTCTTTGAACCTTTTTGTATAACTCATTTTATCCATTCCCCACATCATATTTGTTGCCCTATGATGTACTTTTTCCAGCATACTTATGTCTATATTTTTTTATTTTATTTATTTATTTATTTAGGCAATCAGAATTACAACCCTTTGAGTCAAAGACTCTTTTGCATAGGCTCTACATCAGAAATACAAAGCATATAATGGGAACAAACAGTGCAGGAATATAAACAGTGACAAAGCTCAGAAGTACATACGATATAGGGCCAGTGACCCAGATCAGAAGTATCATAATACACACTTGTACAATAATGCAAATAAGAAGCAAATACATAAGTTAGACATCAGAGGGATATCTGCAGGGAAAATTAATGCCTGAAAAATATGACGTTGAGCCCGGGGGGGAGGGCAGGTAAATCCTCAGGTGATGGTGGGGCTAAGAACAGTCACAGGAGGAGGAGTCTAGTAGGAGGGTCTTTAGTCTAGTTTTAAAGTGGCCAATTCTGGGTTCCAAGCAGATGATGGGGGGGTAGGCTGTTCAGCCAGAGGGCGGGGCATGATAGCAGAAGGACCTTTGACCAAGGGAGGGCCTACAGTGGGGGACTAGGAGGAAGGTTTTTGCAGAACATCTGGAGGCTCTTTTGTGAGGGATCATTTGGTTGAAGGGGTGGATGCCAGAGGGGCTTGCTTCTGCAGTATCTTCTTGGCAAGGAGACAGGTGTGGTACTTAAGTCTACCTTCAAAGCTGAGCCAGTTTTTAAGCTTGTAAAGCTCACAGGTGTGTGTTAATCTATCACATCCTGAGACCAGGTGGCAGGCTTTATTGAGTGCTAATGGCATGCGGTGTAGGACAGTTTGGTCTGCAGTCCCATAGAGAATGATGCCGTAGTCTACCAGGGATAAGAAGGAGGAGGATACTGCAAGATGGATGGCCTTGGGGTAGGCAGTGTTTATGTCTGTATAGCTGCCCCAGTCTGGAGTTAATGGCAGAGGAGAGGTGATGAATATGGGCATGGTAAGTGAGGGAGGTGTCCAGTAAGACACCCAGGTAATTAAAAGAGGTGACATGTTCTAGGGGGGTAACCAGCTAGTTAGTGATGATTAACAGATAGCTACTCTGTGGGCTCTGGTAGTGGGCAAAGATCATGAACTTGGTTTTCTTGTAGTTCAGTATTAGACGGTGATCAGAAAACCAGGTTTTGAGTTCCCCAAAGAAACCCTGAAGGGCATGTTTAAGGGAGTTATGATGATGGTGTTTCCAGAAAACTACAGTATCATCCATGTAGAGCAGTATTTTCCCATTGCAAGATTCAGGGAGGGAGTTCAGGAAGAGGGTGAAAAGCAAGGGGCCAAGTATGGATCATTGTGTGACTCCTGATAGACCTGGTCTACTGGAGGAGACTGTGGTGTTTATTTTGATGTGTTGTGTTCTGTCAGACAGATAATCTTTGAACCAGGAGGTGACCTCTGAGGAAATGCCCAGGGATGGGAGGGAGTGTAGGAGCAGTGCACTGACAGTGTCAAATGCTTTGGTCAAGTTGACATAGATGGCCTCAGCCAGGCGTCCCTGTTCCAGGGCCTCATGTATGAATTATGTAAACTCGAGGAGAGCAGTGGTGGTGCTGTGGCCCTTCCTGAAACCATGCTGTTCTGTACAGAGCAGGTTATGCTTGGACAGGTGGTCTGTGAGCTGGCAAGAGACTATTTTTTGAAAGCCTTGGAGATGGGGGTAGGATTGAGATGGGCTGATAATTACTAGTGAATATGTGGTCACCACTTTTCAGAATGGGGTTATTACTGCATGTTTCCAGGGCGTAGGGAATTGGCTGAGGCATAGGGATATGTTAAGAATTTTGGTGAGCTGATGCAGGATCTCATCCAATGTAAGATGGAGGAGTCTGAGGTCCAGAGAATCACTGCTAAAATGAGCATTCACGAGTACTTTGGTGAGGTAGCATTTTGCTTCAATACAGGAGTTGATGCACAGCCAGAAAAGGGGGTTCAGCGGTGGCAGGTTTGTCCATAGGGCTATTATGGATGGGGTCAAAAATGTTTGGGGGAAGATATGGTTGAAGTTAAAGAAGGCAGCATTTAGGGCATCAGAGATTGTAGTGGGATCCTGGGTGACATCCCCATCAACTAGTAGCTGGGCAGGAGTGGGGGATACAACTTTCCCACTGAGTTCTTTAATACTGCTCCAGAATTCTTTCCCGGATCCCCAGGAGGAGGTGAGGGCTTGTTTAAAATATGTAGCTTTAGCTTGGCGGATGGCCCAGGTGCATTTGTTTCTTGCCTCTCTGAAATGTTGTATGGAGCCCATATGGTGAGATGTAATCCATTTGTGGACTTACCAAACTTCAGTGCAATGTAGCTATATAGATTTACTTTTATTTTGAAGTTTTTATGTATACAGTCCAATATATAGTTATCTTTTGCTGCTACTGTACTTCTTTACAATGACTGTAATTATCCAAGTTGTTGAATATTATTTTACCCAATTCTTTCTCCTGTTTTGCTGCTTCTACTTCTTGACTGTTGATATAATACTTCTTTCATTTGTTTGTCTTCCCAAAGTGTAACACTTTACGTTTTTTTGAGATTTAGACATTCTGTTCAGAGATGCCGATTCTGTTAGCTTTGTTAGGTTTACCTGTAATAGGGTTGGATGAAACTGATCTTCTGCCAGCAGAATTCTGATGAAATTCTGATTTTGCTTCCGTGAAATTTCCCTATATTTCTGCACATATTTTGTAAATGTTTGCCAGCATTGCAATTTCAGTTATTTTCATACATTTTAAAATATGTTTATCCAACTTACACCACATTTGGTACAGTAACTTTGCCACTGCCTACTCAGATATCTGCCAAGTTTCATTTTTCTATATATTAAGATGACCGAGTTGTAAGCCTCCAAACATTTGGATATTTTAAAATTACAGTAAACTATGTAAACTAAAAGTCTTTATCCAAATCACATCAAAGTAGGTATGATGACTTTCACAATGCCTGTACATATGTGTGCCAAGTTTCAGATCTTCAGCTTTAAAGGTGACTGAGTTATAAGCCTCTAAACATTCAGAAATTAAAAAAATACATTTTGCAATTACGTAAACTGCTGAATTTTAAGCCCCTATACATTTAAAACAAGAGAACAGGATATCACCAATGTTGTTTGGTTCACTGACCCTAAATATTAGGCTTTAAGGCAACCCCCTTGGCCCAGGAGCAGAGCGTCATGCTGCCATGCTGATGACCTGGGATCGGAAGTGAGCCAGAGAAGTTATGTCAGGAGGGTGTCAATGGCTAAAACTTACAATTCACAAAACCATTACTTCTCTGTTCATCAGTTTCTATGACTCTTCCAAGAAAGTATGCAACTAAGTTTTAAATTATCTAGCTTCAAAGGTGGCTAAGTTGTAAGCATAGAAATATTTTCAGAAATGTTCACATCATAGAATCACAGAAATTTGACAGGAGAAAAGGACCACACCGGCCCAATAAATTGTAAGACTTTGAGCCTCTATACCTTATTCACCCTTCCTCAAATGTTATTAAACATGGCACACTTTTAGGGCCCATAGCAGCCAATAAGCATGCCAAACCTCAGACCTTTATCTGAAACATGGACCAAGTTATGGCCAATTAAAGAATGTTGCAAAATTCAAAACATTTTGCAAAATTTCAGAAAACTTTGCAGAATTTCATGAAAATTCCACAAATTCAGAATTTGCTAAATTCACCCAGCTGTAGCCTTTCTAACTACAGTATGTGTCTGTGTCAACTAGTGCTCCCAGTTTTGTGTCTTCTGTGAATTTTTCTTATCCAGTTGATGCATGTTGCACCAATTTCCATTATAAAAATCCCAAATAGTGCTGGTCCCAGGATGTATCCGTGGGTATCCCACTACTCACTTCACCTCAACCTGATAAGTACCCATTAGGTCTGACTTTGTGCTCTGTTACTTAATTCCTCCACCCACTTAGTTATTATTTTGGGATAGTTAAGATATTCATCTTGGAATAATTATGTTGGGTGGTACCAGGTTGAAAGCCTTATAAAAGTCTATCAGTATTACTTCTACTAGTTTTCCACTGTCTAATACACTGCTTAACAGTTCATAGAAAGTTAGTAGGTTAGTTTACACATGACCTTTCTGTTTTAAAACATTGTTACTGATCATATTCAGTAGTAAGTTATTTTCTGCTAGAAATTGGATATTTCGTAACTGTGCTTTTCTTCACATTCCCTAGTAGTGATGTTAAGTTTATGGGTCTGTAGTTGTTGGTAAGTTCCCTTTTTCCTATTTTTTATGTATCAGGATTACAAATTCAACCACATTGCTCTATGCTGATGCCTTACTGCTGCTGTTGAGCTAAGTAGAAATTGCCCACCCTAATGCTTGTGGGGTGCTGGATTTATTTAGTACTCTGTCTGGCCTAAATGTGAATTGGACTAAAACTGAGATATTACCTCTCTACCATGGGAACACTAGCTGGGTATCTATTTGTCCCCAGTCATTAAAATGGGCCAGAGGGGAGAGGAGGGTATTAGGTATTTAGGAATGATTATTTCTATTGATGTACCTGACATGTGTTCCCAAAATATACTAGTAGTGCTTGAACTTTTGAAACTGGACTTTTTTAGATGGACAAAATTACATCTAACTCTTCCGGGTAGAGTTGCTGCTAGAAAGCTAATGGCATTTCCTAAATGATTTTACTGCTTGAACAATCTGCCTGTATCTATCCCCTCAAGTCTATGGGATAAAACAATACATTGTTCTCTAATTTTATATAGGAGGGAATACTCCCAGATTTGCCTGGAGGGTATTAAGGTCACCTAGGTGGTTAGGAGGTTGGAATATGCCATGGCCCTGGGCATATCATACGGGTGTGGGAATCAGACATACGACACAATGGCTGTCTTCAGCCTTTAAGAATGTACCACTTGGGTAGATATAGAACGGGCTATACTAGGTGAAACACCCTTGACAACCTTACTTGGAGGGTCTAAAACTGATGCTAGTAGGCTCCCCCTATCTATAAAGTTTACACAACAGTGTTGGTCCAAATTTTGAAAATGTTTTGGTGGAATCCTATGTGTCTTTGCCCTTTTGAACCACTCTGATATAATCCAGCAATTCAAATAGGTGGCTAACAGATTTACTGGCCCTCTTGGATGTCCAGGGGGATTCGAATTGTAGGTGATCTTTTTGATGCAAGAACAGGAACCATTAAGGCCATTAATTAGCTGTAATAGGAATTTTCCCTTCCCACTCAGGACCTTTGGAGATTTTTCCAATTACACCATATGTTTTGGCCTTGACTGACTAAAAACTTCACTTTGGTTCAAAATGACCTGGTTAAATAACTTGCAGATTTGGATACAGCTTCCCAGGGGCCAGATTAGTCAAATCTATAAGATAATACTGGACCTTTTTTTTGCCCAGCTGGGAGTATCATTGGGTCTGATTCTCAGTTATGTGTGCCCGACACAAGGGAGTTGCAGTAAAGTTGTGGCAAAGCACCCTTGCACCAGAGTTGCATCCAACAACCAATTGCGCCATGTCACAAGGGCACTTGTGCCATGGCAGGGCTGCCATATCTTTTTGGGGATTTTGGAAGCCCCATCATGGCTGCAGGAGGTGCTACCAGTTAGACCAGTGAAGAGGTGGTTTAACTAGCTTGCACCACTGGAGTGAGATGGGACAGGGGCCTGTAGGGGCACACCAAAGTCTGGTGATGTTATGGTGGGGGCATGGATGGGGCTTGGCGACCATCCCCCCCCAAGCAGGAGGCATAGTGGTGCCAGCCTGAACCTGCATGCCACTCAATGGGCACAACTGTGTCCAGAATGTAGGGGACCATATCTGCCAGTCCCCCCATATCCCCCCTTGTGTCCCAGATCATTGCTGGTCCAGTGGCCCCCCCCCCATCACCGATACCCCACGAAATGCCTGGCACATGCCTTGAGCCCCACCCCAGCCCCAATCCCCTGGCAAGCAAATTCTACCCATTATACTTCCTGGTGGTCCAGTGGCTCCTGCACTCCCCACCCTGATAGGCAGTGGTCACCCACCCACTTCCCCATCACTAACATGCATCCGTGGCTGGCATAGCCCTCCTCACACCACCATGGCCAGCAGCACATTGCCATCTCACAGACCATGTAGGTGTACTGTACACTTACACCATCTGTGAGAGTGCACTGTGTGGCTGACCATGGTGGTGTGAGGAGGGCTGTGCCAGCAATGGATTCTTGTTGGGGACAGGGGGAGTGGTGTGGATGACCACTGCCTGTTGGGGTGGGGAAGGTGGGGGCCACTAGACCACCAGGGAGTAGGACCATCAGTGTCCTTATTATTGTTGCCTTTTAGTGTGATTGGTGATGGGGAGCGGGGGAGGACAAACTGGAACAAGGATGTCAATCCTTTTACTGGACAGGAGGATCATGGCTAACTGTCTGTTGGGGGACCACATGCTGCACAGGTTGTCAGGGGCCTGGCACAGCAGCGCAGGTAGCCAACCTTCTGGAACAGCAACTTTCAGGTGCAGCAACCTTTTATGCCGTAAGTTGTGCCCAATGCAGGCGGCTTCTGGAATCGGGCCCATAGACTCAAAATGGTCATTAGAGTCACAGATTTTAATATTAGAGGACAGTTGGGTGAGTTGCTGGAGAGAGGTTCACTGTGCTGTACCTGACCCAAGACTACAACTAATTCAAAAGAAGATTCTTAGTAGGTAGTACAGGACACAAGATCAACTAGTTTTCATGGGTTTTGCTACCTCCTATGTGTGTTGGAGATTTTTGGATGAGCCTGGCACACTCTGTCGTGTATTGTGCTGCTGTTCTCTGTTAAAAGAATGGTAGGAAAGAATAGTCCAAATGGTGGAATGCACTCTTAACTTATCCCTGCCTCATGCTCCAAAATTTTGACCCTTAGGGGACCCATCTTCACGTGATCATTCAGCCCTAAAATATAAATTGTTTTTGCATTCAGTAGCTATGGAAGCTATGAGACTTCTTTTATGTAATTGGAAGTCTGTTTCCCCTCGCTCTCATTTAAGCAAGTTACAAGCCATGTCTAAGAGTGCTTCTTACCTGCAGGTTTTATTTTGGAGGAAAAGGAAGCTTTCAGCTTTCTATTCAGATTGGACTCCTTGGCTTTCTCATTTTGGGGTGGATAAAGTTACATCCTAGGTTGGCTTATAGTTTGTGTTTTGTGATTTATAGGAGATTTTGGAGATGTTGCCATGGTTCCTACCTGTTATTTAAATACCTTGGAAGTTATTTGGATACTTTTGGGACTTGTTTCTCTAATACTTATATCCTGTTTTCTTTTCAAGCTTGTTTTTAGTATGTTTTTGGTGATCTCTGGGTTTGACACTTTACTATACTACCTTGTTCATTATTATGAAATTTGACAGTGTGTAACTTGTTACAAAGTCTTTAATAAAAATTTAAATACACAAAAAAAAGGATTACAAATTCAATCTCAAGTAGTTAGGTATCCAGTCTGCCCTTTCCACCCTACCTACACTATTACCACAGACCATTATTGAAACATAGACAATGATGGCAGAAAAAGACTAGAAGTCCATCCAGTCTGCCTAAGTTCCCAATAATCCCTGGAACCAAATGTTCCTCCAAGGTATTAACTCTCCCTGTCCTCTCTCTGCTCTCCTCCTTGGTCCTGTTGCGACCAGTAACCACTATTCTCTTCATTATGTCCCAGTCCTGCTTGAATCCCCTGACTGTTTTTGCACCCACCACCTCAGCCAAGAGACTATTTCAAGGTTTTGCCACCCTTTCCATAAAGTAGTACTTCTTCACATCTCTCCTGAACCTACCTCCTGTTAATTTCCATTTGTGTCCATGTGACTGCAAATTGGTATTCAGACCAAATAGTTCCCCGCAGTTCACTTTGTTAATTCTTATAAGGAACTTGAAGGTCTCTATCATATCTCCCCTCCCCCGTCTGGTCTCCAGTGAGTACATATTTAGTGCCTTGAGGTGCTCCTCATAGAATCTGCCCCACTGGCCTTGAATCATTTTTGTTACTCTGCACCGCACTGTCTCCAACCTAGCCTTATCCTTTCTAAGGTGAGGACTCCAGAACTGGGCGCAGTTATCTAAGTGAGGCCTCACCAGGGATATGTAGAGGGGAAGTATTACCTCTTGTCTTCATTCCCAATCTACAGCTCTTTCTCCCTCCCTGCTCCTTTCCACTATGATTCTCTTGTGCTTATCCCATACATTCTTGAACCCTACCTCTGTTTTTGACCCCAGTGTCTCCACTGGAAGGCTGTTTCAGGAATTCACCACTCTTTCTGTGAAGTAATTCCTCATGCCTCTTCTGATCTAGCCCCCTCCAGCTCCATAGCATGTCCCGTTGTTCTTCAGCATCTTTTTTTCTGAAAAATATTACCGTCCTGTGCTATTTATTTATTTATTTACTTATTTCAGATTGGGATTAATATCTTTGAGTCAAGGACTCATTTACAAAGGTTCCAGGTCATATAGATACACAAGACAATCAAACAACACATAGATAACATAAGGTTACACAGATTCAATAATAAGTTACATTACAAGTTACAAAAGTGTCCACACGAATACATTGGTTGCAAAGGAAATTAGTGAACCTGGTAGCTCAGGACACAACATGACTAGATTTGAATTCAGTGTGAATTAGAGACAGCTGTTACATTTCATATGCAGATTGTAGCTTAAAGCCATGCCAGAGTAAGTGCAGAGTACAGCAAAATGACTAGGATCCAAAACTTGCTCAAATTAGTGAAGCAGCCTGAAAAGGCTTTGTCAGTGCATGGCATAGGGGAAGGAGTGTGGTGGGGAGGAGAATCATGGTAGGTGTGAGCAGAGGAAGGGGTAGGTGGAGGAAGAGGAGGGGGAATTATCAGGGGGTGAACCAGGGTGTGAGAGGGGTGGCATGGATGGGATTTGATAGGAAGAAGGAAGGGGTGACATGGGGGAGGTCAAGGGGAGGGGGAGAGATGTGAGGTGGGGGCAACAGTGGCTGGGGGAGGGGGGGAGCATTTTAACAGTTTACACTAGTGTCCGAAGGGGTGGTATGAAAGGAGCCAGGGATCTCTGCTTTAGCAAGGGTTAGATATTGCTAGGGTTTGTGGAAACATTTACAGACATTCTCTTTGGCTAATGGGCTCAGAGCCCGATTTGAATTGGCTAAACTTACTACACTCGATCAGGTCCTTGGGGAGTTCATTTAGCCACTTGGGACCATGGAAGGAGAGGGATCTCTGGGCTTGTGCTGTTTACTTAAACGTCACCACAAGCCCCCCCCCCTTAACTGCATTTTAGATTCTAATAGTAGGTTGAACATTTTGGCATAGGCAGCAAGCTGCTGTAGGGGTAAACTCCAACATGGACTTCTTAGCAAGCAGGCACATTTGGTATATAATCCCATGGTGAAGAGGGAGCCATCCTGTCTCTTGATAGAGGGCACAAGAATATGTCCAGTGATCCACCCCCTAGAACCAGGTGACAGGCTTTGTTAAGTAGGGTTTTTACCCTTTTGAGGGCAGTGTCAGTGCCAGCACCATAGAAAACCAGGCCATAGTCTATGGTGGATAAGACCAAGCAACTTGTGACTAGTTTCAGAGCCTTTGGGGTCATAGAATACCGGTGGCGATAGAGGACACCAAGCTTAGCATTAGCAGTCTTAACAACATGGTCAATATGAGTTCCAAATGTTAGGGTGTCATCTAAATGAACCCTGAGATATTTAAAGGTGCTAACTTGTTCCAGTGAGTCACCTTTGAGACTCTGGACCTGCAGAGGCCCAAACTTCTTCCTGTTCAGCTGAACAGAGAAAAGCATGCTCTTAGTGTTTTTTTTTTTTATAGTTGAGCAAAAGTATGTTACTGGAGAACCATTTTTCAATTCTGTGGAAACTGTCTTGCAGTTCAGTGGAGATCATGGCCAGATTTTTTCCTTTAACAGAGATAACCGCATCATTAGCATAGAGCACCATGTGTGCAGGTATTCTGTGGGTAAGGGGTTAATAAAGAGACTAAAGAGGAGTGGCTCTAATATTGACCCTTGGGAGACACCCAGGCTCACTTCCCTTGGCTCTTAGAGATTACCTTTGATTCTGATGCATTGAGTCCTGCAAGAGTGGTAGCTGGTCAACCATGCTACTGTGTCCCTGAACAGGCCTATTGAGAGAAGATTTTGGAGAAGGAGTTCTTGGTTGACGGTGTTGAGTGCCTTCATAAGGTCTATAAAGATTGACCCCACAGCCACTCAATCATCAAAGGCATCATATCGTTAGGAGGTGTAATCAACCAGGGTGGAGAGGGTGGAGTGATCACTCCTGAACCCATGTTGCTGGGCACAGAGTAGGTTGTGCCTGGATAGATACTCTGTGAGCTGGTCCAAGACCACGCATTCAAGGACTTTAAATAGTGGGGGGAGGATAGAGATGGGCCTGTAATTGGCCAGGTTCATTGTATCCCCAGTTCTGAAGACCGGGGTAACCAGTGCCTCCTTCCACTAGACTGGGAAAACACCTGGCCTGAGAGAGGCATTGAACACTTTAGTTAGAGGTTCAGCTACCTTACTTAGTACCAGAGCTATCAGCTTCATATCAATGATGTCACTAACCATCCATGTCTTCCCTAGTGTCCATTTAACATATTTTAAGGTTTCATGTCTATGGAGCTGCCTAAAGTAGAAAGAGGGAACGCTTCTGATTGGTGGGCAGTTTGACGTTATTTTTGAAGGCAGATTTGGAGTAGAGGGGGATAGATAGTCCATGGGTAGTACTGTACTGAGATCAGTAAAAGCCTGGTTAAAAGCATTTGCAATGTCATAAGCCTCCAGGAGTGTCTCGTTTGTAGTGATAATTAATTCAGGAGGAGCTCTGTAGGCTTTTTCTGTAAGTGACTTTACAGAGTCCCAAAACTCTCTTCCATGGCCCCAGCTCTTCTTCAGGAGATCGTTGTAATAGGAGGCCTTAGCCAGTCGAATGAGCTTGGTGCATTTAAATATTTCACAAATGATACATAAACAATTATCACAGCTTGTCCCATGAAGGAAGTAAAGTGCAAATGCAAATTCATCATAGAATGTGCAGTCATTACACAATTTTAATCTTACTCGTTATATTCTTAATGGCAAGATAATATTTTGCCAATCTGTCCCATGACCACAAATCTTCTGTGTGTATTAGGATACTAGCTAGTTCTATCTTGTCTGCCTGGTATAAGGCAATCAGCTGACCAGTTCTCAGTGATCTATTTCTTACAACCTGGGGAGCACTTCTGGAGAACTTATTCGACCAGGTGAACATAACTGGGGAGTGATCACTAAGAGTGTCAGGTAGGACTGAGACCTCGGTGATGTGTTCTGGGCAGGTAGTGAGGAGCCAGTCAATTAGCACACTTGTGCCCATTTTGTCATTATATCTGGTGGGTTGAGTTACCAAGTGTGAAAGATAAAGCACAAAAAACACACGTACCTATGCTCGCCATGGTGCGAGCAGGTGATTTTGAAAATGTAAACAAAGAATGCACAGAGAAAAACCACTCTTGCCCAAAAAAATCATACAATTCCAAATCTACATGAAAGAGAGAGAACCCACAGCACACTACCCCAGCGCTTCGTGTCCTCTCCAGGACACTTCATCAGGAGGCGGGGTCTTGGAGCTCAGGGTCTCCTTTTTTATTTCATCTTAGTCAAAGTGACAGTGCACTATTTTCTTAATACATAATACTGAGCATCACAAAACCACAAAAACATTTAGCCAATCACCAATGGTGAAATTCACAACCAATCAGGTTGTGTAAATTTGAATGTGTGATACAATATTTCCCTATTTAAAAATGAGACAATGATGGCATATTGAAATCAGCAGCATTCACTGGGAGGTCAAAAATCATTGCTAAAGGTCACTATTCAGAAAAACAGGAAAGTGATTAAGCAAATATCACTAAAGCCTATCAATTAATTTACACAAAAATATTTTTAGCTGCAAAGATAAATTTGATAAATATCTCATAGATCATATTGAGGATTTAGATAGAATAGACAGGCCTTTCAAAAACTGACAAAAGGCATACTTGGTGATAAAGGACAACTGAAAAAGTGTGTCCAATAGAGCACAGCTCAAAAAATGCATAAATGAAAAAGGGCTACCATTTATCATCTCACTGAAAGTTCAGGAGATGAAAGACAAAATGTTTTCCTCTTTATTTGTACACTACTTAAAAGTATATAAAGTGAGGAAGCCTTTTCATTCTCAATTGTTGAGCTGTGCTGCATGTAAAATTCACAAGGGCCATGCATATCAAAAAACAGATATCAATACTAAATAAATGTGATAAAAATGGAAGAATGTCCAAACAATCATTCAAACCTACAGGGGACATAGTCCTAAGAGTATATATCCACCTAGATTCTTTCTGAAGTAACATATTTTAGTCTAGCTCCACCTCTACTTAGGGACCGCACATGTTCAAAGCCTGAAAAGGAAAAATCCACTGGATTTCTGCTGTGGCAGTTTGCAAAGTGTACCCCTATTGGGTTTATCTGGTGCTGTTTTCAAAATTGTCTGGATATGCTCCTGCATCCTCTCCTTTAGAGGTCTCTCAGTGTGCCCTATATATAACATAGGACGGGTACACTGCACAGCATACACAACATAACATGTTGTGCAGGAAATGAAATGCTTTATCAAAGGTCCTGTACACACTAGAGAGCTTAAAACGGTTTAACTGCCTTAAACCATTTTAAGCTCCTGGAACACGGTTTGCATTCACATTGTAACACGATTAAAATTATGTTACAACCGTGTTCTAAAACCTTGCTAAAACCCTGCTAAAGAGGTGTGGTCTTTAGCACGGTTTTAGCTAAACACGGTTACCTTAATCCATGTTAACAGCAGTGTTCACGCAAACTGTGCTGTAATACGGGTTAAGACAACCTGTCCTAAGTGAAAAGTATTTTTTAAACAATAGGATTTAAAAAAAAGTGATACCAGTATTGCCTAGTAGCCCTGGAAGCACTGGTTCCGATTATGTACTTTTTTCCCCCGATTGCTTTCGGTTCCCGTTCACGGGTATCCCATCATGCCTTGTGGCATACTGCAGTACCCATAATGCTTACACTTGGTGCCACAGTCATGCCTGGGAACCTGCTTCTCCTAGCACGGTTGTCGGAATGCAATGTGGACGCTCTGACAACTGTGCTAGGTACCGATTTATAAAACGACTTTAATAACGTTGTATAATCGGTTGCCAGTGTGTACAGGGCCAAAATGTTTTAATTTGAGATGGGATGCACAAAAGAGCTACCCTGAATGCAGTATCGATGAACATTGCACTGCCACAGTGGAAATTACCAGTTGGCACTGGTGGGAGCCAGGTTGGACGACTGGTTTGAATGGGTTTTGTATATAAACTATGGGTTAAAATTTCACCAATGTTTTTTATCTTTCTTATACATAATCCTAGGGCTTTTTCCCCAAATTTTAGACTCATTTGGGTCACTTTGCAAGACTGGCCAATAGTTCTTCACTATCTTTGATATCTCTGGTTTCAATGAATTAAATTCAGTCACAAAAGCAACTGGTTGAACAAAATCTGAGTCTCTATTTTTAGGTTTCAAAAGGGTCTTGCATTCCAGATTTCTAGCCTTATTAAGTGCATTAGATAAAATATTATTTTTATAGCCTCTCTGGATAATGCGTTCCCTTAAATCTAGGGCCTGTCTCTCAAAATCTTCATCAGATGAACAATTCTGTCTTAGTCTGACAAACTGACTATATGGAATGGCATTTTTCAGATGTCTTGGGTGGGCACTTTTGGCATGCAACAACATGTTCCCTTATGTGGCTTTCCTAAAGGTATCTGTTTTCACCAATTATCCATCTATTCCTGTTATTTTTAAATCCAAAAATGAAATTGAATGTGGCTCCACATTAGAGGTAAACCGTAGCCCCAAAATCATTCTGATTCAGAAAGTCAACAAAAGAGGCAACAGAATCAATGCTGCCCCTCCAAATAACCAAAATATAATCCAAATAGCACCCCACAAGTGGACATGAGAAAGAAAAGGGTTCCTGTCATGGTCAAACACCATGGTCCCCTCTCACCAAGCCAAAAAAAGGTTGGCATAGGAGGGGGCCATGGTGGTCACCGACAATGATATGTTCACAGTTTTGGCTGTACTGCTCTACATCGGTAATTACTTGCTGGACACCAGTAGTGAGGGTACCAGGGGGTATGTGGAGTGGAGAGTAGTAACATTTTGTTCTGTTACCCAAGAGTAAGTTTGAGGCCTAAAATGTGTGCCTCCTTAGTGTGCAGACTAGTCGGCAGTAGTTGGCCTCTAATCTCGCTCTTGATGTAAACCAAACAGCCTCCCTCATGTTTGGATAATCTATCCTGGGGGTACACAGTATAGTCATCTAAGGCTATGGTGGCATCATTGACCTTCGGGGAGAGAGCCAGGTCTCCATGAGCACTATGGCATCCAGTTGGAGCAGTTCGAACCATGCCTGAAATTGCTGCATTTTTGGGTAGGAGACTGAGTATGTTTATGTATACTATTTTGAGATGCCTCAGGCTCATTGTGGACTTAGCCATGGGGATTCCTGGACTAGGGTGAACATTTCCAGAAATTAATAGTAGTAGTAGTAGTAGCAGCTTCCTTAATATTCATGTCCAGTAAATTCAGCCTTTTGCAATATGTTTTGGCCTATGGTGCTTGTGGTCATAGGTAGTAACTACCAGGGTATTGCATAGTACTAGGGAAGCTATTGGGATTTTAGGAGTAGCAGGGGGTACTTAGGCTTGAGGTGCTAGTTTAGAGGGTAGATGTGTGCAGGAGTCAGCCCTCATTCCCCTTGGGTAGTAGGAAGTGGTTTCCAAGTAGGTGGGTGGACCTAGTTTAGGGGCTGTAGGGGATCTCTCAACACCCATTATAAGAAATAGGATAAGGAGGATTAGGTACCAGGACATCTAGTGTTTTATGTGTCAGCATGTCACCTAGAATGTTGCAGTAGCTGTGGTGGCTCCTAAGGCAGTCAATGGTAGTACCAGGCAAGAGGCCACCAATAGGGAAAAGTGGGTGGGGAAGTGCTCTAGGGAAAGACCATTTAATAAAGGTCGGGGCTGGGGTGGGCAGGTGGGACAAAAATATGAACTACACTAAACAGATCCTAAAAGACTCTCACAGAAGGCTGCACTCTAAGAGAACAGAAAGGCTTAATTTTTCAAATGATTAGAGCAACTAATAGCAGGGAGAGAGGTGGAAGTAACCACTAATGGAATTCCATGCTAATGTAAGATTAGCCAATCAGAGGCACGAACTTCAAGCCCTGGCAGAAAGCGTACCTGGACAAGATCCTGGCAAGGTCAAGCAGGGATGGAGAGCGGGCAGCTGGGGAAGATCCATGCTGTGGCTGCTGCTCGGCTGTAAGCCCGATCAAGGGCAGCTTTCTGAAAGGAAGAAAAACAGGGGATTAGTTAAGTTAAAGAGGAGCGCTGCAGGGCTGGCACCTTGGGTTAAGTGGTGGGAAGGACACAATACAATAGGGGGAGTAAGTGAGAAAAGGGGGCTGTGCAAGTAGAGGGAAGTGAAAAACAAGTTAATTATACTACAGAGCGTGGGTACCTGGTCTTTGCCATTGAGTCTTATGGCCAACAAAACAAGGGCAGGAATATCAGAAAGGAAGAAAAATAGAGAAATACAAATCAAGCAATTTTAGACTCTTCTAGTGTTCAGTACAGTGCCCTAGTGCTAGCTGGAATCACATATTCTAGCTACTATAAAGATACATACACCAAAACTTCACAAGAGCAATCAGGATAATACAAAAATAGGACATACACTATATATAGATCATAGAAGATGCTCACAGAAGGCTGCAGTCTAACAAAGCAGAAAGGCTTAATTTTTCAAATGGTTAGAGCAGCTAATAGCAGGGAGAGAGGTGGAAGCAACCACCATGAGGTATTTAAAGGTCTCTATTATATCCCTCTCCCCCTCTGTTCCAGGGTGTACATATTGAGGTCCTTTAGTCTCTTCTCATAGGGCTTTTGATCTAGACTTTGCACCATTTTAGTTGGCCTCCTCTGGACCACCTCCACTTTGTCTTTGTCCTTCTGGAGATGTGGGGCATGCTTTTCAAAGACAAAACTTTGGTGCAAGGTGCCAGTGCCAAGGGGCTTCGAGGCAAGTAGCACCGTACACCAAAATTTGTGGCAATCCCGATTTTCAGACTCAGGCTGCATTGAAATTGGGATGCCATGCACTGACACTGCCTTGCACTACCCTTGCAGCATAAGTGCCCTTGTGCCTGGTCACAAGGGGTCTTGCAGCATGGTGGGTCTGCACCATCCCCTTATTAGGCATTCCAGGAGCCCCGCCTTGGTTGCAAATGGTGGCTTACTTCAGACCAGCCAGGAGATGATCTAAGGACCCTTTACCACCTTCTGGTAGTGCAGTGATTAGGGGAAACCTGTAAGGTGGGGAAGGAGGGCCACTGGAGCCCTGGTGGTGCCATGGGGGTTGAGGTGGAGCATGGCAGCAGTGGGGGGGCACAGCCAGACCTTCATGACCTGGACCCCAGGTGACAGGAGCCCTGGCACCTGCTCCACAGGACCCACAGTCTCCTAAAGGTGGTAGGTGGCAGTGGGTGCAGATTATGGGGTGCATGTGGTGGCCAGGGATATGCCCCAGGCACCATGACATTCCACAGGTACATAGCAACCAGTGTGGCAGCCAGTGGATTCCCAACTACAATGGCAGAGACTGTGGTTCCTGTGGGGCAGGTGCCAGGGCTGCTGTCACCTGGGATCCGTGTCATGATGGTCCAGTTGTGCCCCACCACCCAGTCCAATTGGCTGTGTGCCATATTGTAAGGCATCACCGCCAGCTGCCTCCACATAGCCCTCCATTTGCAGCCATGCCCCCTCGACCCCCATGGCACCATGAGGGTTCCATCGGCCCCCGGTCACCACCTTCCAGGTACAGCTACCCCCTTAACCTCCGTGAGTCATCTAGGGTTGTGACATGCAGGGAAGGTGACTTACCCCACTATCAAACCCGACAGGTGCGTCACGTGTTTGGCGCAACCCTGTGACATCTCTTGGGTCTTTGGTGCAGGAACACCCATTTTTACAAAATAAGGTGCAGGGTCCCTGACACACCCAGAGTTTGCTGCAGCTGTAGATCATTGCAAATTGTGATGACCTAAGGGCTCTTTGAAAATCAAGCCCATGGTCTCTAGACCTGGACATAGTCCTCTATATGGGGTCTTAACAGCGATTTATAGAGGCAACACTACCTCCTTCTTTTTGCTGGTGGTACCCCCTCAGCCCACTAGCCCTCCCTCCCCACTGCCTTGTCACACTGCCTGGCCACCTTTAGTTCACTGGATATGATTACCACCAGGTCTCTTTCCTGCTTAGTGGTCGTCAATACAACTCCACACATTTTGTACTCTGCTTCTGTGTTTCTGTGCCCTAAGTGCATTATTTTGCACTTTTTTGCATTGAAACACAGCTGTCATACCCTTGGCAACTTCTCTAGTTTTCTCAGGTTTCGGCCTATCCTTTCCAACTCCCATGCAGTGTTAACCCTATGCAGATTTTGGCATCATCCACAAAGGGCCAGAGCTTCCCTTCCAGCAATGTCACTTACAAATACATTAAAGAGGACCATTCCCATCACAGATCCCTGATGCACCCCACTGGTCACCCTCCCTTTCTTGGAATGAACTCCCCTAACTGATTTCTAATCCAGTTTACCACCTTTGCACCCACTCCAAAGCTACCCAGCTTGCTTACTAGTGTCTTATGTGGAAGGATGTTGAAAGCCTTACTGAAATCTAGGTAGGCCACATCCACCCTCCCTGCTACAACTTATGTTTAGTGGAACTGTATCGACCCTCCAATCCTCTGGAACCACTCCTGTTTCCCATGAGTTGTTAAATAAAACTGTTAGAAGTGCAACCAGTATTTTCCTTGAGCCCCCTCAATATCCTTGGATGCACCCCATCTGGCACCATTGCTTTGTCCACCTTCAGATTAGCTAGTCCTTTCAGGACACTCTCCTCCCAAAAATGACTAGTGTCCACCCTCTCTCCCTCCAAAGCTTCTGTTGCTTTTTTGTGGCCCCTCCCATTCTCTTTCCTCTAACAATACTGAACAAAAGTATTTATTCAGTATGTCTGCCTTTTCCTGGTCTCCCTCTGGACAGTTCCCCCCCCTCCCACTTCTCTTTTTAACCTTACAATCCCACCCCTGGTCTTGCTCTCTTCACTTACATACTAAAAAAGTGTCTTGTCCCCTTACTTTACCTCATGAGTTATTCTCTCTTCAGTTTGAACAAAACAAGGTGTCGCATCAGTGTGTGAGCAGAAAACAAAACAAAGAGGTATTATTAAATGCATACTGAAAGTAGAAATAAAAGTTAGAATCAGCATTTCAACCATAATTCTTCAGGAATTATCTAAAAGAGAAAAAAAGCAAAGTTAGTGGTTAGTTAGGTAATACTTTTTATATCTGAAATACTTTTCCTTTTGCTAATAAGATTTTCTACCTGAGATTATTAGGAATACTGTGTGCAACAGCCTCAAGACTGACATATCTATTGCTACTTCTATTCCTATCTCATCAGTTTTATAAATTTGTTGATTATGATATCACAATTGACCAAGAAGAGCCCCTCACTTTCTATTAAACTGGTCACTAGAGATATCAATATGACTGATGTCACAATGCTGATGAGGTGTGACAAGGAATAGCACTAGATGTGTCAGCCTCAATGGAGCATGCAGTTTAAGTGCATAGAGACATAGAAAGTGTCAGCAGAAAAGGACCGGTATAAGCCCATCCAGTCTGCCCTATCTTCCTTGCCTAACACTACACCCTGGACCCTACTTGTTACAGGTGTCCTTCCCCCAACCACTTACCTCTGTTTGTAATATGCATGAGCATATCCCATACATGCTTGAAGCTCCCCACTGCCTTCACCCCTACCACCTCTTCTGGCAGGCTGTTCCAGGCATCTAACACTTTAAGCACAACACTGTTGCACACAAGGAGAGCAAATATTGGGTGCATATAGAATGTTAAAGTGCTCAATGTTAATGTTATTAAAACATCAAATCCAAAACAAAAATGCTGGACCTAGTTACAATATTTAGGGTATATTACCAGATAGATTCTAGGCCACCTCACTCCCAAACTGTCCCAGTGCTTCGACTCTCCTGAGTCCTCATCAGGGGGCAAGTAACATCCTTTCTCTGAAGAACTATTTCATCACATCTTACTTGAACTCCCCTATTCAAGTTTCATAGCATGCCCCTGTGTATTGGTGTTCATCTTCCTTTGAAAGAGGCCCCCCCTGCATTTTGTTCACCCTGTGAGATAATTGTAGGCACCAGTCATGCCCCCCATGCTATCTCTCCTTGTATGACTTCTTGTATAAACCCATCACTATGTTAGTAGCCCTCCTCTGGACCACATCTACACTGTTGATGTCCTTGCTGTGGTGCAGCCTCCAGAACTGGATGCAGTACTCCAGGTGGGGTTTCAACGGTGAAAGATACAGTGGCAACACCACTTCCCTTCTCCTGCTAGAGGTCTCCCTCCCTATGCATCCTATTATCCAGCTCACCTTGCCTACTGCCCTGTCAAACTCTCCTGCCAACTTGAGATCATCAGATATGATCACCCCATGGTCCCCCTCTTGCTTTCTAACTATAAGTACCTCCCCCAAGTTATACATAGGGAGGCAGTATAGCGCAGTGGTTTAAGGCTCTGAGCTGAAAATCTGGAGACCTGGGTTTGAATCCCATAGCCCCCACTTGTATACTGTGTGACCCTGAGCAAGTCACTTAACTTCCCTGTGCTCCCAGGTCACACCTGTAAACAAGCTTTCAGCACAGTGTGACTACCTGGTTAAACAATTGGAAAATAAAATAAAAAATACATAGTCACAGTGTTACCCTCCCCCAGATGCATGACTTTGCACTTTCTGGCATTGAAAACCAGCTGCCACTCCCTAGCCCATGCCTCTAGTTACTCCAGATTCCTTTTCATTTCCTCCACCCCCTCCTGGATGACCATCCTGCTGCAGATTTTTGTGTCATCTGTATCTGCAAAGAGACATAGTTCCTCAGCAATGTCACTTATGAAGACATTGAAGAGGACAGTGCCAGTACCAATCCCTGTGTTACTCCACTTGTCACTCTCCCATCCTCCAAGTGACTGCCGTTTATCACCACCCTTTGCCTCCTATCTCTCAAACAGTTTGATACCCTTTCTCTCCAACTCTCAGGCTGTTAAGTTTCTTTATCAGCTTCCTGTGTGGTAGAGTTCCAAAGGCCTCACTGAAGTCCAGAAAGGCCATATCCACTGCCCTCCCCGATCCACTTCCTTAGTTACCCATTCAAGGAACTCTATGAGATTTGTTTGACATAACCTCCCCCTGTGAAGCTCTGCTGCCAGTGGTCCTGCCAAAGACCACAGGCTCTAGCTGCTTAACAAAATAAATCAAATCAAATACAAATAACAGCAGCAAAATGGACAAGTTTCAGCAAATTATACCATAGGTACAATAATTAAAAAGTCATTACTACAGGTACAATAATGTAAATGTCAGACAGGGTGAAGAGTTTGGTGATTGCTCATGTCTGTAGCAGTAGTGATGGGAGTAGGCAGATGGACCAGGAGGGATAAAACTCTCTATCGACAACAGGTCCCAGAGCAGACAGGGAGCTCCAGACAGACTGGATGAACCTTTGGCTTATTGTCTGCTGGCATTATCTATGTTTCCATGTATGCTATTTGTGGCACTATTAGTTAATTAAATCTATGCCATTTTACAGTTCCTTAACAAGAGCAAGTCCCCGTATTGCATCCTCTATTGTGTCCAATCTTCTTGCCAATTTTGTGTCCACAGCAACTTTTGCACACTGCTGAGGACTCATTCCTCCTACTACACTGCAGATGGTTTTATTTAAATACAATTGAAACAAAAGCAACTGACCCAGTACTGATCCGTGATGGTGCAGTACAATAATTGATTAATGACCGTAGATTTATTTTTATTGCACTGCCTTATCTTGAGGATTTACTGTAAGTTCACTTGGAACATAGCTTTCATTATTACTGCCTTCCCGTATGTGTAATAAGTTTAACCTTTGTGCAGTAGGTATTTTTAGTAGATAAACCATACGTGCATCAGTCAGCATGTCATAATGTTTTAGGTACTGTACCCTGGATCTTCTACATGTTTTGGCTGCCCCTGTCTATCCTAGCCATACCTGAGTGACTTGCCCTGTACTAGTATCATCACTTTAGAAGCTGCTTTTTAGGGCTGCAGGTAGGCAGAGCCTGCAGCCCTCTCGTATTAGCTCTAAAAAGGAGCTTATCATGGAACTTACTTGTTGGACTTTTGGAAGTATCCATCCACAGCTGCAAAATGGTGCACTTCTCCTCTGATTTTTGCTATTTGCTGCTCTGTCTTAAAGGCTACTGTGGCTCCCAACTTTTCAGGATATAAACAAAAAAAAAACTTTTGAAGCTGCTGTCATTTAACTCTTGCAGAGCTGCAGAATAGGCATCTGTTCAGTTCAAATAGATTAATTCTAGTTCTTTCAGCAGCCTAAGGGTTAACTCATTATTTCCTTGCTTTGACTGAATACTGACCCAGTAGCACATGGCTAATTAGGCACATGTGTTATATGGGAGACAGAGCAATATTGCAGCTAGCAGGAGACAGGCTAGACATTGATAGTCAATAATTACAGGCTTTGTTTATAAAAGTAAGAAAACATTTCAAATATAGAAAATGGGGTTCAAATGTTTTATTAGTTTGATAGGAGTTATAAAACTTTATTTAATTAGTTGGTTTTGAAGTACTGGCAAGTGGGCAGGATGGCACAATGACATTCACAGGAGCTTATTTAAATACATAACCCCCCACCACACTTTCACTGTTGGACTACTGGCTGTCCTTTCCAAGAAACCTCCCCCACCCCAACAAGGACAGCAAGTGAGATTTTATCAGTTGCTTGCTATAAATGCTATTTGTTCCCCAGCCCTGAAACTGATCTGTGCCTGCAAATGGTAGTGTTGGACTAGGGAAACACAGAGACCCATACACACAGACATGGGAGAGGCACTGCAGAATTCCAACATTGTCTTTCATATGGGAGTGAACTGCCCACCCTCTGTGAAATAGGTTGACTTATATATATAAGAAAACAGCCAGTGTAAGAAGTAGACCTGAACACCCCCCCCACCCCGAATCCTTACGTGTGCTAATATCTTCAGCCTTGAAGCTGGGAGTCATCATGTAGGAATTTCTCCTGTCCACTGCTGTCAGCACTCCCACATGTCTAAGTTATGTAGTTCAAAAATAAATTGGAACTACGAAACCAGTCATACAGAGGACATAATCACTTGAATAGTTTTTTTTGGTTTGTTTCTTTGTGTTCGTTTCATATTACTGGTCCAAAATAAGTATCAGCTTATAAGTGTATGAGCCCTGTTTGATAAATGAATACTCTGCTATGCCATGCAGCTCCAAATGTCAGTACCATAACAAAGTTATCAAGTCAGTCTCTTCTGTAACTAGTTATTCTTTTGGTAACAAGGTATGTCCCACTAGGTCATATGCCTGTTTTCAGGGGCAACCCAAGGACTCTAGGAAGGTTAAGTGACTTACCCAGGGTCACACAGTATGCAACAGAAGGTTGTGGGTATTAAACCCTCTTCTGCTGGATGTAGCAAGCTCATTCACAGCTCATTACTCTAATGTTTAGGCTGTTCTGCCAACCCTATGCTGTGATTTAAGAGCCCCACACAGTCCCACTACACAATGCAATAACACAATGACCAAGCAATAGAATATAGCACACAGGAGTAAAACACAAACAAGGGATATGGGATAAGGTTTATTAGGGATGGCAGAAACAAGACTCTGGGGAAGGGAAGGGTTAAACAATTAACAAATAATTGGCAATCCCTGCAATCCCCTCTCCACCTCTCCCCTAACCCCTCATCCCTGTCAGTCCCTTACAATCCCAGCTAACAGGCACAGAAATTTTACTATCCCCACAGTCCCTTATAGCCCCTTGTATTCTACTGGGTAACACAGTTGTTGAATCATCATAGGCCCAATGTTTGATGTAGATGTGGCTAATTAACCTGCACAGTTATTAAGTTTAGAATTAAAGGGATCACTGTGTGTAATCCAAAACAAGGCCAAATAGCCATAATGCAGGTCTTCTATCTGGGCACTCCCACAAGAGACAATCCAGTCGTGCCTTATCTATCTAATTAAAGGATTGGGACAAAGGTCTGATTCAGTACTCATGGTATGCATATCAGATCAGACCCTGAAATATTTCAGATGAATAATGCTGGTCTCTCTGGTGTGCAGTAGCTGCAGGTTGCACACTGTGGCTCTTTACTGTATCACAGCGGACATAGTCACATGAGAGGCTTGAAGGCCTGTGATGATACAACAACTGTGGCACCCAGCAGAATATAGGGGAGCTCTTAGGGGCGAGGGAGAGGAGAAAAATTGGATAGTGGTGGTGATTTACCCTTATGACTAGGTGGGAATTGCTCCACTGCAACCCCTCCCCCAAGTGACAACACTGTCTGTTGGGGGCCCCACCACTGAACTTTTCATGGGGCCCCAGCAGGTCAAAAACTTCCACAGGCTAAGGGAGTGAGAGAGAGAGAGAGACAGATAGACAGACAGACAGAGCCTCAGCTCTTGCATGCTTTGAAGAAGTTAAATGTGTGTGTGTGTGTGTGTGTGTGTGTGTGTGTGTGTCTGTGTTTGTGTGTCTCTTTCTCTTTTCCCCTATAGCAGCACTGCTCAGGAAAGTCAATGTCAGTGAAGTGTTGCGAACTATGTCTGTGTGGCTGTGGCTCTGTCATCTACCTCAAGGTATGTGGACCACATAGGCGCAGAGGGAGCGCCTGTGAGACACACACACACACACACACACACAGACATATGCACTTCGCTTCACAAAGGCAAGTATGCAAAGTACATGTTGTATATGATGCTGCAAATTCAAGGGCATGTCTACCAAATTCCCACTTCCTCCAGGCAATTGAGAAATATGGTCTTCTACTCTACTGGCTGCCACTGGACAAAGTTCAAGACTGAATCATCAGCTACAGGCCCTGATAGAAAAATAATTTTAATAGTATTTAACTGTAGCCAGTCACCACATGCAACTGGTGGTACACAAGTATGGTCATACTGTATTATAAACAGTCCTGTCGCTAAGGGTTAGAGAAATAGGCAATTGGCAACTTACGTTTGGCTTTGAACCCATACATTTGGTTCGGCTTCCAGAATTCAGCAAAACTATTTCATCTACAAATACAGTAATTGCCATGGTGCAAGCTAACTGCAAATGGGGGTAAGAAAGTCTTAAGGTCAGCAATAAATATGAATTATTAACGCTTGCGAGTTACAGGTGCTGTTGGCATGCATTTGCTTTGGACTGCTGTTTATGGTATTGTGACAGAGCCTGCAAATCCCACCAAGACAGCCACAGCCCAGTGTGAGCTACCATAATAGTTACTATTCATCATTGACCTCAAGACATACTGATAACTCCCATGTAGTCTCTGCTTTACATGCATGCCACTTTCTACATTTTTTCTGTATCTAGCTATGTTGATTTTCAAATTACATAAGCACCCCCCCCAAAAAAAAAGTTATGCATCAAAAATCCTAAAAATGAAAAGATATTAAATGTATGGCATTACATTGCATGTGAGAGGTCTTCATTAACTGATACCAGCTGTGTGTGCTCTGTGTTCTCAGTGGCACACCAGATCATATCGATCTTGTTTGTAATGACAATGTGAAAGTTGTTAGCATTGCCATCAGAGGAAGGAGTTGCCTCAGTACTGCTGAGGTGGTATGCCAGACTATGGGGCCAGTGGGAAAAGTCCAGACAGACTTTTTTTTAAACTTTTTATTTATAGCATTTTATGAAATATAGCGTACACTACATTCATGTAATACCAATAAAGGTAAATAAAATATAGGCCAGATAAACAATGTACAGGATCAAACAGATACAATCCATAAAGTCAGTATGTTTCCATTATTTAGACCTGGTCTACCAGGAGCATCCAAGACATTAAAATCAAGCAAGATAATAATGCAGAACAGTCCACTCTCACCTTTGTAATACCTAGCAGGATATAAGCCAAGATTTCTTGCCCCTCGCTGGATAGGAAATATACTGTGGGAGACTGAAACCCCCATAATGAAGTCCCCAAGGAAATTAAACAGAGGTTCTGAGCTCAATTAAGTTGAATCACACCCCTACCTTGAAGCCAGGAGATCTAGGAGTTAGACTAATAGTAAATATTTAAGCAATACGGTATCAATGAGTGTTAGTCAGTGGGAAAGTCACCTGTGCCTCCTGTTGTGGTGTGGCATGAGGTGCGGCCATGTACCTTAAACCACATAGGAAATAGATAAATCCCACAACAACCTGTGCCATGGAGTGCATTATTGTGATAATAAAATAAATCCCAGTTGTGAAAAACACTAAAACACAAGATTAATTAATCAATATACAATGATGTGATGCATCCACCAGTCAATAAAATAGCCCTTAATTCAATTGTTTTGAACAGCTGAAAGTAGCTTGTTTCTGTCACAGAAGTTGATTTCTCGTCTACCTGATTCCAATACATGTGCTTTTAAGAACTACATAAGCTATTTTTAAAGCACTTAGACTCTATCTTCCTTTCCCATCCAGTTTCTTTTTTTCTCTTTCTTTCACCCACCCCAGCAGGTTTGCACCTTTGGCAGAGACTAGCAATGACAGGCAAAGGAAGAGGATTGGCAACTGGGCAGTCGTGCACCAAGAGACATGAATGCCACACTGGGATATCTGAGTCTAGTGCTGGCTAGAATCAGTTTCTGGTAGTGTGGGACTCAGTTTTTAGATTTACAGACTGAAAGATTTTCAGGCATTATTCAGAGAACTGCTTGTTTTGTTGTCTACCAGGTGCTAGGGCTATGGATCTCACTTCAAATTGCTGGAGGGGATAGAGGGAAAAACTGGTAGCTGTTCTTCATATTGGGGAGCCTGCAACACCCATTTACAGGCCTACAGTAGGTGAAAAGATCAACATGGACCCTTTTCTCTGAGAAAGCAAATACAAATTTGTTGCAGGCAGGAAGTCACCTTAATTATGGCATCAGAGGTAGCTGAAACCCACTCCCGTGGTCTTAAAATAACAGGGTTGTTCTCTTACACTCTTCTTTCCATGGCAGTTTATAGGGAGTGAAAAACCATGCCAGTATGTTTATAATTATTGAGCTTGACTCTACATAGTCATTTGTTTTAAAAAGTTTCAATGTTTCTTTCTTATAATACTTTTTAGATTATTTTCTTATTAATAATTCAGCATCACGTGTGAATATTCTTTCTTAGTTCCATAATTAACTGAATGGCTACTTTTTACTTTTTGATACATTCTAATAACAATATGCTTGTGACCATTGGTGAGCTCCCTTATATAGTCAGGATGCACTATACTATTTTAATGCGGAGCTTCTGCATTTACTTCCACACATGCATGATAGACTCTGGTGTGGCAAGAGTACGGCAAGAGCTCAGAGTATTCTTTTACTCACTCTTGCCACACTCCCCTCACTCTAAGCAGCTGTATTGGTTCTGACCAGAGCTGGAATATTTTTGTAAACCTCCCTTTGCTGCCACATTTTCATTTCTCTACCTTTTGTCTTGCACTTTAGTCCACCCATTCCAAAAGTGAGTCATAATTGTAAACTGATTTACAAGACTGAATTCAAATCAAGATGCAAGGTTTATCTTGTGGGTACAGTCCCACCGTTCTCCACCTTGTCAAAGCTGACCAACTTTAGGCCGGAGCCTGGGCTAAAGGTGATTAATCTTGTACATCAATGTGCCTCCAGCAAGAGAAGGAATGGTAATGGGTTACATGGTAGCAGGATACAACCCTCTGAGAAGCTGTCCCTATCCATTTCCCTCCCCAAGTAGCCCTCCTCAACAATACCACACCAGCAGATAAACAGCCATTGGTAATACAAGGTGAATAGGAACAAACTCATCACCTTTCAGGCAGGAATTGAATATTTGCTCTGCCCTTCTTCATGAGACGTGGTCATAACAAGGCTATGTGGAACATTTGGTATACAAATATTACAAAACAACACATTCATGAAACTACATTACATTTTGCTAATGCAGGCTCGTAACGTTGGTAATTTTCAGTATTTTTACACCAAATTCCTCACCTGCAGCCCTATCAGCTCTGGCCAGAATTTATTCAAACTGTTGTATAACATTTCAGTTTCCTTTTCTGAGTATATTGTACTCAGAGCAGATAGTGCAATGAGGTTAATATAACCATAAAGTCATTTTAACTTGTGCCCCATTTCAGAAATATTTACTAAAATGATGAGTAGATAAATTCATTAATAGTGCAAAATTCTGTGTTCATTGACAGACTCTAATTTATCTGAATAACTGATGTTTAAAGCAAGATTTGTGTAATTCCCCCTTTATGTGCAATTAGAGCAGTGAGAGAGCAGAGTCTATTTAAAGCTGTCATTGCCTAGTGGTAGCACTCTGGTAGAGTCCAAATCAATTTGGTGGGCAGATGGGAATAAATTGTGTTAGAACTGAGGATCTCATAGACAGGGACACTGGTTTACCGTGATTGAGAAAGAGCAAATTCCATTTTGCACATTAGAAAAACCGATATTGTCACCGGTGTCTGCCAGGCCAAAATCCGTTTTTTACCGGTGTTTTGTTTTGGGTACTTTATTTAACAAGTTTTTGCTCTGCTACCATGCATATTAGCAATTTTGATGTCCACTACTGTACATACATCCATCCTTATACCAATTTTATTTTGATAGGTACAAGATGTGATGGCAGCAGCAGCACAGTTGCACCCAACCCTCAAGTGCGATGGCAGTGTCAACAGCACTATGGCCTCACTCTATCCCTCAGATACTGCACTGTAGCCACCACCCTCTATTGCATTGTCTGCAGAAGGACTGCGGCTCCAATTCTGCAGGTGTTAGAGCAGCAGCAACAGCACTATGGCCTCGCTCTGTCCCTCAGATACTGCAATGTAGATCCCACCCTCTATTGTGTTGTCTGCAGAAGGACTATGGCTCCAATTCCTCAGGTGTTACAGCAGCAGCAACAGCACTATGTCCCTATTCCTCAAGCTTGACTGCAACATGACCTCATCCCTGAGATGTCATGGTGACACTAACACAGCAAACTCCTCCAGGTGCCAACACAGCTTCTCCCACATGGTGCCCTCCCCGATGCAACTGTGTGCACAAATAGCTAATCCAGTCACCAAAAATTGCACGCAGTCAGCTGTCCCCCAAGCACCAACAGACAGCTCTGAACATACAGGATAGCCAATCATGCAACCAAAGTCATGATTTAATGAATTTCCAGCCCAGTCACCCATTTTCAGTAGGTTCTCTACTGAGCAATGCCATAGTAATTACCCATTAGGCAGGGATATTTTCCCAAAGCCCCCAACCAGACTTATGCCCCTCTATGACATTGGTACCATGACTTTGTACTTTGGTCTATGCTTATATGTCAAGGAACCTTTGCTCATGGTCTTATATCACTAATTCAGAAATGAATAAAATGAAATACAGAGAACAGCTGCATTAAATAAAATAGCATTTATAAAAATGTGCAGAAAGGAGTAAATAGAAATACAAAACATCCATACAGTAAAAATATGCAAAAGTATTAAAAAGCATAAAAAGGTGGGTGTGGTGTAATAGAGAAACCAAATTTATACAATCTATACAAAACTGTTGTGAAATGTTATAAAATGGTACACTAAAAGTGTAGAAACGGTGGATAACAGACATTTGAATGGAAACCCATATACGGTAAATGTGCAAAATGTGGAACATATTACAGCAATTAAACTAAAGCTCTATCAAAGAAAATGTGTAAAACCTGACTATATAACTACGGTGAAAAAGCAAGTGAACTAAAACCTACAGTATATAAACATACGTGTATCTAACCTACTATAAATACATTAAATGTGCAAAGGCATATATAGAAGGTAGAAACTGTGCAACAGTATAAAAGGTGTTCCTCTGTGTATTAATAGGGTAGCATATGGTGTACTGGAGAACCAAGACATGTATGCACAGGATAGGTTGCACCAGAGTTTGTAGAGCTCAGGGATTCTAAAGGAAAATCTGGGACAGTTAATTATGGAAAAGTATAACTTAAAGCAGGCAGGGTGATTGTGTGGGTGTGGGCAGTAAGCTGCGACACCATGCAGAGGTGTCCATCAGTCTACAACCCCCCAATAGACAGGCAGAAGGAACGAGCAATCAAATCTCTATTCAGCAAAGAAGGGGAAGGGAAAGGAAGACTGTTAAGGAGGATGGGTACAGCAAGGGTCAGAGTAGGTGCAAGTACTAAACAAGTACTGCTGTTTAGTGTTTACCAGTGATGGTGGGAGACAGGGGTCCAACTTTGGGTGACTAATTATCCTGGGGAAGGGTGACAGACAGGGCACATGTGGAGAGAGTGGGAGCTCAACATGTACAACCTAGAAGATAAAGGAATGGGACATGAGTGAAACCTTCAAGTACCTAAGAGGCCAAAAAGAGGGAAGGACAACAGGGGCAACAGTCTGAAGTTAGAGGGAGGAGCCAGCCCATTATTTCATGGCAAGGGTGGCACTGGTGACTGGCTTGAATACGCTAATAGAAATATAAAAATTGGCATCAGGCATGTGGAAATCATGCAACAATATATAATCCAGCTACTTGTTGTACATGAGCTGGGATAGCAGTTTCAGATTTTCTACAAGCAGGTTCCTCCTTTGATCTGTGTGGATCTGTCCATACACAGAGAAGGATCTCCACATCTGCACTTGACACAGGTATCCAGATAGCTTGTAGAGCAGCTCTGGAGAGTACAGTTAGTTGTGACTGCCTTGAAAGCCAGTACTGCCCAACATCTAACTCCAATATGCTTGGAAGTTCCCTTATATCCTCCCTTGCATATACATCCCAGTCATTTTGCAGTTCTGTTTGGTTGTGCAGTGCTAACAGAGGAATGCCACTGACATGCCATGTCAAATCCCTATTCAGTTTTGGTAAATTTCTGGGGTCCAAAATACGGCAAGCCTTAAAGAATTCAACTGATGGGTTTGTGTCCATATGCTTAGAAAGCTTGTTTAAAGCGACACCAAATGCTCCTTGGAAAAGGGCAACATTTTCCTGCTTGATCCGTGGCCTCATAGCCTGCAAGTACCCGTCAGTTCTGTCACCAAATCGTTCTGTCTTCAACACTCCTGCTTCAAACCGCTTTTTGATTTTGCTAATAGTGTCATAAAGCAAAACAGCCAAGGGCTTTTCCTTGCTTTGCAAAAGCTCAATTGCATCAATAAGATCATTACAGTTTTCAGCAATGAATGCAGTTTGAACCTGCAGCTCTGTGAACCATTCTTCAAATAGTTTTTTTAAGGACCTCATGGAGTTAGCATCACTGGTTTCATCATTGAAGAACTCTCCCAGGTGTTCCAGATATGCAGAGTGGTATTTTACTGCTTTGAACCAGGTGTTCCAACGGGTCAAGACAGGAACAGGAGGCAATATTTTTTTTTCCGCACCCCTGTCCTCCAGGAATGCAATGTACCGCCACGCTTTGGTGATTGTTGGAAGGCATATTTTATAGTGCCACAAGCTTATTCACCTGATCAAAGTGGTCAATCCAGGTATCGCCCACCAATGATAAAACATGTGCCCAACAACCCACATGAACTACATGGTCACCAGTTAGGCCACGTAATACATCATTAAAGCACTTTGTCATGTAACGCGCATTGTCACTAACAAATGCTACCACTTGTTCCATCTCCACACCATATTTATGCAAGGTCTTTAAAACACTTTGGGCAACAGTGGAGTGGTTTACCACTGTTAGTTCTATGGTGTCTGCTATTATAGATTTTGCACCCTCCATTACAAAAATAATGTTCATTACACAGCGGAAATCTGCATCAGTTGTTTCATCGCACATTACTGCGAGTGTCTTTCCTCTTACCAGCTGGCTAATTCCCTCCTCCATTTCCCTATTTAGTCGGGGCAAGTAATTCTGTCGTAAAGTGTCTGCCTTTGGAAGTGCTCCAATTCCTTTGATATACTTCCCCATCCAGTCTCTCAAGCAGGGCTGATCCAGCTTTTCAATTGGTATATTGGCACCACACCAAGCCCTCAACGTGTCCAAAACAGTTTCCTCCCTTGCAGCAGCTGCAGCTGTTGTGGCATTGAAACTGGTGTGCAGGGTCACCTGTCTGCTGTTACTCTTCTGGCTTGTGTTCTTGGTGTGTTTTTTGCTTTTACAGTGATCCACCACTGTGTCCTTCCTGATGTGGTCAACAGGGTGATCACAGAAGCGACAGAACATCTTCCCTCCATCTTCATACATGCCATAGGACTTGAACTGCAACGCACGGTCTTTAGCAGTAACAGATGCGATTTTGGCCATTTTGTTTGGTGGTGGTGTTGCCATTGCTACACATGTAGTGTGGATGACTCCCAACAAACTAAAATTGAAACAGTTGGGAGATATAGAAAATATATTTACAATTGAGCAGCACAACTATTAAAATTTCACAACTAATTACTTATATCTCAAATCAAGACAGAAATAAGAGACTACATTAGCATTAGAATCTCACTGGTCATTCATGGCCATAGATGGACGATGGTCAGGAGGAACAGCTACAGAAATCATGCTGCCCTCCAAAGTTTACAGTCCAGACCAGAAACATCTATGGTAAGAAACAAGCATCCAGATCTCTTTGCTAATGGTAAGACCATGTCTACGAGCGTGGAGGAGCGGCTACAGATTTTACGCTGACCTCAGCCACTTAAATTCCAGACAACATCACTATTTATCTATATCTATCCCATTCTCAGCCAGTTACTGGCCACCATTTCAGAGTTATAAATAGCTGACAAAATCATCACGCTGACCTCAGAATGTCACAGTACAATAGCAAGAGTACAAGATCGGCATTTGAAACATGTCTCAGCTAATAATTCTCCTCCAGGTTTGAGTGTGAGGAGGAACAGCTACAGAAATCATGCTGCGCTCCAAAGTTTACTGTCCAGACTAGAAACATCTATGGTAAGAAACAAGCATCCAGATCTGTTTGCTAATGGTAAGACCATGTCTACGAGAGCGTGGAGGAGCGGCTACAGATTTTATGCTGACCTCAGCCACTTAAATTCCAGACTACAACATCACTATTTATCTATATCTATCCCATTCTCAACCAGTTACTGGCCACTATTTCAGAGTTACTTACATATCTCTACCAAATCTCACTGCGAATCCAAATCTCACTGCGAATGTGAGGCTATGTGGAGAAGGGTACCACACAGAAACCACTGTGATGTCAGAAACATACAATCTAAACTTTGAGTCACTGACTGTGAATGCAAAGAAGTACAACAATACCTTTTCAGAAGGGCAAAGTCTCGCAGCAGCAGACCACCAACAGCACTTTCACAGTTTGACCTAAAAAAAACAAACAAACACAGTAAGTCCTAACTCTGCAACACCAACAAAGCATTCACATTTTTAGCATGGAAGACCCACTAGTGGACAAAAATAAAGCAAACTGTACCTTTTTACAATGGAGAATAGTAGAACTGCAGCAGATCACGTCCGACAGCACTTCAAGGCCTGAAATCACAATTGAAATGTTTACATGTGGCCCACAGAAAAATGTACACATACATAACTGTTAAAAAGATCATCATCATCATCATCATCATCATCATCCTCATCATCATCATCCTCCTCATCAATGCATTCTCCAATCACAGCTTGCCACCAACACCCACACCTACTTACTTGCAGAGTGGTGCAAAGGCACAAGCATGAGGTGCTGGTAGCAGTGCTGGCAGGTGGTTCCACATCAGAAGGAATCGGCAGCAGCGCAAAGGCATGATGTGCATGAAGACTTCGCCTTCCGACTCCCAGCAAGATGGATGGCAACAGCAGCTTCATCAATTCTCCAGGATAGACAGCAGCAGTAAGTGCAGCCCCCACCCCACAGGTGTGACGCAGCACGCAGCTCCTCACCTGCAGGTGTGACGCCAGCACGTGCAGCCCCACCCCGCAGGTGTTGTGGCAGCACGTTCAGCCCCCACCCCCGCGAGAGGTGTGATGGCAGTACGTCAGCCCCCACCCCGCAGGTGTGATGGCAGCATGTGCAGCTCCCACCCCGCAGGTGTAATGGCAGTACGTGATGCCCCCCCCTTGCAGGTGTGACGGCAGCACGTTCAGCCCCCACCCCCTCCGGTGTGACGGCAGCACGTTCAGCCCCCACCCCCGAGGGTGTGACGGCAGCACGCTCAGCCCCCACCCCGCAGGTGACGGGCAGTACTGCAGCCCCCACCCTGCAGGTGTGATGGCAGCACATGTAGTTCTACCCCTGCAGTTGTGATGACAGCATGCAGCCCCACCCCGCAGGAGTGATAGAGGTAGAATGACAGAGTACTCATCCAATGCCATGTACCAAAGCTTGACAGAGCTCAGACGTGAATTAAGCTGAACCACCAGACGCCAAGGTGGACTCACGGTTCAGTCCCTAACATCTAGCTACCTGGATTGGTTTACTTATATGTAAACAAAGTGCATCCAATTAAACACAAAATCCACAATGATTAATGAGTATTGGGATTGAGGATGCTAATGGAGAGAGGTCAGCAATTTGTACTGAAGAATAAACCAATCAGGAATTGTACCAACAGTAAATTAATTAGGCACTTTCTAACTTGTTCCACTCTTCATGAAAATGGAGCCTCTTAGTTTTCAAGTCGGAGCTCCAATGATGAAAGGCGTTCTGCCAGCAGAGGTAAAGCCATAACAACTGTGCAGCTCGTAGCTTCATCTCTCCTATCCCCCTGCAGTCAACAAAAATAAATCTATCTTTGCACTCAGTCACCAATTTGAGTGATCACTCAAGTGCAAAGACTATTTTTAATATAGTGCCTGTGGGGGGCAAGAGGTGAAGGCCCAATCTGCACAGTGGTCAGGGCTTCACCTCTGCCAGTAATTCACCTTAAGAACTTATCAATTCTCTGTAATTCCCCAACACTTCCAACAATAACAATATTCACAACATTCCCACAAAAAGCCAAACTGAAAGGTGGTAAGATTATTATTAACATGCAGTTAGACAGTTTAAATTAATTTTCTTTTTTACCCCTAGGTAAACCAAGGAGGAAAATCCAAGTTTGACAGTGGTTTCAACATAGTTTATTCAGTTAAATGTGGCTTAAAAGTTATTTTGTCTGACTTTGTGTTTCTTTTTATCATTATTATTCATTCTACTCTACGTGCTCACAGAAAAGAGACACACACACACCACGCCAGAACCATTTTCCCCTGCATGTGCACCAGTCCGCCCAGCGTGCCCATCTGCCGACCATCAAACAACAAAGCACTGAGCGCAGCACGGACCCAGCAGACTGGCGACATGCTGGAAAAATGGTTCTGTGCCACCTGCCAGTGCACCCTCCCTCCAAGGCCAGAACCATTTTTCCCCTGCATGTGCACCAGTCCGCCCAGCGTGCCCATCTGCCGACCATCAAACAACAAAGCACTGGAGCGAGGGAGACGATCAGACTATGATGCTGGAAAATGGTTCTGTGCCACTCTGCCAGTGCACCCTCCCTCCAAGGCCAGAACCATTTTCCTGCATGTGCACCAGTCCGCCCAGCATGCCCATCTGCCACCATCAAACAACAAAGCACTGGAGCGAGGCACGACCCGGCAGACTGATGACATGCTGAAAAAATGGTTCTGTGCCACTCTGCCAGTGCACCCTCCCTCCAAGGCCAGAACCAGGTTTCTCCAGCATGCGTACCCATCTCCCAACCCGTCCCTCAGCCGTCCATCAAACACTCAGCCATATCCAAGACTTTTTTTTTTTTAATATAATCATGCCAGCTCATGTACCCCCACCTTCCATTTTCCCTCCTACTTTTCCCCTTCAAACAACAGCAACAAGGCAATCTGGGGAAGAAAAAAAAACAAAACTTACCAGACTTCAGCAAGAACTAAGAAAGGCAGCAGGATGGCAGTGCAGGTCAGGTGCAGCACAAGGAAGCAGAACAGTCTGGACAGCAGCACAAACTGGCAGGGCAAATCAGCACTGCTACTCTCCACACCCCACAAACATCTCTCCCACCCCCCACAGACTTGCTTGGCCACTCTCCCCACCCTGACTGAACAGTGCGGCCTCACCCACAGACCAGCCTGGCCCCTCTCCCCACTGAACCCCACAAGCCCGACCAGGCGACCACTCTACCTGAGCTACATAGACACTTTTCCACACCTTGATGGTGATAGACCAGCACTCTGCCAGTGCACCCCTCCCTCCAAGGCCAGAACCATTTTTCCCCTGCATGTGCACCAGTCCGCCCAGCGTGCCCATCTGCCGACCATCAAACAACAAAGCACTGGAGCGTGGCACAGACCCGGCAGACTGGCGCACATGCTGGAAAAAATGGTTCTGTGCCACTCTGCCAGTGCACCCCTCCCTCCAAGGCCAGAACCATTTTTCCCCTGCATGTGCACCAGTCCGCCCAGCATGCCCATCTGCCGACCATCAAACAACAAAGCACTGGAGCGAGGCACGGACTCGCAGATACGCATGCTGGAAAATGGTTCTGTGCCACTCAGAGTGCACCCTCCTCCAAGGCCAGAACCAGGTTTCTCCAGCATGTGCACCAGTCCGCCCAGCGTGCCTATCTGCCGACCATCAAACAACAAAGCACTGGAGCAAGGCACGGACCCGGCAGACTGGCGTACATGCTGGAAAAAATGGTTCTGTGCCACTCTGCCAGTGCACCCCTCCCTCCAAGGCCAGAACCATTTTTCCCCTGTATGTGCACCAGTCCGCCCAGCATGCCCATCTGCCAACCATCAAACAACAAAGCACTGGAGCGAGGCACGGACCGCAGATTGGCGACATGTTGGAAAAATGGTTCTGTGCCACTCTGCCAGTGCACCCCTCCTCCAAGGCCAGAACCAGGTTTCTCCAGCATGCATCTCATCTCCCAACCGTCCCTCAGCCGCCCATCAAACACTCAGCCATATCCAATGCCATATCCAAGACTTTTTAATATAATCATGCCAGCTCATGTACCCCCACCTTCCATTTTCCCTCCTACTTTTCCCCTTCAAACAACAGCAACAAGGCAATCTGGGGAAGAAAAAAAAACAAAACTTACCAGACTTCAGCAAGAACTAAGAAAGGCAGCAGGATGGCAGTGCAGGTCAGGTTCAGCACAAGGAAGCAGAACAGTCTGGACAGCAGCACAAACTGGCAGGGCAAATCAGCACTGCTACTCTCCACACCCCACAAACATCTCTCCCAACCCCCCCCCACAGACTTGCTTGGCCACTCTCCCCACCCTGACTGAACAGTGCGGCCTCACCCACAGACCAGCCTGGCCCCTCTCCCCACTGAACCTCACAAGCCCGACCAGGCGACCACTCTACCTGAGCTACATAGACACTTTTCCACACCTTGATGGTGATAGACCAGCACTCTGCCAGTGCACCCCTCCCTCCAAGGCCAGAACCATTTTTCCCCTGCATGTGCACCAGTCCGCCCAGCGTGCCCATCTGCCGACCATCAAACAACAAAGCACTGGAGCGAGGCACGGACCCGGCAGACTGGTGCACATGCTGGAAAAAATGGTTTTGTGCCACTCTGCCCATTCACCCCTCCCTCCGAGGCCAGAACCATTTCTCCCAGCCCCTCAGCCGACCATCAAAGACCAACCACTGGAGCATGGCACGGACCCAGACTGGCTGGCACACATACTGGAAAAAATGGTTCTGTGCCACTCTTCCCATCTGCCCTTCCCTCAGAGGCCAGAACTATTTTTTTCAGCATGTGTACCAGTCTGTCCAACCCGTCCCTCAGCTGACCATCAAAGACCAACCACTGGAGCGTGGCACGGACCCGGCAGACTGGCATACATGTTGGGAAAAATGGTTCTGTGCCACTCTGCCCATTGGCCCCTCCCTGAGAGGCCAGGACCATTTTTGTCCAGCATGGATACCCATCTGCCCAACCTGTCCCTCAGTTGACCATCAAAGACCAACCATTGACTGTCCACCCCTGCCTTTACCATGACCAGAGGCCAGAACTATTTCTTTTAACATGTGTTATATTTCAAACATTATTCATTTGCTTTTTTACATTATGCATATAAGCTCATGCAACCCCCACCTGCTATTTGAAAAAAATAACTACCAGACTATGGCAGGATAGAAGGCAGTACTCCTGCGGCAGTAGATGGCAAGGGCAGATCAGCAGCACAAGGAAGCTAGTTGGGTGGTTAGTATCACAAAGCTGGTAAGGCAATTCAGCATGCGACTCTCCACCCCCATGGGCCTGCACACCCATGGACCAACACGCCACTCTCCCCAACAGACCAGCAAGGCAACTCACCCCAACAAAACAGACCTGCACGCCAAGACACTCTCCACTGCCATGGACCTGCACATCCACTTTCCCCATCCCAAACAATGGGCTAACACAGCCTTCTCCCCACCCAGGACCTGCACGCCACCTCCACACCCCAAGGACCTGCACATCCACTCTTCCCATCCCAATGGGCTATCATCATGGACACGCTTCCCACACTCACAGACCTGTAATCTCACTCTCCGAACCATGACAGACCAACATGGCCACCCTCCCCATCCTGGATTGGCACAACCATTGCCTCACTCCTATGGAATGGCATGGCCACTCACCCCACTAAGGGCACACATCCGGGCAGCAACAAAAAGCAGCAGTCTGGTCTTAGTCTTGTCTGAGCCCCAGCCCCCCAAGCATAAAGGCACAAATTGGAGCATAAGAGCAAACATCTCAAATTTCCCCACTGCCAGTATCCCTCCCGGCCCTGCATCAGCATGACCAATGTCCCCACCCCACTCAACATGGCCAGTGTCCCCCACCCCACCAACACACACGGCTCTGTGCCTTGTGGGAAAAGTGGCACTCACCAGGCAATGCCAGTGTCCCCACTCCATGGCCAGTGTCCTCCTCCCTACTGCTAGTATCCACACCACATGGCCAATGTCCTCACCCCCATCGACACAGACATGGGTAGTATCCCCATCCCCATTGTCAGTATCCACTCCCCAAAGACCAGTGTCCCCACCCCACCAACAGACACCTCATTTAAAATAAAAAAATCCCATTCATCCAATTGTGTATTAATTAGTCCAAAACAGGAATTTAAAAAAAATGTCAAGGTCTGGGAACTAGATTTAGGATATCCTGCAGCATAGCAGTCAAGGAAGCACAGGGAGTGAAATAATTTTACATACTTTTGCATCAAGTAGGCTATTTCCATTACTCTACCTGCCATCTCCATCTATAAATGGGATATCTCTGTACATAAAATAAAAATAAAACTACAAGCAAACTTTTTTGCAGCTTTTTCAGGGGCAGCAAGGAGACACTACCTTTAATTTCCCATAACTAAAATCGCATGATTAACAATTCAGCAAGCTTGGAGCAAAATCAAAATGCTGACATCAGGGGTTAAACAAAAACACGTTTTCAATGGCAGGATTTCCACCAAATCTCAGTCCAGCTGAACCTGTGTATGGCGGTCGGTCCCCCCACAAAAGCATCTCAAAAATAAAATAATTCAGTCATTCAGGACGATGAATGGGGATGAAGGTCGGGGAAAATAACTAATTTTCATCACTGAGTCAGACTTACCACATCTTGCGATACTAATCAGCAGGTTAGAAAGAGCCATCGTGACGGCTGCTACACCGCCATCAGCATCACGTAAATACAACACGACCGGCAACACCAGTTCAGTCTGTAATCACTGGGACATGGATGGGGAAAATATACATTTAAACAGTTCTCTTTATGTTGTACTCTAACTACAGAAAACACAGCTATCTGTGGAAAGAACAGGTCAGACCAAACTCAGAAAGAGATACACAGCAGGGTCATGGTAAATTTGAGCTTTACAGTTGAACGGCCGTTGCCGAATTACAACATTAGTTACTCAACCAAACGTTTAAAAAACTTACTCAGTAAAGACTGATGATGACTCTGGCATTGAATATCTTTATCTTTCAGGCAGGAAAAAGTAGTGTGCATTGAATCTCTTTATCTTGAAGGCAGGAAACAGTGTACAAAACTCAGGAAGCCGCAACAGAAAGAGAAAGACGCACTGTGCTGCGGTTTTAAAGGTAGCAGTTCACGAAAGCTCCGTGAACAAACGCTAGTTCCATTTTGGTGCCGAAATACCGAGGGCCAATCAGGATTCCATTTTAAGCTCCGTTTTTCCGTGCATGCGGAAAACCAGTGTCCCTGCATATACAGGAGCCCTGCTAATCAAGTTTATTTGCTTGAATTCTTAATTCCGGATTCCTGCTTTTTTTTTCAATTAATTTTTTATTCATTTCCAAAGTAGCAGTACAATGAAAAAAATACATCCTTGACTCTCAGTAAAATAATACATTTTCTATCATCAAGTAACTTGGATTACACACTCTGCTTCCATTGATACTTCATAAAAGATGCACTTCTACACATACATGTACTGAGAATTGTTCCTACATGAACCAAGCAGCAATGAATGTGGACATATTTTGTGATGTTCAAGTCTGAAAACTGAGTCCATGCAATTCGAACAAGACACTGTAATGAGCGGTAGCCTGTCAAGACAGCAACTCCAGAATGGCGAAGGTCGAAAACAGCACTGAAACAGCGCAACTACTTATCGACAACTGACAGTTCCCCCCTTCCTGAGTTGTGTATATATAGTAAGGGTGGTGTGGGGGGGGGGCAAAGCAATAAGCGAGTTTGTTGTAAATGGTCGCACTGTGTTTCCATGCTGTATTCCCTCCTTGTCATTCCAGAGTTGCTGTCTTGATGCGGTACCATAATGAGCAGCGAGATCATCCATGCATCCCTGGGTTACAAAGATTTGTTAGAAAGGGCCTGCAGATGCTTGTGTAGATGCTCTCCCCCTGCCATCGGGCACACTCATACTGAACCACACACACTGTAATTAAATACTTGCTTTAAAGAGTGACATTTAATTTTATCTCATAGTATACAATGGTAAGAAATTTTCCTGGACTCTGGTCAATGTGTGCCTGAAACAGTGATGATATTACACAATAACATCACTGTATGGCTGTCATGGCTGCCATCCACTTCTTTTTTTCAGAAACAAAGATATATTGCCACACTAAAAATCTACTAAAACCTTTCTTAAATATTTTATTTTAATTTTGTATAACATCGAGCCATTGTATAATTGGAATAAGGCACTCCAAGGTGTGTGTTATTGTGTAATAATGTCACTCCTGGGGTGGTGGAAGCACTCAGCTTCACCTCGTGCCTCAACCCACCCCAGGAGTGACATTATTACACAATAACACACACCTTGTTGTGCCTTATTGCTTAAGTATACAACTGGAATAACCATTAAACGCTTAGCAATAGCTTTCAAAATATATAGAAACTAATGGATAAGTCATCTTTAATATTATAGACAAATACAGTATATTCAATTAAAAATACCATGACTGGTAAAGGGTCATATCAGAGTGCAGGTCTATGGCTGTGTGAGAGAGGTCACTATCACAGAAGCTTATAGCATCTGTGCTTTAATTACAATGGCCATTTTGAGAGTGTTGACTCTTCATCAATCCCAGTTTGCCACCCCAGAGGTCTACTAAATTAAATATTATTCACAGTGCTGATGAACAACCTCCCATTACATACTAATAATCGCTTAATCAAACTAATGCTGCAGTCATATTGTAAGTCATCCAGCCCTTGTTTAACTAATTTGCAATTAGTGTCCTACTTGTGATGTCCTTTTAGAGCAAAGAAATAGATGTTCCTACTTCCCAGTACCAAGCTGAACTCTTGTCTAGAAGAGCGTCACTTGCAACCAAACGTAAAAAGATAAAGGGGTTGATTTTCAAAGGAGTCCAGTTGCCAGAGGCCCCAGTTGCAGCAAAATGTGGTGCAGCAGACTTGCTGCAATTAAACTGGATTTTACATCCCATGTGGCAATTGCAGCAAGTTAGACCAACTTTTCATGGTCTAGTTTGCATCAGTCTTAGGGGCCTTTTTTACAGTGTTTGTGCCAAATATTTGGTGCAGGCTGCCATAAATTGGGTAAACTGTCACAACTGAGTTTGACCTACTAAAATCGGCTGCAGTTGTGGGAAACCCATTTGATGCACCACCAGAAACTAAGTGTGATGGCATAGGGGTGACAGAAAGCCCTGTGCCAACATGTTTTAAGTTTACTGCCATCCACTGGATGACACAATAGGATGTAATACACACAGTGAAGCATTAATTCTTATGTTGTTTATTGAAAATGGGCAAAATATGTAGTTACATTTATACCATGTCATTGAGAATAGTTATAAAGCAAGAGTCAGCCTGCTTCTGTGACATCATTCTGTATAGCGTCAACTGCCATTTCAGGACCATAGCAAGAAAGCACATTTGAATTTGGGTGTTGTTTATATTTGACAAAACCACATAAAATTCCCCTGAAGTAGGTAAGTACTGCTTTATTATGTTTGAAAGGTGGTGTGCTACAGCCCCATGACTTTGGTTTGCTGATGTTTTCATTTACATTTTTTTTGGGGGGTGTAATTAGTCATCCTTTAAACTGGGGTTCATGATGAAGGAAGGCCCACTAGATAAAATTGCATAGACTTGATTTCAGGGAAACCAATCAATGTAACATTCAGAGCCCAGAAAGGTAAAACATTATTGCTTCTGTATGAAAACAGAAAAATCGAATACTGTAGATCAGTGAAACATGGAAAGAAACAGCAAGAGTAATTTAATGCCAGAAGGTGTCAGGGTTATCATGCCCATCTCTTCATTAGCTTGTATGAATAAGTGTGCTGTCCAGCATGTACTAACTTGAAGGGGTTCCCCACTTTACTACCCGGAGTATCCATTAATTCCCTTGGTAAGAAGAAAATGTCTAGACTAAAAATAGAATAGAAAAACGCAGAACTATTCCTGAGATTAAAAGCACAAACAGTGAATCAAGAACATCAAATTCAGTGAAGATTCATTTCTCGTAACTAACAAATGTTTTTAAATTCATCACAGTTAATGCTTTCTTTTTGTCTTGCGAACTTTTTCCAGCTGGGGCATATTCTTGTTTTTAAGGAGCCTTGTGTTCCAAAATGTTTTCGTCAATTCAACAATTACAATCTACTGGTGTCATTGCTCTGTCATGTATCATGTGACTGCCTGTAATGTGGTATGCACTGGTTCATTTCTATCCCTTTGTAAATGACTTCAAGTTTATGGTGACCTGAGCTTTAGCAGCTTTACAAAGTTTAAGTGCAGGACGCAGTAAATAAGCAAACAATGGCTTTCTCGTAAAATAAAAACTAGTTCACAGGATTAAGTATCAAAGTCTAACAAATTCAGTATACACATGACTCTTGATTAAATCTGTAAGCCTTTGTTGTAAAGTCTGTTTCAAATTAGATGTAATTTGTTAAGAGTTTATATTATTTCATGCTTGCCTGAGGAAAGTATTTACAACTGAGGCTAGGGCTAAGGGTCAGGCTGATCTCGTTGAATGTACTTTCTAACCTTTTGGTAAAAAATTATTCCATTTACAGTGGTGCCATTGTCTGTCCACTGATCATTCTAAATTACATACAAATGGGAAGATCACCATTACAAAAACTACCATCCATAACAAATACAGCATTCTGTACTGTATTTTGGCATACTGCTCTGTTTTAAATTTCCACATCTTAGGACTTCTTTCAGAATTGCAAGCAATACAATGGTACGGTATATAGCATTTCACATTGTTTGTAGCTTGGATTCCAAAGCTAAGCTCTATAACCTGGAAGGCATTGTGGCTGCATCAGATAAAGGAGTGCTTTTCAAGGCCATGCAACCATACACAACTGGGTTAATACAGTTTTTCTATCACAGATCACATTACAAACAGTTAGAAGGGACCTTTGTTTTTTATTATACTTTGTATGGCCCTTCTCTATAATGATGCCCTTCACTGCCAGTTACGACCCAGTGTCTTTTGAACTTTCTGTGCCACTTACCTTGATTTGAACCATGCTGGTTTGCTCTACCCTGTGGTGGAGCCTTTTCAGTGGATGGGCTTGACATTCTCCTTTCTACCTTGCAGGATCCACACATGCTGGTATGGAGTGGAGGGCAGTCAGACCTGTGGAGACCAAGGGTGCTGAGAATCATTACACTCATAACAGGAAATTGTCCTCTTTACTCTAGGGCTGGCAGTATAGTCTGGAGGTTAGAATAGTGAGCTATGAATCAGTTTGGTACATTCACAAGACCTGGACTTCATTCCTTCAACCTCCACTTTCATAATGTGTGACTCAAGTCACTTAACCACCCAAGGGGTCCTGGGTCGCCCCTGAAAAGAGGAACTTGTGCCAAGTGGTCCTTACCTGGTTACCAAAGAATTAAAAATTAAAGTTGCTCCCTTTCTTGACTGACTCTAGCTACAGCAGCTAATTGAGGAACCTGGGGCCTGCTGGCATTGCCTTACACACAAACAGCTCTAAGTGACTTGCTGTGCCTGCCATGGTATTGCTGAACCTTGTAAATGGTTGCACACTCTTTTCTGTACTCATGTTGTTTTCATGAATAATATATAAAAATGGTATTGAGTACTCTGCTGGTAAAACTTGAATGTATTGTAGTGGTTGAAATATTGTGTTTGCTTGTTCTGTGATTTTTTTAACCTCCTATTCCTAACACCCCCCACCGGTGCAACTGGAAATTAACCCAGAGCTCTGATTCTTTTCCTTATTCATTTAATCAGATAAATGAATAAAGAAAATAAATGTATAGTAACATTAACATATAGTAATACAGTCCAAGCCATTTAATAGGGATGCACTTAAACGGGACACCTGCTTTACTGGGACATCTCAGTGGAAACTGATTATGTGGCTATATTATTTAATGTAGGCTCTATCCCATTAATCGGGATGGGTTTGCCAAAGCCTGCTGGATTACTGGGATGATTTCTGCCAATACACTGTAGTAATAACAAATGGCAGAGAGGTGATAAATACCTGTCAAATGCCTGTCAGCTGAAACTGAAAATGTCATCAACTCATGTGTCCATTTTTTTCACAGCCTGAAACTGATGTTGGTTACCCTTCCCTGCAGTAACTCAAAACAGGAGTGAAATCTCCCACCTCACCCCTTCTGCTCCCATTATGTCCACTCCATCTGAAGTGCTGCTCAAATATCATTGCCCTCTTTTAGTGAAAAAGCAACTATAATTCTGAAACCCCAAATCACTTCTGCTCCCACTTACTTACTTACTGATGCTGACGGAGGTGAAAACATGAGAATGTTGGCATATCCGAATCCAAGATGATGAAACCACATCACGGTTAACACTATGTTACTTAACTTCTAAACTGTATCTTTTTTCAAATTTTTTTAATAACTCTTCTCCTGCTTCCCTAAAATCATAGATAATACAGTACTGCTCTTGGCTAATGGCTGGAGGTACTACACAGTGCAGTGGAGTGAAAACAATGACTTCCCAATACAATTCATTGACTTCTCTTTATAGGGACGGACGTTTAATTGGGACTAAACGGTATCCACTGAGGTGTCCCGATTAAGCAGCTTCTTCTGTAATATTATGTATGACCCATTAGACTACTGTGACCATGGATGAAGTGGTACTCTGAGCTATGAAACTTTGGTAATTGAATGGTGGCAAATAGACACTTACATTATAATCGCAAGATTTGGAAGTCTTTTGTCTTCTTCATCCTTGTGAAACACTACTGATTCAGTCTTATTAGAGGCAGACATCTCCACCCAAATTGGTAAACAAAACCCCATTAGAAGGGGAAGGCATCAGGGCAGCAAACCCCTGCACTACTACTTCCTCTACCTTTATCATTGCTGTCATTCTTACCACCACCACCATCAGTGCTGCCTCACCTACTCCCACCACCAGCAGGCTTTCTTTGTTGGGTTGCTGTAAAAGATTGTAAATAATGGTGTGCATACCATTCAAGTAGACTCTTTAAGGAAAGGATGTTGCTAAGGGTTGCTGACTCAGAACTGACATCTTGGGTGGCCTGTACCGATGGTTGCAAAAGAGCAACAAGCTTTTACAGAACACACCACTGCACAATGGACAGCTATCCCTAAAGGCTACATCACTGAATTCTGATGCCCAGGACATTCAATGTGAATATTTCAGCACCACAAGGAGGCCAAGCTCTCACTTAGTCAAGCACTGGGATATGGTGGGTGCTGGCCATTAGGGTAAGATACCATATATTTTTCTATTTGAAAGGAATTGTTGCAGGAATTGTTGAGGATGTTGCAAAATTCACATCAAATAACTTTTTGCACATATGGATTCAGATTGCTACAATTAATTTTCAATATGTACTGAGATAAAAAGTCATGAACTGCAGTTTTTAATGTTGGAAGAATTATGCCTGATCCCACATGCCAAATTAGGGGCTTGAAGAAAAAGAATATATTTGGTTATCTATCTGGAGTACTTGCCAACCCCTTTTTCCTTTTATGAATGCCAAACTGCTAAAAAAACATATATTGATGAGATAGCAATGTCTGCAAAGCAAAAACCAAAACTTTGCCCTGGATGGCACTCTAGCTAAGAAATCACAGAGAATGGGCAAGGAACAAGCCCACAGGTGACCAGCATTGTAAGCTTGCACTTCACCCAGGAGACTATAGATTTCATGAATGAAGAGGATGATGAACCAAAATTTACTATAATGTCTGAGGGTCTGTTTCATAAATTCACAACCTTAGGCTTGACCTTGAAGTGCCTGAAAAGGAGCAAAACTGACACTCGACAGATGAAGGAGCACATGACAGTGAATACAACAGACCAAGAGGCTGGTGGCCTTAAACCTATGGCAGCACAAATGGAACCCACAACATAGTGCTCAAAGCTCCCTTCAGGGAAGAATAACACACTTATTCATGGCATCCCAAGGGAGGAAGGAATAAAGCAACACAGTACTGTTGATATAATCCCTCAGTAGAGAATTATTGGGGTGGCCAGCAGAGGACAAACTGATAAAAAAGTGGACCCATAGAACCTTAGCTCCAAGACCCACTGATCCAAAGGTTAGACCCTGCTCATTCACATGATTCCTTAATTACAGAACCAAGATGTGGGTATTGCAGGCTGTCTGGAGGAAAAGGAGGTGGCCTTTGGCAATAAAGAATAGTTTCTTCAAACATGGATAAGCTGCACAAACTAAGTCAAAATGAAAAAATGTGATTAAAATATTGAAAGCATTGATGCAGAAAGACATTTAAATGCAGATCATTTTCCCAACTCAACACAACATGCTTTTGGGGTCCAGACCTACATGTTTAGAACAGTAACTGAGGCTCAACCAATGCTACTTGATTTGGGTATTCCAGCAGAAATGCTCAATCCTTCAGTGGACTCAGTGACGACCATCTCAAGTGCCAGTCCTGGCACTTTGTGGGAAAAAGCAGGCACAGAAAACTATAACCAATCTCCCACTGATGAGCAAAAGCTGGGCAGTGCTTTGGAAAGATCCTGGAACAGCAGATTCAAACCCAGATGCAACCTCCAGACCAAGTAGTTGAAAGTCACTGTGGATCTGCTGATATGACTGATTCAATGGTAACTTTGAACAGTATGCTCCCAAGGTAAGTTTCACTTGGGAGAAGTGAGCTTGTGGGCTCTTGAAGAAGGCAGTCTGGAAGATGTTGCACTGTGGAGACTGTAAGACTTGGATGACATTTAAATCAGCAGTGCATGAAAGGGGTGAAAAATCTGACCTATTCTTATTTATTCTTTTTTTTAAAGTAAACTTTATTAAGCAAAATAAAGTATGAGCACCAAACTGTGAATGGCAGATGATACAATTACAAGTTTAAGTAAACCCCTCCCCACCCTCCCAAACCCCATCTCCTCATAAACCAGGCCCATCCTTATTTATTCTGCTTTTGATTGCCCCTTGTCTCCTGACTTGTATGATACCCTTTTTTCCCCATTTGAGCCTACTTTAGTACTTTTTTCACATTTTAAATAATGAGACAAGCACTCCTTGTAATTCGGCTCAGACCAGGTTTTCATCAGTATTATCTGTTGTTTTTGAACACCCATTTGCTAAACATCACTTCTCTTGTGCCTAAGATGAAATAACATGCAGCAAGCAGTGCTCCCTGACATTATGGGACAACAGGTGTACAAACACAGCTGAGAATACTGATGAAAACTTGGTCTGAGCCTTATTAAGAGTGTTATTTTTATTGTTTCAAATGTGAAACAAGTACTAAAGCAGACTCATAATGGAGGAAAGAAGGGTGTCAGACAAATCAGAAGATAAGAGGCAATCAAACATAGAATAAAAAAGTATAGGCCACAGTATTCACCACTGTCATGCACTGCTGATTTTAGTAAAATGATTAAGGAGACTGGTTTTGAATATGGGTCCAAAGTGGACCTCTATTCTAGTGTCATCACACATTAGTGCAACCAGATTTTGTAAAGTAAATTAAGACTGTGCTGGCAGAAATTTAGAAAATTAAAGTAGAAAAAGATCATTGGTCCCCCTAGTCTGCCCATAATACTCTATCCTAACCCAAGACCTATTATCTAAGCAGTGTTTTTGCCCGTGGTACTACCCCCCCAGTTTTACCTACCATACAAATGAATCAAACCTGCACAAGGTACACACCAGCCTTGTCTTTTTTTTTTTTATTAATATTTCAGGATTTGCTGCATAGAGTAGAAGCATGTAACATTAAATTAATCACAGCCACCAATCAGACCCTGCTAACATCATGTAACCCCCTATTGCGGGCTTACCTGATTTTGCCCCTCAGAGGTTGCCCAGAGCCTCCCATTCCCCGGATCACTTGATCTTGTTATCAGCCACCTAGCCTGAGTTCCGTTTGCCCTTTGGGTCCTCTGTCCAGCTCTTGTATGTTTTTTTCTGTGGGGATAGGGCCTGAGGAGCAATTTGCAGAGCCGCCACACTGTTCCTGCACTTCAGTGCAGTCTGGTGGCCCCATGCATGCGCTGTAGCACATGGTGATTTCTTTAGCCATTCCTACGGCAAAACAGATGCCTCCCCGGTGGTCCCGGTCCCCAAGTTTGGCAGTACAAGGGCAAGAGACACAGAGGAGGCATAAAAGAAACGGTGGTATATTTGAAATAAAGAGCACCAATTGCGCTAGCGATCCACCTAAAGAAAATTAGTCAGGCAACATGCATATTAATAAGAAGCCTGCCTAGCGCCTGGGGACAGTGTGAATTGGGACTACCAAGAGGCAAGGGGGCTAAATAAATGTGAAATTCTGCAATTGTGTGAAAGGGCAAGGGGATTGCTATTTATCTGTGAGGGAGATAAATAATAAACATTTTTATTCCAGCTGTTCCAGTACTGACATGTTGGGACACTATATGGACTGCAGTGGGACTGTTTCTTCAGCAGCCATGTTTGCAGCGTTGTGACCTTATTTCAGCCAATTGGAATGCCAGGATTAGTGCCAAGGTTTCTGGGACTGTAAAGTGGACTTATGGGGGAAAAGGCTGTGGAAATTCTTGGGCATTTTTGCATGACCAATCAGGCATCAAAGGAGCCTGATGCATATTAATTTTTCAGTGGGATAGTTAAGCCAGCCAATCAAGAGCTGCAGAGAGCTCCCCAAACCCAAAGAACTTTTGATTCTAGTTCAAATTTGGCAGAATCCCCTCCACAGGGAGGGGGCACCAGTCCCTTGGCAGAAGAATGGGGCTGCAGGGTTGGGGAAGGGCCTGACTGGGGCTACATGTCCCCTAGGGCTTGCATTTTGCCTTCCCTCATTTTTGAAGAACTTTGTTAATGGAAGCCCATTTGCAGCATTCAGCTGATAGAGAGCTGCAAGGTTCTGAGAAAGTTGTCTGTGAATTCTGTGGAAGATGGAGGGCTTCCAGGGGGTTATGTTGCCACTGGATCAAGGAAATACTAAATTACATCTGCTTCCCTGCATTTGACTCAACGTCACAAATAAGGGGTGGACATTTGGATACAGGAATGGTCATGGAAGGTTTTGGATTAAAGAAGATGGATTTGCAGAAAGTGAATGGTTCAGGGTTTATGGAAAATGGAATGGGAGTCTCCCTGACATGTGGGGGCTTGCCAGTAAAGCCAGGTTTATCTTCAGAAGGAGAAGAGAGAACATCTTTTGTTCATGAGCACCTGCATGGTGAAGGAAAATGATGTCTGGTAGCATGAGACTGTTTAAGTAAAGGAATGCGTCTCAGTGCCAGGTTCAGGGTCCTGGGGAAACCCATTGTGTGTACCCCAGTCTCACTGCAATTGCGTCTCCAGTGAGCATCTAGCAACTGTGTCCTGCATGCAAAGGGCTACAGCTGCTACACTGACAGTGTGGCTGAAATGCCTTTAGTATCCAGATGTGACTAAACTTCAAAAGTAAAGTTGGCAACTTGATCTGAAGCTACAGGAGACTGTGGAAAAGGTCTGCAGGTATCCACTGTTCAGAAACCTGCCTGCATTGCTGAAATCTGGGTGTGTAAAGGTGGGACTGCCACTCAAGAGACTGTGTGCTTCTAGCCAATAGCCATTTTCAAAGGTGGAATCCAAAGGAAGCATTGCTGCATTAAGGTGCTGCTAATTACAGCCTAGTCAAAAGACCGTGACTGCAAGCTGCACATCCACAACTTGGAGTCAGGCAGGGGAACTGCTATCTGTTATTGAGTGGGTTGGACTAGGCCACAGGGAGCCATGGGTGAATGCCTGGGTGATAGCGCGCTCTGGACCCATTTGGGGGTGTCAGACTGTGGGGTAAAATTCTGGGTCTGGGCTTCCTTGTGGACTAAGAATCCTCGCATTGTGTGTCCTTTCTCCAGCCTGCTAGCAGGCAAAAGTGACAAGCTGCTAGACTTCTCAAGCTAGTCAGAAGGTCCAAGGTGCCTGCGTCATGTCTCAAGCTTCCCAAGATTCCGAGTTCTGCTGTTCCAACTGCCCCAGAGCTACAGTCCCAATGCCGCCCAAGACTGTCTGCAGAACCTTGAATAAAGGAAGGGATTGTCCTGCACCTGGGGAACTGTAAATAGTTGCCTTTATGTTATGCCAAGTAGCTGATAAATGCATACAAAAATTAACCTCTGATTTAATCAAATGCACCAACGCAGGCTCACCAGCCACACTGCAGGCATGTAATGAATTAGTACTGGGCACCCACTGACAGAGTTAGAAATATAGAAACATAGATGTTGACAGCTGAAGGAGACTGCTAAGTCTATCTAGTCTGCCTATATGTTTTAGACCTATTTTGACACTCTAGTTGTCCTTTGTAGTCAGGGCTCCCTTGTGTCTATCCCATGCAATCTTGAATCCCCCCCCACCCCCAGCGTTGACCAACACAACCTCTTGGGGCAGGCTGTTCCAGGTGTCCACCACTCTTTCTGTGAAGAAAAACTTCTTGGTGTTGGTAGATAACCTCCCTCCTTGCAGCCTGAGATCATGACCCCTGGTTCTGGAGCCCTTCTTAAATTGAAAAAGTTCTTGTGCCTGTACCTTGTTAATGCCTTTTATGTACTTGAATGTTTCAATCAAGTTGCCTTTCTCTCTCTTCTCTGCTCCAGGGAGTACATATTAAGTTCCCTAAGTCTTTCCTCGTAGAACATGTACTGCAGACCCTGAATCATTTTTGTTGGCTTTCTCTGTACTGTTTCCACCTGGTCAATGTCCTTCCTGAGGTGAGGCCTCCAGAACTGGAATCCGTATTCCAGGTGAGGCCTGACCAGTGACCTATGCAGTAGTAGTAACACCTCTCTCCTCCTGTTTGTGATCCCCCTCCTAGTGCAGCCCAGCATTATGTTGACCTTCAATGTTGCCTTCTCACACTGCTTACCAACCTTCAAGTTGTCTGAGATTATGATTTTCAGATCTCTTTCCTGGTTTGAGGCTGCCAGTCTTTCGCTTCCTAGGTAATACTCCTTTCTCGGATTTTTCAAACCTGTACTCTCTGGGTTCTGCCTTGTAGCCAGTTTTGTACCCATCTGACTACTTCTGGATTAACCCCTGTGTGGTCAAGCTTCTTTACCAGCCTTCTGTGTGGAACTGAGTTGAAGGCCTTACTAAAGTCTAGGTAGACCACATCTACTGCCCCACCATCATCCACTGGTTTTGTACCATAGTCAAAAAACTCGAGCAAATTTGTCTGGCATGACCTACCTGCTGTGAAACCATGCTGTTTAGGGTCTTATTGGCTACTAGTTTCAAGGAATGCTATGATCCTCCGTTTGAGTAGTGTCTCCATTAGTTTCCCTACTATAGATGTAAGGCTCACCAGTCTGTTATTACTAGCCTCTTCGCAACTGCCTGATTTGTGGCAGTGGAACCACTATTGCCTTTTTCCAGTCTTCTGGCACCACACCACTCTTCAAGAATTTCATGAATAGAAGTTCCAGAGGGGCTGCTAATTCTGCCCCCAGTTCCTTAAGGATTCTGGGGTGCATCTCGTCAGGTCCCGTGGCTTTGTCTGCTTTAAGTTTATTTAGTGCCCCCTGTACTTCAGCTTCTGAAAAGGGACTCCTATCTACTCCTGGTCCTGGGGTGTTGTGTTTTTTCAGGGCTGGGCCATCCCCTGGGTCCTCTTTGATAAATACCGAGTAGATGTATTTGTTGAGGATTTTGGCTTTCTCTGGGTCAAGTTTGGTGCATTTTCTTCCTTCAGTAGCAATCTTTACTATCCCCCCTTTTGCCTTCCTACATTCCCTAATGTATCTAAAAAATGATTTGCCTCCTCTCTTTTACTCTTTTGCTATCTTTTCCTCTGTCTGGGCTTTTGTTTTTCTAATTTGTTTGATAGACTCTCTCATTTTTTTTCCTTGTACGACTCCCAGTCTTTCTCAGTATTGATTTCCTGGTATATGCTGTACACCTTCTTTTTTTCTTTGAGTGTGGTAGCCACATCCTTGGAAAACCATAGAGGATTTCCTTTTCTTTTTGCTTTTCTGATCCATCTGGCACATTGATCTGTGGCAGTCTTTATTGCTCTCTTGAGTCTCCCCCACATGACCGCCACCTCCTCAACCTCTATTTCCATTAACTGGCTACTTATGTTGTTCCTCATTTTTTGGAAGTCAGCCTTTTTTGAAATCTAGCACCTTAATCTTTGAGTTGCTGGCGTCCCGTGCTATGTTTACTTTAAAGCTTACCATGCAATGGTCACTGTTGCCCATATGGCATCCCACTTCAATGTTCTTGATCCTTTCCGAGTCTGTGAGGACAAGATTGAGAATGGCATCTCCCCTTGTTGGGGTTTTAACAAGCTGGCACAGTTTCGCACCTTGTAGTAACAATAAGAAGTCCCTACTTATTCTTGTTTGTTGCCATTAGTGTGCTCCAGTTAATCTCTGGTAGGTTGAAGTCCCCCACCAGTATTACTTTAACTTTATCAGACATTTTATGGATTTCCTCTATTAGATCTTGATCTCCTTTATCTCTTTGATTTGGGGGCCTGTACACAATGCCAATTCTGAAGGGTTTTCCCTTGCTCATGTCTACTGTTAGCCACAGTGACTTGAAGTCCCCTGGTTGCCATTTTACTTCTGTGACTTTTATTTTCTCCTGAATGTAAATGGCTATGCCCCCCCCCTTTGTTTGCCCTGCCTGTCTTTCCTGAACAGATTGTAACCAGGAGTGGCTGTAACCCATCTGTGGTTTTCTGTAAACCATGTTTCTGTTACACCCAACCAGTCCATCCTTTCTGTTTCCAAGATAGCCATGAGTTCAGGAAGTTTGTTGGTTAGGCTCCTAGTATTTGCAACCATTGCCTTCCAGAAATGTACATCTTCTTTAGCGTGAGGTTTTACCCTCTTCCTGGACTGCTCCAGTTTACTCTTTCCAGCCAAGAGATTATGGAGGTTGCTGGTTGAGGCGGATGTTGGCTCTGATTTGTTTTCTGAGGATGTATGCATGAGTTTAATGGGCTTTATCTTGACTGGGGACTAGTACCAGTTGGGATTTGTGTAATTGTTAAAATCTGCAGCAGCTAGTTAGTTAGAGAGCTTAACTTTATTCCATCAAAAGGTTGGTGGGTGGCTTGCTTTAAAAAATTTGTTTAAATTTAAAAATGCAAGTGATTGTTTGCTGAGGCCAAATAACCAATGCCATTTTCCCAATGTAAATGCTGTTTAACCTCTGCTTCCAGTTTCCCTTTCCTAGCCCTCCCCATGTAAATAAATGGTGGTTTAACTGTTCTGGAAAATTTTGACTTGTGAGAATATTATTAGTGAGCATATTATTAGCACAAGCCACCAATTCAAAGTATGAGAAATCTGGTTTAGGCTTATGGTAACCCATGTGTTGGATGACTAAATGTGGAGGTGAGTCAGTTCAGCATTCCAGGGGGCAGTACTGCTAAATATCAGACCCACTCATTTATTTTACTCTGAGTGGAGACACAGCATTTTTTATTATTATATCTTTGGAAATAACCCCCTGTAATATCAAAAATGGGAACCCAGGCCCTTTAGCCTTAGTCAGGCCTGCAAGGCAGGGGTAGTAGCCCCCTGGTACATGACGCTGGGGCTACAATTATATATGTTAGTCCAACCTATCCAGAAGAAACCAACCTGATGCCTTAATGTATTCTTAATTAACAATTCAAAATCAAACTTTTGGTGGCCTCCATGGTGCAGGAGAGTGTGTTCCTAAATGCTCTGGAGGATACATCCACAGAATGGGATAGGCGCAGCACAGTGATGATAGTGCCGGTAATAAACTTTACATCACATAAAACAGGATGCTCAAAGAATAATAACAGAGCACAACATTTACAAACTAGAAATGGAGCATAAAATTACATTGGAAAAAATATATTTATGGAATTTGAGAAGCTATAAGGTCAAGCTGAACAGAAGGATGAAAGATGACAAAGGTGGGGGAGGCAGACAGAGACAGACACATCTGGAGAACATTAAAATAGATGTGCACACATAGCTGGAATGTCCATGTGAGTATGACCACACACACACACACACACACACACACACACACTGGATGGAAGTATGTGCAGGCTTACGCACACATGCAAGCATTCCAGCTTCTATTCTTAAAAAGTTAGAACTGCACTCCAGAGAATAAACTGCAAACAGTGAATGATGCTTCAAATCATTTATTATTGAGCCAACTTGTTCAAATAACTTATAATGTTGAGTCGAATACAGTATTAACACTAGCTCACCTTCTATTAAGGCTTCATGAGGCCTTTAACGAGAAGGTGAAATGCTGGGGTATTATGCCTGTGTAATTGACCAGCATTTTGTGTATCATTCAAGCAAACTGGCTCAATAATAACTTATTTGAAGCATCTTTCACTGTTTGCAGATTATTCTCTGGAGTGCAGTTCTAACTTTCTATGATTTTCTGGGATTTGCCTTCCTGTACTGCACCCATGAACTAACAGCAGAGTGCATGGGCTACTTTTTGGAAATAACAGTTTCTATTCATGCCTTGCCTATTAGGTCTTTTTCTCCTAGAGTCTCTGTCTATTTTTTCCTCAAATATATATATATATATATATATATATATATATATTCCTTATTTACACTTACCTCTCCACTAATGTGCTTTTTTTCTCTTTTAGATAATTCCTGGAAAAGATCTATGGTCAAAATGTCAATTGTAACTCTATTTTCCATTTTCAGTGTGCAATTCTTATTATCTTTTTGTTTTCTTTTCGGCCCACACGCTGAAGCAGCACTTTGTTTTTCAGTCCTCTTTAATGTCTTTATAGTAGACATTGCAGAAGAACTAGAAGAGAATGTGTGCCTTTTTGCAGATGATACCAAAATCTGTCGACATTAAAGAAGGGATGCAAAAAATGCACTAGAATCTTGAGAAACAAAAACCTTGAAACTGACTATATAAGATGGAGGGTACCAGCAGACACTAAACAAGAAAGTAACCTAGCGGTCATCATAGCAGAGGACCACAAGGTGTCAGGGCATTGGGACAAAGCAGGATTGAGGCTAGTGGGATGATGCATTGCATAGAGAGGGATGTCTCCAGCAGGAGGAGGGAGGCGGTATTGCCATTATATCACTCACTGGTGTGACCACACCTGGAGTACCATGTACAATTTTGGTGACTGCACCTTAAAAAGGACATAGAGTAAAGGTAGTACAGAGGAGGGTAGCTAAAATGGTATATGGTTTTCACAAGAAGACCTATGAAGAGAGCTTGGGGGATCTCAACATGTATAGCCTAGAAGAAAAGAAAGAAAGAAGGGTGAAATGATAGCGACCTAGTATATCAAAGAAGTAGATAGTTTGCAGGTAGGGAGTTTCTTTCAAATGAGAACAAGCCCTAGAACCGGGGACATACAATGCAATAAAACTGGTGTGTGGGGGTAATTCAAGAGTGATGTGAGAAAATATTTATTCAATGAAAGGGTAGTTGATGCCTGGAATAGATTGTCAGTGGAAGTGGAGGAAGCCAAACTAGTAGGGGTGGGGCTTCAAGCATGCATGGGATAGACATAAGGGTAGATTAGATATGATGCTGGGAGGTGGGAGGGTCGATGGAGATCAAATAGGGCCTGTGGAGACAGAATAGGTTGGGAACAGCTAGACAGAATAAAAGGGCTAAGCAGTCTTTCCTGCCATCAAATTTAAATTTTATGATACTGGAGACAAAGCTGGAAGGAGACTTTTGTTATTCCAGGCCATGGCTTTATATGGCAGGTAATATGGCCAGCCATCTAGCTTAGCAAATTTAAAAAGAATCAAAGAATCAAACTAGACCTCACCTTAAAAAATAAGTGGAGCAGATACATATAACTCAAATTCCCCAGAACTGTGGATATTATTTTCCCAATATTATACAGTGCTGTACTCGAAGGGCAACATCCAAGAATAGGACACATGAACGGCATCTCTTTTTAGAGATTTACCTAAAGGATAGTTAACAGAGGAGCCCATCAGAAACTGAACCAACTAATTATGCAGGGAAAAGTAAAAGAGCAATTACAGATTTGAAAGCATGGAATTCTCTACGTACAGATGACAAAGCTTTAAAGTTTTGTAAAGCATTTTGTGAATAACTGGCTCCTTTCTATGACTACAGTATTCCTGGGGGTGGGGGATGAGTGGGGCACAAGCCTCCTGGTTACAAGCCCAGATTTCAGTTATTCACAAATTGGACAAAGACCCTGCATTGTATAACTCCTATTGCCCGATCTCCTTCCTTAAATTGACAAAAAAATATTTACATCAGTACTGGCAAACAGGTTTCAAGACTGTATAGGATGCCTGTTCCACCCTGATAACACTGGGTTCATCAAAGACTGCCACTTACAGGACAACATTCGACATATGCTCAGTATGATTAATAAACAGCAATCCTCAAGGAACTTTTCACTATCCCTTTTCATGGACACAATAAAGTCCTTTGGCAGAGTATGTTGGCCAGTCCTAAAGCACTGGGAGTTCTGAACCTGGGTGTCAGGTTCATGAAAAGTATAGCTACCCTGTGACATAGGCAAGAGTGAGTGATGAAGGTGAATGAGGTTGAGGTTCAGGTGAGTAGATGATCTTTGTTTATGGCCACTAGGCAGGAGTGTCCCCTCCTTCTTTGTGTATGCATTGAGCCCCTAGCAGTGGCCATTAGAGCTAATCAATCAATCAGAAACATGGGGGAAACAGATAATAAGTTGTCTTTGTATGCAGATAATGCCTTATTCTACATAGCATCCCTCAGGAATTGATTCCAGAGCTTCAGAAAGTCCTGGAGGAGTATGGCGCATTGTCTGGACATAAGACCAAATAGGACAATTCTAAGGTACTTAAACTGACAGGCAACTGCCCTGAGGCCTGCCAGACCTCTTTCTTTTTTGCATGGTCCCGTATCAACACTGTAAAGTATTTGGGCATGAGGGTAAGTTCAAATGGTTGCAAAATCTTCACTCCTCTTTTTTTATCACATTATTTGTCCACTCCTCTGTGGACCTGGCAAGGGCTACGACGCCACTCCCCCATCAGAGGGGTACATCCTAAGGCCCTTTGGGGCCATCATGGGTCTTGCGGGGTCCTGTTATTTTCCTCCATTTTTCTCCCCTGCCCTTGTGCCCATGCAATTGGTGCAGCAGCCGTCTCTGCCTTTGCAGAGGCAACCAAGCACACCTGGGCACAGGTCAAACCCCTCTTGTGCTGATGCATGCAGCACACAAACCTCCCACCCCAAGGAAGGAGATCAATGCTCCAGATGCTCAATTCTTACCTCCCCCGGCCAACCTCCAAATTACTCGAGTTTGTTTCCGAACCTGGGTCGCCAGTGTGGCACGAGGTGTGGTGTCCAGTGCCTCAGACATCACAGCCACTGGGCCAGCTAAAATCTTCACTCTTAACTATGATAAATTGTTGGGGGAATTACCACAAGACATAGAGAGGTAGAAGCTGTTCCCCTTCAGTTTGGAGGTCGTATGAACATCCTAAAAATGAATGTGTTGCCATGGTTAGTGTTTTTATCTTGAGCTTTATTCATCAGAATCCCAGAATAATGTTTGCAACAATCTTTAAAGTTGGAACTGAAATTGACATGGAAGTGGGGAAGTCACAGGAATAAGAGCCAACTGCTTTCTCAACCACAGGATGGGGAGCATAAATTTTCCTGATCTGTCGGCATGCTATTGCATGGCCCAGATGGTCCCAGTAGGGGCATGGGCAAAACAGAAGGAAATAACCAGTTGGGTACATTTAAAATGCACCCACACTTTCTGCCACTTGATTGCCCTTCCTTTTATAAAATTTACATCAGAGACATGAAAAAAAGATTACTAACCCTTGGACTAAACACACAGGGCCCTATGCAATAATGGGTGGGTAATATGCACCAGTGGCACTTTATCTGCCCTCGGAGCTCTGCACCTGTGGACAGGTGCACCCGGCCGGTATTCACTACCAGCCACCACCTGTCCACAGCCCTGCTCCCTCAGCATACAAAACACCGCACAGTGGCCTGGGGTGGAGTCACAGACCCAGCCGGGCATCCAATTGGATACCTGTAATGGGTCACAAAGTGGATCCCCTATGCAGCATTGGTAGTGCACCACGTGGATGTCTGATGGCTGGTGGCTGAAGGGGCAAGTGGAGGGCAGTGCCACTGGCCATACCCAGGGCACCCCCATGCGAGCATGAGGACTGGGGGAATGGGAGGGTGATGGTGCCACAGGCATGGGGAGCATGGGCCAGCACAGGAACAGCGGGACGCAGGGGATTGGGCTACCGAGTGTTGGTGTGGGGGGGTTGCACAGTATCATGATTGGGGTCCACAGAATTGTGTTGTGTGGCAACTGCCATCTCCATGGTTGGGGATGCTTTGCAGAGGGTGTCTCCAGACATATGGAGAGGGGGCTGCCGTGTATGAGTGGGGTGTGTACGGGGCTTATGGCTGGGTTCTCCATGGCATACCCTGCAGCCCCTCTGCACACCCATGGCCAGCACTGTGAGCCTTTGTGCATGGCGCATAGTGCAGGCACACCCCCAGTCCATTCCCAGTGCGGTATAGTCAATGGACTGGGAGAAATGGGTGTGTTGGTCCTGCACACCTTCCCCTTCATGCATCCTGTGCGGGAGGGGGCAGTGGGTGCAGAGTGGCTACAAGCTGCAGATGTGAAACATGTAGCCACTCCACCCATTAGTGCATAAGGCCCACAATGAGAATAATACAAAAAGTGAGAGCTCTTAAAGCCCTAACTAGGCAGGCCAGTTAACGGTAAACAAAGTGGATCCAGAGTGTCTTAAACCAAGTCTAACTTTGGGTTACTGGCATTTGAATGCAAAATCCCTTACCCAAGTTTGAGAAGGAGGAGCACTTCACAACATTTGAATAGCTTAAAGGGGAACAGTCAGTACCAAGGGCCCCACTTTTAAGTGTAGGTATGGCCCCAGTGTGCATTTTGTGTGCAAAAACATTTTGGATTACTTACTGTTTACTGTAGTATAGCAGATTGTGTCAGACTAATTGTGTTCACTTCTGTTACTACAAATCCCAGAATCCCCTGCAGCTGACATCAGAGCAGTAGGCAACAGTGGAAGATTCAATAGCCTGCAGTGCATGTTAGAGCTTATATAACCTCTGATCTTTTGTTTGCTTGTCCAGCTGTCCTCCCTGGGCTACGTTCAATCACAAAGGACTGTCCTTAGCCCCTGGAAAAAAGCAGAACTGGAAAACATCTGACTGGAAATTATAAAAGCTCTAACATGCACTGCAGGCTATTAAATCTCTGACTGCTGTCTACTGCTTAGCTGTCTGCTGCATGGGATTCTGGGATTTGTAATTACAAAAGATGTCAGCCTAGAAGTAAACAAAATTAGTCTGACACAATCTACTATAGTACAGTAAACAGTGAGTAAACCAAGATGTTTCCACATACAAATTGCACATTGGGACAAGCCCAACACTTAAGCATGGGGCCCTTTTTGCTGATTGTTCCCCTTAAAGAATGTATATCAGTTGCAAAATGAAGATTTTTTTTTCAGATTTTTGCATCTCTGGCATTATCTACAGTTAGAGTGGGGAGTGGATTATATAGATAGAGAATTGACAGATCTTGAAAACTTTCTATATTGGGCATTGAGGCTGAAAATGGGACAGATGCAGGATGTCTTCCAGTTATAGTTATACATATGTTCCTTAAGGCCAGAGAAAATCCCCCAACCCAGACACTGAGGCAGTGGGAACAAGAAGAAGGACTGGCAACTCAAAATAAGGAGTGGAAGTAAAGAAGGAAAGGGAATACAGAATACCAGTGTCACAGTTGTGGCATGAATACTATACAGACGGAAAGTCTGTGAGAGTTTTTTTTCATACACCCACAATAACAAAACATTTTGCAGCAGACAACTCACCACTTTGTTGGAGATGATGTGAGCAAGTGGGCACCCACTACCACATCTATTGGCAGTGCTCAATTTTTTCAAAATACTAGTAAGCAAAACACACAGAATTAGAAAATCTCTGGGGGAAGGCTCTGCCATGAGAATTTGAAACTATGGTGTTGTGCCTGTCAGTTGGGGAAACTGGCAAACTGAAACAGACACTACTTTTTTCCCTAATATGTATGGTAATTGTAAAGGGAATTCCAACCTATTGGCTCTCAGGATACATTCCTTCAGTAGTGGGATACGAACATACGAGCATACAAAAATGCCAGCAGATAAGGCCTTAAAGTCTATCGCATCTGCTCGAGATACAGCTTACAGTACATTCCCTGCTGCTGCCACCCCTCCCCTTTTTCCTCCCTCCCCCCATGGTTTCCCACCCTGTGTTTCCATGGTGGTCACTTCCCTCCCTACCTGTACCTTGCTCATGTACCTATCCTGTCCCTTCTTTAAATTTTCCACTGATTCCATTTGAAATCACCTCCTCAGGTAGCGTGTTCCAAGGCACCACCACCCATTCCACAAAGTAATGTTTCCTCACTTCTCTTTTGTACTGTGCCCCCCTTCCCAGCCGATCAACAGTTTTAGGCTATGATCTCTCATGGTCCCTTCCCCCTTCAATCTGAACAAACCCTCAGTGTTTACCCTATTGATGCCCTTCAAGTATTTAAAGGTCTCGATCATATCCCCTCTGTCCCTTCTATCTTCCAGGGAGTACATATTAAGCTTCTTAAGTCTCTCCTCATAGTGCTTTTCCCCCATTCCCTGGATCATCTTAGACGCCCTCCTCTGGACTCCCTCCAGGAGCATAATGTCCTTCTTTAAGTAAGGATGCCAGAACTTCAGACAGTACTCCAAGTGTGGCCTGACTAAGGATTTGTACAATGGCATGATAACCTCCTCCCTCTTTGAAGTGATCCTCCTACCAATGCATTCTGTTCACGTTTGCTGCTGTTTTCCTGCACTGTTCTGAGTGATTAATTTTGCCAGTGATCACCACTCCTAGATCTTTTTCCTCCTCTGAGACTGTCAACTGTTCCGCCCCAACTGGTAGCTGTACCCTGTATTACTAGCCCCCAAATGGAGCACACTACACTTCTGAGTGTTAACCCCCAGCTGCCATGTGTCTGACCACTGTTCAAGTCTTTCTAGGTCTTCCTGGAACAGTCCTTCACCCCTCCTCACTGTCTACCACAACTCCTTGTTCAGAGTGGTCAGCAAATAGGCTCATTTTGCTCATAACTCCCTCCACAATGTCTGCAATAAAAGCATTAAATAACAATGGACACAGAACAGATCCTGTTGGGACCCTGCTAATGACCCTCCCAGGTGTCTAAAGCGCCCCTCTACCATCACCTGCTGTTGCCTGTTGCACGGCCAGTTCCCAATCCACTTCACCATTTGTACCCCCACTCCCAGGTTCCTCAGGTTGCCAAGCAGTCTCCCATGTGGCATTTAGCTAAACGCTTTGCTGAAGTCCAGGTACAGTGCATCAACCAGCTGACAACCATCCAGAGACCTTGTGACCCAACTGAAAAATTTAACTAGGTTAGTTTGACAAGATCTCCACTGGATGAATCCATATTGATGGACATCATGAAGGTCATTTACTTCCACAAATTCTACTAGCCTTTCCTTCAAGATGGTCTCCAATAGTTTCCCCTCTATTGACGTCAGGATGACCGGCCTGTAATTTCCCTTCTTGCCCCAGGACAACTCTTATGGAGTGGCACAACATGTGCCATCCTCCAGTCCAGTGGTACACATCCTGATAGGAGGGAGGAATTAAATAATTCTGGCAGAGGTGTTGCCAGGACATCTACCAGTTCCTTCAAGATTCTGGGTTGGATCTCATCTGGGCTCAGGGCTTTGTCTGCCCTCAAGGACTTAAGGCCCTTCCACAATCGTTCCACAGGGATCTCTCCATCTGTTAGTGCTCCCCCATCTCCCTCCCCAGCATTACCTCATCCCTGCAGAATTGGACCATCCTTTTCCCTTTTAAAGACTGAGCAGAAGTACTCATTTAGTACCTCAGCATGCTCCACTCCTGTTCTGCCCACCCATTTCCTTTTTTAACCTGGCGATTTCCCCCCAACACTTTCTTCTTTCCCTGATTTATGTAAAAAATTCCTTCTCCCCCTCCCTGATCCCCTATGCCTACCTTAGCTCTTTTGATGACTTGGCTGCCCTTACCACCCTGCTCACCTCCCTCAGTTTCATATAGTACTCCTCCTCATCCTCTTAACCACAGGTTCTTTTGTACTTTTGGAAGGCTATCCTTTTCTCCCTTACACTCTCCTGCACCCCTTGGTCCACCAACTGGGTTTCCTTGATCTAGATGTCTTGTAGTGGGTCTTTGTGCAGGTTTTAGATGCCTCTAACAGGCCCAACTTCAATATTGCCCACTATCTTTCCATGTCTATACCTGGACTTATCTTCTCTAGGTGCCCCTCAAGGATGCCTGCCATCCTCCCAAAATCTGCTGCCCTAAAGTCCACTACCTTTTTACTTATCTGAATTACTTCCCTCCCCAGGTCCAGGGAGAATCATACCTAGAGTGGTCACTCCCCACCAGCAGGTCCTCAACTACCACCTCTTTTACCTGGTCGCCATCTGATAAGACCAGGTCCAAGATGCTTCCTTCTCTGGTCGGCTCTACCACCAGTTGTAACAGGAATGCATCTTGGAATGCATCCAGTATCCTTTGTTCTTTAGCAGTTGCTGATGACATAGTGCACCCGTCCACCCCTGGCAGGTTGAAGTCTCCAACCACCACCATCCTGCCCTTGTCTCCACCACAATGGTTTATTAGGTTATCCAACAGTTCTCTGTCATGTTCCTCAGACTGTGTTGGTGGCCTATAGACTACTCCCAGATTGACCCCCTGCCCTTACTATCCTTTAAGATAATCCACATCATCTTCCACATTCCCTTTCTCACCCTCCTCCCTGCTGCACTCTGTTCCCTCCCTTACAAAAACTGACACCTTTCCACCCTTTCCAGTTTTCCTGTCCCTTCTAAAAATATTGTACCCTGGTAGTATTAAGTCCCAGTCATGGTACTGGGTGGCCCATGTCTCCGTGATTGTGGCCACGTCCACCCCCTCTTCCATCAATGCATGTAACTCAGGTAACTTGTTCCCCAGGCTCCTTGCACTTATGGAGAGCACCTTCCAACCTGCCCCCTATCCTTCTTATCCTTCCCTTTCCCCATACTATTAACCCTCTGTGAATTCTTCTCAATCTCCAAATTTCCAATTGAGGGGAGAGGCGTTGGCCCTCCCAAACTTTGAGTACCAACCTGCCCCACAAGTCTAAGCCCCCCCTTTCTAGTTTAAATCATATGTACTAGCAATAAACTCCCCTGGCTTCTTTTATAAAACTCCTTTTCCCTCCTGACTCAGATGTAGTCTGTCCTTGGCAAATAGATCCTTGTTATCCCATGTCTCTCTCCAGCCTCCCGCCAGTCCAAACCCCATAGCTAGACAACATTCTCCCAACCAATCTTTAAAGTCCCTTATCCTCTGCATTCTGTCCATGCTTGCCCACGGAATTGGCAGAATTTTGGAAAATGCCACATTATTCCTTTCAGTTTTACATATTCTTGATAATTCCTTAAATTTTGCCTGTACCTCTTGCCCACTATTTCTCTCCAAGTTGTTCATGCTGAGGTGCACCACTGTGTGAGGGATTCCCCATACTTCCTCACTATACAGTGGACTATGTGCTTGGCCCTGTATGCTGTCATGCCAGGCATGCACTCAACCCTGATGGTGCTCCTTCCCCTTCCCCCTCATTTGATTCCCTTAATTATAGAATCTCCCCGTATGATAACCAGGCTAAATTCTTTTTGCCTGCTCACTGTGGTTTCCTCACCAGTCTGCTCCTTGTTCTGTTTATCTATCTCTCTTTCTCACACCCCTCCTTCCCCCCTCTCTTCAGCACTTCCCCAAGTGAACCCCTTTTCCTCCTCCCAGTTCCTACTCCCCCCCTATTGTCACTCCCTCTTGGTCCCCTATGCCCATTCCCTGTCATCTCCTCTTTTGTCCCTCTCCTTCCTCCTCCTCTTCACCTCCTCTCCCTGACAGCCATCATCAGTCTCCCCTCCCATGTCCCCCATTTACCTTTCCTATCCCCTCCTTTGTCACCTCTCACCCTCACCTGTCTCTTCAGTACTTCCCTTTTCCCAGCCTCCTACTCCCACTCTCTTCCCCCACTATTCATATCATCAGTGCCCCCTGCCCTCTCATGATTTCCTATTTCCTTTACATTTCATAAAGGTGTATGCCTATTCTTTAAGTTACCCTGCCTCCATTTACAAACTTGATTCCCATACTAGCCCTGCCATTGCTGTTTCTTGTTGCTCCCTGTGCAGTACCACACTGTCCCCCCCTTCCTATCCACCTCCTGAAATTCCCATTCCTCCAGCAGCCCAGTCTGTTTCCGGCTTCTGTATTCTCCCTTGTATACCTTGCATTTGTCCAATCATCCCGCTCCATCTATTTGTAACGCAGATGCTGTATCTCCCTCCCTTACCTCCTCCGATGCACTGCCTCTCCACTTCTCTCCTCAGCCTATAAATATCAGTTTCCAGATGCATCAATCTCATACATATTGGGCAACCCCCCCATTCTCCACAGCATGTCCATGCAGACCGCTGTTCCGCATCCGTTACAATGAATCCTCACAACAGTATGCTAGACAATAGCTCAATACAACATTTTCAATGACAAAGTTAGAATGACATCCCATACTATCCAAAAGTGCTCGGGGCACTGGAGCATACCAGAGCGGGGGGGGTCAGGTGTCCAATGAACACGTGTATTACTCCAGCAGGATATAGGTGTGAACCAAGATCAACGGGAAGAGCTGAGAAGTCAGTGATTTACACCAGTTGGGATTAATTATAGGCAGTATGTCCTAGTGGGTTGAGCTGCAAGCTTTGAATGGGACAGGCTGCTCTGTCAGAGGATCAAATCCCACATGGACTGATCCTTAGGAGTAATAGCTAATTGCCTGGGATGAGACAATGAGAGGGTGATAAAGTGAGTTATGTGGAGAATGACTGCAGCTTTTAAAAGAGGAACTCTGTACAATAAGGCTAAATTTCTATTACCTGTGGAGAGGTGTATGGTAGCGCAGCAGCAACCTCTGGTGGTCAGTCCATATAAGCTACTACAGGGGTTAAGGGGAGATAGGTCACATGACCTATCACTCTATAAAATAAATGGTCACCCAGGTGAGGGGTGGGTGGGACAATCATTGCGCTAGCAGCAGCTGGCTCCACTGGGACACAGGAGTGAATGTATACTTGCAGTGCTGTGCAGGCTCAGGGGCCATCAACGATCCTATGATCCACTGCAGATGGGGAGAGCCACCTTATTCCGGACCCGCTCAACAATGTCTGCAAGAAGAATGGAGACAAGGTAATGAATCAGGATTTGAGACGGTAGACCAGGGGGGATGGGGAAGGTGAGAAAACTAAAATGGCACCAGAAGAGGATTAACACATGAAATTAAAGTAAAACTCTTAATGACTCTAAAGCCCACTCCCTACTTTGCAAGTAAGCTGCAGGAATTAGCATTACAGCCCCACAGGAACACAGTCTTAAGTTAACAGGTCAAATACCTAAAAACATTTTTACAGAAATTAGCAGTACAGCTCCTCACAGAACATAGTCTTAAGGTACCAGGGCAAACACCCTAAAACATCAGCTGGAAGTAGCAAATTGTCCAAAACATTTTTCTCGGCTTCGCTGGGGCACAGGAGTGACTGTATTCCTGCAGTACTGTGCAGGGTCTGGGGGCCATCTTCAGTCCTTTGATCCACCACAGATGAAGGGAACCATCTTATTCCAGACCCCCTCAACAATGTCTGCAGTGTTGTGTAGGCTCTGGGGGGCCATTGGTGGTCCTCTGATTCACCACAGTGGGGGAGAGCTATCTTATTCCAGGCCCTCTCAACAATGCCTGCAGTGCTGTGCAGGCTCCAGGGATGGAGGTCTCACCTCCTAGAGATTCAAAGGATAGGAGAATCATGGCTGATCTGAGATTTAATAAGAAAAAGTACTGTGTAAATAGTACTATGCAGGTTGGGGTGCCTTTTAACCACACCTAGGATGATGTACCTGATTTTGAATGGGTTCCACCTTGATTCAAATTGATATCTTAAAAGGTATTTTAGCCTTTGTCTATTTGAGGAACAGAGTGCAAAGTGTACATACTTCTCTCCATTCCCTTCAAGTATTTACAAGTTAAAAAGTCATGGGTAACACAATGCTAGAGCTGGTTTACAGCTTGAAATCTGTGTTAACATCAGTTTTATGGTTATACAGTTCTGTATAGTGACAGTGTGGTCTGTATGTCGAAAAGACATTCCGTCAACGGATTTTATGCTGCAGACAGTTCGGGACATTTTTTTTTAAATATCCTGTGACGAAAAACCTTCACTTTCTTTGTGGCCAGTTTCTCTGTTCCAATGTTCCTGTTGCTGCTCCTGTCTCTTGTTCAATAGGCTTTCACATATACAGGCTACACTGAGAACTTTTTTAAAAATTAGGGGGTAAATCAAAAGTGTCCCAAGGGTGGAATATCCAAAATTACTGTAGATGCTCCAGAAAAAAGGGGGGGACTGTTCCAGATCTGCAACCTGGGAAAGAAGGAAGTCATATTTCATCAGGCCAGATGACTTGAACCTCCTTTATCAAATGACCATAGGTCTGAGGCTTGTCCAAGCTGGCATCAGGACCCCCAACAGAAGACTCTAACCATCCCCACTGAAGAACCCCCCCTCCCCAAATCCCCCAGCAGATCCAAACCTGTTTAAAACTGTGGGCTTTTGGCAGGGCAACATCATGACTGTGGGGCAAATCTGACCCCATGCCCTGGAGTCTGGCAGTCATCCTCCAAAACAATTCCAGTCTGACATTTAAATGTGGCACTGTTTAACATGCCACCTGCTCTGCAGTAGGTAGAAAATGTGTGCTGCGCACATGCATCTGCAGGAAAGCACCTATCCGTAGCATCAACCGAAACTGTCAGGGAGACCAGCACACCAACCAGTTAAAAGGTAGTTTATTGCAAGTTTTAAGTCCAACTAGGGACAGAAGCTAGACTCTGACCAGGGGAAAGAAGAAGAAGAAGAAGGAAACAGGGACCAGGGGAGTCGGGACGGAAGGGGATCCCAAGTGTCTTCCAGACATACAGTACCTTGTACCAATTGACCTGAGGTATCAGGTATCAGATGACATCTTGTATTGCATTGGCGGCTTGCTGGCATCTCAGTGACTTTTGGGAGTGCTTGCCTCATTTATTCCAAGCCCAAGTGCCGAGTGCCTATTTGTCCTTTTCTCGACAAATTCAATGCACCCTTTGTTGGTTGCGACCACATTTAATATCGGCAATTTGTCAGGTGCCATTAAGTAATCGCGACCAGTAGTCAGCTATAGATCGTCCGCGACAATTTGTCCAGTGGCAGTACGTCCGCTCATGAGTGGAGATACAATCAGGCAGCTGATAAGATACAAACATTCTGTGTGAAGTCAAGTGCAGGCTAGAGTAAATTCAGTAATATGTACAAAATGGATTACAGTAGTAATTTACATGGGTTACAGTAAGTATTATACAAGGATATACTAAATACAGGAACAGATACGGCATAGCAGGAAAGCAAGTTCATACTGGCCTAGGTAAGTTCAGATGTACAGTGTAATAAAAATGTGGTATGTGCAAAACAGTATTACAGTAGATGGAGCACATATAAGCAGATACATCGGTATAAACCAGTGCATGTAGAGAAATACCAGAGTTTCAGTTAGCAGTAGAAACATCACAATAAAGCTCATTGACCTAGACTTAAGTGCACAACAGTAAAATATGGTAGTTGAGTTGCTATGCAAACAGTACCCAGCAAATTCTATGGTTGGTTCAGGGCCCTGGAGTCATCAAGGAAATAGTTGTAAGTGGCTTCCGTGATGAGCCAGCCTCTAATGCTTAATTTGAAGGACTGATGGAAGGGAGAGGACCTGATAGAAGATGGGAGCCTATTCCACAGGGAAGGGTCTGAGACAGAGAAGGCTTTGCTGCCCATCACAGTAGATGTACAAGGAACCACTAGAGGAGGAACAGAGGAAGCCCTAAGGCTCTGCGAAACCACTTTGTCATTGAGCAGTGGTGAGTAGGGGGACAACTGATAGTTCTTTAGACAGTTATCCACTAGACTGCCCATACAAAATTGAAATGGCTCTGAGGTGTGAGCCAGCCTAGTGATTTGTAGAGTAAGCAGTGATGGGTAGAGAAAGAGGCTTGAAGAGCAAAATGACAGATAGAATTGTACATGATGTTTAGTCAAGATCGTAGTGAAGCAGACACAGCAGAGTGTACTGGATAGCAGTAGTTAATAAGGAGCAGTAGATTTCCTTGTGCAATGGCTAGGCAGGCCTCCAGAGATAGGAACTGAATGAGGTGGCAGGCCACACCTAGTTTTTGGTGAATTTTCTTCACTGTGGTACTAATATGCTCACTGAAGGTGAGGAAGGGGTCAAGAGGTGCTAGCTGCACATTCGAGCAGATGTGATAGACTTCTAGGCCTTTATCTGCTGGCAAATTGCATATGTTCATATGTTCGTAAGAGTCACACCTAGGTAATTGAAGGAGGGGGACAGTTTCGGGGGGGGGGCAGCTGGATTAACAATAAGGGGGAGAGAGGCTTTAGCTTTGGTATTCTTTGCAAGGAATGGCTTACAGCCAAACAGCATGGATTTAGTTTTCTTCTCATTTATGAGAAGTTTCCTGGAGAGGAACCAGTTCTGTGCAGCCCCAAAGTTGAGTGTGAGGGTGGAAGATATGGAGTCCCAAGATTTTGCGCTGTGGTAGATGACTAGGTCATGTGCACAGAGGAGACCATTGCAGGTTATGCTTTCTTCAGGAAGGCAATTAATAAACATAGAAAATAGGAGGGGTCTAAGTATTGAGCCCTGGAGTACCCCAGTGTGAATAGTGAGAGCAGCAGAGGAATCCTTCCTAATAAAACAGACTGGAACCTGCTGGAGAGGTAGCTACAAAACCATGTAGCAGTGTCTAGGGAGGAGTAAAAGTTCTGCAAGGTGGAGAGGAGTAAGTGGTGGTCCATGAGATCAGAGGTTTTCGATAGGTCCACAAACACCGCCCCTGTGGCTTTGCCCATGTCCATGTTCCTGATTACATGATTAGTGAAAAGGGCTAAGGCAGAGGAGGTATTGTGGTAGTTGTGTAAACTGTGCTGGAGTGTACACAGGAGGTGGAGTTTTTCAAGTTCAAGTTGGTGGTCGACAACTTTTTCAAGCAATTTACTCATATGAAGGAGGAGGGAGATGGGTCTGTAGCCATTGGGGGCCAGAAGGTCTCCCGATTTAAGGACAGATACCACATGAGTGTATTTCCAAATGTCAGACACAGTGGATGTTGAGATGGCCAAGTTGAATATGTAGGTGAGGGGCTTAACAATAACAGAGGAGAGTAGTTTTAGGAAAGTGGGATACAGCCTATCACTGCCTGGGCTGCCTCTGGCTGGGAGATACTTTAACTGTTTAATGGTGACATTTGAGCCAATAGCCCTAAAGTAAAATGTGGGGGGAAAGGCAGTACTAGGGGATGACTGAGAGCAGAGAGATTTACTCTTATGGTCATTGGGAGACTGAAGGGTGAGTTTGCTGATATAAAAGGTGAAGTCAGTAAACATTCTGTTGAAATTGTCCGTGATATCAGCAGGGTCAGTGATGGGATCCATAGGGGAGTTTTGCTGAGTTATTGGCTTGGAGGACTTAGGGTAGAGTAGGGACTCAATCGAGGCCCAGAAACTGTGAGGCTTACCTACAGCATCTTTTTGTAAGCTGATGTAATACTTCCACTTGAGCGACGTAACAGCCTGCTTGCAGGAATTTCGCAGCTGTCAGTAAGCATTCCATAGTAGGGAGGAGGGAAACATCTTGTAGGTTTTCCATACTTTGTCCCTGGCCTTCATCAGGGCCAGGAGTTCTTTGGTTAGCCAGTGGTTGTTGCCACCTCGCACCCTTTGAGTGGGGATCGGGAAATGCTTGTCTTGGAGGGGTAAGAAGGACATCAGTAAAGAGTCTGACAGCTTTCAAGACATCCAGGTAGAGTTGGGACCCATTAGTAGCCCAGGCATCCTTCAGGATGGAGTCATTATCCTCACAGTTAAATTTCCTGAAGAACAACAGTTTGGGGACAAGGCGAGTAGTATCTGTAGCAAGAACAATGTAGGTGGGGGTGTGGTCACTAATTGAGTCTGACATTGTACCAGCCAGTAGGACCAGATCAGCACGATCAGTAATAATCCAGTCTAGGGTGGTGTGGTTGATAGAGTGGGAATTATATCTAGTGGGGGAGGAGATAACTTGATCTAGGTGATGAGCCTTCAGGAGATAGGCATAGTCCGGGACTGGTGACTCAGTCCAGTTGAGGTTAAAATCCCCAAGTAGAATGGTATCTTGGGAGGGGAGATACAATCCAGGCCATCCAGGAAATCAGAGAGGTCCTGGTTACCTCTGATGGGGGGTTATAGCAACACCTTAGGTGAATTTGTTTTGATGCACCCAGGACAAGTTCAGCGATGAGTCATTCGCTCGAGGAGTTGGGGTTGAACAAGTGACGGTAGCGGCATTGGTATGGTCCTGCACATACGATGCAGCAACTTCTCCGCTTTTTTTACCAGGTCTATCCTGTCATAGCATGGTATAGCCTGGGAGTTGGAGAGAAGCATCAGTGTGGTATGGCTTAAGCCAGGTCTCTGTGAGACCAAGGAGGTGTGGCTTGTATAGGGACACCCAAGCCTCAAGTTCGGAGAATTTAGATTGGAGTCTGCAAACATTGAGGTGTGCGACCCTAAGGCCGGTATGGCCCGCCCAGGTGACATTGCTGTGGTCGATGTGTTTGTTTAAGTGTCCTGGGTTTCTTTCCACATCTCCAGCAAGGAGAAGGAGTAAGAGTCATGGACAGACTGGGGGTGCCTGCAGGGGGACTGGATGGTAAAGGAGTAGACAAAGTGGCCAAGCAGTCAACATTCAATGTTCATCAATAGAGCCCGCATCACAGCCCATGGAGGACAGCTCATATGTAATCATGTAAGATCAGCCACCCCCACTGCCCTTGCCCTTCCCTGCAACCCTGACACCTCTTCCTACCACCTTAGGTCAAGCGCGACACTCAACTGTCTGGTTCCTAGGACACACACCCTTGCAGGTGATTGAGCCTTCACCAACTATGCCTCTAAACTATGGAATTCATTCCCAGCCCTTACTCGGTCCACCCCCTCCCATCTAAGCTTAAAAACTTTCCTTTGGAACTTCCTGAAGGGCTCCTCCACCTATCTATGCACCTCATAGCCCCCTGCAATATGTAGGTATGGGGGGTCTTTGCGCCCCCAGGGTCCACTGCACTTATTCTCTCGTCCACTGGCCAAGTAATGGCTGACCCCCTATCTTACCTCCCAAACGAGGTGACATGGCCCTCCCCCCCTCGTTAGCTCATCCCGAGGTCCCCCACCACCCACCACATGCTGGTACTTATTCGGCTTAACATATGACTGAACCTGTGTTATGGTTAGTATGTGCACTGCACCAACCTTGTCCTAACCCTTTTGAGCACTGTCAACTATCTACCCAAATCATTCTAAAGCATACCATCTCCTCCTTGAGTGCCATAATGGTTTCGCCTGCTCTCCCGTTATATGTAAATCTTGACTCACTCACTGTTTGTGTATGCTCTAGCTTGTAACTCTCCCAGGTCGTCTGTAACACCCCCTGGGTTTGTGACTTGTTACTGGTTGTTACTCTCTTCCATCACCTGTTATTCCATTGCATGTAAAACTGATTTATCACTGTACCTGCCTACTTAAGTTTGTAACTCTCCCGGGTCGCACCTGAAAATAGGCACTGGGCTGTTTAGTGTGACTTACCCGGTCAACGAAAGCAAATAAATAAATAAATTGGGTGTGCTATTCTCAGAAAGAAAATGTAGGCTAACCTGATCAACAGCAAGTACAGAGGCACAAAATTCAGACATCCGTAACAATCCAGTCAAGGAGCTAAGTTTAAGAAGTGTGCCATAGGTATTCATAGTGTCTGTGTTTTTTTTTTGTTTGTTTAATGTTGTGCAAAAGGATGCCAGTGGAAGACAGTGCAGATAATTTATTTCTCAAAACAGGAGGGACTGGTATAGGTAAACTTGAAATGTGACACAATAATAAACATTGCTATGTAATTATAATCATGTGAATGTCACCTGCAATACTATTCTGATTTTATTCTTGAATACAAATGAACTTGAAAGAAAAAAAAAACTACTTTTTTTGCAGCCTCAAAAAGTTCATTAATAAAGAATGAAAATAGTAGTGGGCCCAAGATTATCCTATGTGGTATCCTACATGGTCCAAAATTTACAATGGAAAATAGAATGCCTAATTTAACAGTTTGCTTTCTATTATACACAGAGTTTGTAAACCAACCAAGTGAGGAAGGTCTAAGACTAAGCTCCCTCAACTTGTAAATAAGTAAAACATGATAAACCAAGTTAAATGCCTTGGACAAGTCAACAAACATGGAACCAGTAAACATGCAAGACTTTGTGGTCCTGGATACTGTACCTTATCTGTCACCTATGAACATTCAAATCTGCCAGCAGAAACAGGCTTTATGGTCTATCTAGTCTGCTCAAGTGTGCAGCTAGCACCCTTAAACTGCAGCTGTCCCACCCACATCCCCCACTCATTGACCCCCCCCCATGCCATGCCCCATGCCCTTTTAAAGCTGTCCACCATCCTGCAGGGTACCACCTCCTCTGGCGGAGTGTTCTATTTTGACACCACTCTCTTTGTGAAATAATCTCTCCTCATCTCTCTCTCCTAAATCTACACCCCTCCAATCTTAGTCCATGCCCTCTTGTGTCCCTTCCTTTCCTCAGTCTAAATAACCCATCTGAGCCAGATTTGTTGATCCACTTCAAATATCTGAAGGTCTCAATCATATTCCCTCAATCCCTCCTCTCCTCAAGGGTGTACAAACTTAAATCCTTCAGTCTGTCCTTGTAGGTTTTGTCTTCCATCCACTGGATCATTTTCATCACTCTACGCTTCTCCCCCTCCAGCAGCCTGATATCCCTCTTCAGGTATGGATGCTAGTACTGCATGCAGTACTCCAAGTGTGGCCTGACCAATGACCTGTACAGGTGCATGATCACATCCTTGTGTCTGGATGAGAAACCTCTTGCAAAACACCCAACATCCTCTTAGCCTTAGCTGCTGCCTTCCTGCACTGAGAAGAATTGTTCATGCTTCCCATTAATATCACCCCTAGCTCCTTTTCTTCCTCAGTGACACCTAGCTGAACCTCTCCCAACCAATATTCCCTCCTAGGGTTATTTGCTGCAAAGTGCATAACCTTGCATTTCTTTGTATTGAAGCTTGCCACTGCGCCGACCACTCCTACAATTTGGTCAGGTTTCCCTGTAGTCCTTGCCACCCATCTATATCATCCACCACTGTCCCTATCTTTGTATCATCTGTGAAAAAACTAGACCATGCTGTTAAATCCTGTTAAATTATAGATTCCCCCCACCTGACCCTCCCACTCAGCACCCACCACCCCACCCCTCCAGAAATATAAAAGTGACACTGGGGGTGCCCAATCCCCCAGTGTCATGATCAGGATGCCACCGAGTATTAGTGTATAAAAATAGTGCAGTGAAACGACCGATTTCTGTATTTAAATTATAGCTATCCCCCTACCCAATTCTCCCTCTCAGCACCCACCGCCCCTGACAGAAACTTGTCAATGTCACTTGGAGTGCCTAATCCCCAGTGTCTCGATCACGACTCCTTCCTGTTTTGTTTTACATATTCCCCCACCTGTCCCTCCCTCCCTCTATGCACCCCCCCCCAAACATAAGAGTGACACAGAGGTGCCCGATCTCTCAGTATCGCGATCCCGAATTTAACTCTGTAAAAAGGAAACCATCCATGTCTTTTGTGGTTGGGACTCCTCTGGGGAGGGTTTTTGTTTTTGTAAACCCTGTAAAAAGAAAAACATCCATTGATGTCTTTTGTGCCGTTCCTGTCCCCCCACCCAACCCTCTCACTCAGCATCCACCACCCTTCGCCCACCCCACACCCTTACTTACCCATTGGGGGTCCAACACAATAATCCTCTCTGGACCACAGATATATCTTCACTCTTCAGAGCAGGACTGCGATCTGTAGAAATAGGTGTGTGGTTTAATATACCTGGTTAAACAACTAAAGAAATAAAAAAAAAAGAAATATATTTCAATGGTGTTTTGAACTTAGTGGCATCACTTGCCCATTTTTACATATTTTTGGCCCACATTTTCAATATGCCTTTTTTGGGACCCCACCTCATGAACAATTACAGTGTCATTAAGCAAATCTGTCCCAAAAGGTGATTTTGCAGTCCAAAATTTACAAAATAGCCATGTCTGTACAGCACCTCATGAATGTGACAGCGGTCATTTTTCATATTCTGGCCAAAACGTGAAGGGTTTCTTCGCATCCCAAAAGTTGATTTTGTGGTCCCTGCACAAAATCACCTTCCAGGCAGGAGTTGAACATTTTCTCTGCCCTTTTGATTGAGGAGGGGTCATAAGAAGGCTATGCTGAAAATTTGATGTAAAAATATTGAAAATCAACAGAGTTTTGAGCCTACGTTGAATTTTGCAAATGCAGGCTCATAAGTTTGATACTGTTCAATATTTTTACCCCAAATTCTCAACATACCTATTTGTTTACAGCCCCTTATGAATGTGACAGCTGTCATATTTAAACTCCTGCCCAAAATGTGTTTTTGCATCCCAAAGTTGATTTCATAGTCCCTGCGTGAAATCACCTTTCGGGCAAGAGTTGCACATTTGCTCTGCTCTTCTTTATGAGGCAGGGTCATAACAAGGCTATGTTGAAAATGTGGTGTACAAATGTTACAAAACAACAAATTTATGAGCCTACAATACATTTTGCTAATGCAGGCTTGTAACTGTGCTAATTTTTATTATTTTTACCCCATATTCCTTAGTTGCACCCCTAACGGCTCTGGCCAGAGGTTATTTTTTTTTTTAGCTACATGACTGAACTACTGAACAAATAGAAGGTTACTTTAGGAGCAATGTGGTGGTGACTGCAAATGAATTTTTTTTCTGCCTCATTGGAATGACGTGACTGACCAGGGCAGCGGCAGCATGCGGAACATTACTATGGACCAAATACTAAACAAAAGCAACACATCCAGGAACCAGTGTGGTGGTACAGGTTGACACCCTCTGATGAAGACCTGCATAAGTCAAAGCACTGGGGCTTGGTAATCCTCCAGCACTGAACTTTTTTTCCTATCATTGTTTTACCCCTTGTCTGCTGACCTGGCTCCCTTCAGCACTGGTTCCTCCAGCCCCATCATCAGCTTTCCCCTGGGCTTACCTGTTGTTATTGTCCATTGTCCTCTGCCAGATGATGTTGGGAGAGTCCAGTCACTGGTGTGGGGCCTGGGAGGGACCAGTCCACCATCCAGGATTTTTCTTCCTATATTTTCTCCTTGAACCTATGTCAAGTGCAATGATACATTGTCTGCTTACTGCACTCTGCCTGCGTGGAGGCAGTCCCAAGCATCCAGTGAGCTGGGCACCTTCCCTGATGTCCCACTGCACTGTTACCTAGAACCTCTATGTTATGACCATTGAGTGATACATCCCCCCCACTGAGGGAAGAGCTGTACTCAGGACACACATTCTCCTTCCTCAACTGGCCCTCAAGTGACCTGCATCCATTTCCAAACCCAGGTTGCCAGCTTGGCAGGAGGTGAGGTGCCCAGCCCCTCAGCCCTTCATATCACTGGGCTGGCTGCCTGTGTTGAACTTAATAAATTCTCCTTATGGCTACATAACTCAGTTCTGTAATTTTGTTTTCTCTCGAGTGCAGTTCATTGTACCAGAGAACATTATAGTGGGACTGATGATCATGCTATGAGGCCTGGGGGCTGTTCTTTATGGTTCCTTACTTAGCAAGCTCACTTTTTCACTTTTCTCTTTTTTTTTTTATTTTGCCATCTCCTCCCATGATGTCCTCCACTCCTCTGTACCACACTCATCATCAAAACTTGAAATCATTAGTATATCTGTAAAAATGTCAAGCTCATCTCATTCTTCAGCTTTCTCTCCCATGTGTGCTTCCTCTCCTGCTTCTTCCCTATTTTTCCTGCTGCTGTGCTTCCTCTTCTCCCTACTCCTCATCTTAATCAGTTGATTTATCCTGCCCTTTCCTCCTCCTCCTCCTCCTCTACACTTGCTCCTCCCTCCTCTACTATCTCACTCTCATGACCCTGCACAAAGAGCTTCCCTTGCATATCTTGCTCAGTGACAGTGTCCTCCACTATCAGCTGCTTTGGTGGTGATGCTACTGACTTACCATGGTAGAATTGCAGGGTTGGTGTAACTTGTCCTTCTCATGCTCTTCCTATGAATAACCCTGTAGTTTCCTCTGGTAGTAGTTGCTTGCTATACCCAGAAGACTCAGTGCCACCTTCTTCACACAATGGGTAGTCTGCAGCACTAAGCCTGGTGCTACTACTGATGCTGATGCCCAACTTGAGGGATGGGTATAATGTAGTGCATCAAGGTGGACTGATAATAGTCCATGCCCACATTGCAGTGGAGCACAGGTTGTTGTGGTGCCAGCTGTTGTGGTAAAAGATGAACAGTGGAGGGCTTACCTTTACAAATCAGGATGAACCTCTTCATAGTCTGAGTAGGGGAATTAGAAGCATTTGAAAAAGGAATGGTAGATAACAGTGTGCTTCTGGTTTGCTCAGGTGGGAATTCCAGTTGCACTACCTAGTTCACTTCCATTAATTTTTGAGCAAGTTTTGTCAATTAGCAATTTGTGGTCTTTCAATTGTAAATTTTAAACTACAGAACCAAATTTCTCTAGCTTTCGATCCCCGTTGACACTGGGTAGGCATAATTTCAGGGGTATACCTCCAGTAGCATCAGAGCTACAAACATCAAAATCTTTGTAACATTTTTAAAATATTTCACAAATAATTATATTGTCAGATTATGAACATTTTTAATTTTAAATTTACTGCACCATATCTCTCCACATTTTGAAGTTTTTAAAACTCTACCAAGAAGATGATGCATACAAATTTACAGATACAGTATCTTGCAACAGATGTGGATGAGCTATAAGAAGCGAACTTTGCAAAATAATTATCAGACTTTGACCCCTCTAAGATTAAAACTACTCATTCAAATGTCATGCATTTTAACATTCCCTTGGGCAACCTCACAGCACATAAGCATGCGGCTGTCCAGGTCTCTGGCTGCAAGAATAGCTCATTTATGACCAAATAATGATTTTGAAAAAATTACATGACATTCCACAAAATTCTGCACAATCCTGAAATTTTGCAAAAATTCCACAAAAGCAGAAAGTATTAACTTCACCCAGCTCTAGTGTGAGCAGTGACCAAGTGCCATGGAAAGCAAGTGTTATGGAGGTGTCCAGAAGAGCAAGGCTGAGAGAAAGAATAAAGAGTCCCAACAAATGGAGACAAGAAAGATCTACTTTATTGCTCACTGTATCTTCAGTCTATCTCTGCATGAGGGTCCCTTCCCCCTAATTAAGAAACCTATGAGTTGTTCCTGGAGGGTTTCCTGGTAGGAGACTGTATTTACCCCCTCTCAGTGGGGCCCTAAGGGGCCACCCAGTCACAGGCTACTGTCATGAAATGTTAGTAACTACCAGCTGCTGTAATCACCCTTCTGAAACCCTCTGGGAAACTATGCACATGCCTTAAGCACTTATCTCCCAGTGTGCAGAAATTCTAAATAAAATATGCATTAACATTATATGCTTGAATTCAAATGCCAATGGCATGTATGCATGTCCATGGGTGGGAAAGGGTATGTGTGCATCTATGGGTAGGTAAAGACATGAGGGCTAATGGGTGGATAAGGACATGTGTGTCTCCATAGGTAGGTAGACGTATGTGTCCATGGGTGAATAGGAGCGTGTGTGTGTGTGTGTGTGTTTGAATTGAATTCCAATTATTGGGTAGGGACATGTGTTTCTCCATAGATGGATAGGAGCATATGTGTGTGTGTGTGTGTGTGTGTGTGTGTGTGTGTGTGTGTGTGTGTGTGTGTGTGTGTGTAAATGCCTATGGATGGATAGAACTGTGTGCATGGGTTTGAGAGTGGGGCTGTAATGTGCCATCCATTGGCAGCTAGAAGCTCTCACCACTAAGCTGGGCTTTTAATATACTGCCTAAAAGTGACCCAGTGACAACCCCAACCCATCTGTCTCAGGCCTAAAATCCTAGATACCCAAAGTCAAATGTGCTAGACTGATGGGAAAATAGCACAAAAACTCATTTGTACCATACTACGTAGAAACATTATTTTCTTTTTACTTCTGCTGGGATCAAATAGCACTATTTAAGTCTTAGTAGTGGTGACAGCAGTGATTCAGTCTGGCTTTTACCCTCTCCCTAACATCACCAGGATTAAACTGCATCTGCGACATCTGACCTGGTGCCGATTATTCATGTTTTCATCACCTCTAGGCTTTACTACTGCAATAGAAACATAGAAACATGGAAGATGACTGCAGATAAGGACCATGTGGCCCACTTAGTCTGCCCCTTTCCCTACCTAATACAATACTGCAGACCATAGTTGACCTGAGGCTTACCCTCTCTTCCCTAATGCAAGAGTACTCTTATGTCCCATGTATTCTTGAATTCACCTATTGTTTTTGCCTTCACAACTTCCACAGGGAGGCTGTTCTAAGCATCCACTACTCTTTCAGTGAAAAAGTACTTCCTCATATTGCCTCTGAGCATACCCCCCCAGCCTTATATTATGCCCCCTTGTTCTTGTACGTCTTCTTTTCTGAATCATGCTACCCTCTTGTACCTTGTTTATACCCCTGAGGTACTTCAATGTCTCTATCATATCCATCCTTTCTCTCCTCTCATCCAGGAAATACATATTGAGGTCCTCTAGTCTTTCTTCATATGACTTTTAGTGCAGTCCTTGCACCATTTTATTGCCCTTCTCTGAACTGCTTCAGCATTGTTTATGTCCTTCCAGAGATGCGGCCTCCAAAACTGGACACAGTACTCCAGATGAGGTTGCACTAGTGATCTGTACAATGGCATAAGCACCTCCTTTTTTATGCTGGTGATACCTCTCCCTATGCACCCCAGCATCCCATTGTCTCTCTCCACAGCCTTCTCACATTGTTTGGTTACCTTTAGGTCATCGGATATGATTATCCCCAGGTCCCTTGCTTGACTGGAGGGCATCAGTACCTCTCCCCTCATCTTGCACTCCTCTCTTGACTGTCTGTGTCCCAAGTGCATGATTTTGCACTTTTTTGCATTGAATCTTAGCTTGCACACTCTTGACCACTTCTCAAACATGTTTAGGTCCTTCCTCATCCCACCCCCAGAGTGTCAGCTCTGTTGCAGATCTTAGAATCATCTGCAAAGAGGCATACCTTCCCCTCCAGCCCCTCTGCAATGTCACTTAAGAAGACATTAAAGAAGATTGGCCCCAGCATGGATCCCTGTAGCACCCTGCTTGTCACCCCCTCTCCTCGGATTGAATGCCATTTACCACCACCCTCTGTGTCAGGTCATGCAACCAGTTTCTGACCCAGTTTACCACATTGTAGCACACTCCTAGACTGCCCAACTTATTTATCGACCTCCAATGTGGGACAGTATCGAAGGCCTTGCTGAAATCTAGGTGGGCCACATCTTCTTCCCTGGTCACCCAGTCAAAGAAATCTATCAGATTTGTTTGACAAGACCTTTCTGCTTTAAATCCATGCTGCCTCAGATCCTTGTGCTCCACTGGATTCAAGAAATGTCACAATCCTTTCCTTTAGCAGTGACTCCATTAATTTCCCTACCACTGAGGTCAGGCTGACTGGCCTATAGTAGCCAGCATCTTCCCTGTTCCCACTTTTGTGGACAGTGACTACATTTGGCCTAATCCAGTCCCCTGGAACCACCCCTGTCTCTACTGATTTTTTGAATAGGGCTGTTAGTGGTGTTGCAAGCACCTCTCTTAGTTCTTTTAATATTCTGGTATGTATCCCATCTGGCCCCATAGCCTTGTCCCCTTTCAGATTCTCGAGTTCCTTTAGGATTCGTTCCTCTATAAATGGACTGGTATCCACCTCTCTCCCATTAGTGCCCCTGTCATCCAATAGTGGTCCCTCTCCTTCCCTTTCTTCTGTGAATACTGAACAAAAATATTTGTTCAGGATTGTTACTTTTTCTAGGTCCCCTTATGCACACCCCTTCCTTCCCTTTTTAACATCACAATCCCACCCCAATCTTCTTTCTTTCACTAATGTATCTGAAAAAGGTCTTGTCTCCTTTCTTAATTGTCTGGGCTATTTTTTCCTACGTTTGCGCCTTTGTTCTCCTGACTGCTTTCCCCACTTCCCTCTGCTTTTCCAGATACAGTTTCCTGTCTTCCATCCTCTGTGTTTCTATGTGTCTCTTGAATGCTAACCTTTTCTCTCTTACCTTTCTGGCCACGTCTTTTGAGAACCATAGTGTTTTTGTCCTTTCTCTTTGTTTTGCTTAGTTGCCCAACACAAAGACATGTTGCCTCTGCTATGGCTCCTTTAAGGTTAGACTACTGGTTTTCTTCATCCCCCCCTTCTTCTTCTTCTCATGCCAGGGTTTCCTTGAGACAATCACCCATTTTTGCAAAGTCGACCCATCTGAAATCCAGGACCCTTGCTTTCGTGTGGTTGTAATGCTTCATAGTTAGAGTTATCTGGAGGTTTGCCACCTTTCATGTCTCCAGCCACCTTACTCTTTCAAGTCCTGACATCATGCTACTACTCTGTGTACCAGACTCATACATGTTAATGTCATTCATTGACAGACCCAGTGCATCCTGCTGGTGCCTAGGTCAGTTCTATTACTCCCCGGGGGACACCCTACCTTCTTATGAGGACAGAAAGTTCATGTCACTGAAGCCAGGGGCTGGGTAGTAGGTGCACTGCTGATGAGGGTATAGTGGCATGGGGAAGAGGACATTGTGACTGTCACATAAAAGTATTTTGGCTGGGAATTTTCTCCTGTTCTCACCACCCATCCCTGCCTCCAACATAGAATGTGCCCACATTAGCACTGTGTGGGTGGGACCTGCCCACATGTGGTCACACACACCAACAGCAGCCCTATGCAACCCCCATATGCTGCTGTCCAAGCAGCGCACATCATGTCTCTTCTTGGGAGGAGAACATCCTTGCAGATGCTATTTTATCCTCCCTACCGGCCTCCACCCCTTACATCCTGGGTTTGGGACATGATCCTGTGTGGCAAGCATGCCAGAGCAGTCCCCACCAGTTAGCACCATGGAGCTGGCAACTTACTGTTTATGGCAGCTTTGCATAGCAAAAATCAGTCTTTTTGTTGTTTGGAGTAGGTGGGTGTGGCAAAAGTCAGAATTCAGGTGACTTACAGCGGTCAGCATCAGTGGGAAAAACTCAGGGCATGATGACTGCACAACAGATGTACAGTAAACCAATAGATCATGTGGGTATGTTTTTATGTCATTATTTAGATCACTCATAGTCCCTCCCAGTTTCCCCCATCCATACTGAGCAGTCCATGGCATCTAGCCTCCCACCTGTATGTAGCAGTCACTGGTATCTAGCCTCCCACCTGTATGTAGCAGTCCCTGGTATTTAGCCTTCCACCTGTATGTAGCAGTCCCTGGCATCTAGGAATCTCCCTGCCGATAATAAGTATTCCCCAGGATCTGGCATTCCCCCCCCTGCCAAACCCAACAGGCCCCAGCATCTTGTGTACCCCATCTCTTGCACCCCCCACCACAGATTCCAAGCATTCCCTAACATCTACAGGCCCCCCATCTGTACTGAACTGTTACCCTTCCTAGCTGTACTGAACAGTCTCTGGCATCTCCAATGTTTTAAAGTTTTGCATGGTGGTACCAGGTGGCATCCTTAGCCTATCCCTCTTGTACGTTATCCAGTGCTCCACTAGCAACTTCAGTTTGGTGGGCCTCATCGTGTTGTGCTAGCTCTCACATCACATGAGCAGTGGCTCCTCACTGCAGCAGCTCTTTACTCACGTATATCTGCTGCTGAATGCTGCAGAATTTGGCTGCAGCCTAGTGGGCTTCATTTTATGCCTGCAGAGCATACCATGCCATATCTGTTAGTACTGGAAAAATTAATATCACTAAGCACCAAAAATAAGGAGGATAATCTTATGGGGGATTTTAATCTGAACTGGGCTAGTGAAAGACTTAGGGGAAAACTCTAAAATGCAATTTTCAAATGCAATTTAACTTAATAAGTTGAAGCCCCTACTAGAAAATGCTCCAGAAGTATAGTTGAGGCTATAATAGTCTGGATCCTCACTAATAGATTGAAGCAAATGATAGACACTGATATGCTGCCTAATAATCTGACCACTGATCAGTTACCTGTAGAGGCAAATTAGTATGAGTAAATGTCTCCCCCCATAAAAAAAATCTCATATCATATCTGATGATCTAAAGGTTACCAACCAACGTGACAAAGCTGTGAGGAGAGCAAGAGAAATGTTTGGGTGCCTAGGGAGAGGTTTCCCAAGCAGAAGGAAGGAGGTGGTGATGCCACTGTATAGAACACTGGTGAGACCTCATCTAGAATACTGTGTCCATTTCTGGAGGCCACATCTCCAGAAAGACATAGACAGGGTACAAGTGGTTCAAAGAAGGGTGACAAAAATGGTGTAGGAGCTGCACCAAAAGTCATATGAGGGGAGACTGGAGGATCTCAATATGTATTCCCTGGAGGAGAGGAGAGAGAGAGAGAGAGAGAGAGAGGGGGGAGACTTTAAAATACCTCAAGGGTGTAAATAATGTACAAGAGGGTAGCATCTTTCAAAAAGAAAAGATGTTCAAGAACAAGGGGCCATGATATGAAAATAGAAGGGGGTGGACTTAGGGGTAACATGCAAAAGTATTTTTTCATGGAAGGTGGTGTATCCGTGGCACAGCCCCCCAGCAGAGGTTGTAGGGGCCAAAATGGTAGGGGAGTTCAAAAACCCATGGGACAGAAATAAAGGAACTCTAGTGATAGGAAAGAGAGGGTAAGATGTAGATCATTTAGGATCATGGCAGAGGGAGAGGTGGACATTGCAGCCATCACGGAAACATGGGCCACCCAATATAATGACTGGGACCTGTCTGTACCAGGGTACAGGTTATTTCATAGGGACAGGGTGACTGGGAAAGGAGGGGGTGGCACTATATGTGAAGGAAGGACTGAAGTGTGTAAGGGAGGAAGGGGAGGAGGGTAGTACAGAGTCACTTTGGGTGCAAATCCAGGATTCCAAGAATAGGAGTCTTAGAATGGGAGTGGTGTACAGGCCACCATCTCAGATGGAGGAGTTAGACAGGGAACTAGCGGGACAGATCAGGAGGACCTGCGAGAAGGGTAGTGTGGTGATTGTGGGGGACTTCAACATGCCAGGGGTGGACTGGAGCACCCCAACAACCAGGAACAGAGAGGGCAGGTACTGCTGGATGCCTTCAGGACAGCTTCCTGCTGCAAATGGTCAGTGAACCAACCAGGTTAGGGAATACCCTTGACCTTGTGCTGGCAAATGGGGACTTTGTGAGAGAACTTACAGTGGAGGAACGCTGTCAGGAGGGACCACCACTCAGTATGGCTCACATTGGATATGGGCAAGGAAGGAGTGGAATATGGCACAAGAGTGCTGGACTTCAGAAGGGCTGACTTTGGGAGGATGGGGAAGTGGTAAAGGGTACCTGGCCAGAATTCAATCTAGTATGGATACTAACCAGAGATGGGAGCTCATAAAAGTGGGGGATAGTGGAGGCAAACAAAACCTGCTGCAAAGCCCAGAGCAAGAAGGCTAGGGCTAAGAAACCGAGCTGGTTGAGCATGGAGGTCATGGAAAGGTAAGGAGGAAAAGAGCTGCCTTTAGGAAATACAAGAAAACGGGAGGGGGGACAGAGAGGAGTATTTGACAGAATCAAGGAGGTGACAAGGGCAGTAAGGGAGCCAAAGCTTCTACGAACTCAGGCTGGCACAAGGCATTAAGAAGGGGAGAAGGACTTTTTAAGTACATCAGGGAGAAAAAGGAGCTGTAAGGACCACATAGTACGGATTAGGAAGGAGGGGGGTTGGGTGGAAGCAGGGTACGATAAGGCGGAAGCACTAAATGAGTACTTCTGCTCAGTATTTACTAAAGAGAAGAGGGGGGTGACACCCAAGATGGGAGAAATGGCAGACGCAGGGGGGGAAGTGGTGACAGATGGGGAAATCATGGAGGGCAGAGTTCGAGAGGGTTTGAAGGCACTGAGGGTGGACAAGGCACCAGGCCCAGATGGCATCCACCCCAGGGTACTGAAGGAGCTGGCAGAGGTCCTTGCAGGACCTTTGGCAGACCTATTTAATGCCTCACTACATTCGGGTGTGTACCTCAGGACTGGAGGATGGCTCATGTGGTGCCCCTCCACAAGAGTGGCCCCAAGGATGAACCGGGAAACTACAGACCAGTGAGCCTCACATCCATCGTGGGTAAGCTAATGGAGACTATCCTGAAGGAGAGGCTGGTGGTCCTCTTAGAGGCCAAAGGACTACAGGACAGCAGACAGCATGGCTTCATACGTGACCAATCCTGCCAAACCAACCTGGTTGAGTTCTATGACTGGGTAACTAGGCAACTGGACAGGAGACATGCAGTGGATGTCCTGTATCTGGACTTCAGTAAAGCATTCGACTCTGTGCCACATGAAAGGCTGGGAAGGAAGTTAGTAGGCACAGGGGCAGGTGCAATGCTGGTGAGATGGGTAGGAAACTGGCTGCAGGGAAGACAACAGAGGGTGGTGGTGGGTGGGGAGCTCTCACACCCAAGGGCAGTGATGAGCGGTGTCCCACAGGGCCCGGTGTTGGGACCAGTGTTGTTTGGGATATTCATTGCAGACATATCATGGGACATCAAGAGCAAGATCAGTCTGTTTTCTGATGATACCAAGGTTGGCACGGTGGTGGATGACCTAGGGGGGATGGCAGGGGTTGCAGGATGATCTAGCAAAGCTTGAAACCTGGTCAGACACCTGGCAACTGGGCTTTAATGCCAAAAAAGTGCAAGGTGATGCATTTTGGGATGAAGAACCCAAGGAGGACTTACCAGCTAAGGGGAGTGCAGCTAGCCCAGACAGAGGAGGAGAAGGATCTGGGTGTGCTCATCACAGGGTCAACGAACAACTCGGCACAGTGTATGAAGGCAGCTGCAAAGGCCAACAAAATGCTGGGTTGTATTGCAAGGGGTATATCCTCGAGGAGGGAGGAGGTGATTCTGCCACTGTATAGGTCATTAGTTAGACCACACCTGGAGTACTGCGTGCAGTTCTGGCGTCCGTATCTGAAGAGGGACATTAAGTTACTGGAGGGAGTGCCTAGGGGCGACAAAAGATGATCAAGGGTCTGGGGACTTATCATATGAGAGGAGGTTGAAGGAGTTGAACATGTACTCACTGGAGGAGAGAGAGACCGGGGACATGATTGAAACCTTTAAATACATGAAAGGAATAAACAAGACAGGTACAAAGGGCTGCTCAAGTAAGGGAGGGAGGGCCACCAGGGGCCATGATATGAGACTGGAGCGAGGAAGGTTCAGGAGGGAGATGAGGAGATACTTTTACAGAGAGGGTGGTGGCTGGGTGGAATGCGTTACCTGCAGAAGTGGTATGCAGTAGAACAGTGGACTGCTTCAAACGAGGATGGGACAGGACGAGGGGGAGGGTTAATGAAGGGGAAGGGTGGAAGGGAGGGGCAGCTGCAGAATAAGGGGTGCTAGCTGCACATTCGAGAAGACTTGATAGACCTCTAGGCCTTTATCTGCTGGCAAATTTCGTATGTTCGTATGCAGTATTCAAAACAGGTAGGGAAAATGGGCAGACTAGATGGGCCAAGTGGTCCTTTCTGCCATCAAATTCTATGTTTCTATGTAACATGGCAAAACTAAATGAACTCTTTTTTTCTTGTTGACTGGTCACCACTCTATTGCACAAATAATGTGGAGTCTGCTGTACTCAGTACTTCGACTTAAGTGACATACATGATCCACTTACACAAAAGAGGAATTAAATGTAATACTATGCCCTGGTTTAACTTTAAGTTACTCTGTGATAGACAGTAGAATACATACCAAAACAACTAAAGTCTTGAGATTTTCAGATCTATGGAACACTTCAAAAATAGATTCAACAGACAACAAAAGTAAGCTTGGTCAAAACGTTATCAGGATTAGAAATACAAAAATGTTAAAGACCCAATTGATTTTTGGAGCACATCGAAAGAAATGTTTAACTCTAATTCTAAAACCCCTACTGACTCAGTATTGCTGATGGCACTTTACTTAGTGTAGATGCTGACATAGCAGATCGCTTTAACAAATGTACGGATACGTCCAGGTATGCTGGGGATATAAATCAACTATTTGCTGAAGCACGTCTTAATGAATTGACAGGCTCTAGAAATCTCATCCTCACAGCCTAGCTTCCACATTTAACATCCTTTCAATTTTGGAGCTGGACATTTATTAGCAGTTGGTCTCTTTAAATGTGAACAAAAGGCCTGGTCCTGATGTTCTACCCCTGAGATTAAGTAGACTTGCTGTTCCTTTAATAACAGTACCTATCGGCTATCTCTTCAATTTTCCTCTACCAATACTGACCCTCATTGTGGAAAATTGTTGCTGTAACCCCTCTCTACAAGAATGATGATAAACTAAACTCCTCAAATAACAATCATTTCAATTCTCCCAACACGTAGTAAATTGTTAGAAACATTTGTTTTTCATACTTATATTCATGCCTATGAAAGAAAACCTTTGCGCTCCTTATTACATGGTTTCCACAAAAACCATCATACTGTATGTTTGTAGCCTTGGTCAGATTTTCTGCAGATCTGTATGGTGCCTTAGATAGCAGTATTGCACAGGAGCAATATTCATTAATCTAACTAAGGCTTTAAATCTAGTGGGCCATTCTCTGCTTTTAAATAAATCTACATCAAATTAGAGTACCCAATAATGTATTTATTTTAAAAGTTTATCAGAAATGGCATGCCAAGTTGGTAACAACTCATTTCCAGATGCTTTGGGGGAGGGGTCAGAGGAACAATGAAGTATCAGTACAAAACAGTAACAAAGAAAAAAATAGGTAAATAATCATCCAAAAATGAACATTTGTACAAAGGAAATTATTCAATGTAGGTAAATGCATGCATTAAAGTGCTGGAGGAGAACAATTAGCAGTCTTTAAGAGGCGTTAACTGGTTGGTAGATATATTTTTAGTAGGAAGCAGCAAGTGAAAATCAGCATAGCAGAATTGGATGTCACTGATATTAAAGAAGCCATGGTTTTTATAATGCAAAAGTGGGGCTTAAATGCTGCATTTCATTTGTAGTGGGATCGCAATTCTACTCATTTTTGCAGCTGGGTGAACTGAAACACTGGGAGGTTAAGCTACTTGCTTAGGGTCACACAATGAGTATCTTGAGTCTAACATGATTTAAAGAGGGACTATGGTCACAAATTACTGTCATCAATAAATTCAGAATATGGATCAGCACAGCCCCAATCACCCTCATGCCAAATCTGAGATCCCTACGTTACTTTGTTTAAAAGTTACAAATCATTTTATAACCCTAAATTCTCTGCCTGTTCAAACGAACTCTGGCCAAAGCTGAAAGGGCTGCATGTGTTGAGGGGGAGGGATACAGAGGGAGGGTTCTGTGTGGAGGATATCCGTAATTTAAAAATAAAATCAGCAGCATCCTGATCATGACATTGGGGGATTGGTGACAAGACAGAGTCGATATGTTGTACTTCATCAGTAGGAGGCTGATGAGAATCCTGCTAGACAGGATCAGCAGCACTGAGTACCATGTCTGCCTGTCCCATTCTGGGATTATTACGATCACTGAGGCTGGCTCTCCTGAACATTATGAGTACCGTTTGAATGGGCCGGATTGGTGGGATGCCATGCAAGAACCTCCCAAGTCCAATCCAGGACTGGGCATCCTCAGGGACTGTACCATGTACTGGTAGTCTGCAACACCACCTGGACACCCACTGGGACAGCAATTGGGATGAGCAGAAAGGACATCAGTCAACATCTCATCCAAAGGATGATGCTCCCCAATATTTCAGCATCTTCCTAATACTGCATCTGGGTGAGATCATTTAAGGTATGAGCCAAAGCCCCAGTGTGGGACTAGAACACATGACCTTTTGATCCAGAGCTGCATGTGTTAACAACTGTCATACTTACATGCTGAAAGGAAAGGAAAGGAAAGGAAAGGAGTTGGGTTTTATATAGGCAATTTCATACACATTGTATCCCAAAGCACTTTACAAGCCACAAACTGATGCAGCAGCCATTAGGAACAAAGTGAGATTAAAGAGGCCCTGACCCAAAGGGACAACTTTAGAAAAATGTAATATTTAAACATAATCCACTTTGTATTTCATGTCCCTAAGGCTCCAAGTTGTATTAAGGAAACAACTAGCTTCTTTTCTAAAATTAAGGGTCTAGAATGAAGCAAAGATTACTGCTGGCTCGCAACTGAATACTGTGTCCCTTTATACCAGCATTAATCATATGCAAGGTATTAGAGCTGCTGAAGAAGCCCTCCTTGCAGAAGGTGGTTTAGTGAATGCCCCACACACTTTTATTTTGTCCCTATTATCTTTTGTTTTACACCACAATTACTTTCAATTTGATAAAAGTATTAGTTACAGATGGGAAGGATGGCTGTCTTAATCGCTCTGAGTGTGGCAGGGTTAGGAAGTGGGGCTGTTGTTGCTTCTTGCCTGCCTTATAGACAATGTTTCTCAGCTGAACAAAAAACCACACACAGAAAGGCAGACAAGAAGGGAAGAGATAGCATCACTACTGAACGACTCCATTCTCAGCTCCCCCAGGAGCAAGGATTTGGGGGAAATCTCTGAGAGAGTTTGAAGTTTGATTTCATGCATTCAGTTTGATCCAGGGCACATACTGTATATAGGATACTGCTGGAGAACAGATTGGGAAGGAAAAGTCAAAGGAAGGGGAAGTGTTGTTTGCAGCTGCTATTTTGGGTGAACTGCACAACTTAAAACTCCAGAATCTTACTTTCTGAAGAAGACTCAAGATTAATGTGTTGAGGTTTGCAGTTTTGGAGCGCTATCCCTCCCCCCAGGTGGAGGAAAATGTGAAAAGAAGCAAACAGGATTGCAAATGTACAAGAACTTCTTTTTATTTGTAGAAAAATAAACCTTTGCTGTTTCCTTTGCCAACTCACCCCCTTCCCCAATCCAGGATCAGCACTTGCTTGCAGCTCAACCATGGCTCCAAACTTTTGAGCTGCAGCAGCTGGAGGCTTGGAAAGTTGGGAAGTACTCTGAGTGGCTTGGTGCCAGGGATTTCAGGGGAGGGATATGAGAGCTCTGCACCATCTCTAGCCCACTGGATTTGTAACAGCTCCTCTTGCAACCCAGCTGGGTGCCCAGAGATTACTGTTTCCATCTCTCCCTCCGTGTGTCTGCTCGTAGGCCACAAACCCACAGCCACCATGCCTCAGCTCAACAGCAGGGGGCAGAGATGACCTGGGTGCCAACTACGAGATGATCGCCTTCAAGGAAGAAAGCGAACAGGAGGAGAAGAAGACCAAGAATGCTGGAGCATGAGCAGGACCTGGGCGATGTCAAGTCAGCCCTGGTGAGCGAGTCGGAGAACAACAGCATCTCATCTGACTCCAGGACTCATTCACAAATCTGGACTGTCTTGTATGGTATGGACTGCATGCCCATTGGCTCTTGCTCTGCACCAATGGGCGTGCAGCCTCTGGGCAGTCAGGTTGGCGAGCGCGGGGCGGCAGGCGGGTGGATGCTGCCGCCAGCCGCCGCCGGGGAGTGGGTGGAAGGCTTCACGGGTGGGTGGGGTGGGGACACTAGGTACCAGGGATGTTTTTGGGGGGTTGTTTGCACACTCCATCCCGCGATCGGGTGTTCGGTCCACTGGACCACCAGGAATATAATCGGGATGTGGGGGTTAATACACAATCCCGCGATCGGGATTTACGGTCCACTGGACCACCAGGGATGTGTTGGGGACATATTGATGCCCGCGATCGGGCTGGTGGGGTTCAACTATGCCCGCAATCGGGCCAGTGGGGGGGTCCTACACTGTTTTGCCCGCGATCGGGCTGCAGGGAGCGTCGGTCCCCGATGGCTGCTGCCTGGCAGGGCGCCAGGCGTAAGTCCTCAGGGATCGGAGCACCTGCATGCTAATGGTATGCAAATGGGGCCATAATCAAATACAAATGGCCCCCCACCACCTTGCATGAATTATAGCCCCATTTGCATGCCACCTTTTGAATATTGGGATTTTGTGCATGGCACAATGGTACTTGCGCCACTGCAAGTTGAATGCTCCACTCTGTCAACTTGCGGTGGCGCAAGTTCCACTGCGCCATGCACAGTGGCTGTGGCTGGGGGTGATATTCAAAGGAGTTGCTCAATAGCGCAACTCCTTTGAATATCGCCCCGGACACACCCCAGCGCAACTATATTGCACAGCGCAAGGGCTTGCGCCTAAGAATAGCGCAGTTTGAATATCCAGCCCGTTGTTTCTATCCCCACCCATGTGTAAGCTGTTATGTGAAACAATTCTAATTCCCACTGCAACCAGAAGACCACCACCACCACTATAACGTGGATCAATCACTGTCTCCACAGATACATGATCTTCATTGTTCAGGTACACAGCCTACCAGCGAAAGGGAAGCTTGGAATAGGACACTTTTGTATACCTCTCAACTGTCCCTGATTTTCAGGGACATTCCTGATTTTGCCTTAAATTTTTCATCTGTCCCTTGTAAAGTTTGTTTTCGTGACTGAACAGTGAAGACTGTAAGCACAAAATAGTGTCAAGCATTGCTTTTTCTTCAGAAATTCTTTTTACACAAATCCCCTTATTCTAGTAGCTTTCTGCGTGTGAATATTATCAATTTTTTAGATGTGGCCCTGATTTGTGGTCTTTTTCCCTGATTTTTTAAAGCATTGTCCCTGATTTTTTAAGGCAAGAGGTTGATAGGTATTGTCATAATGACCTGTCGGTAGTCGTTTTCACATCCCTATGCCTAGGCAGCTCTCCTCCGGACCACACTTCGGCAGCATTTCACAGTAGTGAATACCCCCACACCCTCAGTCTCATCCCTCATCGGAGCCCTCCATCTTTCATCCTCCTCACCCTGACCTCACATATGAGGCATGGGGGTGACTCGATCAAAAAGGCCCTACCTTATTAATGCGACAGCACTCCTTCTGGGTTTCACCTTCACTGCTGTATTCCCCCAGATTTTTATCGTTCAGTTTTCTTTTAAACATGAAAGACCTTAACCAGCCCTGTTTATTAAATGATGACTGGTTTCCAGTGAGGATACTATGCAGTGATATTTTTGATTTCAAAAGCATTTTGACATGATTTGACATCAGCAGCACACGGCATGCTGTCAATTTTTGAACACTGTGACATCAGATCACTGGGGTCACCTTTCACACAGTAGCACCAGTAACAGCCGAGAGACAGGATTTTTTCTATCATTTGTAAATTACAGTATGTGGCAGTAATTCACTGGTTTCTGTGTTTCTGATTCTGCTTTTTTACACATGAGAAGAAAATGTGACAGCTGCAGCATCGGAAATGCAGAAAGCAGTGAATTCCTTCCACATACTGCAATTTGCAATATATTAATAAGCCAGCCCAGACCTGAAAACTGAACGACTGCCCACAGCAAATAAACACCAAAGGGAGACGACAGCAGCTGGCATACAATATTGGTGAGTACTGCAATCCAGTCCCAGAACCAGCAACTTGCTCTTCTTGACACTGTTTGCCCTGGCAAGCAGTGGCTGCAGCTAATGACTGCTTTGTGACTGGATGGATGTTGTTGCTATAATGCATGAGCCTCCGACAGCTCATCCCCCTCATGACCCTCCCCTACACCAGCACTGATCGAGAGCGGAGCCGGAGAGTGTTACACTGAGACTGAGGTGGGCTGCTGGCACCAACAAATGGCATTCCAGGGTGGCCACTTTTCCTCGAGCAACATGTCTGAAGTGAGAAAATTCACCAAGCTGCTTAGCCAGCACAGCACAGTGGCCGAATTGAGGAAGAGCATGTCAGAAGCAGTGAGGAGCTCTGTGATTGTGGTGAGTGAATGAGGAGGGCTGATGAATGGACTCCACCTGAACTGCAATAATAAAACCTAGAAGCAGAGAGAGCTCACATTCACAGCACTCCGTTCTAGCTCCAGTGCGCTCTGTTTGAAATACTGTGCTTGAAGCAACAAAACTGTCCATTTCCTCATTACTGTTGCAAGACAGACTGTTACAGTGTCTTTCTACAACAACATGTCTGACTGGAGAGGGAAGGAGGGGAAGAGACACCGGGGAAGGGATAGAAGAGGGGGCAGGATTGTGATGGGCAGATTATTGTGAGAACAACCACAGGTCTGACTGGAGAGGGAAGGAACAGTGGGGAGGAGATAGACGAGGGGGTGGGGTTGTGATGGGTGGAGAGAATCCATTTTTTTAATTAAGGAAAAAATGCAGAGTCCTCACTCTGTGATCATTAAAGGACTGTAAGCTCCGCCCACTGCAGCCCTAAAAAAACAGTTTCAGTGAACAGGTGCTGATGATGTCATCTCCTGAACTCACAGTCTGGCCTTCCCTGTCAGCAAGCTTACAGGACGTGCTTCTCCAAAGTTTAAAAACTTTGTGCAAATGGTTTTCTCCAGTAAAACTGGCAGCACCATTCAATACACATTGCTTTAAACCCTATGTGTGTTTCAGGTTTGGTAACAAAGTTGACAAATTCATTTTTTTTTGGTTTTGGAGCCTTTTTGTTGTGGTCCTTTTCTCCAGGGTTGCTGGATGCTAAGTCACAGCACACTAATGTGAGATTTGCAGACTGCATATCTCTGGTGTGGTGAAAGGCTGTGAGCATTCACACCTATCATTCAATTGAGGTGATTTTTCAGGATGGCAGTTTAAATCAATTATTCCATTACCCTGTAAATGGGTGTAGGAGAGGCAGTACTGTTTTGAAACCTTAGTAAGAGCTTCTATGCAGTTGCCAGCTCAGTGCTTAATCACTCAGTCAATCGACCAATATTTTATTCATCATCAAAGTATGAGTGAATGGGATACTCAATTGAGCAGAGCTCGTTTTCTGGTTTCTCATTGACAGGCTGTTATTTGAGATATATTTAGGCTCATCTGCTTTGTACTCCACATTACAGTGACTGTTTTACCAGGGCTAACACTTCCACCCCTAGTAGGAAATAACACATATAAGGCCCCTATTAAAACTTATTGTAAAGCAGACACTGACAAAGAGCAGTGCAATTACCAACATTGCAACACTTGTAGCAATACAAGTTCCAAACAGGCACTGCAGAGTAGCACTTCACATGCTATCAGCAGCCTGGAGGCATGCTGACTCAGCATCCTGCAACTCTGGAGAAATGAACCACATCAAAAAGGCATTAAAATACACATTTGTCAACTTTGTTACAAAACCTGAAACATATACGTTCTATAGAACTGTTTTTAGAATGGTGCTGCCTGTTTTACTTGTGAAAACCAACGCAGAATGATCTTTTAACTTTCGAGAAACAGGTCCTGTAAGCTTGCTTACAGGGAAGACTAGACTGTTTGTTCAGGAGATGACATCATCAGCACATCTTTAATGAAACTGGCTTTTTTGAACAGGTAGTGAAATCAGGGTTACAAAATAGCCCATAACTTTAAAATGAAGTAACACAGAAACCTAATGTTTGGTATGAGATTTATTAGGAGTATGCTTATTCTAATTCTGCAATGTAGCACTTTTGGCCAGAGTCCCTCTTTAAACCTGCAATGGCATGGTTCCTGACTTTGCTCTACCAATTAGACCAAAGTGCATGTGGAGGCACCAGGGGAAGGGGGCTGGTAACTATGTTGTTTTTTTTTTTGCAGTTTATTACCCAGGATATTTTATTTATTTATTTGAACATTTCAGAAAATTGCCTTTGAGTCAGGGACTTATTTACAAAGGCTCCACGTCAGAGATACAGAGACAGACAGTACAATTTGAACAGAAAGTATTACATACAGTACTACAGCAAATCGGTAAACAGCATTAATGATAACCAATATATGTTACAGAGTGGTAACAAATCATAGTTAACATTGCATCTAGACTAAACATAAGGCAAATAAATGTTGTCCAAGGCAGGACACCAGGGGAAAAGAGATTTGAGGAGGGGTGAGGGAGAAAGAAGGGAAGAAGAAGTGGGAAGGAGGGCGGTAGCAGGACATAGGTCCCTTGTCAGTGAAAGATAAGAACAGAGATGGGAGGGGGGGACAGCAGGAAAAGGGTGAGAAAAGAGAAGAATGGCTTAGAGACAATCACAAACACTGGTGGCGTGGAGGTGGGTCCACAGGGAGGTCTTAAATGTGCCAATCTTGTTTGATGAAACTATGGTGCTGGGAAGACAGTTAATCAAGGATGAGGCTCAGAACATGAAGGAGTGCTAGTAGAGTAAAGTGTGGCATCTGGGGACATGTAAGAGAGATCTGGCTGAGCTACAAGTGTGTCTGGTGGACCATGCTGGTTTAATGATGTCAGCAAGGCCAGGGGGGGCAAGGCCTAGAGCAATTTTCTTGGCCATGAGACAAGTCTGAAACCTGAGTCTGTCACCAAAGTTCAGCCAGTTTATCGTGCTGCACAGGGTGCAGGTGTGGGTGGTACAGTCACAACCGAAGGTGAGGTGGCAGGCTTTGTTAAGGGACTCTCAGCCTACTGAGAGAGGTGGTGTCAGCTGTTCCATAGATGAGGATCCCATAGTCAAGCAATGAGAGAGTAGAGGAGGAGACTGCCAACTGAAGGGCATCAGGGATAAGGCAGTGCTTATAACAGTGCAGGAGGCCAATTCTAGGGCTTACGGCTAAGGAGAGGTGGTGGATGTGCTGGTGAAAAGAAAGGGAGGCATCAAGTGTGATGCCCAGGTATTTGAAGGAGTCCACCAATTCAAGTGGGGTTTGGTGGGTGTTAAGAATGATGGATAGTTCAGCTGCTATGCAATGTCATGTTTACAACAGGGTCCTGCTTTTATACATGTTTAAAATGTATTTACCCAGGATAGCCCAGCTGAGATGAAATATCTAATTCCAGTGCGAGCATGCTTTGAAAGAATTCTATGGCTGAGTGAGCTGGAGCACTAGGAGATTAAGTGACTTGTTCAGGGTCACACAGTAAGTATTTGGCTTTGATGGGGTTTGTGTCTGTGACCTCCCAGTTTCCAACAAAGCTTCTTGCATATTTTGATGAAATATCCAAATGCCAGTGTGATACCTAATGTTTTACCTGTGTTAAACATATTTGGTAAAACTGTGTTAAACATTTTTGGCAAAATGGCCTATAACCCTTACCTTATCACTAATAAAAGCCCCTGTAAGTGAAACATAAGAGTGTGTAATTCAATATGCTCCATGTAATTCTGTAACTTCTGAGAACCAGGCATGGTTTTTCTCTAATTTTATCTCTGTCCCTCTCTCTCTGTCTCTCCCCTTCTCTCACTCTCCCTCCCCCTTCTTTTTCTCTTTTGCACCTGGATCTTCAGTACAACCTGTGAGAGCAGCTAACTGAATATGCAGTACCATGTTTCAGAGACCCTGCAGCCATTGACTGATCTCCCATCCTTTCTGCCACTGATACTGATGTGGCCCTTGTCACAAACGCACTCCGCAGGTCAGGCCCTCTGCTGCCACAGTGCCAACCTCGAAGTGCAATAGTGTGAACAGGTAACAGACTGGGTGACCCTCTTGTCTGTTTTGGGTCTGAATCACCTAATAGTCTCAAGTCCTCGGGGGCTAATGTGAACCTTATGCTAGTATACTCAATTTACAGACTCAGATATGTACCCTCTTTGGGAATGCAGTACAATGCTTTGCCCAGGGGAACCCAACCAGGTTTTCAAAATGTACCCTTACAACTCTATGTGAGACCTAGGTATATTCTTACCTTTAAGCAAGCTTAGTAACACCATTCAAGCCCTTATCATTTGTTAACCTTAAACACAGGTTCAGCAATCACATGTAAAATACCAGAAGAGAGCAGAGGCAGTATTTTAAAGAAAATGTTTACTAAAAATTTTAAAACAGGAAAAATCAAACACAGAACAATTATATACTAACATACTAATTGCCAGCAGATTAGGCCTTATGGTCTATCGAGTCTGCTCGAACCTCAGATGCCTAGTTGGGTGCCGAGGCCCTCACCCACCTTGTGTTCCAGAAACCCCTATCATCCATCCCCACCCCCCTGGGACAGGCTATCATCTGATACATCCACTTTCTGTGTCTGTCCCACCATCTCTTGAAGCCCTCCACTGTGGATCTCTGAACCAGCTTGCCAGGCAGTGCATTCCAAGGGTCCACCACCCTCTCAGTGAAAAACCTCCTCCTCTTTTCTCCCCTTGCCCTTCCACCTTCCAACTTCAAACCATGCCCTCTGGTGATACCTCCCTGCTTTAGTCTAAAGATCCCCTACTTGTTTACCCTATTTATTCCCTTGAGGTACTTGAAGACCTCAATCATGTCCCCCCTGTCTCTCCTGTCCTCCAGTGAAAACAGGCAGAGCTCCTCAAGTCTGTCCTCATACGTCAAATCCCCTAGTCCTCATGTCATTTTAGTTGCCCTCCTCTGTACCCTCTCCAGGAGCTGTATGTCCCTCTTCAAGTGTGGTCTCCAGTAATGTACACAGAATTCAAGGTGTGGTCTAACCAGTCCATTGTACAGTGGCAGAATCACTTCCTTGCTCCTAGAGGTGATCCCCTTACGATGCATCTCAACATCCTGTTTGCCTTGCTAGCCGCTCTCCTGCACTGCTCAGAGTTATTCATACATGCATCCACCATGACCCCTAGATCTTTTTCCCCTATTGAGGCTCCAGCCCCTCCCAGGGTGTACTTGTGTTTAGGGTTTCCCTCCCAAGATGTAACACCTGCACTTGGTGATATTGAAATTTAATTTCCATGTGTGAGCCCAGCTTTCCGGTGTCCAGGTCCTTGCAGGCCAACCTCCCTCTTCTCCCTCAACTACTGCTCCCATCTTGGAGTCATCAGCAAAGAGACTCATTTCACACCTCATACCCTCCCTGATGTCCGATATGTATGCATTAAGCAGGATCCGGACCCAGGACCCGAGCCCTCGGTACCCCACTACCAACTCTCTAGGGTTGAGGCTCCCCACGACCACTGCTCTCTGGGTGCGCCGAGCCAGCCAGTTTCCAATCCATCTGACCATCAATGGGCCTACTCCCAACCCCATCAGTTTCTCCACCAGACCTTTGTGGGGACAGAGTCAAACGCCTTTGCTGAAGTCCAAGAATAATACATCCACAGGCTTTCCCTGTTCAGTTCTGATGTTACCCATTCATAGAACTCCACAAGATTGGTTTGACATGCTCTACCTGGCACAAACCCATGTTGCTGACTATCCAGACCTCCCACCTCCTCCAAGTACACCCCAATCATTCCTTTAGTATACTTTCCATTAATTTTCCCACCACCGAGGTCAAACTGATGGGTCTATAGTTACCTGGTACTTCCTCAACCCCTTTATGGATTGGCACCACATGTGCCTCTGTAATCCTAGATGCCTCCTGTCTCAAGTGACCTGTTGAAGAGCTCCACCAGGGGCAAGCCAGTATGTCCACCAATTCTATAGTACTCGGATGAATGCCATCCGCCCAGGAGATTTGTCTTTCTTTAGGGCCTTGAGGGCTAACCACACCGTTTTGGCGGAGATAGCATCATCCGTCCCCTCCACCTTACTGGCCTTTTTATCCTTATCCTGATGTGACACCCCTGGGGTACCTCTCCCTCCCTCTTGCTCCATTTCTGTTGGACCCCAGATCCCACTCACTGCCGCTTCTATCCCCATCGTGCCTTGCTTTGTAGATATCCCATCCCCCTTCCTAGTGAATACAGAGGCAAAGTACTCGCTAAATACTTCTGCCTGGTCCCTCGCCTCTTCCACCCACCCTCCTTCTGATCTCAATCTGCTGAGATGGCCCTTAGTTTTTCACTACTCCCCAATGTACCAGAAGAACCCCTTTTCCCCTCCATGTATCCCCTGTGCCAGCCGTTGCTTTTTACTGGACTTTGCCCCCCTCACCATCCGGGTGACTTTTCTAGATGCAAGATGGTACATTTCCTTATCCTTATCCCCTCTTGTTGTTTTATATTTTTTGTTGGCCGCCTTCTCTGACTGCTACCTGAACCTCAATGGACCACCAGCATGGTTTATGTGACTTTGCTCCCTTACGGTTCACCTTAGCACAGGTCCTGACTGCCTCATGAAGTCCCTGCTTTATGACCTCCCATCTCCTTTCCACATCTGTCATTGATGTAATCCCCTTCAAGTGATCCTTGAGAATATTTCCCATGCCCACAAAGTCTGCCCCCCTGAAGTCCACTGCCAGTGTCCCAGATCCCCCCCTTCCCCCATGCTTATTTGAAACTAGACAGTATTGTGGTCGCTCCCAGTCAGGGGATCCTCTACAACCAGGTCCCTTAACAGATCCCCATCTGTCAGAACCACGTCCAGGACATGCCCCTCCCCTGTGGGCTCCATCACATGCTGTGTTAAGAACACATCCTGGAAGCCGTCCAGCAGCCTCTGCTCCTTGGCCACCTTGGAGGACATGGTTCCCCAGTTTGTACCTGGCATATTAAGGTCCCCCATCAACACCACTCCATCCACTTTTGGTCCACACTGGGCAATGATGTTGTCCAGCAAACTATCCTCCAGAACATCACCCATCCCGGGGGGCCTATATACTACACCCAGCTTGACCTTATCTCCTGCTGGGGATCGTAAGGTGACCCATAGGGCCTCCAAGTTTCCCTCTGCCTCTTCTACCCTAGCAATTTCTATGTCATCCCTAATGAACATAGCCATTCCACCCCCTCTGCCCTCCTTTCTATCCTTCCTAAGCATAGTGTACCCCCACACGTTTAGGTCCCAGACATGGTTTTTGTTGGCCCACATCTCCATGACTGCCGTCACATCCACCCCCGAACAGCATGGCCTGGAACTCTGGCAACTTGTTTCCCAAGCTCCTGGCATTTACTAACACCAACCCCCAACCCTTATCCCTGCTCCCTTTGTCGGACCCTCCCAGGTTCCTTATACTTCCATCCTCCTCTGCTCCTCCTGAAACCTCCACCCCAGTCTGTTTCCCTCCTGGGTTTAGCTACTCTCATCTGAGAGGAGGGCTTCTGGTCAGCCCCTCCCTTATCCCTTCCCCCTCACAAGTTTAAACCCCACCTTTCTTGAATGTAGTCAGCCATCCCTGTTTAAGGACTTCCTTCCCTAATGGGCAAGATGAAGCCTGTCCTTGGCATACAGTCCCTTATCCTCCCAAACTCCTTTCCATTTCCCTAACACCCCCAACCCACTCTCTTCACCCCACTTCCTGAGCCAGTCATTAACCTCTGTGATCTTCATTTTTTTCTCCACTGAGGCCTTTGGTACTGGCAATATTTCCAAAAAGGGAATGTTGCATCCATTATCCCAACAGACTCTGGCAAGTTCTTGGAACCTTGCTTGGATTTCCAAAACACTATTTCCCTCTAGATCATTAGTTCCCAAATGCACCAGAAATCTGGTTTCTCCACAATCCTAACCAGTTCGGTACACCATGAACTTTGCTCTGTGCACTGTCAGCCCAGAGATACTCACTACCTTCATCTGGCTATGGCATCCACCCTCCTGTCCCTCCCACTGGATACCCTAATCATCGAGTCTCCCAATAACAGAACCTTAACACCGCCATCATCCTTATGGTTACCTCCACTATGCACTCAGCCCCCATCCCCCCTTTATTCGTGATCTCAATTCCATGGGAGTCTTCCTGCCTTATTAGAGACCCCCTTGTCACCCTCCACTTTCTGCCTCCCTCGTTATTTTGCCCACTTAACTCAGACCCCTCTGAATAGGTGTCCCCTTTAACCCTCTCTTATCCGAACCATTTATCCTAGCCCTGATGGTTTCCCCTTCCCCCACACCACCATCCTTCCACCTTGTAATAGTACCCCTACCTCCAGAGGCTCTCTGTGGGTCCTCTTTACCTAGGGCCCCATCCTTGGTACAGACCCCCCTGCTGAAGGGGGGCCCCTCTCCCACCTCCTTGTCTCCCAGTTTCTCTCCAGTCATGCTCTCTTCCCTCATGTCTGCAATATGTTGCATCTCCCCCATCTGCTTAACATTTATGTTTCCCCTTCTCCCTCTAGGACTATTTCTATCCTTTCCATAGCCGGTCTGTGATGCCCTATGGGTATCCGAATCCCTCCCCCCCGCCTCTGCATCAGTTTCCTCATTTCCACCAACCCCTTCCTCCCCCTCCAGGTTGCTTAGTAGCTCAGATTTATTGTGACACTCTCCAGCCTCCATCAAGTAACCCGAGTTTCCCCTGACTGCACCTCTAAACTGCCCCTCTTCCTCCCCTCTTGCTCTGTTCTCCTTAGGAGCTCCCTTCCCACAGTCTGCTGTTTTAGGCTTCCCCACAACAGCCCCTTCTTTCTCAATGTCTGCTCTACAAGGCTTCCCCACAACAGCCCCTCCCTTCTCAATGTCTGCTCTACTAGGCTTCCTCACAACAGCCCCTCCTGACTCTTCCCCCTCCACTCTCTTTGTATTCAGAATGTTCACCCCATATGCTTTCCCCTTAGCATCAACATCCCTATCTAAGGGTCCTCTGTCCCTAATATCCCCCCTCCTGCTTGCTGTAACATAACATCCTGTAATTTCAGAGCATTGCCCCAGCCTCCCCTCAGCCCCACCCTTCTGCTGCCCATATCCACACCCCTTATCCTTGGATGAACTTGCAATCACATAAAAAAATGGGAAGTTACAGAACACAAACTTCTACCACAGATTTAAGTTATTTCCTATGTAGTTGTTATCATAAGTGTTTTCAGGTCTAGATAACTGTGTGTCTCTTGAGTCCAAAATAATATATCACCATTTCCCTCTGATAGCTGTTCATTTGAAACTCCATCTCCTCACCCCTTTTGTGAGGTCACCATTAGATTCTCCCTTAGTTTTAATTCTTAACATAATAATCTACAAGGATGTATTTTATTAATATGAACATCAGTAACTAGCCATTTCCCAAATATGACAGTCTTCGATCAAACATCTCTCTTTGAACTGGCTGCTGGTCCTGTTTCCCTAGGAAGGTCTAAGGTTTAATGACTTATAACATGGTCCTGCTATCAAATTGGCCTTTTCTGCAAGAACCATAAAAGTTTATTAGGCTTATATCCTGGCAGATGGCCAGAAACTTTAATTATAGACAGGAAACTTTTGATTAGGGTTCTCTTCACTAGTCAATATAATACATCCTGTAGCTTCAGCACTGATACCTGAGGTCAAAGGTCACTTATCACTGCTAACTGGAGTGTCAGGCAGACCAGCACATAACACAGAATATTTATTTTTAATACAAATATTATACCATAATAAGATTAGAGGGTTTATCACGTTACAGCCCTCTCATTGTTCCACTCCAAATTCTTATCATGTGGGACAGACGTGCCACCCCTTAGAAAGTCCTAGGTCAATGGCACTCACCATCCCTGGATTACAACAAATCTCACAGACCTTTCTAAGTCACACAATAATGCTTGGGCATATTTCAAATTGTCTCAGTGAAGAAACTCCTGACCAAGGCTGTTTGAGCTGCAAAAATCAAATGATTTCAGTTCCAACCTCCAGAACAGTCTTAATTCCTCTACAAAGTGCTGGAAGGTTATTCGTTCTCTTTTTAACACTCTGCCAGTCCACCTGTCCAGTCCTGCTAGTGAATTGTTCAGCTAGCTCTGTTCCGTCCTTGGTTGCTGCTAATTTCAATGAATTGTTTCACCACCTGTGCCCTCCCCCTTCCTCCCATCCTGCTGCCTCAATATCCTGTTCTCAATTCTCCTCCATGCCTTGTCCATCTAATGGCCTTCACTTTTCTCCTGTCATCCCCAGGAGACCCAGCAAGCTCTTTCCTTCCTTAACCTGTCCAAATCTGGACATAGTGAATTTGTCAAGTGTGCAGCTTACCGATGTGCAATTGCAAGTATTATTGAAAGGCTTAACGTTTGTGCCAGCTATTAAAGGTGATAATTTTGATGCAATGATCAAGCTTTATAAGTTCTTCAGGAAAATGAACCTATGTTTGCATTATGGGTAGAAAGCACAAACAGGTCTTGAGCTAGAAGCTTGAAATATGAGGACTGTATGTGTAAATAAGGAGGGGAACATGGGTTGCCTGAAGTTGATGAGAACATATCTGAAGTTAATTGCTTTCTAGATGCTGAAGCTAACATGGAAATGTTAATGCATTTAATGGAAATATCTGAAGATAGGGAAATTAATTTGCCCGATGAAGCAGAAGGTGATAATGTATTTCATGTACAGTGTGATCAAGCTAAAATTTACAAACAAACTTCACACAGAATGTTTTATGTTTAACCCACAACCTCCAAACAGTTCTGCTGTGGTGGTTTACCAGAGAGTAGTAAAACAACAAGTAAAGAAATTATTTGAGAGAGATAGTGAAAGAACTGGATTTTACAGTTTAAGCAATGCATAAAGAATGGCATTAAAGGGATTGTCTCAAACAAAAGATGTTATAATAAAGCCCTCCAATGGGGGGGGGGGCAACACACTGTAGCTCTTCCTTCTAAGGAGTATTACAAAGTAGAAATATATCAGCAACTTTTTATTTATTTATTTAGTTTTTGTTGATTGAATGTTGTGCTCAGTTAAAAACTAATTCAACTAAAGAATATAAAAAAAGAATTAGACTCTATCATAGATACAGCATTGTGGGATGGATAGCTAACTTGCAGTGGAGCAAACTATATTAGAAATTCAGCACTCGAAGTTTTTTTTTTTGTTTTTTTGTAGTTGTTTTCACCAGGATTAGCATACTAAGCTGAAAGCTTTTTTACAGGTGCAACCGGGGAGCACAGGGAAGTTAAGTAACTTGCTCAGGGTCACACAGTATTCAAGTGGAAGCTGTGGGATTCAAACCCAGGTCTGGTCTGCTGGATGTCACCAGATTTGCAGCTGAGAACCTTAAACCACTACACTATAATGCCTACTTCTTACATTATCCCCAAGCTACTAAGTCTACAAACTCTCCTCCTGGCTGACCAACAGTCTTGGGGATAGGCTCACTTGCTGAAAACCTATTTAGGTATGTGGATTACTTTCTAAAAGAAATGGTCACCACAACGATAGCCTATCTCTGAGACTCCAAGAATCTGTTGTTGAAATTGGATGTGTTTGAACGGAATGAAAGTTACAAATTGTTACCAATTGCCATATTTTTGTTGTATACCCATATTACCCACAGTTTAGGATTGCATGTAGTAAAGACATTTCCAAACCTACAGAGTGACAGGGAAGTAGTACTAGCAGGCCTCATCTAGCAGGCTCATCCTCCAGGCATGTGAGTTTAGCCTTACACATAATTAACTTGTAATTAATAGGGAATACTTCCACCAGCTCAGGGTCACTGAAATGGCAGCCACAATGGCTCCATCCTACAGAAATGTATTCCTAAGCAAGGGGAGGGAAAAGTGATATTTATCACAGGATACCCATGCCTGTAGTGTGTAGCCCACTGGTATCACTTTATTGATGATATTTTTAGTATTTGGAGGGCTACAGAGGAGGAAGCTCACAGTTTGTAAATTGGCTCAATATAAACAACTGTAATTTATGATTTATTTAGTTAGTTAAACATCAGTTTAGAAACCTTTGAGCCAGAGGCTCATTTACAAAGGTACCTCGTCACAGATTTACTTACATGTTGTCAGATAAGGCAAAATACTTTTTAGATCAGAAACTGACAGTGGACCAGGAGACACTTTGTTGAGGGCAGAAAGTGTACTTCTCCCTAAATTAATCAATAGTATACCACTGGGTCAGTTCATTAGACCAAAAAAAAAATTGTTGAACAGAACAAAGTTATAACAGGAATGTACCTGAAATGGCACAAACTAGGCGAGTAATTACCTGAGCTATAGCTCAAGTAACAGAATGAAACAAGAACTAATGAAACCAAAATAAAAGACGAATGAAAAAGTTAAAAACAACTGCTAACAATGGTCACAGAATTTTATCAAAAAGCCATCAAAATAAAAAAGTTAATAAAGTCTAATTGACATATAGTACAGTAAGATGATAAAATAGGAAGAACAGTTGTACAACCACCTAGATTAACCTTTAGAAGGGGTTGCAATACAGCAGATTATGTAGTTCATAGTCATTATCAAAAAGATAACAGCAGGGCTTGGTTACAGAGGAAACCTCAGAGGTTTCATAAGAGTTGCAATAGTAACGTGCATGCTACAGTAAGGAGCTATCCAGTGATACCAAGTGTTACAGAAAAACAGCTGGAGATATGTCAGTGTGTAACATGTCATACAGAATATGTAATATATGCTGCCTAATGCTCCTGCCTAAAAGTATATGTGGGCAGGACGACCAGGCAGCTACAAGTTAGGATGCAGGAACATGTTAGTGCCATCAAACATAGACTCATGTCGAATGGTCTAGGAGTACATTTTAAAGATGGCCATAACAGCAAACCTAAAGAGTTACATTTTATTAGGTTAGAAGCTGTAACATGCCAAGAGAGGGGAAGTCTTTTGTTATCAGAACTCTTGCAGAGAAAAAATGGTGGATTTTTCATTTGAAACTTTTAAACCAGAAAGACCCAGAATGACTTATGGAATAATGAATTTAAGTCAATTTTAATTAAACAAGATGCATTTCATTAAAAATAATTATAACTCCCCTACTGTTCCATGTGTAAATAGCACAAGTCAACACGTAGACTGGCAACATGTTGAGTAATCAGTTCTGATATATGAAGAACAAATAGCAGAATGTAGCCACTCCTATTTGCAATTTCCCAACATTCATCAGATATTATGTGTAAATACTGAGACTTAATGTGTGTTTGAAATGTAATCACTTTGTGTTAACTCTTTTGGCTATTGTTGACAGACAGTGGATATAACTTAATATTGTTAACTTTGATGTAATAGGATTTTAGAAAAGGAGCAGAAATGAAATGCTATGCTACATTTATGTTAAAATCTTTATTTGATGAATGGGTAGATGTAATACATCATATTAGGTGGGTATCCTTACATAGATATGTTTTTAAAGAGCTATTTGAATGAATTGATACATGCTGATTTTTCTGTCAAAAATGTATCTGGGCATATGGTTGGATTGCTGATGAATGTAGAAATAGTATTACTGTATGTTCTTTTGCCTTTAGCCTCTCTAAATGTCATGCAGCAAAATGGATGAGGAATAATCATTTTTTGTGAATCATTTGATACACATGCATAACAAAGGCAGACTGCCCAAGAATAAAAGAGAAACTTCATGCAATTTGTATGACAGTATGGTCATACACTATGAATCTATGCTACTCATAAACAGTCATCCATGAAGTTGTGAATATTTGAAAGCAGTAACCATCAAATTGTAGTTATGCACAATGGGTGGGAGGGGGGTTATTTGTTAGAAGGGGATAGAGTGTAGTAGGGATGAAGGAGAAAGTGAAAATGTGGAGACATTGTGGGTTACCATTCAGAATGCAAAGGGCAGGAGGATTAGTCTCGAAGCGGTTTATAGACCACTATCTCAGCCTGAGGAACTTGACAGTGAACTGCTGGTTAACCTAATGAATCACTGTGTCAGGGGCAGGATGGGGGTGGTGGTAGGTGACTTCAACCTGCCATGGGCTGACTGACAAACAATGACTTCTGCTAGTGCTAGGGAACAATGGATACTGGATGCATTCCAGGATGTATTCCTGACACAACATGTGGTAGAGCCAACCAGAAAGGGGAACATTTTGCACCTGATATTGGCAGATGGCAACCAGGTAAGGGATGTGGTGGTAGAGGACCCATTGTCGGGATGTGACCACTGTATGGTGTACTTCTCCCTTTGATCTGGGGAGGGAGGGAAATCTTACCAAAACAAGGGTAGTTGACTTTAGGGGTGCAGACTTTGGAAGGATGGCAGCCATACTTGAGGGACACATAGCGGCAATCAGCCCAGACAAGGATAAGGAAGGCAAATGTGCCATCTTGAAGTTGGGCCTGATAGAGGCTCAAAAGCCAGCACAAAGACCTGCAGTAAGAAAGCAAGGTCCAGAAAACCCAGCTGGTGGACCAGGGAGGTGCAGGAGAGGGTACTGGATAAAAGGTTAGCCTTCAGAAAATACAACAGAACCTGCAAGGGGAAGACAGGGAGGAGTACATTAAGAGATCGAGGGAGGTGAGCAGGTGGTAAGCACAGCCAAGGTCTCAAAGGAGCTAAGGTTGGCACAGGGGATCAGGGATGGTGAGAAGGAATTTTTTAAGTATAACAGAGAGCAGAGAAATGGTAGGGGCAAGATCACCAGGATAAAGAGGGATGGTGGGTGAGCAGAGGAGGGAGCTGTGCAGTCAGAAGTATTAAATGAGTACTTCTGTTCAGTTTTCACAAGAGAAAAGGAAGGGCCAATTCCACAGGGGAATGGTATGGTAGGGAGGATGATGATGAGGAGGGATTACAGATGGCGAGATCCCAGTGAAGAGAGTGCGAGAAGGCTTTAAGTCCTTGCAGACAGATAAGGCACCAGGGCTGGATGAAATCCACCCCAGAGTCCTGAAGGAATTGGTAGAGGTCCTGGCAGCTCTGTCAGAGTTGTTCAACACCTCCCTTCAATTGGGATATGTACCACTGGACTAGAGGACAGTGCATGTGGTGCCCCTCCATAAGAGCAGACCCAGGGATAAGTCAGGAAATGACGGACCAGTCAGTCTTACGTCCATAGTGAGGAAATTAATGGAGACCATCTTAAAGGACAGGTTGGTGGCATTCCTGAAAGTAAATGGCCTTCAGGATGTCCGGCAACATGGGTTCGTCCAGGGGAGATCTTGTCAAACTAAACTGATTGAATTTTTTGACTGGGTAATAAAGGCTCTAGATGGAGGTTGGCCAGTTGATGTCCTGTATCTAGACTTCAGCAAGGCATTTGATTCTGTGCCACACAGAGACTGATGGGCAAACTGAGGAACCTGGGGGTAGGGGTGAAGCTGGTACAGTGGATAGGAAACTGGCTGAGCAACAGACAGCAAGGGTGGTGGTGGGTGGGAATTCTTGTCACTCAGGAAGGTCACTAGTGGGGTCCTGCAAGGATTGGCTTTGGATCCACTGCTATTTAATGCTTTCTTAGTGAACATAGCTCAGGAGAGAGCAAGATGACTGTTTAGCGACAACTTCATATTTGGTGTGGTGGTGGACAGTGGGGAATGGAGGAGGGCACTCCAGGAGGATCTGGAAAGACTTGGACAATGGTCAAACACATGGCAGCTGGGGTTCAATACTAGGGAGTGCAGTATTCTGCATTTTGGAGTCAGGAACCCAGGACATAGTTACCGGTTGGGGGTGAGGAGTATCTGAGGAGAAAGAGGATCTGGGTGTGGTGATCACATGGAATATGAATCACTCAGAACAGTGTAGAAAAGCAGCAGCAAAGGCAAATATAATGCTGGGTTGCATTGCTAGGGGATCACTTCAAGGAGGGAGGAGGTTATTCTACCACTGTACAGATCATTGGTGAGGCCCCACTTGGGGTACCGTGTGCAGTTCTGGTGCCCATACTTAAAGAAGGACATCAGGGTCCTGGAGGGAGTCCAGAGGAGTGCATCCAAGATGATCCAGGGAATGTGAGAGAAATCCTATGGGGAAAAACTAAGATAGCTCAAAAGTATTCCCTGGAGGATATAAGGGACAGAGGAGATATGATTGAGACCTTTAAGTACTTGAAGGGCATAAACAAAGTTAGTACTGAGGGTATGTTTAGATTGAAGGGTGAAGGGACCATGAGGGGACATAGACTGAAACTGGTGGGTGGGTGGGGAGGTTCAGGATGGAACAGAGGAAGTATCACTTCATAGAAATGGTGGTGGCAGCTTGGAATGCACTGCCTGAGGATGTGATCTCACTTGATTCCGTGGGAAGTTTTAAGAAGGGAAGGGATGGGATAGGTTCATGGGCAAGGTACAAGTAAGGAGAGAATTGATCAGGGTGGTGAACTCAGGGAGGGAAAACTTAGTGACAGGGATTGAAACAGAAGACGGGGCAGCAGCAGTTGTCTGAAGTGTGAGCTGTGTTTTCGAGTAGATGAGATAGACCTTGACGCCTAATTCTGCTGTCTTGTCATATTTTCTTATAATAGTTATGCATTTTTTTTTAAACTTAGTCCACTTTATTTTATTGAGAAAAGATAAAACAATAACAAAGAACAACAACAAAATATACAAAGAAAGATAAACATAATCAGGTACATAAAAGCAATATAGCAGTCAGGGTGAGAAAACATAATTACAATATACAGGCATATGGTGGGGCATCTAGCCAACATCAGATATTAAACAGACGCTATACATTTTGCAAAGAATGCTACAGACTGTATAGCCACAAACAAAGAAAACAAATTATACACTTCTATCCAGGGCACTCTGTGACCCAAGTGGCATCTGAATTAAATATTAACAGAAAAAGCTCTAAAGGTGGAAAGAAAAGCACATTGTGAATAGTCATGAAATTAGTAGAAGAGTACACAATTTCTCCCATCTATTTTGATAAGTAGCAAGGGCATGTCTTAAACTTGCTGTAGATTTCTTCATTCTGAGAATGGTAAGCATTTCCGTATATCATTCTCTATAAGTAGGGGGTTGATTGTTCATCCAATGATGGAGGATAATGAGTTTGGCTACTGCTGCAATGAGCATTATAGGGTGTTTTTGAGGACCCAGGAACTGTTCAAGACCTAAACCTAAAAGACAAAGTTCTGGTATAAAAACATCCTGTAATCCCAAAGTGGGTGCAGGTACAATTGGATTTATTCCAAAACAGGTACACTGGAGGACAATCCCATAAAAGGTGACAAAGAGTGACCTCCTGAGCATTACATATTTCACACATAGGGCTGGACAGTTGCCCAAATTTATACAACTTCAGTGGTGTAATATAAGCATTATGTAAAATGTTATGTTACATGAGGTGCAGCTTGTCCAATTTTATGTAGCGATGAATATAATCCCAAGGGGCTGATGTTCCAAAATGATGAGAGTGGGATGGGAATTCCCTTTCTCAATAAACACACTTCAGCTGTGTTTGGGTACCTATGATATCCTGAAGAGAGTTATAAAAAAGTGAAACAGCATAAGGTTTAACCACCAGTGCTGTTAGGTGTTAGGGTGGTACAGGGCTTACGTCAAGTCCTGTGCTGCAACACTTAGTTTCTGCCGCTACACAGCTCCACATTTGCCACAACTGCACCTGACTCTACAATCTTGGGCACATTTGCAACAGTTTTCCCACTTTTTGGCAGCTTGTGGCAAGTCTTGGGTGCAAGCCCCGTAAAAATGATCCCCAATATTAACGCAAGCTAGACTACAAAAAGTTGGTCTAACTTGTCTCAGCTGCTGCACAGAATGGAAAATGCTGTTAGATTGACACAAGCCCAGTGCACCACATCTTTGGCATACCTGGGGCTTGCGGCAGTTCTGTGGCTTTGAAAATCCAGCCCCGTGTCTCAGTAAATATGATTTGTTTGCTAAAAAGAGTTTGAAAGAATAATGTATGTGACTCTGTCTGAATAGACTGTATAAAAGAAAACAAGCCAAAACCCATTACTGCTCCTCATTCTGTATTAACTATTTAAAATAATTTGTTTGAATGTTGGGGAAAATATTGGGGGCATCTTTTCAACTTCCTGTGATTTAACAAGAAGGAAATTAATTCTCACGAAGTACGCAGACCCTTATAAATAAATCCTGATAGAAACAGCTCTGTCTTAAATTAACTAAAACTGGGAAATATGCAAAAATGCAATGGTTGGCAATGACTGAAATAGTTCAGAGACTTAATAGTAAATCCAATTATGTGGAGGTATTTAAGTAAGGAGCATTCAGCCTGACACCATTCTCTTCACTCTAACGAAGAGGAAGAGCACCTAACTACTTAGGGAAGTTGGTATAGGACTCTTGGTGGGGCTGGCTTCTCATGAGGCCAGTCAGGTATCATGACTATTTGTTGAGGGGTTACTTGGGAAGCCGTGTTTGTGTTCAAATATTTTACAAGGTTACTTGTGAAGCTGTGATATATTGAATATATTCTGTGATTAGTACTGAATATCTCTGCAGGGTGGTTTTCTCTAGTGTACGATAAAAAAAAGGTATAAACTAAGAAAGCTGAAACTGAAAGGGGGATGTAAACTAACAAAGCTAAAACAGGAAGGCCAGAAGCAGACATGATGAGAGTGGTGCAGTGCAGTGGCTGTGGGGCGGCAGTCTTCAGGGAGATTTTCTGGAGGCTGCAGTGCTGCCTCAACTGTGTGCACCTTTCTGGGTTGAGGGCAAAGGTTGATCATCTCCAGGTCAAGTTGCCTGGGATTTGGGAAGCCTCCTTCCCTGCCCAGGGACCACCAAGTCCAACCTCGCTGCCTCAAAGGATGCCTCAAGGAAGAAGTGGCTGGACCACTGTTGGCTTGAGCAGGGTTAGGGCATTGGGACAGAGGCACATCCTTCCTACAGGTCCACTCCATGACTCCTATGCCACTCTAACAGGATGTGATTGTCCCAAGAAGGCCCCTGCAGTGGAGACCCAGGAGGATGCAGTGTTCCTCCACAGTGGTGACCCCTGGTGGGAGGCAGAGGACCCCAGAAGAGGATGAGGAAAAAACTCCTGCTTGGGGACTCTATCATTAGGGGTGTAGACTTGGGGGCAGGAGGGGAGGGAGTGAGGGAGGTCAAGTGCCTACGAGGTACCATGGCTCGGAGGGATGGCAAGTGCATCCTAAGGATCGCTGGAGCAGCAGGACAGGAGGGGGAGCTAGATGTTATTGTCCACCTGGTGACAAATGACTTGGCTAGTGATGAGGTTAGGGTAGTGCAGGAGGAGTTTGGGAGGGGTATTAGACTGGTGGCATGTTCAGTAACCTTTTCAGAGATGTTACCTGTCTACAACAAGGGGGAGAACATTATGCTCCACACAAGGAGTTTCCATGCATGGCTGAAGGACTGGTGCAGGGCAGAGGATTTGGCCTCATTGTGGACTGGGGTCCCACCTGGAGGGATGGAGTCCTGTACAAGAGAGATGGCCTACATCTATCTGGGGGTGGAGGGGGGACCAGGATCATCAGTGAAAGGTTTAAATGCTTCATTGGCAAGCATTTAAACTAGCCCGGAGGGAGGCAGGAGAAAGCAGGGAGAATCAAGATGTACCCCCCACACCCACAGGAGGAAACAGTCAGTAGGGAGGACCCAAAAGACAGGAAATCACCAAATGTACCGAAAACTGGAAGGGTAGAATGGCAAAGAAAAGGAGAAATGGGAGTAAAGACAGGAAGGGTAAAGAGGGAAGGCATGATGATAAGAGGGGAGCTGTCAGAAAGGGGAAGTAGCATAATTTGGAAAGCCATGGTCACAAATACTCGCAGCCTAGGAAGTAAAATCCTGGACCTAGAGGTCTTGATGGCAGAGGCTGACCTGGACATTGTCGCCATTAGTTAGACATGGTACAATGAGAACCATGATTGTGATATAGCCATACCAGGTTATAGTTCATTCAGGAAAGACAGGTGGGTAAAAAGGAAGGAGGAGTGGCTCTTTACATCAGGGAGGGTATAAAATCAGCTGAGGTAATGGGAAGACAGGGAGGGAGGGAGGAGAGGCACTTTGGGTCACCCTAGAGGCAGTTAATGGCACAGCTATTTGAGACCTCCAGCACAAGGAGAAGAGTTGGACAGTGTTCTAGTGAAAGACATGCATAAGATGGCAACTAAAGGGGAGGTGCTACTTGTGGGAGACTTCAATTTGCCAGATGTTGATTGGAGCAACCCAGCTGCAGCCTCAGCCAGGATCAGGGACATCCAGGATGCCCTGCAGGGGGTGTGCCTCAGGAAGCAAGTGGTAGAGCCCACCAGGGAGGGAGTGATACTTGATCTAGTACTCACCAACAGGGACAGAGTTGCAGATGTTATGGTGGATAGCCACCTGGGGTCCAGTGATCACCATACAGTGTTGTTCAATGTAAGAACAGTGGTGGAGTCAAGCCGCATGAAAGCGAGGGTCCTGGACTTCAGAAGGGCTGACTTTGCAAAGATGGGGAAATGTCTCATGAAAGCCTTGTTGAAGTATGTGAGGGAAGGGGTGTAGAGGAACAGTGTGGGAATCTAAAAGGAGCCACACAGGAGGCAACAAACCTTTTCATTAGGCAGTTAAGCAAAGCAAGGGGAAACATAAACCACTATGGTTCGTAAAGGAAATGGCACGGAAGGTAAGAGCAAAAATGCTGGCATTCAGGAGTTAAAACAAAACACAGAGGGAGGAGGACAGGGAACAGTATCTCGAAAAAACAGAGGAAAGTAAGGAAAGCAGTCAGTAGCGCAAAGACGCAAAGAGAGGAAAAAATAAGCCAGGCAGTAACCAAAGTAGACAAAACATTCTTCTGGTTCATTAGTGAAAGAAAAAAGACCAGAGGTGGGATTGTTAGGCTAAAAGGGGAATGAGGGGAATGTGCAGATGGGGACCTGGAGAAAGCAGCAATCCTGAACAAATATTTTTGTTCAGTATTCACAGAAGAAGGTGAAGGTGTAGGACCTCAGTTAAGCGACAGGAGTATCAATGGAAGGGAAGTGAACACCAGTCCATTGCAGAGGCTAGAGTTCTAAAGGAACTTGCAAAACTGAGAGTGGACAAGGCAATGGGGCCAGATGGATTACATCCAAGAATATTAAAGGAGGTTAGAGAGGTGCTTGCAGCACCACTGACAGCTCTGTTCAACAAATCACTGGAAACAGGAGTGGTTCCAGAGGACTGGAAGAGGGCAGATGTAATCCCACTCCACAAAAGTGGGAGCAGGGAGGAGGCTGGCAATTACAGGTCAGTCAGCCTGACCATGGCGCTGGGGAAATTAATGGAATCACTGCTAAAGGAAAAGATTATAGTACATCTTTTTTTTTTTGATATATAGCTTTTTGGTGCCCGTCACCACCTCCTGCCAACTGGCAATGGGGACACATATGCATTTTATTTTACAGATTTTCTTGCCTGACCACCCCCCCCAAGGCCCCGGCACACAGTCGTGTGAACATGTGGAGACATGCTTCGCACCCTGTGGTGCCAGCTCAGCCCCTTCCACCTCCCGATACTTTGCTGTCCCCCTCTCTGCCTACGCTACCCACCAGACCTCCACCCAGTGGAAGCGGAACTGAGGGGTTGGTGCTATTCTATATCTATTTTTAGAGCACTTTCTACTCTGTTATTGTGAAGCTGATAAAGCTATGTTTTGCGCTTTGAAATTCTAGCATGCATTTTTAAATGTGGCACAGATTCTTTGCAGTTTAAAATAATTGCTACATTAAATAAAAATAACATTTTTGAATGGAATTGGTGTGTGTGCATCATTTTGTTTTGGCATAGTACAGTAGATCTCCAAATTTAGCCATGATGGACTGGACCTTAGGTTACTGGTTAACTCTACCTTTGCCATTGCTCCTCCCTCACCGACCTTCTCAACCTCTATTTCTCTCTCTGTGCTGTTCCTCAGTCCTGGAAGTTCTCTGAGATTCTCCTCTTCACAAAGGGGGTGACACGACCTCTCAGGGAAACTTTTGACTCATCTTCCTCCTCCCTGCTCTCACTAAGCTGCAGGACTAGTCTGCTGCCGGCATGCTGATTTGCTCTATTCCACCATCTTACTCTCTCCCTTCCAATCTGGCTTTCACAAATATCATTCCACAGTCTCCTCCCTGCTGTGTTTCACTGATTCCACTCTTATCAGGATGGATCAGGGACATATCACAGTCAATATTTTTATTGACATAACCATGGCCATTGATTCAGTGGTCCATGCCCTCCTTCTGGATAAACTGAGATCCACTGATCCCTGTATTCCAGTTATTGACTGGTTCATAATCTATCTCTCTGGCCATGTCTAGTTGGTACAGGTTGATGATGCCCATTACTTCCCATCCAGTCCAGGGTTCCCAAAGCTCCATTCTGGGCCCCGTCCTATTTTCTATCTTTTCAAATTACCTCCCTTCTACCTGTGTCAACTCACATATCCACATATATTTGAACAACATTGTTATCTTTGCTTCAGGTGCCTCGGTTTCAGCTTTAGAAGACTTGCTACACCGTGACATCAACCATGCCCTTCCCTATTTCCAAACAAAGAAGCTCTTGGTCAGTAGTAAGAAAATAGTGTTAATGGCCTTTGGCACTAGCCAAAAAGTGGCCAGGCTGTGCCCCAGTCATCAACACCCTGGACGCCTGTACCCTTGAAGTAGTTCCCTGCTTCAAATACTCGGTGTGTGGCTAGATAGTAGGCTTGACTTCGCCACCTGTATCGATGCCATCCACTCAAAGTGCCACCCTAACCTTGGTGCTCTGTACTGCAATAAAGACTGCCACTCTCCCAAATTATGCTGTGAGATGGTCCTCAAAATGGTACTTCTGGTGTTTGACTATGCCAATTTGGTCTATTGTACCACCCTTCCTCCTCACTTCCCAGACTGGACACTGCAATGCTTTATGCCACTTTGCCACCAAAGCCCACTCCTGTACTCATCATTGCTCCCTCTACACCTCTCTGTCTGTTCCTTCTCTTCCTTCACATTGTCTATCTCACTGTGCTTCCTTCATCTCCAAATAATGATTTAGATCTCTTCCTCTGCAATTCTCCTCTCTCCTCTCCCTTTTCCCTCCCTCCCTCCTTCCTCACATGCTCTTCACTCTACAGATTCATGCACTTTCTCCCTATCTCACCATCATTCAGTTACTGGGCAATCCAGCTTCAACTATTATCTCCTCTCCATCTGGAACATCTCCCCTCTGCTCTTTGTCTCTCTCTTCCCTATCTCCCATTCAAACACCAGTTCAAACTTCTCTCTGCCTCTTCCTGCTCCTGTCATTGCCCTAACTGACCTCCTGTCTCTGCTTCCCTCTCCATCCTGATGTTTCACTGAATCATGCCCCCAGCTCATGGTTCCCTAATGCTGTTAATAAATTAATGTGTATGACATTTCCTATAAATTGATTTTTTGCCTGCACTTTACATCATATTGCTGTTCATGCTTTTTACCACCAGCCTGTACTATACATTACACCACTGTGTTGCTTTTGCTTTGCATGTTATCTCCCATTCCCCTCCACCCAGAGTCGCAGCTGGAAATGATCCCTGGCTCAGTGTGCCTCTCCTTGTCACTATTGTCCACAGAAGCTTGTATGTTTTACATTGCGTTAGCCTAATAAAGGCATCGCTCTTACCAAGCAGAACAATTCTGTTTTTGTTTCTATCCTGCAATTAAATAAATAAATGACTTGTTTGTTTCTATAGAAATGAAAGTCACCATAAACAACTGCAGCACCTCTAGGTCATACAGTCCTCAGTCAAGCATGATCTTACTAGAGAACAAATCTTATTGTTAACATTGTTTTTGTACCTACCAGGTAAGGCAGTCCTAGGCACTGAAGTCATGCTTATGTGGGATTTTACTAGTAATTGAAATGTAGGAGACAACGTCATTTATTGTGACATCTTGATGCACACCTGCTGAAAGAGAATGCCAAAGTAATAAATGCCATGCCCAAAGTTACTGGAAAGGAACGCCCTCAATATAAACATTTACCGTCTGTATTCATTATACCTGTCTTATGCATACACGGATACATACAATGGCAGGTTATGTCACCATCTCTAATAATGTCAGAGTAGTTGCAGATAGACTGAAATAAAGAACTGAAATAGTACTGATCCAAACAATACACATTTACTGCAAATCAGAAGTATAAACATTGCAATTACAAGGATTGTTTTCAGGTGTTTTCCATTCACAGGCAGTTTCTCCACACAGCCCTTCTTTCATGAAAAGCTAACATAACCTATATCCCAGATTATGTTGAAATGAGAGGTGCAGTTGATATGATTAAACATGCCGGCATATGTTCAAACAACACCTTAAAGAGGACAGGAAATGATTTCTAATTGGTTGCTGTTTATAATGTTCCAGTTTACAGAAATAATATCCATAAGCCTAAATGATCTATATGCAACTGTACTGGAATAAAAAGTGATATGAAAAACTGTATATTGCATTGTTTTGTTTTTATGGGCAGCATTCTGTTGCAGTTCTCTTCATGGAACCAGTGATCTGGAGTTTAACTATGTCACAGTTTGAGGAAAGAACTCTAAGCATGGTTCTGATAAGACAATAGTTCATGTTTAGCATTCTGAACTCAAACCGTGACATAGTAAACTCTCCAAATTATTAGTTCCAGGAAATGAACTGTTCAGAATGTTGTTCGTAAAAAGAAAACAATTGAAACACAGTTTTTCACATCAGTGCTTAGTAAGGTACAGTTAAATATAGTTCACTTGGAGGCAAGTTTATCATTTCTCTTACTAGGAACATTACAAACTGCTGCCAATTTACATAGATTTCCTGTCCCCTTTATTGCTAGACATACAGCAAGCAGAGGGTGATCATTAAAATATCACATTTCAACCACTACCTTCTTGTTTGAATAAATATTCACCTTTTCTACCTTACAGTAACTTCTCACAGTAAAAACAGAACACATCAGTTTTAAGGATTTCTTTTGTTTTACTGTTGGGGACATTGTCTGTTTCAGAGACTCAGCAGGTTGCTTAATTGCCTCCTAGGGCATAAGAATAAGAAAGTCATGGGTTCTAGTCAAACACTAGGAACTTGGACCAATGCTCATTACCCTTAAATTCAGCACAAGGAGGGTTCTGCACAGAGGTACCATCCACTGGATGAGACGTTATATTAATGTCCCTTCCTCCCATCTCTAGTGGCTGTCCAGGTGAATATTAAAGATCCCATGGCATTTACTGTAAAAATAAAGCATTTGCCTCAGCATCTTGGCCAATAACATCCAAGTCAACAAAGCAGGTCCATATAATCCTCTGGCCACACCACAAAACAAACTGTCACAACTCTGTCTACCTTTTTGGTCAAGAATTATTAGCAAACACCTAGTGAAGCAATCAAACGCTACTCTTTCAAGAATAATGCAGCTGTCTGTTAGTCTTCATGTCTGTTTCATACAGCAAATCCATTTTTTTGTAACATAATGGCCCTTTCATATAAAGCTGTCCTTGGGAGCCAAGCACCTTTTAGTATAATAGAGACATGCTGCTATATCAAGTGCTATTGTAATAGAATGTAATGGAAGTTGGAGCCAGAGTACATCAGCCTTCTATCAGAATTAGTATTTCAAGAGAAAATGTTATATGGATAGACAATTATATTATAATTGTTTACTAGTTTCAGAATACTTTGTAGTATGGAGTTTTGACTAGAAGTAAGGTACCACACAGCAGATAAAAAACAAGACTTCAAACAGTTACAATCAGATTCTCAATTCATTTTGAAAACAAATGGGCAGACCTCTTCTAGTTTGAGTTCAAATTCAAGAAAATATAGGTTTTAAATGTCTTTTTTTAACTGTTACTTTTGAAATTTATTTGATGGAAAACCACAGGAAGCAGTATTTTCAATATTATCAAGGCGAAAAACTTTATCAAACCTAGCCATACATTTTGCTTATGACTCCAAAAACAAAATGGTTGCTGCAGCTTCACCAACTCTAAATTCATCATGTGACAGCCATATTCCACATCCTGTCCTGATGTGGTCATTAGAAATCAGCACATTTGTCTCCAACTCTGGCAAAACAGAGCAAAATACTAGTATCAAAGGGGGGGGGTCACTAGCTGACAATTTGCTCTCAGAATCTGTGATGCATTTTGGCTACAATTGCTTCCACAGTACTGTACATTCACTAATGTACTCCAAATTGCTATTTATATAAAGCTCAGATGTCAGTATCTGGGCAGAGAGATCCAGTTTATAGATTATTTACCAGGGCAATCTTTTATAATTCATATAATTTATCAGGATGGTGACCGGAAAACCTCGTCATGGAATGGATTGGCAAGATGACTGCAACAGCATTAGCAGCATACAGTAAGTTAATGACTAAAGTAAAGCTATTCAGCGGCTGAAATCTTTATTTATGCATTGTATGCATTGTATTTCCAAGCATTATTAACTTTAGTTCTTGTACTGTATGTCTGTTCCTGAGTCTCACCATTTGGTAATGAGCTCTGCATTATTATGTTTTAACTTTCTCAAACAATGTAATACTCTAAGGTATCTGCCTGTACCTTCAAATAGACACACCTATTGATTTTCTCCATATTATGGATATAATCATGAATTAATGAATTCATTTTTTCATTCATATTAAATTGCTCACGTTCCTTGTACAGGTGGAAGCCTAAGAGTTTCTGAGTATAGCATTGGAATCTGAGCATTGAGGAAGAGAAAGAATAAAATGAATGTCCCATTCAAAGTGCTGGCATACTCTGAAGTATTGGATGGCTGACAGCTGCAAGTGAGCCATTAGATAGGAGGACTGAGATCCAAATGTTGCTGGTTATTTGCCACATTCTGCACTGTGAGAAAATTGCCTTGAGCACAGTGGTGTAATGCTTCAAAGCCCTTTGCAAGGTCATTCTGTTCTTTGTTGAGCCTCTAACAAAAGGATGTTGGCCTGGTTCTGATGGGAACAACACCTACAGTATTACTTACTTACATACATACATACATACATACGGACATATGAAGATACCAGCAGATAAAGGCATTATAAACTATCATGTTTGCTCAATTGTGCAGGTCCTACTGTGTCTTCAGCTGGATTTGCCCCCTCCCCAAATTCCCTCTGACTCCTCTTGGCTCCCCCTTCCCTTCCCACACAGAAACTGTCCCCTTCATTTTGTCCCGCCCTCTCTTGAAGCAGTCCAGCATTTTCAGGGAGAACACCTCCTCTGGCAACTCATTCCGTTTAGCCATCACTCTCTCAATGGAAAAGTGTCTCCTCATCTCCCTCCTAAATCTCCCCTGCTTTAGGATATGCCTCCTAGTGGACTTGTTTCCATTAAGACTGAAGAGGTCCTCTGTATTCATCCTAGTAACACTTTTAAAGGTTTTGAAGGACTTGATCATATCCTTCTCTCCTTTCTCCCCACCAGTGAGTACATGTTGAGCCCTTTGAGCCTCTCCTCATAGGCACTGCTCTGCTAGCTGTGGATCATTTTGGTCACCCCATTATGGACTACCTCCAGCAAATTGACATCCTTTTTAAGATAAGGGCACCAGTACTGCACACTGTACTCTAGACCTTAACAGTGACCTCCGCAGCAGTAGTATGACATCCACCTTCCTGCAGATAATCCCCCTGGCTATGTAGCCCTGAATCCAATTTACTTTTGCCACACCTCTCCTGCAGTACGCTGAGTGCATCAGATCACTCTTAATGATAACTCGCAGGTCCTTTTTCTTCATCAGACTTGGTGACCTGTACCCCACACAGCCAGTATTTGGTCTCTGGATTCTTTGCTCCTCCTCATCATCATCATCATCAACATCATCAAATCTTTATTTATTCAGGCAAGCATCATTGAGCAAGGCTCATTTACAAGATGGACCTGATATGGGGTCACGTGACGCTAATGGAGGAGTAGCTGCTGCTGTTGTGGGCTCCCGCTCCTAAACAGCAAATCGGCCAGAATTTCGGGATTTTAGTGTACTATTCCTAAATTTTCCCTACCTGGAAGAGAATCTAAGTGAGTCCTGTATCATTCTTGGCAACGTTCGGCGATCCAAAATGCAAGCGAGTGAGCAAGAACTAGAAGCAAAGCGGCTGCACCGCAGTTCTTCACAGCCGACCGCCGAGGAGGAAGTCACGCCATGCAAAATTCACAGCGACCTGTCGGTCATCAAGGAAGCTTTGTTCAAATTAGTCGACTATGTAGCAGAATTCAAGCCCGCCTTGACACAGCTGGCCTGTCTGGTCACTGACACAGAGGCTCGGATCTCTTCAATAGAATGGGCGCTGGAGAAGTCGAGGCCTACAATCACCGAGTGCAAGAAGATGATCACAAAGTTAGAGGACCGGCTGGATGATTTCGAAGGTAGAAGCCGGCAAAATAATTTAGTTTTACTGGGCTTGCCTGAGGGGGAGGAAGGTTCCAACATGCTTCTTTTCCTACAAAAATTATTAAAGTAAACAGCAGGGCCTTCACCAAATGGGCCGGAGTATGTGATTGAGAGGGGGCACCGTGCCCTGAGAGCTAGACCTCTTCCATCGGAACCTCCAAGACCTATTATATTTAAGCTCCTAAACTATTTGGACAGGGAGCACATCTTGCGGGAAACAAGGAAATTATCTTCACTTCAATGGGAAGGAAGGAAGCTTCGGTTAGCACCCGACCTGACCTGGAAAATGAGGCAAGCCAGGGCCTCTTTTCGTCCCATCACATCGAAGCTTTGGGCGGCGGGTATTTGCCACCGCATGATATATCCAGCCAAATTGGAGGTTTCCACCAAGGATGGGATAAAACATTTTGAATCAGCAGAAGAGGCTTTAACTTTGCTCCGAGGGTTGATGCCTGACTTGTTCCCTAAAGGCTGAGTTTACGTGTGGACAGTGCTATCCTTCAGGGCTAAGTGACATATTCAGAGGTCATACTGACAGCCTTAGTTGTTATGTTGTTTTAATCTGAAGTTTGCCAGTTTGGCTATTTCCTCATGTTTTTGAGACTTGCTTTAAACTTGCAGCATTGATAAGTTGGACCTTTCTTCCCTTTATGCCTAACGGACGGGAATATATGCTGTCCTTTAATCTAGAGGAAGCTCGTCATTTTTACCATGACCAGCAGAGGACGCTGAAAGACTGTATTTTGTTTTATGTTATGCTTTAATTAATAGGAACATATGGTCGGTTATTGTTGTTAAGATCGGGGAGAGAAAGGGGAAAAATGAAAAAGATTTACGGAATGGTTATGTGGAAGGGGGCTGAGAGATTCTATATGAGATGCTCCTTGCATATGTTGTGGTTAAATGGACATTTAATATGGAGGTCTTGTATAACCTTTATGGGTTTCACCAAGCCAGGGCACCCCTTTTTTTTCTCGACCTTCCCCCTTTATGCGGGAACTTATTACAGCATGTGCCCATTTTCTGATAACACATTGTTCCTAGTCCAGGTTCTCTATCGAGTAATACCATTTTCATATGTGTAAGAGTGCCTAGGAGGTGCCTCTACTGTTCTAGGGCCTCCTTTCCAGACTATGCCCGCTCATTTTCATTGGGTTTTCCTTTGAGGGGCGCAAGGGGTAAGTCACTCTTACTTGAGGGATTTTTGTTTAATAAATGCCCCTCGATAATCTTTCGTTCTTAGTTACCATGAAGATGATAAGGGATCTTGCTACTGACGGGTGAGGGGATAGTTGAACCCTTTATAATTGTTACCCTATCTGGCAAGTTTGCATGTTTATAACTGTAAAGTTGGAATTTAATGTGGGAGGAGGGGTGCCCTGCCTCTATGGCGCACTATGAACTGGTTTGTGTGGAGTTGGCTTCGGCCTGGGGTGGCTTTTAAGTTGTTTATTTGGGGGTTAGTTTGGGGGAGGTGTTGGGGCGAGTTTAATGGATGTTCTATGGGATTGTTTTGGGGTGGCAGCTATCCGTATCCTGTTTTGGAGGCATGACAGATTGAATGGTTTCTAGCCTGAATTTTCTCGTGGAATATCAAAGGGGAAAGACAATTGTAAAAATACCTCATTTTGAATCATCTAGCTCACACCACCCGCAATTGTATTTGTGCAGGAAACCCATGTTCTTTTAACCACCCTCTCATTTTAAGAAAAATGGGAGGCAAGTACTCAGGGCTGGTTACTTCATCTAGCCGGGCATAGCAATTCTGATAGCCCGGGTGTCCCTTTTACACAGTCGGACATAATTGCAGACCCGAACGGCAGATATATTATTGTTTCTGGTAACCTCGGAGGAGTGAGTCTTGTGCTTGGGGTCAATTTATGGTCCCAACACAGAGTCCCTTCCTTTTCGCCATTTGGCAGTAATTTTATCTCCTTTAGGAGAGGGTGATTATATTAGGAGGTGACTGGAACCTAGTCCAGTCAGACAGATTGGATAGGTCAATAAGTAGGAAATTGCAAACTTCTTCAGCCCAGCAAGCTCTGGTTGAATGCATTTCATTTTTAAGATTAATAGACCGGTGGAAGTTGCTTAATCCTTCAACCCATGATTACACTTTCTTTTCACCAGTTCATAAAACTTTTTTCTAGGATAGATTACTTCCTGGTGAGCCAACAATGTATTTCAGAGGTTAAGGAGGTACTGTTGCTTCCAAGGGTAATCTCGGACCATTCCCCAGTCCAACTTCTTTGGACTCCATCTCATATTCCTAAGAGATCCTACTCATGGTCCTTAAATAATAATATCCTTAAAGATGCCCAAACGCTAGCTAGATTCCGCTCTTTTTTGCAAGTATCGATTAAGTTCAATTGGGGTTCAATTTCTAATATAGACCAATCATGGGCCGCTCTTAAAGCGGTTTGGAGAGGGGGAGTTAATTAGGATTGCTTCTGTAAGGAAGGCGAAGCATAACCAGAAGCTGTCTAATTGTTTAAGTAGGATTAAAGAATTAGAGAATATACAAGAGAGTGTGAGATCAGGAGCCCAAGAACATGAACTGACCACATTGAGAGCATGATACGTGGGAGCCATTAGGGAGAAAGTGATGAGCTCTTTGGTTAAATCTAAAGCGGTTTATATTGGTCAGGGCAGTAAGGCCGGGAAATTGTTGGCCTGGCAGTTAAAACAAAGAGCTGAATCTAAATGGGTGCTGGCCTTAAAGCACCCCGTCTCAAATGAATTGATCACCGACCCTAAAGGTATTCTGCAGATTTTTGTGACCTATTATAGGGATCTGTATAAGAGCCGGCCGCTTCCCTCCCAGGTGCTCTCCAAAATGAGGACGTTTCTGGTTGATATACCACTTCCCTACCTGTCACAGGATTCCAGGTTGTATTTAATATCTCCTATTTCCAATGAGGAGGTATTATCGGCTATTGACTCACTTAGGGTTGACAAGGCACCAGGGCCTGACGGGTTTACGCCTCTATTTTATAAGTCGTTTAAATTAGAAGTGGCTCCGCTATTAAACTAACTTTTCACCTTTTTGTTCCTGCATGGAGTCAAAGATAATCCCTTTTGAAGCTAGAATAATTTTATTACCCAAACCGGGAAACCTACAGATTTAGTGGGGAATTATAGACCCATTTCGCTGTTGAATCTGGATGTAAAAATCTTCGCTAAAATACTGGCTTCCAGACTCAAGAAGGTCTGGTGTGAATTGATTAGTCCGGAACAAGCTGGTTTCGTTGAGGGACGTACTTCGGCTGACCACTTCAGGAAATTATTTTATTTAATCTCTACGGCTGCGACTCCCAACATGGAAGCTTCCCTGATTTCTCTAGACGCGGAAAAGGCCTTCGATCGGGTGGAGTGGACTTTTATGTTCGAAACCTTAGCTAAATTCGGTATTCCCCAACAATTTATATTATTAATTCAAATTCTTTACTCAAGCCCAACTGCTAGAATACAAAGTAATAATTTGATTTCTGTAGCCTTCCCACTTCTGAGAGGTACCCGTCAGGGCTGTCCTTTGTCACCCTATTTATTTAATCTGTATCTAGAACCCCTAATTAGAGTTATTAAGGCTGATCAAAAGATCCATGGTATTAGGATCGGTAGTCAGGAACACAAACTGTCGGTGTTCGCTGACGATCTCCTGTTACACATTCGGGATACAACAGCATCTCTTCCCAGAGCTCTAGATCTTATCGAGGCCTTTGGCGAGTTTTCAGGTTTTAAGTTGAATTTGGCTAAATCAACATTGTATCCTCTGTCAACTTTTCCGGCAAAGGGATGGTGTTCGACCTTAGGTCTTCAGTGGCAAGCTAAATCTCTAGTATATTTGGGTATTCAAATCTCCAAAAATTTGGAGGATCTGGCCCAATTAAACTTGAAACCTGTTTTTAAATCCATCAGAGAGGATCTGGAAAGGTGGACGAAGCTTGCTCTGTCCCTGTCTGCGAGATTCAACACAATTAAAATGGTGGTTTTGCTGAAGATTCTCTATCCCCTCCTTAATTTAAATATATACCTCCCAAATCCTTTTTTAAGAAACTATGTAGACTCTGTTCGGATTTTATATGGAAAAACAAACCTCCACGTAGGGCCTACTTCAAACTTTGTCGGCAGCGTAAAATGGGGGGTCAACAGCTACCTGATTTTTAAATATTATTTAGCAATTCATATGGCTAGGGCTGTTTTTTGGACAGGAAAGATTGATACCTTTTCCACAGGTCTAGAGTTAGACCGGGCTATCGCCAACGAAATAAAGATTGACCTGGAATCCCTCCTATACATCCCTTGGGCCAAAGTTCCCAGAAAGATTAGGAATACACCCCTAGGGTGGGACATTAGGGCACCACCAACTCTACACCGACTTAAAAGTTAACCCACAGTTCGATTTTTCTCAGCCCTTACTGAAGAACCCAAATTTCTTAATTGGTAACCAACCAGTTGTTAGATTTTTCTCAACACCCTTTCCTAAGATCCGGATTTCCGACTTTTATGTAGGCAATTCTATGCTTCTGCTTTCTTTATTAGCGGTAAAATTTGGGGTTAAACCCCAGTCTATGCTAAGGTTGGCTCAAATCAGGAGTTGCATCCAGTCCTTCTTCAGTAAAGGTAATAGTTCAGTCCAGGTTGGGGACTTATGGAATAATTTGTCAGGTTCTTGTTTATCAGGTAAATTGGTCTCAAAAATTTACCAATTTATTACTACGAAGATGAGTTTTAGCTCATCTCCAATTTCTTACTATTGGAAGGTTAATATGTCCCTAGACTGGCCTGAGAAGGTTTGGGAAAAAATTTGGACTGACACTCATGCATTTATAAAGCAGGATAGATTAAGAGACATTCAATTCAAGCTGTTACATAATATCTATTTGTCCCCGGCTAAACTACATCGCTGGAATCACCAATATTCCCCAGTATGTGTGAATTGTAATGGTTCTCTAGCTACCACTTTTCACAAGCTATGGTCCTGCCCAAAAAGCACTATGTTTTGGGAGGCGGTCAAACAGGGGTTAAGACCCTTTTGTGATCTTTCATTATTTTTTAAACCAGAGATCTGTATTCTGGGGATGTATGATTTTATCCCACGTAACATTTTAAAGGTCCGGATGGCACTAGTAGCATTGGTCACTAAATTGGTGATTTTACGCCACTGGCGTGAGGTATGGACCCCATCTTTTAAGGAGTGGTGGGAGGAGTTCTTGAATGCATTGTATGCTGAGAGGACAGTGTATTCATCTGTTCATACCCTGCATAAATTTGATAAATATTGGAAAAGTTTTACCCAATGTTTGAGAGAAAGATACGGCTACTAAACCTGTAAACATTTTATCTATTTATTATCTTTTTCTTAGCATCCTTTCTGCTAATCTCTTTCCTTCTCCTACTCTTCCCTGTGTTATGCTTCTGTTTTCCCTTCTCTGGCTTATGATTACATTTATACTATTCTCCTTGTTGAAATCCAGGCTACCTCCCTACTTAGTGGTGGGACTCCATATTTTTTCTCCCTCTATCTAAGACTTGACTTTTCTCAGGGCTATGGTCTTTATGTTTATACTATTCAACATTTTATTACAATTAATTTTACTGATAGCCTGGGGGGTGGGGGAGGGGGATTTGAAATGTTTGATGGATTGTTTTTTTTACTATCTAATTGTTTTGATTTTTTCAGTTTGGGTACTGTGCACGTTGTATATGATGGAGTATGTATAGCCTATATTATTCTTGTGCACATGGTTTGTTATGTTCTCTTTAATAAAGTATAATTATTGGCAAAAAAAAAAAAGATGGACCTGATAAGGTCAAGGTTCAACAGTTGATACACAACAGATACATCAATACACTTATATAAAACAGTTATACATACAGGGGAAAAAAACATTTATAAACACAGTGATGTACAGTAAAATTCACATGATAACGTGGGTTATAGGAAAGTTGAGCTAATATTTACAGTATATACAGTGTATACATATCCCAGTGGAGGGGCCATGGCAAACACACAGCATAATGTAATACTAGGATGGTGGAAGGTATTACTTTGCGCATAAGATGGGGTGTCTGCCTGGGAGGGAGAACTGAAGAACAAAGATTATGCCATATATGGAGAATTTTTGGGAGGGAGATTGTGAGATGACAAAGCTAGCTCTAGCGGTAGCAACTGCATTTCTCTGTGAAGAAAACTGTACAATGCTGTTTAAAGGATGCAATTGGAATAATATTGGACAGTTTTAGGGAATTTTGTAGGGTGTTCCAAGCTATAGATAGAGAATAGCTGATTGCTGCCCTCCCTAGCCGGGTGTTGAATTTGGGCAATTTGAACAGGATGATGTTGTTGCTTCTTAGGGCACAGGAGCTAGGAATGGTCTGAGTGAAGCAGTCCAGAATGTAGTTTGGAAGTTTTTTTGATAATGCTCTGTAAATCCATAGAGCTGCATTTCTGTTCCTTCTGAGGTGTAGGGAAACCCATCCAACTGCAGCATAAAGAGAGCAATGATGGGTATTAGATGGCAGATCTGTTATGAATCTTATTGCTCTATGGTATAAGGTATCTAACTTGTGTAGGTAGGAGATGAGGCAGTGACTATAAAGGAAGTCTGCATAGTCAACAACTGAGAGAAAAATGGCCTGGACTAACCTCATCTTTGAATCTCTGTTTAGGAAGGGTTTTAATCTGTAGAAAAGGCCAAGCCTTTGGCGAAGCTTTTTTAGCAGTTCTTCTAAATGATGAGTGAAGTTGAGTCTGCTGTCAATCCACACACCTAAGTATTTGAATTTTTCTACATACTCCAGCTTTTCTCCAAGTATAGTGCATCGCTGGGGGACAATGAATGAAGAGGAGGTGCTGGTAGAGCTTTGATTTGTGAACATCATTGCTTTAGTTTTCTTTGCATTTAACAGAAGCTTTTTCTCAAGTAGCTGATATTGTAACAAGGAGAATTCTGTTTGTAGGATTTCACGGGCAGCTGCAGAAGAAGGGTTGCTGACATACAAAACAGTGTCATCAGCAAAGAGGTGTACAGAGGATTTGGTGAGGGTTGAATCTATATTATTTATATAGATGGCAAAAAGGATAGGACCCAGGATAGAACCTTGGGGGACTCCTCTTAACAGTGGTTTTAATGGGGATAGGTCACCTTCAGCTTTTACCTGCTGTGATCTACCGGTAAGATAACACCTGAACCACTTAAGGGAGGGTGGATCTAGGCAATGGAGTGCAAGGATGATAGTAGAAGCTAGGTCCACAGTGTCAAATGCTTTGCTCAGGTCAAGGAATACTGCACAGACATTTTTCTTTTTCTAATTCGCTTGCCAGTCATTTGTGACCTTGGCTGGTGCAGTGATAGTGTTATGCTTGGCCCTGAATCCAGATCGAGCTGGATTCAGGAGGTTAGCATCGCAAGATATTCCCTTAACTGGGTACTCACCAATTTCTCCAGCATCTTGGATAGCACTGGTAGAATGGAAATGGGCCTGTAATTATTAAGGTCCATAGGGTCCCCTGATTTTAGAAGGGGAACCACTGGGGCTGTCTTCCACAGTGTGGGAATAGAACCAGAGTTTAGAGATAGGTTAAAGAGATGTGTTAGGGGGACTGCAAGTACATGGGATGCAATCTTTAGAAAGTAGAGGTCCAGAGAGTCTGCCCCTGCGCTTTTTTTGGTATCCAGCTGCCATAGTAGGTCCTCTACTTGCTTCAACAGTACAGATTTGAAGCTGAAGGAAGAGTCAGCTCTCTGAGCACCAGTGTACTGGGAGCTTAATTGTTCCTGCAGCAGGTTAGCTGGAGAGGTGTCAAAGGCAAGGCCAGCCGTTGTGAAGTGGTTATTGAAGGTGTCCAGAATTTCCATTTTGCCAGTGATAGGGCCATAACTGTGGTATAACTGAATTGGTAGGGAGGTGCTAGAATCCTGCCCAACCATACCTTTGATGGTACCCCAATACGTAGCAGGATTATGATAGGAGGAGTCGAGCTCAGCCAAGTAGAAGGCAGCCTTTGCATCCCTAACTTTCTTGGTGCATCTATTCCAGGCTTTCCTAAAGATCGTCCAGTCATTTGCATTCTTGGTTTTTCTTGCCATTTTCCAGAGTTTGTCTCTCTCCAGCAGTGCAGCTTTGAGGTCAGCTGAAAACCAACAACAGGATTTGTTTTTTATTCGGATACTAGAGGTTGGTGGCATGGATGTTAAGGGCACTTATTATAATGCTATTTAGCACCTGCTGTGCTTTTTCCACCGAATGGGCAAGATAAAACTCTTGCCAGCTTGGAGAGAGCTAGATCATGCAAATATCTTTCAATATTGATGTTTTCTGGATCTCCTCATGAGGAATTTTGCAGGGTTGTTGTTTTGTTGAAGATCTTACCTCAGCGATGGGGCAGTGATCACTTATATCGCAGATAAGCACTCCAGCATGTGTGAATAGATGGGGTTTATTCACCAGCATGACATCAAGTAGTGTGCTGTTATTACTATTCCTTGCATTAATTCTTGTTGGCTCATTAATTAGTTGTGTGAACCCATATGTATCACAGAATGATACCAGAGGTGCAGCTGCCTGGGTAAGCCAGTTGTAATTCAGGTCACCTGAATAATGACTTCTTCAGTGCTGGCTTGAGCAGATTCCCAGGTGGGATAACAGCTTGAGGTCAGCAGAGGGGGTCTGTAGCATCCAACTAGCTGAAAAGCTGCTGTATTGGGGAGACAGACTTTTAGGATAGGCATTCAAATTCCTTGGCATAGAGGTTGCAGCAATACAGTGATACAGGTATACCGGATTTTGCATATATAGTTACTCCACCGCCTTTGTTTGGCGATCCGCTTGAATAACTGATAGTTGGGTAGTTAACATCCCTGTCTGCTGTGCTGGGTTTGATCCATGCCTCAGATACCACGAGAAAGTCTGGCAAGGTATGGGCAACCCAGGCTTGTATCAGTGTAAGTTTTTTCAACAGACTGCATACATTAATATGCAAAAAACTGAGGCCTTTAATTGAGGTTAGGTCTGCTGGAGAGGTAATACATTCAGGGGGTCCAGGGTTGATTTCCACGTTACCAATACAGAGCAATAGAAAGAGCAGGAGTTTCATGAGGGCTGCCAGAGATAGGGAGAGGGGGCTGTCTTTGGTACTCCTCCTCTTATTCTGTTGCCACTCTTTTGGGGTGCTCCATGTGGAGTTATGGAATTGTGTCGAGACACCGAGTAGCAGTTTGATGGTCAGGAGTAGGGGGGATCTGTATATCCAGTAGTGGAGCCTTGATTGAAATACATGTATGGTGGTTTGCGTCTCTTTTTGTGGGTCACTCCACTGTAATCGATGCAGTAATGGTAGGGCATATGCGAGGGTTTGAGTGTCAAACAATGGGGATGATTCAGAGAGACTGGGCGGATGGATCACCATAGTTTGTGTGATAGGGACATCTTCTTTTGGGAACCCCATGGCTGACAGTGAAAGAAGTATCACAAGTAAACTCCCCATTGTGAGAGAGATATTGTTAGTTGGCTACCGGGAGAGTAGTGAAGTTGCTGATTAGTTGGATCAGCAAGCCGGTGGAACAGTTTATTGGTTTAGGTAATGCTGAGGGCGGGGAAGAGATTTCGGCCGGAAGATGCCTATAAAAGTAACACACAAGGGGGAGAAGGGCAGGTGGGCAAAAGTTTTGCGGCTTTCCTGAGTCCTACCTCACTGTCCCTCCCGGTCTCATGGTTCCCTGGGTCAGCTAGGTTTCTGCCGACCGCCCGCTGGCGGAGCGAAGCCCCGGCACTTCAGGCTGGGTGTTGTGGGGCAGGGGTGGCAGTCTGGAGAGAGACAGAGGAAGGTGCATTAAGTTAAATAGAGGCAGAACATGTGTTCCTGCTCATCACAGTGCCTAAATCTGCCCAACAAAAGGCTGTGGGGGGGGGGTGCTGTGGCGCCTCAGTGTCTGGCCCACCTTACAAATGCAAAAAGGATTTGTAATCACAGCAAAAACAGTAAATCAACAGTTTCCCTTGCAATTACATGTGAAAACAGCACTTTTAGGTGTTTTACACAATTTAAGGAAGGAAAAGTGGCGCCTCAGCGTCTGGCCCACACGTTACCAAGGATTTGGAATTACAGCAAAAATACAACAAATCAACAGATTCCTTTACAGTTGCAGCAATAAGAAGACAGCTCTTTTGGGAGATTTTACAAGAATACAGGAAGAAATTCCCAAGTCCCAGACAGATTTTGGTAAAGCAGGCTCAGTCAGTATAAGTCAATGGGGCAGGAGAGCCAATCGACTGCTGTGCCTAGAGGATCGCTCGCTTACTGATTGGCTGCGGCTTTCCCGAGTCCTCCCTTGCTGTCCCTCCCGGCCTCGTGGTTCCCTGAGTCGGCTAGGTTTCCGCCGACCGCCCGCTGGCGGAGCGAAGCCCCGGCACTTCAGGCTGGGTGTTGTGGGGCAGGGGTGGCAGTCTGGAGAGAGACAGAGGAAGGTGCACTAAGTTAAATAGAGGCAGAACATGTGTTCCTGCTCATCATAGTGCCTAAATCTGCCCAACAAAAGGCTGTGGGGGGGGTGCTGTGGCGCCTCAGTGTCTGGCCCACCTTACAAATGCAAAAAGGATTTGTAATCACAGCAAAAACAGTAAATCAACAGTTTCCCCTTGCAATTACCTTAGCAGAAAACAGCACTTTTAGGTGTTTTACACAATTTAAGGAAGGAAAAGTGGCACCTCAGCGTCTGGCCCACTTCGGTTAACAAGGATTTGGAATTACAGCAAAAAATACAACAAATCAACAGATTCCTTTTACAGTTGCAGCAATAAGAAGACAGCTCTTTTTGGGAGATTTTTACAAGAATACAGGAAATAAATTCCCAAGTCCCAGACAGATTTTGGTAAAGCAGGCTCAGTCAGTATAAGTCAATGGGGCAGGAGAGCCAATTGGCTGCTGTGCCTAGAGGATCGCTCACTTACTGATTGGCTGCGGCTTTCCCGAGTCCTCCCTCGCTGTCCCTCCCGGCCTCGTGGTTCCCTGCGTTGGCTAGGTTTCTGCCGACTGCCCGCTGGCGGAGCGAAGCCCCGGCACATCAGGCTGGGTGTTGTGGGGCAGGGGTGGCAGTCGATTGGCTGCGGCTTTCCCAAGTCCTCCCTTGCTGTCCCTCCCGGCCTCGTGGTTCCCTGGGACAGCTAGGTTTCTGCCGATCGCCTGCTGGTGGAGCGAAGCCCCGGCGCTTCAGGCTGGGTGTTGTGGGGCAGGGGTGGCAGTTGATTGGCTGCGGCTTTCCCGAGTCCTTCCTCGCTGTCCCTCCCAGCCTCATGGTTCCCTGGGTCAGCTAGGTTTAAGCCGATCGCCCGCTGGCAGAGTGAAGACCCGGCGCTTCAGGCTGGGTGTTGTGGGGCAGGGGTGGCAGTTGATTGGCTGCGGCTTTCCCGAGTCCTCCCTCGCTGTCCCTCCTGGCCTCGTGGTTCCCTGGGTCGGCTAGGTTTCCGCTGACCGCCCGCTGGTGGAGCGAAGCCCCGGCGCTTCAGGCTGGGTGTTGTGGGGCAGGGGTGGCAGTCTGGAGAGACTATCCTGAAAGAGAAAATGGTGGGCTCTCTCATGGGAAATGGGCTGCAAGATGAGAGGCAGCATGGGTTTGTGTCGGGGAGGTTCTAAACTAATCTGACTGGGTTTTTCAACTGGCTCCTAAATACATAACTTTGCACTTTTCAGTGTTGAACCCCAGTTGCAAATTCCAGACCTCTTCTCTAACCTATCCAAGTCCTACCTTTGTTCCTGTCTCTCCTCCTCCATGTCTACCTTCCCACAGAGCTTCTTGTTGCCTGTGAATAAGCAGATGTTACCCTTGATGCCATACTCTATGTTACTGATGAGGACATAAAACAACAATAGACAGAGCATCAAGCCCTGTGGAACCCCTCTTGTTACTGGCCTAGCTTCTGAGAATCCACCCAATCACTACCTTTTGGCTTCTGCCCTTTACCCAGTTTTTGACCCATCTAGTGAGCTTTGCTCTCACTCTCAGATCCTCCAGCTTCCTGAACAATCTCCTATGAGGTTCAAAGTCAAAGGCCTTGATGAACTGCTTGGTCCCATCAACTGTCTTGGTCACCCAGTTGAAAAACCCAGTCAGATTAATTTAGAACCTCCCCGACACAAACTCATGCTGCCTCTCATCTTGCAGCCCATTTCTCTTGAGAGAGACCACCATTTTCTCTTTCAGGATAGTCTGTATCAGTTTTCCCACTATTGAGATCAGACTGATTGGTCTGTAATTTCCTGGTTCATCCATTGGTCCACTTTTATGCAGAGGCACCACACATGTAGATCCCGAGTCCTGGGGAACGCTCCCAGAGTTCAAAAAGGAGTTAAATTGATCTGCCAAGGGGTCCGCCAGCACCTCTGCCAGTTCTTTAGGCCCTTTAGCACACTGTTCACTTCTATTACATTGTCGGTGACACTCTCCACCACTCCCTTGTGGCACTGGCTCATTCTTTTCCCTAGTAAAAACACAACAGAATTACTTATTGACTACCTCAGCTTTCTCTTCACTGCCTTCTTCCAAGATCCCCTCCTTTTTTAACCTAACAGTTTCATCTTTAATATTCCTTTTCTCCCTTATATATTTGAAGGCCTTCTCACCCGAATTGACTCACTGTGCCATCCATACCTCCCTAGCAGCCTTTGCCTCTTTTATTGCTCTGCACGCCACCCTAGATTTATCATTATAGACCTCCCTATCCTCATTCTGAGTATGCTTGTATTTCCTGAAGGTTACCTTATTTTCCTTTATTGCAATTCTCACTCACTTTCTGAACCATTTGGGCTTTTTTCCTTGGATTTTATGCTTTTGATTTTGATACACTTAATCAAACAATCAATCAAAATCTTTATTTATCCAGGTGAGCACCATTGAGCAGGGCTCATTTGCAAGATGGACCTGGTAGGGCTGAACAATTACAACAGTTACAGAGGCAGTATTTACAAAACAATATATCTACAGAACTGGCCTGGGAAAGTCATTCCCAGTTCATTTACAAAATAATAAAGAGTATTATACATATAAGTAAATATATATTACAGAAAGGAATATAGAATTCACTGTATGAAAAAGAAATGGGAGATTTGTGGCCTTCACCAGTCACTCCTTTATTATGGCCATATTCCTATTTTACCTTCATCCTATTACTGTGCCAAGCAAGGTGCTCTGTCAGAATTTCTCCCATCTTATTTAAGTCAGCCTTCCTGAAATCCAAAACCATCATCATTGTCTTGACCATCACTCTGCCATGTCCAGGTGAAACCACATCACGTAGTGGTCGTTCCCTTTAACTGGCACTTCCACCTTTACATGGTGGACATGTCCACAGTTAGTCAAGTCCAGGTCCAATATGGCCCTCTACCTAGTGGCTCAATGACACACTTGGTCAGGAGTCCACTTTAGTATGCATCTAGCAGTACCTGCTCCCTGGTGTGGGAGGCAACTGGGATTGAAATCCCCCACAATTACTACCTCCTCATCTGCCATTTGCATGGCTTTTGACCACAGTACCTTATTTAAGTTCTCATCCTGAGGGTAATCTGTAAACTACCCCTGTCCTTAGTCTGCGCCCCTGATTTTCTTGGACCTGCAGCCAAAATGCTTCTGTCTTTCCATCTGTCCCTATCCTCTCCTTCACGTATAGAGCCATTTAACTGTCTACATATCCTGCCTATATGTTTTGTACCTAGGTACTGCTAGGTCGCAGTCATGGTTTGGTGGGGCCAATCTTTATCTCTATGATGGCTGGAATGTTCACCTCTCCTGCAGCCATTAGTGCTTACATCTCAGCCATTTTATTTCCCAGGCTTTTGATATTCAGAGATACTACCCTCCACATCAACTCTGGTCCCCCAACCCTTTACTCCTGCCTGTCCCCCTCCTCCCTTCTCTCCCAGTCCCTCCTGAACTCTTCCTCCCTCTCTACTAGTTCCTCTGGCCTCCTTTGCATCATCCCACCCCCTTCTCCCTCCTCCCCAGTCAATCCTTCCCCCCTCCACTAGTTCATCCATATTCTGCCCTGTTTGGGGGAAAGACCTATTGGCCTCCTCCACCAAGTGATGGGGAATATTTTGTACCCTGCTACCCCCCCCATTGCCAGTTTAAACTGTGGTCTATCACCATGAATTCCTTCAGGTTGCCCTTCAGGACCCGTGTACTCTTTTTTACTTGAATGTAGCCTGACTGGTGCATATAGGTCTTTATTCTCCCAGGCCAGTTCCCAGTCACCAACTAGGCTGTACCCCTCCACCTCACACCACCCTCTAAGCCAAACACTGAATTCTTCAATTCTAACTTTCCTCTCAGCACTGGCCCTTGGGACAAGTAGCACCTCCGAGAAGACTAATGTACTCCCTGCTTTGCTGCAGATTTTCTCCACCTCTGTCATTTTTTTAGTTCATTTTATTAGTTTGACTTATAAAGTCATTACATATACATTAAAACCACTAAATACACAATTTACAATATGTCATGTGTTTACAAAAATACACCATTTACAATATGTCATTTGTTAAACTTTAAGATTCCAGCTATTAATTATTGCACAGTATAATGTAAGCCAGTCAAGCAGGACAGTATTTAAAATGATTAATTCTAAATCACACCCTGCACCCTCCTACTAAAGGATTCTCAACTCCAGGGGGGTGCATGTTGGGGGGGTGAAAGCATGGAAAAATAAAGGTTCAGGCCGGTTGCAATAAAACTGCACCAGCGCCCAGACCTGAACCTGGTACCTCACCCACCCCAACCACAAGCCAACCCCTGATGCCAGGACGTAGCTTGACAATCCACTGCAGCATCACCCCTTACAGCTTCTCTGCCCCCTCCCAGCCCATGCTTGCTGTGCTTGCCCCCCCCTTCCACATGCGTACATATAGCAACATCCTGTCACCCAGTTCTCCCACCCCCTCATCCGGTCACCCTACCCTCCTAGCGCCATGAGGGATTTCACCAGGAAGGAGTCGCCATTACAGACTGCGCCTTTCCCCATGGGCCTACCCCATGGGATACTCTCCCAGGCTGGTTAATTTGTTTATTAATCTTTTATGTGGGACTGTGTCAAGTGCCTTGCTAAAGTCTAGGAAGGCCATGTCCATAGCCCCTCCCTGATCTACTACTTTGGTCACCCAGTAAAAAAAAATTATTAGATTCGTCTGACATGACCTTCCCGCTGTGAACCCGTGCTACCTTGGGTCCTGTGCCCCACTGGCCTCTAGGTACTCAACAGTTCTTTCCTTCAGAAGAGATTCCATCACTTTACCCTACCACAGAGGTCAAACTGACAGGTCTGTGGTTTCCTGTTTCTATCTTGCTTCCACTTTTGTGAGGGGGAATCACATCCACCTTCCTCCAGTCCTCAGGTACCTCACCATCCTCCAATGATTTATTAAGAAAGGGTAGTCAGTGGTGTCACTAGTTCTCCCCTTAATTCTTTTAGAATTCAGGGTGAATCATGTCAGGCCCCATTGCTTTGTCCACCTTCAGTTTTAGGAGTTTTTTCAGAACCCTTTCTTCTGATAAAGGACTGGGATCGATCCCACTATCCAGAGTGCTTCTGTTAATTGGATTAGGCACTCCCCTCATCTTTTGTGAATACTGAGCAGAAGTATTCATTCAGTATCCCTGCTTTTTCACTGTCCCTCTCTGCCCACCCTTCATCCATTCTATTCAGCCTCACTATCCCTCCATTTGTCTTTCTATGCTCCCTAATGTACCTATAAAAGGTTTTATCCCCCTTCTTAACTGAGTTGGCTATTTTTCCTCAGTTTGGGCCTTTGCTATTCTGACTTCCCTCCCTGCTTCCTTCTGCCTTAACTGGTACAGTTCTCTGTCCTGATCCTTCTATGTTTCTTTATATTTCCTAAATGCTATCTTTTTCTCCCTAACCTTCCCCGCCACCTCTTTTGAGAACCATAGTGGCTTTTTCTTTTGTTTTGATTTATTTGCTTCACACAAAGGCTTGTTGCCTCTCTGATGGTAGTTTTGATGTTTCCCCATTGTTGCTCCATCCCTCCTTCTTGCCTGTTTGCTAGTGCTTTTCTAAGGCACTCTCTCATCTTGCCAAAGTCAGCCCTTCTGAAGTCCAGAACCCTCACTTTTGTATGGTTTGCCTCTGTAGCTGAGTTTATCATGAACCACACTGTTTGTTGGTTACTTGTTCCCAGATGGCTACCCACTTCTAGATCTGAGATCCTCTCACTGTCCCCATTTGAGAGTATGAGGTCTAAGATTGCTCCTTCATAAGTGGGTCCTGAAACTAGCTGTCTGAGGCATGCCCCCTGTAGGGCATTGGGAATGGCCCTGCTCTTGGATGTGGCTGCAGCAAAGGTGCTCCAGTTAACATCTGGCATACTCAGGTCCCCCATCAACAGTATCTCCCCTTTCTCTGACATCCTAAGGGTGCCTTCTATCATATCCTTATCCATTCACTACCCCTGAGATGGGGGTCTGTATACAACCCCTGTGCAGATTGTGGTGCCATTTTCAGTCTCTAAGGTGACCCACAGTGCCTCCTCTCCTCCCTGTTTACTCTTTTGTTCCATTGCTTTTATCCCTTCCCTTACATAGAGATCTACGCCTCCCCATGTTCTCACCTCCCTGCCTCTCCTGTAGGTTGTGTACCATGGTATGTTAACATCCTAGCCATTATTCTCTGTGTGCCATGTTTCTGTGACTGCCACAATATCCAGGCATCCCTCTTCCATCAAGGCCATCAGTTCAGGGAGCTTGTGGCCCAGACTATGGGCATTGGTACTCATTACCCTCAGTTTCTTGATGGCCTTACCTCTTTTTGTCCCATCCTTGTTCTTATTGTCTTTGTCATTTTCTCCATTTACCCCTGCCCTTCTCCCTATCAACATCTCTATCTTGGTGTTTCCCTCACTTACTACCCTGATTTTTTTGGAGGGGAGGGCTAGAATTTCCCTGTTCCTGTCTAGTGACTCCCCCTTGGCTAGTTTAAATGCTTGACAATGAAGCTCCTTTTATTTTTTCAGACATGGGAAAATGTAGTAAAGCAGACACATATTGTGAAAAGAATGGTATCATACAAGTCAGGAGGTAACTAGTGGCTGGCAATCTAAAATAGCATAAAAAGTATAGGTCAAAATTTTCACCACATTGTTGCACTGCTGCTTTAATTTATAATTTAAGTATGGCATTATGTGCTCACAATCACAACACACAAATTGCAACTATCTTGTGTCCAGAAAATTCCCAAGTGATGATGAAGTGAAATGGGAGCATTACACCACATGCAATGTCCCCCAGAATGTATTGCACAGTCACTCATGCATGCAGTGGTCACATAGAGTCCCCAGAATGTTTCTGCATCCCTAAAATGCAACTGTCTTGTGTCCAGAAAATTCCCAAGTGCTGCCAAAGTGAAATGGGAGAGTTACACCACATGCAAAGTCCCCCAGAATTTATTGCACAGTCACTCGTGTGCGCAGTGGTCACATAGAGTCCCCAGAATTTTTATGCATCCCCAAAATGCAACTGTCTTGTGTCCAGAAAATTCCCAAGTGCTGACGAAGTGAAGTGGGAGCATTATACCACATGCAAAGTCCCCCAGAATGTATTGCGCAGTCACTCATGTGTGCAGTGGTCACACAGAGTCCCCAGAATTTTTTTGCATCCCCAAAATGCAACTGTCTTGTGTCTCAAAAATTTACATACTCTGTGATGATGATGTCATGATGCACAGTGTCTTGCCAAACCGTGTGAAGGAAGAGATAACATGACATGAATTCATTCTGTGTTCCATCAGAAATTATGCCTGTGAGAGAACTGTTGCTGGTGCAAAGCGTGCTGCGATTCCCGTGTATGCAATGCAATCACCTCAACAGATGGAAGGGTGTCCTTTGTGTGTACACTAATAGTAGCCTTGGTGAGTTGATATATATATATATATATATATATATATTTTCTAGGAGGGGGGTTGACACATATATATAAATATACTCATTGTATTGTTTTGTATCAGGTCACATACCGTTTGTGTGCACATTCAAGTACTTGATGAGAAATGTCGGCGTCGAAATTGGAAATGGAATACTCTCAAGCCAATGAAGGTAAGTATTTATTTTGGGGGGGAAGCATATTTACAAGTAGGTCTCATTAATGGTTTATTATTTGGTTACTTCTTCACAGATTTCATCTACATCCTTCTCCAGTCTGGTAATGATGGTCATGGTCATCGACTGAAACGACTTCTGATTTTTGCATGTCTGCCCCAGCCCTTGGGAGGGGGGGGATGATGTTGAATAAGTTCTTTGGATAAGGCAACTATGACACAACAAAGCATCTGGAGGTTTCCAAAAAAAAAGAAATGAAGAACTTATTACAACTTGATTGTAGCAGTAAGACATTATGTGTATGCCGTGGCTGTTCCACGGGTATCTAGATTAACACAGATAGCAAGCTGTCCCACTGCAATCATCAAGTCACAATTTAATTTAGTACCAGGCTATGTAACAAATACACTGTGTCAGTGTCCCTGCATCTCAGCACAAGTTACATTTTAAAACCACATCTTGTCAAGTAACACAGCCTGGCTCCAACTTTTTCAACACTGTCAAGGCTGCTCAGCTACAAATTTGAATACAGGGTATGATAAGTTGCATAAATATTTTTTGTGATGTACATGCCACCTAGTTTATGAATCATCAGTTGCATTTGTTGCACTTCTATGAAAAAAAAAGGAACAGATTAAATAAAATTGATATACTTACCAGTATGGATTGGAAATCGATATCCCATAGGTTCCTGTAGACAGTACTGCTGCTGTACCATTGATACAGACCTTCAGCGAAGGAGAATAGTTTGTTGTTAACCTGTAAAAAACAAAATAAGTTGACCATGTGTGTTTGACCATTGCAGCTCAGAAAAGCAACACAAAACAAAACACACAGCTAAAGGAAGTTGAATAGCACGAAAAACATTAGTACACATACTCACTTTATAGTTTTAATAGTAAGAAGTCATGTGCCTGTGGCTGATGGATGTGGTCTCCTATTTGACTCCCTCTTCCTTGGCATGGTCAGTGTAATGTAAAAACATTGTCACAATGGCACTGGTGGTGGATGGTTGTGGTCATAGCTGCGGCACATGATGATATTCCCTTTCACATCTTCCTGCATCTGGTGGTGGTGGCAGTGGTGAACAGCGGTCTTATGGTGGTGTTACTCCAAGGGGACACATGGTCATATTCCCTATGGTGGCAGTAGAGAAAAGCGGTCTTCTGGTGATGGTAGTCCGGGGGCCAGGATATACTGTGCTCTGTGTTATAAATGTGATGACGTGACATATGGAATTAGAATCACTATGAGTGGGACAGTGATTTAACTTTATGAAAAAGAGAACATGTATCATACAAGACATATGACAGCCTTTTAACCACTTAAGTTAAAACCTGCCAACATTAACCTCATCATCATTCATCATCATCCTCAGAAAGAAAGCTGCCCTCACAATCTTCTATATCTTAATGCTGACCATGGGGAAATTCTTTCTCCATTGTGTTATCACCTACATCAGTGGTAGGCTGCTTCATGCTGTCACTGCCACCAGGATGGTCCCTTTCTTCAACATCAGCAAAACCATGAGTATGCCGGGGTATGAATACTGAGGTTATAGTCTGAGCTGGTATGTGCCTCTCATTCATTTTTATGAATGTCAGCAAACTGACATTTACAGGAGAAAGGTTTTTATGATAATCCTGAGCTATTGCACCTGCTGAGCTGAATACCCTCTCGACACTCACACTGGAGGGTGAGCATGTCCGGTACTTCAGTGCCACATCAGTCAGATCTGGCCATTCACTGACCTTTCCACTCCAGTATAAAAGGGGATCATCAGTGATTGGTAGATGCCTGTTTTCAGACACATATGACTCAGCCATTCACAGTGCTACTCTAAGTCTGGTGGTTGATGCATCATCCGCTTCTCCAGAATCATTTATGCCACAGATCCCCACTTGGGACAAAGTCTCCCAAAGTGGGTTAATGCCAGTGGCTTTTGTTGAGAGACCACCTGGAACTGCAGCCCCTTTCTCTTACAGGATATTCTTGATGCTACTCCTCCAGGTTCACCTTCAGCCTGATTATGCTGCTCAGGTTTCCTGACCTTGGCACGTGACTTCTGTTCCTTATGAACCAAGCACACCAGTTGCCCACTGACATTTTTTACCTGTTCAGTCCCACCCTCCAGTACTGAGGCAATTCCACGTTTTTATTGTGGGTCCAGCATTGTTGTTATTGCAAAGTTGTCACTACGTTGAATGCTCAAGATGTGATGATTCTGGTCAAATACGGTCAGCACGTGCTTCAGCAACACACTGCTAGCACTCTCCTGCAACATCAAGTCTATGCTGAACATTCACCAATGTCTGCCTAAGCACCCACAGCAGTGGAATTGATTGGCTAATGGAGGCATACTTACCACTCACTGCCTGTGTGGCATGTTCAAAAGGCCTCAAGATTCTTATTACAGAGTCTATGAGGCACCACTGTTCAGTCATCATAGACATGAAGGCCCTGGAACTGTCACGGCTAGTGTGCATGACAAGATATTCTGAGATGGCTTTGTACTGTTCATACAACCTCTCTGCCATGTGTAAAGTGGAGTTCCACTGGGTGACAACTTCTAGCTTCAAACGGTGCTGCGGGAGGCTGTTTCAGATCTGCAGCTGCCGAAGTTGGTCACAAGCCTTTGCAGAACGTAAAAAGTGAGAACAGATATGGCATGCAACTGTCAGCATTTCCTTTATATCAGGGTGCTGCAGAAACTCCTGCACCACAAGACTGAAACAGTGGGACATGCATGGAACCAGAAGAAAGCTACCATTCGTGATGCATTTCACCACATTTGACCCATTGTCACTTGCTATGAACCCAGCTCTCAGGGACAGGTGGTTCAGCCACTTGTCAGTTTCAGTCAGTACCACATCCAACATGTTTTCTTCAGTGTGTGAACAGGTCACATTGTGCATAGCAATCGTTACATGCTGTTGAATTCGTGGAAGATTGCCAACACGACACTCCACTTTACTACACTATTTATTCACACAACCAGCAGCACAATCAACCCCTGCACCTGCACCCAGTGCACAGCTATACACAAATATGAACTCCTCTCTATTTTGCCACTTGTCCACATATCCATACTTAAATGGATGAGTGGAGAGGAGGAATGCTGAAGGGCATGTCTTACTGAGTCAGACACAGTATGGTACAACTCGGGGACAGCATGGGTCAAAAAGTATGTCCTGCATGGGACTATCCATTTTGGACAGACACATGCAGCAAACTGCAGGAACCTGGAATTTTTCACAAAGAAGAAGGGGAAGAGATCATTTGCCAGCATTTCAGCTACAGCAGCATTAAGTTCATGTGATACTGTGATTGGGTGGGTACTTCAGCTTATGCACAAAAATGTTCTGTAACGTGGGCTGACTTAAACGTTTTACATGGGGTATGATGACAAATGGTTCTGCTCTGGGAATGGCAGGGGGTGGAGTGTGGAAGTGTGATGAAGACGGTTGTACAGGTGATGATAAATCCTGAAATGTAGTTATTTTCACAGATTTATCAACAGGGGTTGATGTGCCACTTGCACTAGACATACTGCATTGACCACCACCACCAAAACTGCCTCTCACCACCACTGGACAAGACTTCAAAATCATTCTGCTCTTCCACCTCATCATGCCTGTAGTAATCCTCTGCTGTTATTTCATCACTACTGCACACATTTAATGTTCTATTTGATGCTACAGTCATGGAAGGGGATAACATGCTCGTTATGGTTGATAACAAGGGTGAATGCTCCACTGTGGTACAGGTATTAGCTGCCATCTTGTGCTGAGTCCACAGTGCCATGTGCCTATGCTTAAGATGTGTATGCTGTCCCCCTGTGCCCAGATGGCTCCACTTTTTACCTTGACTCACACACACCTGGCAAACCTAGCAGAATGCAACTGACTCATCATTTGCATCTTCCACAAAAAACTCCCAAATTAGGGATGATCTAGTTGTAACATGTCCCCCCTGATGCTGCTTATTGGACTCCATTTTTTTAAGCCATGAAGTGGGAGGTGTGCTACATGATTTTTCAGGCAAGACACACTGGGACTGCAACTGATCACCATGACTACCCATCATTATTACTGGGTCATCATCATTATCAACTGCAATTGGTAAATTACAACTTTTTACAGGAGAGGGAGAACTGCAAACAGACACAGCCACCTTGAGATTATTTTTCTCCAGTTCCCAATAGGGGTCACTGACATCATCATATTCATCAACATCATCCACACCTTCTGCTTGGATGCTGGCATATGGACTGCATGTTGCAACCACAGCAACATCAGCAGCAGCACCACCACCACCACCCGAAATGTTTTCACCACACTGTGAATCACTGCATGGCAAATGCATGACATGAACCACTGTGGAAGAAATGTCACTTTGTGTGCTGCCATTGACATGATGATCAGAATCCTCATGTTTAGTTACTGGGATGTTACTTGGGAGTATGACATCATCTACACTGTCACTCACTGCTACTGCTTCACACTCCACTATAGTTTTGGACATGGTAAGCTGGTCAGAAGTGGAATTTGAGGCAGCAATACTCATACCACCACCAGCAGCTGCACTAACACCACCAGCTGGGACAACATTGTCTCCTCCAAATATGAGTGAAGCTACTAATTGCGCTATAAAAAACATTGAAGGAGAAATACCTTTCCTCACATCAGCAATGCTTTTCTGTGACCGCGTACTACTACCACACCCACAGACAATCTTACCACTGGTAGTAGTGCCATGGCGAGAAACAGCTTTGCTTGCACATCTCTTTGCTGGCATTTTGGGGGATCAACAGGAATATTCTAAACACATTTAGATTTTGGAACGTTCACTCTGGATGGGGGCTGGGAGGTGGGGGGATGACGCTGGATGTGAAGCCAAAAAACAACTGTGGCTTCAACAAGAGATACAGACACAAAATCACAACAAGTTCAACAGCACCTTAACTAACCAGTGGTGCTCTCAAGTCACAAAAAATCCAATCTGGAAAAGAATACCTTTTGCCAGTGGGGTGGAGGCGGGGAGCGGGGAGCACTGACTGCAGATTACTGCAGTGCAAAACCAAGAAAATATACCACAATCGCAGTACAAAATCATGCAGCTGCAGTGGATAGCAGATTCACACTGCTGCGCCTGCAATTACAATGTGGCACAATAAAAGGTGTATTATTTGATGTCACGTCACGCACTGCACACACACTCACACACACAGAATTTGTCTACAAGTAATGTGTAGCAAATTGAAAACTTCAGTAATATATAACATATTTTAAACAACCTCAGGTCTCTCCAGACCACAATACACACAATCAGCAAAAAAATGTGAAACATTACTGAAAATATTACTGTGTGTACATTAACACAGTCAGTTGTACAAGAAAAATATAACCAAAAAACAAAGAACTCCCTATTTCTCCAACTTAAATCTACCTTCACCAGATACGCCCCTCCCCCAAAGCACACTTCCACTGTCTTTCAGTATACAAACTGAATGTTGTACATTAACATTCAAAATCCACACACTAAACAATAAACGCTCGATGATATGAGCACAGGAGGGTTTCCTACAATAGATGAACTAAAGCGTCAGCAAATAAAATGACTCTAAAAGACTTTTTTTTAACAGCTTTTAGAAGGTTTGAATCACAGAGAGCTCTCAGAGCAGACTGTCTCCTACAGTATCCTACACACACTACCCTGAAAAGAGGCTATGCAGAACAATCTAGAGCCCATGTGACCTGAAATTCCTTGAATCACTGCAAAATTTGCCTTTGGAGCTTAAAAACAAGGTGAAGTGAGGCAAAGTAAATTGTTTTAAATGTACTTCACCTTAAAATTTGGTGGAGTAGTGGTTTGGGAAGGCAGAGTAATGCAAAGTCATAGTCTTCAATGGACTTTGCATTACCCATTATAATGCAAATTACTCCACTTCAAGTTGCAGAGCACTCTGCGAATTCGTCTTCATTCCGCAAATCACTCTGCAGAGCGAATTGAGGCCACTTCATCCATCTCTAGTTAAATATTAAAAAAATCAAAACAAAATTCCCCTACTCTGTTGGTAGGGGGATGGAATAGTTTCTACTACTGAGTTTTCTGGTTAAGAAGAAATTGTTATTTGGGAACTGTATGCTGTAATGCTCATGATTTCCTTATTTCCTTTTAAGAATTCAGATGGAGAAATATAATTTTGGGTGCAATATGCTTGTATGTATGATGCACTACTTCTTTAAGCTTCTTTATGTTCTTATGATTTTGTGTGCAGAAACACTATTGTGCCATGGGATCTTTAACATCCACCTGAACAGTCAAATAGGACACTTAGTTTAACATCTCATCTGAAAGACAGCACCTCAGGAGTGCAGCATCCCCTTCATGCAGCACTGCAGTGTCAGTATTGGAATATTAACCCAAGTGCCTTGTGTGGGGATAGGACCAACAGCCTTCTGATCTCCTGGCCTCACAGGCTAGTGTGTTACCTGCTGAGCCACTGACACTCAGCTGAGGTAACTTCACATAACTTCACCTTAGACATTGCACTGCAGCAAATTTAGATGAAATATCCTCAGAAAGAGCATGTAGGTCACATGATACAGCTCTATGTACACAGTGCCATTCAGTTTCACTTTGTAGTTTGTGTGAATGAGTAGAAGGGTGCCAATCTGCTGCTTCTTGAGCACTGAAAAGAAATTTAAAAATAACGTTTTCAGCTTTCTTGTATTTTCTACATCTTCTGTTCGTTAAGGAGCTCTTTATGTGGTGGTTTAGGTCTTATTTTTTTATGTCTGCACTTTTTCTCAGCCTTCGGTCTGTATTTTCAGTTTATTTCTATGTTCAGATGCTCTTGTTCTGTGAATTCTTGTTTAGTTATTATTTATAATTTGTTTTTTTCCACTTTTTCTGTCTTTTCTCAATTCACTTTCTTTCTGTTATTTTTACTTTTCATACCTTTGTATTTTAAATAAAAATGGGTGGAGACAGAGATGAGAGTGGGAGGAGTGGGAGTCAGAGTGTGGAGACAGAGATGAGAGTGGGAGTCAGAGTGTAAAGACAGAGATGAAAGTGGGTAGAGTGTGAGTCAGAGTGTGGAGAGGGAGGTGAGAGTGGGAAGAGTGGGAGTCAGAGAGTGGGGAGGAAGATGAGTGTGGGGAGAGTGGGAGCCAGAGTGTGGAGAGGGAGGTGAGAGTGGGAAGAGTGGGAGTCAGAGTGAGGAGAGGGAGGTGAAATTGAGAAGAGTGGGAGTCAGAGTGTGGAGAGGAAGATGAGAGTGGAAGGAGTGGGAGTCAGAGTGTGGAGAAGGAGATGAGAGTGGGGAGAGTGGGAGTGAGAGTGTGGAGAGGGAGATGGAGATGAGAATGGGGAGAATGGGAGTCAGAATGTGAAAAGGGAGGTGAAAGTGGGGAGAGTGGGAGCCAGAGTGTGGAGAGGGAGGTGAAAGTGGGGAGAGTGGGAGCCAGAGTGTGGAGAGGGAGATGAGAGTGGGGAGAGTGGGAGCCAGAGTGTGGAGAGGGAGATGTGAGTGGGAAGAGTGGGAGTCAGAGTGTGGAGAGGGAGATGAAAGTGGGGAGAGTGGGAGTCAGATTGTGGAGAGGGAGATGTGAGTGGGAAGAGTGGTAGTCAGAGTGTGGAGAGGGAGATGAGGGTGGGGAGAGTGGGAGTCAGATTGTGGAGAGGGAGATGAGAGTGGGGAGAGTGGGAGTCAGAGTGTGGAGAGGGAGATGAGAGTGGGGAGAGTGGGAGTCAGAGTGTGGAGAGGGAGATGTGAGTGGGAAGAGTGGTAGTCAGAGTGTGGAGAGGGAGATGAGGGTGGGAGAGGGAGTCAGATTGTGGAGAGGGAGATGGAGTGGGAGTCAGAGTGTGGAGAGGGAGATGAGAGTGGGGAGAGTGGGAGTCAGAGTGTGGAGAGGGAGATGAGGTGGGAAGAGTTGGAGTCAGAGTGTGGAGAGGGAGATGAGTGTGGGAAGAGTTGGAGTCAGAGTGTGGAGAGGGAGATGAGTGTGGGAAGAGTGGGAGTCAGAGTGAGGAGAGGGAGGTGATATTGGGAAGAGTGGGAGTCAGAGTGTGGAGATAGAGAAGAAAGTGGGAAGAGTGGGAGTTAGAGAGTGGAGAGGGAGGTGAGAGTGGGAAGAGTAGGAGTCAGAGTGTGGAGAGGGAGATGAGAGTGGGTAGAGTGTGAGTCAGAGTGTGGAGAGGGAGGTGAGAGTGGGAAGAGTGGGAGTCAGAGAGTGGGGAGGGAGATGAGTGTGGGGAGAGTGGGAGCCAGAGTGTGGAGAGGGAGGTGAGAGTGGGAAGAGTGGGAGTCAGAGTGAGGAGAGGGAGGTGAAATTGAGAAGAGTGGGAGTCAGAGTGTGGAGAGGAAGATGAGAGTGGGGAGAGTGGGAGTGAGAGTGTGGAGAGGGAGATGGAGATGAGAATGGGGAGAATGGGAGTCAGAATGTGAAAAGGGAGGTGAAAGTGGGGAGAGTGGGAGCCAGAGTGTGGAGAGGGAGGTGAAAGTGGGGAGAGTGGGAGCCAGAGTGTGGAGAGGGAGATGAAAGTGGGGAGAGTGGGAGTCAGATTGTGGAGAGGGAGATAAGAGTGGGGAGAGTGGGAGCCAGAGTGTGGAGAGGGAGATGAGTGGGAAGAGTGGGAGTCAGAGTGTGGAGAGGGAGATGAAAGTGGGGAGAGTGGGAGTCAGATTGTGGAGGGAGATAAGAGTGGGGAGAGTGGGAGCCAGAGTGTGGAGAGGGAGATGTGAGTGGGAAGAGAGGTAGTCAGAGTGTGGAGAGGGAGATGAGGGTGGGGAGAGTGGGAGTCAGATTGTGGAGAGGGAGATGAGAATGGGGAGAGTGGGAGTCAGAATGTGGAGAGGGAGATGAGAGTGGGGAGAGTGGGAGTCAGAGTGTGGAGAGGGAGATGAGTGTGGGAAGAGTTGGAGTCAGAGTGTGGAGAGGGAGATGAAAGTGGGGAGAGTGGGAGTCAGAGTGTGGAGAGGAAGATGGAGATGAGAATGGGGAGAGTGGGAGTCAGATTGTGGAGAGGGAGATGAGAGTGGGGAGAGTGGAAGTCAGAGTGTGGAGAGGGAGATGAGAGTGGGGAGAGTGGGAGTCAGAGTGTGGAGAGGGAGATGAGTGTGGGAAGAGTTGGAGTCAGAGTGTGGAGAGGGAGATGAGAGTGGGAAGAGTGGGAGTCAGAGTGAGGAGAGGGAGGTGATATTGGGAAGAGTGGGAGTCAGAGTGTGGAGATAGAGAAGAAAGTGGGAAGAGTGGGAGTTAGAGAGTGGAGAGGGAGGTGAGAGTGGGAAGAGTGGGAGTCAGAGTGTGGAGAGGGAGGTGAGAGTGAGAGTCAGAGTGTGGAGAGGGAGGTGAGAGTGGGAGTCAGAGTATGGAGAGGGAGGAGAAATGGATGGTCACATAGTCAACAGATGGGGCACTCTGTCCTATCCATCTGAATAGACAATTTTTGGTAGCAGCAGCACCAGGCATTGGAACCCACCCCAAACCACAGCACAGCACCACTAGCAGGTTACAGTGGAGGTACAACCACCAGCTGTTGACATTGCTCCTCTAGGTCCTTTACCTGCTGCAGCACCTACCCTGTGCCCCTCTCCCATTATTTTGTCACCACCTGAGTGCCATGAGGAGGAGGTTTCCCACCATGAACCATCTGGATCCTCCACATGACAACAGCCAAAGTCCCTTGTTGGGACTTTTTTGTAATGGACCCCACTGACAACAGCATGATGAGATGCACACTGTGTGGCATGCTTGTTCAGTGTGGAAATCTCAGCAGCTATTTGGGCACAGGTGGCCAAGCACACCCACCTTAAGGCGAGGCAGCACCAGGAGTGGGAGGAGCATGTGAGGATTTGGACAAAGAGTGATACAGCCATGAGGGTTGGAATGGGAGCCCTTTTACTGCTCTTTCCATGCTGCATGGTGACCTGCATAAAAGGAGGAGTCATGGCACATTGTTGTTACTCGGTGGATGGGTACCATGGTACCAGGTAGGGACACAGAGGGGAGCTACAGACAGACTCGGGTGCTGTGGGGGTCACCTAAGAGACTGGCCTCAGACCCCCCTACTTCATCCCTCCATAGAGAAGTGGCACAGCTGTGTAGGGAGACAGGGGAGCTCTCCAGGGAAGTTGTTACTGTAAAAGCAAATATTTACAGTAAGTGTTCCTCCAAAACCAATGGAACATTCTCGAGGATCTTGCAAAGTTCTGTGGTGGCTCTGCACCCTCTGTTCCCAGACCATAGTCTGATTCTGCCATTATTCGTCTTAATTGCAGCTATGTTACCTATCTTACTATATCCCTTATCCTTATCTTCACCTGTTGTAGCTAAAAAAAAAAATAGAAAGGAGGCAGTATGGCGCAGTGGGTTAAGGCTCTGAGCTGAAAATCTGGAGACCTGGGTTTGAATCCCACAGCCCCCTAGGTGCATACTGTGTGACCCTGAGCAAGTCACTTAACTTCCTTGTGCTCCCAGGTTGCACCTGCAAACAAGCTTTCAGCTTAGTGTGTCTTACCTGGTAAAATAATTGGTAAAAAAAAAGGAAAAGATTAAAACACAAAAGATTTGTATACCTTAACTTCTCTCTGCCATGAGTTTTGACACTGCTTCCTTCTATCTATCTAAACTTTTCTATCAGCTATCCTCTTCCTGCTGCTTAACAAAAGAAAAAAAAATTCAGATTTTCTTTTTTTATGGTTCTCTTTCTTGAGCAACTGCACACTCCTTAAAACTATTACTATCTTTGACTCTCAGAATTTTTTCTGAACTGCCAAAATAAATATATTGTGTTGTTACTTTCTGCTAGAAGGTGGTGCGATATGATTAATTCCCCTACCACAGTTCTTGTTACGCACTTTTGGAGAAAATTTGAGAAAAGCCTAACTTTAAGGAAAATGTGAGAAAAACACAATAATCATAAATGCCGTACTCCCAGAATTTTTCTCAAGTACCAGAATAATTATCTTGTGCTGCTGCTTTCTGCTATCAGGTTGAGTGCTATGATTCAATCACCTGCCACAGTTCCTGTTTTGCACTTTCGAGGAAATTGTGAGAAAAGCACAACACTTTAGGAGAAAATGTGAGAAAAAGAAAATATACATAAATGCTGTGCTGCCAGAATTTTTCTCCAGTACAGTAGAAGCCACTTAAGCGAGACGGCCTGGTGGACAGTGGATCGTTCCGCTTAAGCGAGCGTCTCTGCAAAACGAAGTTGCTATTTTGCATAATTCTGTGAACACAGATAAAGGCAGCTGACATTATCTACTGCAGAATCAGGTCAGGTTCAGGGAGAATTTGGAGCTTCATTGCGTTTTGCTTTTGTGTACAGTACTGTATTTTGTGATGCTTGTGTTTTGTGATTTTGTGATTGTGCATACAATACTGTATATATATTTTATTTTTTTGGGGCTTGTGTTTTTGTGATTGTGTATACAATACTGTATATATATTTTATTTTTGGGGATGGTGTTTTTGTGATTGTGTGATTGTGTATACAATACTGCATATATTTTATTATTGGGGCTTGTGTTTTTGTGATTGTATATACAATACTGTATATATATTTTATTTTTGGGCTTGTTTTTTGTGATTGTGTGATTGTGTGTACAATACTGTATATATATATATATATATATATATATATATATATATATTATTTATTTATTGGGAGGCTTGTGCTTATTTTCTAAAGTGCTTCATGTTATTTCACAGAGATGTGTGCACTACAGGGCTATTTGGGTTGTCATCCATTTCATCCTTCAGTACAGCAGCACTCTCTGTTATGTAAGAGAATTGTGAGGTTGGTAAGGGGGGTGCAGCAACATTTGCTGTTAAAGTAGTCCTAGAGGATGTTGCACCACTTGATATCAGGAAGAAATCTGTAATCGTCCATTGTAATCACTCAGTCGCTGCTGGATGCTGCATCGCACATTCACAAGCAAACAGCTGCTACCAGGTGTCGTTCTAGCCTCGTAGCTGACACCAATGCATAGCGGCTCTCAACCCGTTTATGGCATCCTGGGTAGAGATGGACTCATCTTGGGATTCGTCATCTGTTTTCTCACTGTCATCTGCATCTTCTTTTAACAGCGATTGTGTAAGCTCATTTGTTGCCTCGCCAACAGTTGGCTCCTAGCAATCCATGTCAACAAATTCTTCAAACTCCGCACTGCCTATGCCAGACAGGATCGCTACATCTTCTAACACTGAAACAGCATTTACTTCAGCACTTACTTCAGAACATGTCATTTGAACAATCACAGCACTGCGATGAAACCCAGCCTTACTTAAGCAGTTTCTAGTGTGCTCTGTTTCATGGCCATCCATGCTCTGTGTAGCATGCAGATTGCATCTACAAGAGTTACTTTTCTTGCAATTTCTGCAGCATGAGCATTCATGCCTTCATCGATTATTAGCAGAATCTTGCTAGCCATGTACGATCTGTAGTGACCTTTCAAGTTTTTTATGACCCCCATGTCCACAGGCTGCAAGATACTGGTGGTGTTAGGGGGAAAAAAATAAGTTTAATAAACTTAAGTCTGCACTATACGTCATGTTGGTGAGCTGAGCAATTGTCAACAAACAGCAGAATTTTTGTTCAGTGCCATCTCAGTTCGGCATCCCATGTCAGCAGCTAAACATAGAAGGTGGCACTAGTCATCCAGTCATTGCTGGTTGCTGTGTATGTCACTGGCAACAGTTTGACATCCTTAGGGAAGCAACGCATGCATTTGCATTTGCCAATAACAAGGAGCTTTCTCTTTTCAGTGTTATCCGGGTTTGCACAGCACAGGACAGAGATCCTGTCCTTAGCTTTTTTCCCACCTATGAGCTCAGATTGCTTGTGAGCATGGCTGCGGTCAGGGTACCCTCTGTAAAACAGACCAGTTTTGCCAGCATTAAACACATAGACTGGTCTGTACCCTAACAGGATCCCAGAAAGGACATCAGTAGCCCAACTCTGTGCTGCATTAGTGTCTGCATCCTGCTTCTCCCCATGCTCCCATTTGAAAACAGTCTGGTGCCTTAACTTCCACCTTGCAAGCCAGCCATCGGTAGCCTCAAAGGTAATGTGGGACATCTGTTCAGCCAATTCAGTGGCTTTAGTCTTCAGCATGGGACCAGATACTCTAGCACCTTTGTCGACAGCCTGGGAGAACCAAAGAAGGAAGGCATCTTCAACCTCACTGTCCTTGTCCTCCCTACTTCTCTTTCTGTTGGGGTTAGAATTAGCTCTCCATTGGGACAGGATTGCATCCCTGTTTTTGCTAATTCTACCCATCTGACTTTTAGAGATTTTAAAATTGGCTGCAACAGATGACAAGGAGGCAGTAGGATTATCCAGTGCTTCAGTCACTCTAACACGATCAGCTAGGGTAAGCACATTCCTTGGTTGGGACATCCTGATCATCTTACCTTGCAAAGACAGCTATAAACTGAAGAAGACAGTGTCAGAACATAGTTCTGTTTTAGCAGCTGCTAAAAGCTGCAAAAAAACAATCCGTAAGTGCCAGACGGCAGATTGTAATGGTCAGATCAATTAGGACAAAACAGCACAAAGCTGCCATCGGGTGTCTCTCCAGAGCAGCTTTAGCAATTAGGACAGTGCCAGCTAAGTGATGGATGCATAGTGGGAAACAATAGATATAAATCAGTGACTCGGCGAATGTCTCACTTAAACGGTCGTCTTGCTTAAGTGCATCCCATTTAAATGGCTTGTACTGTACCAGAATAAATATGTCAGGCTGTTGTGGCTTAAACAATTCTCAGGATGCCCAGTAAGGAGACATGCTCCCAGAACTGCTGCTGCTACTAGCAGATGCCATGCTCTGCAACTTTCCACAGCAATCGTCCAGATGCACTTTAGTACCCAGAAAATAAAAGTGAATTCTCATGGATGCAAAAATTTTCAAGATGCTCATTAAGGAGATGCACTCCCAGAAATGTTATATGCTGCTGCTGCTGCTGCTGTACTTTGTGAATGCAGTCTACAACAACTGGATCTGGACAGTTATCTTCAACTAAAGTATCAGTCTGTAGTGGTGGTGGCACATGGAAATAAGCTTCAGCTAAGTGTGCCTTTCCTGGTTAAACAATTTCCCCTTCCCTCCCATTCCCTAGTGACCTGCCAGCAAAGGTGAGTATTTTTTGTTGTCTAGTTTTGGTTGTGGTGGATGGGAGGGGATTTGAAACCATTGTTTTTCTAACCTTCTTTGCTTAATGTTTCTCATTTTGCAGGTATTTATCACCACTAGGGTGACTGAATCCTGTTGCTGCATGGGTCTTAGAAGACTCTGGTTATTTAATTTAGGAGTGTTTCCTACAATGGAAGGTAAGAATTGTTTTTCTTCTTTTTTTAAATGTTATCCATATCCATATGTCACTGTATAACTGGTGTCTGGTCATATTTCTCTTGTTTCAGGTATTTTTATTGTACATGATAAATTGGGCAATGGGGCAGCAGCATCAGTTGGAGGACTGTTACATATGCTTGATACAGAGGGTGTGTTGAGTTTCATGAGACAACATACAGTGGAGGTGGTGGAGTAGGAGATCTGAGGCAGCATTTATCAGCAGGATTGATCACATCAACGATCTGTTGGAGATATGAAGATGACAATGGCTTGCCAACAAGGACAAGGAATTCATCTTGACCGAATGTAAACAGACCTGATGATAATACAAGAAAGAAATTGTTTAGAATACAATACACTCCATAATGAGTTCCAGTACACCTGTAAAAAGGTGGGTTAGTAGCGAGGTACCCCAGGGGCTGGTTCTGGGGCCTACACTACTTAATTTGTTTATTAATGACATTGACCATAATATAAATAATTTAGTCATCAAGTTTGCTGATGACACTAAAATAGGAGGAGAAGTGAATACCTTAGAAAAGTATTTGTCATTAACCAAAGATCTGAAAAGTGTTTAACAATGGACAATTGGAAATAAAATGGTGCTTAACACTGACAGATGTATAGTAATTCATTTAGCAAGGACTAATCCAATACATACTTACAAGATGAATAATACACCCTTCAAGACATCAATAAAGGAAAGAGAACTTGGGGTAATTGTTAATAACAATCTGACAGCTTCAGACCATTGTAAAAAGATCACTCAATCTGCAAATATTCTACTTAAAGGAGAAGTCCACCCAAAACTTGAAAAAAGATATGTTGTGCAAAGTGTTTTAATTTGTGTGTGAAGTTCTAGTGTTTCCTTCCCTCTGACTCATATTAGGAGTTTTTCCTAAATTAGCCTGCTAGCTTTAGGGTAGTTTTATGACCCCTGGAGATCTCCATGTAAAAACAGCTAATTTGTATTCCTTTGTCCTACAATGCACCTTGTTTCATGTGATGGTGATGTAGCAAAGACCATAAATCCAGCAGAAAGCATTGCTTTATAATCAGTTCACAACAGTAGAGATGGCTATATTTTAAAATTTGTAGAATTAAACTTGGTGACCACCCTCATCGTAAAGGTCTTACTGTCCTGAAAAACTTTGCTGCTTGTAATTTTTGTGCAGCTTGTAAAACTTCCAAGATATTTAGTTTGTTTGGCATGTGTGTGCTGAATGCTGGGTCTCTCTTACATCACTGTCACTTGAGACACTGTAGGAATAAGAAATACAATTAAGCTGTCAGGGACGAAGATCCCCATGGGTTGTAAAACTAGCATAAAGCTAGCAGACTAATTTAGGAAAAACTCCTAATACTAGTCAGAGGGAAGGAAACACTTGAACTTCACATACAAATTAAAACAATCTGCACAACATATATTTTTTCAAGTTTTAGGTGGACTTCTCCTTTAATAATATTAAGCGGTCTTTCATTAATAAATCAGAACAGTGCAAAATTCCATTATATCACCCTTATGTCAGGCCCAGACTTGATTATTGCTTTCCATTCTGGAACCCTTACCTTAAATGAGATATACATTTGTTGGAACAGGTACAACATAGAGCAACAAAAATGATACCTAACATTAGTCATCTATTATACCATCAAAGACTATTGAAAACTGGCTTGGTTAGTCTTGAACATAGAAGATCCAGGGGAGATTTATTATTACTTTACAAAATCTTACACAACCCTGACCTACTGTCTCAGTGCAGAATTAGTTTGTTGATAAGAAGGTGAATACAAGGAGCCATTGTCGCCAACTTGTGGTTCAACAGGCATTCACAAAAAAAGGGGTCAACTGCTTTATTATAAGGGCTAGTAAGGCCTGGAATAGACTTCCACATGAAGTTGTAGAAGCAAGTGAATTTGTAACCTTTAAATCTTGATTAGACAAATATTTAAACTGGCAATCAGGCACTAATTAAAATGCCCACACAGTTGTGGGAGACATTCATGATGGGAGTACGACTTCTTATGTCTTCTAAAACCTTGTAAAAGTAAAAAATTAAAAGAAAAAAAAACAACTTTTAGAAAGGATGCCTACTGTCATGTTGGTGATGGCCTGGCCTTGAAATGGAACAAAGGTGCCCCAGACAGAGAAGGAGGAGAAGTTTTGCTACTGGGATAACAAGAAAGCAGTACAGTAGACGACGTGTGAAGACAATAGGAAATTATGTAGACCTTACTAAAATAGCCACTGTGAGTGGTTGACCGCATTGTAGATATTGTCCACTCCAAGTATTACTTTACATTTCACCTGTGAATAGAGATATGCAAAATTGGCAAATTTCATTATGCAAAATATTTTGTGAAATTCATCCATTTTGTGAAATTTTTTGAGACAGCAAAATTTGAAATTGCACCTGCGTAATGAGAAATTTTGCCTGCGTAATGTGGAATTTCACCTGCAGGATGCATAATTTCACCTGCAGAAGGTTGAAATTTCACCTGCGGAAGGCGAAATTCACCTTTCACTGGGGACATTTTGCCTCTTTAATGGTGAAATTTCTCATTTAGCAGGCAAAATTCTGCAATTCGCACCTGGCAAAATATTTCACATAATGGGCAAATGTCATGAAATATTTTGCATGATGAAATTGCTGATTTCATGGGAATTTCACCGACAAAATATAATTTCACAGCATCTCAACCTGTGAAGAAAAAATATATAATTTATTCACAGTAGGCCACCCTTATAACTTTGTTGTTCCAATGCAGAAGCATAGGTGCAGAGTTTGTAACATTTTTGGTGGGGCCCAGGATCAGGGGACAAAACCCCCAGTAGAGGTCTATGGGAGCAGAGCCCCCTATACCTGGGGGTTGCATAAATATTATTATGCCTTCCCCACAAGACTGCCCCAACCCATAAAAGTAAAGGAGGGGCAGCATCTAACCCCATATATTATCACAGTTTTTCACATCTCCCTGAAAAAACATAGCAGGACTGGAGACCAAAGTATAATTACACCTTCTTCGAGCCCTGCAACCTACCACAAGTATAGGATCAGCAGCTGCAAGACCTGAGTTATTACTAGGACTTTTCTCTCACCCCCCTTCCCACATACAATGCTGGGGGGGGGCAGTGTGGTGGTCATATTAATTCTAAATAATGCCTTCCCCAAATACAGTACATCATTGCAGAATGGGCTGATGGCTTTTACAAACTCATTTACAGGTATCCAAATGCTGGTAGAAAGTATTTTATACTCTTGAGGCTTCCAGGTAAAATCGTTTTGAAGCCATCCCCCCCAAACAATCTGATGGTGCTGAAGTAAACTTTGGAGGTGCTTGAGAACTTCATCACTTATGGAGCTGATGCCTATGACTTCAAGGTTGGTGCATTTATATTATTCCAAGGGATTATTACACCTTCCTCTCATCTCTCTCCACACATATAGTAGGTGGGGGGTTTGGCAGTTGAAATTCAATGCAAGGAAGTGCAAGATAATGCATATGGGGCACAAAAACCCTGGCTCAATATATCAGTTGGGGGTGAGGATATAGCATGCACCAAGCAGGAAAGGGATCTTGGGGTTATCATCTCTGATGACCTCAAGGTAGGGAAACAGTGTGACAAGGCAGCAGGTAAAGCAAATAGGATGCTGGGATGTATAGGCAGGGGCATCACCAGCAGGAAAAGAGAGGTCATAATTCAGCTATACAAGACACTAGTGAGGCCCCACCTGGAGTACAGTGTACAGTTCTGGAGACCATACCTACGTAAGGACATAGACAGGGTAGAGAAGGTTCAGAGGAGGGCAACAAAGATGGTGCATGGATTGCATCACAAGTCCTATGAAGACAGGTTGAAGGAACTGAACATGTACTCCCTGGAGGAGAGGAGGAGAGAGGGATATGTTAGAGACATACAAGTATCTTACAGGGAGGAACAGGGTGCAGGAATACACTATTTTAAGTGAAAAGATGTTCCAGGACTAGAGAGCATGGGATGAAGTTGGAGGGAGGATGATTCAGAGGAAACATGAGGAAGAATTTCTTCACAGAACGGGTGGTGGACAAGTGGAACACCCTGCCAGAGGAAGTGGTGGGGGCTGAAACAATCACGGGATTTAAGAATGCCTGGAATAGACATAAAGGAATTCTGGAGGTCAGGGGTAAGGGGCAACAGACTTCTAGGAAAACATAAAATGAACTTACAAGCTCAAATGGTCAGACTGGGTGGGCCATAGGCCCTTATCTGCCAACACTGTCTCTGTATCTATGTATCTATGTAGGTCAGCTGCTTATACTGCTCCTTACTCACACCTCCCTCACCACATGAAATACTGGATAGCCAGCAGCTACATAAATCAAAGCTATTATTACACCTTCTCCTTGCTTCCCTCACTGCATGCAGTTCAGGAAAGGTAGTGACTATATTCAATTACTGCATCTTCCAATCCTTGTACCTCCCACCCCACCCACTGTACAGTAAGGCCGCTGATTAGATTAACCCAAAATACAGTGTTATACCTTCCTCACATTCGCAACAAACACATAACATACAGGAGGGCAGGCAGTAACAACATTATCTGAAGATGTTGAACCTCACATCTCCATATCACTACCGACACATAGTACAAGAAGGCCGGCAGCTATGGTACTACTGCACCCAGGGGTTAAATTAGTAATATTTATGAGGGAGAACTCTGATCTCTAGATATGTAAGCTCTCCTTTGGAACTTTGCTATGTTTGTGTTTAGTGCTGACAAGGTCAGAGAAGCAGGAATTACACTGCTCGGTAAGAGAAGAGGAAACCAGGTTCTGAAAGGTTCCATTATTACATATTCCTTGTACTTCCCTCTTCACATGCAATATGTATGCATGGGGGGTGCAGCAGCTACATTAACCCCAAATATTATTACTCCTTTATTCCTCCTCTGCCCCCCAAAAAGCACTGCAGGAAAGTGGCAGCTACCATGACCCAAGTAATATTATTACACTGTAACCACAAGCCCCCACCCCACCCAAAAGACACACAATGCAGCTAACCTTTTGGTGTGCCATTTCTGTTCCCTCTCCCCCTTTTCCTCTTTGCCTTGCCTTCCCTTCCCTTTCTCTTCCCTGAGCTGGATAATCCCACTTGGGACAGTTGCACTCAGATCCTGAGGCAGCTGCAGGCCACACCTCATCATGATAGCAGTCCTCTCCATTTGTACTACAGCACAAATTTTGTCAGACAGACTGTGGCCTTCCTTGCTTGAATTACTTCCTTACCTGGCTTCTGCTCGCTTGGACAGTTGGACTCTGTACTCAGTCCTCCTCCTCCAGGCTCTTGACTCATTGGCGTGACTGATGGCTGTCACACACTCATGGCCTACTGACTCTGATGGGCAGGGGCCGCCACCATGTTGTTGCACACTGCTGCACTAGTCTACCATGACCAGTCTGACTCCTCGCTGCCACCACATCAGATTTGCATGCTCTCTTTTTGCGCATGTGCTCTGATGTCTCAGTCACTTCTCCACACCAAAAAAGGCCACCAATAAGGATGGGGGAAAGGGATGCAACTTAATTTTCCAGCGCTCACTCAGTGAGATCTTCACAGCATTGGGGGGGGACACAGCAGGTCAGAACAAACACACATCAAGATGCTCCGGACAAAGTTTGGAGGAAAAACAGGTGCTGCTTAATATGCCAAATATGGTGATATTATTGGTGGGGCTGAGCCCACTTTGCAGAATACTGCTGGAGCCCAGGTGCCTCAAGCCCATATGGCCCAGCACCTCTGTGCAGAAGGGGTCAATCATCAGCTCCAAGGTGATTGAGGTCTGCCATTTATGCCTCAACAGATATGGCTGCTGTGTTTAGTCTAGTATCCTCCGATGGTTCCTTCTTCTTCTTATCCTCACAATCTGCAGTGCCAACCTGTGCAAGAACTGCCCATAGAGGATTTGATAGTGGGAGAGGCTTTCTGGTTGCCTTACTGGTAGATGTAGAAGCTGCATCTGCACATCTCTCACTTCCGTTGCTGACTGTTGGTGACAGTGACACATTGTGTCTCATTTGAATATGCTGTTTTTTTAGCATTTACAAACCGTGTGCACTACTGATCAGCAGTCTTTGCATATGCTCAGCTGTCATACTATGGCCATCAAGTATAGTGAAAGACCCTATTAATATAGTGGATCTAGCATTGTTGCAATCATGAAATTCACAGATGTGAGAAGGATGACATTCAGGTGTCTCTTATGATCCAATACAATAAGCACATTCTCAGTCAATGCAAAGCTTACAGAATAACCAGTTGCCTAAAACTGCTGCTGCACATTACAGGTAGTCTACCTTACCACCCAGGATGACCTGACTGATAGAGGCAGTGTCCCAAGTCACTGCCTGTGTGGCACGAACAAAAGGCCTCAAGATCAAAATCAACTCCTCCATAAACCTTCGGTGTTCTTTTATCAATTACATAGAAGCTCCAGAATTGTCATGGCTTATGAAGGAGCATATGCTCTGATAAGGCCTTATATTGTTCAAACATCCACTCCAGCATATACAGGATTGAAATCTGCCTTGTGACAACCTACTGCTTTAATTAGTGCTGAGGTCAGGCATTTGTTAACTGTAGTGCACAAAAATGGACCCTTGCATTTAACGACTGTGCAAAATGGCCGCAAATGAGATGACACAGGGTGAGCACTTCTTTGATGTCACATTGTGAGAAGAACTCTTGCACAACCTGGTTTAGACAGTGTACAAAGTAGGGCAGTCTAACATAACCATTACTAACCACTTTGACAATGTTTGCATCAATGTCACTGACTATGAAGCCTGCTTTTAAAGATGGGGAACGGTTTCTCAAAAGGTTGCACATGGCGCAAAGTGACTTGTGGCAACAGGAATGATGCAAGTAGCACTTTGTGCCATTAGTTGCACTATGTGGGATTCTCAAAAGCAGCCTACAACAACACACAGGCTGCTTGCACCAAAGTGGACTCACATCATGGTTGTGCCACAAACCCTGATGTAACATAGCACAAGGGAGTTTATGGCAGCAGCAGCACCCTATTCTGAAAGGGCGGCTGCCACATCCCCTAATCTGGAATTCACAAATGTCCTGTGGAGGACATCCATCAAAGTACATTTACATCAGCTATGAGCTGATGTAAGTGTATGTTGCAATCCAATGGGGCTTGTGTCAATGTGTCAAGTGAAACCTACAGCCCCCTTCCCACACACACGATCACATATAAGCTCCCCATTCCCGATCACCAATTGTTGAAATAAAACAGCCCTTGTGAGCTACCAGCACCCCATTCCTGATCCCCAGTAATTTATATGTAAAAGCCCCACAGGGCTATCTGACCCCCCATTACCAGTCCCCAATGATATATATATGTAAATGCCCTGCAGGGCCTTCCAATCCCCCAAGCCCCGATCCCCAATGATATATATTCAAAAGCCCTGCAAGTCTATCCGAGCCCCCAAGCCTCGATCCTCAATTGTATTCACAAAGAAGCCCTCATGGGCTAGCACTGCCCCCAGTCCCGGTGCCTAAAATATACATACATAGCCCCCCTCCGAGCCCCGAGCCATCAATACTATAATAATCAGCATCCCTCCCAGCCCCGATCTGTGAACATATACATTTGTAACAATCATATTACTTCAGTGTTATGTTGTGCAATATAGCCCTGGTGGTTTAGTGGCCCCATCCCCCCACCCGACAGTACCAGACCACCCTGCTCCCCCAACCCATATCCAGCCTGTGATTGGCTCAGCCCACCTCTCATTACCAAGGCCAGCTGCCGAATGAGCCCTGAATGAGCATATACTGTAAATAGTATGCACTCAGTGCTGTCATTCACTGAGCACATGCTATTTACAGTACATGCTCATACAGGGCTCAGTCGGCTGCTGGCCACAGTGGTAAGAGGTGGGTCGTGCCAGTCGCTGGCTGGGTATGGATCGGGGGACCGGGGTGGTCTGGCACTGTTAGGTGGGGCATTGGGGCCAATTGACCACCAGAGCTATATTACACAACATAACAAAGAAGTAATTGTTTGTTACAAATTAATATTTTCGGGGATCAGGGATCAGGGCTGGGAGGAAGGCTGTTTATTATTATTACTCTTAGATATGGGGATCGGGCTGGGGGAGTGCTAGCCCAACAGGGCTATTCATTTCCTATGGTCAGGGATCAGGACTGGCGGGGCACTTGAGCCTGTCTACTGACAATGCTGCAGGTGTGTGGCAACCTGTTCAGGTGCACCCTCCTTTTAGTGTACCATTTGGGGTGGCATACATCTCAGGTCTTAACTGCATGGACTCTGCCTGACAGAGAATTGGACACAGGTCCCCGTCGCAATGGCATTTGGTACAAGTCGTCTTTGGCGTGACTTGCACCAGCCTTTTGAGAATGCCTCCTTGAGTGTTCAACCAAATGTCAATCTCCTCCAGTACCGATCCCAAAATGTTGTCCCCAGTGTGTGAATCAAGCATGCTTTTCATAGCCAGTGTTGCATGTTTGTGAATTCCAGGCTTGTAGCTTCCATTATGATTAGGTCACTTAAATTTGCTGCCAAGGTAATGACCAGCCCTTTTCAGTTCTAACTAATGTGCTGTTACGCACATAAAAAAAAAACTAGCATCTGTTGGTCCACTGTTCCACATATCAGTGATAAGATGGATGTGTGAAGTGGAGGAATGCTGTAGGGCACTGGAAACCTCTTTTTTAACAGCATCCCTCAGTTCATGAATTGCCTACTGTGAAATGTAGATCCTAAACAGTGCTTTCCACTTGGGGTATGCTTTGGACATAAAGCGAGGTACACCAGCATTTTCCACAAAAGAAAATGGGAGATCAATAGCAATCATCTCTGTTGTTGCAACATTAAGTTCCATGACCACTGAATGATTTTGGTGGTGGGGGGGGGGATCTACATTAGTTTGATAGAATGCTAATGATAGCTGATATTAATGGTTTCAGTACCCACCACCTCAACTGGCAGACTGTTTCAAGGCTAAACCAGTCCGTTATCTCTGTAAAATAAAACTTTCTCACATGCTTCCCGAACTCCACCCTCCCCGTGCCAGCTTCCATTTGTGTCCTTGTTTTGCTACTCCTCTTGAATAGTTCCTCTCAGTTCACCATGTCCATTCCTTTCAGGAACTTGAAGGTCTCCCATCATCTCATCCCTCTCTTGTCTGGCCTTGAACAAGTACATGTTCAGTGCCATAAACCGATCCTCAATGGATCTGTCCTGCTGGCCCTGAATCATTTTGGTTATCCTATGCTATACCATCTCCAGCCTACCCTTGTCTTTCAATAAGCGAGCACTTGAGACTGGGCACAGTACTCCAGCTGCATACTCACCAATGATCTATATAGAGGCAGTAATAACTCTTTCCTCCTACTGTAAAAACTCCTCCTGACACATCCCAGCATCCTATTTGCTTTACTACAGGTCTTGTTACACTGGCTAGATTGTTTAAAGAAGTCATGTATAATGACTCAAGGTCCCTTCCTCAGAAGTAATGCCCAGCTTAACCCCTTCATCCAATACTCAATTCTGGGATTCTTGTTCCCAATGTACATCACATTGCACTTTTTGTCATTAAATATCAGCTGCTAAACCTTGGACCACCTCTCCAACCTTCACAGGTCCCTTTGCATCCCCTTATCCCCTAATCACTGTCTACCCTGGCACAAAGTTTACTGGCATCTGCAAAGAGATCCATCTTGTCCTGAATTCCTTCTTTTATGTTACTGATGAACCAGTGAAAAGAACCGGACCAAGGACTGATCCCTGTGGCACCCTGCTGGTGACTTCCCTCTCCTTGGATCTGACTCTGTTTTCCACTACCCTCTGCTGTCTCCCTTCCAACCAGCTTTCCACTCATCCATGTTCTTTGCTGCATCCAGATACCCTAGCTTCTTCAGCAACCTTCTGTAAATCATTGAGATAAAGGAGAACTGTCAGCTTCCCAGGATCAAAGTAGCAGGACCTATAGGCACTGATTAGCAAAAATGCACTCTGTTAGATTTTTTTAACAACTTACATGGTTGGAATCAGTGGGGTCGATTCTAAGACTAATGCCGTAGCCTGCACACAGTTGTGAGTTATGCCAGTCATCCCTACATCAGGGACCCTATGCCACATTCCAAGAGCAGCAGGGTCCCAGCACTTGCAACATGCGGGATACGCCATGTGTGGACTACTGCCTCACACATGGCACATCACAGCCACATGTCACAACTCATGGCAGGTGACAGGCAGCACCTCAAAGACCTCCCAGCCCCAGACCACCCCGGCATACAGCAGGGGGCAGGACACACAGCACAGGCATCGGGGGGGGCCACCAGAAACAGACCCTGGGGGTCCAAGATGATCAGGGGGATGGGGGCAGAGGTGTGCTTGAGGTGGCTAGGGGGACATCATGGCATCATTGCCATGGTGCTGCATGGTGGCATCTGACGTGCCAGCCATCAACTGCCACTTAGGACAGCTCCGAGCTGTAGCAATTCCAGTACACCACTGTTTGTCTTCAAATTTCAACTGCAGGTTATGACACTTGCCCTCCTAGAATTAGGCTAAGTTGCTTTCATAACCCTCACTTATGCCAGGCATTGTGGGCTGCTGCATAGTGGGTGGTGTAACCCACGAATGTCATAGCCCACAGCCACCATGGCACATCTCGTCACTTGGAATAGGGGCTGGCATATTGCCTGGTGTGAATATCAAGATACGCCATGGGGTTCAGTGTATCTTGCATTATGCTGGTGTATCCCCTCCTGAAATCAAGCTCCATGTTTTTATATTGTTTTAAACCATTCAACACCCATCATTGTATATTATACAGTGAGCTTGGATGGTTATCACCTAAGTCACATTTCTTATATAAATTGGGCTGTTTGCTTAGTAATACAATTAAGCTTGTACATCAGTCCCCATTATTCAATTTAACTGAATTTAAAGGAGAAGTAAGAACACGAAGTTCCTCATCAATTTCTCACTTGGTCTTACCTAAGATCTCAACCTGGATGGGGTACTGGGCTTTTTTCATCCAGGCACCCAAGTTACGGAACACCTTGCCTCAGTATTGTATGGATGCAAATAGTCATGCTAATTTTCAATCTAAACTAAAATTTTACTTGCAGCAATAAACCATTTGTAAGTGTTTTTAAGGATGGCATGTTTTGTATGTTGTTCATTGTTTGTACAACTTGTAAAGTATTGTATATATTTAATGTAATGCCATCTGAGCCACAGATGTTGTGGCTCTGGGTCATTCCTGAAATTGTGCCTTGGCCCAGTATGCTCACCCAGTAAACAAAGTGATAAATAAATAAATAATTTATCTGGTTGATCCTGTGACCTCCTGCCGGTCATTATTTTCCCAGAATCCCCCCGGTCAGCCTTCTGATGACATGACCAACAGTTTAAGCCTTGTGGGGCTCCTACATGCTAGTACATTAAGAGAAAGATTTAACATACATACAGTGTGTATTTGCGCTTCTAATGCTGCTACCAGTCAAACAAAAAAAGTGCTTTCTTCACTCAATCAGTATCAACATTAGAAGTGCAAACACGTACTGTATCTCTCTCTCTCTCTCTCTCTCTCTCTATATATATATATATATATATATATATTATTGTGGTAGCGATAGTGCCACTATAGTTAGGGTTGAGTAGGCAGCTTAAGGTTACTGCTTAATATCTTTGCAACTGTTCAATGGATTTGCACAAAACTTGATATGCACTGTCCTGTGGGGGGTAGATCACTTGACGTGCAAAGTCTGGTTTCGATTGGATGTGCAGTTTTTGTGCAGCATATAGTGAAAAAAGTGTAAAAGTTGCTTTCTTTTTGCCAGTTTTTGCTGTTTATTCCTTATTGCACTATGGCCACACCATTTAGAATTTTGGTCTAAAATGTTCAGGGTAGAAAGAGCTTGCCCCAAAGAATAAGCCAGCATTAGGTTGGTGAAAAAATATGAATCCATTTCAAAGTTTTTCAATTTTGAAATTTCTGAGCATGCTCGGTTCAGTCTTTTGGACAGCTGCATATATTCATAGAGGGATTTGGGCTCACAAAAAGGGATTTTGACAGCTTGTGTAGAGGGATGAGACATTAAATTGAGATCCCATCTGCCTGTATTGGTGGTAGTTCAGGTGGATGTTAAAGATCCTATGGCACTTATCTAAAAGAGTAGGGGAATTTTGTTTGTATTAAATATTGTAAATCATCACAACAGAAAGCACAAACAAAAACAAGGTGAAACAAAAGTCACATCTTCAAGTAATAGGAACATCCGAATCAATAATCCAAGGAAGATTTTGCCATACAGTTTGAATATACATAGCAGTCTGGTAAGCTTTTTCTTTATGATACAAACAGCGCATTTCCTTACAAACACTCCCAACAATATTGTCATATGTCAGTAATTTTTGTTGTAAGGTGAACAAACAGCGGGTGTTCCAAATATGCCATTTAATGATAGAGAATAACACAGATAAGGTACCGGAGTCCCAAAGAGACCATTCTCTGCCATAGGTACCATAAGTCAATGTCTCATAAGAGACCGTATGAAAAGGTGACATATTCCAACCATCAGCCGCATAAGACCAAAAGGAGTGAATAAAAGAACATGTAAAAAATAAATGATACATAGTCTCAGATTGTGTCAAACACTGAGGCCTGCTGCAAAATCTTTTGTCTAAAGCTTTGTATTTTTGATTAGCTTTAATGTTTAACTTTTCATGGCAACAATGCCACTGGACATCCCAAAATTTACAAGGCACTCGTTTGTTATGAAACAATCGCATAAGATCAGGTGATGAAGAAGGGGGGCATAAAGGCAAGGTAATGGACTCCCAAAAAAGCTTGTCCTGTACCACAGAGTACAGCAATTTCTTTGAATAATGCAATAGAAGTTGAGATGTGATACCCCAGCTTTTGAGGCGCATAAAAATAAGTCTATAGTAAGCAGGAGAAAAGGGAACTGATTTAAAAACCTTCAAGGTATTTGAAACCCAAACACCATACCAGGCCTGAAATTTAGTTTTAAATAAAGGTGACCAACCAGTGGACTGCTCACCACAAATAGGACGAAGATTAGTAAACACAAATTGAATAAACAGAAATAAGGTTGGCTTAATCATATTCAAACCACCATCTGATACCTCTAAGTACAATATGTCTCGTTTAATAGGGTTCAATCTACTACGCCAAATTGCTTGGAAAAATAAACCAGAAAGAGTAGCATCCTGCTCCTTAGGAGGAGGAAAAATCATACTCACATATAAAAACAAAGGCAACAAATAAGTCCTGATCAAGTGTACCCGTTTAAGTTTCCCCATAGTGCACTTATTCCAACCTTCAACCAAAGTCTTCCCCTGTGCAATCTTCAAATCCCAATTAAAGAGATCCTGTCTACCAGTATAGAAGGTGATCCCTAAAATAGAGATAGGACCCTTCGTCACTGGTATACTGGCCAAATGGGTGGCGGAAAGGGCCAACCCTAAACATCTGAGTATGCATTTGTCATTATTTAGACATATACCAGAAGCAGTACCATAAAGAGTACAAAACTCGAGCGCTCAGTCCAAATCAACTGCTGATTTCAAAAGCAAACAAATGTCATCTGCATAAGCTGCTGTGGTCCATGGGGCATGGTGGCCAGAAATCAGAACCAGAGTAAAAAAACGAATGTCATTTAATAACCGAAGGAGAGGGTCGATACAAAAAACAAATAACAAAGGACTCAAGGGACACCTCTGACGGACATCCCTATTTACCAGAATCAAAGGTCCCAAAAACCCGTTCACCAGTGGCTTAATAAAAATACAATGATAAATAGCCTGCAACCAAACAATAAAGGAATCCAGAATACCATAACGGCATAGTGTTGTCCATAAAAACCAATAGTCCACAGAATCAAAAGCCTTTTTCTGATCCAAAGAAACCACCAAGCCAGTGGTAGAAGCCAATGAGCTTGATTCAAAAACTTCTCTCAGTACTATAAGTTAGTCTGTTATCACCTTGCCAGGGATAGCACAGGACTGGGCACAGTGACTATTGCAACTCCCTGTACCTAGGGCTATTGGGGGTTGAGCTTCGCCGTCTGCAGCTAGTGCAGAATGCGGCAGCCAGGTTGTTGACTGGTTCTTCTAGATCCAGTCATATAATGCCTGTGCTCCATGGACTGCACTGGCTGCCAGTATTTTGGTGAATCACCTTCAAGGTCGGTTTGCTGACCTATGAAGCTCTACATGACCAGGGACCAACTTACCTGAAAGAGCTCCTTTGCCTCTACTGTCCCTCCTGCCCCCTCCGATCCACTGACAAGGGATTGCTGGAGATTCCCAGGGTCTGTTTGAAATCTTCAGGGGCTAGATCATTTAGCTTTATGGCCCCGACTCTGTGGAATTCTCTACCTCGTCAGGTGCAAAATAGTCCGACTGTCCGGAGCTTTAAAGGAGCCTTGAAGACCCACCTTTTTAGTATAGCTTTTAATGATTTATAATAGTTTTAAACTCTGTTTATTTATTGTTTTATGATATTGTGCAGGCGCTTTGGATTGGAGAAAAGCGCCTTTTATAAATACAAAATTGTTTGATTGATTGAGATAACACAAGATGCAGCCACAGATAAGAGATGGGCCAATATTTTCATAAGAATTTTAAAATTAACATTTAACAAGCAGATTGGCCTCCAATCATCTAAATTTTCCCGAGCTCCTTTCTTATATAATAAGGTTACCACTCCCATAGTTGTGGGAATGGGAAAATATCCCTCATGTAACATAAAATTATAAACCTGAGCCAATTCTTCAGAAATATAAGGAAAAATCAACTCATATAATTCCGATGGAAGGCCTTCCAGGCCAGGTACCTTCTGTTTGGGTAATGTAGCAACTGCCTCTAAGATCTCTGCTGGAGAGATAGCTGAGGTTAGGGCAGCGACCGCAGACCCAGAGAGAGCAGGAATATCTAAGAAAGGAAACCAGTGGGAGAAAGCAGCAGCAGCATCAGTAAGCTGTTGATCAAACTGCTGCCCTAAATATTTAGACACTACTGACATAATATCCGATTGTTTGGTAATAGCTGACATATCAGAATCCCATACAGCTGACATTGTTTTATGCTTAATTCATGAGGAGCAACTAAGAAAAGGGCAAACCTCAGCCAAAGGCCCCTGTGTACCAAAATGTTGTTGCATAGTTAAAGATGCCATTTGCTTCTCATGAAATTCCTGCATTTGCTGTTTAATAATCTGAATCAGATCACCATAATCATGTTTGGTTGTATGTGCTAAACTCATCAATTACTGCAGCTGTTGCCTGAGCTTCTGATATCTCAACTTCTCTGAATCTGAGACGTGTTTGCTCTCACACAATAAAAAGGTCCTTAAATCAGATTTAAGACTATCCCACCAGACAAAAAGATTATCAAACAAGTGAAATAATGTTTTCTTCCCACATATCAGGTATAATAGTTGCTGGTGTATTGATCCCTTGGAGAGCAGTAATGTATTACATTTCTAAAGGCCAGAGCTATGAGGTGGGTCCCAAGCACTGACTACCTTGGAAAGAGTATTGTGATTAGAATAAGCCACAGAGTCTACCTGGGCCACTAATACAGGAATCCGTTTACTGAGAAAAAAAAAACTATACGGGTAGCATGCGTTCCTCTCTGGAATGTAGGTATCCCCCTAGAATGAAGTGATGTGTACACATCCTTTAATTGAGCCAATTGTACAGTAGAGTGTAAAGCCGACATGTCACAAAAAATATTTTTGGTAGAGGTGCCACTGCCACGATCTTGAAGCGTGAGACCACAATTAAAGTTGCCACCCCAAAGCACAGCCTGTGCAGAAAAAAGGAAAGGCCGAAGCTGAAGAAAAATGTCCACTCTGTCAGCTTTTAGTTAAGGTGCGTAAATATTAATAAAATGAAAATAAGTGTTACGCACCTTAACATCCAAAAGAAGAACCCTCCCTGGAACTAAATCTACCAATTTTAAGAGCTGAAAATGTAAACTAAATAGAATCCCCACCCCAGTGCATGCACCCAAACCAAATGACCAGTAAGAGGGACCCCTGTACCAGTCGCGTTTAGCATGGCTAACCTCAAGTGCCGTGTGCAGTCTAGTGTCCTGCAGGAAAAAAACATCCACATTAGTGGACATCAAATGGGAAAAGACTCCACCACGTTTCTTTGGGTTTTTAATACTATTGACATTAATAGTCAAAAATGTCAGCTGGTCAGAAAGGCTCATTAAAGAATTCAAGGGGGTTTAAGTGACTTAAATTTGGCTGCACCAGAGGCCTGTTTCTTCCTCGCTTTAGGAGTAGGCTTCCCTTTCAGAGGGCCAGCAACCTTCTCTTGTATATAACCCAACTCACTGGATTCTGAATCAGAGCACAGGTCAGCACAGTGGGAACCCTCCGAAGAGACTTCAGAGCTTTTATCCATGAAATCAGATTCCAAAAGCAGTGGTTGATAGCAGTTGGAAGTTTGAGTTTCTGAGATTTTATGAACCTTGGAAGCTGGCTGCCTCCAACTCTGGTGGCGGGTTACCCATTGTTCAGGGACAATGACTGGGTCTTTGGGATGGGGTGGTGGTGGCATGTCAGGAGAAGAAGGGACAAGCAAAGTCCTCGATCCCTGCGAAGGAAGGGCCATAGCAATAGTAGAGGACACAGCTGTCTCCACTGATACAGGGGCCACCTGAGTCATCTGAACTACGGGGTTGGGGTCAGAATGAAATTCAGGAGGGGGGTAACATTGAGAAATCAGAGGAAGGTCGAGGATCTGATGGCAGGGCGGGTGTCCTCTGACTGTACATGTGCTCTATGAGCGAGTGCTACCATCAATCTCTGTTCCTCCATATCCCCAGAACCAGATTTGGAAGAATAGCTTGTTCACATTCCCCATAAGAATGACCAGAAAGGCCACACAAATTACAACTGACAGTCTCTGAACAATGCATGGACATATGACCCAGTTTACCACACAGGGAGCAACGTATTTTATTGCAGGCACTAGTAAGTTTTCCCTGGAGCACCACATTTATAACAAGATTTGGGCTGACCTGGATAAAACAAAACATCACGGTCACCCCCCCAAGAAAAAAGAATTTGGTAAATGTTGTAAAGAACCATTCAATTCTTGTAGAATAACTCAAATCCTCCAACCCCCGTCCAAATATTTTCACTATCAAAAATGGCATCAGGCATTCCCAAAACAGTACACCGTTGTTTTAGCCAAAAAAGTAAGTTGGTCACACTCACACCCTCATTGCGAAACAGAACTGTGACAGACTTCTGAGCAGGTCTTGCAAGAGGGACGACCTCAAATTGGGCTCACAAGGGAGTATTCTTCACCATCCCATACCTGCTCCAAAAGGCCTCTAAACCAACCTGTAGTTTAAAGCTGACATCAAAGGATTGCTCTCCAGAGACATGTATTAGAGCATACAATTCAGTAGCTAAAAATGGTAAACTGTGCTTAAGCAGCATTTTCTGCACATATTCCCTATCAGGAAAAACATCAAGGCCACCCTTATACACAATATGAACAGCATTATGACATTTTGCTGGAAGCACCTTTTTCTTAAAAAAGGAAGCATGCGTTTTAGAAGAGCTAGCGTTATCACCCCGAGAAGAGGTAGCGTTATCATCCCCTGAAGAACGAGTGGAGGAGGTAACAGGAGGTAAAGGGGGGGGGACCCTGGAGGGCAACCAACAGAGATATTATGGGACAGAGAAGCATCACACTTAGAATCCTGAGGATGCAATGCAGCCCTCAATGGAAAAGTAATTTTAGGATCAGGGGTTAATTCTAAGTCAGTGTCTAAATGCAAGTCCGATACATCACCCGAGGAACCTTGTACAGTCTGAGGGGTCACAGTAGCAGGCATCGAGAATTTTGCAGTAATATGCACACCTGGGATATGTATTGGGGCAAATCCCAAAAGTCCACTGCTGGGAGACAGGTGAAAGCACCCATCCTGCCACCCTGAGGTAATGATCCACCGACCAGTGCTCCATTTTGTCTGGAACCGAGTCCGCCCATCCCTTCCGCTGGACTGCCGGCTTGAAAGTATGTTGTGGAGCAGCAAATGAAAATGTTGAAACACCATCTTGTTTAAGGTGTTCAGTTTGGAATATGACTGGCGTTTGCATGAATGCAGCACCTGGGTGCTCTTCTGACACACCCAGCGAGTGAGTATTCTGGGCTATCATCGTAACCTGACAACTCCCGCCAGACTCCTAAAAACCTCTTGGTGCACTCGGGAGTGCCATAGAATTAATATCCACCACTAAGGGTTTCCCTGGAGAACTAGAAGCAGGAATAGGTGTAGAAGATAAAGCCGTACTTGCAGCGTCCAGCACAGGAAACAAAGGAAGTCCTGAGTCCAACTCCTCCGTTGCCGCAACGGCAACCCAATCTGGAACAGGCTCAAAAATCACAACATCATCCTTCAAGGTAGTAGCAGTAACAGGAATAGTCTCCATCATAGCAACTTCAGGCACAACTGGTGCAGCAAGTGCACCACACTCCTCCACGTCCTTCTCCATGACAGACCGAGCAAAGGCTGACTCTGCAGCAGGCAGCAAAGCCCCCTACAGACAGAGATGGGGAATTTCCCCGGTGTCCTGGCATGGCCAAATTTCCCTCATTCACTAAAAATACCACCAACAGCTTAATCTGGTTCAAGGTCAGTTAGCATTCATCTGTATCCCCCTCCCCTGGGTCATGCCTGAAAATAGGCAGGATTTGTCTAGTGCACTTACTCGGTAAACAAAAACTAAATAAATGAATAAAATCCTTTTTTGGGAGCTGCCACCTTGTTTTCAATTTTTGTGCCCAAACAAAATGTTTTAACTTGCAGCAGGGATGTCTCCTGAAGAAAATCAAGCGTGGGTTTAGTTCATGGGGACATCCTGCATAGTTCTGTGCCTTTGGTTTACTTTATTTTAATCATAAAATGCTTGTTTTTAAATTTAAAAAACCCTTTTTGCAACTTGCTTCTGATCACTTTTTATGAGCTGTCAAAATCCTTTTTCAGAAGCCAATCCCTTTTCATGAGCTGCCAAAATCTCCTTTCCTGAGATGATGACCAGATGGCCCTCTTGAAAATGGATTTTGACATCTCACGAAAAGGGATCGGCTCGTGAAAATGGATTTTGACAGCTTCGAAAGAGATTTTAAAAGAAATCCCTTTCTAGCTGTCAAAATCACTATGACTGTTAAAATCCTTTTCATAAGAAATCCTTTTGTGAGCTGTCAAAATCCTTTTGTGAGATTACACAGATAGTTCTACCTCGCGAAAGGATTTCTCATGAAGAAAGATTTTGACAGCTCACGAAAGGGATTTGGCTCCTGAAGAGGATTTTGACGAAAGCTCACAAAAAGGGATTTTAAAAGTAATCCCTTTGGCTGAGTTGTAAAATCCTTTAAATGTTCTATCAAAATCCTTTTTGTAAGATGACAACCAGATGGCCCTGTCTCGCGAAAAGGGATTGGCTTGTGAAAAGGGATTCTGACAGCTCGCAAAAAGGGATTTTTAAAGGTTACTGTTTCTTTGGCACTTCACTGCAAAGAAACAATTTGGAATTTCGGGCTGAAATTTTCAGGGTTGAAAGGGATTGCCCCACAGATATGACTTTTTCTGATTTGGTGATAAAATGTGCATTTCTTCCCTAGTTATAATATTTAGAAGTTTGGAAATTTCCCTTAGGATAACATTGTGGTGGATGCAGTACCTTTCGACATCTATAATTCGAAAACGGTTTGAGATATGGATTTTTCACTAAATGCAGCTTAGTACACCTAAGCATGCATGCAGATTGCAAGGCCATGATTACAACTGCAGTGGAATATTTCCCCATGTTCCTACGGGTACTGAGACATTGTACCATTTGCAGCACAGGGATTACTTGAAATGTCTCTAGGCCTATGCTGCATCTCTACAATTATAGGTAGGTGGGAGCCACATATGGATACCATTATGTAGTATTGGGTGTGCAGGGCCCTCCTCTGTGCACCCATCAGTCTATGCACTTCCACAGGGAGATGACAGTTCATGACAGTGTCTAAACATTTATGGATAGGTGAGAGTGCAGGGCCCATAGGGTCCTGTACTACCACAAATTAATGCCATTATGGAGTGATGGGTGCATGATCAGAGAGGGCCCTGTGCTCCCCCAGGGAGATGAGGGTTGATTACAATGCGTATACTCTTATGGTTCCATGCCCTACCCTCCCACATGATGGAGGGCCCTGTAGAACCACAACACAATATAGACTGATGGGTGCACAGAGGTCAGAGGGCTCTGTGCTACCACAAACATATGAGGGTACAATTACACTTTCTCAAAAAGTAAGGAAATTCATTGCAAAAAAACTCAGTTAATGTATCAGTTAGGGTTGAGGCAACAAAAGTAGGGAAATGAGGCATTAGGGCTTCCAACCCTCACAACTTCCCCACCCCTACCACCCCACCCTCTACACAACAACAGGTGTTGGGGTGTGTGTTGGGGTTGGAATGGGGTGAGAGTTAGGCTCGATGACCCCAACATCCCCCCGATGCCTGTTGGTGTGTGGAGGGTGGGGTTGGGGTGGGGTAGTAGGGGCAGGGGAGGTTTTAGGGTTTAACCACCCAGTCCCCTGAAATTACTAGAATCCCATCAGTATCAGTGCTAGGCAGGGAGAGGCAATTGGTGATTAACTAGTTAAATGGGGTTTTCACCTGCTGTCTCTTCTGTTTACTTGGCTTCAGCTGAGATGGAAGTGATGAGCTCATTTGGAACTCTCATAGCAGCATAAGCCTTAGCCAGCTGTGAAAAGGAAAATTTAGAATCTTGAGATGGTAGCCAGTGCGAGTTTGTAATTGGAAGAAGGAGGAGGAGTGAGGACATCTCAGCTGATTGCTCTGAGTGAGGGCCCTTCATTCTCACCCTAGTCCCAGTATTCTCCAGTTTGCCAACAGAAGTGATGGAAACCATTGTCTACAGCAGGATCTTCTGACTTTCATCCCTGGAGGAGTGAAAAGGACTGCTAGTGGATGGATCCAAGGGGCAATCCCCTTTTTGATCCAGGAAGTTTTGAAGCTGCCTAAATGTCTAACAGTGAGTAGGATCTGACTTTTGCAAAAGAAGCAAGTACCTGTGCTGTTGTGTTCTCTGGCCTAAAGGGAAATGCACACATTTTCTGTTCAGAAGTGTGAGATCACTGTTCTCATTTAAATTTAGCAGAAGTGTGTGATGTCCAGAGCTATGACTGTATCACATTGTTTGGACTATAGTTCTTCCACTACCAGTGTAGTGATTGAAATGCTGGATGCCAACGTTTCATTCAATAAGCGCTTTCCGAAGTGTGTTTTCAAATGTTTAAGGTGTAAGTCTGAAAGAATGGCTGAGTATGGAGTTGGGAGCAAAGGGTGGGCAGACCCTCATCTGGAGTAACAAGTTCAGGACTACAGGTTCAGTAATGACACCTGATACTTTAGACATACGGCCAATGTCTGAAGAGGATTTTATCCCCTGAAGTGGGTTGTGCTAGTTCTTAGCAAAATGTTTGTTCAGCTGTGGCCAGTGCCACTAGATATAATGTTCAATGTCCTATGACATGTGGGAAACAAAGAACAAGTGTCCTGTCAGTAAATGTGTTTTCAGTTGTGGCCAGTGCCACTGGAAGAAATGTCCTATGTCCTATGCTATATGGGAATACAAGGTGCAAGTGTGTTGTCAGTAAATGTATTTTCAGTTGTGGCCAGTGCCACTGGAAGAAATGTCCTATGTCCTATGCTATATGGAAATACAAGGTGCAAGTGTGCTGTGAGTAAATGTGTTTTCAGTTGTGGCCGGTGCCACTGGAAGAAATGTCCTATGTCCTATGCCCTCAGGACCTGGTTTTGTAAATACCTAATATGTCATATTGTTTTTGTACACCCCCAACCCTTGATCTCCAGAGTAATGAGCCTGGTATACATTCCCAAACCTAGGAATGGTAACAATTGTTTAAATGTTCCTGAAGTCCTTGTCCGGTTATGGGTGCCAGGGTTAGCAAACTGTGTAAAGTAGAGAGGGTGGTGGTTACAGTTGAAATCCTAATGCCTCATTTCCCTACTTTTGTTTCTTCAACACTAACTGATGCACTAACATTTTTTTTGCAATGAATACATATATATATATATATATATATATATATATATATAAAAACTGGTAGGAAAAATTATCCCTGCTGGTTGGTTGAAACACATCACATGACCGTGCATATTTCAGAGCATGACCACACACCTGCACTTTTACCCCCCTCCAAAACAATTTTGACATTTTATAAGATAGATAAACCACTCTGAGGTGTGTGGTCACGCTCTGATATAGGCATGCCCTGGGTGGTTGATGCACTTGGCCTGCGGCCTTGTGTGTTACAGCGCACACCAAGGCATGCATATATCAGAACGCGACCGCATACCTCAGAGTGTTTTATCTATTACATATATATATATATATGTTCTTTGCAATATACTAGCACATAGGAGTTGCCTGTAGCTTAGGTCATTGGTCACATCATCAGAGGGCTGCCTGTCCCCTTTCTATTGCCTTGGGGAACCAGTCAAAACAAACAGTATCATATTGCTCTGGCAAGACTGCCCTGACACAAACACATGCTGTGTTTCATTCTGTAGTATTTTGTCCTTTTGGAAAGCCATAAAACACTCCTTCACTATGGTGTCATATAAGCTATGATGGAGGTAACTAACGTACCTTTAATTGCCTCTATTATCCCTGTCCTACCCCCCCCCAGACTGTTATTATGCTGGCGGATCTCCAATCTGTTGGCACAACTCTGGACTGTAGGGAGTCTTTTTAATAGATGGGTTAAGAGAACTGTCAATACTGTAGCCAATTCCCTTAGCACTTATTGGTACAGACTAGGCAAGGCACCATGTCTACTCTTAGAGCTTCTAGTCCCTTTTATACCCTATCCACTAAGATCTGTAGGCTGTGCATTACCTGGACTCCCTTTGTGGCAGCCTTGATACCACTGTTTTCAGCAGACCATTGTCCTCTACTCTGAACACCAAGAAGAAGCAATTGTAATATACATTTTCTTCTGCGTGTCATTCTCCACTATTCTCCCCCTCACCTTGGCTAGCCTAACAATATCCCCTCTTGTTTTCCTTTTTATGTTTGCTTGCATGCACAGAGCACAAGAAACATATTGCGGTTAGCAGAGCATGCAGAGGAGTGGCAGTGTTGCAGCCAATGCAGGGGGACACTTGAATGGGTGCATCCCTCAGCCACCAATCAACAGGGAAGCTGCCAATGATGGCAGTTTCAATTCAAGCTCCAGACTTGAAAGAAATCTGCCGCTCCAATCATGGACAATTTCTTCATTGCAGCGGCAGATCTCCCCCCCCCTTCCCGGCAATGAGGAACATTCCAGCCATGTGCATTACAGTGCACAGTAATGTGCATGGCTGCACTTATGAGTCACTCATTTCCCGGTGAATATATCTTTTGCTGACAAAGGGGTGCCCAATCCCCATGTCGGCATGCCCCCCCAAGCCCAAACATATCTTTTGCCAACAACGGGGTGCCCAATCCCCATGTTGGAACACCCCTCCAACCCTACTATTGTGGCACATTGGGAGCCCACCCCAGTGTGCCAAAGTAATTCTTTATATTTTCTGACACTGGGATGCCCACTCCCAGTGTCAGGTGTGCACCCCATGCCCCCTTTTTTCAGCCAAAATCAGGGTGTCCAATCCTCAGATCAGCATTGATCCCCCTCTTTAGTCTGGCACACTGGGAGCCCACCCCAGTGTGCCAAATTTTATTTTTCATACTATTTCACCTGTAAAAAAGGAAACTGCACCTAAGGTCTTTTTTTTTTAAACCTAAAGAAAAAAGGAAATGGCCCTTCAACATCCTTGCAGCCTCTCCCCATCCCATCCCTCCCTCTGTGGACCCTATCTCCCTGCACCCCCCCACCCATATTTACCCCTGGAGGTCTGGCACTGCTATCTTCTGTGGACTAGGAACACATCTGCGCTCTTCAAAAGCCAACCACAAACTGAAGAAAATCACGGCAAGCCCTATAGTGGTAATCAATGGGGGGTTTAACTTAGGTTGATATCTCAGCCACTTTGGGGAGTTTTGGTCCCACATTTTCAACATGGGGTTCTTGGGACTCCACCTCATGAACACTGGCACTGTTATTTTGTTTCTCAGTCCCGAAACATGATTTCCTGGTTGCTGCGCAGAATCACATTTCAGGCCCAATTAATGAAATGACAGTGCCACTGTTCATGAGGTGGGGTCCCAAAAAGCCCATGTTGCATGTTTGGTGAAATAAATCCAATAAATGACTGTGTTTTGAGTGTGCATTGCACAGTTTGTATGCACTCTTGTAACTTCATCAATTTTTTATATTTTCACTCCAAATTTCCAACATTGCCATTTTTTCACACCCTCTTATGAACAGTACAGATGTCATTTTTTGCATCCTTCCCAAAATGTGTTTTTGCACCTGTGGGGCAGAATGGTGCGATCGCTGTGTAAAATCAACTTTTGGGACAGATTAATGAAATGAAAGTGCCACTGTTCATGAGGGGAGGTCCCAAAATGGCCATGTTGAAAATTTTGTGAAAACATTCCAAAAAATGACTGCGTTACAAGTGTGCGTTGCATAGTTTCTACTCACACTCATAACTTCACCACTTTTTCATATTTTCACTCCAGATTTTCAACATTGCCATTTCTACACACCTCCTTATGAACAGTATCGCTGTCATTTTTCACATCCTGCCTGAAATGTGTTTTCGCACCTGTGGTGCAGAATGGCACACTTGCTGTACGAAATCACTTTTTGAGATTGAGAAACTAAATGATACTGCCACTGTTCATGACATGGGGGTCCCAAAAAGCCCATGATGAAAATTTTGAGAGAAAATAACAACAAACACCCTGGATCTTATGGTTCCCAATCATAACGCCCCACCCTATACAGACTGACAGGCATCGGGGGCGTGGCTTGGGGTCGTTGGCTGTAATACTCACACCATTCCACCCCCACCTCCATCCTGCAGCCACTTATAGGCATCGAGGTGTGCCTTGGGGTCTTTGGCCCTAACATTCACCCCATTCTCCTATACTGTACCCATTTCAGCTTATTTCCTCATGGAATGGGGTGAGCATAAGGGTCGAAGACCCCAAGGCACATCGTGACACCTGTTAGTATCTGCAAGGTGGGGTGAGGTGGAATGGCATGAGTGTTATGGCTGAAGACCCAAAGGCACACCCCAACGCCTGTCAGTCTCTCCAGGGTGGGGGGCTGGTGTTAGTTCAATACTTCACTGCCATTCCAATTATTCATCTCTCTGACTCCTGCAGTACTAATGCCAATCCCAGCAAGCAAACATTTGGCATTGACAAATGCTTATTTACCTTACAGTATGTACCTGAAAAATTATTTTTCTCCAACTTTTACTCCCTCATTAAGCTGCTGCTCCATGTATGCCTTTGACCTCCTGACCTCCACCTTTGCTTCTTAAAGTTTAGCCTGATACTCCTGCCAGGCTTCTTCACCCGTGTTCTTCTTGTACTAAGTAAAGGCCCTTCTTTTCATTATCACTGCCCCCTCACCCCCTTCGAGAACCAGATTGGTCTTCGTGTTTGCTCCTCTTTGCACATACTTCAGACACCTCTAGGAGTGCCTCCTTGATACTGCTCCACTGTCCTTCCACCCTGTCTGCCTGCTCTACACATATCAGTCTTTCCCTAACTAGTTCCCACACTTTCCCAAAATCTGGACACTTGAGCCCAAGACCACTGTCTTTGAGCATGGTCCATAATTTCCCTGCCACCTCCAGGGTCTTACTTTTGCCTAGATGTAGACCTATTTTATCAACAGCAGTAGTTAAACTGGAAATGTTTAGGTGTGGGGGGAAGCTTTCATATCAAGATAATTAGGTGGTGGAACTGTCATTTCTAGATGGTGAAACTCTCCTATAGTAGTCAATGCAGAAAGATGACAGAGGTGGGGGAACTGTCTCAGAATTGTTTGCAAGTGGTGATCCTGCCCAATTTAACCCCTGATTGACAGTCTTTAGGACTGTTTGTATCATGTTTCAACATTTTTATTTTTATGTTTTAGGTACCCATCTAGTTCAAGAACCTTGCTCAGGATTTCTTTCCAGAACAGGTAAGAAATCATATTATATGATTGTCTTTTGCTGGAGCACCTGCAACTGTTATCTTGGGGGGGGGGTGCTATGGAGACTGACACAGTGGCCAGTATGGTGGAAAGATATGAAAGATTGCAGCACAGTAGCAAGAAAGCAGTGTGCAGCAATATTGCTGCTAAATACTTCTTGCAGTCTTGCTGCTATCTAATCCCAATGGTTGCTGGAAGGTTGCAGGAAAGATCTGCAGTAAGGTAGCAAGAAAACAGTTTTCAGCAATACTGCTGCTACCCACTTTGGCAACCCTGCAGCTATCTCCTCCTGATAGTTACTGGAAGGTTGCAGGAAAAAAAAAATTTGTACAACCCTTTTGCTGCATTAAGTTGCAAAAAGTACAGGTTGTAACAACCTAATTTGCATGATAAATTGTGACAATGCAGCAATATTGCAGCAACCTGCTTCTGGAATGGTTTTAACAATATTGCTAGAATATACTAATAACAGGTTGTGGCAGGCCATACTGGTTGGTAGGGGGAATTCATCAAAACAAAAGACAGGTAAATTAAGCATTCAACACATAGTTAATTAAAACACAAACATATAGACCAACCAACAAACTCTAAGCTATACAACACACTTAAAAACAAAGCTGTTTTCTGTAGTCAAGGGAAACGCATGATTCTTGCTTTTAGGATAGAGAAACACAGGACAGGGTACAAAATGAGTGGAGTGGTATTGCTGACCACCAAGCAGGAAAGAGATCTGACAGTAATCATGTCAGATTACCTAAAAGTGGCCAGGCATTGTAACAAGGCAGTAGTGGGATGCTGGGGTGCATAGGGAAGGGTATCAGCAGCAGAAAACGGAAGGTGGTATTGCCTATGTGTAGATCACTGGTAAGACCCCACCTAGAGTACTGTGTCCAGTTCTGGAGCTCACATCTCCAGAAGACCATAGACAGAGTGGAGGAAGTCCAGAGGTGGGCAACTAAAATGGTGCAGCATCTGCATCAGAAGTTCTACGAGGACAGACCAATGGGACCTAAATATGTACACCTTGGAACACTGGAGGAAGGGGGGGATATGACAGGAACCTTTAAATACCTCAAGTGGTTAAATAAGGTACAGGAGGGAAGTATTTTTCAGAATAAAAGGTGCTCAAGAACAAGGGGACATGCTATGAAGCTGGAGAGGGGTAGATAATGGAAAGATGTGAGGAAGTACTTCTTCAGAGAAAGAGTGGTGGATTCCTGGAACAGCCTTCCAGTGGAGATGGTAAGGGTGAAAATAGTGGTGGTGTTCAAGAATACATGAAATAAACACAAGAGAATCATAGTGGAAAAGAAGACAGGAGGAGGAGGAGAAAAAAGAGCTGTAGATTGGGCACAGTCTGCATTAATAGTGTAGGTGGAGAGAAACGGGCACACTGGATGGGCCAAGTGGTCCTTATCTACCATCAAATTCTTCATTTCTAAAGTAAGACATGAAACATCTCATTGCTCTCTGCATGAATTTACTCCTTTTGCCATCTTGACTCAGTCACATGATCTCTCAAACTTGTGCCATAGAAACATGGAAAATGTCAGCAGAAGACTATTGGTCCACCCAGTCTGCCCTGTGTTATCATATTCTACACTGGGATCTAATGTCTAGTTGATGTAATTGCCCTCCCTCTTCCCCCACCCATAAAACCCGCCTCACTGCTTTCACTCTGTGTAACTGTTAAGCTTTTTACTCAGTCCTTCCTGTGTTTAAAACCACCAATGGTTTTTGGACCCATCACCTCTGCTGGTAGGCCATCCCACTACTCAGCCACTCTCTTTAAAATAAAACATTATCACATTCTTCCTGAATCTGCCCCCTGCCAGCTTCCATTCATGACCCTGTGCTCTTGATTCACCAGTCCTATTTAATATTTTCCCACACTCTACCTTGTTCACATTTGTTTTTAGAAACCTGAACATCTCTGTCATATCTCCCCTCTCCCTTCCGGTCTCCAACAAGTACATGTTCAGGACCTTAAGCCTTCCTCATAGGATCTATCCTGCTGGTCCTGAACCATTTTGGTTACCCTGCGCTCTAGTCTGTCTTCATCTTTTCTTAGTTGGGGGATCCAGAACTGGCTACAGTATTCCAAATGCAGCCTTACCAATGATCTATAGAGATGCAGTATCACCCAGTGTCATCAAAATGGTCACACATGGGTTTTAAAGAGGTTGTAACCTCACTTGCCCTTCTGGCTCATGGATTATGACCTCATCAGATCATTGTGATGGCATGATTTCCTTGCACACAACACCTTTCTATCATTTATTCTGAATGTAACATATACTCAGCCTCTGTTCACCTCAGCTGTAAATTACTTTGAGATTATTGTTTTACTGGAGCTTGTATTTTGTTTTATTATTTTATTGTATTCACTCTTACTGACAATGTCCGAGGGTGCAGTGTAAAAATACATGTTTGACATTCATAAATATGCATGTAAATATGTAACCCCATGTGTGAAACATGGAATACTTTGTACTTCATTTCTACAATTTGTATATAACTCAAACCCAGTACTGTAGTTGTGTACCTCCTGCATTTGCAGTTCTTTCCTTGTCATCACCTCCTCCCCAAGTTGTAGCTGAAATCCAATCACTAGACTGAAGGCCTGATACGCAAAAGGGAAGGGGTGTTTGAAAAAGGCATGCATATGGGAAGCAGAGCTCTGTGGCATGCAACACATACACACACACCACAATGTGTGTGTGAGGTGAATCAACAGGTGCACAGGGCAGTGTGAGAAAGCAGGATTGAGAAAGGTCTGCATCCACATGAACCACACTAAAATCCATAGTAGTGCAGGCCATATGGCACCCACATTTTCAGGATGGCTAAGTTCCACCCCCATGACCACAAAGGTGGCACCTTGTAAATCCAACCCAGAATGTATTTTGGGGTCAGTCCTCCTAAACACATTTCAGGTTGGGTTTACAACATGCCACTTACCTGGTCCTGAGTATGCCATGCTGAAAATTTGGGCCCATGACTGCCAAAAATGGCCAACTTATCAGTATAAAAAAATATACAGAAGACAACCTACTTCCCAATGCCTGCATGATAAGCACATTACAGGACAGTTTTCTTTTTTTCATATTCCTTTGTTCGCTTGGGGTTCTGGGCAGGGCTTCTCAATCCCATCCCTACCCCCTCCCGACTGACTACTGGCTCCCCTAGCACTCATGTGATCAAGGACCCCCATGGATTGTTCCCAGGGGCAAGGAAAGGAGGGCCATCCTCCCCTCACCTGCAGCATTGTCCAGTTGGGGGTCTGCGGTTTTGAATGGTGACACAGATTGGGATAGAGCAGGTGGGACGTCATGTAGCCTGAATCCTCATTCTTTTCTGTGTTCTTGCCTCCCACTCTGTGGCTGTGGCAACACATAGGTGGGCATGCTTGGAGGTGTGCACACATCACGGAACAGTGGTGCCCTCCATGTGTTGGCACTTGGATACCACACTGTCCCCCAGGCCTCCACCTGGGGGACTAAGGGCTGAGATGCCAATCTTCTCCTCCCCAAGAGAGGAGAATAATCCTCTGGATGCTTGTACTCTACCTTCCTGGCCAACCCACAGTGACTCAAGTTCATTCCTGAACTTGGGTCGCAGTGTGGCAAGAGTTAAGGTGCAAAGTGCCTCAGTCCTCCATGCCACTGGACTAGCCAGGACAGTTTTTTAAGGGTTTTTGCATTACTTGATGGTAGCAGGCTGAGGTGAAGAAAAGGCTATGCCTGTCATCCCATACTGCATAATGGTTCAAAAGATGGGTGTCAGTAGAGGAGGGTGGGCCTGGTGCTAAATGGGCTGGGCACATGGAGGTAGTTTTTACTTGTATGTGGAAGGAGGATGGCATGGGTGCTAGTGGGTGATGGCATAATTTACTGATTACCCAATACTGGGCTTGGTACCCATTGTCAGGAACACAAGTGTGGAAGTTAGCAAGCCTCCTAGACTGGGCACCTGGAGGCCACAGTTCATGTTACAAATTAGACTTTTCATGCAGGCTGCATGATGATTGCATGAAAAGGCATGAAAACAGGTTCTGGAGTGATGAAGGCAGACCTGTTTTTGTGACTTGCAGCAGCCTAATGTTATCAATAATTTAAACACCCACAAACTGCAGACCACAGCTCCAAGCATTTTTGGTTTTTGATGTGCAAAAGTTTCCATTCAATAACCTACTTTCATGACTGCTACTACTCACCAAAACAGAAGTCTTATCTCACAAAAAATGGATTTCAGCTCACCAAAACAGAAACTACTGTACTATTTTCATGAAAAACACCTTGTAGTGACTTTGTGAAAAATTAACTGTGCATGTGTGAAGCAGAAAACAATTTTTTATTTAGTTTAAAAATTACAAAATTATTAGTTAAGTCACATATTACAGAATTATCTTTGAGTCAATCTGTAACTAACCTGAAAATTTAGGGTTTTAACTTAAAGCCATTCTTGCAATTTTGCTCAGCAACAAAAGTCATAACAAACATAACAGCCCCATGTCTCTTTACCTGTCTGAACCATGCCTCAGTTGGGGTTGGGGTGGGTGGGCCATAGCTCAAGGAATACTCCTGTTTCTGGGGATTAATGATTTGAACATCTCACCAAAAGAACCCTTTGCAAAAAGTCTATGTTCTGGCTGCCTTCATCTCCCACTGTGTGACTGCCGGGGTACCACTTATATAAGTCCTGCACTACGCCAGTGGAGAAGCTTTCCTTCTTCTCTCCATTTGAGTGGAATAAATCTGGGTGAGTGAGTGGAATCACCCCATGCAAGGGAGTGATCCACTGAACCCAGTCCTAGGCAATCATCTTCCTCCCCACACTGCCAGGGCTCCTCTGTGACAAAGAATCCTCAGAGCCACCCTTGGATGGTCAAAAACTGTATTTAATTTACATAGCAATCCATACAGATCCCAGCAAAGCGACTCAGGAAACTGGCAACATATCTATCTCTAAAGGGAAAACTTAATTTTCAAGCATTCTTAGGGTCTGTTTAAACTCTGCCCCTCTCCCTTTTTAAAGTTACAGCAACAGCACAGGACACAGGGCACCACACCTGAGTCAAAAACCTGCTTGCAAACTCAACAATTTATTTACAAGGCAATGTGAGCAACACTTGCAGATAAAAGGGAGTTGCACAGCTGGAGTCTAAACTGCAATCCTACCACGGATGAAAAGGAACCACTGTTTACAGGTCCTTACCCTGCAAGTAGTGAGAACATCATTAGTAGGATTTTAAAAGGTTTTTAATTTTTCATTTACCCATACCTGCATTTTAGCTATGTTCCCCCATAGCTGCAAGATAAGTGGGTTTCCTTAGAATTTACATGCACCCCTACAGCAGGTTAAATACCTTATATTTATCAAAAGGGGATGGGTATAACCTCCTTAATAATGAATGATGAAATGCCTAGGCATGGGATATTGAAAGTCAATGTAATAAATGGACCTACTGCATCTCACCCCGAGTCACGATGTCACAGTGCTGGCTCGGTAGAACTACAAGGTTTAACCGGGCTCATCGCATCTTACCACTCAGGTCATGATGTCTTGGTGCTAATTTTCCAGTTCTTAGTTTTCATCTTGGGTATTGGCCCCCCTTATAGGAGCCAGGAAACAACATGGACACTGCAGGCCACTGTCTGGTACTTGGGACATATGTGTGTGATCACCGTCAGGCATCCCTTCCTGAGGGTGGACCATCAACAGGCCCTCCCTGTTCCCAAACTCAGACCCAGCCAGGATCCAAGGTTCTGCAGACCCAGCCAGAGGGCACTAGTAACATACTGGACCAGGAACCTGCCAAAATCTGGGGCCTGCAAACTCCCTCCAGCTGGCCACAGCTGGAGCATGCACCCCTCCGGTGCCTGAGCCCTGCGGACTCCAAGCTTCAGATCTACCAAATTAGAACCAGGCCAAAACAAAAATAGTCACTCAGGCACACAACATGCCCACAGCATGCTCTCAGCTCTCAAACTCAGTAAGAAAAAACAATACTGCAACATAATCCACTCTGTTTTTTTTCACCTTGATGGACCTAATACATTTTTTTGCACTGCTTAACTGAACTTTTGCTGGACTATTCATTTCCTGGTTAATGGCGCATGCCCAGCTTTTTGTTTTTTTACAAAACTAGGACTAGTCTACTTTGATGGGACTTGGGAACCATTTATAGGGCTGGGGCAGGATGGCAGAAAAACCCTGAATGCAGTTTGGAACATATTAAGTCCTAATTAAATATGGTTTAATAATGCAAAAACTCAGGAAAAAATGTAAACTATTCTTAATTCATTTTTAAAACTGTCTCAATATTTAATAGTCATATACAGAATTATATATAGCTATAATACCATGGAATGTGCTGTCAGGGGAGCTGGTACAGGCAGTTATGGTCGAAGGATTCAAGAGAGGGTGGGACAGGTATAAGCAAGGGGTGAAGCAGGAGCTGGTTTGCCCGGTGGGGGGCAGGACTGGGGGATGGAGTAACAGTGGAAGGAGACAGATAGAGGGCTATGGTACCCAATCAGAGTGCTGAAGCACAAGCAGGCTTGATAGACCAATAGGCCTACCCTGCTGGCATCTAGTATGTTACTGTGTTAGTATATAATAAATTATGTATCAATATACTGAAAGTAAATAAGTACATTTTATGTTTGCTTGCAGGCATGTGCAAGACACATTATGTGGCAGCCTGGGAGAGAAGCGGGTTGTGGAGGTGCGTCACTATGGCAGCCAATGGTGGCACTGCATTTCGGGGCTTGGCACTGGTGGACCAATGCAAGCACACTGTGCTGATGACATTGGTTTACAAAACTGTCACTAAGTTGAAATGATTTCACTGCTGCAATGAGGGGCCACCTTGTCATTGCAGCATCAGCCATTCCGCTGCAATGATGGAGCGACCCTTCATTGCAGGGCGGTACCTTGCCTAGTGTAACATCTTTTGTAAACATGGCAGCTGCTTGCCGACACCTCACAGCCCCATGAAAGCTGACAGGGGTGACCAATCCCCCTATTGGCATGCCCCCAACGCAGTTCATTTGCTGACAGGGGAACCCACTCCCCGTCGGCATAATGTAACCCCCTTCCCCATTTGTTGTGTGCCGAGGGAGTGCCCAATCCCCTTGGCATCATGCCCCCCCAAAACAATCATTCTTTGCTGACAGGGAGCCCAATCCCTGTTGGCTTAAGTCCCCCCACTCCAGAAAAGGCAGGTGGCACACTGGGAGCCCACCTCAGTGTGCTGAAAGCAAGCCTAAAAAAAAGTCCTTCCTGCGACATATTTTTTTTTCTCCCTGAAAGAAAGGAAATGGTCTCATGCTGGTCGCCATCCCCTCCCCCAACCCGCACCTACCCACTGTGCACCCTACCTCCCCACACACCCCCCTCACCCCATACTTACCTCCGGAGCCTGACGCGATGATCTTCAGTGGACCGGGAACACATATGCACTCTTCAAAGCCAACCACAAACTGAAGAAATGCCGGTAAGCTGTATAATGGCATAAATAGGGGGTTTTCAATTTTTGTGCATATCTCAGGCATTCTTGTGAATTTTGGCAACAAATTTTCAATATGGGGTTATTAGGACCCCTCCTCATGAATTCAGCCACTGTCATGATGTTATTCTGTCCTGAAAGGTGATTTCTTGGTCACTGCATGGAATCACCTTTCGGGACCGATTAATGAAACGACAGTGTTCATGAGATAAGACTTTCAAAAAGCCAATGTTGCAAATTTGGTGAAAAAAAATCCAAAAAATTACTATTTTCTGAGAGTGCATTGTGCAGTTTCCAAGCACGCTCGTAACTTCATGAATTTGTAATACTTTCACTCCCTATTTTCAACACTGTCATTTTTCCACACCTCCTTATGAACAGTACAGCTGTCATTTTTCACATCCTGACTGAAATGTGTTTTCACACTTCTGGAGAAGAATAGCATGGTTGCTGAAGGAAATCAATGTTTGGGACACATTAAGAAAATCACAGTGACACTGCTCATGAGCAGAGGTGCTAAAATGGCTATGTTAAAAATGTACTTACAAAAGTCCATGAAATGACTGTGTTATGAGCATACGTTGCTCAGTTTCCATGCACCCTTCCTTATTTCACACATTTGTAATATTTTCACTCCAGATTTTCAACATTGGCATTTTTTCACACCTCATTATGAACAGTACAGCTGTCATTTTTCATATCCTGCCCAAAATATGCATTTACACATCTGGCACAGAATAGAGCGGCCACTGTGGGAAATCAATGTTTGGGACAGATTAGGAAAATCATAGTGACACTGTTCATGAGCAGAGGTCACAAAATGCTGATGTTGAAAATTTAGTGAAAAAATTCCATTAAATGACTGTGTTATGCGCATGCATTGCACAGTTTCCACATAAACCCGGAAGTTCGAGTATTTTTAAGATTTTCACTGCAGATTTTCAACATTGCCATCTCTTCACACCTCCCTATGAATGGTACAGCTGTCATTCTTCACATCCTGTCTGATCTGTGTTTTCATACATCTGGTGCAGAATGGCACGGTTGCTGTGGGAACTCAAAGTTCGGGACACATTAACAAAATCACAGTGCCACTGTTCATGAGAAGAGATCCCAAATACTTTCATAAGGTGGGGGTCACAAAAAGACCATGTTGAAAATGTGTAGTGTAAATACCAACAAACACCCGGGGCATTAGGGTTTCTAACCATAACGTCCCACCCTGTACAGACTGACAGGCATCAGGGGTTTGCCTTTGGATTGCCAACTGTAATGCTCTTGCCATTCCACCCCCACCCCACCACCTTGCAGCCAATGACAGGCATCAAGGTGTGCCTTGAACTTTTCAACCCCAGAGTTCACCCCATTCTCCCATATAGCACCCATTTCAGCATATGTCCGTATGGAATGGGGTGACTGTAAAGCTGAACACCCCAAGGTACACCTCAAGCCACACTTATAAGCGATGTTGCAGAGGGACTGGAAGGAAAAGTATGTCTCTTTGCAGATGACACAAAAATCTGCAACAGAGTTGATGCACAAGGTGGGGTGGAAAGGATGAGAAGGGACTTGGCAAGGTTAGAGAAATGGTCAAATGTATGGCAGCTTAGATTCAATGCTAAGAAGTGCAAGGTAATGCACCTGGGAAACAAAAACCCAGGGGAAGAGTACACAATGGTGGGTGAGATACTAACAACAACAAAAATGGAAAGAGACCTGGTGGTAGTCGTATCAGATGACCTAAAGGTGGGCAAGCAATGTGAGAGAGCAGCAAGGAGGGCTGGGGGGATACTGGGATGTATAGGGAGAGGCATCACCAGTAGAAAACAGGAAGTTATTATCCTCTGTACAGACAGCTGGTGAGACCCCATCTGAGTACTGCATGCAGTTCTGGAGACCCAATCTCCATAAAGACATAGACAGGATGGAAGCTGTCCAGAGGAGGAAACTAAAATGGTGCAGGGTCTGCACGGAAGACATATGAAGAGAGACTTAAGGAGCTTAATATGTATAGCCTCGAGGAATGAGGGAGAGGGGACATGATAGAAACTTTCAAGTACCTCAAGGGAATCAACAAAGTCCATAAGGGTAGCACCTTTCAAAAATAGAGGTATGCAAGAACAAGGGGGCACAATTTGAAGATGGGGGGGGATGGCTCAGAGGTAATTTAAGCAAGTATTTTTTCACAGAGAGGGTTGTGGTTGCATGGAACAGCCTTCCAGAGGAGGTTGTAAAGTCAAAAACAGTGGTGGAATTCAAGCATGCATGGGACAGTCATAAGGCAATTCTAGGGGGTGGGGGTAGGAAAAAGTAGGCTGCTGGTTAACTAGGATCTGCAGCTTATCCATTAGGTAGGGAAATGGGCAGACTGGGTGGGCCAAGTGGTCCTTATCTGCCATCAAATTCTACATTTTTATGTTTCAACACATGTCAGTGTCTGTAGGATAGGGTGAAGTGAAATGGCTTGAACGTTATGGGCGACGACACAAATGCATACCCCATTGCCTGTCCATTTCTGCAGGGTGGGAGTGGGGTTGGCATGAAGTTCAATAGTTCACTGCCATTCCTATTCTGCATCTGTCTAACTCCTGCATTTCCAATGCTAATACTAGCAAGCAAACATTCGGCATTGACAAATGCTTGTTATTTATATGGCGCCCAATCCCAGAGGCTTTCAGTGCCTCACAGATAATAAAAGCAGGGTTAGACAGATGGTTTACAGACATATAAATTACACAATAAATTAATAAATAAATCATTTATAAAATCAGCATAGATAATCATGGTAGGCTTTCTTAAAAAGATAGGTCTTCAAGCCCCTCTTAAATGCCTCCACCGATGGGTCTCCCTCAAAGATATTGGAAGCGAGTTCCAGAGGACCGGGCCAGCCACCCCTAATAAATGATTACTCAAAGTTTTCAACGTGATCCTCTGAACCACTAGGATACACTCAGTGGAGGAGCAGAGAGAGTGTCCCAGGATGGCAGGTGTAAGGAGGTCTGACAGGTAGCCAGGGCCTGAGCAGAATAGGGCTTTATAGGTGAGCAAACTCAGCTTGAAGATGATCTTTCACCAGACAGGCAGCCAATGCAGATCTTGCAGGACCGAAGTCACATGACAAGACCTTGACAGGTGCACCAGAAACCTGGCCACTGTGTTATGCACCAGCTGAAGTTGGTGGTACAGTTGCCACCCGTCCCGTTTCCCGCGGGACAGTCCCGTTTTCTGAGGTCCTGTCCTGTCTCCTGTCCCCCCCATGGGACACCAAATGTCCCGCTTTGCACCCCAGCCCCTACCTTGCTGGAATGGTCAATGGAGGCTGGAGCACATCCTGTCCTGTCCTTCTTGTTCACCTCAGAGTCACGAGTCCAAGTAGCGTATAGCGTAGCGAGCCATCATCCCTACGGGCTGCAGCAGTGACTGGCAGTGTTAGTCATGGGAGCGGTAGGTGGCAGCAAGTCCGGCGGCACTGACTGGGCTACTAGTTTCAGTTTGCAGTGCAGGCTGCAGCGAGTCCAGCGACGTGACTACCCTCCCGTAGGAGACAACGAGTATACGAGTCCCTTTGTTAGCCCTGTGGTTTAGCAGGCAATGGTGTGGGAGGAGCCCTGGGGGGGTGTCATCTTGATGACATCTTTGGAGGGAGTCAGCCAGTCAGTGTGCTGGGTTTTTTTTTGTTCCCGCCCCCACCAGGGTTCTCACTCCCGGAATCCGCTCGGCTCGCATCCGATGACTCACTGCTGCTTAGATGGCCGAGTCATCTGGGGTGTATTATCCACTGGCGGCATGTTTAAATGCCGGTGCTGCCAGTGGGATAGGGATAGGAGCTGGTCCTTTTGGAGCTGGAGGACTGCTTGCGCTTGCGATCGGATTCGGATTGGATGAGCAACTACAGACTAGAGCGGAAAGAAGCAGAGAACAAGAAGTGAGACGGAGACGAGGACTAGGAGGAAAATAAAAGAGCGCTGTGCCTGAATTGGAGTCAAGAGACACTTGACCGAAGGAAGAGGCAGCGAGAGGGTGGCACGCAGTCTGTCTCAGTCAACCAGGCTCGAGGCTCAGTCAGGACAGGACAAGGAAGGAACAAGGCGACCAGGACCATCAGAAAATAAATAGCAGAGCAGACTGACTTTGAATTTGTCTCACTCTCCAACATCTAAGTCTGAAGAGGAAGAAAAGGACTGGAGAAGACAAGTTCACAATAAGAGCTGTAGTCACTGTCTGCCCAGAGCTTTAAGATCACTCAGCATTCCTTGTTTGCCCTATTGCCTGTCAGTCACTCACTTCCAGTCTGAACTACTGCTGTCTGCTACCACTAGAGAGGTCAAGAGGAGGTTATTGAGTTCAACAAGCATACCTGCCACCGAAGGAGTGAATTCTGCTGCAAGCCAGGTATATGGGCTTCTAGCCGAGCCACCATTTTTTTTTTCCCTGCTGTTCTAGTACATTAAATTAAATGTGATGTGCGTACTCGGGGGATTCAGAGGGGAATGTGACTGTACTTTGCAGAATTGGTCAATTGTGTTATTGAAGCACTTGTTTGAGGTCAGTTTCTTATTCTGCAGTGTAGACATGTTTTCACCATGTGAAACCAAACCAGACACTTTTTTTTTTTTTTGTAAAACGCTGGGCTTATGAACTATTGGTACTTGCCTGCATGCTACTCAAAATACTGGTAGATTTCTGTGTCTGGCTAGTAAGATTTTCATAGCCCTGCTGAGTGCTGACTTGTGCCGGAGAAGGCAAGACTTCAGTATGTACACCATCTGGACCAGTGGAAATACCATCTGTAGTGCTGGCAAATTTTCACTAGCCCGGCTGCTGGCTGCACATGCTAATCAATATAGCACTGATTTTTTTCCCCTGGTGCCTGGTAGGTAGGTAGGTAGTAGAAAATAATAGTTAAATTATTGGGCAAAGGGCACAATTCGTGCTCCCTTCTAGCAGAAAAACTGTTTTTGCTGGTTTGCTTTTACAGCCTTCTTAATTGTTAGCATGATAGCCATAGATGCAATTGATTTTCCTCTGCTGCTGTATCTTGTCTTGTGTGCCAAATACAGTTACAGGTACGGGCTAGCCATGATAACCTGACAATTTCTGCACCATGTAGTTGCCTCTGGGTGGGCAGGCATATGTAATTTCTTTACAATAATTTGAAACATAATTATTGGGGAAAAGGCTGGCCCGGGCCCTTTCTCTTGCATGCTTCTCTGCTGAGAATGTCAGCATGGCTCGGTGCCTGTAATCGGTGTTAACAGCTGTCATACTGAATCTGAATGCTGCTGTTTGTTCCAGTCCCCAGTGTCATATTGGATAATGCCATGAATGTAAAACAAGTGGCACGTGGTGCCTGCGAACATAGCCTTTATCTATTATGACATACTGCTTGCTTAGCCTTCTGTTGTGTTTCTTGGCATGTCTGCTATTGGAATTATAATGAGTCATTGTGACAGATGCATGCCAGGGGAAAATTAATCATTCACGTACTGCAGATAAAACTAGTTTACTAGCCGCCCTGGGTGCTGAAAAAATAGAATTCTAATGTGTGCTAATATATTTCAGGGATCTGTCGTTGCATAGACTGGAGCTACCAGTCTTGCCACAGATTCCCTGAGATAGAATAATGTAAAGGTACGGTTTCTTTTGCATCTCAAGATTGTCAGAGGAGAGCCCACATGTGCCCACCACACTCATCCAGATACCACAACATATTTACATTATTTGATGGCAAATAGAAATATTTTGAAAACACAGGTCTGATTCTCTGGTAAAATGTTATGCTGTGGTGGCTGGGGCTCCAGAGTCCAGCTAGAATTTGGTGTGGTGTTTTAGCTGTCTGTCATTGAGCGTTTGCGGAGCATCACTGCTATGTTTATTTTGTTGTTAGCTGGTTCATTCAAACCAAGGCTCACTGGATGTACATTGCTCCACACACATGTCATTTGTAATTAGTCAATTGGAAACCCTGTTGTCATTATTTTCAGTCAGTATGTCTAGCTTTGTTTGGCAGTGTTTCTTGCATTATACTTCCAACACGAGGCCAACTTTCAAGGCCCATGAAATGAGATTGCATGCTGTTAACTGCCTCCATACCTGTTGTTGTGGTGCTGTATTTGTCACAACCTGTAGCCATCATGGCTGGCTTGTCTCTTTTGGTGCTTTGTCTGGCTGCCATGTAAGGCGAAGTTGCACTGTGCTTTCAGACAATGATTGGCACACATGTTATAGTTTCTCCACAGAAGATAAGATTCATATTGCAACAGTTAATGTGTGTTTATCTACTAAAAGCATATTGCAACATTTGTCAAATTGCGCAGGTAAGTACCGGGGCACAAAGAATGAAGCGACCTGCAGTGACAGCATCCTCAAACAGTAAGAGACTCTGCAAGTGGCAAGATGTCTGGAAGACGGAGTTCAACTGGGTTGACAAGTGCAGCGACATTAAAGCCACCTGCAGATACTGTAGGCGAGAAATCCTGGTGTCACATGGGGGACGAAATGATCTAACAAGACATGAGAGCACTGAGCAACACAAGACGGCAATCCAGCAAGCCAAACACAGCCATCTGATGACAAAGTGGGCCAGAACTAGTACTGTGGATGGAACGGAGCTGAAGGTTACTGCAGCAGAAGCGGCTGAGGTGTTCCATGCAGTGCAGCACAACATGTCTTACAATTCCTTGGACTATGGCCAAAAGCTGGCCAGTCAGCTGTATGGGGACTCTGAGACTGCCAAAAAACTCGCCTGTGGCAGAACAAAGGCTGAAGCCATTGTAGAGAATGTTCTGGGACCACATTCTCTGGAATGCCTTCTGAAAGACTTGCAAAGTCCAGGGGTGTCCTTTTCAATAGCATCTGATGCATCCAACAAGGGCAGCATAAAACTATTTCCACTGGTAGTAAGGTATTTCAAAAAGGAAGAAGGTGTGGTTAATGTTCTCCTGGACTTCTATGAAGATCCAGATGAATCTGCTCAAGCCATAACTGAGCAGATTTCATCTATTTTGCAACGACATTCCTTGCCGTGGGACTCTGTGTCGGCATATGGTGCTGACAATGCCAGTGTCAACTATGGGAAGCGGTCAGGCGTGTATACTAGACTGAAAGAGAACTGCCCATCACTTAAAAAGCAAACTGCCCTGCTCACATGCTTCACAATGCTGCAAAGAAGGCTGCAGCAAAACTGACATATGATGTGGAGGTGTTAGTCCTAAAATGTTTAGCCATTTTTCAGGGTCCACACGAGAACAAGAGATTTAAAAGAGTTCTTTGAATTTTGTGGCATGGAATGAGTCCCTTCTGAGACATGTGCCAACCAGATGGCTGTCATTGCTGCCAGCAATTGACAGAATAGTCAAAAACCTTGCTGCACTGCAGTCCTATTTCCTCTCAAGGAGAAGATACACGAGACAGATCTGGCAATACTTTTCTGACAATGAACATGGGGAGGGCACACTTCCAACACTGCCACAGTGCTGCCTGTATTTCCTTAGTGCCGTTCTGGTTGATTTCAATGAACACATAGCCACCCTAGAAAGATCCCAACTGACAGCTATGGAAACATTTGCAGTGATGGTCTCACTTAAACAAAAACTTGAAGCCCGAGCAGCAGACAAGGTTTTTGGGGAAAGCTTCGGGCATTCATGAGGGATATGGATACTGTCTCCTGTAAAAAGCTGGAGACAGATTTTATCCTTTTCCTTGAAACTGCTGTGAAATACTTGGAGCAGTGGTTTGACTTTAGTGATGACAACTATCTAAAGAAAATGTCTATGCTGTCTTTGAAGGAACCCTATGCCTTCGATGATTTATTAAATGTTGTTGCTGCCTTTTCTCTGCAGGAATCAATAGATGCAGACAAACTCTTTCAGGACTATTCAGTTATCAGGCCCCTTATGCCAGAGTTGTGTAGACTGGACCTAGCACCAGCAGCAAAGTGGCAAAAGATTTGTTCGGATGCACCAGACCTGCCTGCTCTGTATCCAGTAATTGCATGTATCATGAGCATCCCACCTTCAAATGCTTTTGCTGAGAGAGTGTTTTCTCTCCTAAAGAACAAGTGGACTGATGTAAGAAATCATTGCAGGGTGGAATTGATAAAAGCCGAACTTATGGTCACAATAAACTACCGAATGAAATGTGGAGAATTCCATTCAAACATTATGTGGAACAGATCCCTTTTGCAGGCTGTTAAATCGAATGCTAAGTATCATTTCAAAGCAAAAAAATGAGGTGTAGACCTGTGAGTGAGAAAGAGGTGGAGCAGTTTTGAAAGGGGTGAATATCTGCTTGTGTGTTTTTTTTTTTTGCTTGAAAATGTCCTTGCTGCTTGAAAATTGACTTGTTTCTTTACTATTTCTTTTTTTGTTTAATAAAAAATGCATTCTTTGCAGTGTTGCATTTGTCTGTTTCCTGATTTAAAGTTAACAAAGGTTCTGAACACAATGTTAATACTATTCCATGGGTGCATGCAAGGAATGCTGAGTTAAGGCATACATGGGGAGGGCAGTGGCACATGACAAAGCATCCCAAATATCCTGATTGGTTGGTACCCTGTGTCTTAAGGACGCCGTGGACCTGCGGCAGCGGCGACACGCGTAGTTGGCTGCCAATAGTCAGGTCACGCGCTTTCGTCCCACTTTGGGCTTCTGAAAAGGTGGTAACTCTAGTTGGTGGAGGTTCCCTCCACTGACCCTGAAGTATAGAGCATTACAGTAGTCTAGCCTGGATGTCACAAAGGCACGCACCAGTGTGAGAGCAGGTCCTCAGGTGGAATTAAGGGCTTGATCCGGGCATCGTTCCTTAAGTGATAATAACCACTTTGGACATCAGATGACACCTGAGCATCAAGTGTCAGTCTGTTGTCAAGGATGACACCTACATTTTTCACCCTAGAGGATGCCATCAACATGGTAGATCCCAGGACAAGTCCTGTTATCACCCCAGAAGCACCTTCATCACACTCGTCACTGGGCTCAATCACCAGGACCTCTATCTTGTTGGGATTCAGCCTTAGCCAGTTAGGGGACATCCAGTCCTGGATTTTGTTAAGGCACCTAGTCAGCACTTCAGTAGCACCATTTGTTCCTGGGGCAAACAACATATACAGCTGGGTTTCATCTGCATAGCAGTGAAAACCCAGACTGTAAAGTCTAATCAGCCTCCCCAAGGGCAGCATGTACACTGTGAACAGCATCAGCAATAGGATCAAACCTTGAGGAACTCCACATGACAGTGGCTTTGGGGAGGAAGAGAAATTCCCCATCATCACCCGTAGCCTCCTACCTGAGAGATAGGACTCAAACTAGCAGATGACAGTTCTGGTGAGTCCACAATACTCTCTAAGGCAATCCAAAACCATGATGTGGTCCACGGTGTCAAATTCTGATGAGGGATCAAGGAGGATGAGAATTGACCATTCCCTTCTACTCCAACCCTTAGGAGGTCATTTTGTACCCAAACCAGTGCCTTCTCCATGCTATGCCTTGCACAAAAACTGGACTGGAATGGATTGTAGATGTCAAAGGCCATGAGGTGTGCCTCCAGCTGCAGAACCACCGCTTTCTCAACAACTCTCCCTAAAAATTGGGGGTTGGAGATAGGTCTGTAATTTCTCCAGGATGTCAGGGTCAAGTGATGGTTTCTTCAGAAGGGGACTCACCAACACCTCCTTCAAGGTGTCAGGGAAGAACTCTTTCAAGACAAACACTAGACTGTCTCAGCCAACACTGGACCAGTGTCCACAGCATATCCCACTAGAAGATGAGTTAGGCCAGGGTCCAGTTCACAATAAGTGGGCCACAGCTTTGAAATTACCTCAACAATCACAATTTCCTCTACTGGCTGAAACTCCCCCCAGACAATAGGAGTGCCCCCGTTCCAACCAGGACCCACACTGTGGGGCTGAACTTGCCCCACTGGCAAGATCGAGGCCCAGATAGAGAACACCTTGTCAGAGAAGAATTAGGCAAAACTCTTCACAAAGTGCAACTGGAAACGTCCTTTTTGGCTATAGTCAGACTGGATGAAGTAATCTGTCCACAGTCTGAAAGAGCTGAGCTGGTCTGTTCTTCCCTACGGCAATCTTCCTGGACAGGAACTCTGCCTTCTTATGGTTGATTGCCCTTTGATAGTCATTATAATGATTTCTCAAAGCCAATCTACCTTCCATGGACCGTGTCCTTCGCCAGCAATGCTCCAACTTCTGACCCTTGGTCTTCATCTCCTTGAAAGCCCCATTAAACCATGGGTGTCTCAAGTGAGAAGACCTGGGTCATATATGGACCAGTGCGATTGGTTCTAGTGCCTTGGAAACAGCCCTACTATAGGCCGCCACCACCTCACCTGAGCCAATCACACATGCAGCACTCACACCAGAAAATTCAACTACCACCAAAAATCCCACTTGGGACAGTCCCTTTAAAGGGTGATAGCTGATCATCTTAACAGGGGAGGATCCATCGGGGGGGGGCCCTAAATGAGAACTCCACTCTACAATGATTGTACTAAGCAAGCCAATCAATCCTGAGGTTAGTAACCTCGAGGCTCAGTGAGAATACTAAGTCCAATGTGTGGCTGCGATGGTGCAGAAGCAAGTGCTTGTGCCAGGCCAGAGATGTCATCAGCTGGAGGAGTTCATGTCCAAAGTGTGAGGGTTCATCATTGACCCAGGGATTGAAGTCCCCTAGAATCAACCATCTAGGCAACTCCAATACACTGTCAGCAATGAAGTCCACAACTTCCTGCAGGAATTCTCCACCCAGTCCCGGAGGACAGTAAACAAGAAGAATCCTGCAGCCCGCACCTGGACCCCCATGCACCACCACACAGTCAAACAATGAGGTAGAACCCACTGAGTGCATGGAGAAGTTCAAGCTGAAACTAAAACAGATGGCCACACCCCCAACCCTGTGTTCCCTCCTCAGGCAGTGCACTACTGAGTATTCGGTGGGGATCGACGCCTCCAAAATTGGACCTGCATCACCCCCAAGACAAGTCTCTGTAATGCAAGCCAGGCTGACTGAGTAGAATAAGTCTAACATAATTGTGGTCTTGTTCCTCATCAATCTTGTATTGCACAGAACAGCCCAAAGGGGACCAGTGGAGACTGCAGGCCCTCCAGCTACCTGCCCACATGATTTGGTGTGAACCCTGGGAATGGGCACCAAACATGTTGGGCCTCTCTCATGGCTCCATTTACCCCCAGTATGCCTCCTGCTCCTAACTACCTTGATACTGCTCACCTCTGCTCTGCACACAGCACCCTGATGCCATCCTACCAGCCCCCTACTAATACCCACCTCCCTGCAGCATATTACAGCTGAAGCTAGGAGGGGGGGGAGATTGACAAAGGAGCAGAGATCACGTAGCAGGGTTGCTGTGTAGATGATATGGAGGGGCCTGGGACTCAAACACATCTTACCTAAACTTCAACGCAGTTCAATCAAACAATTTCTAAACAATTATTAAACCTAATCTAACCATACAATCAACATCCACACAATAAATATACAAACAACAGTCTAACCAACATATATACTACACTCATACACCACTCACACCACTCCAAAATAGAAAACCACAATCCATTTTAAAACTACAAAATATGGAGAATCCAATTGTTTTTAAGTCTAGAGGGCATAAAAATAGTCTATTGAAATAAAAGTAAATAGCAGCCAGTCCAGAATCACAAAAGATTGCCGGGTCAGGGTCCCCCAGCAGTGATCTCACCACCACTGAGAGAGAAGGTGGAGGCCTGAAAAAGACAGTACCTTCACCACTTTCTTTACAATTGATGGATGGATGAACACAGTCTGTGGTACTAAGTCCTGTGAGTGGTGCTCCCACCACCACTCACTGAGAGAATGAGAAATAAGTACTTACAAAACAAGTCCAGACCGGGGGGGGTTGGGGATGTTTCGACCACCAAAGTGCAGCTGAATCATCAGCCACAAATTCCAGATCTCTTCTCAGCACAAACAGTCCTCCCAGTAATCCACAAGCCAGAATTCAAATGGCACAATCCATGGGAAAATGGGCAGCTGCCCTGAGACCAACACATCTTGGTCCTCCACAGCTCCTCTCCAAGCCTGGCTGTGAAACTTAACAACCAGGCTTTGATTTGCTCTGGAAGGGCTACTCGGCCCACCAGCTATGTAGAATGCACTCCATCCTGAGTACAACAGTCATGACCACAGTCCACTGGTTCCAACTCTACGCTGATGTGTTATTATCCATCCAACTTTCCTCCCCCATGAAGACAAATCCCTCTGTAAGAATGTTCCTGGCCAGTAAATGGAAGCACTTTTCCTCAATTCCTGTTCCCTGTCAAGTCCTTGTATGAGCGTTGCCGAAGCAGTGCTAAGTTTGAATTTTTTTGAAGGACCACTGGATTTGAAAAAAAAAGGATTCTAAAACTTCAAAACAATAAATCTAACTCCTATGTTATCTCACTCTTAACCCCTACCTAATCTTCATTCCCTATCTCAGTGCTAACTTACTTACTATCTAAACTACTAAAATGCCAGAGTAAATATGAAGAATACTCCCTAATTAAACTAAAATTCTCTTAAACGTAAATCACACTCTGGACCCAGCAAATGGTCACAGAGGTTAGGATTCTCCCAAATGAAAAATAGGTAGGAGATAAGCAGTAAAATGAAAGAAGGCAGGCTGCCTTCAGAGCTCTAGGAGATGGCAACCCAGCCTGGCTACCATCTTGCTCCCCCTAAGGAAACAGCTTACATTTCACATTATCAGTATTAAAAAATATATTGATATTATGTTTGAAAAGTGAAAAAAAATATTGTTGTACCCTTTTTTTACTAACATATTCTATCAACATGAATAGACATGTATTAACACTAAAAAGTATATCAATATTAATTAATTAATTAATTTATTTAAAAATGTGTTAACCAGGAAAGGCACGCTGAGCCATTTCCAGGTGTGACCCGGGGGGAGGGGCACAAGGGAACAATACAGGTAACATTACAAATAATAACAATGCTCACGTAACAGTTATTTGTACAAACACAAATACAATGGGCATATGGAAAATATATGATCTATTCATAACGCTTTCATTGAAAAAATAAGTTTCTAGCACCAATGGTTCAAAAGAAAGACTTTGAAAAATAATTTATGTACAATCGGCTAAATTTAGAATCATAGGGCTATGAACTTTATTTATTTTAAATGAAAGCCTGGTGTCAGCTAAACTGACATGCCAATATGGCATGTTGGAAAAAAGGACATATACTTATATATAGAAACCAAAAATGTTTAAAATATAGAAACATAGAAACATAGACTTTGACGGCAGATAAGGACCGTTTGGCCCATGTAGTCTGCCCATTTCCCTACCTACAGGACAGGCAGCAGATCCTAGTTAACCAACAGCCTATTTCTTCCTACCCCCCCCCACAAGAATTGCCTTATGTCTGTCCCATGCATTCTTGAATTCTCCCACAGTTGTAGACCCCACAACCTCCTCAGGAAGGCTGTTCCATGCATCCATTACCCTCTCTGTGAAATAATACTTCCTCACATTGCCCTGAACGCCCTCCTTCTGTCTTTAAATTATGTCCCCTTGTTCTTGCCGTCTCTTTTCTGAAAGATGCCACCCTCTTGGACTTTGTTGATTCCACTGAGGGTACTTAAAGTTTCTATCATGTCCCCCTCTCCCTTCTTTCCTCAAGGGTATACATATTTAGCTCCTTTAGTCTCTCCTCAAGCGGCTTCTCTTGCAGACCCTGCACCATTTAGTTGCCCTCTTCTGGACTACCTCTATCCTGTCTATGTCCTTGTGGAGATGGGATCTCCAGAACTGGACACAGTACTCAGATGGGTCTCACCAACTGTCTGTACAGAGGATAACAACTTCCCATTTTCTGCTGCTGATGCATCTCCCTATACATCCCAGTATACCCCAGCCCTCCCTACTACCTTCTCACATTGCTTGCTAACCTTAAGGTCATCTGATATGATTACCCCAGGTCCCTTTCCTTTTTTGTTGTTACTACCTCCCACCATTGTGTATTCTTCCCTGGGTTCTTGTTTCCCAGGTGCATTATTTGCACTTCTTTGCATTGAATCTAGCTGCCATATTTCTGACCATTCCTCCAACTTTGCCAAGTCCTTTTCATCCTTTCCAGCCTCCTTTTGTATCAACCCTGTTGCAGATCTTTGTGTCATCCATAAAGGCATACTTTTCCTTCAGTCCCTCTGCAATGTCACTGATGAAGACATTAAAAGGACTGGACCCAATCCGAACCCTGCGGTACCCCACTAGTAACCCCTCTTTCTTCAGAGTGAACTCCATTTACAATTACCTTCTGTGTCCTGTTGTGCAGCCAATGTTTTAACCAGGCTACCACCCTGGGACCCACTCCCAGGCTGGTTAATTTGACTATTAATCTTTTGTGTGGGACTGTGTTAAATGCCTTGCTAAAGTCTAGGTAGACCATATCCACAGCCCCTCCCTGGTCTACTACTTTGGTCACTCAGTCAAAGAAATCTATTAGATTCATCTGACATGACCGTCCCACTCTGAACCCATGCTGCCTTGGGTCCTGTGCTCCACTGGCCTCTAGGTACTCAACTATTCTTTCCTTCAGAAGTGACTCCATCACTTTCCCTACCACAGAGGTCAGACTGACAGGTCTGTAGTTTCCTGCCTCTGTCTTGGTCCCACTTTTGTGAAGGGTAATCACATCAGCTTTTCTCCAGTCCTCGGGTACCACACCATCCTCCCATGATTTATTAAAAGAGTAGCCAGTGGTTTCACTAGTTCCTCCTTAATTCTTTTAGAATTCTGGGTGAATTCCATCAGGACCCATTGCTTTGTTCACCTTCAGTTTTAGGGTTCTTGCAGAACCCTTTCTTCTGTGAAAGGACTGGGATCGACCCCCTATCAAGAGTGCTTCTGTTAATTGGATTAGGCACTTCCCCCTCCTCTTTTGTGAATACTGAGCAGAAATATTCATTCAGTATCCCTGCTTTTTCACTGTCCCCCTCTGCCCACCCACCGTTCCTTCTATTCAGCCTCACTATCCCTCCCTTTGTCTTTCTACGCTCGCTGATGTACCTATAAAAGGTTTTATCCCCCTTCTTAACTGAGTTGGCTATCTTTCCCTCAGTTTGGGCCTTTACTTTTCTGACTTCCCTTCCTGCTTCCTTCTGCCTTAACTGGTACATCTCTCTGTCCTGCTCCTTCTGTGTTTCCTTATACTTCCGGAATGCTATATTTTTCTTCCTGACTTTGACAGCCACCTCTTTTGAGAACCATAGTGACTTTTTCTTTTGTTTTGATTTGTTTATTTGCTTCACACAAAAGCTTGTTGCCTCTGTGATGGCAGTTTTGATGATTCCCCATTGTTGCTCCACACCTCCTTCTAGCCTGTTTGCTAGTGCTTTTCTGAGGCACTCTTCCATCTCGCCAAAGTCAGACCTCCTAAAGTCCAGTATCCTCACTTTTGTATGGCTTGACTTTGTAGCTGAGTTTAACGTGAACCACACTGTTTGATGGTCACTTGTCCCCAGATGGCAACCCACTTCTAGATCTGAGATCCTCTCACTGCCACCGTTTCAGAGTATGAGGTCTAAGATTGCTCCCTCACGAGTGGATTCTGAAACTATCTGTCTGAGGCCTGCCACCTGTAGGGCATCAAGAATGGCCCTGCTCTTGGATGTGGCTGCAGCGAATGTGTTCCAGTTAACATCTGGCATATTCAGGTCCCCCATCAACAGTATCTCCCCTTTCTCTGCCATTCTAAGAATGCCTTCTATCATATCCTTGTCCATTCCTCCCGTGACATGGGGTCTGTACACAACCCTAGCGGATTGTGGTGCCCTTTCCAGTCTCAAGGTGACCCATAGTGCCTCCTCTCCTCCCTGTTTACTCTTTTGTTCAGTTGCTTTTATCCCTTCCTTTACATAGAGAGCTACTCCTCCCCCACTTCTCCCCTGCCTGTCCTCCTGTAGGTTATGTACCCTGGTATGTTAACATCCCAGTCATGGTTCTCTGTGTACCATGTTTCTGTGACTGCTATGATATCCAGGCATCCCTCTTCCATCAAGGCCATCAGTTCAGGGAGCTTGTTGCCCAAACTACGGGCATTGGTACTCATTACCCTCCATTTCCTGATGGCCTTACTCCCTTTTCCCCATCCCTGTCCTTCTTGCCTTTGTCACTTTTACCATTTACCCCAGCCCTTCTCCCTATCGACATCTCTATGTTGGTGTTTGCCACACTTATTACCGTGATTATTTGGGGGGGCTAGGATTTCCCTGCTCCTTTCCAGTGCTTTCCCCCTTGGCTAGTTTAAATGCTTGCCAATGAAGCATTTATACCTATCACCTAGGATCCTGGTTCCCCTCCCGGACAGATGCAGCCCATCATTCCAGTATAGGCTTGCATCACTTCAGGTGGACCCCCAGTCCCCAGTGAAGCCAAATCCCTGAGCTCCACACCAGTTTTTCAACCACTGATTGAATCCCATGGTGCGGAACACCCTAGCCTCTCCTATGCCATAGATGGGCAGCACCTCCGAGAAGGTTACCGTGCATGCTACTTGACTAAGGCCCCTCCCCAATTCCACAAACTCTTCCTGCACTTCTCTAATCCCTTTCTTAGCTAGGTCATTTGTCCCTAGGTGGACAATGATATCCAGCTCCCTCCCCTGTGCAGCTGCTCCGGCAATCCTGAGGATTCACTCCCTGTCCCTCCAAGCCAAATGCTGTTGTTTTTATTAACACCTTGCATCATAATTTGCAGCATTCCCCATTCCGAAACGTGGTCTAAGCCAGAATGAGAAGCTGCTGTGCCAAACAGGCACTGAGCCACCCTTGCGACCAACAATGAGGTACATCAGGTTGCAAGGGGGCATGCGCCACAGCATCCCCTTTTCTGGGATTCCGGAAGCCATGCCATGGCCATAGCAAGGAGCTCACATTAGACCAGCCATGAGGTGGTCTACACCTCTTACACCATTGCCGCACAAGGTGGGGAACCAGTGGGGGGGCTGTGTATGTGGGGTCAGGGGCAGAAGGGACAGGAGATTGCTGTGGGGGTGTTGAGGGCAAGTGGGCATGTGGGGGGGCTGATCGGGTGCCCAGTAGGGGTGCCATTGGTATCTCAGCATAAGCCATTATCACAATGGTTGTATGCAAGGCACCCCTGCTGGGTGCCCAGTCACTCCCCCCAGCGTGCCCACTGGCTCCCCAACACCATCTACAACATCCCCCATGCCCCTGGACACCTATAGCCACTCCTTCTAATGTTGCACCAGATGGGGAAGGGGATCTGTATGGCAAGTCCTGGAGGTGTGCCTATTGTTTGGTGCTAGCCTGCATGTGTGGTGAATCCTGGGTTTTTGGTGCAAGGACCCCTGATTTTACAGAACCAGGTGCAGGGTCCCTTACACGCCAGGAGTATGCCGCAGTCCTAGATCACCACAGCTTGTGGTGATCTACAGAATCTTTTGGAATTGGGCCCTATGATTTTAAAGTGACATAGTGAAATACCCATGGCTTTTGTAGTCATATGTAAAAGGAAAGATTATATATGTGATTAAAAATAGAATATGGATATCATTTTTCTTAAAGGAATACATGTTTTGATGAACCTGAAACTTAAAAGGGATTTAGGTTTTCTGATATTTATTATTCCTTCCTTAAATCACATGGGAAGAGAGGATGTGCTGTCTTCCTAGACTTCCATCTCCAGTTTGAACTAAATTATAAATAAGTACATAAGTAAGGAAGATATAAATATGAGATCAGTTGAAGTGCATGAAAATTCAAACTGGCTACAATAAATGTTTATACTGTACATAACACTACCGTACAGCTGCAGTGTTCTATGAAGTTCTTGTTATCACATTATAGAAAAGATAAAAAAAGAGATGGAAAAGTGCTATGCTAAGCTATAAAAATGATTAGTGGGTGAGAAAAAATGTACCAAGTGAGGAAAGGTTGAAACCCCATAGGGTTGTTCTCTCTACAGAAAATAATATTGAAGGAAGGTAAGATTGGGGTATGCAAAATCATGAATGGGCATACAAAAATATACACAAACAGACTGTACAGCAGAATTCAGGATAGCAGAATCGGGGGGCATGAGCTCAAATGAGGGAGAGAGGGGGTGATAGTCAGGAGAGGTGTACAGAAGCATTTTTTTCACCAAAGAGTTGTAGGCTGTGGAACAAACTACATGAGGAGGTGATTAATTAAATTAGTATTAAAAGTTTCAGGACTAAGCTTGATAGCTGCATAAAGGGAAAATACACTTCAGGTTATTACTATTAAGATAACAGGGTGGCGTATCACTGTAGACAGGTCACCTCATTTTAATTTGTCTTCTGAAACCTGCTGTACATACTTATAATTCTAAAAAGAGTTTTAGAAGAAAATTGTCAACAGGAAAGTACAGTATGTACTACAGTAACAGACAGAGGGGGTTTGGACTTTCAATATAATGTCCAAGACGACAACAGGGAATTATCTAATAGAAATGTAACCCCCCTGTTACCCGGGGTTATTAGAATCCCAGTAAGACCTAGTGGTAGGCAGGGAAGGCAGCTTGTGAAACTCCAGTTAAATGGATTTCATACTGTCTCACTCTGTTCTCAGTCTCAGCTGAGACTGAGGGATGACATCATTTTAGAACTATCGCAGCTGCAGAGGCCACATTGGAATGTTGCAGTTGGAGGTTAGAGTAGAATGCTGGGGAATTTGAAGCCAGTCTGTGTGCAGTCTGAGTGAGAGAATGTAGTGCAGCAGAGTGTGTGCAAGCTCTCAGAGCTTTAAGCTCTGTTTCAGAGCTACTTTTGTGTAAGGTGTGTGTTTCCATCTGAAGATGAACACAGGAACTGGTAATTGAAGTGGTGGAGACCGCTTTCAATGGTTCAGTAGCCCCATCCCTGAGGTGATGGGGGAAGGTGTTTGCCTGTTTTCCAGGGGCAACCCCCCTGGGTCTGGCTAAGGGAAAGAAGCTGCCTGTTCAAGTTGTGCTGAGGCACCAGAAGCTCTGAGAGGAAGATTCCTTGAGGAGGAAACACCTGTGGGGCACCTGTAACCAACGGGTGAGTTTCTTCTGAAAAAGGGCCAAGTGTTTTCACCTGAACAGAAGGAAACTCAAGAGACTGTTACTGTGGGGTCAGGAAAAGACAGCCAAGTACAGTTGAAAGATGTGGGGATTGGACTGCTTAACTTTGTGGGGGGGTCTAGAGTAATGGACAAAGCCACTTATAAGTGTGTTCAAGTCCAGCACAAAGGGAAAGAAAGAAAGTGGTGGTTGGACTGCTTAACTTTGTGGGGGGTCTAGAGTAATGGACAAGGCCATGTATAAGTATGTTTAAGTCCAGCACAAATGGGAAGTAAGACAAGTAGATGGAATGTAAAATACGTTTAGCAAGAATCTACACTGCAAAGTTTTAAAGGATGAGGTGTTTCTATCCAGAGAAATGGCCGGGTATGAATTGTGGCAGCAAAAGGTGGAAGACACCCATCAGTAGTAACCAAATTCACCTCTACAGATTTGCTCTGAGACACCTGTTGCTTTCTCTCAGGTACTTGGCCAGTGCCTGAGGAAAGTACCCAGACGTGGGATTAAGAGGAAGATTCCCTGAAGGAGCAGAGGTGCTCTTAGGTGGTTTAGGGAGCCACCAGAAATGTTTCCATGATATATGGATGGTGTCTAAGTGGCTGGCAAGGGAGCTGAGCCAGGGAATTCCCAGAACAGTGTACAAGTTCAGGCTGTGTAACCCAAAGCAGCATGCAAGTCCGGGCTGTGTGCCCAGTGGGTTCAGAGCCTGAGGGCTAAAGTGATGAGGATGTGTTCTGGTTTCCTTTAATCTGCATTACCAGGAGTGTAGCCTCGTGTGGGTCCATCTATGCTTTGTTTACTCTGCTTGGATGTGAATAAAAGTCACACTTTAAAATCACACTTCTGGTATTGGACATTTCAGTTATTGCTTCCTGTGTTCGGAATTACTTGGGTGCCCCTGTGCAGAGTAGCCAAACCTAGGCTTTGTGCCGAGTGACCTATTCCTCCCCGAAACCAGCCCATCTGGTATTGCTGTCAGATACAAACGGCATGCCGGCCTGGGGTTACAGACATATTCAAACATTTAATAAAATAATTTAAGACCACAGTGTCAGCACTGTATATATGTAGAGTACAGTACTGGAGGGAAAGATACTGTATATTCCATTGAAATCATGCAATATTGTACTACTTTGAATGACTTATATTAATATAAATAGCCCTTCACAGAGTTTTTAACTTATACAGTATAGTGATGACATGGGAACTTCAAACCATGCCACTATGTTTTCAACAGTAAATTTGGAGATAAAATTAAATTACATAAATGAGGACTGAATTTGTAGTGCTGAATGATGAAGATCTGTCTCAGAGTTAAAGAAAGAATACTTTATTCAGTTAGATTAGATTAGGTTAGATTAAGCTGTGTACAGCTGAAGACTTTATTTATTTATTTATTTAAGAGTTTCATCAGGAAGGCATACTGAGCAGAGTATCGCTCGATTCCAGATGCATCTGGGGGAAGGGGGGGAGATGACAAGTACAGCAACTGAGACACAAACATTACAATACAGTTAATGTACAGTGCAGAACAAACAGGATTATACAATACCAAACAGAACAAGTGTCTATGGTGTCTAGGCAACATCTAACAGGGTACCTAGCTACTAACAATTCCAGTGAGCCCACAAAACAGCTAAGTAGTTTAAGTGAGATAGGTAATGCTGGAAGGACATTTGTGAATTGTGGTGGGAACTACAATCCAGATATCGTTAGGCTCAGGGCTAGGGTCTGGGACATGGTGGGTGGTGAGGGGCCAGAAGTGGAAAGGATTAAGTATGGGAGGGGGGATATATGGCATTCCTGTGGAGAGGACTGCATAAACAGGAGGGAGGGAAGGATGACTTGAGGAGCTGTGTTAGCCGCTAAGAGGTGTCTGTATGCCTAATGTCAGCTAGTAGAGTGTTCCAAAGTTTAAGCTTGCGGTAGCTGAAAGTGGCCTGGCCTTTGGCTGTGGTCATTAGAGGGACATGCAATAACAAGGAGTCCGTGTTCCTGAGAGAATACGCCAAGGGTGGTTGTACTGCAAAGGCAGGTTCTAGGTAGGAGGGGAGGGACTGCGACCAGAATTTTGCTGTTATCTTCACACAATGGGTAAGTCTTTGATCCTGTAACGAGGGAAGGTCTAGCAACTTGTAGAGGTCGCAGTGATGTACAGAGGGCATGCAGTCCAAAGCAAAGTGGCAGAAGGAATGGAAGAGGGGGTCAAGCCTTGTGAGGGTGGACTTGGGGGCAGTGCTGTAGACTATGTCACCATAGTCAGTTATAGGGAGAATTATTTGTTGTAGGATTGCATTGCGAATTGCCAGGGGTAAACAGACCTTGTTACAGTATAAGGCACCCAGCTTGGGGTGATGTTTCTTGAATGAGTCAATATGATCTGAGAAATCAAGGTGCTGGTCGAGCCAGACCCAAAGGTACCTGAAGGAGGTGCAGGCCTCCAACAGAGTCCCATCGATAATATGATAAGTGGGGGTTGTGGGCAGCCGGGCGAGCCTTTGACTTGTACCGAAGGTTAGGGACACCGTTTTTCTGGGATTGAGGAAGAGTTGGTTTGACTGAAACCAGAGCTGGACAGCATTGAAGTCATCCTGGAGTTTAGAGGTCACTTTAGAGGGTGAGGGACCAGCAGCATACAATACTGTGTCATTGGCATACATATGGATGGATGTGTGTTTACATACTGAGGGCAGGTCATTCAGAAAAATGGAGAACAGGATTGGGCCAAGTACCGATCCTTGGGGGACTCCCGAGGTTACAGGGAAGGGGGATGAGGTATGATGACCGATTCTTACAGACTGAGATCTGTCGGTTAAGTAGGAATTGAACCAATTGGTGCAGGTATTTGAGAGACCTGCCTGGGCAAGTTTGGATAATAGCAGGGTGTGGGAGATGGTGTTGAATGCTTTAATGAGGTCTGCAAAGATGGCTGAGGTGATGTGCCCGTGATTCATACCCATGAGGACAGCATTGGTGAACCTGAGGAGGGGGGGTGATGGTGGAATGCATCTTCCTGAATTAGGACTGGAAGGGTGTGAAGACAGAAGAGGCATCGAGAAAGAAGGAGAGCTGATCTAGCACAAGGCACTCTTGGATTTTGGCCAGGATGGAGAGTAGGGAGATAGGGCGGTAGTTGTTTGGGGTAGAGAGGTCTCCCCCTTTAGGGAGAAGGATAACAGTAGCACTTGAAGCAAGTGAGAAAGAGAGATTGAGGAGAGCGGTCAGTAGGGAGGTGATGGCAGGGGCAGATAGGTAAAGCATTTTGGAGTCCAGACTCAAGGGACATTTACCTTTGATGGGATTAAGTGCCTGTAGGGCTTTTAACACTTTTGTAGTTGTGACCATGTGAAAGACAAAACCTGGAGGTGTGTGAGGAGAGGGAATGGGTGGGCTAGTGTGAGATGGGGAGAGTGGGGATAGAAGCGAGGCCACGCAGCTGGTGAAAAAGGTGTTAAAGACCGAGGCCACTTCACCTGGGTCAGTGATGGTGGAGCCATCAACATTTAGGGCTGGGGTGGGGGCATGGCGGGGGTGAGAAGCAATTTGATAGATTTCCAGAATTTTGCTGGGTGATTTAGGTTAAAGTGGAAATAAGCCTTGAAGTAGGTTGCTTTGGCATGCCATAGGAGCCTAGTGCAGGAGTTGTGGAGTGTTCGGTAGAACTGAAGTTCTTCCAGGGTATTGGAGGTCTTATAGGCTTTCCATGCTTGGTCTCTGGCATGTAACTGGTCGATAGTATTGGCTGTGACCCAGGGCAGGTGGGCACCCCTGACACGGGTCCTTCCCAGTGGTGCGTAGTGGTTCCATACTGCGAGGAAAGGAGGCAGTATAGCGCAGTGGTCTAAGGCTCTGAGCTGCAAATCTGGTGACATCCAGCAGACCAGACCTGGGGTTTGAATCCCACAGCTTCCACTTGCATACTGTGTGACCCTGAGCAAGTCACTTAATCTCCTTGTGCCCCCAGGTCGCTCCTGTAAAAAAGCTTTCAGCTTAGTGTGTTATACCTGGTTAAACATCTAAAAAAAAAAAAAAATTAGATTTGAACCAGTCAAGGGTAGCGTCAATGGAGGAGGCCCGAGGGGTGAAGGACCAGTTCAGGTCAGAAAGATCAAATAGTAGGGCTGATAGGTCCAGGGATTTGTAGGACCTGGTGAGCAATATACGGAGGGGGGGCAGGGAAGGAGCTTTGGGCCTGAATATAGATCATATGGCGATCACTTAGTGAGTCTGGGAGGAGTTCTGAGTTGAGAATGTGGTGCGAGTGTGTGGTAAGTGCCCAATCTAGTAGGGAGTGGTTTAAGGACTTATGATTCAAATGTGTTGGTTCAGAAATTTGCTGGGACAGATTTAATGTGGCTATATGGCACCAAAGCTTGGAGTTTGTGCTAGAGAGCCAATTAGAGTTGAAGTCACCAAGGATAAGGAGTTCTCCCCCAGCACCTAGCTGTTTAAGGGTGCTTAGGTGGGCCATTATGAGAGGCAAAGGGGTGTTGGGGGCAAAGTAGGACCCAGCTATATAAATAGGGATTGAGTGTGGGAGTGAGAGCATAATCAGCAGTGAGTCTATTGAAAGTGTGGGCATGAAGAACTTGATAGGGGCGAATTGCAGGTGATTGGCGATGAACATTGCAATGCCTCCACCCCTTTTGCTACCCTGGCAGTCTTGCTGAATTATTGTGTAGCCAGGGATGATTAATTCTGCATCCACATTATGGGGCTTGAGCCATGTTTCGGTAATGATCAGAATATCTGGGCGTAGTGTAATGACATTGGGTTGGAGGACGGTGATCTTGCTCAATATGCTGCATATGTTCAGATGCATTAGTTTAAGTCTCTTAGGTAGAGTAGGGTTTGGGGATGGGTTGGGGTTACATAGATACATAGATACATACATAGACAGTGTGGGCAGATAAGGGCCCATGGCCCACCCAGTCTGCCCATTTGAGCTTGTAAGTTCAGTTTATGTTTTCCTAGAAGTCTGTTGCCCCTTACCCCTGACCTCCAGAATTCCTTTATGTCTATCCCATGCATTCTTAAATCCCGTGATTGTTTCAGCCCTCACCACTTCCTCTGGCAGGGTGTTCCACTTGTCCACCACCCGTTCTGTGAAGAAATTCTTCCTCACGTTTCCTCTGAATCGTCCTCCCTCCAACTTCATCCCATGCCCTCTGATCCTGGAACATCTTTTTTGCTTAAAAATAGTGTATTCCTGCACCCTGTTCCTCCCTATAAGTTACTTGTATATCTCTATCATATCCCCTCTCTCCCTCCTCTCCTCTAGGGAGTACATATTCAGTTCCTTCAACCTGTCCTCATAAGACTTGTGATGCAATCCATGTACCATCTTTGTTGCCCTCCTCTGAACCTTCTCTACCCTGTCTATGTCCTTACATAAGTAAGGTCTCCAGAACTGTACACTGTACTCCAGGTGGGGCCTCACTAGTGTCTTGTATAGTGGAATTATGACCTCCCTTTTCCTGCTGATGATGCCCCTGCCTGTGCATCCCAGCATCCTATTTGCTTTACCTGCTGCCTTGTCACACTGTTTCCCTACCTTGAGGTCATCAGAGATGATAACCCCAAGATCCCTTTCCTGCTTGGTGCATGCTATATCCTCAACCCCCAACTGATATATTGTGCCAGGGTTTTTGTGCCCCATATGCATTATCTTGCACTTCTTTGCATTGAATTTCAACTGCCAAACCCATGACCATTCTTCAAGGTTCTGCAGGTCCCTTCTCATTCAATTTACCGCTAATGTTCATATTAACATCCATAAATCAATCCTTCTTAGAATACTGGCTTTCAAATTGTGGGATCTGGGAAGTATTTTGACTTCCAAAAAATTGGAATGACTGCCACATTTTGACTCATGGAATTATTTGACTTCCACAAAAAATAAATTAACTGAACCCCTGGGTATTCCCCAGGGCGTATTTAAGGGAAGAGAATCCCTATACCTGTGGTCAGTTCTGCTATGTGCAGCATATAAATCCGTAAGCAAAAAAATGGCTACACGAGGACCCACCTAAAGTGGCAGACTGGAAAGCAATACTGCTCAACATTCAGCACAATGAGCAATTATCACCTGCCTTACAAAATAAATGGAGGCATTCATCTCTGGATGTACAAAGGGGAAACTGTACCAGAATCAGATTTAATAATAACTCTGGTAGGGTTGGAAAGGTGGCACACCTTCCCCTCTAATCATATATCATCTTCCTTATTTAGATATATTTTGATTTGCCTCTTATCTAGGTGAAACATATGAAATATATCCCCACTAAGTAAGATAGACTTGCCTGTAATTTGTCTACGTAAATTAAGTTTTCTAAAATCGTGATAGTTGGTATGAAAAAAATTACTCACCTTAGTAATTAGCTTTCTTCTAGTGGAGTCTTGCTGTATTCCAACAAGTGCAGTCAGCCCCAGCCCCCAAACTGCCAAGGAGAACAACGGGCCAACCCCTCCACACAGGGCACAGAATGCCGACCCCAAGCCCGGCCAATGTCCCCGTCCGCTGCACCCCGAACGGCAACCATCAGATCTTTACAAGCAAAACTCACTAGGTGTTCTGTGTGGAAACTGTTAAATTTTTACTAGCCAACAGGCAGAAAAATAATCTTTTGGGTCTAAAAGGAAGACTCAAGCCAAGAAACCCAAAAACCAATAAAACTGAAATAAAACCTCACCCCACGAATAACAGAGGGTGTAAGGGGGGTAACCCTGGGGTGCCAACACTGCACCTGCCCACCCACATCCTAAAAATCCAGGTTCTGAGAGGGGAGGCAGGGGGGTGATCAGAATATAGCAAGAAACATAATTACTAAGGTGAGTCATTTTTTCTTCAAACAACATGAAGTCTTGCTGTATTCTGACAAGTGCAGACTACCAAGCAGTACTTCCATGGAGGAGGGACAGAACCTACTTTGGGAATAGGCTCTGAAGTATTGCTGTGCCAAACCGAGTATCACTCCTAGCCTGGATATCCAGGGAGTAATGCTTGGTAAAGGTGTGGACTGTTTTCCAGGTGGCTGCTTGATAAGTTTCTAAGAGAGGGATATCCCTGGCAGCAGCCAGGAAAGCAGCTGTACCTCTTGTGGACCTCATGTCTTGTCTTGTGGTTACGCTCAACAACTCCTGCAAGAAGCAGCAGCAGAGTAAGCAGTAGTTTGGTTTTGGGCAAGGGCCCTTGCACCTTCCTGAGGGCATGGAGTGTCTGGGAGGATTTTCAAGATTTAACAGGATATGAAAAGTGCAGTGCAATTTGTCCAGCATGGAAAGAGGGTGGCAGGATAGATGCACCGGTAACCCAGCTTAATAGGAGATGTTGAGGTGGCAGCTCTGTACTGGTGGTGGCCTGATAGGGTGGTGGAGATGCTCTGCTGCCTGAGAGTTTGGGGTGTGGTTGTGGCTGTGAGTGGGAAGTGAATAGGAGGGCTGATAGGGGTAGGAGGAGGCATTGTATGGTGAGCTGCAGTGGGAACATCCCAATAATTGATGGATTGTTTGTGCAGCTCGGTAATTTAGATAGGCCAAAACTGGTGGAAGTGGAATTGTCGGTATGTTTGAGCAGCTCAGTGTATTAGAGATTTAAAGATTTAGAGTGGCCACTAGAGGTGGAAACAGAATTGCTGGTATGCTTGAGCAGCACAGCAATTTTAGAGTGGCCACTAGTGGTGAGAGCAGATAGCCTGCTAAGGGAAAAGTGGGCTGATAGATAATATCACATGATCCTGTGTACCTATATAAGGCAGAGTCCACCAAGGGTGGTGGTCGGGGTGGCAGCACTTCAGTTGGCAGAATGCAGTGCTCCAGTTCACATCGGCTATGTGGTGTGTCATACCTGAGATGTCCGAATGTTTCAGCGGGGGGTTTGGCTTGGGGGAAGGGCAGGACCAGCAAGGCCCTCATGACCTCCTCACAGACACTGGGGAGAGAGGAAAGAGGAGAATTATTTAATAGGTAAGCAGGGAAGGGCTCACAGGTCACAGTTTCACCGTTGGCTCACAGTTCACAGTTTCACCATTTTAATTTCTTTTAATTATTTGTGTAACATTCGATTTTGCACCCAATGTAAGTGGATTGCACAGTAAACACAGTTAGTGAAACAAGCTCCTTGCACAGTTAAGCAATAAATTAAACAGCTCAAGATTAACTCTGACATAAGCTGCAGCTCAGCTCCGTTTTGACTCAGTTACTGAACCAAGTTACTCGTACGAGGCTGCAGCTGAACTCAGGCTTAAAGTATACAGTAGCTGAGTTAATATAGCTCATAGAAATCTGTAGCTGGACTCCAATTTAAAGGATGCAGCAGCTGAATTAAGTTACTCGAAGGAGACTGCAGTTGAACTCCGGTTTAAATATACAGCAACTGAATAAAATTCCCTCATAGGAAACTGCAGCTGGTAAATTTCTGAGTGACTTGAAAAACCATAACAAGAAGGGCAATATTTTCAAATATACCCTATACAAAGAATAAAGTGACACAAAAGTGCACTTGAATATAAATTAAAATGATAGCTGGAACATACAGTTAAACAAAGGAGGGCTTCCCTAAGAGATTCAAATGGAGTTAGGGCCCAAATCAAAAATTTAGTCTAAGATAAAATAGAAAAGAAACATACATTTCTAACACGAAGATACCACATTTCTGGTTGAAGAGCAGTAAAACCACTGGTGTATATTTTGTATAATGTATTTATTTAGCGGTTGCTTTATAATTTGACCTGAAAAGGCACGCTAACCTGTTACAGCTTATTTCCAGATGCATCATTGGGGTGGGCTGGGTTGCATGGACCTGATATTATTATTACAGTACGTGCCATGGAATCATTATCTTCCACCTGGATAGCTACCACAGACTGGCAGAAGGAACCTTAGTTTAACATCTCATTCAAAGGATTGCACTATAACAGTGCAGCATCCCCACAGCTACACTATGGTTTCTGAACTGGCATTAGCCCAATTTGTAGAGTAGGACTAGAACCCATAACCTTTGGATCTTTGGCCCCAGAGGCAAGCAGGCAGTCTTCTGAGCTACTGATGCTCATGGTCAACAGTTTTGAATGTGAGGCATCCCACAACTCCTAGGCTCATAACAGACCCTCTAGATATACAATAGCTGACACTATTGCAGTGTTTCATGAGACAGTTTATTATGATCATTAGGCATAAATAACTGCAAAGAGTATAAAACAAGCATTTGTCAATGCCGAACGTTCACTTGCAGGTAATTGCAGTGGTGTTTGGCACGTATGGTGCTTTACCCTAATGCCTTGTGCGATTGCTGGTATTTGCACAATAAATTTTCAGCATGACCTTTTTGTTACCCCCACCTCATAAAACCATTTGAGACCTCTGCTGATGAACAGTCCCACTGTTATTTTGTTAATCTGTCCTGAGCGTTGATTTCCCACAGCGACCACACCATTGTGCTCCACATGTGCAAAAACACAGTTCGGGCAGGATGTGAAAAATGACAGCTGTAGCATTCATAGGGAGGTGTGAAGGGATGGCAATGTTGAACATCTGGAGTGAAAATACAACAATTTCTCGAACTTACGAGTGTACATGGAAACTGCGCAATGAACGTTCATGACACAGTCATTTTGTGGACTTTTGTCACCAAATTTTCAACATAGGCATTGTGGGACCTCTGCTCATGAACAGTGTCACTGTGATTTTCATAATCTGTCCTGAGCATTGATTTCTCACTGTGACCACACCATCATGCGCTGGATGTGCAAAAACACATTTCAGCCAGGATGTGAAAAATGTCAGCTGTACTGTTCATAAGGAGGTGTGAAAAAATGCCAGTGTTGAAAATCTGGATAGAAAATATTTCAAATTCTGGAAGTTATGAGTGTGCATGGAAACTGCGCAACGCACGCTCATAACAGTCATTTTTTGACATTTTTTTACCAAATTTGCAACATAGGATTTTGGAAGCCCACCTCATTAACAGTGACACTGTTGTTTAGTTAATCAATCCCAAAAGGTGATTTTGTGCAGTGACCATGAAATCACCTTTGGGGACCAAATAACTCACATGACAGTAACTGAATTCATGAGGTGGTGTCCCAAGAACCCCCTGTTGAAAATGTGCTGCCAAAATTTGCAAAAATGCCCGAGATAGCCACCTAAGTTGGAAAAAAAAAACATTTATGCCATTATACAGCTTACTGTCATTTCTTCAGTTTGCGTTCTGCTTTCTAGAGTGCAGACATGTTCCCACTCCACTGAAGATCATTGCGCCAGGCTCCGGAGGTAAATATGGGGCGAGGGGTGGGGTATGCAGAGGGAGGTGTGGGTTCGGGAGGGGCACAAGACACAGCGAGGGGCCAGTTTTCTGTTTTCTGAGTTTTTAAAAACAAAAGATGTTGCGGACAGTTTTCCCATTTACAGGGACAATGGGCATACTGGGGTGGGCTCCCATCATGTCACCTGGGTGTTTGTTGGGGGGGGGGCCTGGAGACAATGGGGACTGTGCATTCCGTCTGCACATACAATGTGTTTGGTGGGGGCAATAACAAGGGAGCAGCGTAGATGGCAGCAGAGGGAGGAAATGGGAGGGATTTTATTTGCAGCCAGAGGGAAAAGGGTGACGTCAATATGCTAAATACACACACGTTACTACCGCTAATTGCAGTGGTGCTTTTCTTTTAACTGAAGACCACTGCAGCCAAACTGCTGTCATAGACAGCTCATGCATCCATTGGTGCAGTAGGGTTGCATACGTTACACTGAGCACTGCATTGGACAGGAGCAGCACACACCTTCAAAAAGTCGTACTGTCCCCAAACGTTCCTTGCACATGCATGCAAGCGAATGCAAAAATAAACAAGCATTTGTCAATGCCAAATGTTGCTTGCTTCTATGTGCTGTTTAGGTATTTGGAAGTCATTGGAGTGCAAATATTGAAAATTCGCAAACTTACGAGCGTGCTTGGAACTGCGCAATGCACACTTGTAAAACAGTCATTTTTAGGAATTTTTTCACCAAATTTTCAACATAGCCATTTTAAAACCACTGCTCATGAACAGTGTCACTGTGATTTTGTTAATGTGTCCCATACATTGAGTTCGCACACCGACTGCGCCATTGTGCGCTACATGGACGGAAACACGTTTTGGGCAGGATGTGAAAAATGACAGCTGTACTTTTCATAAGGAGGTGTGGTAAAATGACAGTGTTGAAAATCTGGGTGGAAATATTGAAAATTCGCAAACCCCACGCGCGTGGAACTGTGCAACGCACGCTTGTAAAACAGTCATTTTTAGGAATTTTTTCACCAAATTTTCAACATTGCAATTTTAAAACCTCTGCTAATGAACAGTGTCACTGTGATTTTCTTACTGTGTCCCATACATTGATTTCACACACCGACTGCACCATTGTGCACTACATGGGCGGAAACACATTTTGGGCAGGATGTGAAAAATGATAGCTGTACTGCTCATAAGGAGGTGTGGTAAAATGGCAATGTTGAAAATCTGTAGTGAAAATATTGAAAATTGCAAACTTACGAGCTTGAGTAGGAACTGCACAATGCACGCTCGTAAAACAGTCATTTTTAGGAATTTTTTCACCAAATTTTCAACATAGCCATTTTAAGATCTCTGCTTATGAACAGTGACACTGTGATTTTCTTAATGTGTCCCATACACTGAGTTCTCACACCAACTGTGCCATTGTGCGCTACATGGGCGGAATCACGTTTTGGGCAAGATGTGAAAAATGACAGGTGCACTGCTCAAAAGAAGGTGTGGTAAAATGGCAATGTTGAAAATCTGGATTGAAAATATTGAACATTCGCAAACTTAAGAGTGTGCATAAGAACTGCGCAACGCAGACTCGTAAAACACTCATGTTTAGGAGAATTTTTTCACCAAATTTTCAACACAGCCATTTAAAGACCTCTGCTCATGACCAGTTTCACTGTGATTTTCTTAATGTGTCCCATACATTGAGTTCGCACACTGACTGCGCCATTGTGCGCTACATGGGCGGGAACATGTTTTGGGCAGGATGTGAAAAATGACAGCTGTACTGCTCATGAGCAGGTGTGGTAAAATGGCAATGTTGAAAATCTGGAGTGAAAATATTGAAAATTCGCAAACCTACGAGCGTGTGTAAGAACTGCGCAATGCAGACTCGTAAAACAGTCATTTTTAGGAATTTTTTCACCAAATTTTCAACATTGCCATTTTAAAACCTCTGCTAATGAACAGTGTCACTGTGATTTTCATACTGTGCCCCATACATTGATTTCGCACACCGACTGCACCATTGTGCACTACATGGGCGGAAACACATTTTGGGCAAGATGTGAAAAATGACAGCTGTACTGCTCATAAGGAGGTGTGGTAAAATGGCAATGTTGAAAATGTGGAGTAAAAATATTGAAAATTCGCAAACCTACTAGCGTGCGTGGGAACTGTGCAACGCAGGCTCGTAAAACAGTCATTTTAGGAATTTTTCACCAAATTTTCAACATTGCCATTTAAAACTTCTGCTAACAAACAGTGTCACTGTCATTTTCTTACTGTGTCCCATACATTGATTTCACACACCGACTGCGCCATTGTGCGCTACATGGGCGGAAACACATTTTGGGCAGAATGTGAAAAATGACAGCTGTACTGCTCATAAGGAGGTGTGGTAAAATGGCAATGTTGATAATCTGGAGTGAAAATATTGAAAATTCACAAAGTTACGAGCCTGCATAGGAACTGCTCAACAAACGCTCCTAAAACAGTCATTTTAAGGAATTTTTGCACCAAATTTTCAACATGGGTTTTTTGGGACCCCTTCTCATGAATGATGTCACTGTCATGGCATTATTCAGGCCCAAAGGGTGATTTCATGCAGTGACTGCGAAATCACCCTTCGGGCCCAAATAACGCCATGACAGTGACATCATTCATGAGAAGGGGTCCACAAAACCCCATGTCGAAAATTTGGTGCCAAAATTCAAAAAAGTGCCTGAGATATGCAATTAAGTTGAAAACCCCCTATCTAGCCCATTATACAGCTTACCGGCATTTCCTCAGCTCGCGGTCGGCTTTGAAGAGTGCAGACGTGTTCCCGGTTCACCGAAGATCGTCACGCCGAGGTCCAGAGGTAAGTATGAGGTGAGAGGGGTGTGGGGAGGCAGGGTGTGCAGTGGGTGGGTGCGGGTTGTGAGGGGCTGGGAGAAGCGCCATGGGACCGTTTTATTTTCAGGTTAAAAACAAAAAAAGATGACATTGGACATTTGCTATACTGGTGGTGGGCTCCCAGTGTGGCCCCAAAGCTTTAGGAGGCATTTGGGGACGTGGAGCCGGCGGGAGTTTAGCACCCGTCGGCAGATGACGCGATGTTTGCCAAGCGGGGTGGCTCCCAGCGTGGCACCAAAGCTTTGGTGGCCTTGGGGACGTGGAGCCAACTGGGGATTGGGCACCCCATCTGCACAAGACGTAGGATGTTTGCCACGCTGGGTGCTCCCAGCGTGGCACCAAAGCTTTGGGGTGAGCATTAGCGTTGTGTATGACAGTGGTGTTTTTCAGTTAAGACCACCGCTGTCACACACAGCCCCCGCACCCATTGGTGCAGGATCGCCATGCCTGCTCAACGGAGTAGTGCATTGAACAGGAGAGCACACCTCCAAAGTGTGCTACTTTCCCAAAACGCCCTCGCACATGCGCCGCAAATGAACGTAGTATTGCGACCCTTGGCTCTGCAAAGGGCTGCTGAAGAGACAAATCAAAATTGTACTTCACAATTGTAGCAAGATAGAGTAATGGTACCATAACATTTAAGTAGTAAACCATGACAAGATGTAGGTTATGCTGGGATTTACCCATGCCTGGTGTGATTTGGTCATGAGGCGCAGGCCAATGTAACCAAACCACACCAGAAGTGGGTGAATCCAGCATAACTCACACCTGGTGGTTTATTGCAATTCTAATGTTCATCTTTATTTCTTTACAAGATATAAAGAAAATCTTCAATTCAGATTTTTTTTATTCCTTTTTATTAAAATATTCTTCCTTGCTAGGTTAAATAGTCTACTCTGGAGCCAGAGTACCATTTAGCCGGTGTCAGCCAAGAATGGGCAGGGAGACTGAGCTGTATTTTATACGTATATATATTCTGTGGTGATTTGCATATGCAGCCCATGATGCTTTGCATTGTGAGGGCATGTGTGATTTTGTATTTTCTTGAAACTTGGCTTCCCAGCCAAATGCCCTTTGGGGTAACCCTTGCCTCAGTGTTTGCGCACAGAGGTTTTTGTCTTATAGATACAGATATATATATATATATATATATATATATATATATACACACACATACACAACTAGGAGGAGTGAGAGGGAGAGAGGGAAAGGCAACATGACAACAATGTTTTTGTAGGAGGCAATCCGGCTGTGAGCAAAAAAACTGCATTTTCATGGGCAAGGGGTCTCTCTTTTGCTATCTCTCTATCTATCTCTCTCTCTCTCTCCCTCTCTCTCTGTCTCTCTCTCATAAGCTTGTATAAACAAAATCAAACAAAAACATTCTTCTTGCACTTCCTGTGTGCTAGCCTGCTGTTTGCTGACAGGAACATGGTGTTTGTTGTCTTTTCAGTTTCTTGAGGCAGGACACCAGGAGATTACTGTCCAAATTAATGGAGCATGTATAACAGAGCACAGCTGAGGAGACTGTGGGGATGGAGTGATGTGGTAGAGCTGTGCTCTACCCAGGAAATTAGTGTAGCAGTTAGGGACATTTTTCTATATTCTCCCCTTCCTTCAGTACAGTCTGTTGCAACAGTACCTCTAGAACACTATCCTGTTCTTTTTCTAACACTGCAGTAGGTTGGCCACCTATGGCAGTCTCTTTGAATCCTCCCTAAATTTCTGTTCTTCCTTTCTTTGTTTCTTATTCACCATTCCATCCCTCACCAGAGGCCATATACCTTTCTAAGGAAATAACAGATAAGGCTATGAGCCAATACAGTAGCTGACTATATATAGGAAGAAGGCTGGAACCTGAATAAATGTGTATACATTCATAAAATGCCAAGCTTGCTTGCTGGCTGTTTAATAAAGTACTACATGTGCTTTATATGAAGAAAGATAAAGTGCTTAAGGTACTTTCAGACATAAAGTGCTGGCAGTACATTGCGAAGCACATGGTGCTTTATAAAAATAAAACTTCATCTTGCTTGAAAAGAGTGCCCTACAAACACTGCAAGGGAAGGTGTTTCATATAGTTAGAGTGCTAGATAAAAAGAAACTGCTGTTGTTTAAACTATTGTTATTAGTGCAGTCAGAAACAAAATGCAGCATGCCTAAAAGAAACAATTGGTACCATGCATTCCTGATTGAAGCTGAACCAGCCTAAAATTTCATGATGATTTGCATATACATTCCATGATGCTTTATATTATGGGGGTATGTGTGATTTTATATTTCTTTGAAACTTGGCTTATTGCCAATACCCTTTGGGGTAACCCTTGCTTCAGTGATTTTGCACTGAGGTTTTTTGACTTTTGCTTGTTTTTTTTTTTTTTAATTTGGGCTCACTATCACCTAAACACACAAAACCAACATGTGGGATAGTTCATTTCCACAGCAGCGATAGATTAGTAGATCAGTGGGTCCGTATGTGCTGACTAAGTGCAGAGAAAGGACATGCAAAGTGTGTTGCTGCAAACTGATATATTGAAGAAGGGATATGCCATTGCTTAAGGTTATCACCTGTATTTTAAATAAACATCACACAGAGATTGTGTGTTGAACCTGAAATTCTGTGTCTGGTCCATCTGTTGTCCCATAACCACTCCACAAGTGAACACTATGTGGAGCTGGTAGACTGAACAAAAAAGAAAAGAGGTAGTGATTTTAACATTTTAATTTGGCATAGCTAAACTGTTATAAATTGGTCCATCATGACCCCCTTTTCCAGCAGGGATTGACATGTTGGACCAGTGTTCCCACTCACATCACCGCCCGATGTCAGGTTTTCACATTCCTACTCTGGGCATCTCAATGCTCCTTCTGGTAGACCTGCGAGCCACTTGGAGAGTCATCTCTGCCCACCTGCACCCCCCCAGCTTTCATCTGTCCCAATCCCCCTCTCTCCAACATTCCCTCTGTGCTTCAGTAGCTGAGCAGCAGGGCCATCAAGACAGAGGCACATTGGTAGTCCATGCTCTGAAGCACAAGTCAGTCTGCCCACCAAACATTGAAAAAGGCAAAAGGAATGAGCAGTTTCAGAAGCTGTTATGGAGAATCTGGAACTTTTCCCATGGGTTATGCCAGGATTTACCATGGTAAAGGTGCCAGTCAGCCAATCAGGTTTCAGGATTTTGGGACCCCACTATAATAAGAAATAATCACTGAAATCCATAAATAGGTGGGATATGAGTATTGTTTTAAGGCATTTCCAGAAGCATATTGAAACCATCACATCAGACCAACAAACATACACTAAATGTAGAAGGTAGCACATTAAAATTGTGACTGAGGAATGGTTACCCATGAAGAGGGTGACGGAACCTCAGCACCAACACATTTGGGAGGCCGGTGGTTCTCCACATCCCTGAGGTATGCCCCCCCTGGAGTTAATATAATAAAGAAAGGGTGTGGGGGGGCAAAGCCCCCACAAAGGAGGGCGAATGGGGTAAAGACCCCTCACAAAAAATACTTTGTTGAAAGTCATCATACTGGGGGATTTGCACCATTTTCACTGGTCTTCACTCTCCAGTCACTGTTATAACATGGAACTAATGTAGGGTAGGTACCAGGGGAATGTACTTCAAAATCATACACAAAGCTGACATAAACCCAGCCAGATGTGAATCTTGTATAATTGTTTCACTTCTAAATGTGTATCTTAGATATTCATTCTACAAGGATTGAAATCATTCATAAGAACAAGCAGGTTTCTTTTTTGGTAGACATATGATGAAGATGATCACAGGTGAGACAAGAAAAAGAAAAATATGTTTTTTATGGATCAGGCTTTAAAAAAGACATTTCATAGGACATCCTAGAAAGTCATTTCTAAGGTCATGTTGAAAATGTACTTTTCAACAAACTGAAAAGATTGACGTAAGACTTCATGTACCAATACTCAATAGTGGTAAAAGGGAATAAGTCATGGACAGAAAATAAAAAGAGGTGCAAGACATGGATACACCATGTCCCCCCATCCAGTTTTTCCACTAATAATTGGATTACATAATGTGAATAAATTTAAAAGTTACAGATAGAGAACATAACTTTTTTTTTGTAATTCTGATAATATATTTTTAAATGTAAATGTCTGGCTATAAGGTGAATGCAGCTAACAGAACTATTGACCTATGGTGTGGTGTATGAACCATAATTGAAACAGTGGTGGGTACTGAAAGGGAATAATTTTAGCGTAAAATATTTGAAAATACTTATGATCAATAACTCAGAGGACATGCTAGGGAATACCATGGCAATTTGTTCAGAAGGGTCAACTAAATCTTGAAAGATGGAATATCGTACCAATAATGATTTCTAATACAGTACACTCCATTAAAATAACCTACATTAGTTACTTTGAGGCCTATGCTTCTACCAGATATTAATGACTCATGTGTCTCTCTGATGTTTATTGGAACTTAGGAAAAAGTAATCTTGAGATTTATATGGATAGATAAAAGGTTATAGGTGAAATTATACATTTTTTTGAGGGCAACAAAAGAAAAGGATGGCTCTGAACATGACTACATGCCACCAGTTGCACTCATTTTCTGTAAAGAAATAAAAGAAAAGGATATATACTGTGTATACCTTGAGTAATTCAAAATATACTAAACGTTCATAAAATAAAAAGGCTACAGGCTATAACTAGAATTTGGACTTAAAACAATTGAGCTCTAATGCATACTCTCCCATGAATAATTTGGGATAAAAAATTGGGTCCATCCTCTTCAATGAACAATGTGGGATCAAAGATTTGCCCCAAAACATTCGACAAATATATCCAAAAGTTGTGAGATCAGCCTTTATATTCTATAGCTGGTGAAAGCAGGGAATGATTAACTTAAAAAAAAACTTAACTTAAAAAACTCATAACTTAAAAAAACCTGATTAAAACATACAGTAAATATAATATTTGAGTCAGGCATACACTTTTCATGATAAAAAACAATTTTGATAAGCTACTTAACAATGGAATGAAAATAAAATGAATAACTATTTTGTAACATAAACATAAAAATGATACGTGTGTATCTGGTCTTCAAACTTTATTAGAAACTACTAGAGCAATCCAGCCTTGATGGGATACATGCATCTGAAATAGAGATTAAAATATTACTTCCAGATGAACAGTGGTAATAGATTTGGATTTATTTAGGTCATACCAAAACATTTAATTGTCTGTAAAGCATGGAAAGCAGCTATGAGATCTTTCAAATACTGGCTGTAGTAAGAAAGTAGAATAACAAACCACCCTGAAGGTAGAAGAGATTGTGTTGAGAAGAAAGCCAAAACATGTTGGGCACATCGTAAAATGGGGATATATTGGAATGATCTGCAGAAAAATTCTGGGGCAATATTAGGCATTAAGGAAGACAATTTGTAAGAAAGCATTTTGCTTGGAACGTTTGCACAGAAGACATTGTAATCTCTAAAGTATAGAAATATCTATTTTATCATTGAATTAACACAGCACAATAATATTACTTATCAAATAGAGAAACTGACACACAACATAAAACTGCATAAGGATAGTTTTTATATAAATGGACACTATGGATAGTATCTGTCAATATAGAATGGCTAAAGCTTGTTTCTGATGGAAGGAAGTTAAAACACAAAAGAAACTATGGTGATATGGTGAGCTGTAGAAGATCCTGGTGTTGAACAAAATAAGAGACAATGATCTGTGAGGGGTATCCCAGGGTGGGGATGTAAAAGACATTCAGTTCACATAAGGTACAACATGCTTGCTGTGTGATTTTATTTCAACAAGGTTCCAAAAATGAAAAACTCAAGGAAATAAAAATAAATAATAGAAATTAAATCAGTATATAGCATTTGCCAGGATGCAATAGTCAGGATCCCTCAACATCACTGGGATCCTATTTTCATCTGTGCTCCAGTTTGTTGTGAGGACATGAAGACTGCATGTCTTCTCTTCTCTCATGCTTCAGGCAGACTCAAACACCAAGGATCCCTGCAACTGTTTCCAAGGCAGTTTGCAATTGACTCTGGGCTATCTGCAAAACCATGGCTGTTTATATCAGAAACCATTATGAATTTAAAGTAAAACAAATACATTCTCCAGCTTTGCCTTACTGAGGGAATTTTTTCATTTATTCTAAATCAGGCTTTCTCAGACACCACATCAAATGCAAGCAGAGAGAGTCAGTGGATCCCCTTCATATTTGTTCCATGATAGTTCATGCGGTCATGGTATACAGACAGTCCAATCTTCACAAAATTCATGAATGCCAACCACTCACAATTTTGTAATTAAAAGTTTGTTTATTGGAGTATTTTTTTAACTCAACAATCCCCTGTAAATGCCAATGTTTCATCCACTTCAGGCTTCCTCAGGGGCAAGGATCAGTCAAAAATTCATAATTATATTACAATCTTTCCAAACAGCATTACTTTATAGTATTAGTACTTATACTTTTACAGTTCAATTTGATTTATTGCACTCTTAGCACATCTATTTTCACTCCATTTATGATGTATGTCTGTAATATTACTATAAAAGCTAATTTTATTGATACAAATTCTATTTATGGCAGTCCCCATCAATGGAATTTATCCCTATATATTGATATATTCACTAGTAATTAATATTCATTACCTGTGAGTCTCAAGTTGCACATTAAAATATCAAAGAAGGTCTCCTTATTAGTGTGCATATTTATTTCTGATTTTCTTCCTATTTAGACATATTAGGTCTGATTCTAGAAGGGTTATGCCTGGTGTAACTGCAGTTGCACCAAGTAGACTGGTGCATGTAGTAACTTACGCCAGCAGTTGCAACATGCGTGATTCTACATAGTGGCCTGTGACGTGGTGCAGGCTGCTTGCACCAAACAGCAGTTATGCCGCATAAACCCCCTATGACTTGGCACTAGGGGGTTTTCAGTAGCAGATGCACCCCATTCTAGAAGAGCAGTCATAAAGTGCCCACATAGAGATTCTACAAGAACCCCTGGAGGAGATCTGGCAACATAAGTTATACCAGCATTTAGCTGGTATAACTTACAGATGCCCCCAGGGGTCCTGTAGACCTGTCGTCTGTCCAGTGGGCAGTGCATAGTTTCCCTCTCCCTCATGTCCAGCACACCCCAGTGAGACCCACAGGGCTACCCATACCCCAGCTCCCAAACAGCCATTGGCAGGAGCCCCACAGGTGCTTGCCATCCCCTACCCGTGCCCCTGAACCAAGAATTGCCCACCTCATATGCAGCAATAATCCAGCCCTAGTAGTCTAGCGCCCCCAAACTGTACATAAATAAGATTAGATCCCCCATTGTCCTGGTAGTCTAGTGGCCCCCAAACTGTACATAAATAAAAAATGAATCCCATTTCCCAGGTAGGCTAGTATTCCCCACCAGAAGTGCCAGCCTACAGCATCACCATCCATCCCCAGCTGGCAACTGGAACAGCCCACCTCTCACTCCATGGCCAGCCACTGACTGGAGTGCAGTATTAGCGTTACTGCATAGACGCATTCAGAAATTCATTTCTGAGTGCGCCTGTGCAGTAGTGCCATTACTGCACCCAGTCAGTGGCTGGCCATGGAGAGAGAGGTGGGCTGTGCCAGTCACTGGCTGGGGATGGTGGGAGTACTGGGTGGCTGGCACAACTGGGTGGGGGGTAGGCGCACTAAACTACCAGGGAAATGGGGTTTCTTTCATTATTTATGTACAGTTCAGGGGTGGGGGGCCACTAGCCTACCAGGGAAATGGGGATTCATTTTTTTATTTGAGTACAGGTCAGGGGGGCAACTAGACTACCTGGGCAATGGGGATTCATTTTTTTATTTATGTACAGTTCGGGGGGCACTAGACTACCAGGGCAACTGGGATTCATTTTTATTAATGTACAATTGAGGGCACTAGACTACCAGGGATACAGGACTGTACATTTTTTATTAAACAGTTTGGGGGGGCACTAAACTACCAGGATTACCTATCCACTGCATTTGCGGCTGGCGACTAAGGGCTCCGGATATGGGTGGCAGGGTTGACGTGTCGTCCTGCAGTTGCAGCTTGCAACATGCTCGCCAAGTATGCCCACAGTTCAGCATACCTGGCCACATGTCTCAAGTCATAGGACTTAGCTGCGATGACCCTGCCCCTACTAGAATAGGGCACAGGGTCAGTGTCGCAGATGCGGGTGGCACAAGTTGCATTAGGTGGCAACTTGTGCTACCCTTCTAGAATTGGGCCCCTAGTCCTTATTTGCTTTCATGTAATTGTTTAGCATCATTCCTATATCATACTCATTATGTTTTGCTTGTTTGGTCAACTTCGCTTAAAACTTGAACACGTTACTCAATGCATAAATTAATTTCATAATACTATACAATGTGTTTAATTATTACATTTTTTCTTTTCAGTTGCTGACTAATTGCTTCAGCTACTAACAGTATTAAATTATCTTGTTTTAATTAAAGAGAATTTTGCATTTTCATTATACCATTCCTTTCATTTTACCATTACTCATTCCTCAGGTTTTTACTAATGTGAATTTCACTTTGCCATTCTGTCAATACTGCCATAAGGATACATTAAAAATACAGCCCTGCAATTATTCTCAAGACAGCATTTTCTTTTGTAAAAACAAGTCACATTATTTTATACATTCAAAATATTTGTCTATTGACCTTTAAAAAGTTGCAAGCGAATTTCACTATAACACAGTTTCTCCTTCCTCTTGCTACTGTTTAATACTAAAATAAACACATTTTTGTATTACAATATTGTGCATGGCTGGCATTCATGAATTTTGTGAAAATTTCTCAGACACCAAACAACTGCATAGTAGATAACATTTTCAATGTACTTTAGGCAATCAAAAATATTTTATACAATATGTTCTGCATAACAACAATGGCTCATATTTTAAATGAGCAAATATTTAACAACAGGAATCAGTTTTTAAATTACAAATTAAACTATGCTAGCTAGCTTTTACATTGTTTTGTCACTATGAGCCATATAGGATGTATTTTAGAGGGACTTGAAAAGGAAACATACAGCAGAGTAAAGAAGAAAAGGGAGATGTTCTGTAGATGGTCATCTTAATAGAACAAGAAGAGGATAGTACAGTACAGAATAGTTAGAATGCTGTTGCAACAGGCTTTAGAAAAATAAATTAGAATAGAATCCATCTAATTCCAATGTAGGATAATCGGCCCTACCACACACACACCTGTTCAGGAGAAAAACAGTGACTTTCTCATGAACTGGTTTTCATACACTCAGGTATAATGGAGCATTGAGAGGTTCCACTCACCCTTTGCAGATGTTCCACCCTAGCTTCCCTATGAAAGAATATAAAAACATTTCTTCAAGTTTCTATAGATACACAATCATATCCTTACACATATACCCTGGGGTTATACAGTATCTAGCATCTGAAATACCTTTTAAGAGCATTGTCTTACATACAATATGTCTTATGTCTCCTCCATGCCTAGAAAGGAAATCTGATTTTTTGTGTCAGGCACCAGGTCTATGTTACACAGTAAAATGATAGGGCTTCAAAGCAAGATATCACCTCATAATTCATGGATTTTTATCTTTCATTTGTTGTCTCCAGCAAACGGGTTATAGTCTGTAGTCTGTTTGAACTCAGCACCCCACAAAATGAAATTATAGTGCTTCTATGACCTATCTAACTGCCAAGCATTCTTCTTTTATGGTAAAATATTTTTATCTCTTTCATGCAGTTTGCTGCATATTATATATATATATATATATATATATATATAAAATATGTCAGTGTCAGTGGCTCAGTGGAAGCACACTCGCCTTTGCCACCAGGAGATCAGAGGCTGTGGGTTCAGGTCCCACATCTGGCACTTGGGTTAATATCCCAGTACTGACACTGTAGTGCAGCATGAGAAGGGTGCTGCACTTCTGAGGTGCTGCATTTTGATGAGATGTTAAACTGAGGTCCCATCTGCCTGGATTGGTGGTAGTTCAGGTGGATGTTAAAGATCCCATGGCACTTATCGAAAAGAGTAGGGGAAGTTTATTGCAAAAGAATCATAACATCACAAAGAAAGAAAAAACACATCATATAATCAGAGATACAAAGAGAAGTGTCTGTACAAAATATCAGAACAGAAAACAATATATACATTAATAAGAAGGAAAATAAAGTTTCCATAAATTATCCACTTTAGCTTTTGGAAATCTACGAGCATCACTTTCTTTAACATATAACAAGCCTTCTTCAATTTGTGAAATAATGGTAGCATTCAAAACTTGTTGCTGCTGCAATACAAATTGACAACTTGCCTGCCATAAAAAATATTGGACATATGAAAAAAAAAATAGTTAAATTACTTTTATGGTAGGACTTCCATACGCCAGTATAATCACCTAAAATAATGGTTTGATAAGAGATACAAGTCAGAAAAGGTAAATTCCAATGTGAAGCAGCATTCCGCCAAAATAACTGACTATGGGGAGAAGTAATAAAAAAGTGATGCATACTCTCCTTAATATTAATACACGTAAGTCTGGGACAAAATCTCTCAGTTTGGGGCTTATATTTTAAATTTCCCCTAACACCCAACCTTCCCTGAATCAAAATCCATACAATATCCCAGATATGAGAAGGGATCCTGAAATCCATCAATTTATGCAAGGCAAATATCATTTTAGTAGGTATATATTCTGGAAATAGTAGAATAATTTTTTTAACATTATAAACAATATATGAATAGAAAGATTTTCTATCTAAAGACATCAATTTTGTGAAAGAAACTTTCCATTGTTGCATTTTTTTTAATAGATGATAGTTCATAAGTAGGCAGAGAATCAGAGGATAGAATTTTAGGGGGCGATAAAGTCCATTTTAAAAAATTCCGAGACCAAAGAAACTGGGACCATAGTTGCCACGATATGGTAGCAGAAGTCCATAAAAAATTAAAGGAACTAAAAAATACAGGGAATGATAAAAAACAATAGGATTAATCATATGTACGCCTCCCTTATTAATAGGTAAATAAGTAATGTCCCTCTTTAGCGGATTCAATCTATTGTCCCAGAGCATTTGAAAAAAAAAAGACTAAGGATTCTAGTTTCGAAATGCACTGGAGGAGGGAATACACAACTTAAAAATAAAAATACAGGAAGCAAAAACTGTTGAACAATCAGAACCCATTTTTTCTTCCCAAATTTCCAACATTTCCATCTATTAACCTTGTCTTCCCCTATGTGTAACTGTCTATCCCAATTATAAGTAGCTAAATCACCCAGACCAAACCAAATTCCCAAAATTTTGTGAGGGGTAGAAACTACAGGAATCCCCAATGTAGTTAAAGAGACAGGTTGTGCATGATCCAAGGAAAAAATAAAATGTTTTCCTATGTTAAGCACAGCTCCAGAAAAAGAGCCAAAATTTGAAAAAAAATTTCAAAGCCTTCGTCAAGGAGGAAACATTCTGAACAAGTAATGTAATATCATCAGCATAAGCAGCAATCTTTTCAAATGGCAAAAAGAGGGAGGTGGCTAGACCAATAATACTCCTGCCCCAATGTATTTGTCTGATCACAGGGTCCAAAGCAAAGGAATATAAAAGAGGGCTTAAAGGACATCCTTGTCTAACACCAACAGTGAGAGGTACATCAGTTCCAAAAAGTCCATTAATTGTAGGGATGATAGTAGCATTAGTATATAACAAGGAAATCCAATATACAAATAGTTTGGGAATACCATAATGCCATAAGAGGGGGAAAAGTTAATTATGCTGCACTTTGTCAAAAGCCTTAGCCTGATCTAAAGCTACCACAAACCCTAAAATATTATGTCTATTACTAGCCTCAAACAGTTCCCTCAAAATATATAAATTATGCTGTATTCATCTTTTAGGAATAGTACAGGACTGAGCTGGATGAATAAGAATGTCAACAACCTTTAACAATCTATTATTAATGATATTAGCCAGAATCTTGTAATCACTATTTAAGAGACTAAGAGGTCTCCAATTAGATAAAAGTGTCTTATCTCCAAATTTATACAAGAGATGCAAAAGAGAAGTATTAAAACCAAAGAGGGAAGGAGAAGAAGTTACCATAGAGTTGAAAACTAGGGGCAGAAAATAAGACATATATGTCAAAAAGGTTTTATAAAAATCATTTGGTATACTGTCCAGTCCAGGAGAGGTTCCAATAGTTAATTGTTTAATAACATCTTCAATTTCTTGAGACAAAGTACATTGTAATAAACATTGTGCCATATATTCTGTTATTTGGGGAAATGGTGTAGTAAATCCAGAAAAAAAAGGGAAATTAGTATCAGAGGTAGAATTAAAAGTGGAGCTAACAAATTGCTGTACTACTGCTAACATTTCCAAATCAGTGGATACCACAGTGCCATCTAATGTGGAAAGGTTGGTCATCAGGGTTTTATCTAACCGTTGCTTACATGCAGCATGTGGATCTGATGCTGGTGTTTTCTTCATGCCAAATCTAAACTCCATCTCCAAGGATTTGTCCCTATCATATTGATAGAGTTTCATTTGTTTCTTAATTTCAAAAATCTGAGAATTAAATCTTACATTATCACAAGAAGAGAGGGACATTAATTTGTATAATTGATTTCTCAAAAGAAGATAGTACAAAAGCTGGCTTTATGTCTGCCAAAGGAAAGTAAAAGCCATTTTAGCTCCATTTTAGTATCTAACCACCGATCAAGCAAAGTATCATAGGAACATATAATAGAGTTCCTTTCTGTAAAAAATATCTCAATTTGAGAAAAATAAAGAGGAGACTCTAAAAAGGGACATATTTAAGCACCACTGATGATGAGGTGAAAACATTTTTGGAGGAAGAGTAGATAGAGTGCAAAATAAAATATAGTGGTCTGAGAATTCTGTAGGTTTAGAAATACAAAAAATAGAAATAAGATATTTAGAAATAAAAAACATATCAATACGGGTAGCATAAATATGCCTATGATAAGTAGCCTCAGTCTCAGTTTTATGTAAAGTCCAGAAAACGTCCCTCAAACTAGCTTCAGAGGTAACATGTAACAAGGCATGAGAGTCACAATACATTTTTTTTTGTATGGCACCAGTAATTTTAGTGTCCACAGTACAATTAAAGTCACCCCCCCCAAATAATACGTTTTTTTGTGTATAAAAAAGGTTTAATTTCATCAAATAGTTCAATCCTCGCAGTTTTAATTTGAGGGCATAGTGATTAATAAGACAAAAAGGAAAATCCCCAAGGGTACAATCAAGCACTAAGGCATGACCAGGTCGGATATCCATAAGTCTAGTAACATGAAACTTAGTAGATTTAAATAAAATACCAATCCCATCCGCGGTCTCTAGGCCAAAAGTCCAAAAAGAAGGGCCCCAATGCCGTCTCTTTGTTTGTTCTACCTCAGAAAGAGAGGATTAACGTGTTCCTTGGACAAATAAGATGTCTACATTAAGGGATTCAAAAAAGTAAAGTAGAGAAATCAGTTTTTATAAGCTTTTAAACTACAGACATTAAAAGACTCAATCCTTAAAGTAGCCATCTAAATTGTATGGAAATTAAGGCCCTCCTTTTAAACTGCTACTAGCTTTACTTTTCTTCCCTTTTTTCCATTTTTTTCTTTATAAAGCTCAGTAGATTTACTTTCCTCATCCTCTGTAACCAGCTCAGACCTGTGAGAGGTACCTGATTCTATATCAGAATCCCCCAAGTCATCTTGAAGAGGAGAAAAAATATTCTCCATAGGAATAGGACAGGGAGAGGGAAGACCTAGTGAATCTGTGATTTTTAACAGTCTCAAATAAGGGAGGGGGCATAGAAGTCCCAACAGGTTGATTTTTAACAGAAGGGGAAGTGTCAGTCACTGTAATAGGAGGAGGAATAGGATCCTGTATGGTAGGCAAAGAAGGCTAAACTAGAGGAGAGAAAATATCAGTAGAGTGTGACAAATGGGGATCCTCAGAAGGAGCAGACTTAGCCTGTGAGACAGAGGGAGCAGAAAGAGTTGAATCCCGTTGTTTTTTCTGAGCCCTACAAACTAGATCATCCTGATCCCACCCTTCAGCTCTATTTCATTTTGCCCAAGGACACTGATGAAATGCAAGTCCTTTCTCACCACAGTGGGAACATCCCAATAATTGATGGATTGTTTGTGCAGCTCGGTAATTTAGATAGGCCAAAACTGGTGGAAGTGGAATTGTCGGTATGTTTGAGCAGCTCAGTGTATTAGAGATTTAAAGATTTAGAGTGGCCACTAGAGGTGGAAACAGAATTGCTGGTATGCTTGAGCAGCACAGCAATTTTAGAGTGGCCACTAGTGGTGAGAGCAGATAGCCTGCTAAGGGAAAAGTGGGCTGATAGATAATATCACATGATCCATGTACCATAAGGCAGAGTCCACCAAGGGTGGTGGCGGGGGTGGCAGCAATTCAGTTGGCAGAATGCAGTGCTCCAGTTCACATCAGCTATGTGGTGTGTCATACCTGAGATGTCCAAATGTTTCAGCGGGGGGTTTGGCTTGGGGGAAGGGCAGGACCAGCAAGGCCCTCATGACCTCCTCACAGACACTGGGGAGAGAGGAAAGAGGAGAATTATTTAATAGGTAAGCAGGGGAAGGGGCTCACAGGTCACAGTTTCACCCGTTGGCTCACAGTTCACAGTTTCACCCATTTTAATTTCTTTTAATTATTTGTGTAACATTCGATTTTTTGCACCCAATGTAAGTGGATTGCACAGTAAGCACGGTTAGTGAAGCAAGCTCCTTGCACAGTTAAGCAATAAATTAAACAGCTCAAGATTAACTCCTGACATAAGCTGCAGCTCAGCTCCATTTTGACTCAGTTACTGAACCAAGTTACTCGTACGAGGCTGCAGCTGAACTCAGGCTTAAAGTATACAGTAGCTGAGTTAATATAGCTCATAGAAATCTGTAGCTGGACTCCAATTTAAGGATGCAGCAGCTGAATTAAGTTACTCGAAGGAGACTGCAGTTGAACTCCGGTTTAAATATACAGCAACTGAATAAAATTCCCTTATAGGAAACTGCAGCTGGTAAATTTCGGAGTGACTTGAAAAACCATAACAAGAAGGGCAATATTTTCAAATATACCCTATACAAAGAATAAAGTGACACAAAAGTGCACTTGAATATAAATTAAAATGATAGCTGGAACATACAGTTAAACAAAGGAGGGCTTCCCTAAGAGATTCAAATGGAGTTAGGGCCCAAATCAAAAATTTAGTCTAAGATAAAATAGAAAAGAAACATACATTTCTAACACGAAGATACCACATTTCTGATTGAAGAGCAGTAAAACCACTGGTGTATATTTTGTATAATGTATTTATTTAGCGGTTGCTTTATAATTTGACCTGAAAAGGCACGCTAACCTGTTACAGCTTATTTCCAGATGCATCATTGGGGTGGGCTGGGTTGCATGGACCTGATATTATTATTACAGTACGTGCCATGGAATCATTATCTTCCACCTGGATAGCTACCACAGACTGGCAGAAGGAACCTTAGTTTAACATCTCATTCAAAGGATTGCACTATAACAGTGCAGCATCCCCCACAGCTACACTATGGTTTCTGAACTGGCATTAGCCCAATTTTGTAGAGTAGGACTAGAACCCATAACCTTTGGATCTTTGGCCCCAGAGGCAAGCAGGCAGTCTTCTGAGCTACTGATGCTCATGGTCAACAGTTTTGAATGTGAGGCATCCCACAACTCCTAGGCTCATAACAGACCCTCTAGATATACAATAGCTGACACTATTGCAGTGTTTCATGAGACAGTTTATTATGATCATTAGGCATAAATAACTGCAAAGAGTATAAAACAAGCATTTGTCAATGCCGAACGTTCAGCTTGCAGGTAATTGCAGTGGTGTTTGCACGTATGGTCTTTACCCTAATGCCTGTGCGATTGCTGGTATTTGCACAATAAATTTTCAGCATGACCTTTTTGTTACCCCACCTCATAAAACCATTTGAGACCTCTGCTGATGAACAGTCCCACTGTTATTTTGTTAATCTGTCCTGGCGTTGATTTCCCAGCGACCACCCATTGTGCTCCACATGTGCAAAAACACAGTTCGGGCAGGATGTGAAAATGACAGCTGTAGCATTCATAGGGAGGTGTGAAGGGATGGCAATGTTGAACATCTGGAGTGAAAATACAACAATTTCTCGAACTTACAGTGTACATGGAAACTGCGCAATGAGCGTTCATGACACAGTCATTTTGTGGACTTTGTCACCAAATTTTCAACATAGGCATTGTGGGACCTCTGCTCATGAACAGTGTCACTGTGATTTTCATAATCTGTCCTGAGCATTGATTTCTCACTGTGACACACCATCATGCGCTGGATGTGCAAAACACATTTCAGCCAGGATGTGAAAAATGTCAACTGTACTGTTCATAAGGAGGTGTGAAAAATGCCAGTGTTGAAAATCTGGATAGAAAATATTTCAAATTCTGGAAGTTATGAGTGTGCATGGAAACCAGCAACGCACGCTATAACAGTCATTTGACATTTTTTACCAAATTTGCAACATAGGATTTGGAAGCCCACCTCATTAACAGTGACACTGTTGTTTAGTTAATCAATCCCAAAAGGTGATTTTGTGCAGTGACCATGAAATCACCTTTGGGGACCAAATAACTCACATGACAGTAACTGAATTCATGAGGTGGTGCCCAAGAACCCCTGTTGAAAATGTGATGCCAAAATTTGCAAAAATGCCCGAGATAGTCACCTAAGTTGGAAAAAAAAAAACATTTATGCCATTATACAGCTTACTGTCATTTCTTCGGATTGCGTTCTGCTTTCAAGAGTGCAGACATGTTCCCACTCCACTGAAGATCATTGCGCCAGGCTCCGGAGGTAAATATGGGGCGAGGGGGAGGTGGGGTATGCAGAGGGTGGGTGTGGGTTCGGGGAGGGGGCACAAGACACAGCGAGGGACGGTTTTCTGTTTTCACAGGTTTTAAAAAAACAAAAGATGTTGCGGGACAGTTTTCCCATTTACAGGGACAATGGGCATACTGGGGTGGGCTCCCAGCATGTCACCTGGGTGTTTGTTGGGGGGGGCCTGAGACAATGGGACTGTGCATTCCGTCTGCACATACAATGTGTTTGGTGGGGCAATAACAAGGGAGCAGCGAGATGGCAGCAGAGGGAGGAAATGGGAGGATTTTATTTGCAGCCAGAGGAAAAGGGTGAGTCAATATGCTTAAATACACACACGTTACTACCGCTAATTGCAGTGGTGCTTTTCTTTTAACTGAAGACCACTGCAGCCAAACTGCTGTCATAGACAGCTCAGCCATCCATTGGTGCAGTAGGGTTGACTACGTTACACTGAGCACTGCATTGGACAGGAGCAGCACACACCTTCAAAAAGTCGTACTGTCCCCAAACGTTCCTTGCACATGCATGCAAGCGAATGCAAAAATAAACAAGCATTTGTCAATGCCAAATGTTGCTTGCTTCTATGTGCTGTTTAGGTATTTGGAAGTCATTGGAGTGCAAATATTGAAAATTCGCGAACTTACGAGCGTGCTTAGGAACTGCGCAATGCACACTTGTAAAACAGTCATTTTTAGGAATTTTTTCACCAAATTTTCAACATAGCCATTTTAAAACCACTGCTCATGAACAGTGTCACTGTGATTTTGTTAATGTGTCCCATACATTGAGTTCGCACACCGACTGCGCCATTGTGCGTTACATGACGGAAACACGTTTTGGGCAGGATGTGAAAAATGACAGCTGTACTTTTCATAAGGAGGTGTGGTAAAATGACAGTGTTGAAAATCTGGAGTGGAAATATTGAAAATTCGCAAACCTACGAGCGTGCGTTGGAACTGTGCAACGCACGCTTGTAAAACAGTCATTTTTAGCAACTTTTTCACCAAATTTTCAACATTGCAATTTTAGGACCTCTGCTAATGAACAGTGTCACTGTGATTTTCTTACTGTGTCCCATACATAGATTTCGCACACTGACTGCACCATTGTGCACTACATGGGTGGAAACACGTTTTGGGCAGGATGTGAAAAATGACAGCTGTACTGCTCATAAGGAGGTGTGTCAAAATGGCAATGTTGAAAATCTGGAGTGAAAATATTGAAAATTCGCAAACTTTCAAGCGTGCGTAGGAACTGCACAACGCACGCTCGTAAAACAGTTATTTTTAGGAATTTTTTCACCAAATTTTCAACATAGCCATTTTAAGATCTCTGCTCATGAACAGTGACACTGTGATTTTCTTAATGTGTCCCATACACTGAGTTCACATACCGACTGTGCCATTGTGCGCTACATGGGCGGAAACATGTTTTGGGCAGGATGTGAAAATGACAGCTGTACTGCTCATGAGGAGTGTGTAAATGGCAATGTTGAAAATCTGGAGTGAAAATATTGAACATTCGCAAACTTAAAATTGTGCATAAGAACTGCATAGCATGAACTGTAAAACACTCATGTTGAAGATTTTTCACCAAATTTTCAACACTGCCATTTAAAACCTCTGCTAATGAACAGTGTCACTGTGATTTTCTTACTGTGTCCCATACATTGATTTCACACGACTGCACCATTGTGCACTACATGAACACACATTTTGGGCAGGATGTGAAAATGACAGCTGTACTGCTCATAAGGAGGTGTGGTAAAATGGCAATGTTGAAAATCTGGATTGAAAATATTGAAAATTCGCAAACTTACGAGTGTGCATAGGAACTGCACAACACAGACTCGTAAAACAGTCATGTTTAGGAATTTTTTCACCAAATTTTCAACACAGCCATTTAAAGACCTCTGCTCATGATCAGTGTCACTGTGATTTTCTTAATGTGTCCCATACATTGAGTTTGCACACTGACTGCGCCATTGTGCGCTACATGGGCGGGAACACGTTTTGGGCAGGATGTGAAAAATGACAGCTGTACTGCTCATGAGCAGGTGTGGTAAAATGGCAATGTTGAAATTCTGGAATGAAAATATTGAAAATTCGCAAATGTACATGCGTGCGTAGGAACAGCGCAATGCAGACTCGTAAAACAGTCATTTTTAGGAATTTGTTCACCAAATTTTCAACATAGCCATTTTAAGACCTCTGCTAATGAACAGTGTCACTGTGATTTTCTTAATGTGTCCCATACATTGATTTTGCACACCAACTGCACCATTGTGCACTACATGGGCGGAAACACATTTTGGGCAGGATGTGAAAAATGACAGCTGTACTGCTCATAAGGAGGTGTGGTAAAATGGCAATGTTGAAAATGTGGAGTAAAAATATTTAAAATTCGCAAACCTACGTGCGTGCGTGGGAAATGTGCAACGCACGTTCGTAAAACAGTCATTTTTAGTAATTTTTTCACTAAATTTTCAACAAAGCCATTTTAAAACCTCTGCTAATGAACATTGTCACTGTGATTTTCTTACTGTGTCCCATACATTGATTTCGCACACCAACTGCGCCATTGTGCACTACATGGGCGGAAACACGCTTTTGGGCAGGATATGAAAATGACAGCTGTACTGCTCATAAGGAGGTGTGGTGAAATGGCAATGTTGAAAATCTGGAGTGAAAATATTGAAAATTCGCAAACCGTACGGCGTGCGTAGAGAACTGCATAGCGCAGACTCGTAAAACAGTCATTTTAGGAATTTGTTCACCAAATTTTCAACATAGCCATTTTAAGACCTCTGCTAATGAACAGTGTCACTGTGATTTTCTTAATGTGTCCCATACATTGATTTTGCACACCGACTGCGCCATTGTGCGCTACATGGGCGGAAACATGTTTTGGGTGAGATGTGAAAAATGACAGTTATACTACTCATAAGAAGGTGTGGTAAAATGGCAATGTTGAAAATCTGGAGTGGAAATATTGAAGATTTGCAAACCTACGAGCGTGCATAGGAACTGCGTAACGCACACTCATAAAACAGTCATTTTTAGGAATTTTTTCACTAAATTTTCAACATAGCCATTTTAAGACCTCTGATAATGAATGGTGTCACAGTGATTTTCTTAATGTGTCCCATATATTGATTTTGCACACCGACTGCGTCATTGTGCGCTACATGGGCGGAAACGCGTTTTGGGCAGAATGTGAAAAATGACAGCTGTACTGCTCATAAGGAGATGTGGTAAAATGGCAATGTTGATAATCTGGAGTGAATATATTGAAAATTCACAAAGTTACGAGCCTGCGTAGGAACTGCTCAACGCACGCTCCTAAAACAGTCATTTTAAGGAATTTTTGCACCAAATTTTCAACATGGGTTTTTTGGGACCCCTTCTCATGAATGATGTCACTGTCATGGCATTATTCAGGCCCAAAGGGTGATTTCGAGCAGCAACTGCGAAATCACCCTTCGGGACCAAATAACGCCATGACAGTGACATCATTCATGAGAAGGGGTCCCAAAAACCCCATGTCGAAAATTTGGTGCAAAATTCAAAAAGTGCCTGAGATATGCAATTAAGTTGAAAACCCCCTATCTAGCCCATTATACAGCTTACCGGCATTTCCTCAGTTCGCGGTCGGCTTTGAAGAGTGCAGACGTGTTCCCGGTCCACCGAAGACCGTCGTGCCGAGGTCCAGAGGTAAGTAAGGGGTGAGAGGGGGTGTGGAGAGGCAGGGTGTGCAGTGGGTGAGTGCAGGTTGTGAGAGGAGGGGGCTGGGAGAAGTGCCATGGGACCGTTTTTATTTTTCAGGTTAAAAACAAAAAAAAAGATGACATGGGACATTTGCTACACTGGGGTGGGCTCCCAGCGTGGCCCCAAAGTTTTAGGAGGTGTTTGGGGGGATGTGGAGCTGACGGGGTATTGGGCACCCCCGTCAGAAGATGACGAGGGACGTTTGCCACGCAGGGGTGGGCTCCCAGCGTGGCACCAAAGCTTTTGGGGGCCTTTGGAGGGACGTGGAGCTGACTGGGGATTGGGCACCCCATCTGCACAAGACTAGGATGTTTGCCACGCTAAAGTGCTCCAGCGTGGCACCAAAGCTTTGGGGTGAGCTTACCAGCTGTGTATGACAGTGGTGTTTTTCTTTGAAGCGAAGACCACCGCTGTCACACACAGCTCCCGCACCCATTGGTGCAGGACGCCATGCCTGCTCAACGGAGCAGTGCATTGAACAGGAGAGGCACACCTCCAAAGTGTGCTACTCTCCCAAAACGTTCCTTGCACATGCACGCAAATGAACGTAAAAAGTATTGTGACCCCTTGGCTCTGCAAAGGGCTGCTGAAGAGACAAATCAAAAATTGTACTTCACAATTGTAGCAAGATACAGTAATGGTACCATAACATTTAAGTAGTAAACCATGACAAGATGTGGGTTATGCTGGGATTTACCCATGCCTGGTGTGATTTGGTCATGAGGCCGCAGGCCAAGTAACCAAACCACACCAGAAGTGGGTGAATCCCAGCATAACCTACACTGTGGAGTGGTTTATTGCGATTTCCTAATGTTCATCTTTATTTCTTTACAAGATATAAAGAAAATCTTCAATTCAGATTTTTTTTATTCCTTTTTATTAAAATATTCTTCCTTGCTAGGTTAAATAGTCTACTCTGGAGCCAGAGTACCATTCAGCTGGTGTCAGCCAAGAATGGGCAGGGAGACTGAGCTGTATTTTATACGTATATATATTCTGTGTTGATTTGCATATGCAGCCCATGATGCTTTGCATTGTGAGGGCATGTGTGATTTTGTATTTTCTTGAAACTTGGCTTCCCATCCAAATGCCCTTTGGGGTAACCCTTGCCTCAGTGTTTGCGCACAGAGGTTTTTTGTCTTATAGATATATATATATATATATATACACACACACACACACACACATACACAACTAGGAGTGAGTGAGAGGGAGAGAGGGAAAGGCAACATGACAACAATGTTTTTGTAGGACGCAATCTGGCTGTGAGCAAAAAAACTGTATTTTCATGGGCAAGGGGTCTCTCTCTTGCTATCTCTCTCTCTCTCTCTCTCTCTCTCTCTCTCTCTCTCTGTGTGTCTCTCTCATAATCTTGTGTAAACAAAATCAAACAAAAACATTCTTCTTGCACTTCCTGTGTGCTAGCCTGCTGTTTGCTGACAGGAACATGGTGTTTGCTGTCTTTTCAGTGGCTTGAGGCAGGACACCAGGAGATTACTGTCCAAATTAATGGAGCATGTATAACAGAACACAGCTGAGGAGACTGTGGGGATGGAGTGATGTGGTAGAGCTGTGCTCTACCCAGGAAATTAGTGAAGCAGTTAGGGACATTTTTCTATATTCTCCCCTTCCTTCAGTACAGTCTGTTGCAACAGTACCTCTAGAACACTATCCTGCTCTTTTTCTAACACTGCAGTAGGTTGGCCACCTATGGCAGTCTCTTTGAATCCTCCCTAAATTTCTGTTCTTCCTTTCTTTGTTTCTTATTCACCATTCCATCCCTCACCAGAGGCCATATACCTTTCTAAGGAAATAACAGATAAGGCTATGAGCCAATACAGTAGCTGACTATATATAGGAAGAAGGCTGGAACCTGAATAAATGTGTATACATTCATAAAATGCCAAGCTTGCTTGCTGGCTGTTTAATAAAGTACTACATGTGCTTTATATGAAGAAAGATAAAGTGCTTAAGGTACTTTCAGACATAAAGTGCTGGCAGTACATTAACGAAGCACATGGTGCTTTATAAAATAAAACTTCATCTTGCTTGAAAAGAGTGCCCTACAAACACTGCAAGGGAAGGTGTTTCATATAGTTAGAGTGCTAGATAAAAAGAAACTGCTGTTGTTTAAACTATTGTTATTAAGTGCAGTCAGAAACAAAATGCAGCATGCCTAAAAGAAACAATTGGTACCATGCATTCCTGATTGAAGCTGAACCAGCCTAAAATTTCATGATGATTTGCATATACATTCCATGATGCTTTATATTATGGGGGTATGTGTGATTTTATATTTCTTTGAAACTTGGCTTATTGCCAATACCCTTTGGGGTAACCCTTGCTTCAGTGATTTTGCACTGAGGTTTTTTGACTTTTGCTTGTTTTTTTTTTTTTAATTTGGGCTCACTATCACCTAAACACACAAAACCAACATGTGGGATAGTTCATTTCCACAGCAGCGATAGATTAGTAGATCAGTGGGTCCGTATGTGCTGACTAAGTGCAGAGAAAGGACATGCAAAGTCTGTTGCTGCAAACTGATATATTGAAGAAGGGATATGCCATTGCTTAAGGTTATCACCTGTATTTAAATAAACATCACACAGAGATTGTGTTGAACCTGAAATTCTGTGTCTGGTCCATCTGTTGTCCCATAACCACTCCACAAGTGAACACTATGTGGAGCTGGTAGACTGAACAAAAAAAGAAAAGGAGGTAGTGATTTTAACATTTTAATTTGGCATAGCTAAACTGTTATAAATTGGTCCATCATGACCCCTTTCCAGCAGGGATTGACATGTTGGACCAGTGTTCCACCCACATCACCGCCCGATGTCAGGTTTTCACATTCCTACTCTGGGCATCTCAATGCTCCTTCTGGTAGTCCTGCGAGCCACTTGGAGAGTCATCTCTGCCCACCTGCACCCCCCCAGCTTTCATCTGTCCCAATCCCCCTCTCTCCAACATTCCCTCTGTGCTTCAGTAGCTGAGCAGCAGGGCCATCAAGACAGAGGCACATTGGTAGTCCATGCTCTGAAGCACAAGTCAATCTGCCCACCAAACATTGAAAAAGGCAAAAGGAATGAGCAGTTTCAGAAGCTGTTATGGAGAATCTGGCACCTTTTCCCATGGGTTATGCCAGGATTTACCATAGGTAAAAGGTGCCAGTCAGCCAATCAGGTTTCAGGATTTTGGGACCCCACTGTATAATAAGAAATAATCACTGAAATCCATAAATAGGTGGGATATGAGTATTGTTTTAAGGCATTTCTAGAAGCATATTGAAACCATCACATCAGACCAACAAACATAAACTAAATGTAGAAGGTAGCACATTAAAATTGTGACTGAGGAATGGTTACCCATGAAGAGGGTGACGGAACCTCAGCACCAACACATTTTGGAGGCCGGTAGTTCTCCACATCCCTGAGGTATGCCCCCCCTGGAGTTAGTATAATAAAGAAAGGGTGTGGGGGGGCAAAGCCCCCACAAAGGAGGGTGAATGGGGTAAAGACCCCTCACAAAAAATACTTTGTTGAAAGTCATCATACTGGGGGATTTGCACCATTTTCACTGGTCTTCATTCTCCAGTCGCTGTTATAACATGGAACTAATGTAGGGTAGGTACCAGGGGAATGTACTTCAAAATCATACACAAAGATGATATAAACCCAGCCAGATGTGAATCTTGTATAATTGTTTCACTTCAAAATGTGTATCTTAGATATTCATTCTACAAGGATTGAAATCATTCATAAGAACAAGCAGGTTTCTTTTTTGGTAGACATATGATGAAGATGATCACAGGTGAGACAAGAAAAAGAAAAATATGTTTTTTATGGATCAGGCTTTAAAAAAGACATTTCATAGGACATCCTAGAAAGTCATTTCTAAGGTCATGTTGAAAATGTACTTTTCAACAAACTGAAAAGATTGGCGTAAGACTTCATGTACCAATACTCAATAGTGGTAAAAGGGAATAAGTCATGGACAGAAAATAAAAAGAGGTGCAAGACATGGATACACCATGTCCCCCCATTCAGTTTTTCCACTAATAATTGGATTACATAACGTGAATAAATTTAAAAGTTACAGATAGAGAACATAACTTTTTTTTTTGTAATTCTGATAATATATTTTTAAACGTAAATGTCTGGCTATAAGGTGAATGCAGCTAACAGAACTATTGACCTATGGTGTGGTGTATGAACCATAATTGAAACAGTGGTGGGTACTGAAAGGGAATAATTTTAGCATAAAATATTTGAAAATACATATGATCAATAACTCAGAGGACAAGCTAGGGAAAACCATGGCAATTTGTTCAGAAGGGTCAACTAAATCATGAAAGATGGAATATCTTACCAATAATGATTTCTAATACAGTACACTCCATTAAAATAACCTACATTAGTTACTTTGAGGCCTATACTTCTACCAGATATTAATGACTCATGTGTCTCTCTGATATTTATTGGAACTTAGGAAAAAGTAATCTTGAGATTTATATGGATAGATAAAAGGTTATAGGTGAAATTACACATTTTTTTGAGGGCAACAAAAGAAAAGGATGGCTCTGAACATGACTACATGCCACCAGTTGCACTCATTTTCTGTAAAGAAATAAAAGAAAAGGATATGTACTGTGTATACCTTGAGTGATTCAAAATATACTAAACGTTCATAAAATAAAAAGGCTACAGGCTATAACTAGAATTTGGACTTAAAACAATTGTGCTCTAATGCATACTCTCCCATGAATAATTTGGGATAAAAAATTGGGTCCATCCTCTTCAATGAACAATGTGGGATCAAAGATTTGCCCCAACACATTCGACAAATATATCCAAAAGTTGTGAGAACAGTCTATATATTCTATTTCTGGTGAAAGCAGGGAATGCTTAACTTAAAAAAAAAACTTAACTTAAAAAACTCATAACTTAAAAAAACCTGATTAAAACATACAGTAAATATTATATTTGAGTCAGGCATACACTTTTCATGATAACAAACAATTTTGTTAAGCTACTTAACAATGGAATGAAAAGAAAATCAATAACTATTTTGTAACCATAAACATAAAAATGATACGTGTGTATCTGGTCTTCAAACTTTATTATAAACTACTAGAGCAATCCAGCCTTGATGGGATACATGCATCTGAAATAGAGATTAATATATTACTTCCAGATGAACAGTGGTAATAGATTTGGATTTATTTAGGTCATACCAAAACATTTAATTGTCTGTAGAGCATGGAAAGCAGCTATGAGATCTTTCAAATACTGGCTGTAGTAAGAAAGTAGAATAACAAACCACCCTGAAGGTAGAAGAGATTGTGTTGAGAAGAAAGCCAAAACATGTTGGGCACATCGTAAAATGGGGATATATTGGAATGATCTGCAGAAAAATTCTGGGGCAATATTAGGCATTAAGGAAGACAATTTGTAAGAAAGCATTTTGCTTGGAACGTTTGCACAGAAGACACTGTACTCTCTAAAGTATAGAAATATCTATTTTATCATTGAATTAACACAGCACAATAATATTACTTATCAAATAGAGAAACTGACACACAATATAAAACTGCATAAGGATAGTTTTTATATAAATGGACACTATGGATAGTATCTGTCAATATAGAATGGCTAAAGCTTGTTTCTGAAGGAAGGAAGTTAAAACAAAAAAGAAACTATGGTGATATGGTGAGCTGTAGGAGATCCTGGTGTTGAACAAAATAAGAGACAATGATCTGTGAGGGGTATCCCAGGGTGGGGATGTAAAAGACATTCAGTTCACATAAGGTACAACATGCTTGCTGTGTGATTTTATTTCAACAAGGTTCCAAAAATGAAAAACTCAAGGAAATAAAAATAAATAATAGAAATTAAATCAGTATATAGCATTTGCCAGGATGCAATAGTCAGGATCCCTCAACATCACTGGGATCCTGTTTTCATCTGTGCTCCAGTTTGTTGTGAGGACATGAAGACTGCATGTCTTCTCTTCTCTCATGCTTCAGGCAGACTCAAACACCAAGGATCCCTGCAACTGTTTCCAAGGCAGTTTGCAATTGACTCTGGGCTATCTGCAAAACCATGGCTGTTTATATCAGAAACCATTATGAATTTAAAGTAAAACAAATACATTCTCCAGCTTTGCCTTACTGAGGGAATTTTTTCATTTATTCTAAATCAGGCATTCTCAGACACCACATCAAATGCAAGCAGAGAGAGTCAGTGGATCCCCTTCATATTTGTTCCATGATAGTTCATGCGGTCATGGTATACAGACAGTCCAATCTTTACAAAATTCATGAATGCCAACCACTCATAATTTTGTAATTAAAAGTTTGTTTATTGGAGTATTTTTTTAACTCAACAATCCCCTGTAAATGCCAATGTTTCATCCACATCAGGCTTCCTCAAGGGCAAGGATCTGTCAAAAATTCATAATTATATTACAATCTTTCCAAACAGCATTACTTTATAGTATTAGTACTTATACTTTTACAGTTCAATTTGATTTATTGCACTCTTAGCACATCTATTTTCACTCCATTTATGATGTATGTCTGTGATATTACTATAAAAGCTAATTTTATTGATACAAATGCTATTTATGGCAGTCCCCATCAATGGAATTTATCCCTATATATTGATACATTCACTAGTAATTAATATTCATTACCTGTGAGTCTCAAGTTGCACATTAAAATATCAAAGATGGTCTCCTTATTAGTGTGCATATTTATTTCTGATTTTCTTCCTATTTAGAGATATGGGGTCTGATTCTAGAAGGGTTATGCCTGGTGTAACTGCAGTTGCACCAAGTAGACTGGTGCATGTAGTAACTTACGCTAGCAGTTGCAACATGCGTGATTCTATATAGTGGCCTGTGACGTGGTGCAGGCTGCTTGCACCAAACAGCAGTTATGCCGTATAAACCCCCTATGACTTGGCACTAGGGGGTTTTCAGGAGCAGTTCCACTCCATTCTAGAAGAGCAGTCATAAAGTGCCCACATAGAGATTCTACAAGAACCCCTGGAGGAGATCTGGTAACATAAGTTATACCAGCATTTAGCTGGTATAACTTACAGATACCCCCAGGGGTCCTGTAGACCTGTCGGCTGTCCTGTGGGCAGTGCATAGTTTCCCTCTCCCCTCATGTCCAGCACACCCCAGTGAGACCCCACAGGGCTACCCATACCCCCAGCTCCCCAAAACAGCCATTGGCAGGAGCCCCACATGTGGCCCTGCCATCCCCCTACCCGTGCCCTGAACCAAGAATTGCCCACCTCATATGCAGCAATAATCCAGCCCTGGTAGTCTAGTGCCCCCCCAAACTGTACATAAATAAGATAATGAATACCCATTGCCCTGGTAGTCTAGTGGCCCCCCAAACTGTACATAAATAAAAAAAATGAATCCCCATTTCCCAGGTACTAAGGGGCACTAGACTACCAGGGCAATGGGGATTCATTTTATTAATGTACAATTGGGGCACTAGACTACCAGGGATACAGGACTGTACATTTTTTATTAAACAGTTTGGGGGGCACTAAACTACCAGGATTACCTATCCACTGCATTTGCGGCTGGCGACTAAGGGGTCCGGATATGGGTGGGAGGGTTGACGTGTCGTCCTGTAGTGCAGCTTGCAACATGCTCACCAAGTATGCCCACAGTTCAGCATACCTGGCCACATGTCTCAAGTCATAGGACTTAGCTGCGATGACCCTGCCCCTACTAGAATAGGGCACAGGGTCAGTGTCGCAGATGCGGGTGGCACAAGTTGCATTAGGCGGCAACTTGTGCTACCCTTCTAGAATTGGGCCCCTAGTCCTTATTTGCTTTCATGTAATTGTTTAGCATCATTCCTATATCATACTCATTATGTTTTGCTTGTTTGGTCAACTTCGCTTAAAACTTGAACATGTTACTCAATGCATAAATTAATTTCATAATACTATACAATGTGTTTAATTATTACATTTTTTCTTTTAAGTTGCTGACTAATTGCTTCGGCTACTAACAGTATTAAATTATCTTGTTTTGACTAAAGTGAATTTTGCATTTTCATTATACCATTCCTTTCATTTTACCATTACTCATTCCTCAGGTTTTTACTAACGTGAATTTCACTTTGCCATTCTGTCAATACTGCCATAAGGATACATTAAAAATACAGCCCTGCAATTATTCTCAAGACAGCATTTTCTTTTGTAAAAACAAGTCACATTATTTTATACATTCAAAATATTTGTCTATTGACCTTTAGAAAGTTGCAAGTGAATTTCACTATAACACAGTTTCTCCTTCCTCTTGCTACTGTTTAATACTAAAATAAACACATTTTTGTATTACAATATTGTGCATGGCTGGCATTCATGAATTTTGTGAAAATTTCTCAGACACCAAACAACTGCATAGTAGATAACATTTTCAATGTACTTTAGGCAATCAAAAATATTTTATACAATATGTTCTGCATAACAACAATGGCTCATATTTTAAATGAGCAAATATTTAACAACAGGAATCAGTTTTTAAATTATCAAATTAAACTATGCTAGCTAGCTTTTACATTGTTTTGTCACTATGAGCCATATAGGATGTATTTTAGAGGGACTTGAAAAGGAAACATACAGCAGAGTAAAGAAGAAAAGGGAGATGTTCTGTAGATGGTCATCTTAATAGAACAAGAAGAGGATAGTACAGTACAGAATAGTTAGAATGCTGTTGCAACAGGCTTTAGAAAAATAAATTAGAATAGAATCCATCTAATTCCAATGTAGGATAATCGGCCCTACCACACACACATACCTGTTCAGGAAAAAAACAGTGACTTTCTCGTGAACTGGTTTTCATACACTCAGGTATAATGGAGCATTGAGAGGTTCCACTCACCCTTTGCAGATGTTCCACCCCTAGCATCCCTATGAAAGAATATAAAAACATTTCTTCAAGTTTCTATAGATATACAATCATATCCATACACATATACCCTGGGGTTATACAGTATCTAGCATCTGAAATACCTTTAAGAGCATTGTCTTACATACAATATGTCTTATGTCTCCTCCATGCCTAGAGAGGAAATCTGATTTTTTGTGTCAGGCACCAGGTCTATGTTACACAGTAAAATGATAGGGCTTCAAAGCAAGATATCACCTCATAATTCATGGATTTTTATCTTTCATTTGTTGTCTCCAGCAAACGGGTTATACTCTGTAGTCTGTTTGAACTCAGCACCCCACAAATGAAATTATAGTGCTTCTATGACCTATCTAACTGCCAAGCATTCTTCTTTTATGGTAAAATATTTTTTATCTCTTTCATGCAGTTTGCTGCATATTATATATATATATATATATATATATATATAAAATATGTCAGTGTCAGTGGCTCAGTAGGTAGCACACTCGCCTTTGCCACCAGGAGATCAGAGGGCTGTGGGTTCAGGTCCCACATCTGGCACTTGGGTTAATATCCCAGTACTGACACTGTAGTGCAGCATGAGAAGGGTGCTGCACTTCTGAGGTGCTGCATTTTGGATGAGATGTTAAACTGAGGTCCCATCTGCCTGGATTGGTGGTAGTTCAGGTGGATGTTAAAGATCCCATGGCACTTATCGAAAAGAGTAGGGGAAGTTTATTGCAAAAGAATCATAACATCACAAAGAAAGAAAAAACACATCATAAATACTCAGAGATACAAAGAGAAGTGTCTGCACAAAATATCAGAACAGAAAACAATATATACATTAATAAGAAGGAAAAAAAAGTTTCCATAAATTATCCACTTTAGCTTTTGGAAATCTACGAGCATCACTTTCTTTAACATATAACAAGCCTTCTTCAATTTGTGAAATAATGGTAGCATTCAAAACTTGTTGCTGCTGCAATACAAATTGACAACTTGCCTGCCATAAAAAATATTGGACATATGAAAAAAAAAATAGTTAAATTACTTTTATGGTAGGACTTCCATACGCCAGTATAATCACCTAAAATAATGGTTTGATAAGAGATTCGAGTCAGAAAAGGTAAATTCCAATGTGAAGCAGCATCAAGCCAAAATAACTGACTACGGGGAGAAGTAATGAAAAAGTGATGCATACTCTCCTTAATATTAATACACGTAAGTCTGGGACAAAATCTCTCAGTTTGGGGCTTATATTTTAAATTTCCCCTAACACTCAACCTTCCCTGAATCAAAATCCATACAATATCCCAAATATGAGAAGGGATCCTGAAATCCATCAATTTATGCAAGGCAAATATCATTTTAGTAGGTATATATTCTGGAAATAGTAGAATAATTTTTTTAACATCATAAACAATATATGAATAGAAAGATTTTCTATCTAAAGACATCAATTTTGAGAAAGAAACTTTCCATTGTTGCATTTTTTTTAATAGATGATAGTTCATAAGTAGGCAGAGAATCAGAGGATAGAATTTTAGGGGGTGATAAAGTCCATTTTTCAAAATACTGAGACCAAAGAAACTGGGACCATAATTGCCACGATATGGTAGCAGAAGTCCATAAATAACTAAAGGAACTAAAAAATACAGGGAATGATAAAAAACAATAGGATTAATCATATGTACGCCTCCCTTATTAATAGGTAAATAAGTAATGTCCCTCTTTAGCGGATTCAATCTATTGTCCCAGAGCATTTGAAAAAAAAAGACTAAGAATTCTAGTTTCAAAATGCACTGGAGGAGGGAATACACAACTTAAAAATAAAAATACAGGAAGCAAAAACTGTTGAACAATCAGAACCCATTTTTTCTTCCCAAATTTCCAACATTTCCATCTATTAACCTTGTCTTCCCCTATGTGTAACTGTCTATCCCAATTATAAGTAGCTAAATCACCCAGACCAAACCAAATTCCCAAAATTTTGTGAGGGGTAGAAACTACAGGAATCCCTACTGTAGTTAAAGAGACAGGTTGTGCATGATCCAAGGAAAAAATAAAATGTTTTCCTATGTTAAGCACAGCTCCAGAAAAAGAGCCAAAATTTGAAAAAAAATTTCAAAGCCTTCGTCAAGGAGGAAACATTCTGAACAAGTAATGTAATATCATCAGCATAAGCAGCAATCTTTTCAAATGGCAAAAAGAGGGAGGGGGTCAGACCAATAATACTCCTGCCCCAATGTATTTGTCTGATCACAGGGTCCAAGGAATATAAAAGAGGGCTTAAAGGACATCCTTGTCTAACACCAACAGTGAGAGGTACATCAGTTCCAAAAAGTCCATTAATGGTAGGGATGATAGTAGCATTAGTATATAACAAGGAAATCCAATATACAAATAGTTTGGGAATACCATAATGCAATAAGAGGGGGAAAAGATAATTATGCTGCACTTTGTCAAAAGCCTTAGCCTGATCTAAAGCTACCACAAACCCTAAAATATTATGTCTATTACTAGCCTAAAACAGTTCCCTCAAAATATAAAAATTATGCTGTATTCATCTTTTAGGAATAGCACAGGACTGAGCTGGATGAATAAGAATGTCAGCAACCTTTAACAATCTATTATTAATGATATTAGGCAGAATCTTGTAATTACTGTTTAAGAGACTAAGAGGTCTCCAATTAGATAAAAGTGTCTTATCTCCAAATTTATACAAGAGATGCAAAAGAGAAGTATTAAAACCAAAGAGGGAAGGAGAAGAAGTTACCATAGAGTTGAAAACTAGGGGCAGAAAATAAGACATATATGACAAAAAGGTTTTATAAAAATAATTTGGTATACCGTCCAGTCCAGGAGAGGTTCCAATAGTCAATTGTTTAATAACATCTTCAACTTCTTGAGACAAAGTACATTGTAATAAACATTGTGCCATATATTCTGTTATTTGGGGAAATGGTGTAGTAAATCCAGAAAAAAAAGGAAAATTAGTATCAGAGGTAGAATTAAAAGTGGAGCTAACAAATTGCTGTACTACTGCTAACATTTCCAAATCAGTGGATACCACAGTGCCATCTAATGTGGAAAGGTGGGTCATCAGGGTTTTATCTAACCGTTGCTTACATGCAGCATATGGATCTGATGCTGGTGTTTTCTTCATGCCAAATCTAAACTCCATCTCCAAGGATTTGGCCCTATCATATTGATAGAGTTTCATTTGTTTCTTAATTTCAAAAATCTGAGAATTAAATCTTACATTATCACAAGAAGAGAGGGGCATTAATTTGTATAATTGATTTCTCAAAAGAAGATAGTGCAAATAGTTAGAGCTGGCTTTATGTCTGCCAAAGGAAAGTAAAAGCCATTTAAGCTCCATTTTAGTATCTAACCACCGATCAAGCAAAGTATCATAGGAACATATAATAGAGTTCCTTGCTGTAAAAAATATCTCAATTTGAGAAAAATAATGAGGAGACTCTAAAAGGGACATATTTAAACACCACTGATGATGAGGTGAAAACATTTTTGAAGGAAGAGTAGATAGAGTGCAAAATAAAATATTGTGGTCTGAGAATTCTGTAGGTTTAGAAATACAAAAAATAGGAATAAGATATTTAGAAATAAAAAACATATCAATACGGGTAGCATAAATATGCCTATGATAAGTAGCCTCAGTCTCAGTTTTATGTAAAGTCCAGAAAGCGTCCCTCAAACTAGCTTCAGAGGTAACATGTAACAAGGCATGAGAGTCACAATACATTTTTTTTTTGTGTGGCACCAGTAATTTTAGTGTCCACAGTACAATTAAAGTCACCCCCCCCAAATAATACGTTTTTTTGTGTATAAAAAAGGTTTAATTTCATCAAATAGTTCAATCCTCGCAGTTTTAATTTGAGGGCATAGTGATTAATAAGACAAAAAGAAAAATCCCCAAGGGTACAATCAAGCACTAAGGCATGACCAGGTCGGATATCCATAAGTCTAGTAACATGAAACTTAGTAGATTTAAATAAAATACCAATCCCATCCGCGGTCTCTAGGCCAAAAGTCCAAAAAGAAGGGCCCCAATGCCAACATCTCTTTGTTTGTTCTACCTCAGAAAGAGAGGATAAATGTGTTCCTTGGACAAATAAGATGTCTACATTAAGGGATTCAAAAAAGGAAAGTAGAGAAATCAATTTTTATAAGCTTTTAAACTACAGACATTAAAAGACCCAATCCTTAAAGTAGCCATCTAAATTGTATGGAAATTAAGGCCCTCCTTTTAAACTGCTACTAGCTTTACTTTTCTTCCCTTTTTTCCATTTTTTTCTTTATAAAGCTCAGTAGATTTACTTTCCTCATCCTCTGTAACCAGCTCAGACCTGTGAGAGGTACCTGATTCTAAATCAGAATCCCCCAAGTCATCTTGAAGAGGAGAAAAAATATTCTCCATAGGAATAGGACAGGGAGAGGGAAGACCTAGTGAATCTGTGATTTTTAACAGTCTCAAATAAGGGAGGGGGCATAGAAGTCCCAACAGGTTGATTTTTAACAGAAGGGGAAGTGTCAGTCACTGTAATAGGAGGAGGAATAGGATCCTGTATGGTAGGCAAAGAAGGCTTAACTAGAGGAGAGAAAATATCAGTAGAGTGTGACAAACGGGGATCCTCAGAAGGAGCAGACTTAGCCTGTGAGACAGAGGGAGCAGAAAGAGTGGAATCCCATTGTTTTTTCTGAGCCCTACAAACTAGATCATCCTGATCCCACCCTTCAGCTCTATTTCGTTTGGCCCAAGGACACTGATGAAATGCATGTCCTTTCTCATCACATAAATTACATTGGAAAATGGTTTCACATAAATCTGCAGAATGTCCATAGCCCCACACAGAGAGCATTTTAACATAATGCATGAACTGCTAATGTGAGTTCTAGAGCCACATTTATAGCAAGCTCTTGGTTGTCCACTGCAAAAGCAAACTCCTCTGTCTTTTCCAAGAAAGAAACTATTGGGTAAATGGATAATGTCTGAGTTAACCTGAAATAGTTTAACTTTGAATTTCCACCCCCTAGTCCAAATGCCTTCCAAATCCAGAAGTGCTTCAGGAGGGCCTAGGATATCACAGCGATTTTGCAGCCAGTGACAAATATCACTGACATTCACTCCTTCATTACAAAACATGATAGTCACATATCTAATCTGTGGTCTAGTAAGAGGGATAGCAAAAAAGGGAGTCCATAAAGAAGTAGTTTTAAGAACTGAATATTTCTCCCAAACTTTCTCCAAACTGCTATTAAGTCTAAAACTGATATCAAAGAAATCTTCCCCTGAAAAATGAATCAGGGCAAACAGATCAGAAGGAAAAAATTGCTAGAACCTCTGAGTAACTGATTGGCTATATAGTATCTATCAGGGTGGGTTGAAAGCCCTCCCCTATATCGCAACCTTACAGCATTTCTCCAAGTTGCTTGCTCCAATTTAATTTTTAAATAAATCAGCCATTGGAATACATGCAGATTTCTCAGAAGTACCCAACCTTGCTTCCCTTTGACCAGACCCCCTCCCCCGAGGATGTGCTAGGTCCAGATAAGGCCTCAGCATTATCCTGCAGCTGGTGCACACTATTTTTAAAGGCCTTATGAGAAAAAATTTGCCCAGTCTGATTACCTGAGCTCAGGTCAGTGGCATACTTTGAGGTAGAGGTGGAAGGCCTAATGTCCACCCAGTCCAGGTCCAGAATCCACTGCCCCGATGCCGTGTGAGTCCATCCTGACTTGGAGAGGGTAGTATCCACTGACCAATCCACGAGAAAGTCCGGTGAGTCCTGTAGCAGTCCAAATTGTCGTCGCACCATTTATGAGGTAGAACAGGCTGCAGTGTTCGATGAAGCTCCAGTAGTCGGCTCACTCCATCCATTTACAACTCCCAGAAGTTCCGGCTGGAAAGAGGGATCCATAGGTGCAACAGGTCCCGCAGAATTTAAAGCAACAGGTTCTGCTGGTACAGAATTAGGTAGCAAAGGTTGCTCTTCTGAAATACTCACTTCTGCCGCAGTCTCCTGTACTGGTGATTCACCAGTAACCTCGGTAGCCACAATATCAGGAACTGTAGAAAAAGACATCCCGGACTTGTACTGCATCCATCATATCAGTCCTCATTGCCGTTTCAATCACAGCAGGAGCCACCAACAGCACATCCTGCTCCATGAAAAGGTGTGCACCATCTGCCATCCTGCAGACACAGCGCAGCCCCCTTCTGGCAACAATGCAGTAGGGGAATTTCCCTGGTGTCCTGGCCAAATTTCCCTCATTCACTAAAAATACCACCAACAGCTTAGTCTGGTTCAAGATCAGTTGGCATTCATCTGTATTCCCTTCCCCCTGGTTGAACCTGAAAATAGGCAGGATTTGTCTTGTTCACTTACCCAGTCAACAAAATATATATACTATATATATATATATATATTTAGAAAGAGAGAGAGAGAGAGATGTTCTTCACCCTGTATTGTTTGGCTGAGTACAGCCCTGATACCAGTTTCAGAGGCATCTGCCTGTACCTCAAACAGGATTGTAAAATACGGGCATTTTAAAACAGGAGCTGAACAAAGGGTAGATTTAATTGACCTGAAAGCTTCTTCACAGGTTGAGCTTCATTTGACTTTGTTACAACACCATTTCTTAGTTAAATCTTTTAAGGGGATAAATATGGTGGCAAATTATGGATGAACCTTCAATAGTAACTTGCAAAGCCCAGAAATGATCTAACATGATTATTGTTTTAGGAGATAGGACACCCTCCTATATATTCTATTTTCCCAGTCTTGGGTCTAACTTTCACCTTTCACAACATAAATACTTGGTACTTGATTTCAGTCATAGCCACAGTACATTTAGTTGGGTTGATTGTCAACAGTGCTGTTTTTATAGACTGCATAACAGCAGCTGACTGTGTAAGGTGCATCTTCCAGTCTGGGCTACTCACTACCACACTTCCTATATGATCTATCTGTGGCATGGGGTAAACCATCAAAGTGAGATACAGCATTTAGTTTCTAGAAATCCAAGCATAGTTTGATTCCACCCTCTTTCTTACCAACCACTACAATAGGTGAGGCCCAGGTGCTAGTAGATGGCACTATGATGCCTAACTGTTCCAATTGTTCTGTCTCTGCCATAACCTCACTTTTCACCCTCTCAGAGAGTCGATAGGTTATTTGCCTTGTAGCTTGTGCTTGGGTAACAACTATTTGATGTTCCACCCCCTTCTTGTTTTCCTGGAATGCTCATAAAAGTGGTTTGAAAAGTTTAACAGTTGTCCTAACTCATTCTGTTGTGTGCAGTGCAATATAGGGTTGATCATCAGTAGAGATGCAGCAAAGTTTTAATCCGCCTGTGAAGTTCACGCGAAGTTGCAAACTTTACATTCGGTAAAATTTCACGAAGTTTTACGTGGGTAACCAAAATTTCGCCTACACCAACCTCACCTGTTAACTTCGATTTTAATATGGTGCACAGGTGAAGTTGACAGGAAACAAACAGTCTAGTCACATGTGGACCTCACTGCAGGTCACATGACCACTCTCCTCCACAAGAAATGCTTGTTTACCCTCAAAAATCAGCCTGAGTGAGGATGGAAGTGGTGTGGAGTACAGGCAGTTACTGAGAGCAGTTCATTTAACCAATAGTTTAATACTTTAAGTAGTATCAATCTGTATTTTTCTTTTGTCCTACTGAAGTTCTAACTGAACTACCTCTGTTTTGTGTTTTAAACTTGTGTACCTTACTCTCTGTCTCTCTCTGTCTCTCTCTTTCTCTGTATTTTTTTTCTTTGTTGGATGTTCTTGCTGTTACTATGGATCATCTGGCTGGATGTCATGGACCACAGGCAAGTTGTGGGTCATGTGCTATCATTCTAATTCATGCTGTTTTTGGGATGCAGGTCCACCCACCACAAAACATGGAGATGGGGGTGCATCAGCAGCATGAGCAGGAGCAGCTGCAGCAGGTGGAGCAGCCACAGCAGGTGGAGCAGCCACAGCTGGAGCAGCAGCATGAGCAAGAGCAGCTGCAGCAAGTGGAGCAGCCACAACTGGAGCAGTAGTATGAGCAAGAGTAGCTGCAGCAAGTGGAGCAGCCACAGCTGGAGCAGCAGCATGAGCAGGAGTAGCTGCAGCAGGTGGAGCAGCCACAGCTGGAGCAGCAGCATGAGCAGGAGTAGCTGCAGCAGGTGGAGCAGCCACAGCTGGAGCAGCAGCATCAGCAAGAGCAGCTGCAGCAGGTGGAGCAGCCACAGCAGGAGCAGCAGCATCAGCAAGAGCACCTGCAGCAGGTGGAGCAGCCACAGCTGGAGCAGCAACATGAACAGGAGCAACTGCAGCAGGTGGAGCAGCCACAATAGGAGCAGTAGTATGAGCAAGAGTAGCTGCAGCAAGTGGAGCAGCCACAGCAGGAGCAGCAGCATGAGTATGAGCAGCTGCAGCAGGCGGAGCAGCCACAACAGCTGGAGCAGCCACAGCAGGAGCAGGAGCAGCTGCAGCCAGTGGAACAGCCACAACAGCTGGAGCAGCCACAGCAGGAGCAGCAGCAGGCTGAAGCCCCCCCATGGTTCCATGCCCACAGCATGAACCATCTGCTTCCCAAGAACAAGAGGCAGGGTGATCAGAGGGGCACAAGCGATGCAAGCCTACAGCGAAGACCTCCCCATGTGGGCATATTTTGAATGTAACCAAAATGACAGACGTGCACTATATGCCATAAGGTAGTCTGCAGAGGGTAGAGGGGCAGCCCTATTGGCAACGGGAGGCAGTGGACACACATATATATGCACCACCATGCAGAATGGCAGGAGGCACATACAGCAGCTGCACATTAGCAGCATCACACAGACAAGAGCACATGGAATCTGTAGTTGCCTCCCCCTCCTGCAGGCAAAATACCAGCAGTAGTTGCTGCACCAGCACTACTGTCACCATCAGCAATAGCAGCAGCACCACCACCAGTTGCAGGCAATGAGCTGAACTCAGTGTGTCATGAAAGTTTAAAACTGCACCCCCGGTCATGGAGCTCAAGCAAACTGTCGCACAGGTCCGTGGCAGTCAGGACCATAAGACAGATTGTGTTCCATTGTGGTGGTGGTCGTGGTCGTGGAGGTGTCATTGAGTAAATATGTGGCAGTGTTCTAACTTTGTACTCTCTTCTGTATCCCATTATCATCTTTCCTTTCATCTTGTCATTTATTAATACCTATCCCCTTTTCCTAAAAATATAACAAAAAAATAATAAAAGTATACAAAAATGATAATGTCAAAAAATCTGTGCTATCCTTCCTTGACCGTTACTCACCTTATCTATTGAGTGATAACAAGTAGCACTGATGATGCCCTCGCTGCTGCAGAGATCAGTGTTTCAGCTCACATATCTGCCCTGTATGCACAATAGCAAGTGATTTTTTTTTTTTTTACTGTAACGCTCACAAAAACTGTCTGTAACTCTGTTGCAACCGTCATCTTGTTGTAGTGTTCTGGTCCTTCCTCCATGAGATAGTGCTGCTACCGCTAAACACGCGTACCTTTTCACCTTCAAGACTGTTGTCCATATGTATGGATTGGAGTCAGACTCTCACATGCACAGTGCTATATTAACATTACAGTATGTGAATGTGACTGACATATAACACGTCATGTAGTCTCATTCAGTAAAATTAGCGCTGGTCGTGAGATTTATAATAATGATGTTATAACATATTGGCAACAGTCTCCTGATTGGGCAAAGGCATGGAATGTTCCAACATGGTTAGCAGCATCATGGTGTGGAAGAAGAACCACCATACTACATTGAGATCATGGCTGCAAGTTAGGTTCTGGCAGTTTTTGTGATCGTTATGTAAAAAAAAAATATCACTTGGTACTGTGCCTCCGTGGTGGATCTGTGAGCTGAAGCAACAGTCTCTGCATCGGTCATTGCTTCATCATCAGTAGGAGTACTTTAACTTCTTAATCCAAGCATTCTTCATTTCACCCTGCTGTACACTCCTTTTCCTACTTTCCTGCTATTCACAAATGTCAAGTAGTGATCCCATTACAGAAATGCTTTCCTGCTGCTCAGTGCTGCTGTTGATGCACTGGTGTGCAAGGGGGAAGAGAATTCCACAAGAATCAAACATGAACATCTTTTCTGAGTATTGGAACATGTCTTTTCATATTGACGTATCCTTCTGCTAGCCACAAATGTCAAATAGTTGCCCCTATTACAGAAATGCGTTCATGCTGCTCAGTGCTGCTGATGCTGATGCACTGGTGTGCAAGTGGGAAGAGAATTCCACACGAATCAAACATGAACATCTTTCCTCCTGCTGTAGAAAAGTAAAAAAAAAACTAGCTGTGAATTACAATTGAGCAGCTTCTGTTAATGAAGTCTCATCATCACAGACGCTACTGCAAAGTGAGAAGAAATACAAGTTGATGTGCTGCTTCTACTTGGTGCTCTTGGTTCTGCTGCTGTGGCTACTGATGATGTTGATATGCTGGAGTGAAAACATGCTGTGCTGTGCTGTGCTGTTGTCTAGGTGACAGACAGATGCACGTTGGAGCTGTACTCTCATACACACACACTAACAGTTGTAAGTAATCTTTGCCAGTGTAGTCTGGTTCTGTTGTTTTTACAAGTGAATGTTTGATCATTTTTTTATGTTGGCTTGCACGCTTGTGCAAGCAAAATCTTGCGGTAGTACAGGTTTGGAGGGCGTGGCCGCTGTCGGGAGAATTCAGGGCACACATCAGTAGGTGTATCCCTCATTCCCCAATCAGCCTGCATGCCAGCACCACACCATGCATATATAATGGGGCAAGCACATCTAAGCTAAGGTCCTCTGCAATCTGAACAAAGCTCATCATACGCAGCGGTCCTTTGCTTGCCATGCTCACCGCCATTATGAGCATGGTCGGCAAGTGGCTCATGCCTGCCAACATTGGGGGTGCCCAATCCCCCTGTTGGTAACCCCACAGCTGTGTTAGTGTGCTGACGGGGAGCCCACTCCCGGCATACCCCCAAATGTTGAATGCCAGGGTGCCCAATCCCCTTGGCTCATGGGTCCTCCCCGCTGTCTTTGTATGCTGATGGGAGCCACCCCATTGGCATCACCCCAATTGTTGAATGCCAAGGGGATGCCCAATCCCCTCAGCTCACGCCCACCCTGCTTTCTTTGTTTGCCGATGGGGGTGCCCAATCCCCATCGGCATTACTCCAACCCCGTGTTGTGTGCCGACGAGGGTGCCCAATCCCCCATCAGCTACTGATACCCCCCAAAAAAAACAGTTAGGTGGCACACTGGAAGTCCACCCCAGCATGCCAAATGCCCTGCAACACGAAAACTGTCCCGCAATGGTTTTCCTTTTTTTTTCCCTGTAAAACAAAAAACGTCACTCATAGTCTTGATGCCCCCTCCCCACCCGCATCCACCCAGCGCACCCTTCATCCTTCACCCCATACTTACCTCCAGTGCAGACGATGTTCTTCCGTGGACTGGGAACACGTCTGCACTCTTCAAAGCCGCCCACGAACTAAGGAAATGCCGGTAAGCTGTATAATTGAGTGAACAGGGTTTTTTCAACTTTGATGCATATCTCAGGCTTTTCTTGGAATTTTGGCACCAAATTTTCGACATGGGGTTTTTGGGGCCCCTCCTCATGAATTCTATCACGGTCATGGCGTTAATCGGCCTCGAAAGGTGATTTCGCAGTCACTGCACAAAATCATCTTTCAGGACCCATTAATGAAGCGACAGTACCAGTGTTCATGAGGTGGCATCTCAAAAAGCCTATGTTCCAAATTTGGTGGGAAAAATCCAACAAATGCCTGTTTTACGAGCATGTGTTGCGCAGTTGCTACGCAGGCTCATAACTTCGCACATTCTCAATATTTTAACCCCAGATTTTCAGCACTGGCATTTTTGTACACCTCCTTGTGAACAGTATAGCTGTCATTTTCCATATCCTGCCCGAAATGTGTTTCCGCACTTCCGGCGCATAATAGCACAGTCGCTGTGGGAAATCAGTGTTTGGGCCAGATTATGAAAATGACAGTGACACAGTTCATGAGCAGAGGTCCTAAAATGCCTATGTTGAAAATTTGGTGCTGATACTCCATAAAATGACTGTGTTACAAGCGTGCGTTGGCAGATTATAAGCACGCTCGTACTGTCGTGCATTCGTGATATTTTCACTGTGGATTTTCACTATTGCCATTTTTCCACACCTCTTGATGAACAGTACAGCCGTCATTTCACATATCCTGCCCAAAATGTGTTTTTGCACTTCCAGCGCAGAATAGCGTGGTCGCTGTGCGAAATCACTTCTTGGGACACTTTGAGGAAATGACAGTGACACTGTACATGAGCAGAGGTGCTAAAATGCTGAAAATTTGGTACCAAATACCCATAAAATGGCAGTGTTGCAAGCGTGCGTTGCATATTTCCCATGCACTCTTGTAGCTCCACAAATTTCGTATATTTGTATGCCACATTTTCAACACTGGCATTATTTTACACCTCATGATCTATGCAGCTGTCATTTTTCATATCCTGCCCAGCATGTTTTCCAGCACTGCACTACCAAACAGCCAAAGAGACACCCTAATGCCTGTCACTCTCTGCAGGGTGGGGGTGGGTTGGCATCAGTTCAATACTTGACTGCCATTCCTGTGCTGCATCTCTCTAACTCCTGCACTCCCAATGGCAGCAAGCCAACATTCGGCATTAACAAATGCTTGTTTTATATCTCACTTGTGTCTTTTTTTTCTTTCAGGGCCTCATCTTGGAGATTGTTTCAAACGATACTTCACATTAGGATTGCAGATTGCAATGTGAAGGTAAGTATTTATTGGCCGTTCTTGCCCCCGCTGCTCTTGTAAGAGAGGGGATCTTTACCATATGCTATGGGCATGCACTAAAATTCAAACCCTATGGAAAAATATACAGGCCTCTTTGAGTCCAATCCTTGTACTAAGCCCGCTGTTTTTCCCGAATACATGTCTACTTAATATTTTCCCAATAGGAACCTTGAAGCAAAGGAAATATTACATGGCCCTCATCTCTGCAGTGGCCAAGCTCATAATTATGAGACATTGGGCCTCAGATACTATGCCTACCATAAGGGACTGGCATAAAGAAATGCTGCTTGCACTACAGTTAGAAAAACATATTGCTTTGATGAATAATCGATCAAACACAGATACTGAAAGATGGGGTACCCTAGAAGCACTGCTTATTGCAGAAAACCCCACGAGTAGCTGACTATACAAGTGCCACTCATTGCCTAGTAGTAAACTGGGGATTGCAGAGGGCACTGCCCTGAAACAAAGGAGACGGGTAAGATTGGTGCTTGATGTCATTCCATTTGAAGGCTGCATAAAGGAGGAATAGGGATAAATTACCTCAGGAGAGAGTGATTTAGAGGGTGGGAGGGTTGGGGGAAGGGAGGTTTGTGTTGGGTTTCCCCCCCTCCCCTTTTTTTTTCTTTTACCATCTCTTCTTATATCACGGCCTCTCTACCGACTGTAGACCTGAAGTAATGTCCTAATAAGGTTGTACCATATTATATCACTACTCCTACAACCTAAAGTCAATTAATAGAATACTAGCTGAACTGTCACAAGTTATCAGCATGTAAGCCAAGTGGTCTAATGGATTACAATGTGGGTCGCTGTACTACTTCAAACAACATGTATTTGTTTTCATATTAATTTCTCTTATTTATTTTACCCTGATGTGTCTATGTATGTATGTATTGTTGTTTTAAAAAGGAAAAGTCAAATAAAGTCTATTGAATTCTAAAAAAAAAGTATTTATTGGCATTTAATTTTTTTTTAAGGTCTTCTTGTCATGGTCGTGGCTGGCCGGGCCTGGTAGTACAGAAGGTAAGTAAAATGTTTTGGGGGCTGGAATTGTTTGTTACTGTGTTGTGTTTCAGTAGTTCTTTGATGACATATTAATTGTAAGTCACTGTGTCTGCTGACTGACAATGACTTACTTGCTGTATTTCTGGTACCTCCATGCTTCAGAGAATGGTCTGCTTTTGCAACGGTGACCAAACATGATGCTTTCCATTTGTATTGCCACACTCCATTGCATAATAACATCATTATTTTCTCTTGCTTTTTGTGGGTTTGGGGGTGAGGGCTTCAATTGAAACTGTGCCAGATTTAAAAGTAAATGTTTTCTGTTCCTCTTGCTATAATTTCAGGTACTTGTTGGAAAATGTAGCCACAGAAATCCCTGTACTTGCAGCAACTACTACCTTTCCCTTCTACTGCTTAGTACTACCATGTCCACGAGTCCACAATGACAAAACTTAACATTGCTAACCCCTGATGAACCTGCCTCATCATCACAACCTCCACTGCTACCATTTGGAGGTACATAAGCAATGCTCATCTTGGCAGCAATGCCACAGCAAGAAACAGCTCTGTGTGACCGTCTTTTTGTGCAGAAAGTTAAACACTTCTGTAAAGTACACATTTAAGATACAAAATTCACAAAGAATCAATAAATGATAGATGATACAGACACACAAGGGATTAGTACACACAATGTACTAAATTTGGACTCAGAAGTCCAAACATAAATTGTTTTTATGTTTGCTTGAGTGCATACGCAAGAAACATTTCATCACTGCTTAGGAGAGAAGCGGGTATTTGGAGGTGGGGCACTGTGGGGGCCAGTGCCCCCACTGCCTTTTGAGGCTTGGCCCGCTTTCCCCAATGAGGTGGCCCACTGCTGCTGACACTAGTTCAACCAGCATATCACCACCTTGAAAGGAATCTACCACTGCAATGAGGGAGTGCCCTGTCATTGCAGGGCGGTCCCTTGCCTGGTGTAAAATTTCTTTTAACTTGGCAGCAGGTGGCGACTCTCACCGCCCTCCTCAGAGTCTCAATGAAAGCTGACTTGGGGTTCCCAATCTCTCCTGTTGGCATGTGCCCATCCCCAATTTATTTACCGATGGGGTAGCCCAGTCCCCACTGGCATGATGCACCTCCCCCCACCATTTGTTATGTGCCAAGGGGGTGCCCAATCCCCCTCGGCTCATGCGTTCCCACTCCACCCCACCACACTCTATGGCCGACGAGGGTGCCCAATCCCCATCTGCTCCAGTACCCACCTCCCCAACAAACACCCAGCCAGGTGGCATGCTGGGAGCCCACCCCAGCATGACAAAAGTGTCTCATAAAGTCTCTGTTTAATTTTAAATTCTGTAAAAAAACAAAAATGGTCCCTCGTTGAGCCCATGCCCTCCCCAGCCCATGCCCACCCGCAACGTACTCTACCTCCCCACACCCCCACTCCTTACTTACCTCCAGAGCCCAGTGCAATGATCTTCGGTGGACCAGGAACACGTCTGCCCTCTTCAAAGCCGACCACAAACTGAAGAAATGCCAGTAAGCTGAATAATGGAATAAATGTTTTTTTTTTTTTACTTTGGTGCATATCTCAGCCATTTTTTAAAATGTTGGCACCAAATTTTCAACATGGGGTTCTTGGGACCCCACCTCATGAATTCAGTCACTATCATCTCATTATTTGGTCCTGAAAGGTAATTTTGTGGTCACTGTGTGGAATCACCTTTCTGGTCTGATTAATGGAACAACAGTGTCACTGTTCATGAGGTGGGCTCTCAAAAAGCCTATGTTGCAAATTTGGTGAAAAAATTCAAAAAAATAACTGCGTTATGAGTGTGCATTGCGCAGTTTCTACACATGCTCGTAACTTTGCAAATTTGTAATATTTTCATCCTAGATTTTCAACATTGGCATTTTCCACACTGCCTTATGAACAGTATAGCTGTCATTTTTCACGTCCTGGCCAAAATGTGTTTTCGCACTCCCGGCGCACAATAGCGCGATTGCTTGTGGGGAAATCAGTGTTTGGGACAGATTAAGAAAATCACAGTGACACTGTTCATGAGCAGAGGTCCTAAAATGCCTATATGGAAAATTTGGTGAAAAAAGTCCATAAAATGACTGTGTTACAAGCATGTGGTGCAGTTTCCACGCACCCACATAACTTCGCAAATTTGTAATATTTTCACCCCAGATTTTCAACATTGGCATTTTGCCACACCTTCTTTTGAACAGTACAGCTGTCATTTTTCATATCCTGCCTGAAAAATGCTTTTGTAGATCTGGAGCACAATGGCACGGTTGCTGTGGGAAATTAATGTTTCGGACAGATTAACAAAATCATAGTGACAGTGTTCATGAGCAGAGGTCACAAAATACCTAAGTTGAAAATTTTATGAAATAATTCCACTAAATGACTGCGGTACAAGCATGTGTTGCACAGTTTTCATGCACGCTCGGAACTTCAAGCATTTTTAATATTTTCACTGCAGATTTTCAAGATTGTCATCTCTTCCCACCTCCCTATGAATGGTACAGCTGTCATTCTTCACATCCTGCCTGATCTGTGTTTTCACACATCTGTCTCAGAATGGCATGGTTGCTGTGGGAACTCGAAGTTCAGGACACATTAACAAAATCACAGTGCCACTGTTCATGAGAAGAGATTCCAAATGCTTTCATGAGGTGGGGGTCACAAAAAGGCCATGTTGAAAATTTGTACTGCAAATACCAATACAAGCCTGGGGCGTTAGGGTATCTAACCATAATGTCCCACCCTGTACAGACTGACATGCATCAGAGGTATAACTTTGGATCGCTGGCTGTAATGCTCATGCCATCCCAACCCCACACTGAAGTCAGTGACAGGCATCGGGGTGTGCCTTGCACTCTTCAGCTCCAGACTTCATCCCATTCTCCTGTACTGCACCCATTGCAGAGTATGTCCTTATGAAATGGGGTGACTGTGAAGCTAAACACTCCAAGGCACACCTCAACACTTGTCAGTGTCTACAGGATAGGGTGAGGTGAAATGCCATGAGCATTATGGGCAGTGACCTACAGGCACACCCCAATGCCTGTCCATCTCTGCGGGGTGGAGGTGGGATTGGCGTGAGTTCAATACTTCACTGCCACTCCTATTCTGCATCTGTCTAACTCCTGCATGTCCAATGCTAATATCAGCAAGCAAACATTCAGCATTGGCAAATGCTTGTTTGTATTTGCTTGTGCATAACGCACAAGAAACATATTCAGATAAAAGAGCACTGCAGAGGTGTGGCAGTGTTGTGGCCAATGCAGCAGATGCTTTAATGATGATGTCCTTCTGCCATCAATTAATGCTGAAACTGGTGATGAAGGCAGTTTCAGAGGGAGCACCACACTTGAAAGAAATCTGCTGCTGCAATCAGGGGCAGTTTTATCATTGCAGTGGCAGTCCCCCCTCCCTCCCAACCAGGCACACATCAGGATGACAAATTTAAATGTTAGCTCCCTCCCTCTGCTGCTGCCCTCCTGCACCCTCTGTTCTCCATCTCCTGATGACATTGGGGTGCTCAATCCCCATGTCAGCATGTATCCCCCCTCCCCCCATTAATGTGGCACACAGGGAGCCCACCCCACTGTGCCAAAAAATACTTCTTTGATATTTCCAACACCAGGATGCTCACTCCTGGTGTCGGATATGCCACTCCCCCATGCTCCTATGTTCTCAGCCGACTTGGGGGTGCCCAATCCCCGGGTCGGTATTGATCCCCCCCAGTACTGTGGCACACTGGGAGCCCACCACAATGTGCCAAAATCCATTTCACCTATAATAAAGAAAACAGTCCCACAACATCTTTTTTTTAAACTTGGGGAAAAAAAGAAAACATACCCTCATCATTCCCGTTGGACCCCCTTCCCCAACCCACAACTTCTCTCTGCATACCCTACCTCCCTGGACCCCTCCCACCCATACTTACCTCTGGAGGTCATGAGCAGCAAACTTCTGTAGACCAGAAACACGTCTGCACTCTTCAAAGACCACCCTGGAACAGAAGAAATTATGGTAAACCCTATAATGGCAGTCAATGTGGGTTTTTCAACTTAGGTTGATCTCAGCTAATTTTTGAAGTTTTAATCCCAAATTTTCAACATAGGGTTCCTTGGGACCCCAATTCATGAACACTGGCACTGTCATTTTGTTTCTCTTCCCCAAAAGATGACTTCACAGTCACTCTGTGTAATCACCTTTCGGGACCAATTAATGAAACAACTGTCCACTGTTCATGAGGTGGGGTCCCAAAAAGCCCTTGTTGCAAAGTTAGTGAAAAAACTCCAAAAAATTACTGTGTTACTAGCGTTTGTTGTGTAATTTCTACCCACCCTCGTAACTTCATCAATTTTTAATATTTTCACTCTAAATTTCCAACATTGCTATTTTTTCACACACCCTTATGAATAGTACCGCTGTCATTTTTTGCATCCTTCCCAAAATGTGTTTTTGCACCTGTGGCACAGAATGGTATGAGCGCTATGGGAAATCAGCTTTTGGGACAGAGAAATGAAATCACAGTGCCACTGTTCATGAGGTGAGGTCCCAAAAAGGCCACGTTGAAAATTTGGTGAAAACATTCCAAAATATGATTGTGTTACGAGCGTGCATTCCACAGTTTTTACGTACACTCATAACTTCGCCACTTTTCATATTTTCACTCCAGATTTTCAACATTGCCATTTCTTCAGACCTTGTCATGAACAGTACAGCTGTCATTTTTCACATCCTGCCCAAAATGTGTTTTTGCACCTGCGGTGCCGAATGGCACACTCACTGTGTGAAATCACTTTTTGGGATTGAGTAACAAAATGATACTGCTACTGTTCATGAGGTGGGGTCTCAAAATGCCCATGTTGAAAATTTGGATCAAAAATACCAACAAACGCCCAGGGCATCAGGGTTTCCAACCATAATGCCCACCCTGTACAGACTTACACACATCAGGGGTGTATCTTGGGGTCATCTGCTGTAATGCTCATAACATTCCACCCTCACCCCCACCCTGCAGCCACTGACAGGCATCGAGGTGTGCCTTGGGGTCTTCGGCCCTAACGTTCACCCCATTCTGCTATACTGCACCCATCACAACTTATTTCTTTATGGAATGGGGTGAGCGTAAGGGCTAAAGCTCTCAAGGCACTCTGCGACATCTGTCAGTGTCTGCAGGGTGGGGTGAAGTGGAATGGCATGAGTGTTATGGCCGATGACCCAAAGGCACACCCCCAATACCTGTCAGTCTTTGCAAGGTGGAGGTAGGGGTTGGCATTACTTCAGTACTTCACTGCCATTCCTATTATGCATCTCTCTAACTCCTGCACTACCAATGCCAATACCATCAAGCAAACATTCAGCATTGACAAATGCTTGTTTGAAGGTTTAAATCACACAGCTCTGAGACCTAACTAACTCCAGCTTTCCACCAAGAAAAAGCTGTAATTGAGCCGGGGCTCAATACCACACCAGCCGTGATCAACAAGGGAGGAAGGGCCTCCAGTCAGGTGGCTACAGGGAAGCAGGGCTACATCGGCAGCACCAGAGAGGTGAATCCAGAGAAGGGGTAGGAAGCGGAGCCACATCAGTGGCTCAGGAAACAGCTGAGAGCTTCAGGAGGCAGCAGCTGGGAGCCAATAGAGATGAGCAGACGCCCAGCTCGAAGAGTTTTCGAACCACCCTCCCACCCCACTCCACCACCTTTATTGAATGGGCTAAATAAACATGCCCCATAGGGCTGCACCATTGAGGGAGGGAGGGAGCAGGGGGAGGAGTACCAAGAAGTGGTGGCACCAACATGGGCTTGGCATTGGCCTGATTGGTAGCCCAAAGGGTTGGACTGCTTAAAGGGACAAAATCTGGACACTGAGCACAGAGATCTGGGAAGTGAGTCATACCTCAGGTACCATGCTAATTTTACTACTCAAGGTACTTTGCATCCTTTAGAGCAGCAGAGGCTGGGAAGAACTCAGAGACCTGGGGGGAGAATATACTCTGTGGCAACTGTTTCGGGAGGGGTCGAGTGTTCGGGAGGGGTCGAGTGTTCTGGAGGGATGTACTCTGTTGGTCTCTCATAGTGGTTGTTAAGGGGTATCAACTCCTAGAGAGCACAATTCTGCGGGGCTGATCACATCAGTTCTGAGAGGGGGTTAGTACTAGAAGGGATTGGTAGTGCTACAGGAGTTTGTGCACTACTGGTGCTGAAGAAGAGGGGGTGGTTGGGGCAGTTGTCCTAAAGGGTAAGCTCTCTATGTGTGTGCTGAAAGCAACTGTCCTGAGTGGGGGGAGGGGGCTGATTTGTAACTGTTGTCATTGAAAATAAAGTTGTGCTGAAGTGGGGAGGGGGTTGGAGAAGTTGTCCTAAAGGGAAAGCTATCTGTGTGCTGAAAGCAACTGTCCTAAGTGGGAGAGGGGACTGATTTGTACCTGCTGTCATTGATAATAAGGAGGCACTATCCTGGTATAACAGTTAATGTACTGCTGGACTGAACACAACTGTCTTGAGGGGCAGTTTGATTTCTACCTTATGGTCAGTTCTCGCAATTGTTTCATCTGGGCATTACAGCAGTGTCCCTAGACATAGACTGAAGGGGGGGTCAGTTACACTTGGTACAGTAAAGGCTCGGGGGCTGTACTGGAGAGGCAGTGGGGGGAGATGAAGCTGCCAGGAGGAGGTGGGGGTCAGGGAGTTTCAGGTGGCAAGACATAAGCTGGTGTTACAAGAAGGGAGTGGGGATGCTTCCAGGGGAAGGGGGGCTGGTACAGGGGGCAGGGAGGCAGAAGGGGTACCAGGGGGACAGACTAGTGAGCTACAATGGCTGTGGGATGGCAGTCTGGATGGGCACATTATGGCAGCTATGGGAATGTCCCATGTGCTGCAGGCTGGGGGACTTGCAGGCAGAGGTCCAGAGGCTGTAAGGGAAGTTAAGAAGGATAAGGGGTGGATAGGGAAGAGTGGGGGTAGGCTGGGCATCCTCTCAGCATACAGGAAAGACATGGCTGTGGTACCTATAGAGGGGATGAGAAAACTGACTAGCAACATGGGGCTGTATCATAAATAACAGTAGTACCAATCACTGGTGGTGGGGTGTGGGTTCAAGTAACAAGTACACGGTACTGGCATCAGAAGTGGATGAGGATTGTGGGGCTCTCTGGAATAAGGCAGGTGGGCATGATAGTTGGGTGTATGTAGGGGCCAACAGTCCAGAGGAGAAGGGGTACAGGATATTGGGGAGAAAAGGTACAACAGGTAGGGGAGGAGGGGAAGAGGGCGGACAGAGCAGGGGCAACACAGGGGGGCCTTCAGCCTGGGAGTGGTGAAATGGTACAAAACGAGGCGAGGGATGTCTTAGGTGGTGGATTGACTACTGAGGGAGGGACAGCAAGCATTGCAAGGAATCCAGGCAGACAGGAAATGAAGGGGGTCAAGCAGGGGTGATGGGTACAGGAGCCAGTGGGCAGGGAAGGATTGATGCACATGTGAGGGATGGGGATGGCAGGAAGGTACAGCCAAAAAAGGGGGGGGGAGTTGTAGTGATAGGGGACTCTATCCTGACAGGGATCAGATTGGGAGAGAGGGATGAATGGCACAGTTGGATGTGGGTGGAACCTGTACAGGGCAGGCTCTGATTAGGTGTGTTGTTGGGGGGGGCGAGAGAAATCTCAGATGGTGGTACATGTAGGCACTAACGACCTGGGGGTTGTATGGTGGAGGCAGTCTGGGAGCGATTTGAGGAGCTGCAGAAGATGTGTACTGAGGTAGAGAGCCCAGTGGCCTTCTCAGAAGTGCTACCAGTTCCAAGGGCAAGCATAGCGAGGAAGGACAGGATAGTGGAGTTCAACTCCTGGCTAGAATGGTGGTGTGGCTTTCATGGGTATGGGCTGGTAAGAGATTGGGGGAACACATGGGACAACAGTGATCTGTATGCAAAGTACAGATTATGCTTGAGTAGGGCAGGGGGTCTTGAAGCAAAAGATGGAGGAGTACTTAGCATCAAGGTGGGGTTTAAACTAGGTAAGGAGGAGGTGAGTGTGCAGCTAGTATGCAGGGTCACCAGAAAGGGGAGCCAAACGTGCTGACCTCCCATGACAACAATGTTTGCTATGGGGGTGGGCTGTGGGAGGGGGGTCTGGTCAATGGTACGTGGAGGGGGGGAGAAGGATGGAAATTGGTGGAGAGTGGTCTTCCTGAATGCAAGGAGCCTGGGTAATGAAATAGCTGAGCTCCAGACTTTCTTAGCTGAAGGGATGGTGGACATTGCAGCCAGCACAGAGACTTGGGCTACCCCAAACCAGGACTGGGACTGGGCAATCCAAGGGTACAGAATTTACAGGAAAGACAGAGGGGTTGGGGGAGTTACAGTGTATGTACAGTAAATGATGGGGTTAGATGCACAAGAGACAAGGGGGAGGAAGGGAGGACATAAGCTCTGTGGATGAAGTTCCTGAACTCAAGGGGTAGGAAACTGAGGCTGGGGTGGTATATAGGCCACCAGCCCAGTCCAATGAGTTAAATAGGGAGTTAGCAGAACAGATTAGGCTGGTATGTAGGAAGGGGAGTGTGGTGATTGTGGGGGACTTCAATCTGCCTGGGGTGGATTGGGGTACCCCAGCCACCTCTAGTGCCAAGGAGCAGGTACTCCTGGACGCATTCCAGGATAGTCTCCTGGCACAGTTGGTCAACGTGTCAACTTGGATGGGTGATAGACTGGACCTGGTACTATCAAACAGGGAGGTGGTGAGGGAACTAAGGGTGGAGGACCCACTAGCTGGGAGTGACTACCAATCAGTGTGATTCACACTTAGATTGATTAGGGAATCTGTAGGCTCAGAGACATGGGTGGTGGACTTCAGACAGGTGGACTTTGGAAGGATACGTGAAATACTGATAGGGCACCTAGAGGGGATTTGTCCAGAGATGGATGCACAACAAAAGTGGGATATTATTAAACTTGGACTGAAAGAGGCCCCAGTGGCTTGCACCAGGACTCAGAGCAAGAAGATCAGAGCTAAGAAGCGATGTTGGCTAAACAGGAAGTTGTTGGGGGGGGTGAGGGCAAAGAGAGCAGTGTTTTGGAGGTTCCAGAGGAGCAGGAGGGAGAAGGACAGGGAAGTGTATGTGAGATGGTCCAAGGAGGTAACCAATCTAGTAAGGGAGGCTAAGGCCTCCAGGGAGCTAAGGTTGGCTCAGTGAATTAAGGGAAGAGCAGAACTTTTAGATATGTGAGGAAAAAGGAGAAGTAGAGACCAAATTGTGCGGATTAGGAGATGGGGGTGGGGGTGGGTGGATGCAGGGACCAAATTGTTTGGATTAGGAGAGGAGAGGTGAGGTGTGGGTGGAAAGGGGAGCAAAACAGGCAGAAGCACTAAATGAATACTCCTGCTCTGTGATGATGCAGGAGGAGGGCGGCCCACTACCTCCATGCACTGGGAAGGTGGGGACAGTGGAGGGAAGGGTGATTGATAAGATGATCACAGAGAGTAGAGTGCTAGAGGATATGAAGGCGCTAAGGGTGGACAAGTGACCAGGTCCTGATGGCATTCATCCCAGGGTACTGAGGGAGATGGTGGTGGTGTTGGCCAGGCCACTGATGGACCTGTTTAACATTTCCCTGGACACAGGATGCGTGCCACAAGAGTGGAAGATGGCTTATGTGCTGCCTATTCACAAGAGTGGCCCATGGAATGAACCAGGTAACTACAGACCCATTAGTCTCACTTCCATAGTGGACAAATTTATGGAAGTGATACTGAAGGAGAGACTGGTGACATTCCTTGATGTTAATTGCCTCCAGGATGGGCAGCAGCAGCATGGGTTCATCTCAGGGAAATTTTGCCAGACCAATCTAATAGAGTAAGAGTATTATGACTGGGTAACAAGAGAGCTGGATAGGGGCCATGCAATGGATGTTCTGTATTTGGACTTCAGCAAGGCCTTTGATTCAGTGCCTCATGGGTGGTTGGGGGGGAAGCTGAAATCAGTGGGAGTGGGGGTGAAATTGGTTAACTGGATAATGAACTGGCTAAAGGGGAGGCAGCAATGGGTTGCGGGGGACTCTCAACCCCTAGACCAGTGATGAGTGGAGTGCCATAGGGCTTTGTGTTAGGCCCGGTGTTGTTGGGAGCAGGATCAGTCTGTTCGTGAGGGATACAAAGATGGGGGCAGTAGTAGATAATGTTGAGCGGTGGAAAGAACTACATGGGGACCTAACCAAGCTGGAGGAGTGGTAGGTGAAGGGGCAGCTGGGCTTCATTGCAAAGAAGTGCAAGATTATGCACTTTGGGGTGAAGAATCTGAAGAGGGAATGTTGGTTGGGGGTGAGGGGTGAGGCTGGGGGTAACCAAGGAAGAGAAGGACTTGGGGGTACAGGTAACAGAAAGCATGAGCAACTCAGCTCAATGCAGGAAAGCTGCAACTAAGGCTAACAAGATGCTTGGGTGTAGTGCAAAAGGATTCACATCCAGGCATAGGGATGTGATACTGCCCCTCTGTTGGTCCTTAGTCAGGCCACACTTGGAGTACTGCATGCAGTACAGGCATCCATATCTGAAGAAGGATATTAGACTGCTACAGTGGGTGCAGCATAGGGTGACAAAAATGATACGGGGGATGGAAAGCAAAACCTACGAGGACAGACTGAAGGATCTGAGTTTGTACACCCTGGAGGAGAGCAGGGATGGGGGATATGATTGAAATGTTCAAGTACTTGAAGGGGATCAACAAATCTGGCACAGATGGGTTACTTAGGCTTAGGATGGGAAGGGAAACGAGAAGGCACGGGCTAAGATTAGAAGGGGGAAGATTTAGAAGAGAGATGTAGAGGCATTATTTCACAGAAAGGGTGATGTTGAAATGGAACACCCTACCAGAGGAGGTGATATCATGTAAAACGGTGGGCAGTTTTAAAAGCGCGTAGGACAGGGCATGGGGAGGTCTGAGTAAGTATTGCAGAGGGGGGAAGGAGCGGGTACAGCTGTAAAATAGGTGTGCTAGCTGCGTACTCGAGTAGATTTGATAGACCACGAGTCCTGTTTCTGCTGGAAGATTCGTATGTTTGTATATGCAGTATGTTCGTACGTATCTAATGAACCCCGGGGATTGCTTCCAAATAACAGTGAAAAGGGGAATAACCAGCGGAAACTTGGGACACCTCACAGTGTGCAAACAGCAGGAAAGGCAGATACCTATCCCAGTCCTTTCCTTCATCGTGGACAAACTTTCTTATCATTCATTTCAGGGTCTGATTAAACCTTTCCGCTAGCCCATCTATTGGGGGATGGTAGGGGGACATCCAGATTGCTACTACACCAAATAGGCAGTACAATCAACTACTGTTTCCTCTGTTAGTGAAGATTCAGTAAAGCATACTCCTAGGTCTCCTCCTGAGGACACCACATTTTTTAATGTGATGAAGCAGCTGTCCTCAGCCATGGGCTTCCACACTGAGGAACATATGAACATATGAATGTGCCAGCAGAAACAGACCACCCGGTCTATCTAAGTCTGCTCAAGTGTGCAGCCAACACCCCTACTTTGCAGCTGTCCCACCCCCCTCGCCTTTGTCATCCCACTGCCACCCTCCACCTCCCCCAAAAGATATGAAGGCTGAATGATTAATTTTTTGTTCTTCCAAAGCCAATCACTGCCCTAAGAGCTACTTGAACCCTGGACCCTCTAATTAAAAGTCTGATGCTCTACCAACTGAGCTATCAGGGCCACCAGGAAAGAGCTGGTGGACTTCCTGGACATCCTAGAATCTCCCCAAAAAATCATTCCTCCAATCTTACCTGCCTTGAGAAATGCAGCCACAGCAGCGTGGCACAGACCTGACATGGTGCCAGATATGCCTCACAGGGTGGATAAACTTTATCATTTGCATTTGTGGCCCCAACCCTGTGGAACTCTCTACCTCTTCGGGTAAGAGAGTGCTTGACCGAGGAGAGTTTTAAGTCTACACTTAAGTCCCATTAATTTAAAATTGCTTTCCCTGAGTCTTGATAAATTCTGGTTGGTGCTGACTATGGTATTTTAATATGTTTTTTTGATATTTATCATTTTAAATCTTTTTATTAGATACGTACAAGCACCTTGGTCATTTTTGAATTGAGCTTTTTACAAATAAAATATTGATTGATTGATTGATCATGCCCCCGTGGTTTCCCTTGCTATGCTGCCCAGGCAGATACAGAGACAGACTCAGTAGTCATTAAGGCAGCCCATGAGAGTTCTAAGGTGCCTAAACACCTTAGTTTCCTTCCCACGGACAAAGAGTCTTGCAGAATCTACCTCTGGAGAAAGAGGGTGTGTATCTCCTGTACACTGGGTTTGAGGATTGCAAACTACTTGTCTCACATGGTAAAAAATGCCAAATGGAAGAAGAGCAAGGCTGCTACCCAGGCCCTCCCAGATGGCACAAAAAAACTGGAGCTGCTTCAGTGCCTCCAGGCAGCTGAGGATGTCAGCAAGCACCTGCTCAGAGTCATCTATGATATGGCTGACCCATTGCTAGGGCTGCTGCCACAGGCATATGCCTACATAGGCACTCCTAGCTAAGAGTATCCAGTTTTGCTGCCGAGGTTCAGCAAAAGGAGCTCAGTGCCTCCTTTAATGGCACTAAGCAGTTTGGCCCTGATGTCCAGGACATTATCAATGATTTTCAAGCCTCGGACATGGCCCTAAAGTCTATACACTCCCTCTACAATACCCAACCAAAAGGTAGAGGACACCATCCCTTTTGCAGAGTGACCAATAGGCCCGATAAAGCCTCCCAACCTCAAGGGAAGTGTAGAGCCCTGGCTGTCCTGCCCACCCCATCCAGTGATGGAGCTGTGGCCAAGCACCCCAGAAGTGAGGGACCAGCCACTGCAGCTGGATCTGCCTCTGCTTCACTCCTTGCCAGACCCCCCAGTCCTGGACTAGAAGACAGTGGTTGGAGGTTGGTTCTCCCTCCATCTGAATCACTAGAGCACCATAACTCTGGATGCATGGATTCTGCAGATCATAGAAAGGGAGCATACCCTCAAGCTCATTAAACAGCCTCCAGAAACCCATCCTCTGCCCTCCACTTATCCCCCAGCTCACCTGTCTGTTCTCCAGCAGGAGGTACAGGGTACATTGCCTTCTGCCCAAGCAGGCCATCGAGCTAGTACCCAGGCATCAGAGAAACAAGGGATTTTACTCCAGGTTTTTCCTGGTCCCCAAAAAGACCGGTGATCTTAGGACCATTCTAGACCTGAAGATCTGTATGCCCAATACAAAAAGTTCTGGATGGTAACTTTGCTAGGCCTGATGCCTGTCCTCAAAACTGGGGATTGGCTCTGCTCACTAGACATGCAGGATGCTTACCTGCACATATCGGTCTTTCTTCCTCACAGGAAGTTTCTCCGTTTTGCCTTTCCAGTCAAGCCTTATCAGTCCAAGGTTCTGCCCTTTGGCTTATCCTCTGCACCACAAGTCTTTACCAAGTGCTTAGCAGCTGTATCAGCAGCTCTCAGAAAGGAGGGACCGAATGTTTTCCCTTATCTGGATGATTGGCTCATAAAGGTTCCATCCATGGAACAGCTTTTGCTGACTCTGGAGTGAACTCTCCAGCTTTTCCACTCCCTGGGCATCACTGTCAATCTGCTCAAGTCAGTCCTTATACCATTCCAAAGGCTGTGGTATACTGGGGCTGTTCTGGACTCAGCAAAGGGGAAGGTATTCCTGCCCCAAAACAGGGCTTAGTGCCTTATAGCCCAAGTTCAGGAAGTAGCTCAAAGCCACTATCTTCCTGCCAGGGTGTACCTGAGATTACTGGGACTGATGGCTGCTTCCATACCCACTGTTCCACTGGCCAGACTTCATATGTGCATTCTCCAGAGGACCCTCTGGGTACAGTGGGACCAGCACATGGACAAGTTAGATCAGCTAGTCCTGGTGTCTTCTCCAGTCCACAAGGTACTGCAGTGCTGGATGGATCCCTTGACTCTGCTTCAAGGTGTCCCATTCTAAATCTCCTCCCCACAGTGGATCTTCACCATGGATGCCTCAGGTCTGGAATGGGGAATGCACCTGGATCCCTTCCAGACCCAGGGTTCTTGGTACCAGTTGGAAACCTCCCTGCATATCCATGAGATTCCATGAGAGAGGTGCTCTATGCCATGTAGGCCTTTCAGGACACCTTTCTCAAGGTCAGCTGCCGGTGCAGTCAGACAATCTAAGTGTAGTATACTACATTAACAAGCGGGGGGGGGGGACTCATTCATATCCCTTATGCAGGGCGGCCATGAGGGTGTGGTACTGGGCACTGGATCACGGTCTGACACTCTCAGCGGTCCATGTACCAGGTGCATTAAACACTCTGGAGGACAGTGTCAGCCAGACTCAGTCCAGCAAGCACGATATGATATCTCCTCTCATCTGTCACAGAAGACTTGTTCGACAGATGGGGTTGTCCAGAGTCGGACCTTTTTGCATTCCCACTCAAGGCAAAATTGATCAATTTCTGCTCGCTAGATCCAGGGCCTGGAGTTTTCTGGTGAGATGCATTGTCCCTCCTTTAAGCCTTCCCTCCATTTCCTCTAATCCAGAGGGTGCTAATCAAGCTGCAGATGGAAGGGGCCAGCATGATTCTGGTAACTCCATTCTGGCCTCAGCAGATATGGTTTCCCCTGCTTCAGCAGCTGGCAGAGGAACCTCCGGTCCTTCTTCCCCTCTGCAGGAACCTGCTGACCCAGGATCAGGAAACTCTGGTCCATTCCAACCTCAGCTCCCTCTACCTGCATGCATGACTCCTGAGGACATAGCCATCACCAGGTTTGGGGTCTCTAACAGAGTGGCAGACATCCTAGTAGCCACCTAGAAGCCTTCCACTTGAGCCACATATGCCATGAAGTGGAAGCAGTTTGCCATCTAGGCTGCTAAACATAATTTGGACCCTTTCACCTGCCTGGTGAACCACATTCTGGACTACCTGATCTCTCTGTCCAACTCAGGTCTCCAGTACTCCTCCCTCAAGTTGCACCTTTCAGCTGCTTCTGTCCATGGGTGACTGCACGATTGCTCAGCTGGATGTTTCCGGTACCTTTCTTAGGGCATCTTGCATCTGAAACCACCAATCCATTCTCCTGTCCCAGCTTTGGATTTGAATTTTGTTTTAGAGAAGTTGACCCTGTCTCCTTTTGAGCCAATTGCAACTTGCAAACTGTGTTTTCTCTCTTGAAAAGCATTATTTTTAGTTGCCATTACTTCTATTCGAAGAATTTCAGAGCTTCAGGCACTTTGGTGCAAGGATCCTTATTTGATTTTTCACAGTGACAGGGTGTCTTTGTGCACAAATCCTAAGTTTCTCCCAAAGGTGGTCTCTGAGTTTACACTCAGACAGTCTATCCACCTTCCTGTTAATTTATCCGAGTGTGACAATCCAGGAGAAGCACTGCTCCATACATGTTAGATGTGCACAGAACTTTGAAGTACTACCTGCTTCCTACCAAGGAGTGTAGAAAGTTGAAGCACTTATTTGTTTCCTTTGCCCCAGGTAGAGAGGGTGTTTCAGTTTCAAAGCAATGTTTATCCAAATGGTTGGCAAATTGCATTGTGTTATGCTACAATAAGTATGGCAAAGAATTGCCTGGTACTGTCAAGGCTCATTCCACAAGAGGTATGGCTACCTCTGGGCTTGTTTCCAAGGGGGTCTCAGCAACTGACATCTGTAGGGCTTCCACCTGCAGTATCATTCATATTTTTACTAAGCACTACAGTCTCTAGAGCCCATGCAGGATTTGGCAGGGCTGTGCTGCAGGGCCTCCTGTCTTAAGTTTATGGGGAGCCCTCTTCCCAGATTGTCTGTTTGCACCTGCAAGTGCCTGGGACTCATTCCTATAGTGTGACCTGATGGCTGAGATAAGCCCAATGAAGAAAGAACAGTTACATAAGAACTTACCATAACAGTAGATCTTTGAGGGGATCTCAGTCATCAGGTCTGCTTTCCCTCTCACCAGCCCTCTTCTTGGGGCTCCTGTCTAGGAACTCACTGTCTGGTATATCCAGCCTTTTATTTAGGTCTGGGCACCTCTCTCTCTATCCTCGGTCCCCCATGGCTAGAGCTTTGCTCCCTTCATCTCTGGGGGGAAGAAACAGAGGAGGGAGTGGGCCACCCACGACTTTATAGGGTTGGTGACATCGAAGGACGTTGATGGCCTGAGCGTCCCCAGTTCTACTGCTGAAAATCTTCCGTGTGGATCCTGTTTCATTGACAGTGAAGTTCCTATGGTGTGACTTGATGACTGAGATCCCCTCGAAGATCTACTGTTATGGTAAGTTCTTCTGTTACTGTTCTTTATTGTTTTATCATTCTTTTGTTCAACCTCAATATCACACCCTTCAGACATTTTATCTAAGTGAACCTCAAACTGCCCATTATGTTTTTTGTTCCATTTTTTCTTTTCTTTTTTCTTTTCTTTTCTTTTCTTTTCTTTTCTTTTCTTTTCTTTTCTTTTCTTTTCTAGAATGCTTATCCTTTCCTAGACCCCCTATTACATCTCCTTCAAAAGGAAAGGTGTCATTAAGGGCCTTTTCTTGCTTAGCCTGGGCCCTGGTAGTTACTGCAGACACCATTTCATCCCTCTTTTTATCAAAGTGCCAAAGTCTGGGAAATCATGCCAAATAACCACAGCACAGGGAGTCTCGGCACAAGTCCTGCAGTTACTTTAACTGGTTTTCCTTGTATGGTCATACTTACAATAGTGGTATGGTAATGATGTATTTCTCAATGAATACAAATGACACTTGTACAAGGACTTCTGTTTTGCACATTGTCCAGGAGATCTGATCTGATCTATTCCTTCTTACTGCCAGAGTCTATCAGCCCATCACTTGCTTGTTATCAGTGTTAACATTAGTTAAATAATGTCCTCAATTGGCTAAGGCCAGATGTGTGGGCTACAGTTTATTTTTCTGGCAATAGTGAACTATATGGCCTGCTCTTGACAAGTGTGGCAGATAATGTCAGGTGGAAAAATTCTCCCTCCTTTTTCTGGTTTCCCTTCAGGATTCCCTGAGGTTTTTTTCTCATGCCCAATTAGTTATACCATACTAGATGTGGTAGAGTTCGAAAAAACAGTATCTCTGTGCCGTCTTGTGCTAGACAGTCGGGCAGCCAGGAAATCCAATGCCAATGTAATAATCATCTCCACTGTTCCCAGTCAATGTTCCCTCACCTACATATGGACATCTTGAGGTAGCATTGTAAGAATTACTCAATCACCAAGGTTTCCAAGATCTCAGGAACTGTCTTCCCCTCATGTTGAAGCCACTTAGTGCACAACTCCTTTAGCTGAGTACACACTTCTCTTGGAGTGTCCACATTAGCTATATCAGCCTGTCCCATGATCACTGGCCATCCTGATCCCTTTTCCATTGCCCAGGGCCAGGTGGGCCATTAGTTCTCTTGGGAAGGACTTCATTAAGCCCAACCTCTGTATTATCCACTGATTTTCTCCTCTGGGGTACATGGACATGCAATAGATGCGATGACCGAGCTCCAACTCTGAGGAGACAACCTCAGTGTCCTGAATACGGGTTCCCCTTACCTTGCATGGTAACATTCATCTGCTGCTATCTAGCCATCACTGAGTGGCAGTCAAGCAGCATGCCACACTAACCCCCCTCCCCAAGGAAGGTGAGCCATCTTGGGACACTCAGTCCTTCCTCTCTCCACCAGCCCCTTTGCAGCTTGAGTCTGTTTCCAACATTGGGTTGCCGGCATGGCTGGAAGTGAGGCACTCAGTGCCTCAACCCTCCATGCCACTGGGTCATATGAGCATCCACAGTTGGATAACGAAGTGAAAGAAACCTTTGCCTGCAGGTCTCATTGTTAATATTAAATCATCGTAATATTTCCTTTTTTACGAGTTCATAGTCTTCTGCGTCTCTACTGTCTACATGACTGTAGGCTGACTGGGCATGACCAGCTATATATGGGGCTAATCATACTACCCACTAGGTCTGAAGCCACTCACAAGCTCTTGCAATTCTATCAAATGTAGTCAAGTAGGCCTCAATGCCATCTGTGCCAGTCATTTAGGTAAGTTTTAAGTCTTTTGGGGACATTCCAGTTCCACCACTAGGACGTTTCATCCCAATGACCTGGAGCACTCACATTGTAACAGCCCAGCTCTGATCCTATCTTCTCCACTCCATCTAGATGACCTTATTACCAGCAGCCACTTTAAAAGATCACAAACAGAGAAACAAATGAGCATGAATTGGTTACCACCTAGACCAGAAGGATTCCACAAATGCAGTAACTATAATGTATGAAATATGCTTCCATGGGAAACATATATGTTCACCCACATGAACACAATAAAGTAATCAAAATCAAGCAATTTATGACATGTAGGAGCACCTGCATAGTGTATATTGTTTGGTGCACTTGTGGCATGCAATACGTGGGCATGACCACAAGAATGCTCAACATAAGGATCCAAGAACACATTAGGGCAGTGATCAACAAGAACTATGCCAATATGATTGGGGATCATTTTGCAGTAGCTCGTTGATCAAATTCAGCAGGACTAAAATTTATAGCACTGGAAAAAGCCCCTTATCTTTTCAGGGGTGGTGATTGTTTGAATCTGTTACAGAAAAAATAAAGCTGCTGGATTTCAACCCTTAGAGCACTCAACCACAACAGCATGAATGAAAAAACTGATTATAAATCATTTTTAAAAGACACATAAGGGCATACATATTTTAAACAGAATGCAACAAAAATAATAGATATTTTGGAAATGCATTACCTATGCTAATTTGCTCTTGCTGTTTCTCTTTACAGTGTTTAGAAGATAATACATGGTTTAAACTGTGGACAATAGTAAGGAACCTTATGGATCCTTGAGTAATCACAACACACTGTTGGACTTAGTCATAATTTTTCCCAGGTCTCAGACTGGTACTACAAGTATTCTGTTGTATCAAATGTACTACCATGCAAAGCAAAGTGCTTTAAGTGCAATAAATTGGAATTAATCCATCTAATGGCTTGCATTATATGTATATATATATATATATATATATATATATATATATTATATGACGCAGTCGCACCACTATAATTAGGGTTGAGCGGCCACTTACATACTAAAGTCAAAAGTTTGGACATTAATAACTTTGGACCCGTTCCATGGATTTGCCTGAAATTTGGTACACACGTTGGTGCATACTAGATCTCTTGATCTGCCAAATTGCATTTCTGTCAGAGTGCTGGTCTTTGTGTACGAAAGCGCTGAATAATGCAAAATTATCCATTTTTGAAGGCATCTTTTGGCATTCTTAATGTAGTCCTGCCCAGCTGTTGTGTGGTATGCCACTCTGCAAGATGGCTTGTTTGAAAGAGCTTTGGTGGCTGAACATGCTGCTTTTTGTTTGGTGAAAAAATATTAAGGCATTTAAACGTTATGGCACTTTTAAGTTCCCATTATGTCAATGGGAAATTTATATGTATATCTTGCGATCAAAGAATGGGGTTCTGGCCATCTGGTCTCACCTGGCAATCAAAGAATTTGCAGCCTCGCGGTTCAAGAATCTTTGTTCCCGAGGAATTTTTAAAATTCTTTGACCACGAGGTCCACCATCTTGTTTTCAGTTTTCCAATCACACAAACACAAATATCTCGGCTCAGGGGTCACTTCTGAACTAAAACTTTGAGGGGTTTAACTCAGGGGACCCTGATCTATCAAGCCATGGCTTTGGTTCCAACCAAATCGGTCAAAAAATAGAGTTATAAGCTTTTAAAATCTTAATTTGCGGCTCTCTAACGATCTTTGATCGTGAGCCTGCAAATTTTTTGATCGTGAGATTCTTTGATCGCGATCTTGCATCAGGACCTAAAACACTAATATCTCGGCTCAGGGGTGGGCTAGGGGCACAAATGAGGGCTTGTTTTGCTCAGGAGGATCCGTTCTGTTGAACCATGCCATTGGTTTGGTTCAAATCGGTTAATAAATTGTGTTTCACCCTTTTTTTATTCTTTGATTGTGAGCCTGCAAATTCTTTGATCATGAGGCTTCAAATTCTTTGATCGTGAGATTCTTTGATCGCGATTTTGCATCATGAGTGAGGGACGAGATGGCCGAATTTAAAAATAATTTTTCTTAGCTCATGGGTGCCCTAGGAAGTCAAATGAGGGTGGGTTTTACTCAGGGAGCTTCGTTCTGTCAAACCATGGTGGTGGTTTACTGCAATTCCTCCAATTTTGTGATTTACTACATTTTTTATTCTTCATTCATGAGCTTGCAAATTCTTTGATCATGAGGCTGCAAATTCTTTGATCATGAGATTCTTTGACCGCGAATTTGCATCGCGAGCGAGGGACAAGGTGGCCCAATTTAAAATTCAATTTTCTTAGCCCAGGGGTGTCCTAGGAAGTCAAATTAGGATGGGTCTTACTCAGGGTGCTTCGTTCTGTTGAACCATGGTGGTGGTTTACTGCAATTGCTTCTATTTTTTGAATTATTAAATCTTTTATTCTTTGTTCGTGAGCCTGCAAATTCTTTGATCATGAGGCTGCAAATTCTTTGATCATGAGATTCTTTGATCGTGATCTTTGATCGCAAAATAGGGACAAGATGGCCAGATCTCTTATAATGGAATAGATAGGGAAATTTTGCCAATCTTTGACATTGAATATCTCAGAAATGGTTTGGTCTTTTTACTTGAAATTTTGAGGGAAGAAAGGCAACATCCCACAGATGTATCTTTTAGTGGATTGGTCAAAAAATATTAAAGGGCGGAAAAGTTACAGCACTACAAATTTGGCACTTTTTCCCATAGGATAACATTACAGCGTCCGCCATATTACTGGAATTCTTTGCCGCTCTGCTGGAAAATAACGGTTAGACTTTTGGGTTGAAATTTGGAGGGAAGAATGCCAACATCCTACAAATGTGCCTTTTGATGGTTTGGAGAAAAAATATTACAGGACGGCAAAGTGACAGCACTCTGAAGTTGACTATTTGTCCCATAGGATAACATTATGGAGTCCGTCGCATCTTTCAGGGCCTGTATCTCAGAAACGGTGCGAGATACAGACTTTTTGTCAAAATAATGCTTAGCTCCCCCAACTGGGAGCTAAGCAAAAAACTAGCCAGGAAAGTAGTAATTCATACAAAATTTAAATGTTTTTCCTACGTCATACGGTTCCTGAGATATAAGCAATTTAGTATTCCAAGTCATACTTTTCTGCTCTGAAGTCAATTATAATGCATACATTCTCTGTTTTCAATTAGTTTTTTCAATGCAGTTTTTGGGGAAAAGAAGGGTGTGCCCTTTTGTTACTGTGAAAGCTAGTGTTTCCAGCTGTGCTTCTGTTTCCATTCGAATCACCTTTCCCGTCTACGCCACCGTATGCGTAATGGTTTGTGTTTTCATTTGCGCTTGCATTTCTGTTTCTGTTGTCTTTACTGTTGCTGTTACTGTTACCATTACATTTACTATTGCAGTACCATGACCTTATTTGTAACAGTTTGCATTTTAGTATGTGCTTGCATTTCTGTTTTTATTGGCTTTATTGTTGCTGTTACCATAACCATTTGCATTTACAACTGTGGTTCCATGAGTGTGTGCATTATGGTTTGAGTTTTCGTACGTGCTTGTGTTTCTGTTTACTTGGGTGTTATTGTTGGTGTTACTGTTACCATTTGCATTTACAATTGTGGTACTGTGAATGTGTGTGTTACCAGTTGCATTCTGTATGCACTTCTGCTTGATGTCTCCATTTATGTAACTGTTTGGTTCGGTGTCACTTTATGCTTGTGTTTCTATTAACGTTTGCTTTGCCATTTACATTTGCATTGCCATGTGCATTACTGTTGCCGCTTGCATTTGCTTTGAAGTTCCAGTTACTGTGTAACAAGACATCACATGGCGGGAGCGCGGGGCCCAAAGGGCCTCACACTGCTGCCACTGCATTCCTTTCATTATTTATCATCCTCATTCTCAAAAAGAAAGAAGGGAAATTAGAGGCAAAAAACTTTGTTTAATGTATCAGTTAGGATTGTTCCACAGCATGAAAAAGCTAGGAAATTCAGGAATACTGTTGAAAGCCCCCCCTTGGACCCCCCAGCCCACCCCAACTGGCATCGGGGTGTGTATTGGGGTCATCGGTCCCAACTCTCACCCATTCTCCTATACCTCAGCTTCTTTACATGTGATGGGGTGAGAGTTAGGGGCCAACGACCAACGACACCCCGATGCTGGTTGGGGGTGGGCTAGTCCAGGGGGATTTCAACCCTCAACCCAAATTTCTAGCTTTTTATGTTGTGGAACAACCCTAACTGATGCATTAAACAGAGTTTTTGCCTCTAATAAATATATATATATATATATATATATTATATATATATATATACCCCCCATTACCCGGGTTACTAGAATCCCAGTAAGACCTAGTGGTAGGCAGAGAAGGCAGCTTGTGAAACTCCAGTTAAATGGATTTCACACTGTCTCACTCTGTCCTCAGTCTCAGCTGAGACTGAGGGATGACATCACCATAGAACTCTTGCAGCTGCATGAGCCACACTGGAGTGCTGCAGTTGGAAATTAGGATAGAATGTTGGGGATTTTTAAACAGAGTCTGTGTGCAGTCTTGGAGAGAGGAGCAGCACAGCAGTCTGTGGACAGGCTGTCAGAGCCTTATGCTCTGTTTTAGAGCTACTGTAAGGGAGGTGTGTGATTCCACTGAAATAGGAACACAGTAAGCTGAATGTGAATTGGTGGAGACCACTGCTACTGGTCCATGTGCCCAATTCCTGACGGTATGGGGTGGAAAGATTTGCCTGTCTTCCAGAGGCAACCCTCCTGGTTCCGGCTAAGGAAGAAGCTGCCTTATTTCAAGCTGTGCTGCAGCACCAGAAGCTGTGGGAGAGAAAGTCCTGTGAGGAATCGCCTGTGGGGCACCTGCAACCAAAGAGTGAGTTCACTCTGACAGAGGGCCTATGTTTTCACCTGAACTGTTGAAACATGGGGATTGGACTACTTAATTTGTAGGAGGTCTAGTTTAATAGACATTGCGGTTAATTCAAGTAGGTTCAAGTCCAGCACAAAGAGTAAAGTAAAGTGGGGATTGGACTGCTTAATCAGTGGGAGGCCTACAGCAATGGGCTAAGCCAAGTAAAAGTATGTTCAAGTCCAGCACAATGGGAAAGCAAGACAAGAAGAGGGAATGTGACATACATTTAGCCTTAATCTACATTACCAAGCTTTACAGAATGAGATGTTTAATGTCAAGAGAAATGGCCGGGTATGAACTGTGGAAGTGAGAGGTGGGAGACCCCCCCATCAGTAGTAACCAAATTCACCTCTACGGATTTTCTCTGTGGCAACTTCACTTTCTCTCAGGTACATGGCCAGTGCCTGAGGAAAGTACCCAGACGTGGAATTAAAAGGAGAACTCCCTGATAGAGCTGAGGTGCTCTTAGGTGGTTTAGGGAGCCACCAGAAAAGGTTTCCATGACATATGGAAGGCATCCAAGTGGCCGGCAAGGGAGCTGAGACTGGGAATACCAAATAGTGTGCAAGTTCAGGCTGTGTACCCAAAGCAGCATGCAAGTCCGGGCTGTGTGCCCGGTGAGTTTAAACCCTGAGGGCCGGAGTGTTGAAGAAGTGTTCCTGATTCTTTTTATCTACATTACCAGAAGTGTAGCCCCATGGGGGTTCATCTATGCTTTGTTTCTTCTCCTTGGATGTGAATAAAAGCCACACTTTAGAATCCCATTCCTGGTATTGGACATTACAGTAATTGCTTCCTCTGTTCGGAGTTACTTGGGTGCCCCTGTGTAGAGTAGCCTAACCTAGCTCTTGTGCCGAGTAACCTATACCTCCCTGAATCCAGACCCCACCTGGTACTGCTGTCAGATTCAAACAGCATACCACCTGTCATTTTCGAAAATGCAGGGGTGGGAGGCTTACAAAATGAAGGCACTGCTGGGATTGTAAATTTAGGTAGGAAAGGTGCTCGGGCAAGAGGCTAGTGTTTTGGTTATCTAGCAGTGGGGAACCCAAAAAAGCTGAAGCAAGGTTAACTAGTGTGTCGCTGTGTGCTGTTGTCCATGTGCTGCTGTTAAATGCCAACTGTTTACCAAGGAGCAGTAAAGCCTGAGAGAGTATGCCCTTGTCCTGCATCAAAAAAAATGACAGCATTTTGCCAGCTATTAAAAACTGCTGTGACAAAGCAAAGTGTGGAAGACTATGGGTAGCAAAAGGAAAATTGTGCCCTGGAAGTTGGAAATGCTTTTTAGTGAATTGAGAGACTTGCTGTGTTAATGGCAATGAAAAATGTTTGAAATGGGCTCCCACCGTGGAGTCAGTTTGGAAAAAAAAAAGGGGTTTTGCAGTTTAAATTTGCCTGCTCGATGATCGCCATGAGAAGAAGAGCACTCGCAAGGAAAAGAGGTTCATTTGCATGGTGTTGTGTGATTGGTGAGACTGCAATCAGACCCGCCCCTAAGCCAGCTCTACAGCGACTGCCCAGCATTCGAGAGGGATTGTGAGTGGAGTGTGTGGACTGGCTTATTAGAGGAGCATTGCAGTGACTGAAAGCTGTAAAAGTTTAAAAAGTTGACTTTTCCGTCTAAAATCGGGCTCAACCCACATCCCGATTGACTGGACTGTGAGTGTGGTGTTCGGAGGGACGATCGGCAGGACTGCCAACCCGCTTCTATCCAGAGGCCTCCAAGACTGGCTGCAGGCCATTTTCCATCGCAGCTGAGCAAACAGCTACTGATAACAGTGAGTACCAAGAGAAATAATTGCTCAAACAAGTGATTTTTGCCAAAAGCCAGCTGAATCTGTGTGCAGCAATGTAGTTGTTTTGCAAACAAAGACTGTGTTAAGTTTACCAGGAAAAGCAAGCCTTTTAAGCCATCGACTGCGAGCATAGTTAAGGGTTCAGCGTCAGTGTAAGTTTCAAAGCCATGAGAGAGACTGTGAGTTGTATCAAGATAGGCAATAAGAGTTACAGGCAATCCTGTGCTTGAAATACTGAGGCTTTTAGGGACTGTGAGCTAAAGCAATGTTTTCAGCAAGTGAAAAGTCTGAGGCAAATCATATAAATGTGCTAGGAAACAGAACAGTGCAAGTTTGAGCAGTTTGAGCAAAGTTATCAGTAGAGTGTGTAAATCGGATGCGCAGTGGCTTGACCCAATTTCAGAATGTTGATGCATAGGATTGCTGCCGCCACCATTACAGGGTGAGGTAGTAATGTAAACACAGCAGCAGAGGAGCCATTTTGAAAGAAAGAGAAAGTTTTCGGTGATGTGGGACTTTCAATAACAGTGAGTATTAGTTTGTTTTTCTCTGCAGTCATGGCCTCAGGACCAGCCCGCTACCCGGATCATGCCTGGGCTGTGGTAGCAGCAGAAGTAAACAAGTTAAGGGACATTGAGAGTTGTTTCTAAGGAGGACAACTGCCTCCTCATGTGGCAATTCCTGGATACCCAGTACAAGAGTGCTTAATATGCTTAAATGCTGGAAGGGACATCTTCATGGTACCTCACTGTTCAGGGTACTTAGAGAAATATGACTTGTTTAAAGTGCCCAAGATTCATTTGGCTCCCAAATGGACAAAAGTTCAAGAATCTGCAGTTGGCAGCACACAGCACCAGGCGGAGCCTGTTGGAGAAGGCCCCTCAGGGGCATGTGGCACAAAGCTAGAGGGTGCAGAATTGCAGACAGAACAATATGCTGATGTTTTGGATGCTGGATCACAGAGAGACAATTCAGGCAGAGCATCAGTAGACCCTTGGAGAGGGGGGGCCTAGCCCAAGTCTCATAGGAGAAGATGAGATGAGGGAGGCCTTTGAATGGGAGGTATCGACCTCTATGCCCAGCGAAGAATGGATAGTCTCAGGAGTGAGGACGACTACTCACTCCTGGGCACAGATTCTCAGTGAGGAGGAAGAAGAAGAGGGGGAACCTATGTGGCCTTGTGAAAAAGGAACGGGGTACACAGCCTCAAGCTCTTGCCTCAGAGGAATGCATGGACAAGAGTGGTGATGCCACTGCCCTGGCTGTGCAAGAAGAAGCCAGGGATCCATTTTTTGTCTTGTTGAGAATGCGTAGTTGGCGGAACCAGGACTGGCCACCCCCAAGCCAGGCCAGTGGTCTCAGGTTGACCAAAGCTAGAAAAGAGGAGAGACTGGTTCATAGGAAGGTGAATGAAATCTATGGGATATCCTTTCCTACCTTTCCTCGGAGAGTCTGGGAGGAGATTGAGAACAACAGAAAGCCCTGGATTTGGGCTGAAGAAATGAAATGTGTGCATCCTGGTGCAAACGAGCATGTCGGGAACAGAATGTTTCATGAAAAATACAGCCAGTCGAAAAGAGGCAGGACACTGTTAATGGACACTGTTCGAATAGTGGATGGAGAGAGACATGAAACCTTTCACAGAGTGAATTATGTGCACCCAGACAGGGTAATAATTCAAGTGACTGACCCGTTGTGATATAGGCCAAAATGCAAAGACCTCCCTGCAAATGTGTCCATGCCTACCAACTGGAAAGCAGAGCAGTGGGTAGCCAGTGCTAGCACTCCAGCCATTGCAGTGCCTTTGTTGTTCTGCCAGTATGGATGTCCAGGACTTAGGTGCCCCACATTCATCAGTTCTACAGTGTACCAACTTTCCAGAATCCATCGACTGGCCCACCAGATGACTTCAGATCCAGAGAGCACACCAGCCCAGCTGTATCCTGATTCATCGCCTTTAACCGGATGATGTCAGACCAGCTGTTTTCCTTTTGTTCCTGTTCCAAGGTTCCATCTCTAAAGATGACATCAGCCCAGCAGTTTCCAGATGTGCCCTCCTGTTGTTCCTGGAAGATGTCCACCCAGCTGTATCGGAAGAGTGCTGCCAGGAAGAGTCTTCAGCCGAGGACCAGGTCGGTGCCATTGTTCATTCTACAAGGGGCTGGTATGTCCAAACCTTTCTATTCTTATGACATTGTAGTACACACCCTACACTAGCAGATTCCAGATGTGTGAACTGTCCTCAAAGACTCTCCCCTTCAGGCATTTGGCATGCTAGAACTGTGCTTCACCGGGCTCCTGCCCAGGAGAGACTCTTTAATGGACTAGCCTTCAGGCACTGTGGTCACTAGATGGGACTTTTAGGACATTCCATCCCCCAAATTGGAGTATTGTAAATAATGTCATTGTTTTCTACTGTTTTCTAAAGTGTATACTGTTTTTCTTCCTTTTCTAAAAAAAAAAAAAATTTTGGGGATTTCCAGTGTTTTGATGGTAGTGGTTTAGATAGACTGTGTATGCAGATTAGGAGTGTGTGTTGTCTTTCTTTTTCTTGCAGGTGTTCCTGAAGAAGATAGAAGAAAAGACAAGAAGAGGAGGAGAGGCACATCGGAGTTCCTCACTAGTACTTTAGTGTGTAGTATTTAAAGTACTGTTGTTGTTGTTGTTACTGAGTTGTAACCCTTTTTTCCCACAGGTATGGCTGTGGTGAAGTGAGGGAGTAATGTAATGGTATGGTATTATTAGCTCCTGGTGTGTGGTTGCATGGTGCCAAAGGTTGGGGAGGTCCCCTGTTTGTTTGTTTTGGGGTTTGAGTTAATGGCAGATAGGTTTTCCCTAGAGGGCTGGGGGGTATAGACAGGCTGTGGCCCTGACCTGCAGTAGGGGTTACAGTGCTGATCTGTTAGGGCTATACTCTGGGCAGTTCTACCGGAGCCACTAGGTACTCATAGTCAGTGGGTAGAGTAGAGGCTGATGCGTCAACCAATGACCTCTAGGCCTTTAGTGTTGTCTGCCTGTGCTGGCACAAGGTAGGGAAGAAGGTAGCACTACCTCCCCGTAGTCAATACATGGGGGTGAGAAGACCTAAGCTGGGTAAATAATGACTGTGGACAGTCATTTTCTTGGCCCAGGGTAAGTGTAACCCCCCTGTTACCTGGGGTTACTAGAATCCCAGTAAGACCTAGTGGTAGGCAGGGAAGGCAGCTTGTGAAACTCCAGTTAAATGGATTTCACACTTTCTCACTCTGTTCTCAGTCTGAGCTGAGACTGAGAGATGACATCACCATAGAATTCTCGCAGCTGCATGAGCCACCCTGGAATGCTGCAGTTGGAAGTTAGGATAGAATGCTGGGATTTTGAAAAGAGTCTGTGTGCAGTCTTGGAGAGAGGAGCAGCACAGCAGTCTGTGGATGGGCTGTCAGAGCCTTAAGCTCTGTTTTAGATCTACTGTAAGGGAGGTGTGTGTTTCCACCAAAAGAGGAACACAGTAAGCTGATTGTGAAGTGGTGGAGACCGCTGTTACTGGTCCATGTGCCCCATCCCTGAGGTGATGGGGTGGAACAGTTTGCCTGTCTTCCAGGGGCAGCCCTCCTCGTTCCGGCTAAGGAAGAAGCTGCCTTATTTCAAGCTGTGCTGCGTCACCAGAAGCTGTGGGAGAGAAATGCCTGTAAGGAATCGCCTGCGGGGCACCAGAAACCAAAGGGTGAGTTCGCTCTGACAGAGGGCCTATGTTTTCACCTGAACAGTTGGAACATGGAGATTGGACTACTTGATTTGTAGGAGGTCTAGTGTAATAGACATTGCCGGTTAATTCAAGTAAGTTCAAGTCCAGCACAAAGAGTAAAGTAAAGTGGGGATTGGACTGCTTAATCAGTGGGAGGCCTACAGCAATGGGCTAAGCCAAGTAAAAGTATGTTCAAGTCCAGCACAATGGAAAGCAAGACAAGAAGAGGGAATGTGACATACATTTAGCCTTAATCTACATTACCAAGCTTTACAGAATGAGATGTTTAATGTCCAGAGAAATGGCCGGGTATGAATTGTGGAAGTGAGAGGTGGGAGAACCCCCTCCCATCAGTAGTAACCAAATTCACCTCTACGGATTTTCTCTGAGACACCTTCACTTTCTCTCAGGTACTTGGACAGTGCCTGAGGAAAGTACCCAGACGTGGGATTAAAAGGAGAACTCCCTGATAGAGCTGAGGTGCTCGTAGGTGGTTTAGGGAGCCACCAGAAAAGGTTTCTATGACATATGGAAGGAATCCATGTGGACGACAAGGGAGCTGAGCCTGGGAATACCAAATAGTGTGCAAGTTCAGGCTGTGTACATAAAGCAGCATGCAAGTCCGGGCTGTGTGCCCGGTGAGTTTAAACCCCGAGGGCTGGAGTGTTGATGAAGTGTTCCTGATTCTTTTTATCTGCATTACCAGAAGAGTAGCCCCATGGGGGTCCATCTATGCTTTGTTTCTTCTCCTTGGATGTGAATAAAAGCCACACTTTAGAATCCCATTCCTGGTATTGGACATTACAGTTATTGCTTCCTATGTTCGGAGTTACTTGGGTGCCCCTGTGCAGTGTAGCTCTAACCTAGACTCAGTTTGAGTAACCTATACCTCCCAGAATCCAGTCCCCACCTGGTACTGCTGTCAGATTCAAACAGCATACCACTTGTCATTTTCAAAAAGGCAGGGGGGGATTACAAAATGGAGGCACAGCTGGGAATTTAAATTTAGGTAGGAAAGGTGCTTGGGCAAGAGGCTAGCGTTTTGGTTATCTGGCAGCGGGAAACCCAAAAAAGCTGAAGCAAGGTTAACTAGTGTGTCGCTGTGTGCTGTTGTCCATGTGCTGCTGTTAAATGCCAACTGTTTACCAAGGAACGGTAAAGCCTGAGAGAGTATGCCCTTGTCCTGCATCAAAAAAAATGACAGCATTTTGCCAGCTTTTTAAAACTGCTGTGACAAAGCAAAGTGTGGAAGACTATGGGTAGCAAAAGGAAAATTGTGCCCTGGAAGTTGGAAATTCTTTTTAGTGAATTGAGAAACTTGCTGTGTTAATGGCCATGAAAAATGGTTGAAATGGGCTCCCACCGTGGAGTCAGTTCAAAAAAAAAAAAGTGGTTCTGTAGTTTAAATTTGCCTGCTCAAGGATCGCCATGAGAAGAAGAGCACTCGCAAGGGAAAGAGGCTCATTTGCATGGTGTTGTGTGATTGGTGAGACTGCAATCAGTCCCACCCCCAAGCCAGCTCTACAGTGACTGCCCAGCATTAGAGAGGGATTGTGAGTGGAGTGTGTGGACTGGCTTATCGGAGGAGCATTGCAGTGACTGAAAGCGCTGTAAAGGTTTAAAAAATTGACTTTTCCATCTAAAATTGGGCTCATCCAATCTTGATTGACTGGACTGTGAGTGTGGTGTTCGGAGGGATGATCGGCAGGACTGCCAACCCGCTTCTATTGAGAGGCCTCCAAGGCTGGCTGCAGGCCATTTTCCATCGCAGCTGAGCAAACAGCTACAGATAACAGTTAGTACCAACAGAAATAATTGCTCAAACAAGTGATTTGTGCCAAAAGCCAGCTGAATCTGTGTGCAGCAGTGTAGTTGTTTTGCAAACAAAGACTGTGTTAAGTTTACCAGGAAAAGCAAGCCTTTTAAGCCATCGACTGCGAGCATAGTTAAGGGTTCAGCGTCGGTGTAAGTTTCAAAAGCCACAGAGAGACTATGAGTTGTATCAAGATAGAAACAAGAGTTACTAGCAATCCTGTGCTAAAATACTGAGTCTTTAGGGACTGTGAGTTAAAGCAATGTTTTCAGCAAGTGAAAAGTCTGTGGCAAATCATAAATGTGCTAGAAAACAGAACAGTGCAAGTTTGTGCAGTTTGAGCAAGTTATCAGTAGAGTGTGTAAATCGAATGCGCAGTGGCTGACTCCAATTTCAGAATGTTGATGTGCATAATAGTACTTCCGCCCACCATTACAGGGTGGGGTAGTAATGTAAACACAGCAGCAGAGGAGCCATTTTGAAAGAAAGAGGAAGTTTTCAGTGATGTGGGACTTTCAATAACAGTGAGTATTTGTTTGTTTTTCTATGCAGTCATGGCCTCAGGACTAGCCCGCTTCCCAGATCATGCCCGGGCTGTGGTAGCAGCAGAAGTAAACAAGATAAGGGACATTGAGAGGTGTTTCTATGGAGGACAACTGCCTCCTCATGTGGCAATTCCTGGATACCCAGTACAAGTGTGTTTAATATGCTTAAATGCTGGAAGGGACATCTTCATGGTACCTCACAGTTCGGGGTACTTAGAGAAATACGACTTGTTTAAAGTGCAAAAGATTCGTTTGGCTCCCACATGGACAAAAGTTCAAGAATCTGCAGTTGGCAGCACACAGCACCAGGCGGAGCCTGTTGGAGAAGGCCCCTCAGGGGCATGTGGCACAAAGCTAGAGGGTGCAGATTTGCAGACAGAACAATATGCTGATGTTTTGGATGCTGGATCACAGAGAGACAATTCAGGCAGAGCCACAGTAGACCCTTGGAGAGGGGGGCCTAGCCCAAGTCTCATAGGAGAAGATGATGATGGGGAGGCCTTTTGAATGAGAGGTATCGACCCACGCCCAGCTTAAGAATGGTGGATAGTCTCAGCAGTGAGGATGACTGCTCACTCCTGGGCACAGATTCTCAGTGAGGAAGAAGAAGAGGGGGAACCTATGTGGCCTTGTGAAAGGGGAACGAGGTACACAGCCTCAGGCTCTTGCCTCAGAGGAATGCTTGGACAAAAGTGGTGATGCCACTGCCCTGGCTGTGCAAGAAGAAGCCAGGGATCCATTGATTGTCTTGTTGAGAATGCCTAGTTGGCGGAACCAGGACTGGCCACCCCCAAGCCAGGCCAGCGGTCTCAGGTTGACCAAAGCTAGTAAAGAGGAGAGACTGGTTCATAGGAAGGCGATTGAAATCTATGAGATGTCCTTTCCTACCTTTCCTCGGAGAGTCTGGGAGGAGATTGAGAACAACAGAAAGTACTGGATTTGGGCTGAAGAAATGAAATGTGTGCATCCTGGTGCAAACGAGCATGTCGGGAACAGAATGATTCATGTAAAATACAGCCAGTGGAAAAGAGGCAGGACACTGTTAATGGACACTGTTCGAATAGTGAATGGAGAGAGACATGAAACCTTTCACAGAGTGAATTATGTGCACCCAGACAGGGTAATAATTCAAGTGCCTGACCCGTTGTGCTATTGGTTAAAATGCAAAGACCTCCCTGCAAACGTTTCACCAACTGGAAAGCAGAGCAGTGGGTAAAGCCAGGGCTAGCACTCCAGCCATTGCAGTTCTTTGTTGTTCTGCCAGTATGGATGTCCAGGACTCAGGTGCCCCACATTCATCAGTTCTACAATATACCGACTTTCCAGAATCCATCAACTGGCCCACCAGATGACTTCAGATCCAGAGAGGACACCAGCCCAGCTGTATCCTGATTCATCGCCTGGTAACCGGATGATGTCAGGCCAGCTGTTTTCCTTTTTGATCCTGTTCCAAGGTTCCAACTCCAAAGATGACATCAGTCCAGCAGTTTCCAGATGTGCCCTCATGTCGTTCCTGGAAGATGTCCACCCAGCTGTATCGGAAGAGTGCTGCCAGGGACAGTCTTCAGCCGAGGACAAGGTCGGTGCCGTTGTTCATTCTACAAGGGGCTGGTAAGTCCAAACTTTTCTATTCTTATGACATTGTAGTACACACCCTACACTAGCATATTCCAGATGTGTGAACTGTCCTCAAAGACTCTCCCCTTCAGGAATTTGGCCTGCTAGAACTGTGCTTCACCGGGCTCTGTCCCAGGAGAGACTCTTTAATGGACTAGCTTTCAGGCACTGTGGTCACTAGATTGGACTTTAGGACATTCCATCCCCCAAATTAGAGTATTGTAAATAATGTCATTGTTTTCTACTGTTTTCAATGTTTATACTGTTTTTCTTCCTTTTAAAAAAAAATGTTTTGGGATTCTCCAGTGTTTTGATGGTAGTGGTTTAGATAGACTGTGTATGCAGATTAGAAGTGTGTTGTCTTTCTTTTCTTGCAGGTGTTCCAAGAAGATAGAAGAGAAGAAAAGAAGAGAAGGAGGACTCATCGAGGTTCCTCACTAAGTACTTCAGTGTTAGTATTTAAAGTACTGTTGTTGTTGTTGTTACTGTGTAGTAACCCTTTTTGCACAGGTATGGTTGTGGGGGAGTGAGGGAGTAATGTAATGGTATATGGTATTATTAGCCCTGGTGTGTGGTTACATGGTGCCCAAGGTTGGGAAGTCCCCTTCGTTTGTTTTGGGGTTTGGAGTTAATGCAGATGGTCTCTGATGGCTACGGGGTATAGACAGGCTCCTGACCTGCAGTAGGGGTTATTGTGCTGATCTGTTAGGGCTATACTCTGGGCAGTTCTACTGGAGCCATTAGGTACTCATAGTCAGTGGGTAGAGTAGAGGCTGATGCATCAGCCAATGACCTCTAGGCCTTTAGTGTTGTCTGCCTGTGCTGGCACAAGGTAGGGAAGAAGGTAGCACTACCTCCCAGTAGTCAACACATGGGGGTGAGAAGACCTAAGCTGGGTAAATAATGACAGTGGACAGTCATTTTCCTGGCCCAGGTGAGGTAACTCTGTTACCTGGGGGTAACTAGAATCCCAGTAGATCCTTAGTGGTAGGCAGGGCGGCAGCGAAACTCCAGTTAAATGGATTTCACACTTTCTCACTCTGTTCTCAGTCTGAGCTGAGACTGAGGGATGACATCATATGAATTCTGAGCTGCATGAGCCACCCTGGAATGCTGCAGTTGGAAGTTAGGGATAGAATGCTAGGGATTTTTAAAAAGAGTCTGTGTGCAGTCTTGGAGAGAGTAGTGAGCACAGCAGTCTGTGGATGGCTGTCAGAGCCTTAAGCTCTGTTTTGATCTACTGTAAGGAGGTGTGTGTTTCACCGAAAGAGGAACACAGTAAGCTGATTGTGAAGTGGTGGAGACCTGCTGTTGGTGTCATGTGTCCCCATCCCTGAGGGATGGGGTGGAACCGTTTGCCTGGACTTCCATGGGCAGCCCTCTTGTTCGCTCTAGGAACAAGCTGCCTTATTTCAAGCTGTGCTGGCGTAACCAGAAGCTGTGGGAGAGAAATTCTCAGAAGGAATCGCCCAGGGCACCAGAAACCAAAGGGCAGTGAGTTCGGCCTGACAGGGCTATGTTTTCACCTGAACTGTTGGAACATGGAGATTGGACTAGTTTGATTTGTAGGAGGTCTAGTGTAATAGACATTGCCGGATAATTCAAGTAGGTTCAAGTCCAGCACAAAGAGTAAAGTAAAGTGGGGATTGGACAGCTTAATCAGTGGGAGGCCTACAGCAATGGGTTAAGCCAAGTAAAAGTATGTTCAAGTCCAGCACAATGGGAAAGCAAGACAAGAAGAGGGAATGTGACATACATTTAGCCTTAATCTACATTACCAAGCTTTACAGAATGAGATGTTTAATGTCCAGAGAAATGGCCGGGTATGAATTGTGGAAGTGAGAGGTGGGAGACCCTCCCATCAGTAGTAACCAAATTCACCTCTACGGATTTTCTCTCTGGCACCTTCACTTTCTCTCAGGTACTTGGCCAGTGCCTGAGGAAAGCACCAGACGTGGGATTAAAAAGGGAGAAATTTCTGATAGAGCTGAGGTGCCTTAGGTGGCTTAGGGAGCCACCCAGTGTTGTTCTATGACATATGGAAGGCATCCATGTGGCCTGCAAGGGAGCTGGAGCCTGAAATACCAAATGATTGTGTGCAAGTTCAGGCTGTGTACATAAAAGCAGCTAGCAAGTCTGGGCTGTGTGCCCAGTGAGTTTAAACCCCAGGGGCTGGAGTGTTGATGAAGTGTTCCTGATTCTTTTTATCTGCATTACCAGAAGTGTAGCCCCATGGGGGTCCATCTATGCTTTGTTTCTTCTCCTTGGATGTGAATAAAAGCCACTTTAGAATCCCATTCCTGGTATTGGACATTACAGTTATTGCTTTATGTTCGAGTTTAAGTGCCCCTGCAGAGTAGTCAACCTAGACCTTGCAGTTGAGTAACCTATACCCTGAATCCAGTCCCTCACCTGGTACCGTTGTCAGATTCAAACAGCATACCACTCTTTATTTTCAAAAGGTAGGTGGGTTATTACAAAATGGAGGCACTGCTGGGTTTTTGAATTTAGGTAGGAAAGGTGCTGGGGCAAGAGGCTAACAGCTATTATCTGGGCAGTGGGGAACCCAAAAGCTGAAGCAAGGTTAACTAGTAAAATAGCTGTGTGCTGTTGTCCATGTGCTGTTAAATTTCAAAACTGTTTACCAAGGAACGGAAGCCTGAGAGTATGCCCTGTCCTGCATCAAAAATGACAGATTGCCTGCTTAAAATTGCTGGACAAAGCAAAGTGGAAGACTATAGTAAAAGGAAAATTGTGCCTGAAGTTGGAAATGCTTTTAGTGAATTGAGAAACTTGCTGTTAATGGCCATGAAAATGGTTGAATGGCCCCACCGTGAGTCGTTCGAAAAAAGTGGTTCTAGTTTAAATTTGCCTGCTCAATGATCGCTATGAGAAGAAGAGCACTGCATGGCGAGGCTCATTTGGATGGTGTTGTGATTGGTGAGACGCAATCAGTCCCGCTTGGCCAGCTGTATACCGCTCAGCATTAGAGAGGGATATTAGCGGAGTGTGACTGGCTTATTGAGCAGCATTGCAGTGACTGAAAGCGCTAAAGTTTAAAAGTTGACTTTCCGCCTGAACGGGCTCAACCCATCTCGATTGACTGACTGTGAGTGGTGTTCGAGACGACAGGAGACTGCCAACCGCTGTATCCAGAGGCTCCAAGACTGGTTGCATATTTTCCAGAGTATGTAAATCGGATTGCGTTGGCTTGACCCAATTTCAGAATGTTGATGCATAGAAGTGCTGCCGCCACCATTACAGGGTGGGGTAGTAATGTAAACACAGCAGCAGAGGAGCCATTTTGAAAGAAATAGAAAGTTTTCAGTGATGTGGGACTTTCAATAACAGTGAGTATTTGTTTGTTTTTCTCTGCAGTCATGGCCTCAGGACCAGCCCGCTACCCGGATCTTGCCCGGGCTGTGGTAGCAGCAGAAGTAAACAAGTTAAGGGACATTGAGAGGTGTTACTATGGAGGACAACTCGCCTCATGTGGCGATTCCTGGACACCCAGTACAAGTGTGCTTAATATGCTTAAATGCTGGAAGGGACATCTTCATGGTACTCACTGTTCGGGCACTTAGAGAAATATGACTTGTTAAAGTGCCTCAAGATCTGCTTGTTCGCTCATGGTGACAAAGTTCAAGAATCTGCAGTTGGTAGCACAGCACCAGGCTTAAGCCTGTTGGAGAAGGCCCTCAGGGCATGTGGGACAAAGCTAGAGGGTGCAGATTTGCAGACAGAACAATATGCTGATGTTTCGGATGCTGGATCACAGAGAGACATCCAGGCAGAGCATCAGTAGCCCCTGAGAGGGGCTCAGCCCAAGTCTCATAGGGAGAAGATGAGATGAGGCCTTGAATGGGAGGTATCGACTCCATGCCCATCATGGAGAATGGATTGCCCAGGAGTGAGGACGACTGCTCACTCCTGGGCACAGATTCTCAGTGAGGAAGAAGAAGAGGGGGAACCTATGTGGCCTTGTGAAAAAGGAAGGGGGTACACAGCCTCAAGCTCTTGACTCAGAGGAATGCGTGGACAAGAGTGGTGATGCCACTGCCCTGGCTGTGCAAGAAGAAGCCAGGGATCCATTTTTTGTCTCATTGAGAATGCGTAGTTGGCGGAACCAGGACTGGCCACCCTAAGCCAGGCCAGCGGTCTCAGGTTGGCCGAAAGCTAGTAAAGAGGAGAGACTGGTTCATAGGAAGGAATGAAATCTATGGGATGTCATTTCTACCTTTCTCTGAGAGTCTGGGAGGAGATTGAGAACAACAGAAGTCCTAGATTTGGGGTCAAGCAATGAAATGTGTGCATCCTGGTGCAAACGAGATGTCAGGAACAGAATGTTTCCATGAAAATACAGCCAGTCGAAAGAGGCAGGACACTGTTAATGGAAACTGTTCAATAGTGGTTGGAGAGAGACGAAAACCCTTCACAGTGTTAATTATGTGCACCCAGACAGGGTAATAATTCAAGTGCCTGACCCGTTGTTCTAGGCCTCAAATGAAAAGACCTCCTGCCATGTGTTGGCCCATGCCTACCAACTGGGAAAGCAGAGCAGTGGGTAGCCAGTGCTAGCACTCCAGCCATTGCAGTGCCTTTGTTGTTCAGTTAGTATGGATGTCCAGACCCAGGTGCCCCACATTCATCAGTTTGCACAGCATACCGACTTTCCAGATTCCATCGACTGGCCCACCAGATGACTTCAGATCCAGAGAGGACACCGGCCCATCTGTATCCTGATTCATCGCCTGGTAACCGGATGATGTCAGACCAGCTGTTTTCCTTTTTGGTACTGTTCCAGGATTCCATCTCCAAAGATGACATCAACCCAGCAGTTTCCAGATTTGCCCTCCTGTCGTTCCTGGAAGATGTCCACCCAGCTGTATCGGAAGAGTGCTGCCAGGGAGAGTCTTCAGCCGAGGACAAGGTCGGTGCCTTTGTTCGTTCTACAAGGGGCTGGTAAGTCCAAACTTTTCTATTCTTAAGACATTGAAGTACACACCCTACACTAGAAGATTCCAGATGTGTGGACTGACCTCAAAGACTCTCCCCTTCAGGAATTTGGCCAGCAGAACTGTGCTCACTGGGCTCCAGCCCAGGAGAGACTCTTTAATGGACTAGCCTCAGGCACTGTGGTCACTAGATGGGACTTTAGGACATTCCATCCCAAATTGAGTATTGTAAATAATGTCATTGTTTTCTACTGTTTTCTAATGTTTATACTGTTTTTCTCCTTTTCTAAAAAAAAATTTTTGGGATTCTCCAGTGTTTGATGGCAGTGGTTTTGATAGACTGTATGCAGATTAGAGTGTGTGTTGTCTTCTTTCTTGCAGGTGTTCCTGAAGAAGATAGAAGAGAAGACAAGAAGAGGAGGAGGGACTCATCGGAGTTCCTCACTAGTACTTTAGTGTGTAGTATTTAAAGTACTGTTGTTGTTGTTGTTACTGTGTAGTAACCCTTTTTCTACACAGGTATGGTTGTGGGGGAGTGACCTCTAGGCCTTTAGTGTTGTCTGCCTGTGCTGGCATAAGGTAGGGTAGAAGGTAGCACTACCTCCCAGTAGTCAACACATGGGGGTGAGAAGACCTAAGCTGGGTAAATAATGACAGTGGACAGTCATTTTCTTGGCCCAGGGTGAGTGTAACCCCCCTGTTACCTGGGGTTACTAGAATCCCAGTAAGACCTAGTGGTAGGCAGGGAAGGAAGCTTGTGAAACTCCAGTTAAATGGATTTCACACTTTCTCACTCTGTTCTCAGTCTGAGCTGAGACTGAGAGATGACATCACCATAGAATTCTCGCAGCTGCATGAGCCACCCTGGAATGCTGCAGTTGGAAGTTAGGATAGAATGCTGGGGATTTTTATAAAGAGTCTGTGTGCAGTCTTGGAGAGAGGAGAAGCACAGCAGTCTGTGGATGGGCTGTCAGAGCCTTAAGCTTTGTTTTAGATCTACTGTAAGGGAGGTGTGTGTTTCCACCGAAAGAGGAACACAGTAAGCTGATTGTGCTCCATCCCTGAGGGAATGGGGTGGAACGGTTTGCCTGTCTTCCACGGGCAGCCCTCCTGGTTTGCCATGGCTGAAGCTTTTTTTCTCGCCGTGCTGCGTGCACTTGTAAGCTGTGGGAGAGAAATTCCTGTAAGTGATCGCCTGTGGGCACCAGAAACCAAAGGGTGAGTTTGCTCTGACAGAGGGCCTCTATGTTTTCACCTGAACTGTTGGAACATGGAGATTGACTATTTGATTTGTTGGAGTCTATAATAGTAGACATTGTCGCCGATTCAAGTAGGTTCAAGTCCAGCAGAAAGAGTAAAGTAAAGTGGGATTGGACAGCTTAATCAGTGGAGGCCTATAGCAATGGCTAAGCCAAAAAAGTATGTTCAAGTCCAGCACAATGGGAAAGCAAGACAAGAAGAGGGATTGTGAGATACATTTAGCCTTAATCTACATTACCAAGTTTATAGAATGAGATGTTTAAGTCCAGAGAAATGGCCTGGGTATGAATTATGGAGTGAGAGGTGGAGACCCCATCCACATCAGTAGTGAAATCCAATTCACCTCACGGATTTTCTCTGTGGCACCTTCACTTTCTCTCAGGTACTTGGCCAGTGCCTGAGGAAAGTACCCAGACTTGGGATTAAAAGGAGAACTCCCTGATCGAGCTGAGGTGCTCTTAGGTGGTTTAGGGAGCCACCAGAAAAGGTTTCTGTGACATATGGAAGGCATCCATGTGGCCGGCAAGGGAGCTGAGCCTGGGAATACCAAATAGTGTGCAAGTTCAGGCTGTGTACATAAAGCAGCATGTAAGTCCGGGCTGTGTGCCCGGTGAGTTTAAACCCCGAGGGCTGGTGCTGATGAAGTGTTTCTGATTCTTTTGCCCTGCACACACTAGAAGAGCAGTCTGGATGGGGTCCATCTTGTGCTTTGTTTTTCTCCTTGATGTGAATAAAAGCCTCACTTTAGAATCCCATTCCTGGTATTGGACATTACAGTTATTTCTTCCTATGTTCGGAGTTACTTGGGTGCCCCTGTGCAGAGTAGCCTAACCTAGACCTTGTGCCGAGTAACCTATACCTCCCTGAGTCCAGTCCCCACCTGGTACTGCTGTCAGATTCAAACAGCATACCACTTGTCATTTTCAAAAAGGCAGGGGTGGGGGATTACAAAATGGATGCACTGCTGGGATTTTAAATTTAGGTAGGAAAGGTTTCGGGCAAGAGGCTAGCTTTTGGTTATCTGGCAGTGGGGAACCCAAAAAAGCTGAAGCAAGGTTAACTAGTGTCGCTGTGTTGCTGTCCATGTGCTGCTGATATCGCCAACTGTTTACCAAGGAACGGTAAAGCCTGAGAGAGTATGTCTCGTCCTGCATCAAAAATGACAGCATTTTGCCTGTTTAAAACTGCTAGACAAAGCAGTGTGTGTGGACTACAGGTAGCAAAATGGAAAATTGTGCCCTGTAAGTTGGAAATGCTTTTTAGTGAATTGAGAAACTTGCTGTGTTAATGGCCATGAAAAATGGTTGAAATGGGCTCCCACCGTGGGGTCAGTTTGGAAAAAAAAAAGTGGTTCTGCAGTTTAAATTTGAATGCTCAATGATCGCCATGAGAAGAAGAGCACTCCAAGGGAAAGAGGCTCATTTGCATGGTGTTGTGTGATTGGTGAGACTGCAATGAGTCCCGCCCCCAAGCCAGCTCTACAGCTACTGCCCAGCATTCGAGAGGGATTGTGAGTGGAGTGTGTGGACTGCTTATTGACAGCATTGCAGTGAGGAAAAGCACTGTAAAAGTTTAAAAAGTTGACTTCCGCTCAAAATCAGGCTCAACCCACATCCGGATTGACTGACTGTGAGTGTGGTGTTCGAGGGACGATCAGGAGGACTGCCAACCCGCTTTATCCAGAGGCCTCCAAGACTGGTTGCAGGCATTTTCATCGCAGCTGAGCAAACAGCTACTGATAACAGTGAGTACCAAGAAAAGTAATTGCTCAAACAAGTGATATTTGCACAAACGCCAGCTGAATCTGTGTGTGCAGGAGCAGAAGAGCATGGCTAAACAAAGACTGCAGCAGCCACAAGGAAAAAGGCTTAAGCCATCGATCAGAGCAGGAAGTATGGTTCAGCATCAGTGTAAGTTTCAAAGCCATGAGAGACACTGTGGAGTTGTATCAAGATAGGCAACAAGAGTTACAGGCAATCCTGTGCTGGAAATACTGAGGCTTTTAGGGACTGTGAGCTAAAGCAATGTTTTCAGCAAGTGAAAAGTCTGTGGCAAATCATATAAATGTGATAGGAAACAGAACAGTGCAAGTTTGTGCAGTTTGAGCAAAGTTATCAGTAGAGGTAAATCGATGCGCAGTGGTTGGACCCAATTTCAGAATGTTGATGCATAGAAGTGCTGCCGCCACCACAGGGCAGGGTAGTAATGTAAACACAGCAGCAGAGGAGCCATTTTGAAAGAAAGAGAAACTTTTCAGTTATGTGGGACTCTTCAATAACAGTGAGTATTTGTTTGTTATTCTGCAGCCATGGCTCAGGACCAGCCACGCTACCGGATCATGCCCGGCTGTGGTAGCAGCAGAAGTAAAAAGTTAAGGGACATTGAGAGGTGTTAGCTATGGGAGGCAACTGCTCCCTCATGTGGCGATTCCTGGATACCCAGTACAAGTGTGCTTAATATGCTTAAATGCTGGAAGGACATCTTCATGGTACCTCACTGTTCGGTACTAGAGAAATCGACTTGTTTAAAGCGCCCAAGATCTGCTTGGTTCCCACATGGACAAAAGTTCAAGAATCTGCAGTTGGCAGCACACAGCACCAGGCGGAGCTCGCTGGAAGGCCCCTCAGGGGCATGTGGCACAAAGCTAGAGGGTGCAGATTTGCAGACAGAACAATATGCTGATATTTTGGATGCTGGATCACAGAGAGACAATTCAGGCAGAGCATCAGTAGACCTTGGAGAGGGGGGCCTAGCCCAAGTCTCATAGGAGAAGATGAGATGAGGGAGGCCTTTGAATGGGAGGTATCGACCTCCACGCCCAGCGGAGAATGGATAGTCTCAGGAGTGAGGACGACTGCTCACTCCTGGGCACAGATTCTCAGTGAGGAAGAAGAAGAGGGGGAACCTATGTGGCCTTGTGAAAAAGGAAGGGGGTACATAGCCTCAAGCTCTTGCCTCAGAGGAATGCGTGGATAAGAGTGGAGATGCCACTGCCCTGGCTGTGCAAGAAGAAGCCAGGGATCCATTTTTTGTCTCATTGAGAATGCGTAGTTGGCGGAACCAGGACTGGCCACCCCCAAGCCAGGCCAGCGGTCTCAGGTTGACCAAAGCTAGTAAAGAGGAGAGACTGGTTCATAGGAAGGCGAATGAAATCTATGGGATGTCCTTCCCTACCTTTCCTCGGAGAGTCTGGGAGGAGATTGAGAACAACAGAAAGTCCTAGATTTGGGCCGAAGCAATGAAATGTGTGCATCCTGGTGCAAACGAGGATGTCAGGAACAGAATGTTTCATGAAAAATAAAGCCAGTGGAAAAGAGGCAGGACACTGTTAAGGGACACTGTTCGAATAGTGGCTGGAGAGAGACGTGAAACCTTTCACAGTGTTAATTATGTGCACCCAGACAGGGTAATAATTCAAGTGCCTGACGCATTGTGCTATTGGCTAAAATGCAAAGACCTCCCAGCAAATGTGTCCATGCCTACCAACTGGAAAGCAGAGCAGTGGGTAGCCAGTGCAAGCACTCCAGCCATTGTGGCCTTTTGTTGTTCTGCCAGTTGGCACGTTCAGGACTCAGGTGCCCCACATTCATCAGTTCTACAGTATACTAACTTTCCAGAATCCATCGACTGGCCCACCAGATGACTTCAGATCCAGAGAGGACACCGGCCCATCTGTATCCTGATTCATCGCCTGGTAACCGGATGATGTCAGACCAGCTGTTTTCCTTTTTGGTACTGTTCCAGGATTCCATCTCCAAAGATGACATCAACCCAGCAGTTTCCAGATGTGCCCTCCTGTCGTTCCTGGAATATGTCCTCCCAGCTGTATCGGAAGAGTGCTGCCAGGGAGAGTCTTCAGCCGAGGACAAGGTCGGTGCCGTTGTTCATTCTACAAGGGGCTGGTAAGTCCAAACTTTTCTATTCTTATGACATTGAAGTACACCCCACACTAGAAGATTCCAGATGTGTGAACTGTCCTCAAAGACGCTCCCCTTCAGGAATTTGGCCAGCTAGAACTGTGCTTCACCGGCTCCACCCAGGAGACTCTTTAATGGACTTGCAGCAGGCACTATGTCACTAGATGGACTTTTAGGACATTCCATCTCAAATTGGAACATTGTAAATAATGTCATTGTTTTCTACTGATATCTCAATGTTTATACTGTTTTTCTTCCTTTCTAAAAAAAAATAATTTTGGGATTCTCCAGTGTTTTGATGGTAGGGGCTATATAGACTGTGTATGCAGATTAGAGTGTGTTGTCTTTCTTTTCTTGCAGGTGTTCCTGAAGAAGATAGAAGACAAGACAAGAAGAGGAGGAGGGACTCATCGAGTTCCTCACTCAGTACTTTAGTGTGTATTTAAAATACTGTTGTTGTTGTTACTGTGTTGTAACCCTTTTTTTCCACAGGTACGGTTGTGGGGAGTGAGGGAGTAATGTAATGGTATGGTATCATTAGCTCCTGGTGTGTGGTTGCATGGTGCCCAATTTTGGGGAGGTCCCCTGTTTGTTTGTTTTGGGGGTTTGAGTTAATGGCAGATAAGGTTTCCCTAGAGGGCTGGGGGATAGCAGGCTGTGGCCCTGACCTGCAGTAGGGGTTAAGGCGTGCTGATCTGTTAGGGTTATACCTGGGCACCCCACCAGCCACCAGGCACCATCAGTCAGCGGTAGAGTAGAGGCTGATGCGTCAGCCAACGGCCTCGAGGCCTTTAGTGTTGTCTGCCTGTGCTGGCACAAGGTAGGGAAGAAGGTAGCGCTACTTCCCCGTAGTCAACACATGGGGTGAGAAGACCTACGCTGGGTAAATAATGACTGTGGACAGTCATTTTCTTGGCCCAGGGTGAGAGTAACCCCCCTGTTACCTGGGGTTACTAGAATCCCAGTAAGACTTAATGGTAGGCAGGGAAGGCATCTTGTGAAACTCCAGTTAAATGTACTTCACACTGTCTCACTCTGTTCTCAGTCTGAGCTGAGACTGAGAGATGACATCACCATAGAATTCTCGCGACTGCATGAGCCACACTGGAGTGCTGCAGTTGGAAGTTAGGATAGAATGTTGGGATTTTTGAACAGCGTCTGTGTGCAGTCTTGAGAGAGGAGTACAGCAGTCTGTGAGACAGGATGTCAGAGCCTTAAGCTCTGTTTTAGAGCTTCTTTAAGGGAGGTGTGTGTATCCAACGAAAGAGGAACACAGTAAGCAGATTGTGAAATGGTGGAGACTGCTGTTACTGGTCCATGTACCCCATCTCTGATGGGATGGGGTGGAAAGGTTTGCCTGTCTTCCAGGGGCAGCCCTCCTGGTTCCGGTTAAGGAAGAAGCTGCCTTATTTCAAGCTGTGCTGCGACACCAGAAGCTGTTGGAGAGAAATTCCCGTATGGAATCACCTGTGGGGCACCTGCAACTAAAGAGGGTGAGTTCACTCTGACAGAGGCCTATGTTTTCACTCCGAACTGTTGGAACATGGAGATTGGACTACTTAATTTGGTAGGAGGTCTAGTGTAATAGACATTGCCGGTTAATTCAAGTATGTTCAAGTCCAGCACAAAGAGTAAAGTAAAGTGGGTATTGGACTGCTTAATCAGTGGGAGGCCTACAGCAAAGGGCTAAGCCAAGTAAAAGTATGTTCAAGTCCAGCACAATGGGAAAGCAAGACAAGAAGAGGGAATGTGACATACATTTAGCCTTAATCTACATTACCAAGCTTTACAGAATGAGATGTTTAATGTCTAGAGAAATGGCCGGGTATGAGTTGTGGAAGTGAGAGTTTGGAGACCCCCCTCCATTCAGTAGTAACCCAATTCACCTCTTCAGATTTTCTCTGTGCACCTTCACTTTCTCTCAGGTACTTGGCCAGTGTCTGAGGAAAGTACCCAGACATGGGATTAAAAGGAGAACTCCCTGATAGAGCTGAGGTGCTCATAGGTGGCTTAGGGAGCCACCAGAAAAGGTTTCCATGTCATATGGAAGGTATCCAAGTGGCCAGCAAGGGAGCTGAGCCTGGGAATACCAAATAGTGTGCAAGTTCAGGCTGTGCACCAAAGCAGTATGCAAGTCCGCCTGTGTGCCCGGTGAGTTTAAACCCCTGAGGGCTGGAACGTTGAAGAAGTGTTCCTGATTCTTTTATCTGCATTACCAAAGTAATCTATGGGGTCCATCCATGCTTTGTTTCTTCTCCTTGGATGTGAATAAAGCCACACCTTAGAATCCCATTCTGGTATTGGACACAGCAGTTGTTACTTCCTATGTTGGAGTTGCTTGGGTGCCCCTGCGCAGAGTAGCTCAACCTAAACCTTGTGCCAAGCATATACCTCCCTGAACCAAGTCCCCACCTGGTACTGCTGTCGATTCTAAACATCATACCACCTGTCATTTTCAAATAGGCGGGGTGGGTGTGGCTACCTAAAATGGAGGCACCGCTGGGATTTTAAATTTAGGTGAGAAGGTGCTCTGGCAAGACGCTAGCGTTTTGGTTATCTGGCAGTGGGAGCCAAAAAGCTGAAGCAAGGTTAACTAGTAGTGTCGCCATGTGCTGTTGTCCATGTTGCCAGCTAAATCCAACTGTTTACCAAGGAACGGTAAAGCCTGAGAGTATGCCCTTGTCCCGCATCAAAAAGAAATGACAGTATTTTGCCAGCTTTAAAAACTGCTGTGACAAAGCAAAGTGTGAAGACTATGGGTAGCAAAGGAAAATTATACCCTGGAAGTTGGAAATGCTTTTTAGTGAATTGAGAGACTTGCTGTGTTAATGGCCATGAAAAATGGTTCAAATCAACTCCCACCGTGGAGTCAGTTCGGAAAAAAAAAGTGGGTTTGCAGTTTAAATTTGCCTGCTCAATGATCGCCATGAGAAGAAGAGCACTCGCAAGGGAAAGAGGATCATTTGCATGGTGTCGTGTGATTGGTGAGACTGCAATCAGTCCCGCCACAAAGCCAGCTCTACAGTGACTGCCCAGCATTCGAGAGGGATTGTGAGTGGAGTGTGTGGACTGGCTTATTAGAGGAGCATTGCAGTGACTGAAAGCGCTGTAAAGGTTTAAAAAATTGACTTTTCCGTCTAAAATCGGGCTCAACCCACATCTCGATTGACTGGACTGTGAGTGTGGTGTTCGGAGGGATGATCGGCAGGACTGCCAACCCGCTTCTATCCAGAGGCCTCCAAGACTGGCTGCAGGCCATTTTCCATCGCAGCTGAGCAAACAGCTACTGATAACAGTTAGTACCAACAGAAATAATTGCTCAAACAAGTGATTTGTGCCAAAAGTCAGCTGAATCTGTGTGCAGCAGTGTAGTTGTTTGCAAACAAAGACTGTGTTAAGTTTACCAGGAAAAACAAGTCTTTTAAGCCATCGACTGCGAGCATAGTTAAGGGTTCAGCGTCGGTGTAAGTTTCAAAGCCATGAGAGAGACTGAGTTGTATCAAGATAGGCAACAAGAGTCACAGTCAACAATGTGCTTGAAATACTGAGTCGTTTAGGACTGTGAGCTAAAGCAATGTTTGCAGCAAGTGAAAAGTCTGTGGCAAATCATATAAATGTGCTAGGAAACAGAACAGTGCAAGTTTGTGCAGTTTGAGCAAAGTTATCAGTAGAGTGTGTAAATCGGATGCGCAGTGGCTGACCCAATTTCAGAATGCTGATGCATAGGAGTACATCCGCCACCATTACAGGGTGGGGTAGTAATGTAAACACAGCAGCAGAGGAGCCATTTTGAAAGAAAGAGAAAGTTTTCAGTGATGTGGGACTTTCAATAACAGTGAGTATTTGTTTGTTTTTCTCTGCAGTCATGGCCTCAGGACTAGCCCGCTTCCCAGATCATGCCCGGGCTGTGGTAGCAGCAGAAGTAAACAAGTTAAGGGACATTGAGAGGTGTTTCTATGGAGGACAACTGCCTCCTCATGTGGCAATTCCTGGATACCCAGTACAAGTGTGCTTAATATGCTAAAATGCTGGAAGGGACATCTTCATGGTACCTCACAGTTCGGGGTACTTAGAGAAATACGACTTGTTTAAAGTGCCCAAGATTCATTTGGCTCCCACATGGACAAAAATTCAAGAATCTGCAGTTGGCAGCACACAGCACCAGGCGGAGCCTGTTGGAGAAGGCCCCTCAGGGGCAAGTGGCACAAAGCTAGAGGGTGCAGATTTGCAGACAGAACAATATGCTGATGTTTTGGATGCTGGATCACAGAGAGACAATTCAGGCAGAGCCACAGAAGACCCTTGGAGAGGGGGGCCTAGCCAAAGTCTCATAGGAGAAGATGAGATGAGGGAGGCCTTTGAATTGAAGGTATCGACCTCCACACCCAGCGAAGAATGGATAGTCTCAGGAGTGAGGACGACTGCTCACTCCTGGGCACAGATTCTCAGTGAGGAAGAAGAAGAGGGGGAACCTATGTGGCCTTGTGAAAAAGGAACGAGGTACACAGCCTCAGGCTCTTGCCTCAGAGGAATGCATGGACAAAAGTGGTGATTCCACTGCCCTGGCTCTGCAAGAAGAAGCCAGTGATCCATTTTTTGTCTTGTTGAGAATGCCTAGTTGGCAGAACCAGGACTGGCCACCCCCAAGTCAGGCCAGCGGTCTCAGGTTGACCAAAACTAGTAAAGAGGAGAGACTGGTTCATAGGAAGGCGAATGAAATGTATGAGATGTCCTTTCCTACCTTTCCTCAGAGAGTCTGGGAGGAGATTGAGAACAACAGAAAGTCCTGGATTTGGGCCGAAGAAATGAAATGTGTGCATCCTGGTGCAAATGAGCATGTCGGGAACAGAATGTTTCATGTAAAATTCAGCCAGTGGAAAAGAGGCAGGAGACTGTTAATGGACACTGTTCGAATAGTGGATGGAGAGAGACATGAAACCTTTCACAGTGTGAATTATGTGCACCCAGACAGGGTAATAATTCAAGTGCTCGACCCTTGTAGTTATTGGCTAAAAATGCAAAGACCTCCTGCAAATGTGCCCATGCCTACCAACTGGAAAGCAGAGCAGTGGTAGCCAGTGCTCAGCACTCCAGCCATTGCAGTGCCTTTTGTTGTTCTGCCAGTATGGATGTCCAGGACCTCAGGTGCCCCACATTCATCAGTTTCACAATATACTGACTTTCCAGAATCCATCACTGGCCCACCTAGATGACTTCAGATCCAGAGACGACCAGCCCACTGTATCCTGATTCATCGCCTGGTAACCGGATGATGTCAGGCCAGCTGTTTTCCTTTGGTACTGTTCCAGGATTCCATCTCCAAAGATGACATCAGCCCAGCAGTTTCAGATGTGCCTCCTGTCGTTCCTGGAAGATGTCCATCTGTATCGGAAGAGTGCTGCTAGAGTCTTCAGCCGAGGACAAGGTCGGTGCCATGAAACTGGTTTCTACAAGGGCTGGTAAGTCCAAACTTTTCTATTCTTATGACATTGTTGTACACCCCTACACTAGCAGATTCTAGATGTGAACTGATCCTCAAAGACCTCCCCTCAGGAATTTGGCTCAGAACTGTGCTTCACCGGCTATGGCACAGGAGAGACCTTTAATGGACCAGCCTTCGGCACTGTGGTCACTAGATGGGACTTTAGGAAATTCCATCCCAAATTGGAGTATTGTAAATAATGTCATTGTTTTCACTGTTTCTAATGTTTATACTGTTTTCTTCCTTTTCTAAAAAAAATGTTTTGGGATTCTCAGTGTTTTGATGGTAGTGGTTTAGATAGACTGTGTATGCAGATTAGGGTGTGTGTTGTCTTTCTTTTTCTTGTGTTCCTGAAGAAGATAGAAGAGAAGACAAGAAGAGAAGGAGGGACTCATCGGAGTTCCTCACTAGTACTTCAGTGTGTAGTATTTAAAGTACTGTTGTTGTTGTTGTTACTGTGTAGTAACCCTTTCTTTCCACAGGTATGGTTGTGGGGAAGTGAGTGAGTAATGTAATGGTATGGTATTATTAGCTCCTGGTGTGTGGTTGCATGGTGCCCAAGGTTGGGGAGGTCCCCTGTTTGTTTGTTTTGGGGTTTGAGTTAATGGCAGATAGTTTTTCCCTAGAGGGCTGGGGGTATAGACAGGCTGTGGCCTCTGACCTGCAGTAGGGGTTAAAAGTTGATTCAGAGATATACTCTGGGCAGTTCTACCGGAGCCATTCAGGGGTGACCGCAGTCAGTGGGTAGAGATAGAGGCTGACGTGCCAACTACTTTCAGCCTTTGTGTTGTCTGACTGTGCTACAATAAGGTAGGGAAGAAGGTAGTACCACCTAGTAGTCAACACATGGGGTGAGAAGACCCAGCTGGGTAACAATGACAGTGGACAGTCATTTTCCTGGACCGGTGAGTGTAACCCCTGTTACCTGGGGTTACTAGAATCCCAGTAAGACCTAGTGGTAGGCAGGAAGGACAGCTTGTGAAATTCCAGTTAAATGGATTTCACACTTTCTATCTGCTCCCCAGTCTGAGCTGAGACTGAGAGATGACATCACCATAGAATTCTCGCAGCTGCATGAGCCACCCTGGAATGCTGCAGTTGGAAGTTAGGATAGAATGCTGGGAATTTTAAAAAAGAGTTTGTGTGCAGGCTTGGAGAGAGGAGCAGAACAGCAGTCTGTGGATGGGCTGTCAGAGCCTTAAGCTCTGTTTTAGAGCTACTGTAAGGGAGGTGTGTGTTTCCACCAAAAGATGTACACAGTAAGCTGATTGTGAAGTGGTGGAGACTGCTGTTACTGGTCCATGTGCCCCATCCCTGAGGGGATGGGGTGGAACGGTTTGCCTGTCTTCCAGGGGCAGCCCTCCTGGTTCCGACTATGGAAGAAGCTGCCTTATTTCAAGCTGTGCTGCGGCACCAGAAGCTGTGGGAGAGAAATTCCTGTGAGGAATCGCCTGTGGGGCACCTGAAACCAAAGGGTGAGTTCGCTCTGATAGAGGGCCTATGTTTTTACCTGAACTGTTGGAACATGGAGATTGGACTACTTAATTTGTAGGAGGTCTAGTGTAATAGACATTGCCGGTTAATTCAAGTAGGTTCAAGTCCAGCACAAAGAGTAAAGTAAAGTGGGGATTGGACTGCTTAATCAGTGGGAGGCCTACAGCAATGGGCTAAGCCAAGTAAAAGTATGTTCAAGTCCAGCACAATGGGAAAGCAAGACAAGAAGAGAAAATGTGACATACATTTAGCCTTAATTTACATTACCAAGCTTTACAGAATGAGTTGTTTAATGTCCAGAGAAATGGCCGGGTACGAATTGTGGAAGTGAGAGGTGGGAGAGCCCCCCCATCAGTAGTAACCAAATTCACCTCTTAGGATTTTCTCTGTGGCACCTTCACTTTCTCTCAGGTACTTGGCCAGTGCCTGAGGAAAGTACCCAGACGTGGGAATAAAAGTAGAACTCCCTGATAGAGCTGAGGTGCTCTTAGGTGGTTTAGGGAGCCACCAGAAAAGGTTTCTATGACATATGGAAGGCATCCATGTGGCCGGCAAGGGAGCTGAGCCTGGGAATACCAAATAGTGTGCAAATTCAGGCTGTGTACATAAAGCAGCATGCAAGTCCGGGCTGTGTGCCCGGTGAGTTTAAACCATGAGGGCTGGAGTGTTGATGAAGTGTTCCTGATTCTTTTTATCTGCATTATCAGAAGTGTAGCCCCATGGGGGTCCATCTATGCTTTGTTTCTTCTCCTTGGATGTGAATAAAAGCCACACTTTAAAATCCCATTCCTGGTATTGGACATTATAGTTATTGCTTTCTATGTTCGGAGTTACTTAGGTGCCCCTGTGCAGAGTAGCCTAACCTAGCCCTTGTGCCGAGTAACCTATACCTCCCTGAATCCAGTCCCCACCTGGTACTGCTGTCAGATTCAAACAGCATACCACTTGTCATTTTCAAAAAGGCAGCGGTGGGGGATTACAAAATGGTGGCACTGCTGGGATTTTAAATTTAGGTAGGAAAGGTGCTTGGGCAAGAGGCTAGCGTTTTGGTTATCTGGCAGTGGGGAAACCCAAAAAAGCTGAAACAAACTAACAAATAGTATGACCTGTGTGCTGTTGTCCATGTGCTGCTGTTAAATGCCAACTGTTTACCACAAGGAACGGTAAAGCCTCGAGAGAGTATGCCTCAATCCTGCATCAAAAAAAATGACAGCATTTTACCAGCTTTTAAAAACTGCTGTGACAAAGCAAAGTGTGGAAAACTATGGGTAGCAAAAGGAAAATTGTGCCCTGGAAGTTGGAAATGCTTTTTAGTGAATTGAGAAACTTGCTCTGTTAATGGCCATGAATAATGGTTGAAATGGGCTCCCACCGTGGAGTCAGTTCGGAAAAAAAAAAGTGGTTCTGCAATTTAAATTTGCCTGCTCAATGATCAGCATAAGAAGAAGAGCACTCGCAAGGGAAAGAGGCTCATTTGCATGGTGTTGTGTGATTGGTGAGACTGCAATCAGTCCCGCCCCCAAGCCAGCTCTACTGCGACTGCCCAGCATTCGAGAGGGATTGTGAGCGGAGTGTGCGGACTGGCTTATTGGAGCAGCATTGCAGTGACTGAAAGCGCTGTAAAAGTTTAAAAAATTTACTTTTCCGTCTAAAATCGGGCTCAACCCACATCTCGATTGACTGGAATGTGAGTGTGGTGTTCGGAGGGTCGATCAGCAGGACTGCCAACCCGCTTCTATCCAGAGGCCTCCAAGACTGGTTGCAGGCCATTTTCCATCGCAGCTGAGCAAACAGCTAATGATAACAGTGAGTACCAACAGAAATAATTGCTCAAACATGTGATTTTTGCCAAAAGCCAGCTGAATCTGTGTGCAGCAGTGTAGTTGTTTTGCAAACAAAGACTGTGTTAAGTTTACCAGGAAAAGAAAGCATTTTAAGCCATCGACTGTGAGCAAAGTTAAGGGTTCAGCATCAGTGTAAGTTTCAAAGCCATGAGAGAGAGTGTGAGTTGTATCAAGATAGGCAACAAGCGTTACAGGCAATCCTGTGCTTGAAATACTGAGGCTTTTAAGGACTGTGAGCTAAAGCAATGTTTTCAGCAAGTGAAAAGCATGTAGCAAATCATATAAATGTGCTAGGAAACAGAACAGTGCAAGTTTGTGCAGTTTGAGCAAAGTTATCAGTAGAGTGTGTAAATCGGATGCGCAGTGGCTTGACCCAATTTCAGAATGTTGATGCATAGGAGTGCTGCCACCACCATTACAGGGTGGGGTAGTAATGTAAACACAGCAGCAGAGGAGCCATTTTGAAAGAAAGAGAAACTTTTCAGTGATGTGGGACTTTCAATAACAGTGAGTATTTGTTTGTTTTTCTCTGCAGTCATGGCCTCAGGACCAAACCGCTACCCGGATCATGCCCGGGCTGTGGTAGCAGCAGAAGAAAACAAGTTAAGGGACATTGAGAGGTGTTACTATGGAGGACAACTGCTTCCTCATGTGGCGATTCCTGGATACCCAGAACGAGTGTGCTTAATATGCTTAAATGCTGGAAGGGACATCTTCATGGTACCTCACTGTTCGGGGTACTTAGAGAAATACGACTTGTTTAAAGCACCCAAGATTCGTTTGGCTCCCACATGGACAAAAGTTCAAGAATCTGCAGTTGGCAGCACACAGCACCAGGCGGAGCCTGTTGGAGAAGGACCCTCAGGGGCATGTGGCACAAAGCTAGAGGGTGCAGATTTGCAGACAGAACAACATGCTGATGTTTTGGATGCTGGATCTCAGAGAGACAATTCAGGCAGAGCATCAGTATACCCTTGGAGAGGGGGGCCTAGCCCAAGTCTCATAGGAGAAGATGAGATGAGGGAGGCCTTTGAATGGGAGGTATCGACCTCCACACCCATCAGAGAATGGATAGTCTCAGGAGTGAGGACGACTGCTCACTCCTGGGCACAGATTCTCAGTGAGGAAGAAGAAGAGGAGGAACCTATGTGGCCTTGTGAAAAAAGAACGGGGTACACAGCCTCAAGCTCTTGCCTCAGAGGAATGCATGGACAAGAGTGGTGATGCCACTGCCCTGGCTGTGCAAGAAGAAGCCAGGGATCCATTTTTTGTCTCATTTTGAATGCGTAGTTGACGGAACCAGGACTGGCCACCCCCAAAAAGGCCAGCGGTCTCAGGTTGACCAAAGCTAGTAAAGAGGAGAGACTGGTTTATAGGAAGGCGAATGAAATCTATTGGATGTCCTTTCCTACATTTCCTCGGAGAGTCTGGGAGGAGATTGAGAACAACAGGTAGTCCTGGATTTGGGCCGAAGCAATGAAATGTGTGCATCCTGGTGCAAACTAGCATGTCAGGAACAGAATGTTTCATGAAAAATACAGCCAGTGGAAAAGAGGCAGGACACTGTTAATGGACACTGTTCGAATAGTGGATGGAGAGAGACGTGAAACCTTTCACAGTGTGAATGATGTGCACCCAGACTGGGTAATAATTCAAGTGTCTGACCCGTTGTGCTATTGGCTAAAATGCAAAGACCTCCCTGCAAATGTGCCCATGCCTACCAACTGGAAAGCAGAGCAGTGGGTAGCCAGTGCTAGCACTCCAGCCATTGCAGTGCCTTTGTTGTTCTGCCAGTATGGATGTCCAGGACTCAGGTGCTCCACATTCATCAGTTCTACAGTATACTGACTTTCAAGAATCCATCGACTGGCCCACCAGATGACTTCAGATCCAGAAAGGACACCAGCCCAGCTGTATCCTGATTCATCGCCTGGTAACCGGATGATGTCAGACCAGCTGTTTTCCTTTTTGGTCCTGTTCCAGGATTCCATCTCCAAAGATGACATCACCCAGCAGTTTCCAGATGTGCCCTCCTGTCGTTCCTGGAAGACGTCCACCCAGCTGTGTCGGAAGAGTGCTGCCAGGGAGAGTCTTCAGCCGAGGACAAGGTCGGTGCCGTTGTTCGTTCTACAAGGGGCTGGTAAGTCCAAACTTTTCTATTCTTATGACATTGTAGTACACACCCTACACTAGAAGATTCCAGATGTGTGAACTGTCCTCAAAGACTCTCCCCTTAAGGAATTTGGCCAGCTAGAACTGTGCTTCACCGGGCTCCAGCCCAGGAGAGACTCTTTAATGGACTAGCCTTCAGGCACTGTGGTCACTAGATGGGACTTTTAGGACATTCCATCCCCCAAATTGGAGTATTGTAAATAATGTCATTGTTTTCTACTGTTTTCTAATGTTTATACTGTTTTTCTTCCTTTTCTAAAAAAAAACATTTTTGGGATTCTCCAGTGTTTTGATGGTAGTGGTTTAGATAGACTGTGTATGCAGATTAGGAGTGTGTGTTGTCTTCCTTTTTCTTGCAGGTGTTCCTGAAGAAGATAGAAGAGAAGACAAGAAGAGGAGGAGGGACTCATCAGAGTTCCTCACTAGTACTTTAGTCTGTAGTATTTAAAGTACTGTTGTTGTTGTTGTTACTGTGTTGTAACCCTTTTTTTCCACAGGTATGGTAGTGGGGAAGTGAGGGAGTAATGTAATGGTATGGAATTATTAGCTCCTGGTGTGTGGTTGCATGGTGCCAAAGTTTGGGGAGGTCCCCTGTTTGTTTGTTTTGGGGTTTGAGTTAATGGCAGATAGGTTTTCCCTTGAGGGCTGGGGGGGATAGACAGGCTGAGGCCCTGACCTGCAGTAGGGGTTACAGTGCTGATCTGTTAGGGCTATACTCTGGGTAATTCTACGGCAGCCACTAGGTAGCCATAGTCAGCGGGTAGAGTAGAGGCTGATGCGTCAGCCAACGGCCTCTAGGCCTTTAGTTTTGTCTGCCTGTGCTGTCACAAGGTAGGGAAGAAGGTAGTGCTACCTCCCCGTAGTCAACACATGGGGTGAGAAGACCTAAGCTGGGTAAATAATGACTGTGGACAGTCATTTTCTTGTTCCAGGGGTGAGTGTAACACCCCTGTTACCTGGGGTTACTAGAATCCCAGTAAGACTTAGTGGTAGGCAGGGAAGGCATCTTGTGAAACTCCAGTTAAATGGATTTCACACTGTCTCACTCTGTTCTCAGTCTGAGCTGAGACTGAGAGATGACATCACCATAGAATTCTCGCAGCTGCATGAGCCACACTGGAGTGCTGCAGTTGGAAGTTTAGATAGAATGTTGGGGATTTTTGAACAGCGTCTGTGTGCAGTCTTGGAGAGAGGAGCAGCACAGCAGTCTGTGGACAGGATGTCAGAGCCTTAAGCTCTGTTTTAGAGCTTCTTTAAGGGAGGTGTGTGTATCCACCGAAAGAGGAACACAGTAAGCTGATTGTGAAGTGGTGGAGACCGCTGTTACTGGTCCATGTGCCCCATCCCTGAGGGGATGGGGTGGAAAGGTTTGCCTGTCTTCCTGGGGCAGCCCTCCTGGTTCCGGCTAAGGAAGAAGCTGCCTTATTTCAAGCTGTGCTGTGGCACCAGAAGCTGTTGGAGAGAAATTCCTGTAAGGAATCACCTGTGGGGCACCTGCAACCAAAGGGTGAGTTCACTCTGACTGAGGGACTACGTTTTCACCTGAACTGTTGGAACGTGGAGATTGGACTACTTAATTTGTAGGAGGTCCAGTGTATATAGACATTGCTCATTAATTCAGTAGGTTCAAGTCCAGCAAAAGAGTAAGGTAAAGTGGGAATCAGACTGTTTAATCAGTGGAGGCCTACAGCAACACTAAGCCATAAAAGCATGTTCAAGTCCAGCACAATGGAAAGCAAGACAAGAAGAGGGAATGTGACATACATTTAGCCTTAATCTACATTACCAAGCTTTACAGAATGAGATGTTTACTGTCTAGAGAAATGGCCGGGTATGAGTTGTGGAAGAGAGAGTTTGGAGACCCCCATCAGTAGTAACCAAATTCACCTCTACGGATTTTCTCTGTGCACCTTCACTTTCTCTCAGGTACTTGGCCAGTGTCTGAGGAAAGTACCCAGACGTGGGATTAAAAGGAGAACTCCCTGATAGAGCTGAGGTGCTCTTAGGTGGTTTAGGGAGCCACCAGAAAAGGTTTCCATGTCATATGGAAGGTATCCAAGTGGCCAGCAAGGGAGCTGAGCCTGGGAATACCAAATAGTGTGCAAGTTCAGGCTGTGTACCCAAAGCAGCATGCAAGTCTGGGCTGTGTGCCTGGTGAGTTTAAACTTTGAGGGCTGGAACGTTGAAGAAGTGTTCCTGATTCTTTTTATCTGCATTACCAGAAGTGTAGCCCCATGGGGGTCCATCCATGCTTTGTTTCTTCTCCTTGGATGTGAATAAAAGCCACACTTTAGAATCCCATTCCTGGTATTGGACATTACAGTTATTACTTCCTATGTTCGGAGTTACTTGGGTGCCCCAGTGCAGAGTAGCCTAACCTAGCCCTTGTACCAAGTAATCTATACCTCCCTGAACCAAGTCCCCACCTGGTACTGCTGTCAGATTCAAACATCATACCACCTGTCATTTTCAAATAGGCAGGGGTGGGTGGCTTACAAAATGGAGGCACCGCTGGGATTTTAAATTTAGGTAGGAAAGGTGCTCTGGCAAGACGCTAGCGTTTTGGTTATCTGGCAGTGGGGAGCCCAAAAAAGCTGAAGCAAGGTTAACTAGTGTGTCGCTGTGTGCTGTTGTCCATGTGCTGCTGTTAAATGCCAACTGTTTACCAAGGAACGGTAAAGCCTGAGAGAGTATGCCCTTGTCCTGCATCAAAAAAATGACAGCATTTTGCCAGCTTTAAAACTGCTGTGACAAAGCAAAGTGTGAAAGACTATGGGTAGCAAAAGAAAAATTGTACCCTGGAAGTTGGAAATGCTTTTTAGTGAATTGAGAGACTTGCTGTGTTAATGGCCATGAAAAATGGTTGAAATCGACTCCCACCGTGGAGTCAGTTCGGAAAAAAAAAAGTGGTTCTGCAGTTTAAGTTTGCCTGCTCAATGATCGCCATGAGAAGAAGAGCACTCGCAAGGGAAAGAGGTTCATTTGCATGGTGTCGTGTGATTAGTGAGACTGCAATCAGTCCCGCCCCCAAGCCAGCTCTACAGTGACTGCCCAGCATTCGAGAGGGATTGTGAGTGGAGTGTGTGGACTGGCTTATCGGAGGAGCATTGCAGTGACTGAAAGCGCTGTAAAGGTTTAAAAAATTTACTTTTCCGTCTAAAATCAGGCTCAATCCACATCTCGATTGACTGGACTGTGAGTGTGGTGTTCGGAGGGATGATCGGCAGGACTGCCAACCCGCTTCTATCCGGAGGCCTCCAAGACTGGCTGGAGGCCATTTTCCATCGCAGCTGAGCAAACAGCTACTGATAACAGTTAGTACCAACAGAAATAATTGCTCAAACAAGTGATTTGTGCCAAAAGCCAGATGAATCTGTGTGCAGCAGTGTAGTTGTTTTGCAAACAAAGACTGTGTTAAGTTTACCAGGAAAAGCAAGCCTTTTAAGCCATCGACTGCGAGCATAGTTAAGGGTTCAGCGTCGGTGTAAGTTTCAAAGCCATGAGAGAGACTGTGAGTTGTATCAAGATAGGCAACAAGAGTTACTGGCAATCCTGTGCTTGAAATACTGAGTCTTTAAGGGACTGTGAGCTAAAGCAATGTTTTCAGCAAGTGAAAAGTCTGTGGCAAATCATATAAATGTGCTAGGAAACAGAACAGTGCAAGTTTGTGCAGTTTGAGCAAAGTTATCAGTAGAGTGTGTAAATCGGATGCGCAGTGGCTGACCCAATTTCAGAATGCTGATGCATAGGGAGTGCTTCCGCCACCATTACAGGGTGGGGTAGTAATGTAAACACAGCAGCAGAGAAGCCATTTTGAAAGAAAGTGAAAGTTTTCAGTGATGTGGGACTTTCAATAACAGTGAGTATTTGTTTGTTTTTCTCTGCAGTCATGGCCTCAGGACTAGCCCGCTTCCCAGATCATGCCCGGGCTGTGGTAGCAGCAGAAGTAAACAAGTTAAGGGACATTGAGAGGTGTTTCTATGGAGGACAACTGCCTCCTCATGTGGCAATTCCTGGATACCCAGTACAAGTGTGCTTAATATGCTTAAATGCTGGAAGGGACATCTTCATGGTACCTCACTGTTTGGGGTACTTAGAGAAATATGACTTGTTTAAAAGTGCCCAAGATTCGTTTGGCTCCCACATGGACAAAAGTTCAAGAATCTGCAGTTGGCAGCACACAGCACCAGGCGGAGCCTGTTGGAGAAGGCCCCTCAGGGGCATGTGGCACAAAGCTAGAGGGTGCAGATTTGCAGACAGAACAATATGCTGATGTTTTGGATGCTGGATCACAGAGAGACAATTCAGGCAGAGCAACAGTAGACCCTTGGAGAGGGGGGCCTAGCCCAAGTCTCATAGGAGAAGATGAGATGAGGGAGGCCTTTGAATGGGAGATATCGACCTCCACGCCCAGCGAAGAATGGATAGTCTCAGGAGTGAGGACGACTGCTCACTCCTGGGCACAGATTCTCAGTGAGGAAGAAGAAGAGGGGGAACCTATGTGGCCTTGTGAAAAAGGAACGGGGTACACAGCCTCAAGCTCTTGCCTCAGAGGAATGCATGGACAAAAGTGGTGATGCCACTGCCCTGGCTGTGCAAGAAGAAGCCAGGGATCCATTTTTTGTCTTGTTGAGAATGCGTAGGTGGCGGAACCAGGACTGGCCACCCCCAAGCCAGGCCAGCGGTCTCAGGTTGACCAAAGCTAGTAAAGAGAAGAGACTGGTTCATAGGAAGGCGAATGAAATCTATGGGATATCCTTTCCTACATTTCCTCGGAGAGTCTGGGAGGAGATTGAGAACAACAGAAAGTCCTGGATTTGGGCCGAAGAAATGAAATGTGTGCATCCTGGTGCAAACGAGCATGTCGGGAACAGAATGTTTCATGTAAAATACAGCCAGTGGAAAAGAGGCAGGACACTGTTAATGGACACTGTTCGAATAGTGGATGGAGAGAGACATGAAACTTTTCACAGTGTGAATTATGTGCACCCAGACAGGGTAATAATTCAAGTGCCTGACCCGTTGTGCTATTGGCTAAAATGCAAAGACCTCCCTGCAAATGTGCCCATGCCTACCAACTGGAAAGCAGAGCAGTGGGTAGCCAGTGCTACCACTCCAGCCATTGCAGTGCCTTTGTTGTTCTGCCAGTATGGATGTCCAGGACTCAGGTGCCCCACATTCATTAGTCCTACAATATACCGACTTTCCAGAATCCATCGACTGGCCCACCAGATGACTTCAGATCCAGAGAGGACACCAGCCCAGCTGTATCCTGATTCATCGCCTGGTTACCGGATGATGTCAGGCCAGCTGTTTTCCTTTTTGTTCCTGTTCCAAGGTTCCATCTCCAAAGATGACATCAGCCCAGCAGTTTCCAGATGTGCCCTCCTGTCGTTCCTGGAAGATGTCCACCCAGCTGTATCGGAAGAGTGCTGCCAGGGAGAGTCTTCAGCCGAGGACCAGGTTGGTGCCATTGTTCATTCTACAAGGGGCTGGTAAGTCCAAACTTTTCTATTCTTATGACATTGTAGTACACACCCTACACTAGCAGATTCCAGATGTGTGAACTGTCTTCAAAGACTCTCCCCTTCAGGAATTTGGCCTGCTAGAACTGTGCTTCACCGAGCTCTGTCCCAGGAGAGACTCTTTAATGGACTAGCCTTCAGGCACTGTGGTCACTAGATGGGACTTTTAGGACATTCCATCCCCCAAATTGGAGTATTGTAAATAATGTCATTGTTTTCTACTGTTTTCTAGTGTTTATACTGTTTTTCTTCCTTTTCTAAAAAAAAATGTTTTTGGGATTCTACAGTGTTTTGATGGTAGTGGTTTAGATAGACTGTGTATGCAGATTAGGAGTGTGTGTTGTCTTTCTTTTTCTTGCAGGTGTTCCTGAAGAAGATAGAAGAGAAGACAAGAAGAGGAGGAGGGACTCATCGGAGTTCCTCACTAGTACTTTAGTGTGTAGTATTTAAAGTACTGTTGTTGTTGTTACTGTGTAGTAACCCTTTTTTTCCACAGGTATGGTTGTGGGTGAGTGAGGGAGTAATGTAATGGTATGGTATTATTAGCTCCTGGTGTGTGGTTGCATGGTGCCCAAGGTTGGGGAGGTCCCCTGTTTGTTTGTTTTGGGGTTTGAGTTAATGGCAGATAGGTTTTCCCTTGAGGGCTGGGGGGGATAGACAAGCTATGGCCCTGACCTGCAGTAGGGGTTACAGTGCTGATCTGTTAGGGCTATACTCTGGGCAGTTCTACTGGAGCCACCAGGTACCCATAGTCAGCGGGTAGAGTAGAGGCTGATGCGTCAGCCAATGGCCTCTAGGCCTTTAGTATTGTCTGCCTGTGCCAGCACAAGGTAGGGAAGAAGGTAGCGCTACCTCCCCGTAGTCAACACATGGGGTGAGAAGACCTAAGCTGGGTAAATAATAACTGTGGACAGTCATTTTCTTGTCCCAGGGTGAGTGTAACCCCCCTGTTACCCGGGGTTACTAGAATCCCAGTAAGACTTAGTGGTAGGCAGGGAAGGCATCTTGTGAAACTCCAGTTAAATGGATTTCACACTGTCTCACTCTGTTCTCAGTCTGAGCTGAGACTGAGAGATGACATCACCATAGAATTCTCGCAGCTGCATGAGCCACACTGGAGTGCTGCAGTTTTAGGATAGGATGTTGGGAATTTTTGAACAGAGTCTGTGTGCAGTCTTGGAGAGAGGAGCAGCACAGCAGTCTGTGGACAGGCTGTCAGAGCCTTAAGCTCTGTTTTAGAGCTACTGTAATGGAGGTGTGTGTTTCCACCGAAAGATGAACACAGTAAGCTGACTGTGAAGTGGTGGAGACCGCTGTTACTGGTCCATGTGCCCCATCCCTGAGGGGATGGGGTGGAAAGGTTTGCCTGTCTTCCTGGGGCAGCCCTCCTGGTTCCAGCTAAGGAAGAAGCTGCCTTATTTCAAGCTGTGCTGTGGCACCAGAAGCTGTAGGAGAGAAATTCCTGTGAGGAATCACCTGTGGGGCCAACCAAAGGGTGAGTTCGCTCTGACAGAGGGCCTATGTTTTCACCTGAACTGTTGGGACGTGGAGATTGGACTACTTAATTTGTAGGAGGTCTAGTGTAATAGACATTGCCGGTTAATTCAAGTAGGTTCAAGTCCAGCACAAAGAGTAAAGTAAAGTGGGGATTGGACTGCTTAATCAGTGGGAGGCCTACAGAAATGGGCTAAGCCAAATAAAAGTATGTTCAAGTCCAGCATAATTGGAAAGCAAGACAAGAAGAGGAAATGTGACATACATTTAGCCTTAATCTACATTGCCAAGCTTTACAGAATGAGATGTTTAATGTCCAGAGAAATGGCCGGGTATGAATTGTGGAAGTGAGAGGTGGGAGACCCCCCCATCAGTAGTAACCAAATTCACCTCTACAGATTTTCTCTGTGGCACTTTTACTTTCTCTCAGGTACTTGGCCAGTGCCTGAGGAAAGTACCCAGACGTGGGATTAAAAGAAGAACTCCCTGATAGAGCTGAGGTGCTCTTAGGTGGTTTAGGGAGCCACCAGAAAAGGTTTTCATGACATATGAAAGGTATCCAAGTGGCCGGCAAGGGAGCCAAGCCTGGGAATACCAGGTAGTGTACAAGTTCGGGCTGTGTACCCAAAGCAGCATGCAAGTCCGGGCTGTGTGCCAGGTGGGTTTAGAGCCTGAGGGCTGGAGTGTTGAAGATGTTTTCATGATTCTTTTTATCTGCATTACCAGAAGTGTAGCCCCATGGGGGTCCGTCTATGCTTTGTTTATTCTGCTTGGATGTGAATAAAAGCCACACTTTAGAATCCCATTCCTGGTATTGGACATTACAGTTATTGCTTTCTGTGTTTGGAATTACTTGGTTGCCCCTGTGCAGAGTAGCCAAACCTAGCCCTTGTGCTGAGTAACCTATTCCTCCCTGAACCCAGTCCCCACCTGACACTGCTGTCAGATTCAAACAGCATACCACCTGTCGTTTGCAAAAAGGCAGGAGTGGGGGGCTTATATATATATATATATATATATATATATATATATTTCTCACTCTAAGATAATCTGAACAGCACAGTTTGGAAGTTCCAACCTACAGATCTCCCTACCGGTATACTATGGACAAGGCGACCGTGATTGAATGCTTTCAAAAAGGGTGACTCAGTCATGGTGCCTGTGTACAGGACTACCTGGCAGGGCAGCTACTGGATATCGGGGATAGGCGAATATAGCAATGGGATGTATCTGTATATATACATGCGCTTGTGGCGGGGACCATACCATGTGATGGGCAGAAGGGAAGGGAAGATTTGTGCAGTGTAGTGTGATGGTGGTCTGTCAAGCCGGCTGTGTGACATGGTGGGTAGGTGGCAGGCTGGGGTTGGGAGGGTGTTGGGTTTGGTTCTGGGGTGAACGTTTATGCATCGGCTCACGATTAACATTTTTTTCTAATGTTTTCACCCCCCCGACATGCACCCCCACTGGAGTTGAGAATCCTTTAGTAGGGGATGTGGGGAGAGACACAGTTGCCGTCTTGCAGTACACCATGAGTGTACATCACCGTAATTTATTTTCAGCGATATACACTCTCCCAAACGGCGATTGCTATTCCGTGATCGCTGTTATCACATGGAACCAGACCTACCAATGTTTCCTTAAAGGAATACTAAACATTGCAGAGGTCACTCAAACTGTGAAAGCCCTTGAAAATATCTTTCAAATGAAGTATTGGGTTTATCTGTAGGGGATAGGAGTCTTGAGATATGAATAACTAAGTAATGTGTAAATCAACTCATAGCATCAGCCATTTCATGCAGTCTTAAAAACAGGAAGTGATATCACTGAGGGGCTAGCTCTATTTTGTTAATTACAGCTTACCCCTCAGTGACATCACTTTCTGTTGTAAGATTTAATTAAATGATTGCTGTCCTGTTTTGATTTTCAGATGATTTAAATATTCAGGATCTACGACGAGTCATCGACAACATTTTTGTTGAACAACCTGACAGTGAGACCAGCGGGTCGACTGCATTTTGCAGTCAGCTGCCAATTTTGGAGAACAAGTGTTTTCTTTAGGGGCAAAGTCCCCTGAAAGCCCCCACATGGGGGGTTTTGCCCCCCACAAACCCCACTTAGGATTCTCAACTCTGAGTTGGAGCTGATTTGGGGGGTGCACAACCGCCAACATACAGTGCCAGGTTCCAGCAGGTCTCTACAGCAATGTGGCTCTGTAGTCGCTGTAGGAGACCTGGCGGTCGAAATGTCGCTTTCGGGGTTGTATACCAAATATTCATATCTCGGGACATCTGACAGCTACAATGAAGCCAAATACCTTGTTCAGCATAACATTTCATGGGCTTTCACAGTTTGAGCAATCTCTGCAATGTTTATTGTCTCTTTAAAATGAGATTATTTTTCCCAGCCCCAACCCCCAAATAATCCCCCCCACAAAAAAAAGTTAGCTATCTCCATTTTTTCTGAATTGCTTTAGGGTTCTCTATGTTGAAAACCCCTAGCAAAACTAAATGATTTATTTTGATGGAGAGGTGCTTCTATTGGGGAGGACAAAAGGCACAAGGAGTGCTAAATTTATGGGGCTGGAAATGGGAAACTTGTTAACATCTAAAAATATAAGAAAGTCCTAGAAGAGTACCATTCAAGTATCCAGAAAACATTACCCTTAATTTAAAGAAACAAAGTAATAATTCAGGATTGAATATTCACCTTATAAAAATAATTTTTTTTGGTGGGGGGTTTCTATGTGTAAAGGAGAAAAGAACAAAACACATATAGGGAAAAGGGAAAGAAATAATAAAAAATAACACGAATGTTAAGATAAAAAGAAGCAAATTCAAGTTTGCATTTTATGTTTGCATTTATTTTTATTTTCCTTTTTCTTAGAAGTGTTACCTTTCTATGTACTAATATTTGTGTTTATAAATGAAAGCTACATACATAGATGGATTGATGAACTTAACACAGTTTATTAGGTTCATGTTTTGTTATATTTTATTTTATTTTTAAAGTTACAAGAATTAATCATGCAATCCTTGATGTCATGAGCTTAAAATGGGTTCAAACCCTTGCAACAACACGCTCCCTGAGGAAGACCTAATGGTCAAACCGCTGGGGCTTCTAGATGGCGATTTCTAACTTTTTTGAGCTAACCCCTGGGGGTTCATCGGCCATTTCCACACCTGTTTCATCTGTACTATCATCAAATAAGGGATCAATCTTTGTCTTCCTTCTGGCTCCAAGCTCCAGACCAGGCAGTGGCTTCTCCCCATTTTCTTCAGCCATGGTCCTTATTAATACTTCTTTGGTACTTAATGTCCCTTTGAGGCTGTCTTTCTGGTCTTCAGACATGTACTGTACCTTAGGTTTATCTTGATATCAGGGTTGGTATTTGCTGGTTACTATTCCGCTGACCACCTGAACATCAATCAGTACCCCACCTCCAATACCACATGTCCCAGGGTGTGGGTTGGGTGTAAAAGGTAGACATGGATTCAGTTCATATAAGGCACAACATACTTGCAGTGTGATTTTATTTCAACAAGGTTCCAAAAATGAAAAACACAAGGAAATAAAAATGAATAAAAGAAAATAAACCATTACATAACATTTGCCAGTATGCAATAGTCAGGATCCCTCAACATCGCTGGGATTCTGTTTTCATCTGTTCTCCAGTTTGTTGTGAAGGCATAAAGACTACTTGTAACATGGTGAAAATGTTAGAACTTTGAGAAAGAATGCGGACAGGACAAAAGGTGTCAGCTGGTGCAGGAGCAACACAGCATTATGAGATGATAATGCCATGCTGCCTGTAAAGTACACAAAGCAGCCACGATAATAAGAGGAGCAGTGTTCTGGGTTGTAAAGAAGTGAAAATGTGAGCAGACTGTGTATAAAGAGCAAGACAGTACTATAGATGAGGAGGGGGAGAAATTTTAGAGAGGAACTTGGGGAATAGTAGGGAGACGGAAGTTGTGAAGGGAGAGATAGAGAAAATCCGAGTAGTGTTTAGCATGTGTGCAGTAATGGAAATGGAGGAATGGGTAGAGAAGGAGTTTGGAGACAACGTAGAAATGGTAGAATGTGAAGTGGGATGTATGAGCACAGTATGTGAAGCAGCAGTAGATAGAGACGGGAGGAAAAAAGTAGCGAAAGTGAAGCATTTGGAAATAATAGTGGAGGAGAATGAGGAGTTGGAGGCATGGAAAGAAGTAGTGTACAGCTGTGGAGAAGAGAGATTACAGACTAAGAGACATATAGATATATCAGCAGCAGAGCTCGAAGAACTGGAGAGGAAGAAAGTAGAGGCAAACATTGCAAAGAACACACAGTGGTCTTTGTAATGTTTTCTCGGACTGGTTAAGATCAAAGAATATGTCCATAGATATAGTGACTGTCAGAGTCGGAAAATTAAGTGACATTTTGATACAGTTTTATGGATCAGTGAGAGCTGAGGATGGCGAGCAGTATAGTATCAGCTCTATCTGTGGCATAAGAGCAAGGCTCAATAGATATATCAATAGTCTTGAGGTGAGATGAAATATTAACATCATAAGCGATGTAGAGTTTCAACCTGCAAATAATGTGTTTGTCGCAGTGATTAAACAATATAGAAGGCATGGCAAAGATACGACAAAACACCACCCTGCAATAACAGAGGAAGACTTGTGGAAAATAAGAAATAGCCAAAAATTGGACCCAGAGACAGCTCAAGACTTGCTAAAGAGGCTGTGGTTCGAGTTGCAATTAGGCTTGACAAGAAGAGGAAGGGAAGGGTTAAGAGAGCTGAAACAGAATTAATTTGAGATAGCACAGGATGCAAGAGGGGCTGAATATATTAGTTTGATGTTTAATGAGGCCACAAAAAATCATGCCAGAGGAGATGAAAGCAATAGAGAATCACTGAGAGGTGTTCTTGAATTCACATAGTGAATCAAAGGATTGCCCTGTCATAGAAACATAGAATTTGACGGCAGATAAGGACCTCTTGGCCCACCCAGTCTGCCAATTTCCCTGCCTACTGGATAAGCTGCAGATCCTAGTTAACCAGCAGCCTACTTTTTCCTACCCCCATCCCCTAGAATTGCCTTATGACTGTCCCATGCATGCTTGAATTCCACCACTGTTTTTGACTCCACGACCTCCTCCGGAAGGCTGTTCCATGCATCCACAACCCTCTCTGTGAAAAAATACTTCCTTAAATTACCTCTGAGCCACCCCTCTATCTTCAAATTGTGCCCCCTTGTTCTTGCACACCTCTTTTTTTTGAAAGATGCTACCCTCTTGGACTTTGTTGATTCCCTTGAGGTACTTGAAAGTTTCTATCATGTCCCCCCTCTCCCTCCTTTCCTCGAGGCTATACATATTAAGCTTCTTTAGTCTCTCTTCATATGTCTTCCGGTGCAGACCCTGCACCATTTTAGTTGCCCTCCTCTGGACAGCTTCCATCCTGTCTATGTCTTTGCGAAGACTGGGTCTCCAGAACTGCTCGCAGTACTCCAGATGGGGTCTGATCAGCTGTCTGTACAGAGGGATAATAACTTCCTGTTTTCTACTGGTGATGCCTCTCCCTATGCATCCCAATATCCCCCCAGCCCTCATTGCTGCCCTCTTACATTGCTTGCCCACCTTAAGGTCATCTGATATGACTACCCCCAGGTCTCTTTCCATTTTTGTTATTAGTATCTCACCCCCCATTGTGTACTCTTCCCCTGGGTTTTTGTTTCCCAGGTGCATTACCTGCACTTCTTAGCATTAAATCTAAGCTGCCATACATTTGACCATTCTTCTAACCTTGCCAAGTCCCTTTTCATCCTTTCCACCCCACCTTGTGCATCAACTCTGTTGCAGATCTTTGTGTCATCTGCAAAGAGACATACTTTCCTTCCAGTCCCTCTGCAATGTCGCTTATAAAGACATTGAGAGGACTGGTCCTATTCTGAACCCTGCACGGTACCCACTAGTAACCCCCCTTTCATCAGAGTGGACTCCATTTACTATTACTCTCTGTGTCCTATTTTCCAGCCAATTTTTTACTCAGGCTGTCATCTTGGGACCCACTCCCAGGCTAGCTAACTTGTATATTAATCTTTTGTGTGGGACTGTGTCAAATGCCTTGCTAAAGTCTAGTGTCGCGATGTTTAAAGAATACATCAGCAGGTGTCCTAACACAGCACCTGCTTTCTATCTCCACCCCATAAAGCAGGCACAGAGTATATTAGACAACAAAGATATCTGGTTCTCTAGACAGCCAATGGGGAGAAATTTTCTGGCGGAGATGATGGCGAAAATTTCAGAGAGGTAGGGCTGACAAGGCGGTATACTAACCACAGCGTGAGGAGCACAGCTGTACAGATGCTATCACAGGTTGGGTTAGCTACTCAAGAGATTATGTCAGTAACAGGGCATCAGTGCAAAACAAGCATTTGCAATTATTCGGTGCCCAGCAAAGGTGACAGACAGAAATGGTCTGAGATATTATCCACGTCGAAACCAGGATATGACTCTCAGGTAGCACTGAGTAGTAGAAGCCCAGAGAAAGGAAGCAGGCCGGAGGTTGAGTATACATCAGGAAGAGACAAGAGGTCACAGAGTAGAATGGTGGAGTGTTGTAAAAGACAGAGACAAGAAGAGCAAGTGACAGCATACAAAACAGCACCACAACAGCAGCAAAAGGAACAGGGAGAAGGAGAGAGAAGCCAACAGACTAATGTGTGCAGGAGAGAGGGAGGACGAGAGCCACATGTTTGTGAGAAGACAACAGGCACAGAAGATAATGACAGAGGCAGGGCAAAGGAAGGGAACACTGAAGAGAATGTGAGGGTGAGAAACACAAGTGTCGAGGAGCAGCAGCCACAAATGTCAGACACAGGAAATCTTACCAGAACCCGAGAAAAAGAAGTACGTGGAGGGAGGGAAGAGACAGCAGCGGAGACAGACACAATGAATCACCCCAGACCACAAGTAGTCAGAGAGAGAGTAAGCAGCACAGCGGAACAGGGAGCCACAGTCGGAACATCTGGAAATGCATTTCAGTTCCATGGTTTCACAGTCTATGGGACGGTGAACTTCAACTATGCACAACGAGACACAGACCCACACCATACCACTGACCGGATAACTCTCACAAGGTAAAGAGGCGAATACGAATCGTTAACAATTATTGAAGTGTTCACTCCCTCCCAAGATTAAAATAACCATATCTGTATATAAGAGAGTTGTAGCAAAAATCTGAAAGTAACAGTAAAAATTACAGCACAGCTTATCAGTGTCCTAGTCTTTTGTGTTCTGTCAGTACTAACAGATATAGTGCATAATCGGCATGCTAATCTCCATGTTACAAGCGCATTAATCCCCTCCGAAGGTGGCATCTAATGGGGGAGTTAATGCATGGTTGGCCCGTTGTATGCACTCAGCATGCGGCCTCGTGCCACAACGGCCCCAACTACGCATTAACTCCCCATTAGATGCCACCTTCGTCATGGATTAATGCTTACATGTCCTTTCCTCTCTCGTGCTTCATGCAGATTGAAAACACCAAGGCTGTTTGCAACTGTTTTCAATGTTGTTTGCAACTGGCTCTGGACAGTCTACAAAACCCAAACTGTTTGCAACTAGATCTGGGCAGTCTGCAAATCCAAGGTTGTTTATATCAGCTACCATTATGAATTTAAAGTAAACCAAATATATTCTCCTGCCTTTTTCTTATTGAGGGAAAGTTTTCATTTATACTAAATCTGGGCTTTCTCAGACACCCAACAAGTACATAGTAGATAACATTTTACAAGTACTTTAGGCAAGCAAACATATTTTATACAATATGTGCTGCATAACAACACTGCAGCAAACAATGGCATTATGTTCACATACCTGTGCTCTACTGACAGCACTACAATGGTTCACAGTGGCAGTGACCCAGACATGATCATGGTGGCATCATATTCAAATACATATGCTCTGTCTACTGTGCTACACCTGTCCGTGGTGCTACTGACCTGGATGAGATAATAGAGACATCTTGTTCACTTGACCTATGCTTTATCTACTGACTACACTAGCCCATGGTGGTACTCCACAACTATAATTATGATGGCATCAGGTTCACATATATGTGCCTTATCTACTGTTCTATATTGGCTTACAGTAATATTGACCTAGATGTGATACTACCTCAATTTCTGTATTGTATTAACTGGATATACTTGTCAACAAGCTATGCAGATTTGCCATTTAATAAGACTGTGTAACCCACTTATAGGCTATTTATGACTTAATTAATTTGCTGAACTGCACAGCCTGTGGGCTTATGTTGATGTAGAACTAATCTTGCAACATGGGGGGCACTTCAAAGACAAGTCTTGATGCTACCTGTACAAATGTAAATACAGGCAAAGAAACAGTGCACTGAAATGAAAATTACAAACCACAAAATATACAAATAAATTCTTGACTCTTTGTTATGTATCACTGGCTCTCTTTCTTTAAGATGTTTGTCTAGCTACAAAATTAGCCTGAACCCCTTTAAATTTATGTGACTATAAATTCAAAGGATGATTAATGGTGATTCGTCTTTGACAAGCACCACAAGGGCAGTGCAAGTCATTAGGCTCATGGTATATTGGCATCTTCGGTGGCTCTTCCCAGGATATATTTGATGATATTACTGTTTTGTATACACACAGCTATTTTTAATGTGCAGCTTGTGTGCTACAATATGTGCCAATCCACAAAAGAATTGCTGCTCAGTGGGTTTCAGAAGAAGATTCTCTCATCCACTGAGTCAGGGTTCCCTCCCCTACCTCAAACAATAGTTGCTCTCACCCACTTCGCAATAGGAGTGGTGGAGCAGGCCAGTGCCAGTGAGGGTAGAGGGTGGGACACGTAAAGCTGCCTAAGGGTGGGGGGAGAGGCAAGCCTTTGAGGAAAGGTACTGGTTAAAAGATTAGTCTCAGCCTGGATGCAAACTGTATCCCTCTTTTCTGCTGGACCAGTTTTAGATCAGCTTGGACCCCCACATTGTAGACCCAGTGGTAGGGTAGGCATTTTAGTTTGTTAGTCCAATCAGAATTTTAGGTGCTTTTGGAAAGCTATGATATGCGGTTTAGGGAGAAGTGGTGACTTAAGTTCAATTGATTGCTGTGGAGAGCAGAATATTTGATGCACTGTGGCAAGCTAATAATTGGAGTCTTGTATTAATGTGGGACCCTAGGGTTGCTGGACAAAGATTGTGGCACGGCTTTTGAAATTAATGGTGCAGACTCACAATAAGTGTTTTGAGAGTCCTTGTTAGTTTGCTGTTTTAGTGGTTAGGGCTATTGTGGTTGGTTGAACTTACTTCTGCAAACATTGCCCCCTCCTCCCCATGGCCATGTGGTTCTGACCAGTGTTCAGTGTTCAGCTTTTCTGTAGCAGGATCTGCATTTCACAAAAACCGTGATGCAGCAAGATGGAACCTGAGGTCCAGTGAATGTGTGTAGACACTCAGAGGGTAGGAATTGTTAAAGTTTAGATGCTGGTGTTGATCTCTTGGACCAAGCTTTCAACTCTCACTGGATGTTGCATATTGGAACTATAAAGCACCAGCCACGGGGGTAGCATTCCATGCATGTGTGTCACTCGGGGAGGGGAGTAACAATGTGGTTAGATGACAGAGAAAATATGTGTGGGCTACACTGCTAATTTGGATTTACATGTAAAAAGAGAAAGGTAAAAGGGTTTGTGCTTTTGATAGGGCAGTTCTAGATGGTTTTCCACTGACATTTGAGTGAGTTAAGGGCATTCTTGTGGCCCCTATCCACAGGGTGAGTTTGTAAGGTTTTGCTTTTTGCTTTCCCTGGATGAGTGATGAGTGAGAGTCTGTCACCATATCAAAGTTGGCCCTTAAGGTTAATTACTTTCACAGCTCAACAACAGGAAGCAATCAAGGTGGAGTGCAGCTTTAGGTCAGTTTGATTTTTCTACCACATGGTTATTATCAGCACGTCAGTGTATCCCAACAGGCCCCCATCTTTAACCTCAGAATAGACTCACTGAGGATCCCAGTGTTTCAGCCTTTAGAACAATTTTGGGGTGCAAAGCAGTTTTTTGATAGAACATCACCCTCAATAATTATTACAAAAAAAAAAATAGAAACAAACCACAGTGCCTCTGAGTCCAAATCTCGTCTGTTGGTGCTGAGCTTGCTGTTGGGTGGCTAGCTTGTTCATTGTTGGCCTTTTGTACCAGAGTTGGAAAAGGACCAGGTGATTATAGAGGTTGGTTATAAAAAAGATGATGTAGAAAGGGATAGCTTTATAGAGTTAGGGTCAGAAAGGAGTAGAGGTAGTTTGTTAGAGAAGAGACAAAACATGCCAGGACCCAAACTTTGGCAAGCAGGGGCCGATCCTGCAATGTAAACCTTAGTGGCCAGCCTGGGGAGGATTGTAACTATAAGGGGCAGAGCATGACTCAAGGCTTGTAATTAGGGTGAAGGCCAGACTCTATTGCAGCCGTCTGAAGAGCCTGACCCTTCAAGACTGAAGACCAATCCCGAGAATAGAAAAGCTGAGGCACTGCAAGAAAAGTTGCCTCTGGCCAGAGGTAAGCAGTCTTTAGATTTGAGCATATTTTCTGAGAAACGGGTGTAGAGAGAATTAGGCATAGTTGTCAGGGGATAACCTGGGGAGAGCCAACCCCAAGACACAGGTCTGGAACAGCAAACAGAAGGGTAGCAGCAGGCATACAGACAGAGTAGTGTCAGATCCTTCAGTACCAGTTCAAGTACACAACCCCTGGCCTGCTAGCCTTCTCTGCATGGGGAGGACAGAGGCCCCCTACACCTGTCCCTTTTCCATCACTGACAGGGCCTCGCTTGGCTCCATCCCATTTTCCAGTAACAGCACCTATGCCTCCATTATCATTTCCTTCTATGGCACTGCCCTGGTGCCTGACCAGGCAATGTGCAAGTTGCTGAAGGTGAAGCAGAGCCTCGCAGCCATGGTGCCAGTCCAGTGCTTAGGGCTGTAGGGGGTCAGAGTACAAGGAATCTGCCAGCTAAGAACCCTGCAGGGTGAAGTGCACACAAGACCCTGCCTCTGTACCTGTATGTGAATGTGGCTAAGCTGTTAGGGATGCACTTGTTTGATAAGAAAACACAGCAGATACAGGACAGAGAGTACAGTACATTTATATTTTCAAGTTACTGCAGTGGAAAAAAGGGATACAGGGGATGAGAATGATGACAAGGAGAATGAGAAAGAGGCTAAGATGGCCAAGGTGGCAAGACCTTTGAGAATTAGTCAGCAGCTTTTGTTATCTTAGCCAGCATAATTTGTCAGGTGGCTCCAGAGAAGTGCATAGCTGTTTTCAACTATTGGAACTGCATTATGTGAACCTATAGGCAGAATACTAGTGGGGCAATGCTAGATTATGCTGAGAAATTTTGCCAGTGAATGAAGCATGACTCTGACATGAATAGGTACAACCTGCATATGCCATTATGGGTGGAAACCATGACAAATGTTGAGGTGTGCCAAATGTACAGCTGGCTCCCAGTTAAGGTGCCAAAATCGGGAGAGTCCTGGCTGAGCCAAAACCAATGACAGGTGTTTTGGATACAGTATAACACAGGAACCTGCCCCAAGAGCAATTGCAGGTATAAACATAAGTACTTGACCTGCAGCAGGCAGCACCCAACCACACATTGCCCCATAGGCCAGCCCTTTTAGGGGAAAGGGGATCTTCAACTGGAGGAAATGGAGTGGCAAAAGTACTAGTTCCAATAATAGGGGATTAACGTAAGCCACTGTTATGTAAATTATCCTTTTCAGTTAATGGCTCAAGTACTGGAGGGAAGTTTTAAGTCAGGATTTGGAATTCCCTAAGGGGCTCCCAGCACCGATTTGAAATTGATAACCTCAAATCCACAACATGTAGATTTGACAATGGGCAAGCAGAACTACAGATGGAATTCATTTAGTACAATAGTATACTGGTGAAGATACTGTATATGGTATTTATTACCTTCCTCATTTGCCTAGCTTAAGTGCTTGTCCCATCAGCTTGGACCCAAAAAAAGCTCCTAGTGAACTCCAGCTGATTAATAACATATTTTATCCCAAATGCAATCAGTGAATGACTTCACTGATCCACAGTATAAGCTGGTGTAATACACATGTCTGGATCAAGCAGTTGACATGGTTAGGACCTATGGTCCAGGGTCATCGATGGCCAAAGGCATTGAATCCACTTTTTGCCTATTATTGGTGCATGAGAGGGACTGGGAACTGTTTGGTATGAAAATTATGGCCATACATTATGTCAATAGTTGCATGCCCAGGAGGTATTTAGTTGCCTTTGCAATATCTTAAGACTTCAGCTCATTTTTGCACTGGGTCATGATACATGTATCGGGCAAACAAGTAAGAGTCCATTAACTGGAATATTTCTTGTTCCTCTGGTTATTCCAGGAGGTATGTGATTCCTCTAGGGCTTCAAGGGATGGACAAAAGAGAGAAACTCCAAACAGAAATCGCATTCTTGAGCATTGAGAACAATACCCTGTGGGATGAATAGCTTTTACCAAAAGAGAATGTGTACATACTGAGGGAACTACTGAGAGCTGGGCTGACCACAGGGAAGTTGATTTTAGTCCTGCTAAAATGGTGAGGAACCTAAACTTTGTACTGTATGTTAGGTCATCCTCAAGGGGAGCACATTCCTACAGTGTCTGAAAAAAGATGAATCAGGGTGATGAAGTTGCACAATCACTTCCGGGTCACAGAGACAGAGGAATCAGTCCCTTGATTCACATTCATGGAGCACATTAATAGAGTGGGGGTGTGGATAGAATTTGTCATCAGCACAAGCATAGCATGATGCACAGATGCATCAGTGGGACTAGGGTTTTGGGTACATTACAGGGGCTTGGTGCATGGAACCCTGGCTCCAACTGTGGGTCACCACTGGGATTACCAAATGCCTCATAATATTGGAATTCTTTCTGACAGTGTTAACTATGATGATTTGGGAGGGGGGCAGGTTTAGGGATAATTGTATGGCATTCAGCACAGTCAGCATGGAGGTGGTACAGTTGAAAAATGGGCTGCTAGGGGCAATGAGACCATTAGGTGATTTGACCAGGGTATTCATGGTTAAATTCATGTTGTTTAATATAAATGTCAAACATAAGCGGTCCCTGTGATGGACAATAGGATTGATAATACCTTGTCTCATTTTTAATGGTAGAAGTGCAGGGCACTGGCTCCAAAAGCAGAGGAGAAGCCACAACTGGTGTCACAATATTGATGAAACCTGCTGGTTCTGGAGTATGGCAGATCAACAGTTCCACTGTGCCATGCATAAGACAGATGCACCACAGAGTGGTTGACCAGTCTCTTCATGTCAGGGCCCAAAAAGGTGGCCAGAGCAGTGGCCTATCCCTTAAGATCAACTGTACCAGCATACTTTATTGCCACCAAAGAGGTGAGTAATGTATACTCTCAGAGGTGGAAGAACAGCATTTAGCGAGACTAGTCAGGCTGGATGTGAGGGTGCAGAGGCAGTCAAATGCTCAATGCTTGATGAGCTCAAGTTTGCTGGAGGTGGTATGGGCAACCTTGCTAAGGGTGTGTTAGTCAGCCTACAAAGCCCAAATGATCCTCACAGACTTTCTGATTGTTTTTTTTGTGGGGCATTCCAGGTGTTGGAGCTGGTGGCTAAGATGAAGTTCACTGGTCAGGCTTTGGGATTTCACTAACTGGCAATGGTGGTAACTGCAGCTTGTATATTTGTACACCTGGGCAATAGCAAAATGAACCATGTTGGCCAGGGCTGCTGGTATAAGACTCAGGCCCCAGAGGGGTCCAGGTGTCTGGTAGCGCAATGGGTCTTGGAGTACATAGCAACTGGGCTGATAGGTGCAGAAGCCTTTTGCAGGTATGACAGTGGATCGCCAGTAATAATTCTTTCATATGCTCAGGAAGGCCTAGAGTCAGTAGGGTTCAAAAAAGGGGTAATATGGAACATATTCTTTTAGAGCATTTGCAGCAACAGCAGCTAAATTGCAGGGCTTGATAGACAGCCAAATTCAGGCATTGGGGCGTGGACATTCAGGGCATTCAACTTATATGTGCTGCTACATGTAATATAAACTATGCTTCTTTTTGATCACACTGAACAGGTCCACAATGCATGACTGACAAAGTCTGAACATGTGGACATTCATACGTGCATGGGGTGGGTTAGAAAGTAAAAATGTAACCTAGACATAGAAACCTCTTTCTGAAGCCAGGTGAAGCATAGGTAAGATGAATGTACTGGCAGGGCATAGTGTGAAGGGACTTGCTTCCAATAGTGGCAGCTGAGACACTCAGCAGTGGGATGACAGATTTACTGGTGAGTCACGTGGGTGGCAACAACCTCTGATGAGGGACATCGATTAATCCCTTAAGGGCAATGAAGGAGGATCTTAGGTGCCTGCAACTGCAGTGACTCAGCATTTTATTGGTGCAATCTCCTCCACTGCAACAGTTTACCTAGAGGCATGACCAGGATCACAGGGTTGTGGACAAAGCTTGGTGCTGGATCAACATCGAGATGTCTGATTTTATAAAATTTGTTTCTGGAAGATGATAAAACACAACTTCATTTTGACCACAGACCGAGGGCTGTCTGCTAGAGATGGTGTGCACCTATCAGATGTGAAATGTGACTGGTTTGACCTAGCCATTCGTGATATGGTATGGAAATGACTGGGGTGATGTGCATGGGGGACAGATGAGGTCTGTCTGTGGTGACTTTGGAATTACTTGACATGGAAATAAAAACAAGAGGCATGGCCTACCTGCCCCTGATCCAGACTGGGTACTTCTGAGTTGGCATGGATGCTTGGCCAAGAGGCTCACACTCAGCCTGAATGGGTCTCAGAACACCCCACTGGGTTTACCCATGAGAAGGAGAGCTCTACTAGACAGAGGTGATAGGTTCTACTATTGGGAAATACATCCCCCTCACTATTGGATGAAGAGTCCTTCTGATTTTGACTTAGTATCCCTTGGTCTGGCCTGAGTGAGATGATGTGCCTCCCTCGAGATTTGAAGACCCACCAGGACCTTCCCCCACTGGGGTGGGGCAAGAAAGATGATTCCAGGGATGAGAGTCCCAACTGTGCATGTCACTCAGAATGCCATTTCACAGAAGTGGATTGATCAATACACATATAGCTTTGGCCATTTAACACCAGAAGAAACTCTTTTTAGTGGGCAGAGAGAGGAAGGTGGGGTCTGTCAATCCAAAAGGCAAATCCTTTTTCCTTTTATGTTTAGCCCATTTTTGTGGTTTCCTGCAAGTGAGCCATTTCTTTGCTTGTGACTGCTAGAAATGCATACATTAAAGTTCCAAGTTTGCTTGAATCAAAGCTTCATTGATGTACATTGTAAGTATACCATTCACATCTCAAGATGTTTTAGGTGCCCTGGGAACAATAAGGGAATGAGGCAGCACAGTCCAGTGATTAGAAAACAGGTATGTGAACCAGACAATCTACACTTAAATCCCACTAGAGTCATTGACTCATTGCATGACTACTAGTAATTCAACTGGCCACACTGTATGTGCTTCACTTATCCCAGCTATAGCATTGTATACAGGAAGTAATCAGTGGAAACATTTTGAGCAAACAAACTGTTAAAAAAAGTAATAAAGGTGACACATTGTTTTTGATTGCTCAACTCCTGGTGACGGAAACAAATTTTTCTAATTTCTTTAAATATTCCCTCACATTGAGTAACTTGGAAAAAGTACCTGTGCCTACCTGAAAAACTGCTATTGCTCTTCAGACTGCATGGTCATGACATGTTACCTATGGTAAGTATCGTTGTAGTGACTATTGTTTTGTGAGCATGCTTTTTTTATGTATTTGATGTATGCTGTTGTAGCTAGAGACCCATGAAAACACAGAGAGAAGGAAACATTTCTAAGGAGTCATAGGAGTTCAAGTCTTTACAGTGATAACAAAGGCATCTTGGTGGTGGTGTGTGAGCCAATGAAATACCAATAACTGTAGTAAAACTTTAATCTAGATGGAAATCATTCTCATCAGAGGAGATTTCAGTCTTACACTTACCCTACTTCTTGACAAGAGCAGTGGTCAACTAGAGCCCCACTGTAGGGCAGTGGAGGCATAACATACTCTAATGCAAGAACTTTCGCTCACTGACATTTGATAGCTAATGCACCTTGATCATTTTATCTTAGAGGTGCATGGCACCTTTAGCCAGGCAGACTTTTGGCTCACCTCTCCAAAGTCCTCCCAACAGGCTCCCCTTTGAAGGCGTGAGCCGAAGCGCAGGGGCTTTGGTATTGTCTTTTTTGGAATAACTAGCAACACGATTACCCGCTTCCAAATGCTCATTTACTTTTGATTCTGGTTCTCCTCCCAACAAGCCACTGCCACAACCATTGTCCCATACCTTTTTCAGACCACTTTCCCGTCCTCCTCAATCTGCTATGGGGATCCTCTGTAGTGCACCCCTTCATGTGGAAATTGGATCCTCTTTTGTTATGGTACAAGCAGTTATTTTAATGTATTAAAGAGGAAACTACTGCATACTTTCAGCTCAATATAAGTGAGGTATGCCCAAGGATACTGTAAGAGGCATACAAAGCAGTGGTATGGGGGCAGATCACTGGTTATGCCTCACGTAACTGGAGGGAAAGGGAGAAAGCACTCCATGCTGTTATGCTTGACCTGCTGTAAAAAGGTGGCTACTCAAATCTTCCCAACTGGCTTTGTGCCCAGTCACTCTGCTGGCAGAGGTCACCTGACTCCACATCAAATTGAATAAACACATCGGTCTAGATTTTAAAAGGTTGGTACCGGTGCAAGGGGGCTTGTGGCAAGCAGAAATGGTGCAAGGGGCTCCTTGTGCCACACCTTGCTCCAGTCCTGATTTTCTAAAGCAGCCTGTGCCATGTGAGGGACTGCCTGCACCAACTGGGCTTGTGCCATCTCTGCAATGGCCACAGCGAAGCACCATGGCAGAAGGGGACTTGCACCTAGGCAGGGATGCAACATCCCCTACACTGGAATTTTGCAAGTCCCCCAAGGGGCACTCACACCCTGCAATAAGACTAGCATGGAGCTTGTCTAAACTGCCATCCACCACCACTGCAGCCCTCGGTGGGTGGGGGAGGAGACTCTGTGCCTCCCTAGGGAAGGTGCCCAGACAGACCCTGACACCTGCATGCCCACCGTTGTAGAGGTCAGTTGTCCAAGATAGGTGAGAACTTGCAATCCCCCTGTGGTGGTGCTGTTGCATCTGCTCCCCCCCCCCCGCCTGGACCTGCACTGTCCTTGCCATTGCCCAACTTGAGGGCAGTTGCCACCCCCCCTTACCCATTTCACTACCCCCAGGAGCCAGGGGAATTCCCTGGACAACCCACCAGACACTAGGTCAACTGGCTAGTGGGTCACCATCACTGGCTACTGCTGCCTCAAGCCCATCCCATGGGTTGCAGCAAACCCCTCTGTTGTGCTATTTTGTCAGTACAGCTGTTGGCTTGTAGCAGATCTGGGGAGTTTGGTGTAGAGACCCTGTTTTTTATAAAATAAGATGTAGGGTTTCTGGTGCACCCGGGTTTGCCACAGGCAGTGGCTTGGGGCAGCATGCACCAATCTCATGGCACCTTAGAAAATCACGCCCCATCATGCGTAAGATAGAATAAGCCATTCTATGGATAAATTATTGATATTGGGATGGAAGGGAGTAGGCTGGAAAAGTTTTATTATACACATTTCAGAACCCTATGGCAGAAAAAACTGTGGTGGAACTGTGGAATATCCAGAGGTGTTTGCACATAATAGATGGCGATATTAACACCATCATGCAAAAGGTTTATGCTTTGCTTTAGGCCTCCCTGGTTTTATGTGATAACAGTGACTCCAGAATGGCGAGTCCGCAATCACAAAGGAATTACAGCAAGGACGCAAATGGTAACTTTTCTTTTTGTGGGGGCTTTGCACAACCTACTTAAGTAACCAACTCCGAGGTCCTAGCACCTTGGGGTGGGAGTATTACTTATGTCACCATTTGGCCCTTGCTGTAATTCCCTCACCCTCTTTTCCTTTCACCATTCTGGAGTCACCCACTTTACATGCTACTGGCCTATCACTCTCCCTTAGACCATTGACAGCTTCCTAGATAACTTTCTGTGCCAAAACTGAGGTGTCAAGTGAAAGCACTTTTAGAGTCCTTTAAATACTGAGGAAGTAGAGGTGGCCCTTCTTCAACTGAACAAACGCAAAGCTCCTAGATGGGGATGACCTTCCTGTTAATTTGTACCAATGCTTTAGAAAGTCTGTTTGCTTTGTACTATGTAATGTATTCGATGATGCCCATAAGCAAATTTCCCCCTCCCTACCATGTGCGAAGCAACAATCACAGATATCAAGCCAGCCCACTGGTGAAGCAGTAGCACTATTGCCTGCAACACCAGTGACCCGGGTTTGAGAATGAGCCCGGGAGCTGGAGGGCTGGGAAGGGGAGGCTGACCACCCACAGGACTGCTCATCTTCCCTGGGGAGGTGGGGGACATGGCTGGACTGATTTCTACCAGAGGCTGGGGGCATGGCAGCTTGGTGCCACAGCAGTGGTGAGGAGTGTGGATGATGTTGGCATACACTTTGACATCATTGCACAACCACATCTCCATAGAAAAGCGGTAACAGCCCTGTATCTGCTCTGGGAAATGGGTCCCGTTGTTACAGCAGTGGAGGTGAATGGGCCACTTGACAATTGGATGTTAGCTGGAAGGGTTGGGGTGTCCCCTCCTACACTGCTCAAGAGGTTATCCAAGACTGGGGTGAGCCCCCATTGCACTGCTGGGATCACCATTGTTACTCCAAGGAAAGGAAGCAGATTCAGAGATGGAGGCGGTACAAATAGCAAGTAAACACAGACATCAAAGTCCTAGCTAAAGCTCTAACTAACAGTCTTGAGTCCTGTTTCCCTGTAGTAGTGTACCAGGAGCAAGTGGGCTTCTTCATTGGGCATGTTGGCATGGATTACTTGGGATCTATAGTAAATATCTGTGAGACTGCAAGGGTTAGTCATACTTCAACTGCTTAAATCGCAACTGACTTTATAAAGACTTTCAATTCAGGGGAGTAGGACTACCTCTTTGCTGTACTATGCAAGTGTGGGTTGGGCTCTACCTCCTTGACATGGGTGCAGACCTTAAGTTTATTTCCTATGGGCAAGGTATTTATGAATAATATCTTCTTGAGTTTATTCCCATTGTAGAGAAGCACCAGAAAGGGGTGTCCCCCCCCAACACACACTTTATCCTGGCTATAGAGCCTCTGGCCATTACCATTGTGGAATCATAGCTTGTTCATGGCATCAAGGTCAAGGGCAGGGGAATTTAAATGTTGTTTTATATGGATGATTTGCTTGTACTCCTCTCCCTGGCAAACTCCTCAATCACCCCTTTGGTATCCCTCTTACCAGAATCTTTGAAAGTATCCAGTTCATAAATGAACCGCAGTAAGACAGAAGTGTTGGCCCTTAATCCACTCTATACCTGCACTCCCTTTCTACAACACAGACTCCACTGGACTGGACAGAGTACTCCTTACCTGAAAATCAAGATCTCCCATGATGTTACTGTTTGGGCCCAACTCAATTTAGACCCCCTGCTTTCTTCCCTGAAGTCAGAATATGGTAGGTGGAGGATGCTGACTTTTTCCCTAGGGAGAAAAGTCATTAGGACGGTGTCTGTTCCTAAACATTTACACTGCATCTCCCATTTACATTTATTAATACCCCAAAACAGCTTACCAAGACTGACTCCCTATGAACTGGTAACTTTCTGTGTGATGGGAACCCCCCCCCATAGTAGAACTACACTGTGATTACCCTAGAGGAAAGGGGGTGGGGCCTTGCATGTTTTTTTGGGGGGGAGGAGTATCATTTAGTTTACATGAATCTCAGATCCTTAGATGGCACAGCAACCAGGGGTAGGATTCGACACAGTGAACGTGAATGGAGAGGGTGGTAGTAGGGCAAATCTCCCCTGACATACACTTGTACAACAAAGCTCCTACTCATCTCTACTTTTACTCCTCGAAATATGGCTCAATAATTGTACTGAAGAGATTCAGCAAACTGGTGTGATGGCCCCACTCTGGAACAATCCCTCATTCTTAATTGGGAAGAAGCCTGCGAATTGGAATACCTAGTGAGAGGCAAGTATCCAAGTGGTGCAAGATCTATTAGTGAAGGTTTCCAGTTACCTAGATTGCTTTGAACATCTAAAAGTGAAATATTCCCTGACAACTGAGTTCTGGAAATACTTACAACTTAGAGGTGCTGTTCTCCCCAACCTATGCCACTTCTTTGTATCTCTCATAGAGATGAGATCCTCTTGCCTCCTCAAGTGGTTCAAACTTCTGAACAAAAATGCAGGAACAATACATACAGTGATATATGATCTTAGCCATGATTAGTCTCAAAAAATCAAGGCAAAAATGGGAATTTTCCATGGGAGTTAACATCACTGATGCACAATGGGACCAAAGGTGGTCTAACATTCATAAGGCCTGTTCAGAGAATAGAGGGAAGACTAATTCAAAACAAAATCATGCACCATAGGTAAAGAGCCACCACAGTACGTAATTCCTTGGAGGATGTCACACTTTGCCTCCATAAACTATGGGTTGCTGCTGAAAAATGTGGGGGTACATATCTGCATTCTCCCCTCTGTGAGATGGCCACACAGGGAGCTCCAAACAGGCACCACATTCTAACATAGAAACATAGAAGTTGACGGCAGATAAGGACCGCAAGGCCATCCAGTCTGCCCATTCCATTTTTTACCTTATGAATGTGCCATAGGCCTTTGCTCTGTCAATGGCCTATCTATTCATACTCATCTGTATTGCTCCCTTATACCTATCCCATGCCTGTTTGAAGCCCTACACTGTAGTCATATTCACTACTTCCTGAGGTAGGCTGTTCCATGCATTCACTACCCTTTCTGTGAAAAAGAACTTCCTTGCATTACCCCTTAATCAGCCTCCCTCTAATCTCATGCTGTGTCCTCTTGTCCTCCTATTTTTATTATATTGAAACATGTTAGACTCTTTCACCTTGTTATTGCCCTAAAGGTGTTTGAATGTTTCAATCATATCACCTCTCTACCACCTTTGCTCTAGGGTATACATATTGAGTTCAGTTAATATGTCCTCATATGTTTTCTGATGCAGTCCCTGCACCATTTTGGTTGCTCTTCTCTGGACTGCCTCAATTTGTTTAATGTCTTTGTGAAGGTGTGGCCTCCAGTACTGCATGCAGTACACCAGATGGGGCCTAACTAGTATCTTGTAAAGAGGGATTATTACCTCCCTCTTCTGACTTGTGATACCCCTACTAATACACCCAAACATCCCTCTAGCCTTACCTACTGTTTTAGAGGTCTGCTTGGATGATTTCAGGTCATCGGTGATGATGATGCCTAAGCCTCTTTCTTCCCTTGTGATGACCAGCAACTCCCCTCCCAGTCTATAGGTAGCTTCAGGGTTTCTCTTCCCTATGTGCATGATCTTGCACTTCTTTGCGTTAAACTCCAGTTGCCACTCTTCTGACCATTTTGCTAGTTTATCCAGATCTCTTCTCATTCTGCCCACCCCATCTAGATCATCTACACTGTTGCAGATCTTGGTGTCAGCTGCAAAGAGACAAACCTTACCCTCCAGCCCATTTGTAATGTCACTGATGAAGATATTGAAGAGGACTGGCCCCAGGACTGATCCCTGAGATACTCCACTTGTGACTTGCATCTCTTCTGACTGTATACCGTTTAGCACCACTCTCTGTTTTCTTCCTGTCAACCAGTTTGCCACCCAGTTCACCAACGTCTGACCCACCCCGAGCCTACCCAGCCTATTAATCAAACTTCTACGTGGAACAGTATCGAAAGTTGTCTGAAGTCAAGGTAGGCAACATCAACTGCTCTCCCTTAGACCACCACTCTGGTTACCCAGTCAAAGAAATCTATTTTCTTCTGTAAATCCATACTGTCTTAGATCCTGTGCTCCTATGGATTCCAGGTGTTGCACTATCCTTTCCTTAAGGAGTGTCTCCATAATCTTGCCCACTACTGAGGTAAGACTGACTAGTCTGTAGTTCCCTGCCTCCTCCCTGCTATCACTCTTGTGGAGCGAGATCACATGAGCCCTTCTCCAGTCTTCTGGGACCTCTCCTGTGCTCAGAGACACACTAACCAGTCCTGATAATGGCTCTGCTAGGTCCACCCTTAGCTCCTTTAGTACCCTGGGATGTATGCCATCAGGTCCCATTGCCTTCTCCACCCTGAGCTTATCGAGCTCTTGTAGGAACCTTTCTTTTGTGAAGGGACTAGTGCAGACCTCCCTCCCACCTGTGTCCATGGTGCAGAGCTGTGGGCCCTGCCCTACCTTATCTTCAGTAAATACTGAGCAGAAGTATCTATTTAGGATAGATGCTTTTATAATTCTCAGCTCCCTAGAGGCACTAGGCCCCTATTTGCCTCCATGCTGACCTGCTAGTCAAGGACTAGGGTGGGGACGGCATTCAAGTCATGGGGTCCTGGTGTGTATTGTAAGACTGCACTACTTGATTTTTCCCTAGATGCCCAGCCTGCCTGATAAACTCCCCAGAGTGACTTCCATGTCTCTCCCATTCTCTTCATTCCTTACAGGCTGCTGTCTACAAGGAGGTCCTGGTAGACAGGGCTGATAGCTATGGATGCTGGATGGAGGGAGGCTGTCACAGGCAGGAAGGAAGGACGTAACATGTCAATGAGAGATATCTGTTAGGAACAGTTGGCTAAGGTTAATGTTATGGAAGAAACTGTAGTGTTTATGGTGATACTGTACCTCTACCGCATGTTTTCCTTCATTATAATATACATGTAGGTTTTGGATAGTTGGGATTAAGAAAACTAGACAAAATATATGCTGTTGGTTTTCTTGAATATAGAAATGCTAATGGGTATTACTTATTACATCCAATGCTTTATACACTGTTAATGGTTGCTTTTTGCTTGGGAAATATTTTATGAACAGATAAGCTACAGTACAATAATTGTAGAAACACAATTAGCTTAAATCACATGAATCCACTTTGGACCATGATACATTAATTGGAAAATACAGAAAACACCAGAACTACATTAATCCCATCAACCTATGTTTTAACTCGTTACTTCCAAAAGTTTTGTTGCAAGTCAGAACCATCCATTGCTTAACCTTAAAACAAAACAGTCACCTACTGTAGGAGAAAATAAGAGAGTTTTTACATTTCCAGGAACCATAAACCTGGCTCCTGAACACAAATATGGCAAAAAATATTAACTGACCACCACAATAGTTTTTGTTTTCATTTAAGAATTTAAACTTTTCAGGTTAGACGTGCTCAGATTTCAACTTTGTGGGGCTCTGCACATCTATAGTAAGTGAGACATGATTAATATGTATTGTTCATCTGAATATAGAAGCCCCTCCTGGAATTTTTCTTCCTTGAACAGTTTTCGCTAGTTGCAAAGTTTTAATGCCACATTGTAATTTACTGAAACAACCCATCAGTCCTTTACAGCTGGTTCCTTACTTTTGTGGAGTTGTTCCTCATTCCATACTCCGCTGGATTTTCCACTCTGTCTTGATTGACATTTACTCTACCTGTTTTGGCAGCCCATTCATTTTCACAGGTTCCCTCAAACAAGTACTGGGTAACATCAAAGTTTTGAGATACTGTTAAGGCTTTCTCTATCTCAGAGTGATTCTCCTCTAGAAAATACCACAGAATCTAATTCGGGGCCCTTCCCTTTGGGACAAATGTATGTAATATTGCATGTCAAGAAAAGAATGCTGCTTGTGGGAAATTTCCCTGAAACAATCAATGAAATTGAAAAGCCACCAGGGAATTGTGACAGAGCTTCTGAATTACACAAATAAACCTTCAACATTCTGGAAAGTTGTTCAGCACCTCTTCTCCCCCTCCATCAAGCCTCCCACTCCTACCCTTAGGCAAAATATCTCAGTTCTCTCTGAACCTATAGCCATTGCTGAATGCTTTAATTCCCATTTCACGTCCTGTGCCTCATTGCTCCAAGCTGCTCCTCAGGCACCCACTCAGCTTTCCCATTGCCTCCCCTCCTTGGTTGACACCTGCCTTCCTGCTCTCTCCCCTATACATCATGTAGCCTAGCTCCTCTCCTCTGATCCCCTCCTTCCTCTCAACACCCCCAGCTTCTACCCCCTTCCTTCTACTATCCCAACAGCTACCAGCCCCTTCTCTCTACCTCCTCAGCTCCCTCATCCTTTACCCCCTTCTTCTTCTGCTCCCCATCTCCTCTGCTGCTGCCTTTCAAGCCCTTTTGTCCATTAACCCTGCTAAAGGCTCCTCTCCTGATGGCAGAGACCCAAAGCTCCTCTCTCTGTCTGCTCCTGCTATCACCTATCTTATCTCCCTCTTACTAAACCTCTCCTTTGTTTCTTCCACTGTCCCTTCAGGAAACACGCTACTGTTCTACCTCTCCCCAAAGGTGGTGACCCCTATTGCCCTAGCAACTACTACCCTATCTCTCTCCTTCCCACACTAGCTAATCTCCAGGAACACATAGTACTTGAACAACTCTCCTCCTATCTTACTAACTCCTCCTTTCTCACTCCTTTCCAATCTGGCTTTAGAAAGCACCACTCCACTGCCACATTCCTGCTACAGCTGACTGACTCTATCTCTACGGAAATGGACAATGGCCGTATAACCTCTGAAATATTTATTGACCTGGCCAAGGCCTTTGATACAGTCTCTCACCCTCATCTTCTGTGCTGCCTTAGGTCAGCTGGTCTCTCCCCAAATGCTGTTGATTGGTTTATGTCTTATCTGACAGGCAGATCGCAGTCCATCCATATGGTCGATGCCATCTCCCCTTCCCTCTCCATTACCATGGGAGTAACCCAGGGATCTGTTCTTGGGTCACTCCTTTTTTCAATCTTTCTCAATGATCTCCCACAGATTTGTACATTGACTAACATAAACATGTATGCAGATGACACCGTACTGTACACAACAGGCAAAACGGTCTCTGATGTCACCTCCAGACTTCAGCTGGGCTTCAACAATGTCCATCTCTGGCTTAGAGATCACCAACTCTTCCTAAATGTGATAAAAACCAGTCTCTATGACTTTCAGCACTAGGCAGAAGTTGGCAAGGCTCTCCTCCCTGCACACTTTTCACACAATTGATGGGACTGTATTAGACGACACCTCCTCCTTCTGCTACTTCGGAGTTTGGCTAGACATTCATCTCAACTTCTCAGTCCACATCCAAGCCATTCAGAAAAAACTTTGGCCTAAACTAGTGGCCCTTTACTGCAACAGTAGAAGTATCCCACTTCCTGCTAGGCGTGAATTGGTACAAAAAATGATACTACCAATCTTCGACTACTGTGACATAATATACAGTGCTGCCCCTCAATCCTCCATATCTAGGCTGGATCCCCTCTCTTTAATTCTTTCTGCTGGTTTGCCCTTGATGCCCCTGCTCTGACCCAGTACTGTGCACTCTACCGCTCTCTAAATTTTCCCACCCTTGCCAACAGGAGAACCCTTCTTGCTGCCAAATTTACCTCAAAATTCTGGCTAGGTTTCCTTCCCTCTTACTTCTTTACCTTTCTACCTCCCTATCTGTCCCTCCCCCCCCCCTCCAAATACTCCCTCAGATCTGGCGACTCACGGTCTCTGACTATACCTCACAGAAGCACTACTTCTGGCCAAATGGCCTTCTCTCACTGCCTACCTAAACTATGGAACCAACTAGCGACTCAAATCCACCACTCCTCCTCAGTTAGTTCACATCCCTAACAAACTACCTAGTGACATGCTGCAACTGCACCAAATCCTCAATGTGTTCCAGTCTCAGCTGCTGGTCTATACCTCCCCCTTCCTCCAGCTGGGCCTAATACTCCCCCTAACTTTACCCCTCCTGCCAACAACACTTATTTGCACTTCTCCTGTACCACTCCTACCCTCCTTTCTCTTGTGCTCTAATCCTACCCTATTGCCCAACTGACTCTATTATCAATCTGGAAATGTTAATACTCGTGATTATTGTAATCTTGCACTGTCTGTTTTTGTAACATTAAATGATACCTGATTTTGTGTATACTGTTTGTTTCATGTTATGTACTCCCACTTCCCTTCCCTCAGGACGTACCGTGAGATGAGCATATTGTTGCTCAGTGTAATTTTCTTGGTGAAACATTTCAATAAATAAATAAATAAATAAATTACTTTGGATTCCACCACAGACTCAAAATCCTTTTGAGATGAAGATTAGATTAGAATTGGTAGCCCTTGTGCTGCTATTGCATACTAAGACATACGTTAATATTTATGGTAACTGGATCTGTTTCTGTCATAAGAGTGCATTTTCAAGTTCTTTGGATGAGAGAACTGCAAAGCACTGCAAAACAGTCGGGGTGCACAAAGAACTGGAGAAGAAACAGTCATAACCATGAGAGACACAGGAGCTGTAAATATAATGTATAGAATAATGCATGGAGAAGTGTGGTTCATGGGGATTTTATGCACCCTGAGATGTGTGATGCCTCATAAACCCTGAGGGCGAAGCTCGTGGGGTTTATATGGGCATCACACACCGAGGGGGGTGCATAAAATCCCCAGAGAACCACACTTCTCCATGTATTACTTTTTATATTTATGGGTTTTTGGTGGGTTTTTTTTGTTTAAATTGTCTTTTTTGTGCACTTTGGGAGGGCATAGGAGCCGGGTTTGTAAAATTGTTGGTGAGGCCCAGGGGTGAAGGGTCAAAGCTCTTCCCCCTGGCTCAAGGATCAAAGCTCTGCCCCTGGCCCAGGGGATAGATGTCGACTAACACAAGGGTTTAGGGGTCAGGGGTCAAAGCTCTGCCTCCTGGGCCAGGGGACAGTGGCCTACCCACCACCACCACCACTGGGGGTCTATGGGAGTAGAGCATCTTATATACATACATACATACAACAAAGAAGCCAGCAGAAGAAGGCCATTTGGTCTATCAAGTCTGTTTGTATTGCAGGGTCAACAACTTGAGCTAATGTCCCTGCCCTCCTTCCCCACTCCACCCATCCTCCCTGCCCATGATCCTTACCTTCCCCCATGCCTATCCCAGCCTCTCTTAAAGCTGCCCACTGTCTTCAACAAGATTATCTCTTCTGACAACACATTCCAAGTGTCCCCCACCCTCTCTGTGAAGAGGTGCTTTCTGACCTCCCTCCTAAACTTCCCACCATCCAGCTTGAGACTGTGCCCCCTGGTCTTAAGGTTACCACTCAGCTTAAAGAAACTCTCCTTATTAACCTTATTTATCCCTTTCAAGTTCTTGAAGGTCCCAATCATGTCCCCTCTCTTTCACGTCCGACTTCCAGGGAGTACACGTTTAGTGCCCTCAACCTCTCCTTGTATGTCTTGCTCTGCTGACCATCTGTCATCTTTGTAGCCCTCCTCTGGACCTTCTCCAGCAAGTTAATGTATTTTTGAGGTGTGGGCACTAGTACTGAACTCCATACTCTAGTTCCACACTCTAGATGCGGCCTTACCAGTACCATATATTATCTTGTACAATGTAGGGATTTGGGGGTTAGGCCCCTGGCCTCAGGTGTGAGAAAAGAATTGAAACACTATTTAAAAGACTTGTTTTAACACTTTAACAGGAAGAAACTTTGTTTTGGGGGGCATTTTGGGGGTGCTGATTACCATAAGAAACCTGATATTTTGTTTGATGCTGAGTGTGAATGTTAATAATAAATGTTGTACAGTACTATAATGTAGTGACACTGTCTTGTGGTCTTTTTTCTTCATTATTTTGGCTATGATCTAGGGCATGGGTGCAGGTGGGTGAGAGAACACTGGACATCAGGGAAGGGATTGAGGAACTGTTCGTACTTCAGAGCAACATGTTCCTTTCTAGGAAGTGTTGGGATCAGGGCAGGGAGAGGTGGATGCACCACTGCACACCAGCAACACATTCTCTACTATATGGAAGCAGGTTTGGAGGGAAGGAGATCAACTGTACACCAGGGAGGGAGTACTGTGTGATGTGTATGGAGAGGGGGGTGGCCTGGAGGGGGGGCCACCCCCACTCTGGCATATTCCCTCCACCAGCTGCTACAGTTGCAAAGTCAAGCATGATCACCATCAGAAACATGTGGCAACACCATCCTAATACATTCACAGTAAGAATGTAGCATATACATTTCGCAGGTAACCTCAGTGACCAGAAATCTTTAATAATTGTGTGTGGTCAGTGGAGGCCATCTTTAATGACGCCAGTCATTAATTACTACATGACATGCAAAAGGTTTCAGAAAACCACAACTATACTAAGCAAGATCATAGGATGCAAGAAATACATTGTTGCTGAAAGACTATATGATGATTTCTTTGCCAGCAAACATACAGACACAGTAAGAGTATTGGTAACAGGCATATTGTTTAGTACATCATACTTTTCCTCAACGAGCCACACATCTTCTATTTCACAATTTCATTAAATGCATTTTCAGTTTAGAACTTGTAAATGAATTTAGGTTTCATAATGTGATACAAGCTGCTTGCTTTGTATGAACATTAAAGAGGATAGGGAATCATTTCTAACTGGCAGCTGTTTATAAAGTTCTTATTCTCAGAAATGATATGCATTCACCTAAATTATCCATAGTTGTCTGTACCTCAATAAAAAGTAATATAAAGAGCTGTATTTTGCATTGTCTTGTTTTTATGGGCAGCATTCTGTTACAGTTCTCTGCATGGAATCAATAATTTGGAGTTTTAACTATGCCATGGTTTGTGTGCATAACTCTAAACAGGGTTCTGCTAGGTCAGCAGCTCATAATTAGCATTCTGTACACAAATTATGACATAGTAAAAACTCCACATAAGTGAATCCTTAAAGTGAACTGTAACAGAATGCTGGCCACAAAAATACAACAATGCAAACTACAGTTTTACCAATCACGTTTATTCAGGTACAGTTAAATATGAATAATTTAGGGGAATGCATATCATTTCTGAGAATAAGAACTTAATAAACAGCTGCCAATTAGTACAAATTTCCTTTAACATAATTAGTCAAGCTGTCACAAGTTAGAAAACCATAAATCTTGAGAGACCCTGGACACACTGGGGAACATACTGTAACATGGTTTAAGTGCCTTAAAACAGTTTAAATCCCCCTAGCACTGTTTGCAGACAGACTACAAGCCCTTTAAAACTTTTTAGAAAAAGTGTTTATAAACTCTGCTAGATTCTTAGTCTTAAACCATTTTTAAAAATGTTTAGGTGCTACCATGGTTTTACTCACAGGACTGTCCAGGAGTAAAAACATTTTAAGCTGTAATGGTATAACTAAAACAGTTCTAGCTGCTGTGTGTCCAGGCAAGCACAGTTCTGTGTGTTGGACTTAACACAAAACAGTTACAAGGAGAACAGGTTTAACACTAGCAGTGTGGCCACACTAAACCGTTATCAAAAATGGTTACTGAGTAATGTGGCTGCACTGAAATGGTTTAGCTAAACTGGTTTTAAAAATGGTTTTCAAAAACAGTTCTATAGTGTGTCCAGGGCCAAGAGACTAAGGCCCCGACCACACTACACCGTCAATATGATGGAATGGTTCCAGCCCGTTACAGATGGTAACCGGCACAGTGTGTCCACATTGCCAGTGAACCATTCCAGTAATGGCTTGGGACCATCACAGCCCATCCACATTGTGGGTGTCCTGCAGCCATTATGGTTGGTGCCCTGTCCCACGATGCAGTGCATGCTGCACTATGGACACTGGTGCGGCTACACACTCACGCATCCACACTATAGCCAGTAGCAGTACAGAGGCAGTACCGGTTCTGTAACTGTTGTTGAAACCACCTCATATGTGGTTTTGACAATGGTTATGGAAATGCCTCCTATAACGTTATTGGTATAAACGCAAACCACTGAGGTAATGGTTTGGACCCCCTGTAACGTTTCGGAGGGGTAATTTCAGTGTAGTGTGGACAGCCAGGCCTAAGTAAGGATGTCAACATATTCAGTTCACAAATTTAAAATCACTAGTTAGCTGACACTCCACACCTCCCCAACCCCCTGAAGCCTGACCACCCAAGTAGACTTATGGAAAAAACGTAAATTAAGTGCCCGCACACTTACTCACAGTGAAGGTCATCCTCATAAACTTCATGAGCTGGCAGCATACCAGGTGCTGCTGCATGATGCCATCTCATGTTGGTGTGCATTGACTCACGCACCACTCTAGCATGCTTTGTGAGCAAGTAGTGCCGCACAGTAACATTAGAGGGCACTGCACTGCAACCACCAAGTTGCCAAGTAGCAGAGTTTACAAGGAGGACTGTCAGTAAGTGCAGGCACTTGTGATTTTTTTTCATACAAAAAGTCCAGTCATAGTCAGGCTTCAGGAGGTGTGGACTTGGGAGCAGGGAGCATCACTTATACCCTTTAACATCCTTCCCCAGTCCCCACTTAGCCACCAGCCAGCACAGTCACCTCACCCTCCAGATAAAGTCCCATTAGTTCTGCCCAACCCCTGCTAACAACCACTTGGGATATACTATATATACTGTACAACACTGCAGTACCATGAACCAAAATTATTTTAAATACCTTTTGATGTAGCAAGGAAAACTTTGAAAAACAAAATATTTAGGTGAAACTCAGCTTGCATTCAGTACACATTCCATAGATTCCTCCTCCACATTGTTTATTATGGTGGAAACGTTCATTAATACATGTTTATACCTTAAAGTTGATCTGCCTCTATAGCTTACTTCCTACTTGAAATCTTAAACCTCTGTTATGACACCATAACCTGTCATGGAAATAACCAGGATGTCACAAGCAGTGCATTACGATCTCAGGTAGGGGGAAAGCAACAAGAATACATGAACTATTCAGGAGAAAATATCCTGTTTTCATGCAAATTGACTCAGTAAAAAATAATGTGGAAAAGAAATAAAGAACTAATGTGAAATATAAGCTGCCTGGATCTGTGTCTATTTGTCTAAATATGTTTTGTTCCAGTTCTCCTGAAGGCATCAGTTGCTCTTTAAATTGTTAAGGCATACACTGTTTGTGGAAGGGGCAGAGTGCCCAATTCAAAGACATTCTAGTCACCTACAGAGCGGAATTCACTATAAACTGTCAGGTGGAATCTTGCTCTAGGTGGAAATGGACCTGTCGAATGTTGTGCCACAGTAACTAGCTATGTCAGCTACTTGTTTCTTATGCTGCACTAGACCACAGCCATAGCTATTGCACTATTGCAGCACATCAGTTTTGAACGCTTTTGTGCATACATGGCACACAGACCTCTGCTCTTCCTTAAAAACAGCCACAGTAAGGAGATCAAACCTAGGAAGAGAGCAGCAGACTGGTAGTGAGAGAAAAAAAAAAAAGAAAAGAATTCAGTAGGGGCAAAGTCTTCCATACTGTGTGGACTATGCTGTAAAAGACTAGGTATGCCTCATCACAACCTTTTGTTCTTCAACATATTTTTCTTTGAAATATGGTACCCTCTTGTACCTTCTGTATGCCCTTAGATCTTCCAACCCCTACCCATCCCTCAGGTGGTTAGTATTCCCCCCTTCCAAAGCACGGGTCCACGGCACCCCACCCCAAGGGTCTGGTAGAACTTGTGTGGGCACATCATGCTCTTGTGCTGGGCTGGTAGTCCATCACCCTGGGACATCCCCTCTTAATTTTCAAGAAACCCAGGGTGGGTGGTACCATGGGAGTGAGACCCTGTGTCAACTTTTCATCTCCCCCCACCTCCATCTCAGGCCAACCCTGGAGGTTAGTGCACATCCCCAAAACATATGCACAACCAGGATCAGAGAGAAGGTAATCACCCAGGCCTTTTCTTTCCCCACCCCCAAACCCCACATCAATCAGATAAGTCCCAATTAAGAGCATTAAAAGCATGTACATGTGTAAGGACAAGAAGTTAGTCTAGAAAATCCCTCCAGATACAGTAATTTACTGCTCCCCTGTAATTACCCAACCTGTGATATATCCCTCAGGATCATGAAAAACTGTTTGGCCCAGCAGTGTCCTGGCACCCAAACTTGCAAGGTGGCATTTCACCAGACATGCTCTTATAATAACACAATGCACAAGGCCCAATGAAACACCTACACAGCAGATAAAGGTAGTGCTGCAGGTCAGGGACATCCCTCGTTTGGTCAGAAGGACCACAATCATTTCTATTTCCTCTCCAGTAGGTTCTGCTCCCCCCCCACTTCCCCACATGCATGCACACACACACACACACACACACACACACACACACACACACACACACACACACACACACACACACACACATGCAAAATAGCTGATAGTTCAGTTGCTTTGCTTTGGCTGCAGACTGGGCATCCCATTAACTAGTTAACAGTGAATAAAGTTCGAGAAACACAACGGGAAACACCAGATTTTATCATTTGTAGGCTAGTAGAGAGATGAAAGAGGCCCCCCTCCCAAACACACCGGTTCCCTCACATCAAGTCAGTCACACATAATTTCTAAGCCCGGTGCACCCCCTGTCTGGCTACCCTATGTGATTAACAGATGTCAAGGTCAGAAGGGCATGTCTGTGGCATAAATGGAGTCAGGTACTACATCAATTTACTGCATATGCCTTTATCAGTAGATTACAGACATTAAGAGTCAGAGAGATACTGCTAAATATATATTTTTTGGGACATGGCCATTGGCACATAGAGGACAAAAAGTAGAACCCATGCAGCAGCACAATAAGGTAGGTTCACCATCACCAAAACATTATTACAACATAAACATGGCTCTTGGCTCATGGGGTGTGGCCCGTGGAAGAAACTGCAGCCTGCTAAGGATTAACTCATCACCAAAGGCTTCCGTGGTGGGACTGTAATTGCTTGCACCCAGCCATGTCAGCTGCCCACACACAATCAAACTAGACAAATGCCCATTAAACTGGACAGGAAGGGGGCAAGAAGCAAAATTCCACCTTGGAGCCAAAACTCATCTGCTGGCTGCCTGGAGTCCTTGACTCCTTCCCTTTTCCCCTTAATTCCTTTGCCCTTACAGATCCATCTGATCCTCCTCCTACTCTGAGCTGTGACACTATAGTGCTCTTCCAGCTTCCATAATACAGTTATATCACTTTTCATGCCATTCCCTCCCTTTCCCTTTGAAGCCCACCTGCCAGACCATTCCCGGCTCCATTTCCTTCTCTCCAGCAATCGACCTTGACTAAGTTGGCAAGGGAATGGAAGGCTCTAAGGCTTCTGTTCTGGAGTGATACTGGCTAGTTGTTTGCTTGAAGCTCCCCTCCCATACATCAGACAGTCAGCATCCCATCCCCACCACACCTTACCTAGTTAGTGCTGGATCTGGGACTTCGTGGCTTAGTGAAACTCTGAGGCTGTTAAGGCAGTGCTGGGCTGGATATCTTGGTTGGGGCCTTGTCTTGCCCTTGGAGGTAGTGTATATTACCACCCGGGGCCAGTGCTGCTGCTGGTCTACTGCTGCTCTCGACAACTCCCTCTGATGTTGCTGGCTGTCTGTCTCTGGTGCTGAACCAACAAGAACCATAACCCAGTGTGCCACAATATGACCCCAGACCAACCGGTGACTAAGAGCACACTTTTCACCGAGGCCGGGGCCTGGCCTGCGATCCTGCTCCTCGCACTGCCCCTGACAATCTCCTCTGCAGGCTCTGCCACACCTTTCTGCTTTACTCTGTTGTGCCACCACCCACTGGCCTAAGTCATTGAGTCAGTCGATAGTGGTTGGTGATCTCTACCCAGACCAGAGTCTCACTCCCCTCTCCTCCCTCCTCGTATCTTCTTGAGGACTCCTCTGACTATGTTGGCTGGTCTTGGGTGGGTGGCTGGTGGCACTACTGCTTTCCTCTTCCTTGGCCCTGCAAATTCTTCTTTTCCTTCCAAGGCTTCTCCTTCGCTTCTTCACTCTGCTTTTTTCCCCTCCTTGGCTGGATCTCTAGTTAGTTGATTTCCCTCTGAAACCATCGCTGACACCCAGTCTCCATGATGGCTCGTCATTGCATGCCTCAGTATAAGCACTCCCTCTGCCCAATCACAATGCCGCTCTGTGACTTTTGCCACCAAACCACAAATGATTTTTCGAGGATACGGGTCAGGATGGCTGGGGGGGTGTCGTACTCTGAATCACCCACACCAGAGGTGCTAATTTCAAATAATGCCAGCCATCCTACACCACCACCAGCCTACCAATCAAAGAGGGATTGGAGTGGCGGCTCTGGAGCTGTGCTCACACAGACAGGACAGGACACAGAAGATGTGGACCCAACCCAGGTCACGTGCCTCATTATAGACCGGCAAAAAAACATTGTAAATAAAAAAAATGATACGAAAATATTGGTGGGGCTCAGCCCAGGTCACAAACTATTGCTGGGGCCCGTGCCCCACGGGACCATACAACCCGGCGTCTATGTGTGAGTGTAACTGTTACCACCGACAAGCTTGTCTTGCACTGGGTGACCGATTGTGTAGTGCTTGTGAACATCTAATGCAAGGACAGCTTGTTTGGCTTTTTTTCTGATGATGCTGTGGTACTGTTCTGCCTGTGGTTTAAGGAGCTTCATAAACCACATATTTATTTATTTATTTAGCTTTTGTTGACCGGGTAAGTGCACTAGACAAATCCTGCCTATTTTCAGGCACGACCCGGGGGAGGGGGATACAGATGAATGCCAACTGACCTTGAACTAGATTAAGCTGTTGGTGGTATTTTTAGTGAATGAGGGAAATTTGGCCAGGACACCGGGGAAATTCCCCTACTCTTTTCGATAAGTGCCATGGGATCTTTAACATCCACCTGAACTACCACCAATCCAGGCAGATGGGACCTCGGTTTAACGTCTCATCCGAAAGACGGCACCTCAGAAGTGTAGCACCCCTCTCATGCTGCACTACAGTGTCAGTACTGGGATATTAGCCCAAGTGCCAGATGTGGGAACTGAACCCACAGCCCTCTGATTTCCCGGCCTCAGAGGCGAGTGTGCTACCTACTGAGCCACTGACACTGACTATACATATGTAGTTTATGAAGCTCCATAAACCACATCTGTGGTTTACGGAGCTGTTAGGCACTCACTAGCAGTGGTTTATAACCACTAACCAGTAAATATATTGTAAATAATCAGTGATGGTAAGAATTTGTTGGTGCTTATGAAAAAACTCACTATCAGATACCTGGGGAGTCGCAAATCATGCTGAAAATGTATATTCGTAAAAAAGTTCAGCTTACTTAAAATCAATATGTTTTACTTTTCTGACAATTGCACAAACCCCTGTGTAGAAGATTCACTATGACAACTAAATTTAGAACTTTAGGATTTTAATTGAAGGACTGTCTGCATGAGTCACCCTCTTATCATTATAAGAAAGGGTAGTTACATTCTCTGGAATCCATGTGATTTGTATCCATGAGAATTTTGGAAATTCTGATTCTAATTCAATTCCAGTTTAAAATAATGCACTGGAATGGAAGCAGAGACAGAATAAGAATTTCTGATTGCCCATCCTAACACCGGCTCAAGTAAACCCCCCCAACCCTTGTACAGAGTAGTGTGTAAAACTATAAAAACTACCTACTCACTCTAGCTCTGATCTTCTCATTTCCACCACCATTGTGTCTCCTACTCTGAGTACTTACCTTGAATTATGACAGCTGTTGCTGGGAAACCCTGTGGGGATTCTACTACAATCTAATGTCTGCTGAGGTCTTGTGGCACTGAAAGTCCTCCTGCTCCAATGTCCATCTAGATGATCCAACAAGCCATTTCCAATGGTGCATCCTCCATAAGACCACCTACCCAACACACCACCTTGATATAGTTGCCCTCCTCTGGTCCTTGCCAACTTGCAGTCACTCATCAACTTCGTAGACCAACTAACCATGTTGCACAAATATGCACACACTCACTCCCAGATATCTAACCCCCACCAACAGCCAGAGCTGGTGACTGTCAGCCAGCCTCCACTGATCTGAGAATTCCACACCCAACCTGACCTGGCCCAACACACTGAACCCATCCAATTGCCACCAAAGGAACATAAAACTAGTAAAGTATATTTTAAAGGCACTGCCTGCTTCATGTGTTTCTGTGGCTGCTGAGTGCTGCTTGATTTATGTTGTTGTTTGTTGTAGGTAGGCAACCTACTCACCTCCCAGTGTTCCCAGATCAGTCAAGGAGAGTCATTCGGAAGAGAGACTCAGACTAAAAACCAGTGTGGTAGCTGGTCTGGTCTTCAGTTTTGTTTTACTAAATTGGTCAGGAGTATAAATTGTTTGAGTTCAATTCATCAGGTCAGGTGAGGACTCTTCAGAGTGGCTTTCTCTGTTGGCTAGTATGGCTTGGAGACAAGTGTGTACATATTTGTGCAATTTGCCAAGCTGGGCTACTAAGTTGGGGAGCAACTACAGATTGAAGATGACTGGGATCAAGTGGCTGTTGTGAGGTGTCAGATTGGGGAGGTGGATCTATTTGAACATATGGAGGATGGACCATTGGACTTAGCTTGTTGGATCATCAGGATGACCAGCAGAGCCAGAAGTTCATCAGTGCCACCAGACTTCAGGAGACCGTAGACAGAGGCATGAGTGACCCCACAGGCTTTCCCAGTGGCAGCTGTAATAACGTAGGAAGAATAGGGAGACACATGGGTGATGAAGGGGGAGGTTAGGCAGGGTTCAATTTAGCAGCATGGTGGGAAGTTTTAGAAATACTCAGAATCGGTACTGGAATTGTATCCAGATTCCAAATGTTTTTTCTAGAGTTTGGATTTTTGGCCTTCAATACTGAAATTCTGAATTTTAAAAAGAGGCCAGGAATCCAATTAATCTAACCATGTCATGATTCATCATCTTTAGTACATGTTTCCTTAAAATGGATTAAATGAAATTATTAAATAGGCACAAAAATATAGACTGACTGGCATAAACACATCACATGACCATGCACTGATTTTGCTCAGTGCATGGTCATTCTGTTACTTGGCCTGTTCATAATCTATATACCACCACAGAATGTTTATATATATGTGTGTGTATATATATATATATATATATATATTTATAAAATGAGCAAATAATCCATTGTTCTGATTGTATAAAACACATCACATGACCATGCGTATAGCAGAGAATGACCACACACCTGCACTTTTACCCCTCCAAAACAATTCTGACATTTTATAAGATAGATAAACCACTCTGAGGTGTGTGGTCACGCTCTGATATACGCACACCTTGGGCAGTTGATGCACTCGGCCTGCGGCTTCATGCGTACAACGCACACCCAGGCGTGTGTATATCAGAGTATGACCAGACACCTAAGAGTGGTTTATCTATTACATATATATATATATATATATATATATATATATATACATATAGGAAACAAAAATAGATATGAAAAAGAAATAAGTGGCGCGCCCTTATGGATAAAAATTGAAGAAATAATTGGCAGAAGTGTTTAACCTCGCTATATCCCCATGCATGGCAAAACACCCAGACACAACTGATCATGACTGTTCAAATTTTCCAGAGCCCCCTTCCACATTTTAACAGAGAATACAATACATAAGGGTGAAAGCTCAGAAAAGTCTGTAAAATTGTTGTACATAAGCATAATGTTGCACTTTGTATGTTTGATACTTGTGATTCCTTTTTTATTGTATTAGCATAAATTGTTTATACTGTGATGAAAGTGCTGAATGTAGAGCTGCTTAACCAAAAATACATTTAAGGTTTTCAAGTTTTACATGTCAGAAAAGCATCATTTTAATTTCAAAAGATATTTTTAAAAAGAACCCATTTTATAAGTCAATAACACACTTGAGGGTGTAAATTATACTAGACTACTGCACTTTAATGGTCATAGAATGGATCACTTCAAAACAGCGCTACAAAAAACCTTAACTCCCCCAACAATTTCTGGAGCACCCTCCATTCCCTTTTTAACCCCTGTTCCAAACTCTCACCCCCCAACACTAACTAATGATGTGTCACCCATCTCTGACCCCATTTCAGTAGCCTCCCTACTTTACTCCTTTTTCACCACGTGGCCTCCCCTATAACTCCTCCTCCCCATCCACTCCTCCCTCTTCCCCTGCCTCATCTGAGGACCTCTCCTTTTCTCCTTTCTCCAGCCATGAAGTCTACCACTCTCTCCTTTTGCTCAGCCCCCGTAAGTCAAGTCCTAATGGCCTCAATCCTTACCTTCTCCACATCTTGGCTCCCGCTATTGCTCTTCCCTTTACCCACCTGGTGAATCTTGCTTTCAACCTTTGCTTTGTTCCCCAAGCATAGAAGACTGCCAGTGTGATTCCCCTGCATAAGGGGGGGGGGACCCTTCAGCACTGGGAAATTACAGACTTATACTCCTCCTCCTTCCTTCCATGGCTAAACTTCAAGAATCTCTGGTTTTCTCCCACCTTACTGACTTCATTAATTCCTCTAACCTCCTAACTCCTTTCCAATCTGGTTTCAGGCCCAATCATTCAACCATCACTTCCCTTCTTCATTTTATGAATTCCATCCTCACTAACATGAATCAAGGACACATTACCGCTGCCATTTTCATAGACCTAGCTAAGGCTTTTGATTCAGTATCTCACCCTCTTCTCCTCAGTAAACTCAGTTCCACCAGTCTCTCAACCTCAACTGTTAACTGGTTCAGCTTTTACCTTTCCAGCCGCTCACAATGTGTCCTCTCAGGTGGTGCCCTCCCACCTCCCTATCCAGGCCAGTGTCCCCCAAGGCTCTATTTTAAGCCATTCCTATTCTCCATCTTTCTAAAGGACCTCCTCTCAGCATGCTCTTATGCTCTTCAAATATATATATATATATATGTACGGATGACACCATCCTTTTTGCCGCTGGTCCCTCTGCCTCAAATGTCAAGCCTCTGCTCCAATCTGATTTCCAGTCTGTCCTTCACTGGTTTCAAGCCAATTACCTCAAAGTAAATGCCAAAAAAATGTGTTAATGACATTTGGTACTCCTCAAAAACTGGTAAATCTCTCCACCCCCCTCTCCATCACCATACCTCTCATCTGCTATGAATTTCGCATAGCACTGTGATTTTCACATTCAAATGCAGCCTTGCTCTGCATAGGTTTACTGATGTTCATCATAATGTTAGAGCCATTTCTGGACACACAAACTATTAAATCATTGAATTAAGTTGATAGAAACATTTTGTATCACTAACTATATGGGTCCCACTATCGGTAGACATATTATTGTTTAAAATAAGAAAGTGATACACATTCTGGTCCTTTGCTATGATTTTTTAAGGCCAGTGCTATGATTTTCAATGCTGAGAGGTATGTCCATCACCACCCTTGTTGGAACCATGCTTGTCACGGTCTCCTCTTTCAAGTACCTTGACGTCTGGATAGATATGTGGCTTGACATTTCTGCACATATTGACCGCATTCACTCAAAGCTCCTTCCCAAGCTGGGGTCCTTGTTTGGAAATAAAGATTCACTCCCCCACCTGTCTGCTGCAAACTTCTCTCTAAAATGATACTCCCTTTATTTGACCTTGCTGACACACTTTATGGGACTGCCCCAGCAACTTCGCTAACTAGACTGGACACTCTTTATAATGTCTTCTGCTGCTTCGCATTAAATGCCCTCCCCCTGCACCCACCACTGTTCTCTGTACTCCTCTCTCTCACTATCCTCTCTTTATCTGTGCCATCAGCACCATGCCACCATCCTTATCTCAAAATTCTGGTTTGGATCTCTCCCCTCCTCACTCCTCTCATCTCTCATCCTCCTTACTGCCCTCATATCCCCTTCATTCCAGAGATACCCGCACCTTCTCTCTCCCCCATCACTCATCCTGTTCTGGTCAATCAGCCTTCTCATACTGCCTGTCCTCCCTTTGGAACTCCCTCCCCAACTCCTTTAGACAATCCTCTTCCATTCCATGCTTGAAGCACACACTTTGCCATGGCTCCCTGCTCCTGCCCTTCCTCCAGTCAGTAGCCCTTCCACTCCATTCCCTCTCTCCTCCTTAGACCCTATCACTACAGTCCCTTCAAATCGTTAGCACTTACCACTGTTCTACTGTCTCTCCTGAGTTGTTAACTTATCAGCCTACCCTAAACATGTATTATTCTTTCTTTTTGCAAGGGTTTATCTGTGTGTCATTGCCTACCAACTTGAAATTCTAAACTACTCATAATCTGAATATTTAAGTCTGCCTATACTACTAACTGTTATTTGCTGCTGTTTTGTACCAAATGTTTTCCCTGCTGTCTTGCATCTCCTTTACTTATGCATTGTTTTACTCATATTTTTTGTACATTGTATTCCCCCCTCCTGGGTCGCACCTGGACATGAGCCCATGCTCAGTGTGCCTTTTACTGGTTACCAATTTTTAAATAAAATTAATTCATTCATTCATTCATTAATTTGGCCTATGGCCTTGCATCTCAAAACACCCAGAGCATGTGAAAATCTACCACATTGCACACTCTGTTGTGTGTTAGCACTTACATGACAAATTACTCTATAAAGACTAAACAGCAAAGGTGAATTCATCAGTACAAATATAGTAATTGTGCCATGTCAATCTGAGAAACAGAATTTGAAGTGCTACCTACTTTAACACTTTACTTTCTCCCTTCACTCAACAGATCAGATCTTCAGGGCCCTTACATACCTTCAAGACATAACATTTGACATAAACTACTTGTTGCATCCTTGGACAAATCTTTTTTTATTTTGTTGTTCTTTGGTAACCAGGTAAGTCCCACTTTACACAAGTGCCTGTTTTCTGTGATGAGCTGGGAGCACTGGGGAGGTTAATAGACTTGATCAAAGTCACACAGTATGCAAGTGGAGGTTGTGGGAATCAAACCCAGGCCTGCTGGATGGTACCTCATGGATCAGTGCTGGTACCAGTCATATTTAATGTCTTTATAAGTGACATTGCAAAGGAGCTGGAAAGGAAGGTCTGCCTCTTTGCAGATGACACCAAAATCTGCAATAGGGTGGACACTTGGGGTGGGGTGGAAAAGATGAGCAGAAACCTAAGAAAACTGTAGTGGTGGTCAAGAGTATGGCAGCTCAGTTTCAATGCAAAGTTGTGCAAAATAATGCACTTAAGGCATAGAAACCAAGGGGTGAAGTAAACAATAGGTGGAGTGGTAGTGATGACTACCAAGCAGGAAAGAGAGCTGGGGTAATCATATCTGATGACATAAAGGTGACCAGGCAGTAACAAAGCAGTCAGGAGGGCTAGTGAGGTGCTGGAGTGCTTAGGGAGTGGTATCACCAGCAGAAAGTGGGCGGTGTTGTTGCCTGTGTCTAGTTCACTGGGAAGACGCAACCTAGAGTACTATGTCCATTTCTGGAGACCAAGGGCCTGATTTTAGAACGGCTGTAGATTGACACAAAGGGCTTGCATTGGAGAGTCAGATGCAAGGGGTGACTCGCGGCAATCATTGCAGGAATCACGCTTTTGCATGGGAGCCTGCCACAAACCCCAACACAAGTCCCTTGCACCAAACTCAGCCAGTTAGACCAGCTCCCCTGGTCTAAGTTTGCATCATCAGGGTAACCATTTTATGGGGCTTTCACCAAAGCTTTGGCACAAGCTGCCATAAATTGTGAAAAATGTTGCAACTGCACAAAATATTCTAGAACTGGGTGCAGTTGCACCAAACATTGGGGCTGATGCAGGGCTTGATGCAAGTCCTGCATCAACCTTTTATGCTCTTTGGCTCTTCTACCAAACTTAAAGCAAATCATGACTCTCTCAAAATCTCATGTGCAGATGGCTCCCCACTGGTCAGCACCATCTCCTTCAAATACCTGGGTGTTCTCATAGATGAAACCCTCAATTTTGATCTGCACATTACTGCCACCTGTAAATTGGTAAACGTTAAAATTGGTGGGGCCTACCACACTAGCTATGCCCTTACCCCATCTGCCAGACTTGCCATTGCATAAGGCCCTTTGCTCCCAGCCCTGGCCTATAGCACGGTCACCTACCTTGGTGCCACCAAGTCCTCCCTCAACAAATGGGACACCACTTACAATAACATCTGTTGCTACGCCTCTGCATCACCTCAGTATAAACACCATTGCCTGCTCTATGTGGACTTAAACTGGCCCTCTCCCACAGCTCATCGCTGCCAGTCCTAATTGACAGAATAGTGAGGTCAGGTCTCCCACAATCCCTTGCCTCCTTGCTTTACTCCTAATCCCCCATCTTATCAACTCCAATCTTCAGACCAAGTCTCACTTTATACCCCAGATGTAAAACCTCGATGGGTGCACAAGCTTTCTCTCACACTGCTCCTAAGTATTGGAACTCCATACCTCAATCTATCCGCCAAGCTCCCACCCATGCTGGTTTCAAGAAACTTCACCGTGACCATCTACGTGCCTCTAACTCCTGCACTTGCTTCTACCCACCTTAGATCTTTTGTTCCTCATCCCTCCTTACCACTCTGCATTTATTTCCCCTCCAGCCTCTTCCTCACCTCTTTCCCATGACCCTCCCATTATTCATTTGTCATTCGCCTATCCCCTCTTTCTCCTCTACTCCTGCCACCCCTCCTCTCTGTCTTTACCCTCTCAAAGCTTACTACCTCTAAGGGCACTTATTGTATACTGTTTATAACATGTCCATTTATCCCTTTGATCATTGTATTCATTTGTTTTGGACATGTCCATGCTTTTGACCTTGTCTAATACTGTATTGCCTGTGTCCTGAGTGTCCGCTAACTTCATTTCTCCCTATCCCTATGTTGATTGTATTTGACCCCTTCTCACTGTTGTTATCTCCTTCATGTGCTGCGTCACATAGTGTGATTATGTATTTCAACTTGTATTCTCCCGGTTCATGCCTGAAAATAGGCATTTCTATGCCTAGTGCACTCACCTGGTTACCAAAAGCAAATAAAATAAATAAATAAAATTGGGCTGCTTATCTCCAGAAGGACAAACACAGAATGGACACAATCTGGAGGACAGCATCTAAAACCCTACAAGAAGAGACTAAAGGACCTCAATATCTACATCCTGGAAGAAAGGAGGGAAAGGTGAGTAGGATAAAGACCTTTAAATACCTCATGGGAGTAAATAAGGTACAGAAGGGAAGTATTTTTCAGAAGAAAAGATGCTCAAGAACAAGTGGACATGTTACGAAGCTAGAGGTGGGTAGATTCAGGAGAGATGTAAGGAAGTACTTCTTCACAGAGAGAGTGGTGGATTCCTGGAACAGCCTTTCAACAGATGTGGTGGGGACAAAAACAGTGGCGGGGTTCAAGAATGCATGGGATATGCACAGGGAATCATAGCGGAAAGGAAGAGGGAGAGGTAGCAAGAGCTGTAGATCAAATAAGGTCTGCAGTAATAATAGGTAGGGAAAAATGGACAGACTGGATGGGCCAAGCAGGCCTTATCTGCTGTCAGATTCTATGTTTCTATGTTTACCAAGCTCACTCACAGCTTTTTACTGTAACCTCTAGGCTATACTGCCAAATTAAATGCAATCAACTCCTCACAGCCAGTATTACCAAGACTTTTAAGTCCTCATTAAAAACGTATTTATTTGATCTGGCTTTCGGGAACAATGCTTAGTTTTGTTTCTGCTGCCTTTTTATGTTTTGTGTCTTTTCTTTCCTGATTGAATGTTTGTTTTTATATTCTAGATGTGCTTTGGTTATTCTGAAAAGTGCTTTATATAGAGAATACTGCATGGGCAACCATGCAGAACCAATGTGTTCTGCCACAGAGGGGTTTGATTTCATGTGACCTCGAGAGCGAAGCTCAAGAGGTCCACTGAAATCAGACCCCAAAGTGGCAGAACACACTGGTTCAGCATTGAGTTGCCCATCCAGTATTTTTTATAGTGTATGGTTCCCCCGTGGTAATTTTACATCTTTTTAAGTACTTTTGTATTTGTTTCTTTTTAATGCAGAAAATAAACTGTTTGCTGCCTTATGCCGAGAGTTGGGGCTGGTTGCTAGGGTTAGTTAGAAATTACTAGAGCTCGGTCATCACAGTGTCTGAAATGCACATAGACATTGGTTGTCAGGTGGGTTTGGATGGTCTTTCAAAAAAAAAACATGGTGGATGTATGACTCGCATTAAGAGCAGAGGTGGATGCCCTGAACATATTTTCGTAAGTTTAAAAAAATATATATCTGGTTGATCCTGCATACATGTTACCTGATTGATCCTGCATCTGCCAGGGAGGGCTACTGTGCATCAGTCAGTCGCTGTGTTATCTGGTTCATTCTGAGGTTACCGTTACTGTGGCTCTAGTGCATGTCATCTGGGCTGGAATGCTGCTCTACCACAGAAGGGTTGAACAGCATTCTATGCCCTTTGAACTGTGGTAGAACAGCTTTTCAGTGAAGATGAAATTTGAGGTAGAACAACATTCTACCATACACTATAAATAAAATTTGATTTGCTTTGATTACTAGACTGGAGATAACCTAGGCTTTCAGCACTATTGCTTCACCTTCTACAGCTCAAGGCATTTGTAAAAACACTGTACAATAAACACTGAAGATAAATGAGTGAAGTTTTTTAAATCCCCAAACCCTGGTAAAACCCATACCCTAATAAAACAATATTATTGTGACTCTAATCAGAATGTCACCCATAAGTTAGTTTCTGTCCTGGTCACTTTTCTCCTGTTCCACTGTTTGACAGTGTAATAATCAGTGATAAGTGCATTTAAATATATTTCCAGTATGTCCATCTTTCCACTTGCCTCTCTCCATCAGAATGTTTCTCCTTTCTACTTCTATTACTCCAAAAGAACTTTCTTTTTTCAACTTTTCTTGTGTTTATTTGCCTTCTTCATTTTTTACCTTTCAAGATTCTCCAACATCATAAATTTATGAGTCGTTTTAGTCTGACATTGGTATCGCTCACATTTTCATCATTTGAGAAATCTTTCCCTTTGTTTGCATTATCATTCTAGCTTTCCTTTCTTTTAATACCTCTTTAATCCTTGCTAAGATGTCTTCTTTAGTTTTACAACTTCCTGTCTACTGTACATCACCTGGTCCTATTCTTCCCATGCTTTAATTTCCAGTCTCTGCTTCCCCTTTCAATCTGTCTCTGCCTCTGACTCTCTCTCTCTCTCTCCTTCATATATTTTCTGTCCCACACTTCTCCTTTATTTATCTCATGCATGTTCTTCCTTTTATTTTTCTCTTTTTTCTTCCCATTCACATTCTCTCTCTTCTATGTTTGCCTACCCGCCACGTCTCACGTTGTCTTCCCTTCAATCCATTTATCTCTGTTTCTCTGTCACTCCCCCCCCCCAGTAAAAGCAATAGACTGTTCCTATTCTTTGTTCTCTGTCCATGTCTCTCTCTATCCTACCATTCTTTTTTCTCTCTCTCTTTCTTGCCTTTACTTTTAGGATACTCTATCAACATCAACAGTAGACTCTCTTCCCAATCCCTCCCTTACAGTATTTTCCTTCTCATTTCCTTTCTTTGTTCCCAGATACTGTGTATTCCCCACCCTTTTCTATTTTCTCTGTTAGATTTGTTTCTAGCCTCTTTCCTTTTTCCAGTATCCAGTCCAGTAGCCGCTGTCCCCACTTATTTGTTCTTTAAGTCAGTTAATCACTGCTAAAAAGTTACTGTTTTTTATTCTTATGTGTTTCAGCAATAAAACTACAAGGTGCATTTGATTTATAATTTGGTCATGTTTTGGAACCTCAGTAGACATTTATTGATGTCATCTTTTTTAAATTAAAGCTACACTAGGCTGATTTTGCAGATCATCTATCAGTTTGGTTTTCTTTATCCAGTATCACTCCATGGTTAGTAGAAACTATGCTACTATATCTTATCTCCAAATATTGGCTTCTTTTCCTCCTTACCTCATCTCTCTTTTCCCTCCTATTCCCCCGGCCTAATATTCTCTTCACTTATAGAGATTCACACACCTTCTCCCTTTTTCATTTTAGCTCTGCAGCTGGGCAATTTGCATTCTGATATGGTCTCCCCTTCATCAGGAACAATCTCCTCTCTGTTCTTCACCTTACTCCTTCCCATCTCTCTCTCACCCACTATCTCAAACTTTTTACCACCTCCTTCTGCTCTTGTCCTGCCTTTAACTGACCTCTGTTCTTTGCTCCCTTCCCCTGCTTCTGCCCTATGTTTGCTGCACTCTCTTGGCTTAATGAGTCACTTTTGTAGCTGCTCTGTCATGTCTTGGTCATTGTCTCTTGTAACTTTTTCCTACTCTCTGTGCTATAACTTTCCTACTGCCTACATCCTGGATTGTGTATTTGAATATGGTTACCTTTATTTTAATAAATTTATGCTTAATACATCTCTTGTAATTTGATCTCTACCTCCACTTTACATCATAAGACTGTGTATGCTAATTATGCTATGTATTCTATCTCCTGTACTAGCCCCCAGGTCACACCTGAAAACAGCCTGGCTCAGTGTGCCTTTCTGAGCATGAATTTTCAAATAAAAAAAAATAAAATAAATGAATATTTTCTGTCTGTTGTGAAACATAACAATGTGTGCATTTAAATGTTCTGTATAATCTGTGTCACTGTTTTATCCTAACATCATTTTTAGGACTGCAGATATGAGATGCCGTTTTTAGGGCTGCATTGGGCAGAGCCATGTAGTCCTTTTACGATCACTGAGAAAAAGGACACTGCATTCCTTCCTTCCAAATGACATGCTGGACTGCATCACAGTCACTGCTGTGTTTGTGAGGTTGTCTGCCCCTGTTGTCCCTACCTACCACAGCACTGCACTGTTTCATGGTCATGGCAGAACACAGCACACTCTTGGTGTCGTCATCACAGATCTCCCTCCACTACCGCACATGCACAGTTATTTAAATTTTTTTGTTTAGTTTTCATTTTGAATTTGCCCTCCCCAAACATAATAATGACACTGGGGATGCCCAACCCCCCCGTCACGCCCCACCGAAACATCATAGTGACATTGGGATGCCCTATCTCCCAGTGTTGCAAGCTGCACTCCTCTTTTTTTTTTTACCTTTTTTGGGGCAGACAAAATGAATGGCTCAAATCCCATGGCAGCAGTGGCAGGATCAGGAGGTCTGGCCAAGGACAACACAAGCGCCCCCCCCGAAACATCATAGTGACACTGGGGGTGCCCAGTCCCCCAGTGTCACAAGCCACACTCCTCATTTTATTTTTCTTTACCTTTTTGCAGTGGACCAAATGAGTGGATCAAACCCCATGGCAGCAGCAGCAGCAGGAATGGGAGTGGGGGATCTGGCCCAGGACACACGAAGAAGCCTGGAGGAAGTGTGCTGAATCGCTCAAGGTGGCTGGTGGGGAAAGTGGCAGTAGGTCTGGCCCGGGAGAACTCTGCCAGATTATGATCAGGGGTAGCTGACACAAGGACAGAGATGGGAAAGGTCAGAGCAGGGGGACATAATCACAATAAGGAAAAGGAAAAGCAGAGATCTTCACCACCAGATATGACAGGTGCAATCACTTGATTTTCTTAGTGGAGGCAAAGAACTACTCGCTTTTATTTCTCATCCATATTTATTTAAAAAATATGTATGTTTTTGCACAGGCTGTGGGATACAAACAAACCAATGTTTTATGATTCATCAGACAACTTCATCAGGATTTTTTGACTGCCTAAAAATAATAAAAAAGATCTAAAAATAAAATGACACTCTAGTGAATATATTTTCTATACACAATAGTCATTACATTTATACTTAGCAGTTTTAATAATCTTTGATTATATAAGTTAGATACAAGTAATTACACCATGTCCATGATTTCAGTGGTTATATAAAACATTTTTTATCTAAATAAAGTTTATCTCAGATAGCAGTCTACTTATGCAGCCCTAACATTAATTGTAATGACTGAATTCTCCATCAGATTTTGGCATCCATGTTGAATCCCTGCATGCAATGTTTCAAACTGAAAAGGGACATAAAAACAAATGAATTAGTACTGTATCCTCAAGGAATAAATGATGATCAATTTGTTTCTGTATCCCTTTTCATTTTAAGCCCCCCCAAAGTAATGTTAAGTATATATTATACAAATATAATTTTTTTTTAAATTGTTATTGAAAACATGTAGCAGTAGTGGGTTCCTTTCACCACTGTGGAAAACTATTCAGCTTAAGGCTGTGAGGCATAGCTCTGCTGTTATTTTTCCTTTAGGTACTAAGGGCCACGCTATGTCTTATTTTTTGGTATAGGTACCATTACTTGCCATTCAGCATCACACAGCATAGGTAGAATGACAGCAGCTGACTTGGCTGCTATGGTTCTAGACAAGAGGCATTAACAGAATGCTGCAGCCTAAACCCACAGTATTTCCAACTTGCAAGGATTGAGAAGCAGTTGAGAAAACTGTTGTTGAGGATAAGAGAGGAGGGTGACTTGAAGGAGACCAGTAAAGAAATACAGAAGATTGAGAGTGGTAATGATGATATAACAGATACTTTCTGGGAACCTCTCAGTCCCACAAAAGTAAACGTAAACAAGCGCAATCTGGATTACAATTATCTGATCCTGTTACTCAGCATAGTATTAAAAGTGACAGAAATGTGGGAGGTTAACACTGATACTACATAGTGGACAACTAAAGCCAGTCCAGGATGTCCCAAAACAAAACAAAACACAAGGCAGCCACAAGCCACACAACCAAGGAAAGTAGTTGGGGAGCCACAATCCCCACTCCCACCACAGTGAAATACCATTGCTCATTCCAATTGTTTAAAAACATAGACAATGAGGGCAGAAAAAAAAACAATGGTCCATCCAGTCTGCCCGAGTTCCCTATCCAACCATTGAACCGACTGCTCCTTCATGGTCCTAGCCCTTCCCCTTTGCCCCCTATTCTCCTTCTAGTTACTTAATATTGACCCAGCCATCACTGAAGCAGCTGCCAGCTCTCTAATTTAAGAAAAATAATATTTACACAAAGAAGAAATTGTTTTTGAAAAACAGCAATCTACTTTTTCACATACTTCACATCATGGCCAGATTAATGGATGTGGGGGCCCTACTCCAAGTCATATTTTGTAGCTCTGGGGGCCCCTAAATGCCAACATTGCACTCTTCTGCAGTAATGACCAGGGTATTCAAGCAGGATGTGGTTTACAATGCTATGTGTTATGCCACATGACTTGACAGGTCACATGCCCTTGATTATAAACAACACAATTCAGAATGACCAATTACTGCACAAAGAAACATTTTATCAGTACAATATAAACATTTTGTAAATTTTCACTTTTTAGTTATCTTTAACTCATCTTGTTTTTCCCTTGCCACTACTGTACTTTGTAGCTATTTTTAAGTTTGCTTGCACACATGCGCAAGGAACGTTTTGGGAGAGTAGCACACTTTGGAGGTGTGCCTCTCCCTTTCAATCCAGTGCTCTGTTGAGCAGGCATGGCAGTCCTGCACCAATGGGTGCAGGAGCTCTGTATGACAGCGGTGGTCTTCTGCTTCAAAGAAAACCACCACTGCCATACTGAGCACCGCATCACGCCGCCCCCCCCAAAGCTTTGGTGCCACGTTGGAAGCCCACACCAGCGTGGCAAATGTTGTTTATTGATGGGGTGCCCAACTCGTCGGCTCCATGGCCCCAAGTTATCTTCTGTTACCGCTGGGAGCTCCACCCAGCGTGGCAATGTTCTGTTTTGTTTTGCCGATGGGGTGCCCAATCCCCGCCGGCCCTCGCGCCCCTCTGTAGTTTTCCACGGGGTGCCAATCCCGTCAGCTCCTTGGCCTCCCCAGCCATCTTCTGTCATGCTGGAGCCCACCCAGCATAGCAAACATCCGCGTCGTGCGTTTTTTTTTTAAAAACCTGTACAAAATAAAAACGGTCCCAAGGCGCATCTCCAGCCCCCTCCACAACCCGCACCCACCCACAGTGCACCCAGCCTCCCCACATCCCTCCTCACCCCATACTTACCTCCGGACTCCGGCGTGACGATCTTCGGTGGACCGGAAACACGTCTGCACTCTTCAAAGGTGACCGCGAACTGAGGAAATGCCGGTAAGCTGTATAATGGGCTAGATAGGGGAGTTTCAACTTTATTGCATATCTCGGGGCATTTTTTGGAATTTTGGCACCAAATTTTCAACATGGGGTTTTTGGGACTTCTTCTCATGAATAATGTCATTCTCATGGCATTATTCGGGCCCGATGGGTGATTTCGCAGTCACTGGGTGAAATCACCCTTCGGGCCTGAATAGCACCATGACAGTGATATCATTCATGAGGAAAGAGGTCCATAATGATATTGAAACTTAAACCAAATGACTTTGTTCTGACATCGTTGCACAGTTCATGCTCGTGGGTTTGCAAATTTTCAATATTTCTACTCCAGATTTTCAACATTACCATTTTATCTCACCTTCTTATGAGCAGTACAGCTGTCATTTTTTACATCCTGCCCAAAACGTGTTGATTGGCATGTAGCGCACAATGGCGCAGTCGGTGTGCGAAATCAATGTATGGGACAAATTAAGAAAATTGCAGTGACACTGTTCATGAGCAGAGGTCTTAAAATGGCTGTGTTGAAAATTTGGTGAAAAAATTCCTAAAAATTACTGTTTTATGAGCATGCGTTGCACAGTTCCCACGCACGCTCGTAGGTTTGCGAATTTTCAATATTTCCACTCCAGATTTTCAACATTGGAATTTTACCACACCTCTTCATTAGCAGTACAGCTGTCATTTTTCACATCCTGCCCAAAACGTGTTTCCGCCCATGTAGCGCACAATGGCGCAGTCGGTATGCGAAATCAATGTATGGGACACATTAAGAAAATCACAGTGACACTGTTCATGAGCAGAGGTCTTAAAATGGCTGTGTTGAAAATTTGGTGACAAAATTCCTAGAAATGACTGTTTTACGAGTGTTCATTGTGCAGTTCCTAGCACGTCAGAGGTTTGCGACTTTCAATATTTTTACCCACATTTTCAACATTGCCATTTTACCACACCTCCTTATGAGCACTGCAGCTGTCATTTTTCACATCTTGCCCAAAACGTGTTTCTGCCCATGTAGCTCACAATGGCACAGTCGCTGTGTGAACTCAGTGTATGGGACACATTAAGAAAATCACAGTGTCACTGTTCATGAGCAGAGATCTTAAAATGGCTATGTTGAAAATTTGGTGAACAAATTCCTAAAAATAACTGTTTTACGAGCGTGCATTGTGCAGTTCCTACGCACGCTCATAATTTTGCGAATTTTCAATATTTCCACTCCAGATTTTCAACATTGCCATTTTATCACACTTCCTTATGAGCAGTACAGCTGTCATTTTTCACATCCTGCCCAAAACGTGTTTCCGCCTATGTAGCACACAATGGGGGTAACCAAAAGGTCATGCTGACAATTTATTGTGCAAATACTAGCAATCGCACAGGGCATTACAGTAAAGCACCATACATGCCAAACACCACTGCAAATACCTGCAAGTGAACGTTCGGCATTGACAAATGCTTGTTGTTATTATTAATTATGGATCCTCTTTTCTTCCTCTTTTTTTCCCTCCCCGAGACACACCTGGACATTAGACTTCAATTAGTGTGCCCTGCCTGCCCAGATATCAAATTCAAATTCCACATAAATAAATTAATAAAAATGGGGATTGTAGCTGCCACAATCTCCCTGCACATGCCTCCTTGAATACCTATTCTCTCTGCCAAAACCAAAAAACTGAAGCATGTATTGAAGCAGTTAGTGGGGCTCACAGCTCCCTCCCATTATTTCCTCACTCTAGACTCCTTCAAGCTCCAAACCTGAGACATGCTCAAGCTCCTTGCCTCTGCAATGCATCTGCCACGATCACCCTCTGTGCAGCTATCTTTGTCCTCAATTCTGTCTGTTCTCCCATTGTCTCCTCTCCTCCATCTCCGTTGTCATTTATAGTTTTGTTGTCAACCTAAAAGTTGCTTTGCTGCCAATGCTGAGTTGCCACATCCTTGCCCTTACTCCAAGTCATTGATGCCAAAGCAGCTAAACAGAGTTGTGCCAAAAAGACTGAGCATTAAGAACCCTGCAGGACCTGCAGGTGTTGACTGCAGTCACTTCAGAAATTAAATTTCCTAGAGCAACCTGCTGCAACTTCCCAGTAATGTATATGACTCAAATCAAACCAAGACAAAACTGTGCCAGCAAGAGCAAGTCGCACAAGCAAGTTCCCCTCAGGTGACTTATTAGTATCCCATGGTCCACTCAGTGCCAAACTCAAATCTTATTAAAGACTCAGTACGCTACTCAGGTTACTGAACACTCACAGGCAGACCATGACCAGAGGCAACCACAGCTTAGTTTGTTTCTCCAATGCAATAAAACTAGTTATTTCCGCAGCACAAATGACTTGGACACTGCAGCACGCAGAAAACTAGTCAACACAACATACCTGTTGTGGCCTGACTGATGTGAATGTGAGTTTGATGAGTCCAGTCTGTCCTGTTGATTGTTTTCTCAAGATCACACAGGCAGGGTGGCATGACTCAGCCTTGCAGCGTGGCCCGACATGGGAGGACTCCTCATAGTCACAGCAGGACCAAAGGCCAAACTAGCAGCAGCACAGACTGACCCTGGCTAGTGGCTACACTGAAAACACCAGTAGCACGTGACACTGCACTGAAGCCAAATCTGACTCCGGGTGACCCCTCGTGGCCTACTTGTGTGTCTTTAGACAGAGACTCTTCTTCCTTGATAGATGAGACCAACCACCTGCTCCAACGACTGACCACCATAGTTCTCTCTCGTTCTCTTCCTCCTCTACTCCTCATTACTGCCCGGCTACATGTCCTGATGCCATGCACATGCACACACTGATTCCTGCTCCCCAGTAGCCACACCTCCAGAGGACCTCTGATGGACATGATTGGTTGTGTGTGGTGGGGTCAGGGTGGATCAGAGGTGAAGCTGGAGCAGCCATCAGAGAAACTGAGAGGCTCACTTGCTCAGAACAGTTGCGGGGGAGGGTCATCATTCACTAGGCTGACTCAGTGAGGTGGGGTGGCTGACTGACTCCAAGGAGGGGGCTGCTTTTTGGGCAATTCAGCCTGTCAGAGGTTGTCCAGTACAGCCAGAATTAAAGAAAGTAGCTGTAAATAAGTTAACAGTGGGGGACCTCCTGAACCTCAGGGCCCTACGCCATGGTGTAATTAGCATACAGGTTAATCCAGCCATGCTTCTCATTCATATATTTCTCATTTTCACATTTTATGTGCTTACACTGAATGTTTTTTGCTGTAGCAATGGTCCTATACCATAACTAAGGCAGTTCCCAATTTTGTACAATAAAATAATTGATAAATATAGAAACATAGAAACATAGATTTTGACAGCAGATAAAGACAGCCTGGCCCACCTAGTCTGCCATTTCCCTACCTACTTAACTTCCGATCCTAAATGATCAGCAGCTTACCTTCTCTTTCCTACCACTAGGGTTGCCTTCTGTCTATCCCATGCATTCTTGAACTCACCAATCATTTTTGTCTGTATGACCCCTGCTGGGAGGTTGTTCCATGCATCCAACACCCTTTCTGTGAAAAAATACCTCCTCACATTTTCCCTGAGTCTAGCCTCATATTGTGACCCCTTGAGACCCCTTGTTCTTGCACATTTGTTTTTTGAAAAATGCTGCCCTTCTTGGACCTTCTTGATTCCCCTGAGGTACTTGAATGTCTCTATCATATTCCCCCTCTCCCTCCTTTCCTCCAGGGTATACATATTGAGGTCTTTCATCTTTCCTCATGTTTTCTGGTGCAGTCCTTTCACCATTTTTGTTGTCCTTCCCTGGACCACCTCTAGTTTGTCAATGTCCTTCCAGAGATGCAGTCTCCAGAACTGAACACAGTATTCCAGATGTGACTTGACCAATTGTCTGTACATTGGCATCACTACTTCCTGTTTTCTATTAGTGATGCCCCTCCCTATGCACCCCAACATCCCTCCGGCCCTCCCCTCCACCTTTTCTCATTGCTTGGCCATCTTCAGGTTGTCTATTATGTTTACCCCCAGGGTCCCTTTCCAGTCTTGTTGTTGTTAGTAGTGTATCTCCTCCCTCCTCCATTTTGTTTTCCTCTCCAGGATTCCTGTGGCCCAAGTGCATGATTTTGCACTTTTTTGTATTGAATTTAAGCTGCCACTCTCTTGACCAGTCTTCCAATTTGCCTAGGTCTCTTCTCATTTTTTACACCCCATCTGGAGTGTCTACCCTATTGCAGATCTTGGTGTCATCCACAAAGAGGCACACCTTCCCTTCCAGACCCTCTGCAATGTCACTAATGAAGACACTGAAGAGGACCAGTCCTAGAACCGAACTCTGTGGCACCCCACTGATCACCTTCCTCTCATGGGATTGAACTCTGTTCCCCACCACCCTCTGTGTCCTGTAGCTCAGCCAATTTCTGACCCAGTGTACCACATTGGGACCTAGTCCTAGACTGCATAACTTGTTTATTAGCCTCCTGTGTGGGACAGTGTCAAATGCCTTGCTAAAATCTAGGTAGGCCATGTCCAGTGCCCCTGCCTGATCAACCACCTTGGTTACCCAGTCAACGAAATCTATCAGATTTGTTTGATAAGATCTCCTTTCTTTGAATCCATGTTGCCTTGGGTCTTGTGCCCCACTAGCCTCCAGATGTGCCACAATCCTTTCCTTTAACATGAATTCCATTATTTTTCCCACCACTGAGGTCGAGCTGACTGGCCTGTAATTTCTAGCTTCCACCTTGCTCCAACTTTTGTGTAGTGGTACCACATTTGCCCTCCTCCAGTCCTCTGGCACCACTCCCTCCTCTAGTGATTTGTTAAATAGGGCAGTCAGTGGTGCTCCTAGTACCTCCCTGAGTTCTTTCAGTATTCTGGGATGCATTCCATCTGGTCCCATTGCTCTGTCTACTTTTAGTTTCAAGAGTTCCTTTAGGACTCTCTCTTCTGGGAATGGACTGGTGCCCACCTCCCGCGTGTGTGTTTCTACAGCCTAATTTTGGCTCCTCCACTTGCATTTCCTTTGTAAATGCTGAGTAGAAGCATTCATTTTGAATTTTTGCTTTTTCTAGGTCCCCCTCTGCACCCCCCCCCCTTATCCAACCTCACAATCCCTTCATTGGACTTCTTCCTTTCCCTAATATACTTGTGTAACCCTCCCCCCTGCCAACTTGGTAGTTACCTTAATGTCTTCCTGGGCTCCATCCAAGCCCACTGCCAGGCAGACATCCTCTACAGTTAATAAATCTAAGGTTATCTGTCTTTTCTTGTTGATTTATGTGAGAGTGCCATGCTGTGCCTCCACACCTGTCCCTTTAAGGCTTTAGCCTGTATGTGTATAGTAAATGGTCTCGGCTGGGTCCGAGTACTTTAAGGCTTTGCGACCGGCCAGACACCACTTTAATTTGCTCCACTCTGCTCTTGATAGTAAAGCAGAAGGAGCTTGAACTAGTACTGTAATTATTTACTGCTAACTTACTGTTATATTTGAATTAGAGTGTTTGTTCTAATCTGCCTTCTTGCAGCTTTGTTTATCTGGATGGAAGCCACCATATTTGGTCTGGGACTTCCAGCATTTGGATCAATGAGACACAGGGGTCCTTGAAGGGTCCTCAACTCAAGGGTCTTGTGGAAAGAAAAACTGTAGTTTTTGTAGTCTTTAGGCTGGCACCCAAAGTGAACTGAAGGGGACATCCAAACTGGGACTGACAGCTCCCCCAGCCAACCAGAACACTGGAATTGCAGGGGAAATCCCAGGACTGTTAAGAGACAGTGGTTCAGTTAAAGTAAGAGTCTGCGAGTTAGCAGCTCAAGCTATTGAGAAGCTGATCCTAGTAAGGAGCCTAGGAGATTCAACGGGGGGAAGGCCTGACTTGCCTCCCTGCTATTGTTCTCCTGCCTGGGACTGCCTGTTGCAGCAGAAAGCTCCAACATATTTGAAGGTACAGCCTGAGATTTGGACTGAGAGGAAGCTTTTGTGTAGCAATCAGCCCAGAGACTGTGCGAGACTGATGTAATGATCGAGAGATTTGCTCAGTGAATCTACAGCAATAGCAACCAACCTGAATAACAAACTGAGAGTAAGAGAAGCTAATGTTGCTCCTGTTAAATGTGTTGAATGTTTATTGTAGATTGTGCCCTGCTTTGCAAGTGACTGAACTGTGTTGCCAGCTGAAGGCACCAACCAGCAAACAAACTGAACTTTACCAGAACTGTTTATTCTGCCTTGGGCCTATGCCAGTCTCAACTCAAGCCATCCACTGCTGCACCAGAGACTGCCCTTCGGCGAGAGTCTGGCTTTGGGGATCCAGCCCCTGTGCAGAGACAACTTGCTGGTTGCGGCCGCCTGGAGGGAAAGGCTGTGAAGTGGAGCTGTCATGTCGGCCCTGCTTCCCCATGCTCTTCGGTGATCTACATGAAGTCTCCATATCACCAGACTCATCACAGCCAACTGGTAGAATTAGTAAATCTAGGGTATCTCCCTGCAACAAATCAGTTAGTTATCTGTGGTACCATCTAACTGCATTAGTGAATTACTGGGTTATAAGAAACCAGGCCAACCAGCCAGGATTACAAATAATCAAAGCTCTATTTCTGCATGCTAACTGCCTTTTCTTTCCATCAAGGGCCCCAACAACAACTGCAATGCCAGCCACCCCCCTGGTAACACCTCTGGCTAGCCAGTATAACATCCTGGGTACCCAGTGCTGTAAGACTGATCATTTGGGAATAAAGTGCATGCAAAGTAACCTGAATCTAATCAGTATAGTAATTGTTCATCTAAATTAATGCCCCCTTCCTTGTTCATGGCCCCCTTTATAAATCTGATTGTTGTTTCATGTTTAACCTGGCACATGAGCACATTATTAGTTGAGTTATGGTATTAAAAGTGTCTACCTGCTTTGCTAACCTTGCCTTTACATGGGGTTCCAGGGAATTTGCTGAAGGTCAGACCCTGGTGGTAAGTGTAAAGGGTGTGTGTGCATATTATTAATGTTAGTTGCTGACTGTGTATTAACTGATGCCAGAAATACAAGGTCACTAGGTGGGTTTGTGGGTGGTTATAGCTTTCCACAGGGCTATACCAGGCTAGATCGATATCCCCGCTATTGTTACTCTGGGTGGATGCTCCTTAATATTGAATCCAGGCCCCTCAACCTGTGGCAAGAAATGGAGGCAGAGGCTGTAACTCTAGGGATAGCGCTGTCTAGGGGTAACACCTGAAGAAGGTTTTGTCACCTTCTTTTACTGACTTTGCTATCCTTTCTTCAGTTTTCACCTTTGCACACCTGACTGCTTTCCCCACCTCCTTGTGTTTTGCCTTGCACATTTCCCTGTCTCCCTCCCTCTGTGTTTCCTTGTACTTTCTGAATGCCTGTTTTTCTCTCTAACCTTCCTGGCTACCTCTTTTGAAGACCATAGTGTTTTTTTCTTTCTTTTTGCTTTGTTTATTAGCTTTACCCAGAGGACTGTTGTCTGTGCTATGACTCCTTTAAGTTTCTGCCAATGTTTCTCCTCTCCTCCCCCCCCCTCCATCCCCCTTTTATAAAATCATAAATGATTTATTATACAATGGTATCTCAGAATCACTTTGTCTGATTGTGGTGAATCCTGATATTACCCAGGGGAAAAGGTGCCTGTCAGCCACATCCTCCAAAGGATCACTCCAACCCCCTAGAATAAAACAATAAAGTTGCCATCTTGATCCCCTGCTAAAGCAGGACAGATTGCCACCGTGCTGAAGCTTAGGAGGCTCGTGCTCACCTCCCATCATCCCTGTTCAGCTTGTCAACTATTTTGAGTATTTTATCAATGCTGAACTGGGGAAACTGTTTACTTATTAAAAATGAGGTGTATGACTTACAAAAAGTCACAGCTGAAAAGCCAAGCCATGATGCCGGGCATGCACCTATGGATATGCAGATGCCCAGTATCAGGGCTCAGCTTTTTGGCCATGATTTAATGTGTGCCCAATCTCTGTAACCCCCTTCCAAAAAAAAGAAGAAAGAAAAACAAAAAACACGGATTGACAGTGTCACGCCACATCACGACATCCCAACTCAAAAAGCATTGTAACTCTGATAATGAACCACACCTTCACACTGTCTTTCACCTGTGTGTGGCAGCTGTGCCTCTCACGTCCTCCTCCAGTCCTTTTCACAGTGGATCTCTCTGCTGCATGTCTGTTCTGTGTCTGTCCCAACTCTTACAAAAAACACTTTTTTTCTTACAAACTTTTGTGCTCCCAGATTGTACCCACTTAAACTTGCTCTCTACTCCCACTCTCAATCCATTCCTTCCCCAGAGTCTTTCACCTCATGGACAGGTCACTGACTCCTCGGTGCAGCACACTCATTCCCTGCTAATCAGTGGCAGAGAAACCTGAGGTAGAAATGGACTGTATTTTTTTATCTCAACTGAAACTACACTCTCTCTTTGGTAAATATAAGCATAACTGAGCTGTAGGACCGTGGTTAGTAGTGGGTGGATAAAAACAAGTGAAACCTTGGCACACTGCCTTCTTCTATCATACCATAATGGAGTGGGGAATTAATTATTCTACCTAGCTACTGGGAACTACTTTTTCTGGCGGAACAATAATTTCTATAAAAATAATTAAAAGTAGTATATAGCAGTGTTTTTGGTTTATTTTTTGTTATAAAAAGTAAAGGCGGGCATTGTATAATCACAATAAACCACTCCAGAGTGTGGGCTATGCTGCGCTTTATCCACGGCTGACCTGGTCTGACCACTCAGCCTGCAGCCTCGTAGCCGAATCACACCAGCCATAGGTAAATCCCAGCATAACCCACACCTTGTCATGGTTTATTGCTTAATGATCTCAATCTATTTTAGACCATGTAATTGATTACTTTGTTTATTTTAACAGATTTCTCACTTTATATTTAAGCAATAAGCCATGAGGGTGTGTACATTATCAGGGGATTTTTCACAGCTGGAGTGGTTTGCCCATGAGGCGTAGTTGAGTGGGCAAATCCTCGCCAGCCGTGGTACATCCCTCGATAACCCACATCCTCCGAGTGGCTTTTTGCGATTATACCAAGGTTCATTTTTTTGCTATAATAAAATACAATTTTGAAAGAGGTTGCTTCATTTTGTTTATTTTTATTCTATTTATTCCTGGGCTGCAGATGATTAGGATTTAGATGACCACCACCATTTGCTCATCAACAGCCAGTGATTATCAGAGGATTTACACTGGTGGTAAACTGCCAGTCTGACTATTTCATTGGCTATTCACTTATGTCCATGGTATAATTTTTAAAGTAAAAGGAAAATCAATTATAAAACTGATAATATTTATAAGTATTTTACATCATAAAAATGTACCATGTAAGGCAGACAGTTTTTTTTCTTTATTACTTCTTGGGATAGACAGTCTGTCACTTGGTTCACTTACGCACATTCCTGACATGACATTGGGTCATACATAGGAACTTTATAAGGGAGCTACTGTACTTCAAATATTTACTGATTTCATCTTTTTCATTGCAATATAGGTTGGATTTGAGTGGTTGTTGCATGGTCATATTACTCGGATCATGCTCACATTCACATAATGCTCATGCTTATTTAAAATTAATAATATCAAAAAAATAATAATAAAATACACAGTATAATACTAATTTTACATGATAAAATAAAAAAATATGATATGAGATACAGTTTTTAGAGCTGCATTGGGCATAGCCATACAGTCCTTTTATGATCACTGAGAAAAAGGACGCCGCATTCCTTCTGAACAAACAACATGTTGGATTGCGTCACAGTCACCTCCATGTCTGTGAAGCAGTCCACCCATGTTGTCCCTACCAACCACAGTACTGTACTATTTCACAGTGCCAGTGGTCATGGCAGAACACAGCACACTCTGAGTGTCACCATCATGACCCCTCTCCACTACCACTCATGCAAGGTTATTTAATTTTTGTGTTTTTAATTTGTCCCCCCGAAACATAATAGTGACACTGGGGGGTGTCCAACCCCTTAGTGTCACATCCCCCCCAAAATATCATAGTGACATTGGGGTACCTAGTCCCCCAGTGTCGCAAGCCACACTAATTGTATTTTTTTAACTTTTGTGCAGTGGATGAAATGAGCGGTTCAAACCTCATGGCAGCAGTGGCAGGATCGGGAGGTCTGGCCAAGGATGGCACATCATAGTGACATTGGGGGTGCCCAATCCCCCAGTGTCACTAGCCACACTCCTTGTTTCTTTTTTTTACATTTTTGCAGCAGAGGAAATGAGTGGCTCTAACCTCATGGCAGCAGCGGCAGGACCTGGAAGTCCAGCCAAAGATGACAAGAGAGTCTCCCCGAAACATCATAGTGACACTTGGGTGCCCAATCCCCCAGTGTCACAAGCCACACTCCTCATTTTTGTTTTTTTTACCTTTTTGCAGTGGATGAAATGAGTGGCTCAGCCCCACTGCAGCAGTGGCAGGACCAGGAGATGGGGGATCCGGATAAGGACGACAAGAAGATGCTCCCAGAGGATGCGTGCTGAATCTCTCAAGGTGGCTGGTGGCGGGGAGAGCAGTGGAAGGTCCAGCCAGGAAGAACTCTGCCAGATCACAGAGGAGGAGCAGTGGCAGCTGGACACCATCAGCCCATAGCATGTCCTTGCATTGTAGAAAGTCACTGAGAGTAAGTGCCAGGGCCTTGGTCCTGTGGGGAAAGGGTGCCAAATGATTTGCCAGAAGGGGATAACCCGGGGGACTGGCTGTTTCCTGCACTGCTAATATTGGGAGTGGGAAGACCTAGATTTGACTCTCTCAACTACCCCTTATTCAGTATGGGATGCTGTGCAGATTCAACTGAATTGACTTAAACTCCAATGTTTCTGTAATCTGTGCCTGTGCACTTTGAATCAACAACCCTGTGAACTAAAAAAAAAATGGCAGCAACATTTGCTTTCCTCCCTCTCCTGGGGTTGTAAGGCACTTTGGAATAGTTTATATGACAAGCACTGTATAACACCAGATTCCTCCCTGTCTTGGATGTCCCTGCTATCAGAGAAGGGACTACGGGAGGGGGTCATTAGAATTGGAGGCTAGGGGTGTTTCTGTCATTAGAGGAGGGGCTGTGGTGTCCCTACCATTAGAATAGGGGGCTGAGGTGGCCCTACCATTAGATGAGAGGGGGATGTCCCTGCATTAGAAGAGGGGGCTGGAATGTACCTGCCACTAGAGAAGGGGGTGGGGTAGGATGTCTCTGCCATTATATGAGGGGTCTGTGTTGTCCCTGCCATTAAAGGAAGGGACTGGTGTGTCCCTGCTATTAGAGGAGGGTGGTGTCCCTGCCATTGGGGGGACTTGGTTTTCTTTGCCGTTAGAGGAGGTGGTTGGGGGTGTCACTGCCATTGGAGGAGGGAACTGTGGTGTCCCTGCCATTGGAGAAGGGGGCTGGGGTGGGAGGCAGTATAGCATTGTAATTTAGTGCACTGAGCTGCAAATCTGGAGACCTGGGTTTGAATCGCACAGCCTTCACTTGCATACTGTGTGATCCTGAGCAAGTCTTTTAACTTCCTTGTTCTCCTAGGTCACACCTGGAAACAAGCTTTGATTTAGTGTGCCTTTCCTTGTTAAAAAATGTCCCCTTCCCATGCCATTGGAGAAGGGGGCAAGGGTGTCTCTTCTATTGGATGATGGAGCTGGGGTGTCCCTACCATTGGAGGAGGGGATGGGGTGTCCCTACTATTGTAGGAGGGGACTGGGGTGTCCTTATCCTTGGAGGAGGGGGCAGAGGTGTCCCTACCATTGGTGGAGGGGGCTGGAGTGTCCCTACCATCGGTGGGCGTGGGCTAAGGTGTCCCTGCCATTGACGGCAGGGGACTGGAGTGTCCCTACTGTTGGAGGGAAGAGGCTGTGATATCCTTGCCATTAGAGGAGGGGAATGGGGTGTTTCTGCAGTCAGAGAAGGGGAGTAGGCTGTCCCTCTCATTAGAGGATGGTGCTGTTGTTGCCTCAGCCATGATATGGGTGGGTTGGGGTACAATCTGAAATGTCATGTGGCTAGATATGTATTCTTGATTTAAATTTCCTTTTGCATTACACAATGTGCGATATTAAGTGTTTGCATTGCTTGTTAAAAAGTGTGAGAACGCCAGCCCGGTGGCACAGAGGGTTGAGGCGGTGGACGCTACACCTTGCACCACACCAGTGACCCTGGCTTGGGAATGACCCTGAGTTGGCAGGGTGCTGGTATGAGGGGTCAGAGTGGTGCAGGATCAAGCATGCCAATGGGCAGCTCTCCTCTCCCAAAGGTGGTGAGTGTGGCTTGGCACCCCCCCCGTAGTTTTTCTTCCACCAGGTGGAGGTCTGGTGGGTAGTGTAGGCGGACAGGGGTGGCAAAAAGTTAATGGGAGGTGGAAGGGGCTGAGCTGGCACCATGAGGTGCGTGCATGCCTCCACATGCTGGCACATCCATGCACTGGGGCCTCAGAGGAAAAGGCCAGGGAGAAAAACTGCAAAGAAATACCTATGTGTCCCCATCGCCAAATTGGCGGGAGTAGGTGACAGGACCAAACAGTTAAATAAAAAAAAAAAAAAATAAAGTATGAGAAGAAATACAAAGTGCAGTGGGAGGTCCAGCACAACAGACAGGGTTCTGAGTGTCCAGATCACTGTGATGCCTTGGTGTACTAGTGGGTCCATGGATGGACTGCTGCATTCATGGCAGTTCCAGTGCAGTTATGACCTCAGATCACAGGAATGGTGAGCTAGGTTGCAGATTTGGGATCGAAGGCCGGTTAGACCATGGTGGCGGTGTCCTCCATAGCAGCACAGCTTTCTAAGTACTGTATCTGAATTTAATATATTCAAAATGCTGTTCAGGCCTCTAATGTATGGCTATTGGGAGTTCTAGAAGGTATGGAGGGGGATGCCTTTGTTGGAACACTTACTGCTAGAAGCTTTGGGGCTTGGGCAAACTATACCACTTGTCAAAGCATATCGTATTAACCCCAGATGGACTTGTGCTCTTTGCTGTGGACCAGGAACCATTATCATGGTTACCATCACTTCGGCACCTTGAGACCAGATCCTACATTGGCAAGACACCAGAGTCCAATTATGGAGGAAGACAGTTGGATTTGTTCTTCCCAAACTAGTCCTATGCAGCCTGAATGAAGTATAAGGCTTTTGATGCAGTTGCCTCAAAACTCGCAGCTGCAGAAATTTCTTTCAGCCTGAGTTTCCCTGCAGGATCCCAGTTTATGGTCCACAATAAAATGTGCTGTTTATGATCCTAATGCTGCTGGGACCTGCATTGCCACTTTCTATGAACAGCAGGCTGAGTGGGATGCAGAGTCATCTGGCTTGAACGTAGATTGAATGTGGGGGATGGGAGTTTTACAGTAATGAGGTGTTTCTGGTAAGCGGGACCTACTTCAGAAAGAAGCATGGACTTCAACTGGGTTTTGAACTTAACTTTAAAAATTGTAGGTCTTACTCTCACTTATGTCTTCATGACTTATGTGGACTGTGGACTGCTCACAGGACAAGGGAGGGCAACTAGGAGGTGCATTGTCATAGAATAATCTGCTCCCTCCCCCCAATGGAATTGCCTTATACCATGTATAAAATGGGTTTTGGGAAAATTAATAACAGTAGAGTGATTTTATTTATTTATTTATTTGCACAAGTTGAATTTACAATCTTTGAGTCAGGGACTCATTTGCAAAAGCACCTCGTCTCAGGGAGGGCAAGACAATAGAACATTGTGCAGGTACAACATAGGACAACATTACAGGTGCAGACATTGAACACAGAATACATTTAGTTACATGTTGGTATAAAATACAGATTTACAATTAAAGATGTACAATTTTCTGGAGTTGCAGTGGGAAACATCCTTGAATAAACCTAAGGGGGTAGGTTAAAAGGGATGGGGGAAAGATGGATCGGCAGTCCAGGGGACATTGTCGAGATTAGGGGGTCCAGGCAGGGAAAGGTCCTGCAATAGGATTGGGGGGGCAGGGTTAGTTACACCTACAGCAGCGGACATTAAAGAGAAGGTTCCGGAGAGTGATTTTGAAGGGACCAAGTTTGGCAGTGTTGGTGATGCAGGTAGGGAGGAAGGGAGTTGAACCAGGTGGGGGCTCAATTAAAGAAGGACCTCTGGGCGAGGGAGGTCTTGATTCTGGGCACTTTGAAGGTGGCTTTAACAAATATGTGGGTGGAAATGGATGAGGATGACTGTGGTAGGGAGGCAGAGACTCCGGGGGGACAGTCTGAGCAGAGATTTCTTAACAAGAAGGCAGGTCTGATACTGCAGATGTTCCTCGAAGTTGAGCAGGTTGGTGGAGGAATACAGCAGGCAGGTGTGGGTGCGGCTGGAGGATCCAGTCAGGAGCCTACAGGCCTTATTGATGGAGAGCTGGATTTTAGAGAGGGTGGTGTTATCAGCTGCAGCATAGATGGGCAAGCTATAGTCCACTAGGGACAGGACAGAGGAGGTGATGGCCAGCCGGAGCGCAGCGAGAGGCAGACAATCCCTGGGGTGGTAAAATAGGCCAATCCGAGGGTTTATGGTAGAGGAAAGAGCATTGATGTGGGTGTAGAAGATAAGGGCAGTATCGAAAGTGATGCCTAGGTATTTGTATGTGGGCACTTGCTCTAATGGGAGCTGAGAGTTGGGGGTAATCAGGAGGGGGGAACTTTTAGCTTTTTTTGGTGGTGAGAGAAGAGCATTGATTTGGTTTTCTTAAGGTTTATGATTAGTCTGTGATCAAGAAACCACCTTTCTGTTTGGTTGTAGGTGAGTTGAAGGGATGATTGGAGAATGGAGGGATCTGGGTGTGAGGCAAAGAAAACCACATCATCTGCATAGAGGAGCATCTTGCTATTGCAGGAGCCAGGGAGTGTTGAGCTAGAGACTGATGATAATGGGACCCAGGATTGACACCTGTGGGACCCCAGAGCTAACAGGTCGAATGTTGGAGATGGAGCTGTTGATCTTTACATGTTGGAATCTAGCAGAGAGGTAGCTGGAAAACCAGGCAAGGGGATCAGCAGAGAAACCGAGTTGGTGGAAAGAGTCGAGTAGGAGGGGGTGACAGACAGTGTCAAAGGCTTTAGAAAGGTCAATGAACACTGCACCGGCCAGGTTGCCAGAGTCAAGAGCAGAGTGCAGGTGTTGGGAGAACTCCAGGAGAGCAGTGGTTGTACTGTGTCCTGGGTGGAAGCCGTGCTGCTCCTGGCACATAATGTCATACTTAGCCAAGTACTCAGATAGTTGGATAGACACCACTTTTTCAAGAGCTTTGGAGAGTGGGGGAAGGATGGAAATTCGGCAATAGTTGTGAGGGGGCAGATTGATCACCGCTCTTGTGTATTGGAGTGATTTAAGCAGTTTACCATGCACTTGGGAACTGTCCAAGGCATAGGGACCAGTTGAGTAGGTCCATTGGGGGACTAGGACAATGTCCAGGACCAGGCAGAGGATCCTGGAGTCAAGGGAGTCACTGCTGGGGTTATTACTACCAAGGGCTTTTGCAGGTGCGGCCTGGTTTCGTTGGAGGATAGGGTGTGCAGGTAGAAAGGGGGGTGATGCAGGGCTGGGGAGAGTGAGGAGAGAATTGGATCAAAAGAACTGCTAGGGAGGACAGAGCTTAGATTAGAGAAAGTGGTGTTGAGCAGTCAGCTATAGGTAGTGGATAAGAGGAGGCACTGCCTTCGTTGGTCAGCTGAGATGGTGGAGCAGAGTGGGTCTTCCCATTTAGTTCTTTCATGTTATCCCAAAAGGTCCAGGCCATGCCCCAGGTGGAAGTGAGGGTGGCCTGGTAGTACTCCGCCTTGGCCCGGCTGATGGCCCAGGTGCACCTATTGTGCTCTGCATTGTAGGCTTGTCTGCCAGATGGATTGCCTGAATCTACAGCAATTCATCAGAGATTATCCCTATTCTTACATTTCTGGAAGAGGGAAGGGGTGATCCAGGGGGTGTTGCATTTCTTTGCACGGATCACGGTGGAGGAGGGGTGAAGAGGTCACGGGCCTTGCAGAAGGCACTTGTGAAGAGGTCAAGAGATGAGTCGATATTTGGGGTATGTCGGATAGGGGACCAGTCTAGCTAGGCTAGATGCTGTTTCAACTTTTTTAGGCCACCAGGGTGTAGCCGCTGACGCAGTGTAGCCTGGGACACTGGTTTTGGAGAGGAGGATGACCAGATACAGATGACTGGGGAAAGATCACTAAGAGAGTCGGGGAGGACAGTGATGTCCCGGATTTTAAAGGGGCGGTTTGATAAGATAACGTCTAGGAGGGTGTTGGTTCCACTGGATCAGTTGAACCTTGTGGGCTGTGAGACTAGTTGGGACATATCCAGGGTAGTGAAGGAGTCCCTGGTTTGGGAGGTAGTGGAAGCAAGCCAATGAACATTAAGATCACCAAGGGTGACTTGCTCGACTTTGTGCGGGAGGGATCTGAGGTAGTCGATGAGGACTGGACTGCTGAGTTCTGGTTCCTTGGGGGTATATAGGAGACAGTGAGGACAAGAGGGCCTCTGGTGGAGTCAGGGATAACTTTTAGCGTAAGGGCTTGGGCACCATAGTCAAGTTTGGTAGCTGGGTGTGTATGACCTATTAGAGTGTCCCACATGAATATAGCACACCCACTGCCGTGTTTGCCTATGCAGTCTTCCCTGAATAAGGTGTATCCAGGTAGGGAGACAGTGGAGTCAGGGGTGGACTTAGAGAGCCAGGTCTCTACCAGAGCATCAGGTAGCATATCAGGTTGATGCTGGGTGACCCAGCACTGGATAGCAGCAGTTTTCTTTAGGAGGCTACATAAGTTAAGGGATGCAAGGCGGGGACCAGTAGTGGTGTACATTCCCAGACAGTAAGAGTAGCAATGTGATTATTCTGAATAGGGGATGGCGGCGGCAAGGACCCATGGTCCGGTGCCCAGGCGAGGACCTGGTGGTAAGGGTGCAGGGGGTAGGTAGAACATGAAGGATGGGTATGGCAGGGAAGAGGTGGGTCCAGGGCAAGCCTGGGAGGGCAGAGGGAGCAGGGCTATAGGCAGGGGGTGGGTGCTGGTGAGTTAGGGGTACGTTCAAAGTGGGGGTTCTGGGTCATACTGGGGTAACTTGGGGGTGAGGTGTCTGATGCTGCTGGTGGTCACATTTATTCACACACTGTACAGAGAACAGTGGAGGAAAGAGTGACGCAGGTAGACAGAGCAATGAAAGTCATGGCCGTGTCTTTGTTGTTGTGCTTCAATTCACCATTTTGGGCTGTGCAGTAAACATCTGCTCCCCCTGTTTGGTGTTTCTCATAGTTGTACTGTCTGTGATCCCAAGTGCTGGCATCTTTCTGGAGCTGCACATTTTGCCAAGTCAAGTCCTGCTTGGTAATTGATGGTTGCTGCATGTTTTGCATGTCTTTTGACTGATACTGCTGTCCCGTATAAATGTGTAGCATGCCTCTATGCAAGGTGATGTTGGTGTGCTGCTAGGGGAGGTTCACTTGACATCATTGGTACATGTCTTTGTCACATCCAGGCTTAACCACTGTAATGTTGTACATCGGGGGTGTGTGACGGTGTGCTATGACTCCTGCAGCTGGAGCAGAACTCTGCAGCCAGGTTATTGACAGTCCTTCCTTGGTCTTGTCTTATAACCCCGGTCTTGCACAAACTGCACTGGTTGCCAGTGAAGTGGCAGATCACTTTCAAGATTGGTTTACTGACCTTTAAAACCCCTATATGGACTGGGTCCTAGCTTCCTGAGAGATCTCCTGACTCTTTACCAGACCTCTCACCCACTCCACTCCTCCGAGGCGGGCCGCCTAGGCATTCCAAGAGCAAGGTTAGAATCTTCAGGTGTGTAACAGACTCTATTGATCTCTGTGGGAGGCTCCCCCAGTGGAGGCTTTCTTTTTAAATTGCATATACTTTATTAGACATTTCAAAAGTATTATTTCAACAATCAGCCAACACAATTAACATACAAAACACAAACACAAAACCACTTATGCTTCCCCCTACCCCTGAAAACTCCCACCCTTCTTCAGAGAAGGGACTCGCCAAAAAAAGTCAATGTAAGCCAAAGGAGCTTCAAAATTCCAAGTAAATTGAACATTTGGAAATAATATAATTTAATACAGAGACAAGATTACCTATCAAAGCATACCATCTATCATAGAGAAAGGGAGACCATACTGTACATCCAGACCCAGGTAGGAGTTTAGAAGGTGTCCTTTAAACATCTCACAAGGTCAATAATACATATAGGGATTCCCATACATTCTGATAAGTTGAAAGACCATTTGCTATACTTGCAATCATTTTTTTCTGCTTGCAAAGCAAATAAAATTTACAAAATCACACATGCCCACACAATGCAAAGCATCATGGGCTGCATATGCAAATCACCACAGAATGTTATGCTGGTCCAACTTTAAGCAGAATTGCATGGTGCCGTACCATTCCAGGTATGAAGGAATAATCTGATTGCTGCAGTGCTATAGGATAATTTTCATAGCTCAGGCAGAAATCAGGGCCATATGATTACGTTGGTTGCCTATCAAAATACCATTGAAAGATCCTAAGATACACACCTTGGGAAGAAATGCCAAATCCAACCCAAACAAAGGGTCCTGATGGAGCTGTATGGCATCCCAAAAAGCAGCAACTTTCTTGCATTCCCACAAAATATATATTAAGGTACCTTGTTCTTTACCACATTCTGTACAGAGGTCAGAAGAGAGTTTACTCATTTTATATAACTTAACATGCATAGTAAAGATTATGAAATATTTGAAACTGCATAAACTGATATCTCTCCCATCTAAGGTATTTATATTTCCATAGGTGGAGCCAGTCATAAGGTACTCCACTTGAAGGGCTAGCTCGATCCCAGTAAAGAGCAGTTCCCATCTTCTTATTGGGAAGTAACTAATAGAATTTATTATAAAAAAAAAAGGTATAACATGAGAAGAGGATGCTTTAGAGACCAGACTGAGTATTTGTTGACCATACACATTAGTCCAGGGCCCTGATTCAAAATGATGGAGCAATAGAGAGATACGAAAATATTTAAAATAATGCTTGCTAGGTATTTAAAATTTCTGGTGGGCATCCAGAAACTTTAGCAGGAGTCCATCTCGAAGTAAAAGTTCCACTAATCTAGCCTCTAGATATGGCCAGAATGCAGGAGTAAGATGATGCCCCTGGTGGAGGCTTTTAAAGGGGGCCTAAATCCTTCCTCTTTCAGGAAGCTTACAGTTATTCTATTGTTACAGTAATCACCTGTTGTTGTTCTTGTCTTTGTAATGCCCTGTACTTGACGTGGAGCCTTTGGAAATGAGTCTATGACTCAAAGGATTGTAATTCCTATGCTATAAATAAATAAAATTCTAGAGATAGTCATTCTACCCATTCCCTGACTTTCATTGCCAAATTCTGATTTGGCCTGCTTCCCCCCATCTCTCCTCTATGCTGTCCCCAGCTCCTCACTCCTCCAATGTTCTTTGCACCTGGGACCCTGACTCCCTTTCCTTCTCCCACCCCCACACTTCAGCTGGCCAGTCTGCCTTCTCCTACAGACTCTCCCTCCTCTGGAATCATTCCCCCCCCCAATTCTGCAACTCTCTGTCTCTCTCTCTCTCTCTCTCTCTCTCTCTCTCTTTCCTCCTTCAAGCAGCAGTGGTGCCTCCCCCTTCCTCCCCTTGCTCCTGCCTCTCTACCTCCCTCCCTCCCTCACCTTACCCTAACCCACCCCCACTCCCACCTCTTGCCCACTCCCTGCCACCTCTATATCAAATATCCATTTGCGCAAATGTTTCTGCAGTCAACCTGCCCTGCAGGCAAGATCATTGTTCACCTAAGCTACCACTTCTTTTGTTGCTATGCTGCTTGCTTTGTTGTATTCTTTTTTGTCCAATCAACTGTTACTTATGCTTTCACAAAACAACATTTATTTTGTTCAATCTTATGTCTGCTTACTTTGCCCCCTAATGTTCTATAACCCTTCCCTTGGGTCGCACCTGGAAATGAGCCTTGGCTCAATATGCCTATCCTGGTTACCAAACTTCTAAATAAATAAATAAATTCTTAATAAGCTGCTGATATGATGCTACCTAGGTTTTAGTTATTTTAAGGACAAAATGTGTTTTGTCTTTATGTATTATTTTCTTGTGTATTGATTCTGTTAGTTACCTTGTCTGCTTGCTTGATTTGTGACTTTATTGTTCAGCATTCTGAGCCTCTGGGAATGGGTGCCATATAAATAAACATTTACTTCCTTCCTTCCTTCAGTGACAGCAGACTGCCCGATGTGCTGGCTGACTTGTGTGTTATTTGGCTGCTTGGGCAGTGGTGATGTGTGCTCTGATTGGATGGTAGTGGTGCATCACAGGGTAGCAGTGTAGTCACGTTTGGATGTTCTAGCTCTGCACTGGCTGTGTGTGGTTGCAGATGCTGTATCTATATGCTGAAGGCTTAAAGCAATGGTTGTATTGGGAATTTGCATACTGAGCTTTTTAACCACAACTGGTTGTGTTTCCAATTAATGCACCTCTGGTGTTCTCCAGCAGAGGCCTGTGCTATTTTAATGTAGTACTATGTGATAGGGTCCTTAACAGCTAAGAGACAGAATTGGTCATACTCCATTTTATAATGCTATTTAATACATAAATATGTCCCGGCAGACCATGGATAGCAAATCACAATACTTACTGCCACTTTCTTTAATTTTGTTTTCACTTAGATATTTTCCACAGTCAGGAAAGTCATGTCAGACACATCTGATACATTTCCTTGACTGGGTGACAAGAGAAGTGTATCAGGGAGTGGTGGATGTGGCCTACCTTGACTTCAGCAAGGCAATCAACACTGTTCCACATAGGAGGGTTGTAAACAAGCTGAGCACCTGGGATTGGGTCACAAGGTGGTGAACTAGGCTGATAATTGGTTGAGGAATAGAACACAGAGTGTGGTGATAAATGGAGCTAAGTCTGAGGAAGGGATGGTGATCAGAAGGGTGCCACAGGGATCAGTTCTTGGGCCAGTACTGTTTCATATCTTCATTAGTGACATTGCAAAGGGGCTGGAGGGGAAGGTATGCCTCTTTGCAGATGACACTAAGATCTGCAATAGGGTAGACACTCTGGGAGTGGTGTAAAAAATGAGGAAGGACCTAGCTAGAAGAATGGTCCAGAATGTGGCAACTAATATTCAATGTGAAGAAGGGCAAAATCATGCACTTGGGGCACAGGAACCCTGGGGAGGATTACATGATGGGTGGGGAGTTATTAATGCTCACCAATCAGGAAAGAAATGTTTGGGTGATCATATCTAATGACCTAAAGGTGGCCAAATAATGTGCCACAGTGGTAGAGAGAGCCAGTGTGATGTTGGGGTGCATAGGGAGAGGTAGAAGAAATAAGGTGGTGATGCCACTTTACAGATCATTGGTGAGACCAATTTGGAGTACTGTGTCCAGTTCTGGAGGCTGCATCTCTGAAAGGACATAGACAGGGTAGAGGCAGTTCAAAGAAGCGCAACAAAAATAATGCAGGGCCTGCACCAAAGGTCATACAAGGAGAGACTGAAGGAGCTCAATATGTATATCCTTCAGGAGAGGAGGGAGAGGGGAAACATGATAGAGACCTTCAAGTACCTAAAGGGCATAAATAAGGTACAGAAGGGCAGCATCTTTTAGAGAAGAAGACACTTTAGAACAAGATTGTATGACAAGAGACTAGAAGGGGTAGACTAAGGGGCAACATGAGAAAGTATTGCTTCATGGAAAGGGTGATGGAGGCATGGGACAGCGTCCCAACAGAGGTGGTGGGAGCAAAGTCGGTGAGGGAATTCAAAATTGCAGGGGATAGGCATGGGGGACCCTACTGATTCAGAAGAGGGGGTAAAACCAGAGATAAATTAGGATCTCTGGCATTTTCAGTAGGTAGGAAAATGGGCAGACTGGATGGGCCTATTGGTCCTTATCTGCTGTCAAATTCTATGTTTCTATGACTCTGTTTTAAACCCCCCCAAAAAAAGTTCATCGATGTTTTGTCCCAACCCCCCCAAAACATAAGAGTGACACTGGGGGTGCCCAGCCCCCAGTGTCACATTCCCCCTGAAACATAATAGTGCCCAATCCCCAGTGTCACAAGCTGCACTCCTTTTTTTACTTTTAAACCTGAAAAAATCCATTGATGTCTTCTGCACCATTAGTGACCCCCACCCAACCCTCCCAGTCAGTGTTCCCCCAAGCCTTTACTTATTCAACACCATAATCCTCTCTGGACAGCAGACACATCTTCATTCTTCAAAGCCAGACTGCAAAGTGAAGAAACGGGTATGCGGTTCAATGTATTTTAATGGTGTTTTGAACTAACTGGCATAACATGGGCATTTTTTTATATTTTGGACCCAGATTTTCTTCATGCCTTTTTTGGGACCCCACTTAGGAGGAATTGCACTGACATTAAGCAAATATGTCCCCAAAGGTGATTTTGCATTCCCTGTACAAAATCACCTTTCAGGCAGGGGTTGAACATTGTCTCTGCCCTTGTTCATGAGGTGGGTCATAAGAAGGATATGTTGAAAACTGGTGTAAAAATATTGAAAAACAGCAAAGTTATGAATCTACATTCAGTTTTGTGAATGCAGGCTCATAACTTTGGTAATTTTCAATATTTTTACCCTAAATGTACGACATAGCCATATCTTTACAGCAACTCATGACTGTGACAGCTGTCATTAATCAAATCCTGGCTAAGATGTTTTTTTTAAATCATGAAAGGTAATTTTGTGGTCTCTGAGTGAAACCACCTTTCGGACAGGAGTTGTAAATTTTCTCTGCCCTTGTTCGTGAGATGGTGTCATAAAAAGACTATTTTGAAAATTTGGTGCAAAAATATAAAAAGAAAATTATGAGGCTATGTTGAATTTTGCAAATGCAGGCTCGTAACTTTGGTTATATTCAATATTTTTAGCCCAAATGTTCAACATAGCCATTTCTGTAGAGCACGTCATGAAAGTGATACCTGTAATTTTCAACTCCTGTCCAAAATGTGTTTTTGCATCCCAAAAGGTGATTTTGCAGTCTCTACACAAAATCACGTTTAGCCCAAGAGTTGAATATTTTCTCTGCTCTTCTTCATGATGAGGGGTCATAACAAGGCTATGTTGACAATCTGGTGTAAAAATATTAATACACAACAGCTTTATGAGCCAATGTTACATTTTGGGAATGCAGGCTCGCAACTTTGGTAATTTTCAAGCTTCTTACCCTCAATTTGTCACCTGCAGCCCTATCAGCTCTGGCCAGAGTTCGTTATTTTAGTTGTGTTTCAAATTCATGCTACTTTAATAGCATTAAGATTCAATAAACTACTCCCATTTGCACTATTATTTCTCAGCTGAGGCTCACAATACAACTTACATGATTGCACAGCCTTCTTCAGTTTGCTAGTGTTTTACATTTTAACTACATTTTAACTAGGCCCAATAACTATGTGTGATGGCAGAATAAGTTTACCTCAAATCTTCACTGCTAAAATGAAATTTGTTCTAGACATGCTTCATAATTTGGGGGAGGTGTGGTCATCCATCATGTTTTGTGGCATAGATTGCCCACCTTTCAAGTTGAATCATTACTGTAGTTTTCTATCACTCTTTTTTTTTTAATTTATTGTTGTTCTTCTTCAGACTCCCATAATGGATCAATTACAGGGTCCTTCTCACCTTCACCCTCCATTTCTCTTCTTTCATTCCCAGGTCTTCCTCTTCATAATTTTTCTGAGATGGCAGTGGTACACACAAATTCACCACTGCAACCACATCAGATTCAAGTCCAGTATCACCAGCACTGAGAGGGGACTCTTTCAAATTTTTCATCATTGCCATGTTTACTCACTGGTGCTGATGGGGTCAAGGAAATTTCAGATAACAGACCTTGGCTCTGGCTGCCTACCTCAACTAAGAAAACAGCCACATCAAGTTATGTAAGCTTTTTAAAAGTGCCACTTCCACCTGCAGCCATGTAACACCCATCACCACCTCTACCAGTAGCCACTGCTGCCTTCCACCTCTTGCCTACCAGTCCACTCTTTCCTTTCCCTCTAGCACTCATCCCAACATGGTAATGTGTACTCATGTAGCAGTACTAGTGGCCTGAACAATATGAAGAATGCTTCAGAATACTGTAGTATGTCAATTTAAATCAAATATTTCAAAATGAAATGAAAGGGTGAACAGTATAACTTAGAAAATAACTGGAAATATTAAAATACTACACTTCTACAAATCAGCTGCACAGGAACACTTAGAGGGTACAAATTCTGAGTCTTGAGAATGAACTGAAAGTGACAGTGAATGAACTGAAACAAAACATGTTTCTGCAGACAAGAGACTGTACCTACCCTCACATGTAGAACTAGCCCAGCACAGCAGCACCACACAGAAAGAGAAAAGAAAACATAACTAAAGTCTTGTCAAACATTCAAAACTGAGTTTGCAGATGCAAAACAGCAGGTACAGCTAAGTTTTTATTTTTAAAAAACTTCTGTGTTATGCAATGAAAAGGAGTACACATCACTCAAACTGAGCTCTAAGTACACAGATAAATTCTGTCTCCTGAACACACCTCCCAGAAGTGCACACAGCACAGTTCTTGGGGACTGTTTCCTGTCACATGGTGCAGCAGCAGCACTGAATGACTCAGCATTTTTGCCAAGTCCCAGTGGACTTTCCCAGTGAATTTAAGATTCATAAAGTTGCAAATGCCTTGAAGTTCAGCTTCAAGAAGTGTGAAGATATTCTCAAAGTTGTGGAAATCCACTAAGTATTGCAAATCAAAGTTTTTCCAATGTTGCACACTTCTAATTTCCATGCATTACTGCACCACAAGTAGTAAAAACAATTATGTCAAAAAGTCTTCAAAATCCCCATGACTTTTCTGTCTGTTAAATTCAAACTACCTGCTCTTTTAGCAGAGTGAAAAAATAAAATTAAAGCAAAATAAATATGGATTCACTAAAAATACCACCAACAGCTTAATCTGGTTCAATTTCAGTTGCTTACCATTTGTATCCCCCCAGTCGCCCCTGAAAAAGGGACTTCTAGGCCAAGTGGGCTTACCGGGTCAACAAAAATTCAACAACAAATATGGATTGTTGCTCTCTACACTACCACACTCTGCAAAAAGCAGTTTTGTCAGATCTTTAAAAATGTTTGCCCTGCACCTTTTTCCCAGTGTGTTAAATACACTCTGCTCTTTCCGCTCATGCTGCTGGCAGGGTCTGCAATTGCCAGTGCAGGCTCACACTGCACACTTTCTCACCTGGCCTTCAGCACAATTTCACGCTCCTGCGTGCTTGACACTTCAGCTACATAAAGTGAGAATTAATGAACTACAATAATGCATTATTCTTTGATCATTTCTAAAGTTTTCTAATCCAAAGTTGCTCTTTTTTTACATAAAATGAGCTCCTTACTGCCACAGATCCTTCCCCAGTGAGTGAGAGACAAAGAAATGGCACTGAGATGTGTACAGAGCACGGAGTTCACCATCTCTAGCATTCCTAATTGGCTGCTGCAGGTCATGTGGCTTGCCAACAACTTGGACATGCTGAACGTGTTCTCCCTGCAAAAAGTGCTATAATGAAGTGGCAAAATGCTGATAGAAACCCAGTGCCTTCAAATCTGCTTTGCCACTGTCCAAACTGCTTGATTTCAATGCATTCACTGAATGCGAAGTTGACATTGGCTCATCCTTAATAGTGAAATCAGAGAAAATATACAGTTTTGTAATACAAGGCCAAATAATAAAAGGAGACTAGGGAGCAAACATGAAAATAAATATAACATCTCCTCTGCATGGGGATCCCACATTACAGTTGGATACAATAATTGAAAAGCAGAGACTAAATGAAGACTACTATTAAAAAATTGGTATCAATGCAATCTTTAAAACATACTTCCATCAACACAAACATTCAACCCTGAAAAGTCAGTCAAGTTCAGCCAGCTGTGGTATGGAATGCAGCAACGTAATTATTTTTGTGGTTGACAAATGTATCATTGTTGATATAGTCGTTAATACTTAACTAGTTTATCAGTTAATTGTACTAACTGACTATAAACCATTGCCAATTATCATATCTGCACACAGCTTATCAGAGGCCTATTGCCAGGATTTTTCTGTGAGGTGTTGCGTGACTTGTCCCTGGGGTAATATTCATCACCATGTCATCATGTTTCTTAATTTTATGAGGAGGTTGGTTTGGGGTCAAACACAACACTGTGAGAAAGTTGAAATAAAAAAAATAGGTAATGCGATCTGGGAGCAGTGTTGTTACATGCTAGCAGTCAGACAAGGCATGAATACAGCTATATCAGCTAAATGTTGATGCATCAGCAACAGGTTGTCTGAAGTAGTGTACAATTCAAACTGAAGATGGTTCTAGGAATCAGATCCTGTGGGGCAGCATAGTCCTGCAATAAGCTAAATGTATTTCTCACCAAATTGTTTTTAATTCCACTGAGACTAGATGTGTCCAGCCCTACTCATCAGCTTGTGATTTTTTTTTGCCATTGGAGGACTCAAGACTACCAACGTAGCACACAACAGTGACTCTCCCCTTAGTAACATCAAGTGCTTATATGATTAGACTGGCCCAGAACAGCTCAAATGCCCCTCTAATGAAGGGGTACCTTATCTTGAGACTGTCTCTGAAGAGCAGGGGAGAGGAGGACTAACAAAAATGTCCAGGCCAAAAGACAAAATTACAAGGAGTGCCCATTTAAATTGTCAGTGAAGCAGCAGATAAAATGCACCTAGAAAAGGGAGTTATTTCAGCCATTTAAACCTCATCTGAAAACAAGCCTCTGCAACACCACCTGATTTATTTTTACATTCGCTTGCGCGCATGCACAAGGAACATCTTGGGAGAATGGGACACTTTGGAGGTGTGCCCCTCCTCTGCAATCCCCTGCTCCATTGAGCAGGGTGGCAATCCTGAACCAATCGGACGCAGTGCTGTGATGACAGCGGTGGTCTTCTCTTCAAAGAAAACCACCACTGCATGCACAGCACCGCATCTACGCCCCAGATCTTTGCTGCCACGCTGGGAGCTCACCCAGCATGGCAAACGCCCCACTGCCTGTCAATGGGGTGCCCAATCCCCATTGGCTCCACGGCCCCCCAGCCAGCTCTGCCATGCTGGGAGCCCACCCCAGCATGGCAAATGTCCCACGTCGTCTTTTTTTGAAAAACCTGCAAATTAAAAATGGTCCCACGGCGCTTCTCCTAGCCCCCATCCCACAACCGCACCACCCACTGCTTTCTTGCTCCCACCCCCACCCCATACTTAGCTCGGAGCTCGGCGCGGCGATCATCGGTGGACGGGAACACGTCTGCACTCTTCAAAGCCGACCGTGAACTGAGGAAATGCGGTAAGCTGTATAATGAGGCTAGATAGGGGTTTTCAACTTTATTGCATATCTCAGGCATTTTAGGAATTTTGCACAAATTTTCAACATGGGGTTTTGGGACCCCTTCTCATGAATGATGTCACTGTCATGGCGTTATTCAGGCCTGAAGGGTGATTTCGCAGTCCCTGTGCAATCACTGAGCGAAATCACCCTTTGGGCCCAAATAATGCCATGACAGTGACATCATTCATGAGAAGGGGTCCCAAAACCCCATGTTGAAAATTTGGTAAAAAAATCAAAATGACTGTTTTTCGAGCGTGCGTTGCGCAGTTCCTATGCAGGCTCGTAAGTTCGCGAAATTTCAATAATTTCACTCCAGATTTTCAACATTGCCATTTTACCACGCCTCATGAGCAGTACAGCTGTCATTTTTCACATCCTGCCCAAAGTGTGTTTCCACCCATGTAGCGCACAATGGCGCAGTCGGTGTGCGAAATCAATGTATGGGACACATTAAGAAAATCACGGTGACACTGTTCATTCATTAGCAGAGGTCTTACAATGGCTATGTTGAAAATTTGGTGAAAAAATTCCTAAAAATGACTGTTTTACGAGCGTGCGTTGCGCAGTTCCTACGCACGCTTGTAGATTTGTGAATTTTTAATATTTCCACTCCAGGCTTTCAACATTGCATTTTACCACACCTTCTTATGAGAAGTACAGCTGTCATTTTTCACATCTCACCCAAAATGTGTTTCCGCCCATGTAGCACACAATGGCGCAGTCAGTGTGTGAAATCAATGTATGGGACACATTAAGAAAATCACAGTGACACTGTTCATGAGCAGAGTCTTAAAATGGCTATGTTGAAACTTTGTGAAAAAATTCCTAAAAATGACTGTTTTAGAGCATCCTGCGCAGTTCCTATGCACGTCCAGAAGTTCGACATTTTCAATATTTTCACTACAGATTTTCAACATTGCCATTTTACCACACCTCCTCATGAACAGTACAGCTGTCATTTTTCACATCCTGCCCAAAAACGTGTTTCCGCCTCATGTAGTGCACAATGGCTCAGTCGTGCGTGCGAACTCAATGTATGGAAACATATTAAGAAAATCACAGTGACACTGTTCATGAGCAGAGGTCTTAAAATGGCTATGTTGAAAATTTGGTGAAAAAATTCCTAAAAATGACTGTTTTACAAGCATGCGTTGCGCAGTTCCTACGCACGCTCGTAAGTTTACGAATTTTCAATATTTGCACTCTAATGACTTCCAAATACTTAAACAGCACATAGAAGCAAGCAACATTCGGCATTGACAAATGCTTGTACTTCTTTGTCACTGATTTTTTTAAGCCATGTCCAAGTGCCAAATACCATGGCAAATAGCTGCAAGCGAACGTTCAGCATTGACAAATGCTTGTTAAATGTGTTATTTCTAACAACTTTAAAGTTTTAAAAAGGAAAATGTATGAACAGCTATGATCTTACCTCAACCCTGTCCAAAACTGAGTTATACCAGAGCAGGCTTCTATACTGTATACTGCATATTTGTAATGCTCAGGTAATGCTTTTGACTTGCTGAATAGCATCAGATAAATAGTCCATCTCTACAGATTCAGATCTGAGATCCTCTCTGACCCCATGTGGATTTTGGATGCTGGATCTGGATTGTGAGATTTAAGATCAGATAGCATGATATGAGGTTGGACAGTGTGGTTTGAGGTTAGATAGTGTGGTCCAATGTCAGATGCCTGGTTCAGTACCTAGATAGATAAACTGAATAGCTGGCATCTAACTAGATCTTAGGCAATAAGATCCAATAGTTGGATACCAGTTGTATCTAATACTATCCAGCCTCTACGAAAATTGGTAGTATATGGCAGTATCCAATTCCATCTGATTCTATCTGAACACCATTACTGTACACATTTAAAACTATATGTTCACTATGTCAGTAGGCAGCAGTGTATAATTTAGTAATAGTAGGTAAATGTTTGGAATGTGGCTTGAGTGTTTAGGTTATGTGGTATTGGACCAATCTCTCTCTCTCTCTCTCTCTCTCTCTCACTCACTCACTCTCTCGCTCTCTCGCTCTCTCACTCTCTCTGTAAGCAGGAAAAAGAAAGCACACCTCTACCCCTGAAGGTGTTGCTGCAAAATGCTAAGCAAAACAATAAAATAGCAGTGCACAAACCACGCGTTGGTGATAAATATATTATTACTTTAATTATATCATGTTTCCAAACAGCTGGGATAACTGTGCCTTTGTATTGCCTTGTGGGGAATCTTCATCCCTCCCTCTGCCCCTTTACAGGGACTTCTGCCCTTTCACCATTCCAAAGAGTTTAGTGTAGTGAGCAAAGAAATTACCAGTTTTTATGCCACTCACAAGTCTCTAAAATGCATAGTGCTCTGATAAAGCCATGCCATCACAGCCGAGTGTCAGCGTATTCGTGTGCATGCATTTTCACATGTGTCTCCCCCCCCCCACTGGCTATTTGGCTATTTCTAGACTGTAGAGCTACAAGAAGCCTTATTGCTATTGTAAAACTTAAACCAAAAGAAAAATGTTTTAACTGAAGTATACCCTTTAACAGTTTTCCTCCTTGAGAGGTAAATTTTTACTAAAATAAAATATTTATTCCACCAACTGTTTAAAGATCATAGTCCATCCATCAACCATATGGTGTGGTTCAGTAGAAGTACTGTGGCAGAACTGAACCACACAAAGGCAAGGGTCCTGGACTTCAGCAGAACCAACTTTAAAAAGATGGGGGAATGCTTTAGGGATGCCCAGGCAGGGGGGAGGATTTGGGTGAAGTGGAGGAAAAGTGGGTGAAACTAAAAGTTATAATGAAGGCAACAAACCTCGGCATCAGGCAAGTAAGCAAAAGCAGGAGGAAAAACAAACCACTGTGGGTCTCAAAAGTGGTGGCTGGGGAAAGTATGGGCAAAAAAGTTAGCATTCAGGAGGTAGAAGGAAACACAGAGGGAGAAGGATAGGGAGGTGTATCAGGAGAAACAGTGGGAGGCAGAGAAAGCTATTGGGAGTGGAAAGGCACAAACGGAGGAGAAAATAGCCCAGGCAGTAAAGAAAGGGGGTGCAACATTTTTTCGATATGTAAGTGAAAAAAGAAAGATCAGGGAGGGATAGTAAGTCTCAGAAGGGAAGAAGGAGAGTGTGTGAAGGGAGACCAGGAAAAAGAAGACATCCTGAACAAATACTTTTGTGTTCACAGAGGAAGGGGGAGATGAGGGATCCCTGATAAGTGCCTTGGGCATTGAAGGAAGGATGATAGACACTAGTCCATTTACAAAGGAGAGAGTCCTGAAGTATGTCGCAAATCTGAAAGTGAACAATGCAATGGGGCCTGATGGGATGCATCCAAGGATTCTGAAGGAGCTCAGAGAAGTGCTGGCTGCACCTCTGATAGCCCTATTCAACCACACACTGAAGGCAGGAGTGGTTCTGGAGGACAGGAGGAGGTCAGATGTAGTCCCACTTCACAAAAGTGGTAGCAGGGAGAAGGTTGGGAATTACAGGCCAGTCAGCCTGTCTTCAGTGGTGGGGAAAATAATGTATTCACTTCTCAAAGAAAGGATTGTGAAATATTTTGAATCCAGTAGCTTATAAGACTTGAGGCAGCATGGATTAACTGGGGAAGGAAATGCTAACCAAATGTGATAGATTTCTTTGACTGGGTAACCATGGAATTAGATTAGGGTAGAGCAGTGGATGTGGCCTACCTAGATTTCACTAAGGGACACTGTTCCACATGGGAGACTCATAAACAGGCTGGGCAGCTTAGGAGTGGGTCCAAAGCTGGTAAACTGGGTAAGAAATTGATTAGGGGACAGGAGACAGAGAATGGTGGTAAATGGAGCCCACTCTAAGTAAGGGAGGGTGGCCAGTGGGGTGCAACAGGGATCAACACTGGGACTGGTCCTCTTTAATGTCTTTATTAGCAACATTGCAGAGGTGCTAGAAGGAAAGGAATGCCTCTTTGCAAATCACACTAAAATTTGCAATAGGGAAGACACTCCAAGGGGGGGGGGACATGAGTAGGGATCTAAGAAAGCTAGAGGAGTGGTCATGGTTGTGGCAGTCAAGTTTCAATGCAAAGAAGTGCAAAAGCATGCACTTGGGTCACAGAAACCGAGTGGCAGAGTACAAAATTGGGGGAGTGGTGTTAGCAACCACCAAACAGGAAAGAAACTTGGGGTTAATCCAATCTGATGACCTAAAGGTTGCCAGACAGTGAGACAAGCAGTGGGGAGAGCTAGATGGATGCCAGGGTGCATAGTGAGGGGTATCAACTGCTGACAGAGAGAGGTGGTGTTACTGCTGTATAGCTCACTGGTGAGACCTCACCTAGAGTACTGTGTCCAGTTCTGGAGACCACATCTCCAGAAGGACATAGCCAGAGTAGAGGTGGTCCAGAGGATGGTGACTTAAATGATGCAGAATCTGCATCAGAAGCCCTGTGAGGACAGACTAAAGGACCTCTACACCCTGGATGAAAGGAGGGAGAGAGGGATATGATAAAGATGTTCAGCCACCTCATGGGTATAACTAAGGTTAAAGAGGGATGCATTTTTCAGAAAAAAAGGTGATCAAGAATAAGGGGAAATGTAAGAAGCTGGGAGGGGTTGACTCAGGGGAGATGTGAGGAAGTGCTTTTTCACAAAAAGAGTGGTGGATGCCTGGAACAGTCTCTCAGCAGAGGTTATGGGTCAAAAACAGTAACGGAGTTCAAGAATGCATGGGATAGACATAAGGAAACCTTAGTGGTAAGGAAAGGGGGGTAAAGCCAAAGATCAAGTAGAGTCTGCGATGTTGCAGTAGATAGGGAAAATGGGCAGACTAGGTGGGCCAAGTAGTCCTTATCTGCTGTCACATTCTGTGTTTCTATTGGCATATATGGTTTGGGGATTTTGAACAATTACAATGTAAAGCAATGAACCTGAATAAAATATTAATTTTATAAACATATGCATCCTTTTGGAGTGTATTTCTTTTAACTTTTTTTTATACTCCTGACTTTCAGTTTCCAGGGGTCTTTGTAATGCTTATTCAGCTGGGGGTCCAAGATTGCACACTGTGCGGCTTTGCCATCAAGGCTGTGGCATTACTCGACTTCTTTGTTATTGCTATTCAGCAGTGAACAGCTTGACTACAAACACAGCCTATTCAGGACAGAACTAGAAGGAAAGACAACAAGCTGGGAGCAGCTGAGGTGTGGAAATTGTTGTTTCTCAAAAATGAAGGTGTACTATTAAAGGGCTAATAATTCTCCTCTCGCCACCCATGAATAAAGCTCCCTTGTATTTCCACTCCCTTAGGGGAAGCAGTTAGTTCTTAATTGCATGTTTGTTTTTAATCAGTAACAGTTTAATATGAGGTACTATGCAGTGGACAGTTTTATTGACTCAGTGCAGTTATCAACTGACAACATAATAGCAGTTATCACACAACACTTCATGATTTTACTGCCCTCTTGATGTAACTGATGTGCAACTGTAAGCAATGTGCAGTTCTGTACAGTGTTTACTGTGAATCAGTTTTAGAAAAGCCCAGCATTTGCTATAGGGAGGTGTCAGTACATAGAGTACAACAATTACTTTGTACCTGCCATTCCTAATCATGCATACCCTTTCATACTTCAGAATGAGGCCGTGTGTGTGTGTGTGTTTAAAGACAGTTTTTTTTTTTAAACTCAGCTTTATTGAAAGCCTGATGGCCACAAGTATACAACTGAATACAGGCACTTGTGCCTAGTGGGCCTTACCCGGTTACCTAAGACTAAAATTAAAAATAAAAAAAAAAAGTAATAAAAAGTACATGGCAGTTGTTGAGAGCAACAAAAATAGAATACATAGACATTGTGTCTGAAATGAGTACAGCATTCCTCTGATCTGTGGCACTTCCAAAATTTTAATAATCAGTCTGGGTCCTCTAAGGGTAACCCTAAAATCAATCCCAGACCATAACTTAGTGAAATACAAGCTGATATTAAAAACACAGAGAAGACAAAACCAATACAATCAACTGTGGCCTCAACAAATAGGCTGCATGTCTTTAACTCTCCCTACCTCCTAATAATCTCAGTGGGAAGGGTGCAAACAGCTCTACAGCATGCTTCTCATGCATTGTAATTCGCTTAGATAGAAGATAGAGGGAGTCGCTCAAAGGGTGTCCCTCATGGTGCAGTATCCAGGCCTTCCATTGCTGCCAGCGCTGCAGATGATGTTCATACTGCAGTCGCAACTTAACTGTTAGGGACTCCATTAATACCACATCCTGGACCCTATTAATCCAGTCTGAGAGCCTCGAGGGCTCCTTGTTCAGCCATCTAGATGTGATGCACTTTAAGCCTACTGCCAAGAGTGTGAGTACCACTTGTCAAGAGTCACCTTTTAAACGTACTGCTGTTGGGGCCCCCACGATCCAGTCCTCAAAGGTGTGGGGAATGACCACTCCCAGTATTTGCCTTACTGCCTCCTCTAAATGTCCCCAGAAGGTGGCTAATTTTGAGCATTCTCATAAAATGTGCCAATGACTATCCTCCCCTCCACATCCCCTCCAACATATAGTGTCCTCTCCTGTGTAATGATGAGTAATCAAAGGTACCCTGAAAAACCGAATAAGAATTTTCCAATAAAACTCACGCCATACCAGGGAGGTGGTCACCCTACAGCCCATCTTTAATCTTTGGTTCCAGTCGTATTCTCTGACGATGACACCAGCCTCCCTCTCCCAGTTGTTTTTGTGTTCAGCCAAAGAGGCCTCCCCCCTCCAACATTAATTTGCATAGGTTTGTCACCGGTTTGACCTTAGCAGATATAGTAACCACTCCAAATAAAAATAGCTCCCATAAAGACAGTTTTTTAATAGATGTTTAAAATGAGCATCATTTGAGTTTGCTGACACTAGTGTTTTTCAAATTAGTTGAACTACACACTGGTTACATCAAGAGGGTAGTAAAATCAGGAAGTGCAGTACTATGTGATTACAGGTATTCTATTGTCAATTGGTAAACTGCATAGAGTAAATAAAAACTACCCACTGCCAAATACCTCACGTCAGATTGCTAGTAAGTGATACAGGATCACCAGACAGCACTGCTCTGCCATTCAGGCTTCCAGGGGCAGCCAATGACCCAGGACATCCCCCCCTCCCCACAAACCAGCCTGCCCTCCTGCAACAAGCCTACAGGTAGGCAACACCTAACTTCATGTGGCACTGCTAAGTTCTAGCCACCTTCCCTCCCCAGCCACCCCCCACCTTAAGGTGGTGTTTAACTTATTGGCAGATGGAAAATAATCAGTCCAGTTTGGCACCCCTATCATTCTCACTTATTGAAACATCCCAGTCCCCCATCACAAAGCTCCCACATGGTAGGGTCAGGATCCAACCAGAGGGGATTCTAATCACACCTGAAATTACTTTCCTAGCTCTGTAGCACTATCACATGTGACTTAATACCCACCCCCCACTACCCAGTCTATGGTAGTTAATTAGGAACCTATTAGGATATCCCATAGCTACAGTGCAATCTGTTCAATTAATCTCAGCTGCTTCCACCTACTTCTCTTCGCAGTACACTCATTATACATTTGCTAAGTCTGCTTAAGTCAGCTCTGTACCATCAGTGGCACATGAATTAGTGACCCTTCATCTACTCCTCAATCCACAGTACATTACAAATAAACTGATAAGCCAACTTAAAGTCACAACACAGTTTGATCAATTGCAAGTGTTCTGACTTTGTTATTACCAAGCTAACCTTACTGCTTATCATGTTAGCATCGTCTCCCTACCTAGCTCTGTACACAGAGCCCACGATACACCTATTAACCCTCTATGTCCTTCCAAACTCCTATTTTATTTCCATCCCACATCCCTTCTGGGATGTGTCTTCCATCTCCCTTGCATCAACCCTTATATTGTTGCAAAGATTAGCCATCCAGTCATTTCACTTGCCTTTACAACCACCTGTTTTGTCTATATCCTGTTTCTAATCACCCCACCCCACTACTGACACACAACACCATTTCTCTTAAGAAAGAGCTTATATTTCTAAAGCATAAGTTAAAAAATGTATCACTTTATTACTTCTATGCTCAGGGAATATTGAAGTAAACCCTGGCCCTTCCTCCATCCTTACCTCCCCATCTGAATTTGCTTCAGCATTCAGCCTAAAAAATGATGGTGATCAATGTCAGCAGCCTTCTGAATAAACTTAAAATTGTGAAAACATGTGTCTCTCATACAAATCTGAACATACTGGTAATCACTAAAACATGACTAAAGGGTACCATTACAGATCAACAGATAGTACTACCTTTCTTCAATACCTTTACATTGGACAGACAAACAAGGGAAGGGAGGGTAGTAATTTATGTTATCACTAAATTCCTCACTATCAAACTCCTTCAATCACTAAATCTAGGGATTTCAAATGTTTATCCATAAGACTCTCACTGCCCTTATCCAAAGTGTTCAGTATTACTGGCTGCTGTAGACCGCTGTCAGGGGGTTAAGAACTTTTGTCAACTCTCAGAAACCTTATCGACACTAACCCCAATGAGTCCATTATCCTCAGTGATCTGAACCTGGACTGGCTCACCCCCAAAGTGAACACCCTAAAAGAAATGTGTGATGAGCTGGGTATCTCATAGCTTATCACTGAACCTACTAGAATTAATGTAAAAAATAATGCTAAAAGCTATATACTAGACTTGATCCTCACAAACAGATCCCCAAAATTTCACACACAGCTATTTTCCATAATGACATAAGTGACCACAATATAGTTGTCTGTACAGGAAGCTTGGAAAAATGCATGTCTTGCTCCAAATGTATCACTAAATGAAGTAAATTCAAACCTGAAAACTACCTAGCATACCTTAGGAGTACAAATTAGCAAACCTTTTACTTGGCCCCATCAGTGGATGAGGCTGTTGACATCCTCAATACAACCCTTACAAATCTAGCAAATAAATATGCCCCATTTATAAAATGTAGAGTGAAAAAGGGTCTTAGCCATTGTTCACTGCTGAATTGAAAACAGCCCTAACCCAGGGGGGCAAACTTTGGGCAACAGCAAGATGTACCAAAGCCCCCATAGACTGAACCACATTCAGAACTGCGAGAACTGCTTGTACAAAGCTTATCAGAACCTCCAAAACCAACTATTATGTGAAAGTCCTAGAAGGTGCCAAGGGCAAATCAGCTAAAATCTGGTAAACTATCAAAATTGTTGAAGGTCACAGAATCCCCCCTTCAATCCCTGTCAAAATTATCACTCAAGGTACCATGATCTCTGACCAGGATACTACCTTCAAAAAATTAAATGCACATTTTGAGACAGCTGGACTGCATTTGACTCTTCCCCAGCTGCTAGGCTCGAGGATTGTTCAACACCTAAGGATGTTCCTGTGGATCCGCAGAATCAGGACTCCTTCTGTCTCTCCCCAGTAATCTTCAAACAAGTTGAGGATCTACTAAAAAAAATAGACACCAAAAAGAGTGCTGGTGCAGATGGAATAGAGCCCTCATTCCTAAAACTAGGGTTCCACTTCTTAACCATCCCCATAACACACATCTTCAATCTGTCAATCACATCTGGAATGGTTCCCTCTCAATGGAAAACAGCCTTCATACTGCCCTTGTTTAAATCAGGTGACCCTCGTGACCTAAACAATTATAGACCTATCTACATCGTGCTGGTTCAGTCTAAGCTTCTGGAAAAGGTAATTAATAACCAGCTAAAGGAACACCTTGAAAACTCAAACTTATTTAACCCACTGCAGTCAGGCTTCAGGCAAAACCATAGTATGGTGTCAGCACTGGTTAAAGTAACAAATGACTGGTTCACCACACTTGATCATAAACACTCCACAGTAGCCATCTTCCTAGATCTAAGGAAAGCCTTTGATACGGTTGAAAAAAGTTTCCTGCTAGTTAAACTCAAAGAACATTACTTGAACAAATTGCTCAGTAAACTGGTTCTCTAGTTTTCTATCTGGTAGACTCCAGCGCATTAAAGACAATGGGCTCCTGTCCTCTCCCATACCACTCACAAGAGGTATGCCCCAAGGCTTCATCTCAGAACCATTGCTGTTTTCAATCTACATCAACTCCCTAAGCAACAACATTCACAACTCTAAACTCCACTATTTTGTGGATGACACTGTATTATACACATCAGAACACTCCCTGTCAGATGTGGGCACCAAATCATAGTCTAATTTTAACCAACTACAGCGCAACCTAGTAAATACCAAACTGTTGTTAAATGCCAAAAAAACAAACAAAGCAATGCTTTTTCTTCTCCCTCATCCCCCAGCATCTCTACAAAAGCAGGCCACATCTGCACCTATTATAACGCTTTTCAGGGATTCACTTGAGGTAGTTGAAAAATTTAAATACCTTAGAATCAGGCTGGACAGCAACCTATCCTTTGCTGTCCACATTGAATCCCTTTCTAAAAAATTAAGAACTAGACTGGGTATTTCTCAACAGTAATAAATCCCTATTTCCCATAGACATTAGGAAAAGGTTAATACAAGCCACCTTCCTTCCTCTTCTTGACTACATCGACATTATATACAGTAGTTGTACAGCATCCAACCTACACAAGTCTGATATCCTCTTCCACTGTGCTATACGTTTCATTACTAATGTACCACACAGAACACATCACCGTGCCCTCTACTCTGCAGTGGGCTGGACATCCATTGCCATAACAAGGATGCTCCATACTAGCACCTGGGCAATAAAAACACTGCCGAACAAAATGCTGCCATACATCACTTCCTTATTTTATCGTTCTTATAGCTGCTATTTCCTCTGGAAAAACTCTATCATCTTGTTAGATGTGTCCAAATTCCATACTCATTATGGCAGAGATGCAATCAGTTATGCCATCCCATCTGTCTGGAATAAAATACAATCATCACTCAAGCTTCCCAAATTAGTCTCTGTAAACTTCTTTAAATCCATGATCAGCAAGGCACTTAAAGAAATTTGCCAATGCCATAATGGCTAGCACAACTCCTCTATGGCAAAGTTACAGCAACAAGCACTTGTGTCCTCTCAACTATATTTTCCCCTGCCTGTAGCATCTGATAGAATATCATACCAATATGTATTTGCCACAGCTGTATTCCTGTTCTCAATGTCAAATTGTATGCTTGTCTCCTTATTTTATTAACTGTGTTGTATGCCAAATTATTGTATTATATCCTGTTGTACCACATTGTTCTTACCAGGACCTCCTGGTAAATGAAGATGCTCAATGGAGTTTTCCTGCAAATAAACTTGAACTTGATTAAAAAACATAGAATTAAGAACTGATTCACCTAAAGGAGTGGAAATATAAGGGGAGTTTTATTCATGGATGGTGAGAGTATTATTATTAGCCTTTTAATAGTACACTTTCGTTTTTGAGAAGCAACAATTTCCACACCTCAGCTGCTCCCAGCTTATCTATTTTCCTTCTAGTTCTGTCCTGAAAAGGACATGTTTGCAGCCAGACAGTTCCACTATTATTTTGCATTGAAGCATTGAAAAGAAAAGGAATTCTTGTGAATATATTTTGTTTGAGTGCAGGCTTCTTGGAGAGTGATGTTCCACCCTTAGAGGGGCTGCAGAGATGTGGTCCCCTCTTAACTAAAGGTGGGGTTGTAACTAAAGGTAGGAAGTCAGGAGATATAGTCATGCCCAGATAGGCAAACATCATTTAGTCTTGGGGCTAAACTCAGCACAGACAGGCAAGCCAGATTAACACTTTTACATGGCTAATGGAATGCTCAAGCTGTAGAGTGTTACACCAATTAAACCTAAGACATAGAATTTGACAGCAGATAAGGACCACTTGGTCCATCCAGTCTGCCCATTTCTCTCTACCTACACTATTACCACAGGGTGTACCAAATCTACAGCTCTTTCTCCCTCCCCCTTCCTTTCAGCATGATTCCCTTTTACTTATCCCATGCATTCCTGAACACCACCACTCTTTTCTCTCTCATCACCTCTGCTGAAAGGTTGTTCCAGGAATCCACTGTCATTTCTGTGAAGAAGCACTTCCTCATATATCTACCCATCTCCAGTTTTATAGAATGCCCCCTTGTTCTTGAGCTTCGTTTCCTCTGAAAAATACTTCTCCTCTGTACCTTTTTTACCCCTGTGAGGTATGTAAAGGTCTCTATCATATCCCCCTCCTCTGTTCCAGGGTGTATATATTGAAATCCTTTAGCCTCTCCTCATAGGGCTTTTGATGTACACATTGCACTGTTTTAGTTGCCCTCCTCCGGACCACCTTCACTCTGTCAAAGTCCTTCCAGAGATGTTGTCTCCAGAACTGGACACAGTACTCTAGGTGGGATCTTACCAGCAATCTATACAGAGTAAACACTACCTCCCTCTTTCTGTTACTGATACCCCCTTCCTATGCACCCCGGCATCTCACTAGCCCTCCCTACTGCCTTGTCACACTGCCTGGCCACCTTTAGGTCATCCAATGTTATTACCCCCAGCTCTCTTTTCTGCTTGGTGGTCAATACTACTTCACTCATTTTGTACTCTGCCCCTGGGTCTCTGTGCCCTAAGTGCATTATTTTGTATTTTTTTGTATTGAAACCCAGCTGCCATACCATTTGACACTCCTCTAGTTCTCTCAGGTCTCTGCTCATCCTATTCACCCCACTCCCCCCAGAGTGCCCACTCTATTGCAGATTTTGCTGTCATCCACAAAGAGGCAGATCTTCCTTTCCAGCTCCTCTGCCATGTCACTTGTAAAAATATTAAAGAGGACCAGTCCCAGCTGCTGATCACCCTCCCTTCTCTGGAGTGAACTCTGTTTACCTCCACTCTTTGTCACCTATTCCCAAGCCAATTACTTGTCCAGTTTACCACCTTTGGACCCACTCCTAAGCTACCCAGCTTACTTATTAGTCTCCTATGTGGAACAGTGCCAAAAGCCTTACTGAAATTGAAGTAGGCCATGTCTACCACTCCACCCTGATCTAAATCCTTTGTCACCCAGTCAAAGAAATCTATCAGATTTGTCTGACATGACCTCCCCTGTGAAACCATGATGCCTTGGTCTTGTAACCCACTAGATTCAAGATATTTCATAATCCTTTCCTTCAGCAGTAATTCCATTAACATTCCCACCACTGATGTCAGGCTGACTAGCCTATAATTGCCAGCCTCTTCCCTGCTACTATTTTTGTGTAGTGGAAGTACATTCACCCTCTTCCAGTCCTCCGGAACCACTCCTGTTTCCAATGAGCTGTTAAATAGAACTGTCAGAGGTGCAGCCAGTACCTCTCTGAGCTCCCTCAATAATTTTGGATTCACCCCATCTAGCTCCATTGCTTTGTCAACCTTCAGATTAGAGATTCCCTTCAGGACACTCACCACCAAAAAAGAACTAGTGTCCACTCCCTGTCTCCAATCCTTTTGTTACTTGTTGTGGCTCCTCCCATTCTCCTTCCTCTGTGAACACTAAATATAAGTATTTGTTCAAGAATCTGATTTTTCCTGATCCCCCTCTGCACAGCACCCATTCCTTTTTAGCCTTTTGCTGGTCACCCTCTGCACAGTCCCCCCATTCCCTTGTTAACCTTACAATCCCACCCCTTGTCTTCCTCTTTTCATTTACATACCTAAAATATGTATTTTCCCCTTTTGTTACCTCCTGAGCTATTTTCTCTTCAGTTTGCACCTTTGCACTCCTTGCTGGTTTCCCTGATTCCCTCTGTTTCCCCCGATACAGTAAAAAACACATTGGTAAATCTGGTGGGGGTACTGTCCTCTACATCAATGAACAATATCAGGCGTATGACATAAGTCCAAAGGTAATCAATTCAGAATTAATTTAGGTAAAAGTAAATACAAAATTTAGAACATTAACTATTTGTCTTGGGTGCCGTTCTCCAAATCAAAATATGTCAGAGACTAACACATTCCTCTCAGAAATAGAAAAGTTTTCAGTGAATGGTGATTATATTCTTATGGGAGATTTTAATTTTCCCCAAATTAATTGGGACTCATTAGAAGGGTCCGGAACATGCGAAAACAAGTTTATAAATATAACAATATCTAATAACCTAGAACACAAGGTTAAACTGCAGACTAGAGGTAGTAATATTTTGACTTGTTTCTCACTAACATACAAACTGGAATTTCTGAACCCAAAACCTTAGCTCCCCTCGGTGACAGTGATCATAACATAGTTGAATCAGAACTGACATTAAAAGCCTGTGTCACAAAAGGATCAAAAATAGTTAAGAATTCTACAAAGCAATCTGTGAAAATCTAAAGAATTGGAATTGGGAAAAAATAGAGGGATTTAAATACAGAAGAAATTTGGGAGAAAGTAAATAACAAACTAAAGTACTGTATCACACATTGGGTGCCTGAAAGAGTTAAATATGTCAACGATAAAAGACTCCTAACATGGTGGAATAAAACCATAAAACGTCTTATTAATAGACGTAACAAAGTATATAATAAACACACCAAAACCCCAACTGATACATCTTGGATCAAATACAAAAAAAGTGAAAACAAACTAAAAAGAATCTTCAGGAAAACAAAAAAGAATACAAATATAAATTAGATAACACTACTAAAGACAACAAAAAACAATTTTTCAATTGCATAGGCTCACTAAAAGCCATCAGAAACGGTTAGGCCAATTAGAAACCTCCAAAAGAATACTGAATAGTGAAACCAAAATGGTAAATGAATTTAACAACTACTTTTTGAGTGTATTCATGCCAAGACAGTTACCAAATGTAACTCATATATCTCATCCAGTAGATGTGCATGATTTTACAATTACTGAAACAATGGAAGCCATTCCCAAAATTAAATCCAATGGCTCAGCTGGCCCTGATGGAATCCCTCCAAAATTCATAAATGAGTTATCACTGGAATTGACTGGATGGCTAACATTATTGTTTAATGTATCACTAAAGGAGGGCAAAGCCTTAGCAATTTGGCAAACTGCAAATATAACTCCAATATGTTAAAGTGGATCTGATAAGTTAGTTAACAATTATAGGCCAATTAGCCTTACTTCATTTATTGGCAAATTAATGGAACGTCTAACACAATCCAGAATAATTAACCATATTAATAGTGCAGCATGTACAGATATAACACAACATGGGTTTTGACAACACTACATGGATGAGTAAGTACGCAGATGACTGCAAAATTGGCACCATAATTACCAACATCGACTCTAAAAAACAAATTTCAAAATAACATCTCCTTACTTGAAAAATGGGTAAAACACAATAATATGTCCTTTAATATAAATAAATGTAAAATCATGCACTCATGTCATAATAACCCCATGTTCCCCTACTACTTAGATGGACACAAAATCAATAGTACCACAAATGAGAAGGACCTGGGTGTATATGTTACCAGTGACTTATCTTTTGACACCAATACAAAACTTAAAGCTAAAAAAGCACATAGTATTCTGGAATGTATATTTAGGAGCATCAAGAGTTGGGATCCAGAAGTTATCATATCATTATATACAAGCTTGGTTAAGCCTCACTTTGAATACTGTGTGCAGTTTTGCTCACCACAAGCCTCCTTGGACTCTAACATCACAGAAAAGGTACAATGTAAGGCAATAACAAGGATTAAAAATATGAATAATCTAACAAACACTAATAGACTGAATAAACTTGGTCTTTAGTCACTGCAATACAGAAGAACACGAGGAAACCTCTGCGTCTTTTACAAAGCTAAAAATGATATGTTCCTTGGAGCAACAATAAACATTCTCAACCAAACCAAAAAAATAACTACTAGATCACATAACTACCAAATAAAAGGGGAAACCAATAAAATGGTGAAAAGATCCAAATACAGTAGTTCACTCAAAGAGTTGTGCCCAAATGGAATGCTTTACCACAAGATGTGGTTGACTGTGCAACAATCATTACATTTAAAAACAGACCTGAAGAATTCATGGGAAGCACTAAATCTGATTTTCACCCACAATTATGGGTGCAAGTTCACATAGAACCATAGAAACATAGAATTTGATGGCAGATAAGGACTGCTTGGTCCACCCAGTCTGCCCATTTCTCTACCTAATGGATAAGCTGCAGATTCTAGTTAACCAACAGTCTACTTCTTTCTACCCCCTGCCTCTAGAATTGCCTTATGACTGTCCCATGCATTGTTGAATTCCACCACTGTTTCTGACTCCACAACCTCCGCTGGAAGACTGTGCCACGCATCTACAACCCTCTCTGTGAAAAATTACGTCCTTACATTACCTCTGAGCTGCCACCCATCTTCAAATTGTGCCTCCTTGTTCTTGCACACCCCTTTTTCTTGAAATATGTTACCATCTTGGACTTTGTTGATTCCCTTGAGGTACTTGAAAGTTTCTATCATGTCCCCCCCCCCCTTTCCTCGAGGCCTTACATATTAAGCTCAAGTCTCTCTTCATATGTCTTCCGATGCAGACCTTGCACCATTTTAGTTGCCCTCCTCTGGACTGCCTCCATCCTGTTTATGTCTTTGCGGAGACTGGGTCTCCAGAACTGCACATAGTACTCCAGATAGGGTCTGACCAGCTGTCTGTACAGAATGATAACAACTTCCTGTTTTCTGCTAGTGATGCCTCTCCCTATGCATCCCAGTATCTCCCCAGCCCTCCTTACTGCCCTTTCACATTGCTTGCCCACCTGTAGGTCATCTGATATGACTACCCCCAGGTCCCTTTCCATTTTTGTTGTTGTTAGTATCTCACCCCCCATTGTGTACTCTTCCCCTGGGTTTTTGTTTCCCAGGTGCATTACCTTGCACTTCTTAGCATTGAATCTAAGCTGCCATACATTTGACCATTCCTCCAACCTTGCCAAGTCCCTTCTCATCCTTTCCACCCCACCTTGTGAATCAACTGTGTTGCAGATCTTTGTGTCGTCTGCAAAGAGACATACTTTTCCTTCCAGTCCCTCGGCAATGTCACTTATAAAGACATTGAAGAGGACTGGTCCTAGTACTGAACCCTGCAGTACCCCACTAGTAACCCCCCCTTTCTTCAGAGTTGACTCTGTTTACTATTACCCTCTGTGTCCTGTTCTCCAGCCAATTCTTTACCCAGGCTACCATCTTGGGACCCACTCCCAGGCTGGCTAACTTGTATATTGATCTTTTGTGTGGGACTGTGTCAAATGCCTTGCTAAAGTCTAGGTAGGCCATGTCCACAGCCCCCTCCCTGATCTGCTACTTTGGTAACTCAGTCAAAGAAATCTGTTAGATTCATCTGACATTACCTTCCTGCTGTGAATCCATGCTGCCTTGGGTCCTGTGGCCCTCTGGCCTCTAGGTACTCAACAATTCTTTCCTTCAGAAGTGATTCCATCATTTTCCCTATCACTGAGGTTAAACTAACAGGTCTGTAGTTTCCTGCTTCTGCCCTGCTCCCACTTTTGTGAAGTGGAATCACATCTGCCCTCCTCCAGTCCTCAGGTACCACCCCATCCTCCCATGATTTATTAAAGAGAGTAGTCAGTGGTGTCACTAGTTCTACCCTTAGTTCTTTTAGAATTCTGGGATGAATCCCATCAGGCCCCATTGCTTTGTCCACCTTCAGTTTTAAGAGTTCTTTCAGAACCCTTTCTTCTGTAAATGGACTGGTATCAACTCCTGTATCCAGAGTGTTTTTTTGTTGTTTGATTTAGATACCTCCCCCTCTTCATTTGTGAACACTGAGCAAAAATATTTGTTTAGTATCTCTGCCTTTTCACAGTCACCCTTTGCCCCCATTAAGCCTCACTATCCCTCCCTGGTCTTCCTTTGCTCCCTGATGTACCTATAAAGGTTTTATTCCCTTCTTAACTGAGTTGGCTATCTTTTCCTCGATTTAGGCCTTTGCTATTCTGACTGCCTTCCCAGCTTCATTCTGCTTTAACTGACACAATTCTCTGTCCTGCTCCTTTTGTGATTCCTTGTACTTCCTGAATACTTTCTTTTTCTCTTGAACCTTCCCTGCCACCTCCTTTGAGAAGAATAGTGGTTTCTTACATTGTTTTGTTTTGATTATTTGCTTCACACAAAGGCTTGTTGCCTCTGTGATGGCAGTTTTGATTATTCCCCATTGTTCCTCCACCCCTCCTTCCTGCCCATTTGCTAGTGCATTCCTTAGGCGCTTACCCATTTTGGCAAAGTTAGCCCAGTACTTTTGCCTTTGTACGGCTTGACTCTGCTGCTCTGTTTATTGTGAACCATACTGTTCGATGGTCGCTAGTTCCCAGATGGCTACCTAACAGGCAAAAGCCTAATGAACTTGCAACATACTATGAAACTATGATACACCGCCTTATCCTCCTCCCTCTGCATCTCATTCCTTCTAACTGCTACCCTTTTACCCTTTATGTTTTCAGTCACCTCTTTTGAGAACCATAGCAATTTCTTTTTCCTCTTGCTTTTGCTCATTTGTTTGACAAAGAGGTTTGTTGCCTTTAATATGCTCCCTTTTATCTTCTCCCACTACCTTACTGAAGCCCAGGATCCTCACCCTTGCTTGGATTGATTCTGCAATCATCCTAATATTGAAGCACACCATATGGTGTTCATTGGTTCCCAAGTGGCCTCTCACCTTGATGTCTGCAACACTTGTCCTTGTTAATGAGTACCGATCCAGTATTGTCACATCAAGAGTTTGTTATCTGACTAATTGCCTAAGGAACACCCCTTACAGAGAGTCCAGGATATCCCAGTTGGTACCTGGTCAATATCGCAAGTGTAAGACAGTGCAGTATTAATTGTGCTGTATTGTGAGTGCCTGCGTTTACAACAACTGGGGTAGAACAGTGGTAAGGGAATACCACTACCCCTATCACTGCATACATAATGGGAGGGAGGGTGGAGAACTTGCCATGTACTGGGTGCCTGATTGAGCCTGTCCCATGGAGGAGTGGTTAGGACACCAACACATGGCACAGTCAGGAGACTTGGGACCAAGGTTCGGTTCCCCCCAGGTCTCCCCTGCTACAACATTTTGCCCAAGATTTACAGAAGAGTTTCTCTCTATCCTTGAGGCCCTTCCCCCTCAGAGTTAGTTATTTATGTTCCATGGTGTGTGGTGGGCAAAGCCCCCCACGTGGTGGATGAGGAGGGAAAGCCCCCCACAAAAAACATGAAGACCTGTTGTTTTCAATGGATGTGGTGTGTACAACAGGTCGGTGCTTTGCCTGACTCTGTTTTTGTCTGGTGCTGTTTCGCTGTGGCATTTTTAGCTGTGCTGTTTTGACGTGTGGTGGAATGACCCATGCCATCCCAGCTTCTAGCTGAAGCTGCTGCTGGGAAGCTCTAACCTACAGTACCTTTGTCAGGTTGAAGTCCCCCACCTTCTGCACCTCTCCCTTTTCTGCCATCTTGCCAATGGCTTCCACCAGTATTTTTTTTTTAAGTTTATTATATTTAAACATAAAACAGTACAGAAATAAAATAAGATATCATTACATGTGTGAACACCATGGATGGAGCTGGCCCCGTGGAGGTACAAATCTAATAGTGATATTTAAGAGATTACAATAGATGACAAGTTACTAGACTGGATAGAGAATTATGTAAATAACACACATATACACCATACTAACTTTCAGTATCATCAAGGGCATAAGAACAAAGATACAAAACAATACTCTATAGATAGCTGTATGTGATAACAATCCAAAGCCAGCTGTTAACATGTAGCATTTTTAAGTTCCTTTTCCCTTACATGGATACAGATGGAGGGGTAGGTCCTAAGGCTTTATGAAAGGTGACCCAAATGTCTTTGAAGTGGGAGAGATTATGACAGGTTAGGTGTGAAAGTCTTTCCAACACCTCCAGTTAGGTGTAAGGCTGAATTCCAGAGAGGGAAAGTGGCATACAGGATCGCTACTTCAGAAGGATTTGTCTCTTGGCCTCCATGGCTGCTATCATAAGCCTTGCCTTTTCTTTGAAATGTTCAAGCCAGGCTTTTAATTTTTAGATAAAGATTTTTTAATAGTTATTATGATTTTATAATGATAGATAGATTTTAAGTTATTGTTGCCTGCTTCACCTGATTGTGATTATTATATTGTGTGTGTTCTTATGCTGTTTTTAAATTGCTAATGTTAAGCGCTCTGAGTCCCTGGAAAGGGACAACAATATAAATAAAGTTTCTGGGGGGAAGGGCATGTCCTAGCAGATAACTAGGCAAGTGGACAGACTAGGTGGGCCTGGCAGTTCTCTTCTGCCATTACATTTCTATGTATGTATGTATCTATCTATCTATCTATCTATCTATCTATCTATCTATCTATGATAATAATAATAATATTCTTTATTTATATAGCTCAATTCAAATGATCAAAGCGCTGTACAGATAAAAACAGTAAGGCAAACAGATAAAACAATAAAATTGCAGTGCAACCCAGCTTATACACTGGTTAGCATTAAATAATGACATCATGTAAAATCACCAAAGACAAGATGGAACAAGTAGGTCTTTAAGGCCTTCTTAAAGCTCTCCACAGTCTGGTACTCTCGAATCTGATGAGGTAGAGAGTTCCACAGGGTAGGGACCACATCCATCCATCCATCCATCCATCCGTCTATCTATCTATCTATCTATCTATCTATCTATCTATCTATCTATCTATCTATCTATCTATCTTTTCTGGGTTCATTAGGTGAGAGGCCACAAGTATGTCATCTAGTTCCCAAAGTCTTGGGTTAGTTGGCAGTGGGGCAGCTAGAGTGGTTTCACAAAATTCAAGCACCTGGGCCCCAAAATGGGAAAAGGCTGGGCAGGGCCACAGTATATGCTCTGAAAATCCTGTAGTTGAGATACACTGCAATATTCTGTGGTATTCAAAAGACCCATTTTATGCAGGCTATCCAGGGTTCAGTACTACCTATGCAGGATCTTTTTCTGGATGAGCTAATAAAGGTGGTCTCTCAGACTAGAATGTGTTCTACTCTGTAGAGCTTCCCACTCATTGCCTGAGAGTCTATATGCAGGTCTGCTTCCCAAGCCACTTTTTGTTTAAGGAGGTGAGGGATATATAATGTGCCAATAAGAACAGGCAGATGTGCCCAGAAATTTTCAGGGGCCAGCAGGGACTGCAGAGGTGAGTCCCTAGCTTCAACCTTCTGATGGCGGGTGGTGTGAATGGCCTGCCTAAGCTGAAAATACTTCCAGAAGTCTGTGTGAGGCAGTTGATACATGGCTTTCAGAGTATGGAAAGTATTCAGAGTTCGAGAAGAGGGGTACATTAGATCTCCAATAGTGAGTATTCCTTTTGCCATCCAAGTAGGCCAGTGTATGGGCTTACTCTATATCTAATGTGCTGGTTGCCTCACAATGGCTCCCACTTACCAAGATGGGGCCTATTGTGTTTGCCATGTTAAAGCAACGTGGTCCAAGCTTGTTTGGCAAAGCTTAAAGTGGGGGAGGGCTTAACAAATTGGTGGCCTCCAAGGTTGTGTGTACCACTCCAGGAGAAGTCAGAGGAGGCTTGATCCTCCAGATGCCTCCATAACAGAGCCCTGCAAGAGACAGATAGGAGCCACCATAGATTATGTCTGATGAGTATAGCTTTATGGTAGGCCCATAGCCAAGGCACACCCATCCTCCCTTCTTAACTGGTGTTCATAATTTTGCCAGACTAAATTGGGGGCACTGCCCTAACCAGAGGAACGCATTAAATAGCACATACTCAAGTCTGTGGAAAGTGGCAACTGGGATACAAAAGGGGAGGTTGTTCAGACAAAACAGGATATTGGGGAAGGCCATCATCATGTGTACAGCAATCTTGTCCTCAAAAGTGAGATTAAGACACTTCCAACTGTGAAAGTCAGCTTCCATGTCCTTTATAAGGGCTTAATATTGAGCTCCACCATTGAGAAGCATTGCCTCTGTTTTGGACCAGTTAACCTTCAGACCAGAGATACTGTCAAATTCGTTGGCAATATGCAATGTGTTAGGAAGGGACACTTCTGACTTGGAGATAGCCAAAAGCAGATCATCTATATAGGCAAGCATTTTGTGCATCTGCTTTCCTATCTCAACCCCATCACCTCCGACGAATGATGATTTTTTTTTCTGCAGGAGGGGTTCCATAGCTGTGAAGTAGAGCATGGGGGATACTAAGCAACCCTACCTCTTCCCTCTTTGAAGGCAGATGGGAGATGAGATCAGACCATTAGTGATGAGCATGGTTCAGGGGTTGGAGTATAGGAGTTTATGAATATAAGAACATACGAAAAATGCCAACAGATACAGGCCCTAAGGTCTGTCGAGTTTGCTTGAATGTGCAGCTATCGGTTAATTACTCTGCAGCTGCCCCATCCGTACAATAGTGACATTCCCCCTGACCCTGTCCCACCCCTTCTTAAAACTGCTCAATGACCTTAAGGTTACTACCTCTTGCAGTAATGGGTTCTACCCAGCCACCACCCTTTTCGGTGAAGTAGTGCCTTCTTTTTTCCCTCTTGAATCTTCCCCCTTCCTATTTCAGACAGTGCCCCCTAGTGTCTCTCCCTCCCTCCCTTTAATCTAAAGATCCCCTTTGTGCTAACCCTATTTATGCCCTTCATATATTTGAAGGTTTCTATCACATCCCCCCATCCCTCCTATCCTCCAGGGAGTATATGTTGAGCTCCCTCAGTCTCTCCTCATAGGGTTTTCACTCCATTCCCATGATCATCTTGGTTGCTCTGCATTAGACCCTTTCCAGCATCTTGACATTTTTCTTTAAGTATGACTGCCAGAACTGTATGTAGTACTCCAGGTTCAGTCTGACTAGCAACCTGTACAGTGGTAGGATAACTTCCCTTCTTCTGGAGGTGATTCCCTCACCAATACACCCCAACATCTTAATAGTTTTAGCTGCTGCCTTCCTACATTGTGTTGAATGGTTCATATGCCCTGTGATTAGCACCCCAAGATCCTTCTCCTCCTCTGTAGCGTATAACTGTACCCCATCCAGCCTTTAGCAAAAGCCTTGGTTTCTGGCTCCCAAGTGCATGACTTTGCACTTCTTCACATTGAAACCCAGCTGCCCTGTGTCCAACCAGCGCTCAAGTTTAGTGATGATCCGATAGTGCTTTTGTGGCTCCTATTGTGATCCATTGGATACTGGCAGTATCCGATCTTGGATCTGACCAAGTCAGATGCTGGATCCCAGGTTGGATTCTGCACTATCTGATGTTAAAACCATGAATCTGTGGTATGATCCAGTGACCTGATTGCGGATCCGGGGAATCCAACCTGGATCAGGAATGGTCAGATCCACGGTCAGATAACGCTACTATCCAACCGGATCCACTAACTGGCCAAACTTCAGGTATCTGGTGGTATCCTAATGCATCGGATACTCTCTGAGCAACACTACTTGAGTTTAGCCAGGTCATCCTGTAGTCCTAACCACCCCTCTGTGCTGTCCACCACCGCACCGATCTTTGTGTCATCTGCAAATAGGCTAATCTTATTCTTAATCCCATCTGATATATCAGCAATAAAGATGCCAAACAACACCCGAACCAGTTCTGAGCCTTGTGGAATCCTGCTGGTTACAGCCCTTGGAGCTGAGAGTCCCAGCCCCCTACAACAACCCTCAGCTGCCTATACCGCAGCCAGTTTTTGACCCACTCAACCAGCTTCTCTCCTGTCCCCAGGTATCCCAGTTTGTTAATCAACCTCCCATGTGGCACTGAATCAAAGGCCTTGCTGAAGTCCAAATACAGGACATCCACCACCTTACCCCTGTAGATTACCTAGTTACCCAGTCATAAAAGTCAACCTTGTTCATCTGGCAAGATCTACCAGAGACAAACCCATGTTGCTTGCTGTACTAGAGACCAATCTCTTCTAGAACTGCTACCAGCCTCCACTTGAGGATGATCTCCACAAGTTTTCCCACAATGGAGGTGAGGCTGACTGGCCTATAGTTACCTGGCTCATCCTTAGGCCCTCTTTTATAGATGTGCACCAAATATGCCATCCTCCAGTCCTGGGGCATGCAACCAGTGTCCAGGGAGGTGCCGAACAAGTCTGCCAGTGGTTCTGCCAGGACCTCTGCCATTTCCCCTCCACACCCTGGGGTGTATACCATCTGGCCCTGGTACCTTATCCACCCTCAGGACCCTAAGGCCTTCCAGCACTCTGCTCACTGGAATTAACCTTTCAGTGAACTCCACCACCCCATCCCCACCCCACCTCCCTCCCTTCCCCTGTGGCATTGGTTTTGGCTTTTCCCTGGTAAACACAGAACAGAAGTAGTTATTTAGTGCTTCTGCCTGCTCTGCTCCCTTCTCTGCAGACCCCCCATCTACTTTGATCCTAACAATCTGATCCTTACAGCTCCTTCATTCCCTTATGTACTTGCAGAAATTATTTTCCCCTTCTCTGATCCCCTGTGCTAGTCTAAGCTCTGTTGCTGCCTTGGCTGCCCTAACTGATCTGCTCACTTCTCTTGATTTCTTTATGTACACCTCCCTGTCCTCCTCCTGTTTGGATTTAATGTATTTTCTGAAGGTAGCCCTTTTTTCCTTAACCCACCCTAACACCTCCCTGCTTAACCAGCTTCGCCTCTTAGACCTGGCCTTTTTGCTTTGGAGCTTTGGACATGAGATGGTGGCCTCTGCCAACCAAAGTTTGATAATTTCCCATTTCTGATTAGCACCCATATGTGGGTGGACACTGTCGAGTTGCCCTTCCAATATGTCCCTCATCCTTCCAGAGTCTGCCCTTCTAAAGTCTATCACCGTTGTTCTGGTTCTAGCTGTCTCCTTACCCATACTAAGTGAGAACCACACTGTGGGGTGGTCGCTCCCTACCAAGGGATCCTCCACTCCCAACTCCTGAATGCTCTCTCCATTTGTCAGGAGGTATGATATAGACATACAAGTACCTTATGGGGAGGAGGAAGTTGCAGGAAAACACTATTTTTCAGAGGAAGATATGTTCCAGGACTAGGGGTCATGGGATGAAATTGGAGGGAGGGAGGTTCAGAGGTAAAACGAGGAAGTATTTCTTCACAGAAAGGGTGGTGGAATGCCCTGCCAGAGGAGGTGGTGGTGGCTGAAACAATTACAGGATTCAAGAATGCATGGGATAGGCATTGGGGATCCTAGCAGTTGGGGGAAGGGGACAACCCAGTTCAAGAGAAGCTTGAAGAGGCAAAATTACAGGGGCAATTTGGCAGACTAAGTGGGCCAAAGGCCCTTATCTGCCATCAGTATCCATGCATCTATGTATCTATTTAGGTCCAGTATGTTTTCTTTTCTCTTGCATGGAGTTGTATACACTTGGTAATGCTTGGCCCAAACCCCATTGCACCCGTGGTCTGACACAAGTACGCCCACTCCACAGAGTCAAATGCTTTCTTTCTCTGTGTCTATGCTGAGCAGGAACACTGGATGCTGCCCATATCACATTGAAGACTGCTGTTAGGTTGTCTGAGGCCATTCTGCTTTTGACAAAGTCAATCTGGTGGTGCTTAACAACAATTTGGGTGACCTTTTCTAATCTGGAGGCCAGCACCTTAACAAGGATTTTAACATCCACATTCAACAAAGATATTGGTCACTTGCTGACTGGCAGGCAGGGGTCTTTACCTCCCATCAGAGATGGTGGGGGCAAAAAGGGTGGGGCAATTCAAAAATTAATGGGACAAACATAAAAGAACACTAACAATAGGGAAGAAAGGGGAAGCTGCAGGTCAGGTAGGGAATGCAGTTTAAGCACTGGGTAGGAAAAATAGGCACACTAGACGGGCCCAGCTGTCCTTACCGGATGTCAAATTCTGTGTTTTTATGTTTCTGTGTTTTACTTGACTTCAGTAGTAAGGTAACCAGAGCCTCAGACATGGAGGAGGGAAGCTGTCCTTTGTTGACTTAGGAAGAGAGGACAGACTGGAGTCAACAGTCCAAGAGGGAGAGGAAGGTTTGATAAAACTCCATAGGGAGACCATCAACTTCAGGAGTTTTCTAGCATGGGAGGACTGTGAGAGAAGTCCAAATCTCTTGCATGGAGATAGGGGCTTCAAGGGCAGTCATCTGCGGAGCCATGAGATGGGAAAGTGTGGTATCCTTGAGGAAGTCCAGCAGGTTCAGGGTTGATCTATCCCTACGGAACTGATAGATGACAGTATAAAATGTGTGAAAGGCTTTATTTATATCCGCTGTCCTTGTGGAGGTTTCAGTGGGAGACACTCCCGCTAGGGATGTGTGTAAGGGCTTGTTGCATTCTGGATCTGTAAGCTACAAGGCAGCTAATTTTTTTTTTCCAGACTCCCAGTATCCGTGGGCAGTTTGTAGTAGTGCTTTTTGAGCCGCAGCTTGTGTGAGAGCATTGATTTGGTATTTAAGTTCATGATCTCCCAAGATAATTGCTGAAGGGGGTTGGGATTTGAATTGTATTCTGCCTCTTTCTTTTTAAGAAGCGTCTGCAGCTGTGTTAACTCTTCTGTCTCTGTTTCTTTGTGCAGGCTGAGTAACTGATTATTCTACCCCAGATGAAAGCCTTAAAGGCCTCCCACAAGGTTGCAGCTGAAATGTCTGGGGTATCATTCAGGGTAATGTATGTCTCAATTTCAGTGGCCAGTCATTTTTTAAATGATTCATCCTGTAGTAGAAGGATGTTGAGGCACTACCTAAGGGAAGGGTCCTGTGCTAGAGAGAGGACCACTGGCAACTGGACACAGGCATGATATGATATGATAATTGGGTCAATGTTAACTTTTTGCACTGCTATTAAGAGTGTGTCATGGAGCAAAAAGAAATCTATCCTAGTGCTCAAGCTATGACTGTCAGAATGGTATGTAAAGTCACTACCCAAGGGATACATTGCTCTCCAAGGGTCTTGGAAGCTGAACTCCTGTGCAAAGGCCTGCAATGAAGTTCGAGCTCAGGTGGGCAGAAGAGAGGAGCAATATAACTTATTCAGCATGGGATACTAGATTTCATTGAAGTCTCTTCCCAGGATTAATCTATTGTCTAGCATACAGATGGCTTTGAGGGCATGGGTTATGTCTGAGAAGAATGAACTGTTATCCTTAGTCAGAGCATAGATATTCCCCACTAGAAAGGTTTGATCATCAATTTGCAGTCGTGTAACTATCCAGCATCCCTCTTGGCTCGAGAAGACCTTGAGCAACTGTACAGGGAGTCATTTATGGAAGAGGATGGCCACACTTCTAGATTTAGGCATGTATCAGCCACCCATGATTTGGCCCACCCAGTCCCTCCTAAGCTTTTCTGCCTCTGCAGGTAGGAGGTGAGCTTCCTGGATGAGCGCAATGTCACAGTGTTCCTGCTGTAAATGCGTGAGAACCTGTTTGTACTTTATATACAATGGCTTTGTTGTGTGAGGTGCCTCAGGGTTCAGTATTGTCTCCCATGTTATTTGCAGTGTACATGCTACCCATCGGAGACATTGTAAGGAAGTATGGGCTGAGGTTTCACTGTTTTGCAGATGACACCCAGCTCTGTCTTTCTTTTGCCCCTGACCAGGAGGGAGCTCTCTCGGTTTTTAATAGCTGTCTAAGAGAAATCCAGGAGTGGATGAATTCCAGCTGGCTGAGGTTGAACTTGGATAAGACTGAGGTTCTGGTTGTGGACCCAGGCCGACAGACAGGAGGGTTGGGTAGTGTTGGGTCCTCCAGAATTCTTCTTGTTGGCATTTCTCTCCCGACCTCTGAATGGGTGCGGAACCTGGAGGTAGTTCTTGATGATAGGTTGACACTGCATTCACAGGTGTCGGCAGTCATCAAGACTTCCTTTTATCATCTTAGGAATATCACCAGGGTTCGACATCTTGTTCCATCTGCCGACCTGCCTACTTTAGTCCATGGCTTCGTGTCCTCATGCCTGGATTATTGCAACTCCCTTTATCTAGGGCTTTCTGGGGTTGAAATGCATTGTGTGCAGCTAGTGCAGAACGCTGCAGCCTGGCTTTTGATGGGTTCTAGAAGATCCTGTCATATTACTCCGGTGCTGCGTGATCTGCACTGGCTGCCAATTCAGTGGCGGATCACCTTTAAAGTTGGCTTGCTGACTTTCAAAGCCCTACATGATCTGGGCCCAGCCTATCTGAAAGAACTTCTGATTCCCTATCGCCCTGATCGATCTCTCCGCTCGGCCGACAAGGGGTTGCTAGAGGTTCCAAGGGTGAATTTAAAATCTTCTGGTGCTCGGGCATTTTCGTATGTTGCCCCCACCCTTTGGAACTCTCTACCCTGTCGGTTATGGGAGTGCACTTCTGTGGAGGGTTTTAAGAGGGGTTTAAAGACCTTTTTATGGGAATCAGCATTTACTGAATATTGATTGTTTTAATTGTTTGGTTTGCCTGTATTTTTATTATGTTTATTTTTATTGTTATTGTGTATGGTGCCTTGACATTTGAAAGGCACCTTATAAATAAAAATAATTATTATATTATTATTGTAGGGGAATGGATGCCCTGCACATTCCATGATGTGAGTTTCAAGACAAGCCCTGTTTGTACTGCCATTTGTGGGAGTTGGAGACTGTGATTTCCAGGCTATGATAGCAGAGATGTGTGAGATACACATGAAGCGCTGGGCAGCAAGCGGTGGAAGCACTACAACGGGAGTGTGGTTGATGGGGCCCATCAAACATTGAGAGGGTGAGGTTAAGGGTCAGGGTTCTGACAGCCGGGTAACCATTATTAATAGGTCATAGAAAAAGAGATTGTTCTTCCTTAAATTGCAGATGCAGAATGAGACAAAAAGGAGACAAGGTAAGCAGAAGCACCTAGACCACCCTGCATCGGAGAAAAGTGGGGGGGATTAACAGACAGCCACATGGCCAATGTTAGGAAAGGCCTGCCAAGCCTTTGTGTCAGTCAAGTCTAAGAAGATGCACTGAAAACCATATGTAGGTAACAAAGGTGAGGTATAGTGGGGCCTGTCTCAGGTCAATGATTGCTTCTCAGTGTGTAGCAATGCCACAAAAAAACCTGGAACTTCACCAAGAGGGAGGGGTAGAGAGGGTGAGAGCCATTGAGGATATGCCTCAGCAGACTGAACTAGATGGGGCATCAGACTACAATTAGAAGTTTACACAGAAAACAGGGTACATGTTGTATCATGTTTAGCCACTAGTATAACAAATGTAGAAGGGAATGAGGGCGACTACCAGGGAAGATATAGAGGGGGAAGAGAAAGGAGGCAGGCGCCCTATATCTGGAGGGAGGGCAATATGATGGCTTTGTGTGTAGGCAAATTAATTAGCCATTGCAGGCTCACAGCAGATCCAGCCTGGAGCCACACAGATAAGGGAGCACCCCATAACATTGAACCATGGAGTAGGCCAGCTGGAGTGTATAAATATAAATATAAATTTATATAAATATAAATATAAGTATAAATAAAAAAAAGACACTAACTGAAAATACATACTGGAGTAACAGAACAGCAGCATTTAGCCCCTAGCCAATTGTGGTAGTAGTCAAAGCAGCAGAGCTGCTACTGAACCAGGGTTTGGCACAGATCGGCAGGTGGCAGAGAGAGATAACAAGAAAGGCAGTCAAATAGACTGTTGTCTGCCACACTGTCTGGCGTCTCCCTTTTTGCTTAAATTTTTTCCTCTTTTGTTTTTTTCAAAGACAAATGGGGTTTACTTATAGAAGTGAGGCATGGCAAGAAAACAGTCATTAACTCTTCAGAGACAGTCCAGGCAAAAAACAATAAAGTGAAGTTCATACAGAACAGAACTCAGGTGTTTTGCAGGTTAAAATTGGCAGAAGGCTTTAAAGCACGGTTTAGCAGTGTGTTTGCAGTGCTAGTTTGACACTACCAGGTAGTAGAAGGGGTTCTGAAAAGCAGCGCCCAATGTCAATAATGAAAGAAGGAAGAAGAGGTATGTACTTTCGAGTCCTGAAGCTTGTACAGTTCATCTGAGCCTCGATGTATGAGGGGGGCAGAGATATTGAGAGTGACAATAAAGGACAAATCATGCTGTTGTCTGCTTCTTTTTCCTGTTTCAGCCAGCTTTGGCGCCTAAATCTGGAATTTTCCAAGAAGCAGACTGCTGGCAAAAGAACAAGAGGGGGTCCCAATGATCGTGGTTGCACAGGTATACTGTTGCTTCAGAGGTTGGTGGCAGGGAGGCAGTGGACTGTGTCAGCTATTCGGATCTTGGGCTTGTACAATATCTGCCCAGGGCTTAGTAAGAGTGGTAACATGCTGCAAAGTGGCATACTACAGGGTATCACTCTGGAGCTGGGGCAGCAGGGATCATGTTGGCAGGGTATTTCTGGGTGATGTGGAGCTGCAGGGGAATGCTCTGTACCCTTAACTGCAGCTATGATGCTGTGGTTGAATTGCTTTAGAGGTACCAGATGTGACTTGAGTGGCTTGTTTCTGTTTGGATCTTTTTTTTGCCATTGCTCCAGGGGAGCCGTACTTGTCGAGGGTGCAGGCAAGTAAGATCCCAGGCCCATGGGAGGTGATCAGTGAGTTCCGGCTGGGCGGACTGTCAGTGATCTGTGTGGTTGGTCCTTTGCAGCACCCTAGTAGGTTTGGTAGCATACCTCAGGATGTTTTAACAATGTCACTTGCCTCAGCAGGATTATTAAAGTTATGTGAGGTGGAAGACTATGTTTGCTGGCCAAAGCACCTAGCTTCATCTGAGCTCTTTTCTTCTAGGTTGCTTGAAAGGACAGAGTAAATAACCTCACCAGAGCAAGGAAAATGATTAAGGCTTCTTTGGGCTAGACAGAGTTACTGTGTGTTCTTATTTTTATTTTGTACTCCAGGGATTGTTACTGTTTGTTGCTAACAACATATTGCTTTATTTTTCTCTGATTCAAATTGTTGTTGCTGGGTATACCTTCTGCTGCATTATTACAGGGTATGCCTAGAGGTGTGTACTTACAGATTACTGCTGTAATCTTCTGATTCAAATTGTCTTTTGCAAGGTATATCTTCTGTTACAGCTTTATTTTTTCTGTGTAGCAAAGTGTTTGTTGCAGGGTATATCTTCTGTGAAATTATTACAGGTCATGCTTACATTTTTGTGACTTTTTATCATTAGGCTAAATAAATTTACTCTTTGCCTCTATTTTATTTTATTTTATTTTGTTTTTGCTGAAAGTTTTTTTTTGTTGTTTGTCTCAGAGGTGTTGCATTCTCCTTCTCACATTGAAAGAGCTAATTACTTTCCTCTCACAGATCTTCCAGAGGATTAGGTGTGTATCTGGGGGGTGCAGCTGACAAACTGTCAGTAACTTCCAGTAGAGGGAAGGGTTAAAAGGTCAGGTTGGTTGATATCTTGGAGGTGGAAAACTAGGGTTTCTGGCCAAGGCACCTAGCTTCATCTGAGCTCTTTTCTTCTAGGTTGCTTGAAAGGACAGAGCAAATAACCTTACCAGAGCAAGGGAAAGGATTAAGGCTTCTTTTGGATAGGCAGAGTTACTGTGTGTTATTTTTATTTTGTACTCACTGGGACCTGATTTGGGCAGCTGTGTCCAATGTTGCACTACTAAGATACCACAACGACAACGGTACATGCGTTGGTCCCACTGAGACGCTATACTCCCACTCTCTGTTCCGATTATGTGGTGAAACAAATACATTACATAGGTTGAAGGTACATATTACTGCACATCCTGTTCATTCGGAACTGTCCCCCTTCTTGGTGTCTCCCAGAATTGTAATCCTGTAGATACCTGTCCCCTTCTGTGTCTGCCACCACTAATTGCCATTCACAAATACAAGTAAGGAAGCTTGCTAAATTATTCCCTTGTTGGATCATGCGATGACCCTATGTGAACTTTGCTAATTGCCTGTCTGCGAAAGTACCTTATTGTGCGGATCCCTGGGCAACTGCTTAATGTTGCTGCCCACGCTGTACCTGCAGGCCTCCCCCTCGTGCATCTCAGGCTGGGAACTGATACCCAAATCAGTAAGCAGGTGTCCATGTTGTAATACTGAGCCCTCTGCTAGTACTGAGGTTGTACTAGTAGACCTGATAGGGAGCCTACTGCCTGGGGGACTCCAGTTTACCAACTGCGATGAGTTGGAAGCCACACCCGTATTCGTCGTCAGTTATATTATTTATATTATTATAATATTTCTATTATTCTATTATTTCTATTATTATTATTTATCTATTTTATTTTATATATATGTATATATATTTTTTTGCCAACAGGTGGGTTCCCACCCCATAAATCAGTGCGTTGCTACCCAGTCTATTTGTTGCCACTAGGAACAATACATGCTCCAAATACCACTGTCTAAACCTACATTACTAGTATTCCAGTTGGCTGTGATTACTCTTAAGGCTCCAACCTGGCTGTATAACTGTGGTCCTTGGTAGTGACTGTAGGATATACATGGCCGTTACCCCCCCCACACACACTTGGACTGAACAAATAAGGATAGCGAAGGGGTATTCTACTACCATTTGGACTGAAATACTCCTGCTTTCTGAATTATTTTTTTTAAGTCCCCCCCACAAGTTTACAATGTATTGCCCATGTACAAAGTTGCCAGTATCATGAGATGCTAACAGACATGGCACTACCCAGGAGACCATAGGGGAGGATTCTGGAGTTGCTCACTTCTGTTGCAACCTGCCAGTGTTAAACTTAAGGTCACCATATTACTCTATAACAGTATTAGACAGTCAGTGACTGCAGACATCCAGTGGGAATGAGATTTGGTTTGGGTGTGGGGGGTATGAAAAGGGGCAGTGGATGACTGTACTACCTCTTGGATAAATACTGCCAGATATAAAATGGACTGTAGTAACTTCTGAGTCCTACAACTCATCCACACCATTGTTTGTTACTTACTTACCACTCGCCAGCAGATACAGGCCACATGGTCTATCAAGTCTGCTCGAGTGTGCAGGCTAGCACACTACTTTGCATCTCCTCTCACACACAGATGAATACCCAGTGAGACTGAACCAGATTAAGCTGTTTGTGGTATTTCCAGTGACTGGAGGGAATTTTTTTGTGAGGACACCAGGGAAATTTCCCTGCTCTCCCGGTAAGTGCCATGGGATCTTTAACATCCACCTGACTACCACCAATCAAGGCAGCTGGGACCTCAGTTTAACATCTCATCCAAAAGACAGCACCTCAGAAGTGGTCCTCACTAACAGGGACAGCATTGCAGATGTCATTGTGGGAAGTCACCTGGGGACCAGTGATCACCGTACAGTGTGGTTCAGCATAAGGAAGGATGACAATGGAAGTATACCACACAAGGATGAGGGTCCTGGACTTCAGGTGGGCAGATTTTAAAAACAATGGGTGAATGTGTCAGAGACAATCTAGCAGGGGGAAATAACCAGGGTGGGGTAGAGGAACAATGGGCCAAATTAAGGGAGGGCATAGTGAAGGCAAAAATACCACAAAACTTTACACAAAAGAAGTAAGCAAAAACAAAAAGAAAAGAGACTGCTATGGTTCTTAGGGGAAGTGGCTGAAAAGGTTAAGGATAAAAGGGTAGCGTTCAGAAGATACAAAGATACACAGAGGAAAGAGGATAGAGAAGTGTACCAGGAAAGGCAAAGGAAAGCAAGAAAACTGGTGAGGAGTGCAAAGGTGCAAACTGAAGAAACAACAGCAAAAGGGATAATTATAGGGAATAAGACCTTTTCTGGATATATAAGTGCAAAGAGAAAGCCAAGAGGAGGGATTGTTAGATTAAAAAAGGTGTGTGTGGGGGGGGGACTGTGCAGAGGAAGCTCAAGAAAAGGCAGATATCCTGAACAGATACTTCTGTTCAGTCTTCATGGTGGAAGAGGAAAGGGATGGACTACATAAAGGCATCATGGACACTGGTGGGAGAAAGGTAGACATAAGTCCATTTTCAGAGGCCAGAATATTGAAAGGACTCGAAAATCTGAAAGTAGAAAAAATTTAGGCCAAACATGGTATATTCAAGGGTGCTAAGGGAACTCAGGGATGTACTGGCTGCACCCCTGACAGCTCTATTCAAAAACTCCCTGGAAACAGGTGTGTTTCTAGAGGACTGGAGGAGGGCAGATGTAGTCCCTCTTCATAAAAGCGGAACCAAAGAGGATGCTGGAAACTACAGTATAGGCCAGCCCATCTGACATCAGTGGTAGGAAAGCTAATAAAGTTACTATTTAAGGAAAGTATTGTTGAGTATCTTGAACCCAGCAGGTTACAAGACCCAAGGCAGCATGGATTCATGGCTGAAGGTTTGTAATGTCAAATGAACCTGACAGATTTCTTTGATTGGGTGACCAAGTAAATAGAATAAAGTGGGGCAGGGGACATGGCCTACTTAGACTTCAGCAAGGCCTTCAACACCATACCATGTAGAAGGCTCATTAGGAAACTGAGCAGTTTGGGGGTGGGTCCAAACATGATAAATTGGGTATGAAATTGACTGATGGATAGATGACAGAGGGCGGTAGTAAACATAATTCATTGGGGGAAGGGAGGGTGATCAGCAGGGTACCTGAGGGCTCAGAAACTGGGTCTACTCCTCTTTCATGTCTTTATGTGTAACATTGCAGAACAGCTGGAATGGAAGGCATCCCTCTTTGCAGATGACACCAAAATCTGAATAGGGTGGACATCCTAGAGGGGGCAGAGTGAATGGGCATGGACCTGAGGAAACTCAAGGAGTGATCAAGGTTATGGCATCTGGGTTTCAATGTGAAAAAAAGTGCAAAATCATACACCTAGGGCACTGAAATCCAGAGGCAGCGTGTAATACGGGGGGGGGGGTATTGATAGTCACCTAACATGAAAGAGACCTGTGGGTAATCATATCTGATGACCTCAAGGTGGCAAGACAGCATAACAAGGCAGTAGGTATGGCCATTTGGATGCTGCAGTGCATAGTGAGGGGTATCCCCAGCAGAAGGGAAGTAGTGTTGCCACTATATACATAGTTGGAGAGATGCCACCTGCAGTACTGTGTCCAGTTCTGGAGACCACATCTCAAGAAGGACATAGAAAGAGTGGAGGCTTTCCAAAGCAGGGCAACTACAATAGTGTAGGAACTGCATTAGAAGTCTTTTGAAGAGATGATAAGTGATCTCAATATGAACACGCTGGAAAAGAAGAAGGAGAAGGGGGAGGAGAGGAAGGCAGAAGTAAGCAGAGAAGGCAGTCAGAATAGCAAAGGCCCAAACTGAGGAAACAATAGCCAGCTTGGTTAAGAAGGGGGATAAAACCTTTTATAGGTACATTAGAGAGTGTAGAAAGACAAAGGGAGAAATAGTGAGGCTGAATAGAATGGATGGTGGGTGGGCAGAGAGACACAGTGAAAAAGCAGGGATACTGAACAAACATTTTTGCTCAGTATTCACAACAGAGGAGGAGGGGAAGGTACCTAATTCAATTAACAGAAGCACTCTGGATAGGGGAGCTGATCCCAATACTTTCACAGAAGAAAGGGTTCTGAAAGAACTCCTAAAACTGAAGGTAGACAAAGCAATAGGGCCTGATGGGATTCACCCCATAATTCTAAAAGAATTAAAGGGAGAACTAGTGACACCACTGACTATTCTCTTTAACAAATCATGGGAGGATGGTGTGGTACCTGAGGATCGGAAGAGAGCAGATGTGATTCCCCTTCACAAAAGTGGGAGAAAGACAGAGGCAGGAAACTACAGACCTGTCAGTTTGACCTCTGTGGTAGGGAAAGTGATGGAATCACATCTGAAGGAAAGAATTGTTGAGTACCCAGAGGCCAGTGGGGAACAGGACCCAAGGCAGCATGGGTTCACAGCAGGAAGGTCAAGGTAGATGAATCTAATCGATTTCTTTGATCGGGTGAACAAAGTAGTAGACCAGGGAGGGGCTGTGGACATGGCCTACCTAGACTTTAGCAAGGCATTTGACACAGTCCCACACAAAATATTAATAAACACAGAATGGGTCCCAGGGTGGTAGCCTGGGTAAAACATTGGCTGGACAACAGAACACAGAAGGTAATAGTAAACAGAGTCCACTCTGAAGAAAGGGGGGATACTAGTGGGATACTGCAGGGTTCAGTGCTGGGTTCAGTCTTTTTTATTGTCCATAAGTGACATTGCAGAGGGACTGGAAGGAAACGTATGCCTCTTTGCAGATGACACAAAGATCTGCAACAGGGTTGATACACAAGGAGGCATGGAAAGGATGAGAAGGAACTTGGCAAGGCTGGAGGAATGGTCAGAGTATGGCAGTTTTGATTCAGTACAAAGAAGTGCAAAATAATGCACCTGGGAAACAAAAACCCACGGGAAGACTACACAGTGGGGAGGGGGTAGTAACAACAACAAAAATGGAAAGGGACCTGGGGGTAATCATATCAGATGACCTTAATGTTGCCATGTAATGTGAGAAGGCAGTATGGAGGGCTGGGGGGATACTGGGATGTATAGGGAGAGGCACCACCAGCAGAAAACAGGAAGTTGTTATCCCTGTGCACAGACAGTTGGTGAGATCCCATCTGGAGTACTGTGTCCAGTTCTGGAGACCCCATCTCCACAAGGATATAGACATGATGGAGGCAGTCCAGAGGAGGGCAACTAAAATGGTGCAGGGTCTGCAAGAGAAGCTATATGAGGAGAGATTAAAGGAGCTTAATATGTATACCGTTGAGGAAAGGCGGGAGAGGGGGGACATGACAGAAACTTTTACATACCTCAGTGGAATCAACAAAGTCCAAGAAGGTAGCATCTTTCAGAAAAAGAGATGTGCAAGAACAAGAGGAAACAATTTGAAGATAGAGAGGGGACAGCTCGGGATAATGTGAGGAAGTATTTTTTTCACAGAGAGGGTGGTGGATGCATGGAACAGTCTTCCTGAGAAGGTTGAGGTGTCTAAAACGATGGGGGAATTCAAGAATGCATGGGACAGACATAAGGCAATTCTTGTGGTGGGTAGGAAGAAATATGCTGTTGATTAACTAGGATCTGCAGTTTATCCAGTAGGTAGGGAAGTGGGCAGACTAGGTGGGCCAAGTGATACTTATCTGTCATCAAAGTCTTTGTTTCTATGTTTCTACATGAAAGAGACCTATAAATACCTCACTGGGTTGAAAATGGCACAGTAGGGAAGTATTTGTCAGAGAAGAAGCTGCATGAGAACAATGATGCAGGCAATGAAGGAAGAGGAACAATGTGGGAGGGACGTGAGGTAAGTATCTCTTCACTGAAAGAGCTGTGGATGCCTGGAAAGGTCTTCCAGCAGAGGTGGTGGGGACAAATACAGTGGTGAGATTCAAGCATGCATGGGGTAGGCATATTGGAACATTAGTTTATAAATGGGAGGTGCAATCATGTAAGGTATGTGGTGAATATATAGACAGGGAAAAAAGGGGCAGACTAGGTGGGCCTTGTGGTCCTTATCTGCTGACAAATTCTGTGTTCTATGTTTCCATGAGTGGAAAGCCTTGCTGAAATAGAAGTAGAGTAAATCCACTGCATGGTCCTTATCTACTACCTTTGTTACCCAAAGAAAACTATCAGTTGATCTAACAAGACCTCCCTGCCGCAAAACCATGCTTTTTTCTGTCCTGTAGACTATTGCTCTTTAGATAGTCCACAAAGTCCTCTTTAATCAGTGGCTCCATCAGTTTGCCCACTACAGAGGTAATGTTGACTCACATCTACATTGTAAAAAATTAAATACTGCTAATTAAAATTGATTGCAGTTGACATACTGTACTATAGATTCCACTGGCAGTTTGGACCAGATTTCTTAGAACAGTAGAAAGCCTGATCTTGGAATTTTATTTAATATAATTTCTTTATTTAGACACTGTGCCCACTATATGTTCCTGAACCATTGGTATTTATGAATATTTTAGCATGTTTTTTTAGCACTGTTATCATTAAGCACTTTTTAATTTTATGCTACTTTTATTTTATAGAACTTTATTTTACTCATTGTTTTACTCCAGTCATAAATGGTAGTGCTAAATCCAGAGTTGGCTAAAACCAAAAGAAAAGTCCATCCCCACCACAAAACAAACTCGGGCCAGAGCTGATAGGGCTGCAGGAGAGGAATTTGGGTTAAAAATATTGAAAATTCTTTTTCATTTTATATTTTTACTCCTACTTTTCAGCACAGTTCCAAAACCCCTTTTGCGCCTTTCCCACGCCAACCCGTATCTAGCCGCACTTTACGTGTCGTCTCTATGCCAACCGAGTTCCAGTTCCATAGCCCTGGGTCTTTTCAGCACTTTTCTGCAAAAGCCGGAATTAGCCGCATTTTGCCGCATTTGAGTCCCTGAGCCCAGCCGAGTTTTAGTTCCACAGCCCCTGGTCTTCTTAGCGCCTTTTCCCGCTAAGGCCGTAATCGCTGCTGCTCCTTGCCGTACGTGCCTTCAGCCTAGCCGCCTCTCCTGATCCGGCTCCGTTGCTATTGGATCTCTTTGTGCCTTCCCACTAAATGCTGCACTTTGAAACTGTGTCCCTCAATCTCCTCCTTGCCCCTTACCCTCTGGTTTCATCCTCTTGCTTTCTGCAACATTCTTCCCTCCTACTTGCCGTTCATCCCCCCCCCCGCTTTGCCGTCCCTTGGTTCCACGAGCCCGGCTGTGTATCCCTGCCCAGCACCGCAAGGCCGTTAGCTGCTATCTTCCTTCCTTTCGTTCATTATCCTCCACCTCTCACCAGTTTCACACCCTCCCTTGTCATCCTACAATCCCCCTTACCTTCCCTTTCCTCTCTCTCTCTCCCCCCCAAATGTGATCTCCCGCCAGTACCCTCTGCCTATTGAAACCGTATGCCTACCTTTGAAAATCATATGTCTGTACTTGTACCATTATACCTTTGCCTGTATTATGTTAACTAAACTGACCTATTTTGTACTGTAATTGTGTCTCCCGGGTCGTGCCTGAAAATAGTCACCTGTTGGCTAGAGCACCTACCCAGTTAACAAAAACTAAATAAATAAAAATAAAATAAATGAACCTGCCTTATAATGAAGGGCAGAGAAAATGTTAATCTCCTGGCCTAAAGGTGATGTCATGCAGGAAATGCAAAATCAATTGTTGGGCTGCAAACACACATTTTGAGCAAGAGTTGAAAAATGACAGCTGTCACATTAATGAGTCAGTGCACCAAAATGGCTATGTTGAAATGTTGTGGTAAAAATACTGAATATTACCAAAGTTATGAGCCCACATTTGTAAAATTCAGCATAGCCTTATAACTTAAAGCAACAGTGCAACAATTGGTGAACATTTTGACCTATACTTTTCTATGCTATTTCAGACTGCCACTTACCTCCTGACTTGTATGGTACCCTTCTTTCCACAGTTTGAGTCTGCTTTAGTACTTTTTTCATGTCTGAAATAAAAGAAGCACTCCTTTTAATGTGTCTCGAACCAGGTTTTCATCAGTATTTGTAGCTGTTTTTGGACAACTATTGTTCTGTAAGGGCAGAGAGCACTACCTGCGACATAATAGTTCATTTTAGTCACAACAGAGTGATGTATAAACAACAGATTGTCAAAATTAGCTGAAAATACTAATGAAGACCTGGTCCGCACCATATTAACCCTTAGGCTGCCTAAAGAGTTAGAGCATATCAAAATTTTGGACTGATATATCAGTCTGTGGTCTAGCAAGGGTTAAAAGGAGTGCTCCTTTTATTCTTTCAGACATGAAAGAAGTACTAAAGCAGACTCAGACTGTGGAAAGAAGGATATCATACAAGTCAGAAGGTAAGTGGCAATCTAAAATAGAATAAAAATGCATTGGCCAAAATTTTAACCAGATTATTGCACTGCTGTTTTAATGGATGAACCTACTAGAATCATACAATACAAGAATGTGCAAAGTATAATACCACCCCATGTGATGTTTATTCAAAGTCAGGGAATGCATTGCTATTTTTGGGGGGGGGCATTGAAAAAGTATAACTTGGTCCACAGGGAGGAAATTTGGATACAGCTTTACTTAATCAAGCCCTACTACGGGGAAGGGGGTCCACCCCAGGAAAGGAGAGCTGCTGATAGGTGGCTCCGTCTTGCTCCTACCTTCCACCTTGGCCAGCTCCCCAATGACCCAAGGTAGTTCTGAACCTGGGTCGCCGGCATGACACGAGGTAAGGCTAGATGCCTCAACCCTCTGCACTACTGGGCTGGCAGGTGATGACCTTCTAAACTGACCTGCCAATAGAGACTGTGGACATGAAGACAGTAGAGCAGTCCCCAGTGTTGCCCAACTCTTAGCTTTTGCCAGTACTGAGCTAATATGGCTGTGGAGAGCTTTTAGGAGTGTCAAGAACATCAAAAACAATATGAGGTGCTTTCGCCACACCAGAGTCAGATGTAACTGATACTGCTTCTATTACAGAACTGTGCGCATGTGATACTTGCATATGTGCAGTTTGCCTCATAGTCAGCTGTAACATGGCAGAACTGACATGACTAAATATGTGCCATACTTACATATGCATAGTTTAAGTTAGCACTGGTAAAAGTAAGACCCCACTGAAAAATAGACACTGCATCCTAGCCAGTCTATTGTGTATCAGTACATTGTAGATGTGGGTAAAATTAGGACTCCTCTGAAAATGAGATCCTGCATCTCAACAAAGCTATCCTGTGTCAGTACATTGCCAAAATGGATAAAAGGATGACCCACTGAATATGACATATTGTATCTCAGCCAGGCTATCCGGCTGTGTCAGTACATTGTAACAATGCTATAATACCATCAAGAGGTTCTGGAGACATGTGAACATTGAGAGCAAAGCTTGAGAAATTTTAACATTTTTCCAGTGCTTCTGTAATATGTTGCAGATATGTTTTACCATTTAAAATAAATTAAAAGAGCATTAACATTTGTTATAGTGATTTTACTGATAGGCATAATAAAGTCAATTGTGTACATGTATTAATTTGAGCATACAGGAAAATGCACAGGAGTTTTGTTCCAGTTTTACATGAAAAATACAGAGAAAAGGAGGGTGACATACAGAGAAATGATTTGTTCAATCTGGGAACACTGCAGTTGACACCACTATCATTCTTTGTAATTCTCTAGGATGCCCCTTGCAACCTATGAAAGCCCTAAAAGATTAGGTGCCTAGTATTTATTTACCCTTTCTACAAGTATAAAACCCTAAGAGTTCCCATTGCCTCATAGTCAGCCATATCACGGCAGCACTGACATGACTACATATGGGCCAGACTCACATATGCATAGTTTAAGTCAGTACCGGTAAAAGTAAGACCCCACTGAAAATGAGTTACTGCACCTTAGCCAGGCTAACATGTATCAGTATATTGTAGAAATGGATACAATTAGGACCCTCTGAAAATGAGGTCCTGCATCTCATCAAAGCTATCGTGTGTCAGTACATTGCCAAAATGAAAGAAAGTATGACTCACTGAATATGACATACTGCATCTCTGCCATGCCATCCGTTTGTGTCAATACAATGCTAAAATACCATCAAGAGGTCCTGGAGACATGTGAACATTGTCAGCAAAGCTTGAGAGATTCTAGCATTTGTTTGTAGCATCTGGGATATGTTGCAGGTGAGTTTATCATTTAAAATGAATAAAAACAGCTGTACCATTTGTTATAGTGATTTTACTGAAAGGCATAAGTTGACAGGCAGTCGGTTGTGTACATGTATTGATTTGAGCATACAGAAAAATGTAAAGGAGTTTTGTCCCAGTTTTACATGGAAAACGCAGGGAAAAGTAGGGTGCCCTACAGTGCAACACTGCAGTTGACATTGCTATTATTCTTTGTAATTTCCTCCCTAAAACATCAGCTGCCTAGCATTTAAAACCCTTCCTACATCCAATGACACTAATTAGGCACATAAAGGGTTAACATAAATCAGCTATTCAGAGGAAATGTTCACACACACACACACACACACACACACACACACACACTGGGAGAGTTCACTAAGACTATAATTTGACACTACTGCAGTTGACGCTGTTACCTGTTGAACGTCATGTCACTAAATTATTAGTCTCCAAAGATAGCAAGTCAAATTGCAATGAAAAAAAGCTGAGAAAACTGTTGAAACTGGTCTAATCAATAGCCCTCTTGCATTAGCTCTAAAAATGCTGGTGTAACTCCCTCCCCTTGCAAATGGGGTTCCCAAAAGTCTTTCAAAAGCTTGCCTAATTGCTCAGAGCCTGGAGGTGTTTGGCATCTAAGCCGTTTAAATGTGATTCCCAGTGAGCGCTTTTAAAAGCCTCCAAGTACTGTCTCTTTAAGAGCTGTCTGCTTGCAGACATAATTAGTTGGAATGGGGGGGACTGTGTGTGTTTATGCCTGAGTCTGGCCCAAGCTGCTGGCTAAGTATTCTGTGTCCGCTGTCGATAAGTGGGCAGAGTGAGCACTCTTGAAAGATGTAACTAATTCTGAGGAGAAATGCAGATTATTGGTGAAAATGTAGTTTGTCTAACCTGCTTCTTTTGCAGCATGAACTGTTTCTAATCTGCTTCACCATTTTGGTCCCGGACTGCCGAGTTGGACCAATCAGTATATGAGGACTCTAAGATGGAGCTTGCTTTGGGCCAGTCGGGACTGGGACCCTCAGTTAGAGCCTGAGGAAATGGGACTGTATGGAAGGTGCCTCTGGATAATGTAGTTTTGGATCCTTGGCACTTTTTGCACCCATAGACAGAGCCCTGCTGTGATTGACAACTGAACTGACCCACCAAACCTTTGGATCTAAGTGAAAGACCCTGGGCTGTCTGTTGGGAGGCCAGATCTAAGTCAGAGAGTGAAGAGTGAAGAGTGAAGGAGCTCAGCTCTGCTCTGTTTGAGCGGTGTGGTAGTTCGCTCGGGAGGTGCATGTGAGACCCAAATCCCAGCCTGCTTGTCATTGTGAGAGGAAGAGGAAGAGAAAGAGAGATAAAAAGGTGTTTTCAGACTGAATCCGAAGTTGTGAGGAAAAAGCAAGCTGCTGCTGTTGGGACCAGGCTTACCCTGTAAAAGACCGAAGATTTTGCTGAAAGTGATCGGCCTGTCAGAACTTTAGCTACTGTAGTGCTCACGGGTAATTGCAGTGTAGTTTGCGATCGGGACTGAGAAGTCACCTGCCTGGTACAGTAAAACTTTCTTTACATATGAATGTGCTAAGTGCTGGAAGGAGATCGCGATCTGAACTCCCCATTTGCTGTAGACTGTGTACTAGTGCTGGAAGTTGTTTTCCCAGCAAGAATTTAACTGAATCTGAGCTGCCTGGCGCAGACAGGTCCTGCCACGAGGGTCTTCCTCACTACCTTGCTGCACAGAAAGATTCATCATCGAGGGGCCAAGCTTCCTCTGGCAATCCAAAGAGTTCATCCATCAGCCCTCTTGTGTTTAGCCTGGGTATCATAAGTAATTATCAGGGTAGCTCCCTGCAACTTTTGTCTAATCAAAGTGTGTCATCTGATTGTTTGTGCTTTTCTTTCCATAAGCTGAGGCATCTGGCTCCGGATTCCAAATTGTGCGTGTGCACATTCCTTTTTTCCATCACAGGGCCCCAACCAGCTGCAATGAACCTGGCCAGCCTCTTTCCCATCCTGGGTACCCAGACAACATGACTGATTTGGACTCTAAGTGCATGTACAGTGCTGTGATTATTAATGTGTTTAACCTAATTAACCTGATTTTCGCCCTTCCTTGTTACAGCCCCCTGAATAAATCAGATCTGTTTGATTCCACAATTTACATTGACTGTGGTGTCAGTTTATGCTGAAAGTATTGTATTGTGGCTATTGTATTGCATAACCTTATTTTACGGGGGGTCCCCAGAGTCAAGCTGAAGGAATCAGTCCTGGGGGTAAGTGCCAAGTACAAGTGTATGTGTTTTGCATATCTGGGGTATTGGGAAAGTTACTGTTGTGTACTATGTGGGCCACTAGTGGGATAAAAAGGGGGTCACAGTGTCCCAAAGGGCTGTGACCTGGTTAGACTAGACACAACCAACCCAGACCTTTGGGTGGAGGCACCCATTTGAGAACTCAGGCCCCTTAACCTGTTAGTAGCCAAGCAGGCAGGGGTAGTAGCCCAAGGGATACCTCCACCTAGGGGTTACACTATTTACCAAGTTGGATTCAAAAGTAAACATGTGTTTCTTGTACTCACTCACTGAACCATTACAAGTTTGGGGAGGAGATGTGATTGTCCACAGCATGCGTTTCTTAATCCCTAGGCTGCCGAAAGAAATAAAATGAATCTATTTGATTGAGCCCTGGAGAGATGTTCAGTCTGCAACACTACATGGGTTAAATTGAAGGAATGCAAACAGTGGAAGGATCATTTGAAAACTCAAAAAGAAAGCATTCTATGGTCTGAATCCTGTAGCTCATTTTTAGAGTTGACACAATAGGGCTGCAGGCTCTGCCTACCTGCAGCCATAAAAAATCAAAAAATTACCTTGAGGAAACGTTTCGTGAAGAGCTGGGTAAAATATTCTTTTTGCTCAGGGCAAGTTCTTCATCTATATAGATAGAGAAGTCTAAACGAGGTGAGGATGTAACAAATTAACAACTGACGTGCGTCATTTATTCAGGAAACATACCATGCATACCGTAAATTCCTCATGTTTACCTTCAGGTTTTTTATTCTATTTGCTCTTCCGTGCAAATCACCACCTCTAAAATGTTGCATCTACTGTATCTACTTCCTGGTTCAGTATACCAGCACAAGTATTTTCACATTTATCCATCGTAACTACAGTAATCTGTCTATCACCAGTGTCCTATTTGTGAAGCAATGTATTGGGATACTTTGGCTAAATAGGAATAAAATAATAATAAAAAAAATAAACTCTTTTCATAGAAATGATGGTCTTTAATACAGTTATTATATCTTTTATACCCTTTGTCCCACTGAGCTAGCAATCCATTTTCGATTTATTTTATTTCACACCCTTTCTGATATGCTATGGTTAGTGTGCTTCATGGCACCTTAACAATAACACTACTACTACTTCCTCCTGTATCTCACCTTTAATTGTGCGAGCCATAAGGCTTGGTTGCTGGCCAACTTACTTCCTGATACTGGAAATGGGGGCCCCTTTTGAGTAAAAATGAAGGCCTGGTGCTTCAGGTCTTAGGGCTTCCAGTCAGTCCACCCCTCTGGGGGATGACATGGACTGCCAGTGCAACAGAGAAAAACTGGAGAATACAATGGAGTTTTCCATTAGGTCCACCCCATCAGGGATGGCAGGAAGCATGCATGTGTAGAGACGATGAAGTAGGAGAAAAGGATCTGCTGCATCTGTGGAAAGGGGTGGTACCCACCATTGGACTCACAGGTAGTGACAGGGCAGAGGCCCATCTACTTTGGATCAATATGGGTTTTTTTTGAGGGGGGAAGCAGTAGTTCCAAAGTAACATTAAAACATTGAAGTTGTTGCCAATAAAGGCTCAGCTGCCAATAAGTCTGCTCAGCCCAACCTAATATTTATTGGGAGGGCCATAGTGGCCCTTCACTCCTCCTTCTCCTTACACCTTCCCTTTTTGCCATCATACTAGTCAGCCCCATATATTTCTCCCACCCCTATTTAAATTCCACCACTGATTTCACACAGGCTTCCACCTTTGATAGTTCAATCCACTACTCTACCACCCAGTCTGTGAAAGAAAGCTTTCTGATGTCTCTCTTTAATCTCCCACTGACAAGCTCCCAGCAGTGTTACTCTCTGGACAGTAGGATACGCATCTACGTGTGTCTGCAAAATCAAGGAACAGGGGTGTGCACCATGCAGATCACAGTATTTGTTTTCAATTAGGGAGTTTTTGAACTGAATTCTGATTATCAGTTCCAGTGAAAAGGGGGAAAGCCTCAAGGGTGGGAAAGTGGTCTGTCAGGGAAAAATGCTTTATTTCCATCCTGAAATCCAGGCCCAAAATGTACTGTATTTGAAGCTTTGGATGCCAGCCCTGGATGTCAGCATTAGAAGGAACAGCCTGAGGCAGCAGCAGGAGGACTGGAAAGACTGATGTGATCTCAGGAACAATTAACAGCAGAGGTGGGCCATATCTTTCCATTTCACCTTGCCTTGGTATTTGTTGGTGTGGTCAGTGCTCCTCTCCCCCTCTGCACAAGATTTGGTCTGAGAATTAGATATGCCTCCGGCTGCACCACATGCACATGCTAGTGTCCAGTCTTCATGTCCACTGATGTGCACAGGTATCACTGTCTAGTGGCAGAAAAAAACAAGTACACCCACACTGCTGCATGAAGTGGTGCTTGATCCCATCATCAATCTGGTGCAGCAGAAGGCATGCAAGCAAATGAGGTGGGCCAGGCAATAGCCAATCTCCACTTTCCAGCAACTCCAGTTAGTGTGCCTGAGTTGTGTGCTATGTAAAACCATGACAAATCCTGTCCTCTCAGCCTCTCAGACAATCACGTGCAAGCATGGTGCCGGAGCCTCTGGGAAAGCTGAAGTTAATTCCTGGTAGTAACTACTCTGTCTGCTACGCAGACGGTGCCAGCTGTCTGTGCATCACAACAGGACTGGCCCCAGCTGGCTGGACTACTTTGGGCTTTGGGCCAGCATCACAGCCATTATCGATCAATTGATAGGGCCATCTCTAGTCCCAGGACTGGACACAATAGTCACAGCAGAGCAAATTTCAAACTTCTGGCTCTACTGAGTGATGTGCTGATGCTGAGTTTTGTGCTGCAGCTTCAGAAGCCCTTACATAAATTTTAGCAGTCAGACAACAATGTATTTCTGATGTCTGGTTTTCTGCCAAGTGGACTTTTGCAAAGTAATAACAGAGAAGAGGGTCAAAGACCAAAAATAAATGGAAGGCAGTGCTTGTGTTGGGAAAGTTAGGATTACAATTGATATAGCACTCAAAACAAGGTGAGAAAATCTTATCTTGGGGACATAGATAGCTCATTTGCTTTGGTCTAATTTGTTACTGAGAGGTTCATGAGAACAAAATGAGACTATAAGTGAAATTAGTAGAGCTGCCTTGTTGCATTCAGATGTGAGTTGTCAGTATTGGTGTACCAGCTGCTGGGCATGTCTCTTGTGCTGGTCAATGGAAACAGTTCATTCCAGGAGTTTATTTCACTAGCCAAAAGTGCCTGTCCTACTGCAGTGCTTTCAGATATGAAAGAACTCAAATGTGTCTCAGTTAATACAAAAAACTTGTGGAATATCGCTCAGGCTAAAAAAAAGATCTGTGACATACACGTACAGTTAACCTATCTGTGAGAGGCTTTTTGAAGGGTTCCGTTGATACTTTTTATGTTGCCTTGTGCTTGCGCAAGCAACATCTTGTGGTAGTAGGAGACATGCAGAGGTGTGAAAGTATTAGCAAAAGCAGGGCACACTTTAGTGGGTGCGTCCCTCATTCCCTAATTAGCCAGCATGCTAGCACTGACGCAAGAATTATGTAAATTGGACACAACTTGTAAGAAATGTGCTGCTGCAATCAGAGATGAGCTAGTCATGCAGCGGCACAGATGACATGCCTCCTATACGTGCCTTTGATGATGTCACACCCGGAAGTATGGAGGAAAGAGAATGGACGTCAAAACGATAAATTCATTTGTTTGTTTTTTATATGGAACTTTGGCTTAGCATTGCTTTTCGTGGTACCAGTTCATTGTTCAAGAGTAGCTGGAGGAGAATGTTCATGGTTGAGTTGCACAGTGAGCGAGAGATGAGAAGCCATGCCGTCGATGAGCTCAGACACTATAAATGACTGTGGGAGATGTAAGCCATTGTTTAGGTACAGAACAGCTGCTTTAATAGTAATATTTGCGATGCCAATCAGGACTGTTCCTCTTGTATTTTTGCTTTATTGCACTGCTCACCAAGTCACTGAGATGGGGGGGGGGCAGCAGCTGGGTAGCTTGCTCGTTACTTAAGGGGAAATAATTTGTATTTCTAACTGTAGAGACTGGCATGAGAAGGCCAATATCGGAGGTTCAAGCCCCATGTCAGCATGTCCACCCCCCCCCCCCACATTGCGTGACACACTGGGCACCCCAGTGTGCCTCCACTCACAGAAAGCTGACCACATAGAAACATAGAATTTGACAGCAGATAAGGACCACTTGACCCACCTAGTCTGCACATTTCCCTACCTAATGGATAAGCTGCAGATCCTAGTTAACCAACACCCTACTTCCTCCTACCCCCCCACTAGAATTTCTTTCTGTCTGTCCCATGCATTCTTGAATTCCCCCACTGTTTTTGACTCTACAACCTCCTCAGGAAGGCAGTTCCATGCATCTACAACCCTCTCTGTGAAGAAATACTTCCTCACATTACCTCTGAGCCGCCCCCGATCTTCAAATTGTGTCCCTTGTTCTTGCACATCTCTTTTTTTTGAAAGATGCTATCATCTTGGACTTTGTTCCAGATTCCCTTGAGGTATTTGAACATTTCTATCATGTCCCACTTCTCCCTCCTTTCCTCAAGGCTATACATCTTAAGCTCCTTTAGTCTTTCTTCATATGTCTTCTGGTGCAGACGCTGCACCATTTTGGTTGCCCTCCTCTGGATAGCCTCCACCCTGTCTATGTTTTTGCAGAGAACTGGTCTCCAGAACTGTGCACAGTACTCCAGATGTGGTTTTACCAACTATCTATACAGAGGGCCAACAACTTCTTGTTTTCTACTGGTGATGCCTCTCCCTTTGCATCCCAGTATCCCCCCAGCCCTCCTTACTGCCTTCTCACATTGCTGGCCCACCTTTAGGTCATCTGATATGACTACCACCAGGTCCCTTTCCATTTTTGTTGTTGTCAGTATCTCACCCCCCATTGTGTACTCTTCCCCTGGGTTTTTGTTTCCCAGGTGCATTACTTTGCACTTCTTTGCATTGAATCTAAGCTGCCATACATTTGACCATTCCTCCAACCTTGCCTAGTCCCTTTTCATCCTTTCCACCCCACCTTGCATATCAACCCTGTTGCAGATCTTTGTGTCATCTGCAAAGAGACATACTTTCCCTTCCAGTCGGCATGTTCCTCCCCTGCCCCACCCCCATTGTGTGTCACACCGGGAGTCCACTCCAGTGTGTTCAACATTACCTCCCCAAAGGTCATGGGGCACACTGGGAGCCCACCATAGTGTGTCCAATACTTTTTTTATTTCACCTGTAAAGAAAGAAAACTGTTCTGCAGTGCAGTGTGTTTTTTTTTTGTACCTGAAAAAAAGAAAATGTTCTGTTGTCCACGGTGCCCCTCTCCCAACTCACACCCACCCTCTGCACACCCCATCTCCCCACACCCCCCTCACTCCATACTTGCCTCCAGAGGTCCGGCACTGCGATCTTTGGTGGTGCAGGAACATGTCTGGATTCTTCAAAGCTGAACTGCAAAATGAAGAAATGCCAGTAAACTGTATAGTGGCATCAGTGGGGAAGGTTAAACTTAAGTGGATATCTTGGTCTTTTTTTGAGTTTTGGCTCCAAATCTTCAACATGGGGTTCTTGGGACCCCACCTCATGAACACGTGCATTTCGGTCCTGAAAAGTGATTTTGCACTATGTGGAATCACCTTTCAAGACTGAGTAATGAAATGACAGTACCACTGTTCATGAGATGGGGTCCCGAAAACCCTATGTTGCAAATTTGGTGAAACAATTCCAAAAAATGACTGCATTGCAAGTGTGCATTGTGCAGTTTCCACACACGCTCTTAACTTTGACAATTTTTAATATTTTCACTACAGATTTTCAACATTGCCATTTCTTTACACCTTCTTATGAACAGTACAGCTGTCATTTTTCATGTCCTGCCCAAAATGTGTTTTTGTACATCTGGCGCACAATGGCGTGGTCACTGTGGGAAATCAACTTTTGGGACAGATTAACAAAATCACAATACTACAATTCATGAGTGGAGCTCCCAAAATGCCTATGTTGAAAACTTGGTTAAAAAAATCCCCAAAATAATTGCATTACAGGTGTGCGTTGCTCAGTTCCTACGCACGCTCGTGACTTCAACAATATTTAATATTTTCACTCCAGATTTTCAATGTTGCATTTTTTTATACCTTCTCATGAACAGTACAGTCTGTCATTTTTCACATCCTGCCCAAAAGTGTTTGCACACCTGTAGCGCCAAATGGCGCAGTCGCTGTACAAAATCACCTTTCGGCTAATGAACGGATAGTGCCACTGTTCATGAGGTGGAGTCACAAAAAGCCCACACTGAAATTTTTGGAGTAAAAATACCAACAAATGTCCTGGGCATTAGGGTTTCCAGAGATTGGCAAGTGTCAGAGGTGTGACTTGGGATTGTCAGCTGTAATGCTCATGCCATTCCACCCTCCCCCCCACCCTACAGCCAGTGGCAGGCATTGAGGTGTGTCTTGAACTCTTCAGCCCCAAAGTTCACCCCATTCTCCTATACTGCACCCATCTCAGAATGCTTCCTTATGGAATGGGGTGAGCTTAAGGCCCTAAGACCCCAAGGCACACCATGACACTTGTCGGTATCTGTAGGGTATGGTTAGATGAAATGACATGAGCGTTATGGCTGACATCCCAAAGGCACACCCCAGTGCCTGTCAGTCTCTGCAGGATGGGGGTGGGGGTGGGGTTGGCGTCAGATCAATACTTCACTGCCATTCCTATTATGCATCTCTTTATCTCCTACACTGCCAATGCCAATGCCAGTAAGACAACATTTGGCATTGACAAATGCTTGTTTTATTTATACTCCGAGTGCTTCTTAAAAAATGATCTGAGTTTTTTTCATAATTAGCTTACATTTAGGACTATAATATATCTGAGCCCCTAGACATGCCCCATAGATTATATTGTACCTAGGTAAATGGAATATCATGGCTTCCCCCTTAAAATAATTGCATCAGTTTCCTGTCTTTCACTGCAGCTAGGGCTGAGGTGTGTGGGTAGTCCATATTTTAAATGGGGGACTGGAGATGGAGATGGGAAAGCCCAAAATGCAATAAGTGACTGTGGACATTTGGTAGTGGTTAGATGGAGGTAATAGATGAGATGGAGTTAACTAGAAGAAGACCTATAAACTTGTTTATCACTTTTATCTTTAAGGGGTGGGGTGTACCATAATTGTCTCCTTGTCTTCATATTTTTGGGGGTGAAATACTGAGGCAAGGAGAAGGAAAGGGGGTACTTATGAAAACTGCAGACATGCATAGGTACGACTTTTTTCAGGGAGTGCGAGCCCCAGGAATGAGTTTTCCCAGTACACTACTTGTGTTCCCACTCATCGTAAACAACTCTCTAATATCTACTTTATTTATCCTGTGATGGTGTTTCTACATCTACACCATGCCACCTTTCTCTTCTTGCCTCCAGTGTGTTCATTTAAAGATCTTTTAACCTCTCCTTATAAAATGGGCAAAAACAGTCCTGAATCATGATTGGCTGAAACAGATTTTCAGCTGTAACCTTATCAAGCCGTAACCAATCAACATGCACTACTACTGGCAACCTCAGCCCCAAAACAAAAAGATATCAATGTGTCACCTTTGCCAAACCCATGCCAGTGTAGCAGCAGCAGTTTAGACAAGCTGCTCAACACTCCCACTCTGCGACCCAACACACACACACACACACACTCACACAGACACACACCACTACCACCACCACCACCACCATGCCGTAGTATTTTATCTCACCTTTGCTGTTTTTAAAACTGATGGCAAGGAAGAAAGCACAGCATGAAGTTTAAGAAACATGCTACAGACCCAGATATGGTCATCAGTTGGGGATGCAATGAACAAGACAGTTCACCTCCCCAACTTTACTGTCCCTATCCCCAACCTGTAACTCTTTCAAATGGGAGCCGGAACAACATAAAAGCTGATATATATAAAAAATCAGCACATTAAAGGAACACCATAAAAGTTACTGGAGTTTTGCTCACTTTCCGAAACGCAAACCAGGAAATGCTGTTTGTGGCGGCCACTGAGGGACATGCTCACTCTGTTCATGTGTGGTCCCCCCTGGCAGTCCTCCATAATCCTCTTCATATCAAATGATAACTTTGTTACCCATGGCACAGTGCAAATACCCTGCAATTTCACACCCACAAAGGAGGCAACTGCTGTCTATGGCAGTTGGTAAGGAACACGCTTGCCCCCGATACTGCTGGCAGTTTCACTACCTCCCTTTAAAAAAGAACTCCACAGAAAAAGTGAACAAAACAATTGCTTTCTCTTTCTGCCATAGTTTTTCTGACTCTGGGTATGTTGGAGGGGCTGAGGGTCAGCAACATTGGCAGACACGATTGCAGCTCGGCAGCTGTCAGTGAAAGTGCATGCTCAGTGTTAGGAAAACCACTGCTCTCACCATTTAAACAGGAAAATCACCACACAAAAAAAAACAATGTCAGAGGGGCTCTAAAGTAGTAAAAACAATAGTAATAGACAGATAACCTGAGGAACACATAGAGACACTGTACTGCCAACTTAACTGTGACTTAATAGGGGGGATTACTATCCGGACCTCGATTATCCAGATTATTCGATTCAGCCAACCAGCCGACCGGTCCTGAAGTTAGCTGAAGTAGCTCGAAATTAGCCTGAATTTCGCTTAAATGCAGCATGTGTGATTAGCGCTTGATTAGTGTGTTTCACAGCTTTTCACAATTAAAGGTAACAGCACAGCTAAAAATAGACTTGTGGTAATCAAGAGCCAGTGCTAAACAATCAAACAATCAATCAGACAATCAAACAATCAAACGATTGTGTTTATTACCCTCCTCATTCATCCTGTCTTTAGGTTCCTCTGATCTGGTCCACAATGGAGGTCTGTAATGCTGCTTTTATAGCTCCGAGAGCAAGCGAGTCTCCTAAAGCAAGCGATGTTACGCGGAAAAGGAAAATACTGCTTTTAAGTGAGAAGCTGCTTATCCTGGACAGACTTGATCAAGGCGAAAAAAACATCAACATTGCTGTTTCATACTCTATCAGCAAGCAGCAGGTTTCAGACATTAAATCCAGCAGAGAAAAAAATATTGTCTATGGTTGAGGACCAGAGAGCACTCAAATCAAGAAAAACGTTAAAAAACCAGAAGACGAGCGGCTTGAGAAAGCGACTCACCTTTGGTTCATCCAGCAACGAAACAAAGGTGCTCTAGTTTCTGGACTGATGCTGCAGGAGAAGGCTTTGCAATTTAACATTGAGTTGAACAGCCAGGATCACACAAATTAATTTAAGGCTTCCACTGGCTGGCTACAACGCTTTAAAGAAAGGCACTCCATAAGGCAACTTGAAATTCAAGGGGAAAAAATGTTGGCAGATAAGACACTTGTTAAGCCGTTTCTTGATAAATTACATGCTGTCATTGAAAGCCAAGGCTACACACATGAGCAAATCAGCAAATAAATAATGCCGATGAAACCAGCCTGTATTGGAAACTTCTTCTTGACAAAATGCTTGCTGGATCACTAGAACAGATGGCTATTGGCTATAAAAAAAATTAAGGACAGAATAACGATCCTCGGCTGTTCGAATGCCACAGGTACTCACAAACTTAATCCACTGCTTATAGGCAAATATGCCAACCCACACTGTTTTAAGCACATAAATATGACAGCACTGCCAGTCATATATGTCAGCCAAGGTAACGCATGGATGAGCAGCAGTCTTTTTGTTGACTGGTTTCACAAATCATTTCTGCCCCCACTGTGAGAAGGCATTTGAGGCAAGAAAAACTCCCACCCAAAGCACTTCTCCTGATAGACAACTGTTCAGCACACCCACCTGACCTGAGATCTAGTGACAGTAGAATGAAAATTGATTTCTTCCCCCTGAACATGACCTCAATGCTACAACCATTTGATCATGGCATCTTGGAAGGACTCAAGAAGTGGTACAGAAAAAAGCTTTTGCTCCGAATCCTGCCAGACCCTGACCCCAAGATATCGATCGTCTGCATCCTAAAATAATAACTTTGAAATGTAGCCTACATGATAGTATAGTCCCGGGATGAAGCGACCACAGAGGGCATCTACAAGTCTTTCATCTCTACGCTAAAAATTGGTGTGCCCGAATCCCAAGAATCGACCCAGGATCCTGCTTCTGATGAAGAAAATGAAGCAGCAGGTGCTGAGAGTGACAATGAGTTTGCCGAGGAGATACTGTAAGTGAGCTAGACAACAGAGACCAGGAGCTGCTTACATCACAAGACCAATCCAATGCAGACATTGTTGAGATTGATACAGAGAAAGTCAAAATAAAGGAATAAGAATCTGACGAGGACAGTGATGAGAAAAAAGAGACAGTAAGTGTGCAAGATGCGGTGTTCCATTTCACAAAATGTGTCATATGGCTTGAAAGGCAACCAGACACTAACCCAATTCATTTGCTCACTACAAATCAGCTGCTTGCTTATGCAATGAAGAAAAAATATTGTGGCTATAAACAGAGCAAAGTCACTGACTTTTTTGGCACTACCACTACATCTAACTCTGATCAGTAAAAATACTATACTGTGCAGAACTTTGTTTTGCTACGCTGTATTTTATTATACAACCTTTTATTACCAACGTCTCTACTTAATGAATTCTTACTAAATAAATATGGAGACTGGGTACCTTGTTCAATCAATAGTTATATGTATTTTAGGCTTACTCCGGTTTACTCTGTGTTATAAGTATGTCATTTTCGGTTATCCGGACGATCGATTATCCGGACCAAAGCCAGGTCTCCCGAGAGGTCCAGATAATTGAGGTTTCACTGTATTTGAAGTTTTTAAACCTTTTTATATATTTTTGATTTCTGCATGTTTTTTGTTTTTTTTTTGCCCATTAAATAATTACTTGGGGGGCCCATTTTATAAGTGCAATAATACACTCTGAGATGTGGGTTATGTCCTGATAAGATCACATCCAAGTGCATAAGGCAATCTGCGCAAGCACCTCATACCTCATAATGCACCTGGGCGTGCTTTTATCAGGACATAACCCACAACTCATCATGTGTTATTGCTGGTATAAAAGTCTTTTCCTCCTGACTCTAAGTCATTTTGGTTACCCCTCCTTTGCATTGCCTCTACCCTGCCTTTATCTTTCTTTAAATGCGAGTCCCAGCCAAGGTTCTGAGGCAGTATTTATCATTTGTGCACCAGCCAACCACCGAAAATTTGTTGAGATCTTCCCTAGCCATAACAAAATGCTATCTGGAGGAAAGGAGGGAGACAGGGATATAACAGAGACTTTACAGGTTTAAATAAGGTTCTAGAGGGAAGTCTTTTTTAGAGGAAAAGATGCTCAAGAATAAGGGTCATGCTATGAAGTTGGAGGGGGTAGTCTCAGGGGAGGTGTAAAGAAGCACTTCTTCACAGAAAGAGTGGTGGATGCCTGGAGCAGCCTCTCTGAGGAGGTGGTGGGGCAAAAATTGTAACAGGATTTAAGAAGACATGGGATAGGAATAAGGGAACCTTAATGGTAAGGAAAAGGGGTGGATAAAGACGGAGATCAAGTAGGGTCTGTGGTGTTGCAGTAGGTAGGGTAAATGGGCAGACAAGGTGGGTCAAGAGGTCCATAGCTCCATCAAACTCTATGTTTCTATATTTCTATCTGATTTTTATCAGGTGGCAGCCTGTTGAATCCTGCAACTACAGTACGTCAAGTCAATAAGCATGGCGGGCACCAAACCAAATAACCTGTGACTCCAGGATTGTGATCCCAACGTGTAGAGAAAGGAGAAAGAGGGTCAGGAGGAAGAAGAAGTATGAGAAGAGAAGGACCAGGAAGAAAGCGTAGGAGAAGGAAGGAAGGAAGGGCATGAGGTAGCAGATGAGGAAGAAGAGGGTGAAGAAAAAAAGAGGAGTTTGAAAGTCTCCTGTCAGTACCTGTTGAGGAGGCCATTTCATTTGAGTGCACTGTGGTTACTGGTGTGGGGTGCAGGATAGCTCTCATTTACCGTCCACCAGGTGATGAGAAGCTGTTCCTGCAGGAAGTAGCAGACTTTGCTGTCGACATGGCACTGGTGTCACCCAGACTGATGGTTCTGGGCGACTTCAATGCCTAGGTTGATGACGGATCCTTGCTTTTTGGACAACACTTCCTCCAGTTGATGACATCACTGGGCTTCACATAGGTTGTTTCCTCAGTTACCCACAATGGTGGTCACTCTCTTGATTTGGTCTTCTTCCTGGGGATCGAGGCCTCCAATCTGGAGGTGGAACCTGTCGGTTGGTCCGATCACTACACCGTGGGGTTCAATTTTTATGCCCACCTGGGTAGGTCGGCCCCTGTGGAGATGGTCGGTTACTGCCCTTTGTGGGACATTTGCTCACAAGACCTGGCGGCGGTGATTGCCTCTCAGTGTTCGGTGAGACCAGCACAGATCCAGAGCTGTTAGTAATGGCCTATAATAAGGCTATCTCTTCAGCTCTTGACCTGATTGCTCCTGTCCATGTTCGACCCTTTCCACTCCGCCCCCAGACCCCATGGCTTGATGGGTCTCTGAAGTAGCTGCGGAGGTTGGAGCATAGGTTAGAGTGTCGCTGGTGGAAATCTGCCTCAGTCATCGACCACCTTATTTTGTTAGAGCATTATAAACTCTATCAATCAGCGATTTCCTGTAAGAAGGCAGAATTCCTGTCCAGGGAAATCACTGTTGCTCGGAATCGACCAGCTCAAATCTTTCGAACTGTGGACAGGTTGTGCAGCACAGCTTGTCTGCAGCTCCATCGAGTTTTTTCACAAATGGAGTATGATGAGATCGCTCGATTCTTTGTGAATAAGGTGGCCAACATCAGGCAGGAAGTACATCAGTCTTGTTTTATGGGGGGATGCTGTTGGTCGGTGCTCAGTCACCATGTCTGAGGTTTCCTGGAGTACCTTTGACCTGCCGGAGTTCGTTGACATTATGAGGATTGTCCAGGGGATGCACACCACATGCTGTAGTTTAGATCTGGGCCCTACTTCCTTGATTTTGGGTTGTAGTGATACCATTGGCCCAGTCCTAGCTCAGATTGTCCAGTACTTCTTGGAATCAGGTGAGTTTCCAAGCTCCCTGAAGGAGGCAGTGGTGACACCTCTTCTGAAGAAAGCTTCTTTGGACCCGGAGACTCTAGCAAACTACAGACCCATCTTAAACCTTCCTTTTGTGGGAAAGGTTATCAAGAAAGTTGTGGCAACTCAACTGGAGAACCATTTAACCATCCATAATTTATACAAACCTCTCCAATTGGGTTCTCGTAAGAGGCATATTACCGAGACTGCTCTGGTTTGGGTGCTCAATGATCTCCTGATGGCGAGAGAGCGGAGAAACCACTCCATCTTTGTACTCCTTGATCTATCTTCGGCTTTCAACACTGTGGACCATGGGGTACTGCTCGAGCACCTGAGTTCCATCTGTGGGCTGTCTGGAACAGTGCTCAGATGGTTTTCATCTTACCTCACCAGTAGAACTCAGAGAGTTGTCTCGGGAATATTTTCTTCCAAGTCTTTCTCTCTGCCATGTGGGGTACCCCAGGGATTGGTGCTGTCTCCCATGTTGTTTGCAGTGTACATGCTGCCCCTCGGAGACATTGTAAGATGGTATGGGCTGAGGTTTCACTGTTATGCTGATGATACCCATCTTTTCCTGTCTTTCGTCCCCGACCAGGTTAGTGCTATCTTGGTATCTAAAAGCTACCTCATTGAAATTCAAGATTGGATGAGCTCTAGCGGGTTAAAGTTGAATGCAGGAAAGACTGAGGTTTTGTTGGTGGACCTGGGTCGCAGGACAGAGGGGTTGAGGACTGATCTGCCCTCTGGTTTAGTCTTGGGGGGCACTCAGATCCTTACCTCAGAACGGGTGCGTGACCTGGGAGTGATACTTGACGATAGGCTGACCCTTCGTCATTAGGTGTCGGCAGTCATCAAGTTAGCCTTTTATCATATTAGGAACATTGGTAGGATCAAGCATCTCGTTTCTTCTAGTGACTTGCCTGTTTTGGTCCACACCTTTGTGACCTTGTGCCTTGACTACTGTAACTCCCTTTAGTTAGGGCTTCTTGGGGTTGATATCTGCTGCTTGCAGCTAGTGCAGAATGCTGCTGCACGTTTATTGACTGGGGTATCTAGGAGATCTCACATTACCCTAGTGCTGAGCAATCTGCACTAGCTGCCAGTTCAGTGGCAGATCACCTTTAAGGTAGGTTTATTAACCTACAAAGCCCTACACGGACTTGGTCCTGACTACTTGAAAGAGCTCCTGGTTCCTTATATCGCTGTACGACAGCTCTGCTTGGCTGACGAGGGGTTGCTGGAGATTCTAAGTGTTAGTTTAAATTCATCTGGGGCTCATGCTTTTCTGTTTGCTGCCCCTACCCTCTGGAATTCTCTGCCTCGACAGCTACGGGAGTGCAGGATAGTGGGGAGCTTTAAGCAGGCACTGAAGACTTTCCTATGGGTCAAAGCTTTTTCTGAAACTCTCTGATTTTATTGATTTTAATTGAATTTCTTGAATTTTTATGTATTTGTGAAGTGCCTTGATATTATGAAAGGCACTATATTAGATAAAGTTAGTATGATGATTATTATTATTATACCACCAGCTAGTGGTGATGATGAGTGTGACACTGAGGACTGAAGGCCATTGCTGGAGGAGCTGGCAAAATTTAAAGTGAGAATGAAAAAGAGAACAGAAGAAAAAAAAAGAACAGCCAGCTTGGTGGTGTGGATTGCTAAGGCATTAATAACATACAAAATGCCAGCAGACTAGGCCTATTGGTCTATCAAGTCTGCTCGTGCTTCAGCACCCTGATTGGGTACCGTAGTTTCACTTCCTGCAATATTGGTGACCCATGATCGGGAATGTGCATGGGTTGCAGGGGTTCGGTGTTGTGGGAGATGAATAAGTCTCCCAGAGACTGCTCTTCTCTCTCTCAGGGATGGGGTGGGGGCAGTTGTCTCAGCCTCAGACTTCAGCAGGTGAAGCCCCGGTTGTATTGCAGGTAGCAAGCAGCTCAACAGGAGGGCCGTGGACCTGCAGGATGTGTGCCATGACAGGGGCTTAGGATGAAAATGGAAAAGGGGACCCATGGGCTACATGATGCCCAATGCATCTTCTCTGACCCCCACCACTATCCAGACATCTGAATTTGTATTTTGGGGGGAGGATGGTCCTCCCCCCTCTAGCCCCACCACGGTGGGAATCCATGGGGGATTTGGTCTAAGTAGATCTGGGGGACTGAAAGAGTTGGAGTGCCGGCCGAAGGGAGATGGGAACAGGAGTCAAGGAGCTGTCTAAGAGGCAAAAAGCTATATGAAAGAAAAGAAGCAAGATTAAAAAAGAGAATGAAAAATTAAAAAAAAGCTAAGATTAAAAAATGGGAATGAAAAAGAGAAAAGACAAAAAGCAAGTTTCTCAGGCAGGGAAATCAAAAGATCAGCACCCAAACTCAGCCTATGCCAGCATGATCAGCCCCATAGTTCCAAACCATCTGCCACTGCTGCTTACCTCCCTGGCCATCCCTAGTCACACCATATCAAAGTGGCTGAAAAATGCAATCATGTAATAGGCATTGCTCAATTCTTCCCAAGGCCCCTTCCAGCTTAGCAGCCTAATTATGTAGCAAAACATTTAAATATTTTGTAAAGTGGGGGTATTTTGCAGAAGACACCACAAATCCATTGAAAGCATGCTGAAACAATCACGGGATTTAAGAATCCATGGGATAGACATAAAGGAATTCTGGAGGTCAGGGGTAAGGGGCAACAGACTTCTTGGAAAACATAAACTGAACTTACAAGCTCAAATGGGCAGACTGGGTGGGCCATATAGGCCCTTATCTGCAGACACTGTCTATGTATCTATGTATGCTGCAGTCAGTGTGGTAGAAAGGTTAGTCAGGGTCATTCAGCTGGAACATTTTGAACCAGTCTTCCGTCTGATCATGTAAAATGTGAGCATGGTGTCTTCCTTACAGCAACATCCATATCCAACCCACACTCTAGTCAGATGGTCCAGCAGAAGAAGGAACGATCGGATATGGGAAATGGTGGGATTAAATAATTTGTTCAAGTAATGTAGCCACCATGGTAGCCACAGTAGCCAACTTTTGTATTCTCAAGTAGTAGCACCAGTGGAAAAGCACCACTCCAACCACCACCAACAAAACAAAGTACACTGTTCAAGTCACTGTATACCTGAACTAAACTGCCATCTACTTGCTGATGGGAAAATATCTTAGAGCAGCCCTGGCAGAGTGGGGGCAGTAGTGGAACAGTTGGCATATATCAAAGGAGCCTTAGCAGAAGCAACAAGCCTTTGTGTCAGGCAAGTAAGTTAAGTGAAGAGAAAGAAAAAAAACATTATGGTTCACAAGGGAAGAGGCTGGAAAGGTAAGAGAAAAAAGGTTGGCATTAAGGAGGTACAAAGATACACCGAAGAACGAGGACAGGAGACTGTATCTGGAAAAGCAGAGAGAGGTGGGGAAAGCAGTCAGAGGGGCAAAGGCACAAATGGAGGAAAGAATAGCTCAGGCAATAAAGAAAGGGGATAAGACCTTTTATAGCTATGCTAGTGAAAAGAGAAAGTCCAGGGGAGGGATTGTGAGAATAGAAAAGGAAGGAGGGGGCTGTACAGAGGGCAACCTGGAAAAAGCAGAAATCCTGAAAAAATACTTTTGTTCAGTATTTACAAAAGAAGGGGAAGGGAGGGGAGGGATCAACATTAAGAGAAAGAAGCACCAAGGGAAGGGATGCAGACACCAGCCCGTTTATGGAGGAGATAGTCCAAGACAAACTAGCAAAATTGAAAGTAGACAAGGCAATGGGGCAGGATGGGACACATCCTAGACTAGTAAAGGAACTCAGAAGGGAACTGACTGCACCACTGACAGCCCTGTTCAACAAATCAATAGAAACAGGTGTGGTTCTGGAGGACTGGAGGAGGGCAAATGTGGTCCCTCTCCATAAAAGTGGAAGCAGGGAAGAGGCTGGCAACTAAAGGCCAGTCAGCCTGGCCTCAGTGGTGGGTAAACTAATGGAAGCATTACTGAAAGAAAGGATTATGACATATCTTGAAAATGACAGAGCACTGGATCTGAGGCAGCATGGATTCATAGTGGGAAGGCCTTGTCAAACTAATCTGACAGATTTCTTTGATTGGGTGACCAAGGAAATAGATCAGGGAGGGGAGGTGGATGTGGCCTACCTAGATTTAAGCAAGACCTTCGACACCATCCCACATAGAAGGCTTGTAAACAAGCTGGGCAGCCTTTGAGTGGGTTCCAAGGTAGTAAACTGGGTCAGAAATTGGTTGAGTGGCAGTACACAGAGAGTAATGATGAATAGAGCTCAAGCCGAAGAGAGGAGGGTGATCAGTGGGGTACAACATGGATCGGTGGTAGGGCTTGTTCTTTTTAATATCTACATAAGCGACATTGCAGAAGGGCTCTAAGGGAAGGTTTGCCTTTTTGCAGGTGACACTAAAATCTGAAACAGGATTGACACTCGGGGTGGAGAATGAAAAGGGACTTAAGCAAGCTTGAGGAGTGGTCGAGAGTATGGCAGCTAGGATTTAATGCTAAGAAATGTAAAATGATGCATTTGGGGTACAGAAATTCAGGGAAGGAATACATGATGGGAGGGGTGCTGACAGCCACAAAACAGGAAAGGGACCTAGGGGTGATAATATCTGATGACGTCAAGGTGACCAAACAATGCAAAAAGGCTGTAGTGAGAGCCAGTAGAATGCTGGGGTGCATAGGGAGAGGTATCACTAGCAGAAAAAAAGAGGTGGTGATGCCACTGTACGGGTCATTGGTGAGACCTCACCTGGAGTACTGTGTCCAGTTCTGGAGGCTGTATCTTAGGAAAGACATAGATAAAGTGGAGACAGTACAGAGAAGGGCAACTAAAATGGTGCAATGGTTGCAATAGAAGTCATAGGAGGAGAGACTAGTGAACCTCAATATTTACTCACTGAAGGTGAGAAAAAAAGAGGGGACATGATAGAAGCTTTCAAATACCTCAAGAAAAATAAATGTGATACAGGAGGGTAGCATATTTCAGAAAAGAAGATGTTCAAGAACAAGGGGCCATGATATGAGACTGGGAGGGGATATACTCAGATTTAATGTGAAGAAGTACTTCTTCCTAGAAAGGACAGTGTATAAATGGAACAGCCACCCTGCGGAGGAAATGGGGGAGAAAACAGTTGAGGGGAATTCAAAAATGCATGGGATAGACACAAGGGAACCCTAGCAATAGAGAATAGAAAGTAAGCCGCAGACCAAGGAGGGTCTGCAGTACATGCCGGGGGTAGACAAAATGGGCAGAGTAGATGGACCAGGCCGTCATTATCTGCCATCAAATTCTGTGTTTCTATATATCTGCTTACACAAGTTCTGTCCAAATAATACAACTCATTGGGGACATGATGGCAATTGATCTTCATCCATTCTCTATCATAGAAGACACCAGCTTTTGAAGACTGCTGCATGAAGTGAAGTCCAAATACAACATTTTGTGACACTTCACAATTTCCTGGCATGTTCTCCCCGCTATATAGATGACAATTGTAAAGGAGACAGATGGCTGTTACGTACATTACACTATTAATATATGGAGCAGCAAGGCAAAGCAAAGGTTCCTAAGTCTCACTGCCCACTGGGCTCCATCCAAATCAAGAACCACCACAATTTATGCCCCATCTCTGCCACCACTATCTCCTTCAGGAGTTACATTAAAGCAGACAACCTTCCAGAGGCACACTGATAGAGAAACTGCCTTACTTAAGGGCTATCATGTGATTTGGGTGAAGGAACAACAGCAAGCCCAAAATGAGCAATGGCAAAAGAGTGTGGCCAGGAAGGGTGAGGTGTACAAGTCAGCGAGCACCGAAAAATGGTGACCTACAGCTTCCCCCTCCTTGACTTTCTTCCCCTGTGGAGTTAGTTATTTTAATAAGGGGGTGAGGGGGGCAAAGCCCCCTGCAGAAAAGCCTCTTTAGATTTTTGTTGCTGTTTCAGTGATCACTGACTTCTACCCCACGCCCTTTCTGGCCGCGCTCTTTTGACGTCACTCATTTTGGGCTCACTGTTTTTGCTTTGCCCAAATCACATAGAACCACTTAATACTTTGATCAAGAGTGAAAGCATGGTGGGGAATACATTCTGCAGCTCATTCAGTCACTATTAGACATCTACGCTAATACTCTGAGGGTGGGAATCTTCATGATGGACAGTGGCAGTGAAATGCTGAACGCAAAGAGTGAGGGGGAGTCCTCAACGAACCTTTATTTGCACATGTACTAATTAGGCAATGAGTCACATGTTTGACTAAAATATCTAGCTAAGGCAAAGCAATTTTATTTATCTGGTGCCCTAGGCACAGAGCTCCTCACAACAGTAAAATAACATAAACAGTTACAGTAAAAACATATAATAAATTAATAGTAGCAATTTTAATAAGTCAGTCAGGTAAGGCAAGTGCAAATAGATATGTCTTCAGTTAGTGCTTAATGGTCCCCACAATACAAAAAGATCTAGTTGCCTCAGGCAAGGAGTTCCAAAGCAATGGTGTAGAAAACCCAAAGGCGTTGTCCCCTGATTGCTTCACGTGAGAATGAGAACATAGCATAAGCCTGCACCGGTGAATCGGAGAAAGCTGGAGGGTATATACTGTAGGACATCAAGAGGTCTTTCATGTAGCTTGGTCTTAAACTGTGCAGTGCCTTGAATGTTAACAAGCCTATCTCAAAGATGTTGCACCACCACTCAGGCAGCCAATGCAGACTGCACACCATTGTGATGCGATCCCTTCGAGAAGTTCCAATCACCAGTCAGACCACAGTGTTCTGGATCAGCTGCAGGCATCACATCAAAATCTTCTGACAACCATTGGTAAAGAGTGTTGCATTAATTTAATCTGGAAGCAACAAAGACATGGACTATTGTCTCCAAATCAACTGATGCAAGATGTGGCTTGATCTGGGTGATATTTCGTAGATGGTAAAAAAACATTCCTGACTACAGCCAACAACTGTTGTTTTAATGTCAACTTGCAGTCCAGATCAATGCCCAGATTCTTCACCACATCCACAGCTTGGAGTGACTGATCATTCACAGATAGAAAAGGTAGGCCACAACTCAGCATTGCTGACCCATGCTGACTTGGATTTACAGTCGTTAAATCTGTTTTGCAGGTTGAGACACAGGCAATTAGAGGCTATCCAGTCATCATTTAAAAGAAATACTTGACACTATATGGGACATCAGTAGATATTTCCATTGCTGCCCCAAACATACTGAACTCTACCACCATTACTTTGTGATCCTGTGTCAGTGAGATGAGTTCAGGAGTAAGTTCAGTGAGCAAGCTTGATGGGCCAAGGCTGGGGGGATGGCATTGTCATGCAACATCACACCTCACCCTGGTAAAGGAAGGTGCAGGGTTGCCTGCGTGTCTGTATCTGAAGCCACATGGAAGCGCAGGGTCCCAAGGGTAGCCTGACAGACAGCCCCACAAATTCTTGAAATCTGTTGCCTCATGTCATAGGCAAAATCTTCCCCTGGTGCAGAGTCCAGAGGGCTGGAGCATCTGCATCTGTTAAAGCAGGTCCCAAGGAGACCTGCATGAATGAGGGTACAATTCTACTGTCTCAAAAATAAAGGAAATTATTTGCAAAATCTGCATTAAGGCACCAATTAGGGTACAACTTACTGCCTCAAAGGTAGAGAAATGTGGTGTTAGGATTTCCAACTCTAACTCCCCACTTGCCCAGCGGCAAAAGGACAGGACTACACAACCAACTGCAGACAGCCATCATCAAGTAGGACAAACAACATAGAACTGTTTCTGGATTACACAAATGCAGTAGCATGGATGTGCTACCTTTATGGATTTGTATGTTTGGCCACAGAAGCACAAGCCCCACAGGGCCCTGTGCTTCTGCTGCCACAATGGTGAATATATCCTACAGCATTCATGAGTACCTGTGGCTACAGAGATGCAGGATGGGGCCTGCATTTCTGCAGACAGAAGTATTGTTACAGTGTGAGCATCGTGGCTTTCTAAATGTAATTGCATAGGCGGAAGCCCCACATGGGCCTGAGCTTTTCAGGCCAGAAGTCAGTGTGTATGTCTTACACCTAAGGCTGAAGAGGCACAGGCCCCTCAAGGGCTTCTGCTTCTGCAGATAGAAGTACTGTTGCAATTTTGGTTTCATGGATTTCATGGCACCTGCATTTCTGCAGCCAGAGATTGGTGTGTATGCTTTACACTTCTCTTCAGCAGACAAAAGAACACTTGTAATTTAGGTATTGTGAGTTTGTATATTTGCCTGCAGAGGCCTCTGCTTCTGCACACAGAAGTTGTATGGTGTTTTAATATCATGGATTTCTATCTGCAGCTAGAATTAAGTGTGTATACTTTGTAGTGTGTGTACTACAGATACAAATCCACAAAGATAACACATTAGCTCTACTGCATTTCTGTCATGAGGAAACAGTTGTATGTTGCTTGTCTTACCTGAGGATGATTGTGGCTGCTTGTGTAGTCTTATCCTTTTGCTACTTGGGGGGTGGGAAGTTAGGGTTAGAATCCAGAAACCTAGTGTAATTAATGGACTCCTTGCTGAAGGACGAGACTGATGGAGTACTTGGAGACATAGGGGCTGAAGGACAGCTGGCAGCATGGCTTCATGGGGAAGGGCATGTCAAGCAAATGGTATAGATTTCTTTGACTTATTAATGAGGGAAGTGGATAAGGGAAGGGCAGTAAATGTGGCCTATGTGGACTTCAGTAAGGCCTCTGAGACTATACCACACAGGATGCTGATAAAGAAAGTTAACAGCCTTGGGGTTGGAGAAGGTGGTAAGCTGTGTATCTACCTGGTTGAAAGATAAGGGGCAGAGGGTGGTGGTACATGGCTGTCACTAGGAGGACAAGAGAGTGACCAGTGGAGTACCACAGGGATCAGTAATGGGTTCTGTCCTCTTTGATGTCTTCATAAGTGACATTGTTAAAGAACTGGAGGGGAAGGTGTGCAACTGGGTGGACACTCAGGAGAGGTGAAGAGAATGCAAAGACATCTGAGGAAACTAGAAGAGTGGTCTGTGGAGTGTTAGCTGGGTTTCAGTGCCAAACAGTACAAAGTCATGCACTTAGGGTAGGGAAACCCAGAGGCTGTGTATAAGATGGAGGGGTACTTACAGTTACCATGCAAGAGAGGGATCATGGGGTGATCATATCGTATGATCAAGGCCACTGTCTTTGGTTTTTTAGTAGAAAACCCTGTACGTTTCTGGAATTTGGAATGCCTGCACACTGGCACAAACAAAGAATTTCACAGAATTTGGCATAATATATCAGACCATTAAAATCTACAGAACTTATATTTTATTTATAATTACTTTCTGTACTATTTTAACTTTGTTTTTTTTAATGCTCTGTATATTAAGCTTTCTTTTATTCTGATTATTTATACACGTATTAAAAGAATGACAATAGAATCCTGATAAAATTTACAAATTAGACTAACAATCACTGGTGCAATTCCCAGAATTTCAAGTGTCAAATATGGAATTTCATTACTTTAACTGCTGTAAATCAGAGGCCTTGCTGATGATCTCATGTCAATGTTGCAGGGCAGTGCAACAAGGCAGTAGGCAAGGCAGTCCAGATACTCGAGTGAATAGGAAGGGGAATTTCTAACAGGAGAAGGAAGGTGATGTTACCTCTGTATTGCTCAGTTGTGAGCCCCCAACTGGAGTACTGTGTCTAATTCTGGAGGCTGCACCTCCACAAGGACATCAACAGGGTTGAGGCAGTCCAGAGGAGGGCTTCTTAAATGGTCTGGTGATTGCACGAGAAACCATACTAGGAGAGGTTATGTGAGCTCAATATATACTCACTGGAGGAGAGGAGAGGAGAGGGAGAGGTGACATGATTGAGACCTATAAGTACCTCACAGGGGTAAACAGGGTGCTGGAGGTGAATCTTCTTCACAGGAGGAAGTGCACCAGAAAATGGGGGCATGCTATGAAGCTTAGGGAGTTTAAGAGGGATGTGAGGAAATACTTCTTCACAGAAGGGGTGCTAGATGCCTAGAACAGCCTGTCAGAAGAGGTGGTATGGGTGAAGACATTGGAGAGCTTCAAAATTGGGGAGCTTCAAACATGCATAGGATAGGCATGTGGGTATAATAAACAGAGGTAATGCTGGAGGAAGGAACACCTGTGGCTAAATAGAGTCCAGGGTGCAGTGATAGGCAGGGATAATAGGGCAGACTAGATGGGCCTACCAGTCCTTTTCAGCCAACACATTCTATATTGTTTCTCTGTTTCCCTACTTTGTGGTGGAAACTTTATCCCTAACTGACGCATTAACTGTTTTTTGCAAATAATATATATATATATATATATATATATATACTGTAGTGGGAGCAATATCAGTGTGATAACCTCAGTTATTTCCACTGGATTGTGATATCTGAAGATGATATCAGCACAGTTAAAATATCTGACAGATACACATACTCTGTTGATGTCACCACTCACTCACTAACTACAGCCTGTATTCTAAATGAAACAGCTTCACAAAAAAGTTTCTGTTTCTCACTGCTACCTATAACTTACTCAATTAGCATTGAAAAGGACACTCACCTGTGTCTCATAGTGCTTCTGAGACTCCCAGCTCATTACTATGCTGATCTCAGCTTTACTACAGCCTGCATTCTAAATGAAACTGCTTCACAAAAAGTTTCTGTTTCTCACTGCTGCCTGCAACTTACTCAATTAGCATTGCAAAGGACACTCACCTGTGTCCCATAGTGTTTCTGAGACTCCCAACCCATTCAGAAAAAACTCACACGCACTCAGACCACACGCAAAAAGAGCAGAAAGCACACAGAGATAGGAAAACAACACAGGAAAACATAATATTTCTGAAGCTGCCACCCCCATAGTGTAAATAGCACACATGATGTGCAGATCGTGTGCTATGGAAAATATTCTCACTCCTGCAGAGTGAGCTCTGGATAATCGTGAGTATACAGAGTTCACTCTGCAGGACTGAGAATTTTCCATATCACACTCCTGCCCATCATGTATCCTCTCTCATAGAAACATAGAATTTGATGGCAGATAAGGACCGCTTGGCCCACCTAGTCTGCCCATGTTCCTACCTAACAGATAAGCTGCAGATTCTAGTTAACCAATAGCTTACTTCCTCCTACCCCCCCACTAGGACTGCCTTATGTCTGTCCCATGCATTCTTGAATTCCCCCACTGTTCTTGACTCCATGACCTCCTCAGGGAGGTTGTTCCATGCATCCGTAACCTCTCTGTGAAAAAATACTCCCCACATTACCTCTGAGCCATCCCCCCCCCATCTTCAAACTGTGCCCCCTTGTTCTTACACATCTCTTTTTCTGAAAGATGCTACCCTCTTGGACATTGTTGATTCCTTTGAGGTACTTGAAAGTTTCTATCATGCCCTCTCTCCTTCTTTCCTCGGGTATACATATTAAGCTCCTTTAGTCTTTCTTCATATGTCTTCTGGTGCAGACCCTGCACCATTTTGGTTGCCCTCCTCAGACAGCCTCCACTCTGTCTATGTCTTTGCGGAGATGGGGTCTCCAGAACTGCACACAGTACTCCAGATGGGGTCTCACCAACTGTCTGTACAGAGGGATAACAACTTCCTGTTTTCTACTATTGATGCCTCTTCCTATGCATCCCAGTATCCCCCCAGCCTTCCTTACTGCCTTCTCACATTGCTTGCCCACCTTTAGGTCATCTAATGTAATTACCCCCAGGTCGCTTTCCATTTTTAGTGTTGTCAGTATCTCACCCCCCACTGTGTACTCTTCCCCTGGGTTTTTGTTTCCCATGTACATTACCTTGTACTTCTTTGCACTGAATCTGAGCTGCCATACATTTGACCATTCCTCCAACCTTGCCAAGTCCCTTCTCATCCTTTCCACCCCACCTTGTGCATCAACTCTGTTGCAGATCTTTGTGCCATCTGCAAAGAGACATACTTTTCCTTTATAAAGACATTAAAAAGGACAGTTCCCAGTACTGAACCCTGTGGTACCCCACTAGTAACCCTCATTTCTTCACTGTGTACTCCATTTACTACTACCCTTTGTGTCCTGTTGTCTAGCCAATTTTGTATCCAGACTACCACCTTGGGACCTACTCCAAAGCTGGCTAACTTGTGTATTAATATTTTGTGTGGGACTGTATCAAATGCCTTGCTAAAATTTAGGTAGGCCATGTCCATATCCCCTCCCTGGTCTACTACTTTGGTCACCCAGTCACAGAAATCTATAAGATTCATCTGACATGACCTTCCCATTGTGAATCCATGCTGCCTTGGGTCCTGTGCCCCACTGGCCACTCTCGAGATATATATATATTATGGTAGCACAGTAGTGCTACCATAGTTAGGGTTGAGGAGCCATTTACATGTTTAAACCCAAAACATTGCACCTTAATAACTTTGCAACCGTTTGACGGATTTGCCTGAAATTTGGAATACAAGATCAAGACCCATACGCCTTGGGATCTGCTAAGGTTTGTACCAGTCGGATGGACGGGTGCAGAGTTAATTAAGCGTGATCTGCGTGTACGTTTACGCTTTTTCTGGAATTCTACGGTTGCACCTACAGGTCGCACTGTTTGCGCGACCAGCCCAAAATCTTCAGGGATCATGCGGCCGGGGTCCCCGATGTGCCTTTTGAAGATTTCGTGAAAAAATATTAAACAATTCAAAAGTTATTCAAAAAACAATTTCCCATTATATGTCAATGGGAAAAGTTAACAAAAAATTCGACAGTGTCGCAAATGCATTTTTACTTTCGCAAATGGCCCTCTTACTTTTCGCAAATCCGCCATCTTGTTTTCAGTTAGTGATCAGAAAAATGCTTGCCATTTAAATTTGGGACCCTCTAGCGACCTAATTATTTTTGTATTCACCTAGTCGGACCCTGAGGAAGCTAGCCATGTCTTTATTTTGGGGTAAAACACCCCAGAAATATGTTTTTCAAATTTCTGGAAAAAGTACTTTCACAAATTACTTTTGTGCTCACGAAAGTGTCACAAATTTTTGCGAAAGCTTTGGTAAATTGCAACAGTACTTTTCTAGTCTGTGGGAAAATGACAGCAATTCTTTGGCACTCCACTGCAAAAGAAAGGTTTAGTGTTTTGGGCTGAAATTTGGAGTGAACGCAGCCGACATCTCTCAGATGTGCCTTTTAGAGTTTCATTGAAAAAATTTAACATGGCGGCAAAGTTACGGTACTGCAAAGTTGACGCTTTGTCCCATAGGATAACTTTATGGCATACGACGCATTGCAGTGATCGTTTGGCGCCCTGCTGCAAAATAACGGTTTGGTCTTTTGGGCTGAAATTTGCAGGGAACACAGCCAGCATCCCTCAGATGTACCTTTCTGTGGTTTGGTGAAAAAATATTACAGGGAGGCAAAGTTATGGCAGTCTGAACTGCTGTTTTTTCCCCATAGGATAACATTACAGCATTCGCTGCGCCTTTCAGGGCCCATATCTTGAAAACGGTGCGAGATACGGACTTTTTGTTGCTGGGGGCTAAGTACAAAACTAGCCAGGAAAGTGATAATTCATATGACTTTTAAATTTTTTTTCTGGGTCATGCGGTTACTGAGATATAAGCAATTTACTATTCCAAGTCCTCATTTTTGTGTTCCGAGAGTCATTATTTTGCATACATTCTTTGTACTCACTGTCTTTCTCTGTACACCTTTTGGGTAAAACCAGCCTGTGCACTTACATTACTGTTACCATTACTGTTTCTGCTTGCTGTTCCATACCGTTTCACTTACCGCTCACGTTTACGCCACCATGTGCGTTACCCTTTGCGTTTTCATTTGCGGTTGCATTTGCATTGTTTTTAACATCTCTGTCTACAGTACTGTTTATCTTTCTGTTTCACTTTGCATCACCATGCGCATTATGATTTGCGTTTGCGGGCACAATGTTACAATGCGACAAGACATCACCCACGCTCCGCCGCGCATACATTCACTATTTCTCATTATCATTCTCAAAGAAGGAAATTAGAGGTAAAAACTCCATTTAATGCATCAGTTAGGGTTGTTCCATATGGCGACAAAAGCGAGAAATTCGATATTAGGGGTTGAAACCCCTTTGCACCCTCAGCCACCCCAACTGGAATCGAGTGCGCATTGGGAGTCATCGGTCCTAACTGTCACCCCATTCTTCTATTCCTCAGCTTCTTTCCACATCTGATGGGGTGACAGTTAGGGCTGATGACCCCAATGCACACCCTGATTCCAGTTGGGGGGGGTGGGCTGGAGGGGTGCAAAGGGGGTTTCAACCCTAACATAGAATTTCCTCACTTTTGTCGCTGTGGAACAACCCTAACTGATGAATTAAACTGAGTTTTTTGCCTCTAATATATATATTTTTTTTTTCTCCAGGCAGATGGGAAGGAGGGAGGAGGGTGCTAGTGAGGAATTGGAGGAGGTTGAGATAAATGTGCTTGGGAGGTGTGAGGGGGTGGAAATACACCACAGTGGGCGGGAGGAGGGATTTCATGGAATACAACCACTGCAAGCTGTGTTTTTTCACTGGTGAACTGGCTAAATTTGCATGGCGGAACTACAGAAATTGCTAATTTGCCCATGAATTGGAAGTTTTCATAGTTCCACTGCAGGTGAATAAATACCAGAATTATGGTAGCTGATTAAGCAAATGCCTAAATTCATCCATGTTTTCACATATTGAGTTTCAGCAACTTCTCACACCTCTAACCCTACATCAGTGCACCACACTTATTCTCTGATTCTTGTCCAATGCACGGTTTCACAGCCATATATGACAATGAATTGGTTACTATACTATTCCTTGGACTCTGAAATGTTCTTCTTTTTTCAAAGCATCCACTGCCTCAGATATCTTTGAACTGTATCCTGTTAGTGACACTGTGGTCTTCTGGGGTCACTAGTGGTGTTCGAAAATCGTCAGATTTTGTTTTGACAAGCAACTCATCATCCACATCATTAATAAAAGCAGATACTCATGCCCACCTATAATGTTCTTTCTAAGATGCTTGACATGGGCCACATCATTTTAAGTGCAAGCTGTCTACTTTCGAGGCAAAGCTAATTCTGCAGTTGATGCTTCTAGATGTTTTGACAGTTACTCACATCTTCCAAACAACAAATGAGTCACCACCTGCATATTATCAGTTAATGATGACCTGAACTTTTATACACAAAGGATGACATCATCAAGGCATCTATGGATTCTTCCACTCAACCCACATATAAGGCCATTTGGTGTAAGTACACCACAGTCTGCGCTCTGCAATCTACACCTCCTAGCCTAGCATGCATGACTTTACTCTTAGTATCATTGCCTACTGTTAGCATTTGTAATGCTTGAGTTATATTGTCATAAAACAATGTGTTTCTTATGTTCAGTTTATGCTACCTACTCACTCCAAAGACAGGCCTTCTTTTGTATCACAGTCTTCAATAAAACTGTTTCTTCACGGAGTGAAAAGATCCACGCCTACTCAACCAACCAGGAAACCCACATACAGTATATTGCCATTGTCAAGTAATGTCCTCTGAAAAGGATATCCTAACATTGATCTCCTTTGGACAGCCACACTACTAGCTTTCCTTGATTTCCTAAGACCTTCAAAAGCATCTCAAACTTATAAACCTCCACAAAACATCTTCAAACAAATGTTCTTTCCCTAATTTCCCCCAAACAGTAATGCAGCTGGAATGTACTGTACATTCAATGTTTTGTTAGAGAGAACATTCTATGTCCACTGTCTATGTCTGATGAATAGTTATTCAGCCAAAAACAAATCAACAGCCTTCAATCTTTATTCCAGATGGAGCCCAAGGCTATTATGACCACTTCATGGTTCCTAACTAACATCTAATTTCTTCTTTCTTTAGGATTCAATGCTTCCGAGTATTCACACTATCCCATCAGGGTAGGAGCTGTCACTTACTTTGGAAAAGAACATTCCCTCTTATATCATTACATGTCTTGGGCAATGAAATTCATCATGCTTCAAGGCCTAAATCAAAGATACATAGATAGTGTCAGTAGATAAGGGCCACCAGGCCCATCCAGTCTGCTTGTTTATGTTACCTGACGAAGTGGCCAGTGGCCCCATCTGGTCACTGGCTTTAGCTTTTTCTTACCACCTCTAATATTCTTTTATACCCGTCCCATGCATGTTTGAAGCTTGCCACCACATGGGTGGCCACCACTTCACGGGGCAGGCTATTTCATGCATCCACCACCCTCTCTGTAAAACAGAACTTCCAGACATTACCCCTCATGAGGCCACCTATTAGTCTCATATCATGCCCTCTTGTTCTGGCACTCCTTTCAAACTGGAATAGGTTGTCCCCTCCACCTTGTTCATGCTCTTGAGTTATTTGAATGTTTCTGTCATGTCTCCTCTCTCCCTCCTTTGCTTCGGCATATACAAATTGAGGTCTCTCACTCTTTCCTTGTAAGGATTGTGATGCAGACCCTTCACCATTTTGGTCACCCTCCTCTGCACCCTCTCTATTTTATCAATGTCCTTATGAAGGTGTGGCCTCCAGAGCTAGACACAGTACTCAAGGTGTGGCCTCACCAGGGTCATGTGCAGTCAAACTATCACCTCCCTCCTTCAGCTTGTGATTCCCATTCCAATACACCCCCAACATCCCAGTGGCCTTCCCCACTGCCTTGGCTATCTATCTATCTTGAGACCTTCAGGTAGTCTGTGACTATGACTCCCAAGTCCCCCTCTTCCTCAGTAACTGCCAACAGCTCTCCCCCCAATCTGTAGCACACTCCAGGGTTCTTGCTCCCCACATGCATGATTTTGCATTTCTTTGCATTAAACCTTAGTTGCCACACATCCGACCATTTCTCCAACCTTTCCAGGTCCTTTCTCATCCTTTCCACTCCCCTTCAGGGTAACCACCCTGTTGCAGATCTTGGTGTCATCCACAAACAGGCAAACATTTTCCTCCAGCCCTTAAGCAATGTCACTGATGAAGACATAGAAGAGGACCGGCCCCAAAACTGACCCTTGAGGTACCCCACTGGTCACCCCCTTTCCTCTAATTGGGTTCTGTTTACCACTACCTTCTGTTGTCAGTCTTTTAACCAATTTTTAATCCAGTTTACCACCTTGTGTCCCATCCTCAGGCTTCCTAGCTTGTTGACTAGTTTCCTGTATGGGATGGTATCAAAGGCTTTGCTGAAATCTAGGTAGGCAATGTCTATAGCGCCCCCCCCCCCCTGGTCTACTGCATTTGTCACCCAGTTAAAGAAATCTATTAGATTAATTTGACAAGACCATCCTGCTATGAACCAATATTGCCTGGGATCCAACATCCCCATGACTTCTAGGTGCTCCACTATTCTTTCCTTGAGGAGTGTTTCCATTATCTTTCCTGCTACAGAGGTTAGACTAACTGGTCTGTAGTTCCCTGCATCTTCTTTACTACTGCTCTTGTGAAGAGGTACACCATTTGCCCTTCTCTAGTCCTCTGGGCTCACTCGAGTATCTAGTGACTCACTGAACAGGGCTGCCAGAGGGACTGCCAGTTCAATTCTCAGTTCCCTTAAGACCCTGAGATCTATTCCATCTGGATCCATGGCATTGTCCACCTTCAACTCTGCAAGCTCTTCTAGGACCCTTTCCTCTGTCCATATTCATAACACAGCCTTTAAATACATAATGATCACATTCCACTGTCTTCTTAAATTCAACCTGGCAAGAAGGCAAGCTGTGTTCTTGGATCCCCAGGGGTTTTCTTCACAGTTTGTTTTCCCTCTTTTCCATGCCATTACAATGAGAGATTTACTGTGTATCCATTGTTGATTTGGGTTGTCTAGTTCCCTTTAACACAGGGTGAAAACAAAGAAGCAAAAGCTGCAAAATCTTCCTTGTTACACAAGCACTGTTAACATCCTCATTGGCTGGCCCTAGTGAACAAATTGTAAAATAAAAATGATTTAACTCTTCTTGATATTTATCTTTATACTGTTATTGTACATCTTTGTAAAGTGTAGTAGTTAAGATACTGTACATGTTATAAAATAATTAATAACAGCCTTGTATGTAAGCCTCCAAAAATGGGCTTACCTGTTTGGGAGCTCCATGCTATCCGGCATTTCCCCTGGTGCTGTGTTGTGCCTGTGACTCTGGGGCAGTCATGCCTTGTGAAACCCTGATGCAGCATGTGGCCATTTTCTCTGGTGCCTCGGCCAAATTGGGTCTGGGCTAAGTGCTGGAGTGATGATCCGTGCTGCCTGGTGTGGGATGCATGGTCCTGGGTCCAGTTTTGGGGCAGATCGGGCTTGGGGGCGCATGAGTGTAAATTAATTTTTATTCAAAAAGGTGGTCTGCATGCTATGTGCATGCATGGATGCCACCAGAGGGCTAAATTTAAAGGAGCAGAGACTCCTTTTTCACACAGTAGTTTCTGGTGCCAGCTGGCACCGCGGGCCACCAGAGTTAAAATATTGAATCAGGACTACAAGCCCCATGGGGAACAGAATGGGCAGCAGGTTTGGTGCCAGTGGATTCTGTCTGTGGTTGTACCCAGCTTATTTTGGCACCAAATCAGTGAGCCCATAAAAGAAAGGTCTGGAGAGAGCATGAGAGATTCGTGAGGGAAAGAGAGGGAAGGAGGCTGGAGTGGAGTGCTCACCCACTGGGCCATGCGGCCATGTGGTTGCTGCTGCATTGTGTTTATTTTAAAGTGTAGCACCTGAGGGAGAAAGGAGACAGCAGAAGGGCTGCATGTGTGAAGTCCTGGGATTTCTCGCCTAGAGAAACCAAACAGAGAGAAAATATGCTGCTAACCCCTGCAAGGACATGAGGTGAGGGGACATTAGCAGAGAAAACTGTATCCCAAGGAGGGTAAATTCTCTTTTATCCAGTGCCTCATTATAAGGAGCATTGCCACAGCTGATATTAAAGCCAAGTAATATTTGAGTTTACTAGGAATCTCCACTGAGAGGTGGCCCAATACACATATCTCCATAGTAAAGTAACCGGTTCCCCCCCAACAATGGGCTACAAAATTCTTTAATTTCTGCCCAAAAGCCTTGGCTCTTACTACAAGCCCAGATCATGTGACTAAGCGTACCCGGCTCCTGGGTACATTTTGGACATACGGAGAGGTGTTGTCTCCCCATCAAATTTCTTTTAACTGGAGTGACATATAAATTGTGTAATATATTGAATCTTATCAATTGGAGCCTGTCCTGTTTAATAAATTTATAATTATTGGACCACATTGAGTCCCATTGTACCAAGTCGTATGACAGATTCATGGCCATCTGCCAATATGGGACTATAGAACTACCCTCCTTATCAATCATAGACCTCATCTTTCTATATAGTCTGGCTATTGGTCTAGGTTGAATGGATATTTCGGCCATTTCTGTGAAAGCTCTATCTGCCTTTGAGGACCAGGGGGGTTTATTCAGAGCCTTCAATATACATTGTTTAATCTGGAGAAATGTGAATATTGGTAGTGTCTGTAATTGGAATAACTGTTTAGGCTGTAAAGGTGTCACAAATCCTTTTTCTGTCATTATATCTGACAACTTTGTCACACCCCATTCTCCCCAGAAACTTTGAGTGATAACTTTACCATCTATTATCAAATTCGAATTGTTAAAGATGGGTTGCCCCAAATCAGAGGTGTGACTTAGATTCAGGCTGTTACATAATTGGTTGTGGGCTCTCACAGACCATGCTATTGGCGTATTCCTCATACCTTGTGGAATTTTTTTATTCCTTATGTAGAGTAAGGATGCTAATGCTATCTTATGTTTACTTGTTAAATGTCTCTCTATTTGTAACCAGGCCAGCTTAGAGTTCTCATTATTTGTGGATTCTTCCATTGAAAATATTTACTCCCTTGGAAGGCCAAATAATAGAGGAACAAATCAGGAATACTAGACCCCCCTGCTCCTTTGGTCTTTTTAATTTTTGAACAGTTCTTCTTGGTTTCTTCCCCCTTCATAAAAAGTCAGACCATATCCCATCTACCCTTTTAAACAAACTCTGTGGGACAGCCAAATTTAACATTGATAATGGGTACATCAATCGAGAAAATATAGCCATTTTGAGTATATTTACCCTTCCCCAAAGAGACAAAGATATGTTTTGCCATCTCTTGAGATCTTGCTGCATTTGCAAAACTACCGGGTCTAAGTTTATAGCTTTTAATTTCCCTAAATCCTTGGGGATTTCTACACCTAAAAAGGAAATTGACTTGGAAGCCCAGCATAATCCTAATTCCTCTGTCATGGCTTTCATACAGGTAGGGGTTAATGCTAGTACCGCAATTTTATATAGATTCAATTTATAGCCTGATATCTCGCTGAATTTTTGTATAATGTCCAACGCCAATTGTAATGACAAATGCCAGCATGATAAGTGTAGGAGAATATCGTCAGCGAACATAGATATTTTATACTCCCCTGTTCCTATCCTTATTCCCCTGATTAAGTTGGAAGCCTTTATTTTCAAAGCTAATGGCTCAATATATAAATTAAATAACATTGGGGACAAGGGGCACCCCTATATTGTACCTGTAGTCAACCGACAAATATCAGAAATGGCTCCGTTACACAGCACCCTCACAGATGGGGAATGATAAAGTATCTCTACCCATCTAATAAACTCCATAGGAATACTGTGTCTAGGCAATAGATTGAACAAAAACTCCCAACTAACTCTGTCAAAAGCTTTTTCCGTGTCCAGGGACACCAACACCATATCATTGTCGGAGTCCCTGGACATGAAAACCAAATAACAGATCTTCCTGAAGCGGTCACTCGAATATCTCCCTGCAACAAAGCCTGCCTGCTCTGGCCCTATCAGCACATCCCAGACCTGTTTTAACCTATATGCCAGAACACTTGCTAACAATTTAACTTCCATATTAAGTAAAGAAATAGGTCTGTAATTACCAGGACTCGAGGGGTCTTTTCCCGGTTTCGGTATTACTGCTATTCTAGCTTCAAATATATCAAACTATTTTAAAGGAGCCTCATGTAAGTAATTATATAGCTCCTGTAGATAGGGAGCTATCTCCTTTTTAAAAGTTTTATAAAAAGTCGGAGAGAAGCCATCAGGACCTAGGGCCTTACCTTCCGGTAATCTTTCTATGGCATCTAATATCTCTTGTAATTTTATATTACCTACCAAGAAATTCTGTTGTTCTATATTTAACTTTGGCAATGCCAAATCTTTTAAAAATTCCTCCAGTTTATTTTTGTAATCTCTCTATGTTTCCAAAGCTGTATATAGGTCTGTATAATAGTCCCTGAATATCCTGGCAATTACAAACAGGTCCGAAGTGGATTGTCCTGCGTCATTATCTTTTAATACAGCTACACACCTTGCCTCTCTCTGTTGCTTAAGTCTATTTGCTAATAATTTTCCTGCCTTCTCCACGTACCCTATATAATTAGCTTTCCACTTAGTATTAATTCTTGTACTAACATTTAATATAAGAGAGGCATATTTTGCCCTAAGTGCTTGCAGTTCTCCCCATATCTGTTCCTCTGTATCTGTTCCAAGCAGTTTTTCCAGATTATAAGTACGTTCCAACCACCCCTCTACTTCTTGAGCCCTTTGACGTTTTCTGACTGTAGCCAGTCTTATCAGTTCCCCCCTCCACGTCGCTTCTAGTGAGCCCCATAGGACATCTATTTTTTGGATAGAGGAATAGTTATTTTTCCAGGTACCTTCTGTATAATTTCTTAACCTTTCTATCCTGTTCTCCTCTGACAATAGTTGATTATTTAAGGACCATGATCTAGATGTCCTCTAGGAAAATCTCACCCTCAGCCAGATTGGGGAAAGGTCCGACAACACTCTTCGGTATATTCCCACATCTTCTATGCCTGTTAGAGCAAAGGTACTAATAAGAAAAAAGTCTATCTTTGAAAGTACCTTATGAGGAGCCGAGTAAAACGTGTACTCATGAACCTTCGGGTTTCTAAGTCTCCAAGGGTCTGCGAGACCTGAGTTTAACATCAGTTCTCTAAGAGTCCTCTGTGCTGGCATAAGGCCCACTCGTTTATTATATGATCTGTCCAGATCATTTTCATATATCAAATTCCAGTCTCCTCCAAGGAGACATGGCATATTAGGCACACCCGCTATTATGGCCTCTATAGGTGAAAAAAACTCTGGGGTGTCCTTATTCGGCCTGTAAATGGAGCCTAACATCACCTCAATACCAGCTAGACTCCTCCGTACAAATACAAATCTCCCCTCAGGGTCTTGCCTCTTTTCAATTTCTTTAAATGGCACCGATTTGTGAATCAAGATGGCCACTCCCACCTTTCTATGGTTACTTCCAGACCCAATTACCTGTCCCACCCATGCTTTACATAATTGATTTAATTTCTCTGTCGTTATATGCGTCTCCTGCAACATAACAATATGGGGTTGATATCTCTTAAGATGCCTCAGTATAACATATTTTTTGTATTATCCTTCCCCCCTTTGATATTCCAAGATATTACTTTCCAACTCCCCATATTCCTCCCTTTTGTTTTCCTTTTGTATTAATTGAGATACATATTTGAGTCCTAAATAAGATGCCGTTTTCCACCTTATTAGTTTCTTGCCTCCCTTCCCTTCCCCCACCCCATATCTTAATTCCCCTTTTCCCTAGCTTAACTACCCAGGCCAAATGCCAGCTCCCTAGCATACTATCCGTCATGCCCCAAAAAGATCAGCCCCGCTATAGTTCCCCTAGCATCTGATAAACCTTAACACCTATTGTTTTCTTTTAAAAATAAACTTCAAACATCAAGCAACCATCCAGATGCAATTGTGATTCTACTTAGTATACATATGTCATTCCTATATGTCTATCCATCCCCTCTGTTTCCCACTTTTTCAGCTTTCTCTACCTCCTCTAGCTCTCGAACCTTATAACCATTACTATGAATTATTGAGAGCTAGCTCTCATTACTTATCTGTTGTCTGCTTGAATTCCCCTTTTCAAACCCTTTCATCAGATTGTTTTATTCATAACCAACTTCTATGTAACTGTCTATTAATTGCCCATTATGTCTGCATTTTCCTGCAAAATAATGACCCATTTCCATAATTCTACACGACTATTAATACTGTTCCTTAGGATGCAATGACCATTCTCAGCCACACGATGCCCCCCCAGTACCTCTTATCCCCTTTTAAATTGCTTTAGCATCTGTATATCTGTATTAACCTTTAGCCTGCCGCTGACATAATATCTTATCCTAAAAACATATGTGTTCTAAATCTTCCGGCAGCCTAAGGGTTAATAGCTGAAATGAGAACAAATATTTTCCATCACCCAAAACAAAATCCCCCAGGACATAATCTCCCGCTCTCTTCCCCAAATGTCCCAGTCTCTATTTCCTTGTAAAGAAAAGAAAATGTCCCTTCATTATTTCTTCTTCCTATGGCGTCTTCCTTTGAATACAAAGGTATACTAATCATCTTGCTATCCCAACTGGTTAATTCGAATCAGTTCCGTCCTCAGATTAGAAGCAGTCCTCTTTCTTGTCTGGAATACCCTCCTCTTTTATTCATTGCCAAAGTCAACCTTAATCAGTAATCTTTACCAAATAGTTGAGGAAGTCGGATCGCTAAATCCACCTTTGCTTGTTCCGCCAATTCATACCGCTGAACTCCAGATTGCAAAGTAACTTCTAATCGAGCTAGATATAGGGTTCTATGATGAATTTTAGCAGCCCAAAGTTTCGATTGAATTGTGCGGTAGGCTGCAGGCTCCTGCCTTGTTTTATAGGTCAGATCTGGTACCACTCTCAAGCGCTTCCCTTCCCATTCGATTCTTTCCGCTTTTCTGGCTGCTTTAAAATGTGGTCTCTGTCCAGATAATTAAGAACTTTAAATATTAGTGATCTAGGTGGATTTTTAGGCACCGGTCTTGGTCTGATTGCTCTATGTGCGTGCTCTATAACATAAACGGGCCCATTAGGCGAAGGGCCTGCGATCTTCACACAGAGCTTTTGCATAAAAGCAATGACGTTGCTACCTTCATCATCTTCTGGAAGGCCTAATAGTACAAGATTGTTGCGCCTTGATCTTCCTTCTAAATCAACAATTTTAATTTCCATTTTTTTTAATGATTTCTTCAACTCCACATTGTCCGCCTCTAACTTTGCTACATGGTTTTCCACCGATGCAGTTCTGGTTTCTGCGTCCCCTATCCAAATGCCCAGTCCTGACAACGAACCCTTCCATTCTTTAAACTCCGCTATTAAAGTAAATAGGGCGGATTTGATTGTACCAATGTCCTCTTGCATTTGTTCATATGCCTCAGACTGAACATTCATTGCTTTTTCTGATTCCGGAGAAGTGCTCCTGTGAGGCCTTTTAGCTTCTAGCCCACCGCGACTTCATCCTCATGGTCTTCCAAAGACTCCAACATGTTGTCTTTCTCTTTGCTTTCGATACTAAGAATTACTCCTTCCAACTCTCTTTCTATTTAGAGGAGGTAAGCCCTTCTATTTTTTTGTTTTTTAGCAGAAAACCGATATATATTTGTCCAAGTAAGCGGAGCTGCTATGCACTGCTGCTACTCTCTCCGGGGCATCACGTGATCTCCAGAGCTTTGATATCTTGATATTGCACTTTAAAAATAAATTTTACTTACTTACTTACTTCCTGTCATATTTCTGGACTGTGTTTCTTGGCTGTACAGCACTCCCCCTTCCACACGAACCTTACCACCTTAAAACCCCTAGACAGGGAAGTGGGGGGTGCTTACAACATGGGGGCTCATCTGGGATGTGATTTAGGGGTGCCCGGGCCTTCTCAATCTCAAGACTGTAGTGCTTGACAAGCTGTGGACATCCCCTCCTTTTGCTGGATTATGTGATGCACAGTCAAAATGGCACCTATGACTTTTACATTTTCATGCCATTATTGTGAGAAGCTGTAAGAGCTCTGTTTCTGTTCATGGCAAAGGGCTAGAACCAAAATGGACTGTTGGGAGCAGAGACTGTACTGTGGGCATTGTCTCTTTAACCCAGAGCTCAAGTATGGGGGCAGTTGCCCAACAAATATGCAGTGTCCCATGTATTTGAACTGAACTGCAACTATTACAAAGACATTTGAACTGCTTGCAGAAAATGGGCTGGGGGGATTGTGTTTTGATTAACAAGACAGAAAATGTGATTGTATATTTATGCCTTGTTGGTATAGCATATCGTAATTTTATTTTAATGATTGCACTTTGCCGTGCCAAAGTATTAATTAGTTGCACACTGTTTAAAAGGTGTTTACTCTTTGAAAGGGAAATAATTTTATTCTGGGGATGATCAGGGTAGACTGTTTGCTCTAGCTAGCATTTTTTTTTAAGATAAAATGTTAACAAATGAGAAAATTATACAGTACTGCTACTAAGGGAGGATTAGTGCTTATTGCTAAAATGTCTGTTTTGCTAAACTGTTTTCTATCTAAAAGGTCCAGGCAGTCCAACACAGGCCACTGGCTGCCAGTAAGGGTTTAAAAGGTAGGTTTGTGTCAGGTTATGGGAACTTGGGATGCCACCATGTGAGCTAAAAGCAATCTGTCTGTAGGTTTAGTGGTGGGTCACCAAGGGAAGGAGCATCTGGGACACCATTGGTCAAGCTGAGCTCCTGGTTACCTTGTAGGCCTGGTCAGCAGGTGGCCAGGTAGGGATTAGCTAAGGGATTGGGGACACCATTGGCCAGGGCCAAGCTTTCGGTCTTTCGTAGGTCCAGTTGGTGTGTGGCTCAGTAGGTATAGTAATTCCTGGATGATTTAGTAAGTTAGGTTAGCTTTGGATAGGTAATGATTAGTTTAGGTTTAGGATAAGTGTAGTGCAAATAGTATTAGGGTGAGTTTTGGCTCAAGAACGTTGAGCATTAGGTAGGCGAAGTGTGTAAGCCCACCAAAATGGGATTACCTGTTTGAGAGCTCCATGCTCCACGGCGTTTCCCACTGGCGCTGTGTTGGTCCGGTGGCTCTGGTGGGAGTTGTGACTTGTGACCCCCCAATGTGGCTGTTTTCTCCAATGTCTCAGCCAAATTGAGGCTCGGCCGAGCACCAGAGTGATGGTCCGTGTCACCTGGTTCGGGGTGCATGGTCCTGGGTGCAGTTTTTAGGCAGATTGGGCTCGGGGCCATGCAAATGTTAATAAATTATTTTTTATTCACAATGGCAGTCCGCATACGATGCGCATACTCAGATGCCACTAGAAGGCTAAATTTAAAGAAGCAGAGGCTCCTTTTTAGCACAGTAGTTTTTGGTGCTGGCTAGCATCACGGGGCACCACAGTTAAAATATTGAATCAGGACTACAAGCCTCATGGGAAACAGAAAGAGCAGTATGTTTGGCGCTAGTGGATTCGGTCCATGATTGGACCCAGAATGTTTCGGCGCCAAACCAGTGATCCCATAAAAGAGAGGGCTGGAGAGAGAATGAGAGATTTGTGAGGGAGAGAGAGGGAAGGAGATTGGAGCGGGGCACTCCCCCACTCGGCCAGGTGGCCGCTGCTGCGTTGTGTTTATTTTAAAGTGCAGCACTTGAGGGAGAAAGAAGACAGCAGAAGGGCTGTGTGTGTGGAGTCCTAGGATTTCTCAGCTAGAGAAACCATACAGAGGAGAAAGATGCTGTTGACCCCTACAAGGACATGAGGTGAGGGGACATTAGCAGAAAAAGCTGTATCCTGGGAGGACCGCAGTTTGGAGTTAGTATGGAGGCTTGTGGCTGGGCCTGGTTTGGCTGAAGGGATCCGGATGCTGAGATCTAGGTGGCAGTGGGTTCAAGGACTACCTGGATGTTGAGTGTCACTGCATGCTGAGGAGCTCCAGAATATGTGAATCTGTGGGAGGCTGGAGGAGACCCGTGGAACTCGTCATGGGGGAAGAAGGCAGAGTGGCAGATTGTGTTCAATTTTCTCATGGCAAAGTGGCTAAGCCCCACAAATGAGGCTGTTCTGGACTGAGATCACTGCATGGGGGATTTGCCCAAACCTGCGGGGTCACCAGGAAAAATACCCCTGGGATGCTCGTGGCAATGGCATAACATCAGTGATCAGGTGTTGGACTGTGTTTGAAGGGTCTCACTCCAGCCCTTGTCATTTGTGGCTTTAACTGCTCAAGTAAGAAATAAAGGGAACCTCATTAGATCGATGATGTGTCATCAGTTCTGAAGCTTGTGCAGGAGTAGGAGGTGAGGGGAGCCGTAAGTGCTCTGTGCACCCCTTGCAGGTCAGAGCTCCTGGTAAGAGAGTGTGAAGCTGGGAGACAAAAGTCTAATCCTGCCTGTATGTGTGGTCATTTTGACCTCAAGCTACTGACTGCATTGTGACTGTCTGGCTGCCTAAACATCTTATGCAATTGGGACCCCTGTTTATTTAATGGGATCCCCTGTGTTTGCCTCTTGTGTTTAAAAGGAACTTTTTGCTGATGCTAAATGAAGTTGCCTCCACAGCCATATACCCAGTACATTCCTGGGTGGTATCCAGAATGCCAGGGACCAGAGAATCCACCGAGGAAGATGCTGAGAGACCTGGCTGGTGAAAGCAGTCTACAAAGGCCTCCAGGTGATGCAGGCAAGGCCAGGCAGGTGAAGGTCTAAGCCATCCACCTCCTGTGTTCCAGCTCAGCATCTTGAGGGTCCGGGGCTCCGATGGAGTCCATTCCATCACCATCATCACCCATGGACAATCAGGTACTGTTTTTTCTGTCTTATTTCTGGACTGTGTTTCTTGGCTGTACAGCGCTCCCCCTTCCCCATGAACCTTACCACCTTAATACCCCTAGACAGGGGAGTGGGGGGTGCTTACATGTAATTTACTAAAGTGTTAACTCATCACCCTGAAAAATACACTTTTAAAAAGAAAAATCAAGGTGGCGCTGTTGAGCGGCAACATGGTGGCAGCATTCTGAGGGAGCTCCATTATTGTTAGAGCAGAAAAGCTTAAATTTGCTAGAAAAACTTGAAGCACAGGTTCCCTTTTGGTGGCGGTGTGTGCCAGAATACCACCACACAAAGATGAGCCCTAAAAAAGATGTTAAGCACTCATCCCAGAATCTTGATTCCTACCTGACCTCCCAAGGGGAGACGAGCAGCTCAGGGCCTACGTTGCCTAAAGAACAACCCTCACCGGAGCTTCTGACCTCATAAAATTTGGTCAAGCTGATGAAGATTCAAGTCACAGGTGATGAAACAAACAAACGCCTGGATATGGTTGAGGCCAAACTCTGAAAATGATCACCGGATTCAAGAAAATGCTTAAGGCGGACAGTGAGCGCTAGCTGCAGTACAATGCAACATGCATAAGGGATCTAAATTTACTGAGGGCTAAGATGGAGAATTCAGAGAATTTTCAACGCCTGGCTAACATTCGAATTGTAGGTTTTCCTAACAGATTTCCTCGTTCGGAAAGTGTGCCTACTATAATCAGTTAATATTTCAGGACTTACAATTACTGCCACCAGACACGGGGATCACTGTCCTGAGAGCCTTCTTGATTCCTCAGTGCCAGAAACCTAGAGGTGGAGTGCAGCAACAGATTGCCACGCTCTCAAATTCAGATGCCAGGATCGCTCTTTTGTAGGCTCTGCACTCTAGAGGTGAGATGCATTGGGAGGGACATTGTCTCTCCTTTTTTCTGACTGTATCAGTGCAGGCTCAAGCCCATAAAAAAGAACTGCAGGTGATTCAGAAGGATCTCCCTCAAAATGGCTTTGTTGTCCAGCTTTATTTTCCAGTGAGACTATTGGTGAAACATGCATCCAAAGCCCATGTTCCTTCTCTGGAGTGGGTTGCCATGCCTGCTAGAATCTAGAGGAGGGTAATTCAACTTAATTGAGCCCAGACAGTCTGATTATATGAATGCAGTGTTTGTGCCTCCCCCACCCCCACCTTGAAGTTCTACAAGGGGTGTTTGCTTCTTGGATAATATGTTTTTTTGGCTGTTCAGTTTCCGGTGAGAGGATCAATACTCTACAAGAAGTATAATCTGTACTTTACTCCTGTCAAAATTCCCAGGTGACTTCCTCAGTTCATGGACTAAAATGTGTTGGTCTCATTCTACTGTTATCATTTCTGTACATGGCTTGAGGAGGTCTGCTTACCTTGTTACTTAATGTTTTATTTTTGAGATACAGCTGGCTGTAAATCAGAAATTCCATAAATAAAAAGTAAAAAAAAAAAAAAGTAAAAACAAAATGAAAGTAAGGTACAGTTCTATGTTTCCATCCCCTGTAATAGTTACAAAGCCTCCTATTTGAGTAAAACATAATTTGTAACCCAATAATATTTGTGTGTGGAGTACAAACAGTAGATACTGTACAGTCAATTTTTCTAAAGATCTAGGAAAGTACTAAAGCCTTATTCAACATATGGCAAACAAAAGGAGGCAGTATAGTGCAGTGGTCTAAGGGTCTGAGTTGCAGATTTGGTGACATCCAGCAGACCAGACCTGGGTTTGAATCCCACAGCTTCCACTTGCATACTGTGTGACCCTGAGTAAATCACTTAACCTCCTTGTGCTCCCAGGTTGCTCCTGTAAAAAAGCTTTCAGCTTAGTGTGCTATACCTGGTTAAACAACTAAAAAAAAAACCCAATTATTTGGGAGATTTTTTCCAGGTAGAAGGTCACCTGGGAGCCAGTGACCATCACATGGTATGGTTCAATTTGGCTACTACATCTAAATCATCCCATTCCAAAGCAAAAATATGGGACTTCAGAGGAGCTGACTTTGATAAGATGGCCAACAGAGTTAAGCTAGCCCTGGCAAAAAGAAACACAGGTGAGGAGGTACAGGCAAAGTGGGCAAGCATTAAGGATACAATACTTGAAGCAACATCCCATTGTGTTAGACAGAAAAGGAAGTGCAAAAGAAGAAGGAAACCACTTTGGTTCTCAAATACAGTAGCAGAAAAGGTCAGAGCCAAAAGGCTGGCCTTCAGAAAATATAAGGGAACACAGCGGATGAAGATAGGGAGGCATACCAAACTGCCCTAAGGGAAGCAGGTAAGGCAGTAAGGCAGGCAAGTCCCAAACTGAGGAAACACTAGCACGAACAGTAAAAGAAGGTGACAAGACTTTCTATAGATACATTAGTGAAAGGAGAAAGTCCAGAGGGTACTGCTAAGCTTAATGGAGAAAAGGAGCATGTGAGGAGGAGGACCCTGTAAAGGCATCTATCCTAAATAGATACTTTTGCTCAGTATTTACTGAAGAAGAGAGAAGGTAGAGGCAGGGCCACAGCTCAGCATCATGGACACAGGGGAGGGAGGTGAGCACTACTCCCTTCACAAGAAAGGGTCCTACAAGAGCCATAAGCTCAGGGTGGATAAGGCAATGGGACCTGATGGCATACATCCCAGGGTACTTAAGGAGCTAAAGGAGGAATTAGCAGAGCCATTAGCAGAATTGTTTAGTGAGTCTCTGAGCACAGGAGAGGTCCCAGAAGACTGGAGAAGGGCTCATGTGATCCCACTCCACAAGAGTGGTAGCAGGAGGAGGCGGGGAACTACAGACCGGTCAGTCTTACCTCAGTAGTGGGCAAGATTATGGAGGCACTCCTTAAGGAAAGGATAGTGCAACACCTGGAATCCATAGGGCACAGGATCCAAGACAGCATGGGTTTACAAAGGAAGGTCCTGTCAAACTAATCTCATAGATTTCTTTGACTGCAACCAGAGAGTGGACCAAGGGGAGCAGTTGATGTCGCTTACCTTGACTTCAGCAAAGCTTTTGACACTGTTCCACATAGAAGATTGATAAATAAGCTAGGTAGGCTCGGGTGGGTCAAGTTGGTCAACTGGGTGGCAAACTGGTTGACTGGCAGAAAACAGAGAGTGGTGGTAAATGGTATACAGTCAGAAGAGATGCAAGTCACAAGTGGGGTACCTCAAGGATCAGTCCTGAGGCCAGTCCTATTCAACATCTTCATTAGTGACCTCGCAGATGGACTAGAGGTAAGGCTTGTCTGTTTGCAGATGACACCAAGATCTGCAACAGAGTAGATGATCCAGATGGGTGGGCAGAATGAGAAGAGATCTGGATAAACTAGCAGAATGGTCAGAAGAGTGGCAACTGGGATTTAATGCAAAAGTGCAAAATCATGCACATAGGGAAGAGAAACCCTGAAGCCACTTATAGGCTGGGAGGGAGTTGCTAGCAGTCACAAAGGAAGAAAGAGACTTGGGCATCATCATCACTGATGACCTAAAATCATCAAGCAGACCTCTAAAGCAGTAGGTAAGGCTAGGGGGTGTTAGGGTGTATTAGTAGGGGTATCACAAGTCGTAAGAGGAGGTAATAATCCCTCTGTACAAGACATTGGTTAGGCCCCATCTGGAGTACGCGTGCAGTATTGGAGCCACACCTTCACAAGGACATTAACAAATTGAGGCAGTCCAGAGAAGGGCAACCAAAATGGTGCAGGGACTGCATCAGAAGATATATGAGGACAGATTAACGGAGCTCAATATGTATACCCTTGAGCAAAGGAGGGAGAGAGGTGATATGATCGAGACATTTAAACACCTTAAGGGCATAAACAAGGTGAAAGAGTCTAACATGTTTAAATATAAGAAAATAGCAGGACAAGAGGACACAGCATGAGATTAGAGGGAGGCCGATTAAGGGGAATATGAGGAAATTCTTTCACAGAAAGGGTGGTGGATGCATGGAATAGCTTACCACAAGAAGTGGTGGCTATGAATACAGTGCAGGGCTTCAAACAGGCATGGGATAGGCATAAGGGAGCAATACAAATGACTATGAATAGATAGGTCACTGACAGAGCAAAGGCCGATGGCACATTTATGAGGTAGAAAAAGAAATGGGCAGACTGGATGGGCCTTGCGGTCCTTATCTGCCGTCAACTTCTATGTTTCTATGTTTCTATGTTTCTAAAACAAAACTTTAGGATTTCTTTACTGAATCAAACTGTTGAAGAGTTAGAGTTCCTTGACAAAAAGTTGTTGTGGTTAACATTTTAATTGTTAGTTTATTTATTCTTTAGGTCATCACCATCTTTGAACCTTCCTAAAAGATAGTCCTGCATTGACCATAACATTGGCAATTCAAATGACTGAGATACTGTTTAAAAAACAATTGTCTATATTATTTAATAAATGATGATGATGTATGGTACAGAAGTAATATTGTATATAAGTGATATGGATGAGAAAGTAAACAAAAAAAAAATATTTACTTCTTTTCTTGTATTTTTATGTTGATTGAGGGCGTGTGCAAGAAACATATTGCAGCTGCTTGCTGCAGAAGCAGGTTGTGGAGGTGCGGCACTGTTGTGGCCAGTGCCCCTACAGCCTTTGGAAGCTTGGTCCGCTGTTGCCAATGAGGTGGCACACTGCTGCTAACACTAGTTCAGTCTGTGTGCCACAAACTTGTAAGGTTTCAGCTGCTGCAATCAGGGGCTGCCTCATCATTGCAGCATAAGCCATTCCACTGCAATGAGGGAGTGACCCATCATTGCTGGGTGGAACCTTGGTACTGATATTGTTTGTGAACATGGTGGTGGCTTGCCACCATGTTCACAAACAATATAATGTACCCCCACTGCCAAAGGGGTGCCCAGTCCCCCTCGGCAGCATGTGCCCCTCCACCACAGTGTTTGTTTATCGACAGGGTCCTCAATCCCCATCAGCTTCAGTGCCCTGAGTTCATGTTGCTGATGGGGGAGCCCACTCCCCATCGGCATTATTTCCCCTTCACAGTTTAATTTGCTGATTGGGGAGCCCACTCCCCATTGGCATAATTCCTCCCCCTCAAACACCCAGTGCAGTTGTGCAGAGGGGGTGCCCAATCCCCTTCGGCTCTTGCGCCCCCCCTTTTGTGCCGACAGGGGTGCTCAATCCTCCATGGGCTAGAGGTGCCCCCCAAAAGAGACTGTCTGATGGCATGCTGGGAGCCCACCCCAGTGTGCCAAATAGCCCTGTAAAAAAAGAAAACCATCCCACAATGTTTTTTTTAACCTGTAGAGAAAGAAAACAATCCCTCGCCGTCTCCCTGCCCCCTTCCATTACCCGCACCCACCTTCTGTGCACCCTGCCTTCCCACACCCCCCTCACCCAATACTTACCTGTGGAGTCTGGCACGACAATCTTCGGTGGACTGGGAATACGTCTGCACTCTTCAAAGCCGACTGCGAACTGAGGAAATGCCGGTAAGCTGTATAATGGCATAAATAGGGTTTTTTTCAACTTTGATGCATATCTCAACCATTTTTTGGACTTTTGGCACCACATTTTCAAAATGGGGTTTTTAGTACCCCTCCTCATGAATTCAGCCACTGTAATGGCATTATTTGGCCCTGAAAGTTGATTTTGCGGTCACTGCGTGGAATCACCTTTTGGGACTGATTAAGGAAATGACAGTGCCAGGGTTCATGAGGTGGGCTATCAAAAAGTCTATGTTGCAAATTTGGTGGAAAACATCTAAGAAATGACTGTTTTACGAGAGTGTGTTGCACAGTTGCGACGCACACTCATAACTTCACAAATTTGCAATATTTTCACTCCAGATTTTCAACACTGCCAATTTCCTGCACCTCCTTATGAACAGTATAGCTGTCATTTTCCACACTGTGGCCAAAATGTGTTTTCACACTTCCGGCGCAGAATAGCACGGTTGTTGTCAGAAATTAGAGTTTTGGACACATTACGAAAATCACAGTGACACTGTTCATTAGCAGAGGTCCTAAAATTCCTATGTTGAAAATTTGGTGGTGAACGTCCATAAAATGACTGTGTTACAAGTGTGTGTTGCACAGTTTCCACACGCGCTCATAACTTTGCCAATTTGCAATATTTTCACTCCAGATTTTCAACATTGCCACTGTTCTGCACCTCCTTATGAACAGTGTAGCTGTCATTTTCCACATCCTGGCCAAAATGTGTTTTCGCACTTCCGGTGCAGAATAGTGTTGGCGCTGTGGGGAATCAGTGTTCGGGATGCGTTATGAAAATCACAGTGGCACTGTTCAAAGCAGAGGTCCTAAAATGCCTATGTTGAAAATTTTGTGATGAAACTCCATAAAATGACTGTGTTATGAGCGTGCGTTGTGCAGTTTCCACACACCCTTGTACAGTAACTTTGCAAATTAGTAATATTTTCACACCAGATTTTCAACACTGGTATTTTTTCATAGCTCCTTATGAACAGTATAGCTGTCATTTTTCACATCCTGGCCGAAATGCGTTTTCATTTTTCTGAAGCAGAATACCGCAGTAGCTTTCAGAAATCAGAGTTTGGGACAGATTAGGATCGAGCGAGTGAGGGGGGAGTGTCCGAGCTCAACTGAACTCTGTCAGGACTGCTATGGATTTCTTTCTGGGCAGAAAAAGGTGCCAACGCAGGTAGGAGCCCAGTACAAAAGGGCAGCCTGCAGCGCCAGGACAAACAGAATGAGTGGGTGAGGGAGGGGGATTGAGCAAGCTCATCGGAGCAAAACAATCAACATTCGGCATTGACAAATGCTTGTTTCTTTATGCTACTGCTCTGGCCTTCCCCCATCTACCATTGCCCACAGCCCTATCACTCACCTTCTTTGAAACTTACCCAGCCTCTGTTTGAACTCTCATAGCTTACCAATGAGGTACTCCAAGCCCCTTTGATGACTGAATACAGCACAGAGGAGAGTTCCTTCAGTTAGCAGTATGGAGCCTCCAGGGACTGTCTTCAGAAAAGTGAAAAACTGGAGCACACAGAAAACAAATTCTGTCAGTGTTATTTTATAAAGCAACAACAAACACCTCAGCTGCCCTTTGCCAAGGAACTGGTGTTAGCCTAATGTGGCTGGTGTTTTCTCTAGTTTCTCCCCTCCCCAGGATGGTGGAGCAATGTGCTGCCAGATGTGTATGTAGAGAGCATGTGTGGAAGTCTGCATGTATGTCTACCCATCCACATTCAATCCTGATTTGCCATTCAGCCTGAGAAACCACAAGTAGTGCTTATGCAGCTTGTCACAGCCTCCTACCCCTCCAAGAGGAGACAAGTATCCTCTGGGAAGGTCAAGCCTCCACCATCCACCACATTCTTGCAGCGCAGGTTCATTTCTGAAACCAGGTCACCTGCATCATAAGTGGTGGCCCAACCACTGTGCCAGTGAGCTGATTTATAAAAATATTTTCTAATAATACAACACTTCAGTAAGACTGATGTATTGTTACAGTGATTAATAAGGGTATTAGTAAATGAGATGCTGATATCCTGGTTTGGGGGGAGGGGTAAGTAGAACTAGGATGGCTATGATCTACTTTTATTTTAATATTGTTTCCATAGGAAATCTGGGGTAAATTTGCAGATAAATATTTGGATGTACAGTATATCTTTCCAAGTAGTAAAATGCCACAATTGTTTGGCAAATTATATATTTAATTGGTTCCTTTTATTTGTATCAGTAATGTGTTTGGACAATAATTCACACTAATTTTGACAAAATATAGAAACTTGGGGTCCCATGTTCAGTGTTAGGCATTTGAGTTCCAAACCCCTTTGCGGTGCATGTGAGATAGCATACGGTCAACTGGGGGCAATATGAAGATGTTCATATGCTCCAGCTGGAATGTGCTAAGTATGGGTCTGTTTCAGAGCAGCACACAATGACTAACAGTGACGATCACCTAGCCCCCTACCAGAATATGGCTCACAGAGGGGAATGGAGATAGCAGGTTCCAAACTGCATTATTCTGTGAACCATATTCAGTCAAAGTATGCTAACAAGCCCATTGGGCATTCAAGGTGATAAGGGGCCATTTGCATGCCATCATGGACTCATTAACATGCCATACTATGCTGCTGTGCATGACTGAGTGGAGGCATTGTGAGGACCTGTGCCCTGCTCTTCTGTCTGTGATCTCCTTAAAGGTACCTGTTTAGCCATTTAGTAATAAATCCTGGCATCCTGTAGTCTCCTCATCCCCGATCACCATGAATACACCCACGTAGCCTAGTGGTAATAACTCCCTGGCATCCATTGGTCCCCCACCCTGAGCTCCATAAGTATACCCCTGCACACATTCGGTAATGAATCCCTTGTTTCCAGTGCTCACCCCAATCACCACAAATAAACTCCTGTAGACATTCTTTAATAAATTGCGGATCCCTGCAATCTCGATTGCTATATTTTTGCCCCTGTAGATCTCTTTTTTTTTCTTTATACAGCCTGATGTCCAGTGGTCCCCTTACCCTCTGATCTCCTGCTTGGTGTAGTTCAGTATTGTCCCTGATGTCTAGTGGCCCCCACACTCAATTGTACAGCACAACACCCTTCCATATCCTGCCCACTCAGGACCCTATATCCCCACTCTACAGCGGGCCCAGTTTACTCCAGTATTCCTGAAGCAGCCTATGATAGTGACTGGTAAAGCCCCTCCTCTCATCACCCTGAACATGCACCTTCTGTACTACAACAATTAAAAGGAGATTTTCTTCTGATAACCCCAGAGTACCCAAGAAGGATATGGCTTTCAGATCTGTTTGACTAGGAGCATTGGCGAGCTCCAGGTGTATTTAAGAGGGATAGGGTGAAAAAGAGAGATGGTGTTGCCTCTTTTTTATTTCTTTTTCATTCTATGTTTATGCCGCCTCAGTTCTCCACTGCCCGAACTCCTTCTGGAATCACCAAGGTGCCTTCGCTGTGCTGGACTCTCAGCCCATTAGCTGCCTACCTTCATGGCCCTGCCCACCCAGCACGCTAGAGGGGATATACCCTTCAGACTGCTCTGTGTCCATCAGGTGGCTTGGTGTTGAGGCCAGGACCAGTCATCTTTGGTACAGTGTCAGTGGTGCAGCAGGCAGCTCACTCATCTGTGAGGCCAGGAGATCAGAAGGCTGTGAGTTCTAGCCCCACACCAGGCACTTGGATTAATGTCCCAATACTGACACTGTAGTGCAGCATGGGGGGGGGGGGTGCTGCACTACTGAGGTGCCGTCTTTCGGATGAGACATTAAACTGAGGTCCCATCTGCCTGTTCTGGGGGTAGTACATGTGGATGTTAAAGATCCCATGGCACTTCTCGAAAAGAGTAGGGGAATTTAGTTTATTCAAGAAATCATACATAACTTTACAACAAAAATATTATATATAGCAAGATTCAGTACAGAAAAAAAAATAGTAACATCACACTTGTTCCTTTCTTTTTCCCTAAAAAGAAATCCTCTTTAAGTTTCTATACCTATCTCATATTTAAGTAACTGGAAAATCATTATCAGTTAACAATGGTAAATTGTTCCATAATCTAAAAACCAAACGTTTATTAACAAATTTCAATTCATTGTAGTTAATATCCTGACTATCTTTCCCCTGCAGTTCTATATGGGACACAGTCTTTTGCTGAAGTGTAAAAAGACACCTCATATTCCAGATATACCATTTAAAAACAGCAAAAATAATATTCAAAGTACTTTTATCCCATTTATCTCGATAAGCAGCATATCTACCATATATTAAAATCTCATAATATATCAAAGGAAAGAGTTCTGCCCCCCAATAATTAACTACAAAATCCCCTAAAGGTCTTACATAGGAACATGAAAAAAATATGTTCAAGTGTTTCAGTTGATTAATGCAGTGTAATCTATAACATATCCTCTCCTCCACACTTTTATGTTTTTGATTAGCTTTAACATTAAGCCGCTCATGACAGCATAACCACAAAACATCTTTATATTTCTGATGTACCCGCCTATCTATAATTAAAGATTGCAAGGAACAAATACAGTCCAAAGTACATTTAGGTAAAATCACTTGTTCTGAAAAATATGTTTCTATGACATACATATATATTTGTATTTTAGATTTAATAAGGACCTGCACACTTGAAATATGCCACAACTTCATTTTACAAATATATCTCTTAAATACAAAGGTTTTGTAAGGTCAGAACGAAATACTTTCAGAGTTCCTTTTTCCAGTGCTCTGTACCACTTTGATATGTTAGAAAGAAAAATAGGGGCCCAGATTTTCCCCAAATTACCAAGTATGGGCCTGATATTATTAAACATAAATTGGCAGAAAAAAGCTCAATGAGATTCACCATATTGAACCCTCCCTTCTTTAAGGGTAAGTATAATATATTTTGTCTTATGGGATTCAGTCTGCTCCTCCAAATGGCTGGAAAAAATAGGCTTAAAATTGCAGTTTCTCTGACTTTAGGTGGCAGAAATTTAGTACTTAAAAAGATAAATAATCGTAAAAAATAAGTTTTAATCAAATAAACCCTCTTGGTTTTACTCATGGTCCACTTATTCCATCTCTTAACCATTAAAGTCCCTTGCTGGATTTTTTTATCCCAATTTAAACAATCCAATTGAGCTGATCCAAACTGTATACCTAAAATAGATATAGGGTCTCTAGTTAAAACTATACCTGCTACCTGCTCCTTAAATAAGTTATTTTTTTCCTAATTCTCTACCTACACATTCATCCATATTTAAAACAGCCCCATAAACATCCCCATGCCTAGAACACATCTCTATTGCTTTTTATGCAGAATCAGAAACATTAAAAAAATAAACAAATGTCATCCGCATAAGCCATTGCTGGAAAAGGAACTTTATGCTGAAAAACTTGGATAGGAGTTATATCAGGTGTTTCATTTAGATATCTTAATAAAGGGTCAATACCAAACACATATAGAAGAGGGCTAATCGGACAACCCTGTCTGACCCCCTTTCCTACTGTAACCATAGGACCACAAAACCTGTTAATTTGCGGAATGACTACCGCATTTTTATATAAAGTTTTTAGCCAAATAATAACAGTTTCCAGAATACCATATTGATGTAAAGTAAAACATAAAAAATCATGACTGATAGAATCAAAAGCCCTTTGTTGATCAAGGGACAAAACATAGCCATCCAGACCACTATGATTATCAATTTCAGTTAGTTCCCTTAATAAAATAAGCTGACCCGTTACTGATCGGTGAGGTACAGTACATGATTGCGCTGCCATTATTAAATAAGGAGTTACAGTCAATAAACATTTATTAAGAATTTTTGTGAGGATTTAAAATCCACATTAAGGAGACTAATTGGACGTCAATTAGGCAATAGTTTTTTATCTCCTTTTTTATGTAAAAAGATAAGGATCCCTGTTGCCATGTCTAAGAGTAAGTTATTGTCTTTTTTTGTGGTTAATAAGTTTTACTGATTTGTCTTATTAAGATGATACAAACATTAAAACAGTCGGATACATTGCAAAGATCTTACAGACTGTTACATATGTCTGTAGAAGCAGAGAACGGAACATGCTGGCCAAATGGTATTGAACTGAATATACTGAATATACTAGCCAGGTAAGCAGTAGGATAATACTCTGGCCTGAATGTACAGTACAACACCTATCCAGCTGGAGATTAACTTTGAAAGTATTAGCAGTTGGTGCATTGCATTATGACTAACTCATACAAACATATCTTACCTGGCCCCATCCTGCTAGTTTCTGCAGTATTTGACAAAGTATCAGAAATTATGAGAGGTCCAGGGCCTCTGTCCTCTACTTTAAGCTTAAAAATACAAGAGATCACACACACAAAGCAAACAGGTCTTCATTGTCAGCGAAGATACTATCCTTTACTGATATTATACCACGTCATCCGTAGAGTAGGGTCCCCTATAACTCAGTAACAATCTCTCCAGCACTGGCCCCTAAATGCACCATGAGAGGAGGCCATTATAGTAGCATAGTTGTACCTATTCAGCCAATTCACTCCCTAGGTTTCAAAAACAGAAGGAAGGGAGTCCAGAGGGCAGTATATTTAAAGAGGGTATTGGTCACAGTATGTGATATTCTGTCCCAGTTGGCAACTTGAGCCATGGAGGTAAGTACCTCCCCCAGGGAGAGGATTATCTGGGATTGCCATTTATACAGTAGGAGTCTTTTAACCTGCATACTGAGTGTCAGAAGTAGTTTTAACTCAGAGAGGGACGAAGGTGAAGGGCCGGGGGCCAGATTCCTAATAACAGCAACTCAGGAGACTGAGGCACAGGCTTCCTAAGTATTTTGGACCCCAACTCACAGGTAGCCTGCCATAGGGGCTGGATTAGCCTGCAGGAACAAAGTATGTGGAACAGAGATCACCTGGGAGTTCCTGACAATCTAACACAGGTCAGACTGAGCCAGCTTTTCCTTGGTGAGAACTACAGGAGTCCTGTACCAGGAGTAAATTATCTTGTTCTGTATTAATTTTCTACTGGTGTCAGGATATGTCCCATAAGCTAGTTTTAGACAAGACTTCCACTCCGGATTCGCAATAGAGGCATGCAGTGCTTTCTCCCATTTATGCCTGGATTCCTCTACTTGGGACGGGATGGTGCTCTGAATGGCCACATATACCTGGCTTGACTGTCCTCTTTTTAGGGTCAGCCGTGACTCTACCTGGGAGATTTGTTGCTCTTGGTGCTGCTTATGCCTGTACATAAGGATGGCGCTTATTATTTGAAGGAATTGCCAGAAGTCTTTGGGAGAGATCCCATAAGAGCTCCGCAGGCCCTCAAAGGAATTAAGGGTATCTGTACCAGGAATGAGCATATCTCGAAGCAATGAGATACTACCATGTTCCCATGAGGGCCATGCAATTGGTTGTTTATTGATGGTAATCACATTATTGCCCCATAGTGGGGTAAGTCTTAGGGGAGATGGGGAGGTGCCCAACTTCTTATGCACCTTGGCCCAATATTCCAGAGAGGGATCCATAGTAGGATGAGAGCGAGTGACCTAAGGGGGATGGTTAAATAACAATAGAACCAAGTGAGTACACTGACATATCTCTCTCTCTCTCTCCATATCCAGCCACTGGGGAGCATTGTGTTCAGGGAAAAGGAACCATTTTAACATCTGAGACAGCTGAAAGGCCCATTTATACCCCTCCAACCATGGAAGACCCCAGCTCCCCTTCGACGAATGAGCTCTGAGCTTATTTCTACTGTACCTAGGTTTCTTACCCACCTACAAAAAGGATCCCAGCAGGGAGTCTAACTTAGTAAACCAATAACGAGGTATTTTCAAAGGAATGTGGGAGAGAAGATACATAATTTTTGGTGCTGTGACCATTTTAATTGCAGATATTTTACCTACAAGTGACAGTTGAAGAGATTTCCATCTGTCCAGTTCTGTACGATTGGACGCAAAAAGTGGTTTCATATTTAGGTCATCGAGCCCATGCTGAGTAACCATTTGAGAGGCACACTTAGAGTTTAAAGGTAAGACCTCCATCTTGGCCTGGTTAATCTTGATCCATGAAAATGTAGAGAAATCTGACAAGGTGGACAGCAAGGGAGGGAGGGAGGTGACGATATTGGCTATAGGGAGCAACAGGTCATCTGCATGCATAAGAGTAGGGTATGCCCTTGTTCCCACCTGGACCCCAGAAATTAGAGGATTTTGCCTAATAGTGGCCGCCAGGTGTTCTACTGCCAATACAAAAAGTAGTGGGGAAAGTGGGAAGCCCTGATGGGTACCCCTACCCGGTATGAATGGTGGAGACAGCATCATATTGGTGAGTATTTGTGCAGCTGGGGATGAAGATATTGCTCCAATTCATGCCTGAAACCCCACCCCCAAGCTCATAGTGTAAAGTACTTGTTGGACATAGTCCCACTCCAGGGAATCAAAGGCCTTTTTGAAATCTATTGCAATGGAAGCAGAGGGGGAAGATAATGTTTGGGCCTTATGGATTAAATTTACCAATGATCTAATATGGTCTGCGCTATAGCGGCCCTTAACAAAGCCTACTTGCGATGGGTGGATCAAACTGGGAAGGAGAGAATTAAATCTATTAGCTAGTATCTTAGCTAGCACCTTACTATAAGCATACAATAGTGAAATAGGGCGGTAGCTGGACATTTTAAGAGGGTCTTTACCTTTTTTTGGTAGGATAGTAATAGTCGCCTCCCTAAGAGATGAAGGGAGAGACCCTGTTTGAAATGACTCAGTAAATACTTGTTGCAATACTGGAGAGATTATGGGATGTAATAAGTGCCACACTTCAATAGGGAAAATGTTCCCTCCTGGGGCCTTTCCCTTTTTAAAGGAGAGGATGGTGTTTGCCACCTCCTGGATTGAGATCGGGGCATCTAGGGCATTAGCCTGGGATTCTGAGATTTTGGGGAGATGTAGGGACTCCAGAAATGGGCGGACCCCCTGGGAGTCTGGGGCTCTGGAGGATTTATATAACGAGGAGTAAAAATCCATCATTATTTGATTAATACCTTGCGCCGAGGTCTGGATCCTACTCCCTGCATCCTCTAAAGCCGCTATATGCCTTTTGGCTTGCTGCTTTTTGAGACAGTATGCCAGCAGGTTACCACCCTTTTCTCCCGCTTCCCAATATTTATGCTTGAGTCTAATGATCGAAATCTCTGCCTTTCTAGAGACCAGCTCGTTCACTTGCATCTTCAGAGAGGTGACCTTGTGACCTTCCTCTGACCTAAGGGAAGGAATGCGAAGGGCCTTGAAAGCAAGCTCCACTTCTCGAAGTTGTCACTCAAGCTCCCTCACATGTTGTGCCCTCCTCTTTTGGTGCCGGTTCGCTTACCCCATTATCACCCCTCTTAGAGTAGCTTTGAATGCCTCCCATGTGGTACCCACAGAGGTATCTGCTATGCGGTTATGCCAAAAAAATTATGTTGCTTCCTTTTGAAGCCAAGGGGGAAAGTCTTGGTTATGAAGTAACAATGGGTCCAGCCTCCATGCTGGAAACTTAGGGAAAGGGGGGCCTCATGTGAAGGCAAGATGCACAGGGGTATGATCCAAGATAACTAAGGGATGTATAAGGGTATTAACAGTGTTACTAGTAATAGTAGGGGAGGTAAGCCAGAAGTCTATTCTACTAAGAGAACAATGTACTGGGGAATGAAAGGTGTAGTCCCACTGGGAGGGGTGAAATATTCTCCAGATGTCCGTAAGGACCAAATCTTATTGTAATTGAGCCACTGCCATTACAGCCCTGAAGCTGGGCTCACTATTGGAAGGGGATCTATCCAGGAAAGGATCCAGAGTAAGATTAAAATTGCCCCCTAACAAAATGGGGGTGTCTTCCAGAGCTATGGACCCCAGCACCTGGGCCAACTTGTGAAAGAAGGAGGGCAAGTCCTCATTCAGAGCGTATACGTTACCCAGGATCAGAGGGCCCTCCCCAGTATCCATGAGTACCACCACCCATCTACCCTCAAGGTCTCTCACTTGTCTCTGAAATTTCTATTGTAGTTGCTTGTTAAGCAGAATCACCACCTCTCTCTTTCTAGAGGAGGCCAAGGCATGAATGGCCTGACCTACCCACTCCCTCTTCAGTCTCTCAGGATCCCCCCCCCACCGTAAGTTTAGTCTCCTGCAGGAAGGGGACCCTCACTCCCAGTCTCTTAAGGTGGACCAAAACTTGCTTCCTCTTGTTTGGGGCATTAAGCCCTCTGACGTTCCATGTCAGACAAGTGATATCACCTGTCAGTACTAGGGAGCAAATATTTAATTAAGAGATATATCAAGAACAACCAGCAGATAGGGGCGAAGGCAGCCCAACCGGAAGAGGCAAATTTCTACAGAACACCACCAGATATGGAGAGAGTGAGTAAAGTCCATGTACCCTGCCCTTACCAGATTACCTTATACTAACAAATAACAAAACATCTGTGTGTGTCTCTTGTGAAACAGACATGCATAAACACATTAGCAAACTATATACATTGTGCACAGTATACAATGCAATTTGGGGATATAGAAGCATCTCCTCAACCGCAAAGCCCTGCTGTAGGCCAGCCCCTATTCCCAGGGCATTAATAAGTGGAATCTATCCTTCCTTAGCACTATGGTGAGTGAGGGGGGTAGGTTCTTTCTCAGAGAGAATCGAGCAACCCAATAAGAAGGTTGGACCATGTGGCTCATTGCAACCCCAGAGGGGCGAGAGAGCTGCTCCAGCAGTGTAGCTCAGAAGTTGGGGTAGTTAAAGTGGGACTACACAACACTTCTAACGAGGTGGGGGTTTGCAGGAAAGAAAGTGGGAGAGAACTGCCCACTATTTCGGTGAGTCTAGGGTTATTGCTGATGGGTGCCAACATGTTCTCACAACAAAGATCTTGGTGAGGCCAGGCTCGCCACACCTATGAAGAATGTACTGTAAGCCACCCAATGCAGGGGCTGGGAGACTGCCCCTTAATAGAAAAAAATAATAATAAAAAAAAAAAAATACTAGAGGGGCACAGGCTTGTACCATTCACCACTTGGGGCCTCACGTAAAACACATCCTGGCTACCCATTCAGCGCAACAGTTTACGCATGCTGACAAATACTTTCATATTATATGACACAGCTTCCCAGTGGATCTCACCCCCCCACACACACACAAGTAAGCATGGTAGAACCCACAAAAGTTCTACTGTTTAATCAGATGGTACAAAAAGGACTTCTTTGCCAACTAGACGTGCCTGGTCCTTTGATCAGGACGTCCACTGAGAGCTTGTTGGAAGGCCTCGTTGAATCCCTCCCAGTATAGGAGTGAGGCATTTTCTCTGCCATATGGCAGTGCAAGTCGTGGGTCAAGGTTGAGGTGAAAAGGGGCTCGAAAGTTCCCTTACATGGGTAACATGGAGAAAGGGTAGCAGATGGGTCAGCCAAGGAGATTGTCCACTGACGATCAATTTAGACATCCCAAACTCGCCCCATACCTACAATTCCCCGGGAGATTAAAAGAACAAGAAGAGAAAGAAAATACAACAGCTACTTATCTGACTACGCCGGTGGGTTTTCTCTGATCGATTGCCATGGAGGTGTAGAGCACTCAGGACGGTCCACACTGAAGATGAGATCTCCGCTGGTAGAGGAGGCCTCCCTCATAGCCTTTGGTGGACGCTGCCCTCCACTATCTGTAGCTCTGTTCTACGGCTGGTGCTGATGGGGACAGGGAGCTGGGCTGCAACATAGGAGTAGGCCTGCCTTCCACAGTCGAATCCACAATGCCTGGGTGTTGATCCAGAGAGCTGGGGCATATAGCTTCATATCTATTAGTGATGTAGTAGGCCTGTAATGGATCTGGAGCTACAGTGTCCATGCTTGTGGTCTCCTCTGTGTCGTCTTGCCCTCTCTCCAAAGGACGCTCCCGGTGGCCGTGTTTTTTTGAGGATTGTCTCTTTTAATGTGCTTTTGGAGGGAGTTCCCAGTGTTGCTCCCTGAGGTCTTGCCAAACTGCAAGCCTGCTCACTGATGGAGAGGAGCAGCAATCCAACCCGTCGGTAGTAGTTTTTGCCGAAGGGGCTCCCGGAGTAGTGGTGGTGAATTCTTGTGGCCAGTTGCACCGTAAAAAATCCATGAGTGCATCAGGAGATTTAAAATTGTTCAGGACACCATTATGCATAACCTGCATCGTGGCTGGGTAATGTAAGGAAAAGGCCAGTCCAATACTGTGCATTTTATGCCTTGCCTCAGAGTATGCACGGCGTTTGTCCAACAGATCCTTAGAGAGGTCCTGAAAGATATGGATCCTATTTGATCGCCACACTACATGTTGTAACTCACGAGCTCTAGCTAGGACCTTTTCTTTGTCCATAAAATCAATATACTGGGCTATGATAGGTCATAGTCTGTCCTGGGCCTGAGACATGGGGGCTAATTTACAGTGTGCGCGTTCCATCTGGAGCAGTATCAATGGGTCTGACTGCAGCATTTCAGCGATGGCTAATTCTAGAAATCCCTCGGTATCTTTGCCTTCTACATGCTCGGGGAAGCCCAGGAAGTGAAGATTATTATGGCAACCTCAATTCTCAAGGTCATCCATTTTATTTCGCAGTATCTGTATGGTCCATTGTTGATCTCTTAATTCTGCCCTTAAGTCCTGAACATGCCCCTCCATCACCGAGACCTGCTGTTTGGCATGCAGCATCCTGGCTTCTAAATTTTGAACCACTTTGGTGTTTCGATTAGTTGCCACAGTGACTTGTGCCATCTGGGCCATAAGTTGGCCGAACATCGCCTCAACTGATGGTTGCTCCCAGGTTTGTGCCAAGCAGCCTTCAGCCATATTTTCAGGCCTACCTCGTCCAGGAGGCTCTTCAGTAAAATAGCAATTTCCACTCAGCAAATGAAGGCTTTTTGTATCAATGAAGCTAAATTAGTGTAGCTTGAGTATTACCCCACAAGTTGCAGTAGAGTGAGGATATAACACCAGCTGGTAGAAAAAGGATTTTAAAGGATATTTTCCTGTGGGTTGTGGAGCTGATCTTTAAGCTGCCATCCTATTTAGCGCCCCTAGTGGCGATCGGAGTTATTGTCTTGTAATAAATGATTAGACGTGCCAATTCTGATGCAATTTCTGAACCCAAAAATATATCTAATTCTGTGGTAAATCCATCTTTCCCAGGTGCCTTTCCCATTTTCAATGACAGTGTCTGCTGCTTCCTTTGCTTGAACTTCAGTCACTTCCATTGCATCCTTTGTGGCATCCATCTCTGGTACTGGGGATCCCTCTTCTAAGGGTACCACTAGGCCTGGAACTGGTTCCCCTGCATTTAATTCCCCTTCCTCTACCTCTGGAGAGGTGTAAGGGGCCTGGTCCTCAAGTAAAACTACAGAGGGATCAGGCTCAGAAATCTCATGTTGATTTTTAGAAAGTGTTCTCTGTGCCAAAGTTATCAGCAGTCTTGGTTCTGTCATGTCTGCAGATTCTGCCATATTGTATGCAGCTTTGGGGCACTAAACATTGGAATGACCTTTTACCCCACACAAGTTACAAGTTGCCCCACCCCTACATTGACTACTTGTGTGACATAACATATTACATAAAGAACATCTTAGCCTATCACAAGTGCTACTGATGTGCCCTGGGGGACCACATTTGTATTATGTCTTGGGCTGCCCTTGATAAAAAAGTACACCTCTGTCCCCTCCCCCCAAAAAAACAGTTTGGGAGATGTTACAACCCATGCTCCATGGACTTCAAAATCCCTCTAATCTTCCTTCCTCCTGTTCAGATGCTCTCTAAATCAAAAATCGCCTCCGGATGGCCCATTATTGTGCAGCACTGATTTAACCAAAAAATGAGGTCAGTAACACTGACCCCTTCATTACGAAACAACATGGTAACAGTTCTGTGAGCTGGTTTAGTTAAAGGAATCACCTCAAAAGGTGTCCATAATAGTGTGTTTTTAACCCTATGATACCTACTCCAAAAAGACTCCAAACTGCTATTTAACTTAAAGCTCACATCAAAAGAGGCCTCACCTGCTACATGAATCATAGCATATAATTCTGTTGAATGAAAATGCAAATTTTCTTTTAATAAAGTTCTTCCCACATAAACGCTATCTGAAAAAACGTCCAAACCTCTTTTATATAAAATACGCACAGCTTTGTGTCTCTTAGCTGGGTACACTGGTTTATGAAAAAAGGAAGCATAGGATCTTGATTGTTGTCCCCTCTCAGGCCCTGAAACATTTTTGTCCATTGCTTCTGAGCAATTACCAGACCTTTCTTGATTCAATCCTGTAGTGTCTGATACATCCAAAGAATCACTAAATACATCTCTATCCCCTTGTTGCAATTGCAATTCTACTGTATTTGTCCCTGTCATGCTGTCCGTGTGACCCCTTGGTAAAGTCAAAACAGGGTTTTGAGTAAAACTTAGTTCAATCAGCATCTCAAGAGGATCGATACCACAAGCATCATTATCAGGGACACTGTTAAGCTGTGCAGAATTAATATCAGCATTTTATTTTGTTAGTAAATTACAGATGCAGTATTCTGCTGAGCTGTGGGTTGATACACAGCAGTGCTTACCCCCTGAACCCAGATGGGTGCAAATCCTGATGCCCAGTCTCCAGAATCTGGTGACTGCACCCATCCAGCTGCTTTTAAAGTTGTTTCCAGCATCCAAGGTTCTACTTCTGGTTCCACCATATCTGCCCAAGAAGTGTTTAAAGGGACCAGTTTTCTGATTGTTCTTGCCTCAATCTTCGCAGTACAAGGCTTGAAAAATCATAGCTCTGTCCTGGTCATCCTTAGTTGAGAAAATAATCTTCTCCGGCAAAGCCAGCCACCCAACCTTTGGAGCAATTAAAGCATTCTCTACTTGCAAATCGCTATCATCCTGGATCATCCTGCTCTCGCGGTTCACTTCTTGTGAAGCCTGCAATTTGCACTCTGCTAGCACCGCACTCAGCTCTGCTCTTTGCTTAACAAACTGCACATCCTCACTTTTCATTAAATCCTCCAACACCATTTTTGTATTTGTATTTAAACTGCATAACTCGGCCTGTCTGGCTTGGTCAGGTAAGTCCTTCTCAATAGTGGTCCTTATAATTTCCATCACCCCAGATTGCATACTTTCTGATGCCACTGCTGTATCATAGAACTCTTCCACCTCCTGCCCATGTCTGTTGGGGAGAAGACACACTCTTCCACTGGCCACACCTCCTGCACCATGCTAGTTCAACACCAAATGAGTCAGCTGTTGTTCGACAGCCAGAGGTTCCCCCTACTGGTCAGTAGGGGAATTTCCCCAGTGCCCTGACCAGATCTCCCCCCATTCACTACAAAATACAACTAACAGCTTAATCTGGTTGAAGGTCAGTTGGCATTCATCTGTATCCCCTTCCTCGGGTCATGCCTGAAAATAGGCAGAATTTGTCTAGTGCACTTACCCGGTCAACAAAAACTAAATAAGTAAAATAAATAAATAAAACATCAGGGTCCATTGTCCTTTGAGCAGTCGGGTCATCTTTTTCCTCCATTTTTCCCTATCCCCTCTAATTCAAGTTCAAAAGGGAGGTCCTAGTTGTGTATGCATGCAGAGTGTGCTGCTGTGCGGAACCCCAGCCTGTGTCTGTCCCTCCCATGATTCCCTTCACAGCAGAGCCACCTGTGGTCTGCCAGGCGGCAGTATTGCAGAAAGGATGGCAACCCTCCTTCCCTCCCTCCCCAGTGTCCTTTAAGATGCTCAAGCCTCTTTCTGTCTGCCAGACCCTGATGATCCAGACTCATTCTCAAACCAGGGTCACTGACATTGCAAGTGGTAGAACTACCATTATGCCGATAGGCTGGCCTACCTGTTTTTTATTTCTAACAAACTTACTGTTATAGAACTCCTTTGTTTCGGTACATCAACACATTGTGACTTCTTTTCCTTGAATCTTTTACATTTTGAAGTAAAGGTTATTACTACTAGTATCATCTATATTCCACCACTCTATCTAGAGGAAGGGAGGAAAGTCATATACAAATTTGCTAAAACAATTCCTAAAAACAAAGAATGGGTTATAAAGGGTGACTTAAATTCTAACTAGCGCAATATATCTTCTGACCCTTTTCAATTCCTTTTGCCATAAATGTTACATCAAGTTGTGAAATCAGTAATTTATACTCATTGTAAAACAGTGTACCAGTCCACAATGGAGTTGTTTCCCATTCTCAAAATGTTTTCAGGGTAGGTATTATGCTTGACAATCCAGATTATCATGCCCCTTTATTTGTGTGTGTCTGTTTGGTCAGCTAATACTACTAAGGTCCAGCTGATTATTATTAATGCTTTTAACTTCAAGCATCTTGATTCCATGGCCATTAAACTGGCCCTTTTTGAATTAGATTGGTCTTTTTTTTATGATATCAAAGCTATTGCTAGGCTTACAGCAGGTTTGGTAGTATGTTTAAGCAAATATGTGACTAATTTGTTCCAATTAGAAAAATTCTGATTAGAAGAAACAAAGGTGAATGATAAACCTTTGAGATTTTGGCAGCATTAAAAGATAAAAATAAAAAGCGTTCAAGTTACAAGGAATTGGGAGATGCATTAACATTTCTAGAACTTACTGGGTGATCAAAAGAAAGTGACATTTAACTTTTTGAGCAAGAAAGATTAAAATAGAGAATAATGTATGGGGAGGTGGTTATTATGAGAATTTTACACACACCTGAGGTGTGGGATTCCCCATAAACCTCGAGGGCGAAGCTCGAGGGGTTTATTTAAGCATCCCACACTGAGGGTGTGTGTAAAATTCTCATGAATAACCACCTGTCCATTACTTTATTTTTTATAATTACTGGGCACAATTTTTTCATCAGTACCTATTCAGTTTGCAAAGAAATGAGTAAGGCAGTTCTGCTATAATGAGCAATTTATTAACACGTCTTTTTTTATGTTTTGAAAAGAAACTTCAACAGTTGCATTATAACATTTGTTAATATCTTTACATTTTTAACTTAGAGTGAGATAATGCAATTTCATTCGTTTTAAATGGAACATTGAAAAGTGTTAGCGATATAAAAATGCTTCAAACTTTTAAACGAGTGGTTCAAACTGTTAACTGTTGATGTGGTCTGGCTTGAAGATGTGTTGGCACTGATTTTCATGTGCTGATGTGTAGATCTGCGTGTCGCGTTGCCTGAGAAGAGAAGAGGAAAGCGTTCAGAACAACGTTGGATTTGACAGGACACCCCGAGCTGCGACAGCATAAGTGACTCAGTTGTTTCCTTCACTGTGCGGCTTTCTGTGTCTCACACTGCTCTAGAGAACAGTGGCGCATGTTTGCCATTATAACTGGCTGAGGTGGTTATAACGGCAAATTATAACTCGCTTTTTGTATTGAAAAAAATTGTGCCCAGTAATTATAATTAATTAATGATCCTTGAGAAATAGCTACATAACTCAATAATCATTTTGGTGACCTTGAAAAGTATAGGACAATGTCCGCTTATGGTGATCTTAATATTAAGGCTGTCCATGGCAAACGTACTACAATTCATCCCAAATTTTGTTTTAGGCTTCTTTCCTATGATGATGTCCTTAAACATCTAGCAAATCTAGTCCTAAATCTTGCATAGGGCCTGGTAAGATAGGCTTTAGATTTATATAAACTGACAAGGAAATTATGACCATTTCTATAATGAAACCGTTTAATGATTCTCTTTGCTATAATGTTTTCCCCAGGTCCGGAAACAGGCCACAATGTGTCCTATTCAAAAAACAAGTCCAAGGACTTCTTCTAATTATAGACCTATTTCTTTGTTGGCACCATGTTCAAAGGTCTTTACATGTATTGCATTTGAGCAAACTATTAAATCCCTTAGCTTAGTATGACTTACTGACCCATGCACAACAAAAGAAACATACCCGGCTGCATGCTCAAACAGCAAAAAAATCCAGCTTACTTTTAAAAACCATCTGGTTCATTAAGATAAGGTAAACAACTAGCACCCCCTGCAAAGGAATGTCAACGTTTCACATCACTCAGACGCTTTATCAAGAGGCGCTGGATATTTTTGCTGTTTGAGGGTGCAGCCAAGTATGTTTCTTTTGTAGTGCTGATTTTCTCTCTGGCTCCACCACAGGTTCACTGAGCCACTCAGTTTGTTCTGTTGACCCATGCACAGTATGGCTTCAGACAAAAAGTCAGTACCAATAATACCTCAGTGAGATTCACTGACCACGTCCTCTAGACCATAAATTTAGGGGGTTTGTTTTCAGTTGTATTTGTGGATCTCATTGAGGTATTTAACCCTGTTGCTCATATTGTTTTGCTGAAATCCCTTTGTCAAATCATCCTAAAGTTATTAGTTGGATTTGGAGTTGTCTTACTACACAAATTTATAGATCTGTTGTACAAGGCACATACTCTGCTCTTTGGATTGTCGCGTGTGTGTGTGTGTGTGTGTGTGTGTGTAGGGGGAGGAGAGGGGGCCCTGAGAAATCCATTTTAGGTCCCTTATTTTTTCATTGTTTTTAAATTTATTGCCTAATGCCTGTTTTCCCCAGAAATGATACTCTGTGCAGACAATGCAGTGATCTATAAATGAGGAATAAAACTGACAAAAGCCAACCTCTAAGGTTCAGAGAAACCTGAGACCTACTTCAAGACTGTTTTTTAATCACAAAATGGTACTTAACATAAAAAAAATACAATGGTTTTCTCTGGCCCCCCAAAAAATGTGTAATATGGACTTGGCAAGAGTTCCCTTAATAGTGCATTAAGTCCTGAGTTAAAAACTTAAGAGAGAGTTTAGATAGCTAGGGCTGACCCTGTAATATCTAGGTTTGACCCTTACTTTTGACCTGCATATAAATTACTTACCATTCATCAAAGGATGGGTCTGTAATACGAGTTACAATTGCATAGTGCCTAACTCAAGGAGACTTATGGCTGACAGTCTCATCATGTCTTTTATAGATTAAAGAGTGTTATGTTATTCAGGGGCTGCAGATGGAACACTGTCTATGATTAGAATATTGTTCACTTCCATTTATCTGTTCAATACCATTTTTCAGTTCAGTACAGGACTCCTTATAGAACCCATCATTTTACAAGCCACCTGATGGCTCAGTGCAAGTGTATCACACTTTTGTGCTAGTGACCTGGGGTCAGAAGTGAGCCCAAGTAGATAGGATCAGTTGTGGCCAGGGCTGGGTAGTTCTCTCAAGGGGTGCAAAAGCCAGCCCTGAGTGAGAGACATGCAAGTTCCAGCACAGCAGTGACCCCTCATGGCAATCCAGGGAATCTGTTCCTTCACAAAAGATGGCATCAGCCACCCAGCATGCTCTGCAGTGACCAAGGCCACCAGAGGCACTGCTCGGGATCAAGAGAGGTGAAGGGGACCAGGAAAGAGCAAAACAAACAAAAATGCACCTTGAGCATGATGGGCATCAACTTCTTGGTCTCTGTGCCATGTGGATCCCCACTGGCCTGATGGTGTGGGGAGTGGGTGACAGGGCTGGGGATCAGCAGGGGCCTGATGGAAGGAACAGGTGATGACTCAATGGGCCAATGCTTGATTGGAAAAGAAAATGGAAACAGTCTTCTCATGGTTCCTCTATCAAATGTCATTAAGTGGTGAAATGTTATCAGTTTCTGGTAATAAAGAGAAGTAATACAAACAATCTGGGACTTCAACCCTTTGGAAAAAAAGCAAAACCTTCAAGATTGTGCTTTAATTAAGAGTCCATTTCATTTTTAGAACAAATTCATCAATTTCAAAATCCTTGTTCATTCCTTAAATTAGTAAAGATCTCATTATGTGTATATCATGATTTCATTACTATCTGTGGAAACCATTCTTCCTGTTGCTCCCCATTATTCAGTATGTAATGTTACTGTTTCAAGACCTCTTGGGTCTCTTCATCAGAACCTAGGGCTTTATTCAAGAAAGTAAATTGGTTTAGCTTTTCAAAACAAAAAATGAAATACATTCCTGTTTTTATTTATTTGTATTTATATCTGCACATGATGGCTCAATGGGCCAAACATCTGATTAAAAAAAGAGAACCCACCATTGTGTATTAAACAAAACCATGTGATGTCTTATCATTTGAGGATAGATGAATGCTAAGAACTGTATCGTTTTTGCACAAGGTTATACTGTGTTAACTACCCTCTTTTATTGGTGAACTGTTCCATGTTTCTAACAATGTAAGGGGAACTTGATATCAGAAGAGTCAGTTTTTGGAGGTCTTCACTAGGAATACTCTCATGGGACAGAGATCTATAGTCCATAGTAGCAACCCACATGTACAGTAACCTCCCACTTTAGGTAATAAATTGTAATACTATGGCTAGCTTTAAACTGAAGTGACAGCAGAGCCTGCCACAATGCAATGCAGTAACTTGCAGTAAATAACGTCACAAAGTACTGTATGACAAAAGGGCTTAATTGCCATTGAATTACACTGTTCCCTATGACATGGGGTCAATATGCCATGGACAATAACAGCACAGTAAATAACCATGCAGTCATATCACCAGAAATGGAGGTAGCACCCAGCAAAACAGTGAGTGCTACCTTCCATAAAGAAAAATACAAAAATGACATGTTTGCAGGGGGCTCCGTCCCCACACTCCCCCCCCCCACCCCAAATCTTTCAATAACTAACTCCAGGGAAGGACTAAACTCAGGGAAAGGGAGAAAACTTCAGCGGTGAGACAACAAAAACAACAACAAAAAAATTTCCCCAAGACCAGAAATTGAGCCCAGGTCAGTCACCGCTCCACTACCCTTCATTGCCTGTGGCTCCATCCACTGAGCCATGGCAGCTGCTCAGCTAGCACACTGCCAGCCAGAGCCTTTCACCTCTTTCCCAAAGGCAATACAGCTACAGGGATAGTGATAATTTACCTTTGCTGCACTGTCCCTGCATAGCTATTATGCCTTTAACTGTTTTGACAGTACAGTTTATCCCATGCAGTTCTTGCTTTGACAAACTGACCTGGTACCTTCCCTACAGTACACTGCAACATTTTGTGATATACTGCAGCATTACTGTGTTGCATCCTGACTGGCGACACTGTATTTTTTCTTCATATATGTTTCAGTTGCCAGCATCCCTGGTCTTGGCAGATTCCCCCACTGCTATCACTGACACATCTGGGGGACTTGCCAGATAACCACAAAGATGGTGAGTCCTTCAGGGATGTACAATGGCTGCCAAAGATACCTAGTGGGCTAGCACATTTTGTTCTAACATTTTGTTGCTTGGTCTCCCCCAAGGTGTTGGTGTGTAATGATGTGCTTGCATGTGCATGTATGTGTTTCTTCTGCAGACACCCTACCCCATCATGCTGTTCCCACTGTCACTTGACACCTGTCCTCCGCCAGGTGGCATCATGTGGCAGAACCCAGAAACCCCCACCCTGGGTGAGGAGAGCCTTCATGGAATGTTCAGTCCTCTCTCTCCTAGCCAGCCTTGAGTGATCCTTGTCTGTTCCTGATCCTGGGTCACTGAGGTGGTTGGTGATATGGCATCCAGCACCTCAACCCAGCATGCCACTGGACGGGCTACGAGTTATTTAATTTTTTACAGTCTTTGTTGATATGTAATTATACTGACTAGAATTTTGTGTTATCCTTATTTGGGCAAAATATTACAATATTTGAAAGTTTTCCCAATGATGTCAGGGGCTCTTTAAGAAAGCATCAAGCCACGACAAAGGTGGCATCTAATGGTGGATTAATGCATGGTTGAGAGGGTTGTGGCATGAGGCCGCAGGCCGAGTGCCTACAATGGCCCAACCATGCATTAATCCACCATTAGATGCTACCTTTGGAGTAGCTTAATGCGCTTGTAACATGGCAAGTGCAAACTAAGTAATGTTTCAAGTCATTGGTATGTGACATATTAGTGAACAGGAACTTTCCATACTGTGTTGTATAATTAGAACTGCTGCTCTTCTGTGTACTTTTCAATATATGTCGACCTCAACCAGGCACATGCACACTCTAACTTCACTGCTTATTACTATTGTGCCACTTACTTTCTGTTACTTTCTTACTTCGGATTAAGGGATCGTTTGTGACACTTGTGGATGCACAACATCACTTTCATTCGTTTTTACATGGCTCTTTTCACTCATTTCAATTTTTTTCTATCTCACCTTCACTACTGGATTGTGGGGAGATGTCACATATTTGCATACCTCGGATTTCATTTCATTGCCATGCTGAGCATATGTAAATCTTCCTTCTACTGCCATACTGCACTATGTTCTACTAAAGGAATAATGTATGACAGGGTGTGTGTTGTGCTGGGATAACATCGCGCCTGGGGTGATTAGGCATGAGGCCACAGGCCGAGTGTGATTAATCACCCCAGAAGTGACGTTATCCCAGCACGACACACACCCTGGAGTGCATTATTCCTATTATACAATGGCTTATTTGTAAAACAAAGAAACAAAAAGATAAAACATATCTTAAAAGTAGATTTTATTTGTCATTTTTTGTAATGGGTAGGATTACATTATGCAAAAATAGTGCAGTTCTCTTGTTTAGTCAGTAGGTGGAGTTGTCCTGTTTTGTTGTGGCTTTGTGCTCCTGTTAGCAATCTTTGCTACTGCTGTCTTTTTTTATGAATAAGGGTTCCATATTAGCATAGCTCATTGGGGGTTACCTTTTTTTTGGTATAATTCCTGCAGTCGCTATACATGTGAAGGCAGCCCCCCACACACACACTTACTCAGTTATGCGTGCACTCACTCTGACGCCAGAGGATTGCTGTATTAAGGTAGGGACAGGCTGTAATATTGTTTTGGGTATTTTTGGATGGTGAAGTTCTTGTTTTAAGGAGAACAGGAGGAAAGTGTTTTGTTGAAGCGAGTGAGTGGGAGCCGCTCACTGACTGTTTGAAAGCGCAGTTTCTCATTCTCTCACTTAGCGCTCGTTCTGTATATGGGTCCCGATGTCCTGTTTTTAAAAACTGAAAAACAGGAAATTTTGATGCTTGTGTTTATTGTGTCATTTGTGATGACTGTGGGTGTTTCTTTGTGCCATTTGTTGTGGGGTGATGGTAGGTGTTATGGCGGGTTTCCGGTTTTGCGATGACAACGGTAGCTGGCAAAGCAGAGACCAGGGAAGCTGCTCGTAGGCAGCGGAATGATGTTTTTTTTAAACTGACATGCGGTCATCAATGTGCTGGCACTAGAGCCGTGATGTTATGCCAGGATAACATCACGGCTTCAGTGCCAGACTGACCAATGGGGATGCAACATTTGTTCTTGCCATTGTATAATGAATGATATCCAATAGCCCAGCTCCCCATTCACACAGACATACATTGCTCACAGCAGGCTTTTCCAGGTCCATGTAGTCAACACACAGTCTGCCTTCTGCCAGTTTTCTATGGACATCGACAACTGCTGCCCAGCACCCCGATCGCTCTGTTCACAGTGCGATACCCATTGCTTTCTTGAGATTGGACGGCAAGCGCACTCATGATTTCAGCAGTGCATGCACAACTGACACACTCCTCCAGTCTTTGCTGTTGCTCACTCCCGGTCTCACTGAACACACTGGCACATTCTGAGGTAGGCATTACTAGTGGATTAATCCCCACTTCAGAATGTACCATGTGTTCTGTTTCCACCAATCCACTTAGTCCATTAATGTCTCTGTTTTTTGGCCATGTTATAACTGTATGTGATGTCTGTTTTATATAAATTTGGTTGCATGTGAAAAAGGGCAATATTTTCTCACTATATCAAACAGAATAATCAATAAAATGAAATGAAAATGAAACCTGACAATGCAGGTGCTGTTGTGTCTTTTACTTCAGAGTGGCCTGATTGTTCAGGGACCAGTTCTGTATCCAAACCCAGAGGTGAAACATTTGCCTTCCTATGTGAGTTGCACTGTTTCATTTGATATTTTATCTTGTAAGGTGTGTTTTATGATTGCAATTTGCTTGACCAGGCAGACTTGTGAGCTCCAGGTGCTTTCTCATATGGAACCTTATCTTATATTGCATAAGAGCAGTCTAGTGTGGAGGACAGTCCCATCATTGTTCCCCAGGTTCCTACAACCTTTTATGTATTTATTTATTTAAAAACTGGTAACTGGGAGAAGTACACTGAGCCAAGGTTAATTTCCAAGTGGATGGAAGCGGAGAAGCACAATTACAAACATAAAGAGCATAATTTGAGTGCAGTGCAGACAAAATGGCAAAACGTTCTATGTGGAGGACAAGTGAATTAGCATACAAATCACCTGTGCAGATTTAGTAAACTCAATATATATAGGGAAAGAGTGAAGGGAGGCTAAGCTGGTGCTGAAAGTAGGAGTCAAAACAGGTTGGCATACTTCAACGAGGTAGCCAGTAACCTTCCATGTGAACCAGGAAGTTTGTCTTCCACCCTTTTGCCTGCAGCTAAGAAATCCACAAGGGAAGTAATTAATTGATTTGCACAGGGTGATCAAGACATACTTAGAGAGAACAGAAGAATTTGGAAAGTAAGTTCCTTTTTTCTGTTTGGAGCAGCAAGGAAGTGCCAAATTGGCATCAAATAGCACTTTAGCCAGAGGGGTAAGGTCCTGTATTGCAAGACATATATGGCAGAAAAGAAAAAGCCTCCTGCTCTGATTAGAGTATACTCCCACCACTGGTCGGCATCATGTCAATATAGCACAGGGATTTCTGCAACAGTAATTTGAGTGACGGCATTTTGGCGAATGTTAAAATGGTGATGGTACATTTGGGCACCCTACAGTACAGGTGACAATTGTTTTCCCTGTCCCCGAGGTGCTACGACCTTGGAGTTAGTTATATAAGTATAGGGGGTGTGGGGGCAAAGCCCCCCACAGAGAAACAGCAATGTAATTGTCACCCTTACTGTAGGGTACCCAAATTCACTGTTGGTTATGTAACATTCTCCCAAATACCATCGCTCAAATTACCATTGCTGAAATCCCCACACTGATTTGAAATGGAACTCACTGGTCTCATGGCATCCTGAGCAGAGAGGAAAGTAAGTGTGTTTAGACCTTATTTTATGTATTGTACATAGGTATTCAGAGACCCTTGTGATGATAAAATCATCTTCTGTTGTAAACATTATTATTAACAAAAGCTATTTCTTATCCTCTGTATACATTTCCAAACTGGAGCTAGCCAAATGTACCTTTCTTTTTTGTACCATGTGCAGTCAAACATTACATGGTATAAGTTTTCTCTTTTGTGTTGCTCTCATCCACAGTTCTTATCATCAGTGCTGCTTCAATTATTATACTTTGCTTTTAAAACATTACTATAAAAAAGTTCAAACCAGTATAAGGTATACAATCTTCTTTTAAGCGGATCTAATTAAAAATTCAAATAATACCTAAAGCAGTGCCTAGTGTCATAAGATATAAGCCAGGGTGAGTATTTGGACTTATTTATTTTACCTAGATCTTCTTTGATGCTGCAACGTATTATTTTATTTTGTATGTATCTTTTATATTTTACATTTAGTGTAATTCCCTTGGAAATGTACCTTTTAAATCTTTCTAGGTCATATTGTTTAAACTCAGATATTAGCCCCTTGAACCAATCGAATTGTTTACAGACCTTTGTGATCTAACTTTATTTTTCCTTAAGGCAGAGCTGAAGCAGCCCATTTTCTGACATTTTAGTTAGTCTTAGCCAATAGTTTATCCTACAAATTGCTGCCAGTGCTTTCAGATTAACAGTACCTAGTTCTGCCCTCAGGTAGTGGACGGGGGTTGATTTTCCCATACCTAGTAAAATTCCATATAGTTGGTTCAGCACCAGGTTACAATGCTGTGTGCTACAACAGCATGGTCAAGAACCACACAATAAAAATGGCTCAGTCAAAAACAGCGCCATGGAAAAATGTCACATGGAACAATAGCGCCAATGGTAGTGGTCAAAAAACACATGAACAACCACTACCCTGGCAGAAAAACAATAACACAACTTGTGTTTTTCCAAAGGGCTCTGCCCTGTCCCCCTGGCATAGGGGATTCATCCCCACCCAACCCCAATATTTTTATAATCAACTCCACGGGGGGGGGGGACTCAGGGACAGGGAGAAAGTTGTGGGGGGGACCAGAGTCATGCATTAAAAAAAAACACTTGGAGTATGGGGAAAACTCAAACCACAAGTTTCAGGAGACCAGGAACAGAACCTGGGTCTTATGAGTTGTACCACTCAAGCTGCTTCTGCCTTTGTCTTCTCCACCACAGGAGCAGCTTGGGCAGCCTCCACACTTTCTCCATACTTCTCCACTTCCTCCCCTCTTTCTCACTTGCCTTGACAACAACAGGAGTAGTGGTAATTACATGCACCATCCTACCCCTCTCACTGTCAAGGCATATGCTGTTTTCAGAGCACTATTTAGGAAACACTAATATGACTGATTACAGTTGGTTCACAGGGACTTTCAGTGTCTCAATATTGTCTGGATTTCAAACTTCAATGGAAAAGTGGGCCTGCGTGTTGTTGAGGCACAGATCAGGAAGCATATGAAAATCAGGAGCAGTTGTTAAATTTGCAACAAGTGATTTATTATTAATAACAGTAAAGTAAAATATAAACTTGTTCAGTATAACTAGTTACAAAGGCAGTATAGAGAAAGTCCATCTGGGTTTCTTCTCAATTTCCAGTCTCAGTCTTTGTATTTCTCTCTTGCAAGAAATTGAAGCTCTGTTTTTATAAGTCTTTGCAACCCCAACTCATTAAGAAAACAGCATGCTTCTCACACAGTGTTCTTGTAAGTTTCAACAAGTGCAGCAAAAAGAACATTGTGACCCAGAACTGACCTGTTGCTTACAGCTTCTCAGAGAGTTTGCAAACTAGCTTATCAGGTTAACCCCTTGAGTTCCAAACAGCTTTTTGCAATCATTTCAACAGTATAACTATGTGCATTTCAACAGTATTTAATTAATTAATTTATTTCAGTATTCAGAAACCATTTGAGCTCAGAGCTCTTTACATAGGTTCCATGTCAGAACAATTCAGTACAACAGATAGGTGGAATTCTACAAAGGATTGCAGAATTACAAAGGTAATCAAACAGGATTATATATCAAACACAGTACAGGTCACAGGACAACAGACCATTTACAGTGCCCAACGGTGAAACTAGTCAGTTGTTGGCAAACAAGAGGTTGTTTGGAGCGTTGCTAAGCACTAAAAAAAAAAAAGAAAAAAGGGGTTGAAGGGAATGAGCCAAAGTGCAATGTGCAAAAGGAGAGCATAATATCTGTAAAGCAGTAGGGATCAGAGGGAGGAGACTAGACTGGAGGCAGAGGGAGATGGTGCTAGGTGTATTGGGGGATCAGAAGGGCCTACGAAGGGGATAGAGGGATGGGTTGAGGAGGCAGGGATGGAAGTAGTGATGGGGTGGAAATGTGGTGCTAGCAATGGCAGGCACATTGAAATTCACTTACCATAAGGAGCTTCAAGTTTGTTTTGAAAAACTGTATACATTTCTAAACAAAGGGATCCCAGTATCAGTTACATTTCCACATAATGACTCACATATATTTTTATACCAGCAGATATGCAAGGGGGAAGAAAAGACAAAACAGCAAGAAAAAGTAGAGGGATAGTGAGAGGCAGAGAATTGCAAGACCATCGGGGTGATAAAGTCCTGGGTCTTACAAGAAAATTTGGTTGCACAATAAGATAGACAAAAGACAGAAAAGGAGAGACTAGAACAGATCATTGCATTTAAACTCTTTCTCCAGAACAACTGGGACAGAGCCCTATTCAACCCTGTCACACTGGGCTACACGTTTTGCCCGTATTGCTTCAATAGAAGGGGAAGACACTATAATCCCATATTGTCTGTTAAACCTCCTGATTGCTGCTGCAGTCTGTTTTAATTTTACAAGTGTTGTCCTCTTCTGTACTGTGCATTGAGCATTATATGCAAAGATTAGACCAAGACAGGTATACGTAGAGACTGTATTTAATTTTTTTTCCGGTGCTCCGTAACCCATTATTTTGTTTGGTACCAAATACTAAAACTTGGCTTTCTCCTCTTTATTTTGAGCTTATGGTGTTTCACTAAATCATTCAAAATGTTCATTTTTTTTAGCCTGGATTTCAAGGGGGCTAATAACACTAGATCATCTGCATAGACCAATGCAGGACTAGTATGTAGGCTAATCATGGGTGTCTGAAGTTAAATTCTACATTCCTACTAGTAGTTTATTCAGGTAGATACAAAAAAGTATAGAGACAAGGACACATCCCTGTCTTACTCTTTTGTTTGTTGGAAAAACAGAGGAGAAATGCCCCCTGGTACCTAATTAAATGTGTGCCCATGTATTCAAGTATGGATCTTTAATAATACTTTTTAGATTTGGGTCAATTCCCTATTTCATCATTATTTTTTCTTATAATAGACATTGAGAAATCATGTCCGAGGAAGAGCTGAAGTCTATAAATGCTGTGTATAACCTTTGTTCCCTCAGACCTACATATTTCTCTATTAAATACTCTCATTTAAAACAGTTGTCCACTTTACTGTATCCTTCTCTGAATCCTGCCTGTAGTTCTGAGAGCCCACCCTGTATTTCTATTTGCTTTAGTAGTCTAGATGGAATCATTTTGACAACAATGTTACCTGAGACATTTATCAATGAGATGGGTCTGTACATTCTAGGATCCTTTCTATCCCCCTTTTTATAGATGGATATTATGAGAGCACCCCTCCATGTTGGGAAATATTATTACTATAACTACATATATTAAACTATTAAACAATAAATATAAAATCTTGGACCACAAGGAAGGGTTTAACAGATAAACTTCTGGGGGGATAAGATCAGGACCTGGGGCTTTCTTTTTTTTTTTAAGTCCTGCGATGGCCAGATACAGTATACTTCTGGTTTATAGATATACTTCTTGTATGTATATAGCTGGAAAGTGTGACCTGTCTAGTACATTAGAAAGATAATTGTCTCTACTGTTTGGTTCATAAAAGATGTCTGTAATACTCTACCACAACTTCTAAGGATTTGAACTATATGTGTCTATTTCAAATTTGCAGTTATTTGGTGCCATTGACTACGGTACATCATAAGGATTGTGTATCATTTTTGTATATGTCCTCTAACATTTTCTTTCACTGTATTTGGAAAAAAAAATTTTAATCATATGACTATATGAGCATATGAAAAAGCCAGCAAAAGAAGGCCATTTGGTTATCAAGTCTGCTCATATTGTAGGATCCACAGCTTCAGCTAATATCCCAGCCCTCCCTCCCCACTCCTCCCATCCTCCCTACCCATAATCCTTACCTTCCCCATGCCTATCCCAGCCTCTCTTAAAGCTGGCCCATTGTCTTCAATGAGATGACCTCTTCCAGCAGTGCATTCCAAGTGTCCACCACCCTCTCTGTGAAGAAGTGCTTCCTGATTTACCTCCTAAACCTCCCACCCTCCAGCTTAAGACTGTGCCCCCTGGTGTTATCGTTGCCACTCAGCTTAAAGAGACTCTCCTTATCAACCTTATTTATCCCTTTCAAGTACTTGAAGATCCCAATCATGTCTCTGCTCTCTCCTGTCTTTCAGGGAGTACATGTTCAGTGCTGTCAACCTCTCCTCATAAGCTTTGCCCTGTTGACTGGCTATCATCTTTGTAGTCCTCATCTGGACCTTCTCCAGCAGGTTAATGTCTTTTTTTGAGGTGTGAGCACCAGTAACAAACTCCATACTCTAGATGCAGCCTTAACAGTGACCTGTATAAGGGCAGTATAACCTCCTCTCTCCTACTACTGATCCCCCTAGCTATGCATCCCAGCATCTTGCTTGCCTTTGTTGCTGCTTTCTTGTACTGCATGGAGTGCTTCAGATCACTAGTAATCATCACTCTCAGGTACTCGGACTCCTCCCAGGTAGTACTCTGTCCTAGGATTCTTGACTCCAAAATGCATAACTTTGTATTTCTTGGCATTGAAGCCAAGCTGCCAGATCCTGGACCACCTCCCCAGCTTTTCTAGATCTTTCTGTAGGTCCTGTATCCCTTCAGCTGTGTTCACTCTCCCACATCTAAAATTATTTTGTAATTTTTCCTTGATTTATTGAGAGATTGTAAGTTGTTCCTATTTGGGCATTTTTGGGTTTTCCTAACGAGTTTTGTTAGCATAGATTTTTGTTTCTTACAGCCATTATCAAACCACCTGATTTTGGAGTTAAAATATACACAGTTCTGATCTGTCCTATAAATTTGTTCTTTTATTTTTTCATAGCAGCCAAGAAGGTCTTCATGAGATATTTTAAAATAATTTTAGCTCTAGTCTCTTTGAATAAATGGTGTTAAATAAATTACTAATAAGGTCACCTAGTTTTCTTTATTTTTGGAGGTTCCATCTGATTTTTGTACAGTTTTGTAGAGTTCTTGACCTCCAATTGTAAAGAAGGGCAGGGAAGTAATTCTCTCCCAACATTGCCCAGTGTGTCTCCCCTTCCTAGAAAAAACTGGAAAATGGTCACTTTCTCCCCTTGTGATAAGCCTACATTTAACCCATGTTTTCATAATTCCACTCCATAGAATTAAGACAATTACTGATAGAACTAAGGAAGAGGAGAATGTGGATTCTCTAGTTGTATCTCCCATAATTCTACCATTTCAGGGAGCCAAACTGTGTGCTGACATGATCACAGTTAGTTTATATTCAGCGGCATTAACTTTTTTATCCTTAGTGTTTCTTGAGAAATTAGAGGCCTCAACATCTAGGCTATTTTTAATAATGTAATCTGAATACCCATCAAAAAAGCCAGTTCTTGTGTTAAAGTTGCCTACTATAAGACTGTCAGTGTTCCCACAGAGGTCATGAATATTATTTAACATTTCAGTTAGTCTATGCCAAATTGAGTTGTAATTGAATTTTGAATTTGTAGGAGGAACTTACGTGTTCAATAGATAGAACTTTAGGGTAGGCATTTCTACATGGAAATCTTGAGATGAGGAAGGTTCCGTAATGCAGGAGACCTTCATATCTGGATCTATTTTAAACAGTATTGCTAAACCACTAGAGAGTCTACCGGCTTTTGAAATCATGTTACCAGGTAACTGATAACAGCTATAGCCACTGACAAATAACTCTGTGTCTTTCTCATGCCAGGCTTCCTGTAAGCAAATAATGTAATGTTTTTTCTGATAAATTCCCACCATTCACTGTGTGCAAATTTAGACTGTAAACCCAAAATAGTCCAAGTAATTAAGGAAAAACAGGATGCTGGTTCAGATTCTGCTGTATTAGTACTATTGTCCTTGGCTCCACATTGTACTAGTCAGCCTTCCTGGCCCACCAAAGGAGAGTATTTGTTACTTACTGGAATTTCAAAAGTTAAGAATTGTTCGCAGGCTTTACCTGAGGGTTTATTTGTTGCTTTGGCAGTAAAATCTTCAGTCCCTTGGCTATGACTGGTGCATTTTTCTGAATGTGTTCTGACATTCTCTTGTGCTTCCTTCTTCTACAGTGTTGAACCCCAGTCTATCCAAGACATTGCTTTTACCCAGGATCCTCTGAACTGTGATGCTAGCTCTAAATGTCAATAGAATCTGATCACTAACTTTCTCCCAGCTTGCCCTAATTGCTTTTACTAACCCTACCTCTCTAGTTGGGATTAGTAGTAACTGCCCAAAGAATTCACAGTTTTTTAATAGCAAAAATGTGTTTTCTCTAGGGAGTCTCTGTTTTCCGTACAGTGTTACACAGTTTTCTGTGACTGCCCCAGTATTGTTCCTTTTTTCCATTTTCATAGTCTTTAGGGTGATTTAATATGTTGCTGTTTATTATAAGTCCATCTCATTATGTTGACTTGCGCTCATGCGCAAGAAACATCTTGCGACAGTGCGGGTCTTGGGGGCGTGACTGCTCTTGGGGGAATGCAGGGCATGCATCAATAGGTGCATCCCTCATTCCCCAATCAGCCTGCATGCCACCGCCACACTATGCATTCATAATGGGGCGAGCACATCAAAGCAAAGGTCTGCTGCAGTCGTTATACGCAGCGTGTCCTTTGCTTGCCGTGGCTGACTGCCATTAAGATCATGGTTAGTGAGCCGGGCAGCAGCCTCTGCTTTCCAACATCAGGTGCCCAATCCCCTGTTGGCAACCCTCCCCTGTGTTTGTGTGCCAACGGGGAGCCCACTCCCGTCGGCATCCCCCCAAATGTGGAATGCCGAGGGGGTGCCCAATCCCCTCAGTTTGAGCTCCCCCACTTCTTCTTTACACCGATGGGGGAGCCCACTCCCTGTCGGCATCCCCCCCACAAATGTGGAATGCCAAGGGGGTGCCCAATCCCCCTCAGTTTGAGCCCCCCACTTTCTTTGCCACTGATGGGGGAGCCCACTCTCCGTCGGCATCACTCCCCCACCCCAAGTGTTTCCCACATCCTGCCCGAAATGTGTTTCCGCACTTCCCGCGCACAATTGCACAGTCGCTGTGGAAAATCAGTGTTTGGGCCAGATTATGAAAATGACAGTGACACAGTTCATGAGCAGAGCTCCTAGAATGCCTATGTTGAAAATTTGGAGCTGATACTCCATAAAATGACTGTGTTACCAGCTTGCATTGGCAGATTGCATGCATGCTCGTACCGTCATGCATTTGTGATATTTTCACTCTGGATTTTCACCATTGCCATTTTTACACACCTCTTGATGAACAGTACAGCTGTCACTTCTCATATCCTGCCCAAAATGTGTTTCTGCACTTCCGGCGCAGAATAGCATGGTTGCTGTGCGAAATCACTTCTTGGGGCACTTTGAGGAAAGGACAGTGACACTGTACATTAGCAGAGGTGCTAAAATGCCTATGTTGAAAATTTGGTGCTGAACGCCCACAAACTGCCAGTGCTGCAAGCGTGCCTTGCATATTTGCCACGCACCCTTGCAACTCCGCAACTTTCGTATATTTGTATGCCACATTTTCAGCACTGCCATTTAATTACACTTCCTATGAACTGTGCAGCTGTCATGTTTACATCCTGCCTAGTATGTTTTCCGTACTGTACTACCAAACACCCACAGGGACACCATAATGCCTCTCACTCTCTGTAGGGTGGGGGGTGGGTTGGCATCAGTTCAGTACTTGACTGCCACTCCTATGCTTCATCTCTCTAACTCCTGCACTGCCAATGGCAGCAAGACAACAATCGGCATTGACAAATGCTTGTTTACAACTGGAATTGTAGTCATTATGCACTCTACTGCATCATTCCCTTGAATTAGCATGTCTAATTGACAAGCTTCACTTGTAGTGTCCCATCTGTGTACATCTAATATTAGGAAGTTGTTGATGGGAACTTGTAGAAGCCAGGTGAACAAATTGTAAAAAGCCTTTTTTGAGTTTGTGTTTATTTTTATTATGTATCTTGTTGTAATCAAAAAGGCTAATTTGACTGAACTTTTGTGATTCTTGCATTGGACTTGCAGTAAGCAGCTCTCTGTTAACATAAATGAGATTGTACCTGTAGTTGTATTATAGAGCACTGTTTACCCAGATATGATTGACTAGTCTAGGGGATTCACAGAATAGATAGATAGATAGATAGATAGATAGATAGATAGATAGATAGATAGATAGATAGATAGATAGATAGATAGATAGATAGATTGATCTATTTTGTTCCTAAATCATCATTGTCAGCCTGGATTTTTGCAAAATCCTTATCTTCCACCTCTGTTCCCATTCCTGCCCTTATTAGATGCACAGTCTTGTTTCTGAGAGATGTTACTGGCATGTTAGAATCGATCTGCACACCACAGAGGCATAGAATTGCACATTCATTCAGATTTATCATTTTATGGGTAGTGGAATCCTGTCTCGGGGGTCATTTTGAGGATTTGCCCTATCCATTTCTACAAGATTTAATGTTCCTTTGATCTGGATATCACTATTCCAGTTTTCCAGCTGTAGGCTTAATGACTTTAATTCATTCCTTAGATGTGTCATTTTAGTTAACACCTCACCTATATCATTATTATGTTCAGCTTCTACAGAGCCATGCTCTGAATCCAGCATGTACCTGTTTTCCTTGTTTTTTGTTGGTATCACAGTCTGTTTTTCATTTTGGTTTTTTGTCACCTCCCCACTGTTATTCTGCAGAATACCCCTATCTATTTTATTTGTTGAAATATTTGATGTGTCTGCAGTCAAGTTTACTACTCTCCTTTATTTTCATTTTTTTTGTTGCCTTTTTTTCTTGTTGGATTATTTTTGTGTCACATATTCTAGAACATGGATGCTTGAAAAAGCTGGCCTATTGTTTGAGGGGGAAACTATGCATGAGAATGAGTCTTCTGGAGGAACCAGTATACTTAATTTATATAAAGCATCATCACGGCTATAGCTGGTGAAGGAAATATGAATTTCTATAACCTGTACTAAAGGAGCTGGTGTGCTGACCGTGTGCCAGGTTCCAGAATTTGGGCTTCGGTCTTTTTTGCTCCTTCATGCATTAAGTGACATTAAGGCAAGCCCCATTGATGGCTATATTTTATTTTATATTATCTAACTCATTTCTAAGTATCACAAGTTGTTCCATTTTCATCAAATTCACTGCATATGGATTTTTCATGACTCCTATTATGTCCTCGGTGAGGTAAGAGGGAAAGTATTCAGAAAGATTTAATACATTAGGGCAACACTGCTCAATACAGTATATACCCCATATGTGAGGGGAGAGATTTTCCTAACTCACTTTCCTCTCTTAGTTGTTTGTTGATGCTTTTTAAGCCCCATATGGTTTCCTCCAAGTCATCCAAACTTCATTCAATCAATATTTTTTAATGTTGGCATTCAATAGGGTTTCATGTCCATCCTGCAGTCTCCTCCTTCAGTACATCTATTGACAAAAGCAGAGAGCTATGTGCTGAAGTTTTTGGATCCTGTGGGGTTAGGATACTTTTATCTATAGCATCTAACTGCAACACGTCTCCTTCATCTTGGGATAGGCCCTTATATGTGAACTGCAAATTAAGTGACTTCTGTAGTGATTGCAAGCAGATGGCAGGTGCACTCTTGTGAGTTGCCACGGGGCTGATCCCTTGACTCATCTTACTTTCCTCAGTGGGACTGCATATTTCGGGAGTAGAGGTTAGACAACTAATATTAGACTGCCTCAGATCTTTGCTGTTTAAATTCCACTCAGATGGAGCTCCAGTTTCCCTTTCACCCTTTTGGATCTGTGTTTGTCCTTTGAAGCACCCTTCTTCAGTGCCATAATCTACTTTATTAAATAAATCTGTAATTTTAACTTGTTTTATCTTTGGGTCTAAACATGCCTTTCGGCTCTTCTCCCCTTTTTATTTTTATTGTATTTATGTTTGTGGTTTACAACAACCAGGTTATCAGGGTTTTGTTCAGGGGATCATCTAAAAGAATTCCCTTCAGTGAGGAAAGCCTCATATAGCTCCTTGTTCAATGTATGCAGTTGCATCCTTATGAGAACCATCTCCAAACTTTTATGTTGAACCCTTTAAAGAGTAGAATTAATAGTTATCACCAAATGAATTGACAGGTTCAACAGGGTTTATCATTATGCACCCCCTCCCAATTATCCAGTTTAAAAATCTAAAATATACAGTAACCACAGACAACCGTGGAACTGGTACAAAACTAGAAAATTGCAAAATATTTATGCCAGTAAACTAAAGCAGGTTGAAACTACCAGAATAATATAGTCCTTATTTTTGTTCTTCTTTCTTGCATCTTGTTTCTTATGTCTCGAGTTCTTGTGGAAAGTGCGGTTCGGTTGTTTTATGCTGTTTAATCAAGTGTCTCTGGTTCTGAAGATCTGATTGTTTTCCCGATGTTGTCTTCCCGATGGATGACATACTTCAATCATCTTTGTAACAATGTGTTCTTTTAAGGTTTTCAGAGGTTCAAATTTTTCCCCTTCTCCAACTGGGCAGTAACCACCTAGGCAGTCTGTAGGCAGGTCCCACTCCTCCAGAACTCCCTCGGAACTGGTCTGTGTGAACAAAGTAAATAGTAGTAGCTGAAAAGGAATACCTGTAAGGGAGTTACTTAGTCCCCTACCACTGGGCAAGTATGAATGCTAAGCAAGCTAGAAAACGCCTTTTAGTTTTACTTATATCCCTTACAGGGAAGAGGTTAACTAGTTCTCATTTGTGCCCCACCCAACTGGGCCCAGTCTTAAAGCTGAATAAATTAATTATATAGGCCTGGAGGGTACAGATTTTAACAAGACTAAGTAGTCACAATGTCCCTCTTAATCAAGTAAATAAAAACAAATCAGAAAGAAAGAACAGAAGGGATTTTAAACAAATTATAGAAACACTTTACAATTATGTGAGGGGCAATGTGAGGAAGTATTATTTCACAGAGAGGATAATGGATGCATGGAACAGCCTTCCTGAGGAGGTTGTGGGGTCTAAAACTGTGGGAGAATTCAAGAATGCATGGGACAGACATAAGGCAATTCTTGTGGGGGGTAGGAAGAAATAGGCTGTTGGTAAACTAGGATCTGCGGCCTATCCTGTAGGTAGGGAAATGGGCAGACTAGATGGGCCAAGCGGTCCTTATCTGCCGTCAGTCTATGTTTCTATGTGTCGACTTTCCCAAAGGTGATATATTTAAAATAACAATAGACTCACACACCAGACCCTTTTCAGTTTTGTATTTCTATAAAATAAATAGCATGATATGAAAATGTGGGTTAAAAAGAATGAAAAAGCTTAAACTACCTCCATTAAGGTCAGAAGGAAATAAATGGAATCACACTTGATTCTCTGTTTGTGCTCTGCAGTGCAACATCCCATAGCCCATACAACACAGGTGCATGAAATGGCAAAGGTTAAAATATCAATATGAATGACTAGGTAAACCCCCCCTTTTTTTTAAATGTTTAAAATGCAGCCCTCTGGGCACTGCAAGACTGATAAAAGCTAAGCAGTATTGTCTTAAACTGCTGGGGGTAATGGCCAGAAGTACAGTTTAGCAAGAAATATAGTTAAAAATACTGCTGCACCATGCTCTGCTCTGTTCCATACAACACATTGTAAGGATACTGTGGAAATGATGCTCTGTGTCCCCTGTGCATGCTCTTTTATGAGGGCCTGTCACATGGTCTAGTGATCTAGCGGTGCACATTTAAAACTGGTAAAGCTATAAACTTATTATTTTAAAAACAATTTAAAGAAATGGGTGCTAATATTTTAAAAACAATGTTTAAACAATGGGTTTCTGAAAAACCTGGTATAGCACAGTCTCATATTCTATTTGAAAGACCCTTGATGCTGTAGATTCAAAACTAAGAAAACACTACCGGCCAAGTTTCGTTCTTGTAGCACTTTCATTTTTCCCAGCTGTACAGAAGTATAAATAAAATAAAATAAAAAAAAACAACAGTAAGAGATGGGAGAGGAAATGAGAGAAAGCTATGAGGTTCAAAACTTTAGAAACTGTCCTGGTTTCAGTGCGTCCAGCCCTCTGCAGGGTCACCCTGTTTGTCTGGTGTCAGGTGCGGGATCCCCCACCTTTGGGACTCCTAGCACCAGACCGAAACCACAGAACAGTAAACAGCATCAGGTGGAACAAGACAGTCTGGAAAGGACACTAACAGCAAAGCAACAACCAACTTAGCATGGTTTGTTCTCCTTCATTGTTCAGGCAACATTGGTATACCTGTTAAAACTGAGGGGAAAGCCTATCAAGTGACCCTGCTTTCATCACTCCTCTGTAGCAGGCTAGTATGCAGGTGCACTCCCTGTCCTCCACGCAAAACAGTAACCCAACCTCTCAGTCACCCTGTCACAACAAGTGTATGATGTGACAATCAACTGTATCAAGGAGCTTTCTTATAGGGAATCTTATCTTATAATGCCATTTTGACAGAAGTCAACATGGCCACGTTGGGATAGCCATTAGTTGCAGCAGCAGCATTAGTTTATTTGTTTGGATTCTTTCATTTTGTTTTGTCTTATTTTTTTTTTAGTTTTATTCTAGTTTTACTTCATAAGTTAGGCTAGTTTTATTGGCAGTTAGTCAGGGCCTGAAGTGATTTAGTTAATGTAGGCACATCGTCTTTAGGGTTAGATTAGCATTTGTAGCCATACCTCCGATGTGTTTTAGGACAGAGTTGCTTATGCGTAATTTACAAAATTTATGTTGTATCACTAGCATTGCAAACTTAAATGCTAGTGTGTATTTGGATGTTTACGACTTGCCCTATCTGCCGGTCATGTCCCTGAGATTAGAGTCAGAGTTGGAGCTTGGAGGGTATGGTGGAGCTCCTGGATTCGGTCGGAGGTGTCGCCTTATAGAGAGGAGATCCATGGCATTGAGGAGGAACCAGTGAGGGAAAGTGGTTCAGCTGGAACACTGTGCACGGATCTCTTGCAGCTGGACCATGAAACGGAACAATGCTGGTTCCCATTGCTGGTGGACTGTGTGTGACTGTGTGTCTGCCTAAAGTCCATTGAGGTACTGCTGGGACTGGTGGGCTTGGAGGTAGGAGGGAGCTTTAGGGGGGCATGCCCTAAATTGTGACTGAGGTGGCCGCTGCATGCAGGGTCCATGATGGGAGGCACCAGTTTGGGGCCACTGGAGGGTGGACATGGCTGACTGGTGCTCTCTGGGTTTCTTGGAGGCCTGTTGGTGAGCAGAACCTGTGCCAGGTTCCATAGTTTGTGGGTCCATTTCGGAAGTTGTGATTGCATCCTGAGGTGAGTTTTATTTGGGGGGGGGCCTTCCCATTTGTTCCTGACTGTCATTCTTGCCTGCTGTTGTTTTTCTGGGCATTCACATGAGGACCCCTACAGTGAGGAATCTTTTTAAAAGGAGAGCTGGTAGGAGAAGATTGATAAATCCAAGATGAGACCCCATGGAGGGACTCCACATATCATCTACTTTCGGTCAGAGTTTCTTTCTGGGGCTTGTGATATTTCAAACTGTTTAGGCAGTGAGAGTGTCTGTAAATTCTTTCTATTTTCAGACAAATTTTGGACATTCATTCAAAAGTTCAAGTGAGAGTTGACTTTGGTTTGAAAGATTATTTGGTCATTGCCCTGAAGAGGTGGGAGTTCTGAAGGACGCGTCTTTAAACTCGGCCTAAGAGATTCAAGTGACTATCTCTTTTTCTGTTAAAAACAGACATTCTGCCAAAAGTTTTTATATAATTTTTACATTTATTGTTTTTTGTGTATCGGTGTGTTATTATTTTGTAAGAGATTGGGGTTTATGGGGAGGATTTGTGTTGTTATTTAAAGGTGAGGTCATTGTATGACTGAGAGCAGGTGTATTTGTAATATAGTTAAGCAATAATGCCCGACAGAGTGTGTGTCATGCTGGGATAACATCATGCCTCAGGTGGTTGGGCACGAGGCCGCAGGCTGAGTGTGTCCAACAACTGAGGCGTGACGTTATCCCAACCGACACACACCCTGGAGGGTATTATTGCTGTTATATAATGACTCGTTGTTATATATAAAATAAAATAATTTTAAAGAATGTTTTTATTAGTGTGGAAAAAATATTTTAAATTCTTAAGAGGAGATGCAAAAAAAGAGCTCTATGATGTCCGTATTGGTTCACAGTGCAGAGACTGGACCAGTGATATTGTGCTGGGATAACTTCAGGGATCCAGTCCCAGGCTGACCAATCAGAGACCAGGAAATTGTTTTGCCATTGTATAATTTAGCAAAAAGGCATGACAGGGTGTGGTATATCATGGGAGAGTGTCACACCTTGGGTGGTTGGGCATGAGGCCACAGGCCAAGTGCATCCAACCACCCAAAAAGTCATGATATCCAATGATATAACACACCCTGGAGTGACTTATTGCTATTATGAACTGAGTTTCAAGTTTTTAAAATAAAAAAAATAAAAGAAAAAGGTTTTGAAATGTTTTATGAATTAGGTTTTGGGAGGTGTAGGAGTGCATTTAAAAAAAAATAGTTCTCAGACAGTAGAGAGCAAGGAGGCTGGTGGCGCCGGAACTTTTTTGAAGCCATGATGTTGTAGCCTGATATCATCATGGCTTCAAAGAGCTCTCAGCCAATAAGATTAATCTCTTTACGATCCTCAGTTCATAATGTGTGTTTGTGTCTATTGTGGGATTGGGAGCTTGAATGTGTATGTTAGTGTGGGTGGTATAGTGTTGTGTGGCGTGTTAAATTGGGTGTATTTGAGTGGTGCACGATAAATATTTGGGTAGTTCTGAAGACCGTGATGTTTGCTGTCTATTTGTAAGAATATACTGGGAATATGCGATGATGGTCAGGCATTATTCCCCTATCAGGCTTAGGGACCGCTGCCCTTTTAACTGTCCTCCACTGTCCCAGGAAGCATATAGGCTGTGTCAGGCTCTGGGGAAAGTTAGGAGGAGGAAGAGGGGCAGTGGGGCTGGACCTGAAGGGAAATTGGAAAGGAGAGGGTGGATTGGGGTGGTGGGAACAAGGAGATGCCCTGGGGCGAAATGAGTCCAGGAAAGGGGTCCTCCCTGCCTGGTTCCCATACCCACAGGCTCTGCTTCATGCAGGCAAGTGACGTGGTCTTCCTTGGTTACTCATCCTATTTGGACAGTGCTATGCAATGCCATTAAGAACAAGACTGCCTTAATAGCGGCTCTTGTTGGGTAAGCGGACCTGACCTGCATTACTGAGACCTGGCTGGATGAAAATGGTGGTCCAGTGTTGGCTTCAACAATTCTGGCTGAGTACTCAGTGATACACCATCTGAGAATGGATCATAGGGGTGGGGGGGGTGTAGCCATCTGTTTTAGATCGGAACTGGACCTTACGGAGGTTCCAGTAGGGACCACCAACTCCTTTGAATGTATCATAGGCATGGGTGTAGGGTGCAGGATACTTCTTATCTACTGTCCGCCAGGAGATGGGAAATTTTTCTTGCAGGAAGTCACGGATTCATCATCGACATGGTATTGGATCCCCCCAGATGGTTGATTCTGGAGGATTTCAATGCCTGGGTCGATGATGAACTGTCACAATTTGGTCAAGACTTCCTCCAACTAATGAGTTTGTTGGAACTTACACAGGTTGTTACCTCTGTGACCCACATTTATGGTCATTCACTGGACTTGGTGTTCCTTCTGGGGATGGAGATATTCGACTTGGTGTTGGAGCCATTTGGGTGGTCTGACCATCACACCATGGGGTTCAGTTTTGTGTCTCCCCCCAATAGGCCTGCACATACAGAGATGGTCCAGTGCCACCCTTTGAGGGGGTGTGACCCCAGATGGTCTGATGGCGGGTGTTGGACCTATCGAGTATATTGTATCAAGTGAATGCATGGTTCCAGGGAATCTAGCACTCGCCTATAATAAGGCGGTGACAGGCCCTGGATTCCATAGCACCTGTTCATGTTTGCCCACTCATTATTTGCCCAAGGTCCCCATGGTTTGATGGGACCTTGAAGAAAATGAGGAGGATATGATGAAGGCTAGAGAGGGGCTGGAGAAAACTGGGCCTGCAGTGTGACAGACTTAAATTAATGAACCATTATGCGGTATATCAATTGGCAATCACCCGTAAGAAGGCAGAGTTCCTGTCCAGGGAGATTGCCGCTGTGCGTAACTGACCAGATCAGTTCTTCCAGACCATGGACAAATTGTACAATCCAATCTGTCTTCAATCTGGTGGAGCCTCTTCACAAGAGAAGTGTGATGAGTTTGCTCAGTTCTTCGCTGATAAGGTTGCCACCATTAGGTCTAGGATCTATCTGGCCCCCTCTAGTGGGTATTGCAGAGGTCGGCAGGAATTGTCAGATGCCCAGTTTGCCTGGTCTGACTTCAGCTTGTCAGAAATCATGGATATCATGAGGGTCATCCAGACTTGACTGCAGCTATAGTGTGAACCCGGGCCCTACGCACCTTCTTGTAGGGTGCATAGATGAAATCAACCCGGTCCTAGCTGAGATAATCTGGAGGTCATTGGAGAGGGCGGTCTTTCCGGGTTCTCTAAAGGAGGCTGTTGTTTGACCCCTCCTTCAAAATCCCTCTCTTGACCCAGACTGTCTGGCAAACTACAGACCAGTCTCTAACCTACCCTTCTTGGGTAAGGTTATTGAGAAGGTGGTTGTGCTACAGCTGGACAATCATTTGTCCAGCCACAATGATCTATGATTCTCTCCAGTTGAAATTTAGGAAGCAGTATAGTACCGAGACAGCCCTTGTTTGAGTACTAAATGACCTCCTAATAGTGAGAGATTGGAGGACTTGTTCCATCTTGGTCATCCTTGATCTCTCTGCAGTATTTGACACTGGGGACCATGGTGTGTTGTTGGAGCACCTGCGGTTTATCTGTGGACTATCTGGAATGGTCCTCAGATGGTTTTGATCTTTCCTTGAGCATAGAACTCAGAGAGTGGTGTCTGGAATTTATTTTTCAGCCCCTCTCTCCCTACCCTGCAGGGTACCGCAGGGCTCCATCTTCTCACCCATGTTGTTCGTAGTGTATATACTGCAGTTGGGAGAGATCATTAGGTGGTATGGTCTGAGTTTTCAGTGCTATGCAGATAATACTCAGTTGTACATGTCTTTTGTGCCCAGACAAGATGTGATCCTCTTGGTATTTAACAACTGCCTGTCCGAGATCCAGTACTGGATGAGTGCCACCTGGGTACGGTTCAACCTGGCTAAAATGAGGTGCTGGTTGTGGACCCAGATCATCGGGAGGTGGGTTTGTCAGCGAGGAAACCTTCTGAGCTTTGGCTCGGGGGTGTTCAGTTGACTACCTCAGACTGGGTTCTGAACCTGTGCATTATTTCTGATGATGGCCCAACCCTTAAATCTCAGGTGTCAGCCGTCATCAAATCCTCTTTTTATCATCTGAAGAATATCGCCCGGGTGAAGCATCTGGTTCCTCCTGATGATCTTCCACCATTGGTCTATGTCTTCATAACCTTCTGTCTTGACTACTGCAGTGCTCTTTTCCCAGGACTCCCAAGAGTTGATATCCACCACTTGCAGCTAGTGCAGAATGCGGCAGCCAGATTACTGATTGGTACTTCTAGGACCAGTTATATAACACCTGTGCTCCATGGACTGCACTGGCTGTAAATACAGTGGCGGATCACCTTCATGGTCAGGTTACTGATCTATAAAGCCCTACATGACCAGGGACCCCATTACCTGTAAGATCTCCTTCGCCCTTACAGCCCCCTCTGTCTTCTCTGATCTGCTGACAAGGGGTTGCTAGAGATTCCCAGGGTTCATTTAAAGACATCGGGGGTCCAATCTTTTGCTTTTGTGGCTCCAACCCAGTGGAATTCTCTATCTCGTCAAATAAGAGATTGTCTGACCATCCAGAGTTTTAAGACGGCACTAAAAACATATTTATTTAACCTAGCATAGTCAGATTAGCCTCTGAATTGACTACTTAGCCTGGCATTCTCAGATTTTACTGAAGGTGATATTTATGGTATTATCTCTTTATGGATTTTAATATTTTGACTGTAATGTCTGTTTTTAAATTGTTATTTTTGTTTGGTTTATGTAAGGAGCTTTTACACATAAAGATTTAATTTCATTCATTTAATTTAATTTCATTGCATAAGAACAATCTAGTGCGGAGAACAGTCCCGTCATTGTTCCCCACATTTCTACAACTGTTTATGTATTTATTTATATAATTAATTAATTAATTAATGCAAACATTGGTAACCGGGAGAGGCACACTGAGCCAAGGCTCATTTCCAGGTGGAGGGAAGGGGAGAAACACAATTACAAACATAAAGAGCATTATTTGAATGCAGTACAGACGAAATGGCAAAACTTTCCATATGGAGAACAAATGAATTAGCATACAAATCATCTGTACAGATTGGGCAAAACTCAAGGTGCATATTGACAGAGTGAAGGGAGTCTGAGCTGGTGCTGAAAGTAGGAGTCAAAACAGGTTGGCATACTTCAATGTGGTTTCCTGTAACCTTTCATGTGATGTTTTCCATCCTTATGCCTGCAGCCAAGAAATCCATAAGGGAAGGAATTTCATTAGCTGATTTGCACAGGGTGGTCAAGACATACTTAAAGAGAACAGAAGAATTCTGAAAGTTGGAAGGTTCCTTTGTTCTGTTTGGAGCAGCAAGGAAGTGCCAATAGGCATCAAATACCACTTATGCCAGAGGAGTAAGGTTTTGCATTACAAGACACATGGCAGAAAATAAGAAGCCTGCAGCTTTGATCAGAGCACACTCCCACCATTGCTTTCATGGCATCCTGAGTGGAAAGGATAGAGGATTTGATGTCAGAACTTTGCAGTGCTGCAACCTGGTCCTCCATTCATACATTTACAAAGCACTATATACTAGGACCTGGATATTCAGAGTGGATGCGCCATGTACAACAGGGATGTGCAAGCACAAGTACGGAAATGCGCCATTGTGCGATATTCCGTGGGAGGCGGCTGCGCAGCGCAATAAGCAATGCGCTAGAGTGCAATAGTAATGAATGCATGAATGCATGCACAACCGTAGGGGGCAGAACCATGAATAACATGCTCAGTGTGATATCAACAGCATGCGCCATACACAATAGGGGAGCAAGCGGAAGTTGCGCAACAGTGGAAATGATCCAAAATAAAAGGGAGCAAGAGAGGGGCGCAAGAATGCAAAAGGGAAGCCACAGTTGGGAGCATGGTGACAGAGAGCCAGGGTGGTAGAGAAGAAAGTAGTGCACAGGACTGGGCAGGAGCAGGACAGGACCCACCAGAACTGAGCAATAGACAGGGTAGGAGTGGGTGTGCCTGTGCCACTGTGCAGCAAAGGCCATGGTGTGCCACAGTGGACTGAGGACAGTATCAGAAAGCAGGACAGCCACAGCCAAAGGCCATAGGTGCACCCAGTGCAGGGGGAGCATCAGAAATAGACAGCGGGGAGCAGGACAATAGTGGCTGGGGGAGGGAACACCAGCCAGGGACATAGCCAGTGCCACCTTCCAGACGGAGGTGGTAATGAGGGGTGTGAGAAGGCAGGCAACAGGAGGGCACAACGGTGAAAGGGCCTGTCTGTGGTATGCCCAGAACACACAGTACTGAACCCACACCAGCTTTGAAAACTACTCTGACACACAGATTGTGGGCCAGTACTGCCTGAACCGGGTGATCCTGAGGCAGCTCTGTGAGCTGTGCAGTGATGAGATGCAGGCACCCACACGACAGAGCCAAGCTCTGTCAGTAGAGATGAAGGTGACAGCTGTCATGTGCCTGCTCGCCACGGGCACCTTCCAGAGACCAACAGGGGCACGACAGGCATAACCCAGTCAGCTGCGTCACGCCTACTCACACAATTCCTCAGTGCACTGCTGCCACGTGCTACAGAGTACATCCATTTCCCCAGCACACAGGTGGAGCACACAGCATACATACAGGAGTTCCACAGGGTAGCACGTTTGCCTGGCATGCTCGGGGCCATTGACTGCATCCATGTGGTCATCTACATGCCACCTGGCCCGGAGGGTGAGGCATACATCAATCACAAGGGTTACGCAAGCATAAACTGCCAGATGGTGTGCGATGCCAGGGGGTGCACTACCAATGTCTGTGCCATGCACCTTGGGGGAGCACACGATGCCTTCATCTGGCACCAGTCTGCACTGTGCCACTGGTTTGAGAGTGGGGACATCCCCACTGGCCATCTAGTGGGTGAGTATGCATATCATACAGGACTACATGAGCAGACATGGGGGGGTGCATAGTCAGAGGTGCCATGGGTACCGGCCTTGTTGGCCCATGGCATAGCATCGCAGACCACCATTCTAATGTCCACCCTCTATACACAGGTGACAGTGGTTACCCACTACGTCCCAGGCTGCTCACACCATACCGGCACCCCATGACCCCATCGCAGCTACGGTACAATAAGGCACACTCCACAATGCAGAATGTCATTGAGTGGGTGTTCGGGATGCTGAAGGCATGGTTCTGGTGCCTGGACACATCTGGTGGTGCCCTACAGTACAGCCTCTCAAAGGCCTGTGGGCTATTTCTGGCTTACTGTATCCTGCACAACATGGCCACCAACTGTGGGATAGCCATATAGGTCAAAGAGGGGGACAGCGGTGGGGATGATGAGGATGCCGGTCCAGCTGGTGATGGGCAGCCAACCCCTGGGCGAAGAGACCCCCATCTGATTCAGATGTCACAGCTACACTGGGACACCATTACAGAAGAGCACTTTGGTCAACACAGGTAGGGCACAGGGCCATGCGCAATCACCAAGGGCAAGGGCACAGCCCACAGACAGGCAGAGCAGGACACCAGATGTGGATGGCAGTAAGGGAATGGGTCTAAGTGTGGCACCACACACGGCGTCAGGGATGGGCAGGTCCGAAGATGACACGTGCACATACACCACAAGACATGTACAAGGGGTAGATGGCACACCAACCCCAACAGCCCTCCCACCCCCACACAGATCTACACACGACCAGGCTCAGTGGCCGTCCCTGTGCATACCTCAGACACTGGGCACCATTGCACACTAGCGGACAGTGCAACGCAGGCATCATCATGCACACGACACAGTGGTCAGCAGCCGGAAGGGTGTGCACAGGGACTGTGTGTGTGCAGGGCTGGGTACCCCACCCGTGCGCCGCACAATGCACACCACACTGCACATAGGGCAGCGGCAGACAGTGGCCATGGTGGGAGACAGGTCAGTCATGCGGCACAGTGCCACGGCCACCACAGATGCATTGGTGGCCCCGCCGAGACCTGCCAGTCATGTCGGGCTGGCCATTGGCCTCATGGGGTGGCATCGATAGTCCCCCAGGGGTGACGCTGTGTGAACGTGACCATGTTCATGCAGGGGTTTATAGCCCAATGAACATGCCCATGCCAGGCATGCTTGGTATGCCCACAGCTGAACCCATTGTTGACATATTAGGCATCGCACGGTGATGGGAATGGGGGGTAGACATGACACTGCGCGGTGTCTGCAGCAGATGGGCACTGAACTGGGTGCCCAATGTGGCCATGACAGCTGTCAATGCATTGGTCTGCCTGTCAATGGCAGCAGTCACATCTGCCTGCTGCAAGGCCATCTCTGCCAGGAGCAGACCGTGGTCCCTGCTGAGCCGCTCCTCTGCCTGGTGCAGAACCACACTGAGTGCATCCAGTGCTGTCACGAGCCACATCTGCTGATCTACTGAAGCCTGGAGTAGACGGCTGTGCTCGTCAAAGAGGTCATCCGCTGGTCTGGCATGCTGTTCCTTGTGGTATTCCTGGCCCTGCTGGCCAGCACATAGAAACATAGAAACATAGAATTTGACAGCAGATAAGGACCGCTTGGCCCACCCAGTCTGCCCATTTCCCTACCTACTGGATAAGCTGCAGATCCTAGTTAACCAGCAGCCTACTTCTTCCTACCCCCACCCCCCAGAATTGCCTTATGACTATCCCATGCATGCTTGAATTCCACCACTGATTTTGACTCCACAACCTCCTCCGAAGCCTGCTCCATGCATCCACAACCCTCTGTGAAAAAATACTTCCTTAAATTACCTCTGAGCCGCCCTCCCTCTATCTTCAAATTGTGCCTCTTGTTCTTTCCCTCTTTTTTGAAAGATGCTACCCTCTTGGACTTTGTTGATTTCCTTGAGGTACTTGAGCGTTTCTATCATGTCCCCCCTCTCCTCCTTTCCTCGAGGCTATACATATTAAGCTCCTTAAGTCTCTCTTCATATGTCTTCTGGTGCAGACCTGCACCATTTTAGTTGCCCTCCTCTGGACAGCTTCCATCCTGTCTATGTCTTTGCGGAGATTGGGTCTCCAGAACTGCACACAGTACTCCAGATGGGGTCTGACCAGCTGTCTGTACAGAGGGATAATAACTTCCTGTTTTCTACTGGTGATGCCTCTCCCTATGCATCTCAGTATCCTCACAGCCCTCCTTGCTGCCCTCTCACATTGCTTGCCCATCTTTAGGTCATCTGATATGACTACCCCCAGGTCCCTTTCCATTTTTGTTGTTGTTAGTATCTCACCCCCCATTGTGTACTCTTCCCCTGGGTTTTTGTTTCCCAGGTGCATTACCTCACTTCTTAGCATTGAATCTAAGCTGCCATACATTTGACCATTCCTCTAACCTTGCCAAGTCCCTTCTCATCCTTTCCACCCCACCCTGTGCATCAACTCTGTTGCAGATCTTAGTGTCATCTGCAAGAGACATACTTTTCCTTCAGTCCTTCTGCAATGTCGCTTATAAAGACATTGAAGAGGACCGGTCCTAATACTGAACCCTGCGGTACCCCACTAGTAACCCTCCTTTCTTCTGAGTGGACTCCATTTACTATTATTCTCTGTGTCCTATTCTCCAGCCAATTCTTTACCCAGGCTGTCATCTTGGGACCCACTCCCAGGCTGGCTAACTTGTATATTAATCTTTTGTGTGGGACTGTGTCAAATGCCTTGCTAAAGTCTAGGTAGGCCATGTCCACAGTCCCTCCCTGATCAACTACTTTGGTCACCCAGTCAAAGAAATCTATCAGATTCGTCTGGCATGACCTTCCCGCTGTGAATCCATGCTGCCTAGGGTCCTGTGCCCCTCTGGCCTCTAGATATTAGACAATTCTTTCCTTTAGAAGTGATTCCATCATTTTCCCTATCACTGAGGTTAAACTAACAAGTCTATAGTTTCCTGCTTCTGCCTTGCTCCCACTTTTGTGAAGGGGAATCACATCTGCCCTCCTCCAGTCCTCGGGTACCACCCCATCCTCCCATGATTTGTTAAAAAGGGTAGTCAATGGTGTCACTAGTTCTACCTTAGTTCTTTAAATTCTGGGATGAATCCCATCAGGCCCCATTGCTTTGTCCACCTTCAGTTTTAAGAGTTCTTTCAGAACCCTTTCTTCTGTAAATGGGCGGTATCAACTTCTGTATCCAGAGTGTTACTACTGTTTGTTTTATGTACCTCACCCTCTTCCTTTGTAAATACTGAGCAAAAATATTTGTTTAGTATCTCTGCCTTTTCACAGTCTCCTCTGCCCACCCTCCCTCCCCTTTATTAAGCCTCACTATCCCTCCTTGGTCTTCCTTGGCTCCCTGATGTACCTATAAAAGGTTTTATCCCCTTCTTAACTAGAGTTGGCTATCTTTTCCTTGGTTTGGGCCTTTGCTGTTCTGACTGCCTTCCCAGCCTCCTTTTGCTTTAACTGATACAGTTCTCTGTCCTGCTCTTTCTACGATTCCTTGTACTTCCTGAATGCTTTCTTTTCTCTTGAACCTTCACTGCCACTTCCTTTGAGAACCATAGTGGTTTCTTACATCGTCTTGTTTTGTTTATTTGCTTCACACAAAGGCTCGTTACCTCTGTGATGGCAGTTTTTATTATTCCCCATTGTTCTTCCACCCCTCCTTCCTGCCCATTTGCTAGTGCATTCCTTAGGCACTCACCCATTTTGGCAAAGTCAGCCCTCCTAAAGTCCAGTACTTTTGTCTTTGTATGGCTTGACTCTATTGCTGTGTTTATTGTGAACCATACTGTTCGATGGTTGCTAGTTCCCAGATGGCTACCCACTTCTACATCTGTGATCCTCTCTCCATCTCCATTTGAGAGTATCAAGTCTAATATTGCTCCCTCTCGAGTGGGCTCCAGTACTAGTTGTCTAAGGCATGCCCCCTGTAGGGCATCTAGAATAACTGCACTCTTCGAAGTGGCAGCTGCAACTGCACTCCAGTTAACATCTGGCATATTCAGATCACCCATCAGCAATATCTCCCCTTTTTCTGCCATTCTAAGTATACTTTCTATCATTTCCTTGTCCATTTCCTCCCCCTGAGAAGGGGGTCTGTATACAACCCCCTGTGCAGATTGTGGTGCCATTGCCTGTCTCCAAATTTACCCACAGTGCTTCTTCTCCTCCCTGTTTACCCTTTTGTTCTGTTGCTTTTATTCCTTCTCTTATGTAAAGAGCTACTCCTCCTCCTCTTTCACCCTCCCTGTCCCTCCTGTAGATAGTGTATCCTGGTATGTTTACGTCCCAGTCATGGTTTTGTGTGTACCATGTTTCTGTGACTGCCACGATATCCAGATGTTCCTCCTCCATCAAGGCCACTAATTCAGGAAGCTTGTTACCTAGACTACGGGCATTGGTACTCATTGCTTTCCATTTTTTGATGGCTTTACCTTCTGTTGCAGCATCTCCACTGACCGTTCTACCTTGGTCTTTTTCTCATTTAGTACCCTGTTTTGTAGGGAGGCTGGGATTTTCTGCTGCTTGTCAGTGCCTCCCCTCTGACTAGTTTAAAAGCTTGCCAATGAAGCATTTAAACCGAGTGCTCAAAAGACTTGTTCCCTTCCTGGACAGATGCAGACCATCCTGCTAGTATAGGCTGGTGTCCCTCCAGGTGGAACCCCAGTCCCCAATGAAGCCAAACCCCTGTGCTCCGCACCATTTTTTCAACCATTCATTAAACTGCATGGTGCCAATTACCCTCGCCTCATGCTGCCACCTGTGGGGTCCAGCCAGAAGCACACCTTGATGATGGACACTGCACACCAGAGCCACGCCGGGGCATGTCCACATGTGGTGCACTGCCACCACCCCCCAACACTGTCACCCAGTGGCAATTGGACGATCGCTAGCACTGTCCCTCTGGCTGCCAATTGCCAGGGCTCACCAGCGCTACTGCAGTGGCCACAACAGCCCCACCACCCTGGACGCACACCAGTGCTGCCCCACTGGAGCATACAGGCACAGGCTGAGACTGTGTTGTTATGCAGGCCACCACGGCAGCACCACCCACGGCAACGCCCATGCCATTGCCTGCTGTGGGACCATCTTGTGTCCCACATGTATCACTGTCCAGGACGTGTGGTCCATCATCATCGGTGCTGGATCCAGCACCAATCTGTGTCCCAGCATGCTGGAGACCATGGGTGCTGTCATGCTGGGCCACAGGCAAGGCGTCATTCGCACCCACACCACCTTCATCAGTCCGGACAGATGTACAGGTACACACTAGTCTGGTCCCTCGGACACCTGTGGAGGTGGATGGGTGATCCTCCATATCCAGGATATCCCCCTCGGTGGACACACCCACCAAAGCTAACCTATGTAGATGCTCAGAGCTGTAAGGGAACACATTAGCAATAGTGGCTCCTCCCTGCTCTGTGGCATTCCCTCCACCACCAACACAGTGACAGCACAGGACCTACCATGCAATGATGGGCTGCCACCCATCTAGAAGCCACCACCAGGAATGCCCTCGATGGCACAACGCCGCATGCTGCTGGCCACCCACTCCTCCTGTGGCATCAGGCGTGGTACATCTGGCTGGACCCCACAGGTGGCAGTATGTGCAGCCCTGATGGCAGCCACTTTGTCTTTGATCCACCTCCTGTCTGTGCCGACCTTCTTCTTACATTCTTGCGTGGACTACTGGTGGCTGCCATGCTGGTTCACGGCATGCGCCACCCCACCCCACACTGCAGCACGGGCCTGTGGCATTCCCCACCGTCCACTGAGATATGCCTCGAACAGGGCATCTGATTCAGCTCGGGTGAAAGTTGGGCCTCCTCATTCTCCCTCGTCCCTGTTCCTCCTCTTCCTCATGTTCGGTCATGATCGAGCCTGTGGGAATGACAGGTGTTACCTTGGACTGTGCAGTCCCATTCAGCCCTCAGAAACCACTGTACCCACATCCTAACAGCATGCAACCCACCACAATAGACTGCAATAACTAACTATGTCCTCTGCAGCCCCATGTCACATTTATATAGCGCAACGCATGCAGAGGTGAGGTACAACTGTAAGTGGATGATAATGCAGAGGTTGTGCTGTGGAATGGCTAATGAGCTAATTTGCGTATGCTGGCTGAATAGCACGCTGTTGCACCTTGCACAATGTTGGTGGGTGTGTTCAGGCTATGGTGCAGCACTGTGACGTGCGCAATTGGCACCACACGGTGCATACTGAGGGTGCTGATGCCGATGCGTGCAGTGCTGCTGACATGCTGTGTGCAGGAGGCAGTGCAGGGCATGGCCACCACTGTGCCTGTGGCACTAGTGCGCTCTTCACCAAAGGCGGTGCTTGTGCCCTGGTGTGCCGTGGGCGGCATGGAGCCACAGTGCAGTAGGCCACTGCAGGGCATTACACACAAGCACCCTACCGTGCTACAGGCAGGGCATCCCAATAGCTCTGTGGCACTCCGTGCGCAGACAGACTCTTGACCCTGCGGTCGACCTTTGCCCCCTAGGCACCATGCGTCTGCATGGGTGCACCTCTATCGCGCAGTACTGTGACAGCGCGATAGGGACTGGCAGTGCATTACCAAGCTGCCTCCGCATGTGGGGCACGTGTGCTACAGAGAGCCATTTTGATTGCAATACCAACTGCAGGATGCCTCGTAGAAGAGCGCAGGTGTGGAGCGCAGTTGAGCTGGCCAACTTGGTGGCCCTAGTTGAGCCACATGCTGGTGCCCTATTTGGGCAGGATCCCCCCTAGACAGGCCACATAGTGCTGTGTGACAGGAGGTATCTGACAGTCTGGAGGAGGTGACTGGGATCCCCCGGACAGCAGATCAGTGTCGCCACCGGTATGGTCAAGGCCTCTGGAATTCTGAGGTTCTGCGGTTGCGGAATTTGCCGCAGAATTTGCATCATGCCTCAGAATATATATAGTGCCGCAGAATTAATTGTTTTTGGTGAATTTTCAAATAAATATACTGTTTTTCCATAGTGTCAGGCTTTCTTTCCCTCCTCATTTATCCTGAAGCCCCTCCTCTATACTCAGCATATGATGTCATCGATGATATCACATCATATTTAGCCAATGACAGAACTGCACTCTGCCAGAGAACTGAATAAATCATGCTGCAGAAATCAGAAAATGCTGCCGCAGAAGTCAAGGAACCCTGCCACAGAAATCAGAAAATTCTGCCGCAGAACACCAGGGGCCCTGGGTATGGTGACATACAGTGGAGGGACCCTGACTGACTGAGGCATCTGCAGGCACAAGCCCAGTGAGGCACCATGTCATGGCCAGGAAGGTACTCCATCCAAACACTGGTAGTATCCATCTGTCCAGGTATCGCAGTGTGCATAGGTCTACCCAGCAGAGGGGTGGGGGCTATCTAGTGGTGGTGGTGGTGCATCATGGCTGGGTTGTGTGGGCACACACACACTGGGGAGGGCTTTGCTACTGGCTTGTACTGATGTTTCCCTCTCCATGTTTGTACCCTATGCCAGGAGGAGCACTGTAGGGCAAGGCTGACCCAAAAGCAGGCGGAGCAGGCCATGTGGGTGAGTTACCAGTGCAGCCGGGACACTTTGGAAGGGCTATGGGCCAGCACCGCCTGCTGATCTGGATGCAGGTGAGTGCCATGTTTCCCCTTACATCTGTGCATGCTGGGTTGCAGTGGTGGTGGTGGGACGTGGCCACCAGCACTTGGCCCCACTGCCGTGCATGCCACACGGTGCACTCAGCACTGTCCTTTGGCACTGCATGTGTGGGTGGGCATCGCAGGTGGTCTGTGTGTGCACTGGGTACATGGCTGTGCCACTGCCTTCACACCACATAGCCATGTCACTGTATGACCACAGTGGTGCTGTGCGGGACATAGGCAGTGGGTGTGTGCAGCATTCCGCATAGCTGTGGGTGCCTGGGTAGGCAGGTCATGTGGGCGCGGACACTGTGGGTGGTCGCATGCCATCACAGGGGTGTGGCCCTTGGCTGTATGCTGTGCACATTGGGTGGGCTGCAGGGGTCTGGCCAGTCAAGCATAATGACTCTGCTCCCTTGTCCTAGGTGGACAATGCTGGACTGCACTGGAGCGGAGTGTTCAAGAGCTGCTGCAGCTGGTGAGGGCCACCCTGGAGCTGCTCCAAAGGATGGATCAAGGCGGAGGACGGCATCACAGGAGGAGCCACCGAGATCATAGTGGGAAGAGGGGTCGACATTATGCCCACTATGCCCCTGATGTACATTCCCCTCTGGACTAACCCTCACACCCCTTCATCCCACTCCCAGTTGTACACCCTTGCCCCATGCCCACCCCCACCTTCCCCCCACATTGTTAATAGTTTGTTTTTCTGTTTTGTATAATGTTCACTACTCTAATACAGACTTATTTGTTATGACAACTGTGGTGGTCTCTGATTTGCAGCTGGCTTATGGTGCTTGGCTGCAGTGGTGTGCATGGCATCGGGGGTGGTGCAGGCCTGGGCGTGTGTGTGTCTGGCAGGGACCCAGCTATGGTGTGGGTGGGGGACTTGGTCCCTGTCTGTGGTATGTGTGTTGTTCCCCGTGCACTGGGTGCCTGTGTGCAGTGATCCTTGGTGCATGCGCTGTGTCCCTGGTACCCCTGTCAGTATGTCCATGGCCTGTGCAGCTGGCCCCCTTGCATGTCTGTGCTATGCGTGGTCTGCTGACATGTCATTGGAGGCTGTCCATGCTGACCACCATCTGACCATGGCACAATGGTGGCTTGCCTCCTGTCACCGGTATGGTGCACGTCTGCCTCGGGTGGCACCTTGGCCTATACTGTTGTTGTCCCCCCTCCATGCTGTCACTGGTGTCTGTTGCAAGGTCTGTGTTCTGATGTCTGTCACATGTGCACCGGCCGCATGCTGGTGGCAGATGGCTTCATGGTGCATACACAGGATGGCTGGTACACCTGTGCCATGGTGGGGTGCAGGCCATGGGTACACAGCATCAGTGGTCACACGCCAGTGGCATCTGTTGCCCTGTTATTGTGTCCTTGTGTTGGGGTGCCCTTGAGTCTGGGTGGGTGTTTGTCCATGCCTTGTGTCGCATCCTGTGTGGCGCATGCCTCCATGCACCATTGTGGGCAGCTGTGCTGGCTGTTGGACCAGTGCTGGGGCAGGGTGTGTGCATGGGTGGGTATGCGGGGTGCTGTCCTGCTGGTGGAGGGGTCCAGGGCAGGCCATGTCACATGCGGAGTCCCTCAGGTACCGATGCAGAGTCGACCTCTTTGCTGTGTCATGGGGGGCTGTGCAGGGCAGCACTGTGTCTGCAGTTGTTGCATCGGTGGCTGGTGCTGCCCACTGCGGGGTGCTCACAGTGGGGCTGCCATGCATGTCTCCATGGTGCACAGGATTGCAGTGTCACAGTGGGGATGGTGGCATGCATTCAGTGCCATGCACTGTTGGACGCTGCTCCAGGGCAGGGTGTCTGGGGATCGCTGTGCAGGGTGTGCTCTGCATTGGTCGTATGGGGTGGCACTGGATGGCCAGCCCTCCTTGTGTTGCAGTCACTGCTTGCCAGGGGGTGTGCTGGGGCAAAGTGCCCCAGCTGAGGATTCGGTGCTGATGTTCATGGGCTGGTGGTCCATCCAGCTCACCACAGGTTGTGCAGTTCATGGGGTGCAGGGGCACTGTCTGGTCTGCTGCATGCCCCTCCGCTCATGGCTTCCATGGGTTGTGCACCTCTGCATCCTGTCCCTGTCCCTGCGCATCCCTGGTTGTTCTACTGCACTACTACCCTGCTCCACTGCGCATCCCTGGTTGTGCTACTGTGCATCAGCCCTGCACCACTGCCCATCCCTGGTTGTGCCATGGTGCAGTTGGTGTGATATTCAGTTGTGTTGCACAAGCACACCTTGGCCTGCACTGTGTTTGAATATCACACGTCTTGCGCAGGGGTGCACTGCACTTGTGCCTGCTCCTGCTATTGCGCTACTTTGTGGCACAGTCTGAATATCCATGTCTAGATGTCCAGAGTGCCACTGATGCAGGCTTGAGGTGCCGAGTTTTGCAAAAAGTAGTTAACAGTTGAATCCCATAGTTACATTTATGGTTGATACATGGGGCAGTATTCTCCCCTGTTCTATCTAAGATAGGTATTGCTTTTTAGAAACCATATGTAATAATTCCCTATTGACAATGTGGAGTGACACGGAAAAGACTGATTCATTCATACTTACCATAATTTTCTTTTCTGTTAGCTCCAACGTTGCCAGTGGGACCTCTCCCTGGAGGCATTGGCTTCTCTTGGAGACTGTTGTCAAATATATTTACGTCTATGTGTCTTTTTAGACAACAAATTAGTTGTTCAGGTATTTAGGATTTAATAGTAACCCATGAGCATTACAGTATAAAACCTTTATGGGGCATGATGGACCAATAGGCTATCTGGTTGTGATATCTTAAGTTCTGGGGTTGGGGAACCTGTTTGGGTTAGCATCCACTTTCTGTTAGAGTCAAGTTCAAAGTGTTTCATTAATGAAATGTTATATGTTACAGATGTTAATGAAAGTTTCTACAGAACCATTTGCAGTCCAGAGAAACTGCATGGTTTTAGAAACACAGAAGCATAGAATTTGTAGACAGAAAAGGACAGTTGGCCCATCAAGTCCGTCATGATGGTTAGTGCCTACTCTGTTTCTGCAGACCCTCACTGATCTTTAACAACCCACCCTTCTCCATACCTATTTATCAATATTCCCCCATGTATATCCCATGCATGCTTAAAGTCTCCTACTGTTTTCATCTGCACCACTTTCTCCGTCTGTTCCAGGTGTCCACCACTCTTTCAGTGAAACAGTACTTCCTCACATTCCTCTTAAACTCCCCCTGCCCAGCTTCACTGCAGGGTCTCTGGTCCCAGTGCTCTTTCCCATTTGAAAGAGACTCACTTCCTGCTCCTTGTTCACATCTGTGAGGTACTTGTAGTTCTCTACCATGTCCCCTCTCGTTCGACTGTCTTCCAGGGTCTACATGTTAAGATCCCGCAGTCTCTCTTCATGGGGCATTTGATGCAAACCCTGCACCATTTTAGTTGTCCTTCTCTGGACTACTGCCACCCACTTTATGTCATTTCTGAGGTGTGACCTCTAGAAATGGACACAATACTCCAGGTGGGGTCTCACAAGTGAGCAATACAGTGGCAACACCACCTCCTTTCTCCTGCTGAAGATACCACTCCCTATGCATCCCGGCATCCCACTGGCCTACCCACTGCTTTGTCACACTGCCTTGTCACTTTGAAGTAATCAGATATAATTGCCCCAAGGTCCCTTTACTGGTTAGTACCTGTCGGTACCTTCACCCATCCTATACTCAGCTCTTCAGCTCTTATGACCTAGGTGCATGATTCTGTAATTTTTGTCATTGAATCCCAACTGCCATGCTCTTGATCACTCCTCCAGTTTTACAAGGTCCCTACACATTCTGCCCAGCCCCTCTTCATTGTCCAGCCTATTACAGATGTTTGTGTCATCTGCAAAAAGGCATACCTTCTCTTACAGTCATTGTGCAATGTCACTGATGAAGACATTGAAGAGGACCTGTCTCAATACTGAACCCTGCAGCACCATGCTGGTCACTCTCCCCTCATTAGATTTAGCACCATTAGTCACCATCTTCTGTTGCCTATCTTTTAACTAATTCTTTATCCAAATCACCATGTTGGGTCCTACCCCTAGGCTGGTCCTGGTGTTTGAGATCAGTTGATTGACCAGTTAGACTGCTAAAGCTGTCATTCAAGATTAGGTAAGTCTGTGTTTTTCAGTATCTTTACTATGTTATAATATGCAGTGTTTAAGGTGCTCACCTGAGGTCATGGGTGTCAATATTTAAGTGCATTTTTGGAGTTCTGCATTGAGAAATGTAATCTGGAGTTACTGCTGTATCCAGAATGATCATGTCTCTGGGTTCACCGCTGATGTGACAGCTTGTATTGGCTGCACCACTAGCCCCAGTAGGAGAGTACATTACTCATACAGTATTTACAAATTCCCAATTGACAATTTTGATCCTAACAGAAAAATAAATTAAGATAAGAATGAAATAATTTTGTCTATAAGTAATTTCAAGATTTCAAAGTTTATTGGAAACCAGAAAGATGTCATAAAACTAATTGAGCATTAGCTCAGTTACAGTTGTTTCCTGAAGGGTGCATTTGTAATGCATTTGTTAGTATTGCCTGCTGCTGTAACTATCACCCCAGGACCCTCTTAAAAACAACACATGTAGCTTAAATGTGGCTGTCCATGTGTGCAGAAATTCTAAACAAATAAACAAATTGTTTAAATATTATGAACTCTAGTAATGAAGTAGACCAGCATTTGCACAATTCACATTTAATCAGCCCATGTATCTTAACAACCATATTCACTTTATGAGCAGGAATTGTAGGTGCATGCATAGACCTTAGCAAGATCCTAGCACAGGTGAGGAGTCACTTCTGTGCCATGTGAGGGATGGGATCTATGTGGTTTGGAGTCTCATTGGGCAGTACATTTTCAATCAGAAATCAATGTTATATGCTAATGCAGCTTTGGAACCCACTCTTACGGTTCTAAGCATGGTCTCACACGTGCAGTATTCTTAGGATGTGAATATTGTGAACCATACCTTAGGTGAGTGATTTTGATACTATAAGAATGTCAGTGAGACTACTCTTAAAGCTTCAAGTTTAATCAATAATAAATTATATTAAAATTAAAAAAAATCACCCTTGAATGTGCCTGTTTTTAAAGCAGTTAAGCAAGATACACCCTTTACAGGACCAGTGTGTTTTTTTGGCAAGAGAAAGGAGCACTCTAATAGGTCAGGAGCATTTCCTCAATTGAAAGTGCACTACTACTTGATTCCCTTCTCTGCATAAGGTGGGCATTATGGGATATGGCACTCCTTAGCAAGGGCTGCCATACATCCTGTGTGGACAGTAAGTTTTGGAGCTGCAGTGAAGGAACACTGCGATGTCCACAGCCATCTTGTATCACACCACTAAAATGTCATGCATGCCTCTGTGAATAGAGCCCAGCATTAGAACAATTTATTTTTCATCACTCTATGCTGTAAAATGTCTACTTATGAGCATTAGAAAGTTAGACAGCAGATGTTACTGACTTTCTATCTGCAGCAACACAAAACCATGATGACCATAAGTACTTGCTTCTGTGAGTTCATAGTGACATGAATATCATTTCCAACCTACAGTACTTACACATTTAGGATAAAGACTGTTTTTCAGCTCAGACTAAAATGCATTCTATTCATTTCACCCACACGTTACCACATATTTCAAGTAAACATTAGTTCTTACTGTCCCTGCCAGTCTATTATTCATGCTTCCTTTTACGGCCATCAGATCCTAATGACTCATAGCAGATCTTTGCAACTGGCTAGCTATTCAAGACCTCTACTTAAAGAGATGTTCCAGTTTTCTATAAAAAGAGAATTACAGTTATCATCAGCATAACTCAGTTCTCATAACAATTCCCCCCAAACCGAATTTCTGGACTTGTAATTCTTTTATTGCTAGACAGTTGCATGAAAATAAGCAGTTTGATGCTTAAACGTCATCTCTACGTACTAATACCTGTCCTATATCATTACCCTCTGCTTGTGACATCAGAATTGTTTGCATAGCAACATGCTGTGATGTCGTAAGTTGAGGATTATGACTTCATGGCAGGTTTACGCACCATAAACAACTAAAGTTTATGGGAAAAAAATGAAAACGTCTTCAATAATAAAAATATGGAAGGTCCTAAACTTCAGATTTTTGAAAATTTTGTATAACTGACTTTTCCTGAGGCCAATTATAAATTTGTTTCATGGAAAGCAGACAATCTCTTTAATGCTCAACAGTGCCCAACAGCCAGTCTAGTGTCAGTGCTACATACTTTTTTTTGTCAAACACAATAGTTAGAAAATATTGATACCAAGCTAGAAGTCCCAAACATATTCTCATCTAAGCCCATTACTAACCAGCAGGCCTATTAATATCATATTGCTAATCAGTAATGCTTCACACTGAAGTACATCAGAAGTCAAGGATGTATTTCATGCCCAGGTATCCCAACTTCCAACAACATGCAATAATAGAGATCACGCCACAATGATAAAATGCTCTTGTTTCTCTTTATCTGTTAATGTGCTCGGGTTGTAGCTTAATATGAGCCTTGGCTCAGGCTGCTCTGTATGCCATACCGGGTTATCAAATTTCAATAAATGAATAAATACATTTACATACTCCATGGCAATGTTTCATTGCCCACTGCATCACTTCACCATGGTACATATATATATATATATATATAGATATATATATATATATATATATATATATATATATGTAAATATGAAAACAACAACATTAATGCAGACATTGGGGTTCAAGAATGCAAATTGCACAAAGTAGGTAAATGAAAAACATTAGGGTTTTGGTTCTTCAGAATATTGGAGAATAAGTGTTTGGGTCTTCCTTGGGGTTGTCAACAGTAATGTCCACTCCTTTCCTTGAACAAGCAAGGTCAGATGCAATCCCTTTTCTTCACATAGGACCCTGTCTGAAGAATGAAATGACAAATTATGTTGGCAACATGTGGAGAGCCACACTTCTCTGCTGTTGAAGAGTGCATCAATATGAGGTACTTGCTTGGAGCTGTATCTTGTGTTTTGCACAGGAGGCTATGGGCAGGGGGTTAGGGGGTGATCATTAGGGTTGGCAACCCCAAGAAAGACCCCATTACTGATTCACCAATACTCTGGAGACCCAAAACTCAAATGTTTTTCATTTCCCTACTTCTTGCACTTTGCGTTCTTCAACCCTAATGTCTGCATTAATGTAGTTTTTTGCAATTAATTTTCTTTCTTTTTCTGATAGTAGAATTCTAAGAGATCTGCACAAAATAAAATAAATAGGATACTGGAGATAGTCTTGACCATGTGCATGGATCCATTAGGCCTCAACCCGTATATCAACACCTTGTGAGGAAAGGCTTCCCAGTGCCCACCACAAGGTGTCTTGTGTGCACCAGAACACTACTCTGTCCCTGCCAGGCTGAGGCTGGTGCCACACACATTAGCACCTTCCTCTTGCCTCAGCCCATTCATCTGCCTCACTGAGCTTGCACCCAAACTCAGGTCACTGGCATGGGAAGGCAATGTGGTCCCCCGCTGGGCCAAAGGATGTCCCTGCAAACAACATTACTTCATAATTATTTGTGACATTTTGACCCCAAATTTCAATATACTGTTGTCTTTTCATAATCCCTCTTGATCATGATAGGTGTCACTTAATAACATACTAGACAAAATGTAATTTTACACTAGAAGTCTGAAAACCAATCTTGGCCGGGATTTGAAAAACTACAGCTGCCATGTTCATGAGGTCATGTGAAAAAATGGCAGTGTTGAAAATTTGGGGTTTAAATATTTAAAAATACCAAGATTCTGAGTGTGCATAGAAAAATGACAACATACAGTACCTTCACAAGTTTTTTTTTTAATATCTTGACCTCAAATTTTCAACATAGCCTTTTTTTTTGTTGTTTCTATAGAGATTTGTATGCTCCTGGGCAGAACTGGGGGGGGGGGCTTGTTCAGCCCTGTCCCTGGGCAACTTTGGCCACATCACTCACCTTCTCCATTCCTCCTTCTGTCTCTCTCTCTCTCTCTGGATCTACAAAGCAGACCATGGCACCTCGAACAGGGTTTCATGAGCCCGGTTCCCCCATCCATTTGCCACCAAATTTTCACCCCATAGCCATGGCAAACACAGAAGTCATATACATGGAAGCACACATGCACTCTTGAACCACTGGTCCTGCTCCACTTGACCAACTTACAGCCAGCCCCTGAGCATCAGCACTAACACTGGACCTCCACCTGGTGGCACCCAAGAGCTGAGGAAGCCTACCTCTCCAATCCAGGAAAGGAGAGCTGCCAGGCAGCCACGTGATCCTCATCAGCCCTCCTCCTTGACCGACCACCAGCAACCTGAGCTTGTTCCCAAACTTGGGTCACTGGCATGGGAGAGGTAAGGCACAAAGGTGCCTCAGCCCTCTGTGCTACTGAGTTGGCTAGGAACATAGTCTTCTTATGAGCTCAGTTCATGAACCCTGTGGATGAACATTTTCAAATCTCTGCTGAAACATCATTTTGCACCACAAGTGTAAAAACATGCTTCAGCCAGGATGTGAAAAACAATAGCCATAATGTTCATGAAGTGATGTGAAAAAAATGGCTATGTTGAAAATCTGAGGTCAACATATTGAAAATTACCAAAGTTATAAGTAAGCATAGAAACATTTCCACATATGCTCATAACTCGGTAATTTTTTCATATTTTTTTATTACATTTTCAGCATGGCCTTTTAGAGACCACACCGCATGAACAAGCACACTGAAATTATTCAAATTCGGCCCAAAAGGTGATTTTGTGCAACAACTGCAGAATCACTTTTCAGGCCAATCTTGCATGATTTCACCACTGTTGTTCATGAGGTGGGGTTCCAATAAGTCCATGCTGAAAATCTGGGCAAAAAATAATGAACAACTGACTAACTTACAAAGAAAAGTTCAAAACACACCTGTTTTCCTCAGTTCCTGGTCCAGTATTGAAGAATAAAGACATGACTCTGATCCAGAGAGGATTACAGCATTGGCCCTTGGCTGGGTAAGTATATGGTAGGGGAGTGAGGGGTGGTGGGTGCTGAGAGGGGGTGTTCGGGGTGGGAGTGGTGACAAGCAATAAGGAATCATTCTCTTTATTTCAGGCAAAAAAAAGCAAAAGACATTGTGGGATGGTTTCCTTTTTTAAGTTACCTCTGACATTGGGGATTAGGCACCCCAGTGTTGGCATGATACCTGGTGGCAGCAGGGGTGGACACTCTAGTGTCCAAGACTGCTGGGTTGGGAGGAGAGAGGTTGTCTATGCCAGGACTGGGGATTAGGCACCCAGGTGTCAGAAGTTAAAATCAGGGGCATTAGGGAAGAACTTTAGGGAATGGAGGTGTGTGGGATGACTTTCTATATTTTACCTAATGTAGCTCCAACGCTGGGGATAGGATATCCCAGTATCAGTGAGATACTTAGGGGCACTGGGGACTGGGTACTTCTTTGTCCTGGACTGCTGGCTGGGTTGTGGGTTGTAGCACCCTGACACCGGAGACTGGGCACCCCAGTGTTAGCAGTTTGATGTATCAGGGTTGGGGGCTCAAAATAAAAACAAAAAGGGGGAGACTACTGGCACCAGATGAGGGCACCCCAGTGTTGATATACATAAAAAAAAATAAAAGTACTTTGCTGGCACCAGAGACTGGGCACCCCAGTGTCCAGTTCAAATATATGAAGCCACTCAAGTGGCTAATGGTGGCATTCTGCTAGGTAACAAAAACGCTGCACACGTGGCATGTAGGGTCAGGCTGCAAATTGACACATAGCCCTGTTTGTGGGGGATGAAAATAGCAGGATGTCATATGCAAACAGGGAACTGGTCCTTCCACTTGATAAAGGAGAGCATTTTCATAATATTTATTTATTTATTTAGTTTTTGTTGACCGGGTAAGTGCTCTAGACAAATCCTGCCTATTTTCAGGCACGACCAGGGGGAGGGGGATACAGATGAATGCCAACTGACCTTGAACCAGATTAAGCTGTTGGTTGTATTTTTTTTAGTGAATGAGGGAAATTTGGCCAGGACACTGAGGAAATTCCAGTACTCTGCTTTCTGTGAGCAGGGGGGCCCATTTTCCTGTGGGACCAAGATGGCTGCCTCTGAACTTGCTGTGGAGGACATGGAGGTGTTGGAGGCAGGGGAGTTGGTCTCCTCCCCTGTCTCTGGATTGCCAGAGACCTCATCGATTCTTCCTCAAGTTTCTTTTAATGAATCTAAGTTGCATGCATCTCCCAGTTCATTTCCTTCCTCAGAAACCTCGATGGATCAAAATGTGGATGCTTTGCTATTACTTGAGGAAACACGCTATCTTACAAAGAAACTGGAACTTTTAGCACTTAAGAACTCAGCTTTGCAGCTGCCTACTGATTCTGACTCATTGTTACAGACTGCTGCATCAGATGCCCGAAAGACAGTCTTGACATTTCCGCATTCCAATGCAGTCTGTTCGATGATTTCTTCTGCTCCTGCTGCTGAAACTTCTCCTGAAAACCTTGCTGTTTCCCTCGATCTTCTTCCAGAACCTCTGTGTCTGACTTACCCCCTGCAGAGGTTGTTCCTCAGGGAGACAGGTCAGTTGACTCTGCTCTTGTTGAGGCAGGGTGGGAGAGGGATCCAGTTGTCGGTACCTGGTGCTCTGGTCCTTCCCCCATTCGGATCACCCCTGCAGACACCTCAGCTATTTCTCCTGTGCAAGACCAGTTGGACTTCACTCTTATGCCTGCTTTGCGCTTAACACAGAATCCAGTTCTCAATTCACTGGTTTCCACTTCTCCTGCAGCTCTGTTTTCAGACTCTGATCCTCTTCACCGAAGTTTACCACCCCAGGGCCCTGGTCCACCACCTCAACAGACTGAACAACTGACTTCTTTGCTTCTACATCTGCTAAAACATGTGCATCTTGTTTTTCTGTTCCCACCCAACAGGCTAAGAGACACAATGCTGTCAGATTACAGTATTTGGGGGGTTTACCTGAAATGCCTGATCGGGTTTTTGTTGGGTGCACTTTGCTTAAAGACTCCATGAAATTTGCTGCTTATGATATCCACGCATTAATACATGTTTCAAATGAGTCCCATTTTGATATAAGTTTTAAAACCTTAAAAGCTTTAGAGAAATTTTGGTCCTAATTTCATCTGTTAAAAAATACCCCTTTATGGTCACCTTTCAGTGCAATTCCTTTATCGAAACCTGCACAAAGACTGTCACTATTCTGTTTAGAAATGAAGGTGTTAGTTTGAACAATATTACAGTTTGGCTGAAACAAAGATGTACAGTGCTGTCTGAGCCCGAAGCTATTTTGATCCAGAAAATTTGTGGATGGGAGGGTGGAAGGTTAGGGTTATGCTCCGGACTACTGATACTGGTATTCAACACCTACCCGATAGTTTTCTGTTAGGCAGGGATAGGGGAGTGTTGTTCTATTCTGGACAACCTAAAGCCTGTTATAAGTGCAGTTCCACCTCTCATCTCAGCAGCATATGTGACACTATTAAATGTACTGTTTGTGGTGGTCTTGGTCATACAGGATGACAGTGTACTGAAGAACCTCTCTGTGTTTTATGTGAAGACCTGGGACATACTTTTCAGCAATGTTCCTGGGCTGCCCATAATTCTCCTACTTTAGCTGATGGAGAGGAGTAACAGCTTATTATTACAGTGTCCCAATGCTCTAACATTAAGGGTCCCTCTTCTTTTACTTCTACAGTTGCCCCTCTCCCCCCCCCTCCTACTACTTTAGCTGAATCACATAGTGGTATTTCCACTGCAACTGTAGTAATGTAGTAACTGGGGATAATTTGACTGAGCCTGTCCCACAACCTGTTACGTTTTCTCTACCTCCCCACCCTCCTTCTTCCCCAGTTCTTCCTAGCTGTTCTACTTCAGGTGTCTCTTCTATGGGACACCCCCCCGCTCCATTAGAAACAATGGAACCTTCCCCTTCTGACCCTTTTACTACACCTGCTAGAATTACAAGGGGTTCAAGAAAGTTTGGTTCACCTTCCTCTAAGGCTCAGAGGGTAGAGGCTCTCCCTTTGATGAATAAATATGAATTGCTATGACATACTTCTGAAAACACAGACTCTGACTCTTCTTCTGTCCAGTCCTCTCACCCTGCACTTACTACAGATACTGAAGTCCCTATCAACAATGTGGGGTCCCAAAAAAGGAAAGCCAATGCCAAGACAAAACATAAAGAATGTACCCCAAGGGAGGGTAGACAGAGGTGATTGCTATGCATATGTCTACTTCTTTTGCAATACATACTGTTAATGTTAACAGTATAAAAAAACAACATAAGAGGGATTCAGTTTTTTGGTTTTTGTCTTGCCTTACTGCCGGTCTCATACTTCTACAAGATGTTAGATTCCATTCTTTGCCTGAAATTTCTAGGGTCCAAAAATCCTGGCATTTAGGCCCCTCCTATTGGTCATTTGAACATGAGACATGTTCTGGGATGGGTATTTTGTTTCATCTTCCTAATGTCTCTGTTATTAAGATTCTGGATTTATGCCCTGGCAGAGTATTATTGATAAACTTTAGGTTCCTTTCTATCCCTTTTCAGATTATCAATATTTATGCCCCACAAACCAAGTTGCTTAGGATTGAACTCTTGAAAGTGGTTCATCTTTACACCTCTATGCACATCATTTTTTGTGGTGATTTCAATTGTGGGTTGTCCACTAAGGACAGGTCCTCATTCTCAAAAACCATAAAATTATTTTGCGATACCACTTTTCTCAAAAATCTTTTATTTTCTGCAAAACTGAAGGATACTTATCTTTCTCTCACCCAGACACATACCCCTACCTTTTATAAATGCTCTTTAGCTACCTGGATAGATTTTTTTTTTGTGTCCTCCTTTTTACTAACTTCCACTGCTGAAGTACAGGTGGCTGAATTTTCAGATCATGATTTGCTTACCATTTTTCTTGGTCTTAAGAATGTTGCTACTTTTGGTCCTGGCACTTGGAAATTTAATGTTTCCTTATTGGAGAATTCTCTGTTGTTAACACTTCTTAAACCTTTTTTTCAAAACAGAAAATCTGTTTTTTTTCTTTACGATGATCCTTGGTGGTGGTGGTTAGATACGAAAAAGGATTTGACAAAATTACTGAAATCCTTTAGCAAAACCCATCATGAAGATTGTTATTTCACATACCATAGGACACGACATCAGCTGCAAAACTCCTTACCCTGTCGTATACCACTGGCCAGGATTTTTCTTCACAAATTAGTACCCTGAAAAAATCTTTAATGGAATATCACTCCAAAAAATATGCTTCAATGCAACAACATCAACGTTTTAGTGTAAAAGGTGCCTATGATGTGATCTGCCCGTTTGCACATTTTTCTAAACAGATTACGGGGAGAACCATTGATACTACTGTGACTGAAGCTGGTCATACAATTACTGATTCTGAGCTTATCCAAAATTATGTGCAGTATACTCAAAACTTATTCAGTCCATTCCTATATGTCTACATGATATATTGACCTTCCTTAGTCCCATTTCTGTTCCTGATGTGCAACAATCAGTATCTGATATGCATGCTTGTGATATTCATGCACGAGAAGTAGTTGAGGTCATCACAACTCTGCGATCTGGAGTATCTCCAGGCTTGGATGGCCTTCCGAATGAGCTTTATAAATTGCTTAATATTGAGCTGTGCGTGGAATTGGCTGCAGTTTATAATTTCCTTTTAAAAGCTGATACTTTACCACTAGAATTTAATATGGGTAGTACCCTCTATATCCATAAGAAAGGAGACAGAAAATTACTGACTAATTGGAGGCCTCTTAGCCTATTGAATACAGACTGTAAAATTTTAACTAAAATTATTGCTTTCTGTCCAGCAAAGCTGGCCCCACTTGTTATTTTGGAAGCTCAATCTAGTAATGTTCCAGGCAGAAGTATACATAATTATGTCCTTTTACTACGGGAATTGGTGGAACATGGCAATCCAAATAGGTTAACAGGCCTTCTGTATTCATTGGATCGAAGACAGGCATTTGATTCAGTGAGTCATTACTTTTTATGGCAGGTTTTGAGACGTTATAGGGTTCCTGTGACTACTCTCTCCTGGTTACGCTTATTATATTCTACAGCCACTTCTATCCCTCTTGTTAATGGCTGGAAGGGTCCTTTGATACCTTTAAAGAGAGGTGTTAGACAAGCGTGTCCACTCAGTCCCCTTTTGTATATCTTTTTTTTGGATCCCTTACTTCGCATCATTAATACTACACACAATGTTAGGCCTATTTGTTCCTTACCACTTTCTGTTTTAGCCTATGCTGATGACATGAGTTTAATAGTAGCTGATGTTCCTTCGGCAGATGCATCTCTCCATCTCTGTAAGTCCTTTGGTCTTGTTTCAGGAGCATCCCTGAACTTGGAGAAATGTGTCGGTCGAGTGCTTGGATCTCAGCAGTCAAATGATGTAATAGTTTTCAGTACTGCAGTTTGTGATACCCCTATTAAGATTTTGGGCATTCTATTTGGCTCAGGTCCTTTAGACATTCTCAACTGGACTCCAAAACTGGACCTAGCGCAGGCCAAAGTTTCTCTTTGGAACACCTGGAAACTCAGTAAAAAAAAAGAGGGTTTACTTGATAAAGTCTCACTTGCTCCCAATTTTTTTGTTTTTGGCTTATGTTTTTCCTCCTCCCCGTGTTTTGGAAACCAAACTTCAGAGTATATTTTTTCAGGCCTTATGGGGCAACTGCCTGAATCCCATTAAGTGTTCCATTACCTGCTTACCTTTCAAGGAAGGTGGTCTTTATATGATACACCCATTTTTTTTTATAATAGTTTATTTTTTGTGACTAATCTTAAACCACTTTTAGTTAATTATGATGTGGGATGGGAATTTTATTTTTTCAATCCTGTCAACCCTGGTTTCATCTTTGGGACCTTAACACTTTGAAACAGGTTAAACATGTATCTTCTACCCCTTCTTATCTTTGCAATACCTTTTTGCCATTTAAAACAATGGAAGATCACTAGCCATATGATTATGACTCAAAATAGGAAAGCCATTTATAATTTTTTGATAGATACCACTTGTGCAGACCTTGTAATTTTTCTCAAATGTTCCCCTACTTCCTTACCTGCTTTATATACACTGTTAAGGAATCCTCACATCCCCCCAGAAGATGTGGTATCTACATTGGCTTAGTTGTCATGAATGGATCAATATTAAGGCAAATCATAAACATAAACAGCTGAATGAAAGATTGTGCTCCAGACCTTTATGTGTAAATCTGGATGAAACAATACAATACCTGTTTTTTCTTTGTCCCTGTATCACTGGCTTTTGGTTATTTTTAGTGAATAGATGGAAGGAACCTTTATTTACTTCTGTTACTTATGAGATGTTATTGTATGGAAGGTTGCCAGCGACCTGGAAAAAGTGAAATATTGACACTCTAAACTTATTGTTTACCATCATTAAATGGCATTTATGGACTGCTCGCTGTCTTTTCACCTTGCAGCAAAAAGATATGTCCCACCTACTGGTGGTCCAAAGTATTGAACAGGATTTAAAAGATGTTTATTTGTCTGAACTAAGAAGTTTGTCATCTGGATCATTGTTTGCTTTATGGAAATGCTTACCATAGGTGACTGATTCTGATTTTCCTGTTACATGAGTCTTTTGTATTTATTTTTGTCAATGTGATTTTGGTTTGTAGTTTCTTTGTCAATAGAAAATTTCCCCTACTCTTTTTGAGAAGTGCCATGAGATCTTTAACATCCACCTAAACTACCACCAATCCAGGCAGATGGAACCTCAGTTTAAAGTCTCATCCGAAAGATGGCACCTCAGAATGCAGCACCCCCCTCTCATACTGCACTACAGTGTCAGTATTGGGATATTACCCCAAGTGCCAGATGTGGGAACTGAACCCATGGCCATCTGATCTCCCAGCCTCAGAGGTGAGTGTGCTACCTACTGAGCCACTGACACTACTAAATATGACCACATGGCTTCATGTGGTCATTAAAAATTTAATTATTTTTAGAACGCTAATTTTTTTAACTGAGCATACTCAAAAATGGGACAGTTCTTCTTCTTTTGTTTTTTAGTTAGTCCTTTTCTCCACGGCTCCCAGTCTGCCTACCTTGACTTCCTGGCATCCCATCGGTCTTCAGGCCACTGTCCCAAAGATCCAGTCAGCTCCCATGAAGGTCCCATGGCTGCTACCCAAACTGCTGCCCCCCATGGCGGGGCAGTGGAGAGCCCCCTACACTCTCCAAAGAACCAGAATCCAGTATATGCTATGCACCCTGGAGCTGACAGATCCTGCCTGAGACTGCCATCATGCCACCACAACTGGAGCCATTTTCCACTTGTTCAACCCCCCAGTGCATGCTTGGTGCATGCAATGATGCCAATGGAGGGGGGTGCACACGTGTCCACACATGCTCCCCCTCGGCATCATTCCCCAAGCCCACCCCATGTCATGTAGCACCAATGCACCTATCCCCAGCCTCCACTAGAGGTCACTGATACACTGACCATTGAAGTCCCCCCTTCTCCAGAGAGGTAGAGCAGTCTATGGAAGCTCAATCCCTCTCTGCCCTTGCCAACCCCTGGCAACATGAGCCCATTCCCAAACCTGGGCCACCAGCATGGAGCGAGGTGTGATGGCCAGCACCTCAACTCTCAGTGCCACAGGGCCTGCAACAGTTCTTATTACATGTTTTCAAAACTACTAAAGTTTAGGAGATAAAAGCCACAAAAGCACATACCTTGGGCCAAATTCTTTCAAACCTGCAAGTTTCAAATCCTTCTAGTTTTTCTAATTATCATTGAGTAAATAAAAGGTGTTAATATTGATGAGTTGGAGGGATTTTGCCCCTCTGTAACTTTACCCACAGTGAACCAATTGCTACGAAAGTCTTAGGATCCAGAGAGCCTGGTACCATCTCTGCACATTCTAAATTTCAAGTAAATTGGTTGAATTGGGGGCAAAGTTATTGAGGTGCAAACATTGGGATTTAACATTAAAAGGTTTACTCAGTCCTAATATACAGATGTGACTGCACATGTATATGTATTTTTTCATATTTTTGGTAGGGAAAGAAACACTGAGCTGACTATAATTTCCAGACACATCCCAGGACCACCAGGATGATAAGTGACTTGCTCATTGTTACAGAGTATGCAGCTGGTGGTTGTGAGTTTCAAACTCAGGTCTGTCATGCAGAGCTGTGCGGAATGATAACATTCTGAATTCATGGAATTTTAATGAAATGTCACAAAACTTGTGAAATTTCATGGAATCTCTTTGAAATGTCATGCATTTTTTAAATGTTATTAATTTGGTCATAACTCAACCATCTGTTCAGCTAAAGCTTTGAACGTTAGCATTCTTAATGTCTGGGAGGAGATCCAATGATGTGCCAAATATCATAAAATTAAGCTGGATTGTCTCAAAATTACAAGTATTCGAAGTTTGTCATTTTATTTTAGATGGGAAAATTCATGAAAGTTTTATCTGAAAATACCTGAGCCATCTGTTGAGGCAGATATATTAAATTTGGCATAGTTACTTGATGATCAGGGTTCCAACTATGGGCCAAATTTCCTGACATTAGGATGGACTGTCTCAAAATTATAGGTGCTAAAAAATCTCAAAAATCTATCATTTTATTTTTGTGGGAAGTTTCATGAAAATGTGTATCTGCATATACCTCAGCCATCTGTTGGACCAGACATCTTAAATTTAGCATAATTACATGATAAAGATGTTCTAAAAATATGCTTAATTTCATTGTGTTATCTGCATACAATTCAGGCACCTTCAGAGCTCAACATGTGTAAATTAGCATTAATAACTTTGTTGTAATGGTTATAGAATATTTTAAATATGGAGAGAATTGGATTAGTGATTTCTAAGTTACAATAGTTTAAAAGTTTACTATGTAAATATTTGCAAAATTTTATGAAAACTCTCAAATATGTGAATATTTGTAACTTCTCTGCTCTTGCAGGCATAGACTTAACATCTGGCATGCATAGCTGATGTGTATCCTGGTGTCTAACACAACTGGATAAATTGGTTTACCAGTTTTACATTTACAGTGGAAAAAAAAACCCAAAAAACAAACATTGGTAACATTTTCTCAAATATTTGTGGTAGCACATAGAAGAAACATCTAGACTTCTATTTTTGTAATTTAACATATACAGTGTACTTATCTCTACTTCATTTAGTAAGCTATAAGCTGGGCTGAGCTTTTACAGTCCTGCTGTTCCTCTCTGGATGACTATTTCCCTCCCCCCTTTTCTTTTAGCATAGACAGATTGACCACATAGAACTACTGATCCCACTAATATCCTCTTTGTTCTTTACAGTGATAACATTTATTTATTTATTTACTAGTTTATTTATTTGATTTGTTCGGACAGCACCTTTGAGCTAAACAGCTCATTTACAAAGGTTCCAAGTTAGGCAACATTCATGAGTAACATATTTACAGATATCAAAGGATTACGATGCCAAATTACAGACAAATGGGTAAATTAACATGGCTATTTACAGGATACAAGTCATTGCAGTTGGGACAGGATATAGTTTGACATTAGGATTGGAGCCAGCTAATACAATGCTTATGGGAAGCTCATAGGAACACAGACATTATATCAACAGGGAGAAAATCAGTGGCAGTGACAGTCCATACTGGGAATAAATAGGCATCTCAGCTGTTTTTAAAACTGGCCTACTTTATCGAGGCTAAGTATAGAATTGGGGAGCTCATTAAGCCACTGAGGTGTTCTGACAGCAAATGCTCGCATTGCATTGGTGGTTTTTTAGAAGGGTACCTAGAGTATGTTCTTGGGCATAGCTCTAGTGGGGTAGGGGCTAAGGTATGGACTAAGAAGGTTCTGTAACCCTGGAGGTGTGAGACTCAGCAGTGTTTTTTTTCTCAAGGATGCAGGATTGGAATCTTATTCTATCCTGCAGGGGGAGGATATTGGTTAGGGATTAAAGGGAACAGGAGTGAGTTAACCTATCGGCATCAAGTATTAAGTGCAGGCCTTGTTCAGAATGAGCTTGATTCTATGGAGGGTAGTGTCAGAAGCTGCTCTGTAGATCTTAATGCCACAGCCAATGATTGGGAAAATTGAGCTCATAACCGTGACTCGCCTTGCATCCTGTGTGAGGTTGTGCCTCTGTCTGTGAAGTGCACCTAGCTTTCTGCTGAAGGCATTTACTACGTGGTCTACATGTGAGGCACAGTCACAGCCAAAGACATGGTCAGATATTTCCAATAATTTCTGTGATATTTCTAATGAAATCTGTTTTCTGCATTTCCACAGTAGGAGCAGCAGAGAGTAACTCTTTAGAAATTTTGTGAAATATCTGAAAATATCTGACTATGTCTGTGGCTACTACTGTAAATGAGAGGCAGTCATCCAAGATGACACCAAGGTACTTGAATGTTCTGATTTGCTCCAGTGCCAGGGCATTCTCATTTAAGATGGTTAGGGGTTGGGTCCTGTTCCTCATGTGTGGTCCTGAAAACAGCATTACCTTAGCTTTTTAGTACTTCAGGACAAGCCTGTTTATTTTGAACCACACCTAAAATGACATAAAGCAACCTTGGAGATCCCCTGTTAAGGAGTCCTGATTTGGTTTACTTGTGAAAATAACAGCATTGTCTGCATAGTGCAGGATCCTAGCCCCGGGACAGGCAACCAGTAGGTAGTTGATAAAGAGGCTAAAGAGGAGTGGACCCAGTATTGAGCCCTGCGGTACCCCAATGGTCACATCTTTGGGGTCAGATAGCACACCATTGATTTTGCCACATTGTGTTCTTCCAGTGAGGTAGCTACTGAACCAAGCAACAGTGTCCTGTGATAGATCCAGAGATCAGAGTTTGTTGAACAGGAGGGGTGATTGACCAGATCAAATGCTTTGGTTAGGTCAATATAGATCGAGCCAACCAAATAGCTGTTGTCAAGGGCCTCATGGAGGTAACTGGTGTATTTAATAAGGGCTGTGTTTGTGCTGTGGGGTCTGCAGAAACCATGCCATTGTTGGCACTGGAGATTATGGGCCTGATTCTAGAATAGTTATGCCTGGTGTAACAGCACTTGCACCAAGTAGAATTGTGCATGTAGCAACTTACGCCTGCAGTTGTGACATGTGCAGTTCTACAAAGTGGCAGGACACTTGCGCCTAACAGCTGTTACACCGGCAGTTGCACCCCAAATCCCCTGCAACATGGTGCTAGGGGGTTTATGGCAGCAGTTGCGCCCCATTCCAGAAGGGCAGCAACAAAGTCCCCAATGTCGGAATTCTACAAGAACCCCCAGAGGAGAACCGGCAATGTAAGTTATATCTGCATTCAGTTGATGTAACTTACGGACGCCCCCCCCAGGGGTCCTGTCGACCTCCCTGAGCCACCAGTGTCCTCCCCCCATGCCAACATACCCCAGTGGGGCCCTGCAGGGCTACCCACACCAACTGCCCAGGGTATAGAAATGCCCCATGACTCACCTCCCCCAACCCCAAAGTGCCACATAGAGTCCTGCAGGACATCCCATCCCCCATCCCCTGAATCCCCATTGATATAAGCCCCACAGGGCGGCACTGCTTCCACCACCGTGCCCTGACCCCGAGTTGCCGGCCGCGAATGCGGAAATACCCTTCACTGGTAGTCTAGTGGCCCCCCACTCAGCCATGCCAGCCCATGCAGCACCCCGCCACCCATTCCCAGCTGACAACTGGCATAACCCACCTCTCACCACCATGGCTAGCCACTGACTGAGTGCAGTATGAGCGTGCACTGTAAAGACATACTCAGAAATTTATTTCTGAGTGCGACTTTTCAGTACGCAATCAAACTGCACTCCAATGCACAAGCCCTGCATTATTTGCACATTTATATTTTATTCACCACTAAAGTATGCACATGAGAGAGTGTGTGTGTGTGTGTGTGTGTGTGTAAAGCATGGTGAACCTGTCTAGTCACTAAAGTATAGATCTATTTAATACTCTTTGCCAGCACAGTTTTGCACAAAATCAAGCCATCCTTTAAAATGACCATAAACATATTTGAAACTTGCTTTAGGTTTATATTACACTGGAAATGAACTCCATGTGTATCCTTTCCACAGTAAACTTAAAGCACTATTTGCAGACTGCTTTTTCTTGTGTGATATATCCATGAAACTCTATGCTTTCCATTCTTGTAATAATGCATGCTTCTGTTCAATGCATTGAATCCTTGCACACCTTTTAATCTATTGTGCCAGTTGCCAGTTATACTTGCTAGAACTTTCTTCCATCTCCCCAAATTCTTTCCTGCTGTTCCTTGTAGTAGTTTCCCTTAGCTAGTTTAATATCCCTTTGTGCACCTATTACACGCAGTTCTCTAGTGTTGAAGGTCTGGCATAGTGCCTGTAGCCTTTGCCCTGTATCAAAGGTTATCCATCTCCTGCATCTGTGTTAACAGTAATGGAGTAATCCATCCAGCTGACCTACCTCTAACCTTCCTTTTCCTAAAAGGGGAGTACATATAACAGGCACTATTGAACTCTGCAATAAAGTAGCCTAGTGCAGTATTGATACTTGTGGTACAATATACAGTAAGTAGCTCCAGTCAAGCTTTGCCAGATGCTTCTTGGGGGCTTCAGTTTGTGCCCTTTTATGTTCCATGCTACAGACAAGTTTTGTGGAGGTCTTGTGTTCTTGATGGACCAAGCGCATAGCACAGGTGAGTGATCACTAATTCCATCAGGTAGGACCTTAACTTCAGTTAGCTTGTTCAGGAGTGTGGTCTGCACCCAGTCAAAGAGCGTGCTGGTGCCAGTTTTGTAATTTGTTCTAGTGCACTCCTTCACCACCTGGTAGAGGTAGAGACTAGCCATCTGTTCCCTTATTGGCCAGTTTGATTTGTTGGCCAAGTTGATGTTAAAGTCCTCTGTTACAATGATCTAACCTTTTTGACTGGTGTGTTTAAAATGATTGACAAAGAAGTTAATCCCTGTTTGCTGTTTGCCTGGGGTTATGTACAAAGTTAGAAAATTAAAGTTTTTCCCACACCGTCCCAGAAAGATTTTTATTCTCAGGCACTCACAGTCCTCTGAGGGAGAGTCTAAAGTGATTCTATGCCTCTGGAGGTCATCCTGTACATACAGTATCCATCCTCCTTCTGGCTTTTTTACTATGTCCTGCCTGAAAAGGTTATACCCATTCAGATGGAGAGAGGCATCTGGAGAAGAGTCATCTACTCCTTCTCCTATCAACCTCTCCTGTTGAGATAGCCAGAATTCTTCCTTCCTTGTACCCCAGACATTGTCTTCCGCCACTACATCTTTCTGAGTAACTCAGTGTCCCAGACTTGTACATACGTCAGGCTCCCTGGATCATCAGTTTACTGAGTGTGGTCCTTATATATCCTGTATTCAGTTTGGAATTTTTGACACACCATGCTTCCTTGCCCTAACTGGGGGTTGGTATACCAATAAAACATCAAAATTTCAACATCAAAATCCATTATAGCAACAGCTTTGAATGAGTTAGAGACTGTCACTGTAATGAACCCAATGTACACCGACATTACTTTGGCCGGTGTTTCACCCCCACCCCCTTCCTAGTCAACTCCAACTCAGAGTTTGTTATTTAAAAGTTGGGGGTACAGGGGATGGAGTCCCCTGCATGGCAGGTGCTGGGAGCACAGCTCCCTGCAAAAAAACACACACTGTCTGACAGGCAAAATTTTGCCTGCCGGCATTGTGGATTTCACTGTGCCACATTTCAACAACTGCATTGTTGATGCAGTTTGGTGGAACCTGCAGGGTCTACCATTGGTGTGCTACCCAACTCAGCTGTCCATTTCTTGGGGATACTATGCATCTATATCCTACAACTAGTGACCCTCTGCACTACCTGCCTCTTATACCCCTATCCTTTAATTTGAATCCCCCAGACAAGGCTCCGTGAAATTACCAAATTCCAGTTTTATGGAATTTTCATGAAATTCCACAATTTCACAAAGATTTGTGGAATTTGACTTTAAGTACAGATGTAATTTTGCAATTTCTGGCAGGAAGTAATTAAAAAAATTGAAACACACAGTCTTTTTGCAATGTCTAAAAACCTGTCAAATTTAATGATAATGCATTCTTTAGTTTCAAAGTTTTCAGGGGTTTATAAATTTGCAGTTTACATTCTTGCAAAATTTAATTTTCAAATTTTGTGAAAGTTTGACTGCTTTTAATTCAGTCCTATTTGAAGCTACAATTCGGTTCCATTTAAAGCTGTAAATATGAATTATGTCAGAAATGACCATGAAGTACTGTACAATAGTTTAAATGTTACTTTAAAACTAGAGGGGAAATACATACTACTATGCCAGCAGATTTAGGCCACTAGGTCTATCACATCTGCTCGAGCTCAGGTCACAGCTGAGAATTTTCTGCTGCCCCCCCCCCCAGTGCCTCCTTCTTTTGTAAGGTCTGCTTCTAGTGTACCCCCATTGTCCCTTTCCTTCCTCACCTGTACTTTCCCTCTGTACTTATCCCATCCACTCTTAAAGCACCCTACTGAACTCTGAGTGCTGTATCTTTTTTTTTAATATAAAATGTATGACTGACTGTCTTTGCTAAAAAAAATCTGATGCTCTTAGAATGACCTCACTCATCAACCCCTTCCCCCCAGGTTTCAGCTGAAAGATGCAAGCCATAAGAAAAATGTTGACAGCATGTGAGTTCACACACACTGGGCTGGATATTCAAAAGGGTTGTGCCATGCGCAAGTCCGAAATTGCACCATTCTGCGATATTCAGCAGGAGGCAGTTGCACCCCCAAGTCATGCTGAGCAACAGCGCAATGCTAATGAAGGCATGCTCAACCAGAGGGGGAGGAACCATGCATAAACTGCACAGCCTGATATTCAGCCGAGCTGTGCAGAGTTGTGCAGGCACAACCCCCTACCTGCACCTGCACAACTTTGAGCACCCCCAAAAAAGGAGTAAGTTGAGGGCCACCAACAGGTGAGCTGCCACATTGCAGGGCACAACACAGCAACTGCCACCTGTGGGTGGCCCTCCACCTGTTTCCTGTGCCCCCCTGCAGCCGGATCATGGGCATAATGTGAAATCTCCCCCCCGACTGGCCCGGTCGTGGGCATAACATAAATGACAACCCCCCCACTGGCCCAATCATGGGCATAACATACATGAACCCCCCCACTGGCCTGATCGTGGCCAGAATGGAGTTCACCCCCAAGAGCAATATCCATGGTGGTCCAGTGGACCTCGAAGCCCGATCACGGGCATAAGAGTCAACCGCCCCAAGTCCAATTTCCCTGGTGGTCCAGTGGCCACCCCACCCACCCATGGAGCCCCACCACCCCACTCTCCCCATCAGCTGGCAGGCAGCAGCACCCCACCTGCCTGCCACCCAGCCGCCTGCCAACTGATAGCTCGGTAGGGCTGTGTGCCCATTGGATCAGAGCAGAGCCAATGGGTTGTGCAACCATGCCGCCCAGAGGCAGTCCAGATATGTGAATGAATTCATTCACATATCTGGACTTTACCTGGTATGGCTGCACACCCATTGGCTCTTGCCTGAACCAATGGGCATGCAGCCTCTACTAAGTAGCTGGCCTGTGGGCAGGCAGGTGGGTGGGTGCTGCCGCCAGCCGACTGACAGGGAGAGCGGGATGGTGGGGCTCCGGGTGGTGGTGGGGTGGGGTCCACTGGACCAGCAGGGAAATTGGACTTGGGGTTTGACTCTTATGCCCATGATCGGGCTTCGTGATCCACTGGACCACCAGGGATATTGCTCTTTGTGGGGTGAACTCTGTTCTGGCTGCGATCAGGCCAGTGAGGGGGTTCATTTATGTTATGCCTGCGATCAGGCCAGTTGGGGGTTTAATACTGTTATGCCGCAATCATGCCAGTGGGGGTAGATTTACTTCATGCCCATGATTGGGCTGCAGGGGGCGTCAGTCCTGATGGCTGCTGCCTGGCAGGGCACCAGGCGCAAGTTGTCGGGGATCGGCACACCTGCATGCTAATGGCATGCAAATGGGGCCGTAAGTAGATGCAAATGGCCCCCCGCACCTTGCATAACTTATGGCCCCATTTGCATGTCACCTTTTGAATATTTGAAATTTGCACATGGCGCAATGGAACTTGCGCCACCGCATCTTGAATGCTCCACTCTGACCACTTGCAGTGGCACAAGTTCCAGTGCACCATGCACAGTGGCTTTGGCTGGGGGGCAATATTCAAAGGAGTTGCTCAATAGTGCAACTCCATTGGATATCGCCCCGGCCACACCCCAGCACAACTTTTTTGAGCAGCACAAGGGCTTGCGCCACAGAATGGTGCAGTTTGAATATCCAGCCCACTGTTTTTAGACACAATCTGTTACATGTAAGGCCTTAATTAAGGATCCTGTCTGTATGAGTTAATTACAACCATAGTTGCTATAACATATCCATTTTATGACGTTGGAAGGAAAACCCAGGTTGTTACATAGGAGTGCGAAAATCATAAAGATGCTGTCATGTCCTGGAAGGAGGAAGTTTATTATGAGATCAAAAGAAGTGTCATTTGAAGGACATGAATTATGCTAAAGTTGCAGAATGTAATACTTTCGTATAAGATATATATTTTTTTATACATAATCTGACAGAGGAAGAGCTAGCTGACCTCACACAAAAATGGGTTGTCCCATACAATTGTTTAAGGAATACTCTGTTTTACTTACACACTTTTACCTAGACTCTGACTAAGGAAATATCTTTGGAGCACTTGTAAACAGATATTTAGAAAGATTTCAAATCTAAGTATTGTAAGTAGGAATTTGCACTGTTTAAATGTTGTTTCTTTTAAAAGATTTGAATGTCTGATGGTATAAGAGTTCTGTATTTTGCGTTTTACATATTTTTAACTATTTTAGTAAAATTCTTTTTAGAACTTACTTGGTCTGTCTTTGACTACTTTTTAGTTGAAAGAAAAGTATATGGTTATTGCAGATACTAAACATAAGCATGAATGGTGGTACCAAACCGGAAAGAGAAGCGCTTTAAATCTGAGGTCTTTTTTAAAGTTTTTAAGGGTTCATCTCTGTATACCTGTCTATGTGCCCGTAGGCAAAGATATCTGACCCTCCAAAGACAGAAATATCTGAGCCTGTGCATTGGGTATGCTAGTAAGAGGTTCACAGTTTGAATCTCTCCAGAACCTGAGACCAAAGGTTGATCCGAACTCACAAAAACAGACAAGAGGGTTACCGTGTCTGTTACACTGTTCAAAAGACTGCGCTCAGAGGTTGGCACTTTGGGAGTAGATGGCCTGACCTGCTGAGTGGGTTTGTGACAGATTGGTTAGCAGTGGTGGCATAATTTTGGTATCACAAGCTTGTATTGTTCTGTTTCAGCTGAGGCCGTTAGCTCTCTTGCAAAGAAAGAAAAAAAGGCAGAGTTTTATATTAAAAAGGAAACATAACTATATATCACTTGGCAAACAGTCCATTTCCTACCCATTTTATTTTTTTTTCTCTAAAGGGCAAGTCAGAGTAGCCGTAGTCAGGGAAGAAGAAGATGGCTTCTGACTACAGCAGGCACACTGTACATTACTTGAAGCAGTTGGGAGGTGACAGGGGAGTCCTATTCAAGGTGACAGCCAAAAAGCAGAGCCTCATAGAGGCCCTGATGGTAGCAGATTCCCAGAGCAGTGAGTCACTGATCGTGACTGAAAAGGACAGCAGGGTCACTGTCAGTGAAGGGCCACAGCAGCAGGGGAGGGGCACCAGAATCCTGAATTCAGAGGTACTCAAACTGCAAATTGAGTTGTGCAAGATGAAACTGGAGGCAGAGTGAGAACAGAGGGAGGCAGATCGTGAGGAGCATGAGCACCAGTGAGCTGTAGAGTAGAAGAGAGAATGCAAAAGCCAGGAAGCAGAGTGAGAACAGAGAGATGCAGACCATGAGGAAAAGGAGTGCCAGAGGCAACATGAACCGAAGAAGATACAACTCCGACCAGCGGCACCAGAGCAGGTAAGTGGCTTGGGTTTAACTGGGACTGCAGGACTGGGTTACAAATTGAACTCCAAACTAATAGCTGAGTTTAAGGACAGGGAGGACATGGATGCCTTTTTAAATTCTTTTGAAAAAGTTTGTATTCCGGCTAAAATTCCTAGAGAGTCCTGGAGCTTCCAGCTATCCCCGCTACTTACCGGGAAAGCTCAGGATGCAATGGGTCAAATGGACAATGAGGACAGCAATGATTACAGCTAAAAGCTGCACTGTTAAAAAAGTTTGAATTAACTGCCGAATCATACAGAGCTAAATTCCGTAAGCTCAGGAGAGCCCTGATATGAACTACGAGGAGCTAGCCATGAAACAACATCAGTTTTTAAAACGTTGGTGGAAGAAATTGAGGCAAACTCTGTTGATAAAATTGAAAATGTGATTTAATTAGAACAGTTTTATTGGGCATGCCCAGCAGAGCTAAAAATCTGGCTAGAGGACTGAGATCCAAAAACAGTGGAAGAGGCTGCTGAACTCTCGGACCACTGCACTGCACCAAGAGCAGACCTCCTCTGAGAGTGAATGGGGTGAGCATGGCAGTGCAAAAAGGGAAAAGCATGCCTTCAGGGCAGCTAAAACTCTCACTGCCTCCACCGAAACCAGTTAGCCTCAGGGTTCAAAGATTTCTCTGAAGTAAGAAATGCATGTTGGCTGTGTAAAGAGACTGGGCATATTGCCAGTGTCCCAAAAAGGTAAGCAATAATACACAACAGAGTGCTAGAAAAGAAGTGGGTTGTTTGAGTGTCCCTGGGGGCATGCCAGTAAATATGAGAGAATGCATGCACCCAGTCATGGTGAATGGTGTACAGATGCAGGGGTTAAGAGACACAGGGGCATCCCTAACATTGGTAAAAGGGGATCTGGTACAGCCTGGTCAGCTTATACCCAATAAATATGTCACTGTACAGGATTATGCGGGTGAAGAGAAAACATTGCCACTGGCCAGTGTTCTCCTGGACTGGGGTGAAACAGGGAAAACTGTGCAACACGTGACTATAGCCAAAACATTAGCAGTGGATGTGATCCTGGGTAACAATCTCCAGCAGGGGATGGTATGTGCAGTTACCCCATAGCCAAACAACAAGGGAAAATTGTAGCTCCCTGAATCCCCACAGAAGCCATTGTGGAAACCACTGAGAGACTGGTTCCCCAGCCTGTGTCTACAGATGGGAAGACTGATAAAAAGGAGGTAGAAATTTCCCCAGTAGCAAGTGACCACACAGCTATGAAAGGTTACTCTGAAGAGGAAAGGGTTACCCATTGTCCAAGGGTTGGGATTGACAGTGATCCAGAGTGCCCTGATGCTAGTGCTAGGGACCCTAGTTTAGTAACTAAAGGGGCCCTGTCCCATACCTTGGGAATGTGTGAGGGGTTTACAGCTGCTCAGAGGGGTGGCCATAGTTTACAGAAGCTGAGGGCTTGGGCAGACTCGGATGGCACACAGGTAGGTGACAGCAGACATAAGGTTTATTGTGAAAATGGACTTATGCATACTCAAGCAGTACAGACAGAGGGAAGGATGCTAGGCAGGCAGCTTGTCATTCCCCAGGGGTATCTTGAGCAGTTGCTCAAAATTGCACATGATATTCCCTTGTCTGGTCATCTGGGAATCATTCACACATCACAGTGGTTAGCCCAGAATTTCTACTGGCCTAACATCACCCAGCAGGTGAAAAAGTATTGCAGGTCTTGTCACCAGTGGCAAGAAATAGGGAAAGTGGGCAAGAAAACCCAAGCAGCCCTGATTCCATTGTCCATAGTGGAGGAGCCATTCCAGAGGGTGGGAATGGATATTGTGGGGCCCTCAAATGCCCCCAGCTCCTCAGAGAAGAGATTCATTCTGACTACTGTGGATTATGCCACCTGGTACCCAGAGGCAGTCACCCTATCCTCACTGAGGATGGACAAAATGGTAGATGCCTTAATTGGGATTTTCTTGCATGTTGGGTTTCAGCAGGGAGTAATCACCGATTGAGGGGGTTCCTTCATGTCAGACCTGATGAAATGTTATGGAAGAAGAGTGGGGTGGTGCAGAGATGCACTACAGTGTATCACCCACAAGCCAATGGACTTGTGGAATGATTCAATGGTACCCTAAAGTCAATGCTCTGGGTGTTTGCTGAACAGCATGGGAGGGACTGGGAGAAATACCTTCCCCACCTGTTGTTTACATACAGGGAGGTGCCCCAAGAGTCAATAGGAATTTTCCCCTTCGAACTCTTATATGGACACCAGGTACGTGGGCCCCTAGACTTGATCCAGGAGGACTGGGAAGGCAAGCATGCCACCCAGGGAACTCCCACTGTGGTTTATGTCCTTAGGTTTAGGGAAAGGCTGAAGGAGCTTATGGGGACAGCCCAGAGCAACATAGCAGCTGCCCAACAGAAACAAAAAGTGTGGTACGACTGCAGAGCCAGAGCTCACTCATACATGGTGGGTCAGGAAGTCATGGTCCTTATTCTGGTCCAGAAAGACAAGCTGCAAGCTGAGTGGGCAGGATCGTACAAAGTGGTTAGGAAGGTAAATTACATGAACTACATTGTGGAGTTACCTGACAGAAGACAGAGTGAAAGAATGTACCATGTCAACATGATGAAGTCATATGAGAATAGGGCTGACATGGTGTTTGCAGTGTATAGTCATGGGGAGGGGACGGATGAAGGAGACCCTCTTCTGGATTTGCTGGAAGAAAGTAAGCGGGAGTCCTCTGTGGAGGCAGCAAAATTGTCTCTCCAGCTGGTCCCGGACCAGGTCCTGAAAGTAAGGGAGGTTTTAGCAGACTTTGCCCCCTTGTTTAGCGCCAAGCCTGGACTAACCCCCTTAGTGACACACGATGTGGAGACAGAGACACAGATGCCCATACAGTGAACAGCATATAGGGTGTCAGAGGCTGTCCAAAAGGACATTAGGATGGAAGTGGAGAAGATGCTGGATTTAGGGGTAATCCAGAGATCCCACAGCCCCTGGGCCTCACCCATAGTCCTTGTGCTGAAGCCAGATGGCTCAACTCATTTCTGTGTGGACTATCGTGGACTGAATGTAGTCACAAAGTCCAATGCCCACCCAATGCCATGGACAGAAGAACTCCTGGACAAGTTGGGAGGGGCAACCTTCCTTACGACTATTGGCCTGACCAAGGGGTATTGGCAGGTAGAACTGGCAGACAAAGCTAGGGAGAGATTGGCCTTCATCACTCTGATAGGCTTATTTGAGTTTAAAGTAATGCCTTTTGGAATGAAGAATGCCCCGGCCACTTTCCAAAGGTTGGTGAACCAGATGTTAAATGGTGCTGAGGAGTATGACTTGGCATACCTGGATGACATTGCCATCTTTAGTACCAGCTGGGAGGAAAACCTATCCCATCTTAGGGAAGTGCTGGGCAGGATTCAGAGGGCCAGGCTCACTGTCAAAGCCGAGAAGAGCCAGGTGGCCATGGGAGAAGTGGCATACCTCGGGCATGTGGTAGGCCAGGGACAGCTCCATCCTAACCAAATAAAGATAGAGGTGATCCAGGCATGGCCCAGACCAGAAACCCAGAAGCAGGTCAGGAGCTTTCTAGGGACAGCAGGATACTACAGGAAATTTGTACCCAATTACAGTGCCCTGGCTGCTCCCCTATCTGGCCTGACAAAGAAAAAGATACCAATGAAAATTACATGGGGCCCAGCCTGTGAAGAAGCCTTTACCAGACTGAAGGAGGCACTGTGCAGTGCTCCTGTTTTGACAAGTCCTGACTATAGCAAAACCTTTATAGTTCAGACGGATGCTGCAGACGTGGGTATTGGGGCAGTACTGAGCCAGACATCCAGCCAAGGGACAGATCACCCAGTAGTGTACCTGAGCAGAAAGCTGCTTCCCAGGGAGCAAGTGTACTCCATGGTGGAAAACGAGTGTCTTGCCATAGTGTGGGCCCTAAAGAAATTAGAGCCACACTTGTATGGGCAGCATTTTGCGGTGCAGACTGACCATAACCTCCTGGTTTGGCTGACGCAGATGGGAAAGAACAATAGCAGATTACTAAGATGGACTCTTGCTTTACAAGGGTATGATCTAAAAATCATACATAGGGCTGGAGCGAAGAAGCAGAACTCAGATGGGCTGTCTATGGTCTATGAGGAGTGAACTGATTTGGAAAGCTCATCCTATGTAGGGGATAGATCCCCTAAATTCAGTCTAGGTGGGGAGGAGTGTGACGTAGACAGCCAGCTTTGAGTTCTGTATCATTTTTTTCTAATATAAAATGTATGACTGACTGTCCCTGCTAAAACAAATCTGATGTTCTTAGAATGAATGACCTCACTCATCAACCCCCCCCCCCAGGTTTCAGCTGAAAGATGCAAGCCATAAGAAAAATGCTGACAGCATATGAGTTTACATACACTCAGTTTTTAGAGACAATGTGTTACATGTATGGCCTTAATTAAGGATCCTGTCTGTGTTAATTTTTTTTTTTAATTTGGTTATTTAATCAGGTATAGCACACTAAGCTGAAAGCTTTTTTACAGGAGCGACCTGGGAGCACAAGGAGGTTAAGTGACTTGCTCAGGGTCACACAGTATGCAAGTGGAAGTTGTACGATTCAAACCCAGGTCTGATCTGCTGGATATCACCAGATCTGCAGCTCAGAGCCTTAGACCACTGCGCTATACTGCCTCCAACTTACAACCATAGTTGCTATAACATATCCATTTTATGACGTTGGAAGGAAAACCCAGGTTATTACATAGAAGTGCGAAAATCATAAATATGCTCTCATGTTCTGGAAGGAGGAAGCTTATTATGAAATCAAAAGAACTGTCATTTGAAGGACATGAATTATGCTAAAGTTGCAGAATGTGACACTTTTGTATAAGGTACGAATTTTTTTATACATAATCTGACAGAGGAGGAGCTAGCTGATCTCACACAAAAAATGGGTTGTCCCATACAGTTGTTTAAGGAATACTCTGTTTTACTTACACACGTTTATCTAGACTCTGACTGAGGAAAGATCTTTGAAACACTTGTAAATAGACATTTAGAAAGATTTCATTTATATGTCTGGTGGTATAAGAGTTCTGTATTTTGCAATGTACATATTTTAAACTATTTTAGTAAAATTATTTTTGGAACTTACTTGGCAGTGGGTGCTCAACCCCACTGTTGGTTCCCACCTCCCATCTGACCCAGTGGATGTGCAACCCAGCCCCCGGTATCATGACTCCCTTCTGACTCAACATTCTTAGATGCCCAGCAGCAGGTGCCTAACCCCATAGCCAGTGTCTCCCTTCTACCTGACCTGTCCCCCACTGACACACAGTCTGATACTGGCTGGTTTTTAATGCATTTTGAGCTTTTGCTTATAATTTTGTAATTCTTTAATGTTTGTCCACCAAATTTTCAACATAGACTTTTTTGGACCCTACCTGGGGCTGGACAAAATTAGGAAATTCTACTTTCACTAACGTTTTGTGGGATCCTGTGAATTTTGTGAAAATTCACTGATTTATTTCAAAATCTTTAATTGGTCATAACACTGTCATTCATAGGCCTGCACAAAGCTCTTATCACCACTGATTCCATTTAACTGTGCTGAGCTGTTTACAGACCTGTAATTCCTTTCTGGGTGACTAATTAATCCTCGCAACTGGAATCTGGAACCTCCCACAGTACTGTGAAGTAAACAATAGATAATCAGAGAGCAATCTATTCCTATCAGGATTAATAACTACTAAAGTCAGGATTGATAACTACTAAAGTTATAGGAACAAAATGATGACTCACTCACATTTATAAATTTTCAGGGCTCACACACCACTAGTGTTTTGAGCATTAAGACCCTTATCTCAAGGTGTACTAGGATACCTCTATTCTGTGTTTCTGCACTAAGTTATCAGTTGAGATTAACTTTATATTTCCATTCAGTCTCTGTTATCTTGTGCCTTCTGGCAGTATTGTGTATGTTTCTTGCTTGACTTCCCTTCCCCAATTAAAGTAGGACTTTTCCTTTTTGGTTTCCCTGTCATTTTCTTCCCACACCAGGTCTCTATGAGTTCTTCTGTGTTGTGGACTTCCAAGTGTATCGGTGCTCAGACAAGTTCATATTGTGGGGTGTTATTCTCATGCATCTTACTTTCAAGTGAGACTTATCCCTGTATACTTTCTTGATCAAATTGGTGGGCTACTAGTTTTTTGCTACTCGGACCAGCTGCCACTCCCTTGGTGAACCATGCATCTAACTTCTGCCATTGGTGACCCCTGCACCAGCTATCTCCCCTATCCTACTGTATAGTTCAAATCCTCTTCACATCCCTTTCCATTGACGTGATCATACATCCTCCCTCTTTTCAGGACATCAGTCCATCTTCATTTGGCTACTGATCATATTCATTTGACTTATACTGCACACAGGTAAATTACCTTACCTGCTCTAACATCATGACCCTGCAGTGCTCCTTCAAATCTCCTATGACTGTGATGCCCAGCATCATGCTCTATCGTGACTAAAGATATCCAGATATTTATGTCACAATAGCCTCAGTCACAGCTAGTTGTAATACTTGGCATCATTTAGTGCCACAGTTTTCAAATGCTAAAGATATACATTGTTATCTACAGGGGTTGATAAAGAGTTAACAGGTGGCACCATACAAAAACAATGCTGCCTATGCATGTGCCTCCACATGCCATTTAGTAAGGGAGCAGTAGTGATTAGCTGGCATATTGCAAGAAGTCAAGCTAGCGCACAGTGATGTCCATGATTATTCTTCATGGTTCACACTCAAGATAGTGACCTGAGGCTTGGCACCACTATACTTTTCTATGTAGCCTCCTATAAATGCTACCTTATTGCTGTTCTACCCAGCCTTTTGCTTCCTCCAGTCTGACAGTAGAGTGGGTTCATACTTCATGAGGGGACTAGGTCCACTGTAAAATATCAGCATAGGAACAAAAAGGCAAGCATTCCAGTGGGTCTTTTGGCAATAATCATTTTATTATTGGGTCATAAAGATGTGAAAGCATAAAAACTGCAACAGTCGAACTAGCAAGCACTGGTGCTTAGAGTATTTAGATCGTCTTCCTCTGGGGACTTCCTCCATAAAGGCTGCTTAAGTGTATGTCTGGGAAAAATGTACGGATAAGTCTTCTACAAAAGTATCACAACATTCCATAATTTTCACAGTCTCATGAAATTCAACTTTAATTACTGATGGCATTTTTCAATATCCGGCTGCTTATAACTTGGTCAGCCTTTGAGCAAGAGATTAGAGAGTTGATACACACACAGCCCAGTGTTTCTGGTCAGTGAACCAAACAAAATTGGTGATATTCTGTTCTTTAGTTTTAAAACTATAGGGGCTTAAAATTCTGCAGTTTACATACTTGCAAAATTTTTTTTTTAATTCAGTATACTTTATTTAAGGCAATCAAATAAAATACAAACACTGTTCAACATATGGTGCATCTCAAGATGTACAATACACAAATGTTGGATTAAACAGAGTTGATTAGGCAGAAGAATAGACATAACCCCCTTCCCCCTCCTCCCACTTCCCAGAAGAAAGCCCCTCCCCTCCTCCCCTATTCCCACCTTTTCTGCCACATAAACCAACATGGGTATAGTGAATAAAGGAATATCGTAAACTTAATGCTGGGGAGGGGTAGACATAGTCAGTTGGGGTGCCTTCCAATAACATATGTGGAATGGCTACTACTTAGGTGAGGGAGGACCTGGGGTGGTTAACCAGTAGTAAGGTGTGAAGTTTCTCTCATTTTTGTTTATAACCACTGGAGTGCTGATGCAGATCTGCAATTATATGCTCTGCTTGAAGCACAAAGAGAATCTCTGGGAACCATTCAATATAACTGGGCATGGACAGGTCAAGCCAATGCCTAAGAATAATCTTTTTAGCACATGCTGAGATCAAAGCAATATAGGCTCTTAGAATACCATAGATTGTTCCAGAATATTCACCTAGTATGCATATTTCTGGGCTAAATCTGTCAAGAAGGTTTAAAAGGGGTTCTAGAAGGGATTGAATCTGAGACCAAAGAGGGGAAATTTTTTCACATGACCACAACATGTGTAATAGGGTGCCACGCTCCTTGCTACATTTAGGAGATATATCAGTAGAGGTATGTCCCATTTTATATAATTTAACGGGGATATAATATAGACCATGATTAATTTGGAATTGCATGTAATGGGACCTGTCCCATTTTATCATTTGATAAAGATGCTTCCAGATTTTAGACTATGATCTAGAAGAAACAGATGATGGGATAGCCTGGTCCCAAGTGTAGGATCTTGGACCCCCTTTGTTTGCAATGACCTTTAAGAGGAAATGAAAGGAATATGAGATTAGATTGAAGGTGGGCAATGATTCCCAATAGGGAAGAAGCAAGGTAGCAAAAGGTTGTTCCCAAGGCCTGTTACCAAAATGATGAAGCAACATATGCGAGATTTGCATGAAGTAAAATGTAATTTTAACATTTCTTAATATTTGGAGGCTTATAATTCAATTACCTTTAAAGACAAAGATCTGAAACTTGGAACAATTCTCCATGTGAAATGTTAATATCACCATGCCAAATTTTAAATTAGGTAGTACTAGTTGAAATTACAATTCTGGCAAATTCTGTAAACTTTTTATGGACATTTCATCTTCGATGGTCATCCTCACTGTCAAGGAGTAGTGGTAATTGATGGACTCAGAGACAGATGTTGCTGAAGAGCCAAGCAAATTCCAGGCAAGTTTTTTATTAATGTCCAGCAAAACTTAAGCATAAAGAAATAAACATGGACTGGATATGGCAAACATAAATAACAGAAGTAAAATACATCCAGAATTACTCTGCCCACTTGCTTCCAAAATCTTTAATTTGCAAAATAACTAATATTTTAATACAAACTTCACAGCAAAACATTACTGTTTTTCGAAATATATACAACAATGTATTTTAACTCAAAATATCAAGCCTATTTTCTGTTTTTTACAGTACCTCCTAGTAGCAGGCCCCTTCCCTTGAACTAGCCAGTATTTACTAATGTGAAATAGGGCCGTCTGGTGCTTAGAGACACTAGGGAGCTCAAAGAAGAGGTACTACCACTAAGGTAGGTAGCTTTATTCATAGAACTTTCTTATGCATTGTTACTATTCATTATTTTCATTCCACAGTTTACTTTTTTATTGCAAAGCAGTCAATAAAGCAAATAAAAACAAAACACAGATTTGTTTCTCTAATTATGCTATCTAGGCAAACATTATTGTTCCCTGTTTATACATTCAGATATGCTGTTTCCTATTGTCGAACCCTATGCCAGTGCAGTTCTTGTTAACTTCTCCCCATAACTGTTCTTAATATTACAAGTAAATGAAAACAATAAACATGAACCCCAACTCTGGGAGTAAAACGTACCTGTCTGCATGAATTCATACTGAATGCTTGTACCTTTATAAGCCCCAAAACAGCATGGAGTAACAGTGCAATAATTTCTCCCTGCACTGTAGCAAATCCCTGCATTGTGGCAACAGAAAAAAAAATTCTGAAAAATAAAGCAGTTTTACATACTTTCCAGAGTTTTCTTACTGCTCCCTGCTACTGAATTCCTGCACCTGAATAATATCCTGCATGTAGATTGGGCACAGGTCGCTAGGGACAGAGAATGAAAACCAAAATGATACCAGCAAACGCTACCACTCTAACATGCGCACTGTTGAGCAGTATCCTGCTTAGCACTGGTTGAGCTTGCACATCGTCGAGCAGTAACCACAAATGGCAAAAAGCTACACAAGGTGAGCGCACCTCTTTATGTGCCATTTTCTCAGCATACAGGCAGGAATCTTGTTATTTTCAAGCACAGCTAGCGCTCAGCTGAACCTGCAGCCTAATACTTAAAAGGCTATGTAAACAAAAGGTGTTTACTCCATGGCTGCATTTAAGCACTCTTTCTTTTTAAGGCTACAATATGAATAAACTTATTTAGGACTTACAGCCATTCAGCCCAGTAGCATTTTCGACTGAAATGTAGCTTTCATTTCGAAAGCTGGGGTGGGGGTGGGGGTTCTCAATGTAGGAAGACATCACTCTTTCTCTCTCTCTCTCTCTAAACCCAGGTAGAAACTGACAGTGATAGCATATAGAATCCTTTTCCAGGTGGTCTAACTGGAAAAAGGGGACATATACAGAAATATCATAGATAAAGGAAAAAAGGAAAGTAAAAAGAGAATGCTGCAGCAGCAGTCTTAAGGCTGAGAAAAGAAAAGAGGGTCCAAAAAGACACAGTGGTCTCAGTACACCCCACGACAGTCTTCTCTCCACCCAAGAGGAAACCAGGGGATGCAATCTATGGGTTTCCATAACTATTAGGGCAATATACAGTCAGACACAGTATCGGATCTCTCCAAGGAGAGAGGGAGCTTCAGCCTTCCCACTCCCTAAGCTCCATCTCGGGGTCCCTTGGCAAACAAACAAATGTGATTCAGAGGTACACACACCTCTGAATCTATGCATTTTCACTAACCCTGAAGTCTGACTGCAAATCAGCCTCATAGTGGGACATGAAATCTGCAGTTTGATTAAGAGTACCTGCTTTATGTCTAATAATAAATCTGTACTGTTGCAGAGACAGGTACCAATGCATGATACAAGAGTTTTTGTCCTTCATCACTTATAACCAACAAAGTGGGTTATGATCAGTAATGACTTCAAATTCTGCCCTCACAAGTAGAATTTTAGGGTCTGAATAGCCCATTTGATGGCTAGGCATTCCTTTCCTTTTTTCCAAATCAAAGTTTTTTGGTTTTACACTACAGAGAACAGATCCCATATACATCAACTGTATCATACAATGAGTCAAAGACAGAACTATCCTATATTCCTTGGAACTGTCTCCACCTTATCCAGGCCCTAAACCCCAACCCCCCCAAGAGTACCCTCCCACCCAATTCAGCACACTCTGTTTCATCCATGTATTCCACAGACTCTGTTTCTAACATCCTAACTGTACATATTACGAGTAAACAGTGTATGAAGAGGTTCCCATATCCTTATATATCTATCCATTCTGTTATTAAGACTAGCCACTGTCTTTTCTGTTCTGAGGTTGGCAAGTAGCTCTTTCAACCATTCAGAATATGAGATATCCAGACTATCTTTCCAATGATGGAGAATGACCTTCTTAACTGAAAGGAATATCAACATCATATGGTATCTTCTAATGCTGATTGGAATCACAGCATAATCACCCAGAAGGCACACCTCAGGGTTAAAAATATCTGATAATCCTAGCAAGGGGTCCAACTTTTGCCGGATACTCTCCCAGAGCGTTGAGACCTTGGGACAGGTCCAATATATATGATACAGGGATTCCTCTGCTTGATGACAATGAGAGCAGGTGAGCGACACAATAAACCCATATTTATATCATATTTGTGGAGTATAGCACATATTATGTAAAATATGGAATTGAGTGACCCGTTGCCTATCCTGAGTAATATATTTATGACAGTTACACCATAACAATGTCCACTCTATTTCTTTCTGAGGAAAAAATGAATCCCAATACTTCTCAGGCACAAAACAAATCGGATATACATCGTTATATAATACCTTATAGATGTTGGATACCGTATAAGCTGAGTTAGACATAAGGGTCAATTCTTCCAAAATTTTTTTAGTTCCCTTAGGAGGAGGTGTCACCCCAAATACCTCCACTAGTAGATGCCTTAACTGAAATATCTTAAATGTACCCTTAGTAGGAATATTGAGAGTTTTTAAAATGTCCACAGTTGAGAACCGTAAGTTCTCTTCTGTAACTAAATTGGAGAGCCTGGTATCATGCAACTGGGGAAGCCAGTTGAGTGTGATTGGCTTGTTATCTATTTTTAAATTTGGATTCCCCCAATGGGTTGTAATAAGTCAAGAGTATGGTTATATTTCATGTAGGCACATATCTGAGTATGTACCTTGACAGAAATAGCTATGGGGTTACTTTTAAGCCTGGAGGAATGGCACTGGGATGGATATGAAACAAAGCAACCAGAATTAAGCCATTCGCCTGGATCAGAGACAGCTCAATTTTTAGCCAGACCGGCACAAATACTGAGGGATTCCCTTCTTCTAAATGTCCTAACCACTTCATTTATTTAACAATGTGACTAGCCCAGTAATAAAACATTAAGTGAGGGAGACATAAACCTCCTCTCTCCTTAGGAGCTGCTAACTTATGAAACTCAATCCTAGGTTGCTTATTGGCCCAAATGAATTTGGTAATCAGACTATTAATTTTACAAAACCAGGCCATTGACAACCAAACATTGAGTAAATACAGGGGATAAAAAATCCTAGGAAAAACATTCATTTTGATTAAATTGACCTGGCCCCACAATGAAATAGCTAAATTGGACCACCTGTCTAAATCTGCTCCTAAAATATTTAGCAGCCCATCTAAATTTAACTTTTGGAGCGAGGCCGCACTCCTGGTGATTTGAATCCCTAGGTATTTTAAAGAGTTCGGTGTCCAGGCCAGGCCCAACTCTGTGACGGAGGATTTGAGAACCTTGTGGTTAAGTGGAAAGACCAAGGTTTTATCAATATTTAATAGTAATTAGCTAAATGGGAATATTCCTCAATGATAACTAACATAGGGGGGATGGATGCACTTGGATGCGATAACTGTAACAAGAGATCATCAGCATAAGCCGAAACTTTGATATTATGCCCCTGAATATTAATACCCTGAATCTTTGAGGAGAGATTTAAGAGGCGTATAAGGGGCTCAAGGTATAAATTAAAAAGCAAAGGGGATAGCGGACAGCCTTGTCTTGTACCCAAATGGAATGTAAAAAGTTTAGATACCGCTCCATTAGCGGCCACTCTAGCTGATGGAGTACTATAAAGGGCCCTAATCCAATTTATAAAACATAAAGGAAACTTGTAAACCTTAAGAGCCGAAAATAAAAAGTTCCATTTGACCCTGTCGAATGCCTTCTCAGCGTCCAGAGAGAGACCAAAACAGCTGGAAAAGTAACATCTCTGAACACCGAAAGGACATGCGATAGGGTTCAAAGATGATCAATCGAAGACTGACCCCATATGTATCCAACCTGTTCAGAGGTCCAATAAGGTCAGGTAAAACTAAAGCAAGGCACTCAGTTAATAATTTAGACAATATCTTGATGTCCTGATTTATCAGGGAAATTGGGCGATAATGGGTGGTTAAATCTGGGTTCTTATCCGGTTTCAAAATGAGACTTATTAGGGCCTCCCACAATGTATGATTAGTGTATGTTTCTGACAAAACATACTGCAAGAGTGGGAGTAATAAAGGAAGTAACTGGTTTTGAAAGACTTTATAAAAATTAGCTGAAAAGCCATCAGGACTGGGTGATTTATTAGATGGTAGACTACTAATAACTCCAAGGATTTCTTTAGAGGAAATTGGGGATATAAGTAGATTCTGTTGAGAATCAGAGAGTGAAGGTAGACCTGAATCCTCTAAATATGCAACTAACTCCTGGTCTGATGCTGAGTTTACCTTTGGGCTATACAACTGTGTGTAGTACTCCTTAAGCTCAGCAACTATCTCCACCAGAGATGTTTTTAAGGAACCATCAGTACGGGAACAAATTGAGGAAATGTATCTATTAGCTTCTTGTTGCTTGACCTGAAGTGCTAATAATGTCCCTGCCTTTTCTCGGTGGTCTGAATAATTTGCCTTCTTTCTCAAAATTACGAACTTTGCCTTGTCCCTCAGTATCTCAAGGTAGGCATCTTTTAGTTTAATCAGATCCAGCTGAAGAGCTTCTGAAAAATCTTGAATGAGCCTAACCTTAATTGCCCGAATTTGCACAAGTAATGTGTTTAATTCCCTTTCTTTCTCTTATTTCCTTTGCATAGATAAACTAATTAAAATTCCCCTAATATACACTTTAAAGGCCCCCCATATTAAGTCTGGTTGAGATATAGGATGGAGGTTAGTTTCAATAAACTCCTCAATATTCCTACCAAGGATTTTTAGTATGTGGAGGTCTTTCAACATCTGATTATTAATTTTCCACCGGGTTGTTCTCCTGAGTAAAAAAACAAGGGCAATTTGGCAGGTTACTAAGGAATGGTTGGAGGGGGGACCTGATTATATAGAAAAATCAATAACCCCAGAAAGAAGGGATTAAGAAAGAAAAATATAATCGATGCATGAGGCTGTTTTATGGACTAGTGATAGAAATGTGTACTCTTTCTCCAAGGGATGTAAGACCCTCCACACATCACACAGAGCATAATGTTCTAAAAGCTCTTGTAAGACTCTTTGAACCTGTGGTCGAATTTTGCTCACACCTGAAGAATGGTCCAGTAATGGATCCATTACAGTGTTTATATCACCCCCTAAAATAATTGGCTGGGATAGAAAAGGATACAGGAGCTCCACAAATTGTATAAAATAACCAGGCGAGTCTATATTAGGTCCATATAGACTACCTAACACTATCTCCATCGCATGCAATGTACAATGAATGATGACAAACCTACCTTGTGGATCTTTGAAGCATTCTTTTTCTATGGTAGAATAGACAGTCTCCCTCTCATGTAGTTTACAACTAATATAGATCATGGGATGTTCTTTCCCCTCAATTGTTGGAGGTAGGATAGCCCCAATACCTGTTTCTGAAGCATCATTCTGTACCAGACTGGGCAAATCAAAATCTGGACTTCTTAAAACAGGTGAGACACATAACTGTGCCTTTATGGCACAGAAAGCCTCCTCACATGCTGGATTCCATTTCACTTTTGTGGGATGATTCTTTTTTGTAAGGTCAGTTAGGGGTGTAGTTATTGTAGTGAAATTCGGAATGAATCCCCGTAATACTCAGCTAACCCTAAAAAGGACCTAACATGTTTTTGTCACTGGGCAAGAGCTATTGACTATGGCATCCACTTTGCCTACATCAGAATTAAAATGACCATTACAAATAAGAAACCCTAGATATTTGGTCTCTTGCATTCCTATGGCACACTTGGTTGGGTTTATAGTTAATTTAGCCTGGGTGCTAGTCTGTAATACAGCCTCAAGATGGTGCAGGTGCTCCTCCCAGGTCAGACTGAAAACCATGACATTGTTGAGGTAAGCAGCACAATAGGATGTATGCTGCTGTAACGTATGGTCCATGAACCACTGAAACGTGGCAGGGGCACCATGCAACCCAAAGGGCATAGTATTGAAATGAAACAGTCCAATGGGTATAATGAAGGCTGTCTTTTCTTTTGATTCCTTATCCAAAGGGATCTACCAAAAACCCTTGGTTAAATTGAAAGTGGTGATATATTTGGCATTCCCAAGCCTGTCTATTATATCATCTATCCTAGGCATCGGATAGGCTTCAAACTTGGATATGGCCTTTAGTTTCCAGAAGTCCAGGCAGATCCTAATGGCGCCTTCCTTTTTCCCAACAATATCTATAGGGAAAGCCCAATCACTCTTAGATTGTTCAATCACCCCAAGTTTTTGCATCTGTCTTACATCCTGGATTACTTCATCCTGGAGTTTCTTGGGTTTTCTATAGGGTTTTTGTCTCAAAGGGGTATCCTGAGTAACCACTATATGGTATAGTATCCCATTCACCTTCCCAGGGGTAGTAATAGTAAAGATGTTCTGCAACTTATTGAGAATCATGTCTAGTTCCTGACGCTGATGTACAGTCAAATGTTGGTTCAGAACTAGATCTCTCATTTCTCCTTGTTTTTCTAACCTACAATAAGCCATCTCCATATCATTCTCTTTCTGATCAGTACATATATGCAGTCCTGGAACAGGCCTTTGGTACCATTTTTTTTAAAAGGTTAGCATGGTATATTCCTTTTGTTTTCTTTCTGCCAGGTAACTCAATTTCATGATTCACAGGGCTAGTTTGCCTAAGGACTGTATATGGTCCCTGGCATTTCATTAACAGTTTCTATTCACAGCTGGATAACAGTAATAACACTTTATCTCCAAGTTGAAAAGCCTTCCATCTCACTCCCTTATCATAGTGCAATTTCTGTGACACTTGTTGGTCTGTATTCTGTTGGTGGGCTAACTTGCAATACTTTGTAAGTCTGGTTCTCAACTGGTTCATATATTCTAAAGGGGTTTGAGCTGCTTCCCCATTATTATCTTCCCATTCCTTTTTGATAACATCCAGGGGTCCCCAAGGGTTTCTCCCATATAATAATTCAAAAGGAGAAAACCCAGTTGATGCTTGTGGAACCTCCCTGTATTCAAACATGAGGACGGGCAAGTACACATCTCACCTTTTCCCTTCCTGTTGTATGAATTTTTGCAACATCTTTTTCATGGTCTGATTAAACCTCTCAGCCAATCCATCCATTTGAGGATGGTAAGGGGACATGCGAAGGGCTTCTATGTTCAGAGCTGGGTATAACCTTTTCAGGAGTCTGGAACAGAAATTAGTACCATGATCTGTTAATATTTCATTGGGTATTCTGACTCTACTGAAAAGTTTCACTAACTCGTCTGCTATCTTCTATGCAGTTACCGTTCTCTGGGGTATAGCCTCTGGGTATTTTGTGAAAAAGTCACAGATAACTAATATAAATCTATTGCTCTTGAACTCTTCTGCCAGAGGCCTACAGTAGCGATGGCTATTCTTTGAAAGAGTGTAGAAATCACAGGGTGGGGTTATAGAGGTATCTTTTCTTTATTATTACAGTTGGTACCTTCTGGCACTCCTGGCAACTCTGACAATAGCTTGCCACCTGTTTGTGTATTCTTGGCCAATAAAATCTCAGAAGGAGACAGCTTAAGGTACAGTCTCTTCCCATGTGGCCAGCTAAGGGAATATCATGTGCAAGGTACATAAGCTTCTCCTTATAAGTACTGGGAACTAGCAGTTTTTCTACAGTCTCCCCTGTACTTGGATGTGTACATTCCCTACACAACACCCCTCTTTTGATTTTATACCTGGGCCCTTGGACAGTATCCTTTCATACCTGCTAGAATAAATCATGTAATGAGGTCTCACTTTTCTGTTGTATACCAAATACATTACTGTTTTATTCATTCAATAAGTCCTTATTGAAATCCATATGACTTACAGTCCATTGTGTTTTCTCAAGCCTTCTTTCTTTCTTGGTTTTCCAGTCCTTTCCTGGGGGCTCATAAAGTTCTGGATCAAGTGGGAAAAGACTTTCCCACTGTTCTTCTTGTTTGCTTTGTGCTCTGGTGGTCATAGCACTTACATCAAAAAGTTCAGTGACAAATGATTTAAAGTCAGGATGGTCATGACAAGTCACCACAGGCACCGGGAGATATGGTACCACACCAACATCCAACTGATGCTCAATCCCTTTGATGATCATTCTGATATTAGGCAGGGGGTAATAATGAGTGTCATCATGTTCACATGTTACACCAGTCTTAGAGCCATTAGTCATTACTCTCTCCACCACATCAGCTCCTACCAGGGTCTGACTGCTTCCTGAGTCAATCAACCCATTCACAACTTCTTGACTGATAGTTACAGGAAGTGGGAACTGTTCCCAGTTAGCTAGAAATAACTGTGTTGGTGCAGCTTTCTTCTTAGGGCAAAAGTGTGCAATATGGCCGTCTCCCTGACACTTTCTGCAGATTATATCTGAGTTATATGGTCTTCTCAGCTTAAAAGTCTGATTACCCCTTGTAGTAGTCACAGAAGCAATAGAAGAACTGGTGTTGTGTCTTACCATAGGATTGGCTGTCCCATATCTGTCCCAGCATATCCTCACTGTCTGTTTGGTCGTGCTGCAATATAGTCCTTGGCAAGGGAGATAGCCTACTCTTCTGTCTCTGGAAGGTGCTCCTTTACCCATGTTTGAATGTCAGGTGGCAGTACCATAATAAACTGTTCTAGATTAATCATCTCCAGAATCAGCTCAGGCTTCTTAAGTCCAGGCTGCAACCATTTGTGACACAACTCCTTAAGTCTGACATATGCCTCCCTTGGGTTGTCTGAAGTATGATACCTAAAAGTTCAAAACCTTTTCCTATATGATGTCATATTGGTGTAATAGCTCCTGCCGCACTGCATCATAATTATTGGCCTATTGGCTGTCCATGTGACTGTAAGCAAGCTGCACCTTTCCCGTCAGATAGGGTGCAAGTTGAAAGACCCACTGCTCCCTTGGCCAACCACATGTTTATGCCACCCTCTCAAAAGTCATCAAATATGATTCAATATCATCTGACTCACCCAACCTTGTCAGCTTGATGTCCTTAGAGAGGTCAGAGGAGATGGTGAACCCATGGCTTGTATAGCTCGTAAAGTTAATTCATGTTTTTTTGTCCATTTCCACCTGCTTTATGCAGAGCCACCACAGTAGTTCCTGAATGTCTTCAGGTGGAACATCCTCAGAGGGCTCACCTTCAGGAGACACAACTTCAGGGGGTCCTTCCATCACCCCCCTCCTCTTTAGCTTCTGTCTTTGCTGTATCAGTCTACCTCTGTACATCCTCAAGACCTGCCATAAGAGGTTCCCCCAGCTTGTCTGCCATAGTACGGGTAAGAACAGCACTGGGTCTGTCAGGCTTCTCTACAGCTGCTGGCTAATGCATCCAACATCCAATTGGGCAGAAAACTACCCTAGTTGAGGCAGTACTGACAGCCTACTCCAACCAATCCCACTTTTGACACCAGTGTCAAGGAGTAGTGGTAATTGATGGATGCAGAGACATATGTTGCTGAAGGGCTAAACAAATGCCAGGCAAGTTTTTTATTAATGTCCGGCAAAACTTAAGCCTAAAGAAATAAACACGGACTGGATATGGCAAAAATAAATAACAGAAGCAAAATACATCCATAATTATTCCAGGAGACAGCTAGAGAACACCACAATAGATCAGTACTCCACTGACCTCTCCACTCATCTGAAGGAGTAGAAGGAAGGTGGTTCTTTTATACTAGTGGAGGTCAGGTGGTTTACCTGAGACTCTACCCATTTGCTTTCAAAATCTTTAATTTGCAAAATAACTAATATTTTAATACAAACTTCACAGCAAAACATTACTGTTTTTTGAAGTATGTACAACAATGTCTTTTAACTCAAAATATCAAGCCTGTTTTCTGTTTTTCACAATACCTCCTAGTAGCAGGCCCCTTCCCTTGAACTAGCCAGTAATAAGTAATGTGAAATAGGGCTGGCCGGTGCTTAGAAACACTGGGGAGCTAAAGGAAGAGGTACTACAGCTAGGGTAGGAAGCTTTATTCATAAAACTTTCTTATGCATTGTTACTATTCATTATTTTCACTCCACAGTTTACTTTTCAAACAAAGCAGTCAATAAAGCAAATAAAAACAAAAGACAGATTTATTTCTCTGATTATGCTATCTAGGCAAACATTATTGTTCCCTGTTTATACATTCAGATATGCTGTTTCCTATTGTCCAACACTATGCCAGTGAAGTTCTTGTTAACTTCTCCCCATAAATGTTTTTAATATGACAAGTAAATGAAAACAATAAACCAAAACCCCAACTCTGGGAGTAAAAGATACCTATTTGCATGAATTCATACTGCACGCTTGTACCTTTATAAGCCCCAAAACAGTATGGAGTAACAGTGCAATAATTTCTCCTTGCACTGTGGCAACAGAAAAAAAAACTCCGAAAAATAAAGCAGTTTGAAATAATTTCCAGGGTTTTGTTACTGCTCCCTGCTAATGAATTCCTGCACCCGAAAAATATCCTCATGTAGATTGGGCACCGGTCACTAGGGACCGAGAATGAAAAAGAAAATGACACAAGCAAACTCTACCGCTCGAACGTGCACACCGTCAAGCAGAATGCTGCTTAGCACTTCTCGAATGCGTGCGTCATCGAGCAGTAACCGCAAATGGCAAAAAGCTACGTGAGGTGAGCTCACCTCATTCTGTGCCATTTTCTTAACATTCAGGTAGGAATCCTGTTATTTTCAAGTGCAGCTAGTGCTCAGCTGAACCTGCAGCCTAATACTTAAAAGGCTATGTAAACACAAGGTGTTTACTCCATGGCTGCATTCAAGCACTCTTTCTTTTTAATGCTACAATATGAATAAACTTATTCAGGACTTACAGCCATTCGGCCCAGTAGTATTTTTGGCTGAAACGCAGCTTTCATTTCAAAAGCTGGGGGGGTTCTCAGGGCAGGAAGACCTCTCTCTCTCTCTCTCTGGACCCAGGCAGAAACTGACAGTGATAGCATATAGAACCCTTTTCCAGGTGGCCTAACTGGAAAAAGGGGAAATATACAGAAATATCGTAGATAAAGGAAAAAAAGGAAAGTAAAAAGAGAATTCTGCAGCAGCAGTCTTAAGGCTGAGAAAAGAAAAGAGGATACAAAAAGACACGGTGGTCTTATTACACCCTATGACACCCATAGTTCATCCATGCTAGACCCAGATTTGTCCTTGGTCATAAGAGTATGTGATAAGAACCAAATCTGTATATTTATTTCCATATCAGAAATCAGATATTTATGCTTGAAACAAATTTAAAGAATTACATTCACTCTGAGGGGATCCGGCCAGTAACGTTGTGTCCTAAACAGTGTAGCACATTACAAAGCTGGGACATCATCACAGCCGACAATGTTGGCATGCACATAATATCGCACTTGGGTATGCGCTCATTCATCGCAGGTCAGTCGGGCAACCAGCTGTGGTGGAGAGTGGAGGGCTGTGCTGGTCGCCCACTAGCGGTTGGGTTAGGGGTGGAAGCGGGGTGGTGGGAGACTACCTGGGGTGGTTGGGGGGTCTTCTAGACACCAGGGAGTTCTCACCTGTCACTACTTACTGTGATGGATTGCTGTGGGGGCGGCTGCTCGGCGATCGGCGATGGGGGAGCACTACAGTGTACTACTGGGTAGAAAGTAGCTGTGGGTGGGACATGGTAGCTGGGATAGGGGACACACCTTCGACCAGAGGCAGTACCTCATACTGCCTGCTTGCGATATGCTGGGTGGCAATATTATGTGCATGCTGACATTGTCAGGTGGGATGATGTCCCAGCTTTGTAATATGCTGCGCTGTTTAGGACATGATGTTACTGGCCAGATCCCTAGGAGTAATACATCACTCTTCTGAGATCGAAACATTAGTACTTGGTTCTCTTCATGCATGAAGTGTCTGGTTCGTGAATTATCAATTTATGCTGCTGCTTTACTTTTTTTCGGTACGAGTGGTGAAAAAAAATGTTGTATTACAGTTGTTCTAAGCACCACAAAAATGTTAACAGAATGTTTGTACTTTGAACTCTGCTGCACATTTTGTTATTTGCTTCCAAGATTTACTAATGTATTGCTGCCCTAAATCTATATGGAACAAATGGATTATAATAAAGTATTTTCAACATTTCCTGCATCTTACTGGTAAGACTGTTCAATTTTGTAAAAGAAAATGAGCACTATTTCAACTGTATATGTGGATAATATGTATTCATTACAGAACGTTATGGTCATTGAAAAAAATGAAGACATTTGGCATGTGAAATTAACAACCATGGATAACCATGGATGATCATGGTCAACCTCAATGACTCTCAGATTCTGTTGACAATTGTCATCCATGGTCCTTCCCTGGTTCATGTACCATCAATGGTTTTCATGGATAACCAAGGTTAAAATCATGGACAAATTATGAATGATAATAATGACTGATCATGACTAACATTGGTTTATCCATGATCCTAAGAGCGAGGTCGCCTTTCCCATTTAACTTTCTCTAGGCAGAGGCACCATGCAGCTTATTCAGCTTTGGATTATAAACCTTAATAAAAGTTAAATCACCCAAGCCCCATAACTGTATTGAGTCCATAAGGCAGGGGTAGTACTGTGACACTAGGTGCACATATTACAGCAAATTTATCTCTATGGAAGTCACTTGACTTGCAGTAACAATCAGTGAAGCTAAGGATCATGATCTCATCATGCTGCTTGTGTCTCAGTACCATTTTCAGCACAAACATGGGAGAGGAGGATGTCGGGGTGGGCTTTTCTGTCATATTCAAAACAGTTGCTTATCTACAAAAAAAAACACTTTGAGAAGCTTTCATTATGATTATTATTATTATTAGCTACTTTGTGCATGTGCATCTAGTGCAGTTAGTTTGCTGCAGCAGAGAGCCTGCCTGCTGCAGCAGCAGTGTTTGATAGTGGGGTGTGCTTTTTCAACTTTGATTTGGCAGTTTTTTTTTATTTTACTGACTGATGGCCTTTACAAGTTAGGGGTCAGAGCTCATCTTTGTACTTGTTTGCAAATTTATTTTCCTGTGCTGCTTTAGCCTGCTATCTGAGTGTCTCACATTTCTCCACTCAACATCTGTATGAAAGCAGTGCCCAGCTGGTCCAATCCTCTGGGGTTTAGGAATAATGTTGATGATTCACATAGTGTCTCTTGCATTCATCTATGTGACTATACATGTCATCATGCACTTGCTATATTGCTGTTGTGGGTGCACACTATTTAATTTATACTCCATTCATTTAGTCAAGTGATTTTATTTGAGTTTGAATTGTACATCGACTGATCAGTCACTCACTTCTCTGTCCAGTAGGTTAATTGATCCACCAGTCTGCTATATACTAATCTGCAGTCTGTGTCACTCAAGCAGTCGATATACTAGACAGGCAGCTCCAGCCATTAGGCAGGCTCACCCAGAATGAGGTGTACAGTATATGTATTATGTTTGTGTGTGTCAGTCAACTCAGGTTGTGCTTTGTCCTGCTCTTGCATTCATGTGTGTCACTCTGTGTGATAAGTTGTGTACTGACTGTCCTATAAAGCATAAATAAAAGAACAGGAAACACAGGGAGAGGAAAGGTGCAGATAAAGGTTGACTTACATACAAATACAAATTCAGTAATTATTGGTAGAGATAGAACACTTGGAGAAATATGACTGGATGCATTATAATACAAAGAAACCTTGGTTCAGTATAGGAAAGTCTAATATTAGTCTTACTCCCACTCTAAGCCTTCCCTGCCCTGTTAGTGTACCTTCCATTGGTGATACCTTGATGATGGCTAACCCAGTACTAAAAGCAGTCAGTGTTTTCAGTTCTAGCTCCCCTGCTTGAGTTACAAATTATACATCTGTAAATGTGAAACCAAGTTCATATTGTGTGAACATGACTGCTGCCACAGCAGTCAAAGATTGTGTGCTGACAATTGTTGGTTTGCATCACACCATTATATACTGCTCTCCTATCATGGAACACCACATAATTATGGGTACACAAAGTTGGGAAAACTCTGACAGAACTTCATGAAGTTTGGAAACTTTGTGATACATGAATCACTTTCTTACATAGACAGATCTCTAGCATACTTATAGACATAATAATATACCTACTCAGTCAACTTCAAATCAGGCTGTAAAATCATTGACACTTTATGGTTGGCATGTTCCCCAGGAGAACCAGTAGGGAATGCAGAATAATTTATTTGTGAGTTTTTGGAAAGAGTCTTACAACCTTAGATAGACTGAAAGAAATTAGATGGATAAAAATTGTTAAACTATACAATATCTTTTTTCAAACTGAAATTTTCTTTAGAAATGTGGATCTACAATTAAAGTCCTACAAAAAAGTGAACTATTGGGCAGTTTGGGACACAGTTTAGTTGAACTGGACACATTTATTTTCCTAATGGTGGACAAAGAAGAAATAAAACAAATATACAGTAGCACAGACACAACAAAATTGTCCTGAAAGTGAGGTCATAATGCCCAATTTTTTTACTTCGGCTAGTAATGAATTCAAAATCTTAGACTCACATAGGAATATTTGACTAGCATGTCCTCCACTATCCACAAATATATATCAAACTCAGAAATATTGGAAAATATTATCATGGAATATTGATGGCTTACAGAGTAAAATTACAGACATACAATGTACTCAGTTTATGCAAACATTTGACATGCTCACACTCCAAGAAACATGCTAGACTACAGAAACCCCAGCTCTCCAATATTTATGTAACTACAGCAGTGAAAAAATCTAAATGGGGTAGATTGCAATTAGGTTTTCTAACTGCTATACAATCCCAACCCAATATAGAAATTGAAAGATAAGAATTTAAATCAGGTTATCTTTTACCTATAAGAATCAAAAATGACAAAATTGATGTAATATTTCTTTATGTTTATCTTCCCCTTAAACTGCTAAAATACACAGAAATAGTTTGGAATCATTTCACAATTCTCATGTTTAACATGATTGAGCAGTATCCAGATACCAACTTACATTTAGATAGTGACCCTAATGCCAGATGCCCAGTTGAGCTGGGATTGAATCAAGATCTAGAAGAAAAATTACGAACTCATAATCCACATTCTCATGAATGAAAGGAAATCCACTGATTATAAATGAAAAGAAGTAGGTTTGCTACTTAATAATCTTTTGGTGGAATTCGATATCATTATACTCAAAGTTGGAAGTGAAGTGGCTAGGGAAGGAAAGGGTTCTAGTTTCATCTAACACAGCATCTTTAATAGGTCTATTTATGTGTACTAAGAATGTCATATGTAGGATTATTGATCTACATATAGAGGAATGCTCTCAATCTTAACACTTTCCTTTAGAAATAGTACTAAATTATGCTTCTTTTTCATCAGAAAGATATGATTGTATTATGCCATCCCTTAACACAGTTAATTCTAAAAGAATCTCGTGGTATACAGATGATCTTAAGAACTTGGAAGAGATACTATGGCATTCAGATATAAAGATTTATAAGCAGATATTGTTAGATTCTCCAGTTACTGAGAACTTAAAGGAATTGTAGTCTAAAATATTGTCATATATAGTTCTGTTGTATATCAATAAATCATGCAATATTAAAACTCAAGGTTGGTTTAACTTAAGATATAGGCAGGAGACAAAATCAATGTCCAAATTCTTTAAATGGTGAAAAAGAATAAAGCCAAAGATAATTTAAGAATGTTAAATCAAAGAAGGAAAGAATATAATGAGACTCTTCAACAGGAAAGAATAAAATGTCAGTCAAAACTATGGTCACAACTATATTAAACTATTAAAAACAGGTAGTAGTGCTATCTCTAATGAACAATTGAAGGCATCAATGAGGGGCAGCAAGCAAGGTTGTAATCCATCTGGGTCTGGGTGGTTGGGGGCTTTAAGTAGTGGTGGGCAAAGTGGGCTTAATCCGCTTCAAGAAGCAATTCATGGAGCAAAGGCGGATTTGCAGAGTACTCCACAATGCAAAGCGGAGTACTTCGCATTATTATGAGGAATGCAAAGTCCATTGGAAACAATGACTTCACGTTAGTCTGCCTCCCCAGACCACTACTCCACCGAAATTTCAGGTGAAGTGCATTGAAAATAATGTACTTCACCTCACTTCACCTTGTTTTTGAGCTCTGAAGGTGAATTTTGTAGTGATTCATGGGATTTTAGATCACATGGGCTCTATATTGATCTGCACAGCCTCAGTTTGGGGTAGTATGAGTAGGAAGGAGTAGGAGACAGTGTGCTCTGAGAACTGTCTGTGATAGGAATCTTATAAAACTTGTTCAAAAAGCATTTTTGTGTTTTTTGGGGGGATCCAACTTTAGTTCATCGATTGTAGGAAACCCTCCTGTGCTGATATCATCGAGCGTTTTGGTTTTTGTGTGGATTTTGAATGTTACTTTACAACATTGAGTGTGTGTGGTGAAAGACAGTGAAAGTGTGCTTTGGGGAAGGGGCGTATCTGTGGTGTAGGTAGATTTAAGTTGGAGAAATAGTGATTTCTTTATTTTTTGGTTATCTTTTTGTTATATACCTGACTGTGTCAATGTACACACAGTAATATTGTCAGTAATAGTAGAAATTTTTTCACTGTTTGTTGTGTGGATGTGGTGCAGCAGTTTATAAGTTCAGGTTGTTTACATAACAAATTTAGAATATGTAACATGGCATAGTACTGAACTTTTACATTTGCTACGCATTCTTCGTTCAGCATTGTACACAAACTGTTGTGTGTGCGAGTGTGTGTGCAGTGTTGCATGCATCAAATAATACACCTTTTATTGTGCCACAGACTAGTGTAATTGCAGATGCAGCAGTGTGTACCTGCTATGCACTGCAGCTGCCTGTTTTTGTACTGCAATCGTGGTATCTGTTCTTAGTTTTGCTGCTTGTAGTGTCATAAACATCAGCACTGTCTGCATTCAGTGCTCCCCATATCCCCAAGTTCAAAAAGTAATTTTTACCAGATTGGATTGTTTTTGTGACCTTGACAGCTCCACCGGTTACTGACTGAAGTTGTTTTAATTCCATGACAGTCTCAGAGTAGTCTCTTATCTGTTGCTGAAGCAACGGTTGTTTATTTGGCTTCACATCCAGTGTCCTTCCAATCAGAGAGTGAACGTATCAAAATCTGAATTTGGTTATGGTATTGTGGTTGATCCCCCAAAATGCCTGCAAAGAGACATACAAGCAAAGCTGTTTCTCGCCATGACAATGTTGGCAGTAAGATGGTCTGTGGGCTTGGTAGTAGTACACAGACGCAGAAGTGCATTGCTGATGTGAGGAAAGGTGTTTCTCCTGCAATGTTTTTTACAGTCCAATCAGTAGCTTCACTCATAGTTGGAGGAGATGAAGTTTTCCCAGCCGGTGATGTTAATGTTACTGGTGTTAGTGGTGGTGGGGGTAGTATTAGTATTGTTGCGTCAAGTTCTAATTCTGACCAGTGTACCGTATCCAAACATATTGAGTGTGAAGCAATGCAATTGAGTGGCAGCGTAGATGATGTCATACTTCCCAGTAACATCCCAGTAACTGAACTTGAGGATTCTGATAATCATGTCAAAGATAGCATACAATGTGATATTCCGTCCACCGTGGCACTTAACGTCATGCATTTTCCATGCAGTGATTCACAGTGTGGTGAAAAAATATCAGGTGATGGTGGTGTAGATGCTGATGATGAATGTGATGATGATGTTGCTGTTGTTGCAACATGCAGTCCACATGCTATCATCCAAGCAGAAGATGTATATGTGTGTGACATTGATGAATATGATGATGATGTAATTGACCCCAGTTGGGAACTGGAAAAAAAGAAATTCAAAGTGGCTGTGTCTGAGTTTGTTTGCAGGAATCCACCCCCCCCCCATAAAAACCTGTGATCTACCGGTTTTAGTTGATGATGACCCAGTAATCAATATGATAGTTAGTCATGGTGGTCAGTTGCAGTCCAGGTGTGCAGTGCCCGAAACATCACCTGCCCCCCCCACTTCAGTGCTTAAAATAATGGACTTAAATAAGCCACATCATGGACATGTTAAAAGCAGAGCATCACAATCCCTTGTTTGGGATTTTTTTGTTCAAGATGCAAATGATGATTTAGTTGTAGTCTGCCAGGTTTGCTATGTGCGTGTGAGTTGAGGTAAAAAGGGTAGCCATCTGGGCAGAGGAGGACAGAATATGCATCTTAAGAATAGGCACTTGGCACTGTGGATCCAACACAAGCTGGCAGCTAATACCACAGTGGGGCATTCACCCTCTTCACCGGCAACCATAGCCAGCATGTTATCCCCTTCCGTGACTGTGAAGCCCAGTAGGAAATTAAACGTGTGCAGTAGTGCTGTAATAAGAGCAGAGGATTACTACAGGCATGATGAGGTGGAGGAGCATAATGACTTTGAAATGTTGTCCAGTGCTGGTGAGAGTAGCAGTTTTTGTGGTGGTGGTGGTGGTAGTGGTGGTGGTGAATGCAGTATGTCTAGTGCAAGTGGTACATCAACCTCGGTTGGCAAATCTGGCAAAATAACAGCATTTCTGGGTTTGTCATCATCACTTGTGCAACTGTCTTCATCAAATGTCCACACTCTACCCCCTGCTAATGTCATTCATCACAGAGCACAAGCATTTGTGATCAACACACCCTGTGTAAAACATTTAAGTCAGCCCACGCTACAGAGTGTTTTTGCGCATAAACTGAAGTACCCCCCCAATCATACAGTGTCATGTGAACTTAATGCTGCTGTAGTGGAAATGCTGGCAATTGATCTTTTGCCCTTCTCCTTTGTGGAGAATTCTGGGTTCCAGTGGTTTGCTGCACATACCTGTCCAGAATGGAAAGTCCCATTCAGGACATACTTTTCTACCTGTGCTGTCCCCGAGTTGTTCCGCACTGTGCCCGACTCAGTAAGACATGCCCTTCAACATTCCTCCTCTCCATTCATCCATTTAAGTATGGATATGTGGATAAGTGGCAAAACAGTGGGGAGTTCATATCTGTGTATAACTGCACACTGGGTGCAGGTGCCAGGGGTTGTTTGTGATGTTGGTAATGTGAATAATCAGTGCAGTAAGGTGGATTGTCGCAGTAGCAATCTTCCAGGAATTCGACAGCATGCAATGATTGCTATGTGCAATGTTACCTGTTCACACACTGCTGAGAACATGTTGAACGTGGTACTGACTAAAATTTACAGATGGCTAAACTCTCTGTCCCTGAGAGCTGGGTTCATAGCAGGTGACAATGGGTCAAACGTGGTGAATTGCATCACGAATGGTGTTTTTTTGTGTTCCATGCATGGCCCACTATTTAAATCTTGTGGTGCAGGAGTTTCTGCAGCACCCTGATGTAAAGGAAATGCTGACCATTGCACAACGTATCTGCTCTCACTTTTCAAGATCTGGAAAGACCCATGACCAACTGTGGCAGTTGCAGATACAAAACAGCCTGCCTGAGCACCGCTTGAAGCTGGAAGTTGTCACCCGATGGAACTCCACTTTATACAGGGCAGAGAGGTTGTATGAACAACACAAAGCCATCTTAGAATGTCTTGTTATGCACACTAGCCATGACAATTCCAGGGCCTCCAAGTCTATGATGACTGAACAGTGGTGCCTCATGGACTCTGTAATAACAATTTTGTGGCCTTTTGAACATGCCACACAGGCAATCAGTGGTGAGTCTGCCTCCATTAGCCAATCAATTCCACTGCTGCGAGTGCTGAGGCAGACATTGGTGAATGTACAGCATTGCCTTGATGTTGCCAGAGATGGGGTAGCAGTATGTTGCTGCAACACATGCTGACAGTATTTGACCAGAATCATCACATTGTGAGCATTCAGCGTAGTGACAACTTTGCCATAGCAACAATGCTGGACCCACGATACAAACATGGAATTGCATCAGTACTGGAGGGAGGGCCTGAACAGGTAAAAAATATCAGTGGTCAACTGGGGCGCTTGGTTCATGGGGCACAGAAGTCATGTGCCAAGGTCAGCAAACCTCAGCTGCATAATCTGGCTGAATGTGTAGCTGGAGCACCATCAAGCATATCCTACAAGGGGAATGGGACTGCAGTTCCAGGTGGTCTGTCATCCAAAGTGGCTGGTGTCAACCCACTTTGGGAGGCTTTGTCCCTAGTGGGTATTTGTGAAATAAATGATTCGGGAGAATAGGATGATGCATCAACAACTGGACTTAGTGCGGCACAGAGAATGGTTGAGTCATATTTGTCTGAAATCAGGCATCTGACAATAACTGAAGATCCTCTTTTGTACTGGAGTGGAAAGGTCAGTGAATGGCCAGAGCTGACTGCAATGGCACTGATGTACCTCACATGCCCACCCTCCAGTGTAAGTGTTGAGAGGGTATTCAGCTCAGCAGGTGCAATAGTCTGGGATCAGTGGACAAACCTGTCTCCTGCAAATGTTAGTTTGCTAATATTCATTAAAATGAATGAGAGGCACAACCCAGCACAGACTGCAGCATCGGTATTCATACCCCAGCCTAGTTATGGTGGTCTTCCTGATGTGGAAATGGAGCATCCTGGTGGCACTGGCAGTGGCTGCCTGAAATGGCCCACCACTGATGTAGATGACAACACAATAGAGAAAGAATTTCCCAGTGGTCAGACTTCAGACATCAATGACTGTGAGGGCAGCTTTCTTTATGTGGATGATGATGTGGTTAATGTTGGCAGATTTTAACTGAAGTTTTAAAAGGCGGTGTGCACCCCCCGGACCACCACCACTGGGACTGATGTTAGCCACTGCCACCATGAGTCTGTCTGCCCCTGGACCACCACCACCACCACCGGGACTGATGTTAGCCACTGCCACCATCAGTCTGTCTGCCCCAGACCACCACCACTGGGACTGATGTTAGCCAGTGCCACCATGAGTCTGTCTGCCCCCGGACCACCACCACCACTGGTGGGACTGATGTTAGCCACTGCCACCATGAGTCTGTCTGCCCCCCAGACCACCATCACTGGGACTGATGTTAGCCACTGCCACCATGAGTCTGTCTGCCCCAGACCACCACCACCACCACCACCGGGACTGATGTTAGCCAGTGCCACCATGAGTCTGTCTGCCCCCGGACCACCACCACTGGTGGGACTGATGTTAGCCACTGCCACCATGAGTCTGTCTGCCCCCCGGACCACCACCACTGGTATTGATGTTAGCCACTGCCACCATGAGTCTGTCTGCCCCCCGGACCACCACCACTGGGACTGATGTTAGCCACTGCCACCATGAGTCTGTCTGCCCCCAGACCACCACCACTGGGACTGATGTTAGCCAGGGCCACCATGAGTCTGTCTGCCCCCGGACCACCACCACCGGTGGGACTGATGTTAGCCACTGCCACCATGAGTCTGTCTGCCCCCCCGGACCACCACCACTGGGATTGATGTTAGCCACTGCCACCATGAGTCTGTCTGACCCCCCGGACCACCACCACTGGGACTGATGTTAGCCACTGCCACCATGAGCCTGTCTGCCCCAGACCACCACCACCACTGGTACTGATGTTAGCCACTGCCACCATGAGTCTGTCTGCCCCCAGACCACCACCACCACCGGGACTGATGTTAGCCACTGCCACCCTGAATCTATCTGCCCCCTGGACCATCACCACCTCCGGGACTGATGTTAGCCACTGCCACCACTGAACCTGAGTCTGTCCAGACCACCACATTCATCAGGCACAGACACAAAGCTTCTTAATATTTAAACCATAAAGTGAGTATGTGTACTCATGTTTGTTATGCTGCTTCACTTCCTTTAGTTGTATGTTTTGTTTTCTGTAGCATTTCAGAGCCGCAATGGTAAAACACATAAGGTGCATTTCTTTTGTTTCTTTTACAGGGTAACAAAAAAAGGCTCCATCTCTAAAAATCATTGGGAATGGTACTGTAGCTGTACTCTACAGAGAGAAAACGATATAATAGCCATGTGATATCCATTCTGGTAAGTATGAAGATTTTATTTCATCCGTTTCATTGTTTTGGAAAGACTGCAGCAAATATTGCACACAGGTTGTGTTAGCTGACAAGATGTGGGTTTGAAATGTAACTTGACTTTAGATTGAGATTTGAGAACCAGGGAGGGACACATAACAATTAAGTTGTAAGAAGTCATTCATTTCTTTTTTTAGGACACTTCCAGATGCTTTGTTGTTCTGTCAAAGTGGCCTTATCCAAAAAAGTTCTTCAATATCAGGCGCCCCCCCCTCCCCCGAGCATGGGCACACATGCAACATGCAGAAGTAGTTTCATTACATGACCATGACCATCCTAACAACCAGACTCCAGAAGGATACTGATGAAATCTGTAAAGAAGTAACAAAATAAGAAACCATTAGAGATAAACCTGCAAATATGATTCCCCCACGCCCCCCAAAAAAATTACTTACCTTCATGTGCTTGAGAGTTATCCAATTTCAGTGCAAAACATTTTCATGGAGCACTGGAATGTGCACACCAACAGTTACTGTGTGATCTGTGATGCAGAACAATACCACGAGTACCTGTCCATGTCAACCCCCACTCCTCACCTACAAAACACACAACCATATATCTATATCTAAATATATCTATATATATATATATATATATATATATATATATATATATACACACACATACACACTCATCAAGGAATACTATTAGTGGACAGGCAAAGGGCACCCTTCATCCAGTTGAGATGATCACATTGCATTTTCTCGAATCGTCTCGCAGAACACATTGGACCAGCAACACAGCAACACGACTCTCACGCTCATCATTTTATACTGGGGTATGTGCTGAAACACTCTTATTTCACTGTGTTACCACTTGTCAATTTTCTGCACACAAGGAGGATGCATTTTGGGCCGACAGAAAAAATCGGGCACACTTTGCCACCACTGCGCGCATGACTGAGTGCACCATTAATTCTGGGGGACTTTGTATGTGCTGAAACAGTCTCATTTCAAAGTGTTACCATTTGTCAATTTTCTGCACACAAGACAGATGTACTTTGGGCATGCAGAAAAAATATGGGGACTCTGTGTGACCACTGCGCTCATGACTGAGTGCACCATTAATTCTGGGTCACCTTGTATGTGCTGAAACAGTCTCATTTCACTGTGTTACCACTTGTCAATTTTCTGCACACATGGAGGTTGCATTTTGGGCCTGAAGAAAAAATCTGGGGTCTCTGTGCCACCACTGCATGCATGACTGAGTGTGCCATTAATTCTGGGAGACTTTGCATGTGCTGAAACACTCTAATTCCACTGTGTTACCACTTGCCAATTTTCTGCACACAAGGAGGATGCATTTTGGGCCAACAGAAAAAAATCTGGGACTCTCTGCCACTTTTGTGCATGTGACTGAGTGTGCCATTAATTCTGGGAGACTTTGTATATGCTGAAACAGTCTCATTTCACTGTTAGCCTTGTCAATTTTCTGCACACAAGGAGGATGCATTTTGGGCTGACGGAAAAAAAATCTGGCACTCTCTGCCACTTTTGTGCACATGACTGAGTGCACCATCAATTCTGGGGGACTTCGTACTGTATGTGCTGAAACAGTCTCATTTCACTGTGCTACCACTTGTCAATTTTCTGCACACAAGAGAGATGTACTTTGGGCATGCAGAAAAAATATGGGAACTCTGTGCCACCACTGCATGCATGACTGAGTGTGCCATTAATTCTGAGGGACTTTGTATGTGCTGAAACAATCTCATTTCACTGTGTTACCACTTGTCAATTTTCTGCACACAAGGAGGATGCATTTTGGGCTGACAGAAAAAAATCTGGCACTCTCTGCCACTTTTGTGCGCATGACTGAGTGCACCATTAATTCTGGGGAACTTTGTATGTGCTGAAACACTCTCATTTCACTGTGTTACCACTTGTCAATTTTCTGCACACAAGACAGATGTATTTTGGGCATGCAGAAAAAATATGGGGACTTAGTGTGACCACTGCGTGCATGACTGAGTGCGCCATTAATTCTGGGGGACTTTGTTTGTGCTGTAATGCTCACATTTCAATTTGTTACCACTTGTAATTTTTCTGGACACAAGACAGATGCCTTTTGAGGATGCAGAAAAATGAGGCACCAAAACAGTGCACACACAGACAGACACTTAACAGATGGAAGGGGGCCCAGAATGCAAAGTGTCATGCATACAGAAGACAACAAAAAAAAAGGGCATAATTACATAGAAGGGTCTGGGATGGTCTGAAGAATACATTTTATGACACAGCAATGAAGGTGTGGGGGGCACATGGTGTGAGGAAAAAAAAAAACTAATGTAGGATCCCAGGGTGATCCAGCAGCAGTTCCAGCATGGACATAATTTGCAACTGATGTCCCTCTGTGTTCCAACCGCTGCTCCACAGCACTCATCCTCTCACTGCTCTCCTCAACAGCACTCCAGTGAACTGCCGAGTCAGCCTGTGTTACACGCAGTTCTCTGGGGGTCCACACGTTCTACAGGCTGACCTGCTGGTGGTGGTGGTGGGGGTGCTAGTGGAGCAACAGGTGCTGCTGTGGCCCTCCTCTTCTTAGGGATGCTGCTATGCACAGCTGCACCCTCTGCCATGGAATGGCCAGCAGGTGCAGACATGGTCCATTCTGTGGCAGCCTGCCATTCCAACTGGTGATGATTAAGCATATGGGTGAGCTGGCCCCCAGTCCCCAGATGACTGCCCAGGGGGCCACGTCGCACGTCCACCTCACACAGGTGACACTTGACCACACTGCTGTCCCCCCCAACACAGTCAGAAACCTGCCAAACAATGGAGGTGCGGGGAGGAACAGACACAGGCAGGGGAGGGCCAGATGAACTGGCAGCTGGCTGGTCACACTGCTGAACACAGATGGGATCTACACCTTGGCCTGGGGGAACAGGCACATCCTGTTCCAGAAGACCTTGTGCTGGACTTGGTGGTGGTGGTGGTTGAACTGTCTCAGAGTCAGGAGGCGGTGCTGGTCCTGCTTCCAGGGGTTGGACACTCACAAGTTTAGAGCGGTCCAACAGGAATGGGCATCCATGCCCCCCACACATGCGCACGGCAAGATGCGTACTACCATGCTCTCCCAGAGCTGCCCCCGTCCCAGACATTCCTTCACCCTTATCCATCTCTCCTACTGCACTCCCTCAGTCCGAGCAATCAACTCACACTGTCACACAAGCACAACATACACACAGTGACACAGACACAGACAAACAACTAACTTATAGAGGTAAGAAAAATAAAATTTACAGAAAGAACAAATTTAGTAAAAAAGTACAGAAAAGTCAAAAAAATGTAGCTTTTAAAAAAGCTGTTGGATTACAATCAAAGTGTAACTCTCCTCCTCACTCTGATCTCAAAGTATCAGCACTTCAACACTCTCCTCTCTCTCAGTCTGCACTGAAGAAAGTGAAACTGTCTCCTTGTATGACTCACTTCCTTCTTGCCTGGCTAAAGAGCATGTGACTTATAGTACTGTAAGCCATGTGATTTGTGAGGGGGCTGCCAAATCTGAAACACCAAGTGGATCACTTAGAATCATAATGAGGAATGCAAAGTCCATTAAAAACAATGACTTCACCTTACTTCGCGTTGTCATTCTGCCTTAACGCGAAGTGGTAATGACAAGGTGCAGTGAGCACTTTGAATTGCCCACTCTGCGTAGCGGAGTGGCAACCCGAAGTGCCCACTTTGCGTTCACTTCGCTAGAGGAATTTAAATTCGCTGCATCTCTAGCTTTAAGGCATTAAGACCAGCACTGTCTGTAGATATATGGCCACATTCTAGTTTCTGCCCTCAGTCCTGAACGTTAGGTACTCCCAAATCTGGCAGTGGGCCATCATTTTTCTTTGTGAAAACTAAGCAGATGCAGCTGTTCAGGACATTTGCTTTCTCATGGTTGGCCACTATCCAGTCTGTGCCCCTGGCAACCTTTTTTTATGCATTCATTTGTTTTCCTTTTCTTTCACTGCTGTACTTGAAGAAGACTTTTCATTCATTTTCACTCCCTCTTCTGTCCTGAGTTCCATCTCTCACTTGGTCTTTGGGAGAGTAAGACTGAAAACAGTTACCTGAAGACACTCACCTTGGCAGTAAAGAGGGACAAAGCACCTGTCTGGGGGTGTGAAACATGTCGGGCAGTTAGCTTGAGAGGGGTATTGTACCTTTTGTCTGCCAGGTCTGTAACTACACCTTGGCATTTTACCACCTTAATAAACATTTTGCTCTTCATGTGAGGTTTACATGTGTGCTTTTTATGCCTCATACAGGTTTTGCTTGGTGAAGAACCTTTTTTTTTCTTTTTAGGCTTTGGTTCTGATTTTGCACCAGAGTCCCTGGGTGCAGCTTGTTCCCTTAGCTGTGAAGAACAGCCATGAAGATGGACACAGGAAGGAGACCCATGGACTCTGCAGGAGGAGGAAGAGGTGGTCTTGCATGGCTAAGATGCTGGTTCTGAAAGCTGGCATTGCTGTGATGCTGGCTCTGAAGGATTCCATAAACAGTGCTGCCGCCTGAGAGTTACAGATAGAGACAAAAGTGGAACACAAGTTTCAGTGGTATAAAACTGAACAGTTGGATCACTGTGATACAGGAGTCAACCCTAGGCACCTTAATTAGATCCTGGGGATAGTTTTAGTTATTGATTTGAAAACTGGTAATGGGGAAAGTCACACTGAGCCAAGACTCATTTCCAGGTATGACCCAGTGGTAAGGGAACTGGAGATACAGTAAGACAATACATAACCACATTTTGTGATACAAAATAAAGTGCAGTCACAGTGTAATAAGTACACCAATGTTATGTTGAGAATGGAAACAGTTTCCCAAAGACATTCTCCTTGGTAAGGAGGGTTAGCCATGAAGATGGGCTTCAAGGATTTTTGTAAGTTTTGATATTGTTTTATTTTCTTTTTAATTTAGCTTAAAGTGGACTTTAGCTTAAAGGTTTCTGTGGCTGGAGTGACTGTAAAAGACCTCCCTTCCACCAGCCTTTCTTAAATACTGAAACACCACTGGGGGTTGGGTTTGAAGGCTGTGAGGGAGGAGCTTGGGGAGCTGCAAACTGATCTGAGCCCTCAGAACAGGCCAGAAAGGAGGAAACAAGGAACAGCCATATGCGCTAAGTCTTAAAGACATATAAATATATAAAATGTATGAGTAGCTCTATAGTCCTTATGGGTAGGATTATGGTTTCCAGTTAGTACTGTAGTTGGCTTTCTTATGCTGCATGCAAGGGCATTTAGGATAACAATTTCTGTTAGAGACTGGGCTAGGATTAGTTAATTCTACTTACTGTAGGGCTAGTTGGTGTGAGAGGCTGTATAGGTAGTGTGGACCACGATTAGGATTGTAGGGTGCAATGGTTGTGGGGCGGAAATGCAGATGAACATACTGTGGAGGCTGGGAGGGTGCCCAATATGTCACAAGCTAAGGAGGCTTGAGAAAGAGGTTCAGTGGCTTGGCAGGGAGCTGGGGAGGTTGAGGGAGGAGTGGAGGATTGCATCGGCAGGACGGCTGACATCTGAGAGTATTGTGGGGGCACCACAGAGAAGGAACAGTGGGACAAGGGAGAGGTCAGGGAAGGGGGCACAGTAAACAGGAAGCCAGTTGATGAAGGGTGGACTCTAGTAGGACCTAGAAAATAGGAGCAGCAGTAGGCAGGAGGAAGGAGAAACACTCAATAAGGCAAAGGGGGGGAGGGAACATATTTGCTGTACTAGCAAAATAGGGCATAGAGGACGCAGGAGGAGATTGCACAAGGGATAGTACTCACAAAGAGAAGGGAGAGAGGGGCATTACTAGTGGAGAGATTGAACATGGCATGGCAGGGGGAGGGATAATACTCGGAGAGGTGAGGAGGGAGTGGAAGGTTGGCAGTCAAACAGAAGGAGGCGGAAGAGTCTCAATTGAGAAGGGTGGGGAAGACACTGGGACACATTGTAAAAGCACTGCTGTGAGTGGCCCCAGAAATGAGAACCTGGGTGGGGGTGGGCACAAGGAATGAGGAGGAGGTGTACTGTTGTTGGGGACTCCGTGACTCAAGGAAATCCATTGGGGCAGCAAGGGGGAGAGGCATAGTCAGATATGGGTAGAGTCCATACCAGGATTAAAGGCAGACAAGGCAGGATAGGCAATCCTAAGGTGCGTAAGGAGGGGTAGGAGGAAACCACACATTGTGGTACATGTGAGGACAAATTACTTAGTGGTGGAAATGGTGGAGGTAACAAAGGAGAGGACTGAGGAACTGGGAAGGTTGTGCGAGGAGACTGGGGAGTCTGTGACATTCTTCAAGGTGCTCCCACTACCCTGTGCAAGCACAGTGAGAAAGAAGAGGATTAGGGAGTTGAACACATGGTTAGTAGAATGGTGTCAAACTAAGGGATATGGGGTTGTGGGCAGCTGGGGCAGTACCTGGGATAATAACAATCTGTTACAAGGGATAGGCTGCAGCTGAGTGGGGAGGGAAAGGAGGTATTAAAGCAAAGACTGGGGAGGTATATTGCAACAAAGGTGGATTTAAACTAGATGGGGGTGGCAAGTGGAGAACAGGTAGGCAGGGATTCAATACAGTGGAGTCACAGCCTACCCCCCAGGCTAGCAGGGAAGGATTCAGGGTGGCCAGAAAAGGAGGCAGTAGAAGGAAGGAAATGGAGGCCAAAGAAGGGAAGGGGAGCAGGATGGAGGGTGGTCTCACTGAGTGCAAGAAGCTTAGGCAACAAATCAACTGAGCTACAGGCACTCTTAGCAGTGTGGAGGGTGTCACAGAAATGTGGGCAACTGAGCACTGGAACTGGGATCTGGCAATCCCAGGTTTCAAAGTATGCAGGAAGGACAGTAAGGAAGGGAGGGGCAGTGGGGTGGCAGTCTATGAAAGGGAAGGGATCAAATGTACATGGGACAAGGGGGAAGAAAGGAGAACAGAAGCAATCTGGCTGCAGCTCCTAGACTCAAGGGGTAGGAAACTGAGGTTTGGGGTGGTATACAGGCCACTGTCCCAGTCTGAGGCGCTTGACAGGGAATTAGCAGGAGAAATAAGAAAGGTGTGTAGAAAAGGGAAGGCCGTCATTGTGGGGGATTTCAACTTGCCGGGGGTTGACTGGAGCATTCTGGTCACCTCCAGTGCAAGGAAGCAATTGCTCCTGGCGCAATCCAGGAGGGTCTCCTGACACAGTTGGTTAGTGTACCTACTAGGCTAAAGAACACTTTAGATCTGGTGTTGTCAAATGGGGAGGCAGTAAGTGAAATAAAGGTGGAGGACCCACTAGCCAACAGTGATCACCAAAGGTGTGGTTTAATATCACTATGTGCAGGGAGCCAGAGAAATCAGTTACTCAGGTAGTCAACTTCAGGGGCAGACTTTGAGAGGATGCAGGAAAGACTGAAAGGGAAACTAGAGGGCATAAGGCAGGGGATGGATGCAGAGCAGAAATGGGATAGTATTAAATGGGTGATTACAGAGGCAACAGAAGCCTGCACCAAGGCACAGAGTAAGAGAAGCAGAGCAAGAAAACCATGCTGGTTGAACAGTGAGGTAGTGGAGGTGGTGAGAGCAAACTGAGAGGTGCACCAGAGGTATAGGAGGACAGGGAAGGAAGTGGGCAGGGAGGAGTATGCAAGATGGTCCAGGGAGGTGACCAGAAAAGTGAGAGAAGCCAAGGCCCAGAGGGAGCTGAGATTAATGCAGGGAATTAACGGGGAGGAGAAAGACTTTTTCAGATACATCAGGGGAAAAAGGAAGTGCAAGGAGACAATAGTGAGGATAAAAAGGGGTGGAGTGGACAGAAAAGGGTGAGGAGCAGGCAGAAGCAGTGAATGAATACTTTTGCTCAGAGTTCACGGAAGAAAAGGGGGCACCACCGCCACCATGGGCTGAGAGGGTGGTGACTGGGGGAGAGGAGGCAACTGATGGAAGAATTGAGCCAAGCAGAGTCCTAGAGGGACTGAGGGCACTGAAGGTAGACAAGGCACTAGGGCTGGATGGTATCCACCCCAGAGTGCTGAGGGAGATGGCGGAGATCTTGGCGGAGCAGCTGGCAGATCTGTACAACACCTCACTGGAGTCGGGATGTGTGCCACTGGACTGGAGGATGGCACATGTAGTACCATTACACAACAGTGGACCAAGGGATGAACTAGGTAATTATCACCCGGTAAGTCTCACCTCCATAGTCCGCAAACTCAGGGAAACAATACTAAAAGAAAGACTGTATCGTACCTGGACGACAATGGCCTCCAGGATATGAGGCAGCATGGGTTCGTTTCAGGGAAGTCTTGTCAAACCAACCTGATAAAATATTATGATTGGGTGACAGGTGAGCTGGATAAGGGTCATGCGGTGGATGTTCTTTACTTGGACTTCAGCAAGGCCTTCAATTCTGTGCCTCATGGGCAGCTTGGGGGGGGAAGCTAACTGGTGTAGGGGCAAAAATGATGAACTGGATTACAAGCTGGCTAAGTGGGAGGCTGCAACGGGTGGTGGTGAGAGGGGAGCTCTCAACTCCATGGCCGGTGGTGAGTGGGGGTGCCACAGGTCTCTGTGTTGGGGCCAGTATTGTTTGTGCTCTTCATGTCAGACATTGCACATGGGATGGTGAGTAAGATAAGTCTGTTCGCTGACGACACCAAAATTGGAGCAGTGGTGAATGGGGAGGAGGGATGGAAGCAGCTGCAGGGGGACCTAAGCAAGCTAGAGGAGTGGTCAGAGAGGTAGCAGCTTGGGTTCAATGCAAAGAAGTGTAAGGTTATGCACTTTGGGGTGAAGAACTCATAGGGGTACTGATAACATGGACCATGAACAACATTGCCCAGTGCAGGAGAGTGGATGCAAAAGCAAACAAAATGGTGGGGTGCATAGAGAGGGGGGTTTTGTTCAGGTGAAGAGAGGTGATCTTTCCCCTCTACAGATCGCTGGTAAGGCTGCACTTATTATTGTGTGCAGATTTGGAGGCCATACGTAAAGCATTATATCAGGCTACTGGAGGAGGTGCAGAGGAGGGCCACAAAGATGATGTGTGGAATGGAGTGGAGAAACTATGACAGCAGGCTGGGAGACCTGAATATGTACACCCTGGAAGGAAGAAGGGACGGGATGACATGATAGAGAAATTCAAGTATCTGAGGAAATCAATAAGGATGGGGCAGATGGGGTCAGTAAGTTAAGGAGGGGGAGGGTCACCAGGGGGCATGGGCTAAGAATAGAGGAAGGAAGATTTAGGAAGGAAATGAGGAGACACTGTTTCGCAGAGAGGGTGGTAGCAAAATGGAATGCCCTACCAGAATAAGGGGTATCATGTAAATATGTGAACAGCTTCAAAAGGGCATAGGACAGGGAACAGGGGAGAGTGAGGGTAGGGGAGGTGGAAGGTGGCAGTGGAATGACAAAGGTGACAGGAGTGGGGGAGCCGCAAACTAGGGGTACTAGTTTCACACTCGAGCAGACTTAGATAGACCAGGTGGTCTGTTTCTGCTAGCACATTCATATGTTTATATGTTCACATTCTTCATTAATATGCTGCTTACTGCAGCAGTGTGAAAACTAGCACTTTATGATATATGAGCATTCCTGAAGTACCATGGCACATGCCTTGGTAAATAAGGATGGCCACACTATTCATAAAAAATAACCGCTCCATCACTAACCCAAAGAGAATAACATACTATATGATATGAACAAAACAGTACCCACACTATCCTGTACCTACACAAGTGCAATGCAACTACACCATGCTGATCATCTAGTCCGTTATTGGAGATTTAAAGCATTAACATCAGTAACAGAACGTATGAGAATAAAGGTAACATAGTTACAGATAAGACACAATCCTTTAATATTCATTTGCAATGATATTATTGTGATGCAACACATTCATAAAATATTGAACCCAGTGTAAGGCAGATTGGAATTTAATGAATACTGTTTGCTATGATATGTTGCAGTTTCAACATCTGTTTGCTGATAAAGTTGTGATACTGAAAAAAAACGGTAGTGTGTTTGAGACTAAAACAAATGCACCACCTGAATAATACGGTAAGAAGATTACATTTGGGGAAGTTGGTCTTAACAATATACTTTAAAACATGAAAAGTGGCATTTGGGTGTGACAAACAAATTGCTGGTCCCCCACAAAAAGAACTGGTTTTGCAAGAAAGTACAGTATTTCTATTGTTAGTGAGTCAGTAACTGTAAACTGTTGGTGAGGTGCCAGCAACATACTATGTGTGCAATGCAAATATTATATAATACAATGTCAGACACACAGATAGCAGCAGATGATATGACAAAAAAGATGCACACCACATGCAATGAAGACAACATACGATAAATAAAGTGTTTATTATGGTAAGAATATTAAGTTTGGGGAAGTTGGTCTCAACAATATGCTTTTAAACATGAAATGTGGAGTGTGGGTGTGACAATCAAATTGCTGGTCCCCCAGGAAAAGAACTGGTTTTGCCCAAAAGTGCAGTATTTCTATTAGTAGTGAGTCAGCAACTGTAAACTGTTAGTGTACCAGCAACATACCAGGATAAAAAGGGGTTCTGCTGCAGCAAGGCTGGAGAGAAACTGGAGTAAGACAATGCTGAACTGCATCAAAAAACAACAAACTATACTAAAACAAGCATTTGTCAATGCCAAATGTTGTCTCGCTGGCATTGGCATTGGTAGTGCTGGAGTTAGAGATGCATAATAGGAATGGCAGTGAAGTACTGAAGTGACGCCAACCCCACCCCCACCCTGTAGAGAGTGACAGGCATTGGGGTGTGCCTTTGGGTCATCAGCTATAATGCTCATGCCATTGTATTTCACCGTACCCTGTAGACACTGACATGTGTTGTGGTGTGCTTTGGGGTCACTGGGCCTTATACTTACCCCATCGCATAAGGAAATATGCTGAGGTGGGTGCAGTATAGGAGAATGGGGTGAACTTTGTGGCCGAACAGTGAAAGGCACACCACGATGCCTGTCACTGACTCCAGGGTTGGGGTGGGGGTGGAATGGCTAGAGCATTAGAGCCGATGATACCAAGTCACACCCCTGACGCCTGTCAGCCTCTACAGGGTGGAGTGCTACAGTTGGGAAACCCTAACACCATAGGCATGTGTTGGTATTTTCACTCCAAATTTCCAACATAGGCTTTTTGTGAGCCCACCTCATGAAAAGCGGCACAATCAATTTGTTAGCTGAAAGGTGGTTTTGCACAGTGGCTATGCCTATTGGTGACACAGGGACAAAAACACATTTTGGGCAGGATGTGGAAAATGACGACTGTATTGTTCATGAGAAGCCAAAAAAATGGCAACGTTGAAAATCTGGAGTGAAAATATGAAAAATTGGTGAAGTCATGAGCATGCATAGAAACTGCACAACACACATCAGTAACACAATTGTTTTGGGGAGTTTGTTAGCCACATTTTTAACATAGGCATTTTGGGGCCTCCCATCATGAACAGTGGTGCTGTGATTTTGGTGATCTGTCCCAAAAGTTTATTTCCCACAGTGACCACACCATTGTGTGCCACAGGTGCAGAAACACATTTTGAGCAGTATGTGAAAAATTACAGCTGTACTGTTCATAAGGAGGTGTGAAAAAAAAATGCCAGTGTTGAAAATCTGGCATGGAAATATTCCAAATTTGTGAAGTTACAAGGGTGCGTGGAAACTGCACAACACACTTGTAACCCAGTCATTTTATGCACTTCCGGCCCAAATTTTCAACATAGGCATTATAGGACCTCTGCTCATGAACAGTGTCACTGTCATTTCCTGAAACTGTCCCGAAAACTGATTTTACACAGCGATCTCACTATTCTGAACCAGACGTGCGAAAACACACTTTGGCCATAATATGTAAAATGACAGCTGTACTGTTCATAAGGAGGTGTGGGAAAATGCCAATTGTGAAAATCTGGAGTGAAAATATTACAAATTCACGGAGTTACGAGCGTGCGTGGAAACTGCTCAACGCACACCTGTAAAACTGCCATTTTTATTTGGATTTTCTCCACCAAAATGTAACATAGGCTTTTTGACAGCCCCCCTCATGAAGAGTGGCACTGTCATTTTGTTAATCGGTCTCAAAAGGTGATTCCGCACAGTTACCGCAAAATCACCTTTCGGGACTGAATAACACCATGGCAGTGCCTAAATTTATGAGGAGGGGTCCCAAAAAACCTTGAAAATTTGGTGTCAAAATTCCAAGAAATGCCCGAGATATGCAACAAAGTTGAAAAAACTCTATTTATGCCATTATACAGCTTACTGGCATTTCTTCAGTTCGGTCAGCTTTGAAGAGTGCAGATGTGTTCCCGTCCACTGAAGATTGTTGATCCAGACTCGGAGGTACGTATGGGGTGGGGGGTGGGGAGGCAGAGTGCACAGAGGGTTGGTGCGGGTTGGAGGGGGGCAGGAGACCACAAGGGACCATTTTCTTTTTACGGTAAATAAAAATAAAAAAAACACATTGCAGGACTTTTTTTTTACATGGTATTTGGCATGCTTGGCTGGGTTCCCAGCATGCCACCCAAGTGTTTTTTGAGAGTGCAGTAGCCAAAGGAGATTGGGCACCCCCATCAGCACATACAGAAGAAGGGAGTGGGGACATGAAACCAAGGGGGATTGGGCATCCCCTTGGCACAGAACAAAGAGGGGATATCATGCTGATGGAGAGTGGGCTCCCATCAGCAGATTGAACTGGGAAAGGGGGACTGACAGCGAGGGATTGGGCCCCATCAGCAAAGAAAGGCATTTTGGGGCACAGGATGCCGAGGGGATTCGCACCTCAGCACACAGTGGAATTGGGGAATTATGCTGATGGGGAGTGGGCTCCCCTACAGGCATTGTGATAGACGGCCACGGCAGTCACTGCCACCATGTTGCTTGCACGTCGGGAGGTGTGTTGTGGTCACGCTGCATGACAGCTTCACTCTCATTACAGCAGACCTTTTCTCAGATCTGGTGGCTGCATTAGATATGCAGGATGTCAGCCTCTGCTGCTGGCTGATTGGGGAATGAGGGACGCACCTACTGATGCGTGCCTTGCATTAGCCCAACAGTGACCGCACCTCCAAATCTGCTACTACCACAGTGTGTTGGCTGCGCATGCACGAGACAATATAAAAATCAGTGCTGGAGAGCAAGTTGACTGAAGATGAAGTGCTTTATTTGGAAACCAAAGAAAAAATAACAGAAATATAAGCATTTGTCAATGCCGAATGTTGGCTTGCTGGCATTGGCATTGGTAGTGCAGGAGTTAGAAATGCAAACTAGGAATGGCATTGAAGTATTGATATAATGCCACCCCCCCGCAGAGACTGTAAGGCATTGGGTCAGCCATAACGCTTACACCATTCTACCTCACCCCGCCCTGCAGTGAGCAACAGGTGTCAAGTGTGCATTGCAGTCTTCGGCCCCTATGCTTACCCCATTCCATAAGGAAATGAGCTGAGATGGGTGCAATATCAGAGAAAGGGGTGAACGTTAGGGTGACAGAACCCAAGACACACCTCAGTGTCTGTCAGAGGCTGTAGGATGGGGGGTGGGGTAGAATTCTACAAACATTATGGCCGACAAACCCAAGTTACATCCCCAACTCCTGTCAGTCTCTACAGAGTGGGTGTATGGTTGGAAACCTTAACGCCTCGGGTGTTTGTTGGTATTTTTACTCCAAATTTTCAACATTGGCTTTTTGGGACTCCACCTCATGAACAGTGGCACTATTATTTTGTTACTCAGTCCTGACAGGTGATTTCGCACAGCAACTGCAACATTAGGAGCCACAGGTGCAGAAACACATTTCAGGTAGGATGCAAAAAATGACAGCTGTACTTTTCATGAGGAGGTGTGAAAAAATGGCAATGTTGAAAACCTGGAGAGAAAATATAAAAAATTTGCAAACTTGTGAGTGTGCGTAGATACTGCACAATGCACGCCCGTGGTGCGGTCACTTTTTGGAATTTTTTCACCAGATTTTCTACATGGGCATTTTGGGACCTCTTCTGAAGAACAGCAGCACTGTGATTTTGTTACGCTGTCCCAAAAGTTGATTTCACACAAGCGCCTTAACCTTGCTTGCACAGGTACTAAAATGTGTTTTGTCAGGATGTGAAAATGACAGCTGTACTGCTCATAAGGAGGTGTGCAGAAATGGCAATGTTGAAAATCTGGAGTGAAAATATAAAAATGGGTAGTTACAAGTGTGCACAGAAACTGCATAACACACACTAGTAATGCAGTCATTTTTGGAATTTTTTCACTAAATTTGCAACATGGGCTTTTTGGGACCTCTCCTCATGAAAACTGTCACTGTCATTTCATTAATCAGTTCCAAAAGGTGATTCCGCACAGTGACGGTAAAATCACCTTTCAGGGCTGAGAAACGAAATGACAGTTACATGTTCACCAGATCGGGTCCCAAGAACCCCATGTTGAAACTTTGGGGCCAAAAGTCCTAAAAATGGATGAGATATCAACCTAAGTTGAACCCCCCACCCCATTATAAAGCTTACCGTCATTTCTTCAGTTCGGCTTTGAAGAGTGCAGACGTGTCCTGCTTCAGAGAAGATTGTGGCTCCCGACCTCTGGAGGGAAAGTATGGGTAAGGGAGGTGTGGGGAGGTGGGTGAGCATAGGAAGGATGGGGATGGGAGAGAGGAATGAGGGGGACAATGGTGGACCATTTTCCATGCTGCAGGTAAAAAAACAGACTGCGGGGGAAGGTTTTCTTTTTTTAAACAGGCTAAAAAAAAATGGCACATTGGGGTGGGCTGACCCTGCCCTGCCCTCCCCACTCCTCCTAACCTTTCCATCCTTCTTACCCATGATCCTTACCATCTCCTATGCCTATCCCAGCCTCTCTTGAAGCTGCCCACCATCTTCAACAAGATCACCTCTTCAGGCATTGCATTCCAAGTGTCCACCACCCTTTCCATGAAGAAGTGCTTCCTGACCTCCATTATAAACCTCCTCCCTCCAGCTTAAGATTGTGCCCCCTAGTGTTATGGTTGCCACTTAGCTTAAAGATACCCTCTTTATCCACCTTATTTATCCATTTTAAGTACTTGAATGTCTCAATCAAGTCCCCCATTCTATCTCCTGTCCTCCAGGGAGTACATGTCCAGTGACTTCAACCTCTCCTCATATGCCTTACCCCGCTGACCCACTGTCATCTTTGTTGCCCTCTTCTTGACATTATCCAGCAGGTTAATCTCTTTTTTGAAGTGTGGACACCAGTACTGAACTCCATGCTCTAGATGTGGCCTCACCAGTGACCTGTACAAGAGCAGTATAACCTCCTTCCTCATACTACTGATCCCTCTAGCTAAGCATCCCAGCATCTTGTTTACCCTAGCTGCTGCTTTCTTGCAGTGTGTAGAGTTCTTCAAGTCACTAGTGATCATCACTCCCAGGTCTTTCTCCTCCTCTGATGCAGATTCCTGGACTTCAACCCGGTAGTACTCTGTCCTGGGATTCATGGCTTCAATCTGCATAACTTTGCATTTTTTGGCATTGAAGCCAAGCTGCTAGATCCCAGACCACCTCCCCAGCTTTTCCAGATTGTCCTGTAGGTCCTGTATCCCTTCAGCTGTGTCCACTCTGCAGCACAGCTTGGTGTTATCTGCAAACAGGCACAGTTTGCCCTTAATGCCATCCCCAATGTCATTGATGAAGACATTGAACAACAACAATGGCCCTATCACCAAGCCCTGCAGAATTCCTCTTGTGACCTCTCTGGTGCCAGATAACTCTTCTCCCACAACCATCCTTTTGGTTTGGCCCTCAGCCGGGTTTTTCACCAATCTGGTCATATCCTCCTCAACCCAAAGATCCACCAACTTCCTGATCAACCATTTGTGTGGCACAGAGTCAAAGGCCTTACTGAAATCCAGACAGAGGATGTCTACCACTTGGCCCCTGTCTACTGTCTTAGTGACCTAGTCAATGAAGTCAATCAGATTCATTTGACAAGATTGGAGAGCATAATCCTCTAGATATTCTACCAAACTTTCCTTGAGTATGGTCTCAATGAGATTCAGATCAGACTGACTGGTCTGTAATTCCCTGGATCATCCTTTAGACTGCTTTTGTGGAAAAGCACCACATGTGATGTTCGCTCTCCTCCATCTACTCCTCCCCTGAACAATCCATCCTTCTTTTCCCTTTATTCACTTTCATAGTGAAAGAAGGCCTTCTCCCTCTTCTTAATTCCTTCAGCTATCTGCAGCTCTTCTGTGACCTTGCTTGCTGAACTTCCTTACTTGCCTCACTAGCCAACCTTAGGCAATTTTTCCTAGCCACCTCTTTCTTGATCTTCCTGAATTTCCTATATGCTAACCTATAATGATACTAATATTAATTACAGTACTCTTAATATTAATGTCTTTATAAGTGACATTGCAGAAGAGCTGGACAGGAAGGTCTGCCTCTTTGTGGATGACACTAAAATCTGCAATAGAGTGGGCATTCCACAGGGGGCGGAAAGGTAAGCAGATATATGAGTAAACTCAAGGAGTGGTCAAGGGTATGGAAGTTGGGTTTTAATGTGAAAAATTGCAAAATAATGCACTTGGGGCACAGAAACCCAGGGGAAGAGCACAAATTGGGGGAATGGTATTGATGACCACTACGCAAGAAAGAGAACTGAGGGTAATCATACTGGAAGACTGTGACAGGGGTTGAATAGGACCCTGTTCCAGTTGTTATGGAGAGTTTGAATGCAGGGATCTGTTCTGTCCTTTCCTTTCCTGTCTTTTGTCTGTCTGGTTGCCAACCAAAATTTCCTGTGAGACCTAGGATTTGATCACCCCGACAGTCTTGCAATTCACTGCCTCTCACTGTCTCTCTCTGTCTTCCCTTGCTGTTCTATCTTTTCCTCCCTTTCATATCTGCTGGTATAAAAATATATGCAAACCATTATGTTGAAATGTAACTGATGTTGGTATCCCTTTGTTTAGAAATTATATAGTGTTACTGTTGAAATGAGTATAATTATAATTTGAGATGATTGCAACAAGCTATTGGGAACTCAAGGGGCTAACCTGAAATGCAATGTTTAAGCCTTTTGCAGAAGCTGTGGAAAAGAAGCCTCAGTTCTGGGACATTGTGTTCTAGCTGTACCTGCCTGATATATACACGAACATTTTAGGAAAAAAAACAGGATGCTTGTTAAGAACAGGGATTGCAAAGACTTATAAGACAGAGCTGCAATTGCTTGCAGTGGACACAGAGATTGAAGGAAAACTCAGATGGATCGTCTCTCTATTTGGCCTTTGTAAATAGTTATTCTGAACAATTGCATTTTTTTTATTTTATTGATATTCATAATAAAACTTGTTGCGAATTTTACAACTCTCCTGGTTTTTCCAATGCTTTCTGACCTGTGCTTTGATGACAAAGACCTAAAGGTAGTCCAGAAGTTCAGCAAGACAGTTGGGAGGGCTAGTGGGATGATTGTGTGCATATGCAGGGGTGTCACCAGCAGAAAGAGGGAGTGTTGCCCCTTTATAGATCGCTGGTAAGACTCCGCCTAGAGTACTGTGTCTAATTCTGGAGACCACATTTCCTGAAAGACATAGACAAAGTGTAGGTGGTTCACAGAAGCCCATCTAAAATAATGCAGGTTCTGCATCAAAAGCCCTACCAGGATTAACTAAAGAACCTCTATATGTATACCCTGGAAGATGGAAAGGGGGATAATGCTAAAGACCATTAAATGCCACACAGGGGTAAATAAGGTAAAGAAGGGAAATGTTTTTCAGAAAAAAAGGAGCTAATGAGCAAGAAGACATGCTATGGTGCTGGAACGTGGTAGATTCAGGAGAAATGTGAGGAAGTACTTCTTCACAGAAAGAGTGGTAAATTCCTGAACTGCCTGTTAGTGGAGGTGGTGGTGGCAAAAACAGTAGTGGGATTCAAGAATGCATGAGATAGACACAAGGGAATCTTGGTGGGCAGACTGGGTGGGCCTAGCGGTCCATATCTGCCATCAATATTTATGTTTCTATTGTAAAGGAAGGGGAGAGGGAGAAAGAGCCAGAGATCAATTAGGGTCTGTGGTGAATCTGTAGGTAGGAAAAAATTGGAAGACTGAGTGGGCCAAGCAGTCCTTATCTGCTATCAAATTCTGTTTCTACATTCCTTTCTTGTTTTTTAGTTTTAACTTTTTTAATCAGACTGTAGACATACAGTAGATACATAAACATAGATACAAAGATACCTAGACACTTGACTAATGGCAGATAAAGGATAAGACTTTGCACCCCACCTAACTACGGTACTCTGCTACATAATCCACCCTTCCTGAATATTTACATACATGATTTATCACATTCATGTACTAGTAAAAGGACATGCTAATTATTTTGTTTTTTACTAAAGGAAATACAATGCTCCACATCTGTGCTACTGTATAAGCACTAAGAGTGAAAATGAACCACAAGAGTGGGTTCAATTTAGGAGGAGAAATTGTATGATGTGATCAGACATATTACAACAACCAGTGTATGATATCTTGCTGGCTCTGGTGATGTACAATACTGTTCTTTTGTATATTTCTACTTGTTGTTCCCTGAACTATAGTAGTCTTGTTTTTGCTTGTTACCATTGTACCTTGCAATCATTTTCTGGTACACACACCCTTGTTTCTCCTCTCCCACAGGATACCCCTGGAAATGAGTCTCAGCTCAGTGTGCCTTTTCCAGTTTACCAAATAAAAAGAAGAAGCCAAAATGAAAATGGCCATAAGAGAAATTTCAGAGAGAGAGATTTCTACATTCAGGACCAGGATGGCATGAAGTGCATGTTATGATCAAAATGCTGATGACATGGAGAATGCAAGGGATGAGTGGCCAGTAAGGAAGGAAGACAGTAAGGCCTATTAATAGTATAGTACCATCAATCAGAAAGTGAAACAGACATGGTACATTAGCAGTTACTTCGATCTTACTGCAAAGACAAGAACCATACCATCTCATCTCATCTGCCTCATCATCCCATCTTGTGTCTGAGCCAACTGACTGTGTCACCAGTACTGAACTATTGAAAGTCAGGTTCAGTTGCTGTGATGAACTTCAGCAGTAAGGCATGACAGGGCATCGGTATCCATTGAGGATAGTGACTGAATGAATTTGAGTGACCATCAAAACGATGTCTCATATTCAGCACTATCCTCATGGGCTACCCTGCAATGGTAGCGACCCTGTGTGAAGATGATCATACGAGAGGGCAACCGGAAGGGGAATATAGTGAGGGGAAGGGGAGGGATAGGGAAGATGGTTTGTGAAGGGGTAGTGTGCCTGCTGCAGCTGAGCTAGCCATGTGGTGTGGTGGTGAGGGTGACTAGCTCCAGCACAGCAGGTACTGGGTTTGGGGCTGGGAACCGGGCAGAAAATTTTGCCACAGGCTGCGCTGCATTTTTTCAGGAATCCAGAGTGTCGCCTCCTGACATGCATTCCCGGGTTGATAATCCTTTGGCAGGGGGTCAGGCAAAACCCCCAGAGAGGAGCACAGGGCTGGCCCCCCATTAACACTTGGATTCCTTGCCGGATATCTGTTTGCCAGCATGTGTATATCGCCAATTTGCTTTTTGCCGATATACACTCACCAAAATAGCAATTGCTGTTTTATGATCACTATTATGACATGGAACCCAGGCCATCAGTTGTGCTAGGTTTACCCTGTGGTGAGGGGCGTTGTAACTCATGAGGCAAAGCTGAATGCCTTCAGACCCTGACAATGGGGTAAACCTATTACTATCAACATCACTGAATGCCTTATTGCTTATATAAAATGGGTCTATAGGCAACATTTAAAAAAACACTCTAAAAGTTTTAAAAGCTACAAAAATATAATACAATGCTGCTAAATTATATAAAATAGTTCCTCCACAGATGGCTTTCACCTGTCAGTCATCTGTCTTTCTACACATTCAATACATTGTGTGATTGTTTACCATGGAATAGAGGAATTCAAAGCTGTGCATTATTCCAGTAGTATAATGCCCCTTCCCCCCCACACACATACTTGGAATGGTAACATGGAATACATGAATTCAAAACTCTATAGGGTGCCACTGGCATTACATACACATGCACATGCCTCAAGCAGAGCCAGAATCTCACTTTTATCTATTGCCAGGAAAGGAGCAGGGAGTTCTCTGGCAAATTGGTAGGGAAACGAGGATTTTTCATGGTCATCAAAGAAACACTAACAATGGAAACTCTGACTAGTACATGATTTTTTAAATTTGTGTATGTGTGTAAGCAGGGACTCTTGAGTGTAACTACCATTATTAACTTACTTTGTTTAATTTAACTGACTTATATGAGTAAAGGTAGCAGCCATGTTTGTGATGAAAAATTTGGAAATAAATAGCTTATGAATTCTGTATGAGTTGTCACTGTTGGCAAGGACTTGTTTTTAGCTGTTGGTACTGGTCTGTTACGGCCATGTCTGGAACCAAGTATTGGCCAATCAGGAGGCATGAATTTCCTTACCTATTTTATATATTGCCAGAATATATTATTTATTTATTTGAATTTTGGTAACTGGGTAGGCCCACTGAGACAATACAGTCCCTTTTTCAGGGGCAACCCTTTTCATTTAAAGAAATGTCAGAATCTCGACATTGCCCATATTTAGTCTTTTGCAGCTCTCACTAACAATTGCACCACCTTCCCTGAACAATCTCTGAATGGACACTCAGGCATGGGCATGTCAGATAATCCATAGCTTCTTTGCCAAGTTCAGGCCACACACACATCTTGGAGCTCCAGTACAATATGACAGTATGGCATCATCTTTCATCATTACAGGACAATCTCAAAGTACAACTCCTGCTGAACATCAGCTCTGACCCCTTTCTTCTGAGAACCTGAGAATGATAGCTTAGCACTAGATACTATTACATTTATGAAGGACAACAGGACATCCTCTCCAGTAGTGATGACCCTGACTCTATAGTCTCCTCTTCAGCTGCTGACTACTATTCTGTTATGTCAGATGGTACTTAAATTTCATGACATGTATCGCTGTCAGACTTTGTAGATTCCTCTGCCAGCTTTGAGAGCCTCTCTTCCAGAAATCCACATTACTTTCAGGGGGTGGTATGTTTCTGATCTGGTTTTAAAATGAGGATCCAGCATGGAAGAAAGAACATTCTGGGCTCATTACACATCATCTGTAGACAAATATTGTCACCCAAGAACTGCTGAAATAAGTCAGTAAGCCCTCTTTCAATCTGCAGGTATCCTCAGGTCTCTTCCATAATTGTTACTCTTTTGCTCCAAGAATGTGTGCAACAAATCTGATCTGTGGCCAAACTACACACATGCACAAGGTGGAGAACTGATTTCTCTGGTCACAGCTTCATATGGCTCAAAGGGAGAAGGGCTAAATTTGTGTCAGTGTAGTACAGAAGTTACAGTAGGTGACAGAAATCCTCCCCAATATCAGTAACAACTGCAGGATTGAATAGAGAAACCTTGGAAGAAAGACTTCAGATCTGGAAGGGAAGCAGCAGAGCGAATGAATGGGAAAGAGAGACCCCTATTTCAGGGAAGCAGAAAAGAATGCAGCTTGGCCAGCAGCATATTTCATTTGCAGAAGAACAAGTATGAGAAAGCAGGCATTATGAAGGTAGTAATAGGTAGAAGGGGGGATGGATAGGAGAGAGGCAGAATATAAGGGGATAAAACAAAACCAAAATGTTGAGATAAAGCAGACACAATGGGAAAGGCATCAGGCATCAAGAGAAGGGAGGGAGAGGAACATATGCAAAGAACAGTGGTGAGTATGCAATGGACTATCAAGGACAAATCAATAGAAGGAAATAAACAGGGGGGCCAATCTAACTAAAGTGGACTTAGGAGCAGCACTGTAAAAAAAAATATTTTTACAGTCAAAAATGTGGAGAGTCATCTTTGTGAGGATTTTCCTCCAAGCAGGAAGCAGGCTGCTTCACTTATTTCTGTAACATGCCCCAAGATTGGGGCGGAGCTTCTTGTGGACAGCATACACGTGCACAGAAAAATCAAGATGGCAATTCAACCAGACCTGAAAGTACTTTAAAGAGGCAACATATTCAATTAATGCACCATCGAGGCTATGAAAGGAAGGAATGGGGAGAATCTAGCAAGCCTCTGTCTGGTGCCAAAAGTCATAGAGTCAATTTTCTTAGCAGTGAGGGATAACTAATTTTCACAGAACCAGTACAGGATATTGTTAAAGTCCAGTTGGAGCTGGTTTGTGAGATTAGAGACAGAGAAGCCTGAGGAAAAAAGAACCGTATCATCTGCATACACATGGATGGCCACACAGGAGCAGGCAGTGGGGAGATAACTTAGAAAAATGGAGAAAAAATGTGGCCAAGGACTGAGTTGATATGGAGTGGGAGTGAGGAGTCTCTAGTACAGACAACTTGCAACCTGTCCTCAAGGTGAGAACAGAACCACTCAACTGAGGAGATAGAGTCCTGCCTCCCTAACATTGTCCAGGAGAAAGGAGTGAACAATATAGAAATATATAATGTGACAGAAGATGGTGACCACATGATAGGGACTGCATGATCCATCTAGTCTGCCCATATATACAACCCCCCTCCTGATTAGTTGTCTGGTTTAGTAATATCACAATGTTTGTCCCATGCTCATTTAAATTCTCTTACAGTTTTAACCCCCATGATCCCTGAGGGTAGGTTGTTCCATGAGATCTTTGACTAAGTCAATAAAGATGGTGAAAGTGACAAGCCCCTCATCATACCAGATAGTATCAGTGAGCCAGAGGAGACAGGTGGAGGTAGAGTGGGCATTTGTAAAGTCAGACTGGAAAGGAATGAAAAAGGTGGTAGAGTCAATAAAAGGGGAGTGTTTGGAAAGAACAAGGTAGTCTAGAAGTTTTGCCAGTGCTGGGAGGAGAGAGATAGGATGGAAGTCACTAGGGAAGAGAGGTCACCCCTTTAGGAAGGGGGGACAACAGCAGTCAACTTCCAAAAGTTAGGGACACAGGATAAAGAGAAAGCAAGGTTGAGGGGGTAAGTGATAGGGAGGGCAATGGCATGAGCAGAGAGATACAGGAGTCTGGGATCAAAACAATCAGGGATGGAGAAAGACTGGTTAATTGGCACCCTCATCTGGAGCTGGCAGTGGTTAGAATCAAAATAATTGGCTTATCCTTCTTTGCCATGCCAAACCTGCCTTGCTCTGAACCCTTTTCATTGCAACCCACTCACAATGGTGATTTGTTTTCAAGTGCATGTTCATATCTTAGGTTCCAAAAGCTGGTGGGTGCCTCCTGCAGATCTTTAACAAGCAGACCAGACACTGAACAGTACTGAAATCTGAGACCAAGTACCAAATCCCTTTTATTTCTACCATTGAATTGTTTAAGAGGACCCAGACAGACTCCCATCGCTGCCACCATAAAGTTCTTTTGGTTTGCAGTACCACCTTTCCTATTGGTGGCAGTCAACTACTCATTGGAAGTCCTTTTCCCTTATGTCTTCTTCTAGCCAGCTGAAGAGCTCTTACTTGTTCTATAGATTTTTTTTATCTCACTACTCATCATCTCCATCGATGTTTGCTGGTAAGTCAGGGGTGATCCCATCTACATCAGATGTATTGGGCATCAGCAGATGAAAGTTCTGGAGACTAGGGTTCCAGCATCACCTAGTCAGCTTCTTGCTTTTCCTGCTGACCTGGGTCTTCGACCAGGGAGTTATGCGGAATGGGTATTGGGGTGGTTGTAGCTCCAGTTCAGGAAGAGTATCATTGCCTGACATGACATTTTCTGCAGCAACTCCCTCCACACATCATCTGACATGTGTGCCAAATGTGGCATGCCCACTGTGCTTTGAAAATAACACTTTTTCAATTTTCTTAACCACAATATACTCTAAAGGTGAAAGCTCAGGACTCAGCAAAACCTCTAAAGCAGCTGCTCCAATCCATTTACAACCACCATGGGCAAAGGCAATAGAAGTAAGCTTACCCAGTATCTTCTTTTGAGGCCATGTTTTCTCCGAAGACATTATGAGGCCACACTCATAACATCACTGCTAGTGTTGCCCTTCTGACTTTCCTTGGGTGCAGCTTCAGTGGAGCATCAGCTCCCTCCACAGCAGAAACAGAATTGGATGAGACGACCTGTGTTTAACTCTCTTTACACATTCTCTTGGGCTGACTCAGTTCCACACCATCCAGACATCTCTATAAATATGTGTGGCAAAATCTTAACTTGTTGGGGAACAGGATAATTTTACAATAAGGAAATAAAATACTTGTGTTTGGAAGAATTCAAGAAAAATGCAGATAAATATATTTTTTTAATTACAAATATAAGTGCAAGAAGCACAACAATTAAACACAGCAGCTGCTGTGCTAACAGTGAGAGGTCCACCTTGCCCTAGCCACACAGAAGGAGACTGAAGGGGAGATCAATATGACTAAAACAAATCACTCTCTATTAGACTCAAACTGACCAGATTTAGAGGCATTAGAAAGGACTGAAGACAAAACACTGCAGTTACAGTAGGAATGGCAAAGGAGGCTCCAATAGTTCAGAGAGGATTGTTGCACTTTCCATGTAGATCCACGCCACATGGAATCTGTCAAGAACTCTGATGCCAGTAAAAGCTAATTGACAGGAAGTACAGGCTTCCATTTCATGTTTATAATTGGAACTGGATTTGCAGTCAGAATCCAGTCTGATTCCATGTAACACATAGTTCAGAATTAGTATTTCCATGTCCTAATTCTGGAAAATGGATCAAAATCCAATGATTCAGATTCCATTAATCAGATTTTGGCATCCAGTTAGAATTACTGCAGATAGAAAGAAGGTAATTAACAAAAAGGGTGAAAAACAATGGTTTGAGAATTGAACTTTCTGAAACACCACAGTTAAGCTTGTTTGGTGATAAGGTTGCTCCAGTGGCCTTCATAATCCGTTTATTGACACATAGTAGTCCTTGATCCAGGACAGTCTCTTGACCATCCCCCAACAGTTTTAGTTTTTGAGTTACAAATTGTGGCTTACAGTATCAGATATCTCAATGCAGTTTAATTATTTAGGTTTATCTAAAGAGGTGAAAACGTACAAGTTTAATTCATTTCAATTCAACAGAATAACGGACAGATATTTTGTCTACATCTTGCATTTAGATTAATGAAAGATCATTGAGAGTTCTGGCTAATAGCTAATAACTGGCATAGATAGTGAGGACTGACTTGTGTAAACTGAATTTGGAAAGCACAGCTAATTTTCTTATTTGATTAGAGGTAACATGCAAGAACAATTAGGCTGACGGGAGTTCAGGCTAGCTAGCATAAGTTAAGTGATTGAATGATTGAATGATTAATGTCTAAATGACATGGTCTGTTATAACAATAAATAAATAACATTTATTATCTAATTAAATAGACCAACTGCCAAATGGTCAACTGAGAATGCACAACGAGGCCAATGTGCTTTATGAGACGAGTGTTAGTAGCTACATAGCAGTATTTCCTGCATCTGTTGTCATATGCTTAGGATCCCTTGGTCTCTGTCCGGATTAAAATAATTAAAATAAAATGTTTTGTTGCGCTTCAGATCTTGCCTTTCAGCATATCTAGTTCCTTGTGTTGCCAACATTAAAACATCTATAAATGTCTATGAACGACTATTAGGCACCAGACGAGTTATTTGTTCAAGAGTTCTGCATTGTTTGCAACTTTTGTCTGGTGATATACCTATTATTTGGTTGTATTAGATGTACCAAGGATGGTGTAATATCTACTGAACTATTGAACTACTAGAGTTGTCTTTACACAAGTAAGTCTGTTTGGTATTAATACTATACTAGCTACAGTCTTGCTAGATTTAAATAAATTTGTTTAGCTTTTTGTTTTAAAAGAAAAACTGAATTTCTATTATAATTTCAAGCTATAGACTGAGTTTGTATTTTTAATTTCTAGTGAGGAACGATTCTATCTGTGTTTATGTGACAATAATTCCTGATTTTATGGACGCTTTGAAAAGCCGAGGACAAACAAAACTCTTGACTATACAATTTTAACTAAAACTCAACAAAACCCACATTTATCTGGTTTTTGCTGCCAGAACTGCAGTTTAGAAGATAGACGTTTTTTCCATTTTATTGGACCCACTTATCAGACTCACTTTTTTGGACCTGAAAGCTTTCAGACTTATGAATTGACAATTTTGGATTGTTGTTTAAAATCTGAATGGACTCAATGGGATATTTGTTCTACTTCTATTCTGAAACAATTAAGTGTTGGGCATAAGTACACAAATGAAAATGAATGTGCTTAACGTTTGAAGTTTTTCTGAAGCTGTTTTAAAGTGTTTAGTAGGTATTATATATTAACTACAGAAGAGGACTATCAAATTAGACCAATTTACCAAAATCTACTGATCTACTTGAGATAGATCATGGTTAGTATGCATAGTGGTAAAAGTGTAATCCCTCAGGGACCCTTTAAACCTAAACCAAAAGTTAAAAAGAATAATAAAATGAAAAAACAAATGAATAACGAACAGCCAGAATTGGAATTTCATTTTGATCAAGAAGCTCAAGAAGTGCCCCCCTCACTGTCTTGTCCGGGGGATATTGATTTAATAAAAATAGGGAAAAGTAGTAAAAAACTAAATCAATTGAAAATCACTAATTTTATTAAACAGTCTACACCTAAGATCAATATGCTCCCCTTGATGCCTCTACCAACTGAAACAAAAGACAATGGGGGTACATTTGTCTCAAACAAGATTATCAGAAACTACTAATCTTTCACTTTCAGTAAGAAAATCAATCCCCCCTGAACTTTATGATATGAAGACTAGGGGCGGAAATAGTGTATTGATAACACCTGAATCCCTCTCTTAGTCCTTGGATTATACCAGCTTTTCAGATATAGCATCTATATCATTACCATTCTCTTTAGAAAATGAAGAAATGTTTCCAAATAATAACAAGTCTCAGATTTTACAGACATTTAATCAAGATAATTCAGATAGCTTAGGACTGGTCATAAAAGACCTAACTCAAACAATAAAAGGTCTTAAGGAACTGGTTGTTAATCAAGATTTTAATCAGGAAGCATATTCAATAGGCTGTCCATTATCATGTACATTAAACACAGATACCCAATCTTTGGTATTTTCTCCAGACTCTCAGTATCCATCCAGTTTACAAAAAAATGTTTAACATGTCTCAGGTGAAACAGAGATAGCTTATAACCCTGAATTTTTTGAAAATAAAGAGAATTTACATCTTCCTCTTCATTGTCTAAACAAGCACTAGAGATAATTAAAAACCCATACTATGCCAACATAATGTTATTAGAGAATTTATGGGTAATTAAAGAGGAAATAGCAAGCTTGAGAGCTGATGTATTCCACAATCAAACATTGTTAGGACAACTACAAAAAGGAATACATAGCAGTTCTCAAGAAAGCTGTGGTCTGAATATTGCGTAAAAAAAGACACTATTTAAAGAAAATAAGGCTTTACAGGTAAATCTTCCTCCGCCTTTTATAAGAGAAACAGATTCTCCAAATTGCCAGAGAAAAGCTGATAGACAAACCTTTCAAAAATCTAAATCTCAACAGATGTTCAAAAAAAGATCTCAAAAAGGGAAGAAAAGCCTTGGAAAGGATTTGATCAAGGAAACCCAGGAAAACTCAAAGCAAACTTTCCATAATATTGAGGGCAGCAACAATCAAGACAACAAAATTAAAAATAAAAATGGAAACAAATCTTTTGAGATAGTAAAGGAAAATAGATTAGATAACAAGGAATTAATTCAAGAAGATACCAGAAAGGATTTGGATAGCCAGAAAATTAGATTGAATGATATGACGCAAAGTTACACAGATATCTCATTTGTGCTCCAACCTAGTTTGGATATAGGCGGGGAGTCCAAAGTCTCTAAAACTTCTATAGAGCCTTCTGCCTGTATTGAACCCATTCCAATAACCCAAGTGGGTAATCTACATGAAACTTTTGAGTATCTAATTGAGTTCTATGGCATTAGAGAGATTTTTCAGGAAACACCAGATAAATTATTGGATTGGATGATTAAGCTACTTCAGATTTCTTATCCTGTGGAAGGGTTTAAAGTTTTTAAACCCTTAAATCAAGATGTTCAGCATTGTGTTCTGGTTTACTGTGGCAGCTCAGAACTGGCAGATAGACTTTGGCAAAAAGAAATGGATTTGAAGATGAAAGGAATATATACAGTATGCTCCACCTTATGAAGTACCAATAATTAATAAAAAAACATCTCATGCTTTGCCAATGTCAAATTCTTTAAAATTAAATACCGGTGGAGTAACCAAAGCCTTACCTGAATCTGAAAGTCAAAGACTCCCAACTTGGGAGAATAAAACATTAACTTTATTTTTCAGAAGATGATGACAAAAGGTGCAGTGGGCAAGGCAAAGCAAGAGTTGGCTGTTTTTTCTAAGCCAGGTTTTGGATATTCCAATTTATAATAATAGTATTGAATGGCTCAAAATCCATAATTCTGATTCTAATTCACCACAACTGGATATTACCTTCTTTTACCCTAGATTTGTTAAAGCAGTTCAGGAAAAATGTCTATGCTTGATATGCTTGGCTTATATATGGTACACCCTAGGACCCTGAGTGAAACTCATGTGGGGAGGAGTGGTTATCCTGCAATGGTAACTAGGAACTCATTTGAGCTATTGCAGGATTCCATGCAAAATTGACAAAAACTATCTCAGATGCAATTAAGCAACATAGAGAGGGAGGAGGTTTCTCCATTTATGATTCTTTCCTGGAATATTGAGGGACTATTATCTAAGCTAGCTGACTCGGAATGTAAAACCTTCCTGGAGACACATGATATACTATGCCTCCAGGAGACATGGTGTGACCAACAAACAATTCCACTCATTCCCGGTTTTGCAAGCTATTTCAAGCTAGCCATCCATGTAGGTAGGCATGGCCACTATAAAGCAGGCCTAGCAGTGTATGTTAAGATAGTATTACATTTGAAAACCACACAGATATCATGTGATATAAATACAGTCCTTCCTATCTTACTTGAGAATGGAACATGTAAGATTGTACTGCTTAATGTCTATATTCCCCCATATTCCAGGAAGAATCATGAGATACATGATTGGAGCAAGTTTGCAGATTTTTGTGGAGAACTAATCAATAAATATACTACTCATTCCTTTATAATTTTGGGCGACTTTAATGCTCAAATGACTCATGATTGTATAAAGGAATGGGAGAGTATACTCCTCCCTCTCCTTCAGGTAATGTCTAATAATAATTTGAAGACAGAAAGACACACAAAGGATAGGAAATCAAACAAACAAGGATGAGCCTTAATGCAGGTTATATCTGATGCAAATATTTGCCTCATGAATGGGAGAGTTGAGGGAGATTTGGAAGGAGCGTATACATATATTTGCCCATTAGGATCATCTACAATAGATTTGTTATGGGTAAATGTAAAGGCTGCTGAGTAAATTAGCACATTTAAAATTCTTGAATGATCGGGGTCTGCTTATCTGCCACTATCTTTACAATATGACAAGGCTGTTGGATCTGGTAATCCTTTGGCGGATACTGCTTTGACACTAGAAAATTAGAAATACTCGTAGACTAAGATGTTCATCTATGTTAAGTACTTCACTAGGAGACATATTGGATTCCGAAGCACTTAATGATTGGAAAAACAATTTTATAGAGTATAATGATAAATCTGATCAAAATGTTCTGTTAGCTACAATATTGAACTATTTGAGACCATTTTTATATAAAACAGTTGGTCCACCAAGGGTAAGATCTTGGTTTAATAAAATCTATAAAAAAGCAAAACACCAGCAAAATAAATTGGTTTGATATGTAAAGCAGAACTTAAATAAAAGTAATATTAAGCAATTAAATAAAGCTAGGAAAGAGTACAATGAGGTGCTGCAGAATGAAAAAAACAAATACCAGACTGCAAATTGGAAAAAACTGAGACAGTCAAAACTAGAAAGAGATTGTAAAGTTTTGGCTTTTGGTAAGCCAAGGCTATAACCAATCTGACACTGGTATAGAGGCTTACATTACAGCTGATGTATGGATGGCTCATTTTAAGTCCTTGTTTTATTCATCTACTGAAGTAATTAAAGAACAATATGAGCTGCCTCAGTTCTATCCTAGGCCAATCCTTATTAATTACTAAGGAGGAAATATTGTATGCCTTATTGAGGCTTAAAGATAATAAGGCCCCTGGACCAGACCAAATAATGGCAGAGCTATATAAATACAGTCCTGATTGGTGGGTTCCTTTATTGTATATTTTTTTCAATCAGATTATCCAAGACTTAGACATTCCACCAAGTTGGAAGGGTAGTATTATTTGTTCAATCTTTAAAAAAAAAAAGGGTAGTGCGTTGGATCCGTTAATGTACAGACCCATAAGCCTTATAGGTACACTTCAAAAAATATTCTGTTGTATCATTTTGGATAGGCTAGAGCTGTGGGCCAAGGAATCTGGTATCATGAGTGAATTTCAGAATGGGTGTAGACCACATAGATCAACAGTGCAGCACTGCTATGTCTTAACACATATGATTTGGAAGTATGTGAATGTTAAGAAGTCACCTCTATACTGCTGCTTTGTGGACCTGAGGTTGGCGTTCGACTTGATTAGTCATACCCTTTTGTGGGAAAAGTTGCAATCCTATAAAATAGACTCTGTTCTTTTGGGTAGTCTGATTAGATTACACAAAGGTACTTGGCAAAAAGTAAAAATCAATAAAAAGGGAGATCTCACTCCCAAGATTAGAACTAACCTTGGAGTTAGACAAGGCTGTTTTATAGCCCCTTTATTATTTAACTTATATATAAATACAATTATAACACAGATGGAGTACCCCGAGTTTCACTCTCCTATTATCGGAAATAAAAGAATTTCATTGTTGGATTTTGCAGATGACTTAGTTCTAATATCTATATCATTCTTAGGCCTACAATGGAAAGTCAACCATTTGCCACTCTTTGTAGTACCAATAAATTATCTATTAACAATATTAAGACTCACATGTTGATATTTGGTAATAGGCAGAAAAAAATCTTACTCTATTTATAAATAGAACTAAAATAGAGACAGTTAAAACATATCTATTTAGGTGTAAAATTTTCTCAATCCACTCACTGGAATTTTCACCATGATTATGTAAAATATAATGCAACTACAGCTTTCAATGCCTTTAGGAGATTCGCAGCCCAAATGGGGAATGGATCAGTGAAAGGTCTCCTGACGGCATTGGAGGCTAAGGTGTGCTCAAGCCTACTTTATGCTTCAGAAGTATGGGCACTAGTTGTTCCAAAACAGTTGGAAGTACAACTAAATAAATTTTTAAGATATATTCTTAAAATATCTCAAGTCAGTGCCAGCCCCAGTAGTAAGAGCCGAACTGGGTCAGCTTCCAATTGAAGCTTATATATTAGAAAGGAAAATTTTATTTCTATTCAAGTTATTTTTCTACCCGGAATATAGAATTCCAAGAATGTGCCTAGAAGAGGAGATTAAGTATACAATGTTGGGTTATAAATTCCCAAGTATACATTGTATAGCAACATGTCTCTACCCACTGGGATTGGGACATCTGCTCTGTCAAATTCACTCCCTCTCATTCGGGGACATAAAATTTCAGGTCAAAGAAAGAGTTAGAAATGTCTACAGTAGTAAAGACATGGAGAGAATTCAATCTTACAAAAACTTTATGTGGTTTAAAAAATGTAAATTATTCCACACAATAGAACCTTATTTATTGCTTTTAGATAAACCAGACTTAAGAAGAGGGATAACTAGATTCTGAATTGAATTATTCGATTCACTTTATGAACATTATGCCCAGAAAAGAAAGGGAGAGAGCAATGACAAATGCAGATGTAACTTAAGTATGGTGGACAATGTAAAACATGTGGTTTTGATATGTCCACTATATCAGAAGCACAGATCCTCCTGTTTAGGCCCTACTTTGGGGGACCTTGGACTCTCCACTGATTAAATATTAATAACATTGTTCACGTCTAACAATGTACAGATATTAACAAAACTTGCACAGTTCCTAAAAATGTAAAAGTTATAGGATTACATATGGAGGATTATTTGTATTGTTATTTATTCTGGAAGGTTCAGACTACTTATTGCATGTATTTAAAGTAAATACCTGTTTTATTTATTTTAAATGTTTTGTAATGGCTTATGTCGAACAAATAAATATGATGATGATGATTTTCCCAAACAAATTAGATTTTTGTTGTTTGAGCAATAAGGACCAACATAGTGTAGTAGTCCTTTATTAGAAGAATAAGGGCTAGCTGGAATTAATTCCCTAAAGGTCCCTATTCTGTACATAAAGAACCAATCAGAGGTCCTTATTACTATTATTACTAACAGACTAACATGCTAAAATGCCAGCAGAATAGGCCTTATGGTCTTTTGTGTCTTCTCGATAGTCAGCACCCATACTGGGCAGCCATTTTGCTGTCCACCCCACCCCCTTGGGTTTCCCCATCCTCTTTCCAGAGTATTTCCCGGGTATTGGACTTCCACAGCTTCACCCTTCCCCTATACCTGTCCAGGTCCCTATTGAATCCCTCCACAGTATCAGTCTCCACTAGTCCCTTGGGCAGCACATTCCATGGTTCCACTACCCTCTCAGTGAAGAAACACCTCCTCCTCCTCCTCTCCCCCCTGAGTCTCCCCTTCCAGCTTCCATCCATGTCCTCTGGTTGCCCCCTTTTTTTTTTTGGAATGCCCCATCTGAGCCTCCCTTATTTATCCCCCTTGTGGACTTAAAGACGTTTATCATATCCCCCCTGTCCCTCATCTCCTCCAGGGTGTACATGTTGAGCTCCTCAACCCTCTTCCTGTAGGTTTATTCCCACATGCCCCAGATCATCCTGGTTGCCCTTCTCTGGACACTCTCAAGGAGTGCAATGTCTCTTTTCAGGTGAGGCGTCCAGAACTGCACACAGTACTTGAGGTGCGGCCTAACCAGGCAGTTATACAGAGGGAGGATCACTTCCCTCCTTCTGGAGGTGATCCCCCTAGTGAAGCATCCCAGAATCCTATTGGCCTTGGCCACTGCCTTCCTACAGGTCACAGAGTTGTTCATTTTAACATCCACCACCATCACCCCCCCAGATCTCTCTCACCTTTCGAGACTTGTAGTGTGTCTACCTCCAGGGTGCACACTAGGCCTGAGTTTCTGGTCCCCAGATGCAGAACCCTGCATTTCCCCGCATTGAACTTCAGTCCCCACTTATTCAACCACCTCTCCAGAGCCTCAAGTTCCTCCTTCAGGACCACTCTCCCCTTCTCCCCATCCACCACTGCTCCCAGCTTCGAGTCATCAACAAAGAGACTCATTTCACTCCTTATATCCTTCCTTATGTCAAAGACATGGGCGTTAAACAGGAGTGGCCCCAGGACCGATCCTTAGAGGACCCCACTAATGACCTTCCTAGGGGATGAGACTATTCCTCCAACCACCACCCCCTGAGTTTGCTCCAAAAGCCAGTTTCTTATCCACCTGATCATCTGCCTCCCCACCTCCGTTTCCCCCACCTTAGCCAGGAGGCCACTGTGGGGTACAGAATCAAATGCCTTGCTGAAGTCCAGAAAGAGGACATCTACCAGTCTACCATGGTCCAGGGAACTCATCTCCCAATTGTAGAACTCCACAAGGTTTATCTGACATGATCTTCCCGGGACAAAGCCATGCTGTCTATCATTAAGGTATCCCATTTGCTCCAGCTTCCCCCCAAGCCTATCCTTGATCATACCCTGCATCACCTTGCCCACCGCAGGTGTCAGGCTAACAGGCCAGTAATTCTCCATCTCTTATCTTGATCCACCCTTGTGAATAGGCATAATATGGGCCACCCATCAGTCATGGGGTACCCATTCTGTCTGCAGAGAGATGTCGAAAAGCTCTGCAAGGGGGGCTGCCAGGACATTTGCCAATTCCCTCAGCACCCTGGGATGCATTTCATCTTACCACAGAGCTTTTTCTATCCTTAGGGACCTGAGGACTTTCCACATCCTATCAACTGGGATTTCAACCTTCTCATTCACCCCGTCCCTTTGCCACCTGTTCTTCCTGCCCCTCACCAGATGGGGCCAGTCCATCACCCCCCTAGATTTGGCTAGTCTCCTGGCATGTAAGGGTCCTGTCTATTTTGCAGGTTTACTATCTCTCTGGTGGAGAGGTGCATCCTCCCCATCCCCCCTGTTAAAAACTGAGGCAAAGTACTCCTTCAGTACCTCGGCCTGCTCACCCACCTCCTGTGCCCATCCCTCCCCTGCCTGAATCCTGCTAATCTGCCCCCTCATTTTCCTTTTTTCCCCTATATATCTAAAGATCCCCTTGTTCCCCCTCTGGATTCCCCTTGCCAGGTTCTGCTTCATCCTTGCCTTAGTCAATCTTACCAACCTGGTGACCCTTCTGGACATCAGTTCATACTTCCCCGATCCCTTTCCCTCCTTGAGCACTTGAAGTGCCTAAAAGCAGCCTTCTTATCCCTTACCACCTCCTGAACCTCCTGGGTCCACCAACATGGTTTTCTGGCCCTACTGAATTTACGCCTCACCCTTGCACAGGACTTGATAGCCTCCTGTACTCCCCTCTTAATGATATCCCACCTATTGTAAGCATCCATGTCTGGTCTTATCTCATCAAAATAACCCTTAAGAATCCTTCCCATGACCTTGAAGTCCATACCCTTAAAGTCAATTACCACCGTCTTTGTGCAGTTTTCATCCCCCCCCCAGGTCCAAGAAAAATCAGACCATGGCATGATCACTCCTTGCCAATGGGTCACTCACCTTCAGGCCCCTAATCTGGTCACTGTCTGCCAGGACCATGTCCAGTATCCAGTCCTCCCTAGTCAGCACCACCACCTGCTGGATTAGGAATGTGTCCTGAAAGACATCCAGCAATCTCTGCTCTCTGGCCACTGAGGACATCATAATCCCCCAGTCCATCCCAGGAATGTTTACCATCACCCATCACCACTACCCCTCCTTTGCCCAATCTAAAGTGGCCCATAATGTTTGCCACCAGGCTCTCTTTCAGATCCTTTGCCAGCATGGGTGGTCTGTAGACCACCCCTATTTTTACTCTCTTACCCCCTTGTATTTGCAGGGTGACCCAAATTGCCTCCATGTCCCCCTCTGCCTCCTCCACTCCTCCAATACCGATGCCATTTTTGACCATCAGTGCTACCCCCCTTCCCTCCCCCATATCCTTCCTGAACATCATGTAGCCCTCTAGGTTTAGGTCCCAGTAATGCCCTTTAATGGTCTCAGTGACAGCTGCCATATCCACTGCTCCTTCAACTAGCATCACCTGGAGCTCAGGCATCTTATTTCCTAAGCTTCTGGCATTGATCAGGATTACCCTCCATCCCTTTCCCCTCTTCCCATCTCCAACCCTTGTGCTCCTATGTGGCGGCCTGCCCTCCAACCCCCCATACCCTGCCCATTGTCCTTTCACTGTGTCCTTCCATCCCCTTTGGGGAGTGGCAACCCTTCTGGAACAGCCCCCCCTTCCATCCTTCCCCCTTCACAAGTTTAAACCTCACCTTTCATGGATTAATCCAGCCAGTTTCAGCTTTAGAATTTTCCTCCCTTCCAAATTGAGGTGGAGCCTGTCCCTAGTGTACTCTCAAAGCTATATTTTAAAATAAAAAAAAATACTATAAAATCATTACTTTATTTAAAAAACTTCTGAGCTGCTTATCAAGAGGAATGGATCCTGGGTGTTCTGTTTACACTGGCAGTCCATCACCAGAGAGATAAGGACCGCTAGTGAATAAATAACAATATGGCATTCCTCGGTCAGTGTTCCATGAGGTTTACAAGACACATAGAGGATTGTGTATGAGCAGAAAAACACAACAAGGTGGTGCTTGAATTGAGAGATTTCCTTGGTAACAAGAGACCATGAGAGTGCATCATGAGAGGTCTCCTGTTACCAAGGAAACCTCAAGATTCAAGCTCAGTCTTGTCTGTGTATGCCATCTCATACACAGTCTTTTATAGAGTATGGGTAGTCATAACAAAAAAAAAAAAAAAAGAATTATTAAGTAATGTGATTCTTTTTGTACGATTCCCGAAGTGTTTTTATTTGGTAACTGAACAACATGAAAAACAGAAAGTATGTGATATTGCATTGAGGGGAAACACCACATTTAGTTCAAAACACATAAAAAACAAGCACTTTATAACATTTTCAGAACTTCTGTTTCATCTATTTCGATTATTTTGAATCTGTCTGTGCTAAGTTTAACTTTAACCGTGCTACTGTTCAACAATGGCAGCTGTAGCTCGAGAATAGTTCAGCATGAGAAGCTGTTCTATCTTGTTGTACTACAGTAGGAACATTGCTAGTGCAGCACAACATTGTGATGTCACTACTGCAGCACAACATGGTGATTCTAGTAACGTAATTCCATCCACAATAACGATCTCCCATACACTATATTTATATTTTACCTAACCTGTCTCTTAGTATTGTTTCCATTCTTATGCACATTATCGATGTTAAACGGATGGGTATACTATGCCTGCCAGCTGGAGCAGCAACTGGTTCTCGCTTGCAATGCGATGAGCTCACATCTGGATGCGAGCTCGGGAGTCAGAGGGACAGCCGAGAGAGACAAGGATCGAGCATACAACAGACTTTCTCTCCTCCCTTGGGGGGGTAGCACTCGGTGTTTGACCAACCCCTGGCGGAGGCCAGGAGTGTCATAGCCCAATGCTAATAGGTTCCAGAAGGTGTGTCAGACATGAGAGCCTGCACTCTTATGTCATTGCATGCCACACCTCCAACCCCACCTCCAAGTCTCAATTCTAACGCACATGTTCCGAGTCACAGTTTCAATTTTTTTTAAAGAAAAGAAAATAGATTAGAGTGCTCATTTCTGAAGGAGAATTTCTTTCCAGGAACCCCTAGCAGGAACAGTAAGAGACTGAACCTTTTACAGGCAACTGTCAAAAAAAAACCTAATTCATGAACGTGTTTAACCATGGCTCGGCACCATTCCAGCTCATGGATGTGTGCTGCGGACATTTCAGTCAAGTTGACCAAAATACTAACAATATTAACAATACTAAAATGTAATATTTACAAATATAATGAGTATCTTGCACTGGTTACACCAAGCTGCATCAACAACAAAGTTGTTGCAATGCAGCATAGTGACAGCCACAATGTCGACAGGCAAAATTTCACCTGTCAGACATTGGCTATTTTTTGGGGGGGGGCTTCACCCCCCCCATATCTTCCTGATCTCTAAAGGACCAATTCCAAGTCGGACATAACTCAGAAGGGAGGCATATCATGGGGAAATGGCGATATTTCGCCAGCAGGACCATTACAGCGACAATTTCTAATTTCGTCAAAATTGTCTCTGTAATGACTTTTGCTGTTGAAATGTCGCTGCTTCGATGTGATACATCCTGCACTAGTATGCAAATCTGGTACCACATATGCATGTTATATTGTTAGCTCCTGCTCCAGGCACACTCATTACATACTACATCAAAATGGGCACAAAAGCTGACAGTATCTCTTTAAGTGACTTGCCTATGGTCACACAATATGCAAGTGGTGGTTGCAGGATTCAAACCTAGTTCTCCAAGGATGTAGATTAGTGCTCTCAACCACTACGCTATACTGTCTTCCTACTATGCCATACTGCCACCTTACCCTGTCTTTTTTAACATGCTTGGATGGCTCCCATTTGGTCCTGAAGATCTGCTGGTCTTCAGTTTACTTATACACTTAATACCTCAACCTCACTAGCTTTCACTAACCATTAAATCATCCAGGACAGTTACTTGGAGATGTGGTCTAATGGTTAGAGTGCTTAGAGTACTGGCTTCAAGGCAACCAGAAGGTAACAGGTTTAAATCCCAACAGAGTCCAATGCTTACTGTGTAACCTTGAGCAAGTCATGTAGCCTCCCAGTGCTCCTGTCCACCCAGCCATGGAAATAGATAGGTGTAGAACCCTACTGGAAATGAGGTAATGCATCTCATCTAGGCTAGCCTGATTAACTAAACTGCAGTCAGAATAAGATGGAATGCTGTTACCATCCTCCCTTGCAAATAGTGCATATTTAGGACATTTTTCACATAATGCATGGGTCAATGTACTGTCATCATCAACAATATCATGTTTCTTGCAGTGATATTTAAGCTTCCTCGTTGCGTGATTTCTCACTATTGTACTGCAGCTCCAGGCAGTTGCAGTGACATACTTTTCAGTGGTTTGCTTTGTTATCTTAATCATAACCTTCTGTACCTTGCGTCAGCATGTCACTGTGTTTCTCCCTCTGTTCTTACTTCCTTTTTTCCTTGTAGCAGTATATAGCATTTTTTCTTAGATCCTTCCTCATCAGCCTATTTAACCATTTCAGAAGCTTATTTATACTTGCTGCTGTTTTCTGTGGCACCATCACCACCCAGGATAGCATGGCCCTCAGCAAGCTAATAAGGCTGTGCTAAGCACAGAAAGACGTGTTTTCCACCCACCTACCTGAGAAGCCCTGTGGAGCAGTGGGCCAGTCAGGCATAGAATGCATTACTAGCTGGCAGTTGTCATCAAAAGCCTCAAGGGATGCAAGAAAGAACAGGGCCTCTCTTCCCCTCATTTTTGGTGGCACTGTGACCCCCACCCCCCAAGAGTCACTTTACCCTCAGTAAATTGGGCTGGGCTGCAATCAGGAGGAAGTGGCATCCAGTCCACTATCTATGGTCTTTGCTGAGCTATGAGCCATTCCAGTTCACTGTTGAGATCAGCAGCCACCATCTTGAGTGAGAAACAGAGAAAACTGTACGTGGCAGCCACAATTACAGAAAACTGGTAAAGCTGCAAAATATAATATAAGTCAGGCACTTTATTTTGAAAAATGTAGGCTAGAGGACTATCACTCCAAGTGCTTTAACCTGCTATGAATCTTCATCATGGGGCTGTCAGCGCAGACTTCTGTGTTTCATATGTGCTGGGACTAGTAGCCTTACACTGTATCACCATACTGTCAGGACGCATTGCTTCTCTCTCTAACCATCTTCGATGGGCAGTGCAGATGGGACCAGGTCCCCTCATTCCCCACCAACACAAAAGACACCAAACGGTTTCGTAGTGTGACATGTTTGATGGTTCCTAGCCCTTGAGTGTCACATGACCCTCCGACAACCAATCAGGCTTCCAATCACCCTATCTTATGCAAGCCTTCCTCAAGGAGGCCCCAGCATAGTGGTTCCCAGCAAGAGGGTGTTGTACTTAAGGAGGCAGCTTAGGCATCCGCAGTTGAGAAGGAGTGCTGTGACCAATGTGTACCCCTCTGCTACCCTCTGCACTTAGTGACTGCTATGTCCAGGAACTACACCTATCATTTTGCATTTACATTATAATATCCCCACATTTTCTGTTCTGTAGGTAGGACTGCACACAACTAGTGCTGTGCAGAATTTTTGAATTCTGACAGAACAGAATTTTGCAGAATTTTTGAAAATTCCTCCCAACCATGGAATTCCATCAGTATATGAATTCTGAAATTTCAAAAGCTAAATGGTTTTGTTGATCAGTGATCCATGGTTGGCACTAGAAATCGAGGATTCTTTTTCTGCATCCTCAGTTTACCTGATCCATAGAAAATCATTCGGTGATTTACATAGACATGTTTTTCAGAATTCTGCAAAATTAAAAAAAAATACAAAATTCTGATAAAACATTCCAGAAGCATGACTTGCCATTTCGCATGAATTTTGCCAGTGGAATTCCATATTCAGCACAGCTCTACACACAACCTGAATATTCATTACCAAACAACATAAGAGGGCCCCCAGTACTCTGGACTGAATGCTGAATTATTTTCACTATTTCATAGCACTATTTAGGAAACATACTCGGTGAGATTATGAATCTCACCAAACTTAAAGCCAGACTATTTCATGAGCTCACAGAAGTCACATCATGTGATCCTCTTACTCACTTGAGATAATAAAAAGAGCTGAGGAGACAGACCTCTATGATCTTAGCTCTGTAGCCTGAGACCTGTACCTGCCAAAAAGAGACTGAGTCTGATACACAAGCTATTTTTTTTGGGAGGGGGTCAGGTTATTTTCCTGATCACTGTCAGTAAATCAGGCTCGACTTACAAAGAATGGGCACTATTCACTAATGGGGTGGAAGGTATATGCCAAAGGCGCATATCTTACCCACATAGCTCCATGGCCCTGAACAAGCACAGGGTGCATGGTGTCAGCGTGGCTCAGCTGGTGGCACATCCGCCTCTGGACCAGAAGGTCATGGGTTCTCGTCCCACACTGGGATGGACTTGCACCTAAAAATCATTGGCATTCGAGTGCAGTATTGGGGGGTGCTGTACTGCTGGGATGTGCCGTCCTTCAGATGAGACGTTAAACGGAGGTCCCTTCTGCCCATCCTGGTGTTGTCCTGGTGGGTGTCCAGGTGGAAGTAAAAGAACCCAGGGTACTCTTCGTAAAGAGCAGGGAACATCCCGGTGTCCTGGCCAACATTCCCCTTCCCATAAACCGGTTCATGCAATTATCCAGGCTGTGTGTGGGTGATGATGTGCGATATGGCCGCCACCACACATTCAGTCACTTTACTACCAGTCTAGCATTGCTTGTAAAGCGCTTTGGGGACACTATGTATGAAAAGCACATATAAATGCTGATTCTTCTGATTCTTCTTTCTTCATGACCACATGCACCTGTGGGACACCTATCATGGCCCCACCCGCCCATGCACAGGTTTGCTGGGGGTGGCCCGGAGTGGAGGGGTGGACCCAGGCAGGCATCCAATCAGATACCTGACCCAGGTCCCAGAGTGGATCCCTTGCAGCCTTGGGGCAGTGGAGAATGGGACATGTGGAACCACATTAAAAAATGAAAAAAGTAAAATGTCTGTGCACTCGCCTGAACAGCTGCCCCATCTCTCCCCATCAGCCTAGTAGGCTGGAGCAGCACAGATGGTCATTTTCCAGTCCCGCTGCAACTGGCCGGTGATGATCATGGGGGTGTGCATTGGGTTATGGCAGGGTCCCGGCTGCCATAACCTGTGCCCCCTGTGCCTGGCACTGCATGCCTTAGTGAATGGCATGTAGTGCAGGCATGCCCCAACACTCCTCCCGAATGCACCCGGCGCATTGCTGCCCACATGGCCAGGGGATCCACAGTACACCAGGCTAGCATGCTCTCTGTGAATGCTGCAGGGGGTCTGCAGGACCCCCACTACATGGCATTCCCACTTAGGGTTGCCTACATGCCACAGATATGCGGCCCATAAGCAGTCTTTTTTTTAGTGCATAGGGCCCTGTATGTTTTGGGTTGCCTGTTCCTGGATTCAGTGACTTCTCACTTCCATCTCCCTGTGCTAATCATACAGAGCTTTGTTGTTGTTAAATTCTTTCTTTTTTTCTTTTCTTATTTGTGAGGAAGTAATTTTTTTTTGTATGGTTTTGTTTCTCTGTCACCAGCTTCTTGGCTTAGTTCAGTCTGTGAGCAAGGAGGGCAGTCTACTGACTTCTGTCTCCCACAGCTCAGTGCACAATATGCATGTGCATACTTTTGTTTTATGAGGCTGCTTCCTGTGTTTGCACAGCTGTTGTGCATAACATTTTTTTGTATTTTTTATACAGTGTGTGTTATTCGATTCTGGGATTGTTTCCTAGTCTGACTGAGGAGAGTTGTCTGCTGACATACCACTCCTACAGTTCACGGCATAACTTGCTTGTACATGTTTTTGTTTTGCTTTTAGTGAGGCTGTTCTCTGCATGTGACAGCAATATGCTGCATGTTTTGTAACTGCTGCAGTTCTCAGTGGGTCACACTTGAGGTTCTGTGTACATAGGAGAGTAGCTGATAGGTGGGTGTGAAGTTTCAAAGATTTGCTATGTGTAGCATTACGCAAAATATCCTGACTTCACAAAGGTTAAAAAAGTGCAGCTTTGCATAGTTCTTCATCTAATGAAGTGAGCACTTTGCCTGGCAAAGACTTGTGATAGTGGCACTTATCTAGCAAAAGTGCCACTTCACTTAGTGCCGGCGAGTCAAAACTACACATAGTGGCACCTTTGCCCACAAAGTGCCACTACACGTAGTTCTTTTTCCTTTTTTAAGATTTCTGATATGAAAATCACCCCAGCCAATGTTGCATATTGCCACCACCCCTCCCACACCACCGGCAGATACAAGATGACGGTTCCCCTACCCCTCCTCTGCAACACCCACTTCCATCCTCCCCCTTAGTGTTCCAGTGAAGATTATTAATAGTATTAATAGGGAGTGCAAATAAAACCCTTCCCCAACTCAAGTCACTCCCATCTACTCTGGACCCATTCACAGAGTCTATCCCACTCAACCACTAGCACCCAGCACCTTCCTGCCCCCTCATCACATCAGAAAGAAAGAAATAGAAACATAGAAACATGAAGTTGATGGCAGCTAAGGACCTCAAGACCCATCCACTCTGCCCATTTCTTTTTCTACCGTATAAACATCCCATCGGCCTTTGCTCTGTCAAATAGATACAACACCAGTGAAGAAGAGTCACCTGTCAAATAAAAAAAACTGTCCTTCACTGTGGCAACCACCCTCACATAACTGATTTATTCACACGCTGAATAATTTAGTGATGGTGCTCTATAGTAGTTACAGCTGACTGGATGACCACATTGACCAATCAGCTGTTATTACTATAGCATGTAATCACTAATTCATTCATCATGTGAATGAATCAGTGATGAGAGGTTGGTCACTGCCTGGGGGATGGTGTTCCTATTTATAGGTGACTCTTCTTTGCGAGAAATGAAGGGGGAGAGTCCAGGAGGGAAGAGAGTGCTCGCTGCCAGTGGGGTGAGGGCTGGTCTACTTGAACAGGACTAAGATGGTTAGCAATGGGAAACTGAAAATGATTCATGAGTGACTGGGATAGTGGAAGGGTTTTATCTGAACTATCTACTAATACTAAACTTTGCAGGGACACTGAGGAGATGGGTGTTAGTTATGAGGGTGGGGGTGGAAGTAACATCATCTTATATTACTTGGTGGTGGGGAAGGGTGGTGACAATATGCTACATATGGGTGGGGGTAGTTTTCTTATCAGTATTTTTTTTAAAGAACTTGGCCATACAAACAAGCACAGAAAGGAAATGTGCAGTAGTGGATGAAACCAAGTATGTTTCAGTATTAATCATATGAAGTGGCTATGAACTAGCTGGCCACTGAGGCTGGGGCCTTTGCTAAAGGTTAGCCTAGGATCAGTGGAGGAAATACCTTCAAGATCATGATCTGCCTCTAAGAAGTGCCAATCCTTGTTATATCCATAGCCACTGAATTATACTGAGTAACAAACGTAATCCTTTCTGGTTCTACCCTATGCTCCTGGTTTTTTTTTAATAAAGTAGACTGATCCAGTTGCATGGCTCTTGCCATTGCTGCCTCCAACACATCTGGGGCCTGATATTCAAATTCGTACAAAGTGGAGGGCAAATATTTGCACTGCACCTTGCAATTGCCTGTGTGCCCAAAAATGCTATATTCAGTTGAATAGCGCACTGGTGCTATTCAGCTGAATATAGGGCCATGTCAACCCAGCGCTAAGCCACTTAGAACTGCCTGAACTGGGCTCCTGAAGCACACCACCAGAATGGATAGCACCAGAGCGCTATTTGCAATATTCAGAGGAACCCATGCAAATGATCCTATTGGGCATGCTAGGTGCTAAGGGACCATTTGCATGCCCATTATGGACTCATTTGCATGGGTAGAGAGGCAGGTTAGCATGGTGCCACCCCCCAATTGCCCAGTCCCAGACAAGTAGATATCCCTGATGCTAGTAGTCCCCCCGGTCCCCAGCCCAAGTATATATAGGTTTATATCCATGGTGGTAGTGGTGCCCTCCCCACCTCTGATCTCAGCCTCGCTGTATAGATTAAACCCTGGTGGTAGCGGTGCCCTCTCCCTCCTTCCGATCCCAGACCAAGCATAAATATATATACCTGGCAGTAGTAGTGCCTCCCTCCCTCCCTCCCTCCTCTGATCCTCCCCCACATATAGGTTTAAAAGCCCTGGTGTAGTGGTTCCCCCAATCACCAGCCCAGAAGAATAAACAACCCCCTACCTGACATCCAGTGGTTCCCCTTCCCCTCATGGCACGGGGCCCTCTCACTCACTGTATCCTCATCGGTGTGGTGCAGCAGGTACATACAGTGACTGGCATAGCCCTCCTCATACCTTCTTGACCAGCTGCCATATGTACAAGCAGGGAGCATGTCTCTTACTGTAGTTATATGACAGGATCTGACAAAGGCTGTGAAGCTGAAGTGCTGGGGTTTTCGCTGCAGCTCAAGTGTTTTTGCACTCGACCATTAAATCTGAATTTACACTTTATTTCTGATGTCATAGTGTTTTTTTTGCATGATTGCCACTGACTGCTAGAACTTTGGACCTCTGTGTGTATTTGGGGCTGGTCGCCCCCTATCCAGGCACTGACCCTGCTCTGTGGATTCACAGTCATTATCTGAGGGAATGGTATTCTCTAAGTTCTAATTGTAAAATGCTAATATATACTTAATAAACTGCACAAATTCCTTATCTCATAGATGCACATCAAATATTCCTTGTATACAGTATCTGGATATACCTATAACTTATCACTGGCTGCACCTGTACAAAAAGAAAAACTTTACAATAGACATTCCACTGTTCTTTTCTCTGATTATGCATTCACCTAAAAGAAGTCTTACTCTAGGTGTGCCACCAGTCTACAGTTGTGCTTTCTCCTACCAGAAGTCTTTTCTAATAGGTCTGACACTGTTCTTTTCTCTGATTGTGCCTTCTCCTGAATCCTTACTCTGGTATGCAGACTGTCCCAAATGTGCATTCCCATGAAATAAGTTTTCTCTAAACATCTCTCCAGTCTCTGCTTGTACATTTTCCTGAAAGAAGCTTTTTTTTTTTTACTTGCCCAGGCCTCGGCCTTACTTCGAAGGGCGACTCCTTCCACCAGGTCCTGACGTGCTGGGCTCATTAATGCCATCATCGTGCTCAGTGTCCAGGTTTTTTTTTAAGTTTTTCCCTGTTTTTTGTCCCCATCCCCTGAGGGGGCAGGCGCAAAGGACATACATCTAGATGAATGGCGGGCTGATGCACATTACCATCAAGTGCCCAGCAGCACCCTCTCTGGCTCCTTTAGAGAGCCATGTGCCCTACCTCCCTTGCTTCCACCAGCAGTAGCGCTAAGAGTGCATACGCCACCCAGTATCCCACCCCACCCTGGAGGAGGAGAGTATCCATTGGGACACTCAATCCTCCTCCCCTCCAGCTGACCCCCGATGACCTGAGCCCATTCCCAAACTCGAGTTGCCAGCATAGTGTGAGGTGTGGAGTCCAGCGCCTCAACCCTCAGTGCCACCAGGATGGCGAAAGAAGCTTTAATGAAGGTATGTCATCAGACTCTGACTTGCATTCTAATACATGATTATTACAGTAGTCGTTCCACTGTTCTTTTCTCTGACTGTTCATTCTCCTAAAAGAATCCTAGTGCAACTCCCTCAATGGGTGGGGCTTACTGTTTATGCCTCTCCGAGTGTTGCTCTGCTTGCCCTCCAGCCCTGTCAGTCCTGGGTGCAGTTTGGAGTCCTCAATTTGCTCCTGCTGGCCCCCGTGTGCCTAAATCTGGTGGTGAGTGAAAGTGAAAACACTCACTAGGCAGTTCACAGAATACCGCATAGTGGGGGGGGGGGGTGCATCCAAGCTGCCTGTTGTAATGTGCCAGCTGGTTGCAGCCAGCTCTAGTGTTGAAAGCCCTATGGTGCTCAAATGTTAAAGCTGCTACTTCGGCTCTTCCAACTTATCCCCTTCATGTGCTCTGACCCCTGGGACTGCAAAAACTTATTTGGGGCTTCAGAGGCACATAAAGAAAAGGGGGGGCAAATAATTTATTTTAACAAGAGCTCTTAAGTGCTATGACTAAAAATAAAGCACTGTATCTTTAGGAGCAGCCATGGCTGCTTTATGAATGGAGTCTGCCTGCTGCCTGGGGATGAGCATTGCAGCACTCATGACAGGCAGGGGGAGTCCCTTTCAAGCCCCTCTCTGCCACAGGCCCAGTGCAGAGGGGTAGCTACTGGACACTGGGGGCAAATAAACATATAACTTTACAGATGCGCTGCAAAAAGAACTGAAAGCTGTAACTATATATAAACTGTCTGTGAAGCATCCATATTTGCAATCCCTGACCCCAAACCCAGCCAATCAGCAGTCAAGGAACCCCATGGACTGCAGCTATGGCTCCTGGGGAGGGGGAAAGGACAATGTTCTTGGTGCACAAACAGGCAACCAATCAGGCATACAGGGAACTTAATGCATATTAATTCTACAGATGGACAGCTGTATTCAACCAGTCGGAAGCTATGATTCTGTCTTCAAGTCCCAGGGACAATTACAGCTTGGGGCAGTCTGACTGAAGCTCTCTGTGAGTCAGGGGTGCTCAGACTGTGTCAGAGAAAAAGTTTGGAAGTCTGCCTAATACTTCCACAGCCAATTGTCAGGGGACTTGCCTAAAGCCCTCTATCACCTAGAGATCCAGAGTGTGCCTGATGAACTGTTTGCAGCTAAAATCTGTAGCACCTGAGTGGAGCCCCTCTAGCTGTAAGGATAGTTGGACTGTGTTCTGGAAAATGCCTGCAGTGTTGCATCGGTTAAGCAGCCACATCCCAGATCCTCCACAGAAAATGCCCATTGTCCCTTTGGGACTCCAGTGTAAGAACAATCAAAGCTGTTGGGGTATGGAAAGGCAGTTTGAAAACCATCTGAGAGAACTTTTTGCCACTTCCAGCCTGAGGGGTGATCCAGACTGTTTCCAGAGGTATCTACTGCTGTCAGCTGCAAAGAAGGAAAAGACTGTGAATCCTGAGCTCCAGGAAGAGAGATTGCCAGTGAGGCTGGTCTGGGGAGTCAACCAGGTGGTGCTACTACTATGAATTACCCATTGCCTCTCCCAGAGGCGTGTTGGCCCTGGTCCTCAGTACTGGCCTGTTCCAGCATTTGATCCAGTTCGCAAGAAGGTGACACGCTGCCAGAGCCTGCAATAGCCCTGAAGGTGACAAGCTGCAAGACCCTAAGACCCCTGCCACCCTGTTCATGCAGCTTGAGGCCCCCAGCTTGACTGACTGCACCCATTGCCAGACCCTGTGAGACTGTTTCCTCAACAGTGAGCAAAACAGAGTCTGCCCTGACCTGAGGAGTTGTTACATTAAAGTTTTCACAAGAAGATGCAGTTTATTTAAAAATGCACCAATGGCAGTCAACCTGCAGCATCTTACTGGGTACCCAGACAGACAGGGAACACTGGTACCAGTGGGGAGATGGGTTTATATGTTGATGTTGGGGGTGGGCACAGTGGTTCCTACTGCTACCGTTGAATGCTCAAATTGCCATTTATTCTTTGCCTTCCCATTCCCCTTTCCCCTGTAAATAAACTGTTTATTGTTGTTGTTCAATAATGTGTGAGAGCATATTAATAGCTATAGTCATTAATTGCATGCAAAGTAAAGTACTACAACTGTGTATGGTATTCCATGTGTGGTGTGACTGTAAGGGGAGGTGAGTAGGTACAACATCTCAGGGGGTTTTACTACAACTGTCCCAGTATATGTTTCTCTGGGTGAAGGCACTGTGCTATTTAATTTCATCTCAGGAAAGAACCCCCATTACCATCAGAACAGTGCCCATGCCCTTCAACCTGGTTGGAGCCCAACAGGCAGAGGTAATAGCCCACAGTTACACAACATCTGGGTTACACTTGTTCTAGGCATGTCACCAGTCTCTGCAATCCTCTTACAAGAAGCATTTATATATACAATAGGCCTGAAACTGTTTTTTTCACTGTGCAGACACCTGAAAGAAGCCATAATCTATGGATTGTTGCCTGTCACTGTACATTCTCTTATCAGAAGCCACTGAATTATCATTATTCATTTCTCTAAATGTGCATTCTACTGAAAATAGCCTGCCACCAGGTGAGACCAGTTCCCTAGTGTTTATTCTCCAGAAAGAAGCCAGCCACTATGAATGTCTGACATGTACTCTACATAGTTATATAATGGGAGGGCTTGCCTGAGGTTCAGTGTGGGTAATGACTTCTTCCACAACCTCTACTTAAGCCCTCCTCTAACACATCTCCCTTGCTTAAGGAATGTTTTTTCCCCGAGCTCCTGCGTGGCTTGTGTGGCTGCTCCCACATCTTCCTGCTGCTCTGGTTCATTTTTCACTTCCCCTACCTCCTGCCTTTTGTGTTGGTTCCTCACCTTGTCTGGGCTCCTCAGCTTCTTTCCCTGCTGTTGTTTCTCCGCTCGCCTTTCCCCCTCTCTCTTCTCCTTTGTCTCTTTTTTCTTTTGGGCTTTCTATGCGCCCAACACTTGCGGAGCCTCCTCCTTTCCCTGCCTCATGTGCTCTCCTAGCACTTCTTCCCCTTCCAGCTCCAGCCCGGCTCAGTCAGCAAGCGTATTGCCATCTCTCCTGCTGTATTTCACCCATGCTTCTCTGAATCTATGGACAGCAAGGACCCAACACTAAACCGAACCACCCGTCATTAGGATTTCATCTCCCCTTTCTCTCGGCATTTACCTTACTGCTGCACCATGATTATCCCCAATGTGCCTACAGTGGCCAGTAAGTATACAAATTCTTCACTTCTCAGACACATTTCCAGTATTGCCCATTTCTCTCTCTCTCCTATGTGGATCCCATTATTTTAATCACTACATTTCTACTGGTCACTGTAAATGATGGTGCCTACTGGTTTCCACGGATAATCCATAGGACACTCACCTAGATATATCCTGCATTTACTTAACTGGTGCTCCAGTTACCCCAGGCTTAAAAGACTCCTTTAAGGTTCCCATTAGTATATAATTTCAAATAAGCTGTGTCTGTTGTATACCTCTAACATTCTCTCGCAATTGTGACACTGCTTTCTCTGTCAAGGGGGGTGGCAAATATGGTTGTATTTTCCCATAGTGACTGCTGCAACTCATTGAGTGATTTCTGCCCCTCATTGCTACCCGGATCATGCTCTTTCCTCCTGGCACTGTCCCATTTTTACCATTTATCATAAATGGAAGCCTAGGATCAATTATCCTTTGAGGTTCACTTCATCTGTTTTTTCCTTACCTTTCAACATAATGCAAGCGCAACATACCTTAATCATGTCCCTCAATAACTTAGCCCAGTGACCTGCTCCACCATGCAGTGACACCTTTCCGATTCATGGAATTCTACTGCGGATCTGCTACTCTACAGTACAACTCATATTATATACCTGACCTCTTACAACTTCTCCTCTCATTAATCCTGAGCTTATCCTATTCATGCCGTCTCCTATCAATACCAAACTTTGTTGTTATATGTTGCCATTCTATCCATTTAACTCTATACCTACCATTTTGGCTAATATTTCTTCTATACTTGCTCCATCATTTCTCTACTCTCTCTGCAGCAGTGTTGTGGGTTGGCCAGCCCATACCAGCAGCATTCTGGTCTCCATTACTAACTCGCACTTTCTGAGGTGCAGAGTGAAGGTAGGTTTACCCTGCCTACTGGGGATGGGATTCTGTTTCAACCACTACCACAAAGGATGGGAGCCATCTCTACATTCTACTTTGTCATACTATACCTTCTCTGCCTCATACCTGTTGCTGCTTTCCTTCGGGAATGGAACTACCTCCTACTTACCATCTTGACATCCTCCCTCCCTCCCTAACTGCTAGACAGCATCGAGTGAAGGTTAGCTCACCCTGGCTACCAGGGATGGGAGCCATGTCTACCATCTACTTAGTCATACTATACCTTCTCTACCTCATACCAGTTGCCGCTTCCCTTCAGGAACAGAACTACCTCCTACTTACCAACTCAACATCCTCTGCCCCTAACTCTGCTTGGCAGCATTGAGTGCAGGTTAGCTAGCCCCAACTACCAGGGATGGGAGTGCTGTCTGCAATCTTCAGACTTCAACCATACCTTCCATAACTTATGCCAGTTGTCACTTCTCTTTGGGAACGGAACTATTACTTTCTGCATATCCTCATCATTTTACTTATGCTGCTTCAAGCCACTACCATTCATCTGCTGTGCCTGATGGTTGCCTGAGTCTACAGTCTGCTGCTTCATCTTCTATGTCCTCAGCCTGGTACCAGCTGCTGCGCCTTCAGGAACAGGACTTTGTCAACTTGCTTCTCCATCTTATTTCATTTGCAACCTAGACTCTTCATCCCATCTGCCGACTTCCATAGACAGAAGTCTGATTCTGTCTTGGATTGTCCCCACTGTCTGCATCTATACCAATGTGAATTGCCATTTCCATTCAGGACTGGAACTTCCTCCTCCATGTTCTCTCATCATTCTACATTCACTAGCCAAATCCAGCCCGGATCACCTTGCCCCAAATGTTCCGTATGGAAGCCTGTCCTTCCATTCCACTGCTTCACATGTGTTTTTCTTCACCTGCTACCTGATGCCACAATCCTTCTGGATCTAGACCTCCTGCTTCTGCCTGTAAGTTCAACCGTGGAACCTGGACCTCTTCAATTTGTTTGCCTCCATCCTGCCGGTTTGCCACTTCCCTTCAGTCACAGGACTCTTCTGCTTTGAATGACTTCACTCACCATCCATTCTTCCATGAACCTTCGTTCTTTAGCCCCTTTGACCTCCTTCCCCTCATCATATGGATCCTGCCAGCTTGTTCAGTCCCTCTCTCACTCCAGGTCAACTGCCTCATGGAATTCCTCAATGCGGATCCCTCGTCCGGCTGCTGTACAAACTTGTTTTCTTTTGCAGATTTGGGACCTCGTCCTTTGTCACTTCAGTGCCTTCCATCAGTTTCTCTAGTCATTTACAGCCATTGTCAGATGTAGGACTCCTGTTGCTCATGGTGCTTGGCTTGGCTCCTCGACCTTCCATGGATCATTATCTGATGCCTTGCTTCCACCTTCCTGCAATTCATTGCCGTTCACCTTGGAACTGACACAGTCCTGTACCTTCCTGCTCTGGATGTCATCCAGCTTCACCTAGCCCATTGCTTCCTCTGCTTCCTCCTTCAGTTCATCAGGATCCACTCTGGACTTCCTTCCCATTTCGAATGGCTGCCTTCTCTTCTTCATCTTGCTGGCTCAGGGCTTTGTACTGTTTGCTGTGGCTTTTTTGGGCCTTGTATCCTATCTCCGACTGGTACTCCTACTCAGTCATCTGCTTTTCCATTCGATCCATCCCCTACTTCTACTCCAGCCCTTCTAACAGTACCCTTCCAATACTCATTCGATCATTAATGCATTGCTCTAGAGTAATAATGCTGCCAGCAAACATTCTTTGGCTCACATACCCCGTAGACGCTTATGTTATCATAGAAGTCTCATATTGCCCATTCAGTTCTTTGCAATCGTTCATGGAATCCCATTCATCTGGACAATAGGATGATCTCCTCCATCTCTTTTGGATATACCCTCTTATCCCTGTCAATCCAATCACCATGACTTCCCTGGATGCCTCATCTCATTGGCTATCATCATACATGGAAAGGACTTAAATCCTTCTGTTATACTAGGACTTTGTAATCAACATTGCCTCTACAGATACTGGGAATTGCAAAATAACCCATTCAGCTATGGACATCATCCATTATATCTTCTGCTGCCTCTTATTTCAACAATGACTCCTACTTCCCAACAGTCACTGCTAGTTTTAGGAATTGCACAGATATTTCCAGAATATCTGTCGTGGGATATTCACAGCTAGCTGGACACTGATTCCACACCATCCAAACTTCAATTTCACTCCTAGACAACACTATTCCTTATATTATTATCCACACCTTTTCATCTAGTGCCATCAGCCGGGTCAACTGCTCTCCAGTGGACCCTTCAGCCTCTTCTTCTTGAAGTACCTTTGTTAATCTTTGCAGCAAATACCATCACCGAGAACTGGATCTCCTGAATTCTAACTAGCAATCCATAACAGCCAAGACAAATTCACCAATTAATGAGCTATAGCACTAAAATCCTATGGCATCCTGCACTAATCAATCTCGCTACCAATCCAGCCTACAGACTCTTCCTCTCATCCACCCCAAGCTTCTCTCATGTACTTCAGCATCAGGATTACCCATAAACTTAACCACCTATGCCACCACAGTGCATTCCCTAATTGATCACACCACAGGAATACCCACATGAACTTCAGGCAGCATACCAGCAGAGGATTTGAGCATAAAGTCACGAACAACATGACCAAAAAAGCCATCTATTCCTTATACCGAATTTCCAATCATTCCTCGTATATATTAGGCTACCATCTGAACGGCTCCACAGATCATCTTCTAGTGCTTTACTAATCACTTATGAAATTACTCTCATCAGGCACTCAAAATCTCTTCTACTCATTTTACTCTGGGATGCTTACCTAGTGACTTACTGCTCACTAATCAATTCTTTACCTCCAGATTACCTCGAATATCAAACCTTACACAAACTGGAGCAGTCACCCATTACTTTACAAATCATCACAACTCCCACAGTGTACTGTCTTGTTTTATATCGATCAAATCTTGCTCTCCCAACTCATTATGCCTATACAATTCCTTGGTCATGCATCCTTTGTCACTTTGAAACATGGACTATATCAGTCCTTCGTTAGTTGGATCTGCTTTACACATAGGATTTTACCATCCCTACGGAAAAGATGTACCGTTCATCCTCAGGATCATCATTCAGTCTGTATCATCCTTGGATCAAGAGTGAACCATCATCTTCAGGACACTTAAAGACTCTTCTACAATTTCTACTCTATGGATGTTTCCTTAGGAACTCTTTGTTCAATACAGAGTTTCTAGCCTCTAGACCATACCCTTCCATTCAAACCTCTCACAGGTTGGATCATTCAGCAATGACTTCTTCAACTATTGCTTTTGTTGAGGGGTCTAAACCACTCCTTCAGATTCTTGACGATATTGGAAATGCAAGTAATCACAGACAAGTTACATTGAAGTAATAAACAAGTTTATTACTATAAAAGGGATAAATCACAGTTGCCCTAAGCAGTTCTTACCAATACAAACCGGGAACCAGTGCTAAGTGTTCCCTACACCTCGAGGTTTCTCTGTAGTCTCTTGGGATCTCTCGGGTCTCCAAGGTGTAAAGCCTGAGCATTACATTATATACCTATGATAATTACTATGGTTACTAAAAGATAGAAACATTTCTAGTTACAGAGATGAGCCCTATTGGCTAAATTAGAGATGGCTCCACGGTCCAAGATAACATTTTACAATTCTGTAAAATCATCAGTTTTAGAACAAAGAAGTTCCTATACAGAATCTTACATAACAAAGTGTAGTGGTGCACATCACCAAAGGATGGCAATGTTGCCTTACATATTATAATTACTTCAAGGACAGGTGTCTTGGCATCTGACAAGTAAGAAAGAAATAAACAGAAAATACATAGTATAATATGTGTGCATTAGCAAGCAAAGTGGATTACAACAATATGCATTAATATCCTGACATCTACTCTTACATGGTAGATGCTCTTAGCCCTAGGTGTTAGTGTAACCTATGCATAAACATTAGCTGTCTACGATGTACCTCTGAGGGTATCAATTAGGGTGCAAGGACCTCGTGTAACAATTCCCCCCCTTGTTGCCTCCAAGGGCAACACAGGCAAATCCAGGGAAAGGACAGGAGCAGTGGTCGTTTATAATCCCGACGCGCAAGCCTTGTAAAGGAACTCAAGCTTCTCACGGTGTTGGCGTAGTGTGCGTCGTAGTCAGCAAAGTGTAATAATCAAAGTGAATATCAAAAGTGCTTGTATAACAACAAAACCTTTAAAAGTGATCTGTAACCAATGTTAGTCAAGGCATTATTCATATCTCCATCATTAATTGGGTCAAGAACAGCTTCATTGGCTTTGGTTATATTATTGCTGATGTGGATGAGGTGTGTGTCCTTTCTGTCTAAAAGTGATTTCAGTGTGAGTGTAAGTGGGTCTATGTGTACGTTAAAGTATGGCAAGTATTCTGACAGTGTGAGTAGATAATCTGGGTTACCATCAATAATGTCTGCATCCATAAGGGGAACGGGGGTTATAACAGTATGTCCAATAACAGTCTGTTGGTGGGGAACAAAACAGAAGTTGGGGTAATCAAAAGCACAAGTAACAGAACCATATGTATAAGTTTTGTAATTAGTAACAATGCAGTATTCGCCGTCAGAGTTGTACTGTGAGCGTACAGTAGGTAGTCTCCATTTTTGCAACTGGACAGGGCATATGTAGGTCATCTTCAAAATCCATGTAGTCAGACAATGAGCTTCCTCACGATAGGATTGGTAAAGCTGATCCGGAGACAAGGTTGAGTCGAAAGAGTTGGTGCCGTTTTCAGTGATGTCATCATCCATAGTGAAAGTCCAATCAATGCTATCAGGAGAGTAGCCACAAACAGGGCATATAACATCAAACACATCACATCAGCACAGGTAGATGTATTCCTTTTTCACACAGCAGTCCGTGTGCGGAGCCACCCAGGCATCCAGGAAAGAATGGTAGACCAGTAGAGGCAGTAGATCCAGGCGTTCTCTGTAGATATCTTCATCCAAATGCCCTATGGAGTGTGCCAGTGCAAGTTTGTCGAACAAAGCAGTAGTGGAATCAAAGCATGGTAAGGAGACAATAAAAGAAACAAACATGGTATTTGTTATGGAACATTTCTTAGTAGAAAAACAAGGGCCAGTATTAGGGTTTCTGGTCACAAACCCCAAATTTCTCACTGTGGATAGAGGAATAGATAAAGTCTGTTGCATACACATGGAAACACAACTAGAAAGTTTACATTTTGGACAATACCATTTGGAAAGGCGTCTATCGTGTATTATATCAGGGATTCTGCTAGATTCTAAATCATGGAAGAGGTTATTAATGGTAGTAAGAATGTATGAGCCATAAGCGGAGCAGAGTATTTCTCTAGCAATATATTTTTTATCAGCTCCGCTATTATTTTGTTGTATAAGTGTGTTAATCTCATCTTTCGAATCGGTGAATGCCTTAGCGATGTTGTGCATGTTGTATACAGTGTATCTTTCTTCCTGACTGAGACCATCCACACCATGCAATAATGGAGGTAAAACATTGTTAACCAAGCCAGTGGAAAATTTTGCGGAATGACTTTTGATAGCAGCTATGTTTGCTTTATTTCAGATAGACATAGCAGTACCAAAAAGACCTGTGACAGTGCCGGCAGCACCTGTAACATCAGAACTGTCAACTTCACGTTTATTACGTTTATGATTGAAAGTACCAGGAGGGTTTCCTCCGGAAATTACCTCTGTGTTCAGTAGAATAGACCCGGTGAAGGGATCGCTTACATCGAATCTGAAATGCAGCTAAACTATCAAGTAGTAATGTACTATAAAATGCAGATGTATTAGTATTGTGACACACCAAACTCTTTCATATTCAGTAAGTAGGTTAAACAAAACAGGTATATACATAAACTGTAAATTATTAATCAAAGAACCTGGGAGGGCAGTGGCTGTTAGACCCACACGGGGACCAGGGTTATGTTTTGGACATTCCAAAAGCTGTTTATTGGAAGGCAGTAATACAGAGAGATACATGGCAGCAGAGGCCATGTGGTGAACAGCACAAAATCTGAGAGCAGAATCTTTGGATAGAGAATTACAGTAAGAAGGATCTATTAAGGCAGTAATATTGTACAAACTAGAATGTCCTAATGCAGTTTGTAACAAGGATAGTGAACCATTTGGGGATATTTTAGCATTGGGCCAACTCAGAAAAGTTCCTTTGGAGAGTTTGGCCACAGGGAGGATTTGTCCTTGTGATGTGGTTTGCCACTCAATATGAAGGGTAGATTTATCAGGAGCAACGACCGAGGCAGTAAGGTAAGCATCGGAACCTTCCTGGACAGTGATCATAGTATCTGGTATTTTGTTGGAAAACTCCTCTGTAGGAGGTGCTGGAGGATCCAGTTGTCGGAGGAGGTCCGGTACCTTGCCTTGGATGCAGGGATCACTCCTGAAAGGAGAAATATAGGAACAAGATAGCCATCTTGTCAGTGTATCCTGAAAAGGAAGATCAAAGATTAGTGTATTAGTACAATTCCACCAATGGAGTTAGGAAAAAGTAAAGTTAAGTTCCTTTGTACAGTTACAATTGGTTTGCATGCAACCATTTGTCAATCAATTGTTGTTATGCAGGAGTCTAATTTGATAGACTGCGGGACTGAGACTTGTTGACAATGGGGTAAGGGCCTTCCATTTATTGGAGAAGGAGTGGGTGGGATGTGCAAATCGAAGTACCATTACCTGATCTCAAACCTGCCAATCCACTTCTTGTGCGTGTTTGTCAGATTGTATTTTGGACTGTCGCTGGGCTTTGCCCATGCAGTTTGCAGCATACAAGTGTGTGAATGAGATCTTTTCTGAGTTTTTCCACATACTGGTCGACAGACACACAGTCTGCAGTGGGGGTGTGCAGGTCAAACAGCAAGTGTTCAGGTAATCTCATCTGTCTACCAGTCATCACCTCAAAGGGTGTCAGCTGGGTAGTGGCTGAGGGTGTGCCCCTGATTGCCATAAGGAGTAAAGCAACAGGGTATCCCAGGTTTTGGGATTGTCCTCAATTAATTTGGAAAGCATTTGCTTAATCCATCTGTTGGCTCTTTCTACTTGACCTGAGGATTGAGGATGATCGGGTATACAGAACTTTTGTTGAACTCCAAGGAGTTCAAGGGACTCTTTCATCAACTCACCTGTAAAACTAGTTCCTCTGTCAGAGTCTACCTTAAGAGGCAGGCCCCATCTGGAGAAAATCTGTTCCATCAGGATTTTGGCAGTTGTTTTGCGGTGCATGTCTTAGCGGGAAAGCCTCAACCCACTTAGAGAATAGGTCAGACCTACAAGAGCATACTTGCTGTTTCTGCTGGTATTGGTCAAGAGGAGCCAATAAAATCAATTTGGATGACATGACAAGAGGCAGAAATGTCTTTGTGGTAAAAGTTTGGCATTTTGTTTTGTAGGTATGGGATTGTTTTGTGCACAAACAAAACGGTGTCTGTATTGTTTAACGTCTTTGGTAATACCAGGTCACCAGGTGGTGGTCTTGAGTCATTGGAGAATGTTTTCTGCTCCTTGGTGTCCACCAGTAGGAGTATCATGTACTTGGTGCAGAAATTCAGATCTCAGGTGTTTGGAGACTACCCACAATTTGGTGTTAGTGTCATCTGGTTGAAACCAAATGAGCTTGTCATCAGGGGGTAAGTGCAACTTACCTTCATGCCTTCGATGTGGGTTATGTGTAGGTAGTCTTTCTTCAATATCTTTGTCCAAGGAATCCCGAACACTCTCTTAGTTCAGTGTCCAGATGTTGGGCTACTGAGAGGTCCAGGGAGAAAAAGACTCAATTTCTTCTTGAGGGGCTGCAACATGGACAGCTACATTAGCTTCTGAATGGTCCATCATCAGACGTCCCCTTGGGCCTTCATTAGCAAGGTGTCTGTGATGTCATTAAAGCATGATAGGGGTCGAAGAGTGAGCTTTGACCTTGTAGAACATAAAGTTTGTGTGAACTTCTGTGCCAATGCATGTAAGTATGTGCAATTCTTTGTACTTCACTGGGCTGCCATCAGAAGATAGGAAGGTTCTTCTGCCAGAAAGGAAGAAATTCTTATTGAGGAACAACAAACCCAGTTAGAGTCTCTAAGATGATAGTATCCTGAGTTCCATGTTGGATAAACTCAGAGCACAGGCCACAGCACCATCTCTGCATACTGTGATGAGCTACACTACAGCGTTTAGATATCTTAACATTGTCCCCAAGGGTAGATCACCAAAATACCCATCTCTGCAATCTGTTTTTCCTGATGATAGGATTCTGAACCATCAGTAAAGATAAGGCACAAAGAGAGGTACTCTCGAGTACTTGTGGCGTAGCTTGAGGAAGAAGGACCTGGATCTGGAAGATCAGGTGACTGTAGTGTACAGTCGTCGGGTTCTCCTGGAAAAGGAGACCATGAGCTAGCATAGATGGAACTTTAGTTAGAACGGACTGTGTGCACTGTCCTGGAGAAGAAGTGATGAGTGTGTCAGCTGGTGTTGGAGACTGATCCATCCTTCTCTGTCCGACCAGCAAAAAGGTAGTGATTGTATGGTTAGTGTTAATGATCAGTGGTGAGTACCCAATGACATACAGGGAAGTAACTGACAGCCCAGTGGGTGGACAGAAGGGTTTCTTTCACAAAGGCGTACTTCTGTTCCACTGGGTTCAAGCTGTGAGCATATGCAATGGGTCAGGTGCCATGCAGCCACCAGACTGCTTACTGGCAGTGGCAATGTTAGAGGGTGGCACCTCCAGATGGAATAGTAATGCTGGATTGATTCACCAGTGCTGGGGTGGAGCCAAGGCCTGCTTCAGTGACATCACAGCCTGGGTGTGATAGGGACCTGAATCCATGGTACATCCTTTTTGAATAATTCAAACAGAGGAGCAGCTTTCTGACAAAATCCAAATTAAATCTCCGAATAGTTTACCATACCAAGGAACCAGAAGATTGCCACTGACAGGTACGTAACAGTCTTGCAATCCCTGTACCTTCTTCAGGTAGGGCTTTGACCTTGGTTAGATATTTTAGACTGACAGAAAGAGTACTTCTTTCTGACACAACTGTGCTTTTGCTGGGTTACATTTCAAGCCTGCTTTCTGAATGAGAGTCAATAGTTCATCCAAGAGATCCAAATGTTTTTCCTGTGTGGCGAGCAACAGGTCATCCATATATTGTAGGAGACATTGGGGGGTATAGAAACTCTCGAGGGCATCCATCATGTGGAGATGGAAGAGGGATGGACTGTTATGGAATCCTTGTGGCAAGCAGGTCCACATATACTGTGTTCTTTCAAAGGTGAAGGCAAACTTATACTGACTCTTAAGGGCCAATGGCAATGACCAAAAACCATTGGAAATGTCCAGGGCACTGAACCATTTCAAGTCAGGGGTTAAAAGTCAGAGCACATCTTGTGCCGATGTGACAGTTGGGGAACAATTGAGAGTGACCTGATTCAGTTTCCGGTAGTCAATAGTAAGTCTCCAGGTGCCTGTGGGTTTCTTCACGGGCCACACTGGGGAGTTGGCAGTGGAAACACAAGTTCTAATTACTCCTTGCTTAAGGAGTGACTTTATTGTTTCTCTAAGAGGCAAGGCACCTCAGTCAGGAAAGGATATTGCCTTTGCCTCTGTACCAAGGCCTGGCACTTCAATGATAGTATGCTTTCTACCACAATCATGTTACTAACATAAATGCTTCCAAATGTCATTGCAGAATAGGTAGGAGTTTGAGAGAAGAGTTCATGATTCTTGAACAAATCTATGACATCATACTCTTTGTCATTGGCAGATATCATTGCCACAACATGTGAGTCAGGAATCAAAATGGTATGGTACTGACCTTGAATCTGTATCAGTATCATGTTGGCTAGGTCCACCACACTGCCGTGTGGCGCAAGGAAGTCGGGTCCTATAATACTAGGGTGATCATGTAATACCATCAGTTGGAAAGTGTGTGAGGCCTTCAAGTGGCCAAGCTCCACCAGTAAGGGTAGAGAGCGGTATGCAGGCAGCCTAGTACCATCAACTCCTGACATATTGGTCTTCCGTCCGGTAGACCAAGGGGGCATATCCGGGTGTTCATCATGTAGCACAGATACAGCTGCACCTGTAGCTAGCAAAACTACTAGTTAGCAGCCTACGACCTCAGCCTCAGTGCAGGGCCTTCCATTTGTATCCAAGACCAGCTTGTTTACAATACAGACTGGGGCCTGTAATTGTCAATCCATATTGCCGGAAGCATGCAGAGGTTGAGCCTGACTTACGTGAATGACTTCGCTATGCTGTACTGATGCTATATAGGGAGGAGCTTCTGGGCTCAGGCCTGTACGGGCCTGTGGGCCTGTAACTCCATTGTCTCCATGGTCAGTTGTGGCCTGGGCTGCTGGTTGTACTGCCACAAGGCTCTGAGCGGGGACAGCATCCACCACAGAGTGCACTTGTCCCAGGAGCTCTCTAAATTTCCAATTTTCTTCAGCTATTTCCCTATAGAAGGACCCATTCTGTTGTGGGTTTACCCACCCTTATGCTTCCTGTTCTTGTGCCAGTTCTGGTTCCCACCATTGTTGTTGCTGATCATCACGGTTGTTGGGCCCTGTTGGGGTGTTGGTTACTGGCTGGGAAGCTGGTGAATGCTGAGCCTGTTGGCGTTGAGCCTGCCCTTCCACTGTGTAGTAATGTCGTGGTCCGCAGGCGGGTTCCAGACCTTCTACTCTTGGAACGGAGCCCAAATCACGGATATACAGTTGGTACACCCTCTCGATTTTCAAAGAATAACGGCAAACTTGTCTAATATTTTGCGTAGGTGGTTTGGCTCTACCTTGCTACTAGTATTGCTGGAATCATGTTCTAGGAACAAGGCCTTATATTCAATAAGATCTACATCTGCAGCTTCTCGTGCCAGATGCTTACCTGCTCAACGTAGGCCATCCAAGTCTCTGCTGGTAAGTAGCTGGACTTTCTTTGCATTCTGCTTCACAGGATATGCTAGCATCACTCCTACTACACCTGGGCTGTGAGTGGGTGGACTCAGCTGCAACCTCATCAAAGGTAGTGTTCCCATCATGGTGAACAGCACAGGAGTTTGGCCCTAAGCCAGGATCAATGGTAGACATAGTATTTGGACCTGATATTCTGCAGTGAGATAAGCATCTAGCATTTAGAGCGTACCTTTTCAAGTGACAGTTGAGGTTGTCGGATGGGCTCATCGGACGATGCTATTAACAATTTCAAAGTAAAGTGGGCATTGCAGGGGATTAGTGGGTGGTCGATCAGGCAAAGGTATAAAATGTCTCACGCATCCAAGACTGCATGAGTTGCAGCTTCAGGCGCGGTGCAGACAATACCTTCCTGAGTGCCAGCTTTCTGAAAAACTGCCTAATCTGGCTTTTAATAGCTTTCGTACTTCTTTCAGGAGGGGACATTGCCTAATGCTCTATGTGATCATGGTTTCTATCTCTTGCCTGTCTTCCCACATTAATACGCGGCTGCGGGCGCGGTGGGACCAGGCTTGAGCCTGCTCCCCCCCCATCAAGGGCGCCGCCATGTTGGCATTTCCCATGATGAGTGTCATGACATTGTCAACATGTGACCTGGGGAGTTGGGGGCGGGGACCCGCCATGCTGTGGATGGCTGGGTGGGGAGTCTGGGCCACAGTAGGGGCATGGCTGGGTGTTGTACTGAAAGTCATCATCGAATACTTTCCATTCTGATGACAGATGAAAGGCCAGGGAACTCGCCTCCATTGCCTTAACATGTCAGCCAGAACTCTCTGTGATGGCCATGATGCAGCCATCTTAGTTCTACATTCGTCATGATTCACACTTGCAACATCCATATCAATCTCATCTTGCTTTTGCTTCACAAAACTTGATACATCAACTCAAGTAAGTGATTGTCCCTGTCAGGCTACCTCTAAATCATTACATACCTGGTTGATCTCATCCTGAAGCTCATAATTTCATCACTCAACTGAGCATTTGCAGCACTCAGCAATCATTCATTTACTAGCAGACCTTATCCTGTCTCAAACTTTCACTCCTGCTTCAACATACATAAGTGCCTGTTCACTGGTCTGGGCTGAATGATGCAATAGTGATCCTTTTCATTCACAGAGGTTTGGGTTCAGACTTCAAGTTCTGCTGCAATCAATACATTCCTGTTTCCTGCAACCCATCTCTTGCAAGAGATGAAATTTACCAGATGAGGGTTCGAACATATAACCCGGGAGGCTTCGTAGCGTGAGGCGCGGCCATCAACCCTTTAGCATGTAAGCTTATTGATTGATTGTCTCATCTCTGTGTGCTGGGTTGAGATCCCTAGTACCGGTTATTGGATTGAAAGCTTCTGTGCAGTAGCAGTCAGCCGATCCTCCTCCATTGGAGGCAAAAAGGAAATTGGAGACATCGGGTCTCAGTTCTGTGCAAAATATCTGATAGCTGGATATTACATGGCGGAGACGAAATTCAAACTGTGAAAAGACAGTGTGCTGCATATCGATCACAGCATGAGTACTTTAAACACAGCCGGGCTGCTGTATTAGCTGCAGGCTTGCAATTCAAAGCTGCTATGTAGTGGGTCACAGACAGCATCGACCACACCCAAAGTCAAGCCAGACTGCACAAGTGACTACAAACTTGTTTTGAAATGGGAGCAGTAATATAGGAATGTACACCTACTGTCCCCATGGGAAAGGAAAAAAGCTGAAGCAACAAGTGAAAACTTACAAACACCAAATATGGCCTGCACACAGTCGTCAATTTGTCAAGAGGTCTAAACCTCACTTTCAGATTCTTGATGATATTGGGAATGCAAATAATCACAAACACATTGCATTAGAGTAATAAGCAAGTTTATTTTTGCCAAAGGGATAAATCACAGTTGCCCTAAGCAGTTCTACCTGTCTGAGCTGGAGCCAATGCTCAGCGTTCCATACACCTCGAGATTTCTCTGTATGAGTCTCTTGGGGTCCCTCGGGTCTCAAAAGTAATAAAAGCAATGCATTACATTACATATCTATAAGAAAATTACTATGGTTACCAAAAAATAGAAACATTTCTAGTTACAGAGATGAGCCCTATTGGCTAAATTAGAGGTGGCTCCACGGTCCAAGATAACATTATATGATTCTGTAAAGTCATCAGTTTTAGAACAAAGAAGTTCTTATATAGAGTCTTACATAACCAAGTGTAGTGGTACAAATCACCAAAAGATGGCACTACCATCGCACATATTATAATTACTTCAAGGACAGGTGTCAAAGTCAAAAGACAAAAGTACTGGACTTTAGGAGGGCTGACTTTGCCAAAATGGGTGAGTGCCTAAGGAATGCACTAGCAAATGGGCAGGAAGGAGGGGTGGAAGAACAATGGGGAATAATAAAAACTGCCATCACAGAGGTAACGAAGCCTTTGTGTGAAGCAAATAAACAAAACAAAACGATGTAAGAAACCACTATGGTTCTCAAAGGAAGTGGCAGTGAAGGTTCAAGAGAAAAAGAAAGCATTCAGGAAGTACAAGGAATACAGAAGGAGCAGGACAGAGAACTGTATCAGTTAAAGCAAAAGGAAGCTGGGAAGGCAGTCAGAACAGCAAAGGCCCAAACCGAGGAAAAGATAGCCAACTCAGTTAAGAAGGGGGATAAAACCTTTATAGGTACATCAGGGAGCGAAGAAGAAGACCAAGGGAGGGATAGTGAGGCTTAATAAAGGGGAGGAGGGTGGGCAGAGGAGACTGTGAAAAGGCAGAGATACTAAACAAATATTTTGCTCAGTATTTACAAAGGAAGAGGAGGTACATAAAACAAACAGTAGTAACACTCTGGATACAGAAGTTGATACCAGCCATTTACAGAAGAAAGGGTTCTGAAAGAACTCTTAAAACTGAAGGTGGACAAAGCAATGGGGCCTGATGGGATTCATCCCAGAATTCTAAAAGAACTAAGGGTAGAACTAGTGACACCACTGACTACCCTTTTAACAAATCATGGGAGGATGGGGTGGTACCGAGGACTGGAGGAGGGCAGATGTGATTCCCTTCACAAAAGTGGGAGCAAGGCAGAAGCAGAAACTACAGACCTGTTAGTTTAACCTCATAGATAAATCATGAAATGAATCTGATCATATTTGACTGGGTGACCAAAGTAGTAGATCAGGAGGGCTGTGGACATGGCCTACCTAGACTTTAGCAAGGCATTTGACACAGTCCCACACAAAGATTAATATACAAGTTAGCCAGCCTGGGAGTGGGTCCCAAGATGACAGCCTGGGTAAAGAATTGGCTGGAGAATAGGACACAGAGAGTAATAGTAAATGGAGTCCACTCAGAAGAAGGAGGGTTACTAGTGGGTACCAGAGGGTTCAGTATTAGGACGGTCCTCTTCAATGTCTTTATAAGCGACATTGCAGAAGGACTGGAAGGAAAAATATGTCTCTTTGCAGATGACACTAAGATCTGCAACACAGTTGATGCACAGGGTGGGGTGGAAAAGGATGAGAAAGGACTTGGCAAGGTTAGAGGAATGGTCAAATGTATGGCAGCTTAGATTCAATGCTAAGAAGTGCAAGGTAATGCACCTGGGAAACAAAACCCAGGAAGGAAGTACACAATGGGGGTGAGATACTAACAACAACAAAAATGGAAAGGGACCTGGGGTAGTCATATCAGATGACCTAAAGGCGGGCAAGCAAGTGTGAGAGGGCAGCAAGGAGGGCTGGGGGATACTGGGATGCATAGGAGAGGCATCACCAGTAGAAAACAGGAAGTTATTATCCTCTGTACAGACAGCTGGTGAGACCCCATCTGGAGTATTGTGTGCAGTTCTGGAGACCCAATCTCCTGAAAGACATAGACAGGATGGAAGCTGTCCAGAGGAGGGCACTAAAATGGTGCAGGGTCTGCACCGGAGAGACATATGAAGAGACTTAAGGAGCTTAATATGTATAGCCTCGAGGAAAGAAGGGAGAGGGGGACATGATAGAAACGTTCAAGTACCTCAAGGGAATCAACAAAGTCCAAGAGGGTAGCATCTTTCAAAAAGAGTGTGCAAGAACAAGAGGCACAATTTGAAAATAGAGGCGGCTCAGAGGTAATTTAAAGTATTTTTACAGAGAGGGTTGTGGATGCATGGAGCAGCCTTCCGAAGGAGGTTGTGGAGTCAAAATCAGTGGTGGAATTCAAGCATGCATGGGATAGTCATAAGGCAGTTCTGGGGGATGGGGGTAGGAAGAAGTAGGCTGCTGGTTAACTAGGATCTGCAGCTTATCCAGTAGGTAGGGAAATGGGCAGACTGGGTGGGCCAAGCGGTCCTTATCTGCCGTCAAATTCTATGTTTCTATGTTTCTATGTCTTGGCATCTGACAAGTAACAAATAGACAGAAAATACATGGTAAAATATATGTGGTTTAGCAAGCAAAGTGGATTACAACAATATGCATTGATATCCTGACATCTACTCTTGTATGGTAGATGCCCTTAGCCCTAAGTATTAGTATAACTTATACCTAAGCATTAGCTGTCTACGGTGTACCTCTGAGGGTACCAATTAGGGTTGCAGGGACCTCGTGTAACACCACCATTCCCAGTTTAGTATCTTATCATTCTAGTCATGGTCCCTCTACCTATTACAATTCCGTTGGACAAGCATCATTCATCATCTTGGAAACTTGGACTTCCTTCATCCTCCTTCACTCAGATTTACTTCATACTTAGGATTTCATCACTCATTTAGAACAGATCTACTCTTCAAACTCAGGATCATCATGCCATCGGCATCATAATAATAACAATAATGATATTATTTATTTATAAAGCGCAATTCAAATTTATCAAACGTTGTACAATAAAACAGTAAAATGCAGAGATAAAACAGGGAAAACACAATAAATCCAGAATTTATCCAATTTACGGCAGGCAATTCTCTCATATACAATCCCCAAAGGCACAATAAAACAGATATGTCTTTAGAGCCATCCTAAAGCTCTCCATGGTTTGGCAGTCTCAAATCTGATGAGGTAGAGAGTTCCACAGGGTAAAGGTTACATACACAAATGCTCGTGCACCTGAGGTTTTCAATCTAACCCTGGGAACCTCTAGCAATCCCTCATCGGCTGAGCGGAGAGGATGGAGAGGGCAGTAAGGAAGCAGGAGCTCTTGCAGGTAGCCCAGACCCTGTCTGTGTAGGGCCTTATAAGTCAGTAAACTGACCTTGAAGGTGATTCACACTGTACAGACAGCCAGTGCAGTTCACGCAGCACAGGGGTGATGTGACTGACCCAGGAAACCCCTGTCAGTATCCTGGCAGCTGCGTTCTGCACCAGCTGCAGGTGGCTGATATCAACCCTCAGAAGCCCTAGGTAGAGGGAGTTGCAGTAGTCAAGGCATGAGGTCACAAAGGCATGGATCAACATTGGAAGGTCACAAAATGGAACAAGATGCTTAATCTGGATGATGTTCCTCAGATGGTAAAAACAGGACTTAACTACTGCCGACACCAGTGAATGCAGTGTCAGTCCCTCATAAAAAATCACCCCCAGATTCTGCACCTGAACAGAGGGCATGAGCTGGCTACCTCTGAGCCAAAGCTCAGAGGCAGGCCCTGCCCTGTCCTCTCTATCCTGCAACCTGGATCCACCACCAACACCTCAGTTTTATCAGGGTTCAGCCTCAACCAGCTGGCCCTCATTCAGTCCTGGATTTCTATGAGGCAGCTATTAAAGACAGATATCATGCTATCCTGGTCAAGCGCAAAAGACAGGTAGAGCAGGGTGTCGTCAGCATAGCAGTGAAACCTCAACCCATACCAATTCACAATGTCTCCCAATGGCAGCAAATACACCTTTAACAACATAGGGGACAGCACAGAGCACTGAGGAACCCCACATGGCAGACAGAATGAAACTGAGGAATAAATCCCAGACACCAGTCTCTGGTTTCTGCCAGTGAGGAAAGATCTAAGTCACCTGAGGACCGTACATGACAGGCCACAGATGTCTCACAGGCACTCCAGCAGCCCCCCATGGTCCACGGTGTTGAAGGCTGATGAGAGATCAAGAAGGACCAAGACTGAATGGCACTTCTGATCTCTTGCAATCAGGAGATCATTAAGCACCTAAATCTGAGTGGTCTCAGTGCCTCTTCCGAAAACCCGACTGGAGGGGATCATAGATGTCATGGATGGTCAAGTGGTTCTCCAGCTGTAGGGCAACTACTTTCTCGATCACCTTCCCAACAAAGGGAAGGTTAAAAAATGGTCTGTAGTTAGCAGGGCAGTTTGGGTCCAGAGAAGATTTTTTAAGGAGAGGTTCCAGACTTTGTCCTGCTTGCCTCAACTTCCTCAAGGTCCCATCAAACCAAGGGGACCGAGGGCAAAGAGTGAGCAGGCGAACAAGGACAAGAGCAATAGAATCCAGAGCACCTGCCACAGCCTTATTATAGGCTTGGATCAGATTCTCTGGGCCCTCACTAGCATCCAGTAATCCCAATAGGTCTAATACCACCAAAAACTGTCGGGAGTAACATCCCTCAAAGGGCGGTATCTGGCCATCTCCACAGGGCAGACCTATAGGGGGGAGCCCTGAAATTGAACCTTACAGTGTGATGGTCAGATCATCCAACCAGTTCAATCATCAGGTCAGAGTCCTATATCCCCAGGAGAAAGACCAGGTTGAGTGAGTGACCCTGATTAGGGGTTGCAGAGGCAACTACCTGTGTGAAGCCCAACAAATTCATAAGTTGGAGGAAGTCCTCACCAAATTGCGAGATTTCATCATCAACCCAGGCGTTGAAGTCATCCAGCACCATCAACCTGGGTGACTCCAACACCATGTTGGCAATGAAGTCCGCGACCTCCTGCAGAAACAATTTCTCACCCCAAGGGGAATGGTAGATGAGAAGGATCCTGCACCCCACACCTGCAGCCGCAGTACACACAAACGATCTGGGAACCTCAACTGGAACCTCTGCAAGGCCCAATTCCATTTTAAAACAAAAGACTACAACCCCTCCCATGCAGTCCAGCTGCCTTCAAAATCGGGCCAGCATTCTATCCAGCCAGGTCTCAGTGATGCACGCCAGGTTAGCTGTCCCAACAAGATCAGCAATAATAGCTATCTTCTTCTTTATAGACCTGGCATTGCATAACACCACTCGAGATGGATGAGACTTCAGAGCCATCCAGACTACTGGCCCTGAAATACAGGAGCCCTTGGGTATGGGGACCAGATATAAAGGACCACAGTCTGGAACCCATTTCACCCTAGGGCATCTCCTGGACCTAGCTACCTCAATCCAACCCCCCAGCTCACCACTCCCCCAAGGTTCAGGGTGCCTGACCCTCCTTCTCCTCTTACTCACTATTCCAAAAGCCCTACAATGCCCATATACTGTGGCCAACAGCAAAGGGCAATTAAAGGGATGGAGTCACCGAAGCTCGGAGGGGGGGTAGTGCCTGACTGGGAGAGCCAAATGCCTGCACATCCTAATAAAAGCCAGAAGCTACAAACAATAAATTCACAATTAATAAGATAAAATCAAAAACAACCCTACCCTCCCAAACAGCTATAAAGCCAAACAAAATGCCAGTCGATATATTGCAAAAAACTAGTGGAGACAAGTCGAGTAGAGATAACCAGTCACCATATACTGCTGCAGAATAAAGTGAAAACAACACCCAGAGAGCTCTCACCAATCTGAGTAAACAGCAAAGTATCTTCAATACCACCACCACTTCTTATGTAGTGGGAAGAATCAACAGTAGCTTGGAAATTAGAAAAAAGTAAAATGCAGAGTACTCTTACCAACCCTCCAAAGTCTGCAGCATTGAAAGGAGCTGGGCAATGTAATCCAAAAGCACAGACCGTAAATGAAACGGCCCATCAAAAGAAGGTATGGGGGTGAGGAAATCCATAGTCACAGCCACAGGCCTGAAGATCCACTCGATGAAAAAGCAGGACCAATCTTCAACAATCTTCAGCAGCATGCCAACCACCAAGGCAAAGCTCCAGTAACACAGTAAGAGCTCTTCCTTATTCCCAAAGCTAGTGTACTGACAAAACTCCCCACAGGTTGGCACCCCGGCCTGCAGAGGAGAATCAACAACAAAAGCCCAGAAAGGTAATGAGCAGGAAAGACAAGCACTTCTGACTGCACTACTGAGAAAACCACTGCTCCCCTTCGGACCTGTGACTAACGGCTACAGATGCATGGAAAAATCAGCCATCAGGTCGACCCCCAGGTGATTTAGGGCAGCACCACACTCCCCTGCTGACTCTTCAGCAACCAGATGCAGGTGTTCCCGCCTCAGACCCAGGCACAGCCAAGGAACAGCAGCCTCCAAGCAGGTGACTGTAGACCTTCCCCCAAGGTCTCTCACAGTCGGTTCTGCAAGATTCAGGTGACGTCCTCACTGGAGAGATTAATTCCAGGCAAAGTCCACTAATGCTACTGTACAGGCCAAAACTCAAATTCTCCTCACCCGGCTCTTCCAATGATAAAAGCAGTTTCTTCAAACAGTGGCAACAGCAATTAGCCAAAACACGGCTTAACGTCCAGCACCCAGCTCCTATGTCAGGAAACTCATCTCAGGATCCAATGTCTGGCAACAAAACAGTGAACTGGCACCTCAACTCTCGGTCCTCCATCCCCCTAGGTAATACAAGTAGGGAGAGGCAAAAAACAAAAACCCCGTCCACACACCTAGCCTAGCTACCTCACTCACAGTCCGTAATCTAAATACCACTGCACACTATCAAGTTAAGCAAAATGGTACACACAAAATAAATAAAGATAAACAAAGCAAAGACAAATAAAACAAAAGAGGGCACAGCACTTCTGGCACTAACTGCAGCTGACTGACAGCTGACTCAGTCTGGCCGCCATCTTGGCCACACCCCACAAATAAAACAAAAGAGGGCAAAACACTTCTAGCACTAACTGCAGCTGACTGACGGCTGACCCAGCCTGGCCGCCATCTTGGCCACACTCCTTCCATGGATTGAGGCTGGATTATTATCTTTTCACACAACTCACCAACCTCAAATCAGCTATGGTTACTAAAACCTAGGTCCTTCTTCATTTAGTACACTCAGAGGACAGGCAGACCTCTGGCCATGGGTCCTCAGAGGTTTCCTCCACCTGGGGAGAGTTTTCTCTCCTGAGTGCCAGGGGGATCATACTCTCTGTGAGCTGGAGGAAGTATCTTTTTGGGCCTTCTAGTCCCTACAAATTACTACCTACATAACTACTACTCAAGGGTGGAAATAGAGTAAAGCCACAAAAAGTGTTACATTACACAAGCACTATATACCCCATCTCTCCTTATTGCTATTCCACAAACATTGAATGGGAGGGCTTGCCTGAGGTTCAATGTGGGGAATAGCTCCTCCCACAACCTCTACTTAAGCCCTCCTCTAACACACCTCCCTTGCTTAGGGAGCATTTTTTCTTTCATCGCCATCCCCGCCTCCTCCTCCTTCTCCGGTGCTCTTCTCACTTTCGCTCATGGGCATTCTATTCTGCTCAAATTACTACCTGCATACCTACTACTCAAGGGTGGGAATAGAGTAAAGCCACAAAAAGTACTACAAGTTACTCAAGCACTATGTACCCCATCTCTCCTTATTGCTATTCCACAAACATTGAATGTATGGTTTAGTGTTATTGTGCACTGAATTTAAGTGAGTGAAAACCCTTATTGTGAACATTCTAAAGCCGTTATTATACACGTTCTAAAGTCATTGTGCACATTCTGAAAGATTTATTGTGTATGCTCTATTAAGTGCACCTGTGTTTTCCTTGGGCTTACTCTAGCTCACTTTCAAAGGGGAATCCTTAGCTCCCCAGCCTTAACAGTGTGGAATCTAGAAGTTCTGATTAAGCAAATAATGTAAAGAAATAATTTTTTAAATACATGCCAGGTTAGACAGCTCATACCTCTCAACTGTACCACATTACAAGGAAGGTTCCTTATTTTGCTTCACAAAAGCTCCCTGTTCCACATTGTGAGGACTTGTTCCACATTCAAAGCCAGCATTTTAAAGCAAAAATCCATATTAAATGATGCAAAAAATATATTATTCAATTAGTAACAGACTTTCTGAACATGAATGCAACATTTTAACAGTGTTTTGAGCTTCTTAGGTAAACATTAGATTAAGTGTTCCACATTTTGCCCATTTGTTCCACATTTTGACAGGCAATGTTCCACATTTGGGGGACAAAAGGTAGAGAGGTATGAAACAGCTTACTTTAGATATGGTTGATCTAGCATCCCTCCACCAGCCATGCTACAGAACTAATAGTACCACTGTCCACTGTGGCCAGTCCTGTCATGACCTCGGTAATAGACTAAGCTGTGGGGAGTGTCTATGTGCCAGCATGTACTAATGTAGTCTAATACTGTGTAACAGCTTCACGCTTAGTCTTAGGCTGAGCCTGCATGATCTGTACAGGTAGACTAACTTAGAAAATGTGCTGTTACAGAGTATTAGACTACATTAGTATGTGCCAGCACATAGATGTCCCATCAACTTACTCCATCACCCACATCATGACAGGATTGGCTGGGGGGGACACTAAGACTATTAGGGACTCAGGATCAACCAGATATTTAAAGTAAGCTGTTTAACCAGGCAGATATTTAAAAAAAATTATTTCTTGAAATTATTTGCTTAAATGGGACATCTAGATTCCACAGTATTAAGGCAGGGGATTCCCCTTTTGAATGGCATTATGTTTACAGGACATGAGTTTTTATTTTGTAAACCATACACTATACTTCCATCTCAGGGTTGAGACACCAGCATGGACCTCTCGAGCTTCATTCTCGAGGTCCATATGCTGGTATCTCAAACCCTCAATGGAAACACGGGCATGTTGTGTATTGTCACCCATGCATTATTTCTTATGTGTTCAGGTCTGATGAACAAGGAGAATTAATGCACAGCCTCCAGTGAGGGTACATATGATAAGAATCCCCAAAATGTACTCTAAGAAGAAATTACCTACTTCCACTGTGGTATATTTAACCAATTGTGACAAAACAATGAAAACTCCAAAGTTATGTAGGCAGCCATAAGTAGCAAAAAGGCCCTGGTGTTTTCGGGTACACTGCATTATCCTCAGGGTGAATGGCTGCACAGCCTCCAATTAGGGGACAGATGGTGAATGATGCAGTCCACATGTAAGGCAAAGCACAGATCCTACAATGTTGCCTCAGACAATAAGCAGATATTGCATGAATTGATCATAATAAGCATAGTGCCCCCATCATTATGGAAGGAATACTGATTGCCACAGATTAGTGCATTAGGCTCAGGGGAAAGAACACAAGGGCCAAAGTGCTCAGCTGGTTCAGTTCTCGAGTTGCCCATGCAGTAAGGGAAAATAGGTTGGCCTATAGAAAATTCAGGAAGACCAAGAGAGAGATGGATAGTAAAATTACCTAAGATTGGCTAGTGAGGCAAGTAAGGAAGTCCAGTCAGCAAAAGCACAGAAGGATCTGCAGGAAGGAATTAAGAAGGGGATAAAGGCTTTCTTTTGCTACATAAGTGAGAAAAGGGACAAGAAGGAAGAGACTGTTAGGCTCAAGAAAGGGGTGGAGTTAACAGGGGAAAAGCAAAGATACTAAATGAATACATCTGTTCCATCTTCACCAGGGAGAAGGACGGACCAGTGCTTTCAGGAGGGAAACAAAAAGTAGGGAGGGAGGGGAACACAGATGTAGTGAGAGAGAAAGACAGAATGAGGGAGGGGCTGCTGGCATTGAAGGTGGGCAAATCACCAGGCCCGGACTGAGTACATCCAAGGGTACTAAAGGAACTGGCTGAGTAACTGGCAGGGTCACTGGCAGACCTATTTAACAGTTCACTAGTCAGGCATGGTACTGCAGGACTGGAGAACAGCACATGTAGTGCCCCTCCACAAAAGTGGTCTCAAGGATGACCCAGGGAATTACAGACCAGTCAGTCTGACCTCCATTGTAGGCAAGCTCATAGAGACCATACTAAAGGAAAGGTTGGTGGAATATCTAGAGGAGCATGGTCTCCAGGATACTAGATGCGAGGCAGCATGGGTTCATTGGGGGGGGGTGGTGGTGATTGTGTCAAATGAATCTGATTGACTTCTTTGATTGTGTCACTAAGAGGTAGACATCCTCTATCTTGATTTTAGCAAGGCCTTCGACTCTGTGCCCCACAAAAGTTTGATTAGGAAGTTGGTGGATCTTGGGGATGGGGAAAAGATGGCCAGATAGGTGGAAAACTGGCTAAGGGGACAGAACCCAGAGGATGGTTGTGATGGGAGTTATCTGGCACCAGAGAGGCAACCAGTGGGGCCAGTGTTGTTCAATGTCTTCATCAATGACATTGGGGATGGCATAAAGGACAAAATGTACCTATTCCCAGATGACACCAAGCTCTGTGGGAGAGAGGACACAGCTGAAGGGATACAGGACCTACAGGAAGATCTGAAAATGCTGTGGAGGTGGTCCAGGATTTGGCAGCTTTTCAACACCAAGAAATGCCAAGTTATGCATACTGGAGCCAAGAATCCCAGGACAGAGTACTACTTGTATGCAATCCGAGTATCTGCATCAGAGGAGGAGAAGGACCTGGGAGTGATGATCACTAGTGACCTGAAGCACTCTCCATGCAGTGCAAGGAAGCAGCAGCAAAGGCAAACAAGATGCTGGGATGCAGATCTAGGGGGATCAGTAGTAGGAGAGAGGATGTTATACTGCCCTTGTACAGGTCACTGGTAAGGCTGCATCTAGAGTATGGAGTTCAGTACTGGTGCCCACACCTCAAAAAGGACATTAACCTGCTGGAGAAGGTCCGGAGGAGGGCTACAAAGATGACAGTGGGTAAGCAGTGTAAGGCATACAAGGAGAGGTTGAGGGTACTGAACATGTAGTCCCTGGAAGACAGGAGAGAGAGAGAGAGAGAGAGGAGATATGATTGGGACCTTTAAGTGCCTGAAAGGGATAAATAAGGTTGATAAGAAGAGTATCTTTAAACTGAGTGGCAACCATAACATGAGGGGGGCACAGTCTTAAGCTGGAGGGTGGGAGGTTTAGGAGGGAGGTTAGGAAGCATTTCTTCAGAGAGAGGGTGGTGGACACTTGGAATGCACTGCTAGAAGAGGTCATCTCATTGGAGACAGTGGACAGCTTCAAGAAAGGCTGGGATGGGCATGGGGAAGATAAGGATCATGGGTAGGGAGGATGGGAGGAGCGGAGAGGGAGGGCAGGGACAGTAGCTCAAGCTGTGGACCCTGCAATATGAGTTGACTTAGACCAAATGCCCTTCTTCTGCTGGCTTCTTCATATGTTTGCATTTATTCTTTGTGTCCAACAGCTACTGGTGGGTCAGATGATGAGTGTTCCTGCTGTTCTTCAGATAACTACACTAGATACAAATGATGACAATCTTCCAGAAACACAATGTGTTTTTCTGGAAAATGCATGTATTCTAGGGGATTCTTTTACTCTAGAGAGAGAGCACTAGGTGGAAAAGATGTAATTGTGTGTTACTATGCTTGACAGCTGCTATCCTTTTTTTTTTTTGCTCTTGTCTGTCTTCTAGCAGGTATCACCCTCAGGGTGATAGTGCCTGATGTGGCATTGTTCCAGCCCGGATCAGGATGATGTGGTTTCTATAAAATGATGAGGATTCTTTAATTTATGAGATGAGGAATTGATGTGGATAGCACTGACCTATGACACAGAAATAAATTTCAATGCCCTAACCTAATCTGTGTATGTTTCTTTGAGTAAAATACTGTGCCCTACCAGCAAAGGTAAGTATTCTTGGAGATTTTTTTTTCACTTTGGGAGGGAAGGGGAAAAAGATGGTAAAGGTTTGATTGTGTCATGTGTTCACCTGCCTATATCCATCTGTGGTCCTATCTCTCTTTGCAGGTTTGTATCACCTGGATCCTGTTACCACAGAGTTTGACCTGGATCAGGGTCATGACGTGAATGATATACAGTGTTGAAGATTAATGGATGGATGTGATATGGAACTGATGTGCATAACTCTGACCCTTGACTTAGAAATACATTATGATGCCTGACCATCTCTTGATTGTATTAACTCTTCCAGTAACATGCTGTGAACTGCTGGAAATGGTAAGAACAGGGCAACGGGACTGTCAGGAGGGCAAACAATGCCACAAAGTCTCCCTGTACTGAGCTTGTAGAGAAGGGGGCAAGGTGTCCACTTCATAGTGTGATACAGGCTCCCAAAAAACTCAGTTAAGTATGATTCCCAGTTGGCAGGGAAATTTATAGAGCAGTCAAATCTAACACAGTGATTATCCTAGGGGATGTCTATCTCCCAAGCAAGACTAACATCCTGTCCACCTTCAAGAGCTGTTTCCTGTATCCACATGTTCAACAAGGATTACTTTTGAAGCCCCTTTTGAATTTGTTTCTAGCAGTTAGCTGCCTTCCTCGCTGCACTGCCCGCTGATCACCAGACCGAAGCTTCACCCTTGACACGGGTGCCTCTTCTGCTTCGAGCAGCCGGGTGGACCCCTTCTGTCTGCTGGCTGCCTTCCTCGCTGCACTGCCCGCTGATCACCAGACCGAAGGTAGGCTGCAGAAACTGGACTGTCCAGAACCATCAACTCTGCCTGCTTATGGGCTGCTGAAGTTCTTTAATTCTTTGCCACTGCTGTTTCCTCTCTGGACCTTAAGCTACTGTTATATTCTGATTGTGGTACTTGTTAAGTCTCTCCAAATTGTCTTGTAAATCCTAACTTAAACGTGAACCTAAGCCTGTTTACAGCAATTTTGCACTCTAAGGGTAGTTTGAAGTGCAAGTTCATTTAGGCTGCAGGTTTGTAGATTGTAAAATATTACAGCTCTCTTTGTTTTAAGGTCCAGTGGTAAGCTACCCTGGACCAGAAAGTAAGTTTAAAGTGATACAGTTTTTTTTCTGTGTAGACCAGATTCCATTTGGGTCATAGTTGTAAGCTTTGCCCTGCAAATAATTCAATTTCTCTTTCACTTTCTGTCCTTCTGTCTCCTTGCTGCTTAAATTTTTATGCCCACCCTCCCATCTCCCACCTCCAGCCTTTATTAAATACTCTCCCCCCCCCCGGCACCACCCCTAGCAATGTTCATCGTCCCCTCTCTCCAATATTGCAACTCCTCTTAAAGATACGGAGTGCAGCTATTAGGCCTAACACTTGTCCTGTCTTGTCTTTAAAGATATCTTCCTCTTTTCACCATCTGCTTGCCTATCAGCTTTGTTTAGTTCATGCTCTGCTATCTACTGTGCAGTTCCATACCTGGGCTTCCTCTCTTGCTACCCCAAGTATTTTTCAAGTTGCCTTGGTACCCCCCTGCCCAAGCTAATAACATCCTATCTTAACCTACATTTTATATCTTAAAATAGATCCACTGTGCCTGATTGTGCTCCCAGTGAGTGGCGCGGCTAATCCTGCCAGCTGCCCATAGCTCTATCCTCCTGATGAACAGAACACCTTCAAATCCGGTTAAGTGTCTGGGCTAGCACTGTGTGGGTTTGATAGGCTGCCACCTGCTGCCACCCTCCTCTAATTGGACTGCTGCTCTCTGCTCGGCCACTGTTTGGCCCTGCCTTTTCTCTGCCGGATTATCAGTCTCTGGGCTTCGGCTCCCTCTGCTTTGCATTGACCCTTGCCGAACATTACTGCTATCTGTCTAGTCTCCCATTGGTTCCTTATAAAATTCAGCCACTAGGGGTGCCGTCTAACATATCTTGAATAGGTCTTCATTTCCTCACTGTAATCTTTACCACAAGAAGAGCCTCCGGCTGGTCTGCTTTCCTAATTAACCTTTGTGGGGCTTTACTTTCTGCTTTTCTGATCCACTTCTAAATAATTACTACGCTAGCAGGAAACACTTTGTTGTTTTTGCTCTATCTCTAATTTCGTCCAAGGGTTAAAACAGTGGAACACGGTCACCCTTGGCTGTCTTAATTTTACACACACTATCTCTTTATCCCTAAGAGCCAATCCTCTGTCTCAGTATACCACTAGCCTTCCTACCCAAGTCAAATAATAACACTATGGCAAAGTATAGTCTACTGTGGGCATTCTTGTCATTTTTCCTTTTACTCAGCCTGGACACTGCCACATGGGCTCTCTCATGTAACCAAATGGCAAAAGACTCCTCAGAGGCTTACTGCAACTACATTTTCTCTAACTTGATTGCAGAGACAAAGCCTGATCTGCAACCTAACCCTATCCTCCTTGTTAGAGGCAGCATCTATTACCCTCTACATGCCAAGAGGAAGCTGCCATGGAGATGTGCTTTCACCCTAACCTGCCACTGAGCAAGGCTTTGGTTCCTAACCATGATCATTATTCTGCTATCTGGGGATGTCAAACTAAATCCAGGTCCACCTACCTGTTTCTTTTCCCCAAATGAGTTATCTGGTATGTCCAAGAAAGGATCATTAATTGCCCATATCAATATCAGAAGTCTTACCTGTCACCATGTGGAACTCAAGGCCTGCGTGAAACTCTACAGTCCTGATGTACTCTGTCTCACAGAAACTTGGCTAAAACCTGGAATACCTGGTGAAGTATGCTCCTTGCCTAACTACTCCCTGTTCCAACAGGATAGATCCTCATCCAAGCGTGGCGGTGGAGTTGCCCTATTCTTCAAAAACCACCTCAACATCTCTATTGTCCCGGCATCTGCCTCTCCCACAGTGTGCGAATTCATACAGGCAACTATTGTATTGGGGAAAAGAAGCTTCATATTATCTGTGCCTATAATCCCCCTGCTGGGGGAATAGTAGGTCTTCAAGAACTCCTTGACATTACCTCCCAGACTGTAAATCATAATGAGGCTGTCAACCTAGGTGATCATAACCTCAGTTGGTTAGGGTCAGCTCAAATATCCTTGCAATCACTCACGCTTAGTTATAGTTTTCACCAGTTGATCTCTGAAGCAACTAGAGCCACGTCATCCCATCAAATGGGTACACTCCTAGACTGGGTGATGGTTAACCCTATGGAACGTGTGTCAAAAGCAGGAATCCTTGCAGATGCACTAACAGACCAGTCACCCACTTGTTGTATCCTATCTATGGTTGCACCTCCATCTCCTCCATCAAGACTAATCACGTTTACAAATCTAGCTCATATTGACCAGGATGCATTTCTCTATGATGTCTCCAATATCGAATGGGCAGGTATCTATTAAACAAAGGATGTGGAGGTTGCTCTACAGATATTCATAAATTAATTTCTTACCATTCAATATAAACATGCCCCCAAGACTACTAGGAGGGTCAGAGGAAAACAGATGAGGTGGCTGCATAAAGACCTCCTTGCTAATCTGTGCCAGAGGGACAAGCTTTGGATTCACTACAAACAAACTGGCCTACAGTCAGATCTTATTGTCTATCGTGAACTTAGGAACAGATGTAAGAGACAAGTTAGAGTTGCGAAAAGCAAATACTGCAAGGACCTTATACAAAGCTCAGCCTGTGACCCAAGGAAATTTTGGGCCCATGTCAAAACAGTTCTCGGTACTTCGCAGTCGGTCACTCCTGACGAAATTATCATAAATGGAGCACATTGTAATGACCCTAGGACCATCTCAAACAGTTTTAACAATCTTTTCTCTGATCTTTCATACTATACCTTGGCTTTACAACCTAGTGGATCGCACTCCAATCTACCTACCACACTACCATCAGACAACCATACTGCCCTATCATACAATGCTCCTCCAGTGCCACTATTCTATTTCAAGGCTATATCAAAAGTGGAAGTTCTGAAATTACTGAGATCCATATCTGCCAGTACCAGCTCTGGTTCCGACTCACTGGAACCTCGTCTTTTTAAGCTGGCTGCTCCACTCATTGCCTCTCCGATTGCCAAAGTCTACACTTTATCCCTTATCCATAGCACTGTGCCAGACCTATGGAAATCTGCAAGAGTAATGCCTGTCTTTAAAAAAGTTGACCCAAAGGACATGGACAATTACAGACCTATAACAATTCTCTCTGTCCTTAACAAGATCCTAGAGAAAATAGTTACATCACAGACCATTGACTACCTTACACGCTACAATCTCCTCTCAGACACTCAGCATGGTTTCAGAAAAGGTCATAGCACCAGCACGGCTCTTCTTCAACTAACTACTGATATTCTGTCCAACATGAACTCTGGAAAACTCACAGGTGCCATCTTCATTGACCTCACTAAGGCTTTCGACCTTGTTGACCATCCCCTGCTTCTCTCCACTCTCCATAAATTCCATTTCTCTACCCCTGTTGTGGACTGGTTCTGGAGCTACCTGTCAAACAGGTTGCAAGCTGTCAAATTTAACTCCTCCCTGTCCAACTTGTCTACTATCAACCTTGGGGTCCCTCAGGGCTCTATCTTTGGGCCCCTTCTGTTCTCAATTTTTATCAACAATGCAACTGAGGTCCTGGAATCCTGCTCAGCTATTCTCTAACGCTGATGACCTGATCATCTACACTAGTTCTTCTAGTATTGCCTGCATAAACACATCACTTACTTCAGACTTCAATAAGGTCTTAGACTGGCTACTAGACCATAAGCTTGTACTAAATGAAAAGAAAACGAAAGCCATGCTCCTAGGTTTTGCACCGAAGATTAAGACCTGTTCTAGTTTGCTGAAGGTTCTTCACCCAGGAGGATTTCCACTTGAAAATGTTGCTTCCTTCAAGTACCTTGGGATCCTCCTGGACCAGTCCCTGGATTTTATTCTTCACATTCAGTCCTCGTGCAAAGCTATGAACTCGAAACTAGGAGTAGCTTGCAAAACGAGCTACATGCTTACACCCTCGGGCTAAATTAGCAATTGCCCGAGGTATTCTGCTCACAACCCTTACTTATGGTGCCTCTATTCTTACCTCTGCCCATAAACCTCCCTACTAAAATGGGACATAACTTATAACAATATATGCCGATTTGCCTCTTCGTCGCCTTGACTCAAACATCACTGCCTTCTTTATAAGGATCTGAATTGGCTCTCACCCTCTGCCAGTAGACAATACTACCTTGGATCACTAATGGACTTGATCATCCAGGAAAAAACTCATCCCAGCTGGCAGCGTTGCTGGTTCCTCAACCATCCTCCCATGGCCTGCAATCAGTTGACAAATCTTTGCTCTATGTTCCAAGATGTCAGACGACTAAAGGCACAGGGGCCTTCCAATTCTCTTCTTCCAGGCTATGGAATGCTCTTCCACTCAACCTCCAGCTGTCTCAGTCTCACTTTGGATTTAAAAGTGAATATCATCGTTATCTATCCTTAGCTGATGCTTGTACATGCTTTGACCCAACCTGAAGCTCCTGAGACTTACCAGTAATGTCACCCCTGCTCTAATGCAGCTCCAAGACTGTCTCCTCTTCCCCTCCCCATATTTTTCCTTCTCTTTGTAAATAACTTCTTGACTGTTGCTGACCATCCACTGTTGTTTTGCCAATTACCACCCCTGACCTTCCTTCTGTCAGTCTTTCTTGTTATGTTTGAACATTCCTCACATTTCTCTCTATATAACCTTACTATATTATTAACCCTTTCACTCCACAGGTTGGGTCCATGGTGTTCTGCACTTATTATATATCTTACTACTATTATCTGAATAATGCTTGCCATTATTTGTTGTTGTTTCTACCCATTGCATTTTTGTAGCACTGCTGTACTGTTCCTCTATTTGCATTATTGTACCCATGTTGCAGTTGTTCAGCTGTTCTCCTTTTGTTGTACACTCCCGGGTCATGCCTGAAAATAGTCATTTTATGGCTAGTGCACCTACCCGGTTAACAAAAACTAAATAAAATAGATAGGCCATATTTTCCAATATGAATGCCTAAGCACTGGTGGAAGAAAGTTACCACAACTGGGTAAGCATCTCCCTCATGACGGGGAAGATGATCAGGGCTTCAGCCTAAAGGACCCAGAACTTCAGAATGGGAGTCTTTGAAAAATGAAGGAACTATTGCACAAAGGTCCGGAGCAGCTGCACGAGGCTGATAATGCATATCACAAGAGGTTCACTTAGGGAAGGTGCTTAAAGCAGCAGCAGAGATCCTCATTCCTGTTAGTAATAAGAGAAAAGGGGCCAAGAATTGATCCTGATGGATCAGCAGGGACCAAAAATATTGTAATCCTGAACAAAAAAAAAAAAGATATTGAACCACTGGAAAAAGACAAGTTGCCTCCAGGCCAATGAAGAGTACATAGTAGCCTTGAAGGGCTGCCAGGTGAAAAAGAAACTAAGGTTGGGCTAGAAGGCAGAATAGAAAAAGGAGCTGTGGACATTAACAAAGCCTTCTTCCAATGCATAAATGGAAGGAGAAAAGTGGAGGGGGGGGGTGAGATTAGGTCCCTGAAGACAGGGGAAGGGGGAACCTGCAAGAGTGACAGAGGCAAGGACTAAGATGCTGAATTAATACTTCAGTGTTCACCAAGGGGCTCCCAGTGGGAGGAGTTGTGCTCTCTGAAATGATCTGTGGTATCAGCGGTAGCCACAATGTAGCCAGTAGGCAACAGGCCAGCCTTGGTAGCTGTTTAAATGGCAAAGATGAAGTTGGGTAAGTTCTAAGAAGCAGACTGAATACACCCCAGGATCATAGTGGTACTAAGGGAACAATTGGCAGGACCACTTGCTAAAATCTTTCTGGAGTCTGTCTGGACAATTGTGGGTCTGGAGGACTTTAAAATGGCCAATTGGACCAATTTGTAAGATGCTCCCAGGTCAACCTCTGTAAAAACAAGCCAATATCAAAGGGGAAAATCAGCCTCCTTAGTTTTTGCTTGCTCTCTCTGCATTGTGTCCTCACAGATCAATGAAAGTCTATTGTTTACCTTTCTTTACAGTTAGTGTACCAAAGGTTTTATCAACAGTAAGGCACTGAAGACAGTCAGACAGTCTCTTTTCTTTATTTTCATGGTGTTCAGCAGCCCCTTGTCAGACAGACAGGCAGTCTACTGTATGTGAATATGAGTGAGGGACTAAGCTTATAAACAAAAGGTGCAATCCAACTGATCCAGGACATAAAACAATAATATTAATATAATATATAACTAAAATGACATTGAACTAAGCTTAGGTCGAATTGCATAATATGACTAACAGTGCTGGAGAAACTGCATCAAGCCATGTGGTTTTACCAACAGTTTTTAGTTGCACGTTACAGCTTCTGCTGCAAACCACCACATGTACTTACTAACAGAATTTTCTTTTAAATTCACTACTACACACTACATAACTAATTTAGCAAAGTACCAAATATCAAAAAGTCTTTTCTTAGACACTCTGTTTATTTATATTAAATATTGAAAAGAGAGAGAGAGAGAGAGAGATAAACAGCAGCAGCTCATATCTGTGAATACAAGACAGGGGCCAAATGGCTTGAACAGGAGTTTTATTACAGATCCAAAACTCCAGTCACTTTCAGATATGAAGCTCTAAAACAGTTTTATTTTATTTTATTGTACACTGCAAGGACACATTAAATATGAAATAAAACATTTGATCCCTTGTAAAAACAGGTATTTAAATACTTTGTTGAAAAACTACCCCCCCCCCCCACACACACACACAAGCCCAAAGAGCTGACTGCAAGGGAACCTGTTCTAACATTAACTCTTTCCATGTTGGACACAAATTCACAAAACTAAAACACTGACAAGAACTGATTGCTTTCAGTGCAGTCGATGTGCATAAGTAAAATCCCTCAAACCATTCTACTGAAACATCCAGCGCCATATAATACAACAATGTGCATTGCAAAAATCTGAATACACATTTCATTTCACACACCAGTCTGAAATCAGTGCTGGACAAGATCCTGGAAACCATTATCAAGGAAATAATAATAAGCACTGGGTTGAGTCCAAGGCGGTGGTCCTATCTCAGCATGGCTTTACAACAGCTAATGCAAAACCAACATGATCACCTTCTTTAAGAGAATGAATAGGGACATCGAGAGGGGAGCGTAGTAGATGTAGTCTATCTAGATGTACGCAAGTCATTTAATACTGTGGCATATGACAAACATCTTGACAAAATCAGGGGTAGAGCCAGGAATTTTAAACCTGTACTCAAGAGTTGATGGAACTGTTGCCCCCCTCTCTGTAACCACAAACCAAAAGATGTGCAGCCCTGCCACAAACAAATTGTCCCACCCACATTTCATTCAAAAATGTGTAGTAACCCAATGATCCTAATAGAGTGACAGCATTTTATTTTATCTAAGATACACATTACCAATCAGACAGAAGTTGGCTGGCTTTTAGCTACAATATTTAGGATGCATTGTGATAAGCCAGAATCCATATGCTGTATGACATCTTCATTGACGACCTAGTAGCTGGTGTCTCCAGCAAGCTGCTAAGGTTCACTGATGACACTGAGATGGCCAGGGTGGTAGACTCCCTTCAGGATAGAGACAAACCTCAGGAGGCTCAGAGTACACGAGTGATTGTTCTGACTCTTGAGTAGCTTCTAATTCACTGAAGGCAAACACAAGATGCTATACATGGGGAAGAAAAACAGAGGTCTGACTCGAACCTACTCTCTGTGAAGACTCCTCATGCTACAGTAGAGGAAGCAGTGTGCAGCTCTTTTGAAATGGGCTGTCAGAATGATAGGGTACATCAAAAGGGGAGGGGTGACCAGCTGAGCAAGGGATGTAATCATGCCGGCCCTGGTCTGGCCTCACCTAAATTATTGAATTTGGGTCAGGGCTTTTCAGTGGAACAAAAAACATTGAAGTAGTCTAGAGGGTGTGATGCAGGGCCACCAAATGATCAGGGGTATGAAGACAAAGAACTATCAGGAAAAGATAGGCCCTTAAAATGTTCACACTGGAGAAGAGGGGGTGGAGGGGGGATATGATCTCAGCCTTCAGAGCATTCAAGGATACTGAGAAGATTAAACATATGGAGATGTTTGATCTTATATCCTCAAGTAGGTTGCAGTGACACACTCTGAAGCACCAAGATAAAAAAACACAGGAGTACAATTAGGAAGCACTTTTTGTTACAGAGTGTGGTGAACCTTTGGAAAAGCTTACCAGCAGAGACATTGAATATGAACATAGTACAGGCTTTCAAGGTAAGCCATGAAAGATTTCTGTTTACCAGGGGAATCAATGCGTGCCATGAACAGAGTGAATGAGGAAACCCTTAGAATTAGTATGTGTTTTTCTTCCCTGCTTATAACTTATGTGGGTGGACATGATGGACCTGGAGTACCTTTGGACCTTAAATTACTATGTTACTTTGTTGCTATGCAAGTCTTTTAGGCAATTACATTTACCTTGAGGGGAGGGTGTTGGAGGTCCTATGTGTGGCATTGTATTCCTAACAGTTGTTAACCAGTTTTTGCTCCACTCTCTCTTGTTGCATGTAGGCATCACCTGGGTGATATATCCTGTTACTGCATAGTTCTGCTAATGATCCAAATGATACTAGCTGTCATTAGCTGATAAAATGATGATGTTAATACTGAAGACGAATAACCGGATTATGTGATGCTGAATCAACTTAATTTGCAAATTCCAGGTCAGGGTCAGAGTCAGAGTTGAGAAAGGAAACAAATCCAAAACACCTGCCAAACAATACTGGTTATGACAGATCTGAATGAGGAATATCTTGTTGTAAGTGAAACATATGACCCTTGATGGCTGTGCGACTGTATTCCCCATCAAGGGCTGCTTCAGATCATTTATCAAGATGCTCTGCTGCATACAGAATCTGACAACAAGCTTTGTTCTCTGTGTATAAGAAAGGTGAACACCAGAAATAATAACACAGAAAAGACCCTCACTACAACTGCCTGGTACCCCTCCAAAAAGGAATATAACACTGAGAGAGAAAAAACTGAGAACAGTCTTAGAAGCAAATGTTGAAAGATGCAAATATACAGTATTCTACAGTCTCTGCTTCAGTGTTGTAGTGTATGAATTTCAGAAGACGCCAGCTGCTACTGCTAGCAGATATAAATTTATGGTATCTCTGACAGGGGGTAGTGCTGTCCAGGTGCACAGTGATGAACCAAGCAGTGCTTCAAATACTGACAGTCTCTGGGCATTGAGGTGTGTACACAGAGCAGAGAGTCAAAATGTGGCAAATGTTTAAATGTGTCTTTGTACTGTTTTAGTAAAAAGGCATTTTTGATGGATGAATACCGAATAGCTAACTGTCCCTAAATGAGAAAAAAGGTACTCACACATCCTTATCTATAAATTTCTCTTACAGATTTGCTAACTTACTTGATAGTGTTACTTTACGTGCCTCCTTGTTTAATTATCACTGCTTATGGTTTTGCTCTTGTTGTACTAAATCTGGCTGCTCATTGTATCTGACTTTACTGTCTATATTTTATACACTTAAGCAGTGCACATGGCTCAGTAGGTTCCACAGTCACCTCTGAGGCTTAAAGATCAGAAGATAATGTGTTCTAGTCCACCACCAAGACCATGAGCTAGTACCCATTAGAAAATAGGTAGGGAGAATTCTGATCTCTGATTAGCTAAAACCCTTGTCAGGGCATACATTTATGTGTCATGCAGAGACATGGATAAAAGTAGTGCCAGTGTCAACTGTCCAATTACTAGAGATACCCTGCAGTCAGCTGTCAATACCATTTCAATCATCTTAAGGAATGGAGGAGGCTCGCTGCCTGGAGGCTTAAGGCTGAGGATTTGTGCTGGAGCAGTAAGTTCAGGAGTAGGAGCTTGTGCTGCAGCAGTAACTTCAGCATGTTGCAGCATTTTGAACTGCTCAGTAACTATGATCATATTCATGGGGGAGGGGGCTCATGCTCAGAAGTAAATACCTGCTGTGGAGGTGAACTGTCTGAAGGTGCAACCTGAGGGCAAGCCGGAGTCCCATTTCTGGATCCATTATGAGGAACTGTTTTTAACTTTATGTGTGGCAGAGCTTGCTTCAGAATCCCATGCTGCTGTATGGTCAAAACTGAATGCAGTTCTGACTGCGAGCTCTGCAGTAACAGGTGTGATCAGGATAGGCTGTGCAGGTAAAAACTGCTACTCTAGAAAAGTGCTGAAATAACAGACCAATGCTAGTATGTCTGCAACCTGAGGCACTGATCCAGCAAGCCATTAAAGTCCATCTAGTAATTTTTCTACACTACAGCTAGCCAAATGTCATTAGTGGACATGGGCAGATCAGCTGAAAGAACACTGCTGTCAAACCTGCAACCTGTTTCTCCTGTACAAGCTGCAGATTTGCAATCAGAATTGCACTCAATTTTGATCATAGAGGAGCATGGCAGTCTCCAGGCAGGGAGCATCCCCTTTTCCTTCAGCTGAGAGGTTAAATCCAGTGACTGTACATCCCAAAGAAAATAATTAAGTGGACTTCTAAATGAGTCTTCTGCTGAACCTGATTGGGGGGGCAGGGAACTGAGGAGAAGCCCTCACCTTTGGACATTTTGCAGCAGGGGCAGTTTCATATGACTGATTTGTTTACAGCTCATGGCAAGCCAGCCTATTAAAAATGCTGTGTCGTTTCATGCTGCTAATTCGTATGCATCTTTTCATATTTCAGGGGAACAAATATATGACATAAGTTTTCAGATGATCACTGCCTCAGAAAATATTTGGGCTAGATGTGAACAATAGAAAGATTCCCCAGTGTGATTGCTGTTTATTAGCGTGCCATCGTGGGTAGCCAGGTAAAAAATAATAGTCTTAGCTGTGTTACAAACACAATCTAGGGGGTGTTCTAACAATATATCAGACAACACAGATTGTACCCAGTGACCGGTGTTCAATTTTCTGCCAGCCAGCAAATCTGGCTCTGAGAAACCCCAAGCTGCCATGCACTCTCTGTTTGTGAAATGTCTGGACTGGAGAGAAGATTCAGCTCTTCTACCTTTTCTGCAGACAAAAGCTCCTTCTTTTGTTTTGGGTGTCTCCATCATTACAGATACTACAGACAGGAACAGATTTTTAGACTGAATGAAAATTAATAAGTGTGGGGTGGAGAGACAAAGAATTCATAGAGTAGCGTGCCACTCCAGCGTACTGAAAAAGACACTCTCCCTACCCGACGTCACTGCGTCTTTATAGTGGGAGCAGCAGTGCTATCTCAGAGCACTCGCACTCTTGTCATCAGCAGTGGGGAAACTTTTAAAAATGGTAATCAAATTACATTTTCTGGTCAAAACAAAAACACTTTGTGATATTACATCAAAACTGATCAAACTAGGCAGAGTTATGGGTTTGTGTCAGCAGCTCCTTACATGAAATTGCAGCTATAAATGCAGTATTTTCAGATATTTCCAGATATTGTGTACTATATCTAAAGAGGTTCTCTCTGGTGGCTCACAGTGGCACTATAGGCAGGCAGGGAATTTCTATAGCAATATCAGAAATTTTAGGAAATAGCTGACTGTGTCTTTGACTGCAACGGTATATTCACAGAATATAAATGAACAATGCATACAAATGTAGAGGTTGGATGCCAAGCTATAGTCTTCATACATAAATTGATTGTCTATCAAATTTGAAATCTACACAGAGGTACAGTACTACAGTAACATATTGAAAGCACTTCTAAGCATTTTCAGGCATGATAGCAAATATCAAATCTGCATCAATTACAGTACATATTAAAATACTTCCAAGTATTATTAGCATAATATAAAATACCTCAAACCCCAGAAAGCAGATAAGTCACTTCAATCAGTTGGCATAGTAGATGCTCAAGACAGCCCCAACTAACAACGATAACAGTGGGAAGTTACCTACAAATATTAAAAGTGGAATAAGAATGAAAGTGCATTTGAGTACTGTGCAGATACCATGGTCATGCTATTCAGTCTCAGACTTAATCAGCAGCACTAATGAATAAATATCTGGCAATAAATGATGACACATTGATTATTATCTGGCTACCTGTCCCAGTCTAATTTTCTGCAACCTCTATAGATATTCTTAAATGGAAAATTGACCCCACTGCTGGAGATGATAATCTGTAAGTAAAACAACATCTCCCATTACAGTGGAAATAACATTTCTGTAATATTCCAAAAATACAATTACAGTACTGGGACCACTTGCATAGAGATTTTCTACTGAACTTCTATATGTGGGATGGCAGGAGCCATAACTTTCTTGGAGGTTTCCCCTCAGCCACTCCAGAGTGAAAGTTAACAACTACATTTGCACTTGTTCAATGTGTGGCAAAAAACGTGGTGCAAGGAAGAAGGCTTTTGGTTCCAAAGGGCTAAGACCCAACTTGGAAAGGATGAAGGCTGTTTAAGAAGGATATCCTACATCCTGCTGAGGAGGGTATGATGGTGAAAGGGGAAAAGATTTTTACAGCACATCCAGGACTACAACTAGGAAAGGGGTGTATCTAATTGGGAGTCACACACATAATAACAACTGAGGGTTTCTGAACTGGCCTCCCTAAACAAAGGCAAGAACAAACATGGGAACTGGGGGAAACGTACAGAAAACAAGACAAAAGGGGTACTGGGTGTAATGTGCGTGAACACCAGAAGGCTGGTGACTAAGGTTTCAGACTTACAGGTGTTGATGGCTGAAGCACAACTGGATATAATAGTGGTCAGAAAAATATGGGCAACACTGTTCCATGACTGGGACATGGCCATACCAAACTAAATGCTGTTCAGAAAGGACAGGGAGAAGAGAAAGGGGGAGGCGTGGCTTTATACATTAAAGAAGGAAAAAAGGTCACAATGATGAACAACACCCAGTGACTAAAGAGTTGAAAATCTTATGGGTGCAGGTAGTCATGGGTAATGAGAGAAAAATTAAGAGTGGAGTGGTATACAGACCACATCAAAGAGCTAGAAGGCAGCAGGGAAACCGCGGAGGTCATTAGGAGAGCAGCAGAACTTACTGAGCTACTGCTGTTGGAAGACTGAAGTATGCTTGACAAGGAATGGGGTGTCCTAGTGGAGGCAGTTGCATGGAATCAACTCCTGGTGAAGAAATATATGGAAGCATTCCTTACATAACCAGTACAGGCCTCTTCAAGGAGAAGGCGCCACACTGTACCTGATTCTCTCAAATGGGGACAGACTCCAGAATGTCACACTCCAGGAATCACTTGGAATAAATAATCATGGGATAGTGTGGGTGCAGAGTCATCTAGAGAATGGTAGAACTCATAGCTAGACAAAAGTTTAGTACTTTCAGAAGGAGGACGTTAAAAGGATATTAGATATACTGAGAGTTAGCCTGAAGAAAATAGTAGAAACTGAATGAGTGGACAGCACATAGAAATCTTTTAAAAATGAGAGTAATAGGAACTACATACCTTTGTGCTGGGGAGGTAAGTACAGAAAATGCAGAATGAAAATAAGCCAATGCAGTTCAAGAAAGTGGTAGGAGAGGCAGTGAGAAGTAAAGTAATGCATGCAAGAGATACAGAAAAAAAGCCCAAAAATAAGAAAGACTGGGAAGCACACCTGATAAGAACAATAAAACTTGCAGGACAGATAAAAGAACAAGCATTTGTCAATGCCAAATGTTGCTTGCTTCTATATGCTGTTTAGGTATTTGGAAGTAATTGGAGTGCAAATATTGAAAATTTGCGAACTTACGAGCGTGAGTAGGAACTGCGCAACGCATGCTCGCAAAACAGTCATTGTTAGGAAATTTTTCATGAAATGTTCAACATAGCCATTTTAAGACCTCTGGTCATGAGCACAGTCAGTGTGATTTTGTTAATGTGTCCCATACATTGAGTTTGCACACCGACTGCGCCATCGTGCGCTACATGGGTGGAAACACGTTTTGGGCAGGATGTTGAAAGTGACAGCTGTACTGCTCATAAGGAGGTGTGGTAAAATGGCAATGTTGAAAATCTGGAGTGGAAATATTGAAAATTCGCAAACCTACGAGTGTGCGTGGGAACTGCGCAACGAACACTTGTAAAACAGTCATTTTAAGGAATTCTTTCACCAAATTTTCAACATTACCATTTTAAGATCTCTGCTCATGAACAGTGACACTGTGATTTTCTTAATGTGTCCCATACACTGAGTTCGCACACCGACTGCGCCATTGTGTGCTACATGGGCGGAGACATGCTTTGAGCAGGATGTGAAAAATGACAGCTGTACTGCTCATGAGGAGGTGTGGTAAAATGGCAATGTTGAAAATCTGGAGTGAAAATATTGAAAATTTAGAACTTCACGAGCCTGCGAGGAACCGCGCAACGCATCACCGTGAAACAGTCATTTTTAGAATTTTTTCACTACTTTCAACATAGCCATTTTAAAACCTCTGCTCATGAACAGTGTCACTGTGATTTTCTTAATTTGTCCCATACATTGATTTCGCACATTGACTGCGCCATTCTGCGCTACAAGGGCGGAAACATATTTTGGGTGAGATGTTAAAAATGACAGCTGTACTGCTCATAAGAAGGTGTGGTAAAATGGCAATGTTGAAAATCTGGAGTGAAAATATTGCAATTTCGCGAACTTACGAGCCTGCGTAGGAACTGCGCAACGCACACTCGTAAAACAGTCATTTATTGGATTTTGGACCAAATTTTCAACATGGGGTTTTTGGGACCCCTTCTCATGAATGGTGTCACTGTCATGGTGGTATTCAGGCCCAAAGGGTGATTTTGCAGTCACTGCACGAAATCACCCTTCGGGCCCAAATAACGCCATGACAGTGACATCATTCATGAGAAGGGGTCCTAAAAACCCCATGTTGAAAATTTGGTGCAAAAAATCCCAAAAATGCCTGAGATATGCAATAAAGTTGAACCCCTCCTATCTAGCCCATTATACAGCTTACCGGCATTTCCTCATTTCGCGGTCGGCTTTGAAGAGTGCAGACTTGTTCCCGGTCCACCGAAGATCATCGCGCCAGAGTCCGGAGGTAAGTATGGGGTGAGGGGTGTGTGTGTGGGGAGGCTGGGTGCGCAGTGGGTGGGTGCGGGTTGTGGGAGAGGGGTCGGAGCGCACAGGACCGCTTTTTTACAGGTTTAAAAAAAAAAAGACTATGAGGACTGAGGGACATTTGCCACACTGGGGTGGGCTCCCAGCGTGGCACAAGGATGGGGAGAGCATTCAGCCGATGGGATTGGGCACCCCATCGGCTATTACAATTTTAAAAATAAAAAGACTACGAGGCTTGCCACGCTGGGTGGGCTCCCAGCGTGGCACAAGGACGGGAGGGGGGCGTTCAGCCGATGGGGGATTGCACATTCTGCCAGCCAACACTAATTGCCACGCTGGGGTGGGCTCCCAGCGTGGCACAAGCTACGGGAGGGGGAGACGACAGCAGCTCAGCCGGCGGGGATTGGGCACCCCGTCGGCTACACAAGACGTGGGGGGGGAGCTACGCTTATCGGTGCTCACTGAAACGTAGCTCCCCCTTTCAACTGTATGCCACTGCATTTTGGAGCGTGTCATAGACAGCTCCAAAATGCATTGGCTTACAGGGGCCACGCCTGTCAGCTCACTGACTGAATTGGAGGAGAAGGTGACACACCTCCGAAATCTCCGATGATGGCACTATGTTTCTTGCACATTCGTGCAAGCAACATAAAAATGTCTGAGGTACAATTGAGATTAGTAGAGGGTGTGAAGCAAGGAGGCAAAGCTTTGTTTCAGTATACTGTATGTGAAAACAAGCATTTGTCAATGCCGAATGTTGCTTGCTTCTATGTGCTGTTTAGGTATTTGGAAGTAATTGGAGTGCAAATATTGAAAATTTGTGAACTTACGAGCGTGCGTAGGAACTGCGCAATGCACGCTCGTAAAACAGTCATTTTTAGGAATTTTTTTCACCAAATTTTCAACATAGCCATTTTAAGACCTCTGCTCATGAACAGTGTGACTGTGATTTTGTTAATGTGTCACATACATTGAGTTTGCACATCGACTGCGCCATTGTGCGCTACATGGGCAGAAACACATTTTGGGCAGGATGTGAAAAATGACAGCTGTACTGCTCATAAGGAGGTGTGGTAAAATGGCAATGTTGAAAATCTGGAGTGAAAATATTGAAATTTCGCAAATGTACGAGCGTGCATAGGAACTGCACAACATACACTCGTAAAACAGTCATTTTTAGGAATTTTTTCACCAAATTTTCATCATAGCCATTTTAAGACCTCTGCTCATGAACAGTGTCACTGTGATTTTCTTAATTTGTCCCATACATTGATTTCGCACACCGACTGTGCCATTCTGTGCTACCTGGGTGGAAACACATTTTGGGTGAGATGTGAAAAATGACAGCTGTACTACTCATAAGAAGGTGTGGTAAAATGGCAATGTTGAAAATCTGGAGTGAAAATATTGAAATTTCGCGAACTTACGAGCCTGCGTAGGAACTGCGCAATGCACGCTCGTAAAACAGTCATTTTTGGGAATTTTTGCACCAAATTTTCAACATGGGGTTTTGGGACCCCTTCTCACGAATGATGTCACTGTCATTCGGTACTCAGGCTCAAGGGTGATTTCGCGAGTCACTGTGCGAAATCACCCTTCCGCCCGAATAACGCCATGACAGTGACATCATTCATGAGAAGGGGTCCCAAAACCCCATGTTGAAAATTTGGTGCAAAATTCCCAAAATGCCTGAGATATGCAAAAAAGTTGAAACCTCTATCTAGGCCATTATACAGCCTACCGGCATTTCCTCAGTTCAGCGGTCGGCTTTGAAGAGTGCAGACGATGTTCCCGGTCCAACGAAGATCACGCCTAGAGTCCAGAGGCATATGGGGTGAGGGAGTGTGGGATGCTGGGTGAGCAGGGTGGGTGCGGGTTGTGGAGGGGTTCGGAGACGACCGCGGACCGTTCGCTTTTTCAGGTTTTAAAAAAAAAAAAGACGACGTGGACCGCTTTTCATTTTTCAGGTTTAAAAAAAAAAAGACGACGTGGATCGGCTTTTGCCACGCTGGGTGGCCCCAGCATGGCACAAGGACATTGAGGCGTTCAGCCGACGGGGATTGGGCACCCTGCCGGCCAAGGGACTCATTGCACACTGGGGTGGGCTCCCAGCATGGCACCTACAACTGGGGGTGACGGTATCTCAGCTGGCGGGATTGGGCACCACGGCTACAGTAGGTGCGGGGCACGACGCTCAGGTGGAATCTACGCTTCAGTGGGCTTTATCTCGCTCACCGTAAGCGTAGCTCCCTCAATCAGGGGAGGCAAGACTGCATTTTGGAGCGTGTCATAGACAGCTCCAAAATGCATTGGCTTACAGGGACCGCGCCTGCCAGTACACTGCCTGAATTGGAGGAGGAGGTGACACACCTCCGAAATCTCCGATGATGGCACTACGTTTCTTGCACATGCGTGCAAGCAACATAAAAAGCACAGGAATAAATAAGGTTAGGCTAAGACAGGGAGTGGGTGAGAGAAAGAAGATAGGAAAAAGCTAAGCCTCTATTTTTGTTTAGTTTTCACAGAAAGAGTAGTGGACTCAGAACAGCCTCCTTGCAGAGGTGGTAGGGACAAAAACAGTAGGGGAATTCAAGAATGCCTGGGATAGGCATAAGAGTACTCTAGCAATAAGGAACAAAGGGTCAGTTGCAGATCAGCTAGGGTCTTCAGTAATGAACTAGGTAAGGAAAATGGGCAGACTAGGTGGGCCATATGGTCCTTATCTGCCATCACCATCCATTTATCTGTGTATTTTCACAATAGAGGAGGATTGCCCACTGCCTGACTGTGGCCCAAAGGATAAGGAGGGGGAAGGATTCAATATCATTCCCACCACTGAGAGCGCTAAAAGTGTAGAAATCTATGAGGATCAGACAAATGTATTCAAGAGTGCTGAGAGAGATGGTACAGCTGGTGCTAGCAGCACCACTAGCAGATATGTACAACTGCTGTCTAATCTCTGGAGTGGTAACCAGGGACTGAAGGACAGCTGAGGTAGTAACCCAGCACAAAAGTAGCAGTAGGGACAATCCAGGATACTATAGACCCAGTCAGACTGATGTTCATAGTTGGGAAATTACTAGAATACTGTGCATCCTAAGGAAACATTTGGTAGAATTCCTAGAGCCAAACAATCTCAAGGATAACAGACAGCATGGGTTCACAAGGAGGATGTCAATGTCAGACATATCTGATAGAATTTTTGATTGTGTGATGAGGGCAGGCAATAAGGGGATCGTGGTTGACACTGACATACTGTACTATAGCTGGATTTTAGCAAAGCTTTAAAATCTATATCACACAGGAGGATGGGCAAGAAGCTAAGAAATCTTGGGGTGGATAAAAGGATAACAGGATGGATGAAAAGTTGCCTGAAGGGATGAATACTGAGGTTGGACATACATGGAGAATACTATGAGGTTAACAGAGTGGCAAGTGGACTACCTTAGGGTTATGTCCTGCAGCCCAACACCTTTAACATATTTATTTGCGACATCAGGATAGTAGTTCGGGGGAAGAGATGCCACACTGCAGAATACACTAAGAGCTGTGAGAGCTCTGAAAGGGAGAAGGGGGTCAGAACAATGAGCGAGAGCTTGAAAAATGCTAGGAAAATGGTACAGGACATAACTTTTGAACATCCAACACCAAAAGATGCAAGTTAATTGACATCGGTATAAAAACCTAAAAACCCCAAAAGGATGAGGTTGCATCTAGAACACAGCTGAGGAAAGAAACCTGGGGTTGAGCATCTAAGATATCTGAAAATGTCAGTACAGGATTATAGGGTGCATAGGAGAAATCAGCAATAGAATCAGGGAGGTGATCATCCCACAGAATATGTACCTGGCTTGCCCTACATAGAGTACTATGTGAAGTTCTGGAAACCCACCTACATAAGGACAGTAACAGGGTGGAGGTAGTGAAGAGAAGGGTGACCACAATGATCCTGGGGCTATGGGAGAAAACATGTGAGGAATGAATATGAGCCCTTACATGTGTACCCTGGAAACGTGGAGGGAAAATGGGGACGTAATAGAAACAAATACATGGGATAAACAGGGGAAACTGGAATTAATGTTCATCATACGTGCAAATACAAGCACATGGGTTTATCCATTGATGTTGGCTAAGGAACAGTTCAGAAGGAATGTCTGAAACTACTTTTTCACTGAAAAGGGATGGAATGATGTAACAGACTGCAGAGTGAGGTGGTCTGTGTTTAAATCAGTAGGGGGATTCAAACAAGAGTGGAACAGGCACAGGGGCTTGATAAGATCAGGAGATGGGAGGATATGAATGCGATAGATGGCCAATAGGGCCATCAGATACAGTAGATATTAGGCATGGTTAGGCAGACTGGATTGGATGATGAATCTTTTTCTGTTATCATATTCTATGTTTCTTCGTATGTATATTTCCTCATAATGCATACAAACTAAATCTATAATACATACTATTTAATGATCTTTGACGCCACCAATATGCTGATTAATATGATAAAATGACAAGAAAAAGCCTGGGCTCTGGTTGGACTAAAAATGTATTTAAAAAATGTATTTTTTCAGCTCATTTTTTTTTTTTCCTTTGTCTTTTTTAATACAATCAAAGTATTTTATAATAGAAAACATGCACTCCAGGGCATGTGTAGGGACATGACATCACTTCTCAGGAGTTGTACGCACTTGGCTTGTGGCCTTGTGCCAACACCTGAGGGGTGATATTATCCCAGCACATCACAAGCCCTGTCATGTATCATTGCTTCCATACCATCACTGACAACTTCCTTTAAAATTTTATGTAGGTTATACTGTACGTCATGAGTTATGGCAGTATTCTAAATGAAATGTTTATATGTGTTTCTTTTGTAAATATATTGTTATTGAACTTCCAATGCATACAGTCAGTGAACAATAAAAAGCATTGTCAAATAATCACAGTGTTGGGAATTCACTGAATGAAGGATTAACTTATTTTACCATGGCAAACAGACAATACCTCTGGCATGGTACTTCCTCACAGCAAGGGCAATGATCAGGATGTGCTACAGAAGCGGCTGTAGGAGGGCCCACACTGTCACGGGTCCTACTGTCTCAGAGGTCAGCATTAAAAAAAATTATTGTCACAGACAAACTTGCAGCTTTCTTTTCGTACATTGCTTATCCTTTTGACCTGGGTCTGCCAACAGTGGGGTCTGTGCTGCAGATTCCAGGTCTAGCTTCATGGGATAGGGAGTGCAGAACAAATAAGCAATAGAACCAAGTATTCAAAACATCTGGAGCCGAATATTCAGTAGGGTGCAAAGCATAGCATAAATGTCTGTGCTGCATATTGCAAGTGCCCAGGGGTCCCAGGATGGTACATTCTGCAGGGTGCTCTTCTAAATTTAGGGCCATGTTGGGACAATGCTAAGCCAGGTAGCACTGCTCCGAAATGGACCTCAAGAGTTGATAGCACCGAAGCGCTATCAGCAGTTTTCAAAGGTACCCAAGCAAATGAGCCCATTGGATGTGCAAGGCACTAAGTGGCCATTTGCATGGCCATTATGGGCCATTTGTATGGGTAGAGGAGGCAGGTAGAGTGGCACTTCCCCCTTTGCAATCCACAGCATCCCTAGCCATCCCCGGCGCCAGTGGTCCCCCTATCCCTGATCGCCAGCTCCTACTGTGAAACAAAATCAATCTCTGATGCTAATGGTTCTTTCCTTCTTTGATTACCAGCCCTTCACTGTAACAAAGAATCCCGGATGGTAGTGGTCCCCCCTCACTCTCCAATTGCCAGCCCCTACTTTAAAAGAAAAGGAATCCCTGGAGGCAGTGGTCCCCCCCACCCTCTGATCACCAGCCCGTACTATAAAACAAAACAAAGAATGCCTGGTGGTAGTGGTGACTGGCACAGCCCCCTCACACCTCCTCAGCCAGACATCATACATCTGGGCAGGGGTGCATCTCTTATTTATAGGACAGGGTAACACACCCTGTCCTATAAATAAGAAATGCACTCCCTGTCATTGCATACCGCAGCCAGGCAAGGAGGTGTGAGGAGGCTGTGCTGGTTTCCCTATGTATCATGGACACTGATAGTGTGAGTTGAGGGTTGCCCAGTGTTATGGGGGGATCACTGGACCCCAGGGAGGTTTTTATCTTAATTCCAAGCTGGTGTTTGGGGGAAGGGGGTACCACTAGCAACAGGGATTCTTTTTTCCATTAAGGGGCTGGAAATTGGAGGGAAGGGAGGAACCACTACCACCACAGATTCTTTGTTACTGTGATGGGCTGGCAATCAGAGGGGGGGAACCACTAACATCAGGGATTCCTTTTTTTTTTTTTGCACCAGGGATTCTTAAATTTACATTAGGAGCTTGTGATTCATTGAGGGTCCTTTAGCAGCATGGATTTTGTTTTAACTTAGGGTAAGGCGATCATCAGGGCATGGATCACAGGGGCTGGTATGCTCCACTAGCAGCCAAGCGCTAGGACTGCGCAGAGTAAAAGGAGGTTTTCTTTGGTGCTCTCTGCACAGCACAAAAGGAGCACGCAGAATCACAAATCTGCTCAATATCAGTTTGTGACAATGTTCCTGTCCTCACCCCCACCATTTGTATACCCCACTTTTTAGTCTGCACGGACGCTACACCTGTTTGCTTGTGCAACACAGCCTTTTCAATATTGGGCTCCAGGTCAAAGCACAGTTTCTAATGGCAAACACCAGTTAGCGCCCATGCAAACTTTTGAATACTGGGCCCTGAACTTGATGCTGATATCCCCAGAAGGAATAGGGTCAAATTACATCATTCAGTTCCTTGATCATGGTGCCTGCAAGGAGGAAAGGGGGCATTATGGATGACTACAATACTCATCAGAACTGCTGCAAAAGAACCAACACTATAAATATTTCATATATGCTAATGGTTATTTTGACTTCTTTGTAAGGAGGGAGAGTCCCACAAAATATTTTGCAGGGGGACCTTACAGTCATTGGCACAGCCCTACTCATGGCCTAGAATGTTAGGAGACAACTCCAGCCAGCAGGCTTCTACATTTTAACAATGAAGACTGTCCATGATAACATGGTGTAACGGTAATGTACCCCGCAAGACAGTGGAGGATCCCTCCTCCAGAATGGATGGAACAGAGGGATTGCTCTACTGTTCTACATAGTACGAAGTGTGGGTTTCTGGCCATGATATATATCACCCAACCATTCCAATGGGAGGCAAATAAGTCCTCCTCATTGTTAATGTAATGCATTATTATCTCCATGTTATAAACTTGATTAATTATGGTCTACCAGGTTGTAAGCTATGGGAGTTTAGGAGAGAGCCAAAGCTTAGTGATTGTCTTTTTGGCAGCCATAAGCCAGACTCCTAGAAAGTAGCATGTTAAGGGGTTATGGAGCTCCCTAGGGTAGTCTATCAACAGAAATGTCTTTCCATTGAGTGCAATATGGGTCCTCAAAAGTGTCACCAGTTCTCTTTCCAGCTCTATAAGAAAAGGGATCTGAACTGGGCAAGATCACATATTGTGGGTGAGATGTGCTCTAGCTTCCTCACATCCTCTCTTGCACAATAAGTCATATGACACAGAGTAGTGTGCAGTTCTAACTGGTGTTCTGAAGTACTGTAAAAGATGTATCCATGCATACTCTCTCCCCTGGTGTGAACTGATTATTTTAGAGGTGTGGAGACAAGCTCTGTGCCACATTTGTTCTGGGAGAGCAACATCCAACTTTGTCTCTCAGCTAAACTTATCACCTGGAGTAACCCTACAGGTAGCTGCATGCTATAGGCTGCCTGCTGCAGGCCTGTGTATGTTACCTCACCTTCACTCCCTCTTGGAGAAAGTGACTACTGAATGCATCATAATGGGGGACTTTAAACTTAATTGGAACAATGCCAGACAAAAAACTATCAGGAGAAGATAGGCCCTTAAAATGTTCACCTGGAGAAGAGGGGTGGAGGGGGGGACATGATCTCAGCCTTCAGAGCATTCAAGGATACTGAGAAGATTACATACATGGAGATGTTTGATATTATATCTTCAAGAAGGTTGCAGTGACACACTATGAAGCACCGAGATAAAAAAGCACAGGAATACAATTAGGAGGCACTTTTTGTTACAAAGGGTGGTGAACCTTTGGAAAAGCTTACCAGCAGAGACACTGACTATGAACACAGTACAAGCTTTCAAGGTAAGCCATGAAAGATTTCTGTTTACCAGGGGAATCAATGGGTGCCATGAACGGAGTGAATGAGGAAACCCTTAGAATTAGTATGTGTTTTTCTTCCCTGCTTATAACTTATGTGGGTGGACATGATGGACCTGGAGTGCCTTTGGACCTTAAATTGACTATGTTACTTTGTTGCTATGCAAGTCTTTTAGGCAATTACTTTTACCTTGAGGGAAGGGTGTCGGAGATCCTCTGTGTGGCATTGTATTCCTAACAGTTGTTAACCAGTTTTTGCTCCACTCTCTCTTGTTGCATGTAGGCATCACCTGGGTGATATATCCTGTTACTGCATAGTTCTGCTAATGATTCAAACGATACTAGCGGTCATTAGCTGATAAAATGATGATGTTAATACTGAAGACGTATAACCGGATTATGTGATGCTGAATCAACTTAATTTGCAAATTCCAAGTTAGGGCCAGAGTCAGAGTCATGAAAGGAAACAAATCCAAAACACTTGCCCAAATAATATTAGCTATGACAGATCTGAATGAGGAATATCTTGATGTAAGTGAAACTGAAGTCCCAACATATGCCCAAACTAGTTATTTACCTTCTTTCACCCATATTCAGGTGTGCATGTATGACACTCGTTATGACTGATCCCGTCCTGTCATTCCAGCATGTCATGGATATGACCCTTGATGGCTGTGTGACTGTATTCCCCATCAAGGGCTGCTTCAGATCATTTATCAAGATGCTCTGCTGCATACAGAATCTGACAACAAGCTTTGTTCTCTGTGTATAAGAAAGGTGAACACCAGAAATATTAACACAAAAAAGACCCTCTCTACAAATGCCTGGTACCCCTCCAAAAAGGAATATAACACTGAGAGAGAAAAAACTGAGAGCAGTCTTAGAAGCAAATGTTGAAAGATGCAAATATACAGTATTCCACAGTCTCTGCTTCAGTGTTGTTGTGTATGAATTTCAGAAGACTCCAGCTGCTACTGCTAGCAGATATACATTTATGGTATCTCTAACAGGGGGTAGTGCTGTCTAGGTGCACAGTGATGAACCAAGCAGTGCTTCAAATACTGACAGTCTCTGGCCGTTGAGGTGTGTACACAGTGTAGAGAGTCAAAATGTGGCAAATGTTTAAATGTGTCTTTGTACTGTTTTAGTAGAAAGGTATTTTTGATGGATGACTACCGAATAGCTGGCTGTCCCTAAATGAATACTCACTAAGTATTTGATAATAGGTACTCACACATCCTTAGCTATAAATTTCTCTTACATATTTGCTAACTTATTTGATAGTGCTACTTTACGTGCCTCCTTGTTTAATTTTCACTGCTTATAGTTTTGCTCTAGTTGTACTGAATATGGCTGCTCATTGTATCTGACTTTACTGTCTATATTTTATATACTTAAGCAGTGCCCATGGCTCAGTACGTTCCACAGTCACCTCTGAGGCTCAAAGATCAGAAGGTCATGGGTTCTAGATAACCACCAAGACCGTGAGCTAGTACCCATTAGAAAATAGGTAGGGAGAATTCTGGTCTCTGATTAGCTAAAACCCTTGTCAGGGCATACATTTATGTGCTAGCTCAGACACGGATAAAAGTAGTGCTAGTGTCAACTGTCCAGTTATTAGAGAGATCCTGCAGTCAGCAGTCAATACCATTTCAAACATCTGAAGGAATGGAGGAGGCTTGCTGCCTGGAGGCTAAAGGCTGGGGATTTGTGCTGGAGCAGTAAGTTCAGGAGTAGGAGCTTGTGCTGCAGCAGTAACTTCAGCAAGTTGCAGCATTTTGAACTGCTCAGTAACTATGATCATATTCACGGGGGTCATGCTCAGAAGTAATTACCTGCTGTGGAGGTGAACTGTCTGAAGGTGCAACTTGAGGGCAAATCGGATTCCCTTTTCTGGAGCCATTATGAGGAACAGTTGGTAACTTTATGTGTGGCACAGCTTGCTTCAGAATCCCATGCTCCTGTATGGTCAAAACTGAATGCAGTTCTGACTGAGAGTCCTGCAGTAACAGGTATGATCAGGCTAGGCTGTGCAGGTAAAAACTGCTACTGTTGAAGAGATGGCTGGCCTGATGGACCAATGCTGTTATGTCTGCAACCTGAGGCACTGATCCAGCAAGCCATTGAAGTACTTCTAGTAATTTTTCTACCATGCAGTTAGCCAACTGTCATTAGTGGACATGGCAGATCAGATAAAAGAACACTGCTGTGAAACCTGCTACCTGTTTCTCCTGTAAAAGCTGCAGATTTACAACCAGAATTGCACTCAATTTTGATCACAGAGGAGCATGGCAGTCTCCAGGCAGGGAGCATCCTCTTTTCCTTCAGCTGAGAGGTTAAATCCAGTGACTGTATATCCCAAAGAAAATAATTAAGTGCACTTCCAAATGAGGCTTCTGCTGAATCTGATCGGGGGGATTTGTTGGGGTCAGGGAACTGAGGAGAAGCCCCCACCTTTGGAGATTTTGCAGCAGGGGCAGTTTCATATGACTGATTTGTTTACAGCTCATGGCAAGCCAGCCTATTAAAAATGCTATGGCGTGTCATGCTGCTGATTCATATGCATCTTTTCATATTTCAGGGGAACAAATATATGCCATAAGTTTTCAGATGATCACTGCCTCAGAAAATATTTGGGCTAGATGGGAACAACAAAAAGATTCTCCTGTGTGATTGCTGTTTATTAGAGTACCATTGAGGGTAGCCTGGAAAAAAATCCTAGTCTTAGCTGTGTTACAAACACAATCTAGGGGTGTTCTAACAGTATATCTGACAACACAGACTGTACCCAGTGACCAGTGTTCAATTTTCTACCAGCCAGCAAATCTGATTCTGAGAAACGTCAAGCTGCCATGTACTCTCAGTTTGTGAAGTGTCAGGACTGGCGAGAAGTTTCAGCTCTTCTATCTTTTCTGCAGGCAAAAGCTCCTTCTTTTGTTTTGGGTGGCTCCATCACTACAGATACTACTTACAGGAACAGATTTTTAGTCTGAATGAAAATTAATAAGTGTGGGGTGGAGAGACAAAGAATTCATACAGCAGTGTGCCACTCCAGCGTACTGAAAAAGACACTCTCCCTACCCGACGTCACCGCGTCTTTACAGTGGGAACAGCAGTGCTATCTCTGAGCACGAGCACTCTTGTCATCAGCAGTGGGGAAACTTTTAAAAATGGAAATCACATTACTTTTTCAGGTCAAAACAAAAACACTTCATGATACTACATCAAAACTGATCAAACTAAGCAGAGTTACGGGTTTGTGTCAGCCGCTCCTTAAATGAAATTGCAGCTATAAATACAGTACTTTCAGATATTTCCAGATATTTTGTACTATATATAAAGTGATTCTCTCTGGTGGCTCACAGTCGCACCACAGGCAGGCACGCAGGGAATTTCTACAGCAATATCAGAAATGTTAGGAAATAGCTGACTGTGTCTTTGACTGCAACTGTATATTCACAGAATATAAATGAACAATGCATAAAAATTTAGAGGTTGGATGTCAAGCTATAGTCTTCATAAATAAATTGACTGACTATCAAATATGAAATCTACACAGAGGTACAGTATTACAGTTACATATTGAAAACACTTCTAAGTATTTTCAGGCATGATAACAAATATAAAACCTGCATCGATAACACACATATTACAATATTTCCAAGTATTATTAGCATAATACAAAATACCTCAAACCCCAGAAAGCAGATAAGTAACTTCAATCGGTTTGCACAGTACATGCTCAAAACCACCCCAACTAACAACGATAACAGTGGGGAGTTACCAACAAATATTAAAAGCGGAATAAGAATGAAAGTGCAATTGAGTACTGTGCAGTTACCATGGTCATGCTCAGGGCCCCTACTTTTCTGCGGCACAGTGGGACCAAGTTCTGCGGCAAGACTACCATTTGCCACAGAACGTCTGCGGCGGTGGTTTGTAATTTCTGCAGAAGTTCTGCGACTCTAACAAACTACCACATCACAGTGTCAGCTTGTCATCCTGACTTCACTTTCATGGCAGTGGTTATAGCAAACAGGATGGTGGAAAGCACAGTAACACTAGTTCAAAAAATAACAGACTTATAAAAATAATTTTATGCCTAAAAAAGCAAAACAAATGTCTCTTTCCATAAGGTCCTAGCCTGTTGCATATTCATACAGGTCCCATTGGAAATGGAATAGAGGAGTTATTGCAAAACTCATTTTTCATGTCAACCTGCTTTCCCTGATGCACCGCGTAACACCATCAGGCCATGACATGCACGTGAACCAGTTGTGAGATAGAGCTCTCCAACCCATCACAATGTGTCCATCATGTGACAGAACACTGCACCTTACCTTCCCAGGCTCCGAGCAGCGATGTGTTCCACCAGTCCTTGTGCTGCCCAGCCAGCTCCCAGAGCTACAGTAATCTCTGAACCTGACTTCCAGCACAGAAACACAGCATGCTACCCTCTGGCCCAACAGCTGTCCTTGCACACATTTCTCCATAACTTTTAGGTGATTCCATCAACCAATGACAATATGTAATCAATAACCCTGGCAAAAATGTATACAGCGCAATTATTTATTTAACAGGTCTATTCTTTCAACAGGTCTACACATTATTATATTCAACTTTTCGGGGCATAATTACTTTATTTTTCTTAAAAATGACAGTTTAATTCATTTTACCAGTTATTCATCTCAAATGATGTCTCTATACCTTAAAGGCACAAAAACGTCTGTACAAAGTGAGGTATGGACTTAACAGATCTGTGCTATTGACAAGGTTTTGTTTAAGCTGGCCTTAGTGCAATAATTTAAAACTGAAAATTGTATTAGGCTGTAGTGCAGGTTGAGCAAATACCACCACGCATGATGTGCTGTGCCACCGTCTCTGGCAGTGGGAGCTGTGGTAGATAAGTGACTGTTCATTTATGTTGCAGGATGCAGTCATTTCATTAGCTAATGTATGATGTTATAGCAATGATAACATCACATTCTGAGCATATAGGGGGTTTGGATATAAAAAGAGGGGACGGGAACCAGATTTTATGGATAAACAGAAATATTAATAAAAAATCACCAAGAAGAGTGAATTCTGCGGCACCGCAGAAGTTCTGCGGTAGATTGCAAGTTCTGCACAAAATTCTGCGGCCGCAGAATTCTAGGGGCCTTGGTCATGTTATTCAGTCTCAGACTTAATCAGCAGCACAAATGAATAAATATCTTGCAATAAATCAGGACACTTGATTATTATCTGGCTACCTATCCCAGTCTAATTTTCTGCAACCTCTATAGATGTTCTTAAATGGAAAATTGACCCCCAGCTGGAGATGGTAATCTGTAAATAAAAAAAATCTCCCATTACAATGGAAATAACATTTCTGTAATATTCCAGAAACACAATTACAGTACTAGGACCACTTGCATAAAGATTTTCTACTGAACTTCTATATGTGGGATGGCAGGAGCCATAACTTTCTTGGAGGTTTCACCTCAGCTACTCCTGAGTGAAAGGTAACAACTACATTTGTACCTGTTCAATGTGTGGCTAAAAACTTGGTGCAAGGAAGAAGGCTTTGGTTCCATGGGGCTGGGGCCCAACTTGGAAAGGATGAAGGCTGTTTGAGAAGGACAGCCTACATCCTGCTGAGGAGGGTATGATGGTGAAAGGGGAAGAGATTTTTACAGCACAACCAGGACTGCAACTAGGAAAGGGGGGTAACTAATTGGGGGTCACACACATAATCACAACTGAGGGTTTCTGAACTGGCCTCCCTAAACAAAGGCAATAACTAACATGGGAACTGGGGGAACCATTTACAGAAAACAAGAGGAAAGGGGTACTGGGTGTAACGTGCATGAACACCAGAAGGCTGGTGATTAAGGTCTCAGACTTACAGGTGTTGATGGCCGAAGCACAACTGGATATAATAGTGGTCAGAAAAATATGGGGAGCACTGATCCATGACTGGGACATGGCCATACCAAACTAAATGCTGTTCAGACAGGAGAGGGAGAAGAGAAAGGGGAAGGTGTGGCTTTATACATTAAAGAAGGAATAAAGGTCACAATAATGAGTAATACCCTGTGACTACTGAGTCGAAAATCTTAAGGGTGCAGGTAATCATGGGTAATGAGAGAAAAATGAAGAGTGGAGTAGTATACAGACCACATCAAAGAGCCAGAAGGCAGCAGGGAAACTGGAGCGCTCATTAGGAGAGCAGTAGAACTTAGGGAGATACTGCTGTTGGAAGACTGCAGTATGCTTGACATGGAATGGGGTGTCCTAGTGGTGGCAAGTGCATGGAATCAACTCCTGGTGAAGAAATATATGGAAACATTCCTTACATAGCTAGTACAGGCCTCTGCAAGAGAAGGCGCCACACTGTACCTGATTCTCACCAATGGGGACAGACTCCAGAATGTCACAGTCCAGGAATCACTTGGAATAAGTAATCATGGGATAGTGTGGGTGCAGAGTCATCTAGAGAATGGTAGAACTCATAGCTAGACAAAAGTTTAGTACTTGCAGAAGGAGGATGTTAAAAGAATATAAGATACACTGATAGTTAGCCTGAAGAAAATAGTAGAAACTGAGTGAGTGGACGGCACATAGAAATCTTTTAAAAATGAGAGTAATAGGAACTACATACCTTTGTGCTGGGAAGGTAAGTACAGTAAATGCAGAATGAAAATAAGCTAATGCAGTTCAAGAAAGTGGTAGGAGAGGCAGTGAGAAGGAAATGGAATGCATTCAAGAGATACAAAAAAAAAATCCCCAAAATAAGAAAGACTGGGAAGTATACCTAATAAGAACAATGGAAACTAGCAGGACAGGTAAACAAAAAATGTCTGAGGCACAACTGAGATTAGCAGAGGGTGTGAAGCAAGGAGGCAAAGCTTTGTTTCAGTATACTACTGTATGTGAAAAAAGCACAGGAATAAGTAAGGTTAGGCTAAGATACGGAGTGGGCAAGAGAAAGAAAATAGGAAAAAGCTAAGCCTCTATTTTTGTTTAGTTTTCACAGAAAGAGTAGTGGATTCTTGGAACAGCCTGCCTGCAGGGGTGGTAGGGACAAAAACAGTCGGGGGATTCAAGAATGCCTGGGATAAACATAAGAGTACTCTAGCAATAAAGAAGAGGTGGTGTGCTGCAGATCAGCTAGGGTCTGCAGTAATGAGCTAGGTAAGGAAAATGGGCAGACTAGGTGGGCCATACGGTCCTTATCTGCCATCACCTTCCATGTATCTGTGTATTTTCACAATAGAGGAGGATTGATCACAGCCTAACAGTGGCCCAAAGGATAAGGAGGGGGAAGGATCCAATATCATTCCCACCACTGAGAGCGCTAAAAGTGTAGAAATCTTTGGTGATCAGACAAATGTATTCAAGAGTGCCGAGAGAGATGGCACAGCTGGTGCTAGCAGCACCACTAGCAGATATGTACAACTGTTGTCTAATCTCTGGAGTGGTAACCAGGGACTGGAGGACAGCTGAGGTAGTAACCCAGCACAAAAGTAGCAGTAGGAACAATCCAGGATACTATAGAACCAGTCAGACTGATGTTCATAGTTGGGAAATTGCTAGAATACTGTGCATCCTAAAGAAACATTTGGTAGAATTCCTAGAGCCAAACAATCTCAAGGATAACAGGCAGCATGGGTTCACAAGGAGGATGTCAATGTCAGACATATCTGATAGAATTTTTGATTGTGTGATGAGGGCAGCCAATAAGGGGATCGTGGTTGACACTGACATACTGTACTATAGCTGGATTTTAGCAAAGCTTTAAAATCAATATCACACAGAAGGATGGGCAAGAAGCTAAGAAATCTTGGGGTGGATGAAAGGGTAACAGGATGGATGAAAAGTTGGCTGAAGGGATGAATACTGAGGGTGGTCATGCATGGAGAATACTTTGAGGTTAGGAGAGTGGCAAGTGGAGTACCTTAGGGTTATGTCCTGGGGCCCATCACCTTTAACATATTTATTTGTGACATCAGGATAGTAGTTCGGTGGAAGAGATGCCACACTGCAGAATACACTAAGAGCTGTGAGAGCGCTGAAAGGGAGAAGGGGGTCAGAACAATGAGCCAGAGCTTGAAAAAGCTAGGAAAATGGTACAGGATATAACTTTTGAACATCCAACACCAAAAGATGCAAGGTAATTGACATCGGAATCAAAAACCTAAAAATACCAAAAGGATGGGGTTGCATCTAGAAAACAGCTGAGGAAAGAAATCTGGGGTTGTGCATCTCAGATATCTGAAAATGTCAGTCCAGGATTATAGGGTGCATAGGAGGAATCAGCAGTAGAAGCAGAGAGGTGATCATCCCCAAGAATATATCCCTGGTATGCCCTACATGGAGTACTGTGTGAAGTTCTGGAGCCCCACTTACATAAGGACAGTAACAGGGTGGAGGAAGTGAAGAGAAGGGTGACCACAATAATAATAATATTACATTTTATTTCTAAAGCGCCTTTCCAATTTCAAGGCGCTGTACAAAGATTATAAAACACAATTAAAACACAGATAAAACACAGATAAAAACATCAATCTCCGAATGATACATCACAATCACTGGTCTAAAAAGGAAAACTGATACAAGTGAGTTTTTAAATTCCTCTTGAACTCCTCCATGGAGGTGCACAACCGCAACCGACGGGGTAGAGAATTCCAAAGAGTGGGAGCAGCATAAGAGAAAGCTCTACAACCAGATGAATTTAGGCTCACTCTTGGAATCTCTAGCAACCCCTCATAGGCCGAGCGGAGTACTCGTCCCGGGCAGTAAGAAACCAGGAGATCTTTCAGATAGGCTGGATCCTGATCATGTAGGGCTTTAAAAGTCAATAAACAGACTTTAAAGGTGATCTGCCACCTAACAAGAAGCCAGTGTAGATAGTGCAGCACCAGGGACATGTGGCAAGACCTGCTTGTCACAGTCAAGACCTGTGCTTCTGCATTCTGCACTAGCTGGAGGTGGCGGATTTCAACCCCAGACAGCCCAAAATACAGGGTGTTGCAGTAGTCCAAGCATGAGGACACAAAGGCGTGGACCAACGTTGGTAACAAGTCGGATGGAACAAGGTGTTTCACTCTAGCGATATTCCTAAGGTGGTAGAAGGAAGTTTTGATGACCGCTGACACTTGTAACTGTAGTGTCAGCCTGTCATCTAAGATAACCCCTAGGTTACGCACCCATTCAGAGGTTGGACGTAATACACCCCCAAGAAAAATTCCTGAGGGTGCACCAACAGGCGACCTCTCTGTCCGACAACCTGGATCCACAACCAAAACCTCAGTCTTTTCTGAGTTCAACTTCAGCCAACTAGAGTCCATCCAATCCTGGATTTCTTTCAGGCAGTTGTTAAACACTGAGATAGCTCCATCCTGGTCAAGGGCGATAGACAGGTATAGCTCGGCATCATCAGTATAGCAATGAAACCTCAGCTTATACCATCTTATAATGTCTCCGAGGGGCAGCATATACACCGCAAATAACATGGGCGACAGCACAGAACTCTGAGGCACCCCACACAACAAAGAAATTGGGCCAGAGGAAAAAAATCCCGGACACAGCTCTTTGTGATCTCCCAGTGAGGAATGAGGTGAACCATCCAAGGACGGTTCCCGATATTCCACAGATCTGCCTCAGGCATGATAACAGCACCACATGATCCACAGTGTCAAAAGCTGAAGAGAGATCAAGAAGAACTAGAATAGAATGTCTCTTCTGGTCTCTCGCCCTCAAGAGATCATTAAGCACCCGAACCAGTGCAGTCTCAGTGCTATGTCTTTTATGAAAACCTGATTGGAAGGGTTCGTATATGTCATGGATGGTTAAATGGTTCTCCAGTTGGATCGCCACTACGTTCTCAATCACCTTTCCTATAAAGGGTAGGTTAGAGATGGGTTTGTAGTTTGCAAAACAATCTGGGTCCAAGGTAGCTTTCTTCAAGAGCGGTGTCATCACTGCTTCTTTCAGGGAGCTAGGAAACTCACCTGAGTCCAGGGAGCACCAGACTATTTGCACAAGGATTGGATTGATGATGTCACAACAACCCAATATTAGGGGAGTCGGTCCAGGATCCAAACTACAGCTCGTAAGGCACACACCATGGATAATCCTCATGACATCAATAAAATCAGGTCTGCTGAAGGAACACCATGAAAACTGAAGCACTGTGAACTCACGCTGTTCAACCGCATCCCCCTTAGAAGCTGCAGGACACAGAATTGCCCTGATATCGGCCACCTTATTAGCGATGAAGCAAGTGAGCGCTTCGCACTCTAATTGCTAAAAAGCTCTCTGAACTTGTAGACAAGCTGGGTTGCACAGCCTGTCCACAGTTCAAAACAGCTGAGTCGGTCGGTTCCTAGCAGCAGCAATCTCCCTGGATGGGAATTCTGCCTTCTTATGGGAGATTGCAGATTGATAGACAGAGTAATGGTCCATCAATTTAAGGTGGTTGGTATCACTGGCGGATCTGCACCAACAGCGTTCTAATCTTTGCCCCGTCTCCAAATCTCTCTCAACGTCCCGTCAAACCAGGGTGCCTTGGGACGAAGGGAGAGGGGGCGTACACGAACAGGAACAATAGTATCCAGAGCCGAAGTAACCGCCCTATTATAGGCCATCACCAAGGTCTCTGGACTACTGCTCGCCTACGCGGGGGATGAGAGGTCAAGAACCACCAGAAGGCCTTGTGGAGAATTATCCCGTAAAGGGCAGTATCTCACCATCTCCACAGGGGTAGGCCTTCTCAGGGGTGAAATAAAATTGAACCCCACGGTGCAGTGGTCTGACCATACGACTGGTTCCACGCCAAATCAGTAATATCAATCCCTAGGAGAACGACTAAGTCCAGGGAATGTCCAGATTTATGGGTAGCAGTGGAAACCACCTGTGTAAAGCCCAAAGATATCATTAACTGGAGGAAGTGATAACCAAATTGTGAGAGTTCATCATCGACCCAGGCGTTAAAGTCGCCCAGAACCATCAATCTGGGCAACTCCAATGACATGTCAACGATGAAGTCTGCCACTTCCTGTAAGAACCATTTCCCATCACCTGGTGGACAGTAGGTGAGTACAATTCAAATGCCAACACCCGCTACCGCTGTACACTCAAAGGACTCAGTCTCCCCCACAACTACACTTGTGAGGTCCAATTCCGTCTTAAAACAGACTGCAACCCCCCCCACCCCTGTGGTCCAATCTCGAGCGGTGTATCACCGAGTACCCGGCCGGAGTCATGGCTTCCAACGTGGGGCCTGAGTTTTCATCCAGCCAGGTCTCGGTGATGCTAGCCAAGTCCACCGAACCAACAAGATCAGCAATAATGCCGGTCTTGTTTCTGATGGATCTAGCATTGCATAACACCATCTGAGTTGAACGAACCTCGGAGGCTGTCAAGCCCATCTGCCTACCAAATTCTGTAGTGCCCTTGGGTATGGGCACCAGACAGGGCAAACCATGATCTGGATTCCATTTCACCCCAGGGCACCTTCTAGGTCTCACTACCCGGATACGAAGGCCCCCCATGTCCATCCTCCCTGGTTCACCACTCCCCGCCCTCCCCCCTCTCCTTTGAGCAATTCCCAATGCTCTACAGCATTGGTATGTATCAAAGTGGAGAGGGGGAGGATAGAAAGGGAGGAGGGCACGAAGCAAGGAGGAAGAATAGCACACCGCCATGGGGATTATAGGCCGACACATGCCGCAATAATACAACTAAAGCAAAACAATAAAAAAATTAAAAACTTAAGCTAAATAAACCCCAAAATAAATCTAATTAAACATAAATCCTAAACACAAACCAAACTTTTAAAAGAAACTCAAATAATTCAAACATAAAAATACAACCCCCCCCCCCAGTTCTCTCCCAACCAGGGACAGAGGCAAATAATAAAATAAACTAATAAGGGGTTCATACTTAACCAATAAAATCACATAGTACCTAATCTGCACAGATTCTTAAAAAAGCAGAAAAAAGCTCACGGCTAAGTGGGAAGGATAATAGTCAGGTATTTCAGTTATTCCCAGAAATAGTAAAACACAATATCTCTGCACAATCTCTCACGAAGGCAGGTTTAAAATGAAATAATAAAAATCAGATTAACCAGGTACTCTCACTACCTGGAAAATTTGAAATAGAAGGCTCGAATTAAACTACCTCTCACATGGAAGATGGAGCCCTAGATAGTATTAACAAAATAAAATACATTTCACTGTTTCAAAAATAAATCACAGTCTGACCGTAACCAGTATCCAAAACTTTGTCCGGGTGAATCTTCTTATGGGTCTTCAAAAAGTTCTAATTTATGCAGAGAACAAGATTGTCAGTCACCAAAAACGCTGGCAGGGGTCCAAAAGATCTGACCCAGGAGAACCACCACCAAGAATACTCTCCCGCTGCAGCTTCGGTCTTCAATAAGAAATGGCCCATTGGCCGATTCCTCAAAGTCCTCGAAGCCCGAGGCTAAGCCAAATGGCTCCCCGTCGGCAGAACCCCGACTCCTGCCCAACGACAGAGCCAGCTGTAGACCAACTCGGAAAAGAACAGACCACCTGCTTCCACTCCAACAAACAATCAACAGTTAACTCCAGACGCACAGGATAGATACCACATCACAGTCTCCGCAGCCCCAGAGTAATGAAAAGGGCCTGCAGTTCCTCACTAGCCAGATTACAAACCATTAGCAGCAAGAAGTGAGAGCAATTTCCAATAGTCAAAGATTACCAGACAGCTTCTTCAGAGTACTTCCTCTGCGAGGATCACCAACAATCCTCGACTTCGTCTAAAAGAAAGAGCTTATCTTCTGGTGTCCATCCCAGACAGAGTCCAAAACGTCAAGCAGACAGAAAATAATCCCAATACCTTCACATGAACTCAGAATTAACAACGTCCAGCAAAGTGTCCCATAAAATGTTCCAATTGTCCGAAATTCAGTATAAGACCAAACAATTATGATGCACACATTATGAAAAAGAACTCAACAGCAGGCGGCAATGGCAAATGGCAACTGCACATACACGGACTCACACTCTCGCGATCGGCTCGCTCAGCATAGCGGCCTCACGCTGCACGCAGTACATCCTCTAGCTCTTCTGCCTAGTTAAGCTACATCATAGTTCCCACAGCTCCAGGTAAGGAAAGGCCAAGGAAGGGCTATGGGAGAAAACATGCGAGGAATGAGTATGAGACCTTACATGTATACCCTGGAAACGTGGAGGGAAAATGGGGACATAATAAAAACAAATACATGGGATCAACAGAGAAAACTGGAATTAATGTTCATTGTAGGTGCAAATACAAGCACATGGGGGTTATCCATTGATGTTGGCTAAGGAACAGTTCAGAAGGACTGTCTGAAACTATTTTTCCACAGAAAAAGTGATGGAATGATGTAACAGACTGCCGAGTGAGGTGGTCTGTGTTAAAACAGTAGGGGGATTCAAACAAGAGTGGAGCAGACACAGGGGATTGATAAGATCAGGAGATGGGAGGATAAGAAGGTGATAGACGGCCAATAGGGCCATCAAACAGATACGAGGCATGGTTAGGCAGACTGGATGGGCTGATGAATCTTTTTCTCTTATCATATTCTATGTTTCTACGTATGTATATTTCCTCATGATGCATACAAACCAAATCTATAATACATACTATTTAATCATCTTTGACATCACCAATACACTGATTAACATGATAAAATGGCAAGAAGAAGTCCTGGGCTCTAATTGGACTAAAAATGTATTTAAAAAGTTTATTTTTTCAGCTCCTTTCTCTTTCTTTTTTTTTTGTCTTTTTTGTTACAATCTAGGTATTTAATAATTGATAAAATGCACTCCAGGGCATGTGTAGGGACATGACATCACTTCTCAGGAGTTGTACGCACTTGGCTTGTGGCCTTGTGCCAACACCTGAGGGGTGATATTATCCCAGCACATCACAAGCCCTGTCATGTATTATTGCTTACATACCATCACTGACAACTTCCTTGAAAATTTTATGTGGGGTATACTGTGTGTCATGAGTTATGGCAGCATTCTAAATGAAATGTTTATGTGTTTCTTTGGTAAATATATTGTTATTGAACTTTCAATGCATACAGTCAATGAACAATAAAAAGCATTATCAAATAATCACAGTGTTGGGAATTCACTGAATGAAGGATTAACTTATTTTACCATGGAAAACAGACAATACCTCTGGCATGGAACTTCCTCACAGCCAGGGCCATGATCAGGGGGTGCAAGAGAAGCAGCTGTAGAGGGGCCCACACTGTCAGGGGGCCAACTATCTCAGAGGTCAGCATTAAAAAAAATGTTTTTGTCACAGACAAACTTGCAGCTTTCTTTTTGTACATTATTTATCCTTTTGACCTGGGTCTGCCAACAGTGGGGTCTGTGCTGCAGATTCCAGTTCTAGCTTCATGGGATAGGGAGTGCAGAACAAATAAGCAATAGGACCCAGTATTCAAAACATCTGGGGCCGAATATTCTATAGGGAGCAAAGCAAAGCATAAATGTCTGCGCTGAACTTTGCAAGTGCTCAGGGGTCCCAGGATAGTACATTCTGTAGGGTGCTCCCCTACTAAATTTAGGGCCATGTTGGGACAATGCTAAGCCAGGTAACACTGCTCCGAAATGGACCTCAAGAATTGATAGCACCAGAGCGCTATCAGCAATTTTCAAAGGTAACCATGCAAATGAGCCTATTGGGCATGCAAGGCACCAAGTGGCCATTTGCATGGCCATTATGGGCCATTTGTATGGGTAGAGGAGGTAGGTAGAGTGGTGCTGCCCCCCTTACAATCCACAGCAACTCTAGCCATCCCCGGCGCCAGTGGTCCCCCTATCCCTAATCACCAGCTCCTACTGTGAAACAAAAAGAATCTCTGGTGCTAATGGTTCTTTCCTTCTTTGATTGCCAGCCCTTCACTGTAACAAAGAATCCTGATGGTAGTGGTTCCCCTCACCCTCAATTGCCAGCCCTACTTTAAAGAAATGGAATCCCTGGGGCAGTGGTCCCCCACCCTCCAATAACCAGCACGTACTACAAAAAAAAAGAATCCCTGGTGGTAGTGGTGACTGGCACAGCCCCCTCAAACCTCCTCAGCCAGACACCATACATCTGGGCAGGGAGTGCATGTCTTATTTATAGGACAGGGTAACACACCCTGTCCTATAAATAAGAAATGCACTCCCTGCCATTGCACACCACAGCCAGGCAAGGAGGTGTGAGGAGGCTGTGCTGGTTGCCCTATGTACCCATGGCACCATGGACACTGATAGTGTGAGTTGAGGGGTGCCCAGTGCTATAGGGGGGAATCACTGGACCCAAGGGAGGTTTTTTTCTTAATTCCAAGCTGGTGTTTGGGGGGAGGGGGTACCACTAGCACCAGGGATTCTTTGTCTCAGTAAGGGGCTGGAAATCGGAGGGAAGGGGGGAACCACCACCGCATGGGATTCTTTGTTACAGTGAGGGGCTGGCAATTAGAGGGGGGAACCACTAATACCAGGGATTATTTTTTTTTTTTTTTGCAGTAGGGGCTGGCAATCAGAGAGGGGGGACCACTAGCGCCAGGGATTCTTAATTTTACGTTAGAGGCTTGTGGTTCATGGAGGGACCTTTAGCAAAATGGATTTTGTTTTTACTTCGGGTGAGGCAATCACAGGGGCATGGATCACAGGGGCTGGTATGCTCCACCAACAGCCAATCGCTAGGATTGTGCAGAGTAAAAGGAGATTTTCTTTGGTGGTATCTGCACGGCACAAAAAGAGCATGCAAAATCACAAATCTGCTAAATATCAGTTTGTGACAATATTCCTGTCCCCACCCCACCATTTGTGTACCCCACTTTTTAGTCTGCACGGATGCTACACCTGTTTGCTTGTGCAGCAGATCCTTTTCAATATTGGGCTCAAGGGGAAAAGCACAGTTTCTAATGGCAAACACCAGTTAGGGCCCATGCAAACTTTTGAATACTGGGCCCCTGAACTTGATGCTGATATCCTCCGAAGGGATAGGGTCAAATTACATCATTCAGTTCCTCGATCATGGTGCCTACAAGGAGGAAAGGGGGCATCATAGATGACTACAATACTCATCAGAACTGCTGCAAAAGAACCAACACTATGAATATTTTATATATGCTAATGGTTATTTTAGACTTCTTGGTAGGGAGGGAGAGCCCCACAAAATATTTTGCAGGGAGGCCTTACAGTCATTGGCACAGCCCTACTCATGGCCAAGAATGTTAGGAGACAACTCCAGATAGCAGGCTTCTACATTTTAACAATGAAGATTGTCCATGATAACATGGTGCATTGGTAATGTACCCCACAAGACAGTGGAGGGTCCCTCCTCCTGAATGGATGGAAGAGGGGGATTGGAGGGACCCAGCCCAGCATCACCCTGCCCATTCAAACAAGCCCAAAAGAACTAATGTCTTTGAGTGAAGTTTGAGAGTAATGATAGTGTATCCAATACTAGCATTTACTCCCTTACATGGCTGGCTGTCAGAAGAGATGCCAGCCCATGTCTGTTACACACTGCTCTACTGCTCTGCATAGTACGAAGTGTGGGTTTCTGGCCATGATATATATCACCCAACCATTCCAATGGGAGGCAAATAAGTCCTCCTCATTGTTAAGGTAATGCAATATTATCTCCATGTTATAAACTTGATTAATTATGGTATTCCAGGTTGTAAGCAAGGGGAGTTTAGGAGAGAGCCAAAGCTTAGTGATTGTCTTTTTGGCAGCCATAAACCAGACTCCTAGACAGTAACATGTTAAGGGGCTATGGAGCTCCCTAGGGTAGTCTATCAACAGAAAGGTCTTTCCATTGAGTGCAACATGGGTCCCCAAAAGTGTCAATAGTTCTCTTTCCAGCTCTATAAGAAAGGGTATCTGTACTGGGCAAGACCACATAATGCGGGTGATATGTGCAGTAGCCTCCTCACATCCTCTCTAGCACAATGAGTCATGTGATACAGAGTAGTGTGCAGTTATTACTGGTGTTCTGAAGTACTATAAAATATGTTTCCATGCATACTCTCTCCTCTGGTGTGAACTGATTACTTTAGAGGTGTGAAGACAAGCTGTGTGCCACACTTGTTCTGGGAGAGAAACATCCAACTTTGTCTCTCAGCTAAACTGATCACCAGGAGTAGCCCTACTAGTAGCTGCATGCTATAGGCTGCCTGCTGCTGGCCTGTGTATATTACCTCACCTTCTCTCCCTCTTGGAGAAAGCAACTACAGAATGCATCATAATGGGGGACCTTAATCTTAATTGGAACAATGCCAGACAAAAACTATCAGGAGAAGATAGGCCCTTAAAATGTTCACCCTGGAGAAGAGGGGGTGGAGGGGGGACATGATCTCAGCCTTCAGAGCATTCAAGGATACTGAGAAGATTACACATATGGAGATGTTTGATATTATATCCTCAAGCAGGTTGCAGTGACACACTCTGAAGCACCGAGATAAAAAAGCACAGGAGTACAATTAGGAGCCACATTTTGTTACAGAGGGTGGTGAACCTTTGGAAAAGATTACCAGCAGAGACATTGACTATGAACACAGTACAGACTTTCAAGGTAAGCCGTGAAACATTTCTGTTTACCAGGGGAATCAATGGGTGCCATGAACGAAGTGAATGAGGAAACCCTTAGAATTAGTATGTGTTTTTCTTCCCTGCTTATAACTTATGTGGGTGGACTTGATGGACCTGGAGTACCTTTGGACCTTAAATTACTATGTTACTTTGTTGCTATGCAAGTCTTTTAGGCAATTACTTTTACCTTGAGGGAAGGGTGGCAGGGGGTCCTATGGGTGGCATTGTATGCCTAACAGTTGTTAACCAGTTTTTGTTCCTGTCTCTCTTGTTGCATGTAGGCATCACCTAGGTGATATATCCTGTTACTGCATAGTTCTGCTAATGATCCAAACGCCACTAGCTGTCTTTAGCTGATAAAATGATGATGTTAATACTGAAGACGTATAACCGGATTATGTGATGCTGAATCAACTTTATTTGCAAATTCCAGGTCAGAGTCAGAGTCGTGAAAGGAAACAAATCCAAACTACCTGTGCAAACAATACTGGTTATGGCAGATCTGAATGAGGAATATCCTGTTGTAAGTGAAACTGAAGTCCCAACATATGCCCAAACTACTTCTTTACCTTCTTTCACCCATATTCAGGTGTGCATGTATGACACTCGTTATGACTGATCCCGTCCTGTCATTCCAGCATGTCATGGATATTACCCTTCATGGCTGTGTGACTGTATTCCCCATCAAGGGATGCTTCAGATCATTTATCAAGATGCTCTGCTGCATACAGAATCTGACAACAAGCTTTGTTCTCTGTGTATAAGAATGGTGAACACCAGAAATATTAACACAGAAAAGACCCTCACTGCAGCTGCCTGGTACCACTCCAAAAAGGAATATGATACTGAGAGAGAAAACACTGAGAGCAGTCTTAGAAGCAAATGTTGAAAGATGCAAATATACAGTATTCTATAGTCTTTGCTTCAGTGTTGTTGTGTATGAATTTCAGAAGACGCCAGCTGCTACTGCTAGCAGATATAAATTTATGGTATCTCTGACAGGGGGTAGTGCTGTCCAGGTGCACAGTGATGAACCAAGCAGTGCTTCAAATACTGACAGTCTCTGGGCGTTGAGGTGTGTACGCTGTGTAGAGAGTCAAAATGTGGCAAATGTTTAAATGTGTCTTTGTACTGTTTTAGTAAAAAGGCATTTTTGATGGATGAATACCGAATAGCTAACTGTCCCTAAATGAATACTCACTGAGTATTAGAAAAAAGGTACTCACACATCCTTATCTATAAATTTCTCTTACAGATTTGCTAACTTACTTGATAGTGTTACTTTACGTGCCTCCTTGTTTAATGTTCACTGCTTATATTTTTGCTCTTGTTGTACTAAATCTGGCTGCTCATTGTATCTGACTTTACTGTCTATATTTTATATACTTAAGCAGTGCCCATGGCTCAGTAGTTGTACAGTCACCTCTGAGGCTCAAAGATCAGAAGGTCATGGTTTCTAGTCCACCACCAAGACCATGAGCTAGTACCCATTAGAAAATAGGTAGGGAGAATTCTGATCTCTGATTAGCTAAAACCCTTGTCAGGGCATACATTTATGTGTCAGCAGAGACATGGATAAAAGTAGTGCCAGTGTCAACTGTCCAATTACTAGAGATACCCTGCAGTCAGCAGTCAATACCATTTCAATCATCTTAAGGAATGGAGGAGGCTCGCTGTCTGGAGGCTAAAGGCTGAGGATTTGTGCTGGAGCAGTAAGTTCAGGAGTAGGAGCTTGTGCTGCAGCAGTAACTTCAGCATGTTGCAGCATTTTGAACTGCTCAGTAACTATGATCATATTCATTGGGAAGTGGGGTCATGCTCAGAAGTAATTACCTGCTGTGGAGGTGAACTGTCTGAAGGTGCAACCTGAGGGCAAGCCAGAGTCCCTTTTCTGGAGCCATTACAAGGAACTGTTGGTAACTTTAGGTGTGGCACAGCTTGCTTCAGAATCCCATGCTCCTGTATGGTCTAAACTGAATGCAGTTCTGACTACGAGCCCTGCAGTAACAAGTGTGATCAGGCTAGGCTGTGCAGGTAAAAACTGCTACTGTTGAAAAGATGGCTGACCTGATAGACCAATGCTATTATATCTGCAACCTGAGGCATTGATCCAGCAAGTAATTAAAGTCCATCTAGTAAGTTTTCTACCCTGCGGTTAGCCAACTGTCATCAATGGACATTGGCAGATCAGCTGACAGAACACTGCTGTCAAACCTGAAACCTGTTTCTCCTGTATAAGCTGCAGATTTACAATCAGAATTGCTCTCAGTTTTGACCATAGAGGAGCACGGCAGTCTCCAGGCAGGGAGCATCCTCTTTTCCTTCAGCTGAGAGGTTAAATCCAGTGACTGTACATCCCAAAGAAAATAATTAAGTGGACTTCCAAATGAGGCTTCTGCTGAACCTGATCGGGGGGGGGGGTGCAGTCAGGGAACTGAGGAGAAGTCCCCACCTTTGGACATTTTGCAGCAGGGCAGTTTCATATGACTGATTTGTTTACAACTCATGGGAAGCCAGCCTATTAAAAATGCTATGGTGTTTCATGCTGCTGATTCGTATGCATCTTTTCATATTTAAGGGGAACAAATATGTGCCATAAGTTTTTAGATGATCACTGCCTCAAAAAATTTTTGGGCTAGATGTGAACAACAAAAAGATTCCCCTGTGTGATTACTGTTTATTAGCGTACCGTCGAGGGTAGCCTGGTAAAAAATCCTAGTCTTAGCTGTGTTACAAACACAATCTAGGAGATGTTCTAACAATATATCAGACAACACAGACATTACCCAGTGACCGGTGTTCAATTTTTTACCAGCCAGCAAATCTGGCTCTGAGAAACCCCAAGCTGCCATGTACCCTCTGTTTGTGAAGTGTCAGGACTGGAGAGAAGATTCAGCTCTTCTACCTTTTCTGCAGGCAAAAGCTCCTTCTTTTGTTTTGGGTGTCTCCATCATTACATATACTACAGACAGGAACAGATTTTTAGACTGAATGAAAATGAATAAGTATGGGGTGGAGAGACAAAGAATTTATAGAGCAGTGTGCCACTCCAGCGTACTGAAAAAGACACTCTCCCTACCTGACGTCACCGCGTCTTTACAGTGGGAGCAGCAGTGCTATCTCAGAGCAGGAGCACTCTTGTCATCAGCAGTGGGGAAACTTTTAAAAATGGTAAACAAATTACATTTTCAGATCAAAACAAAAACACTTTGTGATATTCCATAAAAACTGATCAAACTAGGCAGAGGTATGTGTTTTTGTCAGCAGCCCCTTAAATGAAATTGCAGCTATAAATACAGTACTTTCAGATATTTCCAGATATTTTGTACTATATCTAAAGATATTCTTTCTGGTGGCTCACAGTGGCACTACAGGCAGGCAGGCAGGGAGTTTCTATAGCAAAATCAGAAATTTTAGGAAATGGATGACTATGTCTTTGACTGCAACTGTATATTCACAGAATATAAATGAACAATGCATAAAAGTGTAGAGGTTGGATGCCAAGCTATATTCTTCATAAATAAATCAATTGCCTATCAAATATGAAATCTACCAGAGGTACAGTACTACGTTACATATTGAAAACACTTCTAATTATTTTCAGGCATGATAGCTAATATAAAGTCTGCATCGATTACAGTACATATTAAAATACTTCCAAGTATTATTAGCATAATACAAAATACCTCAAACCCCAGAAAGCAGATAAGTAACTTCAATCAGTTTGCACAGTACATGCTCAAAACAACCCCAACTAACAATGATAACAGTGGGGAGTTACCAACAAATATTAAAAGCGGAATAAGAATGAAAGTGCAATTCAGTACTGTGCAGTTACCATGGTCATGCTTTTCAGTCTCAGACTTAATCAGCGGCACTAATGAATAAATATCTGGCAACCTCTATAGATGTTCTTAAATGGAAAATTGACACCACAGCTGGAGATGATAATTTGTAAATAAAAAACATCTCCCATTACAATGGTAATAACATCTCTGTAATATTCCAGAACCACAATTACAGTACTAGGAACACTTACATAACAATTTTCTTCTGAACTTCTATATGTGGGATGGCAGGAGCCATAACTTTCTTGGAGGTTTCACCTCAGCCACTCCTGAGTGAATGGTAACAACTACAAGTGTACCTGTTCAAGGATGCAGGCTGCGTGAGAAGGATGGCTTACATCCTGCTGAGGAGGATATGATGGTGGAAGGGGAAGAGATTTTTACAGCACATCCAGGACTACAACTAGGACAGGGGGGCAACTAATTGGGGGTCACACACATAATCACAACTGAGGGTTTTTGAACTGACCTCCCTCAACAAAGGCAAGAACTAAAATGGGAACTGGGGGAAACATGTACAGAAAACAAGAGGAAAGGGGCACTGAGTGTAATGTGCATGAACACCAGAAGGCTGGTGATTAAGCTCTCAGACTTACAGGTGTTGATGGCCAAAGCACAACTGGATATAATAGTGGTCAGAAAAAGCACTGATCTATGACTGGGACATGGCCATACCAAACTAAATGCTGTTCAGACAGGACAGAGAGAAGAGAAGAGAAAGGGGGAGGTGTGGCTTTATACATTAAAGAATAAATAAAGGTTGCAATGATGAACAACACCCAGTGAAGAAAGAGTTGAAAATCTTATGGGTGCAGGTAGTCATGGGTAATGAGAGAAAGATGAAGAGTGGAGTGGTATACAGACCACATCAAAGAACCAGAAGGCAGCAGGGAAACTGGAGCGGTCATTAGGAGAGCAGTAGAACTTAGGGAGATACTGCTGTTGGAAGACTGCTGTATGCTTGACAAGGAATGGGGTGTCCTAGTAGGGGCAAGTGCATGGAATCAACTCCTGGTGAAGAAATATATGGAAGCATTCCTTACCTAGCTAGTACAGGCCTTTACAAGGAGAAGGCGCCACACTGTACCTGATTCTCACGAATGGGGACAGACTCCACAATGTCCCAGTCCAGGAATCACTTGGAATAAGTGAAAACTAGCAGGACAGGTAAATGAAAAATGTTTCAGGCACAACTGAGATTAGTAGAGGGTGTGAAGCAAGGAGGTAAAGCTTTGTTTCAGTATACTGTACGTGAAAAAAGCACAGGAATAAACAAGATTAGGCTAAGACAGGGAGTGGGTGAGAGAAAGAAAATAGGAAAAAGCTAAGCCTCTATTTTTGTTTAGTTTTCACAGAAAGAGTAGTGGATTCTTGGAACAGCCTGCCTGCAGAGGTGGTAGGGACAAAAACAGTAGGGGAATTCAAGAATGCCTGGGATAAACATAAGAGTACTCTAGCAATAAGGAAGAGAGGGTATGCTGCAGATCAACTAGGGTCTGCAGTAATGAACTAGGTAAGGAAAAGAGGCAGACTAGGTGGGCCATACGGTCCTTATCTGCCATCATTTTCCATGTATCTGTGTATATTCACAATAGAGGAGGATTGCCCACTGCCTGACTGAGGCCCAAAGGATAAGGAGGGGGAAGGATCCAATATAATTCCCACCACTGAGAGCGCTAAAAGTGTAGAAATCTTTGGGGATCAGACAAATGTATTCAAGAGTGCCGAGAGAGATGGTACAGCTGGTGCTAGCAGCACCACTAGCAGATATGTACAACTGCTGTCTAATCTCTGGAGTGGTAACCAGGGACTGGAGGACAGCTGAGGTAGTAACCCAGCACAAAAGCAGCAGTAGGAACAATCCAGGATACTATAGAACCAGTCAGACTGATGTTCATAGTTGGGAAATTGCTAGAATACTGTGCATCCTAAAGAAACATTTGGTAGAATTCCTAGAGCCAAACAATCTCAAGGATAACAGGCAGCATGGGTTCACAAGGAGGATGTCAATGTCAGACATATCTGATAGAATTTTTGATTGTGTGATGAGGGCAGCCAATAAGGGGATCATGGTTGACACTGACATACTGTACTATAGCTGGATTTTAGCAAAGCTTTAAAATCTATATCACACAGGAGGATGGGCAAGAAGCTAAGAAATCTTGGGGTGGATAAAGGATAACAGGATGGATGAAAAGTTGCCTGAAGGGATGAATACTGAGGTGGTCATGCATGGAGAATACTTTGAGGTTAGGAGAGTGGCAAGTGGAGTACCTTAGGGTTATGTCCTGGGGCCCATCACCTTAACATATTTATTTGTGACATCAGGATAGTAGTTCGTGGAAGAGATGCCACACTGCAGAATACACTAAGAGCTGTGAGAGGCTTGAAAGGGAGAAGGGGTCAGAACAATGAGCCAGAGCTTGAAAAGCTAGAAAAATGGTACAGGATATAACTTTTGAACATCCAACACCAAAAGATGCAAGGTAATTGACATTGGTATCAAAAACCTGAAAACCCCAAAAGGATGGCGTTGCATCTAGAAAACAGCTGAGGAAAGAAACCAGGGGTTGAGCATCTAAGATATCCGAGAATGTTAGTCCAGGATTATAGGGTGCATAGGAGGAATCAGCAGTAGAAGCAGGGAGGTGATCATCCCCCAGAATATGTCCCTGGTTTGCCCTACATGGAGTACTGTGTGAAGTTCTGGAGCCCCACCTACATAAACACAGTAACAGGGTGGAAGAAGTGAAGAGAAGGGTGACCACAATGATCCTGGGGCTATGGTAGAAAACATGTGAGGAAAGAATATGAAACCTTACATGTATACCCTGGAAACGTGGAGGGAAAATGGGGACATGATAGAAGCAAATACATGGGATAAACAGGGAAAACTGGAATTAATGTTCATCGTACATGCAAATACAAGCACATGGGATTATCCATTTGATGCTGGCTAAGGAACAGTTCAGAAGGAATGTCTGAAACTACTTTTTCACAGAAAAATTGATGGAATGATGTAATAGACTGCCAAGAGAGGTGGTCTGTGTTAAAACAGTAGGGGGATTCAAACAAGAGTGGAGCAGGCACAGGGGCTTGATAAGATCAGAAGATGGGAGGATAAGAAGGCGATAGATGTCCAGTAGGGCCATCTGACAGATACTAGGCATGGTTAGGCAGACTGGAAGGGATGATGAATCTTTTTCTGTTATCATATTTTATGTTTCCACGTATGTATATTTCCTCACAATGCATACAAACTAAATCTATAATACATACTATTTAATCATCTTTGACATCACCAGTACACTGATTAACATGATAAAAAGCAAGAAAAAGTCCTGGGCTCTGATTGGACTAAAAATGTATTTAAAAAATGTATTTTTTCAGCTTGTTTCTTTTTTTTTTTTGTCTTTTTTGTTACAATCAAGGTATTTTATCATTTAAAAAATGCACTCCAGGGCATGTGAAGGGACATGACATCACTTCTCAGGAGTTGTACGCACTTGGCTTGTGGCCTTGTGCCAACACCTGAGGGGTGATATTATCCCAGCACATCACAAGCCCTGTCATGTATTATTGCTTATATACCATCATTGACAACGTCCTTTAAAATTTTATGTGGGTTATGCTGTATGTCATGAGTTATGGCAGCATTCTAAATGAAATGTTTATATGTGTTTCTTTTGTAAATATATAGTTATTGAACTTCCAATGCATACAGTCAATGAACAATAAAAAGCATTATCAAATAATCACAGTGTTGGGAATTCACTGAATGAAGGATTAACTTATTTTACCATGGCAATCAGACAATCCCTCTGGCATGAAACTTCCTCACAGCCAGGGCCATGATCAGGGGGTACAAGTGAAGCTGCTGTAGAAGGGCCCACACTGTCAGGGGGCCTACTGTCTCAGAGGTCAGCATTAAAAAAAAAAAACTTTTATTGTCACAGACAAACTTGCAGCTTTCTTTTTGTACATTGCTTATCCTTTTGACCTGGGTCTGCCAACAGAGGGGTCTGGGCTGCAGATTCCAGTTCTAGCTTCAATGGATAGGGAGTGCAGAACAAATAAGCAATAGAACCCAGTATTCAAAACATCTGGAGCCGAATATTCAGTAGGGTGCAAAGCATAGCATAAATGTCTGCGCTGCACTTTGCAAGGCCCAGGGGTCCCAGGATGGTACATTCTGTAGGGTGCTCCCCTACTAAATTTAGGGCTATGCTGGGACAATGCTAAGTCGGGTAGCACTGCTCTGAAATGGACCTCAAGAGTTGATAGCACCGGAGCGCTATCAGCAATTTTCAAAGGTACCCATGCAAATGAGCCCATTGGGCATGCAAGGCACTAAGTGGTCATTTCTACGGTTAGAGAAGGCAGGCAGTGTGGTGCTGCCCCCCTTGCAATCCACAGCATCTCTAGCCATCCCCGGTGCCAGTGGTCCCCCTATCCCTGATCGCCAGCCCCTACTGTGAAACAAAAAGAATCTCTGGTGCTAATGGTTCTCTCCTTCCTCTGATTGCCAGCCTTTCACTGTAACAAAGAATACCTGATGGTAGTGGTCCCCCTACACCCTCCAATTGCCAGCCCCTACTTTAAAAGAAAAGGAATCCGTGGGGGCAGTAGTCCCCCCACCCTCCGATAACCAGCCCATCCTGTAAAAAAAAACAAAGATTCCCTTGTGGTAGTGGTGACTGGCACAGCACCCTCACACCTCCTCAGCCAGACATCATACATCCGGGCTGGGAGTGCATCTCTTATTTATAGGACAGGGTAACACACCCTGTCCTATAAATAAGAAATGCACTCCCTGCCATTGCACACCGCAGCCAGGCAAGGAGGTGTGAGGAGGCTGTGCTGGTTGCCCTATGTACCCATGGCGCCATGGACACTGATAGTGTGAGTTGAGGGTGCCCAGTGCTATAGGGGATCACTGGACCCAAGGGAGGTTTTCTTAATTCCAAGCTGGTGTTTGGGGAGGGGTACCACTAGCACCAGGGATTCTTTGTTTCAGTAAGGGCTGGAAATGGAGGAAGGGGAACCACCACACCATGGATTCTTTGTTACAGTGATGGTGGCAATCAGAGGGGGGAACCACTAACATCAGGGATTCTTTTTTTTTTTTGCACCAGGGATTCTTAAATTTACATTAGGGGTTTGTGATTCACGGAGGGACCTTTAGCAGCATGGATTTTGTTTTTACTTCGGGTGAGGCAATCATAGGGGCATGGGTTACAGGGGCTGGTATGCTCCACCAACAGCCAATCGCTAGGATTGTGCAGAGTAAAAGGAGGTTTTCTTTGGTGGTATCTGCACGGCACAAAAAGAGCATGCAAAATCACAAATCTGCTGAATATCAGTTTGTGACAATATTCCTGTCCCCACCCCACCATTTGTGTACCCCACTTTTTAGTCTGCACGGATGCTACACCTGTTTGCTTGTGCAACACAGCCTTTTCAATATTGAGCTCCAGGGCAAAGCAGAGTTTCTAATGGCAAACACCAGTTAGCGCCCATTCAAACATTTGAATACTGGGCCCCTGAACATGATGCCGATATCCTCAGAAGGGATAGGGTCAAATTACATCATTCAGTTCCTTGATCACAGTGTCTACAAGGAGGATAGGGATCATCATAGATGACTACAATGCTCATCAGAACTGCTGCAAAAGAACCAACACTATAAATATTTTATATATGCTAATGGTTATTTTAACTTCTTGGTAGGGAGGGAGAGCACCACAAAATATTTTGCAGGGGGACCTTACAGTCATTGGCACAGCCCTACTCATGGCCAAGAATGTTAGGAGACAACTCCAGCCAGCAGGCTTCTACATTTTAACAATGAAGACTGTCCATGATTACACGGTATATCGGTAATGTACCCCACAAGATAGTGGAGGATCCCTCCTCCAGAATGGATGGAAGAGGGGAAGAGGGGTATTGGAGGGACCCAGCCCAGCATCACCCTGCCCATTCAAACAAGCCCATCAGAACTAATGTCTTGGAGTGAAGTTTGAGATTAATGATAGTGGAACCAATACTAGCATTTACTCCCTTACAAGGCTGGCTGTCAGAAGAGATGCCAGCCCATGTCTGTTACACACTGCTCCTCTGCTTTACATAGTACGAAGTGTGGGTTTCTGGCCATGATATATATCACCCAACCATTCCAATGAGAGGCAAATAAGTCCTCCTCATTGTTAAGGTAATGCATTATTATCTCCATGTAATAAACTTGATTAATTATGGTCTACCAGGTTGTAAGCTATGGGAGTTTAGGAGAGAGTCAAAGCTTAGTGATTGTCTTTTTGGCAGCCATAAGCCAGACTCCTAGACAGTAACATGTTAAGGAGTTATGGAGCTCCCTAGGGTAGTCTATCAACAGAAAGGTCTTTCCATTGAGTGCAATATGGGTCCCCAAGAGTGTCACTAGTTCTCCTTCCAGCTCTATAAGAAAGGGGATCTGAATGGGCAAGACCACATAATGTAGGTGAGATGTGTCCTAGCTTCCTCACATCCTCTCTAGCACAATGAGTCATGTGACACAGAGTGGTGTGCAGTTATTACTGGTGTTCTGAAGTACTGTAAAAGATGTCTCCATACATACTTTCTCCCCTGGTGTGAAATGATTACTTTAGAGGTGTGGAGACAAGCTCTGTGCTACATTTGTTCTGGGAGAGCAACATCCAACTTTGTCTCTCAGCTAATCTTAACTCCTGGAGTAGTCCTACTGGTAGCTGCACGCTATAGGCTGCCTGCTGCTGGCCTGTGTATATTACCTCACCTTCACTTCCTCTTGGAGAAAGCGACTACTAAATGCATTATAATGGAGGACCTTAATCTTAATTGGAACAATGACAGACAAAAAACTATCAGGAGAAGATAGAACCTTAAAATGTTCACCCTGGAGAAGAGGGGGTGGAGAGGGGACATGATCTCAGCCTTCAGAGCATTCAAGGATACTGAGAAGATTACACATCTGGAGATGTGTGATCTTATATCCTCTAGCAGGTTGCAGTGACACACTCTGAAGCACCGAGATAAAAAAACACAGGAGTACAATTAGAAGGCACTTTTTGTTACAGAGGGTGGTGAACCTTTGGAAAAGCTCACCAGCAGAGACACTGAATATGAACACAGTACAGGCTTTAAAGGTAAGCCATGAAACATTTCTGTTTACCAGGGGAATCAAAGGGTGCCATGAACGGAGTGAATGAGGAAACCCTTAGAATTAGTATGTGTTTTTCTTCCCTGCTTTTAGCTTATGTGGCTGGACATGATGGACCTGGAGTACCTTAGGACCTGAAATTACTATGTTACTTTGTTGCTATGCAAGTCTTTTAGGCAATTACTTTTACCTTGAGGGAAGGGTGTCGGAGATCCTATGGGTGGCATTGTATTCCTAACAGTTGTTAACCAGTTTTTGCTCCACTCTCTCTTGTTGCATGTAGGCATCACTGGGTGCTATATCCTGTTACTGCATAGTTCTCCTAATGATCCAAATGATACTAGCTGTCATTAGCTGATAAAATGATGATGTTAATACTGAAGACGTATAACCGGATTATGTGATGCTGAATCAACTTGATTTGCAAATTCCAGGTCAGGGCCAGAGTCAGAGTCGAGAAAGGAAACAAATCCAAAACACCTGCCAAACAATACTGGTTGTGACAGAGCTGAATGAGGAATATCTTGTTGTAAGTGAAACTGAAGTCCCAACATATGCCCAAACTAGTTATTTACCTTCTTTCACCCATATTCAGGTGTGCATGTATGACACTCGTTATGACTGATCCCGTCCTATCATTCCAGCATGTCATGGATATCACCTTTGATGGCTGTGTGACTGTATTCCCCATCAAGAGCTGCTTCAGATCATTTATCAACATGCTCTGCTACATACAGAATCTGACAACAAGCTTTTTTCTCTGTGTATAAGAATGGTGAACACCAAAAATATTAACACAAAAAAGACCCTCACTAAAGCGTCCTGGTACCCCTCCAAAAAGGAATATAACACTGAGAGAGAAAACACTAAGAGCAGTCTTAGAAGCAAATACTGAAAGATGCAAATATACAGTATTCTGCAGTCTCTGCTTCAGTGTTGTTGTGCATGAATTTTAGAAGAAGCCAGCTGCTACTGCTTGTAGATAAAAATTTATGGTATCTCTGACAGGGGGTAGTGCTGTCCAGGTGCACAGTGATGAACCAAGCAGTGCTTCAAATACAGACAGTCTCTGGACGTTGAGTTGTGTACACTGTGCAGAGAGTTGAAATGTGGCAAATGTTTAAATGTGTCTTTGTACTGTTTTAGAAAAAAGGCATTTTTGATGGATGAATACCGAATAACTGGCTGTCCCTACATGAATACTCACTGAATATTTGAGAAAAGGTACTCACACATCCTTATCTATAAATGTCTCTTACAAATTTGCTAACTTACTTGATAGTGTTACTTTACGTGCCTCCTTGTTTAATGTTCACTGCTTATATTTTTGCTCTTGTTGTACTGAATTCAGCTGCTCATTGTATCTGACTTTACTGTCTATATTTTATATACTTAAGCAGTGCCCATGGCTCAGTAGGTTGCACAGTCACCTCTGAGGCTTAAAGATCAGAAGATAATGGGTTCCAGTCCACCACCAAGTCCATGAGCTAGTACCTATTAGAAAATAGGTAGGGAGAATTCTGGTCTCTGATTAGCTAAAACCCTTGTCAGGGCATACATTTATGTGCCAGTAGAGACACAGATAAAAGTAGTGCCAGTGCCAACTGCCAATTACTAGAGATATCCTGCAGTCAGCTGTCAATATAATTTCAAACATCTGAAGGAATGGAGGAGGCTCACTGCCTGGAGGCTAAAGGCTGAGGATTTGTGCTGCAGCAGTAAGTTCAGGAGTAGGAGTTTGGGCTGCAGTAGTAACTTCAGCATGTTGCAGCATTTTGAACTGCTCAGTGACTATGATCATGTTCACTGGGGAGGGGGGTCATGCTCAGAAGTAATTACCTGCTGTGGAGGTGAACTGTCTGAAAGTACAACCTGAGAGCAAGCCAGAGTCCCTTTTCTGGAGCCATAATGAGGAACTGTTGGTAACTTTACGTGTGGCACAGCTTGCTGCAGAATCCCATGCTCCTGTATGGTCAAAACTGAATGCAGTTCTGACTGCCAGCCCTGCAGCAACAGGTGTGATAAGGCTAGGCTGTGCAGGTAAAAACTGCTACTCTTGAAGAGAGGGTTGACCTGATGGACCAATGCTATTATGTCTTCAACCTGAGGCACTGATCCAGCAAGCCACTGAAGTCCATCTAGTAATTTTTCTACCCTGCAGTTAGCCAACTGTCATCGATGGACATGGGCAGATCAGCTGAAAGAACACTGCTGTAAAACCTGCAACCTGTTTATCCTGTAAAAGCTGCAGATTTGCAATCAGAATTACACTTAAATTTGACCTTAGAGGAGCATGGCAGTCTCCAGGCAGGGAGCATCCTCTTTTCCTTGAGCTGAGAGGTTAAATCCAGTGACTGTACATCCCAAAGAAAATAATTAAGTGGACTTCCAAATGAGGCTTCTGCTGAACCTGATTGGGGGGGGGCAGGGAACTGAGGAGAAGCCCCCACCTTTGGGCATTTTGCAACAGGGGCAGTTTCATATGACTGATTTGTTTACAGCTCATGGCAAGCCAGCCTATTAAAAATGCTCTGGCGTTTCATGCTGCTGATTCGTATGCATCTTTTCATATTTCAGGGGAACAAATATATGCCATAAGTTTTCAGATGATCGCTGCCTCAGAAAATATTTGGCATAGATGAGAACAACAGAAAGATTCCCCTGGGTGATTGCTGTTTATTAACGTACCGTCGAGGGTAGCCTGGTAAAAAATACTAGTCTTAGCTGTGTTACAAATACAATCTAGGGGGTCTTCTAACAATATATCAGGCAACACAGACTGTACTCAGTGACCGGTGTTCAATTTTCTACCAGCCAGAAAATCTGGCTCTGAGAAACCCCAAGCTGCCATGTACCCTCTGTTTGTGAAGTGTCAGGACTGGAGAGAAGATTCAGCTTTTCTACCTTTTCTGCAGGCAAAAGCTCCTTCTTTTGTTTTGGGTGTCTCCATCACTACAGATACTACAGACAGCAACAGATTTTCAGACTGAATGAAAATTAATAAGTATGGGGTGGAGAGACAAAGAATTCATAGAGCAGTGTGCCACTCCAGCGTACTGAAAAAGACACTCTCCCTACCCGATGTCACCGCATCTTTACAGTGGGAGCAGCAGTGCTATCTCAGAGCACGAGCACTCTTGTCATCAGCAGTGGGGAAACTTTTAAAAATGGTAAACAAATTACATTTTCAGATCAAAACAAAAACACTTTGTGACATTCCATAAAAACTGATCAAACTAGGCAGAGGTATGTGTTTGTGTCAGCAGCTCCTTAAATGAAATTGCAGCTATAAATACAGTTCTTTCAGATATTTCCAGATATTTTTTACTACATCTAAAGAGATTCTCTCTGGTGGCTCACAGTGGCACTACAGGCAGGCAGGGAATTTCCCAAGCAATATCAGAAATTTTAGGAAATACCTGACTGTGTCTTTGACTGCAGCTGTATATTCACAGAATATAAATGAACAATGCATAAAAATGTAGAGGTTGGATGCCAAGTTATAGTCTTCATAAATAAATCGATTGTCTATCAAATATGAAATCTACACAGAAGTACAGTACTACAGTTACATATTGAAAACACTTCTAAGTATTTTCAGTAATGATAGCAAATATAAAATCTGCATCGATTACAGTACATATTAAAATACTTCCAAGTATTATTAGCATAATACAAAATACCTCAAACCCCATAAAGCAGATAAGTAACTTCAATCAGTTTGCACAGTACATGCTCAAAACAACCCCAACTAACAACGATAATAGTGGGGAGTTACCAACAAATATTAAAAGTGGAATAAGAATGAAAGTGCAATTGAGTACTGTGCAGTTACCATGGTCATGCTATTCAGTCTCAGCCTTAATCAGTGGCACTAATGAATAAATATCTGGCAATAAATGATGACACATTGATTATTATCTGGCTACCTGTCCCAGTCTAACTTTCTGCAACCCCTATAGATGTTCTTAAATTGAAAATTGACCCCACAGCTGGAGATGATAATCTGTAAATAAAAAACATCTCCCATTACAATGGAAATAACATTTCTGTAATATTCCAGAAACACAATTACAGTACTGGGACCACTTGCATAGGGATTTTCTGCTGAACTTCTATATGTGGGATGGCAGGAGCCATAACTTTCTTGGAGGTTTCACCTCAGCTACTCCTGAGTGAAAGGTAACAACTACATTTGTACCTGTTCAATGTGTGGCAAAAAGTGGTGCAAGGAAGAAGGCTTGGTTCCATGGGGCTGGGTCCCAACTTGAGAAGGATGTAGGCTGTTTGAGAAGGATGGCCTACATCCTGCTGAGGAGGGTATGATGGTGAAAGGGGAAGAGATTTTTACAGCACAACCAGGACTACAGTTAGGAAAGGGGAGTAACTAATTGAGGGTCACACACATAGTCACAACTGAGGGTTTCTGAACTGGCCTCCCTCAACAAAGGCAAGAACTAACATGGGAACTGGGGGAAACATGTACAGAAAACAAGAGGAAATGGGTACTGGGTGTAATGTGCATGAATACCAGAAGGCTGGTGATTAAACTCTCAGACTTACAGGTGTTGATGGCTGAAGCACAACTGGATATAATAGTGGTCAGAAAAATATGGGCAACACTGATTCATGACTGGGACATGGTCATACCAAACTAAATGTTGTTCATACAGGACAGGGAGAAGAGAAAGGGGGAGGTGAGGCTTTATACATTAAAGAAGGAATAAAGGTCACAATGATGAACAACACCCAGTGACTACAGAGTTGAAAATCTTATGGGTGCAGGTAATCATGGGTAATGAGAGAAAGATTAAGAGTGGAGTGGTATACAGACCACATCAATGAGCCAGAAGGCAACAGGGAAACTGGGAAGGTCATTAGGAGAGCAGCAGAACTTAGGGAGATACTGCTCTTGGAAGACTGCAGTATGCTTGACATGGAATGGGGTGTCCTAGTGGTGGCAAGTGCATGGAATCAACTCCCGGTGATGAAATATATGGAAGCATTCCTTACATAGCTAGTACAGGCCTCTACAAGGAGAAGGCACCACACTGTACCTGATTCTCACTAATGGGGACAGATTCCAGAATGTCACAATCCAGGAATCACTTGGAATAAGTAATCATGGGACAGTGTGGGTGCAGAGTCATCTAGAGAATGATAGAACTCATAGCTAGACAAAAGTTTAGTAGTTTCAGAAGGAGGATGTTAAAAGAATATAAGATATACTGAGAGTTAGCCTGAAGAAAATAGTAGAAACTGAGTGAGTGGACGGCACATAGAAATCTTTCAAAAATGAGAGTAATAGGAACTACAGAACTTTGTGCTGGGGAGCTAAGTACTCTAAATGCAGAATGAAAATAAGCCAATGCAGTTCAAGAAAGTGGTAGGACAGGCAGTGAGTTGGAAAAGGAATGCATTCAAGAGATACAAAAAAAAACTCAAAAATAAGAAAGACTGGGAAGTATACCTAATAAGAACAATGGAAACTAGCAGGACAGGTAAGTGAAAAATGTCTGAGGCACAACTGAGATTAGTAGAGGGTGTGAAGCAAGGAGGCAAAGCTTTGTTTCAGTATACTGTACGTGAAAAAACAACAGGAATAAATAAGGTTAGGCTAAGACAGGGAGTGGGTGAGAGAAAGAAGATAGGAAAAAGCTAAGCCTCTTTTTTTGTTTAGTTTTCACAGAAAGAGTAGTGGACTCTTGGAACAGCCTCCTTGCAGAGGTGGTAGGGACAAAAACAGTAGTGGAATTCAAGAATGCCTGGGATAGACATAAGAGTACTCTTGCAATAAGGAAGAGAGGGTAAGCTGTGTGGGCCATACGGTCCTTATCTGCCATCACCTTCCATGTTTCTGTGTATTTTCACAATCCAGGAGGATTGCCAACTGCCTGACTGTGGCCCAAAAGATAAGGAGGGGGAAGGATCCAATATCATTCCCACCACTGAGAGCGCTAAAAGTGTAGAAATCCATGGGGATCTGACAAATGTATTCAAAAGTGCCGAGAGAGATGGTACAGCCAGTGCTTGCAGCACCATTAGCAGATATGTACAACTGCTGTCTAATCTCTGGAGTGGTTACCAGGGACTGGAGGACAGCTGAGGTAGTAACCCAGCACAAAAGCAGCAGTAGAAACAATCCAGGATACTATAGACCCAGACAGACTGATGTTCATAGTTGGGAAATAGCTAGAATACTGTGCATCCTAAAGAAACATTTGGTAGAATTCCTAGAGCCAAACAATCTCAAGGATAACAGGCAGCATGGGTTCACAAGGAGGATGTCAATGTCAGACATATCTGATAGAATTTTTGATTGTGTGATGAGGGCAGCCAATAAGGGGATCGTGGTTGACACTGACATACTGTACTATAGCTGGATTTTAGCAAAGCTTTAAAATCTATATCACACAGGAGGATGGGCAAGAAGCTAAGAAATCTTGGGGTGGATGAAAGGGTAACAGGATGGATGAAAAGTTGGCTGAAGGGATGAATACTGAGGGTGGTCATGCATGGAGAATACTTTGAGGTTAGGAGAGTGGCAAGTGGAGTACCTTGGGGTTATGTCCTGCGGCCCATCACCTTTAACATATTTATTTGTGACATCAGGATAGTAGTTCGGTGGAAGAGATGCCACACTGCAGAATACACTAAGAGCTGTGAGAGCGCTGAAAGGGAGAAGGGGGTCAGAACAATGAGCCAGAGCTTGAAAAAGCTAGAAAAATGGTACAGGATATGACTTTTGAACATCCAACACCAAAAGATGCAAGGTAATTGACATTGGTATCAAAAACCTGAAAACCCCAAAAGGATGGCGTTGCATCTAGAAAACAGCTGAGGAAAGAAACCAGGGGTTGAGCATCTAAGATATCCGAGAATGTTAGTCCAGGATTATAGGGTGCATAGGAGGAATCAGCAGTAGAAGCAGAGAGGTGATCATCCCCCAGAATATGTCCCTGGTTTGCCCTACATGGAGTACTGTGTGAAGTTCTGGAGCCCCACCTACATAAGGACAGTAACAGGGTGGAGGAAGTGAAGAGAAGGGTGACCACAATGATCCTGGGGCTATGGGAGAAAACATGCGAGGAATGAATATGAGACCTTACATGTATACCCTGGAAACGTGGAGGGAAAATGGGGACATGATAGAAACAAATACATGGGATAAACAGGAAAAACTGAAATTAATGTTCATTGTACATGCAAATACAAGCATATGGGGCTATCCATGGATATTGGCTAAGGAACAGTTCAGAAGGAATGTCTAAAACTACTTTTTCACAGAAAAAGTGATGGAATAATGTAACAGATTGCCGAGTGAGGTGGTCTGTTTTAAAACAGTAGGGGGATTCAAACAAGAGTGCAGCAGGCACAGGGGCTTGATAAGATCAGAAGATGGGAGGATAAGAAGGCGATATATGGCCAGTAGGACCATTAGACAGATACTAGGCATGGTTAGGCAGACTGGATGGGATGATTAATCTTTTTCTGTTATCATATTCTATGTTTCTACGTATGTATATTTCCTCATAATGCATACAAACTAAATCTATAATACATACTATTTAATCATATTTGACATCACCAATACACTGATTAACATGATAAAATGGCAAAAAAAGAAGTCCTGGGCTCTGATTGGACTAAAAATATACTTAAAAAATGTATTTTTTAGCTTCCTTTTTTTTTTTTGTCACAATCAAGGTATTTTATAATTGAAAAAATGCACTACAGAGCACGTGTAGGGACATGACATCACTTCTCAGGATTTGTAAGCACTTGGCATGTGGCCTTGTGCCAACACCTGAGGGGTGATATTATCCCAACACATCACAAGCCCTGTCATGTATTATTGCTTACATACCATCACTGACAACTTCCTTTAAAATTTTATGTGGGTTATACTGTACGTAATGAGTTATGGCAGCATTCTAAATGAAATGTTTATATGTGTTTCTTTTGTAAATATATTGTTATTCAACTTTCAATGCATACAGTCAATGAACAATAAAAAGCATTATCAAATAATCACAGTGTTGGGTATTTACTGAATGAAGGATTAACTTATTTTACCATGGTAAACAGACAATACCTCTGGCATGGAAATTCCTCACAGCCAGGGTCATGATCAGGGAGTGCAAGAGAAGCCGCTGTAGAAGGGCCCACACTGTCAGGGGGCCTACTGTCTCAGAGGTCAGATTTAAAAAAAAACAACTTTTATTGTCACAGACAAACTTGCAGCTTTCTTTTTGTATATTGCTTATCCTTTTGACCTGGGTCTGTCAACAGTGGGGTCTGTGCTTCAGATTCCAGTTCTAGCTTCATGGGATGGGGAGTGCAGAACAAATACGCAATAGGACCCAGTATTCAAAACATCTGGAGCCGAATATTCAGTAGGGTGCAAAGCATAGCATAAATTTCGGTGTTGCACTTTGCAAGTGCCCAGGGGTCCCAGGATGGTACATTCTGTAGGATGCTCCCCTACTAAATTTAGGGCTATGTTGGGACAATGTTAAGTCAGGTAACACTGCTCCGAAATGGACCTCAAGAGTTGATAGCACCAGAGTGCTATCAGCAATTTTCAAAGGTACCCAAGCAAATGAGCCCATTGGGCATGCAAGGGACTAAGTGGCCATTTGCATGGCCATTATGGGCCATTTGTATGGGTAGAGGAGACAGGTAGTGTGGCGCTGCCCCCCCCTTGCAAACCACAGCATCTCTAGCCATCCCTGGCACCAGTTGTCCCCCTATCCCTGATTGCCAGCTCCTACTGTGAAACAAAAAGAATCTCTGGTGCTAATGGTTCTTTCCTTCTTTGATTGCCAGCCCTTCACTGTAACAAAGAATCCCTGATGGTAGTGGTTCCCCCTCACCCTCCAATTGCCAGCCCCTACTTTAAAAGAAATGGAATCCCTGGGGGCAGTGGTCCCCCCACCCTCCAATAACCAGCACGTACTACAAAAAAAAAAAAGAATCCCTGGTGGTAGTGGTGACTGGCACAGCCCCCTCAAACCTCCTCAGCCAGACACCATACATTTGGGCAGGGAGTGCATCTCTTATTTATAGGACAGGGTAACACACCCTGTCCTATAAATAAGAAATGCACTCCCTGCCATTGCACACCGCAGCCAGGCAAGGAGGTGTGAGGAGGCTGTGCTGGTTGCCCTATGTACCCATAGCACCATGGATACTAAGAGTGTGAGTTGAGGGTGCCCAGTGCTATAGGGGGGAATCACTGGACCCCAGGGAGGTTTTTTTCTTAATTCCAAGCTTGTGTCTTGGGGGAGAGGGTACCTCTAGCACCAGGGATTCTTTGATTCAGTAAGGGGCTGGAAATCAGAGGGAAGGGGCAAACCACTACCACAAGGGATTCTTTGTTACAGTGAGGGACTGGCAATCAGAAGGGGGAACCACTAACACCAGGGATTCCTTCTTTTTTTTGCAGTAGGGGCTGTCAACCAGAGAGGGGGGACCATTAGCACCAGGGATTCTTAATTTTATGTTAGAGGCTTGTGGTTCATGGAGGGACCTTTAGCAGCATGGATTTTGTTTTAACTTGGCGTCAGGCAATCATAGGGGCATGGATCACAGGGGCTGGTATGCTCCACCGGCAGCCAATTGCTAGGACTGCGCAGAGTAAAAGGAGGTTTTCTTTGGTGGTATCTGCATAGCACAAAATGAGCATGCAAAATCACAGATCTGCTGAATATCAGTTTGTGACAATATTCCTGTCCCCACCCCACCATTTATAAACCCCGCTTTTTAGTCTGCACGGATGCTACACCTGCTTGCTTGTGCAACAGAGCTTTTTCAATATTGGGCTCCAGGGCAAAGCACAGTTTCTAATGGCACACACCAGTTAGCGCCCATTCAAACTTTTGAATACTGGGCACCTGAACTTGATGCTGATATCCTCAGAAGGGATAGGGTCAAATTACATCATTCAGTTCCTTGATCATGGTGCCTGCAAGGAGGAAAGGGGGCATCATAGATGACTACAATACTCATCAAAACTGCTACAAAAGAACCAACACTATAAATATTTTATATATGCTAATGGTTATTTTAACTTTTTGGTAGGGTGGGAGAGCCCCACAAAATATTTTGCAGGGGGACCTTATAGTCATTGGCACAGCCCTACTCATGGCCAAGAATGTTAGGAGACAACTCCAGATAGCAGGCTTCTACATTTTAACAATGAAGACTGTCCATGATAACATGGTGTATCGGTAATGTACCCCACAAGACAGTGGAGGGCCCCTCCTCCAGAATGGATAGAAGAGGGAGATTGGGGGACCCAGCCCAGCATCACTCTGCCCATTCAAACAAGTCCATCAGAACTAATGTCTTCGAGTGAAGTTTGAGAGTAATGATAGTGGAACCAATACTAACATTTACTCCCTTACAAGGCTGGCTGTCAGAAGAGATGCCAGCCCATGTCTGTTACACACTGCTCTACTGCTCTGCATAGTACGAAGTGTGGGTTTCTGGCCATGATATATATCACCCAACCATTCCAATGGGAGGCAAATAAGTCCTCCTCATTGTTAATGTAATGCATTATTATCTCCATGTTATAAACTTGATTAATTATGGTCTACCAGGTTGTAAGCTATGGGAGTTTAGGAGAGAGCCAAAGCTTAGTGATTGTCTTTTTGGCAGCCATAAGCCAGACTCCTAGACAGTAACATGTTAAGGGGCTATGGAGCTCCCTAGGGTAGTCTATCAACAGAAAGGTCTTTCCATTGAGTGCAATATGGGTCCCCAAAAGTGTCACCAGTTCTCTTTCCAGCTGTATAAGAAAGGGGATCTGAACTGGGCAAGACCACATAATGTGGTAGAGATGTGCCCTAGCTTCCTCACATCCTCTCTAGCACAATGAGTCATGTGACACAGAGTGGTGTGCAGTTATTACTGGTGTTCTGAAGTACTGTAAAAGATGTTTCCATGCATACTATCTCCCCCCTGGTGTGAAATGATTACTTTAGAGGTGTGGAGACAAGCTCTGTGCCACATTTGTTCTGGGAGGGCAACATCCAACTTTGTCTCTCAGCGAAACTTATCACCAGGAGTAGCCCTACTGGTAGCTACATGCTATAGGCTGCCTGCTGCTGGCCTGTGTATATTACCTCACCTTCACTCCGTCTTGGAGAAAGCGACTACTGAATGCGTCATAATGAGTGACCTTAATCTTAATTGGAACAATGCCTCACCAACAGGCTCAAGGATTTCTGCAATGAGCATGGGCTAACTCAAATTACCTCTGAGGTTACCAGGCCTAATTAAAAAAAAAACTGACTGAAGCTCCTTGCTGGATCTTATGCTCATCAATAAGCCCCATAATATCTCCCATACAGGGGTCTTCCATAATGACCTGAGTGACCACTGCACTGTCACCTGTGTCAGATGTTCCCCACACCTACCTGTCCACCTCTACCTTCAAGCTAAGGTGCAGCCTAAAACACTTCTGTCTCCCTGCCTTTCTGACAGATCTTGGGAATATTAAGTGGCAGGACTTCTATCTCACACCATCTATGTCTGAAGCTTTCTGTATCTTCCAGGATCTGTTACTAAGGATAATAAATATTCACGCACCTTTAAGAAAGGTTAAATCTAGGAAACGGGCACTTGATTGGTTCAGCCCGTCCATGAAGAGGGCCCTGCAGTCCAGAGACACACTATGGAAAAGGGCAAGGAAGTCACAGTCCAACTCAGACTGGCTTTCCTTTCGGGTAGCCAGAAACGCCTGCACCAAACTGATCAGGATGGACAAATCACGTCTCTTTCAGTCCTCCCTCAAGGAAAACAAAACCTGCTCTGCCAAGTTTTGGCAAATCTTGAGAGAGGTCGAAGGACACTCTCCTGTCACCCTAATTCCAGCCAAAATTGTAGTGAACAATAACTCCTACACAGATAGGTCTGAGATCCTTGACCACGTCAATAACCGCTTTGCTGCGACAGGCCTCGCATTTGATGCCTCGCCTGTTAGTAAACTGAGTGCCCCAAGTGCCGCCAGTGTAGGTACTAGCCCTACTTCTGCCCCCTGTACCAGACACCCTCCCTTTAATTTCCAGCCAGTATCCTTTAAACAGGTGGAGGACCTTCTTCTCTCGTTAGATACCACAAAGAGTGCTGGTGCTGACTCATTAGAACCCTTCTTTCTAAAAGCAGGCTATTATCATTGGACAGCACCTTTCGCTCAACTATTTAATTGCTCACTTACCCAAGGGGAGCTACTGTTCTGTTGGAAAATTGCACATATTATCCTATTGTTCAAGTCGGGAGACCCTACAGACTTGAATAATTATGGACTAATCTCACTTCTTCCTGTACAATCCAAGCTACTAGAAAAAATTGTCAACTTACAACTGAGGGAGTATTTGGACTGTGAAAATATCCTTAACCCAGCCCAATTGGGGTTCAGACCTAAGCACAGCACCGTGTCAACTCTAGCCAAAGTGTCTAATGACTGGTTAAAAGCCCTGGATAATAAACAGCACATCTATGCACTTTTTCTTGACATTAGCAAAGCCTTTGACATGGTTTATCACTTCATCCTGCTTGATACTCTGGGTAGCATTGGTCTCACCCCTGCTGCAGTAAAGTGGTTCCACTGCTACCTCTCAAATCGAAGACAACAAATTAAAGCACAAGGAGAACTGTCCCCACTAAAAGCTTTGCCCCGAGGTGTCCCGCAAGGTTCTATCTTGGGGCCTATCTTCTTCACACTTTATAGTAACTGCACAGATTCTGGCATACTCTCTGGAAATGTTCACCTTTTCGCGGATGACAGAGTCCTCTATACAACCACCCCCTCTCTAGATCTTGATTACAAGGAGTTGCAGCAGGACTTTATCATCCTCCAGCTTAACCTGCTGAGCCTGAATCTCTTGCTCAATGCCAAAAAAACAAAGCCATGATTATCTCCCTGCACTCCTCCCACAATATGGGGACACCTGGTAAACCCCAGATTATCACCCTCCTTGGTGAACCTCTGGAAATAGTGGATAAATTCAAACATCTGGGAGTCTGGTTGGATAACAAACTCAGTTTCATTGTACACTTAAGTAAGTTAACGAAAAAGTTAAGACAGCACCTTGGCATATTTTACCACATAAAACATCTACTCACTCTCAAAGCTAGGAAGCAGCTGGTTCAAACTACCTTTCTACCCTTGCTTGACTACACTGACTTTCTCTGTAGTCACTGCTTCCAATATGCCCTAGAGAAGCTTGACACACTACCATTGCACTTTGAGATTCATACTTGACATGCCCCTGTGGACTCACCACTGCCTGTTTTACCAGGCAATTGACTGGCTGTTCCTCTTCATAAGGAGGCAAATAAATGCCCTCATGTGGCTCTTCAGGGCTATTTCTAACGAACTCCCACCCCATATCTGCAAACTGTTTGAATGGTCTAAAGGTGCGTATGGCCTTCGGAAATCCTCCTTTGTCCTTCTCAAGCTGCCATGGACGAGGACACATCATGGCACAACTGCCATCAGCTCTTTCCTACCATCACTTTGGAACAACATGCAAAAAGCATTTAAACTTTCCCTCCTGCCTATCCCCTACATATTCAGGAAGCTGCTTTATTGAAGCCTGAAGACTGCATGCAATTGCTTTAGGTAATCACTGGCATATGGACGGAATATTCCTCTAGCTCTTGGAACTCCCTGACCTTTTTAGTCCCCCTGTAGGCTGGCATTCTTTTAGTGTAACTACCTCCTAGCTCCTCCTTCCTCATGAACCCTACTCGGGCCCTACCCTGCAGGGCTGCCCCCACTCCCCTCATGTGTCTTTGCCCTCCTCTCCTCTCTCTGTCCTCCACTGTGTCTTTGCCATCCTCTCCTCCCTCTGTCCTCCACTGTCTCCTAAACCATATATTGTGAATTACCTGTATATGTACATTGCCCTCATTATCTAAGTCTTGTTCCAGTTACCTAATGTTCTTGTACTTAAAAAATAGTCTGTTTCATTGTCTGCTGTGTTATGAAATGATGTTGAATACTGTAAATGAATTTGTCCTCTGTGCCCAGGAACATCTTGCAGATGAGCTTGCTCAGCGATGTAACTGCCTGGTTAAGTGAAGTTTGATTGATTGATTGATTTCGTCATTACATCTAATGAAGATGGAACAGAAGTATCCAATAGGGATCTATATGTATATCAGAAATCACATGCGGAATTGGGAAGCCCTGACTAGGGTAATAATGAGTTGAATAATGTGATTGTATGTGTCTAGTATCCAGAGTTTGGAGGGCAGTTGATAAGTGTAGTGCCATTTATATGTGTTTCCACAGTTAAATTTATCCCTGCTGTGCAGCAGTAAAGCAAATAAGCTAGGACACAATGTCCCTTCTTTCACCAAAATATTATGCTATTTTAACTTCCATCTCAATTGGTGGGCTTATCAGCAGCTCTGTCCTGACCAGTACTTGAGCCAGCCATTGACTGCTGCTGGCAAGCCACGTGACTTTCATTTTATCCCAGTCAGGCAGGACTTGAGCAAGGGATCAGAATATCAATTAGCAGTATATCATTTCTTGGTACCACTGGGAAACACCACAGGGCTGCAAAGTGGTCAGAAGGCATGACAGTGGATCAAATGTTTTAAAGAGGTTTTCTCCCTGCCAATGGGCCATAGGGAAGCATATACAGGCAGCAATGATAGAGTGGAACTACAAAACACTCACAGATACTCCCATCATCAGCCTGACCCTGAAAGAAACAGGGGTCTGGGCACAAAAAAGGACTGGCCAATGTTTTGTAGCTGTCTAGTGGCACGAAGGAGATGACGCCCAGTCCCATCTGACTCTCCCTCTGCCATCACGCCAGTAGGGATCTACACGGATTGGGACCCTAGAGTCCTCTGAGAGTCATCACATATGGCAATGGGGGTGGGGGGCATGGCTTTTTTTGTTTTTTTCTCCTTCAACTCCTCAGGGTCTAGGGGACACGGTCATGCATGCACACTGGAACCAGTGACCTTGATCCTCTCACCCTGGCCTTACGCCAGCCCCCTATTTGCTCAGCACTGCCACAGAGCCTCCACTTGGTGGAAGTCAAGAGCCAGGAAGGCTTATGTGAAAGAGGAAAGCTGCAGAGTAGCTGCTCGATCCTCTCCCAGCCCTCCCCCCAGCTGACTCCTGGTGGCCTGAGCTCTTTCCTGAACTCAGGTACCGGCATGGGACAGGTAAGGTGCTCAAGGAGCCTCAACTCTCTGTGCCACCACGCCAGCTTAAGAGACTGTTTAAGAGACTGTTGCTTGCAGACCTTATAGGAGACCTAATTCCTCATCTTAGGGTTACCACCTGTACAGTTTTAAACCAGATAACCAGGATCCTTATCTTGTCACCCAGTTTTGTTCGGATGTACTCCAGTGTTGGGGCCATTGGAGTGCTGATGTACTTGTAAAACTGGTTGTATCAAATAATTCAGTGTTTTGGCTGCTTGTCAAGGTTACAAAGACGTTTTGAAGTCACATAGCCTTTGTTTGTGAAACCAGTCAGTCAAGGAGGCGTACACCAAAACCATTAAAGGAAAACTACACCCTCATTTCTTGTAAATGTTATTTGTTTCCATGTCAACAGACAACTCTTTTCCTGTAACAGTTGGGGATGTATGCGTTTGTTTTAGTTTGTTTTCATGGTTCATGCTAGTCCACTGTAACTATCCTGGGAGTCTCTAATTTATGGTTGTTGAAGTCTCATTGTCATTGTCCATGAGAGCTGCATTAGCATATGAGAGCATGATATCACAGCACACATTTACTGTATATCGTGTATCTCTATATTGAAAGTACACATATTCTGAAAAAAAACTCTCTGGAAACATACAAATTGAATGCAGTTTTAAACAGCAAAACCCTGTATTACAATTTAGACAGTTAGCAAAGCTAAGTGAAGGTAAATATGGTATCTCACACCTTGCTGTAACCTGGTTTGTTGAACTCTTATTAAGCAGAGAGGAGTACTGTGGAGTCTAAAGGGTGCTAACACATCATGTTCTCCTTTGCTAATGTGGCTCCCAGGCACAATGAGATTTCAACAACCAGAAAATGCCCCCAGCATAGTTGCAAGGATCAATATGAACAGTGAAAAAGTTTTCTGCTGACATGGAAACAAAATTCACAAGACATAAGGGTGTAGTTTTCTTTTAAGAGCATTAGCAGTACTAACATACTAATTGCCAGCAGATTAGGCCTTACGGTCTATCGAGTTTGCTCAAACCTCAGATCCCTAGTTGGGTGCCGAGGCCCTCCCCCCCTTGTGTTCCAGAAACCCATGTCATCCATCCCCACCCCCCCCCAGGCCAGGCCATCATCTGATACATCCACTTTCTGTGTCTGTCCCACCCTCTCTTGAAGCCCTCCACTGTGGATCTCTGAACCAGCTCGCCAGGCAGTGCATTCCAAGGGTCCACCACGCTCTCAGTGAAAAACCTCCTCCTCTTCCCCCCTCACCCTTCCACCTTCCAACTTCAAACCATGCCCTCTGGTAATACCTCCCTGCTTTAGTCTAAAGATACCCTTCATGTTTACTCTATTTATACCCTTGAGGTACTTGAAGACCTCAATCATGTCTCCCCTGTCTATCCTCTCCTCCAATGAAAACAGGCAGAGCTCCTCAAGTCTGTCCTCATACGTCAAATCCTCTAGTCCTTGTATCATCTTAGTTGCCCTCCTCTGTACCCTCTCCAGGAGCTGTATGTCCCTCTTCAAGTGTGGTCTCCAGTACTGTACTCAGTACTCAAAGTGTGGTCTAACCAGTCCATTGTACAGCAGCAGAATCACTTCCCTGCTCCTAGAGGTGATCCCCCTTATGATGCATCCCAACATTCTATTTGCCTTGCTAGCCGCTCTCCTGCACTGCTCAGAGTTATTCATACATACATGCATCCACCATGACCCCTAGGTCTTTTTCCCCTATTGAGGCCTTCAGCGCCTCCCCTCCCAGGGTGTACCTGTGTTTAGGGTTTCCCTGCCCAAGATGTAACACCTTGCACTTGGTGATATTGAAATTTAATTTCCATGTGTGAGCCCAGCTTTCCAGGGTGTCCAGGTCCCCTTGCAGGGCCAACCTCCCCTCTTCCCCCTCAACTACTGCTCCCATCTTGGAGTCATCAGCGAAGAGACTCATTTCACACCCTATACCCTCCCTGATGTCCGATATGTATGCATTAAACAGAATCAGACCCAGGACTGAGCCCTGCGGTACCCCACTACCGATCTCTCTAGGGTTCGAGAGCTCCCCACTGACCACTACTCACTGGGTGCATCCAGCTAGCCAGTTTTCAGTCCATCTGACCATCAAAGGGCCTACTACCAACCCCATCAGTTTTTCCACCAGACCATTGTGGGGGACAGAGTCAGACGCCACCGAAGATTTTCGCGCTGGACTCCGGAGGTAAGTATGGGGTGAGGTGGGGGTGTGGGGAGGCAGGATGTGCAGAGGGTGGGCACGGGTGGGGAGAGGGAGTCAGGACAGTCAGCTAGGAATGTTTTTTCTTGCAGGGTTTTTTTTTTTGGTAGATGACACAGGACTTGTGCCATGCTGGGGTGGGCTCCCAGCATGGCAGCTGGAAGGCTGTTTGGAGGGGCAGTGGAGGCCATGGGGAATTGGGCACCCCTGTCAGCCATACGGACTGTTGCTATGCTGGGGTGGGCTCCCAGCGTGGCATCCGGTAGTCTGTTGGGGTGGAAAACAGTAGAGCCGATGTGGATTGGGCACCCCCATCAGCCTTACGGACTGTTGCCATGCTGGGCTCCCAGCGTGGCACCTGGAACTCTGTTGGAGGGGGAGCACAGCAGAGCTGATGGGGGATTGGGTACCCCCTTCGGCCATACAGTGTATGCGTGTGGGGGGAGGAGTGCATGAGCATGCAATATGCTAATCAGCACTATCTTATATCTGCTCACTGAAGCGGAGCTCTCCCTTTCGACTGTATGGCACTGCATTTTCAACTGCTGTCATAGACAGCTACAGCATACATTGGTGAACTGTGGCCATGCCTGAAAACACACTGACTGAACTGGAAGACAGGGTGCCACACCTACAAAAACTCGGATGATGGCACTATGTTTCTTGCACATGCGCGCAAGCAAACATAAAAAGCAGTATGGTAGGAAACAAAGGGGATGAGAACGAGGGTTGCAAAAAGAAAAGGGAAAAGAAGGCAGGGTAAAATGGGGAAAGGGGTTGCAGGCAGTGTGGAAAAAGGTGTGGAAGGCCATGTGTGCAAACTCATATGGCTCGATTCACAAAGGTTGGTGCAAGCTGCACCAGTTACAGCTTGTGCTGATTACCAGTGTGCCATACAACCCTGTGCCTGATTCACTATCAGGTGGGGTCCCAGTGGCAAAGTTCCATAGTTTGCAGAAACTGTGGCTATGCACCAAATAGACGGTGCATCTGGCAGGTTTTCCGTAAGCTGCAGGACAGTTGTGCACTACTCTAAGATGTCTATGGTGGCCAGTGCCCTCCCCAAGCCCTGATCCCTGTGTTAATAGAAGAAATCATGTCCATGGTGGTCTAGCAGATGTCCCCAACCTCAGTCTTCCCATATATTAAAAGATCTTTCCCTGGTGCTCTAGTGGACCCACATCAGCTCTGATCTGCCATATATTAAAAGATCTTTCCCCAATGGTTCCGTGGCACAAGCGATAAGGAATCACTCTGAATGCTGGTGGTCCAGGTTCACACCTGCAACCCCTGCACCTGGGACAAAAGGATCAGAGACTAGCAGGGAAGGTTCGGAGTGTCTGTGAGATGCTCTCCAACCTAGAGGGAGGGAGTGAGCTGGCACCACTTTACGAACGACTCCTGGTGGACCATAGAGGCAATGCACTTTGCAGTGTGGACATCCATACACCGCAGGTGCATCTCTCCAGGCTGGCATGCAGCCACAATATGGGAGGTGGGTGAGTTGCAGGAGAAAATGGAAAATGCCCAGTCAGGTGACTGAATGATGGTTGCTGGGTGCCCTTGCACCACGCAGCCTGGGTAAGCACCTCTAAGCCGATCCCCCACCGTGTGTCCAGTGTAGCTGACATTCAAATCTCCACTCCTGTGTGCCCAGGGAACAGGACCTGAAGGGATACATCAGGCAGCCGGGGCACAGCATATGGGGGGAATAGTACAGACAGGAGAGAGGGATGGCTTGGTAGGCAAAGGCGTCCCTAGGCCTGAAGGAGTGGCCAGTTGGGGGAGCACAAGGAGCAAAAAAAGATAAAGCAAAAAAAAAAAAGAAATATCTTTCCCTGATGGTCTAGGAGACCCCCTAGCCTCAGTATGCCTGTATATTAAAATGTTGTTGCCTGGTGGTCTAGTGGACCCCCTCCATATCCCTTATCAACCTATATTTTTACTGTTTATTTGGGTTTAGATTTAGGTTGAATTTGTAATTTTGGGATTGTTTTAGTTAGCGCAGTAAATATGTGTTGGGATGGTATTAAGACGGCCGGGTATTACTCCTCCTCCAGGCTCAGAGACCTCTGTCCATTTTTTTGTCCTCCCCTGTCACCAGAGGTATATAGATGGTGTAGGGCTCTGGGGATTACCAGGAAAAGGAGGAGGACGAGGGCTGGGCCTGGAGAGGGACTGGAGAGGAGTGGGCAGATAGGGATAGTGGGGACAAGGAGACACCCTGGGGTGAAATGGGTCCAGGAAAGGGGTTCTCCCTGGCTGGTTCCCATACCCAAAGGTTCTGCTGGTAGTCAGCAGGTAGCACGGTCATCCTCGGATGCTCATCCTACTCGGGTGGTGTTATGTAACGCCAGGTCTATTAAAAACAAGACCGCTATTATAGCGGATCTTGTTGAAACATCAGACCTGGTGTGCATCACTGAGACCTAGCTGGATGAAATGCTGGCCCAGTTCTGGCTACAGCAATTCCAGCCGGGTACTCAGTGATACACTGCCCTAGGATGGATCGTAGGGGCGGGGTGTGTGCCATCTGTTTTAGATCAGAACTCGGCCTAGTGGAAGTACCAGTGGGTAATACCAGTTCCTTTGAATGTATTATGGGCGAGCGTGGGGCGAATTTTCTGCCCACCGTCCAATTAGGTGATGGGAATTTTTCCTGCAGGAAGTCACAGACTTCATTGTCGACCTGACATTGGGATCCCCCAGATGGTTGGTTCTGGGTGATTTCAATGCCTGGGTCGATGATGAACTCTCTCAGTTTGGTCAAGACATCCGCCAGTTAATGATTTCACTGGGCTTCACACAGGTTATTTCCTCCCCGACCCATATTGGTGGTCATTCATTGGACTTGGTGTTCCTACTGGGGATGGAGATATCCGATTTGGTGGTGGAACCAGTCGAATGGTCTGACCAACATTCCATTGGGTTCAGTTTTGAGGCCACCCCTAGTAGGCCAGCCCCTATGGAGATGGTCCGGTACCGCCCTTTGAGGGGTGTTTCCCCAGATGGTCTGATGGCGGTGCTGGACCTATCGGGTTTTCCGAGTAATTGCAGGGATCCAGGTGACTTGGTACTTGCCTATAATAAGGCAGTGACAGGGGCCCTGGATTCCATTGCACCTGTTCGTGTTCGTCCCCTCACTCTTCGTCCTAGGTCTCCTTGGTTTGATGAGACTCTAAGGGAGTTGAGGAGAGTTGGACGAAGATTAGAGAGATGTTGGCGGAGGTCGGGCTTGGATTGTGACAAACTTAGATTGATGGACCATTATGTGGTTTATCAATCATCAATCTCTCATAAGAAGGCAGAATTCCTGTCCAGAGAGAGATTGCTGCTGCTCAGAATAGACCAGCTCAGCTTTTCCGGACTGTGGACAGATTGTGCAATCCAATCTGTCTTCAGCCTAGAAGAGCTTTTTCTCAAGAATGGTGTGAGGAGCTTGCTCAGTTCTTTTCAGATAAGGTTGCCAAGATCAGGTCTGACGTCCGTCTGACGCTCTCTAGTGGGAGTAGTGGTGGTCGACAGGAGATGTCGGACACTGGTTTTGTGTGGTCCAACTTCAGCCTTCCCACAATCAATGACATTGTGATGGTCATCCGATTACTGTGTCCGACCAACTGTCGTCTGGATCCAGGCCCTACACATCTCCTAGTGGGCTGTGTAGATAAAATCGGTCCGGTTTTGTCTGAGATAGTCTGGAGGTCTTTGGAGAGGGAGATTTTTCCAAATCCTCTGAAGGAGGCTTTGGTTCAGCCCCTTCTTAAGACGCCCTGCTTGGACCCGGACTGTCTGGCTAATTATAGACCCGTCTCTAACCTAATCTTTGTGGGAAAGGTTATTGAGAAGGTGGTTGCGACACAGTTGGATGATCATTTAACCAGCCACGATGTCTATGATTCTCTCCAGTCCGGATTTAGGAAGAGACATAGCACTGAGACGGCTCTGGTTTGGGTACTAAATGATCTCCTGATAGCGAGAGATCGAAGGACCTGTTCTATCTTGGTCCTTCTTGATCTCTCTATGGCATTTGACACAGTGGACCATGGTGTGCTGCTGGAACGCCTGCGGTTTATCTGTGGACTGTCTGGTACAGTCCTCAGTTGGTTTTGATCTTTCCTCGAGGGTAGGACTCAGAGGGTGGTGTCTGGGATTTTTTCCTTGACATCATTCCCCCTATCCTGTGGGGTACCACAGGGCTCCATTTTGGCACCCATGTTGTTTGCTGTGTACATGCTGCCGTTGGGATCGATCATTAGGTGGTACGGTTTGAGTTTTCACTGCTATGCAGTTATACTCAACTGTACATGTCCTTTGTACCTGGCCAAGATGCCATTTTCTCTGTCTTTAATAACTGTCTTGCCGAAATCCAGGACTGGATGAATGTGAGTTGGCTGCGGTTGAACCCAAGAAAAACTGAGGTGTTGGTCGTGGACTCAGGTCGCCAGGAGGCGGGTCTGTTGGCTGGATCTCCCTCAGGCTTACGGCTCGGGGGTGTCCAGCTAATTACCTCAGATCAGGTGCAAAATCTGGGCATTGTTTTTGACAGCTGTCTGACATTTAAATCACAGGTGTTGGCAGTTGTCAAAGCCTCTTTTTACCATTTGAGGAACATTGCCCGGGTGAAGCACCTGGTTCCTCCTGATGATCTTTCTGCTTTGGTCCACGCCTTCGTTACTTCCCGTCTTGACTACTGCAATTCCCTGTATCTTGGGCTACTGGGGGTTGATATTCGCCGCTTGCAGCTAGTGCAGAACGTGGCAGGTTCTTTTAGGACCAGTCATGTAACGCCTGTGCTTCGTAGACTGCACTGGCTGCCAATATGCTGACGTATTACCTTCAAGGTCAGTTTGCTGACCTATAAGGCCCTACATGATCAGGGACCTAGCTACCTGAAAGGTCTTCTTCATCCCTACTGTCCCCCCTGCTCTCTCCGATCCACTGACGAGGGATTGCTAGAGATTCCCAGGGTTCGTTTGAAGACTTCTGGGGCCAGATCTTTTAGTTTTCTGGCCCCGACCCTGTGGAATTCTCTACCTCGTCAGGTACGAGATTGCCCGACCTTAGAAACTTTTAAGGGAGCACTTAAAACATATCTTTTTATTCAAGCATATAATGACTTTTAATATATTATTAGTGTGGTTAATTTATTGTTTTATTAATATTGTTTTATCATGTGATGTACAGGCACCTTGGTTCTTAGAAAGGCCCCCTTTTATAAATAAAGATTTGATTGATTGATTGATTGATGGAGTGATATAACATAAATATATTTTTTCCTGGTGGTCTAGTGGACCCCACCCCACCCCCACTCTGGCAGGCAGTGCCCCACCAACCCACTCCCCATCCCATCCCCAACCAGGCGACTGGCACAGCCCTCCACTCTCCACCATGGTCAGCCACCAACTGAACTGTCAAGGAGCACAAACTTTATACATTACAGAGCAACAGGACATCATGGAGGGCATTAAAGTTCAGCATCTTGAAAGTAAGTTTACATAAAACGTTTCTAAGTCACAATGTTTCCTTCATAATTATAATAGGTATGGTAACTTCAAAATACATAAGAATCATTGTACTAGAGGGTTTACACTTTGTTTTTTATGTTTGCTCGCACGCATGCACAAGAAACATGTTGCGGCAGCCATAGCCAGTTTTAGGCACCAGCGAACCCTGCGGTTGCTGGGGGCCCCCAATCAAAGAAGTTTGTCTTATTCGTTTTTAAACATTTTTTATCTTAATATATTTTTAAAACATCAGTAAAGGACTGTGCAGATCCTTCTGGTTATGTCATGAAATACCTCAACAAGCTACGATCCAGTCAATATGAGGTGGACAGGCAGCAATGGATGGGATGGGAAGAACAGCCCCAAGAACTGACACTGCTGTGCCCTCCTCATTTTTTTTTTAAATACTACTGGTTATACTAAAGCTATACATAGAAACAAAGAAATTTAAAATTTGCTGGCAGATAACTACTTCTTGGCCCACCTAGTCTGCCCATTTTTCCCTGCCTATTGTATCACCACAAATAAAATCTTGCACTTATGGGCTACAGTAAAACACATGGGCTAAAGGTGGGCCAAGTAGAGGGGCCCCATGACTTCACTAATTCTGCTGGGGGCCCCCAAACCCCTAAAGCCGGCCCTGGCGGCAGCTTGCTACAGAAGCAGGTTGTGGAGGTGCGGCACTGTTACGAACATACGAACATACGAAATTTGCCAGCAGATAAAGGCCTAGAGGTCTATCAAGTCTGCTTGAATGTGCAGCTAGCACCCTTATTCTGCAGCTGCCCCTCCTTCCACCCTTCCCTTCATTAACCCTCCCCTTGTCCTGTCCCATCCTCGTTTGAAGCAGTCCACTGTTCTACTGCATACCACTTCAGCAGGTAACGATTCCACCCAGCCACCACCCTCTGTAAAAAGTGTCTCTCATCTCCCTCCTGAACCTTCCTCGCCCAGTCTCATATCATGGCCCTGGTGGCCCTCCCTCCTTACTTTGAACAGTACCTCTGTACCGGTCTTGTTTATTCCTTTCATGTATTTAAAGGTTTCAATCATATCACCCCTGTCTCTCCTCTCCTCCAGTGAGTACATGTTCAACTCCTTCAACCTCCTCTTGTATGATAAGTCCCCCAGCCCCTTGATCATCTTTGTCGCTCTTGCTGCACCCCCCTCCAGTAACTTAATGTCCCTCTTCAGATACGGACGCCAGTACTGCATGCAGTACTCCAGGTGTGGTCTAACTAATGACCTATACAGTGGCAGAATCACCTCCTCCCTCCTCGAGGATATACCCCTTGCAATACAACCCAGCATTTTGTTGGCCTTTGCAGCTGCCTTCCTACATTGTGCGAGTTGTTCATTGACCCTGTAATGAGCACACCAGATCCTTCTCCTCCTCTGTCTGGGCTAGCTGCACTCCTCCTAGCTGGTAACTCCTCCTTGGGTTCTTCATCCCAAAATGCAGCACCTTGCACTTTTGGCATTAAAGCTCAGTTGCCAGGTGTCTGACCAGGTTTCAAGCTTTGCCAGATCATCTTGCAACCCCTGCCATCCCCTAGGTCATCCACCACCGCGCTACCTTGGTATCATCCAAAACAGACTGATCTTTGCTTGATGTCCCATGATATGTCTGCAATGAATATCCCAAACAACACTGATCCCAACACTGAGCCCTGTGGGAACACCGCTCATCACTGCCCTTGGGTGTGAGCTCCCCACCCACCATCACCACTCACCCTCTGTTGCCTTCCTTGCAGCCAGTTTCCTACCCATCTCACCAGCTTTGCACCCCGCTGCCTACTAACTTCCTTCCCAGCCTTCCATGTGGCACTGGGTCAATGCCTTACTGAAGTCCAGATACAGGACATCCACTGCATGGCCCCTGTCCAGTTGCCTAGTTACCCAGTCATAGAACTCAACCAGGTTGGTTTGGCAGGATCTGCCACATATGAAGCCATGCTGTCTGCTGTCCTGTAGTCCTTGGCCTCTAGGAGGCCACCAGCCTCTCCTTCAGGATAGTCTCCATTAACTTACCCATGATGGATGTGAGGCTCACTGGTCTGTAGTTTCCGGTTCATCCTTGGGGCCACTCTTGTGGAGGGCACCACATGAGCCATCCTCCAGTCCTGAGGTACACACCCGAATGTAGTGAGGCATTAAATAGGTCTGCCAAAGGTCCTGCAAGGACCTCTGCCAGCTCCTTCAGTACCCTGGGTGGATGCCATCTGGGCCTGGCATCTTGTCCACCCTCAGTGCCTTCAAACCCTCTCAACTCTGCTCTCCTTGATTTCTCCATCTGTCACCACTTCCTCCATGCTTCTGCCATTTCTCCCACCTTGGGTGTCACCCCTCTTCTCTTTAGTAAATACTGAGCAGAAATACTCATTTAGTGCTTCCATGTATCGCACCCTCTTCCACCAACCCCTCCTTCCTAATCCTTACTATGGTCCTTACAGCTCCTTTTCTCCCTGATGTACTTAAAGAAGTCCTTCTCCCCCTTCTTAATGCCTTGTGCCAACCTGAGTTCCGTAGATGCTTTGGCTCCCCTTACTGCCCTTGTCACCTCCTTCGATTCTGTCAAGTACTCCTCCCTGTCCTCCCCCCTCCCTGTTTTCTTGTACTTCCTAAAGGCAGCTCTTTTCCTCCTTACCTTTTGTGGCCAATGCCCCTGGTGCTTTCAGAGGTTTGGCCTGCTTTCCCCAATGCAGAGGCGTGTTGCTGCTGACACTAGTTCAGCCAGCATGCCACCACCTTGAAACGTTTTAGCCACTGCAGTCAGGGCCCACCTCGTCATTGCAGCATCAGCCATTCCACTGCAATGAGGGAGTGACCCTTCATTGCAGGGTGGTACCTTGCATGCCCCCTCCCAGTTTGCTGATGGGGAGCCCAGTCCCAGTCGGCATAATGTCCCCACTCCCAAGTTTCTGATGTATGCCGAGGGGGTGCCCAATACCCTTCAGCATCATGCTCCCCCTTTCTTTGCTGACGGCGCACCCAATCCCCATCGGCTTCAGTCCCCCCTTCCCAGTTGAATTTGCCAATGGGGGAGCCCACTCCCTGTTGGCATAATGTCTCCCCCCCAATTTCTTGTCTGCTGAGAGGGGTGCCCAATCCCCCTTGGCTCTCCCCACCCCGGTATGTGCCGATGGAGGTACCCAATCCCCACCTGCTACAGCCCCCACCCAAAACTACTCAGGTGGCATGATGGGAGCCCACCCCAGTATGCCAAATGTCCCTGAAAACAAAAAACAGTCCCGTAATGTTTTTTTTTACCCTGTAAACCAGAAAATGGTCCCTTGTCAAGTCTGTGGCCCTACCCCAAACCCACAGCCACCCTCTGTGCACCCTGCCTCCCCACACCCTCCATCACCCCATACTTACCTCCAGAGTCCAGCGCGACAATCATCGGTGGACTGGGAACACCTTTGCACTCTTCAATGCCGATTGCGAACTGAAGAAATGCCGGTAAGCTGTATAATGACATAAATAGGGTTTTATCAACTTTGGTGCATATCTCAGGCATTTTTGGGGAATTTTGGCACCATATTTTCAACATGGGGCTATTGGGACCCCTCCTCATGAATTCAGCCACTGTCATGGAGTTATTCGGTGCCAAAAGATGATTTTGCGGTCACTGTGCAGAATCACCTTTTTGGGACCAATTAACAAAATGACAGTGCCAGTGTTCAGGAGGTGGGCTCTCAAAAAGCCTATGTAGCAAATTAGGTGGAAAAATAAAAATTGATGTTTTATCGAGCGTTTGCTATGCAGTTGCTACGCACCAGAATCTCCATGAATTTGGTAATATTGTTACTCCAGATTTTCAACATTGCCATTTTTCTTCACCTCCTTGTGAACAGTACAGCTGCCATTTTTCACATCCTGGCCGAAATGTGTTTTCGCATCCGACGAGAATAGTGCAGTCACTGTGGGAAATCAGTGTTTGGGACACATTAAGAAAATCACAGTGACACTGTCCATGAGCAGATGTCCTAAAATGCCTATGTTGAAAATGTTGTGATGAAAGTCCATAAAATGACTGTGTTACGAGCGTGCATTGCGCAGTTTCTATGCACCCTTGTAACTTCGCAAATCTGTAATATTTTCACGCCAGATTTTCAACACTGGCATTTTTTCACACCTCCTTATGAACAGTACAGCTGTCATTTTTCACATCCTGGCCAAAATGTGTTTTTGCTCTTCTGACACAGAATAGCACGGTCGATTTGGGAAAATCAGTGTTTGGGACAGATTAAGATAGAGCAAGTGAGAGAGGGGTAGTGAGTGAGGTCAAATGAGCTCTGTCAGGACTGCTGTGAATTTCTTTGTGGGCAGAAAAAGTCACTGACGCAGGCAGGAACCCAGTACAAAAGGGCAGCCTGCAGCACCGGGAGAAACAGAATGAGCGAGTGAGAGAGAGGGAGTGAACGAGTTCAATGGAGCTCTGTCAGGACTGCTGCGGATTTCTTTGTGGACAGAAAAAGGCACCAATGCAGGCTGGAGCCCAGTACTAGAGGGCAGCCTGCAGCGCCGGGAGAAATGGAATGAGCGAGTGAGAGAGGGGGAGTGAGCGAGCTCAAGGGAGCTCTGTCAAGACTGCTGCAGATTTCTTTGTGGGCAGAAAAAGGCGCCAATGCAGGCAGGAGCCCAGTACAAAAGGGCAGCCTGCAGCTCCGGTAGAAATGGAATGAGCGAGTGAGAGAGGGGGAGTGAGCGAGTTCAATGGAGCTCTCTCAGGTCTGCTGCAGATTTCATTTTGGGCAGAAAAAGGTGCCAACACAGGAAGGAGCCCAATACAAAAGGGCAGCCTGCAGCGCTGGGAGAAACAGAATGAGCGAGAGAGAGAGAGGGGGAGTGAGCGTGCTCAACAGAGCTCTGTTTGGACTACTGCAGATTTCTTTGTAGGCAGAAAAAGGCACCAACACAAGCAGGAGCCCAGTTCAAAAGGGCAGCCTGCAGTGCTGGGAGAAACAGAATGAGAAAGTGAGAGAGGTGGAGTGAACAACCTCAATGGAGCTCTGTCGGGACAGCTGTGAACTTCTTTGTGGGCAGAAAAAGGCACCAATGCAAGCAGGAGCCCAGTACAAAAGGGCAGCCTGCAGCTCCGGTAGAAACAGAATGAGCAAGTGAGAGAGTGGGAGTGAGCAAGCTCAGTGGAGCTCTGTCAGGACTGCTGTGGATTTCTTTGTGGGCAGAAAAAGGCACCAATGCAGGCTGGAGACCAGTACTAAAAGGGCAGCCTGCAGCTCCGGGAGAAACAGAACAAGCGAGCGAGAGAGGAGGAGTGACCAAGCTCAACGGAGCTCTGTCGGTACTGCTGCAGATTTCTTTATGGGCAGAAAAAGGCACCAGTGGAGGCAGGAGCCCAGTTCAAAAGGGCAGCCTGCAACACTGGGAGAAACGGAATGAGAAAGTGAGAGAGTGAACAACCTCAACGGAGCTCTGTCAGGACAGCTGTGAACTTCTTTGTGGACAGAAAAAGGCACCAATGCAAGCAGGAGCCCAGTACAAAAGGGCAGCCTGCAGCTTCGGCAGAAACAGAATGAGTGAGTGAGAGGGGGAAGTGAGCGTGCTCAACAGAGCTCTGTTTGGACTACTGCAGATTTCTTTGTAGGCAGAAAAAGGCACCAACACAAGCAGGAGCCCAGTTCAAAAGGGCAGCCTGCAGTGCTGGGAGAAACAGAATGAGAAAGTGAGAGAGGTGGAGTGAACAACCTCAATGGAGCTCTGTCGGGACAGCTGTGAACTTCTTTGTGGGCAGAAAAAGGCACCAATGCAAGCAGGAGCCCAGTACAAAAGGGCAGCCTGCAGCTCCGGTAGAAACAGAATGAGCAAGTGAGAGAGTGGGAGTGAGCAAGCTCAGTGGAGCTCTGTCGGGACTGCTACAGATTTCTTTGTGGGCAGAAAAAGCGCCAATGCAGGCAGGAGCCCAGTACAAAAGAGCAGCCTGCAGCTCCAGGAGAAACAGAACAAACGAGTGAGAGAGGGGGAGTGAGCAAGCTCAATGGAGCTCTGTTGGGACTGCTGCGAATTTCTTTGTAGGCAGAAAAAGGCTCCAACACAAGCAGGAGCCTAGTACAAAAAGGCAGCCTGCAGCATCAGGAGAAATAGAATGAGTGAGTGAGAGAGGGGGAGTAAGCGAGCTCAATGGAGCTCTGCTGGGACTTTAGAGTTGCCCATCCTCCCACCCAAGGTCCTCTGTGGTCCTATATGACAGCATGGTCTCTGGAGTGGAGACAAAGCAATGATTGGATACTTTTAGGATTGTTGCAATAATACAGATTTAATTATTTTGTTTATTTCTCTAACTGAGCTAAGTACTGAGCTATACTGTTATGATTGCTGTAATAATACATATTTATTTGTTCTGTTTTTTTCTCTAACTGAGCTGAGTAATACTTGTAGTGCAATAGGATTTCTAACTGGGCTAAGTGAAACTATATGAGAGCTGAGAACAAAAAGTATGGTAGCTGAGGGGTGAAAAACAGACAAGGAGGCTTTAGGATTGCTACACTAATACAGTATCTATTGCATAAGATTTGAGACTGAATTAACCCAGTCGGCAAGGGGGCAGTAGAGGGACTAGTGTTGGGGTGGGACAGGAATATGAGTAAATAAGGGCCTAACAGTTGTAGTAGGATACAGAACCTGGGAGTATGAGCCAGTAACATAAGATGGGGGCCAAAATGGGGCAGGTGGACTGATGTCAATAGGGCAGGCATCTTTGGAAGGGTGGTGGGGTGTACAGGGTGTGGGTCTGCCATGATCCTGGACTGAGCTTGGAGGATGGGGGGATGTATGGTCTGTAGATGACTGGCTAGTTTGAGGGAGGAACTGTGGAGGTTAGGGAGGAGTCTAAGTGGCAGGGCAGATGAGTATGGTAGGCATCCGGGGGAGAATAGATGATGACAAAGGGGATGAAGAAGAACAACTAGGGAGTGAAATTGATCCCAGTATCAGAGACACTAACAGAAAAGACAGGAGAAGAGGGGGGGTGCCCGAGGTGAGGGGAGGCCTCCTGATGGGGGAGGAAGAGACCACGAGGAGTACCAGAGGAGAGAGAGCAGATGGCTGCAGGTAGGGAGAGACCAGGGGTGGCACGGAGGGGAACAAGTGGAGGGGCCGATAGGGGGAAGAGATGTAGGAGGGGTATCGACTAGCAATAGATTTGAACCTCCGCTATGGGAGAGACAGGGGGAGCAGGAACATACTGAAGGGGGGAGGACAAGTTTGGCATGAAAGGGATGGCAACAGGGAGGGTAAGAGATAGCGAGGACGAAATGGTGGAAGGTGGGGCTTGTAAGGAAGGAGGGGGTGGTGACTGGAGGAGAGAAGGCTATGAGAAGGGGGAAGGATGGGAGGGACATCACTATTGGGTAGAAGGGAATGGGAGCTCTAAATCGACAACAGTAGGGATAGGAGAGGGGTTGGAAATCAGCAGAGGAGGCTGGGAAGTCAACATGGGAAGCCCAGTAGGCAGTAGTCAGGCTGGGAAGGGATTCAAGCAGGATGGGAGGAATAAGGCAGAGAAAAGGGGTGAGGCAGAAGTAGGGGGTACAGATACAGAAGTCACAGAGGGTGCAGCTGGTGAAGGTAAAGGGCAGGGAAGAACGAATACTGCGGTGCTGGAAGGGGCATTAGAAGGGAAGCGGGGTATGGACAGGGGGGTTCTTGTCCTGGGGAATTCTATACTGAAATGGGTGAGATGGGGCAGAAAGGGGGAAAGGCATAGCCATGTTTAGGTTGAAGCTGTCCCCAGGGTGACTGCTGGAGGAGCAGGGCAGGCACTGCTCAAGCGTGCAGTGAGGGAGAGGAGGAAACCTCATTTACTGTTGCATGTGGGTACAAATGACTTGGCAGGAGGCACTGTGGAAGTAGTGAGCAGGAGGTTCGAGTAGCTGGGCAGGCAGTGTGAGGTGGTGGTGAAGTCAGTGGCATTCTTGGAGGTACTGCTGGTACCAAGTGCAAGCATGGGGAGGAAGGGTAGGCTTCATGAGTTCAACGAGTGGCTGAGGGATTGCTGCATACCAAACATTATGGGTTAGTGACTAACTGGGGCAGGGTCTGGGGGAATAGTGACTTGTACGAGGGGGACAGGGTACACAGGAGCAGGAAGGGGAAGGGAGTATTAAAGGCAGCATTGCTGCCGGCCCAGTGGCACTGAGGGCTGAGGTGCTGGATGCCACACCTTGCACTATGCTGGCGACCCGGGTTCAGATGTAAGCCCAGGCCGCCAGGGGTCAGCAGGGGAGGGATAGGATTGAGCATCCAGAGGACTGCTCTGCTATCCCAGGGCAGGATCCAGGGACCCACCACTCTATAGCAGCCCCTGGTGATGACTGGGGGCACTACTAAAGCAGTGTAGTAAAGGGGGCTGAGTGTGGTGGATGTTGGCACACTGCGCCTAAGCATCATTGCACGCCTGCACTCTGCAGAGGGGAGAAAAGTGGAAAATGGGCTTTGGCCGGGCAGCATGACCTCCCAACCCTCACTGCCTGCCACAAATGGCATCTCCTCAGCCAGATCCTGCTCCAGTGGGTCAAGCTGGGAAGCTCCTTGCCACCCCACCATGGGGGTTAATCCATGGAGGTGAGCAGGCTGGCCTGATGTCAGGGGCAGGGCTAGGGGGGTTCGGTCGGGATGACCAAGGCGACCGTAGCCCGGGGAGAAAATATGTACAAAAAAAAAAAGCTGGATTACAGGGGTATATCTCTACTAAGGTGGATTTAAACTAGTGTGGGGGGGTGGCCAAAAGACTGAGGTTGGTAGAAAGGTCCGGACAGAGGAGCCTAATGAGTTCACCACCCTAGATATAGGTAAAGGAGGAGGTGTAGTAACCCTGGAAGGGGGCAGGCAGAGTGGTCTGAGTGTAATACAGAAGGCACCACCTCCCGGTAAGAATAAGAAGGAGAAAGGGTGAGGACTTCTGGGAGGCGGGACACAGGCCAAGGAGGAGAAGAGTGATGAGAGGGAGGGGTACAGGTGGAAGGTGGTCTGACTAAATTGATAGAGAACTGGTTACAGGTGAGGGTGCAGAGGGTGGTGGTGGTGGGGTAGCTCTCGGCACCCAGAGCAGTGACAAGCAGGGTGCCGCAGGGCTCAATGCTTGGCCCAGTGCTATTTGGGCTCTTTATCTCTGATATAGCACATGGAGAGGGGAACAGGGTTAGTCTGTTCGCACATTATATCAAACTGGGGGTGGTGGTTGACAAAGAGGACGGATGGCAAAAACTGCAGGGGGATCTAACCAAACTAGAGACATAGGCAGTGGACTGGCAGCTAGGATTCACTGCAAAGAAGTGTAAGGTGATGCACTTCAGGGCTAAGAACCAGAAGAGGGACTATTGGTTGGGGATCACAGAGGAGGAGAAGGACCTAGAGGTGTTGGTAACTGGGAGCATGAACAACTCGGCCCAGTGCAGGAAAGCAGCAGCTAAGGCAAACAGGATGCTGGGGTCCATCGCAAGGGGGTTCTCATCCAGACACAGGGATGTGATCCTACCTCTCTACAGATCATTGGTCACACCACACCTAGAGTACTGTGTGCAATACTGGAGGCCATACCTGAGGAGAGATATAAAGTTACTGGAGGGGGTGCAAAGGAAGGCAACAAAAATATTAAAGGGGATGGAAGGAAAGGAATATCAAGTTAGGCTGAAGGAGCTGAACATGTACAAACTGGAGGTGAGGAGGGATATGGGGGATATGATTGAAGCATTTAAATACCTGAGGGGATAAATAAACCTAGCACAGAGAGGGTGTTTAAACTGAGGAGTGGAAGAGAGACGAGGGGGCATGGACTAAGGTTGGAAGGGGGACATTTCAAGAGGGAAATGAGGAGGCATTACTTCTCTGAGAGGGTGGTGTCTAGCTAGAATGCACTGCCAGTGGGGGTGGTAACATGTAGGGCACTCAATAGCTTTAGGAAGGAGTGGGATAAAGCAAGAGGAAGAGTCAGGGGGGCAGGGGCTGGGGCAAACTGGGGAGAAACTGAAGGGGAGGAGCCTGGGGCAGCTGCAATCTAGGGTGCTAGCTGCATACTCGGGAAGACTTACATAGACTGATTGGTGTGTTCTGCTGGCAGATTCATATGTTCATATGTTCGTATGTATGTTCGTATATAAAATCACAGTGACTCTGTTCATGAGCAGCGGTCCTAAAATGCCTATGTTGAAAATTTGGTGACAAATGTCCATAAAATGACTGTGTTACAAGCGTGCATTGTGCAGTTTCCATGCACCCTAGTAACTTTGCAAATTTGTAGTATTTTCACTCCAGATTTTCAACATTGGCATTTTTTCAGACCTCCTTATGAACAGTGCAGCTGTCATTTTTCACATCCTGCCCAAAATATGCATTCATACATCTGGTGCAGAATACCGCGGTTGCTGTGGGAAATCAATGTTCGGGACAGATTAAGAAAATCATAGTGACAAGTGTTCATGAGCAGAGGTCACAAAATGCCTATGTTGAAAATCTGGTGAAATAATTCCACTAAATGACTGTGTTACGCACATGCATTGCGCAGTTTCCAAGTATGCTCAGAAGTTTCAGCATTTTTTATATTTTCACTACAGATTTTCAACATTGCCATCTCTTCACACCTCCCTATGAATGGTACAGCTGTCATTCTTCACATCCTGCCTGATCTGTGTTTTCGTACATCTGGCACACAATGACACGGTCACTATGGAAACTCAAATTTCGGGAGAAATTGCCAAAATCACACTGCCACTGTTCATGAGAAGAGGTCCCAAATGCTTTCATGAGGTGGGAGCCACAAAATGGCCATGCTGAACATTTGTACTGCAAATACCAACAAATGCCCGGGGCATTATGGTTTCTAACCATAACGTCCCACCCTATACAGACTGACATACATCAGGGGTGTGCCTTTCGATTGCTGACTGTAATGCTCATGCCATTCCAACCCCACCCCTCCACCCTGCAGCCACTGACAGACATCAAGCTGTGCCTTGGACTGTTCGGCCCTAGAGTTTACGCCATTCTATTTTGCACCCATTTCAGCGTATGTTCTTATGGAGTGGGGTGACTGTAAAGCTGAACACCTCAAGGCACACCTCAACACTTGTCAGTGTCTGCAGGATAGGGTGAGGTGAAATGACATAAACATTATGGGCGACAACCCAAATGCTTATCCCAATGCTTGTCTGTCTCTGCAGGGTGGAGGTGGGATTGGCATGAAGTTCAATACTTCACTGCCATTCCTACTCTGCATTTATCTAACTCCTGCATTTCCAATGCGAATACCAGCAAGCAAACATTCGGCATTGACAAATGCTTGTTATCTTATTGTAACAGCATTATGAAGCCCCGGTCCTCAACCCAGACCGAGACCTTGTCATGGTGGAGAGGCTTGTGTATTCCAATGACCCTCAGGGCTATGTCATCTGGAGTCTTATACTCCTGGCAGGGTCACCCATGGCGAACAGGCCTGAGGCGAGGTCCCAGACTAAGTGTGGTCCAACCTCCAAAGTCCCAAACAAATGTTATACTCCCAGCTCATTCACAGCCAGACATCCCGTGGTGGTCAAAGGAAACACTACAAAGACACACTGAAGGCATACCTCAAAAAAACAGATATGGACATCACGAGCTGGGAGAAGCTGGCCACCAACCGATCTCATTGGTGCCAGAACCTCTATCAAGTGGGGGCCTGCTTCGAAAAGAAATGCCTTGCCCTCAAAGCTGCAAAGAGAGAGAGTAGGAAGGAAAGGAAAAGAAACCCCAGCCAGTGGGCAGCTCTCCCACATGGAAACATCTGCAATTTCTGTGGACGAATCTGTGGCTCTAGGATTGGATTACTGAGCCACCTCAGGACCCATCAGTGAACCATGGTAGAGATCATCATCAAATCGAGGGATCACTGACGATGATGGAGCCCCAGTGTGAAGATTAAATTGGGAGGGTAAGCTTTTCAAGAGCAGAACAATGAGAGCATGGTTTATTAACTTGCTTAAGAATGTGAGGGTGAGCTGACAATACCTAACTGATAAAACAGAGAATAGAAAATTGTGAGCGTGGTTCATTAACTTGTTTAGAAATGTAAGGGTGAGCTGACATTATAAGAAGAACATAAGAAAAATGGCGGCAGATAGGGATTGCATGATTCATCTTGTCTACCCAAAAAGACTACCTCTTCCCCTACGTTGCCTGCAACCTAACCTGTCCGCAATACCTATCCCATGCAAGTTTTAAATCTCTAATTGCCTTTGATGCTACCAGGTCCTGGGTCAGGCTGTTCCAAGGTTCCACCAGTCTCTCCATAAATAAGTACTTCCTGAGGTTGCTTTTGAATCTACATCCCACCAACCTCAAATTATGGACACTTGTACATGCTGTTGTGTTGTGCTGAAATTGATTACCTGCCTGAGTTGTGGTTATCCCCTTCACATACTTAAATGTTTCGATCATGTCACCTCTGTTTCTTCTTTGCTCGAGGGAGTATGAATTTAGCTGCCTGAGTCGCACCTTGTATGTCCCATGGTGTAGACCATGTACCATTTTAGTAGCTCTTCCTTGCACCATCTCCAAATGGTCCATGTCCTTTTTGAGGTGAGGTCTCTAGAACTGACCGCAGTATCCCAAGTGTGGCCTTACCAAGGACCCGTAGAGTGTCATGATCACCTCCCGCTTCCTACTAGTAATGCCCCATGTAATACAGCTGAGGATGCCATTTGCTTTCTGTGCTGCCTTCTCACACTGTTACATAGAAACATAGAAACATAGAATCTGATGGCAGATAAGGACTGCTTATCCCACGTAGTCTACCAATTTCCTTACCTAATGGATAAGCTGCAGATCTTAGTTAACTAACAGCCTACTCCCTTCTATCCCCCCACTAGAACTGCCTTACGTCTGTCCAATGCATTCTTGAATTACCCCACTGTTTTTGACTCTACAACCTCCTCAGGAAGGCTGTTCCATGCATCCACCACCCTCTCCATGAACAAATACTTCCTCATATTACCTCTGAGTCATCCCCCCTCTATCTTCAAATTGTGTCCCATTGTTCTTGCACATCTCTTTTTCTGAAAGATGCTACCCTATTGGACATTGTTGATTCCCCTGAGCTACTTGAAAGTTTCTATCATGCCCCCTCCCTCCTTTCCTCAAGGGTATACATATTAAGCCTTTAGTCTCTCTTCGTATGTCTTCTGTTGCAGACCCTGCACCATTTTGGTTGCCCTCCTCTGGACAGCCTCCACCCTGTCTATGTCTTTGCTGAGATGGGGTCTCCAGAACTGCATGCAGTACTCCAGCTGGGGTCTTACCAACTGTCTGTACAGATGGATAACAACTTCCTGTTTTCCTACCTTTAAGTCATCAGTGATCACTATGCCGAGATCTCGCTCTATCTGTGTTTCTTCAAGCTGGTGTCCTCCCAAACATTTTACATCATGACTTAAGTCTCTGAGACTAGATGATTTTATTGGACCAACAAGTGTCTTGTACAAAGATGGTACTATACACAAGCTTCCAGGGCCATACAGGTCCCTTCTTCATGTGAATAGCAAAACTGAGCAACATAAGCAGTATTCATGTCCACTGTGGAACAATTAAAAATCAGGAAGTGAAGTAGGAAGTTGATAAAGGGGACTAGAGATGAAAGTCTAAGTTGTAAAATAAAAACATGAGAAGAAATGGGGAGGGGGCTAAGTAGGAACAGGTCAGTAGGAGATGAAAGGAAGGTAAAGGGAAGACAAAAGCACACAGATAGGATCTGAGATCAAAGGCTGGCTGTAAGGGTAGAATAGACAGGAATTGCCTAAAAGATGCAAGGAAATCAAGAAATCTGGAGAAACAAAAGAACAAAGGCCTAGATAAATAGTGTGAGGTAGTATAAACAGAGGTGTGAAAACAAGACGGAGTGGGTGGGACTGAGCTAAAGAGTTAGTCAGAGAGGCAGGGATGATGTGAGGTACAGGTAAAAAAAGCAGATCGGGCAGAACTCATAGAAAAAAAAAAATAATAAGAGAAATACAGAACCAAAGTGTGATAAATAATGACATGATTTAGTACAATAAAAAGAATTACAGTTTACCAAAGTGTGTCATGAAACCGATGTCCTGATTCAGTCCAGAAATGTTACATTTAAATTGTTTAATATATTTCAATTCCCATGTCCTTCTGTGCTGTGTGTTTCTGAAGTTGCCTCTTAGTATCAAGACAGATAAATCCAAGAGAGAGTGATCTTTTTGTGAAAAATGGTTTCCTACTGGAGTGCTGATAATCTGGTTTACCATTGTGTGACAGTGGTGATTCATCCTGGTTTTTAGTGGTTGGCTAGCTTCCCCAATATAGCAACCATTTGTGCTCTTCTTGCATTGAATTAGGTAAACCACATTGCTGGATTGACATGCGTAGGATCCATTAATTTGTATTATGTTGTTCTGGCTTGTCTTAATGGTGGCCTGTGTGCATATCTGAGTGCAGGTCTTACATCTTGCGATATTGCATGGTGCTGTCTCTCTTGTTTTCTGGTTATTTTGATCTGCTGGGAGTTTGTTATGAATTACTATGTTCGAGAGGCTGGGGGTTGCTCATAGGCAATGACAGGTGGTTCAGGGAAGATGTCTTTCAGTGTTTCATCTTCTCTCAGCGTGGGTTGTAGCTCTTTGACAATTTCCTGAAGGGGTTTTAGCATGGGGCTGTGAGTGACCACTGGGGGTGTGCAGTAAGTTTGATGTCTTTGCCTGTATTCCAGCAGATTGTCTCACGGTATTTGTATGGCCCGTTCAAATTATCTGTTAATTTGTCTTGGAAAGTGGCCCTGCAGAATTAGGGAATTCCAAAGTGTGGAGAGCTGTCTGTCTCTTCTTCTCTCATCAGAGCAGATTCAATGGTATTGAATCGCCATACTGTAGATTACAGATTTTTTTTTATGATTTGGGTGGAAGCTGGAATTATGCAGGTATCGGTGTCTGTCAATGGGTTTTCTGTGAAGAGCAGTTTGCATATGTCCATTGTTAGTGATACTGATTGTGGTGTCAAGAAAATGTAAACTAGTGGTGGAGTATTCAGTAGTGAGATTTATGGAATGATGAAAGTTGTTAAAATCATGATGGCATTTTTTGAGAGAGTCTTCACCTTCTGTCCAAATCTGGAATATGTCATCAATAAATTGGAGGTAGACAGATGGATTATAATAGTGGTGTTTAAAAAAAAAATCCTCCTCTAAGAAGGTCATGAAAAGATTGTCATATTGTGGTACCATTTTAGTGCCCATGGCTGTCCCCATGATCTATAAAAAGTGCTTGCTGTTAAAAGTGAAGTTGTTGTGTGTCAAAATGAATTGTATTAGGGTGCTGATGGTGGTTTCTGGAATGTCCCCTGTGAATGTGTTTTCCTTTAAAAATTTCTGACATGCTGCTATGCCATCTTCATGTGTGATGTTGGTGTACAGGGCAGCGACATCCATTTTGGCTAGGATAGTGTTCGGTGGCAGTTGTCCAATTTTGTTTCAGTTTCCTGAGGAAATCTGTGGTGTCCTGAATAAAACTGCTAGTAGCTCTTACTAGTGGTTTTAAAATGGATTCAATGAGTCCTGAAATGTTTTCAATGAGTGTGCCAATGCCAGAGATGATGGGTCGTCCTGGATTGCCTAGTTTGTGCATCTTGGGTAGCATATAGAATGTCCCTGGAGTATGTTTGTTTTGAATTAGTATTTTTAACTGTTCTTGGATGTTGTTAGATAGAGAAAAGGACCAATACGGCTGGAATCTCTTTTTACAAGACTAGATGATTAGAATTGTTTTAACATGCTGTTTGTTAATCAGAAAATGTGGAATTTTATCCTTTAAAAGTATACTTGAGGACCTAAATGTAATAGTGCACTTTCAGTGTTTAACTACATGTGTGATAAGAGAACGGCATATGAGTAAATTATTTTGTTTGTTTAGAGAGATAGCACTGTATGACTAATTACAGTAAATACAGTATTTTTATTTATTTATTTCTTCTAGGATTACAAATTACCTTTGAGCCCAGGGCTCTTTTACAAAGGTTCCACGTCATAACAAAGGTTCAGCATCATAGGTTACAAGGTTTACACATGTTGCAAAAGAAGACAAGTGATGAAGCTAGGATGGGGGGAGGGTAGGAAGAGAAAGGAAGAGGGCAGTGGCAGGGGTCAGAGAGGAGCTGGGAGGAGAGAAGGGTTGGAGGAGGGGATAGTGTGTTGGGTTGGAAGGAGTGTGAGGCAGCCAGGCAGCACTGTCAGTGGCAAGTACGGAGAGAAAGATGGCCCTTGGAGGGCAAGTGCAGTGGGCATGGACCTGGCAGAGGTGAGCACTGGAGGCTCAGGAGACAAGTAATTAGCCAAGGCAATCACAGGTGCTGGAGGCAACAAGGGTGTTACGGAGCCTGGTTTTAAAAGCACCAAGACTGGTGGTGGTGATAGTATCATAGGTGAGACCATTAAACCAGGTGGGGGCCCTGTAGGTAAATGATCATTGGCCTTGGTTTGTGCGGCAGTGAGGGATCTGAAACAGTTGAGGCTTTGATCCTCTGGTGATTCTGGAGCTGTTTTTTGTTTGAAGAAGGGTGCAGACTCCGGGGGGGTGATCCCCAACTGGATTTCTTTGCCACCATACAGGTTTGGCAATGAATTTGATTTTCAAGTTGCAGCCAGTTCATTTGTGTATAGAGGTCACAGGTGTGTGTGAGGTGTTTTGCTCCAATGACGAGTCGGCAGGCCTTGTTTAGGGTGCTGGACACCCTTCGGAGTGCCGTGCGAGTGGCGGCACCATAGTTGACTAGGCCATAGTATATCTGGGAGATAATGGAGCTTTGAACAGTGGCAGTGAGGGCCTCTTTGGTCAGGTGCTGCCATAGGTGGTAGAGTAGACCCAGTCTGGAGTTTGCAGTATTGGCAACATTGGTTATGTGGGTAGTGAAGGACAGGTGGGAGTCTAAGGGGATTCCAAGATGTTTGAAGGATTCAACCTGCTCCCGAGGGCTACCTAAGCAGGTGTTGAAGGAGAGTTGGAGATGTTTGTGCTTGTTTTGGTGGCTGGAGAAGATCATGGTCTTGGTTTCATTCTGGTTAAGAATTAACTTATGTTCTTTGAACCAGTTTTCAACCGAGGCGAAACCATGCTGAAGGGTTTGTTGTAGGTGGCATGGGTCTTGATGTGAGGCAAGAATCACAGTGTCATCCGCATAGAGTATTATTTGTAGTGGACTGGAGGTGGGGAGAGGGTTCAGGAACAGGCTGAAAAGTAGTGGGCCTAGGATGGAGCCCTGGGGGGGACACCAGAGTGAACTTCTTTCGTGTCGGAGAGTTCGTCCATCATTTTTACACATTGGGTTCGGTTTCCAAGGTAGCTGTCGAACCATGCCACAGATTCAGTCGAGAGGCCAATGTCCAGTAGCTGACTAAGCAGGAGGTGATAGTGGATGGTGTCAAAATCCTTTGAAAGGTCTATGAATATAGCCCCAGTTAGGAGACCGTGGTCTAGGGAGTTGTGGATGGCACCCATGAACTCAAGAAGGGCAGTGGCAGTGCTATGTCCTTTTCTAAACCCATGTTGCTGCTGGCAAAGGATGTTATGTTTGCTCAGATAGCCAGTGAGCTGGTCCACTACTAGCCATTCTAGGGCCTTAGAAAGGGGTGTGAGGATAGAGATAGGGTGGTAATTTCCATGAATGGTCTGGTCACTGCTTTTGTGGATTGGAGTGACTGTTGCTAACTTCCATTTATCTGGGAACTGGCTGAGAGAGAGGGAGGGATTAAATATCCTGGTGAGTGGCCCCAGTACTTCCTCTAGAGTGAGTGACAGAAGCTTGAAGTCCAGTGTATCAGCACTTGCTCTGGTGTTGCCGATGGCTTTGGAGATGTATTTCCTGACTGTATTTTTGTTAACTGCTCTGAGGTAGAAGGGAGGGCATTTTTTTGGTGGAGTCTGATGGGTGGGAAGAGCAGTGTCGCTGACGTTGAAATAGTTGGGGGGGAGGACACTGCTGAGGTCAGTGAAGGCATCATTGAGAGTATTTGCAATGACTTTTTGGTCAAGTGTAATAGACCCATTTATTTTGAGAACAGTCGGGGGTGATTTGGTCTGCTGACCTGTGACATCTTTTATGTTATACCAGAAAGCTCTCCCATTTCCCCATGAGTCAGTGAGTGCTTTCTTGTAGTAGTCAGACTTCTGTTGGCGTATGGATTTGGTACAGTCATTTCTTGCTCTTTTGTATTTTTGGATGTCTGCTTGGTTTCTGGTTGATCTGGCCTGTTCCCAGAGATGGTCCCTGTGTTTTAACTTCATCAGGAGTGTGCCTGAGAGCCATAGGTTGCAGAGAGATTTAACTTTGCATTTTTTTAGCGTGGCGAAGATGTTACAGGTTTCATTGAAGATGTAGATGAAATGGTCCAGTACTGTGTTTGTGTCAGTAGCCCAGTCAATGGTGGACCAGTCTTGATTAAGTAGGTGGGTTTTAGGTTGATTAGCTGTCCACGGGGTAGGACTCTGCTGAGGGTGACTTTAGGAGGTGGTTTGCAGAATTTATTTGACCAGATGCAGCTGACAGGGGAGTGATCACTGAGGGAGTCAGGCAGAACAGCAGATCTTATGATCCGGGAAGGGTGAGAAGTCAGGATCCAGTCCAATAGGGTGCTGGTGCCAGTTTTATAGTTTTTTCTGGTTGGGGAGTACAGTATCTGGGTGAGGTTGGCTGATGTGACTGAATCCCTGGCAGTTCCAGCCTCAATACCCATCCGGTTTATGTTGAAATCACTGAGAATGACGGTTTCAGAGTCGGGTGGGAGTGTTTTGATGTAATCCAAAACCACGCTGAGGCCCGGTCCCTGTTCTTTAAGAGGGATATACATTGTTATGGCCGCTAGGGCTTTATTCTGTGCATCAAGAAGGATTTTGATGGCAGTAGTTGGGTATTGGGTGTAGGTAGGTCAATGTGGACAGTGTGTCCCATCAGATTGTCTTTTAGATACAGGGCGCATCCACCTCCTCCTTTAGATTTACAATCCAGCCTGAAGATATTATATCCTGGGAGGGAGACTGTGTGATCAGGAACTGAGGGGGTGAGGCAGGTTTCAACCACCGCAGATTATCGGGATGGTGGACACTTACGAAAGCTTGTAGTTGATCAAGTTTTGGTACCCCTCCCCAGTCTGTACTGCATCTATAATAGTGGCTTTAACCCGGTCTGAACAGCTTTGAAAAGCGTCCAAAATAGGGCGGCGCCCTTGAGTGCCAAACTGCGCCTTCTTTTTCAGGCTGAGGCCCCTATTGTACTGAAATTTAATCATATCTGTCTTTGTATGTTGAATTTGTGCTGTCAAGTCAACATCTTGCGTATGTGCCATAGATATGAGTTTGTGCAATTGATCTCGTAATTTCAAATATTGCGTCCCTTCCTAGTAGCATGCTCATTAAAAAGAGACCGAAAATCAGCCTTGGAGCCAAGCCACCATTCCAAAATGCTATCATATGCCTCCAGGATAGATAGCCTAGCTTGGAGTAAGTCCCCCCATTTGGTTCTTAATTCTGTGTTTGCCAATAAGGATTTATTTAACCTCCATCTGAAGGAAGGTTTTGCTGTCGGTAACTCACCCATGCTACCCAAACACGAAACAGCCAGATGGTCTGAGGTCTCAATAGGAATAGTGGATACCTTATGGATGTGTAAGGACTTGGATACAAAAAGATAATCAATTCTGGTTTGTAAACAGCCCTTCACAAAAGTCATGTGTCCCTTAGTGTTTGTTACTGCAAAAACATCACACAGATTTGCAGTAGAGATAACGCACATGGTGGCGCAGACATCAACGGTAAGTGAAACGGGTATGGAACTGCAAGCAGAAAGGGCAACAGTAACAGTAATGTAAGCGCACAGGCTGGTTTTCCCCAAAACCTGCATAGAGAAAGACAGTGAGTACAAATAATGTATGCATAATAATGAGTATCGGAGCATAAAATGAGAACTTGGAATACTAAATACATTATATCTCAGGAACCGTATGATGTAGAAAAAAAATTTAAAAGTCGTATGATTTACAACTGTCCTGGCTAATTTGGGGGCTAAGCATTTTTTTGATGAAAAGTCCGTATCTCGCACCGTTTCTGAGATACGGGCCCTGAAAGGAGCAGCGAATGCCGTAATGTTATCCTATGGGAAAAAAAGAGAAGTTCGGAGTGCCATAACTTTGCCTCTCTGTAATATTTTTTCACCAAACCACTGAAAAGCACATCTGTGGGCTGTTGGCTGTGTTCCCGCCAAATTTCAGGAAAAAAGACTGAACGGTTATTTTGCAGCAGGGTGCCAAAGGATTCCTGTAATGCGTCGAGCGCCGTAATGTTATCCTAAGGGAAAAACCATCAACTTTGGAGTGTCATAACTTTGTCACTGTGTAATATTTTTTCAATACAACACTGAAAAGCACATCTGTGAGATGTCATCTGCATTCCCTCCAAATTTCAGCCCAAAACTCCCAACGTTCTTTGCAGCGGAGTGCCAAAGAATTACTTTATTTTGGGCATAGTGTATAAAAGTAATTAGTGCAATTTGCGAAAGTGTTGCAAAAATTTGCAACACTTTCGTAGATGCGTACACTACTATGAAGTACTTTTCCAGAAATTTGAAAATATATTTCGGAAGTTTCCCCAAAATAAAGACATGGCTAAGCATCCTCAGGGCCCGACTAGGTGAATACAAAAAGAATTAGGTTGCTAGAGGGTCTCAATTTTAAATGCCAAGCATTTTTCTGATCACTAACTGAAAACAAGAAGGTGGATTTGTGACAGTAACAGGGCCATTTGCGACAGTAAAAAGTGCATTTGCAACACTGTCGAACTTTTTGTTAACTTTTCCCATTGACTTATAATGGAAAATTGTTTTTTGAATAACTTTTGAACCGTTTAATATTTTTTCATGAAATCTTCAAAAGGCACATTGGGGACCCTGTCCACATGTTCCCTGAAGATTTCGGGCCAGTCGCGCAAACCGTACGACCTGTAGGCGTGACCGTAGAATTCCAGAAAAGCGTAAACGTGTGCGCAGATCATGCTTAATAACTCTGCAGCTGTATATCTGACTGGTACAGAACTTGGCACATCCCAAGGTCTATGATTCTTGATCATGTATTCCAAATTTCAGGCAAATCCATCAAATAGTTGCAAAGTTATTAAGGTACAAAGTTTTGGGGTTTAACATAGAAATGGCTCTCAATCTAATTATGGTAGTACTGATACCATACTATATATATATATATATATATATATATATATATATATATATATATATATTATATGTACAGTAGGTTCGGTCTGTCATCATTTGTTTCCTCACCATCCGCAGCCGATCACGAATCTGTAAATGAAAAGACTAAAACAACACTCACCTTTCACCCCATCACCCATTCCACTTTTCTTCCACCACCCTCATCTGTGCAGTAGCACCCATAGCACTCTTACATCCATGTTAAAACCAGCCCACAACCCTCACCCATGTACTAGCATCCATTTTTGGTTTATGGCTAACATTTCTGTAATTGAAAAAATAATAAATAGCTACCAATTAGTACTCATTGTTTTGTCCTCTTTAAAATTGAAAAATAGACCGCCCCCAGTCCCAGCCCATACTGATGCACCACAAAGTCACAGAAGGTAAATCCAAAAATATATGTTTTCACTTTAACTATAAATAATATGATACAGAAAGGACTGATGTGACAGTGTCCCTTTTATGCCAAATTTGGGCCTGTTCCCAATGATGTTAAAATTGCCTTGTATATAAAACTTGTTGACTTTAGTTTAGACCCTAGCTACAAAGCAGTTTGCCATGAAATGGTGAAAGTTTTGGGGGGTATATAGTCCAAGGTAGTAGATCAAGAAAGGAGAAAGACAACCAAAGTCATCACAGTCTGTAAAAGTTTCCTTTTTGGTGCAGAGACTCTGTCCCACACAGTATTTACCAGCCACCACCATCTGAGTTGTCATCACCATCAACATCCACAACATCAATCACTTCAGGATCAGTTTGTATACTCTTGTAGGGATACAAAATCTTGACTTATTAACTTTAATAAAGTTAACGTGTGTACATTTCTGGCAGCAACCTATTTCTGGTGTCTGTCACAATATTGCCAGCTGTACTAAACATGTCTCTGAAGAGACACTTGTTGCAGGACAACCAAGATATTTACAGGCTTCATCATACAACTCTGTCCAAATTGACTTTTTGATCTCCAGTATTCAAAGGGCATGCATCAATAGGAATAGGCAGTTCTTGCAGGTAACTGTCTACCATGATGGACAGAGACCGCTCAGAAGAGGAATCAGCAGAAGCTGGTATGGCAGCAATTTGGTAAGGTTTTCCACAGATTTAGCTTGCTACTAAGAGTTGAAGAAGTGGCAGTTGTGGAACAACTACTGTTAATGTTTGGTGACTTTTCCAGTTCTGTATCCCTTGTGAAGATGAACCTGCATGTTGTGGTGATGACAACCTGAGGGTACTGTGCGTGTCTGTGTTTGACTCCTGTAGAGTGCTGCAGCTCATCTAGCAACAGACATTTGTACTGCTCTGTATCATCTGTTTTTGGAAGATGTATAGCCTTGAACATGGGATCTAAGAGAGTTGCAAGGATGTAGTGTTTTGATTTCGTCATTGCAACTAATTTGTCATTGGTTTTGAAGCGCTAGCTCATTCTCTTTACGAGATTCCCATGATACAGGCGACCTGTTGTCTGTGCTTCAGATCTGTCTTTTTCTATTTGTAGATTTAGAACACTAAGATGATGTGAAATGAGCATTATGAGTGGGATAACTTGACTCACAGTTGCGCCTTCATAAGACATGTTCTTTGTAGCTGTCTCAAAAGGAGCTAGGATGCAGCACACTGTCTCCATTAATGTCCCCTGCAGCACAGACAGCATAATGCCATCTCCAATAATGTAACTGGAGCAATACTCATGTACAGCTTGATTTTGCTCAAAGAGGCGCTGCAGCATATAAAGCGTTGAGTTCCAATGAGTGGAAACATTTTGAATCAGCTTTTGCTGGGGCAGCTTGTGTTTTTTTTGCAGTTCGGACAATGTCCGTGTAGCCTTGGTTGAATGTGAAAAGTGAGTCACAATTTTTTTGCAAACAGCAATCATACCATCCACTTGTGTTTCATTGCTGAGAAATCCCATGACAATTAAATGTAAGCAATGTGCAAAGCAAGAAGCATACAGAAATCCTTCATCTTATGCTGCTTTCAAGATGTTGCTCCATTGTCACTTACTATGAAGCCACATTTTAGACCGTGAGAATAAACCCATTCGTCAAGGAGGTCATTTAGTTCCTGCAAGATGTTTGCAACAGTATGACTTTGCCCAAACTTCTTTATATGCAGCAGCTGCCATCTTTGGGGTGTCTTTGTTTTTGAAGAAGCACAAGAAAACGTGACCCAATGAGCGTAAGGGACATGTAATCTATGTTTTGAGTGCTGGTCCACATATCTGTTGTGACATGAATAACCCTACCCTCTGCAGTTTTAAGTGCAAGCATCACTGTCGCTTTTAAAGCCTGATAAATGTTTGGTATTCCAACTTAGGAAAAGTACCTTCAATGAGGAACATTGTAACGAGGCTCTGCTAATGTCATGAGCTCCCTAAAATCCTCATGATCTACCAAAGAGTATGGGAGAAGGGCTCCAGCTAACAGTTCACCAATTCTGTGATTAAGATGAAGGGTCTTTGGATGATTTCTAGTAAAGGTATTCTTCCTCTCAAATGCCTGAGACAGTGTTAGCTGTTTACAACATGTCCCTGCTGGTTTATTATACACTGTGCTTCGATGGGCAGATGGACATGGAGATGGTGGACTAGGACTTATACATTCAGTGCCATCACTGGATGTGCAACTGGTACTAATGGTGCTGGCATTGGTGGTAACAGTGATCCTAGGGCTAGCAGTGGTTCTGTCCGCATCAAGTTCAGACAATTCAGTATCCATTTCAGATTCCTGACCCTTCTCACGTGCGGTCTGGAAGATGGAGGACATGGGTTTTAGATGATCAAGCAAAACTGAATGCTTTTTCAGATGGCGTTTAAGAGCTGTAGTGCCAAGGCATGACACAACTTTACCACGGCTTACACTCTATTTACACAGGGAACAAATTGCTCTGCATGGATCAGTTTTACTGACAGAGAAATAATTCCACACCTCAGATGTGACATATTTTGTTCGAGTGCTAGGAAGATAGCTAAAGACTGTTTGTGTCTTTTCACCTGTCCTAACAGAACCCGGGACATGCTCCTTGGTGCTAGAAGAGTGGGCAGAAGACTCTGATGGATTTTCATTGCTAGCCAACACAGAAGTGGTGGATTCAATGGATATGTCCTTTTCATTGCCAACAGTGCTGGATGTATTTGCAAGTGCACTACCTGACTAATTATCAGCAGACTTGCTCATTTCACTTTGTTGAGGAAGTAATGATTCGTCGCGAGACACAACAGTGTCGGACTGAGACAAAGAGCTACTGTCTGAGTCAGAGAGGGACTCACTGTCACTTGCATTATTGCTGCTAGTCACAGGGATCTTAACAGCATGAATGGCATACCTTATGGTGCCTCTCTGAGTGACCCCAGCAGCTGTTCAGGTTTTCTTAAAAGGTCCACCTTTACCACACTTCACTGTTGCTCTTTTGCTGTTTGTTGAATTTTTATCATGTGAAACATTTTGGTTATTTCTGCTAGCACCAGGATTACCACTACCACCAACACCTGCTCCAACACCAGCACTAGATGCATCATCTATGTTGGTGTCAGCCAGAACAGAACCAGTATACTGCAGAGAATACACCCACACAATTCCTGTGTAAGAAAGCATTGTGATCTATGATCACTGGCTACAACTCCAAAATTTTATTTTGGCTGGCTATGTGGCACTGTGATGCAGTGTACTGAAAGTAATTGAAGAATATGACAGTTTTCAACTAAAGGATCCCAGGTTCAAGGCTTACAGAATGATTGGGCTGCTGGGCATAGGCACATGCATAGCAGTGAAGGGGCACACAGCAGCAGGGTGATGGGCTGACCACAGGAGACGGAGTTACACACACAAACTGAGGAAAGAGATTTTTGTGTCTCTCCTCCCAACAGGGAAATATATTTCTGGGCTTCTGTCATGTATTTAAGGATAATGCCACCACATGACAACTGGCCACAGGGCCTCTCTCGGTAACACACACTGGGTAGGGTACAGTGCAGTCAAAAGGAACACAGCAGATGGGCTGACCACAGGAGACGGAGTCACACACACATATACAACCCAAGGAAAGATATTTTTCTGTCTCTCCTCCCAACAGGGAAATATATTTCTGGGCTTCTGTCATGCATTTAAGGATAATGCCACTACACGACTGCCCAACAATGGGCTTCTCGCAGAAACACACACTGGGTAGGGTACACAGTCAGCAGCCACAGCAGGGTGATGGGAACACCACAGGAGAATAAAGAGATACAGTGTAGTGGAGTCACACACACAACACACAAGTAGGGAGTACTGTGTAAAAAAAAAAACTAAAAACAGCCTGATGTTGTTCTATCAGGAATTTTATAGGGTGGAATAGAAGAACGCTCAGCAGCACAGTGCCACAGAATTCCCTCCCCTCCCTGTCCTCCTGATTATTTTATTTTGTTTTGTGGAGTAGGGTATAAAGTAGTAAGTAAAAAATTAAAAAATGCCATCAAATTCAAATGTTTCAACTTCTCAAAGACTCACACATTAAAGTTAAACTTAATTTTCCTCGAGTCACAATCTGTTTGTTTTAATTTCTTCACCCTTCCCCCAGCCATCTGATGCTCGCTCCTTCTTCCCAGTGTGAAACAACTATGCCATGCAGAAAATAAAGTTTTTGAACTGTTGTTTGAGACTACGATAAAATTCTCTCAGTTTTACTCAAATACTCAGCAACTTTAACTTCCCTCGCTCTGTCCCTCATCCTGAGGCTGAGCCTCTCACCAACTGTTCCTAAGTTCAGGCCCTTTCTTTTCCTCGGTTCCCACTCCCAACCCTGAGTCCTCCCCGGCCCCTACCTTTAGTTTTCACCCCCACCCACCCCTTAGCTTTTTTATTTATTTTTTTAGTTTGCCCAATACACACACAATGATTTTAATTAGCAAGCAATTGCCAGAGCCAGAGAGCAGAGCTAGCCTAGACAGAGGGAGCGAGCGAGTAGCACAAGCTGCTGCAGCCTGCAACTCCTTTATGGCACTGGCTGGGTAAATGAACAGAGCTGCAACCACGCACCGGTTTATGTCTCTACCATCCACCACCTGACCGCAGAGCAGATGGTCAGGTGGTAACATGGACTGTGTGGATGAAGTATGTAGGCGCGCAGTCTGACTCCAGTGCAGTCCACACCATTCAGCCCCCACAAGTTTGTGCATGCTGTCGTCATGCACCCTTCCCTTCATTCCACCTCCTTTCTGCCTCCTGTGGCACTGTGCTGCCTCCCAATCCCATCCTGCTCCTTCAACCTCTCTCCGTCCCGTCCCTTCGGAGGAGACACTGACTATAGGGCTAGGCAAGCTTGCATTGCGGTTTCTTAAGGCATAAAGATTTGAACCCATTTGCGAACCCACTAGTGTTCGAGTTCTGAATTAGAACTCGAACACCAGGGTTCGTTATGAGTTCGATTCTTTTCCGAACTAGTTCAGACAACCCTAGTTTAACACCACTCTGCAGACTGCATTAGCTAAATGTCACATGGGGCTAAGAGCCACTCTGCAGACTGTATTAACTAAATGCCCCATGAGGCTAAGAGCCACACTGCAGACTGTGTTAAGTAAATGCCCCATGGGGCTAACAGCCACTCTGCAGACTGCACTAGCTAAATGTCACATGGGGTTTAACACCACTTTGAAGACTGCATTAGCTAAATGTCACATGGGGTTTAAAGCCACTCTGCACACTGCATTAACTAAATGCCCAATGGGGTTAACAGACACTCTGCAGACTGCATTAACTAAATGTCCCATGGGCCTAAGAGCCATTCTGCTGATTGCAATAAATAAACGCCCCAAAGGGGTTATGAGTCACTCTGCAGACTGCATTAACTGAATACCTCATGGGGATATCACCCAATCCACAGACTGCATTAAGTAAATGCCCCATGGGGCTAAGACACACTCTGCAGTCTGCATTAACTAAATACCCCATGGGGCTAAGAGCCATTCAGCAGGCTGCATTAACTAAATGCCCAATGGGGTAAGAGCCACTGTGCAGACTGTGTTAACTAAATGCACCATGGGGCTAAAAGCCACTCTGCAGACTGCAGTAACAAAATGCCACATGGGGGTTAAGTGTCACTCTGCAGATTACATTAATTAAATACCACATGGGGCTAAGAGCCACTCTGCAGACTGCATTAGCTAAATGTCACATGGGGTTTAAAGGCACTCAGCAGATTGTATTAACTAAATGCCCCATAGGGCAAACACCCACTCTGCAGACTGCATTAGCTAAATGCCCCATGGGGCGAAGATCAAATCTGTAGAATGCACTAACCAAATGTCCCATAGGGCTAAAAGTCACTGTGCTGATTACATTAACTAAGTACCTCATGAGGTTAAAAGTCACGCTGCAGACTGTATTAACCATATGCCCCATTAGGCTAAGAGCCACACTGCAGACTGTATTAAGTAAATGCCCCATGGGTCTAAGAGCCACTCTGCAGACTGCATTAGCTAAATGTCACATGGGGTTAAGAACCACCCTGCAGACTGCATTTACTAAATGCCCCATCTAGATAACGGACACTCTGCAGACTGCATTAACTAAATGCCCCATGGGGTTAACAGCCACTCTGCAGACTGCATTAACTAAATGCCCCATGGGGCTAACAGCCACTCTGCTGACTGCATTAAATAAATTGCCCATGGGGTTATGAGTCACTCTTCAGACTGCATTCACTGAATGTCTCATGGGGATAAGACCCACGCTACAGACTGCATTAACTAAATGCCCCATGGGGCTAAGACACACTCTGCAGTCTGCATTAATTAAATATCCCAGGGGTAAGAGGCCATCTGCAGACAGCATTAACTAAATGCCCCATCGGGCTAAGAGCCACTCTGCAGACTGCATTAGCTAAATGCCCCATGGGGTGAAGATCAAATCTGTAGAATGCACTAACTAAATGCCCCATATGGCTAAAAGTCACAGTGCAGATTGCATTAACTGAGTGCCCCATGGGGCTAACAGCCATGCTGCAGACTGTATTAACCAAATGCTCCATGAGGCTAAGAGCCATTCTGAAGACTGTATTAACTAAATGCCCCATGGGGCTAAGAGCCACTCTACAGATTGCATTAGCTAAATGTCACAAGGGGTTTAAAGCCACCCTGCAGACTGCATTAACTAAATGCCCCATGGGGCTAAAAGCCGCTCTGCAGACTGCATTAGCTAAATGTCACATGGGGTTTAAAGCCACTCTGCAGACTGCATTAACTGAATGCCTTATGGGGCAAAGAACAACTCCACAGAGTGCATTAACTAAATGCCCCATCGAGCTAAGACACATTTTGCAGACTGCATTAACCAAATGCACCAAGCGGCTAAGAGCCACTCTGCAGACTGTATTAACTAAATGCCCCATGAGGCTAAGAGCCATTCTGCAGACTGCATCAGTTAAATGTCACATGAGGTTTAAAGTCACTCTGCAGACTGCATTAACTAAATGACCCATGGGCCTAAGAGCCACTCTGCTGAGTGCATTAAATAAATGCCCATGGGGTTATGAGTCACTCTGCAGATTGCATTAACTGAATACCTCATGGGGATAACACCCAATCTACAGACTGCATTAAATAAATGCCCCATGGGGCTAAGACCCACTCTGCAGTCTGCATTAACTAAATGCCCCATGGGGCTAAGAGCCATTGTGCAGACTCTATTAACTAAATGCCTCATGGGGCTAAAAGCCACTCTGCAGACTGCATTAACTAAATGCCACATGGGGTTAAGAGTAATTTTGCAGACTGCATTAACTAAATGTCCCATGAGACTAAGAGCCACTCTGTAGACTGCATTAACTGAATGCCCCATTGGGCAAACACCCGCTCTGCAGATTGCATTAACTAAGTGCCCCATGGTGCTAAGATCCACGCCGCAGACTGTATTAACCAAATGCCCCATGAGGCTAAGAGCCATTCTGAAGACTGTATTAACAAAATGCCCCATGGGGCTAAGAGCCACTCTGCAGATTTCATTAACTTAATGTCACATGGGGTTTAAAGCCACCCTGCAGACCGCATTCACTAAGTGCCCCATGGGGCTAAGAGCCATTCTGCAGGCTGCATTAACTAAATGCCCCATGGGGTAAGAGCTACTGTGCAGACTGTGTTAACTAAATGCACCAAGGGGCTAAGAGCCAGTCTGAAGACTGCAGTAAGTAAATGCCACATGGGAGTTAAGTGCCACTCTGCAGATTACATTAACTAAATGCCACATGGGGCTAAGATCCACTCTGCAGACTGCATTAGCTAAATGCCCCATGGAACTAAGAGTCACTCTGCATACTGCATTAACTGAATGTCCCATGGGGTAAGAGGCACCCACTCTGCAGACTGCATCAGCTAAATGCCCCATGGCCTGGGGTGGAGAGCAAATCTGTAGAATGCACTAACTAAATATCCCATTGAGCTAAAAGCCACTGTGCCGATTACATTAACTAAGTACCCAATGAGGTTAAAAGCCACGCTGCAGACTGTATTAACCAAATGCCCCATTAGGCTAAGAGCCACTCTGCTGACTGCATTAGCTAAATGTCACATGGGGTTTAACACCACTCTGCAGACTGCATTTACTAAATGCCCCATGAGATTAACAGGCACTTTGCAGACTGCATTAACTAAATGCCCCATACCATGGGGTTAACAACCACTCTGCAGACTGCATTAACTAAATGCCCCATGGGGCTAACAGCCACTCTGCTGACTGCATTAAATAAATGCCCCATGGGGTTATGAGTCACTCTCCAGACTGCATTCACTGAATGTCTCATGGGGATAAGACCCACGCTACAGACTGTAGTAACTAAATGCCCCTTTGGGCTAAGACACACTCTGCAGTCTGCATTAATTAAATGCCCCATGGGGCTAAGAGCCATTCTGCAGGCTGCATTAACTAAATGCCCCATTGGGCTAAGAGCCACTGTGCAGACTGCATTAACTAAATGCCACATAGGTTAAGAGTCACTCTGCTGACTACATTAATTAAATGCCACATGGGGCTAAGGACCACTATGCAAACTGCATTAGTTAAATGTCCCATGAGACTAACAGCCACTCTGTAGACTGCATTAACTGAATGTCCCATGGGGTAAGAGGCCCTCTGCAGACTGCATTAACTATATGCCCCATGGGGTGAAGAGCAAATCTGTAGAATGCATTAACTAAATGTTGCATTGGGCTAAAAGTCACTGTGCAGATTGCATTAACTGAGTGCCCCTTGGGGCTAAGAGCCACGCTGCAGACTGTATTAACCAAATGCCCCATGAGACCAGGAGCCACGCTGAAGACAGTATTAACTAAATTCCCCATGGGGCTAAGAGCCACTCTGCAGGCTGCATTGGCTAAATGTCACACAGGGTTTAAAGCCACTCTGCAGACTGCATTAATTAAATGCCTTATGAGGCTAAGATCCACTCTACAGACTGCATTAACTAAGTGCCCCACTGGGCAAAGACACATTTTGCAGTCTGCATTAACCAAATGCCCCAAGGGGCTAAGAGCCACGCTGCAGACTGTATTAACTAAATGCCCCATGAGGTTAAGAGCCACTCTGCAGACTGCATTAACTAAATGCCCTAAGGGGATAAGAGCCACTCTGCATACTGCATTAATTAAATACCTCATGTTTCAAAGGGCCACTCTGCTGATTGCAATAAATAAATACCCCATGGGGTTATGATTCACTCTGCAGACTGCATTAACTGAATTCCTCATGGGGGTAACATTCACTCTACAGACTGCATTAAGTAAATGCCCCATGGTGCTAAGATGCACTTTGCTGACTGCATTAAGTAAATGCCCCATGGGGTTAAGAGTCACTCTGAAGACTGCATTAACTGATTGCCTTATGGGGCTAAGAGCAACTCTACAGACTGCATTAATTAAATGACTCATTGGGCTAAGACACAGTCTGCAGTCTGCACAAACCAAATGTCCGATGGAGCTAAGAGCCACGCTGTAGATTGTATTAACTAAATGCTGCATGGGGCTCAGAGCCATTCTGCAGGCTGCATTACCTAAATGCCCATAGGGCTAAGAGCTGCTCGGCAGACTGCATTAATTGAATGCCTTATGGGGCTAAGATCCACTCTGCAGTCTGCATTAACCAAATGCCCCAAGGGGCTAAGAGCCATGCTGCAGACTGTATTAACTAAATGCCCCATGGGGATAAGAGCCACTGTGCAGAGTGTATTAACTAAATGCCCATAGGGCTAAGATCTGCTCTGCAGACTGCATAAGCTAAAAGTCTCATGGGGTTTAAAGTCACTCTGCAGACTGCATTAACTAAGTGCCCCATGGGGATAAGAGCCACTCTGCATACTGCATTAATTAAATACCTCATGTTTTGAAGGGCCACTCTGCTGATTGCATTAAATAAATACCCCATGGGGTTATGAGTCACTCTGCAGACTGCACTAACTGAATGCCTCATGGGGATAACTTTCACTCTACAGACTGCATTAAGTAAATGCCCCATGGGACTAAGACACACTCTGCAGTCTGCATTAATTAAATGCCCCATGGGGTAAGATCCACTCTACAGACTGTATTAACTAAATGCCTCATGGGGGTTAAGAGTCATTCTGCAGATTACGTTAACTAAATGCCCCATGGGTCTAAGAGCCACTCTGCAGACTGCATTAGCTAAATGCCACATGGGGTTTAAAGCCACTCTGCATACTGCATTAACTGAATGTCCCATGGGGCTAAGATCCACTGTGCAGACTGTATTAATTAAATGCCTCATGGTGATAAGATCCACTCTGCAGAGTGCATTAACCAAATGCCACATGGGGGGTTAAGAGTCATTCTGCAGACTACATTGACTAAATGCCCCATAGGGCAAGGAGCAACTCTGCAGACTGCATTAGCTAAATGCCACATGGGGTAAAGAGCTAATCTGTAGCATGCACTAACTAAATGTCCCATAGGGCTAAATGTCACTATGCTGATTGCATTAACTGAGTGCCCCATGGGGCTAAGAGCCTCACTGCAGACTGTATTAAACAAATGCCCCATGAGGCTAAGAGTCACGCTGCAGACTGTATTAAGTAAATGCTCCATGGGGCTAAGAGCCACTCTGCAGACTGCATTACCTAAATGTCACATAGGGTTTAACACCACTCTGTAGACTGCATTAACTACATGCCCCCATGGGGTTAAAAGCCACTAGACAGACTGCATTAACTAAATGCCCCATGGGGCTAAAAGCCACTCTGCTGCCTGCATTAAATAAATGCCCCTTCGGGCTAAGACACACTCTACAGTATGCATTAACCAAATGCCCCATGAGGTTAACAGCCACGCTGCAGACCGTATTAACTAAACGCCCCATGGGGCTAAGAGCAATTCTGCAAGCTGCATTAACTAAATGCCCCATGGGACTAACAGCCACTGTGCAGAGTGTATTAACTAAATGCCCCATAATGCTAAGAGTATCTCTGCAGACTGCATTTGCTAAATGTCACATGGGGTTTAAAGCCACTCTGCTGACTGCAGTAAACAAATGCCCCATGGGGTTATGAGTCACTCTGCAGACTGTATTAACTGAATGACTCGTGGATAAGACCCACTTTACAAACTGCATTAACTAAATGCCCCATGGGACTAAGACATACTCTGCAGTTTGCATTAACTAAATGCCCCTGGGGCTAAGGGCCATTCTGCAGGCTGCAATGACTAAATGCCCCATTGGGCTAAAAGCCACTGTGCAGACTGTATTAATTAATGCTACTTGGGGCCAAGAGTCACTCTGCAGACTGCATTAACTAAATGCCACATGGGGTTAAGAATCACTCTACATACTACATTAACTAAATGCCCCATGGGGCTAAGAACCACTCTGCAGACTGCATTAGCTAAATGTCACATGGGGTTTAAAGCCACTCTGCAGACTGCATTAACTAAATGCCCCATGGGACTAACAGCCTCTCTGCAGACTGCATTAACTGAATGTCCCATGGGGTAAGATGCACTCTGCAGTAACTAAATGCCCCATAGGGCAAAGAGCCACTCTGCAGACTGCACTAGCTAAATGCCCCATGTGGTGAAGAGCAAATATGTAGAATGCACTAACTAAATGTTCCATTGGGCTAAAAGTCACTGTGCAGATTGCCTTAACAGAGTGCCCCTTGGAGCTAAGAGCCACGCTAAAGACTGTATTAACCAAATGTCCCATGGGGCTAAGAGCGACTCTGCAGACTGCATTAATTAAATGTCTCATGGGGTTTAAAGCCACTGTGCAGACTGCATTAACTAAATGCCCCATGTGGTTAAGAGCCATTCTACAGACTTCATCAACTAAATGCCCCATGGGGCTAAGAGCCATTCTTCAGACTGCATTAACTAAATGCCCCTTGGAGTTTAGAGCCGCTGTGCAGACAACATTACAGAACACCCTCCAGAGTTTAGTTGGGGTAAGCAGGTGTGTGTGCCTAGTGTAATTTATTGCATGTGATGTGTGGGTGGATATGGGGTGAATCTGAGGTTAAAATGGCAAAGATAGGATTCAGGCTGTTGTGTGGAAATGAGAAAAGATCATCAAAGCATGGAAGGGTAGTAGACTTGCAGGGTTCTTGTATGTGAGTGTAGGGGGAGCTATAGCATTTGTGGAGAGTTCATTATGGAACTTTAAATGTGTACTCGTGGCTCCTGCCTTATCAGGAGGAGAATGAAGGCAAGATGTGGGAAAGACTGCCAAGTGCAGAAGATACAGCACAGTGGGTGTGGCAGCAGCGTATGAGTAGGCTGTAAAGGGGTAGTTGTGACTGGAATTGTCAGGATATACAGATGTGTGGGAAAGATCACAAAGGGCACTAGTAGTAGATGCAGGGTGTGTTTGTGTGTTGAAGGGTGAGTAGGGTGTTATGGAACTGATAAAGATAAGGGAAAGCAGTGGCTGGCAAAGTCAAGATTCAGTGGTGGGGCAGATTTCACTGGGCAGCAGAAGAACCTATGTTTGGAAATGTAAAGGATTGCTGTCACTGGCAAAGCCTGATGGGTACTGCACTATAAATTAACATATTCATTGTCTTTAGACTCTATTTTATTTATTTTATACACTTTCTGGAGTTTCATGAGCACATAGCAATGTTCAATGAGTAAATACAAACATGTTAACAAAAGCAATATAAAGTGATATGAAAAATACTGCAATATGCATTATAGTTACTGTTACTAATGCCTTTTTATATAAAAATAATAAGTAATTGTAATTGATTACATGTATTTGAAAGTAACTAATAACTGTAATGGATTACTTTTTAAAAGTAACTTACCCAGCACTGGATTTGGTTGGGACAGTGAACTGCAGCACATGTGTTTCTGTCAACAAATTTGAATTAAAATATGGGTTTTCGGTATTTCTGAGGATCACTGTGTATGTGTGGGTTTCTCTTAGTGAATCTGAATTGGGATGCTGACTTTATATTTCTGAAGACAACCATATGTGTATATCAGAGGTATTATGTCTTCACTTTTGCTATATTTGTGAGGACTGTATATGTGTGTGTGTGTGAGACCATATACAGTAGGTGCAATATATGTGTTATCCTCTAGGACTGTAAAAGTGGCAGTATAGACCTACTGCTAAACACACCTTCACGCAATTTCTTGTTTATATAGGGTACTGAGGACCTTTTCAATTTTGCTGTAATTTTTTTTCTAAGAAATCGAAGTTGTAAATATGCATTTGTAAATATTTCATATATAGAGAGGGTACTGAAGCCCTCCTTAATTTTGCTCCAGCAAGTTACTTAAGGGGCCAGGAATAAAGAAAAGGTGAAATACTAGTGAGGACCATAGTTTTGGTCCTCACTTGAAAAAATGTCCTCACTTGAAAAGTGTGTATTCAGGTCCTGGTCCTCACAAGTACAGAAAGGGCAACACACACACACACACACACACACACACACACACACACCCACACAAAAACCTCATAGAGAACTATGGCCTCAATTTTACCTGTGAAAAAGACAGCAAAGATGAGATTTCCTGGCAAACTTGTATGGATGGGGGAGTGGGGTTCATGGTCACCAAAGACATACTGGCAATTAAAACTATGAAAACTAATTATTTTTTACCAATTCATGTGCATAAGGGGAGAAGCATTAGGGTAAACACATTTATTTTGTTTTTAAGTTTATTTGAAAATTATTAACCGCAAAAGACACATTGAGTCAAAGCTCATTTCAAGGTGTGCCAAGGGCGAGAGCAAACAGAGGAAATACATGTTACAAGCAGTTTAGAAAAAAAAAAAATCGGTAAGTGGCACATATAATCAAACATTGTAATAGCATACTGCTGACATATAGGGCAAAAATTCAATGAAACCAACGATATCTGCAATATCAAATTTAATCAAAGCTAGGTTGATGGGAACAGGCTACAGTCAGGTACCAGCTAGGTGAAGACAGGCACAAAGAAGTGAGAAGAGGCGATACAGAAACATTTCAAAGGAGTGATAGGAGGGGGTAAGACTTAGAGCAGAAGGAACAGAGTTCCAGATAGAGGGCAGAGGAGCAAAGAAGGAGGCCTGGCCAGAGAATGTGGAATAGCAGGGAATAGTAAAAGAATGAGGGGTAGAAGAGTGAAGAAAATAGGTGGAGGGTGTTGCAGGAGAAACTAGGTCAGAGAGGTACAATAGGAAAGTAAGGATGACAACCAGAATTTAGAGAGAAAGGATGCACATTCAGATAAGCACTGTGAGGCTAAGGAGTGAAGACAGAGGATCTAGTACAGGGAACAATAATGAGTAACCTGGGGTGGCACCATTATCAAAGCAAATGAAGGAGGGAAAGACGGTAGTACCCATGTAGAGCACTTATTATTGAGCCCTGCATTTTGAGCCACTCAATAATAGCCATGTTAGAGCTAGTGAGTAACACTACATATACTGTACAGCTAGCACGGCAAGGAACTGTACCTCACTACTGCAGGGTATAGCATCCTTTGTGGCCAATTCCCACCGAGCTGCTTGCATAGCGTAGTGGTATACACCACTGCTTGTGATGCAAGCAGACCCGGGTCCGGCTACAGGCAGAATTATTTTTTTTTTCACAATCCAGTAACTTGCACCATGGTCTGCACCCCCCTCGAAGTTGGTTATTTAAGTTTGGGGGAGTGGGGGGCAGCCCCCCAGCATAAAAAAAAAGACTCCTCTGTGATTTACCTAAGTATTGTAGAGACTGTCGCTATTTGCAATGGTCGGTACAATATCTGTCACCCTTTTGACTATGGGCTCAGGTTTGCTCACTCTATGTGATAGGCGATCTTTCAGACTCGCCTTTATCTCATAAAACCGGGAAAGACGGGTTCCAGTCTGGATAATATGGATTGGAAATCTGAAACTTGAAATATAAGTAAGTTTTACTTTCATGGCCCAGCTGACATTTTTCAGTGAGTAAAGTACGGTAGCCATGCTTGTGATGGCAATCGGGGTGAATGAAGCAGCTCATGAATTACAAATTCAGCAAAATAAAGTACAAAATGGGTGGAGAGGTATTGACAGCCACAAAGCAGGAAATATGTATAGATCACTGGGGAAACCCCACCTAGAGTCCTGTGTCCAGTTATGGATACCAAATCCCTGGAAAGACATAGGCAGAGTGGAGGCAGTCCAGGGGAGGGCAACTAAAATGGTGCAGAGTCTGCATCAAAAGCCCTGAGGAGAGACTAAAGGACCTCAATATGTACACCTTGAAACACAGGAGGGAGCACAGAGATATGATAGAGTCATTAAATACCTCACAGAGTAAATAATGTACAGGAGGGAAATATTTTTCAGAACAAAAGGTGCTCATGAACGAGAGGACTTGTTATGAAGCTGGAGGGGGTAGATTCAAGAGAGATGTGAGGAAGTACATCTTCACAGAAAGAGTAGTGGATTCCTGGAACAGCCTTCCAGCAGAGGTGGTTACGGCAAAACTAGTGGAGGGGTTCAAGAATTCATGGGACAGGCACAAGAGAATCATAGTGGAAAGAAAGGGGGTGGAGGGAAAAAGAGCTGTAGATAAGGCATGGTTTGCAATAATCATAAAGGTAGGGAGGAATGGGCAGACTGGACAGGCCAAGTGGTCCTTATGTGAAGTCAAATTTTGTATTTCTATGTTTAATTCTGTATGTGATTTGCCAAAATTCTGAATTTGTGCATTTGTAGGGATTAATATGTGGGATTTGAAGTGTTTTTAGTCAATCAGGAAGCAGGCAATTTGCAACTCATTTTATCAAATCAGGTACAGTATAGCAAATGCCCATCATCTGTGGCATTTCCAGATGTTTGCAGTAAGTACCAGAGAGCATCAATGGAGGGGAGTACTGCAACCATGCCAGTTATTGTATGGAACACCATCTGCTGACAGTCAGTACTGTAGTAACTGTACAGCAGACCTTATAAAATGCATCCCCAAGGTATTATTATCAGTACATTACTCTTGTACCATATTAAATGTTAACCGTACTGCCTCTCTTAAAAGGAAATTACTCTTCTTTGAAAGCTAACATCCCAAAGATCATAGTTGTTTGTTCTTTAGCACCATTGAAGCTTATGTACCAACATAGACAGAATTCAGCATCACTGACATGGTTACTCTGTGTGAAAAGGGAGCCATGTTGCAATTTTCTTGGCGTGCTGAGTTTTAATCTACATTATGGACTTTGATAAGATAAGGTGTAGAAAGAGCTAGCAAGTACAGTAAACAACAAAATGAATAAAATTCAGTTTATGCTGATTTGATGACAGGTATGAGATATGAACTTGTTATTTGCTGTAGATAGTGACTCCACCAACAGTATTTACTTAACTTCATCATGGTTTTTGAAAATCGAGTGACAGCTTGTTCCATCAATCTTTCAGAAGACGTCGGTTACATTAATTTCCTACTAAGCTCTGTGTAAACACTGCAACTGCACGCACATCACCATAGTGCTTCCTGTATCTGATGTAAACATGTTTGACTGGTTGTTCAAAGACAGATTAATTGGATCAGGATGTGAATGGAGACCAGTGTTTCACTTTAACCCCGGGGAAAGGAAACACATTTAGAGGCTATGAATCGATCTCGAGTGGAAGTAGTTAACCTTATTAATTTACTGCACATGGAAAGTGGTGCATACTGGTATGAGTGAAACATATTTGTTAAATAAGATATTGCTGTGGTTCATTTGTACTAAATACGGTGGATCATAATCTTAAATGTACAGTAACTGTTTCAGAAAATATGTATTGGTTCTAATAGATATTGAGAGGTAATGGTTTATAAGAATGCATTGGTGTTCTGGGGGTGTGGCTGATATGCTAATCATGGCAACGTTAGTGAAGGCAGCTCCATTTGCAGCAGTGTTGTGGGCTGCAGAGTCTGCATGGTATAGACATAAGGGGAAGGGAGCTAGAGATCAAATAGGGTCTGCAGTGACAGTATAGGCAGAAAAAATAATGGGCAAACTGAATAGTCCAAGTGGTCCTTATCGGCTGTCAAATTTTATGTTTCTATGTTATCTTAAATGGCATGCACTCACAGTGTGATATTTTTTTTCGTGAATCTAGCCCGAGATGTGAAACACCATCAGTCTACCATATAGCATTAAGCAGTCGGTCATTGAGCCATGTTAAGCTAGACAGATAAATAGATAGATAGACAGATAGATGATGATAGATAGATAGACATACAAACAGACAGACAGATAGATACAGTAGACAAACAGATAGACAGACAGAGAAAAAAACAGTTTAAAAAGGCACTTTTCCAGGGCTGAAGGCACTGTACAGTAAAAATATTTACAGACAAATAAAACAATAAATATAATAAACTTAAAGAAATCCATATCAGCCTACTATGCAAGTAACTGTTTCAAATGTATTAATTTTAAAAACTGAATGTTCTGAACTGGACAATAGCAGAGCTAACAGACAAACTAACTAGCTAGAATTCTTGTGTCTCATTGTTCTCATCGTTCTCATCATCAGAAGTCAGTGAACAGTCATTTTTATGGTTAGTTGTTATAGGCAAAGCAAGCATGTTGGCGACAGCATTGGGAGAAATGGGGCATAGCTGAACCAGACATTCAGGGAGCTGTATTTGGGGGCTGTACCATCCTTAGCCAGTCAGCTTTGACATACTGTAATGAAGTGTGCCACTTTGTAGTCAGCCTGAGATGTGTAACAGAGAAGGTAGTTTGTTGTGCATTTTTATTTATTTATTTGATTTATTTCATTCTCAGATTAATACCTTTGAGCTAGAATCTCTTTTACATACGTTCCATGCCAACAGGTTACAAAAAATAAACAGTTTTTACAAGGAAATGAACAGGAACAAGCAGACAAGGTGACAGGCATTGTACAATGTATGCCAGATAATAACTTACAATGTAGATACTAAAATAGAGATTAATGACATACAGTGAGGAGCAGCCAAAGGATGCATTGTCAAGCACAGGCAGGTAGGCAGGAGTGAGGTTAGGTAGGGGGAGAGGGATATGAGGGAGCAAGGGAATATGGGAATATGTGGGGTGAGGGGAAGGGAATATACATTGTCAAAAATCTAGCAGTAGATGGGAAGGGGGATACGTTAAAGGGTGTAGCATATGAGGGAATTATTATGGGGCATAGTGGGTGACAGAGGGGAGAGTGGGAGGAGGGGAGTTATGGGAGTGGGCAAGGCAGGGAGAAGGAGAGGAGTAATTAAGTTGAGTGTAAGGGAAGTGAGGTGCAAGTTCCTGATACAGGCAGCTCTCATAGTCAATAAATCAATCAATCAATCAAGTCTTTATTTAGCCAGGTGATCACCATTGAGGCAAGTTCATTTTCAAGATGGACCTGGGCAACATAGTAGAGGTTACATAACAAAGATATACATTTGAAAAATACAAAACAATACAATATACAATAGCAATGTTCAATATACTGTACAGACATAGCTACCTAAAATAATATGCACAATATACTGTATACAAGGGTCTATCTGAATGTAATTAACCTCACAGTCCTTAGGGAAACACAGTAAAAGGGAGTATGCAGCAGTCAAGCATGAACATTTAGAGTATGGCCAGGGCGTAGGGAATGAATGTTAATTTTCGAGGGGTCTCCAGAGTATGGAACATCTACCAGCTGGGGACATGAGATAATAAACCAGGAAGCAATTATAAGAACTGGGACAAGAAGTGTATCACCTATACAGGAATAGCGGCAAACTTCAATAGGATGAGAGGAAGTAAATGTACAGGACTTCTACATATGACCAACAGGTGGCAGTGATAGAGCAATTAGTGAATAGAAGGAAGGATTTATTGTATTAGGAGGTGCCAGTGGACACCATACCAGAGCCAAGTGTCCTGGAAGCAGGATACCACAATTAAGGAAAGCAGTTACAAGACTCCATAAATGAACGCTCATAGAGCTTTCTGAATGCGGACAACTTGATGGGGTCAACTAATTTTAGAGTTTTTTGCAACTTGTTCCAAAGTTGGTTTGGCAAGTAGGTTATAGCTGACCTCCAAAAACAGGATTTGACCTTGGGAATGAGAAAGAATATACGGGAGGAACTTCACAAGGCATACTTGCCTTCCACAGTTAGAGGGATGCAATCCAAAATATATTGAGGCAACTTTTTTGTGATTACTGTACAGGCCCAGACAGCAGCAGCATGTCTTTGTCTCCTGAAGTTAAGAGATGCCCATCCTATAACTGCATAAAGAGAACAGCGATGAGTGAGATATGGAGCACTGGAGATGAATCTTAAGGCTCTATGATAAAGTGTATCAAGTTTAGCCAAAGCAGAGGCAGGACCTTGGCTGTAAAGGAAATCAGCATAGTCCAGTAAGGAAAGGAAAGTTGTTTGGACCAGTCTCTTCTTGGCATCCTGGGCAAGGAGGTGTTTGATCCTATAAAAGAAGCCTAGATTTTGTTTAGATTTTTCAGACAGCTCCTTGATATGATCCAAGAAGGAGAGTTTCTGATAAAAACAGCATAGTCAAAAACAGAGGCAGGAAAATGTGGATAATTTGGGTGAATTAGTGGATGCAATCACAACTGTTATTTGCCATGAGGCATTGATGTAGTTTATATTTGAAAGGACCAAGCTTAATAACCAAAGATATGTCAATGTGAAGCGAGTTAAGCCTTAATGGGGCTCTATAGGTGAACGACCATTGCCTTGGAGTCGTGTAGCGGCATGGGACAATAAAGAGCTGGTTATCTGAGCCTCGGGTTCTTCAGGGGTGACAGAAAAGGCTTAGAATCATCTAAGCAAGTTTGTTACTTAATTCTATCCTTTAACTGAAGCCAGCTAGTCTTGGCATAGAGGTCACATGTGTGCATGAGTCGTGCAGCCTCTGTGAGGAGCCTGCATGCTTTGTTAAGAGCTGTATTTATACATCAGAAGGATGCATCAGTGGTGGAGCCATAAACAACCAACCCATAATCAATGACATAGATGACAGAATTATGAATTGCTAGTCTAAGTGCTTCTGCAGTAAGGCTTTGCTTGTGTCTGTGGAGCAGCCCTATTCAAATGTTGACTGCTTTGGCAACATTTTCTATGTGTAGTGCGATGGATAAAGTGCTGTCAATGGTGACCCCATGGTATTTGAAATGATTAATTTGTTCAGTTGGAGTGCCATCACTGTTTCTGATAGTCAGTGGGTGGGATCTATGTTTGTTGTGGGAGGTATGGAAAAGCATTACTTTGTTTTTTTTGTAGTTTAGTATAACCTTGTTCCTACTAAACCAATCCTCAACAGTTGCAAAGCTGCGCTGTAGTTGATTTTCAAGGAGCTTGGGATCCTCAAGGGAATTAATAAAGTCCAAGAGGGTAGCATCTTTCAGAAAATGAGATGTGCAAGAACAAGGGAGCACAATTTGGAGATAGACGGAGACGGCTCAGAGGTAATGCTAGAAAGTATTTTTTCATGGAGAGGGTTATGGATGCATGGAACAGTCTTCCTGAAGAGGTTATGGAATCAAGAACAGTGGGAGAATTCAAGAATGCATGGGACAGACATAAGGCAATTCTAGTGGGGGGGTAGGAGGAAATAAGCTGTTGGTTGGCTAGGATCTGCAGCTTATCCATCAGGTAGGGAAATGGGCAGACTTGGTGGACCAAGCGATCCTTATCTGCCATCAGATTCTATGTTTCTGTTTCTATCTGAGATACTTGTGAATATTACAGCATCATCCACGTAGAGCAGGATCTGATTTGGCTTGAGCTAGGGAACCTTATGTGGAAGATGCTGAACAGAAAAGGACCCAGTATAGATCCTTGCGGGACACCAGATCAGACCACTTGGCTATCGGATATGACATTGGCAATCTTGACTTGTGTTCAGTTAGCTAGGTAGCTTTTGAACCAGTTAGTAGTATCCTTTGAGAGCCCTGTCCTGTTGAGTTGCTCAAGTAGCAGGTTATGATTTGCGGTATCAAATGCCTTTGCTCGATCTATGAATGCTGCACCAGCTACCTGGCCTTGATCTAGAAAACTGTGGATGAAACTAGTGAGTTTGAGTAGTGCTATAGTGGTACTGTGCCCATTTCTGAACCCATGTTGTTGGGGACATTGTAATTGATATTTTTTCTAAATACTCGACCAGTTGATCAGCCACTATATGCTCGAGTGCTTTAGATATGGGGGAGAATGGAGATCGGCCAGTAATTCACATGTAGTGCTTTATCACCACTTTTGTAAACCAGGGTTACCGATGCAGATTTCTTTACATGTGGGAATTGAGATAATCTTAGAGATAGATTCGTTATCTTAGTTAAGGGCAACAGAATTTTATTCAGGGTAAAGGCAACAAGTTTGAGATCAAGCATGTCCCCTCTACATCTGGACTTCCCAAGCACCTTCTGGATGTACTTTCTAGCCTTCCTTTCAGGAACAGCTTTGAAATAGAATGGAGGGTGCACATGGGGCTGGTCTACCATTCCTTTGCTGTTCGAGTTTGTAGTGACATTAAAGAAATCAGGGGAGAATATGCTGCTTACATCCGTAAATACATTATTGAACGTATTATCAATGATCTTCGGTTCAAGTGTTGGTGTACCATCAATAGTAAGTATGGTAGGGGCCAGTTTGGGGTCTCATCCTGTTAAATCCTTGATGTTATTCCAGAATTTCCTACCATCGTTCCAGGTGTTAATGAGTGCTTTCTTTTAGTGATGTCTTTTTTCAGTACGGATGGCTTGGGTGCAGTCATTTCTTGCTTTCTTGTATGCTTGTACATCCACTTGCCTGCCCGTGAGTCATGCCCACTGCCATAGGTTATCTCTATCTTTCATTAGGTCAATTAGTCTTGGTGTGACCCAAGGATTGTAGGCACCCCTGATCTTCTGTTTTTTTAAAGGAGTGTGGGTGCCACAGGCATCACTGAATTGGATAATAAAGTACTCAAGCGCAGACTCGACATCAGTAGCAGAGTCAATAGGAGACCAGTCTTGCATATGTAGGAGTGGTTTTAGTGGTTCAAGGTGACCACGGTGTAGGGGACCCTACATATGATTGCTTTGGCTGGTAGCTTAACAAATTTATTCAACCAGTGACATATTATGGGTGAGTGGTTGCTAATAGTGCCCAAGAAGACAGTTGAATTTGTGACATGTTTTGGGCAATTTGCAAGAATCCAGTTCAGCAATGCGCTTGTCCCTGTCTTGTAATTCAGTCTTCTTGGGGACTCGACTAGTTGGGTGAAGTGGATAGCAGAGATGGCATCCTTGAAGGTGCATGCTTCATGCGAGAGCCAGTTAACGTTGAAGTCTCCCATTGGGGGATGATGTTCGCATGCTCTGACTAAGCGGTTACTCACCCCACCCTCCCCTTTGGCATCTGCTGTAACGGCGATGTAATGACGATGTGAAGGAGCTTCAAAGCTTTGTTACACAGTTTCTTCGGGTTCCAAACGTTTTTTGCAAAGGCCTGTAAATGTTGTTGATCCTCATGATGTATTTTCTTGGTTCATTGTAAGAAGCCAGTGAGTTTTTTTTTTTCCTGCCTAACGCCCAGTTTGGTCCATGCCACTAATATTTTCTTTGCTGCTCAAGAGAAGAAGGTGACGTGAACATTTGGAGAGGTTCCCGGAAAGCTGTTTTGAATTTAGCCATCAGCATAAAAGCAAGAAGAAGGAAAAAGTAATGCAATTGACGTGGCAGATATTTGTTCAGTTGCAGTTGCTGAACTGTTGATTGCTGCAAGGTCTGTATAGTAATTTATATAGCTACTACTTGTGAGAGAAAACAACCATGACAGCTTGGGGCAGCATGCAACTGTGAGTAGCGCAGCAATGAAAAAATTGTGGACTAAAGTATTGCGCTCATCATAAGAAAACAGAAAATAGAAAAAAAAATGTCTCTGCAATTCTCTGCCCAAGCTGGTTTATGCGGTCATATATGGCTTCTGTTGATTTGGAGAATTGTCTGTCTGGAGGGAAGAGTGAGCCACTGTGTGTTTGAAGCTTTTTCTGTTTATATATAAAGATAGAGAACTAAAGGGTTTAGCCCGTTCAGGATAAATTATTTGTTTCTGGTGCTGGATTTCTTTATGTAGCTGATTTTTGCATTGCCTCTGAAGGCAGCCTGTTCAGTTAATGACTGAAGCAAAAGCAAATTCATTCATGTTTAGACTCTTGTGCCCTTTTAAATAACATCAATTGGGCCCATTCAGCTTCAGTTTATAATATCTGAATTCTGGTGCAAGTAAAGACAGTCTGTTTGGTCAGGTCTGGGATAATTGCAGGTCTAAGTCTAGAACGCCTTTGGCTCTTCGAATTACATCAAACAGACTTGTTCAGCTTAATTCTAAGACTTTGCAGAATTTAATCCATAGCCTTTTCTTTTTGGCCTGGGACCTTTTGGGAGTGGGATTAACGTTTTGGCATTTGGATAAATACCTTCAGCTGTACATTTTATATACTCTGAAGAAGTTGGAATAGCCGCTTAAATAAATGCAAGAGGAAGATAAAAAAACAAAAAAGGCTCAGTAAAATTTTTCAAGCTAGGGAGATAAAAAACAAGAGAAATTGGATGATACTTCAATATTAGATCCTGACCAAAAGTCTTCACAAAATAAAAAGAAATCATATAAGCAACTCCAACTTCAATTGCCTTTCAAAAACTGCTGTAATATTTCGGGCACTTCCTGTACGAAGGTGTCACCCAAAAAGGATCAAGAAAGGAAAAAGGATAAGTCTGGGGAAACCAGCAGGGTTACTCTCATCGACTAGCAAACCCGAACATAATATAGGCTCACCTTCTGTAACAGAAACAGCAATATAATGGAAGAAGAGCAGAGTAGTTCAAATACAAAAGAACTTCAAACAGGCCATGAGGGAGTTAAGGCAAGCGGCGCTCAAGAATCTGAAGGCCATGATGCCCCAGTGGGCCAGGCAACTCATTAGGAACATGCAAAGCATCCAAAGTTTGGTGGAAAAGCTGCAACCTGTAGTGGTAACCATTGATACACTGAAAGGCTCTTAGAATAAAACTGAACAAAAAACTGAACTTGGGTGCAGAGGATAAATGAATTAGAACAGAGGCAGTCTAAAATAGAAAATATATTACAGCCTTTAATTCAAGATCTGAAAAGATGTCAGAATAAGCTGCTAGAAACCCAGGCCAAATTGGATGATTTTGAAAACAGAGCTCACCGTAAGAATATGAGAGTTTATGGCACTCAACAGGATTGGGAAAAGAGCACATCCTTAAAAGAAGTTGTTCTCCAAATCTTAATTGAATTGTTGGGCAATCCTACAGATGTTCCAACTATTGACAGAATACATTGGCTGGGGTCATTACGGGGAAATTCTGGCTCCAGACCTGCAATAATAAAATTTCTGTCTTCCAATGGTAAAGACACAGTCATGCAATCATACTATAAGAAGGGGAACTTTCTTTTTAAAGATCAGTGGATATTTTTTAAGAATGATTTTTCAAGAACTTTATGGGACAAAAAGAGAACTTTCAATAATTTGCAGCAACATCTTTGGAATAAAGGAATAAAAGTGTATATTATTTTTCTAGCCAAATTAAAAGTACTTTTGAACACCAAGTTTTGTTATATGATAATCTTCCAGAAGTTCTCCAAGATCTTAAGCTAAGACTCCCAGAACATTTAACGGATTATGGTTCTCCAATATAAAATGGACTGGTTCTTTCTTCTTACTTAAACTTAACTTTTTAGCCTATCAAGAGTAGCCGAATAATAAAGACGTCACAGGGTGGGGATGGGGGGTCGGAGTTTGTGCTCAAATTAAGTGGTGTGGTTGATCATCCGACAATAGTCTATGGTGATGCGGGGGGGGGGTTCTGTGGGCACTTTAGGGTAGTGAAGACACATTATGGTTTTTTATAAAATAATATAAAGATGTCAGGCTGTAGTCAGGCAGGAGGAATCAAATTAACGGGTGTGGAAGGGGCATGAATTGATGAGCTCAGCAGGAATATTTATTTAAAATGACATATTCCTTAAGGATAGCAACCTGGAACACAAATGGGTTTAATTCCTCTGTTAAAAGATACTGAATATTAACCAGAATCAAAACATTGAAGCTGGATATAGTACTGTTACAGGAGGCATTTCTTAATCAAAAGGAATTAGAAAGGCTTGCAAGAAGATGGCCTGGGAAGATTTATTCTTCACTTGGTCCTAGGAAAATCAGTGCTGGGGTTCTTACACTAATTTTAAAATACTTTAAGGGCTCTGTAGAGGAGCCAATATCAGATTTGTAGGGCTGCATAGTAGCTGTTAAAATTACATTTCAAGCAGAGGTTCTGACCCTGTGTTCAGTTTATGCTGTTTTCTGGCTATGATGACTTTTTGGTGGAGGTCAGTAAAATGTTGTATGATATGGACAGCCTATATGTTATACTGGATGGGGACTTAAATTTTCTGAATACAGATCTGTTAGACAAATCAACTTCTTTTTCCTCTTAGGACAGATATAAAGCTAGAAGACTTATAAATTTCCTGAATGCTGCTAACCTAGTAGACATATGGAGAGAAATAAATCAAAACATAAGGAACTACTCTTTCTATTCAGCACGTCATAAAATGTATTCCCGACTTGATTATTTTTTGGTCTCTAGAGATCTGTTGGTCTCATGTATGGTTAATTGATCCAATTATACACCCCATGCTTATATCAGATCATAACATGATATCTTTAGTTGTGGGTTTAGAAGCTAGAAGACCTAGATCAAATGTTTGGTGCACAAAAGAGAAAGGATCACAGCTCTCCAGGTAGAAGGTCACCTGGGTGCCAGTGACCATCTCATGGTATTGTTCAATTTGGCCACTAGAACAAAATCATCCCATTCCAAGGCAAAACTATGGGACTTCAGAGGAGCTGACTTTGATAAGATGGCCAACAGAATTAAGCTAGCTCTGGCAAAAAGAAATACAGGTGAGGATGTATAGGCAAAGTGGGCAAGCATTAAGGATGCAATACTTGAAGCAACATCCCATTGTGTTAGTGAGAAAAGAAAGCACAAAAGAAGAAGGAAACCACTTTGGTTCTCAAACACAGTAGCAGAAAAGGTCAAAGCCAAAAGCCTGGCCATCAGGAAATATAAGGGAATGCAACAGGATGAAGATAGGGAGGCATACCAAACTTCCCTAAGGGAAGCAGGGAAGGCAGTAAGGCAGGCAAAGGTCCAAACTGAATAAACACTAGCATAAACAGTAAAAGAAGGTGGAAAAACTTTCTATAGAAACATTAGTGGAAGAAGAAAGTCCAGAGAGGGTATTGCTAAGATCAAAGGGGGTAAGGGGGCGTGTGAGGAGGAGGAGGACCATTTAAAAGCATCTAACCTGAATAGATACTTCTGTTCAGTATTTACTGAAGAGAAGGTAGGGCAGGACCCACAGCTCCATGGACACAGGGGGAAGGGAGGTGTGCACTAGTCCCTTTACAGAAGAAAGGGTCCTACAACAGCTCGATAAGCTCAGGGTAGACAAGGCAATGGAATCTGATGGCATACATCCCAGGGTACTAAAGGAGCTAAGGGTGGAACTAGCAGAGCCATTATCAGAACTGTTTAGTGAGTCTCTGAACACAGGAGAGCTCCCAGAAGACTGAAGAAGGGCTCAGGTGATCCCGCTTCACAAGAGTGGTAGCAGGGAGGAGGCAGAGAACTACAGACCAGTCAGTCTTACCTCAGTAGTGGGCAAGATTGTGGAGACACTCCTTAAGGAAAGGATAGTGCAACACCTGGAATTCATAAGAGCACAGGATCCATGACAGCATGGGTTTACAAAAGGAAGGTCCTGTCAAACTAATCTCATCGATTTCTTTGACTGGGTAACCAGAGTGGTGGACCAAGGGTGAGCAGTTAATGTCGCCTACCTTGACTTCAGCAAAGCTTTCGATACTGTTCCACATACAAGATTGATTAATAAGCTGGGTAGGCTCGGGGTGGATCAGAAGTTGGTCAACTGGGTGACAAACTGGTTGACGGGCAGAAAACAGAGAGTGGGGGTAAATGGTATACAGTCAGAAGAGATGCAAGTCACAAGTGGGGTACCTCAGGCATCAGTCCTAGGGCCAGTCCTCTTCAATATCTTCATCAGTGACATTGCAGATGGACTGGAGGGTAAGGTTTGTCTGTTTTCAGATGATGCCAAGATCTACAACAGAGTAGATGATCCAGATGGGGTGGGCAGAATGAGAAGAGATCTGGATAAATTAGCAAATTGGTCGGAAGAGTGACAACTGGGGTTTAATACAAAGAAGTGCAAGATCATGCACTTAGGGAAGAGGAACCCTGAAGCCATCTATAGGCTGGGAGGGGAGTTGCTGGCAATCACAAGGGAAGAAAGAGATTTGGGCGTCATCATCACCGATGACCTGAAATCATCCAAACAGACCACTAAAGCAGTAGGTAAGGCTAGAAGGATGTTGGAGTGTATTAGTAGGGGTATGACAAGTCAGAAGAGGGAGGTAATAATCGCTTTTTACAAGACACTGGTTAGGCCCCATCTGGAGTACTGCGTGCAGTACTGGAGGCCACACCTTCACAAGGACATTAACCAAATTGAGGCAGTCCAGAGAAGGGCAACCAAAATGGTGCAGGGACTGCATCAGAAAACATATGAGGACAAATTAACTGAGTTCAATACGTATACCCGAGAGCAAAGGAGGGAGAGAGGTGATATCATTGAGCATTCAAACACCTTAAGGGCGTTAACAAGGTGAAAGAGTCTAACATGTTTCAATATAAGAAAAATAGCAGGACAAGAGGACACAGCATGAGATTAGAGGGAGGTTGATTAAGGGGTAATGTGAGTAAGTTATTTTTCACAGAAAGGGTGGTGGAGGCATGGAACAGCCTACCTCAGGAAGTGGTGGATATGAATACAGTGTAGGGCTTCAAACAGGCGTGTCATGGGATAGGCATAAGGGAGAAATACAGATGAGTATGAATAGATAGTCCATTGACAAAGCAAAGGCCAATGACACATTCATAAGGTAGAAAAAGAAATGGGCAGACTGGATGGGCCTTATGTTCCTTATCTGCTGTCAACTTCTATGTTTCTATAAATAATTACTTACTGTCTGATACTGATATACATAGGCAAGTTCAGAAAGCAATTAAGTATTTCTTTACAATGGGACAGACTCTTCTAATATCATACAAAGTTGGGATACTTGGAAAGCAACAATCCGGGGAATTTTGATTTCTTCAGCTTCATGGAGGAACAAAATAAGACTTCAGAAACAAAATGAAGTTCAAGCGAAACTTAAATATTTAGAATTAGAGATCAAACAAGGGAACACAGATAACAAAGATGAGCTGGCTGACCTAAGGAAATTTATTGATTCAACTGAAATTTATCAGACCAAATTTCTGTGGGCAATGAAAAATAAAAGCGGGAAACAATATGGTGAACAAATTGGGAAAATGTTAGCCAGAAGATTTAAAGAAAGTCAAGAAAAATCAGAGATAGTACCAATAACAAAATCAGATGGGACCAACTGTCAGTCCTAGGAGGAGATTCAGAGTGAATTTTTCAAATACTACAAAGCTTTATACAGCTCTCACTGTAACCCTACTATAGAAGAAATATCCTATTATGCTTAATTCTACTCAACAAAAATTGAGGAGAACAGTTGGGAATTTCTGACGGCCCCCATTACTGAAAAAGAAATAACTAAAGTGATTAATAGCATGAAAAAGGCAAATGTCACGGCCCAGATGGGTTTTCTGCAAAATTTTATGCAGCTTTTGCCTTGACAATAATTCCTTGGCTAAAGATACTTTATAACTAATTACAGTTACAGGACATTCTCAAAGGTTAATTTTTTTTTAAACTTGTATTTTTCTCCCCTGGATCTGACCAGCTACCCCCCGACCCACCTCGATTGCGATCCATCGGTTAGGCGCTCCCATGTAGTCTTGGCAAAGGCCCCCAGGCGGGGTTGGGGTGGAAGTACTCCCAAATCCTTTTTGTTTTCATTGAACCCCCCATTGTGGCCTTGCAAATCAAGTGGTGAAGGGTGCACTTCTGTTGGAGGAGCTCAGTCGGCTCCATTTTTCCCCTTTTTTTCTCCTTGGAGCCATGGTTGCACCTTGATGCTTAGGCGTGTACGCCAACATCCTACTACACTCCTCCCCTACGTGAGGTTTCAGAGCTGCTGCACCTCTGGCCTCCACCAAAAGTCAGTCCAGTGCTGGCTTGTTGCCCCCATCCCTCCCAAGGGGAAGCAAGCTGTCTATGGGATGCTCCAGCTTCCCTTACCCAGTTGGCCCTCCAGCTTCCCAGCCTCATTCCTGAATCCAGGTCGCTGGCATCGCTAGCAGTAGCGCTACCACTGCGCTGGCGGGCCTGATCTCCCAGATTCATTTAATCAGGCATTTATTTCACTAATACTGAAACAAGGTAAAGATTCATCTAAAAAGGAGACTTACAGGCCAATAGCAATACTTAATATAGATTAGAAAATATATACAAAAATTCTTAACAATAGAATTTACTTAACTTGAATTCTATAATTCATATTCATCAGTCCAGCTTTATACCTGGTAGATATATGAGTCAGGCCTTATCAAATTACAATACACTATCGAATATCTCCAGGATTCAGGGGTTCAGGCTTAACTTTTAGCTTTGGATGCTACCAAAGCCTTTGACATGCTAGAGTGGACTTATTTGTTTCAGGCAATGCAAATTTTTAATTTTCCTTTACATTTCATAGAATATATTCAGACAATTTACAAAAATCCAAGGGCTCAGTTAAAAATCAATGGCCAGCTGACAGATTCCTTTTGTCTGTACCGCGGTGTAACACAAGGTTGTCCACTATCTCTGTCATTATTTATTAACAGTTTAGAATTATTACTAAAAGAAATACAAGTTAATCAACAGATTATTGGAATCAGAATAGCTTCTTTAGAACTCAAATACAATGCTTACACGGACGACTTGTTGGTTACGGTTCAGGAGCCTGAGCAAAGCCTGACTGAGTTAATGAAAGTGATAAAAAGATTTTCTAAAATATCAGGCTATACCATAAATGAATTTAAGTCTGAGATATTGACTTTCAACATTCTCCAAACAGTAGATTTTGAAAATATAATACAGACCATGATCCAACCTGATGGACTATCCTATTTAGGATTAATTATTACCAAAAAATCTCAAGATTGTCAGGGGAAACATTTTGAACCCATGTACAACCAAATTAAGGCCCAGATAAATATGTGGAGCAAATTTCATCTTTCTATTTGGGGGAAAATTCAATTAATAACAAGCATTTGTCAATGCCGAATGTTGTCTCACTGGCATTGGCATTGGTAGTGCCAGAGCTAGAGATGCATAATAGAGTGGCAGTGAAGTATTGAAGTGACACCAACCCCACCCACCCCCACCCTGTGAGAGCAACAGGCATTGGATGTGCCTTTGGATCATCAGCTATAATGCTTATACCATTGTACCTCACCGTACCCTGTAGACACTGACAAGTGTTGTGGTGTGCTTTGGGGTCTTTGGGCATTATATTTACCCCATTCCATAAGGAAATACACTGATGTGGGTGCAATATAGGAGAATGGGGTGAATCTTGTGGCTAAACAGTGCAAGGCACACCATGATGCCCATCAGTGGCTGCAGGGTGGGGCTGCGGGTGGAATGGTATGAGCATTACATCTGATGATCCCAAGTCACACCCCTGGTGCCTGTCAGTCTGTACTGGGTGGGGTGCTACAGTTGGAAACACTAACACCGTAGGCGTGTGGTGGTATTTTCACTCCAAATTTTCAACATGTGCTGTTTGTGAGCCCACCTCATGAAAAGCTATGACATTTGGTGACACAGGGGTGAAAACACATTTTGGGCAGGATGTAGAGAATGGCAACTGTGTTGTTTCTGAGGAGGCATAAAAAAATGGCAACATTGAAAATCTGGAGTGAAAATATGAAAAATTGGTGAAGTCATGAGCATGCATAGAAACAGCGCAACACATGTCCATAGCCCAATTATTTTTGGGAGTTTGTTAGCCACATTTTTAACATAGGTATTTTGGGACCTTCCTTCATGAACAGTGGTACTGTAATTTTGTTAATCTGTCCCAAAAGTTGATTTCCCACAGCGATCACACCATTGTGTGCCACAGGTGTGAAAACACATTTTGGGCAGGATGTGAAAAATGACAGCTATACTGTTCATAAGGAGGTGTGAAAAAATGCCAGTGTTGAAAATCTGGCATGGAAATATTGCAAATCTGTGAAGTTACAAGGGTGTGTGGAAACTGCGCAATGCACGCTTGTAACACAGTCATTTTATGGACTTTCGGCACCAAATTTTCAACATAGGCATTTTAGGACCTCTGCTCATGTACAGTGTCACTGTTTTTTTGTGAAAAATGCCCTGAAAAGTGATTTTGCACAGCGACCATGCTATTCTGCGCCGGACGTGCAAAAACCCATTTTGGGCAGGATATATAAAATGACAACTGTACTGTTCATCAGGGGAGAGAGAGAGAGAGAGAGAAAGGAGAAAGAAAGAAAGAAAGAAAGAAAGAAAGAAAGAGAAAGGAGACAGAATGAAAGAGACAGAGAGAGAGAGAGAGAGAGAGAGAGAAAGAGAAGAGAAATGTGTCTGACAATAGGTGGCAATAAGGTAAAATTTCACTACAAGTTGTAACCATTTTTAACGAGATTATCAATTCCGCCATCTTCTTTGTTCCCTGTTAATCAAATCTCTGGCAAATGTGTGTAGGGGAGTGGGTAAACCTAGCTGTCCTGGCAGTTATTTACATGCCCCACAGGCACAGACAGTTTGAGTCTTTGACCTAATTTCAGGGGTTGGTCTACCAGTAATGTTGTAATGGAAAGGTCTTCACATCTCACCCCTTAGCTAGGGTCAGCAGAAACTGCAGGGCAACTGAACTTCACCTGCTGCTCAATGACTAAGGTGTTTCATGCGAAAGATTGTACGGATGAAATCTTTTGACTGGACTCTTGGGACATTTTTTGGGGGGGCACAACCAAATGTAAATAAGTGATGCATAGCGAGCACTGTGTAAGCAGCTGCAGATGTTCTGTGTGAGCTCACTGTGAACATGTGTTACAGTGCATCACACAGAGGTGAAGTGAATCTAGTATGAAGGGATTTTAGTCACTGGAAATTCACGCAGCTCAGTAGTCTAGAGAGCTAGCTAAAAGGATCTAGGTCAGCTGAAGTGTGAGCAATACCTCTGTTCAGGGAACAGAAGCTGTGTGTGTTATTTAGAAGAATTAATTAAAGAGCTAGTGTAGTGCCTGAAATTAAAACTGCAGAATTTGTTAGTCAGTAATTAGTAAATAATGGCATCATATAGTTTTTCTAGCTATATTATATTTCTGACATAATTAGATTCATCAGTTTATTTTTCTCTAAGATGTTTTTAAAAAACAGCTTTTATTACCAATTGTATAATTGATGACCCAAGTCATTAAATATGGCTGCCACTATGATTTTTAAAAATCCCTTCCCTGGAGGTTACTTTTTGACTCTGTATACTGGATTCATACTGTGAATGTATTAGGAGGCTGCTAGCACACATTTCTGATGGTAATCGGTGCAGCACAATACCAAAATGTTTAATTTATCCATAGTAGGCATGGTCAGAAACCCCATATCTTAGTTCTGGAGAAAAATACAGTGAAAGCAAAAATGGAGATACTGGTGTTTTTGCTAGAAACGCATTATTACTAAAAAAAAGATATGATTAATATTTTTTTGCTAATGAATATTGTTGCTTTATTTTTAACTTTCATAAGTAGTGAACTATTAGTTACTTCTTATATCTGAAGTATTTTTTTAATTTTGCAAACTGCAGAAGAACACAATAATTAAGGGGGCCGGATTGCTTGATGGATTAGTTGAGGGTTAATGCACATTTCATCTCTAGGTCACTGGTTCAAATTTGGGTCAGGCTGGTAGTGGCTGAAAAACATTATCATCTGCAATCTGTTTGGTGTCCCAATGTGAGGTGAGTTTTGGTTGGTCTCAGGCCAGTTCCTAGTGAACAATTGTCTCACAAAACACCATCACAACTGGAATTAATTAACACTTTTGTTGGCAGTCTCCGATGAGAGGCCAATGATTGAATAGGCATGAAGTCTGAGCTTTTATCTCACCTACATGGTGGTCCTTCTAAGCCTGGGTTGAGGCCCATTGGTGAGTCAATATGGCACTCTTGCACTGCGATCCCTGTCTTGGGTTGTACCAGTCATCTGACTAAACAAATGGCTTCATTTCACAATGCTGTCAATCAAGCACCATACGCATTTAACATTTTCTATGGGAAAAGAATTGTTTTTAAAAGATCTTATTCGAGCAGTGTTCTTCATTAATCTCAAACTGGCCATTCTTGTGTACAAAATGGACTTAAAAGTGATCCCCATTTACTGTAATTCGGCACGCCCCCACGCTGCCCATTGGCACAAGTCATTATGTACCTGAGCCTGGGGGCAGAGTTGATCAACAGGGAAGTGAAGGGATTGGCTAGCTACTTTTCTGGGGGCAAATTATGATCCCTTCTATTTCAATACAAAGTTTGGCAGAAAGTGTAACGAGACCCTCTAAGGACTTTTGCTGTTATGGACTTGCACAGCATGCAAGTCTGACCGTATTTTACATAAGACAATCCCTTTAAACAAACCAGCCAATGTAACAAGGCCTTCAATATGGCTAAAAAGATGCTGGAGTGTATTGGGAAAAGGTTTGACAGTAGATGGCAGGAGGTACAGTTATCACTGTACAGGTCACTGGTGAGGCCATACCTGGAGTACTGTGCTTAGTTCTGTAGTCCCCACCTAAAAAAGGGACAGGTACAGATTAGAGAAGGTACAACGTAGGATGACCAAGATGATTCAAGGCCAGGAGGGCAGATCCTATAAGGATCCTATAGGGATTGACTAAAGGCACTGAACGTGCATTCACTCTAAAGAAGAGAAAGCAACAGAAATTGGGAATATAATACAGGCCTTCAAGTTCCTGGAAATATTAACAAGGTGAACTGTAAGGAGTTCCTGAACAGAGGTTAATTGGTGGGGGGGGGTGTGAAAAAACATGTGAGGAAATATTATTTTACAGAAAGAGTAGCTCAGCCATGCAATGGTCTGCCAACAGAGGTGGTGGGTGCCAAAACCTTAAATAGCTTTAAACAAGGCTGGGATAGAGTCAAGGGACATTAGCTGCTTGGTGGGAAGTTGGGGGGGGCTGAAACATAGATAACAAAAGGGGGACAGTGTAGGAGAAGACCCCACAGAGACAACAGATCCTAAGGTATGATAGGGTAATATGGGCAGACTAGATGGACCATAGGTCTCTTTCTGCAGTCATCGTTTATGTTTCTATGTTTCTACATACTCAGTGATATCAACAAGATAGAACAGGCAGAGGTGTTTGCTCTGGTGTCCTCCAGCAGGACATGGGGCACACCCTAAAGGTCTGATGTGGTAAATGCAATGTAAGTGGTAATGTTAGTAGGCACTTCTTATCCCAGAGGGTGGTGAACCTATGGAACAGCCTAATAATGGAGAGTGGACATGAATATAGTATAAGCCTTCAAAAGAAGCCTTGAAAAACTTCTGCTTACCAAGGGAATCACTGAATAACCTGAGTTGTACAGTGGACAGGGAACCCCTTTATGTTAGTACTTGTTTACACAGCATACTTATTTACACCTGCTTACGAAGCAGGGGAAGGATATGACTAACCTAGAGTCCCTTCCAACCCTAAAACTACTATGTCACTATGAAAGTAATTTGAAATGAAACTGCTTGTTTCCTCTTGCTGCTACCTGGTCTGCTGAGTGGTCTCTATCTATCTATCTATCTCTCTCTCTCTCTCTCTCACTTTTATCTTCTCATAGATACACAGATAATGATAGCAGAAAAAGATTGATGGTCCATCCCGTCTGCCACATTACCCTGTCATGCCCTTGGCCATGTTGTCTCTGTGGGGTCTTCCCTTACACTACTCCCCTTTTTGTTCCCCATGTTTGCATCCACCTCTTCCTGCTGAGTAGGTACTATCCCACAGTGCCTACATTGGTTGCTTCTCTCTTTGCCTGTTGCCTATTGTAAGCTAACTTCAGTATGTGCTAGTATGTTCTGACATGCTGTACCACTATGTTGACATGGAACCTTTGTAAATGAGCATCCTATTCTCAAAGGTATTTATCCAATTGCTTAAATAAATAAATAAATATACCATTGACTCTATCCCAGCCCTGTCTGAAACTGTTTATGGTATCTCTCTCTCTCTCTCTCTCCCATCCCCCAAAGGTCAAACGATTAATGTAGGGTACACAATGTAGGCTAAAAAATGTATTTGTACCAATGGGGGCAGGGGTAAGTCTTTAAAATGTTTATCATCAGATGCATCAACTGTATAGAAGGATCAATATTTGTTATGATATGTTTAAGAGTGGTAGGAGGTGAGCAAATCATTTAAAAAGTGATCAAAGTGTTTTGCCCCACATTAAATACATACATGGAACTTTCTGCCAGGCGCACTCTACAACTGAAAGTAGATTTTAACTTTGGGGCTGACACAGATTTCTGCTGAAACACTTCACAATTGAAAGTAGATTCCCTTACAGCCAGAATTTATTTTAGACCTAATGTCACCTCAAGCAGAAACACTTTTGGTGGCCCCCTTTATTTACCAAATTACCCCCTCTCCTGCCTCCTGCACTACCTGACATCCAAAAAGTGGCAAAGGTTCTTGGAACACAAAGGTGACAACAACGGTTTTGTTTTTTATAGTAATAAGTTTTGCATTTCTAACTGGTCTCTGCTTAAGTTTCCTACTTTAGCATGCCCTCGGTGCTGGCTCCCCAAGGGGTGACTTGGTTCACCTGTGCCTGACACTGCCTCTGCTTAGGGCTTGATACTGAGATTTCTTTTTTTTTTTTTTGGCAAATCACTTTATTTTATAAACAGCACATTTATATTAAACAACAAACCTCAAATGTCCAACTACACACAAACCCTCCAACATAAAAAAGAGAAAAATCCCACCCTCACCTCCCATCCCTCTAACCTCGCCCCCTTGGCAGCCATCCACATCCTTAATGAAAGAGTAGTAAAGGAAACAGAGTTGTCCCAGCTAGAAATGAATCTTTGGCTAGTGAATAAATATACCTGTACTTGTACATAGGGAAGCCATTCAGCTATAACGGTAAGCTTGTAGACTACTAAGGAGAAAGGAGCTTCATAAGAATCTTGGCAACAAGGCTAAATTGGCAAGCAAAAAAAAAAAAAAAGAACAAATATAGTGATCAAGTAGCTAATAGCCATATTTCACTTTCAAAGATTGAAAAAAGCTGCCCCAGCATTTAAAGAATCTGGCTGAAGCATTATGGAAATTTGAAACTGACCTCTCAGCATTCAATGCATTCATGAACTCGTCCCACCATTCTTTGAATGAGAGGGTCCAGTTGCCTTGCCAATGGCGGAGAATCAATAGCTTTGTTACCGAGGCCACCAGAGTTATTTGATGTTTCTGGGTACTGGATATTGATTGGGCACATTTCCGAAAACACAGATCTCTGCAGTAAGAGAGATGATAAATCACAATATGGTTGTATCCAGCCTCTGACTGCTTGCCAAGACTTGATTATTTTGGGCAGGCCCAGATTTTATGGAAGGTGGTAGCTAACCGATCACCACAATCCACACAGGCCGGGGAGGACAGCCTCTTCAACCTATACAGTTTGGCCGGCGACAAATATAAATTATGCAACAAATTAAACTGAATCTCTCACAGTCTATCCTGCTTAATGTATGAGTAGACATTCATCCATACTCTTTCCCAGGTTTCGCCTGACCATCCCAAGGCCAGGTTTGCCTCCCAGTAATGAGAAATTGGCTAGACTTTTTGGCCTAGACTTGATATAATATATTTGTATACTTTAGAGACTGGTTTACCTGAAAGTACAATCTTCTCCAGTGCCCGAATTAATTTGCTCATTTCCCTAGATACCATGTTTTTGCGTATATGAGAAAAAATACACCTATGAATCTGAAAAATACGGAAAGGGTCCATGGGTTTAACCCCAAACTTATCCATTAGGTCAGACGGGGGGGAAAGTACATTACCTGAGAAAAAATCCGAAATGCAGAGTTTAGTACAGAAATCATGTATAAACCTAGTAATAGGTTTATTTCCCACTAAAATTAGGATTCCTCAAAAGGTGAGAAAGATCATTTACAAATGGAATATGTAGCTTTGAATACAACTGGTGGAGCGCTTTTATATCCCAACCAAGGGGTATTCTAATTTTGCTAGGGACCTTAGACCATGGTAAGTATAGAAAGGATTCTAGATCCAAATTCACTAGCCCAGAAACCTTCTGGTCTAAAGCAAGACTGGATAAGGGGGTATCTCCATCTCGTGACCATAAAGCAGTTCTGGTCACATGAATGGCTAAGTAGTAGACATAAAAATCTGGTACCTGAAGGCCTCCTACTTTCCGATGAAAAACTAACTTAGCATAGGCCCTAAGTGGGGGTTTACCCCTCCATAAAAAATCTGAGCAATATTTATAGAGCGGGTCAAAATAGGACCTAGGGAGATATATATTTAAGTTGTAGAGAGGATAAAACAGTCTGGGCAGTACCATCATTTTTATTGTATTTACTCTACCGGAAAGGTTAGAGGAGTTTTGTCCATCTTTCCAGATCCATCTTAATAGATCTAAATAACGGCTTGAAGTTTAGGTTGGCCACTTGTCCAAAATCCTTTGAAATCTGAATACCCAGGTATAGTAAAGAATTTGGCTGCCACTGTAACCCTAAGGTGTTGCACCAGGATTTACATAAATGGGAGGATAGCGAATAAACCATTGTTTTACCTCTATTAAGTTTGTAACGGAGAATTCACTGAAGCATGAAATTACGAGAGCAAATGAGGAAGTGAGGTAGTACTGTCTCTAATGTGCAACAGCAAATCGTCGGCAAATGCTGATACCTTAAATTCCATTGCCTATCCTGATTCCCTGTATCAAGGGTTCATTTGAATGGATCTTATCAGGGCTCTAAATATAAATTAAACAAATAAGGTGACAAGGGGCAGCCCTGCCGAGTACCACGCATAAGGGGGAGGGTGATCGAAATTAAGTTGTTGCACTGTATCCTTGCAGATGGACAGTTGTATAAAATCCGAATATAATGAATAAATTTCTCTGGGATACCAAATTTAACCAGTGATGCAAACATAAAACCCCACTCCACCCTGTCAAAGGCCTTTTCTGCGTCCAATGATATTAAAGAGGCCTCCTCATCCGGGCTTTCGGACGCAGAAATTAAATAAAACAACTTTCTGAAATGATCCGCCGAGGATCTACCTGCAAATAAACCGCTTGCCCGGACTCAACAACCAATCCATGTTTGCTTTAATCTAGTAGCCAAAACTTTTGCATAAATTTTAATATCTATATTCAATAAAGAAATAGGTCTATAGTTACTTGCTGAGTCCAGGGACTTATCCGGTTTAGGTAGCAAATTATCCTGGCTTCAAAAGAGCTATCATTTACTCCACTGTTCTGCCAGTAGGTATAAAGTTGATGTAGCAGCGGAATCAACTTACTCTTAAAGGTCTTAAAGAATAAGGGGGTAAAACCATCCGGGCCAGGGGCCTTATCTAGTTGTAACGAATCAATGGCCTTTGCAATCTCTTCTTTCGAGAAAGGAGCTTCTAATAAACCTATCGACTCCTCGGGCATCTGGGAAAGGATATTTTATCCAAAAACTCTTTCATTTTTTGTTCAATCTGCTTGGGGAGAGATTGACTAGAATATAGGGCTTTATAGTAATTATAAAAACAGCTAAGATACCCTCGGGATCGGTAATTAACTTATCTTATCAGGTGCTTCAAGGCGCCACCCACTTTTTCTGCTCTCTGCTTTAATTGCCAAGCCAAGAGATTACCAGACTTACTGCCTCTCCTATATATGCTGCTCTTGTTTTAGAGGCTGAGTTATCTACCTTGTCCCTCAAAGTATTTACATACCAGATCCGCAGACTACTCAGTTCCTGTTCCTGATCCTTAGTTCTGGAGGCCTCATTAACTGCCTCTAAGATGGAGATTTTTAAGCAATTATTAAGTAGAGCTTTATTTTTTGCCTTCACACTGTTGCCAATCTAAGAGCTCCCCAAAGTGGCCTTTAATGCAGCCCAAACTAGGTCTACGCATTAGGGATCCCCAGTTCTCCGCTATGCTATTATCCATAAATGCTTGGAAACGAGTTAGTGTAGGGGGGTCTTTCAAAAGATTATTGTTCAGTGACCACGAATAAGGTCTGGGTGGGATGGAGAAAAGGGAGCATCTCAGTTTAATTGACGAGTGGTCCAAAATGACTCGAGGCAAAAGTATCACCTCTACTACTGTCGCCAAATTACATTGACTAACCAAAAAGTAATCTATTCTAGAATAAGATTTATGCACAGGAGAAAAAAAAGTAAAATCCTTAGTTGTTGGATTGAACAACCTCCAAGGGTCCACAATCCTAAGGATGTTTGAACTCTACCAATGCCCGTTGGGCTGGAGAGAGCACAGTGATCTGTGCCAAGAACGGTCCAGGCTGTTGGACTGAACTAGGTTCCAATCTCCCCTAAAATAATAGGAGTACCTTTGAAAGGAGCTAGGACTGTGGCCAAGTGTACAAAAAGGATGGAGAGTCAAAGTTAGGGCCGTATACTGATCCCAAAACTAATTTTGTTCCTCCCAAGTGACCCGAAACTACAATGTACCTTCCTTTAGGGTCTGAGATTGTCTCAGTAAATACAAAGGGACTCCTTTGCTATCAGCACATAACTCCTCGACTACTCGGGAGAAGCGTTGCCAAAACGACTGACCCACTTTCTTTTAAAGCAGCAGTCAGACAGGACATGAGTTTCTTGTAGAAATACTATGGATGGATCAAGTTGGGCTAAATGGTGGAGTAAAATATTCTTTTCGATTGTCCTTTCCCTTTGACATTCCAAGAAATAATATTGACCTGACTAGCCATGTAGATATCCCTGTTCAGTCTTGAAAAGATGTGGATAGCTGCCACCTCCCCCAAAACAAAGAAAAAAAAAACTCCCCCCCCTCCCTCACACTACTCCTCCCCACGGGCCGGCCATCCCCCAAAGCCATCTCTCGAGCAATGGTCCATGACGCGCCATAGAGGCTGGGTGCCCCCTCCATCTTAACAAATCAATGAACCATTGAATATACATCTGCAGCTTCAATCCCTTATAGGGACCCTTTAAATAGCTGATAACTTAGCTAGCTTGGGGCAGGGAAGGGGTGATTGCTAAGGAAACCCTGGTTAAACTTTCTTGAAAACTAAGTATCTCAAAGCTAGTTTAGACCAATACCCATTACACGAAGGACATCACATCAGTCCCAAGCCCTACCCAGATCGATAACTTAGTCATTAGGTGGCTATATACTCAATAATATCTCCACAGGAAATCAGTTAGTTATTTAAGGCTCTGTTTGGATAAACAACCCCTCTCGTCAGCCCTCTAGGCGCGACCCGGCAAGAGAGAACTTAACTTGTCTTGTGGCCAATACAGCGCCTTTATAACCCTTACCATCTTTGTGGGTTGCTTGCCTATTACCATAACTTAAATTTAAATCCCTCCGGTCCTAGTCCCATAATAACCTAAATCAATTAACCCCCTAGTTTGTACACCTTTGGATGATGTATAAGCTCCCCCCTGCCCTTGCAACTGCCCCCCAACATATTGAATTACTAAATATTAATTAACAACAAAATGGAAGGCAAACAATTCTTGTAAATCGTGCACAATCTGGCTTCCTATTCCAAACAGCGGGTTCTCAAGTTGTTTCAGTCTCCTACATAGCCACTAGGCAACATGGCACCTTATAACTGAAACAGTTCTAAAGTCTCATCCATTCTTGAATAAGTCCGGTAAAGAGATTGCAAGGACTTGTAATGCTTCGTCCGCTGATTCAAAGCGCTTAGTCCCTTCTTTCAAAGTAACCTCCAACTTAGCAGGATATAGCATTCGGTGGCGAATTCCTGCCCATAGTTTCAGGTAATAGGTCTGAAGCTGGCTCGAGCCTGGTGTACCTTCCATGTCAGGTCTGGCACTAACCACAGTCTCTTACCTTCCCACTGAATGTGGCTAGCTTTCTCGACTCCTTCAAAATAAACTCCGATCCAAATAATTTAGTAATTTAAAAATTACTGACCGGGGTGAGTTGCGATGCAGGCACACTCTTAAGGCCCGATGGCCCCTTTCTATTATGTATTCTGGGCCATTGGGCGAGGGCCTACTGACTTTTTAAAAATTTCTGCAGGAACTGGACTGTGTTAGCGCTTCCTCGCCCGGGAAGCCCCAACAGCACCAAATTATTTCCGCCTGCTCCTTCCCTCGAGGTCATCCAGTCGATCCTCTAAGCTTTACTATGGCCTCTTATTCTCGATAGTTGCAAGCCCTAACTTTCTGCTTCCTCTCGAGCGATGAAACTCTGGCTTCTGCATCTGTGACTCGCCTGGCAAGCTGCGTCAAGGCTGGCTTAAATTCTGCCATCTCGTCCACCAGTTTGAAGAGAGCAGCCTTTATGGTGGAGAGATCTTCGTAAATTTTAGCTGGTGTGATCTCATCCTGTGCTGTTAATGGCGACGAGCTCCGGTGAGGCCGCTTAGCATCCGACTCCGAATCGGGACTTTCCATTGCTCCTCAAAGGACGAAACCGAAATAAAACCGCTGCCTGCAGTCTTGGTCATCGTAATTTAAGCATACAGTGATGAGTCCGCTGATCGGGGATTTGAAAACTGCTGATTTTTTAACGGAGAAGCGGAGACCCAAAGAACTGCGTCTAGCCTTCCTGACGCATCACGTGACTCCGATACTGAGATTTCTGCTGGGAACACTTTCTAATAGCATTAGAATTTCTCTCAGGGCTTTACAAAGGTTTCTGCTGGAAACACTTCATAATAGTTTTCCGTTTGGGGTTCTTTGCATTTTTGTTGAAACACTAGGAAGTAATTTTTGTTTCCCCTTCGGCCTTACACTGAGATTTATAGTGGGAGCACTTGACAACTAGAAATAGGTTTTCACATTGGATTTTAGTTTTTGCTGGGAACACGTCACAATAGAATTAAGTTTTCTCTTTGGGATTTACACTGAGATTTCTGATGAAACACTAAACAACTGGAAGTACACTAAGTTTTCTCTTTGGCATTTACAATATTACTACTGAAACAAGTCACAATTGGAAGTCAGCTTTCTTTTGGGGATTTATACTGAGATTTCAGCTGGGAACACTTCACAATTGTAAATACTGTACTAGGTTTTCCCTTCAGAAATGTATTTATTTTTCCATTTACGTTTTTCTGCTACTGCTGCCCACATGCCGTGTTCTGACTGGCCTCTCATCCTCATCATCCAACTTCTCTGGGTACTTACCCCAGCCTTCTGGCAGTCCTCCATGGCTTTTCCTATGGTGGAGCTGGTAGGGTTGCCAATCCAGATACGGTGGAGGTTGCCCAGCCATCTGTGTGGGGCCTACAGGGAAGGTCTGAGGTTTACACCTTGTTTTTCCCCCACCCCCAAGATGTCATGCATCAGGCTGGATCACCAACGAGCATACAGCTGTGTGCCCATTCTCAGCACCAAGCAGTACCCCACCCACCTCAAATAGTGGCTCCTGTGGTGATGCCACCTGTGGGTCTCCAGGTGGTGACTGCAGTGCAAACCACACTGCCCCCCTCCATGGAGGAGGGCATCCTGGCTCTTCCCAACTGTCCCTCAGCAACTCAGGCTCCTTCCTGAAACCTGGGTCATTGGTGTTATGAGCTGTAGCACTTCAGCTGCTCTGGCAGGATGGCTCCATTTTGGAATTCATTACACTGAAATTCCTTTAAAATTTGAGTCTTCCAACTTGATGGTTTCAAAGGTGACAGTAACACAAACTCACTCGTAGAGATCAGCCCTTTCCCAAGCATTGGAGTTTCTCTCTTTGATGAAGAAAAACTCTCCCAGGAAGCTCTGACAATTGTTAGCCACTCACACACATCTCCCCCATTCCAATGGTCTGTTTCACTGACTTCATTTAGTAAATGATACTTTTTAAGTACAATTTATTTACATCGGAAAGCACAGCTGTGATGCTACTTGCTTTCAGTCGGAGGGTTCCCTTTTTCTACAAAGTTTTATACCTGAGAGGGACGGAAGCACAGGGAGATCAAATGACTTGCTCAAGGTCACACAGTGGAGTGTGTGCCAGTAGTGGGAGTTAAACATTGCATCTCATGGTTCACATGTCTGTGTTCTAATCAGTGGGCCATTCTGCCTTCCTCAATCACTTAGTTAATGGGCACATTCTCCTAAGAAGCCCTTAACATGGTACAGCCGCAGTCCTCACTCTTGGTGCTCAGCTCTTTTTCACCAATCTGAGATACTTGCTCAATGGATATTGTCTCTCAAGAAGCACTGACTACAACCAGCCATGCCCTACCCACAATGGTCAATCTTGTCCCACTATTCGGACACACTCACTTTATTATTTACTTATTTATTTACTTGTATATTGTATATTTATCATAGACACTCTGACTCATGCGTCATACCTTGTACATGTGTTATCAATTTGTTGTTTCTATCAAATCTCTTCATGTATCTGTTGCAACCTGTATTCACTGTTTCCCACTGACTTATGTATCACACCTATACTCAGAAGGTACTATTTGTTGCTTGTATACAATCTTCTTCATGTTGAAATATTTTTACTTTGTATGCACTGCCACCCTGCGCCATGTGTTATGGCCCGGGTCGTGCCTGAAAATGATCCCTGGGATCAGTGCACTCACCCGGTTATCAAAGTCATAAATAAATAAATTAACGAGACATCTCTCAGGAAGCACTGGCCATGTTACAGCCGCACAGTCCATCCTCAGTGGCCAGCTCTTTCCCACTGCTCTGAGATACACTTTACTAATGCAGTTAGACCCATTCTCCTTGCAAGCAGTGAGCAAAGTACAGCCACGCAGCACACCCTCAGTGAACAGCCCTTTGCCACCAATCTGAGATACTCCCTTTCTTATCAGACATTCTCCCAAGAACCCACTTTGGCAGTCTCACACCTCAGCCTCAATGCCTAGCCCTTTCCCACTGATATGAGATACTCCCTTTATTAACAGCCATGGTTGGCTGCCTTTGATAGTTCAAAGTTCATTCCTTCTGTCAGCCTTTTTCTCTCCACTTTGCACTATATTCCCACTACCATAATGAGTAACCAAGAAACACCCCCAAAACACCAGCCAGACTTCTTTTAAATGCTGAAATGCCAAGAAGTTCTTCCATGATTAAAAAAAAAACACAATGAAAGGTTTTCAGCATACAGTGTTTTCTTAATTATTAGCAGGTACTTTGACCTAGTTTGACCTAGTGGTTAGAACACAGACACCTACACTGTGAAGGGAAAGACTTGAGTTTGAATCCCGCAGCAGTCACTTACTGACTCTGAGTAGTCACTTAGCCTCTATGTGGTAATCCTCACCATAATATCTCTCTCTCTCTCTCTCCCCCTCTCCCTTCTGTCTCCATACTCTTTGAATCTCCCTGTGTGCAGAAAAGGGCAACAATACTCTCCGTCCCTGTCTGGATTGTAATGTTTGCTTGAAAGGATGATTTAAAAATGAATTATTTTCCTCATTATTTTTGTCCCCAATGTTATCCCCTAATTCTCTTTGTATCCCAAACCCATAATTTGGGTTGCTAGTGTCACACATGGCCTCTGGCACCAGCAGCTGCCTTCACAACCATCACCAATGCCACACCTGATTCAGCCCTTGGAGGAAGCACAAATGCAGGGTGGCATGTACTCTCTGTCTTCAAAAACGTAGACCCTCATTTCTGTGATGTCTTCAGACCCCAGTTAGCACTAGCATGTTATGCTGGGGGGGTCACATGTGAACCCCAGTCTCTCAGATGTCAGCATAGTGTGCTGCACCCACACCACTGGGCCAGCCTGCCTGTCTGCACTGGCTGGACATGAGAAAGACCAAAGCTGGGATTCACCCGATTACCCCCGTGGCTGCGTGCTGGTCAGGGGTTCGATATCTATATGAAGTTTGTTCTGATTGCCCTAGTCACAGCATAGCATGCTGCTTTGCAAATGATGAGAATTTGTTAACCAACTTGGTGCATCACTTTGGGGGTCAGGCCAGGCCAGGCTGGGACAGCTGCAGTGCGGTACTGCATTTCAGTCAGAGAGGGCTGGCACTGGGTTTGTCCACCACTGGGACCCCTGCAGGTGGACCATGGAGCTTGCTTCTGCCACAGTCAGGACACTGTATATGTTTGAGGCTGACATGGGCTGTGTGGCCTACATATGGGGAGATTGGACCGAACATAAAACTGGGAGAAAAACACCAGCTGCCATCTCTGTGAAGGCTGAGATTTCCTCAGCCTAAGCAGGGTACATCCGTGACACCAGGGTATATCCCTGAAGACAGGCAGCTGGCTGAGAAATAACGAGAGAAATCTACACGGGAAAAAGAAACAACTAAATATACATAAAAAAAGCATTTATCAATGCCGGAAGTTGTCTCGCTGGCATTGGCATTGGTAGTGCCAGAGCTAGAGATGCATAATAGGAATGGCAGTGAAGAATTGAAGTGACGCCAATCCCACCCCTTCCCTGTAGAGAGCGACAGGCATTGGGGTGTGTCTTTGGGTCATCAGCTATAACGCTCATGCCATTGTACCTCACCATACACTGTAGACACCGACAAGTGTCGTGGAGTGCTTTGGGGTCTTTGGGCATTATACTTACCCCATTCCATAAGGAAATATGCTGATGTGGGTGCAGTATAGGAGAATGGGGTACATTTTGTGGCCAAACAGTGGAAGACACACCACAGTGCCTGTCAGTGGTTGCAGGGTGGGGGTGGGAGTAGAATGGCATGAGCATTACATTCGATGATCCCAAGTCACACCCCTGGCGCCTGTCAGTCTGAGCTGGGTGGGGTGCTACAGTTGGAAACCCTAACATCATAGGCGTGTGGTGGTATTTTCACTCCAAATTTCAGCATGGGCTGTTTGTGAGCCCACCTCATGAAAAACGGCACAGCCAGTTTCTTAGCTAAAAGGTGGTTTTGCACAGTGGCTATGCCATTTGGCGACACAGGGATGAAAACACATTTCGGGCAGAGTGTGGAGAATGACAACTGTATTGTTCATGAGGAGGCGTAATAATGGCAACATTGAAAATCTGGAGTGAAAATATGAAAAATTGGTGAAGTCACGAGCATACATAGAAACTGAGCAAAACACATCTGTAATTCAATTATTTTTGTGAGTCTGTTACCTACATTTTTAACATAGGCATTTTGGGACCTCCCCTCATGAACAGTGGTGCTGTGATTTTGTTAATCTGTCCCAAAAGTTGATTTCCCACAGCGACCATGCCATTGTGTCCACATGTGTGGAAACACATTTGGGGCAGGATGGGAAAAATGACAGCTGTACTGTTTATATGGAGGTGTGAAAAAATGCCAGTGTTGAAAATATGGTATGGAAATATTGCAAATTTGCGAAGTTACAAGGGCTAGAGGAAACTACAACGCACTCTGTAACACAGTCATTTTATGGACTTTAGGCACCAAATTTTCAACATAGGCATTTTAGGACCTCTGCTCATGTACAGTGTCACCATCATTTCCTCAAACTGTCCCAAAAAGTGATTTCGCACAGCGACCACACTATTCTGTGCCGGATGTGCGAAAATACATTTCGGGCAGGATATGTAAAATGACATCTGTATGGTTGATCAGGAGGTGTGGAAAAGGCCAATGTTTTTTTTTTTTTTTTAATTTCCCCTTTTTGGCAGGACCACCGGCAGCCATCCGCCCTGGTCACGGTCCCCAGAGACCTCTACCGCCATCAATTGCTGCTGAGGACCCTCGGTCACCCCCGGCTTGCCCCCCGGAGGGTGGGGCCGTGGGCCACCTTCGTGACCCCGGAACTGTGACTGGTCGGGGTCCCGCAGTGATGGCGGCAATGTGAGGCTCTCCAGGGAGGGCTTCATTAATCCATGGTCCTGCCCGCCATCTTTTTACACCTGCATTTTTCTCCCGGGAGGAGGCGGGGATGTGCACTGATGCCAGCGTCCGCCCAGCCTCCTCCCCCCCCCACATCGAGCGTCGGTTGCGTGGAACTCCGGTCTCACCAGGGGTCCCCAGTGCACCGATTGCTGCCGCGCCTCCCGGAGTGGAGAGCTGTCCGTCCGGACGCGATCCTACTCCCCGGCCCGCCTCCGGCGGTACCAGGATCCGTTCTCGAACCGCGCGTTGCGCGCTGGCGAAATCCCACCACTGTGCCGATGGGCGGCAAATGCCAATGTTGAAAACCGGAGTGAAAATATTACAAATTCACAATGTTACGAGCGTCCGTGGAAACAGCACAATGCACACTCGTAAAACAGCCATTTTTGGGAGTTTTGTCACCAAATTTGCAACATATTCTTTTTGAGAGCCCCCCTCATGAACAGTGGCACTGTCATTATGTTACTCGGTCCCAAAAGGTGATTCCATGCAGTGACCGTAAAATCACCTTTCGGGACTGAATAACGCCATGTTGAAATTTTGGTGCAAAAATTCCAATAAATGCCTGAGATATGCACCAAAGTTGAAAACCCCCTATTTATGCTATTATACAGCTTACTGGCATTTCTTCAGTTCATGGTCGGCTTTGAAGAGTGCAGACGGTTACCAGTCCACCAAGATCGCCATGCCAGACTCCAGAGGTAAGTATGGAGTGTGGCGGGGATGTGGCGAGGCAGAGTGCGCAGAGGGTGGGTGCGGGTTGTGGGACGGGGTCAGAGAGATGGCGAGGGACCATTTTCTTTTTTCACAGCTTTTAAAAAAAAACATTGTGGGACAGTTTTTGCTTTGCAGGGCATTTGGCAAGCTGGGGTTGGCTCCCAGCGTACCACCTAAGTCTTTTTTTTGGGGGGGGGATTCTGTAGCTGATGGGGGATTGGGTACCCATGTCAACACATACTGGTTGGGGGGGACATGAGCCCAGGGGTTTGGGCACCCCCTCGGCAAGCACCAACAGGGGGGCAGGGACGCATTATGCCAACGAGGAGTGGGCTCCCCCATTGGCAAAATACAAGGGGACGGGTATAGTCGCCTATGGGTATTGAGCCCCCCATAAGCAAAAAAAAACTGTTGGGGTGTGCATAATGCCAAGGGGAATTGGGCACCCCCTCAGCATACATTCTAAATGGGACTGGGCACATTATGCTGATGGGGAGTGGGCTCCCCCATCGGCATTGTGACAGGCAGCGGCAGCAGTCACTGCCGCCATGTTTCCAGCACGTTGGGAGGCGTAATGTGGTCATGCTGCATGAGAGCTTAGCTCTCATTGCAGTGGATGTTTTCTTTGTTCTGGTGGCCACATTAGGGATGCGTGAGGTCACCACCTGCTGCTGGCTGATTTGGGAATGAGGGACGCACCTTCTGATGTGTGCCCTGCATTCGACCAACAGTGACCATGACTCCAAATGTGCTACTACCGCAATATGTTGGCTGCGCATGCATGAGCCAACATAAAAATGACTATAATACCGATTTTATTGTATAAATTCCAGTCTATTATTCATCCAATATCATTAAATTGATTCAAGAAGATCAATAATCTGTTCAAGAAGTTTATCTGGAATAGTATGACATCTTGTATTTTATGGTCCAGATTATGTAGGACAAAAGAAAAAGGTTGGCTGCCCTGCCCCGATGCCCTGGTCTGTTATTACTCTCACATTATCAAATCTGTATTAAACTGGGCATTTAAAGATACTGATTTGGGTTGGGAGAATCATATTATAAAGAACAGTTAGATATTAAAAACATATTATTTTCTGTATCAAAAGGGATAAAGTCTAAGTCCCTTCTGACAAAGAATCTTAATATGACCATGCAGAAATTTCTGCTTAAGACTAAATGGTCGGTTACAAACTCACCTTTAAATACTATTTGGAACAATTCCAGATATCTGTTAGATGGTAAAACTTTATACAATTCAAATCGGATTAAAAATTGTATTATGAGATGGAGGGACTTATATTCACATGGTTCTAAATTATCGTGGAATTTATTCAAAGTTAAATTTCACTTGTCTGATTTGGACTTCTTATTTTTCAATCAAATGGGTTCTGTTCAGTGGCATCATGCCCATAGGGCCCGAGGGGGCATGTGCTCCCCCTCAATAACTTTGATCAATGTAGAAAAATGAATTGTGTGTTTTTAATTTTATTTACAGCAGTTAGAAAGCAAAAAAACAATCAATGCCTTTTTCACAGTCTTTGGTGGTGAGGGTTGGGATTGGGGTCAGGCCGATGATCCAATCTGCATGCTCAATAATCCGTGTCCGACATTGTGAAAGAAATGTGTGCTTGCTGACTGTGGTGTAAGAAATGATTGGTAGTCTGTGCTGACAATCAGCAATTATTTCACCAATCACTTCTTCTGTTTCTGTTGTCAGTTCAGCACTAAAAATCATTGCCTCTATCACCCAATCACCATGAAGAAACTCATCAGATCAGTTAGCCAATAGCAAAGTGACACACAGTCCCACAGATACAGGGTAGACGATGTGCCGCGTGGCAAACCACACATTTTTTGGCGCCATCTATCTCCCTCTCCATTGTGAGTGTGAGGAGGAAAGACCGAGGAACAATTTGTCTTGCCAGCCAGTGATCACCATTGGGACCTGCAGTCATAAAGGTAGTCAAGGTAAGATACTGAATCCTATGAAGTGAAAATTTCTTTCTGTACCTCGCTCAGTCGCTCTGGTATGTAAAAATCAGCAGACGGCAGGCATGCCACGTGTTTGGACTTTGTGCCATCTGAATGCACATCTGAATGGGTTTGTTTGTTCACTTATAGGGAGTGGGGGGAGGGCTGGTGAATTGCCAGTGTACCAATGAGATGATGAGACCTCAGACACCAGTTTGTCAGACTCGGATCCCTGCCTCTGCCAATCCGGTCGGGGGGGTGCTGAAGTAAGTGAAGCTGTGTTCTATTGAGGGGAAGGGACCGTTTGAGCATTGTTCAAGCCGGGAAGTGTGGTTCTAAATGCTGGCTAGCAGGATTGACTGGAAGATGTGGTAGTGTTCACACACAGTAGCGCTGGCATGGCAGTGAGAGCTGTCAGCGATCGTTGTTGATCAGTACCTGATTAAAATTAAGCACCACCAGGCAAGATACTAAGGAGAATAGAGAGGGGCCAAAAAATATATATAATACAGGCTGTAAGGGGGAAAAATAGAATGTGCAGGCTGTTTCTTCCAGTACGTAAAATAAGAGCCAGGTTTGGATTAAGCAGCACTGAGAGGTCAGGGGGTCCCAAAAAATATCATGTTGTCATTTTTAGGGCAGAGTCAGACTAAGTTGGCATGAAGACTGAGTCAAAAAATAAACTTAAGTCACAGTACACAGTGACTGGCTCTGTCTGAAATGTGTTACAGATTATTTGAGATTTAAAAAGGTAGATACCAGGAAAGTATTTGGGGGTTCTTCCCAATATTCTCCCCATCCAGGCAGGTTATCGTCAAAGACAAAATATGCAGAATTTAAAAAAAATGAGTCTAAATGGTATTGTGGATACTGTAAACAACTAATAAAAAAAAAGCAGCCACAAGTCATGCTCTACATTTTTTTACTTGACAAAGAACATGACTGTGGACAGAATGAAATAGGTGTTTATTTATCTTTTGGAGAGCCTGCGGGAGGTGAGGTGTTACTAAATGGGTAATTGAATGACTGTGTGCCCCCTGCCCAGGCAGTTTTAGTTTTGTTGGCAATAATAAGTAGGTTGTAGTGCAGTCTGGTTTGTTGTGTTTGTAGTAGGTTGAAGGGCCAGTTGGTACAGATGTGTTGCTGATGTAACTGATTATTTCCGCCCATTTTTTTCTGCATTTGATTGCTCATGATGAGTCTCTGTTGTACCTGATTGCAGTTTTTCTGTGTTTCTGATTTCATAATACAAATATAAATTTTTAAACTTTCTTTGACACTTAGCATAGGAAACCCTCAATTTGTTATGTTTGCTTGCACACATGTGCAAGAAACATATTGAAACCATGCGAGTTTTCATAGGTGTGCCTCCTCCACTTCCAATGCCCTGTTCCCTTTTGCAGGCGCGGCTGTGCCGCGCCAATGAATGTCCGAGCTGTCAATGACAGCCTTTCAGATGCAGTGACATATAGTTGAAAGGAAAATACCGCATCTTGTGTAGGTAATTTGCATACTGCAATCTGTCAGTAGTATGCAAATTGCCTACACGTCAGCGTTCACTACATCCAAACTGTCATAGACAGTTCACACACACACCTATGTAGCACGCTGGGAGCCCATCCCAGAATGCTCATGCAGTCCCGAGTCCTCCCACACACTGTATGGCCGATGAGGGTGCTCAATCCCCATCGGCTCCGCTGCCCCACCCCTGCCAACAGATTTGCAGGTGCCACGCTGGGAGCCCACCCCAGCATGGCAAACGTCCGTATGGCCGACAGGGGTGCCCAATCCCCCGATGGCTCCACTGCCCCACCAAAACAACTTTACAGCTGCCACACTGGGAGCCCACCCAGCGGGCAAAAGTCCCCTGTTGTCTTAAAATAACATGACCTGTAAGAAGAAATGGTCCCTTGCTGACTGTCTTGACCCTCCTCCCCCACCCATGCCCACCCTCTGCACACCCTGCCTCTCCCACACACCCTCACCCCATACTTACCTCCAGAGTCCGGCGTGACAATCTTCAGTAGACCAGGAACATGTCTGCACTCTTCAAAGCCGACCACGAACTGAGGAAATGCCGGTAAGCTGTATAATGGAATAATAGGGTTTTTTCAACTTTGATGCATATCTCAGGCATTTTTGGGAATTTTTTCACTAAATTTTCAACATGGGGTTCTTGGGAACCCACCTCATGAATTCTGGCACTGTCATTTTGTTATTCGGTCCCGAAAGGTGATTTTGCGGTCATTGTGTGGAACCACCTTTCAGGACCAAGTAACAAAGCGACAGTGTCAGCGTTCATGAGAAGGCCCTAAAACCCTATGTTGAAAATTTGTGAAAAATTACCAAAATGACTGTTTTATGAGGGGCTATGAGGTTCCTACGAGTACGCTCGTAGTTTAATTTTAATATTTTCACTCCAGATTTTCAACATTGCCTTCTTACTAACATACTAAAATGCCAGCAGAATAGGCCTAACGGTCTTTTGTGCCTGCTCATTTGGTCAGCCCCCACCTTGGGAGCTGAACTTGCTGCCCCCCTCGCCTCTCTGACTTCTCCCTTCCCAGTCCCAGATATTCTTGCTGCACAGGACTTTGCTTCCAGAACCCTTCCCCTACACCTGTCCCACCTCTTCTTGAACCCCATCCACCGTCTCTGCCTTCACCAGCCCCTGGGCAGCGCATTCCATGGCTCCACTACCCTCTCAGTGAAGTAGCACCTCCTCCTTTCTCCCCTGAATCCCCCCCTCCAGCTTCCACCCATGCCCTCTAGTTTCTTCCCCCCCTTCCTTCAGAGCATCCTTATTGCTCCTCCCCTATTAACCCCCTTCAAGTACCTGAAGACCTCTATCATGTCCCCCCAGTCCCTTCTCTCTTCCAATGTGTACATATTTAGCTCTTCAAGCCTCTCCCCATAGGTCCTGTCCCCCAAGCCCCAGATTATTTTGGTTGCCCTCCTCTGGACCCTCTACAGGAGTTTAATGTCCGTCTTTAAGTGTGGCCTCCAAAACTGCAAACTTACCACACCTCCTTATGAGCAGTATACCTGTAATTTTTCACATCTTGCCCAAAATGTCTTTTCATGTAAGTAGCACACAATGGCACGGTCAGTGTGCGAAATCAATGTTCCGGACAGATTAAGAAAATCATGGTGACACTGTTCATGAGCAGAGGTCTTAAAATGGCTATGTTGACAATCTGGTGACAAAAGTCCATAAACGGACTGTTACAAGAGTGCATTGCGCAGTTTCCACGCACTGTCATAAGTTTGTAATATTTTCAGTCCAGATTTTCTACACTGCCATTTTTTCACACCTCCTTATGAACATTACAGCTGTCATGTTTCACACCCTGGCCGAAATGTGTTTTCACACTTCCAGCTCAGAAATGCATGGTCGCTGTGGGAAATCAGTGTTTGATACACATTAAGAAAATCACAGTGACACTGTTCGTGAGTGGAGGTCCCAAAATGCCTGTGTTGACAATCTGCTGTAAACAATCCCCAAATTAATTACGAGTGTGCATTGTGCAGTTTCTTTGCACGCTTGTGACTTTGCCAGTTTTTTTCATATTTTCACTCCAGATTTTCAACATTGCCATTTTTTACACCTTCTCATGAACAGTACAGCTGTCATTTTTCACATCCTGTTCAAAATGCATTTTCGCACCTGTGCTGCCAAATGGCGTAGTCACTGTGCAAAATCAGCTTTTGACTAACAAGCTGATATTGCCACTGTAATGAAGTGGGGGGTCACAAAAAAACATGTTGAAAAATTGGAGTGAAAATACCAATGAACGCCTGCGCCATTAGGATTTCTGGCCATAATGTCACACAATGTAGAGACTGACAGCCATCAGGGGTGTGACTTGGGATTGTAGCCTGTAATGCTCATACCATTCCACCCCCACCCACACCCTGGAGCCAGTGACAGGCATTGAGGTGAGCCTTGGACTCTTTGGCCTCAAAGTTCACCAAATTCACCTTCACTGCACCCATCTCATCGTATTTCCTTATGCAATGGGCTGAGCATAAGGCCCAAAGACCCCAAGGCACACTGTGACACTTGTCGGTGTTTGCATGGTAGGGTGTAGTAAAATGGCATGGTCATTATGCCTGATGAGCCAAAGTCACACCCCAATGCCTGTCCGTCTCTGCAGGGCGGTGGTGGGGTTGGCTTCAGTTCAATACTTCACTGCCATTCCTATTATGCATCTCTCTAACTCCTACAATACCAATGTCAATGCCAGCAAGCAAACATTCAGCATTGACACATGCTTGTTTTTCAATTGGTGATTAAATTAAGAATGTGATACCCATTCAGTCAGTTTGCTTACATTTAAAAGACTAGTGCAGACATGATGCGATGCGCAGTACGGTAAGACTCCATGTGAAGAAATGATCTACTGTATACTGCTGCTGCCATATGTAATTGGCCATGCTGTAATAAAACCCAGGGATTGTTTTGTGTATGTGAGGACCACCAAGAGTCGAGGTGAGCGCTACAGAAGATAGCAGTAGCAATCATCGTGCAGCTCCGCAGCATCTATAATTTCATATCATGCCCACTCAATCTTGTACTCCACACATATCTCCCCCACATATTTGTTTATGCCTGTAAGGTTCTTGAATATTTCTGTCATGTCCTCACAATCCCTCCTCTCCTTCAATGAGTACATATTGAGGTACTTTAATTATCTCCTCATATGTTTTCAGGTGCAAGGCCTGTACCATCTTAGTCTCCCTTCTATGGAATGCCTCCTCCCTATCAAAGGCCTCACAAAGATACTGCCTCCAGAACTGCACACAGTACTCTAGGTTAGGGTTCACCAGAGTTTATACAGTAACATCACTACCTCCCGCTATCTGCTGCTGATACCTCTGCCTTGCACTCCAGTATTCCACTGACCTTCACTGCAGCCTTAGCACTCTGCATAGACACCTTGCAGGTTGCTTTCTTCCTTGGTGATCATCAGCAACTCCCCCAATCCTGTGTTTCTCCACCAGCTTCCTCCATCCTAGGTGCATTATTTTGCATGTCTTTGAATTGAACACAGGTTGTTACTCCACTGACCATTTTTTTCAATCTTCACCAGGTCCATCCTCACTCTCCACTCCATCTGGAATATCCACACTATTGCAGCTCTTGGTGTCATTTGCAAACAGGCAGACATTTCCCTCCAGCCCTTCAACAATGTTACTAATGAAGTCATTAAACAGAACTGGCCCGATGACTGATCCCTGAGGTATCCCACTGATCACCCACCCTTTTACCACCAGCCTCGGCTTCCAGTCTGTTAGCCCGCTCCTAACACAGTTTACCACCTTGTGCAATGTGCCCACACTACCCATCTTGTTAAGCAGCCTTTTATATGGGACTGTGTTGAAGGCCTTGCTGGAATCAAGGTAGGCGATGTCTATGTCTCCCCTGTCAGATTACCTCATTTGTACCTAAGTCAAACAAATCTGTCAGCTTCGTCGGTCATGACCTTCCCACTGTGAATCCATGTTGCCTCCGTTCCTAGGCACTTTTGGATTACAAGTGTGCCACTATTCTTTCTTTAAAAGGTGCCTTCATTTTCTTACCCACTACTGAGGAGAGGCTGACCAGCCCATAGTTCCCAGCTTCTACAATATAACTACTTTTCTGCATTGTGAATACATGTGCCCTCTTCCAGTTCTCTGGAACCACTGCTGTGTTGAGTAACTTGGTAAACATGGCTGCCTGAGGTGCTGCTAGTTTTTTTTTTTGTTGTTTAACCAGGAGAGACACACTAAGCTGAAAGCTTGTTTACAGGTGCAACTTGGAAGCACAAGGAAGTGTAGTGACTTGCTCAGGGTCTGACAGTATGCAAGTTGGGGCTGTGGGATTCAAACCCAAGTCTCCAGGTTTGCAGCTCAGAGCCTTAAACCACTATACTATACTGCCTCCCATCTTAATTAATCAATTAATGTCATTCCACTCTAACTTGTATCTGTTTCTCACAAAACAGCCAGTATATATTGTTTTACCATGTTTATACTGTTTACCACGCTTGCCTCACCTGCTAATCAGTTATAAACTGATGACTGATTGTTTTAACTGATGTAAGTAACACAATGAAAATAATATACAGTAAATAGTATCTTGGAACCCTATTTGTTACCTGTCTGTCCTACTCCTGAATTTTCTTTTTCAGTCTGTATTGTGATTATTGATCCGGTGTTATGAATTACCTGATTATAACTGTGCTTGTATACTGTGAACCTTTTATTGTTTTGAATTACTGCATATTCATATATTACCCTTCCCTGAGACAAACCTGGGAACAGGTCACTGCTCAGTGTGCCTTTCACCGTTTATCAAATTTTAAATAAATCTTCAGAAAGAACAGATGACCTGTGTCGTTATTTTTCATGGATAACATTCGTTGTACATGACTGTATATGAAAATTCAAATGGTGCATTTCTATTATTTAGCATTTAGTGAGTGAGCTAGGAATAGACTAATTAATTAGCTGATCCTATATATGATAAAAGACACACAAAATGCACAAGCTCAGTTCTTTAAAAATGTATTTGAAATACAAAAGGTCACTGTACACAGACTGAACAAAGAACGAGAACAATGTATCATTGCTCTAGCATTTTTATGGCATTTAGCTTGTTGGGTACCATATTTCTGTCCAGCTAAAAGTCACCAAAATGTACCATTTGACTTCAATTTTCCAAAATTTTCCCAGGGGGAGCATGCCCCCAGACCCCCCCCCAGAGAGTGTTGGATTTTAGTCCCCTACAATATTTTGGGCTGCATGATTCCCCCGGTTCTATTTATAAAAAAAGACTACCAGAGATGGGAGCGTGCCCCTAATAACTATTTTATAGAGCAAGAATTGAATCAGGCCCTATTCCCTAAAGGGAAAGGCATCAGATTATTCTCTTGGATTAGCTCCAAGATCCTCCCTAATCCTTATAAAGTATTCTGGAACAATAAATTACAATGGGAGAAAGAGATTAAACACTCAGTATCAGATCAATACTGGTTAAAGGCCTTGGTACTGTCTCATTCATATAGATTAACTAGGGACAAATCCATCCAATACAAAATTATGATGCGGGCAGGTTACACACCTTTTAGGCTTTATAGGATGAACATAAATACCTCTAGCAACTGCTGGGTATGTGATAACCCAGATGCTGACGTGCTACATATGGTCATAAACTGCAAACGTAGTAAAGCATGGTGGGATCAGCCTTTATTTTAAGAGGAGCTGGCTTCCAAACAAACAACTGGGAAGCATATCCAAATTACCTTTTGGGATTATACTCTCTTAGTAATATGAATCTAAATTTTCCAAAATCTGTTATTAAGGCTGATATGAAATTTATTAAAAATTAATCTTGAAATATTGGAAGCTGACGGACTTGAATTTCAGTTTTCCGGTTGCTGAATGGAAGCAAATCTTTCTGAACTCACTGTATGAAACTGAGTGTGTATTGGATTATGCTTCATTATGGACCTTATATAAAAAGAACTGTAAAGAATGGTCAAAAGAAGATTTTGATAAACTAAATCCAAGACTGTAGTGGGCTATTCAAATGCAAAATTTCACAGGGCTGTAGTTCATTTAGAATGAATGTAATTTTGTTTCCTTTGTCTTCTTACCCCACCTGAATATAGTAAGTTCAATGGTTTTTAAGAAAGTACAGACTCTTGCACCATGGGCACAGGAACCCAGGAGCTGAGTATAGGATGGAGGGAAGTATTGACAGTCACTAAGACAGAAAGATACCTTGGGGTAATCAAAATTGATCACTTAAAATTGGCAGAGTAGTGTGACAAAGCAGTAGTAGGGCTAGTGGGATGCTAGGGTGCATAGACAGGGGTATCTTATTACATATTAAGACTCCAACTTTTTTGCACAAAATTGTTCTTGATCTTATGTAAGATACTGTTAGTGAGAATTTTCCTCGATGTGTAAACGTGTTTTCTACTAGATCACAAAAGAAATTTGTATTTTCGATCTCCCAATTTAATTCAACTTTTGGTCAGAGATCTCTTAAATATACAGCAATTACTCTTTATAATAATTTACCTATGTCTGTTATGGATGGTGTATTGTTGTCTTCATTCAAATCTTGTCTCTATAATATGTTGTCATTGGATTCCAATTGTGTATGTTTTAAATAACCTTTTTATGTATTTTTATGTACTGGTCAATGTAAAAATGAAATGAAAAATCTCCAGTAGGAGGAGTGAGGTAATGGTGCCACTGTATCACTCACTGGTGAGACCCCAGCTAGAGCACTGTGTGCAGTTCTAGTGGCTTCACCTCAGACAAAGCATAGACATGGTAGAGGCACTCCTGATGAGGGCAGCTAAAATGGTGCAGGGATTGCACAAGAAGCCATACAAGGAGAGAATGAGACATCTCAACATGTACACCCCGGAGGAGAGGAGAGTGAGAAGGGGCATGACAGAGACCTACAAGTCCCTCACAGGGGTGGACAGGGTATACACGAGGAGGGTCTCTTTCAAATGAGAAAGACCAGGATCAGGAGGCATGCAGTGAAGTGGGTAGTGGAATTTAAAAGGGATGTGAGGAATTACGACTCCACTTAAAGGCTGGCAGATAGCTTGAACAGACTGCAAATAGAAGTGGCTAACACAAAAACAGTGAGGGGCTTCAACCATTCATGGGTTAGCCATAGTGGCAAGGAGACAGGAGAGTCACCAGAGACCAGTTAGGGTTTGTGGAGAAAGACTAGGCAGTGAACATCTGAGCAGACTGGGTGGGCCAAGTAGTCCCATGCTGCTGACAAATTCTGTTTTTCTGTGTAACAGGGCTGTCATTACAGCCTATTATAATTGTCATTCCTTAGTCACAGTGGTATGTGTTTTGCTGTTTGCTTTACAACCAGTACTGGTAAGGTGTCAAAGTAATGAAGTGCACTTAAAGGGTTAAAGCTAGCCCTGATGCTAATGTTTTATAATGGTTCCAAAATGTGTGCCATGCAATGAGTATCTTCTGTGTTTTCCAAGGGATAAGTGAGGTGTATCCTGTTTATGTAAGCTGTTATGTCTATTTCTGCTTATAGACTGGGTCGGATTATAACATAGGCCAACAAGGCTGAGGCCTAGGGACCATGCTGGCCAGGGGCACCCAGTCCTGAGTGGATTATCCTGACTACAGAAAGTAGACACTGCCAGTCTAATTTATAATCGTTCACATCAAGGACATGCCAGCCTAATCTCTGTAACAAAGCACTGCTGTTCCAACACCTATTAAGGCCTTATTAACCAGTAAACATCTCTGAGTTACCTATCTGGCCATCTGAAAGGAAATTTGATTTGCCTGCAGCTGCTGTGGTGTCACGTTCAACATAAAAACATTTCAAACATTCTTAAAAGATGAGCCCCATTTCCTGGCTCTAGTAGCCTGTCTCATGGAGACATTAGCACTGCTGCAGTTGCTCTATTTAATTATTTCTGCTTGCTGTTGCCTGCCCAGAGCTGGCAGACACCTAAGTCCAAGAAGTTCCTAGGGCCCCCAACTCAGAGGATCCTCAGTCTGACCCAATGTAAGGTATCAATCTTAAAGATTTTTTTTTTACTTATTATTTTACTTATTTCAATGTCTTACTGTGCTCTGTTGAAACCACACACAAGGGGAGTCACTGAGCTGAGCAGAAGCTTTCAAAATGGCATCACAATTAAATGAAGATGCCTACCATAGTAGAGGGGTAGTGGCCCATTACTACCCTTGCTAGGGCCCCGGAAAACATAAGGCCACTTTGTGCCAGCCACTTGACTTTAAACTCCACTGTGCTTTTGGTTGTCCTCTTGTTCTAATTTCTTCTAGGGATTGCCTATCCTTTAGTAAGCTACAAGATGTTATTCATTATTAACATTTTAAGCTTATGTGGGGAATATATATGGCTCTTTCTATTCTAATCTTAAGCATTTCATACTTGCAGTGCTGCTAAAAATTACATATACATATCCGGTGGTTTCCTGCTTGGGTTATGTTAATGAGGGCTACCAAGTAATGGTATAGTCGGTAGCCCTCACTAGCATAACCCATGCACAGGAAGCTGCGTACCTCTCAATCGCTTAGCATTTAAGTGCATAGCACTGCCTTCAAAATTCAGAGCAAATGGGCAGAACGTGTAGCAAGTTCTTATTTTAAAGAATATTATGTTTTTATTTTTAGCATTAAGAAATGTTTCTATCAAGGTAGTTCAATGTTTTCATAGTTTGTGTGTCCAGACATAGCTGCAACATTATCAGTAACTTTAGTAAAAATCAATAAACCTTTGTGGAATAAGGGTAACACTAAGTGTAAAATCACAGCACTATGCAAAAATCATAGCAGTTGAGAGGTATGGGAAGCCATTGGGTGGGTGCATGATGGGAGCAGGGGAGCAGTCATCTTCCACTAAAGTAACAAATTAATATTTCTATGTGTGGTACATAGCTCAGTGCTTGTGATATGTAAAACTTAATGATCATGGTTGGTGCTTAAATACATTAGAGCTAGGACAGAACTTAGGGCAGTGCTTGCAGGAAGTAGGAACTGGATGATATGGTTAGTGCTTAGATACGTCAGCATTGGATATGAACATAGGACAGTGGCTGTAGGATATAGGAACTGGATTGGATATAATTGGTGCTTAGATGCTTTGAACTGTTTGAGCTAAAGTAGCTGTTAAAACTTGATGTTTTGGCCTTTCTCTATATCCCACCTTTGGCCAAATGCTTAGTTGAGGGTAGAATGGAAGGCCCAAAAAGAAAAGTAATTGCTAGATGATTACCTCCTCTAACTCGAGAGAGTGTGGCCAGTAACATGCAGGAGAGGAAAACTCCCCCTTAGGGGGATCATACGAGGACCCATGGCTACTAACCTGCCCGTCTCCTGTGCATACTAAAGGAGAGTAATTCTAAATAAACTAAAAGAATAAGTCATAGAATAATCCACATCTCAAGTCTTGATTGAAGAACAGATCTTGAGGTGATTGCTAGTAGAACCTTGTAGTTGAAGTACTGATGAAATGCGTCCATGTAGAAAGCCTCCATGTAGGACAGCCTAAGGGAAGCAGGGAACAGGAGTCGAGCTAGGCCTCCACGTAGGCTAGCAAGACTGGCTGAACCTCCTCATAGGTCAGCCTAAGGAATGGTAGAGATGGTGTATATCGAGCTAGGCTTCCACGTAGGCTAGCAAGATCGGCTGGACTTATCCTGAAAAAGGGCTAAAAATGGCGGAACCTCCACGTAGGTCCATCCAGAATTGGGAAACTGTAATTGTCACATGGGCTGGTCCACTGACGAATAAAGATGGCTGGAGGAAAGAATCTGTAGAATGGATCTGAGGAAGCAATGGCCTTATCACATATGGAGGATGTCCAATCCTAGAGCTGTAGGGTGAATGTCTGAAACATGAAGAGATATCCAGGCTGACAAAAGGGGCAGCTGATAGCCAGAGGAGTATAGAGGTGTATCGCGGGAAATAACCCGGCACTGTAGAGATCCATTGAGCTGACAGGTACTTGCAGAGCAGGGGAATCGTGATTTGTATGGAATCGATAGCCTGAGGAAAATGGCTGAGGAGCACAGAACTAATGGGTGGTACAGGGATAAGCCACGGAACATGACTGGTGCAAATACTGCAAGTCAGATAGCGACTGAGACCCCATGGTAATCGGGCTTAAGCAGGTGAAGAAGGAACTGGGATTTGGTAAACTGTAATCCATGAATGATAAGGTGAAAATAGTGGTCTGATACACAGGCAGAGAGCGAATCACCAAGGCAGGAGTAAAGACTTTCTGGGGTACTAGTCTCTGGTGGGTTTAACAGGTGCAAGAGCACAAAAGGGAATGCGGTAGTACCATATCGCTGGCAGGTCAAACAGACAGATCAATCCCAGTATAGACGACAAACTGCTGAGGGTTAGTAAATGAAGCAAATCCAGGGAGCTATAAACTGAAGAGTGAAGGCCTGGGGCATTGCAAGGCGGAGGAGTAACCAAGGAAAGCAAGCAGGTAAACTGGTGAATATGGACAGGCAGCAGTATTCAGGGGGAAAAACATGAGGAGACATATTAACTGCCACAGGGGGTATGTTGCAAGCAGGGCGGCATGAAGAGTACCCCTGAAAACAGCTGATAACTGTAGAGAGGCGTTGACTGAGGATTGAGCACTGACACCTTGCAAAGGGCAGATGGCAGGGAGCAGTGAGCAATGATGGTGTAATCAGGGGTTGATCTGGACATAGTTCAGTAAGGCAGGGTAGTTTTTCAGTAAAGCAGGGTAGTTCAGTAAGGCAGGGTAATAATGATTGAACCTGCACATAAGTCAGTAAGCAGTAGGGATAGTCAGACCTGCACGTAGACCTGCAAAACATAGTAGCAATGAAGGGACATGAACGTAAGTGGGAGAAGCAGCATTCTCTGCTGTGTATAGGGGCATCGGGGCTGCTGAGGAGTCGAGTGGGGACACTATGCAAACAGCCTGTGGAGAGGTCAGCACAAGGGAAAGCAGTAAGGTAAAGTGGCATCCTTGGAGTTCACCATGAAGGGTCCTTTAGACTAGACAATGAAATACTGCTGCATGGAATCCAGGTGAACAGCCAAGGAAGAGTAGCTCAGGCAGTGGTGGAGCTAGAAGGGGGTCTTGGGGGGGGGCGGTCGCCCCTCCTGGCTGCCCTAATGTGAGTAGTGGTGCCCCACCACCTTTATTTACTATTTAGTGCCCATTATGGAGCCCGTGATTAACATGAATGGCCCCCCCCGACTCCCAAATGCTCCCAAACCTGGCTCCGCCACTGAGCTCAGGGGCTGCCATAGTGGAAGGCTGGAAGAAACACAAATCATGGGGAGCTAGGCTCGACCTGCAGACTTGACTGAGACTATGCAATTGAAGAAGAAGTGGAGCCATCTAGTGGTTCAATGGAGAGCAAAACATAAACTGCAGGTGCAGGTACAATAGATGGAAAGTCAATGAGTGAGCCATGATTAGCATCGAGCGGGATAATATGACATGCAGGAATACGCTTACAGTCCAGTACCAGGCTAAATGTAGGAGTTAAGCAGTGAATGAGCTGTAAAATGAAATAAGTACATAGTAGGAACAGTGTCCACAATATGCAGGGTCAGTCTGAGGAGTAAGATGAGGGAGTTGATCCAGCTGTCTGTTGGCTGGCTGACCGCTAATAAGGAGGACTAGGCCTCTGGCATCTTCCTAAGCATAACTACCCAGAATACATCCAATGCTATTAGTACAGTACTTACAGAGGCAGATTATATATGACGTGACTACAACATAATATACGAGCGATAAGTGAATGACAGTCTCTTAGTTGTATAGCACTCTATATTGGATTGAAGAATGCAAGGATATAGCTCTGAAAGAAATTCTGTTTCACATCCGCTCCAGCGGAAAATGCTGGAGGTCTCACATAAATTTCCTACAGAATCTGTTGATTCTTTTTATATGTAAAAGGATAGTTTATGGGATGACATTCTGCAAAGGCACAGAAAAAGATATTGTATATGTACCTTCTGTAAAACTCGTTTAGCTGCAGCAAGGAGATGCTGTAAGGTAAATGCCCACGCAGCGGTTGTATCTACTGCAAAAAACGGAAATGAGGGGTCTATGTGAGCTTGAAATCGGTGGGTGAAGGAGTGCAGAGTAGCAGCAGTATGCGGCTGCATTCCAGAGTGCAACGGGACAGATTCCTGGAGGCTCCTGAGCAATGTGATCCAAACGAATTGTAGGGAGCGAATGTGCGGTAACTGGGAAACTGTGCACGGCATGGAGTAGAGGCTGCTCGAAAGTGAAAATGGGCAAAGGAGCGGAGGAGCCACTAGAGTGCAGTAAGTTAAAGCAGAGGCAAAATGGAATAGGAAGAAGAGTGGAGGCAGGATGCCACCGAGGGGAGAAGTGCAGCATAGCCTGGAGAAACATCTGCAGGATCCCCGAAAGACACAGAAAAACGTACGGAAAAAGGCAGAAAGAACAGCGGGGAGGGGCGGGGGACCAAAACATAAAACCAAAGGGGCAGGAGGCAGGCCAAACAAAGTGGAGGGAAAGGGGAAGAAGCCCAGGCAGGCAAGCAGGCAGACAGAGGGGACAAAGAGAGCAGCCGCGGACTAACAGCAACACGCCAGCAAGTGCGACTGGCTCTAAGCAGAGTGGGCATTGCCTGGGACTTAAAAAGGAGATGGGGGAGGAGCTATATCCCCCCCCCATAATACCACAGGCAAAAGCCTTTCAAGTATCAAAACATTTTATTTATTGTTAAAAGCCTTAACCTGGCGTTTCAGCAGCAGCTGCTGCAGTTTGTAGTTTAACCATAGATTTTCCTTAGGAGACTGAGAACTCTGTGGATAAGCAATTGCCTGTTGCTACTTATGTTGTGAAAATGATTGAACTGCATACTGTTATATTTTTATATGTGGATTTTACTATACTATATGGTGTTGTACTTAAGTTTTTGTTTAGGGAATACCAGCCCTGGTTGCTTAAAAATTCACTTTTTGGACTATTTATAAACTGCAGGCCACACAAGGTCTGCCTGAATTTGAAAGGCCCCAGAAGGCAGTACGTAATGCATCAGTAAATCCATTTTTGGGTCACATTAGTGTGTCAAGAGTATAAGATACTGATGATGTCTTGGCTGTGTGGTGGGATAGGGAACAACAGCTATTGGAATTTGTTAAATTTCTGGAATCTAGTAACCCAAATCTTAACTTTTCAACTGAGTGCAGCCAGAGGGAGGTCAGCTACTTGGACTTAACTATTAGTGAAGTTGGGATGAGTGGGGTCAGTACAGATAGTTACAGAAACTCTACAGACTGCAACATACTGTTGACACCCTCCAGTTACCAACTCTCCACACAACCAGGGGCATCCCATGGGACAAGATATCTGCACCAGACAGAACTGTACTATAGCACTAATAAACTTTGCACTTAAAAGGCTAATGAAATGGAGGATTTTCTTAAGACCCATTTATACAACCTTTTACTGCAGTGTTGTAATGTCTTTCATTTAGCTGACACTCTGCTCGCTGTGCTCCTGTCGAGCATCCATATATATACAAGTTGGTGTGTAACCCCCCTTCAAATGGGGGTTCCCAAAAGACTTCCAGGAGCTTGCTTGAATGCTCCGAGCCTGAATGGTGTTATGGCATTTAAGCCATTTATCTGTGAGTGTTTTTAGAGCCTGTGGTACTGTTTCTTTAAGAGTTGTCTGCTTGCAGACATAATTAGTTTGTATGGGGGGGGACCGTGTGTTTCTCTGCTTGAGTCCCACTCGAGCTGCTGCCAATTCACTCCGTTTTTGCAGTCACTAGGAGTGCAAAGGGAACCTATCTGAAAGATGTAACTGTTTGCCAGAAATCATTTAGAGTAATAATGAAAATACAGTTTGTCTAACCTGCTTTTCTTTGCAATCAGAACTGTGTTTGCCTAGTTCCCCATTCTAGTTTTGAACGGCTGAACTGGACCAATCAGTGTGGGTTAAGGTAGCTCTAAAATGGTGCCTGTGGACGAATCCGAACTTGGACTCGTAATCTGAGCCATCCACAAGAGGATTGTATGGGCAGTGACTCTGGGAAATGTAGTTTGGGACTTCGGCGCCTTTTTGCACCAACAGGGGAAGGCTATTGTGAGTGACAGCCAAACCAGCCAAGAACTGGGAGAAACTAAAAGGAAGTGCCCAGTTTTGTCTACTGGAGTTTCAGTTTAGCTCTGGCAGTGAAGAGGGAAGGAGCCCTGTGCTCCTTCGGTGCGCAGTTTTAGTCGGGAAACGCGTGTAAGGCCCCAAGTTTCGGTCTGCTGCTTGTGCAAGTGCTTGTTTGGACTGAATCTGACCTGTGAAGAGAATCAAGGAGATCTGAAAAGTAGAAACCAGGCTCACCCTATAGAAGACTGGAGAAATTGCTCAATTGCTCTCGGTCTGTCAGGAACTGAATCTGCTGTATGTTCTCCCGGGTACTGTGCAGTAATTGCGATCAGGATAGAGAAGCAGCCTGCCTGGTATAGTACTTTCTTTTTCCATATAAATGTGTGTAGTGCTAATGGGGACTCGCGTTTCAAATCCCCTGTACAGTGAATTGAGTGCATGAAGCTGCAAGTAAACCCCAGCTTAATCCAGACTACATCCATTTGCTCTGGAACTGCCTTGGGGTCCAGTCACAAGGACCTTGTCCACATGGTCTGCTCCGCCTGGCAATCCAGGACAATCTGCCTTCCATTCAGTTTCAGCATTGAATTTGTGAGTACAAATCAGGGTAGCTCCTGCCATCATCTAATTGCAAGTGTTCCATCTGATTACTTTTCCTTTTCTCATGAACTGAGCCTATTGGCTCTGGATTACAATTTGGGTATTGTGCATGCATTTTCCATCTTCAGGGCCCCAACCAGCTGCACCAAATAGGCTAGCATCTTATTGCCTGGGTACCCAGTAAGAGTGACATTAGGGACATTTGGGATTCTGAAATATGTGCACAGTACTGTGATTATTAATGCGTTTAAACTAATTAACCTGATTTCCCCCTGTCCTTGTTATATCCCCCTAAATAAATCGGATCTGTTTGTTTCAGCAAAGTTACACTGCCTGAGGTATTCATCTCTGTTAAAGTATTGTACTGTGGTTTTTGCACTGTATCATCTTATTTTACAGGGAGTCCCAGGAGTCACACTGCCCAAACCAGTCCTGGGGGTAAGTGTATACTGTGAAGGTAATTCTGATATATTGTGTGGGCCACTAGTGGGAAGAAAAGGGGGACGCAGTATCCCAGAGGGCTGTGACCAAGTTAGTTTAACTATTGCAAACCCTGACCTCTGGGTAGAGGCACCCACCATCGGATCCAGGCCCCTCAACCTGTTAGTGGCAAATCAGGCAGGGGTAGTAGCCCTTGGGCTGGCGCCATCTAGGGGTTACATGGTGCATCAGTTCAGAGTCAGTCTGGGTTTCATACTGTACTTCCTGTATTATTTCTTCACATTCCATTTTTGGAGAAGGAAGAAGTAACTTTGCAGTAAACAGTTTTTTTGTGCATGACTTTTTTTTTGTACTGCTGTATAGAAAAGAAATTGAGTAAATTCAACTTGGTGTGTCTTTCCTGTTCAGCATTACAAATTAATAAATAAATTAATTAATAAATAAACCTTACCCATGTGCATCCTTTTGTGACTCTTCAGATTTTTTGACCTTGCAAAACCATTTTTACACTTGTGGAAAGGACAAGGGAAAGGGTTTTCTCTGGTATGTACTCTGACATGATTGACCAGTTTATATAAACCATGATCTGGTGTGGGTTATGCTGGGATTTACCCAAGACTGGCGTAGTTTGGCCATGAGGCCACAGGCGGAGTGGTCAAGCCAGGTCACCCGTTGGTAAATCCCAGCATAACCCACACCCAGAAGTGGTTTATTACTATTATACAATGTCCCCTTCACTTTTTTGACAAAAAAGTAAAGAAAAATGCAGTTTTTCTCCACTTTTAATAATTTTTATAAAATGTATTATTCTGACACAAAAAATAGTTCCCTGTTGCGAGGTAGAATGATGTAACCCCCCCTCCCCCGTGCGTGCGAGGCTTCTGTTTTTATAGTTTTACCCCTCACCACCAGAGCTTGCAAGGCTTCACTTTTTATATTTTTACTTTTATAGTTTTAATAGTTCAGTTTTCCCACATGTTCATGCAGGTACACTGAGTGCTGTCTCCATTTGGGGTACAGGAGGTCAGTGTGACAGGAAGGGATTGCTTTGTCCGCGACCATGGAGGTCGCATATTTGAGATGTGAGACACAGCTTGGGAACTTTCCTCTTAAGAGGCTTCTACTGTAAAAATGTTAAAAGCAACAGTTTCCCTTTGTGCCTGGTTGTTTCTCGTGCTAATGGGCTGCCGTTGCTCAGCATGTGTTGGAACTTCGTGGTGGCTCAGGACAGAAGGGTCTGATGTGGGGGAATTTTTGGTTTTGTTTCATGTGCTCGGTAGACCTAGTCTGCTGCTGAGTTTAGACACACAACTAGATACTTTTTTTTTTTCCTTCTGTGGCATACTGTGGTGTGTCTTGTGTGCCCACTTACTGCAACGGTGTGACTGCCTGCCATGCTGGATTATGGTGCATGCTGAGAGCAGCTTCTGTATTCCAGGAAGTAGTACAAACTGACTAGGTTTCAGTGTTTTTTTAAATACTTTTTTTTATTTACATTTAAAGTAATGGGAGACTGAGGGAGCAGGAGGCCACCCAAGAGAGACTGGAAAAGGAGTGGAGAAAGAGCCAGAGTGGACCGGAGACAGTGATGGGAGACAGAGAGCAACAGTGGGACTGTACTTTCCTGACAGACCAGGAATGGAGCAGAGAGTGAGTGGGAGCAGAGTGGAGACTGAGGTGAGGTGGGTATAGTCTGGGCAGTTACGGGGAAATACTTTTAAATACTTTTTTAAACTCTTTTGCCCCATATGTTCATTGCCTAACTGTTTCTTTTTCACTGTGGTTCCACTTTCTTTCATCTCCCATTGCTGCCCGACTGTACTGATCCTGACGATCATGGCTTAGCAGGGATTCAAAATGGCTGTTTAATGCTTTCTTGAACAAGGGCCAGAATGGATTTTACGGAGATGCAGCTGACTGGCACCTTTGCTGTGAGTAATACTAGGATTTACCATGGCTGGAGTGTGCCAGTCAGTCAATCAGAGGCACTAATTCTAGAATGGCATTGTATAATTAGCTTTGAAGGCTTTAGAAACATAAGGCCTGATTTTAAAAGAGGCCTTAGAGAGATGCAAGTTGCATTGCTTTAGGGCTGTGGCAAACTCTGTGCAACAGGGACCCTGCACCCAATTTTATAAAAGTGATGGTCTGTCCACCAAAAAACCCAGGAGTCACCACAGCTGCCAGCTTGTGCCAAACACATGGCATTCCTGCAAGGTTAGACACAGGGCTCTGTCCCCCCCCCACCCTGCTCAACAGTAGAGGGGTCGTGAAGGTGGGGGGGGGCTTGGTGAATATGTCTGCCATGAGGGAACCGAGGCCAGAAAAAGCACAGGTGGTGCCTTAGGGGGCCTTGGGACTATGGTGGCAATGTCAGGGTTGAGAGGTGGCACCTGGCAGGGCTGCTGTTCACAATGGCAGACAACTGATCAGACCTCATAGTGGGGGGTTGACAGTGACTGATTGTGATCTCACCCCAGGTGGGCACAGCCCTGGCACCTGCCCCATAGGTGCCCAAATCCCAAATCATGTTTGCGGGGAGGCAGTCTGCCACAACACATGGAGGCTGGGTCCCAAGGAACTGTTGGAGTGCCCAGAGAAGTTCCCCATCACCACCGGCAGCCCTCAACCTGCAGCCACTGCTTCCCGCATACATGGTTTGGGATTTGGGCACCTATGGGGAAGATATCAGAGCTGTGCTGACCTGGGGCTAGGTCACTGTCTGTCCTTGCCAACCCCCCACTAAGAGGTCTGATCAGCTGTATGCCATTGAGAATGGAACCCCACTGGGTGCCACATCTCAACCCTGACATTGCAGCCATAGCCCTGATGCCCCCTCATGCATCCCCCCATGCTCCTTCTGGCCCCATCCCCTTCCTGGCAGGTCCCCCATCGCCTCAGTATCTGGCCTTGGTGCATGGCCCTTAGAAGACATCCTGGCTGGTCTAACTTGCGCCCCTTGTTGCATCCACAGTAGGACTTGCAAAATTAAAAAAAAAGGGGATGTTGCAGCCCTCTGGTGGCACAAGGCCCCTTATGACCTGGTGCAAGGGTGCCTTTGCTGCAAGGGTAGGGTGGCTTGGGTGCAAGACATTCTCATTTCAACACAGCCTGTGTTCAAAAATTGTGACTGCTGCAGACTTTGATGCAAGATACCACTTGCATCAAAGCTGTTTGGCACAGGCACCTTGCGCCAAAGTTTGCCCTTTGAAAATTGGGCCCATAGAATTTGATGGCAGATAACGACTGCTTGGCCCATCCAGTCTGCCCATTTCTCTCTTCCTACACTATTACCACAGACAGTGTCCGATCTCTAGCTCTTTCTCCCTCACCCCTTTCTTTCCACTATGATTCCCTTGTGTTTACCCCATGCATTCTTGAACCCCACCACTGTTTTCGCCCCCACCACATCTGCTAGAAGGCTGATCCAGTAATCCACCACTCTTTCTGTGAAGAAGTACTTTTTCGAATCTCTCCTGAATCTACCCCTGCAACTTCACTGCATGCCTCCTTGTTCTTGAGAACCTTTTCTTCTGAAAAATACTTCACTCCTGTACCTTATTTTCCACCCTGTGTGATATTTAAAGGTCTCTATCATATCCCCCCTTCCTCTTCTGTTCCAGGGTGTTCATATTGAGGTCCTTTAGTCTCTCACCATAGGGCTTTTGATGTAGACACTTTTAGTCGCTCTCTTCTGGACAGCCTCCACTTTGTCTATGTCCTTCTGGAGATGTGGTCTCCAGAACTGGACACATAATATTCTAGGTGAAGTCTTACCAGCAATCTATACAGAGACAACACCACCTCCCTCTTTCTGCTGGTGATACCCTTCCCTTTTCATGCCAGCATCCCACTAGCCATTCCTACTGCCTTGTCACACTGCCTGGCCATCTTTAGGTCATCCAGTATGATTACTCCCAGGTCTCGTTCCTGCTTGGTGGTCTTCAACACCACTCCACCCATTTTCTACTCTGCTCCTGCACTTTTTTTTTGCTTTGAAACACAGCAGCCATACTCTTGACTCCTCCTCCTCTAGTTTTCTCAGGTCTCTGTTCATCCTTTGCCCTGACCGATACAACCTTTCCAGAAGCAGATGTGGATCCTGTCTTCAGGGTCCCCTGATGTGCTTTAATGTGATATGAGTGACCAACTCATTCATGGAGCTATAGTTCTGGGAGCAGTGCTGTTGCTTGTAGTGGGCCCGCTTACAGAGGAGGGTTCATTTTTCTTATATTCATAGACGGACCAGTGTGCCAGAAACATGCTCCTGTCCTTCCTTGCACTTTTGGACTTGCAGCGTTCCAAGAAATGGAAAGCAAATGGAGTGACAAGTGCTGATGTCACTTTCCCTTTCCTGTCCCTGCAGCCAAAACAATAGGCACTGCAGTGGTGCAGCACGTTTACATGCTGGGAGAAAACACCTATATGGAACAGCACCCAACCACAATAGCATTCCATCCATGCCACAGCAGAGCTCACTACAATGCTCCTAAGCCTGCCTACATACGACTGCTGGCACTGATTTCACTAATCTGCACCACCCGCAATAGTGCAGCAAATGTAGTGTAAACACACCTGATTAAGGAGGATATACAGATGATGATATCTTAGAAACAAGGGCATCAGTTAAACTAGAAATAGGGGTCAGGGTCTACTTTTGCAATATAGAAATTGAACCAAGGCAGAAAATGACAAAATTAATTTTGTTACAGTTTACACACCCCAATCCTGCAGGGTTCAACTTCTTTCAAAAAATTGGAAAAGCACTGGCACACTGTAAAAAGTGATGTGACTTTAAAGAGAGTCACAGAAAGATGCCTTAGAATGTTTCTAGGAAAGGAAACAATTTAAGAGATGAGTTAGTGCATAGTGTACCTCCAGTAAAAGGACTTCCCAGCAGATTGTGGCTTACACCTCTCCTGAAGGGAAGCCATCAGTGCTGCCACTTGTAGATTTTGAAAGGTGGTTATGAAGGCTCAGAACTTCATTAATCCTAGTGAAGGTACAGTGATACACATTAAGGATTTCATGATGTGTATGAATGAGAAAGTATTCTACTGTATCTGACAAGGTGCCAGTGTGAGTCCTTCTGTGACAGCAACATGTTCTGCCAGCTGAAGGTTTATATAGGTGAACAGTTATGCTCTGTACAGAACAGTGATCTATAAAATGCACTGTCTGTGTATAGTAATAAATGCAAGGACAATGAAAGTCAAGTTTTTCAGTTTATTATAATTGACAAGGTCAGTAGATACAACAGGGAAACAGAATGACAATTTCTTGAAATGTAGGGGAAAGTACTGGATTTTCAAACTGGCAACAATGAAATGGCTTGGCCTTAATGGCAAAAAAGAATTGCCTCTCTTTCCTAGATTAATGGAAAATGGACTTTCTAGGTTAGCTTATTGCATTATGTGCAAATTATTGGAAGAGACTAATTATTATATATTTATTTCCTTTAGGACAGTTGGATATTTGAACTTTTTCCACTCTATTAGTTTCGGCACAAATTTAAATTGAACTCATTATTGTTGTTATGATGGTTTTGATGCACAAACATCACATTCCTGTTTTTACCCTTAGTTTTAATTTAGGGCAATGCACTTTTGCACTTGGCTGTGCCCTTATTTTATGTTTTTTTTCCTTTTATAGGGGATTCTTGTGCTTACAGTGGGTAATTTTTAGATCCAGTTGAGTATGTTGCATCATGAACACCACCATATGAACTAACAAAAAACATAGGCCCAGATATTCAAAGGGTTGACATGGCGCAACAGGGTTGCACTATGCACAACCCCCCAGTGCACCCCGGCACGATATTCAAAGCGGCAGGGTGCTGGGTGGCCGGAGGTAATCTGTGGGTGGGTGGGGAAAGGGGGTACCACTGGACCACAAGGTTAAAATTTATTATTACAACAGCCCACGATCAGGCATACGGAGAGGGAACCACTAGACCACCAGGTTAATGTTAATATTACAACTGCTCGCGATCAGGTATACAGGGAGGGAACCACTAGACCACCAGGTTAATGTTAAAATTACATCAGTCCATGATCGGGCATATGGGAGGGGAGGGGGTTACAATATCCCACCAGGGACCCATCCCCTGATGACAGCAGCTAGACAGGGTGCCAGTTGCAGTTCACTGGGACGCCCTGCGCAACGCATGCAAATGGGGCATAATGACATGCAAATGTCCCCATTTGCACCTTGCATATATTATGGCCTCATTTCCATGCCCCCGGCTGAATATCACGGGTGATGCGCCTAGCTCAAGTGCAATTGTGCTGGCACATCCCTGTGCTCCCTCTCTGTGGCTTGCGTTAGCACAATGCCACTGTGCCATGCGCAGTATGTGTGCCGACCTTGCCACATTCAACAGTGCTGCGCCATGGCGCCTCACTGTTGGATATCACCTGGTCCTGGCCCCGGCGCAGCCCAGTTGCGCTGTGCCCAGGCTTGTGCCACTGCCCGGCACAGTCTGAATATCTGGGCCATAGTGTGCATGTCAGACTAATTATGGTTGTTTCTGTAATGATGTGCTCATATGTGCCCTATTGTATTGAGTATTTTATTACCCTTTAAATGGTGAAGACCCTTTAAGGTCCTGGTATAACATCATAGTTTGATTTTGTGCCTTTCATTCTTGAAAAAGCACCAGTACAGTACGTAGGTGCAAAATGTCTTTCTTTTTTATTATTATTACTATTTTAGCTCCTGCCATGGGCTCCACGGTGCTATGACCCCCTACCCTTGGAGGGGGTACATTCTCCAGCCTGAACCCCAGCTTGTCTGTCCCACAAGGTTCCCCTGTGGATTCCCTCTCCACGGCAGGGCCAGGTGGGGGGTGTCAGCAGTCCCCTGCTACCTGGTATGGCACATCTGGTGATGAGGGGCAGACTTCGCTGGAGCGATCGGGCCATCATGGGTCCGTGGAGTTCTGGCATTTTTCTGTTTTTTCCCTTCCTCCCCTCTGATGTAAGCATGTCGGCTTCTGAGCCTTTCAACCCATACTGCCCTCCAGCCACCGCTAGAGGGCAGTCAGTGAGTGGGACAGCTAGTCCCCTTCCTTGGAGAGAGGAGAGCAGTCCTCTGGATGCTCAGTCGTCTGTCCCCCCCTGCCAACCTCCAGTGGCCCAGTCTCGTTCCCGAACCTGGGTCACTATCGTGCCACGAGGTGTGCCGTCCAGCGCAGCAACCCTTAGCACCACTGGGCCGGCTGCTAAATGTCTTTTTTATATCCTGTTTTATCCAATTGTTTGTAATGCACTGTGGACAGTTTTAAGAACTTTGATGCATGTTGCACTGTCAAATTTAATTGCCATTTGTGCTTTTTTGGGGGGGAGAATAGTGGACTGCTGGGTGCAGAGTTTCTACTGTTTACTCCATAGTGCTACCCACTTATACCACCACCTCTTAGATGGGAGTTCACCCTTAGACCTCCCACACACACGTACTATCACCAACAGTCCCTACATACATTCATTGTTAAGTGACTACAGTGCTCTTTTAAATTTTACATGCCAATATGAGTTGTGATTTCACTGCTTTCTCGCTCTCTGTCTTGTGTGAAGTCCACTCTCAGACTTCCTTTCTATGTTTGCTTGCAAATTAAAAAAGCAACTGCTCCTGCTTGGGAGACAAATGGTGCTGTGGGGCTTTGGGTTCATTTGAATGCTTCCCTGTGACCATTTCTGCATGGCGATATAGCCTATTGCATGTGATGCCAGAGCCATCTCGATCTTTGCTTGCCAACATTTTCGTGTTGAAAGGCATTTGTTACTTGGATGTGATTCATCAGTTGAGGTGTAAATCTAACTGTGAGGCATATATGTGGCTGATCTTGGCAGCCATGCTTTCTCGTCCCTTTTGATCCAATCCCTTTTTCAGCAGCTCCTCCACAGCCCCTTGAGTAGACTTGCTGTAATGCTGCTGGTGGTGTTTCTTTCACCACTGCCTACCTGTATAGCCTACAGGTTAGAGTAACGAGCTGTAAATGAGCTTGGTACATCCAGCAGACTTGGGTTTGATTCTCACAACCTTCACCTGCACACTGTGTGACTCTAAGCATGTCACTTAACTACCCCAGGGCTCCCAGATCACCCCTGAAAAGAGTCACATGTGCCTAGTGGGCCTTACCCAGTTACCAAAGACTAAAATAAAAAATAAATTAAAAAAGTGGGCTTGATCTAATACTGCTGGCATTGGCTCCTATGCCATACACCAAGTGGGCTTGCTCAAATGCCACCACCTGTAGCTTCTCCACTGCCCATTGAATATGCTTGTTATGATGGCACTAATGGCAGCTCCTCCACTGCCACCAAGCGGGCTTGCTGTAATACCGCTGTAATTGCAGGCCAAGTAGGCTTGCTGTAATGCTGCTGCTAGTGGCTCCTCCACTGATCACTGAGTGGATTTGCTGAAATGGTGATGTCTCCTCTACTGCTTACCTAGCAAGTTTCCTATAATACTGTCACCAGCCCTACTGGTTTGGTTCTTATTGTTTAAAAATGGCACCCTAGTATATAGTAAGTACTCAGAATCCTAGTTAGAGCTGTCTTTGGATTTTTGCTTTTCAGGAGTAGCTTTCTTGTCATTTTAGGTCATGTTTTTCAGAATCTGAATTTTGTTATAGATTGGGAACTAAAAATGTGTTTTTTCTTTCACAATGCTCTCAGTAGCAAAAGCATGTGCACCTGTAATTACATGTACTGTATTTCTACAAGTTTATCAGGACTGTGGATAATGTTATCCCATCAAGATCACACAGGGAGAGACATGTAGTTGAAAACTGCAGTCAAAACAGCGTGCACGGGGTTGGAGTTTGTTTATTTATTCTAGCGTGGTTTTCAATCACGCTAGATTATGCTGTCTGCACAGCGCGGGTTTAGACTGTGCGGGTTCTGACTACATGATTTTATGAGTAACCTGTGGATAATTAACCCAGATATAATTTTTGCATAAAAAAAATTTTATTCAACTTTTTGTGCACACATAGTCAATTCCATACAGAGGTTCATTTGTGATCAGGTTACAGCAACCACATTCCCACAATTCTTCACAAAACAAATTACAGTCTTGAGTTTTATATCCATACCCACATACATAGGAACGTGTACCCCCATACTGTATATCAAACAGATCTAAAACCTCTTAAATCAATCCCTTATCTAATAAGAATGAGGTGCTTACTCCGAGGTCCTTCAAATCATTCCCACACATTTTATATACCTAAATATCTATACCACCCCACAGGGCCATATTCTCTTGTTGGGACAGATCCGCCAGGAAAGGGGCCCATTCCCTAACAAACAGGTCCAGCCTGTCTTTCACCAGAAGGGAGAGCCGCTCCAACCCCAGCGTGTGCAGTGCAAGCATTCGCCATCCTCTTACTGTGGAGGCCACACAAGAAACCTAGGTATTCTGTATACAGTACCTGGCTAGCATCAATAACACTCTGACCCATCTTGGGAGATGGTGCCAGTCTCCCTCTTCATCTATTTCCACCCCAAACAAACATACCACATGTGTGAGTGTGACTGTCCTACCCCACATCCTGCCTATTTCCAGCACTACTGATTTCCAAAATAGCTGTAATATATTAATTACATGCCCAAAAACAGTGCAAGTAGGTGCCAATCTCCCTCCCACACCTCCAACAACAAGGTGAGATAGTCGGGTGAAATTTATGTACCACAGCCGGAGGTCTGTATATTCTATGTAAAAATTTGAAGAATGCTTCCTGGAATTTATTACAAATTAGGAGGCCCCTATGCATAAACAGAAGTTGGAGCCAGTTCCGATCCCCTATCTGCACATTCAGATCCTGTTCCCAGAGTCTCCGAGTTTTGATAGTCAGGTATGGCAGCCCTTTTCTAGTATCCCGCACCACTTTCCCTATGAAGCCCTTAGAGTCCAACCTAGCAGACTGAATTATTGTCTCCATTCTTCTCAGCTCCCCTATCCCCGGTCCCCAGTCCATCTCTCTTTAATTTTGTTATATGCGCTGTCACCTGGAAATATCTAAACCTATATCCTTTTTCCAAATTTAACCTGTTCTGTAAGTCTGAGAAGGTACTAAGCCCCCTCCCACTATTGAGATCTTCCAGACACCTTATTCCTCCTGCCTCCCATCTCCTAAAACCAGTGTCCTCCCATCCAGGTAGGAAATATGAATTCCTGGCTACCGGAACCAAGTTTGTAGCTACTCCCTTCATACCCCTTTGTTTCTTTATTCTACTCCATTATTTAAAGTATGTTCCACCAATGGATTCTGAACTTCCCTCCTTCCATAAGCTCCCTTCCCCCTACTTTCTAAATAGGCCGATAGCCTGCCCACGCATTCCCTCTGTTCCAGATCCACCCACCGCGCTGCTGAGGGCACATGTACCAAATCACTTACATACTTCAATTGAGCAGCAAGATAATACAACTCAGTATCTGGGAAACTTATACCTCCTTTCTCCGATGCCATTTTGAGACATTGCAGGCCAACTGTAGGTCGCTTCCCCCTCCAGATAAAAATAGAGAACATTCCTTCCAATCTTTTAATATCCTTACTAGTCATTCCCATGTGTAATATCTGTAATAAGTACACCAACCTGGGGAGGATATTCATTTTGATTAAGTTTATCCTTCCCGACCATGAAATTGGTAGAGAGGACCACCTCCTCAAGTCCATTTCTATCGTCTTCAGAGCTCTACCATAGTTTAAACTGTATAAGGACCCCAGGGACCTACCTACCCCAATCTCTAAATATGTAAAAAACCCTGCTACCTTTTTAAATCCCCAATCCTGATTTGATCCTACCAATTTAGAAATCCTCATAATTTCAGACTTGTCTACGTTAAGTTTATAACCAGAAAAAAGTGCGAATGTCCCTACCAGTTGCAAAAGGGGGGTGGGGCATAGATCTCTCAGGCTCTGTGATAAACAGCAGCATATCATCTGCATACATTACAAGCTTATGTTGTTCTCCTGAAGAACCCTTTACTTCCTGAATATCTCCACTTTCCCTAATGGCAATTGCCAAGGGCTCTACCGCTAATGCGAACTGTAGCGGGGACAGCGGACATCCCTGCTGTGTACCTCTACTTAGGTGAAAGCCCCCCAGAAAGGACCCCATTCACTAACACCTTTGCACGAGGGGCTCTATATAACGTGCGCACTCATCCCACAAAAGTATCACCCAGACCAAACCGGGCCAACACCTCAAATAAGTAATCCCATTCCACTCTATCAAATGCTTTTTCAGCACCCATTGAAATGATGCAGGTATCCTCCTTCCGATTTTCTGCCCCCCATATCACATTCAAGAGTCTCCGCATATTATGATAGGAGAGATGCCCCTTGATAAACCCCGGTCTGGTCTGGGTGAACTACATCAGGAAGAACCACCTCCAAATGTCCCGCCAACATCTTTGCAAAGATCTTGGCATCACAATTCAAAAGTGAGATGGGACGGAAAGAAGCACACTCCTATAAATCCTTCCCTGCCTTGGGGATCAAACAGATCCCTGCCTCAGAGAACGTATCCAGCAACCTCAAAGTCTCCCCCTCTATCTGTTGAAAGGCATCACATAGTGGTCCGGCTAACTGCCCCACTAGACAGTTATAATATTCTACCGGATATCCATCCAGTCCACTAGCTTTCCCATTCTTAAGCTTCTGCATAGCCCCAAGGACCTCTGATCTGACAATAGGGGCATTTAGTAAATCTCTGCTCCCTCGTCAGTTTAGGTAATTTCAGCTTCCGCAACAATGCCTCCCCGTTCCCCAATCCTCCCTCCATTTTGTATAGGGTTTCATAAAAAGCTTTGAAGCAGTCCCTTATCTGCTGAGGAGATTTACACAGCACTCCCCCTCTATTTTTAATAGCTGCAATATGGGTTGCCGTTTTCCCTCCCTTCATCAATCTAACCATCAGCTGTCCTGATCTATTTCCCCATTCATACAATTTCCTTTTACTGAATGTCCATGCAGTTCTAGCCTCTCCACTAAGCAATGTGTTCAGCGCTTCTCTAGTGACTCTCAGTTCCCCCGAACCACATCCTCCTCCCCATTTGCAGCTCTCCTCTCCAAGTCTCTCACTCTAGTTTCCAATTCCCTTCTCTGTTGTTGCTTCTGTTTTTTAACTCTAGCTACATATTGTATGATCATCCCTCTCATATAGGCTTTCCAGCTTCCCAAATAATTGCCTTACTAGTCGGGGTATTGATATTTGCTACACTATAATGCTCCCATTGATCCCGAAGATACTCCTTGAAGTTCTTGTCCCCCAGTAGATAAACCGGGAACTTCCATGGGGGCAGACCCTCTCTCCGCCTATTCATTTCCAGTGAGAGAATCACCATGGCATGATCTGAGATATGAATAGGGCCATGTTTAACCTCCCTCACCCTTCCATGCCACGCTTGTGGGAAGAAAACATAATCAATCTGAGACCAAGTGTCATGCGGATTTGAATAAAATGTATACTCTCCTGCACCGGGATTATATTTCCGCCATCCATCCACCATCCCAAGATCTACTATCCCCCTTCATCATTGATGGATTGCTTCATGCTTTCGGCCCTTTCTCTGGGAGTGATCCATTACAGGATCCAGAGTGCAGTTTAGATCACCCCCTAGGAGTAGGCCCGGAAACTGTTCTTTAATCATGAGTGACAGGAGATTCACATAGAAGGAGGGTTCAAACACTGCTGGGGCATATACTGAGCCAAAAGTAACTTGTTCCCCCCATAATTCACCCACCACATATATATATCGCCCTCCCATCAGGTCTTCAACAACACGCTTCACCTGGAAAGGAAGATGTCTGTGCAGAAAGACAGCAGCCCCTCTTTTATGAGCTTTAAATGACGCTGCAAAGCATTTTCCCACCCAACCCCTTGCCAATTTCCCATGTTCCTTCACAGTGAGATGTGTTTCCTGTAGCAATGCTACATGAATATTCTGTCTTTGCAGCACTGTGAGGAGACTGGTTCACTTGACTGGAGTTGCTATCCCTCTGACGTTCCAAGAACATATATTCAAGTCTTATGTATTAGCCATTCTTAGAGAAATAGATTATGTTCAGATAACTCCCCCCAGCACTCATCAAATCTCCCCTTCCCTCTGTAGCCCAAAAATCTTGTGACTTTTGATAACAGATAATGTCCCTCACAAATGACTGAAGCACCCCAGTACAGCATCTATAACTCTGTGTGCAATAATATTGAAACAACAAAACTAACCGGACTATAAGAAAAGTCCAACTACTAACCATATAGGCAAACATGCCCTCCCAAACCTTAATCGTAAACAAAATATCCAAATCCCCTTCCCCCTTGTTTCCTCTACAAATAATTTGTCTCCTTTGCTTCCATTTCCCCGAGTCAAAGGACATTCCCCAGGACCCTATTGCTGACACTAGCTGCTGAATCTGCATAAGTGTCAATACCCTCCCTCTATGCAGCTGTGCCCAGTCCCCAGTCCCCCTGCCAAGATATGTACCTTAGTGCCCAACAACCTCCAATCCAGACCCAACATTCGCCCAATATAGAGCAATTCGCCTCCCAGGCGTGTTCTCGCCTTCCAGCCATGCCCCACTCACCTGATATTTTATCTTAAGTGCACAGAGCGAACTCCCCCATATGTTATTGGTTCAGCCCTATGAGAACATTACGCTTTCCTGCCAATATAATCTCCCCTGATCCATCCTGAGACAAGATAATGGGGAGAGATGGCGGATTCCCGTATGATCACCCTTGTCCCTCCTTCCTCTCCCTTTCCCCCGATTGCCATCCCTCCCCCCTCTGATACATCAACCCCTCCCTACCAGAGCTTACCCCATTTATCCTTCATATTTATTATACATCAGACAGGCACCTCCAGCAGGGAGGCAAAAAATGAAGACAACTGCTTTTCGGAGGTGTCCTTATGTGGCCTTGTCGATATTTTCTAGCAGTCCCAACATGCACGCCCTGCACCTCTGTTCACCAGAGAGTGGGAGGAGAGTCCATCTAAGTCCCAGCACCAAAAAGAAATCAAGTGCGAACATCAGCACCCTGAGATGCTCACATAACTATTTCCAAAAGTGTCCTCCATATCAAATGTCCGATCCAATATCAGTCCCATCCTCCAAGGAGTCAAATATCACATTTCCCCTTGCCTGTTTGCACAAGTCCTCCACAAGCTTCATTGCTTTGTCAGCATCCAAAAATGAGTGTGTGGCACCCTCGTATTTCACTTTAAGTATGGCTGGATATATTAAGAAGTTTTCTGTTTTAAGTGAACGCAGGCTAGCCATGGATTTATTAAATTTCTTACGTCGGTTCAAAAGCCGTGCTGAATAATCCTGAGACAAATACAAGCGACAATCTTTCAATAAATGCTGCCCTTTCTCTCTATAGGCTCGTAGCACCGTCTCCTGATCCTGGTAGTGATGGAATCTCATAATGATCTGGCAGGGTGGTTGTCCCGCAGGAGGCCTGGGCATAATCACCCAGTGAGCTCGCTCTAGCTTCATCTTCCCATTCTTAGGCATTAGGCCCTGTAGCTTAGGCAGGTTCTCCGAACAAAAACTCAGGACATTACCCCCCTCCATCCCTTCTGGCAAACTTCATAAATGAAGATTTAGTCTCCTGTGGTAATTCTCTTGGTAATCAGCCATTTCTTTCATGTTCTCCGGTTCTCGCTGCAGCACTAAGACCTGCGCTGGCACTCCCTGCAACTCATTCTCCAGCCGAGAAATTCGGTCCTCCGTCTCTGTTATTCTAGATCCCTGTGTCGTCTGCTGAGTCAACACCTCCTGCAGCCAATCATCAAATCTGGTCTCAAGCTTACAAAGTCGGGGCTCCAGAGCTGCTAAAACCTGGCCCGTCAGCTCCCGGCCCATTGCGCTCACTTCTGCGGCAGATAGGGAAACTACTTGATGGCTTTCAGCTTGAGAGCAGACCGGATTCTTCTTCGTGGATTTACTAACTGCCCTCTGACTTTTACCCACTCCCGACATCAGAAATTCCTCCATACCAGCTCCTCAAACGGTCTTGTTGCAAAATAAACCATTGTTACAGGCACTTTCAAAGTTTTTTATAACAGTTTTTATCTCGGCGAGGTGGAGCGAGGTTTAGGCACGCCTGTACTCTTCAAGTGCTCATTAATGCCACCCCCCACCCAGATATAATTTAATGTGATTTCAGAACTCTGTCCCCCAGTCTATGAAGAAGGAATGCCCCTAGAGCACAGTTGTAACCTCAACTCTATCAGAAAGTAAGAACAGTGGCTCAGGGATTTTGGATCCTGCTTGCTGAGTGCTACAGTACCTTTACTAAGCGGAAAGTCAAATAAAACCAATTTATAAGTCACCTTAGCGCATATAGCATTTTTGAGTACATTACAAATTGGTTTTGTTTAATTTTCAGTACAGTAAAAGCACTGTAGTACACAGCATATATACAACTGAAATGCTGCTCACTCTACACCCTGCTGGGCCCATCTGAAGCTGCCCAAAAGGCTCTGTTCAAGCCAAATGACCCCATATGACTACCCAGCGCAGGAGCACAGCTTGGCATCTTGCTGAGTTGTAAAGAAAAAAAAATTCCCCAAAGCTGCTGCCCAATGTTAATTAACTTCCTTCTACCACTAATTGCTAACAGATATAATAATAAACACAGAAACATAGAAACATAGATCATTATGTCAGAACAAGTTCAGAGGTCCAGCCTTAAATTTTTTTGGGAAAAGCCAAGTGCTAGTCAGAGCACTGCAGAGGTCATTTTGCCTGACTAGCACTTGGCTTCTCTCAGTTTTATTTATTATATGTCTATCTTTTGAGCCCCTATGGAGGTGAGTACTTCTCTAAGACCTATTTTCATCTTAGTGGTTCTGTTTCACCATGCAGGGGCCTGTCAGAAAGAGTAGCCCTTGCAGTGCATCCCTACAGGGTGGGTGGAAAACCTGGGATTTTCCCTTGCGTTGCTTATAAGGTGCTGCAGACTCAGTTAGGTTCCAGTTTGTTCAAAGCCTGATCCTGCTGCCAGTGTATATGTTAACAGGTCCACCCCGTGGGGTGGGGGGTCCCCTGGTAACTTCGGTAGCCCCAGAGATCAGCACTGGAGAGGATGGTTACCCCGTCCCAGCCCCGTGGACTCCATTCATGGACTCCCTATATCCAAGCCTGGAATCCCCAAACTAGTAAACTGAAGTAGTTCCAATATTGTTTACTGAAATACAATACAAAAGAATGAAAAGTTTTGTTCTTCAGTAGGGGAGCTCCAGTAGAATTTCCTGGGTACTTGCCAAGTATTCAAATTCTGGACCAGATGCCAAGAAATGCAAAGCTATGCAAAGAGATAAGAAGGCGCAAAAACAGATTAATGGATGAGGTGTGAAAGAGTTAGTCAAACATCAGCAGAAAGAAAACTAGGGGTCATCATATACTGTATGGTTCTATATAAAAACAGCAAACAGAAGAAGAGTGCGGTCAAAAAGGGAGCAGGGGAAAAAGGCGCAAGGCAAAACTGCGATAATGCAAAGAGCCACGGGGAAAAGAGCGCCGATATGTGTCCTGCACTTTTTCGGGCACCCCCTTTCCATTGGACCTTCTATAACAAACTCCAGTCAGAGCAGCAGTCAGAAATGGGTAATTTCAGACAACGACATAGTCTGCGCTGTTTTCCCCATAGCTGTTTTCACAGATGTGGTTTTGCCTTGCGACTTTTTTGACGGTGCCCTGTTTTACCACACTGTTCTTTCAGCACTCTCTTGATGGGATACTATCATAAACTATATTATGGTGAATAGAGACCCCCTCAGGCTATCACAGCACATATCTAGGGTGCCTTTCACCAGCCTTCATCATACAGTGGGGGGAAATAATAACACTATGTTGAAAATCTGGGGTCAAAATCTCAAAAAACAACAATGTTATGAAGAAACGTAGACATTTTTCAATATTTACTCATTATTGGGTGTTTTTTTAGATTTGACCCCACATTTTCAGCATAGCCTTTTTTGATATCATGTCAGGAGAGCAGACCACCAACAGCAAAACTATCACTGTAGCACAACCCGTTCAACATCCACAGTGTTGAACAGGTTGTCGGAGCGATATGTAGATACACCAACTCTCGGTGTCGGACGCTGTCCCCTGAAATCACCCCCCCTCCCTCGAGTTCGTAATCTATAATTCCAGGAGCTGCAGTGGACAGAGCCCCCATGGGGGCTGTGGGGGACAAAGTCCTCTGCAAAACAGTAAAGAACTCTGACACTGTTGCAGTCTGTCGACACTTTACCATGGTGATGTGATTGCCATTGGCAAAGTGGTGTCACTATAAAGTCGTTCAACAACTTTGTTGTCAATGCGACTTGTTGGAAGCCCTTTTTTTTTACCCTACCTCATGAACATGATGGGTGTAACTTTTCATAGCCTGTCCCAAATGTGCGTTCACAGTTGTGCTGCAAAATGACATTCTGGTTATGATTTCATAAATAACACTTGTCATGTTCATAAGGTGAGGTAATAAAAAGACTACATTGACAATTTTGGACCCAGATCTCACAAACAACAAAGCTATGAAGAAACATTAACATTTTTCAGTGTTTACTCAAAACATTGCTATTTTTACATTTTGAACTACATTTTCAACATAGTCGTTTTCTTACTAAACCTTATGAACATGGAAGGCATCATTTTCAAATCCCCCACCCAAACCTATTTTTGTGGTCATTCCGAAAAATTTCATTTCAGATGGGATTTGATAAATGACACCTGTCATGTTGAAATATTGGGATAATATGAACATACAGACATGCCAGCAGATAAAAGCCTTGCAGTCTATCTAGTCTGCTTGCTCGTGCTGTTCATTATGTATTTACTGAGGGAACTGTCCCTCCGTTTCCCTTTTGACCTCCCTCTACTTCCTCCTTTCCCTCCCACTCGCTCCCCTTCTACCCACAATTGTTCCCCTCACCATGTCCCAACCCCTCTTGAAGCTGTCCACCATTTTTAAGGATACTACCTCCTCTGGAAGCTCATTCCAATTGGCCACCACCCTCTTGGTGAACAGGTGCCTCCTCATCTCCCTCCTGAAACATCCCCCTACCAGCCTCAGGCTGTGCAACCTAGTGGTCTTGTTTCCACTAAGACTGAAGAAGCCATCCATGCTCACCCTGTTAATACCCTTAAGGTATATGAAGGTCTCAGTCATGTCTCCTCTCTCCCTTTTTTACTGAAGTGAGTACATGCTCAGCTCCCTGAGCCTCTTATCATTGGTGTTGCCCTGCTGGCCCTGTATTGGTTGCCCTTTAGGAAATTGAAATCATTCTTAAGATACAGGACCAAGACTTCACACTTTACTCCAGGTGTGGTGTTATGAGTGACCAGTACAGTGGCAGAATGACCTCCACCTTCCTGGTGGTAATTCTCCTGACTATGCAGCCCAGCATCTGAGCTGCTTTGGCTTCTGCTCTCTTGCAGTATACAGAGTATTTCAGGTCACTTGTGATTATTACTCCTAGATCCTTTTCTTCTTCTGACATGTTTACCTGCACTCTGCCCAACCAGTATTTGGTTCCCAGATTCTTCACTCTTAAATGCATAACTTTGAACTTTTTAGAGTTGAACCCCAGCAGCCAAGTGCCAGATCACTTTTCTGGCCTAACTAGGTCCTCCTGAGTTCCTGTATTCCCTCCTCCATGTTAACCCTCCCACAGAGCTTGGTGTCATCTGCAAAAAGGAAGATTTTTACCCGTGATCCCATCTATAATGTCACTTATGAAGATGTTAGATGACACCAGTCCAAGCAGTGAGTCTTTTGGGACCCCACTGGTTACAGACCCCACTTCAGAGACTTCTCCCCCAACTATCACGCTTTGGCTTGTGTCCTGCAACCAGCTTCTGACCAATCCCATTAGCTTGGCACCCACCTCAGATCCTCTGGCTTCCTGACCAGTCCCCTATGAGGCACCGAGTTGTAGGCCTTGCTGAAGTCCAGATACAGGACATCAACAGCCTGACCCTTGTCCATTTTCTTAGTGACCCAATCAAAGAAGCCAATTAGGTTAGTTTGGCAACATCTCCCCTGACACAAACCCATGCTGTCTCTTGTCCTGGAGCCCATTTTCCTCCATAAAGCCAATCAGTCTTTCTTTCAGGATGATCAGCTTGCCCACTATTTTTTTCCCCCAATTGTTTAACCAAGAGTGGCACACTAAGCTGAAAGCTTGTTTACAGGTGCGACCTGGGAGCACAAGGAAGTTAAGTGACTTGCTCAGGGTCACACAATATGCAAGTGGGGGCTATGGGATTCAAACCCAGGTCTCCAGATTTGCAGCTCAGAGCCTTAAACCACTGTGCTATACTGCCTCCCTATTAAGGTCAGACTGACTGGTCTGTAGTTCCCTGGTTTGACCCTTGGCCCACTCCTATGGAGAGGCACCATATGTGCCATTCTCTAGTCTTGGAGCACTATTCTGGACTCCAGAGGAGTGTTTAACAGTTTTGTCAAGGAACCTGGCAGTACCTCCTCCAGTTCTCTAAGGAACCTTAGGGTCATGCCTTCTGGCTTTAGTGATTTGTCCACCTTTATGGCCCTTAGTCCCTTGAGTACCCTGTCAGCTTGAATTCTGCTGTCTGTGAATTATTTCCTTTCAGCCCACACACTCTACTCCCTTGTGATACTGATCCATCCTTCTCCTGACTGAAGACTGAATAGGAGTACCCATTAAGCACCTCTGTCTTTTCTTCACTACGCTCTTCCCAACTCCCCTTCTTTCTGAGCCTTACAGTCTCATCCTATAGGTTTCTTTTCTTTCTTAAATACCTGAAAAAGGCCTTCTCACCCACTTTAACCATTGGGCTAACTATACCTTTCTTGTGGCCTTTACCACCCTTACCACCCTGCTCACCTCTCTTGACTTAATGGCATAGTCCACCTTACCCGCTCTATTGTGAGTACGCTTGAACATTCTAATGGCTGCCCTCTTGTCCCCACCACTTTTGCCACACACTTTTGCCACTCCCTTGCTGAACCACCTGTTCCTTTTGGCCTTAGCTTTCTTACTTTTGATTTTTGCACACTCACGAGTGGCCTTCATTAGTCCCTTCTTTGTTATGGCCCTTTCTGTCCCACACCCATCCCCACTCTGCTCCCAGCAAGGTAATGAAAATACCACCTTGAAAATGTATGCTTACAATCCAAGTAAAGAGCAGCTTTATATATGAACCTCTTCACTTCCCAAACACAACAATTTCACAAGAAAACTCATGTTTTTAATTTGTTCATTTTAACTACTAAGCTATCTACACCCAGAAACTACACTGCAAATGCAAGCAAGCAAACATGATTGGCATTGGCCAGTGCTTGTTTCCTCAGCTGCACCCCCCCCCACACACACACACACTATGCTCCTGTTAAGCTTTTTATTGTTCAGTGCAGATGGCTCAGGTATTATGTCCCTCCCCAACCTCCTCATGGTTTGTTACTCTGCCTACACTAGCTATGGGGAGGCCCTCCTGGCCCCTGCTGTTATTCTCTTAACTTGAACTCCAGTTATATATTTTTAAATTTTGTTCAAGTCTTTAAAGCATCAGTGCAACAAAATTGGTCAAAATATTTGACCCTACCATTCCTCATTTTTAAGTATTCCATAGAAACATAGAAACATGGCATGTGTCAGCAGAAAAGGACCAATAGGCCAATCCAGTCTGCCCTTTTTCCCTGCCTATTGCTACACTAAGGGCACTATTTGATCACAGGCATCCCTTCATTCTCCCTTTCATGTACCTATTTTGCCCATGTGCCTAACCCATGCATACTTGAAGTTCCCAACTGTTTTTGCCCCACTGCCTCTTCTGATAGGCTGTCCCAGGTTTCCACCACTCTTTCTGTGAAGAAGTATTTCCTTACATCACTGTTAAACTCCCCCTCAAACTTCATAGCATGCCACTGTGTTCTGGTGCTCCTCCACCTGTTAAATAGACTCCCCTCCTACTCCTCGTTCTAGTTATCTACCAGTTTTATTTGGTGGTAAAATTTTCTAGTTCCACAAAATTTTTGATATTTTATGAATATTTTATATTTTTAGGGAACAGGAAATGTGTGCTAATTGTCAGCAGTTAGTAATCTTCTTAATAAGAACAAGCATTTGTCAATGCCGAATGTTGCCTTGCTGGCATTGGCATTGGTAGTACAGAAGTTAGAGAGAGATGCATAATAGGAATGGCTGTGAAGTATTGAACTGACGCCAACCCCACCCCCGCCCTGCAGAGACTGACAGGAACTGGGATGTGCCTTTTGGGCCATCGGCCATAATGCTCACACCATTTCCCCTCACCCTACCCTGCAGACTCCGACAAGTGTCACGGTGTGCCTTGGGGACTTCGGGCCTTACACTCACCCCATTCCATAAGGAAATATGCTGAGATGGGTGCACTATAGGAGAATGGGGTGAACTTTGGGGCTGAAGAGTTCAAGGCGAACCTTGATGCCTGTCAGAGGGTGCAGGCTGGGGATAGAATGGCTTGAGCATTATAGCCAAAAATCCCAAGTCACACCCCTGACACCTGTCAGTCTCTACAGGGTGGGGCATTACAGTTGGAAACCCTAATGCCACAGGTGTTTGTTGGTTATTTTTATTCCAGATTTTCAACATGGGCTTTTTGTGACCCCACCTCATGAACAGTGGCACTATCGGTTTGTTAGCCAAAAGGTGATTTTGCACAGTGACTGTGCCATTTAGCGCCACAGGTGCGAAAACACATTTTAGGCAGGATGTGAAAAATTACTGCTGTATTGTTCTTGAGAAGGTGAAAAAAATGGTAATGTTGAAAATCTGGAGTGAAAATATTGAAAATTGTTGAAGTCATGAGCATGCATAGAAACTGGGCAACAGACGCCCATAACACAATTATTTTAGGGATTTTTTTAACCAGATTTTCAACATTGGCATTTTCGGACCTCCACTGATGAACAGTGTCACTGTGATTTTCTTAATCTGTTCCGAATGTTGATTCCCCACAGCGACCACTCCATTGTGCACCGGATGTGTGAAAACACATTTCAGGCAGGATATGGAAAATGACAGTTGTACTGTTCATAAGGAGGTATGAAAAAATGGCAATGTTGAAAATCTGGGGTAAAAATATAAAAAATTATTGAAGTTATGAGCTTGTGTGGAAACTGTGCAACTCATGCTCATAACACAGTCATTTTTTTGAATTTTTTCACCAAATTTGCAGCATTGGCTTTTTGGGAGTCTACCTCTAGAACAGTGGCACTGTCGTTTCATTACTCAATCCCAAAAGGTGATTCCATGCCGTGACTGTAAAATCAAGTTCCCTGGCTGAATAGTGAAATGACAGTGACTGATTTTATGAATTGGGGTCCCAAGAACCCCATGTTGAAAATTTGGAGTCAAAAGTCATAAAAATGGCCGAGATATCCACCTAAGTTGAAACCTCCCCCATTGATGCCATTATACATCTTACCGGCATTTCTTCCTTTTGCAGTTGACTTTGAAGAGTGGAGCCAAACATCCAGATGTAAGTATGGGGTGAGAGAGGTGTGGGGAGTGGGGTGTGCAAAGGGTGGGTGCGGGTTGAGGAAGGGGGTCCGCCAACAGCGAGGGACCATTTCTTTGTTTAAGGATTAAAAAAAAAAAAATGAACAGCATGGACCGTTTTCTTCCTTTACAGGTGTATGAAGGAATGTTGAGGACACTGGGGTAGGCTCCAAATGTACCCCATGACTTTGAGGGTGTGATGTTTGCCACACTGGGGTGGACTCCCAGTGTAGCTCACTATGCAGGTGGTCAGGGGCAGGAAAATGCTGACATGGTTGGCTTCCAAACACAGGGAGGCACAGTGGGGTTGGCTCCCAGTGTGCCGCAGAATCTTGGGAGGTTTACACATGCCGACAGGGGGATTGGGCACCCCCAAAGTTGGCTTTCTAGGGATTGCAAGAGGTGGAAGGTGGAGCTGCCACCATATTTATTGAAATGTTGTACCAGGCAAGGCACGTAGCGGAGGCATGTCATCAGTGCTACTGCATGATGAGCTTGGCTCTGGTTGCAGCGGCAAAATTGTTTCAAGTTGATGGCACTGCAAAACACTTCTGTCACTGCTAGCATGCTTGCTGATTGGTGACTGAGGGATGCACCTTCTAAAGCATGCCCTGCATTCACCAAAACTGACACATCTCTGCATTCTCCTACTAATCTCCCACTGCCACAAAATTTTGCTTGCGTGTGCACAAGACAACATAAAAATGAAAGACTTGCCTCAAAATTAGCCATATTTAACTGTATATTTAATAAACACTGATGTGAAAACTGTATTTTCAATTGTTTTCTTTTTATGGACAACATTCTGCAGTGTTCTCTTCATGGGACCAGTCATTTGGAGTTTTTACTATGTCATGTTTTGTATACAGAATGCAAAACATGCACTATTGTCCTGTCAAAACCATGCTTATGGTTCTTTGCTCAAACCATGACATAGTTAAAACTCCAGATTACTGGTTCCAGAAAAGAAACTGTAACAAAATGCTGCCCATAAAAACAAAACAATGCAAAATGCAGTTTTTTACACCACTTTTTATTCAGGTACATTTGCATATTGATAATTTAGGATTATGGATATAATTTATGTAAATACTGTAGGGACATTATAAAAAGCTGCCAATTATAAATAATTTCCTGTCCTCTTTAAGAAAAAAATACAGTGCCTCATTTGGCTTAGAATTAGAAATAGAATTTTAGACATGGCTAGGGTTAGGATCGAGAAACTAAAAAAAAACAGTACGGTTGTCAGACTCAGTCTGACACACCATCAGCAATTTTTTGGGGGGGATCCTTCCCCTGCTCCATCCCGCATCACAATAACACCAGATTTCAATTAAATCAAAACAAAGGAGAAGGGGTAGATGGGGAAGCAGGGAACGAGGCATACAGATGGGAGGTAAGAATCAGTGCTACAGCAACAGGAGATATTAACAACTTTACTAACAACTGCTACATTGCCTGAAGCTGATAGTTTTCTTACTCTGTCATCCTATATCCTCACCCCCCTTGGAGAAGCAAATGTTAAATAAAGGACTTTATTTCATGCCCACATTCTTGATAACCAATTTATTTATTAATTTAGTTCACTTTTGTTGACCAGAAAAGGACAGCAAGGCAATTCTGCCTATTTTCAGCCTCATCCCAGGTGTGTGTGTGTGTGTGTGGGGGGTAATACAGATGCAAACTGATATATTGAATCAGGGTAAGCTGATGGTGGTATGCTCAGATAGAGCCCCTTCCCAATCCCTAATAAAACACAGCACACAATTCTTGGGGAAAGGCCAAGGTTTACTCGATAAATTCAAAATTGCATACATCATCATCCATTTTATCAAGGTCATACTGTACACAGAATATTTACTTATATACATTACCTTTCAGAATGCTCAGACTCTATAGGGTATTAAGGGTATTCTCCTGGAGCAGCTGACGAATTTGAGCCTGATCCACACAACACCTGTACATATACATTTATGTGTATATATCCACCGGCCAGCCTTAGGCCAAGGTAGCCCGGCTAACCCCACTGTGTTGGCCAACCTCTAGACAGGCATAACCTGATGGATTCAGACTAGCTAGGCCACAGTCATGCTGCATTGCCCTCACAGGGCTCATCTGCCCAGCCATTGCCCCCCCCATGGTCCCCTGCTCTGTTTTGCATTTCACTGCACCAGTGACCACTTCCAGAATTCACCCTCACAGTGCCACCCCCTCTCATCACTTTTCAATTCAGTGTTTTTTTTACTGGGCTGAATCATCTGCTGCTCCCTGTACCCAATGGCTCATCCATCAGCCCTTGCCTCTTGTGCGGGTGGGAGGGCTTTGATATGTGTCGTACTCACATCCAGGCAGAAAGAGGCTAACCCTCTCCTGCCTGGTCCTTAAGAAACCTCTTTCTCCTCACCCACACTGTGACTACTCCTAGCCCCACTTATGGAACAAGTACAAAGGCCATTGGTCCATCCTACCCAGGCTGTTCAGCCTTGGAAGTTTGGACTAAGGGATAGGCCATGGCCATCACAACCTACCTTCCTGGAGATATCTGGAAGGGGCCATTTTCGGTGAATTTGATACTGTGGTTGATTTTCATAAATTTGTCAGATTAAACAAAGTGTTTTTTTCCTTCACATATAATGTGTGTTTGCAGTCTTGGATGAGATCCTCTGATACAGTACATCTGTAAGGAGAGCAAGATCAGATCAGATGACAATCCGTAGAGAGGAATTGAGGAAGAAATTTACATACTGTTCCCACATGACTCTAGCTGGTAAAGTTTTTCTTAAATGGATGCTCTTTCAAAATGAAACAGAATAAATCAGATTTTCAAAATGTATTTAAGTGTAATAGGGAGAAAATAGACAGCTTTAGAAATAATTCTGTAACTACTATAAAACCAGCAGATAAGAAGGGCAGCATTGGAGGGGTGGCCAACCAAGCAGCATGACAGACATGCTCTAGCCAAGCTCCTCAAAGCACAGACTCTAATAAAAAGATATGTAATTGGCATTCAAACTAGAGAAAATTACCTCCAGTCTCCTTCTAATGCCCAAGGCAGTGGGCAAGCAACAGAAAATTCTTACCATGAAATGTAATTATTGCTTACTGTGTAATTCTTACCATGAAATGTAATTATTGCTTACTGTGTAATTCTTACCATGAAATGTAATTATTTTAGGTAATGTAGGGCTGGCAGTATAGCCTAGAGGTTAGAGTAACGAGCTCTGAACGAGTTTGGTACATCCAGCAGACCAGACCTTGGTCTGATTCTCACAACCTCCGCTTGCATACTGTGTGACTCTAAGTAAGTCACTTAACTGACCAGTGCTCCTAGGTCACCTCTGAGAACTGGCACTTGTGCCTAGTGGGCCTCATCTGGTTACCAAAGACTAAAATAAAATAAAATTATTGCCTACTTGTTCTGACCTTTGATGCATAATGGTTATCTGCTCATCCTGTAACTGTTTTTTTGTTTCACTCTGTTCATTGTCTGTATTTCACCTCATTGTAATACTCTCACACTGTTTGTAAATGTTGCTCTTGTAATCTCCTGGGTGGCACCTGAAAATAGGCATTCCTTGTCTAGTGTGCTTACCTGGTAAACAAAATCTAATAAATAAAGCAGCTCAAGTTTCCTTTTGAGTTGGTAGGGGCATCAACTGAACAGCATCTACAACATGAGGATAGAACCCACTCCCAGGCCTCAGCCAAGTAAGATGTATCTGTGTAGAGCTGGGTTGTCGCCTTGTGGGCTGGTCCTGAATGCTGACTCCGAGGCCTTCAATTACTTGAGGGGTCCTTCCTGGGTTCTTAACGACAGGACCAAAACTTACCATACCCTTTTAAAGAGTGGTGCCTCCACCTGAGGATACAGGCAACCTAAGAGTAGCTTTTACCCCATTTTCCAGGAATAATACTTTCATCTACCCACCCCCCTTCAGGTACTCCCCAAACAGAGTACAACACCCAAAAATAGTCATGCGACAGCTATTACCATAACCATAAACAAGTTTTATTTTCAGGGAGAAAGATAGAAAGAAAGAAAGAAAGAAAGAAAGAAAGAAAGAAAGAAAGAAAGAAAGAAAGAAAGAAAGAAAGAAAAAGGGCTTGGCAACTTTGCTGCAAAAAAATAAGGTTAGGTTAGGCATTTATACAACATGCCCCATGTAACTTCTCCCAAGCTCCCATCCATCTGGTACCAGACCTGTCCCAGAGTCTTTTTGGGGTACCCCACTATGGCAGCAGGCCTGCGATGCCATGGGTTGGGGCCCTAGGTGCCGAAATAAGACAAGGCAAAACACTTGGAGCAGAAGTAACCATTTGAAATCCCTTGGAGAAAATTGTATACTTAGCTGACACAACGCCAGCGGAAAAGGTGTCCTTGACTTCGGATCATGCTGGAGCACTTGGTAGACAGCAGCATGAGCAGAAATTTCTCGGCTAGAGACATACAGCAGCTCCATCATTCCAACAGGAATCTTTCAATGCAGATCTTGACTGAAAGCAGGGTCTCAGGCCAACAGGCCAGTAGCAGGATTTTAGGCCAGCAGGCCAGCAGCAGAATCTCAGGCCACCAGGCCAGTACCCTCGGGTGCCATGTTCCTGACAGGTTCCTCCAACCTAAAGATGAGCACCAGACCCTTTCTTCTTGAATCTCAGACTCCCTCTCTGTAGTGACATCAAAGTTTTCTTCACACAGCAGTAATCGGAAGTAAATTTCACTGGAGCAGCAGCTCCCCAATGACTTCAGCACAACTTCACAAAGGCTCAGTGTAGCTTGTCCTTTTTTGTGGTCAACAGACCAAGGAGCAAACACACAGTCCTTAAAATTCTCAGACTTATCTTTTTCCAGAAGAAACCTCAGCCGCTACAGTATCAGCCCCCTACAGCACTGCCACCACTGTGGTTTCAGTCGCTTACAGCTATCTCACAGCTGGATGGAAATGGACTCACAGCTCTCTCTTAGCTGAAGGCTTCAAACCTTCAAGGTCCTAAGGGACAGAAAACTGACAATCCTCAGGCAAATTCATCTATAGGCCGAAAAACAACATTTCTGCTGGGACTGGGCCCCCTGCAGGAGGGGATCCCAGTGGACTGCCTTCTGAACAGAAAGTCTCTCTGGTTTTGGAAGCTCTTTCTCCAGCTCCTGATTGGTCCACACATTTGCCGTTCTGAAGCAATTAATATTCATCAGTTTCCCTCAATGCCCCATTGATCCCCTGCATTGATGCCTAGAAAAATCCCTGTTTTTATTCCTCTTCCTTCCACTGCAGCAGTGATGTCCACCTTTGTTTTTGTTCCCCCGGACCTCGCCACAAGGATTAAAAGGGCTGGGGAGAAATCTTTGTATACAGACAAGTCTTCTTAAAGCCACACAGAGGTGTGGGGTCTCATCTGCAATGTCAGAGCAGGAGCAATCCCTTTCTAGGATCTTAGTAACCCTTGGCAAACATTCAGAACAATATTAAGGCTGGATTCACCAACCTGTCTGCCCAGATCAGCCACATCCAGGGCATTGTAACCGGCCTATTGGAGACAACATCTATGCATGCCTCCTGCATCAATGAACTTGGAAAGAGAGTTAGTAAGCTTGAAGATATGGACAGTGATGTGGCGCGAGACCATAACAATCTTAAAGTTGCCTTGGAGGTGCTATGCTGTCATGCTGATGACCAATAGAACAGAGTGCAGAGGTCAAACATCCAAATTATTGGATTACAAGAGGGGCTGGACTGGTAAAAATCCCGAGTGGGAGTTACACAAATGGCTGGTCATCCACTTAAAGTTTAATCTGGCAGCTCTGGATTATGAAATATAAAAGGCTCACAGAATGGGGCCAAAACCAAGCATGGAGATAGACTGAGACATTATCTGATCAAAGATCTGCAGATAAAGTGAAGATCCTAAAAGCCACCAAAGATCATGGCCTTGTGTAATCGAAAGAGGCAGTATATCAAGATTTTGCCAGGAGTTTAATGGTATGAAAAGAAAGCTGCACTGCCTTGGATGGGAGTTTGCATTCCTGTACCCTGTACATTTTGGGATTAATAGACCTGGCAAGCTGGCTAGATTCTTTACCGACCCAGCTGCTGCAGAGATATATAAAGGAGAGGCAGGATGCAGCCTTTGAGGGGAGCGCTCGTGTCCGAGAAACAGCACTGGATAGATAATGAGGTATGCCTCCTTTCACTGTCTGAAGAAACTGTCCTCCTCTTTGCAGCCCTTATAGCCTGCCTATCCCCAGGCATACATGCCTGAAGTGCTGAGTGATATCAGTACCACAGTGTCCTAGATTAATCAGAACCTTTCCTGCCATTTTCCTACATAGTAAACAAAAGAGAGGAAGCTGCATGGGAGCTGCACTGTGATAAAAGCAGCTCTTTTTATACCCCCAAGAGCCTTGTTAGTTGAACCCTGGCTCCAATTTTACAAAATGGCCACTTAACTGACTAAAAACTATGTTTTAAAATCATGCTGCATAGACTAGAATTGAGGATGCCCATGCACTCTCCCTGTACCTACGTCATAAAATGTCAGAGCACAGGGGCATGGCCAGCAACAAGGAAGTGGAAAGAGATTGTGCCACTAGCCTTTAGGGTCAATTTATGATCCCTTGCCTTCCTTTGCTGGTATAACAAAAAAAGTGTTTTTTACCACAGAGGAGCTCCCGTAGAGGTAAGGGAGCTTCCTCTCATCTGTGTGCAGCACTGAGAAAGGTGTTCCATAATAGTTTTTCTGTGCTTGATCATATTTGTTTATTTGACTATAATGGGAGAAAAGTCAAACTCACAGAAACATAGAGCATGGAAACTTCGAATTTGTCTGCATATAAGTCTTCTTGGTCCACCTAGTCTGCCCATTTAACCCTGCCTATAGTATCCCTGAAGACCCTATATGATCTCTGGTTCTTCCAGCTGCCTTTTGTTTCTTTTCCTCTATGATATTCTTATGCCTAACTCGTGTTTTTTTGAATCCTTCTACTGTTTTAGCCCCAACTACCTTGCCTGGCTACCTGTTCCAGGAGTCCACCACTCTTTCTGTAAAGAAGAACTTTCTTATATCCCTTATGAATTTACCACCCTCCAGCTTCACACCATACCCCCCTCTTTCTTGAGCACATCTTCTTTGGAAAAATACTCCCCTCCTGCACCTCATTCACCCCATGTAAGTACTTAAATGTCTCTGTCATATTCCCTTTCATTTTTCTTTCCTCCAAGGTGTACATATTGAGTTCTCTCAGTCTCTTCTCCTAGGTCTTATATTGCAGGCCCTTTGCCATCTTAGTTACCCTCCGCGGGACCACCTCCACCCTGTCTATGCCCTTCAGTAGATATGGTCTCCAGAACTGCACACAGTACTCCAGATGATATCTCATCAGTGACCAATACAGAAGTAACACAGCCTCCCTACTTCTGCTGGTAATCCCCCTCCATATGCAACCCAGCATCCCATTAGCCTTCCCAACTGCGTTATCACATTGCCTAGCTACCTTAACGTCTTTTGAGACAATTACACGAAGATCTCTTTCCTGGTTGGTTGCTGTCAATATCACTCCTCCCATTTTGTATTCAACTTCTGGGCTCCTGTACCCAAAATACATTACTTTTCACATTGAAATCAAGATGCCGTACCCTAGACCACTCCTTTAGTTTTCTCAGGCCTCATTTCATCCTTTTCAACCCACCCCCAGAATGTCTGCACTGGGTATAATCTGCAAATATACAGACCTTCCCCTCCAGATCCTCTGCAATGTCACTAATAAATAAATTAAAGTGAACCGGTCCCAGCACCAACTTCTGCTGCACCCCGATGGTCAACTTCCCTTCCACTGAGTAAACCCTATTACTACCCTCTGTCTCCTAGCTCCTAATCAATTTCTTACCCAAGTTAACACCTTTGGACCCACACCTAAGCTTCTAAGCTTGTTTAATTGTCACCTGTGTTGAATAGTGTCAAATGCACTACTGAAATCTAGGTATGCAATATCTGATGCACCACCCTGAGCAACTTCCTTTGCCAGCCAATCAAAGGAATCTACCCAGATTCATTTGATATTACCTCTCTCTTCTGTGAACCTATGCAGCCTCTGATCTTGTAACCCATTAGATTCAAGGTAATACACTATTCTGTCCCTCACAAAAGATTCCATTAACTTTCCCACCACCAAGTTCAGACTGACTGGCCTATAATTTCCAGCTTCCTCTCAATTACCACTTTTATGAAGAGGGACTACATTTGCCCTCCTCTAATCCTCCAGAACAACCCCTGTTTCTAGTGAGCTGTTAAAAAGAACTATCAGAGGCACAGCTAGTATTTTCCTGAGAATTCTTTCAATACCCTAGAATGTATCCTGTGTGGTCCCATTGCCATGCCTATTTTCAGATTAGCTATTAACTCCTATTGTACTTAGATGCTTCAGTCACAGAGTTGGAGGCTGCCATGGGGGAAGGGTGCTGTCTGGCTCCCTACAAGTCTTATATCTATGGACTCAGGAGTACCATCACTGTGTGGGGAAGCTTTCTGCCTCTGTTATACTTTTTCAGTGTTGCCCCATTTCTATGGCTCACACGAGATTCTATCAAAAATGGCAGCTGATGCTCAACTGCACCAAAGGGGGCACAGGTTTCAGTGAGTCCTTGAGGTGAGAAAAACCCTCAAGAATGTCCTGGGTCCCCAAACTATACCACTTCATGGTGGTGCAAGCTTCATGCAGTCTTATACTGAGTGGCTGAATGCTTAGGTCTGCAGTCCTCACAATTGCTTTTGCACTCTCTTGTAGTTCTGTCAGGATCTGGTGTCACCTCAGTTGCATAAATAAACTTTTATGACACTATGCCTGGTCTTCTTCCTCAGTTGACCCCCCCGACTACACCTTGTGGTGCAGGTACCAATTGGGGAAACCTAGTGGGGGTGCAAATCAGATGTGAAGCCCATAGCTGAGATGATCTCCCAAAACTGCAGTTCCCCCAGCTACCCTCTCCAACACCAGCGAGGTTGTTCCTTTTCTGCTAAATAAGCTGTCTATTAAGTTTTTCTAAGAACCCTCACTGTAGGGGTGGAGTTAAAGTTCTTTATGGGGGAAGGGGAAATTATTTACCACACACGTGTTTCATGTTGCTATTCTCATGGGGTATATGGGAAAGGGACTGTGTTAGTGGTGGAGTCCAGGGGTGGGCTGGGAGGGTGAAGGGGAAATTTCTTATATGTTCAGTTGCTGTTGGGTACTTCAGTAAGTCTATACTTCAGAACACACATTGGATGCACATGGGGTGGCAAGAGTTTGGCTCTAGCCCACAGATGAAACTTTCGTATACAACTTAATGTCTAGTGAAATTGTTATCTCTACCTGGAATGTTAATGATCTAAAAAGTTTGATCAAACACCAAAAGGTAGTGGGAATGGTAAGGAAAGCTAAAACTCAGGTCTTATGCAAGAAACACACAAGAGCAATCCCGAATTTGGAAAAACAAGTACTTGTCTCGGAGGTCACTGGGTTGCCTCATGTTTCTCTGCTAAAGCTAGCTGGGGGGCAGCAATCTGGCTGCCTCTGGAAGTTCAGGACATGATCCACAAATCCCTTACACACTTGGGGGAAGATATGCTTTGACCCACATCACCCTGGAGGCAGGGGAATAGATGGTCGGTTCTGTATATGCTTTAAACATACAGGGCACAGCATTCTTTTCAAAAGCTAGCCCTGGATATGGCTACTTCTCTGGGGCACTGGGTATTGGGAGGGGAACTACAGTTGTGTCAGAGACACTATTCTGAACTGTTCAAACATAAACTCATTACCTCTCTCTCACAAAATGCAAACCTTGGGAACCCTTGAATCTAGTTACAGTCTCATAGACATATGGAGGAAGAATTATCATTCTGGGGGATAAAAGATAAAACATTCAAAATCAAAACTGATAACCAACAGCAAACTACCCGATGCTTCGTGGTGCTCTGCCACTTCATCAGGAGAGTTGTGGCCATAGGATTCATGTCACTCTTAGATACATCAAATGGTTTAACCTGAAATGGACATGACAACAGCAAAGCTTCAACAAAAAAGAGGTACTGGCATTGGAAAACCTTACTTAATTATTAGAGAAGCAGATAAGTGAAGAAATGTGGTCCTACTAAATAGGACTGATTGCATCATAGAGGCTATGAGATTATTGCATGATGGTAACATGTATGAAAGCTTAAATTTTGATCCCACAAACAGATGTAAATCTGTGTTATACCACTTTGCTGATGATGCCTTGCATTCTGGGTATATCACCTCCCAGGAAGCCATGTTCATAAATGGCAAATAACCAACTATGGCTACCTTATATTGTTTGTCTAAGACCCACAACATATTAACAAAGCCACTTGGGTGACCAAGAGTTTCTGGCATATGTTTCTTATCAGAAAATCTTTTTAATTCACTGAATACGTCTTACAACCTATAGTGAAACAACTGAAATTCTATGTTAGATACTCCACAGACCTGCTCCAAAAATTGTTGATGGCCATTTTGCAGCCAGAGTTCTTGTGAATAAGAATCAATGTTTATTTCCTGAACACAAGTAATCCACATCATTTAAGTCTGAGGGCACTTGATTACTTCTTATATCGATGTAACTGTACCAGTGCACCCCCTCCAACCTGTATTTTGCAAGCTGTAGAATATATTCTCAAACAAAATTTTTTTCACTTTCAAGGGAGGTATCACTTCAAAATTGTGGCACAGCTACAGGGCCACAGTGCCCCTCCATATGCTAATTTGTATTTGAGCTGATGGGAAAGATTTCCAATCTTTGACAGAGCCAATAATAACTAAATTTTGCACTGCTACAGGTATATAAGCGATATACTTTTCATCTCTAGTGGCAGTGAAAATTCTACAAGGGAATTTGTTAACATGATTAATGAAAATGACATAAATGTTAATTTCACTGCCAGATGTGATAGGTTGAAGATGGATTTTCTTGATTTGGAGCTCTCGTACCAGGAGAGAACATTGAAACAAAATGTTTTTGCAAAACCGCAGTTCATAATACAGTATTACATGCTACCAGTGCAATCCTCCCATTTTGACTGCTTCCATTCCATGTGATCAGTTCTTGTGTTTATGCAGGAACTGTTTGAATTTAACAGAATTTGATAATCAGTCCATTGAAATGTATCAGAGATTTTGCAGAAGGGGCTACAGAGTAGATACTATTGACAGCCACTTGAATAAACTGGAAGCCAAAAACAGAACTGAGCTTCCAAAAGCAAAATTAAAAAATACAGATGGTGAAAGTCCAGTGACATTTATGTTGGAGTTTAACAATGTGGCACTGAAGGTTGGAAACATTTTGCTAAACAGTTGGAACATCTTTAATCATGGTAAAGTGCCTAATGTCTCCATCTAGGTAAATCATGTGACCATTTGATGTATTTAAGAGTGACGTGAATCTTGTGGCCACACCTCCACTGATGAAGTGGCAGAACACCACAAAGCACCGAATAGTTAGTTGCCTGTCAGTACTTTTGATTTTGAATGTTGTAATGTATTCTGAATTATATTTCCAGTTCACTGAGTGCAACATTGTTCTGTTATTAAGTTATCCCTCAACTTTCAAGTGGTGGCACAAGTGGAGGCTGCTAGCATGGGTTAGTTCTTTAAGTTAATTCATACTTCAGTAATGACAGGGGATGGAAGTTTCTAGCACTGCAACTTCATAGGAGGGAGAGGGAGAAGTCAGTTGCTCAGATAACAGTCAGTACAGGGGTCCTCATATCACAGCAGCTTTCTGCACCTTTTATAACATTTTGTCTTCTTCAGAGGCCTCCCCCACTGCCCAGCAGATGCATGATTTTTTTTTTTTTTTTGTAAAGTTAACATTCAACCCATAGATACCCAGACTGCCAGGTTGTTGGCTGCTCCTCTCAGTAAGGCTGAAGTTCTGTAGGCAGTAAAAATCCTAAGAGGTGGGAAAGCCTCAGCCCAAGATGTGCTGCCCGTAAGTTTTTTGAAACCTTTACCATAGAAATCCTGGACCCCCTGGTGAACATGGTGAAAGAGAGCCTATGGACTGGAATACTATCATAACTACCATACCAGGTCTACTACCATAACTGTTCTTCCTAAATGGGGCAAAGTCCCCACGCTTTGTGCCTAATATCAACCCATTTCATTGCTGACTACTGATTATAAAGTAAAGGCAAGGATTATTGCATCTTGAACTGAGTCAGTTCTACCCCAATATACTCACCCCCATCAGGACAGGTTTGATAAGAGGAGGCAGGAGAAAACACAATATCCATAGCATTCTGGACATAGTACATATCTGGTAAAAAAAGAAAATCAGCAAGTCATGGAGAGGTGGTCCTTGTTTTGGATGTGGAAAAGGTCTTTGATGACGTGGAGTGGGGGTATGTGTTTGAAGTGCTCAGGAGATTTTGGTTGGGGCCCCAGCTAATTAAGTAGATTTAGGCCTTGTATGCCTCTCTGGCTGCCCAAATTATAGTTAATGGGCCCCACCTCACATCACCTTTTCTTCTTGAATGGGGCACCAAGCAGGGTTGCTCCCTGTCACCACTGCTATAGTCGTCTCTCTTGAACTTCTAGCAAATGCAATTTGAAATGATCCCAATATCGAGAGATTTTGGGGGGGTAGACCAGGAACATAAAGAAGCATTGTTTGCTGATGACATGATTCTTTACCTAAAGCACCCACCATCAGAAAGCTGCCTGCTACCCACTCACTTCTAAAGGAATATGGCTCCCGATAGGAACATAAAATTAATTGGAGAAAGATTGAGATTATGCCAGTGGAGAAACAGCACAAAGCACAGGTTGTGGGCAACACCAGGGGCATGCTCATGGTCGACCACATAAATTATCCTGGGGTGGTCATATCTGCCAAGCTAAGCCTTCTGTACTATAGTAACTATAAATTCTTGTTGAGCAAGGTAGCTGAAGAATGTGAATGGTGGTGGGACTTGCTACTCTCCCTTATTGGTAAAATAAATATGATTAAAACGTCCATCCACCTGAAATGCTTGTACTTATACCAATCCCTCTCAGTCCATGTACCATTAACTCACTTAAGACAGATAAACTATTCTACATAGATTTTTGTGGAATGGGAAGAATGCCTACAGCTGGAGAAGCATTTTGCAGCTTTGAACTGAGATGGGTGGCACTGTCTTCCCCAACTTCCAGCATTACTATTGCGCCTCCCAACAGGCTTTCTGGCCTGTGGGAGAGAGAGTGGCAATGATCTGGTTTAGGTGGCATTGGAGGAGGATCTTAGGGGTGACCTCAGGAGAGAGGGCCTGGTCCAGTCCATCAAGACCTATAGAATTCAACAACAACAACCTCTTCATGGAGAACACAGTAAAAGTGTAGCTGTCTTCCCACAAATATCTTGCAATCCCGCTGGGTCCCTCAGCACACCAAGGTATTATAGCTGCATTTCAAGATGAAGATAGATATTCTGTTCATCTCCACCAGAAGCTGTTGGGCTGGAGGAAAAAAAGTTTGAAGAATGTAGAGCAGCTACATAGAGGGAAGTGCCTGAGGAAGTAAGTTGTTGATTAACTAGAATCTGCAGCTTATCCATCAGGTAGGGAAATGGGTAGACTAGGTGGGCCAAGTGGTCCCTATCTGCCATCAAATTCTATGTTTCCATGTTTCTATGTTTTGAATGTTCAGGAGCTGAGATGGGATTGGGAACTATTAGACAATTATATGTTCCCATACTTGTTGGTCTGAGGTAGATGGGGGAAACACTAGCCCAGAGTTCAGGGTGGCACAATCCTACCCCATGACAAAGAATTAGGCCTCAGTCCTATACATAACTTTTGTCTGTATTCTACCGCACCATTAGAGGGGGAGCTGACCCTGTCCTGACTGACATCTGACCAAGTTGGACCTTGGTACACCTTTAAATTCCAAAGTCTGGTTATTGGTAGCTCAGCATCTTGCTTCCTGTTCATGTAGTAATACATTGTGCCAGATTCAGGTAAACTCTGGGTACAGGGCCTATATATCCCCAGAGAAGCTGCACAGGATTCTCCCTGAAAAATCTCCATGCTGTCCAAAATGCTCAGTCAACAAGAGTGACTTCCTTCAGATGATACTCACATGCCTAGGATCATACCATTCTGGAACTCTGTCCACTCCATTATGACAGGTGTTCTGGGCAGGGCTCTGCCCAAGTCCTCCTTGGAGCTTCTTCTAGGTGCAGACTCAAATAGGCACCAGGTGGGTAAATGGTTACCCCTCTGGCCAAGTGCCCTTATTATTGCCAAAAAATCAGTTGCATAAGACTGGCTCTCTCCTTATTCACTAATGGGCATATAAACTGGAGAGGCCCAGCTGGAAGTGAATGGTGCCTTGGACTACTTTCTGAGAATGTGGGCCCCCCTTAATTGAACCTATAGAGAACAATCCATTTCTAGTACTACACACATGAAGTAGAAGCAGACAGTGGATATCTAGGGCCACACTAATGTGATGCCTTACTCTGGTGTAATGCCCAGCCTTTCTGGGGCCTAGGTCTAGATCAGTATGAGTATATCACTGCACCATGAAGTGTCTCCCTTGAGCACCTTCCCATGATCTCCTGTACCCTAGACCTAACATAATCTATTTTTACGGAATTTAGCAAGGTACCAACATGTAAAGCATGTTAACTGTGAACTCTCAGGGGTCACAGTTCCAATGTGTTTATCCTTTGCAGCAGCTCACTACTACCAACCTTTACTACAGTAATATGGTTGTAAATAACTTCTGTCCCTCAAAATGTTGTGGAGATTGCTGTGGCAGGAGCGTCCTATCAAATTTGCTGTTATGTTTTAAATTTGTACCTCTGGCACAGGGATTACCTGTATACTGATTTGACTCTGAGTTACCAATGTTGTATTAAGTCATAGACCTGTATCCTTTGTACAGGATTATGAAATACCTTATTAAGGTACTGGTGAAATACTGATTTGTACCCAACCAGATGCAACTGCTGTACTTGTGTTCTTTTTACTGTCTATTTTACATTAAAGAAAATGTTTTTTTTTAAAAAAAACATTGTGGTACTGTAATCTGACAAGAACATTTTTGGAAGTATATAATCAACATTTGGAAAATACTAAATTCCATCCTAAGTTGCCTAATACCCAGATGTTGTCCCTCAGGAGGACTACTGATGAATATCATTTGGGTAAGAATATTATAAATGCTTAACTTGAATCAGGACAGGTTCTCAATGTCTTTAATCACTCACTGGCCACTGTGCTGTGCAGGTCATCTGCAGCAGAGAGAGAACGAGGGAGAATATGTTTCTATTACTGCCTGTGATTTTGATTTACATTCATTCTTGTTACAGCCATTTGTATGTGAGTATTTAAAGCGTTTAGTGTAAGATAAGGATTTTGAGTGAGCCAGTTTAAAGTTTGTCCAGTGTCTGATTAAGGCATAGGCAACATAGGCACGAGTCTAGGGCCCCCACTTGCAAGGGGGCCACCAACAATTTCCAAAATATATTTAGTACACACCCATTTCTTTTTGAGCTGTGTATTTTTATAATGGACTTGCCTGCTGAGTAATCTGAGCCAGGCAAGAGCTGAACTGTGATGTTAATCTCACCTCCCAGATTAGGTGTGAAGTATAGCTGAAAGCTTCTTGGGGGGGGCTGCAAACTGTTTTTCATTTTAAAAAGCCGTTCCTATGTGCCAGACCAGCATTCAACATTTCTTACAGCCTGTCTTCTATTTTCTAGTGGTCTGTGATCATTTGCCAATAACCGCTCAAACTGGATTTTCCCAGGGGCAGTGTCTAGCAGCTCAGCAAGCAAGCTGCTTTTTGCAGAGCTCCTCAGCCATGGGCAATTAATCTACTTTATAACCTTTTTTCAGACACTTGCTTTGGCAAACTCGACATCCTTTGAAAGATACCAACCCACACAATATTTGTGGGAAGCTTACCAACCATGGGGCACTCAAAAGCTGTGAAAAATGATGGAGCAACCTCAGGATCATCCAAGAAAGGAGATCTGAGGCTACAGCCCTTCCCGTAAAATGGAGGTCAGCCTGTGGTGCTTGACTCACTCTAGCAGGCCATCACCACCCTAACCTCTTCCAATTTCCAGTAACAGAATTGAGACTAGGTTACATATAGGCTAGTGCATGGGGAACAGTTGACAACAGGGCTATTCTTTCACCGAGTTGGCACTATGACAACGGATTGATTACCTCGAGAGCGCAGCTCGAGAGTTAATCTGTCATCATAGTGCCAACGAGGTGAAAGATGCCCTGTTGTCAACTGTTCCCCATGCGCTTTTCTTTATAGTGTATGGTGGAACGTTGTTTTTTGGGGGGAAAAAATCAGTTACTACAAGGAAAAAAGAACTTTACATTTTGAATGTTTTCACGCTTGATATTTTAACTGCTTAAGAACTTTACATTGTGAACGTTTTAAAGCTAAACATTACTTCTACTGCCGACATCACTGCTTTCGGTATGTGTCCTATGGAGTGAGCCCTAACTGTCAAATGCTGCTCGAGGACACAGTGTGATGTTTGCAGTGCAGTAGAAAACATCATTCTGTTGCACTGCGAATGTCATTAGTGTGTGACTACAAGGTTTCGAAAACGATGGATTTCGGTGGAGAACGATGTTCCACCATACACTATACTCCTATACTAGGCAACTGGTGATAGCAGAAAATAAAACTGAAGGTTTAACAGTCAATGTTGCTGAGTCGACAGCTACAGCTGGAAAGGTGCTGGCTGCGGCGGCTTCCTCAGTGAAGGAGCAAGGCCTCATAAAAACCCATCTTGAACAGCCTGAGAATTCCATCTGAGCCCTGAACATCAGAATTCTTGGACTCCCAGAAGGGACAGAAGGTGACGATGTTGTCACTTTTCTTAAGTGATTGCTCCCGGCGACCTTGGGTTTGGGTCATGCTCCACATAGAAACATAATCATAGATTCTGATGGCAGATAAGAACTGCTGTGCCCACCTAGTCTGCCATTTCCCTACCTAATGGATAAGCTGCAGATCCTAGTTAACCAACAGCCTACTTCCTCCTACTTATTGTGAACTCCTACTTATTGTGAAAACCTATCAGATAAACCCACGGAGGGCCAGGGTGCAGTCGGAGGGCCCACGCACTGTTCTGATGGTTACTGGCTCAGTGGCAGAGCAAGATCAATTACTCCATGCTACCAGAGACCACTCTTCCATTCTGGATGACCACAAATGTCTCTTCTTTCCCTACTATGCCTATGCTACGTGGATGCGCCACAAGGCCTTTGAGGGAGTGACTAAGAAACTTTGGGAGGCAGGTATTTGGTATCATTTCAGTTTCCTTGCATGCCTACAGTTCATTATTCAATGTAAAATGTATTGTTTTACAGACCCTAAGGCAGTGGGGACTTTTGCAAAGAAACTTAACGAGTGATCAGCATGAACAGAAGAAGAGCAGTTGGAGCCAGATGAGACCTGAGGTTTGCCCAGTACTCCCCAAAACTCTGCTTATGGTCTTGTTCCAGTTATTTGGGATCCTGCTACTGTTCTTAAAATCTGACCTATACAACTGTTTTCAGGTTCAGGGACAAGTTATCATACTGTGGGGCCTTCCCCTATTACCCTGTTTTCCTTGTTGTTATTTTTTCTTGATGCGTGGGGGGGGGGTGGCTTCGCCATACTGCCTTTCTATATTAAAAATAAGTAGTATGTCTCCGGCAGTGATTTCTTGGTGGTGGGTTCAGTAGTTGCTCTGAATGATTTAAATGTTACATGTTTTTCTTGACAGGGACAATGTTTGAACAAGTTTTCTTTGTGCCTAAATCTCTGCATGTTGGGTTTGTTGAGTGAAGCCAAGCACAGGAGCAATGTGAGAAGCCCCCTGGAGTCCTGCTTTGTTTTTAATTACATCACATACTGCCATTTTTGGTGTGTTTCATTGAATAATGAGAGAAAATACTGTATATAGTTTGATATTTAAACAAGCACTGGCAACATTTGTGCTTCATGTACATTTTCATTTGTATTTACTTTGAAAAGTGGTAGTTCCCCGTTTGAGGTATCATATGGGAGTGTGTATCAATTATCCTTAATGAATGTTTTGTGCCTTTTGACTGATGTATTTGCCTCTCCTTGCAATACATTATTGTATGTTCTTTTATGATTAATGCAATAAAAATAAAGTTATATAAATTGAATTTTCGCCCTGCTTAATTATACTCCCGATTCGTGTGCTTTCTGTGTTAGTGGCTTATCATTTTGATCAGTTTCACTGTGGCGTCACAGAAACATAGAAATAGAAAATGACAGCAGAAGGGGACCGCAAGGTCCATCTAGTTTGCCCAAGAACCTTCCTAGTGCTATTTCCCCTCCTCTCTCTTGCCTTTCCATATTCTACCTTTATGTCTATCCCATGCATTCTTGAACTCATTTATCGATTTGGCCCCCACTACCTCCTTGGGAAGGCTATTTCGTGGGTCCACCACCCTCTCTGCAAAGAAGAACTTCCTTATATCACTCCTGAACTTCCCTCTCTTCAGCCTTGTCATGACCTCTCATTCTCCAGCTCTCTTTTAATTGGAAAAGCTCCTGAACCTTTAACATTATTTATACCCTCATATATTTAAAAGTCTCAATCATGTTGCCCCTCTCCCTACTCTGTTCCAGGGAGTACACGTTGAGTTCCCTCAGCCTGTCCTGGTATGCCATATGGTGCAGTCCCTGAATCATTATCGTGGCCCTCCTCTGCACTGTCTCGATTCAATGTCCCTTTTGAGGTGCAGTCTCCAGTATTGTATGCAGTACTCTAAGTGGGGGGATGCACCAACAACTTGTAGAGTGGTAACACCACTTCCCTCCTGCGACTCGTGATTCCCCTCCCAATGCAGCCCAGCATGCCACTTGCCTTTAATGTCACCTTTTTGCACTGTTTACCCACTTTCAAGTCTTCAGATATAATGACCCCTAGGTCCCTCTCCTGGCTGGAGAAGGCTAGCTTCTCTCCTCCCAGGTAGTAAGCCTCTTTGGGATTGTTTATGCCTAAGTGCATGGCTTTGCACTTTTTGGTGTTGAATTTCAGCTGCTATGTTTCTGACCACTCCTCCAGTTTCTTCAAGTCTGAACACTTACTCCTCACAACCTCAGGGAAGTCCACTCTGTTGCAAATCTTGGTGTTGTCAGTAAATAGACACACTTTACCTTCCAGCCAATTTGCAATGTCTGCTATGAACACTCTGAAGACTAGGGGACCCAGTGCCAAACCGTGTGGTACCCCACTAGTCACTTCCCTCTCAGCTGAAAATGCCCCATTTACCTGAATCCTCTGTGTTCTTCCTATCAGCCAGCTACTCACCCACTCAACCACCTCCCTGCCCACCCCCATGTAGTCCAGCTTCCTTACCAGCCTTTCTGTGTGCAACAGAGTCGAAGGCTTTGCTGAAGTCCAGATAGATGACATCTACCACCACCACTCCCTGATCTACTATGCTTGCAACCCAGTCAAAGAAGTCGACCAGGTTAGTTTGGCAAGACCTACCTACCATGAACCCATGCTGTTTTGGGTCTTGCTGCCTGCTGGATTCTAGATACAGTATGATTCTTTGTTTGAGTAGTGCCTCCATCAACTTTCCTACCACTAACATGAGGCTTACTGGACAGTAATTGCCAGCCCCCTCCCTGCTCCCTGCTTTATGGAGCAGGACCACTGTTGCCCATTTCCATTCTTCTGGTAGGGGTCCCACTCTCTGTTGATTTGGTGAACAGGTCTGTTAGGGGTGCTGCTAGTATTCTCCCCAGCTTCCTCAGAACTCTAGGGTGAATTCTATCTGGCCCCATGGCCTTGTCCACCTTTAGTTTATTTAAAATTTCTAAGACTTGAGCCTCTTGAAGGGGCTTGTGTCAGCCCCCGGTCCCTGGCTGTTGCTGTTATGCAGGCATCCCCTGCATTATTTTGCTGAACACCAAACAGAAGTACTGGTTTAAGACGTCTGCTTTCTTGCAATCTTTTTCTACCAGTATCCCTCTAGTATCTGTTAGTCTAACTATCCCCCCCTTGGTTTTCCTCTTTTCCCTTATGTACCTAAAGAAGGCTTTATCTCCCTACTTTACCCCCTGTGCAGTCCTCAGTTCAGTGAGGACTTTAGCTTTCCTTATTGCCTTACCAGCTTCCCTCTGTACTACCTTACAGGTTTCCTTATCCTCATCTTTCATTGACACCCTAAACTTTGTGTACACCTTCTTTTTCTCCCTTACTATTGCAGCCACCTCTCTGGTGAACCAGAAGGGTGTCCTTTTCTTATTTGTCTTGCTCACCCTTCAGACGCATTGTTCAGTTACCTCTGTGATAGCTCCTTTGAGATATTCCCACATTTTGTCTACTCCTTTCTCTTCCTTGTATCTAAGACTCTCTGTCAGGCTGTCTCTAATCTTCTGAAAGTCTGCTTTTCTGAAATCTAAAACCCTGGTCTTGGAATGACCAATGTCTTCATTAGTGTTTACTTTAAATCCCACCATGCAGTGGTCACTATTCCCTAAGTGGCACCCCACCTCTACCTCCTTTACCCTCTCGCTGTTAGTTAAAACCAAGTCCAGGACAGCTTCACTTCTGGTAGGAGCTTCCACAAGCTGCCTCAGTCCTGCACCCGGCAAGGCCATTACAAAGTTCCTTCCTCTTGATGAAGATGTTGTACAGGATTTTCAGTTTATGTCTGGCAAATTAAAATCCCCTACTAATACTACTATTATCTCACCTTTGTCTGTCATTTTGTGGAATGTCTCCATCATTTCCTTGTCCCCAATATCCCCTTGTGATGGGGGCCTGTAGATGACTTCTATCCTAATGGCTTTCCCTGATCCTGTCTCAGCTGTTACCCATAGTGTTTCTGACTCATCCAGGATCCCCTGAATCTTTGTAGCATTGATTTCCTCCAGGACATATAATGCTAACCCACCCTCTTTCCTACCTTTCCTGTCCCTTCTGTACAGGTGGTAGCCCAGGACAGCCATGTCCCAACCATGGTTCTCTGTGAACCAGGTTTCTGTCATGGCCACTGAATCGAGTTCGACCTCTGCCATGATGGCCTTGAGGTCAGGGATTTTGTTCGCCAGGCTTCTGGTGTTTATTGCCATTGCCCTCCATGTTCTACAACCCCCCTCCCAGCACAGGTGAGTTTCCTTTTGCTTTGCCACACCTCTTTAGTACCCTTAATGAATCTCCTTTGGTGTGCACCTGTGGCTTTGGACAAAAGATTTATGAGTCTCTTTCAGACTTCACATGTGGTTTTTGGACAAAAGGTTTTGATGGAAAGGTTTCAACCCCTTGTTTGTACCCCTGCCAGAACTCCTTGGATTTGTACCTGTAGTTTTGGATGAAAAATTTTGTTAAAGAGTTTTGTTGCAGGTATTGACAAGAAAGTTTTCCATAATTTGTATGCTATCATCATGCTCTGGAGTAGTTACCCTATCATTTGCTGCTGTCAGGGGGGTTCTGACCTTCTTATCCTTCACCTTGGTAAGCGTTGTCATCACCTCCCTAGCCTTCAGTTTAAATAGACAATGTACACATTAAATTTTTGACCAAACACCCTCACCCCTTCCTTTGTCAGGTGGAGGGCATCATATGAAAAGAAGCCCCTCTCCCAGAAGGACTACCTGTTGCCGATGAGATAGCATGTGTTTTCCAGGCACCATTCCCTCAGCCATAAGTTAAACTCATGTATGTCCTCCTCTCTGATCCTCTTGGTGCTTCCACCCCACCCCCAGACTGGAAGCACCTCAAAGAATGCCAGTGTGGACAAAAGAGATGATATTCTGTTAGCAAGTTTTACAGTGTGTTCCTTTGTCTTTGCAACTGATTGATTGGACAAGTCATTTGTCCCTAGGTGAATGACTATGTGTTTTATTCCATCCTCCCCTTCACACAATCTGCTCGATGTGTCTTGTGTCCCTTTTTGCAGATGCGCCTGGGAGACACTTGACAATGACCCTGGAACCGCCATTTGAAGTTATGCGGGATTCCACTCTGCAGACCATGGAATCTCCCACTATGATAAGTTTCCTTTTGTCCCTGTTGCCACTATTTTCTTTATCCTTTTTGATCATGCTTGACTCAGCGAGCCATTCCCTAGAAGCACCGCAACGCCCAGTGACTGATCCCGTTACCGGTGGTTCATATTTGTTATTTATTTATTTTTTATACTTCTTTATTTATTTCATTACACATTAACAGACTGAGTACTTTACATATTATAAACAGTCCAATAGAACAAAGTCTCCAAGTAATTAACTATGTTTGGTATGTTCAACTCAAGCATGACACAGAATCCATTCCAGATTTTCATTCCACATTTAACCTTCTTCTCTGTTACTTCGGGGCTAAGCTAGGAAATTATTTAATTTCCATTTGTTGAGCAAGTAAAAAATATTCTTATGTCATTGTATGTTGATAACAACAAACTTCATAACACTGATAAAAGAAAGAAAAAAAGGAAAAAGAAATCTAAGTGCGACTACAAGGTCACCATTTACTTGTAAAAGAACCTCATTCTTCTCAATCATATAAATTTAAGTGTGTCAGCTGAATGTGTGCTATGTCATAATTACTCCACCTTGCAAGTTTTCATGGGCGGGCAGCTGTTCTTGATTCCCTCTCTCCACATAGGGCACATAGCATCGCCCATCTATGGGAAGGAGGCCTATTATCTTCACCAGGGCCCTGAGGGGGGAAAAGGAGACCTATCCCATTTTCTGAGTGTGTTCAATTGTCTTGGCTCCTCCAGATTACCCATCTCGACCACCTATTCTGAAAGGCTGGGGTTCTCCATTGGAGTAGGAAGGTGATCTCCTCCAGTTGTTATATCTGTGAGACCACCTCCAACCACTCCGGAACTGTTGGTGGACTAGCCTGGTGCCACTTTCTAGTTACTGTTTTCAATGCAGCCACAGTCAGTACCTGCCAAAGACAGGCAGCTTCCCTTCCTCTCACCTCTTCAGAAATCTCCCCCAACACAAGGACTCCATGTCCCAACTGACCCTGTACCTGAAATATCTGTTTTATGGAGTTACTAATAAGTGCCCAGAATTGATGTAGATTTGGACAAGCCCAAACAATATGGGTGTGGGTGGCCCAAGGCTCACTACATTGTCTCCAGCACCCTGAGGATCTACCCTGTTTTTTGCCTGGAGACCACCACGGGTACCCAGAAATATCTAATCCTCAATTTCCAATGGAACTCCTGCCATAAAGGTGAGGAGGTCACCCTCCTGACATTCCTCCAACCCTTTTCCCACTGTTTCTCTGTAAGTATCAAGTTCATTTCTTGTTCCCATTCTTGTCTAATATATTCAGTATTGAAGTCAAGTTGCTGAATATATCTCCTGTAAAGGACAGTAATTGTGCCGGAGGCATTCTCTGATTTTCAGAGTTGTTCGAAGATCTCCTCTTTGGCCGCCAGGCCCTCGGTGAGCTGCTCCCTTCTACTTTTTTGGTTAGCATAACTACACAATTGGCAATATCTCATATTATCAGATGGTGTTAAATTAAAGTGCCTTTGGGCTGCCCAGAAAAGGAGCAGTCCTCCCTCTGATAGCAGCTGCCAGGGTGCCCGAAGACCTTGTTTGGCCTTAGCTCTGAACCAGGAGTCCAGAGCCGCAGGGCCAAACTGGGGGTCTACTGACCACCATTGGTACCTCCAGGTATGCTTTATCTAGGGTCCCCCATTTCCAACCCTCCAATGTGGCTTTGCTGCATGTGAACATTCCCTGCTTGTCTTTTGGGTGCTCCCTGGGGTGGAAAATGAGGGCCGATGGGGTGGAGGGGTCAAATGAGTTCCCATCTCAATCTCCCTCCAAGTAACTTTGCAAGTTGTGTTCCCATAGTAACCTGATCATCATATGGTCGTGGTGACCCAGCATTCCCTGCTAGGTACACGCCATCCCTCCCTGTTCCCTTGGCAGAAACATTGTCTGTTTCCAGATTCTTGGCTTCTTGTTTGGCTAAATTTATTTCATAAGTAATTTTTGCCATGTTTCTAGGTCTTTTTTTGAAATTATACTAGAAGTTCCCTGAAAGAAATATATAAACCGAGGCAGTACGTTCATCTTCACTACTTGTAGATGGGCGTGAAGTGTTAGTGGTAGGACGTTCCATTTCTGAATGTCCAATTTTAATTGGTTTAGCAAGGGAACAAAATTGAGATGGAACAACTGTGAAGGTGATGTGCTGGTATTAATCCCCAAACATTTCATCTGTTTTAAATCCCATCTCATATGGTAGGTGGTCCTTAATTGGGGGGTGTATAGGAGACCAAGAGTATCTCCTTTTTTGAGGCATTTAAGGAGTAACTGGCCAAGGTGGAAAAATGTGCACATTTTTCCATCATCTGAGTTAATGAGTCCAAGGGGTCCTCCAGGTGTAAAAGGATGTTGTCAGCATATAACAAAATCTTGTATTGATGCCCATCTATCCCCACACCTTTGATTCCCCTTTATTGCCTAATACTCTGGGCAAGGGGTTCAATATACTGTATATGACGAATAGGAGGAGTGACAGAGGGCACCTCTACTGAGTCCCTCACTCCAGGGGAGACCCCCGAGCATGATGTCCATTTGCCCTGACATAGGCCACAGCGGCTTTATATATTTTGGAAATCAAAGCTAAAAAGGGGTCCCCAGTCCAAACTGACTTAAAGTCTCCCCAAGAAAGGTCCAAGACACTTTGTCAAATGCTTTTTCTGCATCAATACTAACCAGAAGAGCAGGTGTGTTTGTAGAATTTAATTGATCAATTATATGGAAAGTCTTTCATAGATTATCTTGGGCCTGATGCCCTGGGATGAAACCAATCCAGTCTAAATGGACCAAATTCAGTATCAGTACTTGGAGCCTTTTAGTTATAATATAAGTCAGAATTTTATAGTCTATATTTAATATTGAAATGGGACGGTATGAGGAACACATAAGAGGGTCTTTCCCCAGCTTGGGGATTAAAGAAATGATGGCCTGTGTCCATGGGGGAGGCACTTGTCCCTGTTCCCCTTGTAAGGTTCGAAACACTCTCCCCAGTAGGGGGACAAGGTCAGGGCAAAGTTTCTTATACAATTCCCTCGGTAGCCCATCAGTACCAGGGCATTTAAGGGACTTAAGCCCTCTAATAGCATTATCCATTTCCCCATCCCCAATAGGTCGATTTAAGTGGTCTGCCTGTTCCTTTGTAGGTGAGGGAAGACGTAAGTCTCGGAGGAAGTCCTTGATGTGGTCCCTGGGGGGCTGATGCCCCTGTTTATACAGATTATTGTAATATTCTTAAAAGGCCTTAGCTATCTTCATGACCCCCTTCTCTATCCTATGTGTGGTAGGGTGCTGTATGGCCTGGATAGTCACCCTAGCTCATTATACCCGTAACCTCCCTGCCAAGAGCCGCAAGGATCTTGGGCTACCATCATAATACTGTACTTCTGTTTTAAGAACAGTAGTTTTTGTTCTACCGCATAATCCAAAATGGTAGAGAGTTTAGCTCTGAGTTGTTTTAGGGGACCTTGTTCTGTCTTCATCTACCTTAATTTTTTGTAGTGCCTCTTGTTGTTGTACCTGAACAGTTAATTCCAGTTTTTCAACCTCCCTCTCTCTTTTTTTCCTGATGGACTATCCAATAAATTTCCCCCTGATGACTGCCTTAGTGGTATCCCACAAAGTGGCCAGAGAAATCCCCGAGAGGTCATTATCCTTCACAGTGTACTCGACTGTTTCTCAGATGGAATCCAACACTTCCTTACCTTGGAGCAAGGAAAGGTTCAACATCCAAAATGTGGATTTTCTAATCTCCCTCAGTCTCATGGTTAAAAAGACCGGGGTATGATCCGACAGAACAAAGTCCCCAATGGACACCTCTTGTACCTGCCCTACTAACTCTTTTGGGACCAGAAAGTAGTATAGTCTAGTACATGTTTGGTGCACTGCTGAATAAAAAGTGTAGTCTCTCTTTTTACCCTCTAGATGGCACCAGATGTCTACGTATCCAAGTTCTCTTAGCATTCTCTTAACTCATTTGGCTGTATGGTGTTCCCTCCGAGGGGTCTGTGCCATGGAGTCTAATGTAGGATTTAAAGTCAAATTTAGGTCTCCTCCCTCCCCACCCTGAATCACCCCCCATTTCTCCTCTGCACCATATCTCCCCATGATGCCAAACCACTCCTACTAAAAGCCCTCTCCAGCCACAACCCCAGTTGTGAACCCCTTGACTCCAGAATTCTCCGTCTAACTCTAGATGACATGATAGACCCTCTCACTGACCTGTTAAACTGGTCTCTGTACCTCGATCAATTCCTGAGCGCATGGAAATCAGCTGAAATTACCCCAGTTCATAAGAATGGAGATCACACATTACCGAACAACTACAGACCAATCTCCATCCTCTCCCCAACTCTCTAAAGCCCTGGAAAAAATTGTATGCACCCAGCTCATGGATTATCAAACCAAATACAGCAAGCTATGTCCAGAACAGCATGGCTTCCACCCTGGACACAGCACCACTTCAGCCCTCTTGGAGTTCTCTCAGCAAATACACTCTGCACTTGACTCTGGGGACATCGCAGGGGCAGTGTGCATTGACCTATCTAATGTCTTTGATACTGTGTGTCACCCCTATTGCTTGACTCCCTCCATCAGCTAGGTTTTTAATCTGACCCCCTGGCCTGGTTCTCCAGTTGCCTCCATGCCAGATCCCAAGGGGTCAAGATAAACAGTACCCTATCAACTGCCCTACCTGTATGCTCAGAGTTCCATCTTGGACCCCACATTGTTCAGTCTCTTTCTCAACACCCTTCCCAGCTCCTGCTCGGGTATAATGCTCATATATGCCGACGACGCGGTCCTCGTCACCTCCCACCCCGACCCCATCACCCTCCAGAGTTCTCTGCAACTCACCTTCAGCCAAGCTGAAAAATGGTTCCTTGACCATCGTCTGGTTCTAAACCATAAGAAGACGAAATCTATACTTTTTGCCCACTGCCAAAGTAACTCCAGAAATGCCCTCCTTCTCATCCTTCCCAGCACCCTACACCCACTTGAACAGGTGTCTACATACAAATATCTGGGCATCGCCTATGACTCGGCTCTTTCTTTCCACTCTCATATTAATTCCCTGTCCTCTGCCGTAAACACCTGGATTGGACTCCTCAACCACCACAAAGACTGCCTCCCTGAAAATGCCCTCCAACTGGCTATCACTTCCTCCATCCTGTCTTTGGTCGATTATGGGCTTCTTATCTATGCAGATGCTGACCCCCACTGCCATCACCAAAGTCCAGACCTTGATCAATAAGGCTTGCAGGCTCCTGACCAATGCTCCCAGCAGAACACACACATGCCAGATCTACTCCTCCTCGAACCTACTCACCTTTGATGAGTGCCTGCAATACCACACCTGTGTACTGGCCAAAAAAACACTGCTTGGGTTCTCCCCACCAGAGGTTGCTACATCCCTAAAACTGGCCTCTCACTCGGTCACCACCTGAAATGCAAACAAAGGCACCTTCCAGGTCCTGAGAGCCAGGACCTCGTGCACGAAAAGATCATTCCACTCCAGAACACCTTCCTGGTACAACTCCTTCCCCGCTCATATCACAAAAATCCCCAAAATCAGCCCCTTCAAAATCGCCCTCCGAAATCACGTCACTAACACTCGAAGCTGTAAATGCTCATGACTGGGCAATACCTAGAGCTCCGCCTGACCCAATTTACAGATAAAGTCTTCCCGGATTGCCTTTCTCCCCAGCAACCACCCCCTGCCCCCCCAGGTATCGCTACCCAGAATCTCTAGAGATGCTTTATTATTTTTATGTATATCAGTCTAATTGTAACTAACTGAAGCCTTTGAATACCACTAATTGGAGCCTTCATACACCACTGTATTACTGGAATTGCTTTGTATGTTCTTTTATTGTATCTCACCTGTAATGTTCTCCATTGTTGTACTCCACCAATTGTTGTCTACCCTCCCTGCGATGAGGTGCCTTTGTAAATGAGTCTTTGACTCTAAGGTTGTAAATCCAAATTGTGAAATAAATAAAATAAAAAAATTAAAAAATATCACATCTCCCTGTGCCCATTCTTGTATGGTGGTTAAGTATTTTAAATACAAGGTTGTGTCCAACCCGGGCGGGAAATATACAGATGCCAGAGTCAGGGTTCTGCCCTGCAGGGTCCGCTTCATCATTACATACCTCCCCACCCTATCAGCCAACATGTCTGTTTTTTCAAATGGAACGTGCTTAGACACTAAGATCACAACTCCCCTTCAGCGCCCCTTTTTATATGAAGCCGTAGCAGTACTGCCAAATCCCATGGAACCTAACTTGACGTGTTTCTGGGGGGACAAGTGGGTATCCTGAAGGAATATAAAGTGCACTGCGGCCTTTCTGAGATAACTTTGAATTTTACTATGTTTAACTGGGCTAGATAGCCCGTGGACATTGTAGGAACAAAACTTTGTGTATCTAGCCATCTGTCTGATCCCTTAGAGCCATTCTGTTTCCTCCCTCCCCTTTGAACCCACCAAGAGCTCCACTGACCCCTCCAAACAAGCACCACCCAGCATACAGCACACTCAATAGATTATGACCTTGTGAACATGCTGAACCTTCTGCCAACAGGGCAGTAACCTCAACCATGTATTGGAACAAATAAAACATTAAACACACTATTTGCTTCCAAGATAAGAAACCTGATGTATCAGGTTTCTGGTCTCGTTCCCCCATCCAGCAGAGTGGGGGGGGGGGGTGAGAAGAGGAGGTGGTAAAATGCCCCATGTGAATGGGGCCCTCCCCTAAGGTTGTGAATGTTGCTCTAGACCTCAAAGTAGGTAGTTAGTTTCCATCAAAGTAACCCCCCTCTAAGGCAAAACAGCAGCTCAAAGCTAATCCCTCCCCTCTCCAGAGAGCTGTCTCATTTTACCTGTAATAAAAATTGCAGAGGATTGTAATCGAAATAAAATGTATCTTCACATGTAAAGCTTATTTGTATAAGACAGCACCATTTTCCTACCACTTCACAGTCCGTCCCCCTGCCTTCTAGAAACATCCTCATCACTCAGTAACCCATTATTATCTGTCATTTTATGAGTTCCCACTCCCCCCCCCCCAACCACAAGAGTCGAAAGTCCATCTAAAGTCTCACTCCTATTGCACTTTAGGAGCCTTTATGCAACACAGATTCAGTCTGGCCACGCATTATATAACGCTCTGTTCCCTCCTCGAGTATAGTTTGGATGACTGTCATGGCAGGCCCGCAATAATGTTGTTTTGCAGGTCAGAGGAGGAAAAACCCCAGCTCACGTCGTGAAGTCAGCGGGGGACCACTCCCAAAGCTGAAAGGAAACAAACAGTTAACTTAACCCATTGACAAAAAGGTTAACCAAACCCTGAGTGGCAAAGTGTGGTAAGATACAAACGGTCTGGGCCCTCAGCTATTATTCAGCTAGTCGATATCTAAGTGTTAGTTCAGGGTTTTTATTAGAGCCCCAGTACCAACAAGAAAGTAATCCACTTCAGGGAAAAGGGAGAGACAGAGGGCATGCTTGAGTGACAGGAGCCATTTCTAAAGTTGCAAATAAAGGAATCTTCAACCCCTCTTCTGCAGAAGGCAGGGTAAGGGCCAGGGTAGTGCCATGCAGATGGAACACAGAAAAACTAGAGCACAGTTACCTCCTAATCAGTTTCTCAACCCAACACCATCTAGGAATCCTGCAGTAGTCCCTGTGCTTTTGCATGGTGGCTACTTGGTCCAGAAGCACATGTGCCGTCTCTAGAGTGGAGCTTGTTTTCTTCTGACTCGTAATCATGTTGCAATCCGTGTTCACCTCCTGCTTCTGCTTCAAATGTTCTGGTTCAAGTTGTGGGGAGTGATGCCTTTTTCCCCCAGTGCTGCCGCTACTTTATCAGGCAAGTTATAGGTCTTCACTCCCTCGTCCCAAAGAATCCTGAGTCTCGCTGGTTAGGGTGTCTGAAAGTGGATCTGGTTGTTTCAGAGGATTTTAAAAAAGGGGAACCCACTGCTGCCTAGCTTGCTGTATCTCTGGGGGATAGTCTTGGTCCAGAGTCAACTGAGAGTCAAGGTATTTGAGATCTTTTTTCTGCCATTCTCTTTTAAGTATGTCCTCCTTGACCCTGTAACTGGATAACTTCATTATAATGGACCTTGGTCTGGCGGTAGGCTCTGAGGGTTTGGGGACCAGGGATCTGTGGGCCCACTCAATTCTAAGTTGATAGCCATCTGGTAGATCTAGTATTTTTTTCAGGAGGTCCTCTAAAAAGGAAGTCATTGGTTGAATCTTGGCATCCTCCGCCAAACTGTAGATCTGCTGTCTAAGTCAGTGCATTTCGCTTGTAGGGCCAGGTTATGCTGATGTATTGAGCCCACTGCCTGGCCCAAGAGATCCCCGCTACTTTCAGTTTGAGCTATTCTTTGTTCCACCTGCTCTATTTGTTGTTCCATGTTATTAAGCTTCTGCTACAGGTTACGAAATCCCCTCTTGTTATCCATGCAGGAATCTTGTATTTCCTTCAAAAGAGTCTTAAACCATGATCTGGATAGAATCTCCAACTCACCCTCCCTATCATAGTCGGAGCCATGTGGGCTGTGTGGAGATGCACTCCGGCTATGGGCCTGCAGCTTGCCCTTAAATCTGGTGCCAGCAGGCTTTTTATTTGCTGCCTTAGGTCTCATTTTGTCTCCTCTGTCATTTTTAGAACCTCCTGGTGGCATTCTGTTTAAATTTTTAGCAAGTTTAAGGTTTTTAGAGGTTTAATAGTGCCTCGGGGAGAGAGCTCAACTCTTAAGCTGCTGTAGACACCGTGACATCACCGGATGCCAGGTTCAGCAGTCGTATGTGTTATTTATAAGCATGTTTTTGGATGTTTATGTTTTGGTTCTTGCCACAGGGCCTTGCCTCCCCCTCCTGACCACCTGCCAGCCTTCCGATTATGGATCCAGCCTAGGACCAGTGCCGATATTTGTGTGCTGCCTGGTCAGAGATGGGATTAGTGGGTGTCTGTAGCTTTGCAATTTGACCTGGAGCTTATGTATTGTGGCCTTTGCTTCCCTCAGCTGGGTCCTAAGGTTGGCTGTAGCCCAGCAAGCCAGACATTGACCCAGACCACAGAAGAGTGCCCTGCCGAATAGAGCTCCATATTGTCCACAAGTGACAATCTCCATTGCTACTAGAATATTTTAGGTTGGAGCAGATCCATTTGAGTGACTTCTAGAGAGTAAAAAGACTATTTCTCCTCCTGTCATGGTCTCGTGATTTCATGGCAGTGGGGCCTCCTAAAGTCGACAATATCTATGAAGCTGATGCATTAGAGAGAGAGAGAGAGAAAGAGAGAAAGAGAGCAAGAGAAAGAGAGAGAGAGAAAGAGAGAGAGAAAGATAAATTAGTCCCTGCTTTGATCTAAGCTACTTTGCAATCTGTGAAAGAATGAATTGTTTAGAGGTCCCTGCCTCGAGTGTGTAGAGGCATTGGACCAGAGCCTATGAGGGCAGATAAAGCCCATAAACTATGGGGCTTCAGTGGTTTAAGCACTGAGGCCTCAGCATTAAGCTGCAGCAAGGTGAGATAGTGCTGTTTGGCAGGGTCTGAATTCTGGAATTTCTGAGGGGGGGGGGAGTCAGAGGAATTTTCTGGAGTGGGATCCTGAGGTTCCTTGAGGCTTCACTGCATGGTTTGTGTCCTTCATACTTGTTAGACACTGTCAAGACTAAGCTTGCATTGCTGTTACAGAAGAGAACTGTTGAAACCACCTGAATGAGGGCAAGAATCGGGAATGAGGTTAAATTTGGGACTATCTGCATGAACAGTTAAAATGGTGGATTTTAGGTCTGCCCTTCTACATTCTGTAATAAACTGAGTGATCTTGTGGGACTGGCTTTAAAAAGGTTTTTGGATTATAAACAATATAGTGTGTTCTTTAGCTTATTTCCCAGTGGAGTGATTGTGGTGTGCAATTGGTAATTGATTGAGTGTGTAAGGGAGGAGGAAGTGAGATGTTTTGTTTTTAGGTAGGACTGTGCAAGGGTCAAATTTAATTTTCCAAATACAGTTGAAGCCACTTAATGGGAACGTGCTTAATGGGGACATTCGCTTTAAGGGGATGATCCCCCAGGCACCGATTAAGTGGCTATGTAACTGAATGGAAGTATCACACCTTTAAAGGGGACGTTGGAATCCCTTTAATGGGGATGGTTTTGTGGCTGTTTCCTCTGCTGTCCTCTCATAATCTATCATTATCACCTAAAACACTTAATATTTCATAACTAATCAGGTGTGGTTAATCAGATTTAATCAGTACATACTGCATAAAAAGAGTCACAAACTCTTAATCGACATAGGCTTTGTCTCCTGCTGTTACCTGTGCACATTTATAAGTCCTGTTGGAGTTTAAACAAGTGGATCTTCCCTTGGCAGACAAAGTGAAGGTTATTGAAGTGCTGCAGGAGCCGGGTGCATCAATGTCCAAGGCAGCAAAACTGTACTGTTTTTAAATACTTTTTAACATTTTTTTCTCAATAAAATAAAGTAACATTATCTAACTTGAGACATACAGCACAAAATCACAAAAGTGCTGAAATCAGTATGTGCTGTTTTAGTATTAATGTATGTTTCCATTTGTTCCTGATGTTTGTTTGCTCTGTTTGTCTGTGTACGTTGTGGTTTCTGGATCTTCTGTTATTAGAGACGCCCGCTTAAAGGGGACGAAAACCCATCCACGTAGGGGTCCCCTTTAAGAGGCTTCAACTGTACCACAAATATTAGGGGGCTATTTGAATTCAGGTATCACTGTTTGGCATACAGCTGAAATAAGAAAAAATAAATAAAAAAACACCCCCATTCTCACATAACATATACCCATCCTCAATGACCAGCTCATGGCCACATTCTTTCTGTTTAATTATTAGTAAAACAAATATATGGCACCATAAATAATCAGAGTAAGGATGCCCAAAAATGCCCAAACACTTTGCCCATTGAGAGTTTCTTCAGGGAGCTTCCACATCCCAACCCCTGGAACAGCCTGGATAAATTTAAATAAATAAAAAAAAAAAATTCTCCCAATCATATGGTCCAGTCATCGTGCTGTTAATTTTCTCAATGGGATCCCCAGTAAGATCATCCCCTCCTGTGGAGTTTGACTGATACCACTAAAAATGTCATCTTTAATCTTCTTGCCTCATGGTGGTAATGAACTGCTCAAAAATGTTGCAGGTGTGTGCAGAGATGTTGAGGAGGCATGGAGCCTTATAATATGGGCCTTAGTGCTGCTCTTGACTCCCCTGTACCATATTGTGCACAGCCAAGAGACTCCAACCAGAGCTCCCCTGGTTTAGGTAGGAGCTAAGGCGGTTGAAGGCAGAAGAGTGGGGTTGGACCATTCTTGGAGGAAATCAGGCTTGATGAAGGATAAACTAACCCTGAAGAAGGCAGAGTTTCTGTCACAGGTGACTGCTTCTGGGAAGAACAGACCAGCTCAACTTTTCCAAGCTGTGGACAGAATATTACATCCAGTCTATCTATAGTCCGGTGGAGTGTTGTTCACAAGAAGGTGTTAGGAATTTGATCAGTTCTTCCTTGATAGGGTATCCTTTATCAGATGTGGGTTTCCCCCAGATAGGCTACTGTGTCCCAGCACTAGCCCACCTATGTTGAGATAGGGCATTCCTTCAATATGGAGTAGCTTTCAAGCAAAACTTGCTGAAGAGGTGCTTTAGCTGATCTATGAGCTGCATCCCACTTTCTGTATGCTAGACCCTGGACTGAGTTGGCATTTAATGGACTGCTGGGAGCCCTTGGATCCAGTCACTGTGGAATTAGTCATGTATTCTTTAATCAAAGGTATGTTCCTCACTGCTCTGAATAGGGAAGTGTTGAAGCCCCTCCTAAAAAAGTCATCTTTGGACGCTGAAATCTTATCCAACTACAGACCTACCTCAAATCTCCCTTTTTAGGTAAGGTTATCAGAAGGTAGCAGGAACTTGGCTTGAGATGCATCCATAGGTTGGAATGGGGAAAATTTCTCCAGGAGAAGGGAGGTAGTGCTGCCACTGTACTGCTCACTTGTGAGACCCACCTGGAGTATTGTGGCCAGTTCTGGAGGCCATACCTCAGAAAGGACATAGTCAGGGGGAGACAGTCCAGAGGAGGGCAACTAAAATGGTGCAGAGGTTGCATCAAAATCCCTATAAGGAGAGACTGTGGTATCTCAACATACACACTCTGGAAGAGAGGACAGCAAAAAGGCACATGATAGAGACCAACAAGTATCTCACAAGGGTGAACAGGGTGCAGGAGGGGAGTCTCTTTCAAATGAGAAAGAGCATCAGGACCAGAGGGCATGTGGTGAAACTGGGGGGGGGGAGTTTATAGGCATACTAACATACTATTTGCCAGAAGATTAGGCCTTACGGTCTATCAAGTCTGCTCAAACTTTAGATCCTTAGTTGGGTGCCGGGACCCTCCCATCCCTTGTGCTCCAGAAACCCGTATCATCCATCCCCACCCCCCTGGGACAGGACATCATCTGATACATCCACTTTCTGTGTCTGTCCCATCCTCTCTTGAAGCCTCCACTGTGGATCTCTGAACTAGCTCACCAGGTAGTGCATTCCAAGGTCCACCACCCTCTCAGTGAAAAACCTCCTCCTCTTCCCCCTTACCCTTCCACCTTCCAACTTCAAACCATGCCCTCTGGTGATACCTCCTGCTTTAGTCTAAAGATCCTCCATGTTTACCCTATTTATTCCCTTGAGGTACTGAAGACCTCAACATGTCCCCCTGTCTCTCCTCTCCTCCAGTGAAAACAGGCAGAGCTCCTTAAGTCTGTCCTCATACGTCAAATCCCTAGCCCTCGTGATCATCTTTGTTGCCCTCCTCTGTACCCTCTCTAGGAGCTGTATGTTCCTCTTATGTGGTCTCCAGTACTGTACACAGTACTCAAGGTGTGTTCAACCAGTCCATTGTACAGCAGAATCACTTCCTTGCTCCTAGAGGCAATCCCCTCACGATGCATCCCAACATCCTGTTTGCCTTGCTAGCCGCCTCCTGCACTGCTCAGAGTTATTCATACATGCATCCACCATGACCCCTAGGTCTTTTTCCCTATTGAGGCCTCCAGCCCCTCCCAGAGTGTACCTGTGTTTAGGGTTCTACCAAGATGCAACACCTTGCACTTGGTGATATTGAAATTTATTTCCATGTGTGAGCCCAGCTTTCCAGGGTGTCCAGGTCCTTGCAGGGCCAACCTCCCTCTTCTCCCTCAACTACTGCTCCCATCTTGGAGTCATCCACAAAGAGACTCATTTCACACCCTATACCCTCCCTGATGTCCAATATGTATGCATTAAACAGGATCGGACCCAGGACCGAGCCCTGCGGTACCCCACTACCAACCTCTCTAGGGTTCGAGAGCTCCCCACAGACCACTACTCTCTGATTGCATCCAGCTAGCCAGCTTTCAATCCATCTGACCATCAAAGGGCCTAATCCTAACCCCATCAGTTTCTCCACCAGACCATTGTGGGGGACAGAGTCAAACGCCTTGCTGAAGTCCAAGAATAATACATCCACAGGCTTACCCCTGTCCAGTTCTGATGTTACCCATTCATAGAACTCCACAAGGTTGGTTTGACATGATCAACCTGGCACAAACCCATGTTGCCGACTATCCAGACCTCCCACCTCTCCAAGTACACCCCAATCGCTCCTTTAGTATACTCTCCATTAATTTTCCACCACCGAGGTCAAACCGATGGGTCTATAGTTACCTGGTACTTCCTCGACCCTCTTTATGGATTGGTACCACATGCCTCTCACCAATCCCTAGGTACCTCCTGTCTCAAGTGACCTGCTGAAAGCTCTGCCAGGGTGCAGCCAGTATGTCTGCCAATTCCCATAGTACTCTCGGATGAATGTCATCCGCCCAGGAGATTTGTCTTTCTTTAGGGCCTTGAGGGCTAACCACACCTTTTGGCGGAGATACCATCATCCATCCCTCCACCTTACTGGCCTTTTATCTTTACCCAGATGTGACACCCTGGGTACCTCTCTCTCCCTCTTGCTCCATTTTTGTTGCTCCTGATCCCACTTACTGATGTTTCTATCCCCTTCATGCCTTGCTTTGCAGATATCCCATCCCTCCCTAGTGAACACAGAGGCAAAGTACTTGTTAAATACCTCTGCCTGGTCCCCTCTCTCCACCCACCCTCCTTCTGATCTCAATCTGCTGAGATGGCCCTTAGTTTTCTCCGCCTCCCAATGTACCGGAAGAACCCTTTTCCCTCCATGTATGCCTTGTGCCAGCCGCTGCTCTTACTGGACTTTGCTCCCCTCACCATACGTGGTGACTTTTCTAGATGCAAGCTGGTACATTTCCTTATCCCTATCCTCTTGTTGTTTTATATTTTTGTAGGCGCTTTCTTTCTCTGACTGCTACCTGTACCTCACTGGACCACCAGCATGGTTTATGTGACCTTGCTCCTCATGCTTCAACTTAGTGCAGATCCTGACTGCCTCATGAAGTCCCCGCTTGTGACCTCCATCTCCTTTCCACACTTGTCATTGAGGTAATCCCCATCAAGTGATCCTTGAGAATATTTCCCATGCCCATGAAGTCTGCCACCCTGAAGTCCACTGCCAGTGTCCTAGATCTCACCCCCCTACCCCATGCTTATTTGAAACCAGACAGTATTGTGGTCGCTCCCAGTCAGGGGGTCTTGTACAACCATGTCCCTTACCAGATCCCCATCCGCCAGAACCACATCCAGGACATGCCCTTCCCTTGTGGGCTTCATCACATGCTGTGTTAAGAAAATATCCTGGAAGCCATCTAGCAGCCTCTGCCCTTGGCCACCTTAGAGGACATGGTTCCCAGTTTGTACCTGGCATATTAAGGTCCCCACCAACACCACTCCTTCCCTTTTGGTCCACTCGGCAATGATGTTGTCCAGCAAACCATCCTCTAGAACCTCACTCATCCCGGGGCCTATATGCTACACCCAGCTTGACCTTATTTCCTGCTGAGGATCGTAAGTGACCCATAAGGCCTCCACGTTTCTCTGCCTCTTCTACCCTAGCAATTTCTATGTAATCTCTAATGAACATAGCCACTCCACCCTCTGCCTCCTTTCTATCCTTCCTGAGCATAGTGTAACTCCGTATGTTTAGGTCCCAGTCATGGTTTTTGTTGGCCCACGCTTCCTGACCACCGCCACATCCACCCCGAACAGCATGGCCTGGAACTCTGGCAACTTGTTTCCCAAGCTCCTGGCATTTACTAACACCAACCCCCATCCCTTATCCCTGATTCTCTTGTTGAACCCACCCAGATTCCTTATACTTCCATCCTCCTCTGCTCCTCCTGAAACCTCCATCCCTAATCTGTTTCCCTTCCCCTTGGGCATGAAGGCTACCCTCATCTGGAGGAGAGGGCTTTGTCAGCCCTCCCTTATCCCTTCCCCTCACAAGTTTAAACCCTCACCTTTCTTGTATGTAGTCAGCCATCCCCTGTTTAAGGACTCCTTCCCTAATGGGGCAAGATGAAACCTGTCCTTGGTATATAGTCCTTATCCTCCCAAACTCCATTCCAGTTCTCTAACACCCCCAACCCACTCTCTCACCCCACTTCCTGAGCCAGTCATTAACCTCTGTGAGCTTCATTTTTCTCCACTGAGGCCTTTGGTACTGGCAATATCTCCGAAAAGGAAATGTTGTGTCCATTATCCCAACAGACTCTGGCAAGTTCTTGGAACCTTGCTTGGATTTCCAAAATGCTATTTCCCTCTAGATCATTAGTTCCCAAATGCACCAGGAAATCCGGTTTCCCTCCACAATCCCTAACCATTTCATACACCATGAACTTTTCTCTGTGCAGTGTCAGCCCAGAGATACACACTACCTTCACCTGGCAATGGCATCCACCCCCCTGTCCCTCCCACTGGATACCCCTAATCATTGAGTCTCCCAATAACAGAACCTTAACACCGCCATCATCCTTATGGTTACCTCCACTATGCCCTCTCAGCCCCCCTTCCCCCCCTTTATTCATGATCTCAATTTCGTGGGAGTCTTTCTGCCTTACTAGAAACCCCCTTGTCACCCTCCCCTTTCTGCCTCCCTTGCTATTTTGCCCACTTAACTCAAACTCCCTCTGAATAGGTGTCCCTTTAACCTCTCTTATCCGAACCATTTATCCTGGCCCTGATGGTTTCTCCTTCCCCACACCACCATCTCCCCTTGTAATGGTACCCTTGCCTCCAGAGGCTCTCTGTGGGTCCCTTTAGCTAGGGCCCAATCTCTGTACTGACCCCTGCTGAAAGGGGGCCTCTCCCACCTCCTTGTCTCCCAGTTTCTCTCCAATCATGCTCTCCTCTCTCATGTCTGGAATATGTTGCATCTCCCCCATTTGCTTAACATATATGTTTCCCCTTCTCCCTTTGGGACTATTTCTATCCTTTCCATTGCCGGTCTGTGATGCCCTATGGGTATCAGACTCCCTCCCCTCTATATGTAAGGCATGTAAGGAAGTACTACCTCACTGAAAGAGTAGTGGACACCTTGAACAGACTTCTAGCAGAAGTGGTAGAGGTGAAAACAGTAGGGGGCTTTGAGTATTAGTGAAAAGGCAGGGAGGAAAGAAGATTTCTGGAGACCAATTAGGGCCTACGATGATAAGTTAGGCAGGGACCATGTGGGCAGACTAGGAGGGCCAAGCAGTCCTTTTCTGCCAGCAAATTCTGTGTTTCTATGTTTTTATCTTTGAGCCCTTCCAATCAGGATTCAGAAGGTGTTATGGCACAGAGACAGCACTTGTCAGGATGCAAATGACGTTCTCCTAGCTAGGGATAGAAATGAATAATGAAATATTGTTCTCAATTTCTCATCAGCCTTTAACATCATAGACTATGAGATTTTAACAGATCAACTGAGACACTTTGGGGGACTCACCAAAACAGTTTTGAAGTGGTTTAAGTCCCTCCTGTCCTGCTGGGTACAACAGGTAGCACTGGGAAATTTTCCCTCATACTGTGCTATCCATGAGTGTGGAATGCCTCATAGTTCAGTCCTGTCTCCCATGTTTATGATGTATATGCTGCCTCTAGGAAGGTTATTCGATGATATTGTCTGATGTTTCTTGCTATGCAGGAGATACACAGCTATATTTGTTATTTGCCCCAGGGAGAAAAATGTGTCAAACTGCAGAACAGTTGCTTGTTGGATATCAATAACTGGATGGCCTCCAGCTGGCTGAGGTTGAATCCAGATAAAACAGAAGTTCTAGCGGTGAATGCTGGTTCTCAGAGGATGTCAAGTATGGAAGAATGTCTAAGTTACATCTGAATGCTGCCCATCTCACCGCCATAGATTGGGATAAGAACCCAGGCATCATGATGGATCATAAGTTGTAACTGAAACATTAGGTTTTAGTGGTGGTCACTGGTGGCTTTTTCCATCCAAAGAACATCACACATATAGTATCAAACCCTGTTTGGAACCTGAGGACCTAAGAGCACTGGCACATACCTTAGTTACATTGAGGCTGGATTACTGTAATGCTCTATAACTCTTGAAGCTGGGAGGTTTGACATTCTCTGCCTGCAGCTGATTCAGAACTCCATAGCCAGGTTGATTGCCAGTATTTCCCACTCTCAGCATATCTACTTAGTAAAGTGGATGTTGATTTGGGTGCTGATGAGGTGGTATGTCACCTTCAAAATAGGTTTAATACACAAAGACCTTAATGATTTGGGTCAGGGCTACCTGAAAGAGCTCCTGTGTCCTTCTGATCCTGGCTGGCCTATCCTTTTCTGAGTTGGACCTCCTGATGGTCCCAGATCCCTATTAAAGTAGTCTGGAACCTGTGGTGACTTGTTATCTGAGGGCGGCCCACTCAGTTGAGAGTTTTAAGAATGGGCTAAAATGGTATCTATTTGCATTGGATTTTCCTTACTAGTTCCTTTAGCCTTTACTACCAGGAGTTAAGCAGACCACTGAGTTAGGAGTTAATATCTTCATGAGATAGTCTACTTTGACAGCATAGGCTAGCATTAATGCCAGCATGGTTTAGAAGTTTCTCTGCTGCTGTGCATGTTTGTACTGGAAATCACTGTGAGCCTGAGGGGTAGGGCATTGATAAATAAAATACTTACTTATTTGTTGTACTGCATTCAAAAAAAAAAAAGCTGGCATTGATGAAATACAGTACAACCATCAAATTTTCATCCTGTTTCACATGTATGTTTTTTTGGGGGATGTGTAGTTTGTTCACAGGTTGATAAATTATTTGAAGAAAAATGGGTTTACTGAATATTGTCAGCCTGGTTTTTAAAAGTAGTCACTCGACTGAGTTAATCTTGTTGAATGTCATGAATGATCTTCTTGTTGCTACAGTAGGTCACATGTCTGGATGTCATTTCTTAGTAAAGCATTACAATTAGCTGCAAGGAGCAATAGCAAGGTACACCACTCACTCACTCACAACTATAAAAAATCATTTCCCAGCTCCCAAGTGCATTTCAATGGGACAGTTGCAAAAGACTTAATTTGCTAAGTGACAGGGCTCATTTACATAGTTCCTCTGCAGTTTGTACATCACTGGTGTCCTTGAGTGTAGATGTCAGCCAGGAAACGCACAGAGGGGTACTACGTGGACCATGCACGGAATCCCGATGGGACAGCCAGGGTCAGTGTGTGTGCTGTCTCATTGCAGTTGTACCATTTTGTCGCTGTCATGGCTCACCTCCTACTACCCCTCTGTGTACCAAGCTGTGCCAATGACCATGTGGCCATATGTTTTGCCTTTTTGGTCACCTTGCCTCCCCCCCCATGTGGCCCTGTATTGGGATGTGTGATGTGGCTGTTCCCCACCAAGGGGCACCATTGGGACCCCTGTGGTGGTGGATGCATGGTGGATGCCACCATCTGTGTGTCATGTGGGCAAGGGTGTCATTGTAGCTGTCGAGGGGGTGGCCATGTCTGGCACAGGGCCACTTTTACAGGTGGCATTGATGATGACTGTGGTATCCATCTGGTATATGTTCGGGGGGGGGCTGTTGGCCACTGGCAGCATGAACGCATCCATCCATGTCAGGGATTGGAGGGACTAGTGTGATGGGCACAGTTGGCAGGTGGTTAGCCAGCAGCTCCAGGATGTCACCAATATGGCCAATGCCATGTTGCACACCCGGCACCTCCACAGTCAAGTCCTTCAGGGCCTCTGTATTCTCCCGGTGAGCCTGTAGATGGTCAAGTTCCAACTGACATGCCTCAGGGTAGTATGTGTGTAGTATGCACCTTGTGGATGCCCTCTGTGTCCAGCGGGGCAGGTGATGTGAGGGACACTGGTCACCAGTAGAGATGCAGCATCCCCAATAGAGATGCAGTGAAATTTCATTTCGCTGGTGAAATTTCTGATTCTAAATTGATATTGAGCGCGCAGTATTTCACAAAATTGCATGATTCGTGAAATACTTTGTGGGTGCAAAATGCTAAATTTTGTCCACAAAATGGGGAATTTCACCCGTGAGTGGCAAAATTCCAGTGTTCGCAGGTGAAATTCCACATTTCACGGACAAAATTCAGCATTTTGCCAGCAGAATTTCACATCTTGCACCCTCGAAATATCTAATGAAATGCACAAATTTAGTGAAATATTTCACCTAAGGAAATTTGTGGATTTCTCCCATCTCTAGTCCCCAGTGTTGCATGGCCCTTGTGTGGTGTCATGGGCCCCACCTGTGTCCCCTGGCAGTAGGCATGTGCCAGCAAGGCATCCCGCCTGGTCAGGTATGTGGGCTGTATCATGGGATCTGTCATGCCCTCTCCACCACCCATGGGTGACTGCCTGTGCTCTATTTGTGGGGGCGATGCAGGGCAGGGGCTGGCCATGTGTTGGTTCCCAGTGTTTTGTTGATGCCCTGCACATCTTCCACTGTGGGTGGGTAAACAAAACCAGCACCAAAGATGAGGTAAAAAAATCATTTCCCAGCTCCCAAGTGCATTTCAATGGGACAGTTGCAAAATACTTCACTTGCTAAGTGACAGGGCTCATTTACATAGTTCCTCTGCAGTATGTACATCACTGGTGTCCTTGAGTGTAGATGTCAGCCAGGAAATGCACATAGGGGTACTACGTGGACCATGCATGGAATCCCGGTGGGTCAGCCAGGGTCAGTGTGTGTGCTGTCTCATTGCAGTTGCACCATCCTGTCACTGTCATGGCTCACCTCCTATTACCCCCTCTGTGTACCAAGCTGTGCTAATGACCATGTGGCCACATGTTTTGCCTTTTTGGTCACCTTGCCTCCCCCCCATGTGGCCCTGTATTAGGACATCTGACCATCATTTGATGTGGTCGCCCCACACCAAGGGGCACCATTGGGACCCCTGTGGTGGTGGATGCATGGTGGATGTCACCATCTGTGTGTGTCATGTGGGCAAGGGTGTCAATGGGGCTATCAAGGGGGTGGCCATGTCTGGCATGGGGCTACTGTGACTGGTGGCATTGATGAGGACTGTGGTGTCCATCTGGTGTGTGTTCGGGGGGGGGCTGTTGGCCACTGGCAGCATGAGTGCATCCATCCGTGTCACAAGGATTGTTGGGGTTAGTGTGACGGGCATGGTTAGCAGGTGGTTAGCCAGCAGCTCCAGGATGTCACCAATACGGTCAATGTCATGTTGCACACCCAGCACCTCCACAGTCAAGTCCTTCAGGGCCTCTATGTTCTCTCAGTGGGCCTGTAGATGGTCAAGTTCCAACTGGCATGCCTCTGGGTAGTATGTGTGTAGTATGGCCCTTGTGGATGCCCTCTGTGTCCTGCGGGGCAGGTGATGTGAGGGGCATTTATCCCCAGTAGAGATGCAGTGTCCCCAGTAGAGATGCAGTAAAATTTAATTTTGCTGGTGAAATTCCAGCAAAATTGCAAATTTCTCTGTGCAAAATATTTCACGAAATTCACTCATTCTGCAAAATACTTTGCAGGTGCACAATGCTAAATTTTGTCCACAAAATGTGGAATTTCTCCCGTGAGTGGTGAAATTACACCGTTCATGGGTGAAATTCTGCGTTTCACAGGCAAAATTCCACATTTCACCAGCAGAATTTCATATCTTGCACCAGCAAAATATTTCACGAAATGCACAAATTTTGTGAAATATTTCAAGTAAGAAAATTTGTGGATTTCGCCCATCTCTAGTCCCCAGTGTTGCATGGACCTTCTGTGGTGTCATGACCCCACCTGTGTCCCCTGGCAGTGGGCATGTGCCAGCAAGGCATGCGCCTTGTCAGGTATATGGGCTGTGTTGCGGGATCCTTTGTGCACTCTCCACCACCAATGGATGACCACCTGTGCTGTATTTGTGGGGGTGATGTAAAGCAGGGGCTGATCATGTGTTGGATCCCAGTGTTTTGTTGGTGCCCTGCACATCTTCCACTGCGGGCAGGTAAACAAAACCAGCACCAAAGATGAGGTAAAAAAATTAGCTTTTAATCCAGGATAGCCAAAAACAGCTCGAACAGAGAGAGGATCTTGACCAGTTTCGCTTGGCAGAGCATCCTCAAGAGGATCTGATGTCAGTATGCATCATATGCATTTAAAAGAGCTGATTTAAAGTGACAGTGATTTTAAAAAAATAACAGTAGACTTAATTAGTTAAAACCAAAATGCAAAAATATTAAAAACATGCAGAAAAGTTGAAATAGAATGATATTACATCTCAAGTCGCAAGTAAAAACTACTCTATTACTAAACCAAAGATATAAAGTAACTGGGTGATCCCAAACATTGACTGAAATATAAGGTGAGCTGCAAGGATGCATTTTTGATTTCCCCATTTGTCAGATGAAATCCAAAAAGGCTGCCAGGTAGCATCAACAACCACCTAATGGGAGGTGAGCAAAACAAACAATAAATATATTTAGCTTATTACTGATTATCAAAATACTAACATCAACATTCACAAATACAATAAATTATCACAAGTACTAAAAGAGCTATAATACAAACATATAGAACCTATCTGTTTTTCATTTTATTTTTATTCTTGATCAAAAGCATAAGGTCACTTTTATCATTGAGGCCAGGCTTCTTAGACACTCCCCACTCAAAGTATAAATCAAAGGCTTCAGGCTCTAATAGTTTGGCTTCAGTGCCCCCGGCCCCAAGGTGACGGTTCTATACCACAGAATTAAAAATATGCTGTTTTATCTCATTTGTAGCTGGGTCTTTCCCATCTGCACCTAACTGTAGGTTATTTCTAGTACTATGTACTGCAAGTGCATTAGACACATCCTTTTTCTGAATCCTGCTTAAGTGCTCTCCTATGCATACATTAAGGGATCTGGAAGTCTTACCTATATAAAAGGCATCACAGGTGAAGATTGCTACAGTAGGTACACAACCTTGGCTGTCACACAGCTGTTAAAATCTACAAGGGCATATGTCTGGGGAGCATTAGTGGTAGTAAATGTATGACTTTTAGGGATAGAGTTACAAAATTTGCTATGGCCACAAGGATAGGTGCCATGTGGGTGCTGTGATATCCAAGTGTAGTGCATAGTGGTTTCTGGTTTCTGCAAACTGTGTACTAGTCTGTCCCTCAAGTTAAGGCCCCTTCTTTATGCCATGCATGGAGGAAGTGTAGTGCTATTCCTCAACAAGGGATCTGTCCTTAAAATATTCAAATTATCGTTCACAATGTGCTCAATAAGGCTTGACTGCCTACAGTATTTAGTAACCAGGTTAAGTCTCTCTGGGCGAGTGGGTGCTCTCTCTGTTCCATGTTCCTGTTGTACAAGGATGCTTTTCCTATCTGTGTTGTGAACCTGCTCAAATGCTTGGTTAACAATATCAGATCCATAGCCCTTGGTCCTGAATCTGTCACACATATCTCTACCCTTTAGGACAAAATCATCATTATTACTACAGTTGCTTCTCACACGTAACAATTGGGCCCTGGGAATGTTATTAACAAGATGGCATGGATGACAGCTAGATGATGTCAATAATGAATTATGATCTGTTTCTTTATGAAATAGAGTAGTCTCTATGGTACTACTGTCAGTCTTAGAAATCTGCAAATCCAGAAAGTTTACAGTGCATACAGTATATCACGTTATTGTGAATTTCAAGTTGGAATTACTTTGTTCCAGGTAGTCCACAGATTGCACAAGCTCATCTCATATGCCACTCCAGATAATAAATATGTCAACTATAAAACAAAGCCAGAGATATAGCCTATGGAAGAAAGGACTGGCCTCGGTGTCATCGATAGTTCCCAGTGTCCCAAATAGAGGTTGGCATAATTAGGTGCAAACGTTGCACCCATTGCTGTCTCCTTTGTCTGTAAGTAAAATGATCCTTGGAACAAAAAATAATTCATTTTCAGAGCATAATCAGCACATTGTAAAAGAAATAGTTTCCTTGTTTCACTGAGAGATGATCCCTCATTTAGCCAACATTCCCAGGCAAATAAACCTCCTTCATGTGGAATGTTGGTGTACAGGGATGTGTTAACCAAGAGCAAATTTAAAGTTACAAGTTTTAGAGGCCTAACATGCTGTCTCATCTGCAGGTATGTACACAACGTAGGCTGAAGCACCTTCTATGCAGTAGGTGTTTGAGTCTTTTAAAAATGCAAGAAACTGCAGAAACATTGAAGTACTGATAATGCCAAAGCAGCTGGCATAAAGCAGCTATTTACATTCTAGCTGTTGTCACAGTATTTACTCTGAAGTGCTAATACAACGGAAACTTTCCCCATTCTTCACAAGAAATGTGATTACACAATACAGGGATCATTTAACTGCTGCTTCCCCTATGTTGTATATCTGCTCATGTGCTCAAAATTCCCCAACACAAATCTTTACACAGGGAAACAGGACAGACTCTTAGGAAGGGAATGAACCTACACCATTACAATGTCAATCACCAGATCTCAACCACACCAGTGGGCAGGGGTGTAACCAGAAATTTCCATTTTGTACACAACCTCCAACAGTTGCACCCCCCCCCCATTAAAAAATTTACACATCCTCTCCAAATGGTACCCCCTTCCAAATAAATCAGATAGTTGTTAGAGGATTCCTCTAATCTCTAAAGAGATTATACATGTGTCTGTCTCCTAAACAACAGAAGTTTAAACAGAGACACTCCTCAGTGGCCTACACTAACCCAAATACTACAGATTAGAATGAAAATGTTAACAGATAGTTACATGGTTTGTGACATGCACTCAACAAAACTGTACACAAATGTGTACAGTGAGTATGCCTGCCTACACCCTTGCCAGTAGGCAAGTATTTCTCCAGCTTGGGACATTGGAGGTTTCATGTCACACTACTTAACAAAGTCTCTGTGTGAATGGCTGTATTACAAAGGGCAATACATAAACAATTTATTAACACCTTCTGCTCAGACCCTGTTTGATGTAAATCAGCATCACCAAACTTGTTTTAGCCCTAATGTTTTAGTTAGTTAGTTTTTGTTAACTAGGTAGGTGCACTAGACAGGAACTGTCTTTTTTCAGGCACAACCTGGGTAGTTACAACAGAAAGGTAAGAAGCATACGCAGGGTGCTGGAAGATTGTAAAAGGTGAGGGTGCTGAAGGTCGGAAGGGCACTTGTTATGAAATAAAGGGCACTTTTTCCAAACCACTTGTTGATATACAAAAATATAATAAATGCACATTTATGATGAAAGTAATAATGTTAAGAGTACATTTATAGGCTGCATATGAGAATATTTAAAAAGCTTTAAATGCATGTATAATTTTAAACAAAACAAAAAATGCAACAGCTGCACAGTACAGACAGACTGCAGCCAAGGTAGGGTTGGGCAGGGGCACACTGCACAGACATGATGGACCAAGACTTCCTTTCAGTCCTTCACACTGCAATGCATTTAACAGTAAGATGTGACATATTACAGGGATCAAGTGCACACCCTTCCCCCCCCCAAGTATAAAGAAGGATCCTTTGGAGTAAACACATCTAAATAAAAGGCAAACAACAATCCTTAAAAGGGAATAAGCAAGGCATTAAAATTATAGCATACTCTGAAGGGAAACATATTTCTTGTCCCTGTTCCTGAACCTACAGTTTACCCCCTCCCCACGGCAGCTGATCAACACACAATGATAATAACAGCAGTAACAATTTTGAAGTAGCCAATATAACTAACTAAGGAGAAAAGACCTGGCTAGCTTTACGCTGCTGAATAAAGCTCCAGACATGTTTGCTAGCCAGAAAGGTGTGTCTGGGCCTACCACCCCATGCTTTAACAAACTGCTTCTGCACTTTCTCCAACCAATACAGCAGTAGGAACATGACCAGTAATTTATATCCAATGCACCGAATTCCCCCAATAGCAGCATCTCCCCCTTTTCTGCCCTTCAGCATCTCCCCCTTTTCTGCCCTTTTGCTAGTGGCTTCCACCAGTACCTTATCTAACTCCTCTCCCCGCCAGAAGTCTGTAGATCACACCAGTTCAAACAGGAGCTCAGTTCTCTATATCCAGGGTGACCCACAGCATATCACATTCAGCATAGTATGATTTTGTATGTAACTGAGTGTGGCAGTATATGTGTTTTTATCACGCTCAGCAGCACAGTTGACTTTTATCACATTCAACACTTTTGTTCATTGTTCTAGTTCTTTTGCTCTCATCCCACCAGAACCACTTACCTGTTAGCAATGCACCTAATAGATGACACTGTGCTCCAGATCAGTTCAGTCTAAAATGGGATTTACTCAAATTTTGAGTGGATGGTACAAAGAGCAGGTTGGATCAACCACTTTTCAAAATATAAAGCTCCAAAAAAGAATTACCTGGGATACAAGACATTGAAAAAGTTCAGGACCAAAAATTATGTATCTTAAACTGTGCAAATATTTTATTTCAATCAGTAATACAGTACTCATAGATCATACTTTGCCATAAATGTTAAGCTTTTTAGCACTGAATCTGATACTTTCTCAAATAACAAATATAACGAATTACACTTCACTAAATTATGCTATTCATATATCTGTAAAAAGTGCACAAAATGCAAAACAGTCAGATGCAGATACTAATACCTAGTTATAGTGTATGGTGGAATGTTGTTCTCACCTCAAATTCTACCTTACTGAAAAGCTGTTCACCACAGTCAGCAAAATGAATGGAAAGCTGTACTGACCGTACGTGCAGAACAGCGTTCCATTTATTCAGATTTGAAAACTCGAGCCGGGGGTTGAAACCATGAACAGAAAACCACCGCGTGTCATTATTTACAACTGACTGAAAAAGTAATGCTGCGGTTTTCTGAAACGGGCACTGTTTATTTTAATGCAGGATCAACCAGATATGATATTTTACTTACAATTTCCGGGGGACTGTCTATTTCTTCTCTCACTAAGCGAGATATTCGGCCACCATTTTTTTTGTTTTAGAAAATCACTCCCACACAAAAGAATCAACCAATGGCAGCATACACTGCTAAGTTAGGGATGCCCAGTCCCTAGCAACCACACAAATCGCTTTCATAGCACTCAGAGACAATTTCTTTCAGGATGAATAAAATTAATTAAAAAAGCCTAAAAAAGGACACCATACACTACAAAAAAATACCACATGGGTAACCCCATGCAGAACCGTGTCTTCTGCCACCTCGGGGTCTGATTCCCAAGGACCTCTCGAGGTCAAAGGGAATCAGACCCCTCTGTGGCAGAACACACTGGTTCTGCATGGTTACCCATTTGCTATTCTCTATTTACACTTCAGTCATACTGTGCATAGTAACTCTCAGTGAGAACAATATGCACTCAGAGTGTACCTATAAAACTAATAATACTGAGAAATGCTATGTGTCATTTTTATGTTGGCTCATGCTTGCACAGCCAACATATTATGGTAGTAGCAGATTTGGAGGTGCGGTCACTGTTGGGTGAACGCAGGGCACGCATCAGAAGGTGCATCCCACATTCTCCAATCAGGCAGCAGGAGGCACTGACCTCATGCATGCCTAATGTGGCCATCACAACAAAGAAAAGGTCCGCTGCAATAAGCGCGAAGTTCTCATGCAGTGTGACCATTACACACCTCCTGTGGTGCAGGCAACATGGCAGCAATGACTGCCACTGCTGCTGCCTATCACAATGCCGACGGAGGAGCCCACTCCCCATTGGCATAATGTGTCTCCCCCCTTTTGTTGATTGCTGAGGGGGTGCCTAATCCCCCTCGACATCATGTATCCCCCTGACAGTTTTCTTTGCCGTGGGGCCCAATCCCGCGCTACCCCTGTATTTTGCCAATGGGGAGCCCAATCCCCATCAGCATCATGCACTCTCCCATTTGTTATGTGCTGATGGGGGTGCCCAATCCCCCGTCAGCTAAAGCACCCCCCACCCATAAACACTGAGGTGACACACTGGGGAAATCCCACCTGAAAAATGAAAACAGTCCCGTGACATCTTTTTTTTTTTTGTTAAACCCTGTAAAACAAAAACTGTCCTTCGCCATCTCCCTGCCCCCCTCCCACAACCCACACTCTCCCACTGTGCACCCTGCCTCCCCACCCCATACTTACCTCTGGAGTCCGGAGCAATGATCTTCGGTGGACTGGGAACACATCTGCACTCTTGAAGAAATGCCAGTAAGCTGTATAGTGGAATAAATAGGTTTTTTTCAACTTTGATGCATGTCTTGGGCATTTTTTTGAATTTTGGCACTGAAGTTTCAACATGGGGTTTTTGGGACCCGTCCTCATGAATTCTGTCACTGTCATGGCGTTAATCGGTCACGAAAGTCGATTTTGTGGTCACTGCATGGAATCACCTTTTGGGACTGATTAATGCCATGACAGTGCCAGAATTCATGAGGTGGGCTCTCAAAAAGCCTATGTTGCAAATTTGGTGGGAAAAATCCAAAATATGACTGTTTTATGAGCGTGCGTTGTACAGTTTCCATGCATGCTCATAACTTCGCGAATTTGCAATATTTTGATGCCAGATTTTCAGCATTGGCATTTTTCCACACTTCCTTGTGAACAGTACAGCTGTCATTTTTCACATCCTGGCTGAAATGTGTTTTCGCACTCCCGGCACAGAATAGAGTGGTCACTGTGGGAATTCAATGTTCGGGACAGATTATGAAAATGACAGTGGCACTGTTCATGAGCAGAGGTTCTAAAATGCCTATGTTGAAAATTTGGTGATGATACCCCATAAAATGACTGTGTTACAAGCATGCGTTGCGCAGTTTGCACGCACGTTCGTAAGTTCACGAATTTATAATATTTTCACTCCAGATTTCCAACAATGCCATTGTTCTGCACCTCGTTATGAATAATGTCATTTTTCACCTCCTGGACAAAATTTGTTTTTGCACTTCCGGCGCAGAATAGCCCGGTCGCTGTGGGAAATCCATGTTCAAGACACATTATGAAGATGACAGTGACACTGTTCATTAGCAGAGGTCCTAAAATGCCTATGTTGAAAATTTGGTGATGAACGTCCATAAAATGAGTGTTTTCCGAGTGTGCGTTGCACAGCTTGCATGCACACTCGTAACTTCGTGAATTTGTAATATGTTCACTCCAGATTTTCAAAATTGGCATTTTTTCACACCTCCTTATGAACAGTACAGCTGTCATTTTACATATCCTGGCCAAAATGCATTTTCACATGTGCAGTGCAGAAGTGCATGATCACTGTGCGAAATCAGTTTTCGGGACAGTGTGAGGAAATGACGGTGACACTGTTCATGAGCAGAGGTCCTAAAATGCCTATGTTGAAAATGTGCTGCCAAAAGTCCATAAAATCCATCTTAGCCATAGGGGAAGTACCTTATTGGGTAGAAGTGTAAACTCAGCTATTAACAAACTTTTAAACTAAAAACTGGGGGGGAGAACGGGAATTCGTCCTATTTTCTAAAAAGGGTTAATAGTGATTCGTCTGTGTGCAAGCTTCTTTCTCTCAATGCTAGATCTTTAAATTTGGTTAAAATGGCTGAATTAGAAGCTAAGTGTCTATCAGCAAATTATGGACTTATTTCTATTACTGAAACCTGGTGGGATCTGGATACTATGTGGATTCCGAATCTTCCAGGATATAAGTTATTTCACAAGGATCGTCAAGGCCAGACTGGGGAAGGGGTATGCCTTTTTATTAGGGAAGATATAACTTCATTTCAGTTGCCCCTTGTTAGTGATACGGAATCCTTATGGGTTAATATTCAGTTTAAAGGACAACCCCAACTTTTGGTTGGTACCTGCTATAGGCCCCCTACATCTAACTTGGACTACACTCTAAGTTTACATAAAGAAATTTCTGATATGGCCTCTAAAGGAAATATTCTTGTGTTGGGTGACTTTAATATGTCCTCTATTATTTGGACTTCCCTAACTGGTAGGTCCCTAGCAGAAAAAGACCTAATTACTCTTATAGTGGATTTGGGCCTTGAACAACTTATAAGTGAACCCACATGCAGAGAGAATATATTGGATTTAGTTATTACTAATATAGGGAGCTCAATATCTGATATTCAGGTTGGTGCCCCTCTGGGTACTAGTGACCATAACTCAATTTCCTTTTCATTATTATTTTTACAGCAAAAATTGAATCATACCAAATTTAAAAATTATAGTAAAGCTAACTTTAAAAATATTAATGACCATTTAAACTCTATTTCCTGGGAAGAAATGTTATCCCCTCTATCTCTTGAGGAATCATGGAACTATCTGAAATCTTTAATTTACCATTTGGAGGACTTATTTGTTCCAATTACAAAAAAATATAATAAAAATGGGAAAATCCCCTTATGGTTTAATAAAACTATTAAAAATGTAATAAAAAATAAACATAAGCTCTTTTCTCTTGTCAAAAAAAGTGAGGGAAGTATAAAAGAACAATTGCTTAATAAATACAGGAAAATTGTAAAACTGTTGAAACAGGCTATTTTACAATCTAAAAAAAACTTGGAGTTTCACTTAGCTCACTCTAAAGATAGTTATAAATCATTATTTTCCTACCTTAATAATAAAAAAATGAATGGTAGATATATGGGTCCTTTATGTGTAAACAACTCTACTATTTATACTGATAGGGATATTGCTAATACATTTAATAATCAGTTTTGCTCTGTATTTACAAAAAAATCAGTTCCTAAACTCCTTACACAAACAGATAAAAACTCACCTGTTTATATTATTACTGAAAATGATACCCTTGAGGCAATTTGTTCCCTCAAAAGAAATATTAGCCCAGGACCAGATAATGTTAATTCTACTTTTCTATTAGAAACAGCAGAAGCTATAACTAAGCCTTTGACCCTTATTTTTAACAAATCTTTAGGTGAAGGGGTTATCCCTCATGATTGGGCAAAGGCTATTGTTATACCAATATTTAAGAAGGGTAATCATTCACAGCCTGAGAATTATCGCCCAATAAGTCTAACCTCAGTCATCAGTAAATTAATGGAGAAAATTGTCAAAACATTATTAGAAAATGAAACAACTATAAAAAACTTAAATGATTGGACTCAGCATGGATTTAGACAAGGGTATTCTTGTACCACAAATTTGGTAGCTTTTTATAACTATATAAGTATGGGACTTGATAACGGAATCCCAATGGATGTGGTACTCCTTGACTATAGTAAAGCTTTTGACATGGTTCCTCACAATTTGCTGCTTGATAAAATGGTTGAACTTGAATTTTCAAAGTATATAATTAAGTGGGTTTCTGGATGGTTATTTAACAGAGAACAGTGTGTCAGAATAAATGGTGTTCTTTCAGAAGTTCACAAGGTGACTAGTGGGGTTCCTCAGGGTTCAGTTCTTGGACCTACTTTATTCAATATTTTTATAAGCAATTTACAGGTTAACTCTGACAATCTCCTCTCCAAATTTGCAGATGATACCAAATTGGGAGGGCCTGTATCATCACTTTTAGATAGGGAATCCATTACAAATAACTTAAAAGTTATTGAAAAAATGGGCAGATGCAAATAAGATGTTACTCAACCCTGACAAATGTCATGTATTGCATTTTGGAAGGAACAATCCTAAACAGACATATTACCTAAATAATTCTCCCCCTTAAGGTATCAATAGTAGAGCGTGATCTAGGAATACTACTTAATAATAAACTATCTTCAACGGATCACTATGTAAGGATAGCTAACATATCTAATGCGATACTTACCAGAATAAAAAGATCTTTTGTGACTAGGATGCAGGAATGTATTATTCCCTTGTATAGATCTTATGTAAGGCCATATTCTGATTATGGTTCTCAGTTTTGGAGTCCATACTTAAGGCAAGATATTGATTTGCTAGAAAAAATTCAGATGAGAGTGACTAAAATGGTTCCATATTTGTCTAAGATGGACTATAGGATTAGATTGCAAAACACGGGGTTACATTCACTGGAATTTAGACGTACAAGAGGTGATCTACTTCTTTTACATAAAATTCACAATTCCCAGAACCTAATGCAACAATGCGGATTAAAATATTCATGCAGAAGGATATCCTCCCATCTCCATAATAAACAAATTGATGTGGATAAATCTATAAGGAACAAAAGGCTTAATTACTTTACGGTGAGAACTCCCAGAATTTGGAACAAGCTTCCTCAATATTTGGTCAAATGTAGCTTGAACCTTTCATTTAAAAAAGGTCTGGATATCTGGATGAAGTCGTATTACTCCCGGGTATAACTTTTCCCGCCATAGTGGTGGGGGACAATCTCGATGGGCAGTAGCCTTCTTTTGTCCTTATTAACCAAGTAAACCAAGTAAAATGACTGTGTTGCAAGCATGCGTTGTGCAGTTTCCACGCACCCTTGTAACTTTGCAAATTTGCAATATTTTCATGCCAGATTTTCAACACTGGCATTTTTTCACACCTCCTTATCAACAGTACAGCTGTCATTTTTCACATCCTGCCCAAAATGTGTTTCCGCACCTGTGGCCCACAATGGCATGGTCGCTGTGGGAAATCAACTTTTGGGACTGATTAACAAAATCACAGCATCACTGTTCATGAGGGGAGCTCCCAAAATGCCTATGTTAAAAATGTGGCTAACAAGCTCCCACAAATAATTGGCTTATGGCCGTGTGTTGCGCAGTTTGCATGCATGCTAATGACTTCACCAATTTTTCATATTTCACTCCAGAATTTCAATGTTGCCATTTTTTATGCCTCCTCATGAGCAATACAGTTGCCATTCTCCACATCCTGCCCAAAATGTGTTTTCATCCCTGTGTCGCCAAATGGCATAGCCACTGTGCAAAACCACCTTTCAGCTCACAAACTGATTGTGCCGCTTCTCATGAGGTGGCCTCACAAACAGCCCATGTTGAAAATCTGGAGTGAAAACACCACCACACCCCTATGGTGTGAGGGTTTCCAACTGTAGCACCCCACCTAGTACAGACTGACAGGTGCCAGGGCTGTGACTTGGGGATCACCGGATGTAATGCTCATGCCATTGCACTTCTCACTTCTCACACCCAGCTCACTGACAGTAGCATCATGGTGTGCCTTGCACTGCTTGGCCACAAAATTCACCCCATTCTCCTATACTGCACCCATGTCAGTGTATTTCCTTATGGAGTGGGGTAAGTATAATGCCCAAAGACCTCAAAGCACACCATGACACTTGTCAGTGTCTACAGGGTAGGGTGACGTACAATGGCATGAGCATTATAGCTGATGACCCAAAGGCACACCCCAATGCCTGTCACTCTCTACAGCATGAGGGTGGGGTTGGCATCACTTCAATACTTCACTGCCATTCCTATTATGCATCTCTACCTCTGGCACTACCAAAGCCAATGCCAGCGAGACAGCATTCGGCATTGACAAATGCTTGTTTTCTATTGGCAGTTAAATGGCTATGGATCTCATAAACACACTGAGCAGCACTTCATACTATTAAATTATTTTATTAAAAATATTTTGATGACTGCCTTACACAGCATCAATACTGTTAGGTAGAGAAGTCAAGTTACTACATATACAGGATCACTGTGTACTCTTAATATAAGTTTCAAGTTCAAGTTTCAAGTTTATTTGCAGGAAAACTTCATTCAATGTGCTCATTTACAAGGAGCGCCATCCTAATATAATAATAATAATAATAATAATAAGGTAATATAAGCTCTTATGTGATTTATTTTGACATCTGAAATCTCAAGATGTAGCCAATATGTGACTGTATCAGATGCAGTATTACCAGGGGTTAACTCTTCAGCCTAAAAAACAATGACTTAAAAGCATAGCCTACTACAACAAATTTATATTTTCACAATTCCACTAGGGTAGTTCCTGTACTGATCAATGTCTCCTAGGACTTTTCCCAATTTGAAGAGGATCATTTTCAGTTTCCCACTGCTGAGGTATAGGAGAAGAAATCCAGACCCCTGCTAACTCTTCCACAAGTGGACTGCATAAGAGCTATCTTTTGAGTCCTTCTAACTTCTCTGTCATTTTACTGGTGGGAGGGATGATTAAAACAAAAAAAAACATTCCTGAGGAAATAATGATCTATACTGATTGGTCCAGCAGATCCACTGTCCACACTTTACGCATGTGAGACACATATGAGTGGAGTGCTGGACCAATTAGTAATTGAGAACTGTAAATCTCTGACTGTGTCAGTTCAGAGCTGAGCTCCACTGTCACAGCACTGACCCCCTGCTATCTTTACAACATATAGCTGGTATATGTCTCCTCTCCCTGCTCCTCTCTGAATCAGCATGGGAAGATTAACCCCTTTACACCTGAATTCTTTCAGCCTGAAAGAGACATACATGGCTTTTTTTCAATTTACTTCCATATAATTCTGGTGAGAAGGGGTTAAAAGGGTCAATCTATCTTGGACAAAAAAACCTGGAGAGGCATTAGCCCCCCCTCCCCCCAGTTCAGATGCCTATGATCACACATACCACAAAATACATAGAAATACAATTTTTACAAGAGTAATAATAATAACAGTTAGAACAAAAGTGTCATCAATCAGGAGTACAGCAACATAAGCCACATATTATAAGATACTCCACATGGGAAACAAGGTAGTGTTCACAAACTTCAGTTTACCTCTCAAGAGAGAAGTTACTCATAGAAGTACTTAGAAGATGCTTACGGAAGGCATGTCGAAAGCCCTCAGGAGTTATAATGGTACGCATCTCAGGGGGAATATTATTCTACAGCCCAGGTGCAAAGCTCTGAAATGCAGCAGCTTGAAGGCTGGATTAAGGTATAGGCAACATGGGCACTAGCCTAGGGCACCCATCTGCAAAGGGTCTCCCAATAATCCCCAAAATATATTTACTACATACCTGTTTCTTTCTACCTGAGCTTCATTCTTTGGTAAAGGATTTGGCTGATGACTATTTTGAGCAAGGCAGGAGCTGAAGTGTGATGTGAATCTCACCTCCCTGATTAGGTGTTAAGTACTGCTGATAGCTTCAGGGGTCTCCAGCCAGACTGACCTTTAAGGTGAAAACAGGCCTTTTTCCTTTGCTTTGTCTCCAACCCCCGTGGTATTTCATGTGGGAAGTAGAGGCTAGAAAGATCCCTGCCCTCAGTTGGTATTCCTGATAGAGAGAGTGCCTGATGTTAATCATAAATGGGGCACCCCTACAGTAGTTTGTCAACTACTTGCCTCATCTTGTGCATTTGAGGGAGCCCCTATCATTCATATTGGAAGGATCGGAGAACTATTAGAGCTTTCTTATTGTACAGCCTGTTCCAAGTTACAGGTGCCTGTCATTAGCACACGGATATTATGTGACATGCCCTGGCTCTAGGTCATGTAGTATGCAGACAGAGGTTGTAGTTTACAAATCCAAGTGTTCTGAGTCTATGTCTTTTTCAGGTTCTTGGCTAGTGGCTGTAGCCACTGGTCTATACTGCCTAATCTATTAATTTTTACACTCCTTGACTGGAAGTGAACTATCATTATTGAATGCAATTCTCCACTCAGGAAATATTAGTAGGAGGTGTCATGGTTGGGTTTGGGTTGGAGCAATCAGTGTCATGAGAATGATCATCAAAGTTTAAAAGAATTAGAAAAAAATGGGGCTGACTTTTAAGTCCTTTAACAATACTATATTGCAATTCACAAACAGTATGGCTACGCCCGATCTTTAACACTACCTACGAAACCACATTTTAATGACAAAAAGTAACAAAGAAGCTACAGTGCTACAGAAAGACTGAATGGACACCTCTCTGGGATTAAGGAGGTGACTAGTGGGGTATTCCAGGGTTCAATACTGGGACCAGTACTGTTCCAGATTTTCATCATGGATTTAACAACAAATTTGAAGTGCTGGGTCACAAAATACGTAGATGACATGAAGATAAGGGGCCATGCAAAACTTTATTGGATGCTGAATCAATGCAACATGACCTAGACACAGTAGCTAGTTGGACAAGTAGATGGGACATGAAACTCAATATGGATAAGTGAAAAGTAACGCACTTAGGAAGGGGTTGCTTAATGTATAAATACACACTCTGTGGTACTCCTTTGGTGGTGTTAGCCTGTGAAAAAGATCTAGGAATACAAGTAATGTGTGAGCTGGACTTCTCAAAACAAACTGAGGCCACAACCAAAGCAAACAGAATTATTTGGGCAATTAAAAAGAACATTATGTCCAAGGATAGTGGAGTGTTCGTTTCCTTGTATAGTTCTAATGTATGTCCACACCTCAAATACACATCTCAGCTATGGAACCCTTTTAAATAGGGGGAAGAAATAGGTTGTAAAAAGTCCTAAGGAAATATACAAAGATAATTACTGGACTAAAAGGTAAAGGATATGAAGATCGTCTACACTTGTTAGATCTGATGTCCTGGGAAACATGGCGTATACAAGGTGATGTTCTCTTTATGTATGATATCATGCAAGATCCTGTTCTCTTAGCTGAATTGGAAATTTAATTTAAAACATGGGGGATTGAGACTAGAGGGCACCCACTGCAGATAAAAAGGGAAAAGAGTCAAGTGTGACAAAAGAAAATAGTTGTATACATCCAGAGTGGTCAATGCATGGAATTCCCTCTCAGTGGAGGTAGTAATAAGTAGAACTAAGGAAGAGTTTAAAAAAAGACTGATTAAATACATACAGTCTGGTGTGGTCATAGGGTATTTCTTTTGAAATTGCTATAGGAGCACACATGGGCACACACCTTTAAAAGAGATAGGAAATTCTTTTTACATAGTTAACTGCCCTTCCTCTTAATTCCCATGCCAGTTATTATTCTGATATGCTTTGACCAATTTAAATAATCTTGTTTTGAGATTACCTTAAAGTTCCATTCTCCACACCAGCTGCTGCTCTTTCTTTTCATATTTCTAAGACAGTCTGTGACATCAATAACACAATTCCATGCTAGTCATCTGAATACCCTGGAATGGTGTTATTGATATCATAGAACATTCAGGCAGTATGAAAAGAGAAAGCAGCAACTGCTGAGGAGAGAAGGATTCGTGGTAGTTGCAAAGGCAACAAAATTATATTATTAAGTTAACACAAAATATCAAAAAAAACACATCCAAATATTAGGTAGACACTAAAATGACTACTTAGAGATATCTGGAGATGTAGAAATGGTTTCCTATCACCTTTAAGCTCTTCACATTTCTTAGTATGATTCTTAGTATGAACAAGCCTCATAATGCAAATCACAACAGAATATTATGCTGGTTCAACTGTAAGGAGAAATGTATGGTACCAAAAGGTCTCTCACACAGTCTACAAAGGGTGCTAATAGAAGACACATACACATGTTTTATTCTACCAGGACTCATCAGTGTGACACCCCAGTGGGATGAACCAGCTACCCTAAAATGGTCTATCTGGGTTATGTTGTGGTGAACCCAATAAAAACAAAAAACAAGCTAAAAGACAAGAACCTCAGGCGTAAGCACTGAGGCAATGGATTACCCTAAAAGGGCACTGGCCTGGAAGCCAAGTTTCAAAGAAATACAAAATCACACATACCCCCATAATGCAAAGCACCATGAGCTGTATATGCAAATCACCACAGAATATTATGCTGGTTCAACTTTAAGCAGAAATGCATGGTACCAAAAGGTCTCTCACACAGTCTGCAAAGGGTGCTAACAGAAGACACATACATGTGTTTCGTTCTACCAGGACTCATCAGTGTGCCTTGTCTGTGTGACACCCCAGTGGAATGAATCAGCTACCCTAATCTATATGGCATTCCGTTTACTTAAAGAGTGATCCACAGAGATCCTATTTTTACCATGCCAGTCTATACTAAAATCTCCCAGTATAATGAACTCATTATCCTTAACCTGAGGACCCACTATTTCAGTTAGTTTAGCAATATTACTGAGGTCACCAGTAGGAGGTATGTACACACAGAGCAGATGCAATTTCTTAACATTTCCTTAGAGGAGCACAACATGGCAATACTCCAGGTCCACATTAGGGATAGTTAGGCAAGGCAGCACCGATGTGTTTAAATGGTCCTTAATACAGATCAGAGTACTACCACCCCCTTTTGGACCTTTGCCTGTCCTGGCTAAAGAAAATGTAGCCAGGCAGAGCACACACATTGTCAGGAATGTTAGGTTTAAGCCAGGTGTCAGAGATCCCCAGTACATTGGGCTGATAATGATGTAGCTAAGTAAGAAGGTCATCAAGGTTAGGTAACATACTTCTGATATTAAGATGAACAAGTTTAAGCCCTTTGAGCCCGGCCCAAGGGGTTAGTCTTAGGTTGGGAGGTAGACAAGAGGCAGGGCCTAGATTATGTTCAATATCTACAGCAGCAAGAAGTATTAACATAGCCAGGAAGAAAAAACAACAAAGCCTAGGGCATTTTAGATGAATGACTGATCTCCCAGTTTTCTTAGAGCCCTGTAGGTTCTCAGCTCTAGCTTAGATGTAAGAGACATGTTGTCCAACCTGGATAGTTTAGGGATGACAATCAGATTGAACATATCAAAGTTTGAGCTGGGGCACTGACTATGATTAGAGGGTACATAAGAGGTACAGTATCCACCACCAAAATACAGCCCTAAAAGACCACACTTAGAAGCATTCCACACATATACAAATGAGCCACTGTTTAGTTTAGTACAGAGAGAAGCTAATACAATGACTTCAGGCAATAAACTCTGGTATACCAATCACACACCCCTGGAAATGTACAAGAAAATAGCAAATGAGGTCTTACAATAAGAATTATACTAGCACAGCACTTTACAAGCAGCAGACCTTAAGAATACTGAGTACAGGCTGCTGCTGCATCAAAGTAGACCAGCAGCACTGAGTGGGGGGAGAAGAAAGAGGAGACTAGAGCAGGTGGGGGAAGTGGATTGGAAGGTGTCAGTGGTAGATGCAGGAAGTAAGGTATAGGTATGAGAGGAGTGCAGTACAGAGGGAATATACAGAGGCACTGTAAATTGGGAGTCAACATAGAAGGCAAGAAGAGAAGAGAAGTGTGGGGAAGGGATAAGCACTGAGGGAGAAATGAAAGGGAAATGCAGAAAGCAGACAGAGGGAAGGTAGGAGTCAGCCAGAAAAGGTGGCCGCTTGAGTGATAAGCAACTCTGAGAAGTGACTGCAGTAGCAGAACAGACTTGCAGTAAACAGTCTTACCCTAGATGGGGTATTATGGCTAACCCCTGTAATCTGTCAATTTCTATGTTTCTGCTCACACTGGCATAACTATGATGGCAATAGTAAATAGACTTACTGAGATAAACTGATTGGCAAACTCTAGTAAACTCTGGCTGATCACAATAGAACAAGTCATATTTAAGACCCTGGCTACACAAGCTAAGACAAAGCTAGCAGCAACATACGTAGATATTGAATTACAACATAGGCATACCCCAGATAAGATGATTGCTAACCTCCAGTAACACTGGCAAAATACAAGTCACTGGCTACATGACCAACAGGCTAACCTTAGATAAGGTGTTTGTCTGATACCAGTGAGATTGGCAGTTACAAAGTCTCTAATTACGCTAACATAATATGGCCATAAAATCCTGCAGAGTTAACTGTGTCCTTACATGCATTGCAAGTGGAGCCCTGAGATGTGTGGAGCAGAGTGGCTGGCCAACCAGCTGTCTACCGGCTGACTCAGTCAGACTCAAGGCAGACAATTTCACTGCCCTTAGAACATGGCCCTTTGCACAGGCGGGCCACTACATGGATGAGCCACTTGGTGATGGAGGACTGAAGAAGTGGGTAGCCACTACCTGATTTGCTGAGCAGCACTGGAGGAGGTGGGCAGAGTCAGTAGCTCCTGAAGTGGAGCAAGTCAAAAACCACAGCAAGGCCGTCCCTTCAGGCAATCTTATTGGGGAGGAGGGGGTGGAAGGCTGAAGAAGGAGGGGGTGGAAGGCTGAAGATCAGACCCCCTCACGACCCCCTTGGAGGTCTTGCATTGCTGGAGGAGCATGGCAAGCACTAAGTATAGTGCTCGTGCATTTCAGCGGGCTGTGTGAAACCATGCCAGCCACCACATAATTGACTGAGCATCACTGGAGGACGAGGGCAAAGTCAGTAGCTCCTGAAATGGAGCAATTCCAAAACTGCAGCAAAGTCATCCCTTGAGGCAATCGTTGTGTGGAGGGGGTGGAAGGCTGAAGATCAGACCCCCTCAAGACCCTTGGAGATCCCAGACTGCTGGAGGAGCATGGAAAGTGCTAGGTATAGTGTTCATGAGTTCTGGTGGGCTGTTTGAACCCGCACCAGCTGCCACCTGATTGGCTGAGTGGCACTGAAAGATGCAATCAGAGTCAGTAACTCCCGAAGTGGAACAAGTCCAAAACCACAATAAAGTCATCCCTTAAGGTGATCTTTGGTGCTGGAAGGGTGAAGATCAGATCCCCTCATGACCCCTTGGTGATCCCGAACAGATTTTAAAATCACTGTAGCTCTTTGTCTGCATGTTAATTTTTAAAACAACTTCGTGTACTACGACAACAGCTAGAATGTAAATAGTGACATTATTCCTCTTGCTTTGGTGCTAATTAATACTTCAGAGTTTACTCAAACAATTGCCATTTTTCCTTTTGGTTAACAATATATGTTCAAAGCCTATACACATACATTAAGCATCCTACATATGTACATTAAGCATCATGAGGGGATCGAAGCAGTACAACATTATCTCAGTTACCACATCAGTGAGATGACATACCCACACACTTCATTATATAGGCCCTAGAGTTCCTGCTGTCTAAAAATTATTTCACTTTTAATGATTATATTCCTCAGACAAAAATGTGGGACAGCCATGGGGGAATCCTATAGTAAGTAAGTAAGTAAAGTAAAATTTTATTTATATGAGGCGCCCTTCCTGAGCTGAGGGTGCCTTTACAATATACTACACAATAACCATATTATATTTGAAATCAGTAAAATAACAACAATCTATCAATAAGTCCCTGAAAATGCCTAGTTAAGCAAGTAGGTTTTTGAGGATTTTTTAAATCATTCCATGGTCAGGCTATCTTGTGTCTGGCGAGGTAGAGAATTTCACGGGGTAGGTACCATAAAGGCAAAAGATCTTCCTCCAGATGTTTTCAGGGATACCCTGTGACTCTCCAGCAATCCCTCACCAGAGGATTGGAGTGAGTGGGTGGGGCAGTAAGAAAACAGGAGAACTTTCAGGTAGTGAAGTTCCAGATCATGTAGGGCCTTATAGGTCAGCAATGCGACCTTGAAGGTGATCCGCCACTGTATGGGTAGCCAGTGTAGTTCATGCAGCACAAGTGTTACATGACTGGATCTAGGAGTTACAGTCAACAACCTGCCTATCGCATCCTGCACTAGCTGCAAGTGGTGGATATCCACCCCTGGTAGCCCTAGATAGAGGGCATTGCAGTAATTAAAATGACTAGTGACAAAGGCATGGACCAAGGTAGGAATACCTTCGGGCGGGACCAGGTGCTTCCCCTGGGCTATATTCCTTAGATGGCAAAAGGAAGATTTGACTACAGCTGAAACTTGCACCCTCAGGGTCAGGCCCTTGGCAAATACCATGCAAAGGTTACATATCTGGCCTGAGTCCATAAGCGGGGTCTCCCCAAGGTATAAACCTGAGGGTTTCCCCGCCCATGCCTCTGTCATCCTAAAACCAGGGTCCACCACCAATCCCTCTGTTTTATTCAAGTTTAACTGAAGCCAACTAGTACTCATCCAGTTCTGTATCTCCAGCAGGCAGTTATTAAACACTGTGATAGAATCAGACTCCTGTTCAGGCACAAATGACATGTAGAGCTGAAAGTCATCAGCATAGCAATGAAAACTCAGCTCATACAGTCTTATAATGTCCTCTAATGGGAGTATATACACCACAAATAACATGGGGGACAGCACCAAACCCATTGGAACCCCACAGGGCAGCCAGTGAGGGGCCCCCATTTATGCCAATATGGTAATGGGGCTATGGGAAGAGAAGTTTGTGTATTCATATACTGATAGTTTTGTTAGCAGCATATTAACGTGTGACTGATATATAGATGATATTGTTTGTATATCGCAAGGAGATGAGCAACAGCATTTTGCAATTCATGGAGTACCAGAACAGCACTTCAGAGAGCCTTAAAGGTACATATCAATATCATAGGTTCAACTACCATTTCCTTGATGTCAACCTGATAGCTGTTCCAGAACACTCTCTACTGCTGGCTATAGAAAACCCACAGCTGCAAATACCACCTTACCAGCTGATAGTTCACATCTCATGCAGCTCACTGAGTCCATACCCTATAACCAGCTCCTTAGATTTAGGAGAAATTGTTCTGAAAATCTTAAGCTTGAAAAATAAGGCTCTGAGGTGAAGGAGAGATTTAGGGAGAGGAGGTATTCTGATCAAGTACTGAAACTGGTTTATGAAAAAGTTAACAGAACAGATAGACATATCCTTCTGACCCCTAAGTGGAAAGTACCTTTAAATAATACTGTGGCAACATTTTCTACAGTGTACAATGATCTAACAAGCCAAGAGAGCAGCCTGATACATAAGTACTGGCCGATCCTGCAAACTGATAAAATACTTGCTCAGGAAATAGGTGTTGCTCCTAGAGTAACTTTCAAAAAAGCTAAACATTTGGGAGATATTTTGATGTCCAGTCCTTTTATCCTGAGCAGGAAGGAATAGTCCTATTTTAACTGGTTACCAATAAAATCCAAAGGTTTTTTTCATTTTGGCAGTTGTATGGTATGCATAAATGCTCAAATAGCTAAATGTTTTGAGCACCCTATAATTAAAAGATGGGTTAATATTACACTACTTATTTCATGTGCCACCACCTTTATTATTTATGTGGCTTGGTGCCCTTGTAACCAGTTATGTGTACACTGCACCCTGGGTGTGCACTTTAAAATTGTTCACAATCAAGATCCCTTATTGCTATCCTTCATGAGGCTTGAGCATATCTCTCCCAGAAGGCGGGGCACATTAGTGTTCATTATTTGCTCAGGCAAGAAACCAGATGGATGGTTTCATTGAATGCTGAGCAACAATATGGGATCAATGAGGAAGCTGACTATGCACCTTATGTAAAGTGAAACTCAGAATTTGCAACTGACTTTTTACTTTCCAAGGTTCCTATTATTCTAACATTTTCTCTCACTTACAGGTTCAGGTTTTTTATGGCTCCTCTCCTTTATAGAACCAAATCTGAACCATGTGATGCTGTGCACTAGTGAAGATATCCCTGTGCATGCCCAGTACTTCATTGTGATTCTACACAGAGTAAGAACATAATAATTCTCTATAATTTGAAAATGATTTTGTTTATGTATTAAATAATTTTGTTTATGTATTAAATGGGTTTGCATCATGCGTCAGAAGTGGAACCTTGTATCACGTAATGCATTTCATTATAAATGTTTTACTTTTGTTTACTTTAATCATAGTTATGTTTTTTCAAGGAATTTTCGCTTGTGTTAATCCCCCCCAAAATATATTGATTTACATGGTTCAGGGATAGATCTCAGATGAACTTATATGTTCATAGGTTTATAGGTGGGTGCGAGTTTGAGGGACAGGCCCTTAACTGAACTCGCCATCATTAGTCTAATGATGGTAATGACATTTCTTTTCTCCCATAAACAAATCAAGTTCATATTTGAAGATGTCAATACTCTGATTCAAAACTACATGAACTGGAAGGGGATGTCACATGTGTAGCACTCTTTTAGTTACAAATTGTCTCCTTTGTGTAGTTTTACAGGTTTCAACATATAATCTAAGATTATGTGACCTAGTACTTTTAATTATTGGTTGTTTCATTAAACAGTTTGTTTCTAGGAGCAATTCATCATTACAAGATTTATAAGTCCAACACATATCTCACCTAAAAAACCTATATTCCGGAGAATAGAGTCCTAAGTTCCTAAGCTTATCCCCGTAGTCAAGGAGTGCTACCTTAGTTACAGATTTAGTCATCTTACACTGTATTTATTCGTAGCTTTTAGAATCTTTGATTGCAGTAGGGGAGCAAAATGGGGCACCATACTCTATATGTGTTCTTACCAAAGATGTATACAAGGGTACCAAAACCTCAGCTTCCTGACTTTTTATGTTCTTTAGGATACATCTAAGTATACCATGACGTTTTTTGCAGTAACATTAATATGATGATTAAATTTAAAATTATTAGTGATGGTCACACCTAGGTATTTTTCAAAGGTAGTTACTTCAAGTTTAATATCATTTATAAAGTAGTTCACTAATAGATTTTTGGTTCCAAAATGCATCACCTTACACTTTGCAATATTAAAATTTAATTTATGATCTGTGGACCAAGAATAAACATTATTTAAGTTATTCTGAAGTAATTCAACAGATGTAGCATTATTAACAATGCCACCAAGCTTGCTATCGTCCGCATATTTTTGCAACCAAATACCATTTGTTGCTTGCATGCTTGAAATCATGATGTTAAATAACATCGGTCCCAGTACTGACCCCTGTGGGACTCTGCTACTAACAATACCCCAATCAGATTGGCATCCTCTTAAGACTGCTCTCTGTCTTCTGTTATCCAACCAGGAGAAACTTTCTTGTAATTGTTTGTGATTAAAGTTTTTTGTAATTGTAATACTTGATCAAACAGGTTGCTTATGTATGTATAAATGAAGCAATATAACTTATATAACTCCAGCCCCTGACAAAGACCAATTGTTGATCAGATCATTGGGGTAGTTTTTCCTAGCCTGTCTGGGGAATAAATCATTTGAATATACATTATAAACTTGTTTCGTTGCCAGAGTGAAGCAATACAAGAAAACAGCTCCATAACAAAAGCCTATATGTAAATAATTTATTATACAATGGTAAGAACATTTCCTGGTCTCTAATTGGTCAGTGTGTGCTTTTTATAATGAGGTTGTCTGAACACAACCTCACAGTGTCAAGTCCAAACATACAGATGACTGCATGCCAGACTAAATAACAAATCACAGCTTCTCTTACCAAGAGAGTTTGAAGCCTTGCAATTGTAGTACAGAAGCAAAAGCTTAGTTTCATATCAAAAAAAAAAACACATTTACTTATATTGTGGGGGGCAAACATTTTTGTTATGGCTAAAACATTTCATAGTTAGTCAAAGAACAAGTGTCAGAACATCTCCTTTATAGTGTGTGAGGATCTCTTTTATAGTATCAGTTCTACAGTTTTATTTTTTATGAGGAAACACACCATATATGAATGGACTGCATCATGGGTATGCAAATACACAGTTACCTGGTATTGCATAACACACTACAGTGATAAAAGACAATTGATTATTTGCATACCCATGATGCAGTGCTTTCACATGGGGGGGTGTTTCCTCAAGAAAAAAGTTAATTAAATTAAAAAATAAAACTGTACAACTGATACTATGATGTAGATGTCGTTACCAGTAATAGGGATGTTCCAACACTTGTTCTCTGCCTAATAGCCATCTACATGTGCTCATTTGCATCCCCACAATGTTAATAAACAAGAGCCATTGTATATATTGGGTTTGGTTCTCGCTTGGTGCTTTAATTTTTTTTTCTAAGTCTCTTGCCATGCTGCTCCCCCTCCCTTGTCTTTCCTCTGCACATACTGTATAAACGCCCCCCCTTCCCAAACTTCTTGTCAGTGTTTACCAGGGAGTGGGATGGGCCTATGCCCCGGGGAAAGGTGAGGTGGGCACAGGGGGGGGTAGGGGTAACAGATGGGGAGATCCCAGTGAGCAGGGTGTTAGGGGGCCTTAGGTTCTTGCAGGTGGATAAGCCACCAGGACCAGACAGTGTGCATCCAAGGATCATGAAGGGGTTGGCAGAGGTCCTGGCATGACCTCTGGCAAACTTGTTCAACACCTCCCTGGGAACTGGGCACATCTCCCAGGACTGGAGGATGGCACATGTAGTGCCCCTTCATAAGAGTGGGCACAAGGATGAACCAGGCATTTACAGACTGGTCATCCTTACCTCCATTGTGGAGAAGCTAATGGAGACTATCATTAAAGAGATCTTGGTGATCTTTCTGGAGGAAAATGTTCTCCAGGATTATAGGCAACATGTGTTTGACTCAGGCAGATCCTTCCAGACAAACCTGGTTTACTTTTTTGACTTGGTGACAAGGCACTCAATAGGGGCCATGCGGTGGATGTCCTGTATCTGGACTTCAGCAAGGCCTTTGACTCGGTGCCACATGGAAGGTTAACAAGTAATGTGAGAAACCTTGGAGCAGGGGAGAAGCTGGTTGGATGGATTAGGAGCTGACTGCAGGACAGACAGTAGAGGGTAGTTGTGGGGAGATAACTCTTGACTCCCAGAGCTTTAACCAGTGGGGTCCTACAAGGCTTGGTACTAGGACTGGTGCCATTTAATATCTTCATTGCTGACATATTAGATGGGATTAGGAGTAAGATCAGCCTTTTTGCAGATGACACAAAGATTGGTGCAGAGGCGGATACTGTGGAAGGGGGGCAGGTACTCCAAGAGGATTTGACAAGACTTGAGCACTGGTCAAACACATGGCGGCTGGGGTTTAATGCTAAGAAGTTCAAAGTCATGCACTTGGGAGCCCTGGAACCCTGGGAACTGCTACTGGCTAGGGAGATTGCAGTTACCCACTTCATTGGAGGAGAAGGAGAAGGATCTGTGGGTAATAGTCAAAGGGGACTTGAATCACTAAGTGCAGTGTTAGAAGGTCGCATCCAATGCTAGTAAGATGCTGGGGTGCATTGCCAGGGGACTCACCTCTAGGAGAGAGGAAGTCATTCTGCCACTGTGCAGGTCACTGGTGAGATCTCACTTGGAGCAATGTGTGCAATTCTGGTGCCCATATTTAAAGAAGGATGTCAAACTACTGGAGGGGTCCAGTGCAGGTTGACAAAGATGATCATTGGGCTGGGGGACAAACCTTATGAGGAAAGACTGAGGGAGCTCAACATATATTTCCTGGAGGATACACGGGAGAGAAGGGATATGATTGAGACTTTCAGATACTTAAAAGGCATTAGTAGGGTTAGTACTGAGGGTATGTTTAGATTAAAGGGGGTAAGGGACACAAGAAGACAGTCTAAAACTGGTGGGTAGAAGATTCAGGAGGAAAATGCGGAGGCACTACTTCACAGAATGGGTGGTAGTGAGGCAGAATGCACTGCCAGAAGGAGTGATATCATTGAAATCTGTGGGCAGTTTTAAGAGAGGTGGGACAGGGTCAAAGGTAAGATTAAAACTAGGGGGCAGCTGGGGACGGGGGATTTGGCAGAAAAGAGCAATAAATCAGATGGATTGTCAAGGCATGGGGGAGCAACTGCTGTAGATTAGACTGGGAGCTACGCATTCAAGCAGACTCGAGAGACCATATGGCTTGCATCTGCTGGCATTTTTTAATGTTCATACAAAACCAAGAAAAAATATTGCTACAGTATGTCTATATTAGAAAGATCTCTTCATGCAAATATAGTTGGCAAAGTAGGAAGAAAAATACATCATGGAAATTGTTTTGTTCTTTAAAGAACTTTTCCTTCCTTGTTTTCTTAAAAATAGATTGTGGCATGTAAAACATTTAAAAACATGTAAGGCCTAAATATACTAAAATAAAAATGTCATGCATGTCTCTTTCTGGAACTGGATTTCAATACATAACTTGATACAACATGAAGTCCTTATCTTGGAAAAAACAGCAATCCTTCCTTGGTGCAACAAATGTCTCCAGTTGAACAACCTAGTTCATTTAGAATGCAACTTGTGTGCCAAGATCCTTACTGAGTTAAAAAAAATGTTTGATAAGTTGTGCTATGCCTTGTTAGAAGGTGGATAAACCTGTATCTTCAGATTTTCATGTGCTATTATTTTCTATCCCAAATTCCTTGCTAGTTTTACAGACTATTGAAACCCTTGAGCTTAGAAGGAGTGAGCAGACAAGGTTAATGGCATTTAAAAAAACAATTTTCAGTTACAGTACAGTTGTAGCAATAGACATGGCCAGATATTTTATGATATGCCACAATATTTCTAAAGAGATTCTCTCTGGTGCTGCCACAGTGGTGCTGCAGCAAAGGACTTTCTCTAGAGATATCAGAAATTTCAGATTGTATCTGGCCATGTCAATTACTGCAACTGTATGTGCTATCAGTTCACAAGTCATAGAAGCATAAGAATTAACAGGCAAAATAAAACATATGACCCTTCCAGTCTTCCCAAGGACCCTAAGTAATAGGAGTGGCATGCCCATCTCAGTAATGCAGTCAAGTGATCATTATTACATTTCATTCCCATGGCAATGCAATCTCCATATCATTATTGCCAATATGTTTGGGTGCCCCTGCTTCATTAAGTTATGTCTCAGTCATGTTACATTACAATAGGAATGAGATCTGCATTGCAGGCTCACTTACATGTAATATTCCTGGCAACTGACTCTGGTGTTTCTCACAGGATGGAGAAATCTGCCTTTGTCTGCATGCAGTCCTATGATATGGCCAGGGTGATTGGGTGAAGATAACAACTGCCTTTCATAGTGCAAACAAGTGTAACCACAGTAGGAATACTTCACATACAAGAAAGTCCGCTGTGTAGGGAAGGATCTTGCAGTTCTGAAAAAGAAAGCTGTCAGTGTGGACAGTCTTGACAGAAGCCTACATCTATTATTTAAAGGCGAGATGCAAAGGTCCTAGATCAGCCCCCTTCCCTCCAACATTATAGCCGAGCAATATCACATTCTCAGGTTCATTATTCATTTTGTTTTAATTTTAGATTTGCTTGCATTCAAATTGTTAAAGCTTTTTCTCCATGTTCAGTTTGTTGTCATGGGTGGCAGGGGTCTCTGAATATGCTAATGATATAGTTTGTCACAAACCCATTCCAATGTTTGGAGTCAGATGCATTTAGCTTGCCACTGAATTTAACTCATTCTGAGCTGCTCAATATTATTTTCCCACCCCTCCTCTGTATACATTTATTTTGGTGGAGAAAGTATCTACAATAGTTTTGAAAGCCAATGAAAGCTCATGTAGGAAGTTGTCAGTATTAAACACATTTTTACAGCTTAGCATTCTGATTGTGTCCTTTTCTCTGTTTCTGATTTTGAGCTGCCTGCAGTTACTGGCGGTGCCTTGACTTAGTGAGTGTTTAAAGAACAACTCTCTACTGTAATAATTTGCTTTAAACCACTAAATTTACACCACTTATGTATTAACTCAATTGTTTCCTAGTTATTTGTTTTTATTTTTACTTTTCCCAGTGCTTGATCTACTAAGTATTGCAAATAATGCACCTATTATACTGAGTCTTTAAAATGTATCTGAATCTCGTCTGCTCACCTCATAATTGCTGTTTGTGACATCACAGTCTGTTGTCATAGAGAGCACCATGATGTCATAAAGAAAGGCACTGTGACTATAACGGGAGAGACAAATGTTTTTATGTAGACTTTTATATAGCCTACTAAGATGTGCTGTAAACCTTGGAAAGGTAAACTGAGAATGAAAAAAAAGTATTCTTTAGTAACTTGTAATAGCTGAAACATTTTATTTATGAAAGTACATGCTGAAGTGCAGATCTGTTCTTTAAGCTGACCACAATTACTAGTACTTTCTTTAAATTATCTTAATTCATAGGGACAGATTTGATGGGCATCAATGTTCTTTTCTGCCGACAGTCTTTTATAATTCTATGATTATAGTTACTGATGAGCATTTTAGCATAGAACTTTTGTCATCATGTCGTACTAAGTTGCTCCAAACTACAAAACAAGTGAAAAAGTGGCAACTTTTTTCACATTTTCAAAATCAGAAAAGCTTCACTTTACTTGGATAATTGCATATTGCAGGGAACTTAGCTGGAAAACTGGTAATTGAGGCATTTTGAGGGAGGACCATTTTGACCCATTTGATTTTTCAGTGCTGGCAGGCATTGCCAGACAGTGTCAATACAAAAGGATGGATCTGACAAAGGGTGCAATCCCCTGAAGAACTGAAGGTCACGCAAAGTGTCAGAAAAAGAAAAGTAAGAGAGACAAAACCTACTTCACCCTGCATACAATTAATGAGGTAGGCATTATTTTCTTTTGTTATGAGTACCAAATGCTTACTTTACTTTTATTGTAATATAGTAACAGGTGACCCCTTTATCACACTTATTATTAGCGTGATCAAATGTTGTAATAATTGGATATGACAGCATATCCAGTTATTATAGCATTTGGAGAGCTCATGCTTCACTTTTCCTGTTGGGAAACTTGAGTTTTGTGCTCATGTCAAACATCTTATAAGAAAGAAAACATAAGCCATTGTGTTTGTAAAAAGTTTTTATAAAATGGGTTGTCAAAAACTGAAAACCTGATTGGTCCAACAGGATCACCTGACCATTGATTAAATCCTCTTCTTAATCCACACTTTGACACCCAGAACTATTTCCCTCTGAAAATGTCTTGTAAACTGCCCTTAAAGGGGCACTGTCAGCTTTGCCCCTCGGTTTACCTTCAGTTCACAAATGCTGACCTGTGGACACAAAAGAGCATTATGTATGCTCTGGAACGGCCCTGCATCAACATAAAAATGATCAGTTTACCTGATTTCTGATATTTTGCAGTTCTTTCTTCATATTCGTCCCGACTGAAAGTCTTCATCCCCCGGAAGCAGATGCCATGCCGGGAACGTGCCAGGAACGCGCGTCTACTGTTCACTCGGTGCTGAGGTGCACCTTTTAGCAAATACATCACAGCACACACGTAATACAGCATAAACAATAAAATTAAAGAGCTGCTGGTATGTACAACGATAAAACGAGTGCTGGATTAGCTTTAAAATCCTACTGGAGTCTGGGGCCGAAATCCCGAACATGCGCACTTGCGGTCAGAGGAAATATCTCGCGCATGCGCCAGAAAGTGCCACTAGTATGCATGCGCGGATTTCAGCGCCAGACTCCGGTAGGATTTCAAAGCTAATCCAGTGCTCGTTTTAACGCTGTACATACCAGCAGCTCTTTAATTTTATTGTTTATGCTGTACTACGTGTGTGCTGTGGTGTATTTGCTAAAAGGTGCACCTCAGCACTGAGTGAACAGTAGACGCACGTTCCTGGTGTGTTCCCGGCATGGCATCTGCTTCTGGGGGATGGAGACTTTCAGTCGGGATGAATATGAAGAAAGAACTGCAAAATATCAGAAATCAGGTAAACTGATCACTTTTACGTTGATGCAGGGCCATTCTAGAGCATACATAATGCTCATTTGTGTCCACAGGTCAGCATTTATGAACTGAAGTTAAACCGAGGGGCAAAGCTGACAGTGCCCCTTTAAGCAATATCTTTCCATGTAGAGGGAAATACAAAACAGAAAGGCAGCCATTTTTTCTACAACAGTAGACTTAGTTTCTGAATGTTTGGCCACCTAACTGTGAACAAGAGGCTAGATGACCATTTTTCTTATGCTGAACCTCCCAAAAAGATAATGAAAAAGGGAATGACATGTGAAATAAATGATGCAGCTTCTGAAAATGTGAGAAGGCATGTCAAACAGTCTAAAAGGGATCTCCATCTTCTAGACAGAAGAAAAATTAGAAAAATACTCAGAAAAGCACAGCGTGGGCTGTCAAAGTGTTTCAAGACTGGGTTATTAGTAACAATTTGACACTGAATTAAAAAGACATCCCTGTCAAAAATCTATGTGCATTCTCATGGGAATTCTATGCCTCCATCTGTCATTTTGAGAGAAAACAATACACAGTGAACAGCCTGCTGTGTTTACAAGCTGGACTTAATAGTGTAACCAGGGATCGGGTGGGGTGTTATTAGTTATTAATGCGTGATGCCTCCATTTTTTGTTATGCACAACCTGGCTAGCCTGGGTTCAGGGAGAAAACATTCGCTCAGCATCAGGGTTAGGTTTGCATTTCTGGTCACCGGCACCCAAGTAATTCCGGACACAGGAAGCAAAAACTTAAAATGTCCAAACCAGTAGTGGGATTCTAAAATGGGGCTTTTATTCCTCAGTACAAACTCTCTAGTCAGGCAGCTTTCCCTCTTCCAGCAGGGCCAGGGGATTGCCCCTGAAATGCTGATCTTTTTCCCCAATCACTCGACGCCATGTAAATGAGCCTCTTTCTTCTCATGCTCTTCTCCTCCATGGCGATTGTCGAGCAGGCAAAATTTAACTGCAAATCACACTTTTTTGTTTTTCAACTGTAGATCTTCGGCAGGAGCACCATTTCAACCATTTTTAATGGCATTTCACTCAGCGACTCTCTCTGTCCATACAAAACGTACTTCCAACTTCTAGGTCACAAATCTTTCTTTGTTTCCCACTGTTTTCCACACTTTTCTTGTCACACATAACTTTAGAAAGCTGGCAAATGTTATAACTTTGATGCAGGACAAGAGGCATCATTCTCAGGCTTTACTGCTCCTCGGGAAACTGGTGGCACAATTACAGCAGCACATGAACAGCAGCACACAGCGGGACATTTGGATTGCAATGCTTCCACTTTTTGGGCTACCTACTGCCTGACAGCCAAAAACACTAGCCCTAATCTGAGCAAATCTTTCTTGTTCTCTCCCTAGACTCAAACCCAAATCCCAGCGGTGCCTCCAATTTGTAACCAGGGTTCGGGTGGGGTGCTATTAGTTATTAGTGCATGGTGCCTCCATTTTTTGTTACCCACTACCTGGCTAGCCTGGGTTTGGGGAGAAAACATTCAATCAGCATCAGGGCTAGGTTTGCAGTTCTAGTCAGGGGCACCCAAGTAATTCCAGACACAGGAAGCAATAACTGAAAATGTCCAAACCAGGAGTGGGATTCTAAAGTGGGGCTTTTATTCACTTCAACACGAGAATACAAAGCAAGATGGACCCCCACGGGGCTACACTCACTGGATATGCAGATCCATAGAGGTCAGAACACATCTTCTTCATCACACAACAACCCTCAAGTTCTGAACACATCTGGGCTCCCACACCTGAACTGGTACTCTCACTCTTGAATTCCCTGGCATGGCACTCAGCCAGCACTAGTACACTTTTTCATATGTCATGGACTTTTGGTGGTGGCTCTCTCAACCACCCATGAGTGCTTCTAGCTCTAAAGGGAAAAAAACACATCCTTAATCCCACATCTGGGTACTTTCTGCAGACACTGGCCAAGTGCCTGGGAGAAAGCTATAAAGCTATATGGTGCCCAAAGTGAATCTGTAGAGGTAAATCTGGTTACTCCAGATGGGGGGTCTCCAACCTCTTGTTCCCAATTCCATACCCAGCCATTCATTTGGAGTCAACACCTTTCCTTGAACTCTCTGTTTGTAGCTGCTATCTCAAAATGTGTACCACATTTAACAATCTACTTTCCATGTAACTGGTGTCCTGACTTGCAACGTTCTCTAAGTGGCTATGTCCATCCCTGTAGACCCCCACTGGTTAGATGCATTTCAAGCCATACACATATCTTAAAGTACTGTACTGGGCTGTCCTTTTCTGACCCCACAGAAGCAGATACTTTTACACAACCCTCTTGGTGAAACATAAGCTCTATGTCAGAGCAGACTCACCATGGTTCACAGGTGTCCCAGGGCTTCTCACACAGAAAACACACATCTGGTAACTCAGTACAAATTGTCAAGTCAGGCAGCTTTCCCTCTTCCAGCAGGGCCAGGGGATTGCCCCTGAAATGCTGATCTTCCCCTCCCCATCCCACCAGGGATGGGGCATTGGAACAAACCAGGGAACGGTCTCAACCACTTCTACTGATTTCTTCTGTGTCCTTCTCTAGGGTGAGAACACACACCCTCTTCCTGTTGTAGCTCTATTACAGAGCTAGGCTATGAGGGGCTGCCAACTGCACACACCTCCTCTTTCCACTGAGTCTCCCACTAGACTGACTTTGAAAACCCCAACATTTTAACCTAACTCCCTGCTGCAACATTCCACTGTGGCTTATGCGGCTGTGAGAATTCTAAATGATGTCATCCCTCCAGCTAAGCTGAGACTGAGGATCGAGTGAGACTGTGTGAAACCCATTTAACTGGTGTCTCACAAGCTGCCTTTCCCTGCCTGCCACTAGATCTAAGTGGAATTCTAGTAACCCTGGGTAACAGGGGGGTTAAAATAGTTTTTTTTAATAACACAAAAAATTAGAGACAGTTTAACATTAACAATGATCCGGTGTTTAAATCTTCAAATAATGTGCTTGTTAACAGTTCTGAAAGGAAAACAATGACCATGTGGTGCACCACCCACCAAGCACATGCACTGACCTAGCAAAGCTGTGGGAATTTAAAGCGCTGTCACCCAATACTACTCTGGGGTTGGTGCACCGTCTCTGGTTCAAGATTCAACTAGGCCTGGCATGCCGCAGTCATGAAGGAGTCAGGGAGCTGAAACAAGATTCCCCATTAAAACTGACAATGAGGGGAAAGAGTTTCTGACCACGACTTTCAATGCCTACACAAAGTATCACAGCAACATAAATGAATTAAAGAAGGAGAATCAGTGAGGTTTTCTATTTGCAGACCCTGGGGACCATAATTGTCAAGTACAACTAACAAAAAATATATTAGTAAATGTCCCCAGATGCCCCAGCCCTCTACCTTCACCCCAAAAGACTGCCACAACGTGTTATGGACCAACACCAATAGTGGTACAGCCTGCAACAGATGAGGGTCCACTTCCTTGGAGACATGATGTCCAAAATCTTCAAAGAAGCAGAACACACACAGCGGTATGTTACAAACGCACTCAGCAGGTCAGACCCTCTGCTCACATAGTGCCAACCTCTGAGCACACTAATGTGACCAGGTAACAGGGTAACCCTCCTGTCTGCTTGTGGGTCCAAATCACCTTTAGTCTCAAGTTCTGGTGGGATTCAAACTGTGTACCTTATGCTAGCATACCCAATTGTATAGGCTCAGATAAAATTCTCTTTGGGGATGCAATATATCTTTCACCTAAGGGCACCTAACCAGGTATCCAAAATTAACCCTTAAAACTCTAGAAAAGACCTTAGGTATATTCTTACCTTTTCCCAGTTTAGTAACACCATCAAACTTATGAACAGTTTTTGTCAGTCTTAACCCTCTGTACATCACATGCAAAAAAAGAACTTGGAAGACCCAGACAGTATCTTTCAAATATGGATTTTACTAAGAATGGATAAAAGTATGAAAAATGTAAACACAGAACACTATATCACAAAGCATACAATCACTTACAAGAAAACAAAGAAAACTACAAACTCCTACCAACATACAGTTAGATATTTTTATCTAATGTATTACCTCTGTACAATGCTTAAGTTAGATCAGAAATCTTGTTTCTTAAGAGCCCAAAAATATGTCAACAAAGATCAGACACAATATACAGTTTAAAACTTTGTGTTTCCACACCCCTTCTATGATATCATCTAGCTCCTCCTTTTAGAATATAAAAAATAATACAAATATGATGTCCAATCAGGAGGTATTTTAAATAATGTGACTTCAGCAAAAACTAATTCCTCAAATTAGGACAGTCTTTAATCAAGCCTTTCCTCTTTGATCTTGAGCAGTTCCTGTTTTCCCAAGGAACATCAAAGGTTTATTTACAACTTTAGCACCATGGTGGTATAAAAATGTTTTTCCGCTAATATGTCATAAAAGTTTATGAGCCCTATATCCTGGCAGCTGGGTCAGTTCTAATTAAGACAGTAAAACAGGAGACCCTTAATTAAGTCTCTCTGGTCCTTTAATTACCTCCTGGTTAGTTCCTGTAGCTAAAACCTGGGGTGTGGAGCACCCATACCACAGGCTGTCTTTTTTATATTAGAAATATCATAGAACAATCATAACCAGCTGGCCAAGAATCACACGGTACCAAGTCATTCAATGCATAGTACTGCTGTGCAAATTCTAAGGCAGGCTTAGCTTCCTGAGAGATTATGAGCATCATTGGTCAGTACTGCAAAAGCAGCTTAAAGAACTATTGGAGTGCCTCAAAGACTGACAGAGAGAAATGGAGCAAGCTACTAACCAGTGCTGGAATGTCATCACCCCTGCAATCAGCCATTTAAAAGTCATCAACCCTGCAAGCAGTTACCCAGAACAGTCAGAAAATCAGCAATTCTCTGTGCAGCATGGCAGTTCCCAAGATAAAGTTACCCCTGTGTGGCGCTCTGCCACTGCTTCTGTTTACCTGTATGATATTTACTGTATATTATAAATAAATGGTCTGTGTATGAAATGTCAGTATGTGAGAGATTTGGCCTTTAACTTTCAAGGTCAGTAGCTGAAACTACAGGATGTTGTAAAACAAACCAGAAGAACCAGTTAATTAAGACTTCCTTACAGAAGGGTATTTTATTGCCCTTTTATGATCTGCCCAGGCTTTTGAAGTTGAAAACCAAATGTAAGTTTTATGACGTTACAGCAGGCAGGGTAATTGGGCTGGTTCTTCCCCTTTTAGCATATAACCAGAAATGTGTGAAGAGTCATAAAATCCCTTAGATCACACTAGCACAGGAAATCAGCCCAAGAGGACGCGAGTGTGGGATTGTTAAGTTCAAAGAGAAAATGTTTAATTAAAGACTGTCATATTTGGGAAATGGCTAGTTAAAGATTTTTCAAAGCAATGACTCACATCCTCAGAGACACTTATGTGAGAAATTATCTAACGGAGGTTCTAGCTGACCTCATCAAAAGTGGGTGGGGCAGATAGAGTTAAAAATGAAACATTGTACATGGGATGGTGACATATGATTCTAAGCTCTGATTGGGAAAGCACTTAGAAAGTTAAAAGCTAGAAAATAATTATCTGTGATAGGAGTGTTTGTTCTGAAACTTCCTTTTTGTTTTACAAGATTGTAAGCTGTATGATATATTGTTCTGTGTTTAATTTTACCTTTTTATCATATTTTTAGTAAACAACCATTTCTTTGAAATATTGCCTAGGTGTCTATTCAGTTTCTTTTTTTGCATGAGATGCATATGTGGTTAAGTTTGCCTGACTCTCACATCTCCTGCCCACCCTCCTGGTTCCCTCTCTCGGACTCCAGACCCAAGGTACTCTCCACGCCCGAGCGGTGCTTGACGCACTAGGTGGACCTTCCTTCTCGGCCATCCGCAGCCGCTGCCCAACTCTCACATCTCCTACCTGCCCTCCTGGTTCCCTCTCCTGGACTCCAGACCCAAGGTACTCTCCACGCCCGAGCAGTGCTCGACACACTAGGTGGGCCTTTCTTCTCGGCCATTCGCAGCCGCCGCCAAACTCTCACATCTCCTGCCTGCCCTCCTGGTTCCCTCTCCCGGACTCCAGACCCAAGGTACAGCTGCTCTTAATTTTCTCTGTGCTGTGAGCTCCGACCGTCTCCCGATTGGTGTGGTGTTTGACTGCTGGACCCTGATTGGCCCGATCGGCTCTGAGACCTCCCCTGATTGGAGCTCCTTTTGTCTATGGTTTTTTTCTGCAAGTCTTGGCACTCCTGCTTTGAGTAAAATTGTGTCTTTTGCCATACTTGATTTTTCGTGTACTGTACAATGTTGAATTTTACTCCTGTTTCTGTATTATAGTCCCTATTGAAATCTTAGTGTAGCCTGCCTGCTTAATGCCTGTGATTGTGATACAGCTATTTGTAAATTGCTATTGCCTAAATGACTGGTACTCCTGCCTAATCACTGATGCCTCTCTGCCTGTGACCCTGACTGACTAAGCTCCCCCTGCTTGTTCTGCTCCCTTCCTCATCTTTTAACCTATACCTCACTGTTTTTGCTCCTAGCTAAGCCCTCTCACCCAGCTCATTTTGTAACTCCTGTTTTTCTAGCTTCATTTTTCTCTCTCTCTCTCTCCCTCCCTGCAACCCCCTCCCTCTCCATTTCTCTTAACTACTTCTGTGATCTCATCCTTTGTCTTCCTCTCATCCCCACCCTAACTACTGGCACTATTCACCCTTTTATCTAAACTACTGAATCTGTAATACCCCGGCCCCTCACAGATGGTCTGCCATCAGCCTACTGCCACTTCCAGCCTGCTTATTTATATCTGTCCTTTCTTTGCTCCCTCAGGTACTCTCCATGCCCGAGCGGTGCCTGGTGCACTAGGTGGACCTTCCTTCTCAGCCATCCATGGCGGCCGCCTGACTCTCACATCTCCTGCCCGCCCTCCTGGTTCCCTCTCCCAGACTCCAGACCCAAGGTACAGCCACTGTTAATTTTCTCTATGCTGTGAGCTCCAGCCATCTTCTGATTGGTGCAGTGTTTGACTACTGGACCCTGATTGGCCCAGTCGGCTCCGAGACCTCTCCTGATTGGAGTGCCTTTTGTCTATGGGTTTTCTGCAAGTCTTGGCACTCCTGCTTTGAGTAAAATTGTGTCTTCTGCCGTACTTGATTTTTCTCCCACCCCTTCCCCCTCCCAGGCCTCCTTTAAGTACACGATTAGCTCCTCCCTGCTCGCCCCCCCCTCCCTGTTGGTCAATCTTTTGCCTATCCTGCAGGCACCAAATTTAATTTCTGTGGATTTTTCACAGTTCCATTTTGGACTGATTTTCAGCTCTTAGTACTACTAGAACACAACTCACCCTCCTTAGTTTCTCCTCTCACAAGCTGATTTCTATCTAGTTTCTTTCAAATCCTCTACCAGTAACATTGGTGTACCTTTTTGCCTTATTTGCTGGTACTCTACTTTTCTACTATTGCCTAATTTTTCTGTTTCAGTCTTTTGACAACTATCTTAACTGTGACCTTCGCTATAGGTACTGCCTTTTTCCAATCACTATTGACTTCAGGCAGCTCAAGTCACTATCACCTGTTCATTTCCCCTCGTTGGCATCAGGTTTCATTTGCCCTCTGTCTCTCCCATAAGACATCTTTAAAAATGAACCAGCACATGATATTATTTCTCCTTATGACCACATTGCCACTACGCTACCTAGCTATGCTTACAGTGCTCCAAGCTGAATCTGTTCTCCCTAACTACATGCCTCATGATTACTACTAGTCTAACATCCTACTGCTTCCCTCCTACCACTGTGATCCCACTCCAATGTTACTACGTAGGGCATGGATCCACATGGTTGCATATGCTCATAATAAATGTCACCTGTATCTACATTTCCTATGCCCCTTCCTGGGTCACAAACTCTGGTACCTCCTACCACTCTCTATCCTGCTTTCTGGTGATGTGCAACCAAATCCAGGACCATCAAATACAATCACTGACTCAATTACTAACGCCAAAGGTCTTATTGTTGCACACCACCATATAAGGAGCCTCACACACAATCTAGCTGAACTTGAATCCTGGACCTCTCTTTATTAGCCGGATATCATATGCCTCTCTGAAACCTGGCTGCCTGACTCTCTATGGCCTCTTCCATCATACAATCTATTGAGACTCGATTGAATGTCGACCAAAAAAGGGGGTGGTACAGCTGTCTATTTTAAAGATCATCTTCATATCATTCCAGTCAAATCCTTTAATCTGGCCCACTGTGAAGCACTTCATGTGCTCCTCACCCTTGGTACAAAAAAGCTATACATTTTATGTGCCTACAATCCCCCGTCCAATGCCATGAAAGGACTTGATGAGTTGATGGAGCAAATCTCATGCCTCGCTGGAAGACATGAGGTACTTATACTTGGGAACCTTAACATAAACTGGCTAGACAGTGCCCAATCAACAACAATGACCAAACTGCAAAGTTATAATCTACACCAGCTGATATGGGAACCCACCAGAATCACTCCTCACTCTAATACAAACACTCTACTAGACTGGATAATGACTAATCTCCCTGAAAACATGGTGGCTTCTGGTGTACTACCTGACATCATCACTGACCACTCCCCAACCTATTGTGTATGGGGCAAAACCAAACCCACCCCGGGTGGACCCCTCTTAATTACCTTCCGTAACTATGCAAATTTTGACCCTCAACTTTTTTACAAGACGTTGCAGCCATGGATTGGTCCTCCCTTCTCTTAACCAATGATGCTCAGTCTGATTTTAATATATTCTTGACCCACTTTCTATCGCTCCAAGAAAAACACTGCAAACGTGTGACCCGCCGTGTAAAAAACAGGCAAACACGCTGGCTTAATTCTGTCCTACTATCTAAACTAAAACAAAGGGACAAAAGCTGGCTCAGTTTCAAAAGAACAGAGTTATCATCTGACCTCTACACTTACATGGCACTGCGTAACTCCTGCAAGAAGGATATCAAAAATGCAAAGAGCTCCTACTGCAAAGATCTATTAACCAATTCCTATGGTGACTCTAAAAAATTGTGGTCCCATATAAAGTTCTTTCTTGGTTCAAATCAGACTTCTACCCCAAATGACATGTCACTTAATGGCATTCACTGCAATAATCCTAGAACCATTGCCAACTTTTTCAATAACAAATTCTCTGACTTAACCAGTTACTCCTCTTCTTTCTCTGCCCAACGGAACATATCCTCTCCCCCAGAGGTCAATGGTCCTCATTTCTTCTTTAAGACAGTTTCTAGAAATGATGTGCTTAGGTTACTAAACAAGATCTCTGACCACACTGCTGCAGGCTCAGATAATCTCAAACCCAAGCTCCTAAAGCTAGCTGCCCCCTACATTGCTGCTCCCCTTGCCAAGATATTCACACTCTCCTTGTGTCAGAGTTTCATCCCTGATATATGGAAGGTAGCTAGGATTACCCCTGTTTTCAAAAAAGGAGATCGCAATGACCCCTCTAACTACAGGCCCATAGCCATTCTTTCATTCCTCAATAAAATTCTGGAGAAACTGGTTGCCACCCAAACTATAGACTTCCTCCAGAAACATGAACTACATACCTCTGCCCAGCATTGCTTTCGCAAGGGCCATAGCACTACTACTGCCCTTCTCAAATTCATGTCCGATACCTTAGTGGCTATGGACTGTGGGCTTCTCCCAGGGGCCATTTTCATTGACATGACCATGGCGTTTGACGTAGTTGATCACTCCATTCTTCTAACCTCCCTGAGATCACTAGGTTTCTCTACTAATGTCGTAAAGTGGTTTGGTAGCTACCTGGCTGCTAGGACTCAAACTGTGAAATACAACTCTACCCTCTCGGACAAGACCACTATAAACATTGAGGTGCCACAAGGTTCCATTCTTGGACCTCTACTTTTTTCCATATTCATAAATAACATCACCTCTAACCTCCTCTGGACAGCCTCCCTGTTATTTGCTGATGACATTGTGCTTTACACTAGTGCAAAGAGCATCAATGGCATAAATCTGCAACTCTCTCTTGATTTCTAGCAAATCCAACAGTAACTTTCTAGTCACAAGTTGGTCCTAAATGAGGCCAAAACTCAAGCTATGATCTTTGGATCACAGGCAAAACTCAAACTTTCCCGCCCAAATTTCAAAGTTTCCTCCATTAATGGTTCAACAGTTGAGGTGGTAAACCCTTTTAAATATCTGAGTGTCACACTTGACCCATCACTAAATTTTGACCTCCACATCAAACAGACCTGTAAGCTGGTCAGTTCCAAACTGGGTATAGCCTACCGAACCAGCTATGCACTCACGCCCTCAGCTAGGCTTGCCATTGCCCATGGCATACTCCTGCCAACACTTACTTATGGTGTTGCTACATTTACCTCTGCATGCAAATCTAGTTTTCAAAAGTGGGATGTCACATATAACAACATATGTCGATATGCATCCTCCTCTCATCGACTGAAACACTGCTGTCTTCTATATTCAGACCTTGGATGGCTTCCACCCTCTGAGACTAGGCTTTATACTTACGGCTCTGTCATTGACAATATTATTCGACAACAAGTTCCCAAGCCCTTGGCCGACCTCTTCCAAAATCTGACACCTTACTATGGGCTGTGGTCTGCTGACAATGCTCCCGTAGTCATCCCCAGACATAACACCTCCAAAGGAGCATGCACTTTTGCCTGTCATGCTCCCCCTTTACTGGAACACCCTCCCACTAGTCCTATGTCAATCCATGTCCCACGCAGCATTTAAGAAAGGGTTGGTTACCATCTCAGCAGTTCTTGCAAGTGCTCCTGTTTCAAACCACCCTAGCTCACAGTTACCCTCCTAGCATTTCCTTTCCTGCCTCTTATTTTACCATGCCATACGCTAAGCACTTTTTTCTACCTGTTTTGACCTACCTCCTCATCTTGCCTCATCCTAAACCCCATTTCTGGCCTCTTTACAGCTTTCTCTCCTACTCTTATTCCTCCCTTAAATCCCCATTTTTTTATTACCTAGTGAATACTTTTATATTTACTAATCATTTCTTTTTTCTCAATTCAGTTATATGTTGTAGCCTCATAATTTGAACTTTTTTTTGCATATCTCTTTCTGTACTGTCAGTAACTATGCTTTTCTGTAATATATTGTCAAACATGTCAAACCAATTTTGTAATGTCTGTGTCTGTATTTCTCATTCTGTACTCTCCCAGGTCGTGCCTGAAAATAGTCATTGCTATGGCTAGTGCACTTACCCAGTAAACAAAAACTAAATAAATAAATAAAATCAAGTCTGACAGCTGTTAAAAGCCTGATTGTGTTACTAAGCTAAAAGGTAAGAATATACCTATGGTCTCTTATAGAGCTTCAAGGGTTCATTTTGGAGACCTGGCTGGGTGCCCCTGGAGAAAGATTGTACTGTAATCCCAAAGAGGGTACATATCTGAGCCTGTACATTGGGTATGCTATCATAAGGTTCACAGTTTGAATCCCTCCAGAACTTGAGGCTAAAGGTGATTCAGACCCAAAGCAAACAGGAGGGTTAACCCTGTCTGTTACCTGTTCACACTATTGCACTCTGAGGTTGGCACTGTGGGAGCAGAGAGCCTGACCTGCGGAGTACATTTGTGACAGATTTGGTTGGCAGTGGTGGGATTTAAATATTTGGTAATACAAGCTTTAACAGTTCAATGTGTCAGCTTAATACTGTACAGCTCATATGTAAAATAAGGCAGTGATTTATTTTTAAAAAATGAAAACAGAACTATATAATTTTGCGTACAGTCAAAAGGCCCGATTCTAGAAGGGCGGCGCAAGTTGCCGCCGAACACAACTTGCACCACCAGCACCTGCGACATTGACCCTGTGCACTATTCTAGCAGGGGCAGGGTCTTCTCAACTAAGTCCTGTGACTTACGACATGTGGCCAGATATGCTGAACTGTGGGCCTATCTGGCAAGCATGTCACAAGCTGCAACAGTGGGGCAGCACGGGCAACCCCACCACCCATGCCCTGACCCCTAGTCACTGGCCACAAATGCGGCAGATACCCAGGCAGCCCTGGTAGTCTAGCCACCCCCCCAACTGTTAAATATTAAATATACAGTCCCCTATCCCTGGTAGTCTAGCGGCCCCCTCGAACTGTATATATTAAATATTATTCCCCATAACCCTGGTAGTCTAGTGGCCCCCTGAACTGTATAACATAAATATAGATCCCATTTCCTGATAGTCTAGTGGCACCCCACCTCCCCACCCAGCTGTGCCAGCTCACCCAGCACTTCACCCATCCCCAGCTGGCGACTGGCATAGCCTCCTCACCAGCCAGTCACTGACTGAGTCGTAGACAGTGCTTACTGCACAGATGCACTCAGAAATTCAATTTCTGAGAACATCCGCAGTAGCACTAATACTGCACTCAGTCAGTGGCTGGTCGTGGAGGTGAGAGGTGGGCCAGCCAGCTGCTGGCTGGGGATGGGTAGGGGTGCCTGATGGGCTGGCATGGCTGGTGGGGGGCCACTAGACTACCAGGGAAATGGGGATTCATGTTTCATTTATGTACAGTCGGGGGACCACTAGACTACCAGGGCTGGATTATTGCTGCATATGCGGCAGGTGACTCGCGGTTGGGGGCACGGGGGGGGGATGGCAGCACTGCCCTATGGGGCTTCTGCCAATGGCTGTTTCAGGAGGCTGGGGGTATGGGTAGCCCTGTGGGCCCCACTGGGGTGTGCTGGGCATGGGGGGAGGGAAATCGTGCACTGTCTGCTGGACAGCCGACGGGTCTACAGGACCCCCAGGGGCGTCCGTAAGTTATACCAGCTAAATGCTGGTATAATTTACATTGCTAGATCTCCTCCAGGGGTTCTTGTAGAATACCGATGTGGGCACTTTATGGCTGCCCTTCTAGAATGGGGTGCAACTGCTGCCATAAACCCCCTAGTGCCATGTCGCAGGGGGTTTATGCGGCGTAACTGCTGTTTGGTGCAAGCAGCCTGCACCATGTCACAGGCCACTATGTAGAATCATGCATGTCACAACTGCTGGCATATGTTGCTACATGCGCCATTCTACTTGGTGCAACTGCAGTTACGGCAGGTGTAACCCTTCTTGGATCAGGCCCAAAGTTCCTACCAGTTTATTTTGTTTTTTCTAATGTAAGTTAGAGTAGCCATAGTTAGGGAAGAAGATGGCTTCCAACTGCAATGGGTACACTGCAGACTACTTGAGGCAGTTGTGCCAGGACAGAGGATTCCAGTACAAGGGGAAAGCCAACAAGCAGACCATTGTAGATCCTCTGATGGCCGCCAATGCCCAGAGTGTCAAGTCACAGTCCATGAATGGAAAGGACTGAACCTTGAGTGTGAAGGAGCCAGTATCCATTGCAGTGTCTGGATCCAGTGAGAAGGACAGTGGGGACAGTGCAAGCCAAGGGCCACAGCAGCAGGGGAAGGTCACCAGCATTCTGGAGCCAGAAGCCATCAGACTACAGATGGAGTTGCGGAGGATGGAGCTGGAGTTCGAACAGCGGAAGCAGGAATTCGAGAAAGAGGAGAAGAGGGAGCAAGAACAGTGATAAGCTGAGTGACAATGGTGAAAAGTGAAGCAAGAGCAGCGAGACACAGAGAAGAAGAGGGAGCGAGAACAGTGGGAAGTGGAGTGTGAACAGCGAGAGGCTGACCATGAAGAGCATGAGCACCAGAGGCAACATGAACTGGAGAAGCTAAGACTCCAACCCCCAGCACCAACACAGGTAAGTGGCTTGGGTTTAAATGGAACTACAGGACTAGGTTATAAATTAAATTCTAAATTGATAGATGAATTTAAAGAGGGGGAGGATATGGATGCCTTTTTAAATTCCTTTGAAAAAGTTTGTATTCAGACAAATATCCTAGAGAGTCCTGGAGCTTCCAGCTCTCCCCACTACTTACTGGGAAAGCTCAGGATGCATTGGGTCAAATGGACAATGAGGACAGTAATGATTACAGCAAACTTAAAATTGCACTTTAAAAAAAATGATTTTCATGCAGAAGCAGAATACAGAGCAAAATTCCAAAAGCTCAGGAGAAGCCCTGACATGAGCTATGAGGAGCTAGCCATGAAACGACATCAGTTTTTAAAACGTTGATGGGAAGGAATTGAAGCAAACTCTGTAGATAAAATTGAAAATGCTGTACTGTTACAATAGTTTTTTTGGGCATGCCCAACAGAGCTGAAAACCTGGCTGGAGGACCGAGATCCAAAAACAGTGGACCACTATGACAAGAGCAGACCTGCTCTGAGAGTAAATGGGGCAAGGGTGGCAGCACAGAAAGGGAAAAGTGCACCTTCAGGGCAGCTAAAACCCTCATTGCCTCAACTGAAACCAGTTAGCCCCAGGTTTCAAAGAAAAGATTTTTCTGAGAAAAGAAACAAATTTTGGGTTTGCAAAGAAGCTGGGCATATTACCGGACAGTGTCCCAAAAGGAGATCAATATGCAATGTGGTGCTAGGAAAGAAGTGGGCTGTTTGTGTGTCCCTGAAAGCATGCCTGTAAACATGAGGGAACACATGCACCCAGTCACTGTGAATGGTGTACAGACACAAGGGTAAGGGACACAGGGGCATCCCTGGCATTGGTAAAAGGGGATCTGGTAGAGCCTGGTCAGCTTATACCCAATACATTTGTAATTGTACAGGGGTTCACTGGGGAGGAGAAAACATTGCCACTCACTAGTGTTCTCCTAGACTGGGGTGAGACAGGGGAAACTGTGCAATAGGTTGCTGTAGCAGAAACTTTAGCAGTTGATGTAATTCTCTGCAGCGATCTCAAACTGGATGGTGTGTTCGGTTACCGGTAGCCAAGCAGCAAAGGAAAACTGTGGTGCCCGGACCCCATAGAAGCCATTGTGGAAACCACTGGGAGGCTGGTTCTCCAGCCTGGGTCTCCTGAGATGGATATTAATGAAAGCGGGGTAGAAATTTCTACAGTAGCAGTTAACCAAACAGCTACAGAGGGTTACTCCGAGGAAGGAAGGGTGACCCATTGTCAGAGGGTTAGGGATGACAGTGATCCTGAGTCCCCTGATGCTAGAGCTAGGGAACCTAGTTTAGATACTGAAGAGGACCTGTCCCATGCTTTGGGAATGTGTATGGAGTTTGCAGCTGCTCAGAAAAGTGACCCCAGTCTAGAGAAGCTGAGGGCTTGGGCAGACTCTAACGGAGCACAGGAAGGTGACAGGAAACATAAGTTTTTTTGGAAAAATGGACTGATGTATATGCAGGATGCTAAGACAGAGGGAGAGATGATAGGCAGACAGCTTGTCATTCCCCAGGGGTACTGTGAGAAGTTGCTCAAGATTGCACATGATATTCCCTTGTCTGGTCATCTGGGAATTGTACACATTATGCAGTGGTTGGCACAGAATTTCTATTGGCCCAGCTTCACCCAGCAGGTGAAGGAGTATTGCAGGTCTTGTCACCGGTGCCAAGAAATAGGGAAGGCAGATAAGAAAACCCAAGCCACCCTAATTCCATTGCCGATAGTAGAGGAGCCATTCCAGAGGGTGGGAATGGATATTGTGGGGCCTTTAAATACCCCCAGCTCCTCCAGGAACAGGTTCATCCTGACTCTGGAGGATTATGCCACCCGGTATCCAGAAGCAGTCGCCCTATCCTCACTTACGACAGACAAAGTGGCAGATGCCTTACTTGGGATTTTCTACTATGTTGGGTTTCCACAGGACGTTATCACTGATCGAGGGGCTCCTTCATGTTGGACCTGATGAAATGGTTGTGGGAGAAGTGTGGGGTGGTGCAGAGATGCACGACACTTTATCATCCGCAAGCCAATGGGCTTGTGGAAAGATTTAATGGTACCCTGAAGTCAATGCTCCAAGTGTTTGCTAAACAGCATAGGAGGGAGAAATACCTTCCCCACCTGTTGTTTGCATACAGGGAGGTGCCCCAAGAGTTGACAGGGTTTTCCCCCTCCTTTGAGCTCTTATATGGACACCGGGTATGTGGGCCCCTAGACTTGATCTGGGAGGACTGGGAGGGCAAGCATTCCACCCAGGGAACTCCCATAGTGGATTATGTTCTTAGGTTTAGGGAAAGGCTGAAGGAGCTTATAGGGACAGCTCAGAGCAACCTGGCAACTGCCCAACAGAAACAAAAAGTTTGGTATGACCACAGAGTCAGAGCTCACTCATATACGGTGCATCAGGAAATCATGGTCCTAATCATCGTCCGGGAAAGACAAGCTGCAGGCTGAGTGGGCAGGACCGTACAAAATAGTCAGAAAGGTAAATGACATGAACTATATCATAGAGTTACCTGACAGAAGACATACCAAAAGAATGTACCATGTCAACATGATGAAGCCATATGCTAATAGGGCTGACATGGTGTTTGTAGTGTGTAGTCCTATGGAGGGGACGGATGAAGGAGACCCCCTTCTGGACTTGCTGGAAGAAAGCAAGTGGGAGTCCTCTGTGGGGGCAATTAAATTGTTACCCCAGTTAGCCTCGAATCAGATCCAGGAAGTAAGGGAGGTTTTAGCAGGCTTTGTCCCACCATTTAGCACCAAGCCTGGACTAACCCCCTTAGCGACGCATGATGTGGAGACAGGGACACATGCGCCCATTCGACGAACAGCATATTGGGTGTCAGAGGCTGTCCAAAAGGACATTAGGAGAGAGGTGGAGGAAATGCTGGATTTAGGGAATCCAGAAATCCCACAGCCCCTGGGTCTCACCCATAGTCCTTGTTCCCAAGCCAGATGGCTCTACTCAGTTTTGTGTTGACTATCATGGACTGAATGCAGTTATGAAGTCAGATGCCCACCCGATGCCACAGACAGACGAACTCCTGGACAAGTTGGCAGGGGTGACCTACCTTACGACTATTGCCCTGACAAAGGGGTATTGGCAGGTAGAGTTAACTGACAGAGCTAGGGAGAGGTCAGCCTTCATCACCCAGATAGGGTTATTTGAATTCAAAGTAATGCCTTTCAGAATGAAGAAAGCCCTGTCCACTTTACAAAGGTTGGTGAGCCAGGTGTTAAATGGTGCTGAGGAGTACACTGTGGCATGCCTGGATGACATTGCCATCTTTAGTGCCAGCTGGGAGGAACACCTATCCCACCTTAGGGAAGTGCTGGGCAGGATACAGAGGGCAGGGCTCACTGTCAAAGCTGGGAAGTGCCAGGTGGCCATGGCTGAAGTGGCATACCTCAAGCATGTTGTAGGCTGGGGACAGCTCTGTCCTAGCCAAGTAAAAGTAGAGGTGATCAAGGCATGGCCCAGACCATACCAGAAATGCAGAAGCAGGTCAAGAATTTTCTAGGGACAGCAGGGTACTATAGGAAATGTGTAACCAATTACAGTGCCCTGGCTGCTTCCCTATCTGACCTGGTAAAGAAAAGGATGCCTAAGAAAGTTACCTGGAAAACAGTCTGTGAAAAAGCCTTTACCAGACTGAAGGAGACACTGTGCAGTGCTCCTATATTGACAAGTCCAGACTACAGCAGACCATCTGTAGTTCAGACTGATGCCTCAGATGTGTGTATTGGGGCAGTGCTGAGTCAGACATCCAACCAAGGGAAAGGTCAACCCACAGTGTACCTGAGTAAAAAGTTACTTCCTAGGGAGCAGGCATACTCTATTGTGGAAAAAGAGTGTCTTGCCATAGTGTGGGCCCTAAAGAATTTAGAGCCATACTTATATGGGCAGGATTTTGAGGTACAAACTGACCACAAACCTCTGGTTTGGCTAACATAAATGGGAAAAATGAATGGTAGACTATTAAGATGGAGTCTTGCCTTGCAAGAGTATGACATGACGATCTCACATAGGGCTGAAGCAACAAATCAGAATGCAGATGGCTTGTTGCGTCTATATGAGGAATGAACTGACTTGTGCAACTCATCCCATGCAGGGGATAGAGCTCCCAAATTCAGTCTAGGTGGTGAGGAGTGTGACGCTGTGCCCCTGCTTCTGGTTACCTGTATGATATTCATATTATAAATAAATGGTCTGTGTATGAAATGTCAGTATGTGAGAGATTTGGCTTTTAACTTTCAAGGTCAGTAGCTGAAACCACAGGATATTGTAAAACAGACCAGAAGAATCAGTTACCTGTAATTAAGATTTCCTTACAGAAGGGTATTTTATTGCCATTTTATGATCTGCCCAGGCTTTTGAAGTTGAAAACCAAATGTGAGTTTTATGACGTTACAGGAGGCAGGGTAATTGGGCTGGTTCTTCTCCTTTTAGCATATAACCAGAAATGCGTGAAGAGTTATAAAATCCCTCAGATCACACTAGCACAGGAAATCAGCCCAAAAGGACATGAGTGTGGAATCGTTAAGTTCAAAGAGAAAATGTTTAATTAAAGACTGCCATATTTGGGAAATGGCTAGTTACAGATTTTTCAAAACAATGACTCACATCCTCAGACACTTATGTCAGAAATGATCTAAGGGAGGTTTTAGCTGACCTCATCAAAAGTGGGTGGGGACAGATAGAGTTAAAAATGAAGCATTGTATATGGGATGGTGACACATGATTCTAGACTCTGACTGGGAAAGCACTTAGAAAGTTAATAGCTAGAAAATAATTAATTATCTGTGATAGAAGTGTTTGTTCTGAAACTTCCCTTTTGTTTTACAAGATTGTAAGTTGTTTGATACATAGTTCTGTGTTTAATTTTACCTTTTTTATCATATCTTTAGTAAACAACCATTTCTTTGAAATACTGCCTAGGTGTCTTTTCAGTTTCTTTTTTTGCATGTGATGTACATGTGGTTAAGTGTGACAGCTGTTAAAAGCTTGATTGTGTTACTAAGCTAAAAGGTAAGAATATACCTAAGGTCTCTTATAGTTTTAAGGGTTCATTTTGCAGACCTGGCTGGGTGCCTCTGGCGAAAGATTGTACTGCAGTCCCGAAGAGGATACATATCTGAGCCTGTACATTGGGTACATAGCATAAGGTTCACAGTTTGAATCCCTCCAGAACTCGAGGCTAACAGTGATTTGGACCCAAAGCAGACAGGAGGGTTACCCTGTCTGTTACCTGTTCACACTATTGCACTCTGAGCTTGGCACTGTGGGAGCAGAGGGTCTGACCTGTGGAGTGCATTTGTGACACACTGCAAGCCATAGCCCACCAAAACAATGATTCTCCAATGAGCAGTTCATCCACCTTGCATCCTTTCTCAACACTGAAAGCAGAAACTGGAGTGACTGGATCCAAAGGCAGTGACATCACCACAGCAGAACAAGAATCAAGCCTTCCTGCAGCAAAACCACACAGAACAATAGGACCAAAAGGAACCTGTAGCATTAAAACTGCAGACACAGAGATAATAGTCCCTGGCTTCAACATGAAGCGATTTGTGATAAACGTACCTCTCAGCTTTAACTACTACAGCAAATAAACGTTGTAGTAGAATATGGTCTTGTTTACAAGTTGCACGTTTAACATTAAAAGTTTAAAAGAACAACTTTTATAAGTGAATGCAGAGATACACTTAGTTACAGTGTAAGCATATAAAAGAACATTTTTTTTCAAATGTTTGCGCAGTTTATTTAAAATGGTTACATGGAGCTATTTTCTGTGGTGGAAAGATACAGAATAGATACTACAATTTCAACCTTTAAAAAGCATTTTTGTGTATTTTTTTACAATCAAAAAGACAACCCATTTTATAAGTGCAATAACCCACTCCAGGGCATGAGGTTATAGGGAATTAATGCACTTCCCGGATGCTGTAAGGGTACTCAGCCTCCAGCCTCATGCCTCTTAATGCACCCGGGGTTTGCATTAATTCCACATAATCCCATGCCATCGTGGGTTATTGCTTACTTAAACACCCTCTGTGTGTGATGACCACATAAACCTCTCGAGTTGCACTCTCAAGGTTTATGAGTCATCACACATCTCTGGTATGTAAAAAAACAACAACTTCATAACACACAGTTGCCTATGCATTGTTTTATGTAATTAACATCTCCAACACAGAAACATAGAAACTTATGGCAGATAAGGACCACTAGGCCCATCTAGTCTGCCCATTTTCCCTGCCTATTGTAAAAGATGCAGACCCTACTTGATCTCCAGCTTTACCTCCTCATTCCTATTGCTAGGGTTCCCCTATACCAGTCCCATGCATGCTTGAATCCACCCACTGTGTTTGCCCCCACCACCTCTGCTGGGAGTCTATTCCAATCATCCACCACCCTTTCTGTGAAGAACTACTTCCTCACGCTACCCCTTAGTCTACCCCCCTTCCAACCTCATGTCATGTCCCCTCATTCCTGGACATCTCCTTTTCTGAAAGTTGCTACCCTCCTGTACCCTATTAATGCCTTTTAGATATTTGTAGGTTTCTCTCATATTTCCCCTGTCTCTTCTTTCCTCCAGGGTATACATATTGAGGTCTCCCAGTCTCTTCTCATATGATTTTTGGTGCAGGCCCTGCACCATCTTTGTTGCCCTTCTTTGAACTGCCTCCACCCTGTCTACATTCTTATGGAGGTGTGGCATCCAGAACTGGACAACGAATTCCAAATGAGGCCGCACTAATGATCTGTACAGTGGCATCACCACCTTCTTCCTTCTGCTGGTGATACTGCTCTCTATGCACCCCAGCATCGCAATGGCACTCCTCACAGCCTTGGCAAATTGTTTGGCCACCTTTAGGTCATCAGATATGATTACCCCCAAATCCCTTTCTTGTTTGGTGACCATCAGTTCCTCCCCACCTCCATCATATAAGCCTCCCCTGGGTTCTTGCACTCCAAATGCATGATTTTGCACTTGTTCACATTCAATCTCAGCTGACACTCTCTGGACCATTCCTCCAGTTTATCTAGGTCCCTCTTCATTTTTTCCACCCCTCCCAGAGTGACCACCCTGTTGCAGATCTTAGTGTCATCCACAAAAAGGCACACCTTCCCCTCCAGCCCCTCTGCAATGTCACTTATGAAGACATTAAACAGTATTGGGCCCAGAACTGATCCCTGTGGCACCCCGCTGGTTACCCTTCTTTCCTCAGATTGAGTACCATTTTTTTTTTTTTATTTATTTAAGAATCAGTTTACAACCATAGAGCCAGAGGCTCGTTTCCAAAGGTACTTCGTCACATAAAGACATACATTGTGTTTTGGTTACATAGCAAAGATTTGCAAAACAATAGGCGTTCAACAGAGGTGCCACATCACATTGTGGACAGACAAATACAAATTGGGTACAGGGTACATTTAATTGATAACAGGTGTTCCACAAGTTGGTATCAAGTGAGCATTCTGGTAGGTAAACACTGAAACAGCTGGCACTGGCCAGGTTAAACCTAGGCATGGTGTACAGGGAAGTGGTGGAGGGAGGGGATGGTTAGGTGGAGAGCTGCCCGGGGTGCATTGTCAAGAGAAGCAGAGGTGGAGGCTATGTTCAGAGACAGGAGCAGTTACGAGTGCTGAAGATGTGGTTCCGAAGTGTGGTTTTGAACTTGGAGATGGTGATGGCATTGGTGATGGTGGCAGGGAGAGAGTTAAACCAGGTTGGGGCTCTATAGCAGAAGGACCTCTGGCCAAGGCTGGTTCTAGATCTGAGGACCTTTAGAGTGGTCTTGTGGGAAGACCGTGTTGCAACAGTGGGAGGGCTCTGGTGGATGGATGCCGTTACCCCAGGGGGGGAGAGCCCGAGTAGGGTTTTTTTTTTGGTGAGGAGACAGGTTTGGTATTGGAGCCGTTCATCCAGGGTAAGCAGGTTAGCATCGACATACAGCTGACAGGTGTGTGTGAGCCTGGGGGCACCAGTAATCAATCTGCATGCTTTATTCAGGGTTAGGTGAATTTTGTTGAGTGCAGTGGTGTCGGCAGCACCATATACTGGTAGACCATAGTCTACAAGGGACAGCACGGATGATGTAACAGCTAGCCGGAGAGCATTTGGGGGAAGGCAGGTTTATGCATGGAATAGGATGCCGTCGCAGGTTGGTGGCGGATGTTAGGCGTTGATGTGGTTGTGAAATGTGAGGGCTGAATCAAGGTAACCCCAAGGTATTTGTAGGAGCAGACTTGTTCCAGTGGCTGGTTGGTACTGGAAGGATATAGAGTGGGTGGTTGCTAGCTTTGTTTTGGGGTGGAAAAGAGCATAGTTTTGGTTTTCTTAAGATTGATGACGAGTCTGCGCTCCTTAAACCAAGCCTCGCACTGTTGAAAGACTGCTGTAGAGTCCATAGGGAGATGGGATGCGGTGGGTGGCAAAGGACAGCGTCGTCTGCATACAGCAAATTTTGCCAGGGCATGCACTGGGCAGGGTGTTCAGATACAGCGAGAAGAGAAGGGGCCCAGGATGGAGCCTTGGGGACCCCAGAGAGAATGGGATGGTATCGGAGAGTGTGCTATTAATTTTGACACACTGAGACTGGGTGTCAAGATAGCTAGCACACCATGCCAGGGGCCAGCCAGAGACCAGTGTGGCAGAGTGCATTCAGCAGAAGTGGATGGGAGACAGTGCTGAAAGCCTTGAGAGGTCAATGAACACTGCACCAGCTAGGAGCTGGTATCCAAGGAGGAGGTAGAAAGTTGGAGAATTAATAAGGGCAGTGCTGGTACTGACCCGCACGGAAGCCATGTTGCTCTGGGCATAAAATGTTATGCTTAGCCAGATAATCAGTGATTTGAATGGCCACCACTTTCTCCAGGGCTTTAGAGAGGGGAGGGAGGATGGAGATTGGCCGGTAGTTGTTGGCCAATGACCTGTCGCCTCCTTTATGAATAGGTGTGATAATGGCTGTTTTCCAGGCTGTGGGGAATTGTCCCAGGCAGAGTGACTGGTTAATTAGGCTTGTGAGTGGTGCAAGGATTCTCATCTAGCACCAGCCTGAGGATGCTGGGGTCCAGTGAGTCACTGCCGGGATTGTTGCCATTGAGAGCTTTGATTAGGATGGGTCTGGCTTCCCGGTGGAAATCTTTCATAGGAGGAAGTTGGGGTGCTGGAGGACAGGGGGAGGTTGGTTGGGGGGAGGGTCAAAGAAATTACTAGGGAGGACTGAACTAAGGTCAGTGAAAGTGGTGTTGAACCAGTTAGCTATGCTGGCAGGCTCGATGGAGGTGGTGCCATTTCTGGTGAGCTGGGATGGAGCAGGGGAGCAAGCTTTACCATTGAGTTGCTTAATATTATCCCAGAAGGTCCGGGCTGAGCCCCAGGAGGAGGTAAGGGAGGCCTGGTAATGGTCTGCCTTGGCCTTCCTGATGGCCCATGAGCACTTATTCCGGGCTGCATTGTATGCTTGCCTATCAGACAGACTACCTGTTTCAGTGGCAAGGTGCCAGAGGTTATCCCGGTTTCTAAGTGATTGTAGGAGGGCTGGGCTAACCCAGGGTGCGTTCCATTTTTTTGGACTGGATTTTGGTTAAGGGTGCAAAGAGATCACAGGCCATGTTGAAGGTGTGAGTGAAGAAGGTGAGGGCAGTGTCAATGTTGATTGCCTGCTGAATGGGGGACCAGTCTATCTGGGTGAGGAGTGCTTTAGTTTCTTCAGCCACCAGGGCGGAGGCGCCATGGAGGGTGGTCTGGGCTTTGGGTTTGGGATTGGGGCTACCCAGTGGAATAGGATAGAGGGTCACCAGGAGTCTGGGAGACCTGGATGCTTTTGGATTTTATGGGGTTTGTTAGTTATAATAACATCCAGAAGGGTGCTGGTACCACTTAGGGTTAAGTCTCGTGGGCTGGGTGACGAGTTGTGTCAGATCTTGGGCGGCAAATGAGTCTCTGGTGGTGGATGAGGAGCTGCTGAGCCAATTTACATTAAGGTCCCCACTAGGATTTGTTCTGCCTTATGGTGGAGGGGTGGCCAGATAGTCCGTTAAAGATACCAGGGCTGGGTGCTGGTTCTTTGGGGAACGAGGCTGTGGTGAGATAGAGGGCTCCTAGAGGGGTCTGGGGTGAATCTGAGGTAAGGGCCTGGGCCCCATTTATGAGGGCAGGGTGGGAGTGCGTGTCCAGGTATTGTGTCCCTGGTGTAGATTGCACAGCCTCCCCTGCTTGTTTGACTACCGGCTTCCCGTATAAGGTATAGCCTGGGAGGGAGACAAATGAGTCAGGAGTTGATTTGGACAGCCAGGTTTCAACCAGGGCTATGATGTCTGGGTTGGTGAGCCAAGGCCCAGCACTGTAGGGCGTCAAATTCTCAGCAGGCTGCATATGTTCATGAAGGCTACTTGAAGACCAGTGGGCTGAGTGGGTGGATGGGAGGGGCAGGGCCTGGGTTGGGATGTATGTTCCCTGTTGGGAGTAGAAGGAGAGAGTGCTCTGGTCAGAGGGGCAGATGGAAGTTCACGTGGGAGGCGATAGAATGAGGAAGGGGTTTAGTTGCACAAGGGGTGGGTAGGGTAGCACAGGCAGAGAAGGCCTGAGTGATCAGAAGTGCAAGGGGCTGTGGGGAGGACAGGTAATGTCTGGAAGGGGTGAGGTGGAGAGGAGCATATGGGATGTGTGGAGGAAGAGGGAGGGAGGAGCAGTGGTAAAGGAGGAGGGGAGGACAGGAGGGTAGGTAGGAACACTGGAGTAGTGAGGCTGAGGGTTAATAGTGATGGTAGGGTTGGTGGAAGGCAGAGGAAGGAGGAGGAGAAGAGATAGGCTGGTGAGCAGGGGATGCATGTGCATAGTTGGGAAGGCTGGTGGAGCTGAAGTGAGGAAAGAATGGGGGGACTAGGATGACAGAGGGGAGATAGTAGTGAGAGATCACCTCTGAGCCTAGTTGCTGCTATGGTGTAGTGGTAGTGTATGTGCCTGAAGTGCATAGAGTACCAGGTTCAAGTCTTGATCAGGGTAGTAGAAGACAGCTAGACTAGTGGCTGTAGCAGCAGAGAGTTGGGTTCAAGGTTTGCAGAAGCACTTAGATAACACTTTAGTTGTGTCACAGGGTTAGTGCGTTTTTTATAGCTATGAGATCCTGCAGTAAAAAATAGGCAGGTGTTCTAGGTGAGTGGTGGAACTGGGGACTTTGGAAACAAGGGTGCAGGGTTCAAATCCCGCAAGGAAGAAGAGGTAAACTTATATTTTGGCAGGTTGGGGGTAAGTGATTAAAAGGCTTAGAAAGTAGTAATAAAATAGGTAGGCAATGTGGTGCAGAGGTAGAGCAGCTGACTCTGACTGCAAGGGTACTGGGTTTGAACACAGCTCAGGGACAGAGTGTAGAAAGGGTCAATTTTTTAAATCAGAGAAGGAGGGAGTGAGGAATGGTTAAGAGTATGAAAATAGAGGAAGTTGTTGGCCTGGTTCATTGGCTCAGAGGATAGTCAGTAGAATTTAGAGAGAAGGGTACTAGGTTTGATACTAGCAGGTGCTTTTAGAGATAGGCTGAAGGAGGAGTGCAGAAAATAGGTGATAGAAGGAATCAAAGGGAAGTGTAGTGACCTCTAGTGGGACAGCTGTGAAGTGGTAGCTAGGAGGGTTATAGAGTTGAGAGAACAGCTAGAATGGAAAGTGCAATGACCCCTAGTGGTTGGTGTCTATAATCTGCAAATGGGAAAGTGGACACTTGGTAAAAAGGAGGGTGTGTCACCTCACATGATGTGCCAGCAGCAATATATGGAGTGCTGACCCTGGGTGGGAAGTGCCTCACAACAATCAGGCTGTAGTGCAGGACACTTTACCTCTTACAGGCTCTGGCAATCCCCGAATTCAGTCTCTGCTGCTGGGCTGAGTTCTGGTTTACCATGACCCTCTGTCTTCTATCATTCAACCTGTTCCTAACCCAGTTTACCATCACGTGACCCACTCCCAGTCTGCCCAGCTTGTTCACAAGTCTTCTATGTGGAGCAGTATCAAAGGCCTTATTGAAATCAATGTAGGTGACATCCACTGCTTCACCCTGATCCATGACCTTAGTCACCCAGTCAAAGAAATCAGTTAGATTTGTTTGACATGATCTTCCCACTGTGAATCCATGCTGTCTCTGATCCTGTGCTCCACTGGCTTTAAGATGTTCCACAATCCTTTGTTTAAGTAGTGATTCCATAATCTTCCCCACTATTGAGGTGAGGTTGACTGGTCTATAGTTCCCAGCCTCCTCCCTACTGCCCTCTTCCAGTCTTCCAGAACCACTCCCATATCGAGTGACTCAAACAGTACTGCCAGTGGTGGCACCAGCACCTCCCATAGTTCCCTTAATATTCTAGAATGTATCCCATCTGGTCCCATTGCCTTGTACACTTTCATTTTTGTGAGTTCCTTTAGGACTCTCTTCTGTAAATGAACTGGTGTCCATCTCCCTTCCATATTTGTTTGAGTTACCTAACTGTGGTCCTTCACCTTCTTCTTCTGTGAATATAGAACAAAAATATTTGTTCAGTACTTTTTTTTGTTTCTTTATTTCTGTGCCTTACCTCCTCAGCTGGGGTGTTCCCTATGGTTCCCCTTCCAGGCTGTTTCAGTGGCTCCTGCATTGGGAGCCGTGCCCGAGCTCTGACCTCGTCATCACCCTCTCTTAGGTCACATCGCGCCCCCCACAGTGTGGAAGACCAAGGGGTCAGGAAAAGAGTGAGCACCTAGGAACGTCTGGTGCAGCATCGCAGACAGACTTTCACAAGCGCTAGAAGATTTGGGCAGTTTTTCTTCCTCTGAGTTCCCCATCATAGCACAGGCATGCACTGACACCAAGGATGCTGAGGCATGTGCTTCCATGTGCTGCACATGAGATGTCTGCCCTCACTGACCCCACCATTGGGCTGTGAGATGCACTACCCCCTAGCCACTGCCAGGAGCCAGCACCTCGTGGGAGTCCCACCTCACCCTCCCCAGAGGAGAAGAGCAGTCCTGGGGATGCTCAATCCTTCTCCCCCCAGCCAATCCCCAAGAATCCGAGTCTGCACCTAAACCCAGGTCACCGGTGAAGTGTGAGGTGTGGCATCCAGTGCCTCAAACCTCAGTGCCACGGACCCAGCACACTTGTTCTATATTGATGCTTTTTCCAGGTCCCATTCCACACACTCTCCTTCTTCCCCATTAAGTCTTACTATCTCACCCCTGGTTTTTCTCCTTATAAAAAGTCTTGTCTCCTTTCTTTACCTCCTGTGCTATTTTTTCCTCCATTTGTGCCTTTGCTCTCCTGACTGCTTTCACTGCCTCCCTCTGTTTATCCAGATACCCTACCCTGTCCTTCTCTCTTTGTGTTTCCTTGTATTTCCTGAAAGCTATCTTTTTTGTTGTTACCTTCCCAGCCGCTACTTTTGAGAATCATAGTGACTTTCTCTTTTCTCTTGCACTTGCCTAATGCAAAGGTGTGTCACCTCCACTATGGCTACTTTCAGATGGGCCCACTGTTCCTCCACTTCCCACATTTTGTCCCTCCCTGCCAAGGCATGCTTGAGACATATCCCCATCTTAGTAAAGTCTGCCCTCCTGAAATCCAGGACCCTCACCTTTGTGTGGCTTGACTCAGCCACTGTACTCATGCTGAACCACACTGTGCGATTATCATTGGATCCCAGGTGTTCATCCACCCTGACTTCCTCAATTCTATCCCCATTGGTGAGTACCAGGTCTAAAATAGCACCCTCCCTGGTGGGCTCTAGCACTAGCTGCCTGAGGCCTGCCTCTTGTACAGGGTACAGGATGTCCCTGCTCCTGGCTGACACAACAGCTGGGATGCTCTAATCCACATCTGGCAGATTGAAATTACCTACCAGCAGCACCTCCCCTTTAGCTGCCATCATGTGGATTGATTCCAGTAGAAACATAGACTTTGACGGCAGATAAGGACAGCATGGCCCACCCAGTCTGCCATTTTCTTACATTTTCGATATAAGACCCACTGTTTTTGACCCCACTACCTCCTTTGGAAGGTTGTTCCATGCATCAACCACCCTCTCTGTGAAAAAAGACTTCCTCACATTGTCCTTAACCATCCCCCCCCTCTATCTTCAAATTGTGCCCCCTTGTTTTTGTACCCTTTTGGACGTTTTGGATACCCTTCAGGTGCTTGAGTGTTTCTATCAGGTCCCCCCTCTCCCTCCTTTCCTCTAGGGTACACATATTAAGCTCCGTTATTCTCTTTTCATATGGCTTCTGGTGCAGACACTGCACCATTTTAGTTGCCCTTCTCTGGGCTGCCTCCATCCTGTCTATGTTCTTGCAGAGATGGGGTCTCCATAACTGCACGCAGTACTCCAGATGGGGTCGCACCAACTGTCTGTACAGATCGATAACAACTTCTTGTTTTCTACTGGTGATGCCTCTTCCTATGCATCCCAGTATCCTCCAGCACTCCTTACTGCCTTTTCACATTGCTTGCCTACATTTAGGTCATCTGATTGATATGACTACCCCCAGGTCCCGCTCCATTTCTGTTGTTAGTACCCCCCATAGTGTACTCTTCATCTGGGTTTTTGTTTCCCAGGTGCATTACTTTGCACTTCTTTGCATTGAATCTAAGCTATCATACCTTTTACCATTCCTCCAACCTTAACAAGTCCCTTCTCATCCTTTCCACCCCCCTTGTGTATTAACCCTGTTGCAGATCTTCATGTAATTTGCAAAGATGCATACTTTTCTTTCCAGCCCCTCCACAATGTCACCTATAAAGACATTAAAGAGGACTGGTCCCAGTACTGAACCCTGCGGTACCCCACTAGTAACCCCACTTTACTCAGAGTGGACTCTGTTTACTACTACCCTCTGCATCCTGTTGTCCAGCCAATTTTTTACTCAGGTTACCACCCTAGGACCCACTCCCAGGCTGGTTAGCTTGTTTATTAATCTTTTAAGTGGGACAGTGTCAAATACCTTGCTAAAGTCTAGGTGGAACCCTGTCCACCTGCTCTCCCTGTGCTGGAGGTCTGTATGTCATGCCTGTGCAAATAACAGTGTCATTGCCTGTCTCAAGGGGACCCAAAGTACCTCTGTTCCCCCCTGCATTCCCTGTACCTCACTCGCCCTAATACCCTTCCTGATGTAAAGAGCCACTCCCCTCCCTTTTTACCTCTCCCCTGTCTCTTCTAAACAGAGAATAATGTAGTACTGCCACATACCAATCATGGTTTCCAGTATACCATGTTTCAGTAATAGCTACAATGTCCAGGTCAGCCTCTGTTATCAAGGCCACCAGGTCTGGGATTTTATTCCCTAGGCTGCAGGCATTGATATACATGGCCTTCCATATCCTTCCATTTGTCCTTTTATCATCCCCCTTGCTGTCTTTTTGCCTCCTCTGTTTGTCCTTCCTGTATTCCACCCCCCATCCTCCGCTGTTCCCCCTTCTATGGGTTTTGTTTCCTCTGGTGATACCATAATGTTCTTTTCCTTCATGTTGACATCCCTATGCTGTGGGGGCGGGCAGTTTGGTTCCCCCTGTATCCTTCTGCCACCCCCCCTTTGCTAGTTTAAATGCTTGCCAATGAAGCATTTCAACTATTCACTGAGGGCAGTGGTCCCCTTCACTGGACAGGTGTAGGCCATCCCCCTTGTACAAGGTCACATTTCTCCAGGTGGGTCCCCAGTTCCCAATGAAGTTAAAACCTTTTTCTCTGCACCAGCTCTGCAGCCAAGTGTTGATGTCCTTGGTGCGGAGGTTTCTAGCCTCACCCTTGCTGTGGACAGGCAGCACCCCTGCAAAGGTCAGGGGGCTTGCTACCTGTGCAAGGCCCCTCCCCAACTTCCTGAACTCCTCCTTCATCCTTGCTATTCCTGCCTTGTCTCCAGTCATGTCATTTGTTCCCAGATCAACAATGACATCAAGCTTCCCCTGCTTTGCTACTGCTTTGGCAATTCCCTGGATCCTCTCCCCAACCCTCCATGCTGTGCTTCCTGGCAGACACCTTACCTCCCTTTATGCCTCTGATCCTGCTCCCATTTCCACTCCCCAGTCTATGGAGTCCCCCACTAGGAGAAACTTCTTCTTCCTTTGGGGTCCTCTTCCACCCGCCCACCTGTGAGGTTCTCTTCTGTAGAACCTGCTCATCCACCAAGGTCACAACTTTGAGTGTCACAGTGGGATCCTCCAGCTCTTCCAAAACTGTGTAGGGATTTCTTAGTTGCACTGGGTGGGGGATGCACTTTTGATCAACCCACCTCATCCTCCCTGAGCCCACTGTAGTCCACACACTTGTTTTGCTGATTATCCTTTGAAGTAGTGAGTGTAGACTTGGTGGCCCCTGGGTGGAGGAGGAGATCCCCTGCAACCTAGCCAACTCAGCCTGGGGGCTGGCAATCTCTGCCTTCAACCCAGAGAGGTGCCTACAGGTGGGGCAGAACAGCAGTTCCCAGAACGTCATTCTGAAGAGTGCTGCTCCACATCCATTGCACTGCACCACTCCTAACATGAGTCCTACCTTCTCTACTTCTGTCTGCCCAGGTCACTGTTGGTGAACCTCACTTCCCCTTAGTACTATAACCCTTTTCCTAGGGACTGTGTACCAGGATTCACCAAGGTTTTGTTTTTATTATTATTATACAATAGCAATCTTAAGACAATATCCTCCCAGCTTATGCAGAACTGCCTGGCTGCCTTCTGGCACACCCACCCTGTTTTGTGTGAGCAAGAAGTTGTCACACCTTTCTGACTAACCCCATAAAGCTAGGTGAGCCATGGGAGGGTGGGGATGGGAGGGAAGGGTTGGGCAATCCACCTGGTCTGTGCTGTGAAGGCAGTCAGAGCATTCCAGTTTGAAAATCTCCTCAGGATTTGTCTGGGTTGAATACACAAATAACTCCACAGAACTGCAGGACTTATCCTAAGCCAGCAGTGAAAACTTGATTTATTTATTAGGATATCCAGAATTACAATCCTTTGAGTCAGAGACTCCTTTACAAAGGCCCCACATCAAGTTTATAATGAACGACAGACTTAACAAACATTAGCAAAATATGTTACAGTTTGTATGCATAGGGGGGCAAACTGTAATCACAATAGATAATACATGAAAAGCAACATAGCAATTGAAAAACAATATTTAAGTACACTTAAGTGAAGAGTGAAAATTGGGAAGAGGGGGAAGTGGGTAATAGGACCAGGTCAGTGAAGAGCTGAGAGCCAGGGGTTATAAGGTGGTTCAGAGGGAGAATGTAGGGGTGGCAGGTGACAGGGGATGGGGTGGAGGGGGGAGCAGCAGGGAGAGAGCTGGACAGTGTCCATTGTCAGAGTGGGGGTGAGTGAGAGAGCTGGATGGTCTGAGAGGGTTGGAAGGAGCAGAACCGGGAGGCAGGACATAGTCCATTGTCAGTTAGTAAGTGATTTAGGGACAGGTACAGGAGTGTGTGGAGAGGAGGTGGGAGTGCAGTAGAAATTTAAAGTGGCCCAGCTTAGGTTCCTCCGTAATGTGAGGGGAGAGGGAATTTAGCCAGGACAGGATGTGGTAGGCAAAGGAGAGTTGACAAAGTGAGGTTTTAAATCTTGGTACCTGATGTGTAGGTTTGAGGGAGCTCATGTTGATCCTGGTGAGTGGGGTAGGTTGCAGAAGAGGAGAGAGGTTGGGGTCAGTGAGTCCAACAGAGATTTTTTTGGCCAGGAGACAAGTATGATATTGTAATCTGTCATCAAAATCCAGCCAGTTTGTTAGGCTATAGAGGGAGCAGGTGTGGATGGTGTTAGGGCAGCCCAAAAAGAGGCGATGAGCTTTGTTAAGAGATATGTTGACTCTTTTGAGGGCTGTCTTGTCAGCTGCTCCTTAAATAACAATATCATAGTCCAGCAGTGAGAGGACAGAGGAGGAGATGGTGAGTTGGAGTGCTTCAGCGAGAAGACAGTACTGATGATGATAAAGAAGTCCAATACAAGAGTATAGATTGGAGCAAAGATGGCATATGTGGTCATGGAAAGTAAGGGCAGGGTCTATGGTGATTTATTTATTTAGTTTTTGTTGACCGGTAAGTGCACTAGACAAATTCAGCCTATTTTCAGGCATGACTGGGGGAGGGGTAAACAGATGAATGCCAGCTGACCTTGAACCAGATTAAGCTGTTGATGTTTTTTTTTAGTGAATGGAGGAAATTTGGCCAGGACACCATGGAAATTCCCCTACTCTGTCGGTAGGGGGAGTTGCTGTCCTAGTGTGGATGGCCACTATGTCCTAGATATCAATGGGAGAGGATGCAAGTGAGGTAGGGGAGCGTGTCTCCTCCCCATTCTCATCTACTCTAGAGACCCATGTTGAAATACTGAAATTTTCTCCGATTATGTCTGGACTTGAAAGCTCAGCCTGCATTTTGCCAGAAACCGATGTTCCAGTTGGTCTGGATTTGATTCACGAAGCTCCTTGTGATCAGGTTGGTGAGGAGGTTGTATTGCTTGGTCCAGATTCGGAAGATGTGGAAATCCTGAATGAGGATGTACCACTCATTGTACCTGTACTGCTTGTTACCGGAGTTGGCTCCGGAGAGATCACGGCCATCCGAATACCCGGATGCTTGAATACTGTTGAGGCTGCTGCATCGGCAAATTTACCTACGGGTGAAGAACCAGATTTGGGACTTCAGGAACTCTTACCTAAACCCCAGAGGACAGATGGGCAAAACGTTGGGGATGGCTAGACAATCCTGTGCAAAAACGGAATCGGTACCGGACTTGAGGAAGCAGGACCGGCTACCAGAGGCCGCTCTACAGACTGCGGGCTCGGTGCACTCACAGAATGGTTGGCTGCCAGATCCCAAGATCAAGAAGGTCTATGAGTATAATACCATGACTATTACTGAGACAGGGGAAGTGCTACAGAAGGAAATTTCCCATGCATCTGGTGCTTGCAATGCAGATGTTGTTGTGGATCATGTGGAGGTGAGGGACACTACTACACAATTGCCCACAGGTGATGGGGTGTTAGTTACTGCTCTGGGGAGTGCTCCCATTCCTGGCCCAAGTAAACAGAATTAAGTCTTTGCAGAAGACACTGGTGGGGCTTCAGTGCCTGACACACCTGCATGGCAGGCCAGTACAGCACCTTTATCTGTGGGTCTGGGGAAAGATGTTTTACAAGATCCTAATAAACAAAAACTGTTTAAACCCCTGCTTCATATGGCAGATCTATTTATATCCTGTACTAGGGAATCAGCACCAAGATGTAATGCCATTAGATTGACATACAAAGGGCCCCTGGATAGAATCTACACAGGCAGAAGGTTGCTTAAGGATTCACTGAAATTCTACACTTCTCATGTTTTTGCTCTGATACATACAGATGACTTTAACTATGACGTCAGCTTCAAAACAGTAGAAGCCTGGGATAGATTTTGGAATAAATATAATACTCTAAAGGATTCTCCATTTTGGGTCACTTTTTTAGCCATCCCCATTACTAGTCCTGCAGAATGAGTAATTACTGTATTATCCAAAAATAAATGGGTGGACATTGCTGATATCCTATACTGGCTCAAACAGCGTTGTGAAGTGCTTGAACATCCAACACCCATCATTGACTCTGAACAGTTTTGGACTGGAGGTTGGAAGATCAAATGTAAGCTGTTTACCACCAGCACTGGTATTGCACATTTACCTGGTTGTTTTTTCCTGGGAAAAGACAGGGGCTCCTTATTTTATCCTGGGCAGCCTAAGTCTTGCCATTAATGTGGCTCCCACCTGCATCTTAGTAATGCTTGTGATACCCCTAAGTGTACTCACTGTTTGGAGACTGGTCATTTTTCTGCTAATTGTAAAAATCTATTTCACTGTAACTTCTGTGAGAAAATAGGTCACTCTTATGTTATGTGCCCCTGGGCCTCTCACAATTCAGGTGATGGTCCCTCCCAGGAAGCCTTAATAACCCAGGTCCAGAAGAAAGGTTGTGCTCAGTCCTCAGCTAGATGGATGGAAGTGCTATTAAAACAGATTGAGACTGCTATGAGAGAACATGTCATACACCCAGATTCAGATCCACGAGAGGAAATTCAGGGGGCAGAGGCAGACCAGTCACTTACTATTGTTACAACAAATGAAGTCCATCCACAACAACACCCCCCCTCCCACCTGTATTGGAAGTGGATCAGAGTATGGCAGGAGTCCAGCTGGTCCAGGAACAAGGCATTCCTTGCAATATTGTGCAAACTGCGACTATGGAGCCAGAGCACATGTCTCAGGATGTGGATCAAGTCTTCACTGAAGCACCGCTTATAGCGGGCCAGTTATCTATGCCTCCCCCACCCCCACCCGTAATGCATTCTGAAACACCTTTCATAACAGTTGCTTACAAAAAAAGGACAAGAGAGAAAGTTGGAGTCCTTCCAGAACCTAAGGGGAAAGAACGAAAGAAAATGTCAAAAAACAATGCATTTGAGATCTAATAAATATGCCCCTGTACTTATAGATAAACCACCAGATGTGTCAGAGGACAGAGATTCTGGGTCTGATACTTCCTCAGTGGCTTCTTCCAAATGTGACTACTTTGGGACTAGATAAAGGTTGCTCTAGAAGAAAGAGATGGGCTTCCAGATCTCGGTGTTAACTGGCTATTGTTGCTCCTTCAGTGCCCATGAGTGACTTCTGCATTCTAACCCTCAATGTCAACAGTATAAAGAATAGTATACGGAGGGATATAGTTTTTCAGGAATTACTAGACTTACACTTTGACATTATATTTTTACAGGATATCAGAATCAAATCTTTCAAAGAAATTGCACAGTGTTCTGTTAAATGGCTTAAGGGGGTCACATTCTGGTCTCAGGGTCAAGATTGATGTGATGGGTTGGGGATAATTTTTTCCAATTCTGAATTGAAGGTTTCCAGATTGTAGACCTGGAGCTGGGTAGGGCACTAATTCTTGATGTATCCTACAAGAGACTGAGATTTAGACTAATTAATATGTATGCCCCACAGGGGAAGGCATTGAGAGTGGATCTCTTTAAAAGAATTCAACCCTTCTTGTACATGGCTAGAACAATAATATGGGAAGGGGGGGTGACTTTAATTGTAGTATTCATAAGGAGGATAGAGGTTTACAAAACAATAAACTATTTTGTGATTCTAATACTCTGATAGATATAACTACTACTGTTAAATTGAAGGATGCATACCGCTCTTTGCATTGTTCTGGGGAAGTCACGTTTCAAAGGGGCATGCAAAAAACAAGATTTGACTATCTTTGGATATCTCATTCCGTAGAGGTCATAAGATCAGCTGTTGTAGACTTGGCCTTTTCGGATCACTCAGCGGTGTATATTGATTGTCGTTGGCATATGGAGCTCTTTCATGGGAAGTCTCCATGGAAATTGAATGTTTCTTTATTAAATCAAAACTAAGTGGTTGCTAAGTTTTAAAATGTATGGGAAGCTAGGCTTTCTGTGCAATGTCTGTATGACACTCTGCAGGACTGGTGGTTAGATACAAAATGGGAGGTGAAATCCTTTTTTCAGAAAGTAGCAGGGAGACAAAATAGGGATAAATATTTTCTTTATTTGCAACATAGAAAGCACCTGCATAGATTTATTTCTTTGTCTGATATGACAGGTCAGGATTTTAGCTCACAAATACAGAAAGTAAAGAAAGATATGTATCAGTTTCAATATGACAGGGCCAAAACTTTAAATCAAGAATTGCGGTTTGGCACTGTTAGCAAAAAACAAACTTTTGAACCATTTAAAGATAGTCAACATCTTACTATGAAAAAAATAATTGAAGAGCTGGTGGATAGGAATGGTACGCTGCACAAAGATAAACTTTCCATATTACGTATTGTTAATGATTATGTAACTGATAATTTTCGTACACAGCCTAAGGTTAGTAATATGACTCATTTCCTACAGGCTTTGAGAAAAAAAAACAATCTCCGAGGCTAAGGAGTCACAGATGGTTGCTTTAATAACGGTGGAGGAAGTTAGAGCTGTCATTACTGCAGCAAAGAATAATTCTACTCCTGGTCTGGATGGCATTCCAGCTGAATTTTATAAGTTCTTTTGTGACTCTTTAAGTACAGAGCTGGTGAAACTGTTTAATGAATTGTTGCACTCTCCCACTATCTCTGGTTCACTGGTTGAGGCTGAGTTAATACTTCTTTCAAAAAAGGAGACAGGCCACAGTTACAAAACTGGAGGCCTATATGCTTGATGAATTCCAATTTGAAATTTTTTAGTAAGATTTTGTCTAATCGTTTGGTCAGTTGTGCAGATAGTTTGATTAGCAAAGAACAGGGATGTGCACTACCCCAGAGAGGTATTCGGAGTAATCTGATCTTATTATGGGAATTGTTTTGTAGACATTCCAAAGGAAGGGACATTAGTTTGGTTTTGAGTCTTGATTAACGGAAAGATTTTGATTCCCTCTCTCAGGAATATTTATTTTTGGTTTTACAATGCTATGGAATTCCTCAGGTTTATATTTCTTGGCTTCAAAAGTTACATAAGAAGGCTTCAGTGATTCCTAGGGTTAATGGTGTGACAGGGTGCCTGAGTGACTGTTTCTAGAGGAGTTAAGCATGGATGTCCCATGAGTCCTTTGCTGTATGTGTTTAGTATTGACCCTTTGTTGCAATCCATACAGACTGACCCTGAGATATGAGGGGTGTGCCTATCGGGTTCTTTCCCTCCTTTAAATGTGTTGGCCTATGCAGATGATGTGGTTTTAATAATAAATAAATCCACTAATGAAGAATTGGTACAAACATGGCTTCAGGCTTGTATTAATACTGACGAAAGTATAGGTTATCAGTTGGGATGGGATCATTAGACTGTTACACAGTATGCAGCTATTACCCTGTCCTGTGACCCCATTACAATTTTAGGGATTCAGTTTGGGAGTGAAAATGCAGGCCTGATGAATTGGGAGGTGAAATTACAGAAGGCAGAAGTTTTTTAGTGCGATGGGCTCTTGGCTCACTTTCTAAACAAAAGAGGATCCTCTTGATTAAAACTTTACTTATACCAATTTTTTTGCATGTCAGTTATATCAACCCCCTTCCAAAGCTGCTACACACCAAATTATTTAGTTTGTTTTTTAGGGCCTTGTGGGGGAGCAGATTGAACCTGATTAAGCAGCATGTGAAATACAGAGGAATAAGGGAGGGAGGTATAGGCATGATTCACCCTGTAGCCTTCTATTTTAGTATCTTCCTCTATTATAATGTTATTGAACCTAGGCTAAAACAGAATAGAGACTGGTACTTGTAATTATTGGATTGGATTCGGCCTTGTATGAATGCTTGGGAACAGAAGAGAGGCAGATTGTTAACCAAACTTCAGGTAGTTCCAAAAGAAGTATGGGAACTATTTCAACAGGTGATAACATGGAAAGTTGAATATGCTGTAGAAAAGATAATAAAGAGAACTGATATTTATGACATGATGGTGACTCCGCAATGTTCGGAGGAAAGAGTTTTGCCTTATTGTACTGTTCAAAATAGTCTAGAGAGGTTTCAACAATTATTGAATAAGAGATGCCAGTATTTCTTTAGGATGTCTTATGGTTAACCACACATGGTAAACTAAATGTGAAGAACAAGAATAAACACAAAGCATTACAGGAGATATATTGTTTAAGACAAAGTTGCACTCAGATTTTAGAAATGCAAGAACATATGTTTCTTGAATGTGAACACGCTACCCAATTTTGGGACAGTGTTGCTACTCATTGGGGGATTCAACAGTTTAGATCCATTACCTATCTGGATTTAGTTTATGTTATTGGGTCTCCTGCCTAGCAGACGTTTTCTAGAAATACTTTACAGGTATTATTTGCAGTTTTAAAGTATTATTTATGGCAAGTCAGATGTAAGTGGGTCCTGCAGCAACACTTTGTTCCACATGACGTTTTGTTAAAACCTTTACAGGAAGAAATTAGGAAAGTTTATGAAAAGGACTTGGGACTTTGCTCTAGAAGCCAGATGCAGCAATTATGGAAAGGATGTGGGCAACTGTTATTAACTGTGTAAATATAGCAGCAGACAGTTTACGTCTGTCCTTTCATGGAAGGGAACTGGAATACTACCGTTTTTGACCTTAGACTGATTCTATGAATGTATATGTTTAGTATTTGGATTAAGGGAGTTGTATATGTGTATGCACTGTACAATGTTGATATGTTTATGAATTCTTTCTCCTTTCCTCCACGTAATTCTCCTACTCTTTTTGAGCAGTGCCATGGGATCTTTAACATCCACCTGAACTACCACTAGAACAGGCAGATGGGACCTCGGTTTAACGACTCATCTGAAAGACAGGTATTTAAAAGAGTGGACTTGTTCAAGGGGCAGTGAGATGGAAGTGTGGGTGCGTATAGAGGTGTGTTTAAGCTTGTGCTGGAGATGGGTGAACAGCATGGTCTTGGACTTTTTCTTAAATGTTTGTTGCAAAATGTTACCAAAATACTAACAAACTACAACAAGCCAGCAGTCCACAGAAAAAGAAAATGCAGCAGTATTTCAATACCTCTGTATTTAAAGTAGCAACCTACAAATAGATAAGCAGTATTGCAACCCCCCATCTTCATTCAAACAAGCAAAAACAAATGCAAAATTTAAAGCAAGACACACCTTCCCTCAAAGATTGTGCAAGATTATGCTTCCCCAGATTCCCAGTTTAAGATTGGGCTTCCTTTCCAGCTCCCAGTTCTGTTGTTTCAAAGCAGTCTTTACCTTCAAAAGATAAGGCCTTTCATGGGACATGGGCTCACATCAGGCAGGATGGAGGTGTCTGAGACAGATGCTAACCCCGACACTGCCTTCCTACTCATAGGGGCCTATGCATGAAGCTGGTTGGAGCCTGCGCATGCCATGTAGATTGAAGGCGTAGAGCTGTACAACACTGTAGTGTGTAGGAAATGCACAAGCAACATGCATGACCATAGCGTAGTGCCAAGCAGTGGTGTCATCTGTGGATGTTCATGGATGTGTGTCATGTAGCACGAGAAGAGGCAGGATCATGCATTGTGCCATGCAGCCCTCAGATGCAAATGCATGACTTCAAACACATTTGGATAGTGCATAGACCCTGCTGCACAACACTATGCTAGGGGCAGGGCTGTCATAAACCTCTGTGTGTGGTGTGCAGGCTGACAAGTGTCCCTGCAGGAGGTGAACACAGACATCACTGGGGTGACTGCCCCTGCAGCACTGCTGGTGACAGAAATGCACAGTGGACAGGCAGACAGGCATGCCCACTGCCACACACACTGTCCCTGGATGCCACAATGTGCCCAGCTCCTGGCCCTGTGGCAGACACATGTGGCTCCCCAGAGCATGTTTTCCCCCTAACAGCAGTTAGGCCCCATACTGAGAACCATAGCATCCCAATACAATCTGTACACGTGGGGCACACTAAGCAACACAGTGGGATGTGTAGGCACACAGTGCCACCATACAAGGATGCCATGGATGGCACAGTACCCTGGTAATACACGCCAGTACTGGACACTGAACACTGTACTATGCTGTGGCCCTGCCATGGTACACTGTCCATGTGTAACACATGGCTGTACACAGACACATCCTGCACTAGGATGCAAGGGCAGGACACCAAACAACCCCCCTCCAGCTAGACACTGTGAGGTGGCAACTGGAATAACATAATGGTCATGGGAATACATTACAAAAATGTTTATTAACACCATTGTATAACCACCATAATAACAGTATACAAAATCAAAGTGGCCATGTGCTCAATCATTCCCCTCTGAGGAATCTTCCGAGGATGGTGTTGGCATGCTCCTGGTGGGCGGGCAAAATGCTAAAACCAGGCATCTCAGTGGGCCAGTGTATTTCTGGAAAGAGACAAAACAACAGGAGTGCTGGGGTTTTAGTTACCTGCCTCCATATGCACCACCAAGACAGACAGATAGGCATACACACACACACACACACACACACACACACACACACACACACACACATACACACAGCCATGTTCACCTACCTTGAAGGGCTCCTCCACTGATCACTTCTCCCACACATAATCCCAGTAACAGATGTCCCAGGATAGCATCCTGAGGAACTGAACCTATGGGATCACCTGTGGCACATACTTTGCTTCGCCACCACTATGACCAACTCCCCCGCCCCCAGCCAACTCATATCTCTTCAGGGTCATTCTGAGTGGCTTACCACTGAAGATCTGTGGGAACACAACAAGATACAGGCTGAAGTCAGTGTTACCATGCCATAAACCCACCCAGCAGCATGACATACATGCCCACGCCACCACCTCTGCAGGCTCGGTGACTACCCAAATAGCGCCCCCATCATGGGCATCCTGGTACATCAGGGCAGCATGCCTCCAAAATTTATGGGTGGTAAATCCCCAGGTGACCCACCAATGTGGAATTGCTAGCTGCTGCCTCCACCATGTTGATAGGACCAAATGGATGTTGCCACACGGTAGACACCCTATCATGCCGCACCACACACTGTCATGCACAGGAAGTGCAGATATAAAGGGTCATGGAGCATTCCACAAGTGCAAGATGGTAGTAGCAGACCACCATGCCATGTTGCATTGCTGTCAGCCACCACAAGTCTGGTGTTCATATGCCCATGTGTGCACCATGTGCCCAGGACTACTTATGAATGCCCTCCTGCCTGACGAAGTGCTGGCAAGGGCACAGCAGCAGAATGCACATCCCAATCCATGGGTATTCCACAATAGAGTACTGTTGCAGACATTCTGTGACAAACATTGCATAGAGCAGTTCTGTCTGGACCATGCTGCCATCACACAAATGCATAACAAGGTATGGCCCTCATTGTGCCCCGCTCTAGACAGTGCAGAGCCATGAAGCTGGAGATCAATGTACTGTGTGAACTCTCTTATTATGCTAGAGGCTCCTTCCAGAGGGTGGCAGGGGGTGTCACAGGTGTGAGCCAGTCATCTGTGTCCCTTGCCCTGCTCCAGGTGACAGATGCCATGCTACACCATGTGCAGGATCACATTACCTTCCTCACCACACAGATGGACATTCAGCACACCAGGGAGGTGTTCTATGGCATACATGGTAAACCAAATGTGCTTGGCACCATAGACTGCAAGCATATTGCAATCCTGGCACCAACAGTCCACAATCACCAAGGGGTTCCACAGCATCAATTGCAAGGTTGTCTGCAATGAGGTAGGCATCATTATGAATATATTCATAAAATACCCTTTGTCTCAAACCCACTCAACAGGTCAGCCTTCTACTCCCAAAGTGCCAACCTCCCAAGCACAGTCTTGTGAACAGTTAACAGAAACAGGGTAACCCTCCTGTCTGTTTTTGTGGGTTCAAATCAACATTTGATCTCAAGTCTTGGAGGGATTCAGACTGTGAACCTCTTGTTAGCATACCCAATGTACAGGCTCAGATAATTCTGTCTTTGGGGGGGGGGCAGATATCTTTGCCTACAGGCATCTAACCAAGTATACAGAAATGAACCATTAAAAGCTGCAATAAAAGACCTCAGATTAAAAATGCTTACCTTTTTCCAGTATGGTATCACCATTCAAGCTTATGTACAGTGTCTGTTTTAACCATATATACTTCACTTGTAAAGGAAAGACATCAAAGACAGACCAAGTAGGCTCTAAAAATAGAGTTTTACTAAAATAAATAAAAAATATGTAAAACATAAACTACAGAACTATTATCACAAGAACCATGCAATCTTTTAAAAGAACAAGGTTTTAACAATGCAATTCCTACTACAGTACTTAGATTTGTCTTTCTCTCTAAATACCTGCTTAAAGTGCTCAAAGATGTTTCTATGTCAGAGTGTAGATAAGAGTGTCCTCTGAAGGAAAACAGAATATTGTTTAAAAGCTGGCTTTGCCCACCTCTTTGCATGAGGTCACCTAGCTCCTCTCTGTTAGAATATATAAAAAAAAATCTATACAAAAACAGGATGTCTTTTCAAAGTATTAAATTCTGCAATCCTCAGCACAACTCATTTTCTTTTTCAGATTTATGATTAGTTTCCCTTTCCCAGGACATCAAAGCATCTTTTATGACTTTGCACTAAAACATCACAACTTGCTCTTCCTCCTCTAAGTGTTACAAAAGTTTATGATTTTTCCTCTTAGCAACTACAGCTATAATTACCTTAGTTGAAGTCTATAATTAGCTTCTGGCCTTGCAGGTAACACCTTGTATATAAAACCTGTGTGTGTGTGTGTGTGTGTGTGTGTGTGTGTGTGTGATCTCACATGCTGTTTCAGCATTTCTCAAGAGAGACAGTCCATAACCCATTTTTCTGTTACTAAAAATGATACAGAGATCAGAACCAGCTGTCCAAGTGTCACACCCTTGACCCTGCCATGATGCCTACATCTTTGACCAGTCTGGCCTGGGTGGCCGTCTTGCTAAACAGGACAGTGTGGCTGGCTAATTGGTAGTTATCCAGGGGAGCACAGTGTGCCTGCTGTGCTAACAACCTATACAAGCACTGTCATTCATCCCTGTAGGTGACAGCAGGTATTCACTGCATCCCTTTCTACTGACACCATACCTGGTTCCACAGGGTCAGTCAGAAAAGGCATACAACAAGGTGCACAGGAAGACATGGTCAGTGGTGGAATAGACCTTTGGAAGGCTAAAGATGAGGTTAAGGTGCCTGTACCACAGAGGTGGCACAATATTGCTGGCCCCTGGAATGGCATGCAGAATGTTCACCATATACGCCATACTACACAACATGTATGAAAGACTGTGAGTGCCCATGCCATGCAATGCACCTGATTCCATACCTCCAGGGATGACGATAGACCAGTGTGAAGGACAGTGGGGGAAGCATTGTAAGGGTGTGCCATGCAGCATGCAGTGACACAGGGTATATTCACCCGATGGCAGTGTGGGCCAGGTGACACCATGATGACATGCCACTCTGAGTGCATCTGTGCCATGTGCTCTGTGCGTGTATGTGTGTGGTGCATGTTGTGATATGCTATGGCAGCCAATCACCTTATGGGGTGGCCTGCCTATATGCATCCATGTGTGTGTCCTGTGTGGTATGTAGGGAGGACTGTGTGTTGTGCACAGGTGCATGTGTGTTGTATGAGTGAGGTGTGTAATGTTTGGTGGGCATGTGTGCTTCATGAGGGGTGTGGGGTGCTTGGTGGACTTTAGTGCTACATGGTGCACCTGTGCTGTACTTGTCCTGTGGTGTTGTATGCCTCTGGTGTGTTGGCATTGGTGTGCGGGTGGCGGTGTACCATGGTCACACATGGAGCATGCCACATGGTGGTTGCTATGTCCATATCATTGTGATATTGTCACTGCTGTCCAGTCCTTGTTGCAGACCATGTTCTGATGAGTCTTCTACATGTCTGGTCATCTGCTCCTCTGGCAGACTGTGGTAGCTGTCCCCTGACAGGCACATAATTTTCCTTTGTGTCCAGCCATAAACCACATCCACCTGCCATGCCCTATGTTGACCTGTCCAGTCCCACACCTGGGGGATGTCCTGCACTCCTACAAGTTCTGCACGTGCAGATGGCATGTGCTTTGTAAGCCTCATGAGCATGTCTGGAATCCAGTTGTTGCCCCTGCACATTCCCTTCACCTCCCAGTTTAGATCACATCTTGCCTCGGTGTTCTCCCACTGTGCTGTGAGTTAGTCACATTCCCACTGAGATAAGTCATGATAATAAGGCTACATCAGTCCCCAGGATGGGTTCCTCCATTTGTGGCATGGCTGTGGTTTGTCCAAGTCCTCCCTTTCACTGTCATAGACATGTGGCAGTGTCATTGGCACTGCTGTGGTTCAAGCCTCCACACCTGTGTGGGGTGTTGGGGATGCATCAGCATTCCCTTGCTGCAGCATTGCATGAGCCACAGTGCCTGGGGTCTCTTCCCCATCTGTGTGCTCTGTACTCTCCCAGGGTGGTGAAGGGGCACAGGGGCACTGTGGTATGTTGGCATATGGGCTTACGTCATCGACGTCCACTGCATCCAATGCCCTCACTGTGTCTTCTGTGCATGGCTCCCTGACCACCACTAGTGTACTCACTTGTTCCATGAGATAACCTGTGGGTCATGGTGTGGGTGGTTACCTCAGGTCTTGCACCACCCTTGTGGGCCCAAATGTGTGGCATGGTATACCACTGGTGTCACCTGCCACCCGTGTTTGTCCACTCCATCTGAGTCTCAACTGGTGTGGTGTCTCCCACTGTTCCTGTGGTCTGGGGTGCTGTCTCTGCTGGGGTAGGACAGAGAGTGGTTACATAGTACACTGTGGTGGTTGTGTAGACCTTACCTGTGTATGGTGGCATGCCTACCTGTTAGGGTTTCAGTGCCCATGTCCTCTCTGTGTCGGACAACATTGGGGATGGTCTCTGCCACTACCCTCTCAATGCATGTCAGGTATGGTATTTTGGGAGGTGGGGCCACCACCAGTGGCAGACTGTGAGTCGCTGATTTCTGGAGCTTCCACTTCATGGAGGACCAGAAGTCATGCCACTTGGGCTTGATGACACTCAGTGTACATGGCTCCGGACCCATGGCATTCACAGATGCCTGTATCTCCTGCCACAGGCATGCCTTTTCCACAGCCAGGACCTTCAGAGAATCTGCACCATACAGGGCAGAGTAGTGCACCCATATGACCATGACCAGGGCAGCCACCTGTAGTCCAGTGAAGTTTGAGGACCATGGCCTCAAGGTGCCCATTGATGTACCTGGGGCCACAGTGTCCTTGTGGACATTCCTGTCTGCCAGTGTATTATGGCCTGTGGACATGTTAGTTTCAGCTGAACTGCCTCCCTGTGGTGCATAGTTGCCGTTGCTCACATGTTGGTGTGCACTTCAGTGTGTGTGCATGTAGGCATGGGTGTCCAGATATGGTGGGGCCAAAGGGCATGCCCACATTTAGCTGCTTCTTCTTGCCTTCCTACGTGTGGCTCTGTGTGTGGCAGACTCCCCTAGTGGTGGCCTCACATGTGCAGGTGTTCGTGCGTGTGGTCACATGTTGCCATACCACGTGGCATGTATGTGTGCACCACTTCTACGTTGCATTTTGGCACTGTTTCTGTGCATTTTTGGATAGATCCCAATATGAGCATCCTGGTCTTTGGGCATGAATATTGTACATCCCATCAAACTCTTACCACCCAGACAGTACTCTTGGCATTGATCAGTGTTTTATTATGTTTTACTTCAGATCATCCACACAAGTTTACAATATCCAGGCCCCTTTCTCAGTCACCGTGGTGGGTGGCAGTACTCAGTAGTGCACTGTGCTCTCAGTTCCCCCACAGTCATAGCTACTATGCTCAAAAAGGTACTGCTACTAGCAGGGTGCAAATGGTGACTGACTTGGTGAATGCTGGCCAGGACATGGGGTTAGTCGCCTACTCTTGGGATAAAAGAACCTTGAGTTTCCATCTGGGCAGCCATCAAAACTGGGCAGCAAAGATCTTAATTTAACATATCATCCAAAGGATGGGACCTTAACAGTGCAGTGCCCAACCACTGCTGCAATAAAGTGCCAGTACTGGGTATTGGGACATGTTCCTTGTCTCGGGCTAGAACCCACAGTTATGTGCACTTGGAATCTGAGTCATGGATATAGATTTGCTGAATTCTGACCTTTTTGTTAAAAACTGGGATTTTTTTTAAGTTAATGCCAAAAATCCTAATTCCTAAAAAAAAGGGTGACTGAAATCACACTAGGAATCACAATCCAGTTAGTGAGATAGCTAAGTAATTTTCACTATTTGGTGAAATTTGGGAAGAAATACGCAGTAAGATTTTGAAATCTTGGGGAGGGGGACATTCTGGCAAGTTGAAGGCCATTTCTACAAGTCACTGCTGCCAGACCTTGTGATCATGATGCTTACTTGAGCAAAAATAAGGAAGATGGATATGTTAAATGCATTCTAGCTCTCCGAGACTCAGCTTGCTGCTAATTTTATTAGATGGTTATGTACTTTTCTGTAGGCAAGAGTAGAATTTGTGAGTGTTTTTTTGTTAGATGTTTCTCCAGTCTATTTCTGCTTCTGTTTGCTTAACATCTGATGCCTGCTGTGCATGTAGAGACACAGAGTTTCATATTCAAAACTCCCATGAAGTGCACACAATGTCATAGCACAGTGCATTAATTAGCCTGCTTCATTGCCCAAAGGAAGCCTTATTAGAACATGCGTTGCACACATGGTGACTGCACAATGCATGGGCTAATATGCTCCTTAGAGCACAGCACAGAGGAAGATCTCAACAGGTGCTCATGTGCACCTCACAACCCCCAGCTGGCCAGTGAATAGTATGTGGTTAAGGCAAATGGATGGGCCATGAAGGAGAAATGTACATGTTAGGGCCCTCCAAAGTACTGTAGTTAATACTATTACTCTGAGTTGCAATATTAAACATCCCACTGCAAATTACCCCATAAGGCATTTCAAGCCCTTAAGAGGACATTTGGTTGCCATTATGGGTATATTTACAGTACAGTACATGTTTGTAGACTGACACTGAGCATGTAGCTGCTATAGCTTAGCCCACCCTGTCCCTGCCATCATTAAAATGGCATCCTGCAGGGATTGCCTAGTGGCACATATGGCTGAGACACTGGATGCCACACCATGTCAGTAACCCAAGTGTGGGAATGAACTTGGGTCACTGAGGGTTGGCTGGTGGGGGAGAGGATTACGCATCCGTCTTATGGCTCTCCTCGTCCAGGGAGGGAAGACCAGCTGCACAGCTCCTACAATGCCACCACATGGAGGCATGGTGGCAGGACAGAGGGTGCATTTTGAGGGACAGGGCCAGCGTCAGATGCCACAGTGCCTATGCACACACACACACACACACAAACACGCATACCCTGCATCATTGCATGCCACCAGTCTGGGTAGGGAGAATAAGGAAAAGCAAGGGCAGGCAAAATGACACCCCTGGCTGCCAGCCTCTGGCCCACACCACCACCTGACACTCCTGCTTAGACTTCTGGATGTGAACTAGTGCAATGAGGATGTACTTTCCTTCCTGGCCCTTCCATGGGGGACAAGTTATGTAGGAACCTTATGGGTAGACAAAGTTCTGGGGAGGTTGCTGTCAGTCAGGGGAGTCAAGAAAGGAGGTGGAAGAGCTCACCTCTATCTGAAGCTGGAGAAAATGTGCTACAGAGAAAATGACATCTGTACAGGATGTTCTGGCTATTCTTTTCTCAGTTTGTGCCATTGTACTCCTCACCACTTCCCCTGCCCCCCTCTGCTTCTCCTGTTACACTGTCCTGTCCACTTTCCTCTGTGTCTCTTCACACCTCCTGAAAGCTACTCTTTTAGCCTTTACCTTTTCAGTCACTTCTTTGAGGACCACAGCGGTCTCTTGTACATCTTGTTTTTGCTGAGTTTCTTTGCACAGAGGTTTGTTGCCTTCACTATGCCTTCCCTTAGCTTAGCCCACTGTTCCTCTGCCCCACACAGGTCATCATCCCCCCACTAGGTTATCTGTGAGGCATTCATCCATTTTTTTTTAAATCTTCTGCCTTAAGTCCAGGACAGGTGTCCTTGTGTTGTTCACTTCCAAGTTTCAAGTTTGTTTGGGATAATTTCATTGAGCAAGCTCATTTACAATGATGTCCCATTGTTCAAATCAAAATAAAGTTTCATATAAATACAAGATATCAAAGGATACACAGTACATCAACACTGAAGATAAACTACATTTCACAATACAAATAAACATAGCATACTTATCACAGATATTTTGCACAGTTTAATCCTATGTGACCCCTTTAAAATGTTTACATCTTTCACAGAATGTTACAGTAGTCATGAACTATGTCTTTATGACAGCTTGTGATGGCATCTTATTGCCCTTCAAATGAAATCTATCCGGCAAGGAGTTCCATTCATAAGGAATTATGACTAAAGAAATGATTAGCAATTAATGTTTTAGACCTAGGGATTGTCAGTTCCACTAAATCTGAATTCCTTAAAAACTCCTTTCCGTACCCCATACTCTAAATGCTCCAACAAATAGTCAGGAGCATCTTCCCATATACACTTGGATGCAAACAGCATTCTGTGTAACTGATGCCTTTCTTGTAACATGGTCCAGCCTTGTGGGTTATATAATTTGCATCCATGTGCATCATAGGGGCCTGAGTACAAACTGTGCCATCATTTTGTACAGTACATCCAATTTAGTAAGTGTTTCCTTTGTGCTATACTCATATACAATATCTGCATAATCTAAAATTGGAAGAATTTGTGACTGTACTATCTTTAACCTAATTTCTGAATCCCAACATCCCTTGTGTAGGTATAAGGCTCCTAAAGATTTCCTTACCTTATTTATCAGCTTAGTTACATGTGCAACCCCATGCCGAAATTGGGGTGTTTACAATTTGGATGACATGTTGGCATTGGGAGGAGCATGTGCTGCAAGGCTTCCCAAGGGGGTGGGACCTGGGCAGTGCAAAAGGGAATTCAAGCACCCCACAGGCGTATCATCCCCTTGCTTCAACACCCCAATGGTGAAACACAGAAAAAGAACATTACGGCGACATTCGCGTAATGGTCCTTTTTCTGAGTTTCTTCCACCAGTGATCTGCCCCCTCCCCGGACCAACTCTGACCTGGAGTTGGAATCCTAGAGTCCAGGGAGTGTGGGGGGTAGAGCCCCCAGTATGGGGGGTGTGAGGGCACAGACCCCCACAGAAAACACCCAATCAAGAGGCTGCACAATACCTGCATCAGTATTGTGCCATTGCTGTGGGGGAGGTCAGCATTGTCGCTGATAGGAATACTTTGTTCTTCCCCTCACTGGTACACAGGGAACCATTAGGGAGTTAGTTAGTGTAGGATCCATTGTGAGGGAGGAGTGAGGAGTAGTTCATAGGTCTGAGGGAGGGCCTTCAGCCAGGGCCATGTAGGCCAGGGGTCAGTTTGGGGAGATTGCCCCCTGGTGCCCAACTCGCCACATTACCATTGTGTGATAAGAAGGAGGAAGCTAGCAGCCATGCAGGATATCCAGTGAACAAGGCAACCAAATTAAGAGCCTACAAAAACAGAAACTCAGTTATGGCACCTGTGTTTATGGCTACCGAGTGGAGGGGGTGACCGGATACTGGGTAGGGTGGAATACCACAATAGGAAATAGAAGGTATATGCGAAGGGGGAGAGGCAGGGGAGGGATGGTATGTGGAAGGGGGTGTGGTGGGCAGCTGCCAAGCTGGTCTGCTAGCGTGTTGGGGAGGATGGTTGCCCCGACATGCCCCCCCCCGGAGTTGAGAATCAATAAGTGGGGGAGGGCAAGCACCCCTCGGTGGGGGTGCATGGGGCACAGCCCAGGCATTAAAAAAAAACCCGTAGGTCTCGGGCACCATTTTTGTTTGTGCTGTGAGTGTGCATCACTGAAATTCAGCTTCGGCAATGTACACTCACAGTAACACCGATTGCTATTCCTCGATCACTGTTATGACATAGAACTGCAGTGTAGAGAGAGAAAAAAGGTTGGTTAGGAGCAAGATTGTCTCCACTTAGGAATGAAGCGAGAGAGGTGGCTGCCACAATGCAAGGTGACAGTAATGCCTAGGAGGGGTATTAGGGCAGAAGTGGTCCCTACCTTCCGTGTCCACCAAAAAGAAGTGTTGGGAGGCTGATGGAGATTTTCTGGTGACTGTAGTTTGAAAGGCAGCTGTCATGTGTGAATCCTGCTGTAGATCAGCCAGTGGTCTGCCCCAGACAGAAAGGAAAGGGCTGTGCCCTGTGAATTAAGATCCCCCCTCCGTTTAGAGGTCAGTGTCCTGTAGAGAGAAAGCACCCCGCTTCCATTGGTGGGGAAAGTCTGAGTAGAAAGAGAAATTGGTCAGAACACTGTGTGTGTTCTGCTCTTTGAATCTGAGCCCTAAATGGCTCAGTTTTGAAGGGGAAGAGTTGTCTGGATCTAGACTCGAACCTGGGTCCCCCGAAGCAAAGTGCCATGGCACCTTGTCATATTGGAAAATGGGACTGTAACTAATGAATTGTGCACCCTCCATTGAGTTTTTGTTGCTTGAGCTTTTGGTACAAAAAATAAATCTGTTTGGTTGACTTTACTCTATCTGGGCCAAAATCTTTAGAGTCCTGCAAATATGTGTGTCTGCTGTGTCTAACCAAATGTTTCCACAGAGCATACCTCTCAACCTTTCTTCACCAAAACGTGTGACAAGATGTGTGACAAATGACCAAAATGTGTGACATATCATCAAACATGGCACTGCAAGCACAGAACACTATGTCAATCAGTGCACTAATGTGCTTAATGTTTACTGATAATTAAACATAACAGAGTATTATGAATTTCGGCTTTAAAGTATCAGTGGGAAATGTGGAATATCACCTTCCCCATGTGGGATAAAGAATTTCTGAGGGGAAAATGAGTGATGTACCTCATAATGTGTGACAGTTGAGAGGTATGTCACAGACAGTCCTGCTGTGAAGCTTGCCACCAGTCATAGAAACATAGAAACACAGAAATTGTCAGGAGATAAGGACCACTAGGCCTATCCAGTTGGCCCATGGGCCCTATAATGTACATTTTATGTGGCCACTGACCCTCTGTGATCAATGGCTTTTCATCACCCCCCCAAGCTACCCATGGAGGGGGAAAGTCATCTGCCTGCATCTTGACGGAGTTCACACCATCAACAGAGGGATCCTATCTCTACAAACAATAAGGTACTGTGTATTTGCCCTACTATTGTGCTGCTCAGTCTAACTGGTACCCCTCCCTTTTACCAGAGACAGTAACATCCAAAACCCCTGGACAGGGAAGGGAGGGGGTTGCCTCCTTTCAAATGCAAACATTCTGAGACTGAGAGCAAGGCCTGCTGCATACCAGTGACTAAACCAAATCCCCCCCAGGCAAGAGCGAGTATTCTAGAAGCTGTAAAATATTCTACTACAGTGAATTACAGTTTGGAATTACCAGCCGGGAGAGGGGGTTACAAAAATGAGGGCTGTCATCCGGGATTCATAAGGAGGTGCTAATTATATACCTGACATGGTATGGAAGAGCTTCTGAGGTGATGGAACGTTGGTGGGTCACAGCCTGTTCTAGGAGTTTGAGTTACAGTTCTGGGGATGTGAAATGCATTATGAGGAGACAAAATGGCACCTGCCCCACATGCAGTAAAAAAGTGACAATTAAGAGGAAATAGATCAATTGGATTGGTGGACGGGACCAATGAGATGCAACACTAGAAAAGGGAGTTCAGGTGGTCTTGGATTAGATTGCTAAAAATGTCCGAGGAGAAAGGAGTGTCGTGTTGCTGTGCTGAGAAAAGTTTGATGTTCCACACACAATGGTGGAGCCTGCTGCTGGATCTACTGCTATAAGAAGTAAAGTGAAAGTTTACTCAACTTCTGTAGTTGTGAGAACTTTTTGGGAAGCTAATGTCTGAATACTTTTGTTTAGAATATTTGATACACTGGACTTTGGGTCAGAACAAGCCAGCGTATGCACCTGGGTTTGTAGGTTGGACTATTAATGTGCCAGAAGGTCTGGTTAACTGGCTATGGAGTCTGGTCGAGAGGAGTGGCTCTGGTGAGTCATGTATCTTTTGCGGACAATGTGGGAGTGGGGTGATCAGACAACCAGTTTATATTTTGTACACTGTGGGAATGTTCCTAGGGTGATTGGACCTTCCAATTTGTCCACGCAGAAAGGATGCTATGTGGCCCCTCTGCCCCTAGCTACTGTGCACTGGGAATGGTCACAACATATAAATAGAATATCCTCCACAGCTAGTGTGGCCACTACAGTAGAGACCTTGAAACAATGAGAGAAAGTTACAGCTAAGTTACCTAAAATTGAGTTAGAGGTGGTACCAGGGCCCAACCATCTGCCCAGCCCTGTACTACCACCAAGTACCCCAGAACTTCCCAGTGGCAGAGGAAGGGGCCAAGGGTGGACCTCACAGATTAGAAGCACTGCTGCAGAGTATGTGAGGGACATGGCTGAGTAGTCAGGTTCTCCTGAGGCTGTGGTGTGAGGCTTACAGGACAAGAATAAAGTGCCAACTAAACCCAAATCCACCCAGGAACCCACAGTGAGTCCTAAGACTTTACCTAAAAAACTGGAACAGACCAAACCTTTGAAGTTAAGACCCCCACTCCCCACAGTGCAGGAAAAGGATTCAAGTGCTACTGACCCAGACCTCATAGTGGAATCTGTAGAAGGAGATAATGGCATGGAGGAAGACAATACTGTTGACCCTGCTGAAGTAATTTCCATATATAATCAGCCTGAGTCTGTGGCTGGGCTCTGACTGAGTCAGAGGTGCTCCATGTTACATAAGAAAACTTCTAAAGCCTGTCACAGGGCTTAATTTGAAGAAAAACAGAGTTTGTCAGAGAAACAGTGGAGAAGAATTCTTGCTGTTTGGAAAAGCTGGGCATTTTGAGCCAACCATTCCAGCCATCCGTTTGAAGCTTATTGTGTTAAGTGGAGACTTAAGCTGCAGCCATCCTGCAACCATTTGGGACTGAGAGAGCAATTTGAGCTAGGAAAGAGGTTTCCAGGAGCTGTGAGTAAGTCAGAGAAAAGATCAAGCTGATTTAAAGCAGAGAGAGAGAGAGAGACTTTGAGAGAGAAGGTGAGTAGCTGCCCTAGACTTCAGGGACATGTGTCTATTGTTAAGATCCAGCTGCAGACTAAAACTGCTGATTCAGAGTTGGAGTTTGGATCCTGCTGCCAAAAGGCTTGGAAAGCAGAACCTGTGGAGAAACTGTTCTAGAAAGACCTTTCTGAAGTCCAGGTAGGCCACATCCATCACCCCTCCAATCCCATATCTCAGCTACTCCATCAAAGAATTCAATCAGGTTGGTCTGACAAGACCTCTTCTAGAAATTGTACCAGCCTTTCCTTTATAAGTGCCTTAATTAGCTTTCACACTATGTTTTGGGTCTTTTCATGGAGATAAACACCTTTTGACTGGGAGGTGTTGCTAATCACCCTATGCCTTGATGAGGAAGGCAGAAGGAGAAGACAGATATAGCATTTTATTTTTCTACTACAGGTATGCCACTGCTGCCTCTATGCCTATCTCCTTACCAAATAATCTTACTGCATACCCCTGGCATGTAGAGTCTCTCGGTGTGTTTGTTTGTTTTGTAGCAGGTGGAGGAAGGTCTGTTGCTGTGGCATTTAAATTGATCGGGACCTTGTGACAGACAACAGCTCTTCGGAATGGCATAAAACGCGCTGTGGAGGCTATCTACTAGTGGATGCCTGACCAGAATACTAATATGACTGAAAACAGTTCTTTTTTAGAAAGTTTTAAGCTGATAAAAGAATTAAGGGAAGTAAACAAAAACAAAACAGAAAGATACAGCTACGAACTTGCATCTTGCATTTTTTGCTGTTTTTACTATTTATGCTGTGTATTGTCTTTAGCTAAACTGTGTGTTCCACATAGTGTTTTTATATATATATATATATATATATATATATATATATATATATATATATATCTTTTAGGGTTTTTAGAATTTAGGATAAATATATTTAAAATTAGAGGACTCAATTTTCATGCCATATGCAAATAGTGTCACATGATTGAGTTGTGTGTGTGTGTGTGTGTGTGTGTGTATATATATATATATATATATATATATATATATATATCGCATGCCACAACTTCACAGCAAAAGACCCATCTTGGCAAACGGACCTGCTACTCGGTTGAGTCAGTGCTTTCTGGCAAAAAAGTTGGTACTGCTTTTTATTTTTGCTGCTGGGAGAGATTTGGCTTTTGAATTAAATATGCTGGTACTCTTGAGTTGATGAAAGCAGCTTAAGACCAGTTTGTTAAGCTATCTTAAATTATTGTAACCTAACGGCCAGAAGATAGTGGGTTTGCATTTTTGCTGAGGAGCTGTGACGATCGCTACCTCTATCTGCATATGTGACCCTGAGTGATATGAAAAGTAAGTTGTATCCTCTCACCTTTAGATGTTGAGCACGTATGTGATTAATTAGCAATATTGAATATTAGGACACTGTTCCAACTGAGTTTCTAAGGGAATATAGTTACCAGCTGATGATAGTGCTTTAGTCTGTGGAATTATTTTGTTTGCATTTTTATGTGTGGAACTATTTTGGTGTTATTTGCATCTTTGTTTTTTTTTTCATGGCCTAGTGAACTCACCAACACCAACAAGGTTATCCTGCATCCAGACTTGCTTTAGATGGGATTGGAGACATCACCCTTTATTTTTCCTTTTGACAAGAAGAAAATGAGTGGAAACGGTTTCATTTCGGTGATAGACTGAGACGTATACTGCTCACCAAGAAGAAGAGTCTAACTGGCACTCTACGGGAAGAGAGTTTCAACATTACCAGTATTTTAAAAGATAGAGAATATGGAAAACAGTTGCTGGAATTAGCCACTGTAGACTGTTGGACTGCTACACCTCACTGACTTTTGGGAATGTGAGTGAAGCTAACAATCTATGTAGTACTAAAATACACTAAATAGATTTATGAAGTAAGATCCACTGTAGCTACTAATGGGTTTGTAGGAAAATACTTGTTATCAGTACTTATTAGATAATTGGGAAGTGTTACCATTTTTTCTCTTTCTAAATAGTGGTTACCAGATTGCAAAGTAAGATGCAAAAAGTTTGTTCCCTGATATTGGGAAAGTCTGCCTTTGCAAAATGCTAAGACAAAAGGAAAGTAAAGACAAGGCAGACAAAAATCACCAAACATATTACGGGACCATTGCGATTAGAAATTAATAAAACTTCAACCCCATTAGGATCTAGTAATGCGACTAATGAAAGTTACAGGGAACAGAAAAGCAGTCTCGAGGGGCAGCACTTGAGGGCACAAATGAGCATTCTCCAGTTCTCCCCCTCTATAGCTTTGAAAATTCTGAGATTGATAACAAAAGTATGGCGTGTTTAACAATAACTACTGACCAAATGCTCTCTAATACAAAAGAAGGGCTAGCTGGGGAGGAATCTTTTGACTGTGAGATAACTATAGATGCAGCCAGTTAAGACTCCTGGGATGAAGACAGAGAAAATTCTGGAATGAATAAATGTGATAAGGCTAGTGATCTAATTTTAATCTTGAGGGCAGAGCTAAGGGATGTAAATGCTGCCTTGCAAAAAACTATTACAGGAATGAAGGATTTGGTACATAATCAAACTATACGTACCAAAGAGGGTAGTGATTCTTTGGAATTGATTGGACAAAAAACAGATAATATGTGTAAGATGTGTAAGAAAGTTAAACCACAGTATGTTCCTCTGAGTTTTTTTCCTCTGAGTTTTTGTAGGGTGTGTACTGCTAATTTATTGCTAATGGAGCAAGTGACTGTGGTTAAGAATGAAACTGAAAGTATTAACTATGACATTGCATATAATAAAGCTCAAATGACAAGCATAGAGAGCAAATTAGAAAAATACCTGCCAGTCACTCAGACAGATTATGTGGAGGAAGGCATCATTGAATCATCTGGGATGACACATATTAGACCAGATTTCACACCTATATATACACCAGAAAGTTCAGAATGAAATAATATAAGTAAGTACAAGGGAAGAAAACATAAAAGGAAAGGTAAAGGTAAAAAGAACAAGGGTAATGTAGTAATATACCAAGGAATTGGAATAACAAAATGATAGCAAAATAAAAAGAGGTCACAAAATCAAAGAAGGAAAGAAAAGAAGAAAAGAAATCAAGAACTGAATGAGGCAAAAGACAAAGACAGAATACAAAGTGAAACCTATAAACCTGACTATACAGGAAAGGGGGATTCTAAAGTAAGGGAGAAACCCTTTAATTATACTGTAGATGATGACCAGGTTGTTCTGGGAATATCTACTAATCTTTGTAATCATTTAATAGCATTAGAGAGAGAAGTAGAAGCACTTAAGCAATATTGTACTGAGGCTTCTCAAGATCTGCCAAAGAAAAGTACACCAATATAGAGGACACACCTACTAGAAGAAATAATACGGAAAGTGATGCAAATATTGTAAATACTGAAGCTTACCCATCTGCAACTGAAGAGATAACAAGGAACAAAATCCCTATCATTGAATAAATTACCTATGGTTAGGTGTACTTCAGATAGTGCTTGGTCTACGATACTGTAACTGAACATGGACTAAAATATCAGATACTGAATCATTATTTATATGATTTAGATCTAGATTTCGGTGACACAGTACACCTAAAGAAATCAAGGGACGGACGTGTTAGACCACTTGAGATCTTCTTAAGTTCACCTGGATTAGCTAATCACATATGGTATAATGCAGATTAAATAGAGCAAAGAGGACTGATAGTCAGCTTTCCTGACTGGGAACAATTTAATATTAAATCACAAGTTACAGATGGGGAAGCTATGGTTGCACTCTCACTTTTTGGAATAGTGAATATGTATAAGGAGAATAATTGGAAATTGAAAGGTGCTATTTGTAACCTGCTTAATAATATATTACAAATTCAACTAGGTTCACAAGGGATAATATAAACAATTAGGATAGGAGGGACCTCACAGATTGAGATACAAATTAGAGATAGAAATCTCGCACATAAGATACTGCAAAATTGCTCAAAACTAGACATTTTGGGGTTACATATGGTAGACCCTAAAGAAATATATAATAGTTTTGGACAGGATCCAAGAAGATCTGGGAATACCTGACTTCTCAAGATAGATGCAGTGACTTGCAAAAGTATTCAACACCCTTGAAAGTTGTCAGATTTGTCTGAATGACAAATGATACATTGAGATTTTGTTCTGTGTAATATTTTATTTAAAAAGACTGACCCTCAAAATAATTATTTTAAAGTGACATTGGTTTTATGTTAGAAAATATTTTTAAGGAAAATAAATAACTGAAATATGCTGTTTGCATAAGTATTCAACCCCTGTGCTCTGGAAGCTCCAAGTTTACACAAATGAAAAATATTGCCCTAATGAGGACACAATTGGCTTACGATTGGCCTCACCTCAGAAACATTAAAGTAGCTCACATTTTCTGGATAAAACCCCCCTCAGTTTAATGACTATTGGTCAGACTGTGAATCTGAAGGAAGGGTGTGAAAATGAAGACGAAAGAGCATTCTAAGCAAGTTAGAGATAAAGTAATAGACATGCATAAATTAGGAAAAGGGCACAAAATAATATCCAAGTGTTAGGATATCCCAGTGTGCACTGTTGGATCAATAGTGAGGAAGTGGAAGCTGCATCACACCACCCAGGCACTACCTAGACAAGGCCATCCCTCAAAACTCAGCATCTGAACAAGAAGGAGACTAGTGAGGGAAGCCACAGAGAGGCCAACAATCACTTTGAAGGAGCTACAGAGTTCAGTGGCTGAGAGTGGAGTGAAGGTGCACCAGTCAACCATATCAAGAGCTCTGCATAATACTGGCCTGTATGGGAGGGTGGCTAGAAAGAAGCCATTACTCAAAAAAGAACCATATTAAAGCACGTCTGGAGTTTTCCAGAAAGCATGAGAGTGACCCAGCTAAGATGTGGCACAGGGTTTTGTGGTCTGATGAGACAAAGATAGAGATTTTTGGCCAAAATTCAAAGCGCTACGTGTGGCGCAAACCTAACACTGCCCAAGCCTCGAGAAACACCATCTCTACAGTGAAGTATGGTGATGGCGGCATCATGCTGTGGGGATGCTTTTCATCAGCAGGGACTTGGCGTCTTGTTAAAATTGAAGGAAGAATAGATGGAGCAAAATACAGGGAGATACTGCAAGAGAACCTGCTTCAGTCTGCTGAAAAACTGAAGCTTGGGAGAAACTTCACCTTTCAGCAGGACAATGATCCCAAGCACAAGGCCAAAGCAACACAGGAGTGGTTAAACAACAAAAAGGTGAATGTCCTACAGTGGCGAAGTCAAAGTCCTGATCTCACTTCCATCGAGTATCTGTGGCATCGTTTGGAAATTGTGGTCCACAAGCGTCACCCAACCAACCTGAACAACCTGGAACAAATCTGCCAAAAAGAATGGGCAAGAATCATTCCCGAACAGTGTGCAAGGCTGTTAGATACTTACCCCAAAAGACTTAAAGCTGTTATTTCAGAAAACGGTGGCTCTACCAAATACTAATGTGTAGGGGTTGAATACCTCTGCAAGCAGCATTTTCCAGTTTTTAATTTTCTTTAAAAGATCTGCTGACGGATAATTAATTTTGGCTTTGACAATATACTGTAGAGCATATGAGTTTGCAATAAAAATACTGACTGGAATAATATATATAAATCTCATTTGTAATCCAGACAAATCTGATAACTTTCAAGGAGGTTGAATACTTTTGCAAGTCACTGTATCTCATTACTACCGAGTGACGAGGATAAGGGGGGGAAGAGTCAAATAGTTGCATGGAATATAGCAGGGCTTATCAGTAAGAGGATTGATAGTGACTTCTTAGCCTTTATACAAACTGCTAATATTATATGCCTTCAAGAAACCTGGCATGAGGAAGAGAACGCTATTATACTCAAAGGGCTGGTTATTCAAAAGGGTTGCACATGGCGCAACAGTGTTGTGCCATGCACAACCCACTGATGTGCCTCGGCGCAATATTCAAAAGGGAAAAGTGCGCAGCACAAATCCTGATGCACTGGAGTGCATCAGTAATGTATGCAGGTGCAGGTGGGGGGCATGCCCATGCATACCCCGCATAGCCCGATATTCAGCCCAGAATGTGTAGAGCCATGTATGCTCAACCCCTACCTGTGCCAGCACAAAGTTGATCCAAAAAAAAAAAAGAACAACGGATGACCACCCCCACAGGTGAGCTGCTGCATTGCAGGGCACAACACCGCAGCTGCCACCTGTGGGTGGCCACCCACGCTCCGGTTGCCACTGGCGGCACCCCCCATGCCCGATCATTGGCATTTGTAAAATGAAAGAACTGCTATATCCCTGGTGGTCCAGTGGACCACTGTCTGCCCCATTGCAGGCATTTGTAACATAAAAAAGATTAATGTTCAGTATCCCTGGTGGTCCAGTGGACCAGGCCGCTTGATTGGGGGCTTCAGTATTTAATAAAAAAATAGATTCCAATATCCCTGGTGGTCCAGTGGACCGCTGTCTGCCCGATCGCGGGCATTTGTAATAAAAATCAATAAATCTGTCCAATATCCCTGGTGGTCTAGTGGTACCCTCCTCCCACCTGCCCACTGAGCCCCACCGCCCCTCTCCCCCCATCAGCCAGTGGGCAGCAGCACCCCACCCGCCTGCCACCCCGCCGCCTGCCAACTGACACTGTCGGTAGGGCTGTACGCCCATTGGTCCACAGCATGAGCCAATGGCCATGCAGCCCATACCGTACTATACATTCCAGATATGTGAATGGACCAAGCTTTGTTTGGTGGAGAAAGAAAGTTGGTATCAAAGAAATTGCTATAAATCAAAATGGATGGAGACTGTCTATAAGATGTTGGACAAATATAAACTTATAGGCTAAAGGATTATGTGTAAAATAATATTATTCTGAGTGATCAGTATAAAAAAATATATAAATAAGAGAGCTGAAACATATTGGAATGATGTAGATAGAAAGAAAATCGGGCAAACAAAATTTTCACCATGCTTTGCAACAATTGCAACAAGTTTGAAATTCAATATTATATGGAAGTTTAATGGGAACCCATAATGAGAACTGCTTTTATAATTTACAAGTTTGAGACATTTGAAAGTAAAGTCTTGAAAAAGAGATATAGGAATTACAAAGACATTTTGGGTAATTGTGATTGTAACCATAGGGAGGAATTGAAAATTTGGAACACGTGGTATGTTTATGTTCTTGGTATGAGGCACCTAGATCTATATTGGTCAAAACCATATTCCATGTTGAAGCTATTGAAAAATTAAAAATAGACAATAGACTCTTTTTGGAAATACTAATATACAATGAGAAGCCAGTGGCCATTAAAGCCTTAGATACCTATTTCCATATTATAAGAAAAATTAGGGAAAAAATGGTCGCCGGAATAAGGATAGATTGAGATGCAGATACGCTAAGTTATAATGAATTGATGGAATTGTAAGGACAGGCTAATTGATATTTTACCCTATTTTATGAATTTATTTTATTTTATGATGTGTTTGCTATGTAAATATTTTATTTATTTCGTTTTTGTTGACCAGGTAAGTGCACTAGACAAATCCTGCCTATTTTCAGGCACGACCCGGAGGAGGGGGATACAGATGTATGCTAACTGACTTTGAACCAGATTAAGCTGTTGGTGGTATTTTCAGCGAATGAGGGAAATTTGGCCAGGATACTGGGGAAATTTCACTACTCTTTTCAATAAGTGCCATGGGATCTTTAACATCCACCTGAACTACCACCAATCCAGGCAGATGGGACCTCGGTTTAACGTCTCATCTGAAAGACGGCACCTCAGAAGTGCAGCACCCCTCTCATGCTACACTACATTGTCAGTACTGGGATATTAACCCAAGTGCCAGATGTGGGAACTGAACCCACAGCCCTCTGATCTCCCAGCCTCAGAGGTGAGTGTGCTACCTACTGAGCCACTGACACTGCAAATATGGTGTGTTTTTATAGTATTATTTATTGTTAAATATGGACTGTATCTTTTGTAATGACAAATGTCGTACAAATAAATTAAACTTGAAATTATATGATCAGTCCAGGGAAAGTGTCACCTGCATGTTCAAGGATTTGGTGATATAGGGAGATATCCCAAAACCATTTGCTATGCCAGTCCATGGAGTGGTTGAGACCACCCCTTTGTCCTCTGACATTTGCAACTGTCATATGTTGGACATGGATGCTAGGCATCACTTGGACCTCACAGTGCTGAACTACCGAGATGGCATATGATTGTTTAGGGGAGTGGCCCCATGGCCTATCATCAGGACTCTACAATTGCTTTGCAGAATTCAGAATTCCGCCAGTGGAATTAGAGTAGAATGACCATTCTGCTGGCGGAATTTCCACCAGAATTTCAATTGTTCGCCTACGGAATTCTGCCTACTGTAATCCACGAAATAATATTCCACGGAACAGTGATTTTTCTGTGGATAATCATTCCAGAAATATTTTATGCTGTGGAATTTTGTCATTCCATTTCCAGTGGAATTCTGTGGAATTTTGGAGGAATTTTGAACATTCTGTGGAATTTTGTTCCTCCAGAATTTGAAAATTCCAAATAGCACTAGGCCTTACTCAACTGGAGCCAAGCTGTGAGGTGGGTAAGGAGGTATTTAAAGGCTGATTACCCAGGATCCAATTACCCTTATGTAAGTGAAAGGACTTGGGATCTCATTGAATGCCAGAGATCTGACTGGGTGTACCAAGGGACATCAGAGAAAGTGCATCTCAGGCACAGAGTGGACTTGTAAGAACAGGCCTATGACTGAAACAAAGTAAATTCTCTAGCCAGATCTATGTGTCCATCCTCAGCTTGGGAAGGACTGACTTGATTTAAAACCTTTGCATTGGTGGACAGGATTGGACACCTTATTAAGTACTTTGTAGTCAACCACAACAATAGAGGGGTTGAATGCACCAAGCCTGAGCCATGCCTGTACTTTGCACCTGAGGAACCAACTGCCAGATACAGACCCCCCCCCTCGAGTAAAGAAGACCTCTTAAAGGACCCACAGCCTTGTTGTGGAGAGACTGAATATAGAGGACTGCAACTACTGATGAGATTGTGTTTCATTTTATTTTTTACAAAAAAACAAAACAGACATTTTCACTTCAGATGATCAGAAAAGTGATGGAGTTGCAGTGCCTTTTGAAAACAAAAAACTTTGCTGTTTGTTATTAAATTCAGCCATTGTATTATTTTTTTCTACTTATATGCCATTTAATGTAAATGTTTTTCTAATCTGCATATTTCAGTCACATAAATAGAGCATAGGAATGTGTGACAATTTAGGACTATAGGTTTTAGGATTAAGCAGGGACCCCCTAGAGATTAAGCACATTTACCCACTGGTGCTGTACATGGGATTACTTGGACTTTTCTTAATAGAGACAGCTATCCAAAGACTTCAGTAAGCACCATAGCATTTGGTATGGACACTTAAAAGTGTAAGAGTGTGCCCCCTTTCCCATTGGTAGGTGAGTATGCTAGAATTGTAGGAGTAGGTTAAATTTAGGTAGCATGTTTCTGCCAGTATGTAACCCCTAGATGGCATTATCCCAAGGGCTACCACCCCTGCCTGCTGGGCTACCAGCAGGTTAAGGGGCCTGAGTTCTGAAACAGGTGCCTCCACCCAGAGGTCAGGTTTGGTAGTGGTCAAACTAGCCTGGGCACAGCCCTCGGGACACTGTAACTCCCCTCTGTTCCTGCTAGTGGCCCACACAATACACAATAATTACTTTCATAATACCCCTAATATGCTTTGCATATTTATATGTAAAGACATTTTACTGTACCAGGCCAAACACTCCATGGTCACAATCGTTAAATTCTCAGTGGCACACAGCAGTTATTTTGAAGGGATTTCAGGCAGGCCAATCGCATTCAGCACAATCTTCGGTCCTATGCAGGTTGAGCCTGGTCACCTTCAGTGGCTTCTTTGTTCACACAGAATCGGAATTAGTCTGAAAATTAACTCTCCTTCTCTCTCAGAGTGACAGGCAGACTTGAAGGCCTCAACTCGGCCTTCCCACAGTTCTCCCACTCGAAAGTATGCAGACGCTTGCTCGAATATCTCGAGCTGCTCGTTTCTCAGCTTCCAACTTCGATCTGGCTTGCCAGTAGACAGTTCGGGGGGATTTCCCTTAGATCCAAAAGGTTCAGTTGGTCGGTTCAGCTGTCAGTCACAGTAAGAGCTCCCCCTTCTGTTGCAAGAAGGTGCCAACAGTCCAAAACTACAAATCCCAAGCTTGCAATCCACACAGCCCCATCTCAGCATTCTCCATTTTAGAGTCCTCAAGCACTGATTGGTCCAATTCGGCAGTTCGGGAACAAAATGGTGCAGCTAAACAGTCCTTGCTGCAAAGAAGGCAGGTTAGCACAAAGTACAATACCATCATTACTCTAAACTATTTTTAGTATATAGTTACATCCTTCAGTAGAGCTCCCTCTGCACAACTAGCGATGGCAGATATGGTGCGATGAGCAGGCAGCCCGGGCGGGACCTGAGCAAAGAAACACTCAGTCCCCCCTCCCAGATTCATTATTACTACAAACAGGCAGCACTTAAAGTGACAGTACACGGAGGCCACACAGGCACTCATTGGCAATACATTTAAACGGCTATAGCGCTGAACACCAGACAGGCAGCAAACAATTAGGTGAGATCTTGGAAGATTTTTCGGGAACCTCCATTTGTAGGGGGGTTACACCCTTCCCTGCCTGGAAAAAACTTGGCATCTGCGTCAAGTTGGTACCATCACAATAATTGCAATTGCAAATCGTACTATACATCTATACCATTAGCAGGTTAGGCCTGTGACTTCAAAGGCATCAGTCAACATATTCACCCTCTACTATACACATTTTCTGCATTTTAAAGTACAGTATCCATTCTAAATTACATTAGACATATTTCACACAGGTACTTTACTCATCCTGCCATACAAAATCAGGTAATAACTTCCTGGACATTGAACAATGTGAGAGAGGGGACCCTTCCCTGTCAGCTAACCTGGGGCTAGACAGGGCAGGGGCACCATACCTAGAGAGCAGGACAATTAACCTGGAATTGTTACTTAGGCTCAGTTTGGGTAGTGAACTTTGAGAAACATACACCCCCTTGCGGACCACATTGAGGGGTAAATCCACTAGCCTCCCAGGGAAATCATAACTAAAGCATACCACAGGCTTGAGAGCTTGGCCAGTCTTTCTGGGGGGAACAACCACAGTCGCTGTACTTTCAGCAATAGCCTGGAGGCTTTCATCACTTGAGGAGGGTGCTTCGGCCTTGGTAGAAAAGTTCAAATTTGGAGCACTGTCAGCCCCTGCCCTGTAAGTTCTGTTTCTACAACACTTTGCTCACTTGGAAGGCACCCAGACACTAGGAGGGAATTATCATCACACTCAAAGTATTCTTCAGGTTGTGGCACGTCACCAGAATGACCCATAACATCGGCCCCTTCCTCAGGCAAATCATACAGTTCCACCATACAGAGTGACTCGATATCATCAGACATGACACTTTGCATTTCACTTTCAGGGAGTATTGGCTCCAAGAACAAAGCTGGAGGGTTATGCAGTCCAGAAGGCCCAGCTTCATCCCCACAATTGATCAGGGGGGTTACCTTGAAACAGCTGACTCAGTTCATAAGAGGGGCAATAAGCATAGTTGCACTCACTCTCATCAGAAGTGGACTGACAGTCATTATCATTATAGGCTTGCTGTGGAGAAAACCTAAGTCTGTGACCACTGTGGTAGGTTGACTCTCTTTGTTTTGCAGCAGCACGAGTCACTGGTCCAGGGGAAACAATCTCAAGGGGTTCAGCTTCAATCATGACTTGGCCTATAGGCAATAAATGGTTACGGTGCATGGTCTTGACAGTTTTTGAGTTGTTTTCAGGCCACTGTGTCCCCTAGGGTCAGACTGGGGGTACAGAGGGCCCACCTGGAAAGAAGGTACAAGGGCCCACCTGGAAAATCAGTAGAAAATCAGTAGAGAAAGGCCCAGGTTGACACACTCGTATCAATATTCCACTTCAATCTGATACACAAGCTCTGTGTTTGCATCTTACATTTATCAACAGTGTCCCAGATATCCCATTTAATTAGAAAAACGAAGATAAATGCAAAAATTTTCAGAGTTCAGAAGGTAACCACTTACTCAACTGAGGGGGGCCCACCTGGAAATTTCCAGGTATCCAGGTGGGCCAGTTTGACCCTAGTGTCTGCAGACATCTGTTCATCTTTATCAAACTTTTGGCACAAAGCACGAATGTCAGGCTCAGACAGTCTGACCCAATCACTCTTGGATGTGGTCCTTCAGGATATGGCGTCAGCAATGATGTGATTAAGGCCTGACCTGTATTCAGCAGCATAATCATAGGTGGACAATGCAGAAAGCCACCGATGCCCGGTGGCGTCTAACTTGGCTGAAGTCTGTACATGGGTCATCTGATTATTATCAGTTTTCACCAGTATCTTGGCCCCATATAGGTATTCATGGAATTGGTTGACGATTGCCCACTTTAACACCAGTAATTCCAACTTATATACAGGATAGTTTCACTCGGATGGGGTCAGACTTCTGCTAGTGAAGGCCACTGGTCTCAAACCATCCTCAAGGTCCTGATACAGTACCGCTCTTGAACCTTGTAGACTAGTGTCAGTATGCAGCACATAAGGTTTTGTGGGTCGGCATAGGTGAGCTGGTATATGATTTCATGAAAAGCTGCTTCACAGTCAGGCATCCAGCAAGGCCCAAAATGTTCACCTGGGTGGAAGTATACTCTTTCTGGTCTCGAGCTGGCCTCTTTCTTGTGTTTGCGATTCATGGGAGATAACCCTGTGTGAGGTTCAGAAGTGGGTGAATCACCCTTGGAATATTCATTTATGAACCTACTGTAGTAGCCACAGAACCCCAGAAAGCTTTGCAGTTCTTTTAGATTATGGGGCTGGGACCAAGTAGTCAAAGCCTCAGCTTTACTGGGGTCAGTCTCTATTTCCTCTGTGGATACTATGTGCCCCACATACTTCACGGAGGTCTGAAAAAAATGGCATTTATCTATGGACAGCTTAAGGCCGAAATCTTCTAGTCAATCTAGTACTTTAAACAGTCTGTTCTCATGCTCCTCCAAAGTGCTTCCAAACACAGTAACATCGTCCAAGTACACTAGGCATTTCGGTAGATTCATATCCCCCATTGCACATTCCATCAGCCACTAAAAAGTGGCCAGGGTACCCGATATCCCCTATGGCATCCTCAGAAACTCATAGAACCCCAATGGACAGATGAAGGCTGTTTTCTCACGGTCTTCCGGGGCCATGGGGATCTGGTAGTACCCACTATGAAGATCCAACACCGAGAACTATTTAGCCCATTCAACCAGTCCAGAACATCTTGTATATGGGGCATGGTGTATTGATCAGGGATGATCCCCCAGTTCAGGGTTCGATAATCCATGCACATTCTCACTGACCCATTCTTCTGATGCACCACCACAATGGGTGAAGAACAGGGGCTCCTGGATTCTTGTATCACACCAGCAGCAAGCATTTCCTGCAGGTGTCTTCTCAAATCATCTATGTCTGCTGGAGCTAAGCACCGAGACCTCTCACAAAATGGCCGTTCATCGTGCAGGCGTATGTGATGCTCCGCACACTCGACACATCCCACGTCCCATTTCTTCAGTGAAAACACTTGGTCTCTCTGGGCAAGTATCTTCCTTATTCTAGCCTTCCATTCAGCTGGCAACAGGGGATCACCTAAGTCAAACAAGTCAGGAGTCACTCTATCAGTTGCACCAGGGTGCTTGTTACTGGGTAACACCGCAGTGTCTGCTCAGTGTACCATTGCTAGGGTGCAGCCTCTGTTTACCCGAATCTCCCGATCTGACACATTGATAATCTGGACCATCACCCATCGTGCACAGGCAAGAGCATGAGCAGGCAAGATGCTGGGCTTGACCAACAATCCTTCTGGCAATTTTCCATCGCCAGGCACATCCAACATCAGTATTCTATTCTTGACATCTTTCTTCAGGTGGACCTCCCCTTGGAGGGTACACTGGGCATTAGGGGCCAACACCATTGAGTCAGGATCCTTTTTCCACATGATCCCTACCAGTTCATCCTGATCCACTGCCTCAGGCTTCTGCTGCAACTCATAGACCCTCTTAATCAAAGCTGGAATTCTCACGGCCCTCCCGGTCTGATGCCCCTGTTTCTCATAGCAGAGCTGTGCCAGTCTCCCAAACATATGATCACTGGTCCCAATCAATAAAGAGAACCCCTTCATACAGTCCAGCAGGGGTACACACCAATGCCAAGGTCTCGACTTGTTCCACCACTCCAGCCACCGAGGTGGGGAAAGACAGCCAGATCTGAATATACCCAGAGTACGGATATGACTTCTCACTCAACTCCCAGACATGTAGACCTTCCAAGGCTTGTAAGGGCACATCAGGCAGGTGCTTCTGATACCAATCTTGAAACATTATAGTTACTTGGGAACCACTATCAAGCACAGCCGTGGTGGACACTCCATTCACCTTTACTGTTGTCTCCATGGACAGACCCACCATCTCAGACCACTCAGGTGGCACAGACCTAGGTGTCGATTTGGCGGTGGCCTTTGAAGAGTAACTTTTTCAAGCAGCCTCACCTGGTGGCCGATTGTTATGTTGTCAAATTATAGCTAATAATCTGGTAGTGACCCTCCTCAAATTCTCTGGTGAGTGACAGAAGAAACAGGTGTGTCCATCCTCCCCTCAATGATAGCAAACAGCAGGTTCTCTGGGGTCTCTGGGAGTTTGCGGGCCCTCTCCTGGTTTGGGCACAAAAGGGGCATTTGGCAGTTCATCTTGGACTCATACTTTGGGTTCTTGATCCTCTGGACTTTCACAAGATTTGGGGGTTTGTGTGGTTTGCAGTAAGTCCCCACCTGGGCTCTCAACTCTTGTACTTCTTCCAATATGTTACCCTCAGTCTGGGGTTCTGAAGAAATCACATGCACCCCCCCTACTTTTAGTCTCTGGGGTACCTGATGCAGGTCAGGTTCTCTGGCCACTTCTGTCAATTCTTTGATCAGTTCTCTCAGCTGCTGCGCATCATCTTGGTCGCTTCTCTCTGAGGTCTGGCAGGTACCCACAACCACAGCATAAGGCTCCCAGCCATCTTCATCATTCTCCGTTTCATGAATCTCTTTCATAAGATGACAGTACTCAGGAGGATTAGCCTTCCTGTCTTGTAACTTAAGTTTCAACGTCTTCACACTGGAGTATCTGGCTGACTTTAGAATATGGTCCAGTCTGACCCAGTTCAGTTCCTTAGCTGGCACCCCTCCTTTTATGTGAGCTGTCTGCAGAGCCCTCTCAGTTCTAGTAACAATTGCAGACAACTTCTTATTTTCCATTGTTTGGCAGACTTGAATTTCCACAGCAAATTGTCCCCGACTCAATGCTTCAAACACTTCTTCAATGCAGAGGTATTTGCTCGCAGTAGCCTCTGGGCTTGTGGCTCATAAAAGCGGATGACCTGCAGTGCAGGGTCCCTTAAACTTTCCATAAGTCTCTTTTCTTTTCCTCCTAAAGCACTGCCATTCCTGTACCAAGGGTGGCATAGTCCATCCAGGTTTCGGGTCATCCCCCCCATAGACACTGGGACTGTGCCAAGAAAAGTCTAAGTTTATGGTATGAGTCCAAATGTACAGATGAAATTACTATGGTGGAGGGGACTACAGGGGAACTCTAAGAGGAAGCAGGGGATGTGGCAGGGGACTGCAGTAGTGTGTGTTCCTCAGAAAGGTCTAGCACCCTTACTAGCTCTTGAGCAGTTCGTCCTTCAGATGTTAATAGTTTGAGTAACTTGTCCATAAACCCTCTATACTGGGGACCCCCAGAGCAGCTAGATCACTATGCAGGTGAATGACCCTCCACCCTTCTGGGCCTGTTCTGGCAGGATAACAGGGGGTACTTTCTCAAGATCTAGGGGAGCACTGCAAGAGAGCAAAACTATCATAGTCTGTTCAAACAGATCCAAATCCCTACCCTTCACTTCAATTTTTCCAACACCTTTGACACATTCCACAGCTGCTATGATATCAGCATTAGTGGTCCCTAATGGGACATCCAGTAACAGGAGGGCCTGTTGGGAATCTAACCACTCAGCCTCACTCCACCCCATCATACAGCGCACTAACAGCTTATGGGGTGTGATTTTGAGCTTGGGCGTAGCAAGATCCTCATTTTCTCACTAAAACTGAACATAGCTGGGTAATTCTCTCCCTTGGCCACTAGAGGACACTAATCCCAGTGGTGCCTCCAAGATGTAACCCCTAGGTGGCGCTATCCCAAAGGCTACAACCCCTGTCTGCTGGGCTACCAGCAGGTTAAGGGGCCTGAGTTCTGAAACTGGTGCCTCCACCCAGAGGTCAGGGTTGGTAGTGGTCAAACTAGCCTGGGCATAGCCCTCCAAGACACTGTAACCCCCTCCTGTTCCTACTAGTGGCCCATACAATACACAATAATTACTTTCACAATGTCCCGATATGCTTTGCACATCCCCCCCCCCACAGTTTACACTTACCACCAGGGTTTGTTTCTCCAGCTCAGCCCTGAGGACCCCCTGTAAAACAAGGTTAGGTAGCACAAATGGCAACAGTACTATACTTTGAGCACAAACTGTAACCACAGTCTGGTTGGATTGCAGAAAAAGAGTAGATTTGATTTATTCAGGGGGTTTTGAACAAGGGCAGGGGTAATCAGGTTAATTAGCTTAAATACTCTATTGTTCACACTACTGTGCATGCACTCAGAGTCCCTACAACAGTCACACTCTCTGGGTAGGCAGGTGATGGGAAAGGTGGGCTAGCCAGGACCGTTGCCTGTGGTAGGTCAGCTATGCTGCTGGTTAGGGCCCTGTGAGGAAAAGAAACAATGTGCACCACACTCTAATTGTAATCCAGAGCCAGACGGCTCTGTTTGTGAAGAAAAAGATAATAAGACAATAAGGTGACACACTTTTGATTTAGCTATATGTTTCAGGGAGCTACCTTGGTGATTACTTATGACACCCAGGGCAGAACACAGGCAGGACAAACATGGAGACAGCAGATGAACTCTCTGGAGTGCCAGGAGAAGCAGGGCCCACATGATTCACCAAGGCATCGGTCCTGTTCAGGCATGGAGCAGGGGACTGATCCCCGGGCAGGTCTCTTGTCGATGGCTCTTCTTTGTGCAGCACGGTAGGACGGTTGGCCTCTCGTGACAAGGCCCAGCCTCATGGAGCTAAGTGCGGATTCGGTCCATTTGCACTGGACACACTTCTAGCTAGCAGAACACTGTTCGTAACATGGGTAACCAGATCGCGACCCCCTTCCAGTACACAGCACATTTATATGTAAAGGCTTTTTACTGTACCAGGCCGAACACTCCTTGGTCACAATCGCTAAATTCTCAGTGCCACACAGTAGTTTTTTTGAAGGGATTTCGGGCAGGCAGATCGCATTCAGCACAATCTTCGGTCCTATGCAGGTTGAGCCTAGTCACCTTCAGTGGCTTCTTCGTTCACACAGAATTAGAATTAGTCCGCAAATTAACTCTCCTTCTCTCTCAGAACAACAGGCAGACTTGAAGGCCTCAACTCGGCCTTCCCACAGTTCTCCCACTCGAAACTACGCAGAGCGCTGCTCGAATATCTCGAGCTACTCCTCTCTCAGCTTCCAACTTCGATCTGGCTTGCCAGTAGACAGTTCGGGGGATTTCCCTTAGATCCAAAAGGTTCAGTTGGTCGGTTCAGCTGTCAGTCACAGTAAGAGCTCCCCCTTCTGTTGCAAGAAGGTGCCAACAGTCCAAAACTACAAATCCCAAGCTTGCAATCCACACAGCCCCATCTCAGCATTCTCCATTTTAGAGTCCTCAAGCACTGATTGGTCCAATTCGGCAGTTCGGGAACAAAATGGTGCAGCTAAACAGTCCTTGCTGCAAAGAAGGCAGGTTAGCACAAAGTACAATACCATCATTACTCTAAACTATTTTTAGTATATAGTTACATCCTTCAGTAGAGCTCCTCTGCACAACTAGCGATGGCAGATACGGTGCGATGAGCAGGCAGCCAGGGCGGACCTGAGCAAAGAAACACTCAGTCCCCTCCCAGATTAATTATTACTACAACAGGCAGCACTTAAAGTGACAGTACACGGAGGCCACACAGGCACTCATTGGCAATACATTTAAACGGCTATAGCGCTGAACACCAGACAGGCAGCAAACAATTAGGTGAGATCTTGGAAGATTTTACGGGAACCTCCATTTGTAGGGGGGTTACACCCTTCCCTGCCTGGAAAAAACTTGGCATCTGCGTCAAGTTGGTACCATCACAATAATTGCAATTGCAAATCGTACTATACATCTATACCATTAGCAGGTTAGGCCTGTGACTTCAAAGGCATCAGTCAACATATTCACCCTCTACTATACACATTTTCTGCATTTTAAAGTACAGTATCCATTCTAAATTACATTAGACATATTTCACACAGGTACTTTACTCATCCTGCCATACAAAATCAGGTAATAACTTCCTGGACATTGAACAATGTGAGAGAGGGGACCCTTCCCTGTCAGCTAACCTGGGGCTAGACAGGGCAGGGCACCATACCTAGAAGCAGGACAATTAACCTGGAATTGTTACTTAGGCTCAGTTTGGGTAGTGAACTTTGAGAAACATACACCCTTCAGGACCACATTGAGGGGTAAATCCACTAGCCTCCCAGGAAATCATAACTAAAGCATACCACAGGCTTGAGAGCTTGGCCAGTCTTTCTGGGGAACAACCACAGTCGCTGTACTTTCAGCAATAGCCTGGAGGCTTTCATCACTTGAGGAGGGTGCTTCGGCCTTGGTAGAAAAGTTCAAATTTGGAGCACTGTCAGCCCCTGCCCTGTAAGTTCTGTTTCTACAACACTTTGCTCACTTGGAAGGCACCCAGACACTAGGAGGGAATTATCATCACACTCAAAGTATTCTTCAGGTTGTGGCACGTCACCAGAATGACCCATAACATCGGCCCCTTCCTCAGGCAAATCATACAGTTCCACCATACAGAGTGACTCGATATCATCAGACATGACACTTTGCATTTCACTTTCAGGAGTATTGGCTCCAAGAACAAAGCTGGAGGGTTATGCAGTCCAGAAGCCCAGCTTCATCCCCACAATTGATCAGGGGTTACCTTGAAACAGCTGACTCAGTTCATAAGAGGGGCAATAAGCATAGTTGCACTCACTCTCATCAGAAGTGGACTGACAGTCATTATCATTATAGGCTTGCTGTGGAGAAAACCTAAGTCTGTGACCACTGTGGTAGGTTGACTCTCTTTGTTTTGCAGCAGCACGAGTCACTGGTCCAGGGGAAACAATCTCAAGGGGTTCAGCTTCAATCATGACTTGGCCTATAGGCAATAAATGGTTACGGTGCATGGTCTTGACAGTTTTTGAGTTGTTTTCAGGCCACTGTGTCCCCTAGGGTCAGACTGGGGTACAGAGGGCCCACCTGGAAAGAAGGTACAAGGGCCCACCTGGAAAATCAGTAGAAAATCAGTAGAGAAAGGCCCAGGTTGACACACTTATCAATATTCCACTTCAATCTGATACACAAGCTCTGTGTTTGCATCTTACATTTATCAACAGTGTCCCAGATATCCCATTTAATTAGAAAACGAAGATAAATGCAAAAATTTTCAGAGTTCAGAAGGTAACCACTTACTCAACTGAGGGGGGCCCACCTGGAAATTTCCAGGTATCCAGGTGGGCCAGTTTGACCCTAGTGTCTGCAGACATCTGTTCATCTTTATCAAACTTTTGGCACAAAGCACGAATGTCAGGCTCAGACAGTCTGACCCAATCACTCTTGGATGTGGTCCTTCAGGATATGGCGTCAGCAATGATGTGATTAAGGCCTGACCTGTATTCAGCAGCATAATCATAGGTGGACAATGCAGAAAGCCACCGATGCCCGGTGGCGTCTAACTTGGCTGAAGTCTGTACATGGGTCATCTGATTATTATCAGTTTTCACCAGTATCTTGGCCCCATATAGGTATTCATGGAATTGGTTGACGATTGCCCACTTTAACACCAGTAATTCCAACTTATATACAGGATAGTTTCACTCGGATGGGGTCAGACTTCTGCTAGTGAAGGCCACTGGTCTCAAACCATCCTCAAGGTCCTGATACAGTACCGCTCTTGAACCTTGTAGACTAGTGTCAGTATGCAGCACATAAGGTTTTGTGGGTCGGCATAGGTGAGCTGGTATATGATTTCATGAAAAGCTGCTTCACAGTCAGGCATCCAGCAAGGCCCAAAATGTTCACCTGGGTGGAAGTATACTCTTTCTGGTCTCGAGCTGGCCTCTTTCTTGTGTTTGCGATTCATGGGAGATAACCCTGTGTGAGGTTCAGAAGTGGGTGAATCACCCTTGGAATATTCATTTATGAACCTACTGTAGTAGCCACAGAACCCCAGAAAGCTTTGCAGTTCTTTTAGATTATGGGGCTGGGACCAAGTAGTCAAAGCCTCAGCTTTACTGGGGTCAGTCTCTATTTCCTCTGTGGATACTATGTGCCCCACATACTTCAACGGAGGTCTGAAAAATGGCATTTATCTATGGACAGCTTAAGGTCGAAATCTTCTAGTCAATCTAGTACTTTAAACAGTCTGTTCTCATGCTCCTCCAAAGTGCTTCCAAACACAGTAACATCGTCCAAGTACACTAGGCATTTCGGTAGATTCATATCCCCCATTGCACATTCCATCAGCCACTAAAAAGTGGCCAGGGTACCCGATATCCCCTATGGCATCCTCAGAAACTCATAGAACCCCAATGGACAGATGAAGGCTGTTTTCTCACGGTCTTCCGGGGCCATGGGGATCTGGTAGTACCCACTATGAAGATCCAACACCGAGAACTATTTGCGCCCATTCAACCAGTCCAGAACATCTTGTATATGGGGCATGGTGTATTGATCAGGGATGATCCCCCAGTTCAGGGTTCGATAATCCATGCACATTCTCACTGACCCATTCTTCTGATGCACCACCACAATGGGTGAAGAACAGGGGCTCCTGGATTCTTGTATCACACCAGCAGCAAGCATTTCCTGCAGGTGTCTTCTCAAATCATCTATGTCTGCTGGAGCTAAGCACCGAGACCTCTCACAAAATGGCCGTTCATCGTGCAGGCGTATGTGATGCTCCGCACACTCGACACATCCCACGTCCCATTTCTTCAGTGAAAACACTTGGTCTCTCTGGGCAAGTATCTTCCTTATTCTAGCCTTCCATTCAGCTGGCAACAGGGGATCACCTAAGTCAAACAAGTCAGGAGTCACTCTATCAGTTGCACCAGGGTGCTTGTTACTGGGTAACACCGCAGTGTCTGCTCAGTGTACCATTGCTAGGTGCAGCCTCTGTTTACCGAATCTCCGATCTGACACATTGATAATCTGGACCATCACCCATCGTGCACAGGCAAGAGCATGAGCAGGCAAGATGCTGGGCTTGACCAACAATCCTTCTGGCAATTTTCCCGCCAGGCACATCCAACATCAGTATTCTATTCTTGACATCTTTCTTCAGGTGGACCTCCCTTGGAGGGTACACTGGGCATTAGAGGCCAACACCATTGAGTCAGGATCCTTTTCCACATGATCCCTACCAGTTCATCCTGATCCACTGCCTCAGGCTTCTGCTGCAACTCATAGACCCTCTTAATCAAAGCTGGAATTCTCACGGCCCTCCGGTCTGATGCCCCTGTTTCTCATAGCAGAGCTGTGCCAGTCTCCCAAACATATGATCACTGGTCCCAATCAATAAAGAGAACCCCTTCATACAGTCCAGCAGGGGTACACACCAATGCCAAGGTCTCGACTTGTTCCACCACTCCAGCCACCGAGGTGGGGAAAGACAGCCAGATCTGAATATACCCAGAGTACGGATATGACTTCTCACTCAACTCCCAGACATGTAGACCTTCCAAGGCTTGTAAGGGCACATCAGGCAGGTGCTTCTGATACCAATCTTGAAACATTATAGTTACTTGGGAACCACTATCAAGCACAGCCGTGGTGGACACTCCATTCACCTTTACTGTTGTCTCCATGGACAGACCCACCATCTCAGACCACTCAGGTGGCACAGACCTAGGTGTCGATTTGGCGGTGGCCTTTGAAGAGTAACTTTTTCAAGCAGCCTCACCTGGTGGCCGGTTGTTATGTTGTCAAATTATAGCTAATAATCTGGTAGTGACCCTCCTCAAATTCTCTGGTGAGTGACAGAAGAAACAGGTGTGTCCATCCTCCCCGCAATGATAGCAAACAGCAGGTTCTCTGGGGTCTCTGGGAGTTTGCGGGCCCTCTCCTGGTTTGGGCACAAAAGGGGCATTTGGCAGTTCATCTTGGACTCATACTTTGGGTTCTTGATCCTCTGGACTTTCACAAGATTTGGGGGTTTGTGTGGTTTGCAGTAAGTCCCCCACCTGGGCTCTCAACTCTTGTACTTCTTCCAATATGTTACCCTCAGTCTGGGGTTCTGAAGAAATAACATGCACCCCCACCCTACTTTTAGTCTCTGGGGGTACCTGATGCAGGTCAGGTTCTCTGGCCACTTCTGTCAATTCTTTGATCAGTTCTCTCAGCTGCTGCGCATCATCTTGGTCGCTTCTCTCTGAGGTCTGGCAGGTACCCACAACCACAGCATAAGGCTCCCAGCCATCTTCATCATTCTCCGTTTCATGAATCTCTTTCATAAGATGACAGTACTCAGGAGGATTAGCCTTCCTGTCTTGTAACTTAAGTTTCAACGTCTTCACACTGGAGTATCTGGCTGACTTTAGAATATGGTCCAGTCTGACCCAGTTCAGTTCCTTAGCTGGCACCCCTCCTTTTATGTGAGCTGTCTGCAGAGCCCTCTCAGTTCTAGTAACAATTGCAGACAACTTCTTATTTTTCCATTGTTTGGCAGACTTGAATTTCCACAGCAAATTGTCCCCCGACTCAATGCTTCCAAACACTTCTTCCAATGCAGAGAGGTATTTGGCAGCAGTAGCCTCTGGGCTTGTGGCTCATAAGAAGCGGATGACCTGCAGTGCAGGGTCCCTTAAACTTTCCATAAGTCTCTTTTTCTTTTCCTCCTAAAGCACTGCCATTCCTGTACCAAGGGGGTGGCATAGTCCATCCAGGTTTCCGGGTCATCCTCCCCCATAGACACTGGGACTGTGCCGAAGAAAAGTCTAAGTTTATGGTATGAGTCCAAATGTACAGATGAAATTACTATGGTGGAGGGGACTACAGGGGAACTCTAAGAGGAAGCAGGGGATGTGGCAGGGGACTGCAGTAGTGTGTGTTCCTCAGAAAGGTCTAGCACCCTTACTAGCTCTTGAGCAGTTCGTCCTTCAGATGTTAATAGTTTGAGTAACTTGTCCATAAACCCCTCTATACTGGGGGACCCCCAGAGCAGCTAGATCACTATGCAGGTGAATGACCCTCCACCCCTTCTGGGCCTGTTCTGGCAGGATAACAGGGGGTACTTTCTCAAGATCTAGGGGAGCACTGCAAGAGAGCAAAACTATCATAGTCTGTTCAAACAGATCCAAATCCCTACCCTTCACTTCAATTTTTCCAACACCTTTGACACATTCCACAGCTGCTATGATATCAGCATTAGTGGTCCCTAATGGGACATCCAGTAACAGGAGGGCCTGTTGGGAATCTAACCACTCAGCCTCACTCCACCCCATCATACAGCGCACTAACAGCTTATGGGGTGTGATTTTGAGCTTGGGCGTAGCAAGATCCTCATTTTCTCACTAAAACTGAACATAGCTGGGTAATTCTCTCCCTTGGCCACTAGAGGACACTAATCCCAGTGGTGCCTCAAGATGTAACCCCTAGGTGGCGCTATCCCAAAGGCTACAACCCCTGTCTGCTGGGCTACCAGCAGGTTAAGGAGCCTGAGTTCTGAAACTGGTGCCTCCACCCAGAGGTCAGGGTTGGTAGTGGTCAAACTAGCCTGGGCATAGCCTCCAAGACACTGTAACCCCTCCTGTTCCTACTAGTGGCCCATACAATACACAATAATTACTTTCACAATGTCCCTGATATGCTTTGTCACATCCCCCACAGTTTACACTTACCACCAGGGTTTGTTTCCTCCAGCTCAGTCTGAGACCCCTAAAACAAGGTTAGTAGCACAAATGGCAACAGTACTATACTTTGAGCACAAACTGTAACCACAGTCTGGTTGGATTGCAGAAAGTGAGTAGATTTGATTTATTCAGGGGTTTTGAACAAGGGTTGGGTAATCAGGTTAATTAGCTTAAATACTCTATTGTTCACACTACTGCATGCACTCAGAGTCCCTATAACAGTCACACACTGCAGGCAGGTGATGGGAAAGGTAATAGCCAGGACCGCTGCTCGTGGTAGGTCAGCTATGCTGCTGGTTAGGGCCCTGTGAGGAAAAAAGAAACAATGCACCACACTCTGATTTTGAATCCAGAGCCAGACGGCTCTGTTTGTGAAGAAAAGATAATAAGACAATAAGGTGACACACTTTGATTTAGCTATATGTTTCAGGGAGCTACCTTGGTGGATTACTTATGACACCCAGGGCAGAACACAGGCAGGACAAACATGGAGACAGTAGATGAACTCTGGGTGCCAGGAGAAGCAGGGCCCACATGATTCACCAAGGCATCGGTCCTGTTCAGGCATGGAGCAGGGGACTGATCCTCGGCAGGTCTCTTTCGTCATGGCTCTTCTTTGTGCAGCATTGTAGACGGTTGGCCTCTCTTGACAAGGCCCAGCCTCATGGAGCTAAGTGTCGGATTCGGGTCCATTTGCACTGGACACACTTCTAGCTAGCAGAACACTGTTCGTAACATGGGTAACCAGATCGCGAATTCTTCCAGTACACAGCACATTTATATGTAAAGGCTTTTACTGTACTAGGTCGAACACCTTGGTCACAATCGCTAAATTCTCAGTGCCACACAGTAGTTTTTTGAAGGGATTTCGGGCAGAGCGGGTCATTCAGCACACCCTTGGGTCCCATGCAGGTTGAGCCTAGTCACCTTCAGTGGCTTCTTCGTTCACACAGAATTAGAATTAGTCCCATATTGCTCTCCTTCTCTCTCAGAACAACAGGCAGACTTGGGGTCCTCAACTCGCCTCTTCCCACATGTTCCTCCCACTGAAACTACGCAGAGGCTTGCCTCAATATCCGAGCTACTCCTCTCAGCTTCTAACTTCGATCTGGCTTGCCAGTAGACAGCTCGGGGGATTTCCCTTAGATCCAAAAGGTTTGGTTGGTCAGTTCATCTGTCAGTCACAGTAAGAGCTTCCCCTTCTGTTGCAGAAAGGCACCACCAGTCCAAAACTACAAATCCCAAGCTTGTAATCCACACAGCCCCATCTCAGCATGCTCCATTTTAGAGTCCCCAAGAACTGATTGGTCCAATTCGGCAGTTCGGGACCAAAATGGTGGCACTAAACGGAACTGTCCTTGCTGCAAAAAAGGCAGGTTAGCACAAAGTACAATGTAACCCCCAGGGGGACGCTACCCTTAGGGCTACTACCCCTGCCTGCCTCAACTGTGACAGGGCGAGGGGCCCAGATCCACTGACGGGTGCCTCCACCCAGAGGTCGGGGTCGGGACAGTCAAGATTGACTCGGTCACAGCCCTCTGGGTTACTGCAACCCCCTTTTGTCCCTCTAGTCACTCACTCGAAGGACTGACAATATTTTTCCCTGGTCCACTTATCCCCCGGCTCGCATCTCTTCGCTCACTACGGAACTCCTGAAAGTAAGATGCCATTATTACACTTTCACTGTACAGTATATCCTCAGTAAAACACAACTGTGCCTGGGTATAAATGCAAAGCAAACAATCTGATTTATTTGAGGGAGAGATAATAAGGACTGGGGTAATCAAGATGATTGGCTTGTCGCTATGACTTATCTTACCCAGGGCTCTGTGCACAGGCTCTAAACCTAGTAATTACTGTCCCTGGGTACCCAAGCCCTAATGGCTAGTCTCCTCATGGGTAGCTGGTTGGGGCTCCTGACATGAATGAACCTTACTGTCCCAAACAGATCAGAATGATGGTGGGAGGCTTGCTTAGTGCAGGCAGCAGTATACTGAACTAATTGGTTTGTCTTGCCACTTGTCTGAAAGATTACCAAGGAGCTACCCTGACCCAGTACTCACACCTCCAGCAGATAACCACTTCTCCACCACTTGCAGGGCTGAGCCTGAGCTTTGAAAACCTCCTCACACATTTATATGGCAAGCAACAGAGGGGTACCATATCAGGCAGCTGCTTCCAAGACCCACACAAACTCACAGCAGACTCAGGTGCTACAACGGCAGCTTCAACTTTCCAATAGACCGAGCACGATTCAGCAGATTCTCCAGTCCTCCACAGGTTGAGCCTGGTAGGTAGCTGTGCTGGACACAGCCTCCTGATTACCCCATCACAGATTTAGTCCTAATAGTGCTGAAAATTTAAAACAGCCAAGTATTAGACCTTTTCACGCACTTTCCCGTGCTAGCACTCAAATGCTTAGAAGCTCAGAGCCCTTAACCTTCTCAGAATACGAGACGCATCTGCCCTCACAGCCTGGGGCACTCCTTTTCCACCCGGCACTTCTGCTTCCATTGCTTGGCAACACCTGCCAGTCATTTATTCCTGCTCTCAGTGGTGTGAAAAAGCGCCATAGCACATAATGCCTTTCCCAAATTACAAACACTGTCTCTATTGGTCAGACAGCTCTACAGAGTCTCGAGGTACTGATTGGTCCAATTCGGCAGTTCAGGACCAAAATGGAGGAGACAGTCAGAACAGTCCTTACTGCAAAGAAGGCAAGTTAGAACAAACACATTATCATTAGTTCTCTACACAATTATTAATAACCAGTTGCACCCTCTTCAGAGGCCTCCCACTGCACAACCTAGCAAGGGCAGTACGGCGCACTTACTGGGCAGTCCTGGTGGGACTCAGGCATACAACCAAGCAGCCCCCCCCTCAGTTTAGCTAAATATGACTGTGAACAAGCAGCCCTTAAAGAGACAGTAATATGGAGGCTTTAAAGGCAATCACTGGCCATCTATTTGAACGGCTTAAACACCGAACACCAGCCAGGCATGGAGCATTAAAATGAGCTCCGGGGAAGCTTTTAGGAACCCCCATTTATAGAGGGGGGTTACACCCTTCCTGCCTGAAAAGAACTTGGCCCGGCTAAGTAGTTACTCTAAATCACTTTAAGGCAAACAGCTTAATAAACACTATATCACACTTTACATTACATACATGAATATTATATTCGCAGTGTACTATGGTTTATACATCATTACACACACATAACCTCATGTTCCTCTGTTAACTCAGGTCATTAGTTCCTTCCCATGACACCTGGGCAGCAGGGACTCCTCCTTATCAGCTACTGGTGGGTTACCTAAAACAGGGGCACCACACTCGAAGGGCAATACTAACAGACTAGAGTTATCCCCCAAGGCTAGCTTAGGCAAGGAGCTCAGGGACACATACACCCCTTTGTGGACTACATGTAGAGGCAAGTCCACAGGCTGACCCAGAGACTCTTAATTCAATTTTACCACCGGCCGTACTTCCCGGCTGGAGCGTCTAGGGGTCTCATAAAACCCTGCCACAGATCCCGACCCCATTTCAGCCTCATTTAGATTAGCAGGGAAAACTCCACAGGGGAAAAGGATCCAGTGCTTGAGGTACTTTCAGGGGCATGACCCTCTACACTAGGACCCACACTACTTGGCCCAGCTGAGGGTGGTTCGGGCACTAGTAAGGAACCATCAGGGCATTCAAAATATTCTTCGGGTTCCGGCATATCACTTTCTCCTTCTGAAAAGTCAGATAGTTCAGCCAGGCCAGACAGTTCAGCCAGGCTCAAGGACCCCACCCCTTGGGCTTTACTGCTACCCAGCTCATCCTCTGGAAGCATTGGTTCTGGAGACAAAGTAGGGGGCTCAAGCAGTCCAAAAGGCCCAACCTCATCTCCAGAGTTAACAAGGGAATTGCCCCGAAACAATTGGCTCAGTTCGTAACAGGGATAGTATTCAATATCATTTTCATTGTCGTCAGACACCGATTGGTGATCATCTCCTTTGGCATGATTTGGACAAGGCCCTCTTAGTTGGCTTGCTGAAGGATCAATTGGTTTGATTATTTTCCTGGCAGCAGATCTAGTCATAGGCCGGGAGGGGGAGACTTTTGGAGGTTTAGCTTCAATCAGGATTTGCCCAATTGGCAGCAGATGATTTAGGTGTATAGTTTTCACATCTTTGGAATTGTTTTCAGGTCGCACTTTGTGTACAGGCAAATCTGCCAGTTGTCCCACAACAATGTGAGGGAGGTGATGCTATCGGTCAGCAATTTTATGTTTTCCATGCAGCCCCAGATTTCTCAGTAACACTCTATCCCCTTTTCTCAGTTCCATTGTCTTCACTTTCTTGTCATACCTCTCCTTATTGGTCAGGTTTCGTTTAGCAGCCATGGTCTGGGCCAAGTAATAAGCATGGTTTAACTGGGCCTTCAGCTTCTGTACATATTGTTGATGATTTTCTGCTTGCACCCCATCAGGGGAAACTCCAAAACACACATCCACGGGCAATCTAGCCTCTCTCCCAAACATCAGTCTGTACGGGGAAAATCCAGTTGCATCACTTTTGGTGCAGTTATAAGCATGAACCAGGGTGCTAATCTGCTGGCTCCATCTAGGCTTGTCTTTGGGTTGCAGTGTGCCCAACATATCAAGCAATGTGCGATTAAACCTTTCAGGCTGGGGATCTCTCTGAGGGTGGTAGGGGGTAGTTCTTGACTTTCGCACTCCCCACAAAGACAGCATCTCTTTAATCAGGTGGCTCTCAAAGTCCCTCCCTGGTCGGAATGGATCCGCTGGGGCCCCATAGTGGACAAAAAGTTTTCAAGACGTATTTTAGCCACCGTGGTTGCTTTCTGATCCTTAGTAGGGAAAGCCTGTGCATACCGGGTAAAATGATCAGTGACCACCAATATGTTACCAATATTTTTCAGATCTGGTTCTAGACTCAAGAAATCAATGCAGATCAGTTCCATAGGGGCACTAGTGGTGATGTTGACCATGGGAGCAGCTCTCTGGGGCAGAGCTTTCCTTTGCAAACAATGGCTGCAGGTCTTGACATAATGCTCTATATCCGTACTCATTTTTGGCCAGTAAAATTAGGTCCATACCAGATTAAGTGTTCGGTCTATGCCAAGATGCCCCATGTGATGATGCAAGGATCTCAAGAACAGGTCCCTAAATTCTGAGGGCAGCACCAGCTGTTGTTTGATGACCCGGTCCTCCTTATTCACAGTTGCTCTGTATAGTAGTTGGTTAATCAGCCTTAATTTGGGCCCTTCTCTGTATAACAATACAGTTCTCAAGTCGGTGGAGAGCAACTTGGACACGTCCCGCACGACCTGCAAAGTTCCACAACCGTGTTTATCACAGAGTCATGGGATTGAGCCCACTGAAGACTAGTATTGTCAAACTGGGGCAGTGAACTGGTGTCCAGTGCAGAAAAATGACAGTAGGCAGCAGGTATGCAGTTCTCGGATGGCCCCAAGCAATCCACTATACAGTCCACAGCATCAGGAAACACCTGTTCGTCCTTGTCAAATTTATGGCACAGGGCCCTCATGTCAGGCTCTGACAACCTGACCCAATCAGATGGTGGCATGGGTCTCCGAGAGAGGGCATCCGCATCTATATGGTTTAAGCCCACCCTGTACTCAACAGCATAGTCGTAGGTGGCCAAGGCAGAGGGCCACCTATGGCCAGTGGCATCTAACTTGGCTGAGGTCTGTACATATGTCAAAGGATTGTTATCAGTCTTTATCAATATCTTGACACCATACAAATAGTCATGAAACTGGTCAACAATGGCCCACTTCAAGGCCAGGAACTCTAGCTTGTGCACTGGATAATTTTTTTCTGAAGGGGCCAGACTTCGGCTTCCAAAAGCTACAGGTCTCACACCATTCAAGTGCTCCTGATATAACACAGCCCCCAATCCTTGTAGACTGGCATCCATATGGAGAATGTATGGCTTGGCCGGGTCAGCATAGGCCAACACTGGGGCATGGGTAAGTTGATATTTGATGTCATAGAAAGCTTTCTCATACTCCGCAGTCCAACGATCCCCAAACACATAATTCAGCCGGAAATGCTTCTCCATCGCAGAGCACACAACTTTCCTATACTTTTTGTGCGTAGGAGGGTACCCCTGAGTGAGGTTGAGGAGATGGTGAATCACTTGAGAATAATCCTTAACAAACAGACGATAATACCCACAAAACCCCAGAAACCATTGCAGCACTTTCAAGTTCCTGGGCTGAGGCCAAGTAGTCAAAGCCTCCATTTTGCTAGGGTCAGTCTCTATGCCCTCAGTGGACACTATGTGGCCCACATATTTCACAGAAGTCTGAAAGAATTGATACTTGTCTACAGACAGCTTGAGGCCGAAATCCTCCAACCGATCCAAGACCTTGAATAATCGTTGCTCGTGTTCGTCCAATGAGCGGCCAAACACTATGATGTCATCTAGGTAGACCAAACAGTCGAGCAAATTCATGTCCCCCACAGCTTACTCCATCAGGCGCTGAAATGTGGCTGGGGCACCTGAAATCCCTTGAGGCATCAGAATGAACTTATAGAAACCTAGGGGGCAAATGAATGCAGTCTTCTCTCAGTCTTCTGGGGCTATCGGGATCTAGTAGTACCCACTGCGAAGGTCCAACACAGAGAACCACTTACTACCATTTAAACAATCCAAGGCGTCCCGTATGCGCGGTATGGTATACTGGTCTGGGATGGTCCACCGATTCAAGGTGCGATAATCTACACACATCCATACTGCCCCATTCTTTTTCCTTACTACTACTATGGGGGAGGCATAGGGGCTCCTGGACTCTTGTATTACACCAGCAGCCAACATCTCTTGCAGATGCCGCCTTACATCATCTATATCAGCCGGGGCCAGGCTCCAGGATCTCTCTCAGAAAGGCCTCTCATCATGCAGCCGAATGTGATGCTCAGCCCCTTGCACACATCCCACATCCCATTCTTTCAGGGAGAAAACCTGGTCCCTCTTGGCAAGCCTATCACTGATCCTCTGTTTCCATTCAGCTGGCAGCAGGGAGTCACTGAAATCAAACAAGTCAGGAGTAACTCTGTCAGCGACCCTGGAACCCTTACTATTTGGCAGCACTGCAGTATCCACACAATGCACACTTGCCAACATGCACCCTCTTCTTATTCGAAGCTCCTTGTTGGACACATTATGCACTTGAACCATCACCCTCTAGACATAAGCATGAGCCCAAGCCAGCAAGATACTGGGCTCGACCAACAGTCCCTCAGGTAATCTCCTCTCCACAGGCACATCCAACATCAACAACTTATTCTTAACATCTGTTCTTAGTCATAATTCTCCATGCAGGACACAGTGAGTATTTGGGGCAAGTATCACCGGAGCCGGGTCCTTTTTCCACACTACACCCACCGGACCCTCAGGTTCCTCCTGACTACCCTTCGCCTCAGTTGCAACTGCCTTTTGGATCACAGTGGGTATGCTTAAAACTAGCCTGGTCTGGAATGCTTGTTTTTCCGAACACTATTGTGTCAATCATCCAAACATATGAGCATTCGTCCCAATCAAGAAGGGCACTCCATTATACAGTCCAGTGGGTGGGCAACTAAAGCTAAGGTTTCCACCTGCTCACCCATTTCAGCCACAGATGCAGAGAATGACAACCAGATTCGGATGTACCCCAAATATTGATAAGCCTTGTCGCTCAATCCCCACACATGTAGGCCATCCAAGGGTTGTAGGGGCACCTCAGGTAAGTGTGTCTGATACCAGTCCTGAAACATAATGGTTACCTGAGAGCCACTGTCTAATACACCTCAGGTGGGAATCCCATTTACTCGCACTGGGGTCTCCACTGAGGACCCGACCACATCAGATCATTCGGGGTGCACAGCAGTGACAGTGGGTTGAGCATGGGCCTGGGTCACAAAGCTTTTCCTGGGGTGTCGAGGTAGGCCCTGTGATGCCAAGTGATCAGTCTGCTGTTGATTTTCCTTAAATTCTCTGGCATCTGGCACTCAGGCTGAAAATGCCCATCCTCCCCACAATGGCAACAGAACTTGGGGTCCTGGGAATCTCTATTGGGCGGTGGACACCTTATCTGTTGGGGACCCTGAGGGGGAAGAGGGGGCTCTCCTGGGCCAGAGTTCTGGTTTCTGGATAGCTCAGACTCCCTTGACCTAACAGGGTACATGGTAGATTGCTTCAAGTCCCTCACCAGTTCCCGCAAGTTTCTGACCTCGGCCCTCAACTCACTCTCTATGTGGAGGTTGGAGGAAATAACTCGCATCCCCACTTCGCCTGGAAAATCCAGAGACCCATTAGCCCCTCCTGACAGGTGGGTATCCTCGGGGGTGCTAGGCTCAGGAGTCACACCAGGGTTCACCGCCCCCACATAGGGTTCCCACCCCTCTTCATCAGTCTTTACCTCTCTAATTTCCCTCATCAACTGACAATATTCTGGCAGGGTAGCCTGTCGATCATGTAACTTAAGTTTTAACAGTATTACACTAGAAAGTCTAGCAGATTTTAAAACATGTTCCAACCTGACCTGATTCAGGGCCGTGGCTGTGATTCCCCCTTTTCTATAGACCTTTTGCAAAGCCTGCTCCACCCAAGTGACAAAAGCGGAGAGCTTCTCATTCCTCCACTGCTTGGCAGATCTGAATTTCCATTATAAATCTTCCCCAGTCTCGGTGCTCCCAAACACCCCCTCTAAAGCAGAAAGGTACTCTGTGGCAGTGGCTTCCGGGTTGGTGGCCCACAAAAACCTAATGGCTTCTGAAGTGGGGCCCCGCAGACTCTCCATCAATCTCTTCCTCTTCTCCCTCTCAGAGCACTGCCACTCCTGAACTAAGGGGGTGGTGTAGTCCATCCAAGCTTCCAGGTCATCCTCCCCGGTAGGCACTGGCACCATGCCAGAAAAAAGTTTCAGTCTACTATAGGAATTGAGCTGAATAGGAGGGACTACTAGGGGCAGTGGAGCCAAAATAGAACTCTTGGGGGGACAGGGGGAGGTATCTGGGGAAACCTGAGGGGTAGCATCACTAGACAAATCCAATGCTTGCAGCAGTTCCTGGATAGTCCTCCTCTCCACAGCCAGCAATTTAAGCAGTTTATCTTTAAAAATATTCATCTGGGGGGACCCCACAGGAGTGACTGACCCACTTCGGATATGAACTAACCTCCACCCCTGTGAGGCACCCTCTGGGTAAATCAATGGAGGTACCTTCTCGGGGTCGATGGCCACACTGCACAGGAGTAGCACCTGCAATGACTGGTCGAGCAGGTCAGCCATACGCCCTTTTACCTCCACTTTGCCTAAACATTTAACTCGTTCTGCTGCAGAAATGATGTTAGCAGTTGGGCACATCTAACAGTAACACAATTTTCTGGGAGTCCAGCTCTTCGGCTTCACTCCACCCCATCAGTTTGTGCACCATTGTCTTACTAGGACCCAACTTAATTTTCGCCAACATATATCCCCCCCCCCCCCATTTCTCCATCTATTATGCACTTCCTCACTTGGCCACTAGAGGACACTAATCCCAGTGGTGCCTCCAATTTGTAACCCCAAGGGGGCGCTACCCTTAGGGCTACTACCCGTGTCTGCCTCAACTGTGACAGAGCCAGGGGCCCAGATCTGTTGACGGGTGCCTCCACCCAGAGGTCGGGGTCAGAACAGTCAAGATTGACTCGGTCACAGCCCTCTGGGTTACTGAAACCCCCCTTTTATCCCTCTAGTGGCTCACTCGAAGTACTGACAATACTTTTCCCTGGTCCACTTACCACCTGGCTCGTATCTCTTCACTCACTACAGGAACCCCCTGGAAAGTAAGATACCATTATTACACTTTCACTGTACAGTATATCCTCAGTAAAACAATCCAGCCTGGGTATAAATGCAAAGCAAACAATCTGATTTGTTTGAGGGAGAGAAATAACAAGGACAGGGGGGAAATCAAGGTGATTGGCTTGTCGCTATACTTATCAACCCAGGGCTCTGTGCACAGGCCTAAACCTAGTAATTACCATCCCTGGGTACCCAAGCCAAAATGGCTAGTCCCTCGTGGCAGCTGGTTGGGGCCCTGACACGAATGAACCTTACTGTCCAGAACAGATCAGAATGAGCAGGAGGCTTGCTTAGTGCAGGCAGCAATATACTGAACTAATTGGGTTTGTCTTGCCACTTGTCTGAAAGATTACCAGGGAGCTATCCTGACCTAGTACTCACACCTTCAGCAGATGACCACTTCTCCACCATTTGCAGGGCTGAGCCTGAGCTTTGAAAACCTCCTCACACATTTATATGGCAAACAACAGAGGGGTACCATACCAGGCAGCTGCTTCCAAGACCCATACTAACTCACAGCAGACTCAGGTGCTACAACGGCAGCTTCAACTTTCCAATAGACCGAGCACGATTCAGCAGATTCTCCAGTCCTCCACAGGTTGAGCCTGGTAGGTAGCTGTGCTAGACACAGCCTCCTCTGACCACCCGCCAACAGATTTAGTTTGAATAGCGCTGAAAATTTAAAATGGCCACACCAGGCCTTTCACGCAACTTCCGCACAAGCACTCAAATGCGCAGAAGCTCAGAGCTCCTTTATCCTTCTCAGTCACGACACATCTGCCCCCTCACAGCCTGGGGCACTCCTTTCAGTTCGGGCACTTCTGCTTCCATTGCTTGGCAACACCTGCCAGTCATTTTTTCCTGCTCTCAGTGGTACGAAAAAGTGCCATAGCCCATAATGCCTTTCCCAAATTACAAACACTGTCTCTAATGGTCAGACAGCTCTACAGAGTCCCAAGGTACTGATTGGTCCAATTCGGCAGTTCGGGACCAAAATGGAGGAGACAGTCAGAGCAGTCTTTACTGCAAAGAAGGCAGGTTAGAACAAACACATTATCATTAGTACTCTACGCTATTATTAATAACCAGTTGCATCCTTTTCAGAGGCCACCCACTGCACAACCTAGCGAGAGCAGTATGGCGCACTTACTGGGCAGTTCTGGCGGGACTCAGGTATACAAACACGCAGCCCCCTCCTCAGTTTACCTTAATATGACTGTGAACAAGCAGCCCTTAAAGAGACAGTAATATAGAGGCTTTAAAGGCGCTCACTGGCCATCTATTTAAACGGCTTAAACGTCGAACACCAGCCAGGCATGGAGCATTAAAACGAGCTCCGGGGAAGCTTTTTGGAACCCCCATTTGTAGGGGGGGTTTCAACAATATCATCATTACTCAAAGTCAGTTTCAGTAAATAGTTACATCCTCCAGTAGAGCTCCATCTGCTCAACTAGTGATGACAGACACAGAGCAATTAGCAGGCAGCCCGGGAGGGACCCAAGCACAGAAACACTCAGTCCTCCTCCCAGATTAATTATTACTGCAGACAGGCAGCCCTTAAATTGACAGCACACAGAGGCCACACAGGCACTCACTGGCAATACATTTAAGTGGCTATGGAGCCAAACACAAGCCAATTAATGAGCAATTAGGCGAGCTCTTGCAAGACTTTTCGGGAGCCCCCATTTGTAGGAGGGTTACAAGTAGTTTTGCAATGTGTTTGAGTAGTAGCCAGACATTTCTGTGGGGGCAACAAGTTCAGTAGAGCAAATGTAGAGCCAGTGTGTAGTAGCCTGTGCAGTAGAATGTAGCTGAGTAGTCATGTTTATGTGGAAGTAAAAGCAGACTAGTAGTCAGAGGTTAGCCCACCACCCCCTGGTGGCGTAGTATAGTCAGTTCCTTTCTAGTAGTAAAATAGATAGGAATGCTGTGGTAAAGCAATTGTTTTGAAAAAAGTGTTGTGTTTTAAAAAATGTTCTGGGGTGCCAAATAGGCCCAGTTGGGTACTGAGCAAGGTCCAATGAGGAAAGTTTTGGAGCTGGAAATAGATAGATTAGGGTATTACTAGTGGAGTCAGTTAGGGTGGGATGTCGGCCTGGTTGAACAGCCATTGTCTGGGAAGCCAGGCAGAGAAGCCATGCCCTTTAGTGGAGCCAGGGAACTGTAGGTAAGTGGGTAAGCCCACCTAGTTCTGAACTGAATACTACCATATGTCAGACTGGTAGAGTCTGGATGTGGTGGCCTGTGAGAGAGTGGGTGTTACCCCATGGAGCACAGCAGCCATGGTTGGCCAGGATAGAAACAACTTCCCCAGGAGGGGAAGCATCTCTGTGGGGGAAAGCGTAACCCCTGTGCTGAAATTGGGAGGTTTACTATTTGAGTGCCCTGTTGACATTAGGAGGAGCATGCACTGCCAGGCTTGCCAAGGGGGTGGTGCTTGGGCAGCGTGAGCCTGAACTGAAGCACCCCACTGGCACATGGGGAACCGTTAGGGAGTTAGTTCATGTAGGAGTCATCGTGAGGGAGGAGTGAAGTGCAGCTCATAAGCCTGAGGGAGAGCCTTGAGTCGGGACCTTGTAGGCCTCGGCTAGGGTGGGGAGATTGCCCCCCCGGTCCCCAACTCACCATATTACCATCGTGGGGAAAGAAAGAGGAAGCTAGCAGCCATGTAGAGAGAGAGAAAGGGCAGGTTAGGAGCCCGATTGGCTCTGCTTAGGAATGATAGTGAGAGAGGTGGCTGCCACAATGCAGGGACCGAGGCCAAGGTGGCTATGATGCCTTGGAGGGACCATTAGGGCAGAAGTGACCCCTACCCTCTGTGTCCACCAAAGAGAAGTTTTGGGAGGCTGATGGATATTTCCTGATGTCTGTAGTTCAAGGAGCAGCCATCATGTGTGAACCCTGCTGTTGATCAGCCGGTGGCCTGCCCCAGAGAGACAGAAAAGGACTGTGCCCTGGGAATTAAACCATTTAGAGTTCAGTGTCCTGTAGAGAGAAAGCACCCCATTCTCACTGGTGGGGAAAGTCTGAGAAGAAAGAGAGACTGGTCAGAACACTGTGTGTGTTCTGCTGTTTGAATTGGAGCCCCAAATGGCACAGTTTTGAAGGGGAAGAGTTGTCTGGATCTAGGCTCAGACCTGGGTCCCCGGAAGCAATGTGCCACGACGTCTAGCTGTAGTAGAAAATGGGACTGTAACTAATGAATCGTGCACCCTCCATGGAGTTTCTGTTGCTTGAGCTATTGGTACAAAAAATGAATCCGTTTGATTGACTTTATTCTATCTGGGCTGAAATTATTAGAGTCCTGCAAATATGAGTGTGTTGTGCCTAACCAAAGGTATCCACAGAGAGTCCTGCAGTGAAGGCTGTCACAAGTCATGGAGGGAGAAGTGTCATCTACCTGCATCTCAATGGAGTTCATGCCATCAACAGGGGAATCCTATCTCTACAAACCAAAGGTACTGTGTATCTGCCCTGTTGTTATGCTGCTCAATCTAGCTGGCACCCCTCCCTTTTCCCAGAGACAGTAACATCCAAAACCCCTACACAGGGAAGGGGGTGCAGCCTCCTTTTAAGTGCAAACATTCTGGGACTGAGAACAGAGGACTGCTGCCTACCAGTGGCTAAACCAAATTCCCCCAGGCAGCAAAGTCTGACTGCGAAAATACAGTGCAGGGCTGGTGCATTATAAGCAGGTGGCCAGCCTGACAGTAACATTGGAAAAAGAGAAATACTGCACTAAGGGAGAAATCCACTACATTTCTGCTGGCAAGACAAAATTTAAGCCCCTTGATGAAGAGTGTGAGCCTTGCTTCTAACTGAAGCTTTGACTGGGAATCTCCAATCTACATCCAGCAGACCAAAGTCCCCACCAGCAGCACTTCCCATTTTTCTGCCATTGTGCCAATAGCTTCCACCAGTGCATTATCTAATTTCTCCTCCAGTGTTGGAGGTCTGTAGATCATGTCAGTGTGAATAGTCGCTCCATTTCCTGTCTCCTGAGTGACCCAAAGTACCTCCAACCCCTCCATTACCTGAGGATTCCCTGTGTCTCTGTCGCTTTGATATCTACCTAACATACAGCAGCACTCCTCCTTCCTTCCTCCCTCCCTCCCTCCCTCCCTTCCTTCCTTCCTTGCTTGCTGTCAGGATGGCTCAGTTGGTAACACATCCGCCTCTGGACCAGAGGGTCATGGATTCTCATCCCACACCAGGACTGGACTTGTACCTAAAACACGAGTGCAGTATTGGGGAGTGCTGTACTGCTATAGTGTGCTGTCCTTTGGATGAGAAGTTAAACCGGGATCCCTTCTACCAATCCTGGTGCTGTCCTGGTGGATGTCCAGGTGGAAGTAAAAGAACCCAGGGCAGTCTTTGCAAAGAGTAGGGGACATTCCCGGTGTCCTGGCCAACATTCCCCTTTCTGTAAAACCAGTTCATGCAATTGTCTAGACTGTGTGTGGGTGTTGATGTGCACTACGGCCACCACTACACATTCAGTCACTTCACTACCAGTCTAGCATTGCTTGTAAAGTGCTTTGGGATACATTGTGTTTGAAAAGCACTGTGTAAATGCTGATTATTCCCTCCCTCCCTCCCTTCCTTCCTTCCTTCCTTCCTTCCTTCCTTCCTTCCTTCCTTCCTTCCTATTCCATCTATTCTGAACTGCATACAGACTGGTATGGCCATGTCCCACTCATTGTTTCCTGTGCACCATGACTTGGTAATAGCCATGGTATCCAGGTCTGCCTCCAACACGATGGCCTCTGGGTCCAGAAGTTTATTTCCTAGACTTCTTGTATTTGCACACGTGGTCTCCCACATTTTGTTGCCATTCTGTCTGCTACACCCATTGTTTGCTTTTTGCCCTGCTTTCCTCCCCCCTCTTCTTACAACTCATGTTCCTGTACCCTTTCATTTAACCACACTGCTTTTTTCTTTATTTTGCACCCTGAGAGATTTATCCACCATTGAAACCTCCTTCTCCCTGCTTCAGTCTGGGGGGAGGGGGGGGCAGTTTATGCCTCCCTGATTTCTTTTGCCACCGAGCTTGGCTAGTTTAAATGTTCACTAAAGAAACATTTCAACTGTCCCCTTGGATCCCCTTCCCAGAAAGATGCAGGCCATCACCACTATATAGGTCCTTAGTCCTCCATTTTGGTCCCCAGTCCCCCATGTATCTGAACTCCTTGTCTCTACACCATTCCTTCAAACACGAGTTGAAGCACCTAGTATGGAGATCCACATCCTCCCCACTGCAACAGACAGGCAGCACCTCAGGGAAAGTCAGTGAGTGTAGTACCTCTCTAAGACCCATCCCCAGATCCTTAAAATCCCCTTAAACAATCCCAGCCCTATCTCTAACCAAGTCATTTGTCCCCAGGTGGACCATGACATCCAACTCCCCTTGTGCTCTGTCGCCCTTGAGATCCTTAATATCCATTTTCCATCCACCAAACCAAGGCATCAGATAGGCATCTCAGCTCCCTTTTTCCCTCCCTTCCTGTTTCCATATTTACCCTCTGTGATCAAGCCACCCACCCGAAGTTGCTTCCACCTCTGCTGTTGACCACTCCCTCCCTCCTTGGGACCTCTGCTAGGGGAGACCTCCACATCCTCCCTGGCCACTAACTCAGGCCTCCTCCCATCACTCACATCCCACTACAGAAGCAAATGAATTTTGTAGTGGCACCACCTAAGGAATGTGCCCTTGACCCGCCAACCCTGCCCTCCCAGAGCTCACCACAGTACAGTTGGCTCTCCTTAAAAATCCTCTTGGACAACGGTGGAAGACTCAGTGGCCCCTGGGTGGATGAAGAAGTCCCCTGAATTCTAGCTAACTTAGCCAAGATTCTAGCTACCTCCTCCCCCAATCCAGAAAGGTGCATGAAGATGGGGAAGCACATCAGTCTCCAGAGGTTCTTTCTGAAAACTGCTGCTCCACAGCCACTGCACTACACTCCCAGCATTCCCATTCCTGCACTCACTATGTTTAACTGGAAGAACTTGTACCCTTACCCTAGATAGGGGGTTTCTAATGAGATGGGGGGGGGGTCTAGACATTAATGAAATATGTGATAGCTCAAGTTTTCAAAACATCACAAATGTTATGAATATGTTAACATCTTTACAAGATTCTGTTGTCGCCTCTGAGGAATCATAGGATTTTAGCAGCCATATTGACCTTTTAGATCTAGTAGAGTTTGATGCTGAAGGTCAGGCTGTGATAACTGAACAGGCTTGATTTATTGGAAATAAATCATACTGATTTGGGTATTAACAATACTACACACAAAATTCTGTTTAAACCTAAATCTGTTTTTTGCACACACCCCGACCCAGCTATTGCAGTATACCATAAGGTAGTGAGTGGGAAAGTAGAAAAGCTTTTCAACTAAAGATGGCCAAAGAATGTGAATAATCTTTTCACTGAAGAAAAATGGGCCATTGTTAATTTTAAGCAACAAAACATAACTTATTTTCCGGGAGGCGGATAAGGGAGGCAATACAGTGATTCTCAAAGATGCGACTATGAAACAGAATCTCTGTGCTTACTTTCAGATTCCAATACTTACAGGATTTTAGATAGAGATCTGACCTTACAATTCCAGTCTGAGCTTTTTAAATTGGTTTCTGACATTGAACACAGGGGCTTCATAACAGAGAAAGAATGTGCCTTTGTAAAGATACAATCACCCATTACCCCCACATTTTACTACTTACCTAAAATCCATAAGAGTATTATTAAGCCACTGGGGTGCCCCATAATATCAGGCATTGGCTCACTGTCTAGAATTTGTCAAGTTTTTGTGACTTTTTTCTATAGTCAATAGTGACAAATTTAGAATCATATACACGCGATTCTATACATATTATTGAAAAATACTCAAAGTTTGTTTGGAAGCCAATATATCATTGGTTAAGTATAGATATTACATCTCTCTCTATACCTGTATCCCACACAATGTGGGACTCAGAGCTCTAAGTGATATGATTAATGACGGCCAAATTAATGGCATGCTTCCATCCAAATTTCTGTGCCTAGCAGTTGAATTCATTCTCACACAAAACTTTTTTTGTTTAAAAATAAGTTTTATTTACAGCAAGTAGGCATAGCCATGGGTTCAACTGTTGTGCCCAGTTATGCAAACCTATATTTAGGTTGGTGGGAAAAACATTTGATTTTTAGCAACAACAATAAATATGTAATAAACATTGAGTCCTGGGACTGTTATACAGACAACGTGCTTGTTGTCTGGGATGGCCTTAAACAGTAAGCAAATTAATTTGTAACCTGGATTAATGAAAATGATTTGAATTTACATTTCACTTCAGTAATTGATAGTGAAAATGTCAATTTTCTGGATTTAAAATTATAGGCAAAGCCAGAGCATATTGTTACCACTGAAGGCTTTAGAAAATTGACAGCTGGTAATTTAGTTTTACATGCCACCAGTGCACATTCTCCTTCCCTTGTACGTTCGTTTCCTTTTGGTCAATTTTTGTGCCTATGACGCAAGAGTTCCTTTAATGAGACTTTTTTAAACAAGCCACAGAGATGTACCACAGATTGTCTGATAGGGGTTATGACAGAAGTATCTTAGATGAAGCATTACATAGAGCTACATGTGTTGACAGAAACACTCTACTTCAGCCAAAAACAAAGGAAATCAATCAGAACAATACCATTAATTTTATTTTGTAAAATAATGCTATAGCACCACAAACAAAAAACATTGCTCTAAAGAACTGCATTTGTTACAAAAAAGTAGCTCCAGTAATTCTTTTTCCAAACCCCCAAGGGTAACCTATAGCCATGCCAACAATTTTGGCAACTACCTTAGTCATAGCCATTATACTGTGCCAAACAGAACACATACCTGGTTGCCCATACAACCAATTGGCTGTTACAGATGTGGTCACTGTATGGCCTGTAACTATGTGACTTAAAGAATATACACATCCTACAAATGATTACACTCTAACAATTAAATAATTCATTAATTGCTCTACTTCATTTGTAGTTTATGTTGCCCAGTGCTCCTGCCCACTAGTCTACAGTTTGTCAGCATGACAACCAGAAAGGTAAAAGAATGTGTGTTGGAACACATTAGAGACAACCTAGTCTTGATTCAGCATTAGGTGCACATTTTTTTGGAGGAACACGATAGGTGAGTGAATAAACTCAAATTCACCTGTCTTGAACATGTTAAATATCAGACCAGGAGAGGTGACTGTGTCACAAAATTGCACCAAAAAGAATCCAGATGGATTTTTAGTTTAAATAGTGTATGGCCAGGAGGTTGCAACAGAGAATTAGATTTAACCGTGTACTTATAAGTATCTAGTCAGATGTGTTTTGATTTTTTTCTTCCTCTACTGGGTTTTGTGTTTAGTCAACATAGTTAAGTCACTGAATTATAAAATAGGTTATGTAAAGTTCAAGGAAGTTTAATTACATTTTAAAGAAATTTAATATTTGAATATGCATTGTTTACATTCATTAAATGGAAAATACATGAAGTACAAAGTATTCACTATTCAAATATTTTTTTAATCTGTTTTCTCACTATGGTCCTGCAGTTGTTTTACCAATCTTATAACATTTCATCTTGCTGCATTTATTGATGCGCCCCTTTGATGTCGCTGCATCTAAAACAAAAAAAGTTTTTATGCAATCCACTTTTCTAATCATGAAATCTATTAAAAGATTCATTAAAAACCTTTATTATAATGGAGAATATTTAAATCCAAGTTTATTTCTTTATTGTATTGCAACCTGATGCTGTTATAAGTTGGTTTTCAATAAAAAAGAATCACTTTTGTTTCTGAATAATACTTTTTTGAATAGCATGTTTCACCTCAAATTCACATGTCACATGTATATGATGTAATTGAATTACCTGTATATAAATAACAGGTGTATGAACCTGACTCCACCTCCAGATGACGAGGGCTTAGATCCCTCGAAGCACCAAGGTTTGTGTTTGGTAGCACTTCTCCTGTAAAACAATATATTTTTGAAGATCTTGTGAGCACTTGGTTCTTCTGTGTTTCATGTCTGTAATGCTCCTGCTTTTTGCTTTACTTAACCCCTTCTTTCCTTGATCCTAGATAGGGTGTTTTAAGTTTTCTCTTTTTGCATCTTTTATTCTCTTTTTGCCCTTACCCTAGATAGGGTGTTACCTGTATTCCCACACTATAGGTGCTTTTAGTTTGCCCTTTTTAAGTGACCCCTCATACTGCCAGCTGTGCTCTGATCCTGACCTCCATCTGGAATCTAAAGTATCTGGAGAGAGATGAAAAAACTTCACCAAATAGGCAGGTTAGATTTCATACTGCTTTCTTTGGTCCAGCAAACAGCTGAATCTGTCCTGCCCTACTTGGTCACACACAGACAACAGGTGAAGATATTGTTTTTCTATATGTGGCACATACTGAGACATGGAGGAGTGAGCTACAAAGGGAGAGCCACAGATGCCTATTGCTTTAGTTATACTACTGCAAACTGTTTTTTTTCTACACACTAGTGTAAAACAATACATTTACAGTGGTAGCTAGTAACATGATGCAGAAAGTCCAGATATATCATGATATGACACAGGAAATCCCCATTCATTGCAACTGGATTTCCTTGATATTTCCCAATAATAAATATTGTATTGTCTCCTCACTACTGCCACTGTGGGCATGCATAGAATTGATGCTTCTTTTCACATCAGCAGTATGGAGGAAAACTCTTTGAAGAGTCTGTGTCAGTCACCAGAACACTGCCTTTTGCACACCAATATAGATTTTCAGAAGGAAAGTATAGGGGAATGTGGTGCATGAAGATATTTTCTACTGTCTGTGCAAACTGCAACAGCCAAGGGAAATACATCTATTTCACCAGGGAAAATGGCTACAGATCTAACATCATCTCCAAGATGAATTGTGTATTCTGTGCTGCTGCATGATTCATATTGTACTGGGCCCTGGTAAGGAAGTCCTGTGTTATGGGCATCAGCGCTGTCATTGATGGAAAGATGCTAATTTTGATATGTGTGTGTGTGTGTGTGTGTTTGTTTGAGGGATGCAACAGTAACATCTTAGGGGACTGCTTGCAGAGTCACTTGCATTAGGTGATGTTGGTGTAATAGGACTGACTGTGACTGGTGTGAAGAGACACAGTTGGCAGTGTATGACTTGATAACACAATTCTCATCACCACCATCACTGCTGCTGACTGGATTTGCTTCATTGACAGTATCAAAAGAAGGGCTGATAGCTCCATGACTGGGAACTACATTTGAAGATCCATGCCACTGTAACCATCAAGTTGTCTGGCTTCCTGATATTTTGTGATTTGCTCTGGTGGCCCTTAAACAGTACTACAGGCAGGAATAAATTTCTCTAGCAATATGACACAAATGTGAGGAAGCATTCAGACGTGTAATTGTCTTGAAAAGTATACCATGGGATGTTTCAGACTCAGCTGGTTAATCATAAATGTAGTGGTCAACTTTGAGAGGTTCTTCCCATGGCTCATAGTGCAGAAGTACACTGCAGATAGGCCTTATTATATTATCTTTTGCAACAGTGAAATGCAGCCACTATGCACTTTTACTGCCACAGACACCAGGATAGCTTCTCCAAGACTGCAGCCAAAACCAGCACTCCTTTTTAACCTCAGGACATGGGTACAACTCCCTTTTCTTTATCTTCCAATTGGTGTCCCACTCGTCTCTGATGTTTGTGATATAACTGTCACAAACCCACTCAGCAGGTCAGACCCTCTGCTCCCACAGTGCCAACCTCTGAGCACAGTCTTGTGAACAGTTTACAGAACAGGGTAACCCTCCTGTCTGTTTTGTAGGTTCGAATCAAACTTTGGTCTCAAGTTCTGGAGGGATTCAAACTGTGAACCTCTTGCTAGCGTACACAATGTACAGGCTCAGATAATTCTGCTCTTCAGGGGAGCCAGATATATTTTTCCTACGGGCACCTAACCAGGCATACAAAATGAACCCTTAAAACTCTATTAAAGACCTCAGAAAAAAACTCTTACCTTTTCCCAGTTTGGTAAAACCAGTAACTTTGTACAATGTCAGCTGTAACCATGTATGCTTCACTTGTCAAGAAAAAGAATTTCAAAGGCACATCAAGCAGTGTCTAAAGGAGAGGTTTACTTAAAGATAGATAAACAAATGTAAAATGTAAATACAGAACCATATATCACAAAACATACAAATCACTTAAACAAAACAGGTTTAAAAATGCAGACAAAATTTCCTACCACAGTACACTTAGAATTGTCTTTTCTAATGTATACTTATCTCCTAACAGTGCCTGATGTTGCTTTTTCAGAGTCCCAACATGTGTTTCTTTACAGGTCACTCACAGCATAATTAAAACACTGTCTTGAGCCTGCCTTCTCCATGATGTCACCCAGCTCCTCCTCTGTTTATTAAAAATTATACAATCAAGATGTCTATCCAGCAGGGGGTAAATTAATAAAGGTGACCTCAGCAAAACTCATGTCCCCACATGACTTTCTTTAAATAACATCCCCTCTTTGATCTCAAGTAGCTCTTCTTCCCAGGACACATCAAAGAATCTTTTATGACTTTGCACTAAAGCATCATAACCTGCTCTCTTCCTCTACATGTTATAAAAGTTTATGATTTCCCATCCTAGCTGCTGGTAAGCTACAAATAAGCTAGATAGACAGGAGATCCTTAATTAAGTCTCTTCTAGCCTGTAATTATCTCCTAGCCTTCCAGGTAATACCTTGTAGCTAAAACCTGGGAGGGAGGTGTCATTCCACCGGCTGTTTCAGCATGTCTCATGAGAGACACTCAATAACACATTTTTATATTACAAAAATTATAGATTAATCAGAACCAGCTGTCTGAGTGTCACAATAACCTGTGAAACAATATAGAATTTGAGGGTCAACTGCTTTTCTCAGGGGAAAGGGACTGCTCTGCTTACCAGTGTCTGGCCTTTATGTTTTATTTTATTTTTAGTGGCCTGTCTCTCTCACTTGTCCTGCATGGAGGCTGTATATTCCACTTCAATCCCAAAACTCATTGTGTTTGGCATTACTTTCTGAGGATAACTTGGTCATGGTGTCATTTAGAGAATCCTGGGTCTTCAGGCAATAGTCAAGATTTTCAGATGAGTTGTGTTTTTTCTTATCATGATCACTACCATCACTAATCTGTCACTGACAGATTTATGAGCACAACACTTGGAAAGACAATAGTGGTGGTCACAGACACTGGAGCACATAGACAGGGCCATAGCTATGGTCACAATGGCTTCAACAACAGCAGTGGTAGCCACAGTGGCTGTGGCAGTCATGTTACTGGTTGTTGGAACAATATTGTTGACTGTGGGCAAAATAGTGGGACTATCAAGCAATAAAGCACTCATTACTTCTGTCAAAGTCTGATGCTGCAAATGCCCTGGTACCAGGCAGTACTAGTGATACTAGCATTAACAGTGCTTTGCACTACATTCCTTCCTTCCTTCCTTCCTTCCTTCCACTGCTACACAGTCCTGAACCAGCCTTGCTAACAGAGAAAACAGTTTCCCAGGGACAATATGGCGAGACTGTCTCTCACCCTCTTCCTCAGTGCCTGTTGGGGCCAGTGGTACAGGCAATGATTTGATGAGGCTTGACCAAGAATGCTTGTGGACTTTATCAGACATTGTAAAAGTAAAGTAATAAGGTGTGTGCTGCTTGTGTAACATTTGCAAACCCCCACACCAAAGCAGATGCAAGAAACAGCTACAGTTGCAGCAAAAAAAAAAAAACATGGTTAGATATTTCATAATATCTCTAAAGAGATTCTGTTTGGTGGTCTTACTTTGGTAATACAGGCAGGATGGGAACATCTCTAGAGATGTAACATAAATTTCAGTAAATATCTGACCATGTGTTTTGTTACAATTTTATTACACAAACACACAGCTACACAGTTGCTGTAAGTAAAGCCAGGCAATGACTGCCCTGTTTGGTCAGCATGAATCTAAGCCTGGGGCAGAGATATACATGCCACTAAACCAGGCCTGAGAAAAAGCAATCAGACAACAATCTGCTCTAAAACAAAGCTAGTGCAGCACAAATATTCTTTATTTGGTAAACTGTGTGTCTCAGATCACAGAGCATAGCTCAACAATGTTTGCTTCCTCTTCTATACTTTAATGTAAAAACGAAAAAGTCTCATTATTTGATAGCCTGGGAACCAAAATACAGTGCTTAGTTCAGTGATGGTCACAGTCACGCACATCATCTGTCGCTCTGCTACTTCTATATATTCAGAGATAGCATGCTTTATAGACAGGAATGTCACGTGCAGTCTCATGTGGAAGTGAGTAGTTAGTCAACTGCCATCCTGCACCTCTTAAGCTGCCTATGGCCTCAGGTACTCAGTTAAAGAACCTTAAAAAATTCACCTGACCAAAACCACACTGATTCAAGCATGACTGTATTTACTTTAGAACCTTGGAACCTATGTTATGGTTTACCTTATAGACTTCTTTCTGAATGTCTGAAGTCAGTGCATTAGCCAACTGATTGAGGAGATGACAGGATTGGCCTCTGTACATTCATGGCATTACATAGAAACATAGAAACATAGACTTTGACGGCAGATAAGGACCGCTAGGCCCATCTAGTCTGCCCATTTCCCTACCTACAGGATAGGCCACGGATCCTAGTTAACCAACAGCCTATATCTTCCTACCCCCCACAAGAATTGCCTTATGTCTGTCCCATGTATTCTTGAATTCTCCCACAGTTTTAGACCCCTCAACTTCCTCAGGAAGGCTGTTCCATGCATCCACTACCCTCTCTGAAATAATACTTCCTCACATTGCCCCTGAACCACCCTCCTTCTATCTTTAAATTGTGTCCCCTTGTTCTTGCAAGTGTCTTTTTCTGAAAGATGCTACCTCTTGACTTTGTTGATTCCTTGAGGTACTTGAAAGTTTCTATCATGTCCCCCTCTCCTTCTTTCCTCAGGGTACATATTAAGCTCCTTTAGTCTCCTCATACGGCTTTTGCAGGCCCTGCACCATTTTAGTTGCCCTCCTCTGGACTGCCTCTATCCTGTCTATGTCCTTGAGGAGATGGGGTCTCCAGAACTGGACACAGTATTCCAGATGGGGTCTCACCAACTGTCTGCACAGAGGATAGCAACTTCCTGTTTTCTGCTGTTGATGCCTCTCCTATACATCCCAGTATACCCCCGCCCTCTACTGCCTTCTCACATTGCTTGCTAACCTTAAGGTCATCTGATATGATTACCCCCAGGTCCCTTTCCTGTTTTGTTGTTGTTACTACCTCCCACCCATTGTGTATTCTTCCCTGGGTTCTTGTTTTCGGTGCATTATTTTGCACTTTTTGCATGAATCCTAGCTGCCATCGTCTGACCATTCCTCCAACCTTGTCAAGTCCTTTTCATCCTTTCCACGCCTCCTTGTGTATCAACCCTTTGCAGATCTTTGTGTCATCTGCAAAAGGCATACTTTCCTTCCAGTCCTCTGCAATGTCACTGATGAAGACATTAAAAGGACTGGACCACTGAACCCTCATGTACCCCAATTAGTAACCGCCTTTTCTTCAGACTGACCCATTTTACAATTACCTTTCTGTGTCCTGTTGTCCAGCTAATGTTTACTCCAGGCTACCACCCTGGGACCCACTCCCAGGCTGGTTAATTTGACTAATAATCTTTGTGTGGGACTGTGTCAAATGCCTTGCTAAAGTCTAGGTAGGCCATGTCCACAGCCCCTCCCTGGTCTACTACTTTGGTCACCCAGTCAAAGAAATCTATTAGATTCGTCTGACATGACCTTCCCGCTGTGAACCCATGCTGCCTTGGATCCTGTGCTCCACTGACCTCTAGGTACTCAACTATTCTTTCCTTCAGAAGTGACCCATCACTTTCCTACCACAGAGGTCAGACTGACAGGTCTGTAGTTTCCTGCCTCTGTCTTGGTCCCACTTTGTGAAGGGAATCACATCTGCCTTCCTCCAGTCCTCGGGTACCACACCATCCTCCCATGATTTATTAAAAGAGTAGCCAGTGGTTTCACTAGTTCCTTCCTTAATTCTTTTAGAATTCTGGGTGAATTCCATCAGGACCCATTGCTTTGTCCACCTTCAGTTTTAGGAGTTCTTGCAGAACCCTTTCTTCTGTGAAAGGACTGGGATCGACCCCCTATCAAGAGTGCTTCTGTTAATTGGATTAGCAGTACCTCTCCTCTTGTGAATACTGAGCAGAAATATTCGTTCAGTATTCCTGCTTTTCACTGTCCCCTCTGCCCACCCACTGTTCATTCTATTCAGCCTCACTATCCCTCCCTTTGTCTTTCTACGCTTATGTATCTATAAAAGGTTTATCCCTTCTTAACTGAGTTGGCTATCTTTTCCTCAGTTTGGGCCTTTGCTATTCTGACTTCCTCCCTGCTTCTTTCTGCCTTAACTGGTACAGCTGTCTGTCCTGCTCCTTCTGTGTTTCCTTATACTTCTGGAATGCTATCTTTTCTTCCTGACTTTCACAGCCACCTCTTGGAGAACCATAGTGGCTTTTTCTTTCATCTTGATTTGTTTATTTGATTCACACAAAGGCTGGTTGCCTATGTGATGGCAGTTTTGATAATTCCCCATTGTTGCTCCACACCTCCTTCTAGCCTGTTTGCTAGTGCTTTTCTGAGGCACTCTCCCATCTTGCCAAAGTCAGCCCTCCTAAAGTCCAGTACCCTCACTTTTGTATGGCTTGACTCTGTAGCTGAGTTTAATGTGAACCACACTGTTTGATGGTCACTTGTCCCAGATGGCAACCCACTTCTTGATCTGAGATCCTCTCACTGCCCCATTTGAGAGTATGAGGTCTAAGATTGCTCCCTCATGAGTGGGTTCGAAACTAGCTGTCTAATGCCTGCCACCTGTGGGCGTCAAGAATGGCCCTGCTCTTGGATGTGGCTGCAGCAAATGTGCTCCAGTTAACATCTGGCATATTCAGGTCTCCCATCAACAGTATCTCCTTTCTCTGCCATTCTAAGAATGCCTTCCATCATATCCTTGTCCATTCCTTCCCTGACATGGGGGTCTGTACACAGCCCCTGTGCAGATTGTGGTGCCCTTTCCAGTCTCCAAGGTGACCCACAGTGCCTCCTCTCCTCCCTGTTTACTCTTTTGTTCAGTTGCTTTTATCCCTTCCTTTACATAGAGAGCTACTCCTTCCCTCTTCTCCTGCCTGTCTCTCCTGTAGGTTATGTACCCTGGTATGTTAACATCCCAGTCATGGTTCTCTGTGTACCATGTTTCTGTGACTGCTATGATATCCAGGCATCCCTCTTCCATTAAGGCCACCAGCTCAGGGAGCTTGTTGCCCAGACTACGGGCATTGGTACTCATTACCCTCCATTTCCTGATGGCCTTACCCCCTTTTGCCCCATCCCTGTCCTTCTTGCCTTTGTCACTTTCTCCATTTACCCCTGGCTTTCTCCCTATCGACACCTCCATGTTGGTGTTTGCCACACTTACTACTGTGATTGTTTGGGGGGGCTAGGATTTTCCTGCTCCTTTCCAGTGCCTCCCCCCTTGGCTAGTTTAAAAGCTTGCCAATGAAGCATTTAAACCTATCACCTAGGATCCTGGTTCCCCTCCTGGACAGATGCAGCCCATGGTGCCAGTATAGGCTTGCATCACTCCAGGTGGACCCCCATTAATCCATTAATCTCAACTCATATGTGCAATCTGCTAGGTCCTACAGCATTGGTAATTAAGGACCAGATCTCAGATTTCAGCTGAAGGAATGATGATGTGGCCACTGGGGTCAATCCTGGAGCCCACCCCATGGCCACTGGGCTAGTTAAAGGCTCTGGAAGTGAACAAAAAGAAGCAAAAAACACCAGTTCCAAAGAGGGAGGTACCATTATTAAACTGTATTTTGTGCCAGTTAAGTAAAAAAAAGCATTTTTATGGCTGAACACAAATAACAAATACTCAGATAGGAAGGGTAAGAAAGGAGGCAGCTTAGATTCAATGCAAAGAAGTGCAAAGTAATGCTCTTGGAAAACAAAACCTCAGGGGAAGAGTACACAATCTGTGGGAAGGTACTAACAACAATAAAAATGGAAAAGACCTGGAGCTAGTCATATCAGATGACCTAAAGGTAAGCAAGCAATGTGAGAAGGCAATAAGGAGGACTGGGGGGATACTGGGATGTATAGGACGAGGCATCTCCATTAGAAAACAGGAAGTTGTTATCCCTCTGTACAGACAGTTGGTAAGACCCCATCTGGAGTACTGCATGCAGTTCTGGAGACCCCATCTCCATTAGGACATAGACAGAATGGAGCCAGTCCAGAGGAGGGCAACTAAAATGGTGCAGGGTCTGTACCAGAAGCCATACAAAGAGAGACTAAAGGAGTTTAATATGTATACCCTTGAGGAAAGGAGGGAGGGGGGGCATGGTAGAAACTTTCAAGTACCTCACGGGAATCAACAAAGTCCAAGAGGGTAGCATCTTTCAGAAAAACAGATGTGCAAGAACAAGGGGGCACAATTTGAAGATAGAAGGGGGATGGCTTAAGGGCAACATGCAGAAGTACTTTTTCATGGTGAGGGTGATGGATGCATGGAATGGCCTTCCTGAGGAGGTTGTGGGGTTAAAAATAGTGGGAGAAATCAAGAATGCATGGGACAGACATAAAGCAATTCTGGTGGGGGGTAGGAAGAAGTAGAGTGTTGGTTAACTAGGATCTGCAGCAGCTTATCCAGTAGGTAGGGGAATGGGGAAGACTGGGTGGGACAAGCGGTCTGTATCTGCCATCAAAGTCTATGTTTCTGTCATAAACATTGAACAACTGAAAAGGAGCAAGGCATAGACAAAGACAGGCACTATGAATTTTTGGCCCTAAATTTATTATTGGATGGAGCAAAAGATCTTTTTACAGCCATGCTGTACCTCCTTCCCTACAATGCAGATTCAGACATTATGTTCTTTAAAATATGTTTTTGCTCAGTTGAATAAAAATAAAAAATTATGGAAATATAGAGTTGGTGATTTCAATATTAACTGGTTGGATAGCAAGCAAAAATCAGCTAGAAATATTGTTGAAATGAATTTTTGGGGAGTTGATTTTAGAGCTACTTGTACTAGTTTAGGAAATACTGCATTATTAGGTTGGATTCTAGATTCTAGGCAGGAAAGAATGAATAATATTGAGGTACTGCCAGATGGGATAAGTAATCATTCTCCCATTCTTGGTCACTGGTCAGCAAAGATAATTTAGCCTCTTTACAGCATTTGTTATACAAGATTTCTCCCTAAATCTAAGGTTGCAGCTTTCACAAATAAAAATCAATCCAGTGACTGGTCCTACATGCACATCATCCTAGACAGAGGTCTTCTTTTGGGATTTTTTTTTTGTTTCAGTGTTTACGTGAATTTGGGATAGATATGCTGTGTTGAAGACATTGAGAAATAAGTTAAACTCAGTACAATGGGTTGTAAAAAATCTTACTGTCTTAATAAAATTAAAAGACACTTACTGGTACAGTATTGCTCTGTGAGTCTGTTTCTTGATAACTTTTAAAGAATTAAGGAATAAGACTACTGGATATAAGAAAGGCTGAATCAGATTTTTTTAGTGATCCCTATAACTTTTGGAAAAGCATAAATGTATTATTGGAAGTGGGCAAAAACCACGCTATTATTCTGTTGGAAGAAAGTTGGTGTTTAATCACTGATTCCCTCAAAATGTACTTATTCAATAATTTATTTTGTAATACTGGTTCTGAAATTTAATTGCAAATCATCAGGTACAATTAATGATTTTTCATCTATTGTTATGGGCCCTATTACTTAGCCAGTGTTTTACTTTTGGATATGACACAGAGAGAAACTAAAAAGTATATCCACAGTTTGGGATCTCAGCCACACATTTTGAATGATGGTCTAGACTGTAGTTACCAGTGATTTCTTCCCATATTTAAACTTTTAATTGCATCCCATATTTCTTAGTCTTTTCCATTACTGTAGCAATTAGTTAGGGTTGTGCCTATTGATAAACTGTGTTACCCAATGCAGTGGAGCCCTGTTAAAAGCACATTCTAAATGCCAATCAAACATATTCTTATAACCAGCATGTTCCTATAAGAGGGCTTCATTGAAAACGATGAAAATCAATGTGAAATCTATGGTTAACATGATGAAACCAGGCTCAAACTAGTTTTTAGATAACTCTTTATTAAAAGCAATATAACATAGTTTTTATGGCTGCAATGAGCAGAGCCCTGCAGACATTTTGCTTCAAAAAGGGACTCTGTATTATTTCAAAGCATTCTTTCTCACCAAAGAACATGTTGGAGTTTCAGCACAGTCTCCTACTCCAGATAACTACACCAGACAACAAAGTCCCTTCCCTAACAACAAGAAAAAAACGAAGTGTGTTTCTTTTGCAATACCTCTCATACTATGCAAGAGTCACACATCAGTCACTAGTCCAAAATTCCTTTACATAACATCCCAGTTCTGTCTGTAAACAGTAATGTTTCCTCCTAGGTTTTAAATCACATACACACACACACCACACTGTGTTTAAAGATCATGTGCAACCTATTTGCTACCCTTATTTTCTTATAATAAACACTTTAGAACCATTCAAAACTAAAACAAGTCAGTAGTTTCTTTGTAATTAATCTTGATTTGCTTTCTCTTTAATAACCCAAGCAGTCATGCTGTTGCTGTGCCTCTGAGCCAGCAAGTGGGAGTGCTGATGTAATTCCAGACTAGGAAGAACTTTCCAGCCTGTTAGAGCAGTAGTGCTATGTGTATGGTAGCAGTTAGTGCTGTGAAGATTATAACACTTATACTGAAACTCAAGACATATGTTGCTGCTAAGTCTCAGTTCTTTGAAATCTAATGCATTCCATTCATTTTCCTGTGAGGTGACTCCATTTGTTTGGGTCATTTGTTTAGCAGTAGTTTGTCACCTTTCATTCAAGTCTGCTGTAATGGTCCTTGCCCCTTCCTTCCTGCCTTCCCATTTCACCTATTGACAGTGGAGGTTGTGTGTCTGCAGCAATAGCCTTTACTTGTACAAATGAAATACAGTAGTGAATTGTAGCCTCATGGACATGGCAAAGTGTACCCCTTTTGCTATACAGATCAGTAAGCATGAAAACCTGAAATACGTACAAAGAGAAGTAGGCTGTCAACCAATAACTGTTTCATCACAGCAATCCTACACAATTGTGATTCTCTGTGTATGTAATAGAGTGTTCCCCAACTAGTGTCCCACAGTTTTATATGGTATTTAGGGCTATCCTGAAGTGTCACCTTGTGGACTACTTTGTTGCCTTTAATGTTCATATCAGCACAATGCTTTCCCCCTCTTAGCTGTCACTCAGTGTGAAGAGATAGTGTGACAGTATGTCACAGACCTTTTGTCCTAGCATAGAAACATAGAAGCTGATGGCAGATAAGGACCACAAGGCCCATCCAGTCTGCCCATTTCTTTTTCTACCTTATAAATGTGTCATCAGCCTTTGCTCTGTCAATGGCCTATCTCTTCATACTCATCTGTATTGCTCCCTTATGCCTGTCCCATGCCTGTTTGAAGCCCTGCACTGTATTCATATCCACCACTTCCTGAGGTAGCCCGTTCCATGTATCCACCACTCTTTCTGTGAAAAAGAACTTCATCACAATACCCCTTAATCGGCCTCCCTCTAATTTCATGCTGTGACCTCTTGTCCTGCTATTTTTCTTATATTGAAACATGTTAGACTCTTTCACCTTGTTAATGCCCTTAAGGTGTTTGAATGTTTCGATCATATCACTTCTCTCCCTCCTTTGCTCTAAGGTCTCTGCACCATTTTGGTTGCCCTTCTCTGGACTGCCTTAATTTAATTAATGTTCTTGTGAAGGTGTGGCCTCCAGTACTGCATGCAGTACACCAGATGGGGCCTAACCAGTGTCTTGGTGCTGGCTCCTTTTTTTCCTTTCAAGAGACCTTGGTCCTAAGAGTACAACCTAAAAAGCTGACTCATAAGATTTTCCATCCTTTGCTGTACAGTACATTATGGCATATTAATTAGCTTTCCTAATGAGTATATCTAGATGTTATTATATGCATTATGCTATACTAAATGATCATTGCGAAGCTAAGGAATTGATTGTTCTTTATGATAAGTACTTCTGCTAACTGTGTCTTTCTCATTTCTGGGTGACACATATGCATATGCTACTAAAAGGATGGAAACATCAATTTAGCAAGATCACCACCACTTGTTGTAAGTAGCACTTTGTAACAGTCACCCATAAATGCACAATGTTGGCTCATGTGGACCAAGTGCTTTCTTGCGCAGCATTTATTGTCTTGCATACAGTGTGAACAGTTTCTTACTATCACTACGCACTATGCACTGTTAGTGCACCATCAGTGTACTCATACAAGTGTGACATGAAAGTACAACTCCATAAGCGGTGGTACTCCTGACAGATGGTGGTGACCAGTAGAACATCATCACTGGTACTGATAATCTAATGACAAATGTGGAAGTGCACCTTGGCTGACACATACAGATTTACAGTTGATGAAATGTGCAGTAAGTGGCACATGGGGTGGGTTGGGATGCGGGTGGCAGTAGGAAGCTTTGAGAATCAAACTTCCCACTCCCACAGGATAGTGCAGTCAACATGGAGGACCATAAAGTTATGATATCACCAGAGGTAACTAAACTCATAAAGGGGGGACAGCAGAGGACAGAAGGAAGGGGGTTAAAACAGGAAGGACAAATGGGGGAGGCAAAATAGCAAAAGGGGGGGATGATAATAAGAGAAATGGCAAAACATTGAAGGTCATGCATACCAATGCCCGCAGTGTAGGAAATAAAAACTCAGACCTGAGGCCTTGATGACAGAGGCTGATCTGGACATTGTAGCAATTACTGAAACATGGTATGCTGGAAACCATGACTTGGCTGAAGTAATAACAGGCTATACTCTGTTTGGGAGAGGCAGGGAGGGTAAATAGGGAAAGGAGGTGACTCTTTGCATCAGAGAGGGTATTAGAGCTACTGAGTTACAGAGAATGAGGGGGGACTGGGGTACTGTGGGTCACCAGTGAGATGGGGTAATGACACAGCTGTTCACACAGGAGGGATATGCAGACCTCCAGCAAAGGGGGAGGAGGTGGACAGGGTACTTGTGGAATCCATCCACACAATGGCGGCCAAGGGGGAGATGCTGCTGGTAGGTGATTTCAGTCTGCCAGATGTATATTGGAGCATCCCAGCAGCTGCCTCAGCCAGGAGCAGGGACATCCTGCTCGGGGTAGGCCTCAGACAGCTAGTGCTAGAACCCACCCAGGAGGGTGCAATTGTCGACCTGGTACTCACTAATGGGGACAGAATTGCAGAGGTGTGGGTGGGTGGACACGTGGGGTCCACTGATCATCACACAATGAGATTCAGTATGAGTACAGTAGCAGAGTCAAGCCACACAAAGCCGAGGCGGGTCCTGGATTTCAGAAAGGCAGACTTCACTAAGATGGGGTTATGTCTCTAGGATGCAGTGGCAGGGAGGGACGAATGGCGGGGAAGGGCTGAAGAGCAGAGAACCCATCTGAAAGGAGCCAAAGTGGAGGTGACAATCCTTTTTTATTAGGCAAGTAAACAAGGGCAAGAGAAAGAGAAAGAGAAAATCACTATGGTTCTCAAAGGAAGTGGCCAGGAAGGTAAGGGCTAAAATATGGCCTTTAGGAAGTACAAGGAAACACAAAAGGAGGAGGACAGGCTAGTGTGCCTGGATAAACAGAGGGAAGCAGGGAAATCAGTCAGGAGTACATAGGTGCAAATGGAGGAAAGAATAGCACAGAAGTTAAAAAAGGGGACAAGACTTTTCATAGGTACATTAGTGAAAAGAGGAAAACCAGGAGTGTGATTGTAAGGCTTAAAACAAAAGAAGGGGAGTGTGTGGAAGAGGACCTGGAAAAAGCATCAACACTGAACCAATATTTATCATTGGCCTCTGATATACTGTTTCACTGTTGATTTGTGTTGTGGCAAAAAAATGCTTTTCCATAACGCTAGAAACTGAGCTATGCAATATAGGCATTGCAGCATTGCAGAGGCAACAGCAAAGAGTTCACTTTAAAAAGAATTGACTGCACACATTTAAATATAAACATAATTGTCTCAGTGAAGATGCTGTGATAGAAATACATTGAACCCATGGTACTGTGGGTCACAATCTGTGTACTTGTCAATATACCACAGCACAGTTTATGAGTGATGGCTGAAGTTAACTGCTGTTATTCTTTTTGTGATGTGTAAGGAAACAATATAGTTTCATCAGTAAAAACAGTAAACTTTGAACTGTTGTGGTCTTTCAAATGCTTGGTATGAAAGGAAGCATGACATTTATTTTATTTTTATTAGTAATTTTTTCTGCTCCTCCATGGAGCTGACTGGTGGCTCCGGCCCTTCCTTGGAGGGGCTCATTCTCTGACCTGACCATCCTCCGTATAGCCAGACCCCCTAATTCCCCCATGGATTGCACCCCACGGCGGGGCCAAGGAGAGGTGTGCCGGCTCACTCCCGCCTCCCTCAGAGCACAAATTCAGATGTAGGGGGCAGCAACTTGCGGGGCAATGTGTCGGGTCATCATGGACCCCATCAGGTCCTGGCATTTTCCATTACCTTCTTGGACCCACTCATCATGCAACGGGTGGGGATGCTGGCCCCTGCTTTCGGGGATCCAGCCATATGCCCTGGGCATGGGTCCTCTCCTCTGCTGGGCAACACGACTATGCCAACACCCAGCCACCGGTGGGTGTCAGTCATACAATGCACCACACTGCCCCCCCTCAAGGAAGGAGAGCAGTCTATAGAAGCTCAATCCTTCCTCACCCCTGCTGACCCCTGAGTAACCCGAGTAAATTCTCAAACCCGGGTCACCGGCATGGTGCGAGGTGTAGCATCCAGCACCTCAACCCTCAGTGCCACAGGGATGGCCATGGAAGGATGACATTTCTAATGTCTTGGTACCATACTGGTAAGCTGTGTGAGAAAAAACATACTCAGACAGCACTAAATACACACCAGATGTCTGCAATTTTGCAAGCAGCAATATGCTAGCATACAGTGAGGTGTGCATGGGTGGTACATGGCACAGCACTGGGTACAGCACAGTTCAGCATGTGAATCTCATCCTGAGCTTGATGAGGGACTTCATGCATGGCAGGTGGGTCCCCAGGGGTTATGTGACAGGAGTACAGCCAGCATACCATGGCTGATCCTGGTACTGGGTCTCTTGATGTGATCTTGGCCTGAGGACAAAATTGCCCACTCTGTTATCTGCCACACCACAACATGGCAACACTATTAAACAACGCAATATTCATGGCCACAGTACATTGCGCATTTCCACCACATTAGAACTGGATAACACAGCTGTGGTTCGGCATTGCAGTTGGGAGGTGAAGACAGATGTGAACCTCTAACGAACACATCCAGTGTGTAAATTCATTGCCCCAACAGTGTGTCTGGAGGACACTGAGTGACTGTATATGGGTGTGGAATCAGGTTGAATAAGGCTGTACATATTTGAATATAGCAACCATCACTAAATAAAGGGAGATGCAGGGGTTGGCTTATGGTACAGAGGTCATGCATGGAAATTTGAATGAGGGACCAAACTGGGCAATCAATAGGGGAGGTACCAGGGTGAAATTACCATACCAATATGAAAAGGCCTGGCAATTGAAAGGTAATGGTACCATACTATGGTTGTGTCACTGTTAATTCATTTCTGTCAGTAGACATGACATATACCATTTGTCATACATCACAAGTAATAGTCAACACATGCGTCTGGGAGGCAGTATAGTGCAGTGATTTAAGGCTCTGAGCAGCAAACCTGGAGACATGGGTTTGAATCCTACTGCCCCCCATGTGCATACTGTGTGACCCTGAGCAAGTCACTTAACTTCCTATTGCTCCCAGGTCACACCTGGAAGCAAGCTTTAGCTTAGCATGCCTCTCCTGGTAGAACAATTTTTAATTCCCCTTCCTTTCTCTTGGCAATCATGTGGTACTGCTCCTTGACAATGTAAGAGCACAGTAAATACAATGAATTTTATTTTTCTGCACCAATGTGTTGACAAAATTGGGTTGTTTTTAATAATGCACTAAGCACAAGGTCCCACTAATACAACAGCAACAGATAAACTTAGCATATTGATGCCATCAGTCAATGCTCAAAAACAGGGGAACAACAGTTGACACATTTCTTTATTCTGACTACAAATGGAATGATTTCTTACATTGACTTTCTCTCATTGCTTGAATACCATTTAACTTACTTGATAGGGCAACTTATACTGGTGATAGTTAAGTCCTGGCATGTATACAACCTGAGATACACATAAAGAGAACCCATGGACGGTGGGGAAGTTATGAAGGAAAGGTTAACAGGGAACAGGGGCCAGGGTCAAAGTAACAGTTCATGTTTGTAGGTAGAAAATGCTGTGCATAAGGCTGCCTGTCTTCACAAACTAATCAGCATCTTGGTATCCAGTTTATTGATCAGATGGGAACTTTTCTCAGATTTTCTGAACCACACAAGATGGAAGTATTTTTCTTTTCCTCCATCCCAACTTCTGCCAAATCCAGTGTGTGGATTTTCTGTAAGACATATGCATAAAAAGCCTGTAGGGAACACACAAAAATTAATAAAGTTAGTTCTGATAGCTAAAGAATGATACAGATGTTGTACCTATGCTGAATGAGAAAAACAGTTTTTGATATCATCACTGTGTCATTGATGACTAAGATGCAATTTGTCTGAGCTCCATCCTTTGCAGTGGATGTACAGAATAAGTCTAGACTTATGAATGGCGCAGTGCCAAACAATGGAGTAGTCAGTTACCAGTCAGAAGACATCCACCCCTCCTTGTACTGCTGTTCTACAGTAAGTTCAAATCTTTGGCGTCTGCTGGTAACCCCCAACAGCAAACATCCTACACCTCTACCACCACCCAACCCCATCCCACAAACACTGGTTACATCGTCAGTGGAGGGTGAGTGACACAAACATTTACACACCACTATCATGCAGAAGCAGCAAGCACAATGCTTATTTATAGGGCACTATGACAGGGACACCGTGACTTATAAATCAGCACGTTATGCCATGCTGCAAGCATCCAATGCACGGTGTGATGAGTGCTGTGTTGCTCCACATTCAGTGACCTCAGCTATGATGCTGAGGTGTACAGGGCTGGGTGGGGCCAGAGGGGTTAGATGATTCATTCCTCAGAGGTGACGTATGTGTGGTTGCCAGTAGATGCCAGGGACCTGTACCACAACCTACAGTACATGGGGAAGGATTTCTGTTGAGTGGTGTCTGAATACTCCACTATGTGTCACTGCACCTGCTACCAGGAAACTAGTTGGAGTTGCTAAAACTGGTACGGGAATTATTGTGTGTGATGGGTGTGGAGATGGGTGCAATGCTACTGGTACTGGTTGCATACTGAATGGCGGGAACTTCACTTCAGTAGGCATGCCTTGTCAGTCATAGGTGGGGGAACACAGCAATGGCAAGCACATCATCAAGGTGTCTTATTGTGGATAGGGATACTCAGGAGGATGGACAAGTGGACAACAGGGACAGACAGTTTTGATGATGGGCATGGTATCAGGTAGGGGAAGGCACTGCTACACACAAATAAAATACAATTCACACATCGGTTTTGGTTTTGGGGTGGATGGACTGCCGTGCAGCAGTTAAATGGGTTTCAAACATCACTCATGGGTTCTGCAGTTGGGAGGTACCAGTGGATGCCAGGGAACTTAGCTGTGTACATGGGGCATGGCTGCTGGTTGTAGAAGGGAGCACTGTACACCAGGGACATTGTGTGCATTCATCTGGTGAGGGATGAGGTGTGCTGGACCACTAACACCAGGGACTGTGCCGTGTCCTTGAATGGGCAATTTGGTGATACAGTACTGTGCTCAATTGCTTGGCAACACACGCAAATGAGCACATACTGGGCATGCAAATGGCAACTTAATCACTTGCATGCCTGATGGGTTCGTGTCCATTTGCATATTGAAAATTGAGCTTTGGTGCAAGACATTTCAGTAGCGAAGTTTGTGAGCCATGTGCGGTCTGTGCAATATGGCTTAGCGCTGTTACAACATATCCTTATATTCAGTTGAATAGTGCCATTGCTCTATTAAATAGAGTATTGTATCTTGGAGCACCCATGCCATTGCAATGTGGAGTGCACATTTTTAGACACCCCATGATGCATTTTTGAATATTGGCACCTTATGCACGTAAATTGCCTGTAGTGAAGAGTGACCAGTGGTATAAAACAGCATCATCCATTGCACTGTTTTATTCTGAACTTACTCTTCTTGGGGAGTCTTATCTCCTTCTGGACCTTTATAGTGTATGCACGCATGCAGCAATTATCTCAGGATGTATTTATCCAGGCTGTTAGACTGAAATCCAGGGTGACTGGTTTTGCACTCCAGGTGTGGAAAATCTTCAAAGTGAATGGAGACCACAGTGTAGTAGTGACAGCATCTATTCTCCCATGCTGTTTTTATTGGGCCACAGTTCTGCATTCACGCAAGACAAAGGATTACACTGAACCATTAGACAACAGAGGGGAATCACACATCATGGCATTGCCACATTATGGCGATATCTAACATTATAATTGTTATGATGAACATAGTCCTCTTCAGTGTCTTTATTTGTGACGTTTCATGAGGGCTAGTGGTATTGTAAAGAAATTAGATTTTTGTCATAGGATTGATGTTCACATTCCAACCTCTTTTTCCCTTTTTTATATATTTTTTGTTGTTGCATTATAACCCCAATCTATATATTTATTCAGGGACTGGATTCCCAACTCATGTCTCTAATCTTATTTCTTTACCAAAACAATTACAAGCACATAAGCAATTGCAATGGACTGGACAGGTGGGGCAGTGAATATAATTAAGCATGTTTTACTTTTTCGTTTTATATTTATCACCCTCTCTGATCTCTACCACTACAGATTGTATTTCTGTGTGTTAATTTGAGTTGCGTAATTCACTATTTCTGTGTGTTAATTTGAGTTGCGTAATTCACAGCTTCACAGTCTCCTCACACTGTGTCATGGAGATCAGAGGGAGACAGAAATCTCACTTGATAGAATTGTCATCCTGCAATTTAAGTAACTTCAATTATACTATGCAGTTTATATCTGTATTGATATTAACCACAAAATGAGATATTAATAAAAGTAGCGAAAGAAACAACTACAGTATATCACACATTTCCATTCTATGCCATGCATTTACACTCACTCCATGACAAAGTGTTCTATAATTGTTTAAAAACTGATTTCTAAATCCATTTCAGTGAACACTAAGGGGCAAGGTGACAGCATTGGCAACCATTAACGAATAAAGAGCACAAAAGTATTCCTTCAAGAACTGCACTAACAGGGTCATTGTCCGCAATTGTTAGTACCTTCTATTTTAAACTATTTTTACAAAACCGCATTACCCAATATATTAATAATCTGACTTTGTGTCCCTGTAGCATTATCCCCTACAACATTTCTTTATTGGGATCTGTGGACCCTGTTAGTGCAGTTCTTAAAGGAGAACTTTTGCACACTTATTAGTTTATGACAGCCAATGCAGTCACCTTGACCCTTAGTGAAATTCACAGAAATGGATTTAGAAAATACTTTTTGAAGAATTATAGAACCTTCTATCATGGGGATAGTGTGCATACATTTCACAGAATGGAAATGTGTGATATATTTCTTTATTGTACTACTTCTGCAAATATCCCATTTGGTGGTTAATACTAGTATAGATATAAACTGTAAAGTGTAACTGGGGTTGCATAAATTCCAGGATGATAATTCTATCAAGTGAGGATTTTTTTTAAAAACACTTGAGCATACCAGTCCCCCTCTGAACTCCATGACCTCCCACTGTGAGGTAATGAACAAAACAACTCAAATTAACACACAGCCTTACAAACTGTAGTCATGGGGAACAGAGAGAACCTATAAAAAGAAACAGTAGAACATGGTTAATTATATTCACTGCCCAACCAATCTAGTCCATTGAAATTGGTTATGTGCTTGTAATTGTAGATGTGATTAAATTACAGTTCAGTTGCCATTCTGGTGACACTGAGGGCTGAAGTGCTGATGCCTTACCTTGCAGCACGCCAGTGATCCATGTTCAGGAACGAGCATGGGCCGCCAGGGGTTGGCAGGGATGGAGATGGAATGAGCATCCAGTGGACTTCTCTCCATCTCTGAAGAGGGGGGAGTTTGGCAGACTGTGTCTGCCTGACCCCTGGCAGAGGCTGGGGCTTGGCACCATGGAAACGCTACTATGTGGGACGTGGTGCCTGGCAGACTCTTGACAGGGGCTGTGTGCGGGAATGTGCATGACCCCATTGCAGGTGTCAATGCAGACCGCGTCACCACAAGGGGCAAAGAAAACAAGGAAATACATCTCCCGGAGGATGACGAGGGAGCTCGCAGTCCCCACACCTGGCTAGCCACTGAGCAATCCTTGTTCTGGTTTCGGTGGGGGAGGGCTCCCTCTGCCAACCCCACCGGAGGGGGTAAGCCCTGAAGATAATGCAGAATGATAGGGCTGGGGCTCCCCCAGAATTTGAGAGCCAGTGGAGCAGAGGAACATAAATATCACAACAAAACAAAAATACAGTTAGTTGGCCCAGTGGTGTACAGGTCTGAGGCACTGGACTCATTACCTCTTGTCATGCCAGCGACCCTGGTTCAGTAATGAGCTTGGGGTGCTGTGGGTTGGCTGGGGTGGAAAAGGATTGAGCATCTGCTGGACTGCTCTCCTTTCCCAGGGAGGGAGGACTCCCTCTCCTGCTTAATGACTGCCACCAGGTGGAGGTGTTGTACTAATATGGGTCTGATGGTGGCAGGGAAAGGAGGGAACTGCAGGATTCTGCAGGCATGTGCATGCCTCCATGTACATACATACAGCTTGCATGTCCCAGTGCAGGGATGGGGACAGAAAATGGAAAACTGAAAGCTGAAGCAGGCCCCATGAAGCTCCTACCATGTTTCCATCCTGAGGTGTCCTCAGGTCCCAAGCCTACCTGGATTGTTGCACTGGGGGGGGGGGGAGGATGACCCTCCCTCCTGTACATATATAAAAAAGGAAAAAAAAGAGGTTGGAATATGCAAATCAATCACATGATAAAAATCTCATCACTTTATAATACCACTAGTTTATGAAGAGAGGATACAATCTGGATGGAGGAACTAGAGTCTCGTGGATGTAAGCTTTTGATTAATGTCCAAATGCTTGCGCTGCTCAAAAAACACATATAGTATATGTTTGTTATAATACTGTCTTTCTTACACATTTTTCACTACCATCAATGATATTGCTTTGCAGCCATATTAGCTCTGGCAAGATTCTGTATTTTGTTATAGTCACTGTTGCAGGGAGTGATGTAGCTGCTCCTCTCTCACTCTCGTTTCTTTGTTTCATTTTTTCTAAACTGCCCTACTGACACTTTATGTGCCTGCACTGCTCCATTCCTTAGCTGTGGGCTACACTTCCCAGAATTCCTTGCGCATAGTGTATGCACAATTGCGCTATACAGGTCCTTTTTTTTCTGTGCTTTTTTCTCCTTCTCTCTTCAATAGCTTGAGGGATCTTTTGGGCAACCTGGCACATTACTTGGAGAGAGAAAGGGGGTTTATTTTTCTAAGCTGCACCAGCATTCACTTCAGAGGCCTCCAGGTGCCAAAATTCAAGATGGTGGGGAAGGAAGAACCTGAATTTTCACTAAACTATCCTACTCCTCCCTCCTTATAGGAAGGAGCCATTTAGAAGTGGTAGCCTGGACAGGGGGCGGTCTATTGCGCTTCAGTGACATGCTCACTCACAAAATCGGGAACGCATGCAGACGTGCATCCCCAGTACACAGGCACAGTCAAAACTAACAGGCAATCAGGGCTGAATATGCAAATGAGCTTGTTTTTTCCTTTTAGCATTGCAGCAGCTGGCACTGACAAACAGCTGCAGCTGTCAAACTGTCTGAGTCGTGAATTTAATCAAGTTCAAAGCACCATTTTGAACACATGAAATGCAAATCAAAATCACATAAACTTTTCTACTTCACGGCCTGCTGGCTCCAAACAAGCTATTCCAAAAATCTGAAACCAAGCCAACCACCTTCAAAAATGACAGGGACCCCAAAAGGCACTCGATTTCCCAGCCAATGCATCATTTTGTAACCCCTATTCCCCTAGCTTCTAAGGGGCAGCCAACATATTCAAAGGGGCAAGCACAAAAACCAAATGCACTTACTTGACCTCTGTTGAATCGGGTGACCTCCGGGCATCTCATGGCACTGAGTGGGCTGGCAAGGCTGTGGATTTAAACTAATTAACAAGCACTGGCACAGTTTCCAATAATCTGTTTTCAAAACCAGTAGTAAAGTTAAAAAACAAGATTCAAATAATTTATTTTAAAAGGTAGTATTGTAGGCATTTTCAAATCACACTTCATTCCACTTGGCATTTTAGTCCAACGGGTGCACAGGTTCAAATCCCAACAGGGGGACTTAAGTCCTAAATAGATCTAAACCATTTCTTGAACATTGCACATAAGCACAAATAACCCCAGGGGGTATCTTCAAGTTGGGTTTTTCATCTGCCTTTTAGAGGAACACTTTCACACTTGTACAAACTTAAAATTCATAATATGTCCATCCCCAGTTTGCTGGCAAGGGGAGGCTATGGTCCCCTTGGGGTCCAGGGTGCCACAGACCAAGCCTCCCACTCTCCTCTCAAGATCTGACCTGCGTGACAGGAGAGTCCTGAGACCAAATTAGCTAGATACCCAGATGGGCATAATTTACTGGCAAGGAGGGCAGAACACCCCTGGGAGTCAGAGGTGCCACTAGATCTCTACCCCCACCCTCTTTCAAGACCTGACCCCAGTGACAGTAGGGTCCTAAAGTCCAAAACTGCAGGCAGCTTCTTTATCAACACAGACAGAGCAGCTTAGATTTACTAGCCACTGGCCTAGCAAGCAAGTCCTTCACGTAGGGACCCAGCTGGGTCACCCACACACCAGTCTCTTGGCTCTGACTTAGATGTCTCTGAGGCAACAGGGCATCCCTTCACCTTTTCTTACTCTCAGAATCATTTGTACTTTAGCTGAAGAACTGGCACAGTTCTCTTACTCTGTAGCAGACAGAACATTTTCCCTCTGTCTCTACTGTAGAACCTCTTCACTGTGGGCAGCACCACGGCCTTCTTTGAGCCCAAAGGGGCATAAATGGGGCTTTCTCTAGCACGCTAACCCATTCTCACAGAGTGACATGACAGCCCCCTTCACTCAGAGATAATCACATTCTGATAGGAATCTTTCCTTTTCTGACAGGAAACTTTTGTTCAAAACCCAGAAAGCAGCACTTGGTATTTAAAACTCAGCAGATTTGTCAATTCACCCCCTTAAAATAAGGCAAAATGTCACCTCAGTCATTTAGCAGTTCTCAGCTGCAGTTCATCCCCAAATAAGCTCCTCAATGAACTCCAAAATGCATGTTCTTCCCTTAGGAGAGGGGCACCCCCCTTTTAAGGATGTGGTACAATGGCAGCCGTCATGTACAAACTGTTTATCTCAATGCCAAACCTCTGAGAAATGAGAGTTTACACAAAGGGAGCCAGGCAGTGCGTGCCACTCTAAAGGCTCCCTCCAACTGACAAGAATTCCCTGCTCTTTCAAAACAGAGAGTTCTAGCTCCTCCCTTTTGGAATGCTCAGGGCAGGATGCTGTCCTGGTCCTTCAAGAGCACAGAGGTTGGCATAATACTAGACAGCACATGCCCTCTTAAAGGAATACAGTACTGTAACTCCCATGGGGGGGAACATAGAAATAACTGAATCTGAACATTAACAGACAAACTTGAAAACAAAAATTACAACAGCTAACAGATTTGATGTGTGCCAGTTGTTTCTATTACATTAGGCCTTCAAGTATCAGTTCACAAAGCAACACATTTTTTAAGAACTTTTCACATGGCGACACTTCACTGGTTGGAATTCGCCATAGAGCCATCTGACTGGGGTTGGGAGCTAATACACTCCTCTAAAGTCATCCATATTTCATCATACATATGTTCCCACCCTCTTGTTCCATATATAATTTTCACCAGGCCATAGAGTCCACAAATGCTTTGAACCAAATCATTTCTGTCAGAGGAGGGTCACTATTCCAATTCATGAGTATTCCCAATTTTGGTAATGATAGTGGTCAGGTCAACAAATTTACGTTATCCTGCTGTAAGTCCCTCTGCCTCCTTCCAATCTCCTAGTAATAACACCAGAGGGTACATATTGATCTGTACAGCTACAATGTCTGCCAATTAGACCAAAATTCTTGCAGTCTGGGGCACAAATACATCATATGCAGTAGGTCTGCATTATCCTGTAAACAACTTCAGAATCATCATATATACTGGGAATTCCATACATCTGGCAGGAGTATAATATGTCCGATTCATTGTCATAAACTGTATCAGTTTAAACGTACTTTGAACTGGCAACTTCATGCCATTCTCCAATAGTTCTTCCCAATCCTTCTCTGTGATGTCTATGCCCAGAGAATCCTTCCAGTTGATTCTGTGTTGCTGTCTCCTGTGTTGTACAGAACTCAACAGGTTTTGGTACAATATTTAGACTAACCTTCTCATGAATCTGATACATGTTTGTATCAAGAATCTGTCATGGTCACTAATCTATTTTTGGGAACAACACATCTGCATTGTCTTTTCTTGAGCAATGGCTGATAGTCATGTCAGAAGCTTGCGGTACCAAGCTTCACCTTGGTTGTCTGCCATTCTTACCACTCATTTGATTGAGCCACTTCAGAGGCTGTGATCAGTGAAGATCTGGAAGCGACACCTGTACAGGTAGGGTTCGATTTGGTTAAGAGCGCACAGAATACCAAGGCACTCAAGCTCTACTGTAGCATATCCCATTTCTTGTATATTTAGCTGCTCTCTAAAATGTGGAGCTGGATGCTCCTGCCGCATTGCTTGCATGTTGGCAGTATACTAATCCTAAGCATCTGTCTGATGCATTGGTGTGGACCACAGATTACTTCTCATAGTCCAGGCTTGCAAGAACAGGGGCTTGGCATAAGACCTTTTCGTGCTGCTCAAATGCCTTTTCACAGTTCTCAGTCCAGACCACTTGTTAGGCGCTTGTTTGTTTGTGAAGTAATTTAGGATTGCATCTACATCACTGAAGTTTGGCACAAATGTCCAATAATGGCCTTCTAACCCCAGGAAAGCTTTTACCTTACTCTCAGTGGTAGGTCTACCCTAGTTATTAATGGCCTCCAACTTTTCTGGTTTGGGTTTGATCCACACACCCTCAAAATTGTGTCCTAAGTACAGTGTATCACTTCCAATGTGCCTGCATTACACTTTGAGCCTTGACTGTTAGGCTTGCAGTTTCCAACCTGATCAGTACCTGCCTGACAAACACCACATGTTCCACTCAAGTCCAGTTGTAAATGACAATATCATAGATGTATGCAACTCAGATTTCAGGCCCCATTCATATTTCATCTGCCAACCCTTGCAAAGTTGCTGGAGTATTTTTCATTCCAAAGGACATAACTAAGGGTGTGTCAAATGCAGACTGCTCCTGGGCCTCTTTTGTCACTGGCACCTGCCAATACCCCTTAATCAGATTGACAGGGTGAGGTTCTTGGTACCCTCTAGGCATTCCATGATTTCCTCAGTTCTAGGCATAGATTATGCATGAGGCACTGTGAATGAATTCAGTTTGTGGTAATTTTTTTATAAATCATATTTTTTCACCCAGCTGCCGGCCCTTGCTTAGTGGTGGCATACTTGCCTGTCCATGGTGCCCATCCCACCTGTTACGGGGATCATGCTGCTCTATGGTGGGGTTGGGACTGTACGTAGTTACTTTGAGTGACTGCTGTGATCCCTAAACCCACCCCTAAGGGCGCAGCATGAAGGACCAAAGTCCAGGCAAAAAGCCATGCAGAGACACGGCTTCTGCCAAGTGCCTAACAGCGTCGTCCCCTCCCAACACCATCCACTAATTCGATTGGTGCCAACCCTCCTCAGGAGAGGAGAGCTGCTATACAGTGGCCCAATACAGCTCCTCTCCCCCCCACTGATCCTGGATGACCAGGTCCTATTCCTGAACCCAGGTTGCCAGCGCAGCGTGAGGTGTTGCATCCAGCACCTCAACCCTCAGTGCCATGGGGTCAGCAAGTTTATGGTAATTTAGACAGAACTGCGTTGACCCATCCAACTTATGGATCAGAACTACTGGGGAAGCCTTTTAGATTCCAGTATCAAATTCCTGTATCATCAAAATAAATCTTTTCCCCGACTGTCTGGAGCTGCAGACACCACAATATCAATAGCCACCCTCTTAAATGGCTTGTCTATGTCTGGCTATTGCATGAGGGGAGATTTTTGTCTGATTTCCTGTCTTTCCTGTCTTCTGGCACACCTAACAGCTTTGAGAGTGCTGGGCCACATCTTGGAAGATGGTAGGTCAGTAAAACTCTTGTTAAAGTTTACTGTGGGTGCTGTTCATTCCTAGGTGCCCAGAAGTTGAAATGTCATAAACCAGCTCTAGAAGCTGCCTCCTTTATTATTGTGGCACAACTATATGAAGATATTCATAAATTCATACAGTAGATGCTTTCAGCAGATAAGGACTGCTTGGCCCACCAAGTCTGCCCATCAATTCCCCCTTGTTAGAGCTCCTCAAGCCACTACTGGGAGGCTGTTTATCCAATCCCCTCCTTTTTATGTTGCTTGCATGCATGTGCAAGAAACATAGTGCCATCATTTGAGTTTTCAGAGGTGTGGCAGCTGTCTTCTAATTCAGTCAGTGTGTTTGCAGGTGCAGCCCCAGTTCTGCAATGAATGCTGCTGCTGTCTATGACAGCAGTTGAAAATGCAGTGGCATACAGTTGAAAGGTAGAGCTCCACTTCAGTGAGCTGAGCTTCCCCCAACACGCTCGCATGCATGCACGCATATTGCATGCTCATGTGCCCCCCCACGCACACTCTGTATGGCTGACGCAGGTGCCCAATCCTCCGTTGGCTCCACGGCTCCATGCCCCCCCAAAAGCTTTCCAGGTGCAACCCCAGCGTGGCAAATATTTGTTATGGCCAACGGGGGTGCCCAATCCCCCATCAGTCCCAGAACCCCCTCAAACAGCATTCCAGCGCTGGGTGCCCACCCCAGGGTGACAAATGTCCCGTGTCATCTTCCTAAAAAAAACCCCATAAAACCTGTAAACAAAAAAACCTTCCCTCGTCGACGGTCTCCGTGCCCCCCCTCCCCACCCGCGCCCACCCTCTGCACACCCTGCCTCCCCACACCCCCACCTCACCCCAAACTTACCTCTGGAGTCCAGCGTGATGATGTTCAGTGGACCGGGAACATGTCTGCACCCTTCAAAGCCGACCGCGAACTGAAGAAATGCCAGTAAGCTGTATAATGGAATAGAGTTTTTTCAACTTTGATGCATGTCTCAGGCATTTTTTGGAATTTTGCCATCAAGTTTTCAACATGGGGTTTTTGGGACCCCTCCTCATGAATTCTGAAACTGTCATGGCGTTAATTGGCCCGAAGGGTGATTTCGTGGGCACTGCGCGAAATCACCTCTTGGGACTGATTAATGAAACAACAGTGCCAGTGTTCATAGATGGACTCTAAAAAAGCCTATGTTGCAAATTTGATGAAAAAATTTCTAAAAATGACTGTCTTACAAGCGTGCGTTGCGCAGTTCCTATGCATGCTCGTAAGTTCATGAATTTTCAATTTTTTCACTCCAGATTTTCAACATTGCCATTTTACCACACCTCCTTATGAGCAGTACAGCTGTCATTGTTCACATCATGCCCAAAATGTGTTTCCGCTCATGTAGCGCACAATGGCACAGTCGGTGTGCGAAATCAATGTATGGGACACATTAGGAAAATCACCATGACACTGATCATGAGCAGAGGTCTTAAAATGGCTATTTTGAAAATTTGGTGACAAAATTCCTAAAAATGACTGCTTTACGAGCATGCATTGCGCAGTTCCTACACACACTCGTAAGTTCGCAAATTTTTAATATTTGCACTCCAGATTTTCAACATTGCCATTTTACCACACCTCCTTATGAGCAGTACAGCTGTTTTTTTCACTTTACCCAAAATGTGTTTCCGTGCATGTAGCACACAATGGTGCAGTCAGTGTGCGCAATCAATGTTTGGGGCAGATTAAGAAAATCACAGTGACACTGTTCATGAGCAAAGGTCTTAAAATGGCTATGTTGAAAATTTGGTGAAAAAAGTCCAAAAAATGACTGTGTTATGAGAAAGAATTGCGCAGGTTCCACGCACCCTCATAAGTTCATGAATTTGTAATATTTTCAGTACAGATTTTCACCAGTGGCATTTTTCCACACTTCCTTATGAACAGTACAAATGTCATTAGACACAGTGGATGTCTTGGGAGGAAGGCACGGAACTATGACTTCCAAATACCTAAACAGCACATACAAGCAAGCAACATTCAGCATTGACAAATGCTTGTTATGTTTGCTTGCACGCCTGTGCAAGAAACATAGTGCCATCATCCGAATTTTTTGTAGGTGTGGCACCCTGCCTTCCAATTCAGTCAGTGTGTTTGTAGGCGTGGCCACAGTTCACCAATGAATGCTGCAGCTGTATATGACAGCAGTTGAAAATGCAGTGGCGTACAGTTGAAAGGAAGAGCTCCGCTTCAGTGAGCAGCAATAAGATAGTGTTGATTAGCATATTGCCAGCAATCCTGCTTGTATATATCTCTGCTTTCTCTTTCTGGAACATAAATTCAGTTTGAAGTGAACTTTTCCTAGGACTATCTTCATGGGAGGAGGCAAGTGACTAAAATGACATCCATGGAATGTTTCCAAAAAAAGATCTAATTGCCATCCTTGGAATGTTGAGTCAGAGTTCAGGGTAGGAGTGGCATTGACAAAAGCAGGAAAATGGAACCCCAAAGAGACTGAAAAAGTAGATGCAGTTGTCATCTGCTGGCACACCTGGTCAGTATTGTAATAATATTCCCCAACCCTCTGAGTGTCTCTGAATAGCGTCCCCCCCGCTCACAGCACACAGTATGGCTGACAGGGGTGCCCAATCCCCCATCGGCTCCGTGCTTCCCCCCCAGAGTTCTAGGTGCCATGCTGGGAGCCCACCCCAGCATGGCATAAATGAGAATGGCGATGGGGGTGCCCAATCCCCCGTCGGCTCAATTAACCCCCCCAAAAGAAACAGACTTCCAGTTGCCATGCTGGGAGCCCACCCCAGCGTGGCACACGTCTGTATGGCCAACGAGGGTGCCCAATCCACATCAGCTCCACTGACCCTCCCCAAAAAAATCTTCCAGCTGCCATGCTGGGAGCCCACCCCAGCATGGCACAAGTCCTGCGTCATCTTCCTAAAAAGAAAACAAACACCTGAAAAGAAAAAAACTGTCCCTCATTGATTGTCTTGCCCCTCAACCCGCGCCCACCCTCTGCACATCCACCTCCCCACACCCACACCTCACCCCATACTTACCTCTGGAGGCCGATGAGACGATCTTCAGTGGGCCAGGAACACATCTGGACTCTTCAAAGCCGACCGCGAACTGAAGAAATGCCAGTAAGCTGTATAATGGAATAAATAGGGTTTTTTAAACTTTGATGCATATCTCAGGCATTTTTTGGAATTTTGACATCAAATTTTCAACATGGGGTTTTGGGACCACTCCTCATGAATTCTGGCACTGTCATGGCGTTACTCGGGCCCTGAAAGCTGATTTCGCAGTCACTGCACAGAACCACCTTTTGGGGCAGATTTACAAAATGACAGTGTCACAGTTCATGATGTAGGCCCCCAAAAACCCTATGCTGAAAATTTGGTGAAACAATTCCCAAAAATGACCGATGTACGAGCTGCATTGCGCAGTTCCTACGCACGCTTGTAAGTTCGTGAATTTTTAATATTTTCACTCCAGATTTTCAACATTGCCATTTTACCACACCTCCTTATAAGCAGTACAGCTGTCAGTTTTCATATCTTGCTCAAAATGTGTTTCCACACATGTAGCTCACAATGGCGCAGTCGGTGTGCGAAATCAATGATCGAGACAGATTAAGAAAATCACAGTGACACTGTTTATAAACAAAGGTCTTAAAATGGCTATGTTAAAAATTTGGTGACAATAGGGGGTGACCTCAATCTTGTTTTTGATCACTCTGTAGATAGGTCGGGTCAAACCCGTAAAGGCCTTTTCCCCAAAGCATAGGGCCTTTAGAGACTTGCTAGATTCTGCAGGCCTCTGCGATGTATGGCATGTGCTTCACCCCAAATTAAGGGAATATACTTTTATTTCTCAGGTGCATGGAACCTTCTCACGAATTGACTATAGCTTAATTTCCCAAACTTTGTTACCAGTAGTTCTAGACTCTAGTATATTGGCCGGTCCACCATCGGATCATTTAGCGGTTACTTGTTTATTATCAGTGTCATCCTTACCAAAAAAGGGAGGTAGATGGAAGCTGAATAATCAAATACTGAAGGACAAGAAAATGGTCAAAAACATAGCATCCCAAATAGAGCAGTTTATGGCTATAAATATTAACTCTACTGGGCGGCCCGATATAGAATGGAGGGCCCTTAAAACATATTTGAGAGGGGTTATTATTGGTCTAACGTCGAGAAGGAAAAAAGAGAGAGAAAAACAGATTTCCTTTCTCCTATCTCAAATTCGGGGTATGGAATCCAACCTCTCTTCAACCTCCTTGGATACTTTTAAGCAAGAGCTTATTAAGCTTAGAGATGTTTATCTCAGCCTGTTAGGGGAGCAAGCGGAGCTTGCAATTCTAAAAACAAAAGCAGCGTATACTGATCAGGGGGAGAAGGCTGGTCGGATGTTGGCAATGCACATTAAACAACAGAAATCTGCCAGGTTTATTGCGGCAGTTCGCTCTTCCATAGATGACTCCCTTAGGATTTCACCGTCAGAGATAGCGGAGGAATTTACTATTTTGGGGAATTATACGGTACCATGGTAAATCCCCCTTCAGAGGATGACCTGCAGGAGTACCTGAGGGATTTGCAATTACCTTATCTTACAACATCCCAACAGGCTACACTTGTGTCCGCCATCTCTGAGGATGAGATAGAAAGGGTAATTAAGTCCCTCCCATCTGATAAAACCCCTTGCCCTGATGGGTTCTCTTCAAACTTTTACAAAGATTTTTCCAAGCAACTGACTCCTATACTTTTACCACTTTTTCAATTTCTCCTTACTGGGCAGGGGTCTGACCCATCTCTCTTTGAGGCCCTGATTGTCCTGTTGACCAAGCCAGACAAGCCACATGATTTGGTCTCAAGCTATAGACCAATCTCTCTTCTTAATCATGATATTAAAATCTTGTCTAAACTGTTGGCCGATCGTATGAATGTAGTTCTTCCTTCCCTAATTGGGGCGGAGTAGGTAGGCTTCATGAAAGGAAAGATTCTCTGTGGACCACCTGGGGACCTTGGCCCATGTCTTCTCAGCCTCCAGGGATGTGGCCCACCCTATGGTGTTGGTCTCCCTGGATGCCGAGAAGCCTTTTGATAGGGTTCACTGGAGTTATTTGTTTGCAGCAATGGAGGCATTTGGTTTCCCCATAAAATTTCAGAATTGGGTTAGTTCGCTATGGTTATCCCCCTCAGCTAAAATTTCTTGTAACTGGGTAATTTCAAACTCTTTTAAATTACATGTGGGAACTAGACAAGGATGTCCCCTGTCTCCTTTGCTCTTTAATATATATTTAGAACCCCTTATCAGGAGGCTAATTAGAGCTCAGGACATCTTCGGCATTTCCCTGAATGGGCAGGTAGTTAAAGTGGCAGCGTATGCAGATGACCTCCTGCTGCAAATTATGCATCTGGCTATGTCTATCCCCTTCATTCTTAAAATAATAGATGGTTTTAGTAAGGTTTCTAATTATAAACTTAACTTAGGAAAAACAGTGGTTTTTCCCCTCAGTTATAGAGTTTATAAACAGGACATTACCGTTTTTGTTATTGCTTGGAAACCTGATTCTATCAAATATCTAGGGCTCATCCTAATACGGAATATAGCTCGCATTAGGCAGTTAAATTTAGATTCCCTGGTTCATAGTATAGATCAAGATCTTCGCAGATGGACCCTGCTTCCCCTCTCCCTTTGGGGAAGGATTAATTTAATTAAAATGAACATTTTTCCCCGACTTTTTTATCCCCTTAATCTGTTGAATGTTGGACTCCCTTTGTCCTGGTTCAAAAAGGTGCACAGTATGATCTCCACCTTCATTTAGGGGTATAAAAAATCTAGAATGGCTTTCCACAAACTAGCTGCCCCTGAGGTAAAAGGCAGTTTGAGGCTTCCACATATTGGGTTGTATTACTGGGCCAGTCAGGCCAACAAATATCTCAGGTGGCTGGTCCCCGAGCAACTCTTGGCCCAGTCTTCATATACTCCGATTTGGTTACAAGTGGAGCTAGCTAGTATCAAAAGACTTGGCTATTCTCCAAGTGCGGTGTTATACACCAAACTAGGATCCCTTCCTGAATCTTTACGTAATTCGCCTATAGCAGTCTCAATCAAGGCTCATTCTCAACTGTGTGCATTTCTGAAATATGAAAACATCAAAGATCTTTCCCAACCCATAAGAGGCAACCCCAATTTTCAATTAGAGGGTAAGCCCCTACCAGTCAGTTGGCTTCACCAGATAGGAGATTGTCAGCTTGTAGATTTTACCACAGTCGATAGACAATGGTGTTCTGCAGCTGAAATTATGCATAAGCTCTCAATACCCCGTACAAACATCTTCAAGATTTTCCAGCTCTGTCATCTCTTATTAAAGGTAATGGGACCGGTTCCCCCGCCAGTCACCCACATCCCCTTTCAAGCCATCCTAACGGATATGACCGGTTACCTCATGCTGTGTCCAAGATATATCAGGCTTTATTTAATTGGGCCTATCCTGATAATTTCACCCCTGTTGCCTTCTGATCTTCTCTTTTTCCTGACAAGGAACTGGATTGGTCTCTTCTGTGGCAAAATTGCCACAGATTTTTGTTACAGGACAGACTGAGGTTAATGCAATTCAAAAATTCTGCACAACATTTATTACTCCCCGCTTAACTTGGCCAGACCAGGTATTGTACCTTCTCATCTTTGTACAAGATGCCAATTGCTATGTGGGGATCTCCTTCATATCTTCTGGAGCTGCTCAAAAGTTGTTCCACTTTGGACTGCTATTAAACAAAGAGCAGACCCTCTTTTAGGGCTGGCTGACCTGTTCACACCTGAAATATGCCTCTTAGGGGATTTTTCCAGTATTTCAGTGGTGAGCAGAAAATATCACATGGTATTAATATCACTATCTGTCAAAAAAGTAGTCCTTAGACATTGGAAAGATTCTGATGATCTAACATATGTTGAATGGCTCCAGGAACTTCTTGCTAACCTTAGAACAGAGAGAATTATTGCAAGTCTCCATAATAAAGTAAAGAAGTTCAATACGGTATGGGGCCCATTACAAACCCTGTACTCCCTAAATGTTTAAGGTTTGGGGATTCTAGACCACAAGGTGTAGACTAGGCAGTATGATGCTGTGCAGGGATCTTGGGGAGGGTTAGGGGGTGGAGGAAGGGGGGGGAGAGAATGAATCATCAGTAAATCAATATCTGATATGTTTGTACTGTGACTATTATGTTATGATTTGTTCTCTGCATTGAACATTTTCAATAAAGTTTAAATGGAAAAAAAAAAGAATTGGTGACAAAAGTCCATAAAATGACTGTGTTACGAGTGTGCATCGTGCAGTTTCCATGCACCCTCGTAAGTTCAGGAATTTGTAATATTTTCAGTCCAGATTTTCACCACTGGCATTTTTCCACACTTCCTTATGAACAGTACAGCTGTCATTTTTCACACCATGGCCAAAATATGTTTTTGCACTTCCAGTGCAGAAATGCATGGTTGCTGTGGAAAATCATTGTTCGGGACAGATTGAGAAAATCACAGTGACACTGTTCATGAGTGGAGGTCCCAAAATGCCTGAGTTCACAATCTGCTGTAAAAAATCCACAAACTAATTACATTATGGGTGTGCATTGCACAGTTTCTATGCACGCTTGTGACTTCACCAGTTTTTTTAATATTTTCACTGCAGATTTTCAACATTCAGAAAAGCACTGCACCTGAGGTCTGTATATCACCCCTGCCTGTATAATGACCCCTTTTCTTTTCTTGAGGGTAACCCACAATATGTGTGCTCCACCCTGTTTCCCCGGTATCTCTATAGCCTTTATGTGGTCATGCACATAAAGCACTACTCCTCCACTTTTCCTTCCTACTCTATCCCTTCTGAATAGAGTAAAACCTGGAATGACCATATCCCTTCCCTGGTTTTCTGTGCAACAGGTCTCCATTATGACTGCTATGTCCAAGTCCTCTCCAAACATGAGGGCCTCCAGGTCTGCAGTCTTCTTACTCAGGCTACGAGTGCTCATAACACATGCCCCTCCACATGCACCCCCTTCCCTTCCCTTTCTCCCCTTATCCCCGTTGCTATCTGCGGTGGAGTGCCAGCTAGGTTCCCACCTTCCTTGCTAACCTATTTGACCTCCTTTGCCTCACACTCCCCCTTCTGCAGATTAAATTTAGGATCTTCTCCATGTAACTCCTTAATCTCCCCCCAGCACCTCAACCCCTGCCTCATTTAGGTATAACCTGTCCTTCGAGTTCAGTCACTCATCTGCCCATGTGTCTCCCCATTCTCCAATAAATTTGACCCCCTCCATCTCGCACCAGCCCCTTAGCCAATCGTTAAATTCCATTATCCTCCCTTTCTTACCATACTGGCTCTGTAAACTGGCAGCACCTCAGAGAATATTCCCTCTTTCTAGCTTCTGTTTTTGTACACCACTACAAAAACCTATCCTACACCTTCAGGCATCTGTCTTGTGCTGATGTCTCACTGCCATTATGAGCCTCAGCTAACTCCCTTATTCTTCTCTGACTTGAATCACTCTTATGAGCTCGTATTAACATAGATCTGGACACACTGCCCAGCCCACCAGGACCTTTGTGCCTGTCTTTTCACTCTTTGGGGTGTCATCCAGCAGAGGTCTGAGAATCACAGGCACATCTGGCTCCTTGTCTGTTGTACTGCCAGCTTTCTCAGCTCCCTACTGAGGGGAAGCTTCCTGATCCACCAGCCCTCCTTCCAATGCACTGTCTGTACTTCCAGCTTGCATCACTGGGGAAACTTTGGGCACCCATGATTGTGTTCCTAACACACCAACTTCCAACACAATTTTTAGCCGAGGGTAAATGTCAGTCTTTTTCCTGTACCCACCTCCACTTTCATTTTTTCCCACAGTCATCTGCTTTCTGTTGCAGCTGAGGGGCATCCTCACAGCTTTCTGCCTCCCTCTGTGTCTGTGGAGGATCCTCCTTGTGTTGACAGTACCCCCTTCCCCCCAGCTAGCAGGCTCTGTGAAGCTGTGGGGTAGTCTTGTGCTATTCTGACTGAACTTCCTTCTCACATCCTGCAGGTTCATTCTGCAGCTGTGAGGGTGGTGGGGGGTTGCTCTCTGACAACACAGTCTCCCTCTCAGAGCCTGCAGGCTTGCTCTGCCTCTGAGATGGAGCCTTGCACACATTTGTCTGCCTTTCATTCTTGCACCCCTGTTCGGTGCTGGGCAAAACAAAAGACACATAGGCATCTGCAGTCTTCCCTCCCATCATTCTCTTAGTTTAGAGTGACTCCTTGTGGTAACATAGACAATATTTCCACAAGGGTCAAGATCTTTTCCCAGAATTACACTGAAAGGCAGGTCTGCAAGCACCCCCATTTCTGATCATCCCACTACCCTTTTCATATTAGAGAAGCCTTAGCTAAGGTACCACTTCTGTGTCCCCTGCTACATAGAAACATAAAATTTGAAGGCAGATAAGGACCGCTTGACCCACCTAGTCTGCCCATTTTCCTACCTAACGGATAAGCTGCAGATCCTAGTTTACCAACAGCCTACTTCCTCCTACCCCCCCACTAGAATTGCCTCATGTCTGTCCCATGCATTCTTGAATTCCCCCACTGTTTTTGACTCTACGACCTCGAAGGAAGGCTATTCCATGTATCCACAACCCTCTATGTGAAGAAATACTTCTTGACATTACCTCTGAGCCATCCCCCCTCTGTCTTCAAATTGTGCCTCCTTGTTTTTGCATATCTCTTTTTCTAAAAGATGTTACCCTCTTGAACTTTGTTGATTCCCTTGAGGTATTTGAAAGTTTCTGTCATGTCCCCCCTTCCCTCCTTTCCTTGAGGCTATACATCTTTAGTTCCTTTAGTCTTTCTTCATATGTCTTCTGATGCAGTCCCTGCATCATTTTGGTGGCCCTTCTCTCTATAGCCTCCACCGTGTCTATGTCTTTGCGGAGATGGGGTCTCCAGAACTGTACACAGTACTCCAGATGTGGTCTTATCAACTGTCTGTACAGATGGGCAACAACTTCTTGTTTTCTACTGGTGATGCCTCTCCCTACGCATCCCAGTATCCCCCCAGCCCTCCTTACTGCCTTCTCACACTGCTGGCCCACCTATAGGGCATCTGATATGACTACCCCCAGGTCCCTTTCCATTTTTTTTGTTGTCAGTATCTCACCCCCGATTGTGTACTCTTCCCCTCGGTTTTTGTTTCCCAGGTGCATTACTTTGCACTTCTTTGCACTGAATCTAAGCTGCCAGACATTTGACCATTCCTCCAACATTGCCAAGTCCCTTTTCATCTTTTCCACCCCACCTTGCATATCAACCCTTTTGCAGATCTTTGTGTCATCTGCAGAGAGACATACTTTCCCTTACAGTCCCTCTTCAATGTCACTTATAAAGACATTAAAAAGGACCGGTCCCAGTACTGAACCCTGCAGTACCCCACTAGTAACCCTCCTTTCTTCACTGTGGACTCTGTTAATTATTACCCGCTGTGTCCTGTTGTGTAACTGGTGTTTTATCCAGGCTACCACTCCCATGCTGGTTAATTTGTTTATTAATCTTTTGTGCGGGACTGTGTCAAATGCCTTGCTAAAGTCTAGGTAGGCCATGTCCACAGCCCCTCCCTGGTCTACTTCTTTGGTCACCCAGTCAAAGAAATCAATTAGATTTGTCTGACATGACCTTCCTTCTGTGAATCCATGCTGCCTTGGGTCCTGTGCCCCTCTGACCTCTAGGTATTCAATAATTCTTTCCTTCAGAAGTGATTCTATCATTTTCCCTACCACTGAGGTCAAACTAACAGGTCTGTTTCCTGCCTCTGTCTTGCTCCCACTTTTGTGAAGGGGAATCACATCCGCCCTCCTCCAGTCCTCAGGTACCACCCCATCCTCCCATGATTTATTAAAAAGGGTTGTCAGTGGTGTTACTAGTTGTTCCCTTAATTCTTTTAAAATTCTGGAGTGAATCCCATCAGACACCATTGCTTTATCCACCTTCAGTTTTAAGAGTTCTTTCAGAACCCTTTCTTCTGTGAAAGGACTGATATCAACCCCCCTATCCAGAGTGCTTCTATTAACCGGATTAGGTATTTCCCCCTGATTTTTCATTGTGAATACCGAGCAGAAGTATTCATTCAGTATCCCTGCTTTTTCACTTTTTGCTCTCTGCCCAACCACCTTCCTCTTTGTTCAGCCTCAGTATCCCTGCCTTAGTCTTTCTTTGCTCCCTAATGTACCTATAAAAGGATTTATCCCCCTTCTTAACCGAGTTGGCTATCTTTTCCTCGGTTTGGGCCTTTGCTATTCTGACTGCCTTACCTGCTTCCTTATGCTTTAACTGGTACAGTTCTCTGTCCTGCTCCTTCTGTGTTTCCTTATATTTCCCGAATGCTATCTTTTATTCCCTTACCTTCCCCATCACTTCTTTTGAGAACCATAGTGGCTTTTTCTTTCATTTTGATTTGTTTATTTGCTTCATGCAAAGACTTATTGCCTCTGTGATGGCAGTTTTGATGTTTCCCCATGGTTGCTCCACCCCACCTTCTTGCCTGTTTGCTAATGCTTTTCTGAGGCACTCTCCCATTTTGACAAAATCAGCCCTCCTGAAGTCCAGTACCTTCACTTTTGTGTGGCTTGACTCTACAGCTAAGTTTAGCTAGAACCACACTGTTTGATGGTCGCTTGTTCCCAGATGGCTACCCACTTCAAGATCAGAGATCCTCTCTCCATCCCCATTTGAGAGCACCAGGTCCAAGATTACTCTCTCCTGAGTGGATTCCAAAACTAGCTGTCTGATGCATGCCCCCTGTTGGGCATTGAGAATGGCCCTGCTCTTGGATGTGGCTGCAGCAAAGGTGCTCCAGTCAACATCTGACATATTCAGGTCCCCCATCAGCAATATCTCCCCTTTCTCTGCCATCCCAAGGATGCCTTCTATCTTTTCCTTGTCCATTTCCTCCCCCTGAGACTGGGGTCTGTATACAACCCCTGTGCGGATTGTGGAGCCAATTCCAGTCTCCAGGGTAACCCACAGTGCCTCCTCTCCTCCCTGTTTACCCTTTAATTCTGTTGCTTTGATCCCTTCCCTTACATAGAGAGCTACTCCTCCTCCTCTTCTTCCTTCGCTGTCCCTTCTGCAGATTGTGTACCCTGGCATGTTGACATCCCAGTCATGATTCTCTGTGTACCATGTTTCTGTGATGGCCACAATATCCAGGCATCCCTCTTCCAACAAGGCCATCATTTCAGGGAGCTTTTTACCTAGACTACTGGCATTGGTACTCATTACCCTCCTTTTTTTATGGCTTTATTTCTTTTTGCCCGATCCCTGTCCCTACTGCCTTTGTCTTTTTCTCCATTAACTCCTGTCCTTCTCCCTATTGACTGTTCTATTTTGGTGTTTATCTCACTAATTAACCTGATTTTGGGGGGGGCTAGGATTTCCCTTCTCCTCTTCAGTGCCTCCCCCATGGCTAGTTTAAATGCTTGCCACTGAAGCATTTAAACCTATCACCTAGGATCCTGGTTCCCCTCCAGGATAGATGCAGACCATCGCACCTGTATAGGTCTGCATCCATCCAGGTGGAGTCCCAGTCCCTAATGAAGCCAAATCCCTGAGCTCTGCACCAGCTTTTCAACCAGTCATTGAATCCCATGGTGCGGAGTACCCTAGTCTCATCCATGCCGTAGACAGGTAGCACTTCAGAGAAAGTTACCGTGCATGCTACTTGTCTAAGGCCCTTCCCCAACTCCACAAACTCCTGTTGCACTGCTCTAATCCCATTCTCGGCCAAGTCATTCGTCCCTAGGTGGATAATGACATCCAGCAGCTCCCTCCCCCTTGCTGCTGCTCCCACAATTCTGAGGATTCATTTCCTGTCCCTCAAAGCCTTGGTGCTGGGCAGACACCTTACCTCCCTTTCCCTTCCATCCACCAGTTCTACCCCCTAACAATTGAGTCCCCCACCAGGCATTGTTTCCTTCCCCTGTGGGGTCCTGGGCCACCCTGCTGTGGGTCTCCATTGTGGAGGTTTCCAGCATCCTCCTTGGTCTCCACTGTAGGTGCCTCCATAGAGGAACCATGCTTCACCAGATTGGCAAATTAATTGTGGAGAGGCACAACTGGAGGGATGTGCCTCTGTTTCACCACCCTTACCCTCCCTGAGCCCACCATGGTCAAACCACTCCTATTTCTTAGCAACCTCTGAGGTAGTGGCAGCAGCCTGGGTGGTCCCTGGGTGGGGCAGCAGGTTTCCTGAATCCTTGTCAGGTCAGCATGGAGATGAACAATGTCTTCCCTCAGACCAGAGAGGTGCCTGCAAATAGGGTAGCTACACAGTTTCCAGAATGTCTCCCAGAAGACTGCTGCTCCACAGCCAGTGCATTGCACTACTCCCGACATGTCTGTGTACCTTCCAGTTACAGATGCTTTTTGGTTTTTTGTTTTGTTTTAGTGTGTACAAGCTTGTGAGTGTCTCTACCCCCTATTCAGTGTGCTGTGCCTTTAAAGATGTGAACAGGTGTATGTTGTTAGCAGTTTTGAGGAAGTGATGTCAGAGCCCCTGCTATAAAAGAAGTTATGCACTTGGGATGGCTGGGGTGAGGGGAAGGGTGGGTGGGAGTAAACCTATGCTGTCCAGAAACAATCACCTGCAACTCTTACCCTCCAACGCAGGGTGCCTTCCTTCATTTCAGACACCTATTTCACAAAGGCTAGTCACAACTGACTGCAACTATCTCCCAGCTACAGTTCCTCACAGGCAAATTAAAGTTAAAACTAAGAAAAGTTTACCCCAAAAACAGAATCAATACTAGTTACTTGCACATGTCCAAAAAGTGATAATTCAGTTCAGTGTAGTCTGGAAAATAACCTCCTTGATTCAAGGAAGCTGTGGCTGCTTTCTCACTCTCCCTGTCTTCAATGTGAGAAGGAGACTTCAACACCTCTGAGACAGCAAAAACCTTTTCAGCAAAAAAGAAATAAAATAGGGGCAAACAGTAATTTTGGTTAGCCTAATGATAAAAAGTCACAAAAATTTAAACACTATCTGTAATAATTTCACAGAAGATATACCCTGTAAGAAACACTTTGCTACAGAGAAAAATAAAGCAGTAACAGAAGATATACCTTGCAAAAGCAATTTGAATCAGAAGATTACAGCAGTAATGTGTTAGCACACACCTGTAGGCACACCTTGTAATAATGCAGCAGAAGGTATACCCAGCAACAGCAATTTGAATCAGAGAAAAATAAAGTAATAAAATGTTAGCAACAAACAGTAACAATCCCTGTGAGTACAAAATAAAAACAACACCACACAGTAAATCTGCCTAGCCAAAAGTCTTAATCCTTTCCCTTACTCTGGTAAGGTTCTTAGTTCTGTCCTTTCCAGCAAGCTAGAAGGAAAGAGCTCAGGTGAAGCTAGGTGCCTTAGCTAGCAAATCTAGCCTTCCACCCTACTAATGACCTAATTCTATCCTTCTCAGAATGTGACTCTTTAAAATCAGTGATTACTTAACTGCTGACAAGCTTGCTTCAGTATCATGAAGGTCTGTAGCTGATGTGCCATTTACCAACACCATATCATTCATGGCACAGAATTGGGTAGAGGACAGCTGACTCAGTAGTTTGCTATATTCTCACACCCCAGGCTGAGGTCCCTCTTCCAGATTAATCCTGAGTGTTGCCATTTTTCCTGCATTGCCTATCCAAATGCCCCAGTTTGTCACAGATGAAGCAGCATTTCTCTTTCATTGGACCCTTTGGGTCAGAAACAGCTGGAATAGTGGCATGACTTTGTTGCTGGCTGCCTTTGGGATTACTGGTTAATGCACCGCTAGGTCTGCTGCCTAGAGTCCCACTCCCTTCCAGTCTTTTAGTCTGCAGTCTCACAGGCACATACTGAACAGTCTGCTCTACATTAGGATTGCCTGGAATCATGGAATCAGATTAATCAAATTCCAGTTGTTTTTTTCAGAATTTGGAATTTTGGTATTTAAGCTAACATTCTAAAATACAAAAAACTCTTATTGGATGCGGAATCAGAATCCAGTTCTGAATGTGCATCATAAAATGTCCCTCTGCCCAGTACAGATATTCTGCTCTTTCCTCTCCTGGCCCTTGCCTCTTAGCTTGCTAGCGCTAATGCCACATGGCTGCTGTTCTCCCTGAAGGCTCATCAGGCAGCTGTAGGTCATGTCCATGCCATTCTGTTCTGGTGGTCCAAGTAGTCCCACCACCTAGTACAGAAAATGTACCCCTCCATTCAACACCCCAAGCCCCTGATGTGCAGTGCAAACTTAAGTCCATTTTGTACCCCCCACCCAATGTACCTTGAGCAACCGAGGACTTCCCCATCCTGACTGAGTGGCGGATGGTGACAAATGGCAACAAACAAATAACTTCACTAGTGAGTTCAGTCCACAACCATGGCCACTGCAAGATCCAGAAGCTCAAATCCTCAGCTGGTTCTTCCCAAATGACCTGGGAGCTTGTGGCCAACCTAAAGAAAGCCCTGGAGGTTTAGACACCACCAGATGCCTTTTGCTATGGTGGCTACACCATGGCTTTCTTTAAGTGAGCCACCAGCTCTCAGGTCACTCAGGGAGAGCTGGCTGGGGCTTCTGAGTAAGATTAGGCCATTTACATTACTGTACAAAAATGAAGGAGAGGGGGAGAAACATGACACAGGTCTCTTATTCTCTATGGCAGATAGGTGGTGTTAAATCACTAGTAATTATATGCCGTGCACACACTCATCTTGCAGTAGCTGTTGTGGTGGACTGGACTCACTATCACTAAGAAAGTTACTTGTGTGTTGCTACTTGCCACCATTCATGAGCCAGTCAGGATTAGACTGCTCAGGGTACATTGGAGATGGGTTGTACTAAATGAACTTTGCAAGTTTGCAGAGCACCTTAGGGCCTGGAGGTGTTGGGGTGGGGGTGCTGTGCATACAGGCCTGGGCTAGTGGGCTGTTCATTACTTGTGAGTTGCCCGCTAACACTAGAGATTGAGTAGGTGTATTGGAGCTTCAGACCATAGCAGTCTGCTTGATTATGGTAAGGAGAAGGAAAAGTAAGGGTTGGTGAGAGCTTTGGGGTGTTTTTTTATCCTTGTTTATGGGGGTGGGTTTGGCTTGTTATAGAAGCAGAGCTGCATGCAGAATTGGAACATTCAATTACGTGTCTGATTCCTCGCTGTTGTGTAATTGGAAGCATAACAGAATCAGATTCATAATTTCTGAAATTCTGACTTTGCACCAATGGAATGGATTCCAGTGAATCTGAGTACCCCTACTCTGCATCCTGATTCCTGGTTTGTAGTGACCAGTCATGCATCAATTCTGGAGTTCCTTGGGGATATTATTTGTAAAAACTTCAGTAGCATAAGCTTTCCAAGCTTCTCAAAAGAATTTCCTCAGGTCCTTCCACCCTATGATTAATATCCATGCACATTTCAACAGAAAACTCAGCATAATTAACATCATGTCACTTTCTAGCACTTTGCAGTTTCTTTCTGCAATTCTCTGGTGTTGTATTTTTACCTTTTTATGGCTGCAGGGCAGAGCTCTGCAGATGTTTTACTATCACATAGAAAAATGGACCTCAGTATATTCCTAACAGACTTCATAGAATTGGAGTTTTATAGCAAGCCCTCACTCAGCAGTCTGTTTAGCACATTATTTTTTTTTCTGTTAGTCAGTGTTTCCCAGTGAGGAATGAGGTTCAGATTTCATTAAGAACAACACAGAATGAAGTGTTGTTATCACTGCAGGAAATCTGCAAGAAATAAAAATGATAAATAGCTTTGGAACAGCTAACTTCCATAAATAATGAAAAGATGATTTTCTTTCCAGGCACTTCAGCTGCACTCTGTCCTGCATTCCGCTGTTCAGCATTTCAGTCTCTGCTTCAGATGGATTCAGCATTGCAAGATCTTGTTTTTAAAGAACATGCTACTGTTATATGCTTATAATTCTTTTATTGCTACATTTTTACTTGATTCTGTGGCATATGTGTTAATTTCCTGAAAAATGTGTCTTTAAAACAAGATATTTATATTAATTACACAGTTAATGAAGCTGTGTGCCTTTTCAAGGTGGCTTTGCATTTCATTGCTTACCCTTCCACCCCTTCCCCGGTTACCTTGCAACACATTTGAGTTTTAACCCTTCATTATCCTGGTAGTTTATCTTCAGGCTTCTTGTGTGCTTTTACATAGATACTTTAAAGTTGGCATGTTATTTTAGCTGCCTGTTCTTTAGTGCATTTCCCAGTTCAGACCCATAAAGGCATTGTGTTTTTATAGAGTTTTTTTTATTCTCACCTCTCTCATGTTATTATGCTGTCCAATGTCCACCTTCACATTTACATTTTTTATTTCTATATGATCAAGCTTCACAGTATGTGAGTCAAGCTAGGAGGAAGGTTCACAGCTGTATATTTATAGTGCAATGTACAGTACTTATCTCCTTATTTATCTAATTTCATTAACATGTTTTGTGTATCTATAGCAGTCTGTATATTGATGGCACAACAATCCTTAAACAGTTTGCTGCTCATCCATGCATGCAGAGGTCCTGGAAAAGATTGTAAGGGACTCTGGGTCCATCATGTCCAACCCCTCACTGTAACATAATAATTTAATGCTGTAAAAGATTCTAGTTCGATCATGTCCAACCCTTCACTGTAACATTGTAATTTAAGGTTGTCAGGGATGCTAGGTCCATCATGTCCAACCCTTCACTGTCACATAGTAATTTAAGGTTGTCAGGGACTTTAGGACCATCATGTCCAACATCTCACTGTAACATAGTAATTTAAGGTTGTCAGGGACTCTAGGCCCATCATGTCCAACCCCTCACTGTAACATAGTAATTCAATGTTATAAGGGACTCTGGGTCCATCATGTCCAACCCCTCACTGTCACATAGTAATTTAAGGTTGTCAGGGACTCTAGGTAATCATGTCTAACCCCTCACTGTAACATAGTAATTAAAGACTGTAAGGGACTCTGGGTCCATCTTAGCCAACCCCTCACTGTAACGTAGTAATTAAATGTTATAAGGGACTCTGGGTCCATCATTTCCAACCCCTCACTGTCACATAGTAATTTAAGGTTGTCAGGGACTCTAGGTCATCATGTACAACTCCTCACTGTAACATAGTAATTAAAGGTTGTAAGGGACTCTGTGTCCATCTTATCCAACCTCTCACTGTAACATAGTAATTTAATGTTGTAAGGGATGCTGGGCCCATCATGTCCAACCCCTCACTGTAACATAGTAATTTAATGTTTTAAGGAACTCTAGGTCCATCATGTCAATCCCTCACTGTTTAACAAGAGATATTGTAAGTCTCAGGAAGTATCTGCATTCCAAAAGAGACTTGATACTTTATTTTAATTAACTGCAGAAGAAGAGTCACATGATGACTGAGCAAGATTGAGCAGTGCCTCTGTGCACTCCATTGTTGTCCATGTAAAATGTTATTATATTCCTAATTCTGCATGATTTTGTCTCTGTTTTTTCTACTGCCTAAGGTGATAGAGAACCTACCTGCATTATGGAAGAGAAAAAAATGGAGCTGGCTTGCATGGCAGGCACTCTGTTACAAGAAGAATCTGATGGTGAGAACGAGCTTGTAACAGATATGGAAGCCTCACCAGAGCAATTCTCCACTGATGCTGCCCATCAGTGCTGCATCCAAGGTGAACTCTGAGCAGCTATATGATGAAATTAAAACCACCAAGCATGCCCTTTTTGCCTTGATCAGTGAGTTTAAAGATTGAAAACCAGCCATTAAAGATCTGGCCATAATGGTTTCTGATGCAGCTACAAGAATTTCTTCCACAGGGGATAAATTGAATAAGATGGAGCCCGAACTATCTGTGTTGAAGAAACCAGTCAAAAAACTGGAAGATTAAGTGGAAGACCTGGAGGGGCATTCCAGAAGGAACAATTTGGTTCTGATAGGTCTTCTGGAAGGAGAAGAAGAAGAGCCTTCACTGGTAGAATTTGCAATAAAATTGCTTCCCCATTGCCTAATGGGTCCCAGTATATATTAGAGAGGGTACATTGTTCAGTTAGACCGAGGCCGGTGAAGGAAGAACCACCAAGGCCACTTATTTTTAAAGTACTAAACTATATGGATCAGGATCATCAGTTAAAGGCTGTTCAGAAGATGGAGAAATTGGAATGGGAGGGCAAGAAAATGAGACTGGTACCAGATCTAACATATAAAGTCAGGCAGGATTGGGCTGCCTATAGACCATTGCAATCCAAACTGTGGGCAGTGAAAATTCCTCACAGAATGCTGTTTCCAGCTTGCCTAGAAGTAAAAACTACTAAGGGCAAATACCTCTTTGGATCTGCTGTGCAGGCCTCGCAGGAACTCCTGAATATTCTACCGGACCTGTTTGATAAGGTAGGCTGACTACAGAGGTAAAGTTTTGTTTATTTATTTTATTTATTTATTGAAAGAATCGGAATTACAACCTTTGAGTCAAGGACTCCTTTGCAAAGGCTCCATGTCAAAAATGAAATAACATAACAGGGTACAAGAAAGACAAGAACAAAGCCATATTACAACGTTGAAAAGAGGACAACTAACAAAATTCAAGGGCAGAGAGATCCAGCCCAAATCAGACAGTGAGCAGTAAACAACAATAGTTATAGTATCAAAAGACAGTTAACAATAAACTACAGCCTGGTAACAATTTCTGTAGGGTCAAGTGGTGGGGCATACCACAGATCAAAGGGAAATGGGGGAGAATGGTGGGTGACTTGTGACTGCATTGCAGATAGAGACAAGGTGCAGTCACAGCAGGAGTGGGAGAGAATTTCCAAGTGGAGCCGGGATTTAAATGAGCCTAGATGCTGCTCCAGAGAGACTGCAGGAGGTAGTTCATTAAACCAGAGGGGAGCCCTGTGGAAAAAGGAGCACAGGCCCAGGGAAGTCCTGCAATGAGGTACTAAGAGAGGGCAGAAAGGGAGCTTTGAGTTGTCTGGGGTTGGGTGAAGTGCTGCACAAGATGGCAAAGTCCCAGGGGGAGGAGCAGATTGAGAGCTTTCTGGCAAGGAGACAGGTCTGGTATCTGAGTCATCCATCGAAGTTAAGCCAGTTGGTGTGATGGTAGAGCTCATAGGTATGGGTCAACCTGTCACATCCTGTGATAAGTCTGTAGGCTTTATTTAGTGAGCCCTTAATACAGCATGGGGCAGTGAGGTCAGCGGAGCCATAGATGGCAATCCCATAGTTGATAAGTGAAAGCACCGAGGAGGTCACAGCAAGGTTTAGGGTGTTTGGGGGCAGACAACCCATATGCCTATACAAAAGCCCTATTCTAGCACTGGCAGCAGAGCAGAGGAGATTGATGTGTTCGTGAAAAGTCAGAGAAGAGTCAAGGGTGATGCCTAGGTATTTAAAGGTGGGTACCAGGTCAAGTGGGGATCCCTTGGAGTTGAGGATTGTGAGGGGAAAGTTTTTATGTTTGTTTTGTCTGTGGGTGAAGAGCATGGCTTTGGTCTTTTTGTAGTTCATGATAAGGTGGTGATCCAAGAACCAGGCTTCAGCCTCAGTGAAGAAGCCCTGTAAGGAAGCTTGAAGAGAAAGGGGGTCAAGGTGACTGTTGAATATGACTGTATCATCAGCATAGAGAAACAGCTGACCTGAGCAGACCTTGGGGAGGGTGTTCAAGAACATGCTAAACAGGAGGGGGCCCAATATAGAGCCTGGGGGGACCCCAGAGTGATCCGGTATACTGGGCAAGATTGTGGTGTTTAACTTGACCCTCTGGGTTCTATCACTCAGATAGCTTTTAAACCAGGTGGTGGCTTCCAGAAATAGCCCCAAGAGGGGCAGTGATTGTAGGAGAAGTTTGTGGCTGACAGAGTAAAAAGCCTTGGTTAAATCAATATAGGTAGAGCCAACCAAGTTTCCATGGTCAAGGGCTTTGCTGATGAAGGTGGTGTATTCAAGAAAGGCAGTAGTAGTATGTGTTTGAGGGTAGTGTGTTGGAGACTATGGTAAGCTAGTGCCTCATTTAATTTCCTCTGCTGTTTCTGTTACTTATTCCTTATTTTCTCATGGAGATTGTGGTGCCCAACTTTGACTTTTAAGTGGATCTCCATGCCAGTGAATTCCACTCAGCATAAAGATTGTGCCTTTGGCAAAGTTTTTCTTACTCATTTGGCAATTTGGGAAAGGTTATTTTTTACTATACTTCTGGCTTCCATTCAAAGCCACTGGCATTTAAAGATATCCGGGCACTACAGATTCAAGGTTTTATCTGAAGAAGGGACTTTGGAACCTGATTAAAGGCAATGTATTGTTTTCAACTCTTTGGCACCCACACTTTGGTTCAAAGTGGATGGCAGTATTTTATAGCAATAGACTTCTGAAGTTCCACCTCTACGAGAAGTCATGATTTGTAGCAGAACTGCTGGACTTATTGTTTTTGTCCACAGCACAGTTTTGGCTGTGAGTTCAACACAGTTTCTTTTCAAGTTGTTTGGTTCTTAGTGGAGGTGCTGGGACTGCACGCAATTGAGAAACCCCCTCCAGAGGCCTCCATGAACTCTTTTGGTTGAGACATTCTTGCTGGACTGACTACCAGTAACTCTTCTATTGTATTTTGACTCTTCATTTACTATTGCCTCTTTATATAGATATTTTGTGATTCACAAGTCCTCTCATATTGATAGTTATTTTAGAGATACTCGAATGTTCCTGGAACTATGGATTGTGAAGCTGTCAGCTCCTTAGTATTTTTCGAGGAGCTTAGTATCAGTTACATGTTTAGACATTTGATAGGGGCAATTTACAAATGTTACTGTTTTTCAGAAGTGTTTGGTACACTCGTGTATTACTTTGCACTTGGTTGTTAATGTCTTAGTTAATCTTAGTAGGTCAATTATTGTGTTAGCCCAGGCCACTAAATGTTAGATACATACAGTATTTGGGTTATCTAGGCTGAGTTTTATTGGGGCTATCTTGTGAGGGAACTTTAGATTAGTTTTCTTCTCTATTTAGATTTGGCAGATAAGGAGGATGATTCCTATACAAGGGAGGTAGGGGGTTACACATCCACATTTGTAGTTGCTATAGGGTTTTGTGTATTAGCCAGCTACTTGGGGAAGGGGGTAGGGTTAGGACCTGTTTATAATTTGGGTAGCAGGGCTGCACTTTTTTGGTATCACGAACAGCACATTAAGATGTGGACTTCAGACTCAGTAAGACAGGTTGGTGGGGTATCTTTATGTAGGTGGGGAGTGTTTAGTAAGAGGGGAGAAGGGCTGAGGGGAAGGGGTGGATCTGTTGGATGCAGGCAGGTTTTCATATGGGAGAGGATTGGATATAGAAATCATGGGATATAGTTTTATGTCAACATGGATGGTGATGTCATGAAATATTAAGGGGGGGAGACAACAATAAAAAATATTGTCTCCTGAGGTATTTACAGAGATTCCATCCTCATAATTTTTTTTTTTTTGCAGAGTATTTTTATTGAATTTTTTAAACGGAACAAGACAAAAAACATATATTACAAATATTAAAAATTATCAGAACTATGTATAATTGGGTCCAATAGCTCACATCTGTATGGTTACATATATCATGGTATATTAAAAAGATCAAAGTGATTATATCTAGTCAAAATATACCAAAATACATTCACTGATATGTAATGATAGGCATTAAAAACATACCATAATACAATTAATGCAGGTATGTGTGAAAATTTCACCTCCCTAACCACCCTTTCTTTATCTGCTCAGAGTCTAATACATGTGTCTTTTGGGAGGTTTCCAAGCTTTGGGATAACTAGGCCCCTTCCATCCAACTGCTTAAGCCAGTCTTGGCCCATAGCCCTTCACATGCCCATCTTCAGAATCTGGAGTTCCCCTGGGTGCAGGGCTCCCAACAAAGGCTCCCAAGTATTAAGGAATTTTTCCTCTCTATCACTAGCTATATATGACAATTTCTCCAATGTAAGAGCTTGGATTGCACAGGCCCTGTGGTGCTGAGGAGCTGTATGCCACACCTCACGCCATGCCAGCGACCTGGGTTCAGGAGTGAGCCCAGACTAGTGGGGGTTGGCAGGGGAGAGAAAGAGTAGCATGAGTCCAGAGGACTGCTCTCCTCTCTCAGGTAGGGATCCAGGGGTAGCCTGGCATAGCAGTGGCCCCCGGTGGAGACCAGTGGCACTGTGAAGCACAGTGGCTTGCAAAGGATGGGGTAGACATCGGGCAGCTGCCTTCTGGACATGGGTGGGAGCATCCACATCATAGGCTAGGCAGCACTGCATGCCCCACATCTGGGGCGTAATGCAAGAAAATCCCTTCCAGCCTGGATAGGCGACAGCTCCCAGTGCCAGTCGCCACATGCCCAATACTGGACCTCTGCCTCAGCCCCCTTCAATCTCCTCAGGGGCCCTGGTCAGAGAGGGTCCACCAAGTAGAAAGTAATGCCCTTGAGGAGATGGGGCTACAGTGGGCAGTAGAAGTGGCAGGTCACTGGGCAGCCTGAGAGAGTTCCAGGGTATGGAGTGCTACAAATAGAGCTGTAAAAAAAAAAAAAGAAAAAAGAGCCTGGATTGTAAGATCATGCCGTTGTTGGGTCAATGACTGCATCCCAGACACAGACGTGTTTAAAATGCACTGTCTTGCAATCACCAAGAGGACCCTGACCCACCATTTATAGGGCACCCAGTCCTCTCCCCCCAGATCCTTGACTCCAAACAAAAGTGCCAGGGGGGTCACTGGTATGGCAGTTCTTAGCATTATGCCTATCTCTTGGGCTATCCCTTCCAAAAATCTTGAAGTATGGGACAAGCCCAGAAGCAGTGGATAAAAGTTACATCCTATCCACCACATCTGCCACATATAGATAATACTTCCAGATTAAATCTATGGACCAACTCGAGAGGGGAAATAAAGTCTATGAATAAATTTATAGGTAGCTTCCTTATATCTGTTGCAACTTAATAACCCTGTGTGGAGGCCCAATAAGAGTTGTCATTTTTCTTCTGAGATAGGAGTTACCAGGTCTCTCTCCCATAGTCTCTGTGCTTTATTAGTCATATCTGGGAGTGATTTACAAAGAATTTCTCAGGTCACTCCTCTGGTATCCCTCCCAGCTTGCTACATAAGCGTCTCTACTTGTTCCAGAGGATCATTGGAACCCATCCATCTATCTAAGCTATGTACATATTTTCTGATGAAAGTACCTAAATAGGCATGAGTCTGCCACCCCAAGCCCATTTCTCAAGTCTCCAAATGAGCATACAGTCCCAACTGATACCAAAGACCCCAAGTATAAAATACCCTTAGTCTCCCATTCTGTAAATGTGTGGTCCTCCATACTCGGGAGAAAAAAGGGGTTTTTAGCTACCTGCAGAATAAGGTCTCACATCCCTGCACTCCTATTAGTTTTTTAATCCTTCCCCAACAGTCAATAATTGCTATGGCCAGAGGATTAGTACTGTCCAAGCCACAGTAAGCTTTACATCCAGCTCTGGCAAGATACATCAAAAGCCTTCCTGGGCAACCCAATCCCTCTGAGTCCAACCACCCTTCTTCCCTTGGGGTATTGACCTAGTCCTGAATAAATCTAAATTGGGCCACCTGGTAGTAAGTATTTTGGTATGGAACATTCAACCTTCCCCTCCCCAAATCAGCCTTTAGCCCCCTAAGGCTAGTACAGACCCTCTTAGCTTGCAAAAAAAAAATCCATAAATTCTGACTCCAGTTTCCTGATGTCCTGCTTATATAAATCAATTGACAGCATTTGCAATAGATGAAGAATTTGGGGCAGGATGTCAATTTTTATAAGATTTATCCTGCCAAGCCATGATATAGGTAATGCCTTCCACCTGCAAAACTTTTCCCGTAAAGTTCTGAGCAGTGGGGAATAATTAAGATGGTATAGAGAGGAAATATCCCATCCTATGTTTATGCTGAGATATTTAAAGGAAGATTGTACTATGCTTAAGCCCCAGTCCTTAACCCTCACCATTGTCCCCGCTCTGCCCAGGTATAAAATTTCTGACTTTCCTAAGTTGATTTTATAGCTGGAAAAGCTAGCAAATTTGGATATTACGGACAACAGCGGTGGTACAGATGAATCTGGGTCCTCCATGTATAGGATCATATCATCCACATAGAGAGTTACTTTATGTGGGATCCCCATCCTACCTGGTACCCCCCCCACCATATTAACAGCACTTCAAATGCTAACTGCCAGCAGTTCTATTGCTAGCACAAACAGCAGCGGGTAGAGGGGGCATCCCTGCCTCATACATCTGTGCAGTGCAAACCGCTCAGAGAGTGACCCATTTACAAATACTGATGCCCAGGGAGATCTGTACAGGGCCTTTACCAAATCCACAAACTGTCCACCCAGACCAAACCGTCCCAAGACCTCAAATAAGTAGTCCCATTCAGAGCAATCAAACGTCTTCTCAGCATCCATGGACAGCACCACAGTATGTCCAGGATGCTGATAAGAGCCCAAATTACATGTATTACCTTCCACACATTATGGTAAGATTGTCTGCCTTGAATGAAACCAGTTTGGTCCATGGGGATCAGCTTCAGAGGTAGGTGGTCCAATTGACTTGCCAGTATTTTTGCATTTATTTTAGTATCACAATTCACAATGAAATAGGGTGAAAAGAGACACATTCTTGTGGATCCTTCCCCTGGATTGAGTAAGACACAGATCACTGCCTCACTACAGGTCTCCAGGAGTGCTCCCCTCCCAGCACCTCCCGGAATATTTCTCACAGGGGTTCCACAACTGAATCCAGCGTGGCCTTGTAAAATTCAGTCAGATAGCCATCCGGCCCATTTGCTTTACCTCCTTTTAACCCCTGGATTGCTGTCCTGATCTCTTCCCTAGAAATCTCTCTCTCCCCAATTCTTCCCTCTGTTGTTCCAAAATTTGAGAGATGGTTAACCCCATCCAGAAATCCCTGGGCCTGAGGAAGCATACCCTCACATTTGCTAGATAAAGGTTTTGATGGAACTGCCTGAACTGCTCTTTGATCACTTTAAGGTCACTCATTAAACATATGTGGGAGTTCTTTATATTTAGTGTCTGAGAGGACCCCTTCCTGCCTCTGATAAGATTCACAGGTAAGGGTCTCAGCATGTTCCCCCACTCGTTGAATTTATGTTTGATATAGAACCATTGCTTACGGGCTTCCTCAGAGATTAAATTATTGAGGGTATCCCTGGCTATAGTTAACTGTCTAAGAGCCTTTCCTTCCCCTTCCTGTGCAGCCTTGTGCTTCAATTCCTGTACCGTATGCTGTAATTCTACTTGTTTCCTAAGTTTATCTTTCTTATAGTTGGCCATATAGATTATAATAGCATCCCCTCAGGAAAGTTTTACCCACATTCCAATATATCTGGCAATTTGTGGCTGAGTCTCTGTATATCTAGTTATAGAATTTTCACTGATCTGTCAGCTGAGAGCGACATTCTTTGTGGCACAACATATATGTAGGGAGTTTCCATGTATGACTTGCCCCCTTGCAATCCCCTATTTGAAGGGTAGCCAGGACCATAGCATGGTCTGATATATGAATGGGACTATGTCAAATGTCTGAGAGCCTAGGTTACTATTTCGTAGATATATAAATGTGGTCTATATGAGACCACAACTTGTGGGGGTTAGGAACAAAATGTGTATTCCCTTGCAGAGGGGTTAGCTGACTGCCAGGCATCCAGCAAGGCTAGATCTGCCATGCCCTTCCTCCATTTTCTCATACATCCTGCTCCTCTGCCTTCCCATGAGAATGAATGAGCTCAGGGACAGGCATGCAATTAAAATCCCCTCCCATAATAAGGCCCTCAAACTGTTCCTTAACCAAAAGTCCAGAAGGGATTGGTAAAAAAGCAGATCAAGTACCGCCAGGACATATATACTACCAAAGGTAATTTTTCCCCATGCAAGAACCCTTCTACAAACATGTATCTTCCCTCTTTGGGGTCAGCCACAATCCTAGTAGCCTGAAATGGGAGTTGTCTATGCAACAATATGGTGACCCCACATTTATGAGAACAGTATGAGTAGGCATAACATGCACCCACCCAGCCTGCACCAATTTCATATGCTCTTTAAGGGTTAGGTGGGTCTCCTGAAGGAGAGCCACCTGGGCATGATGCTTACAGAGGGTATTTAAAACACATTTATGCTTGATAGGAGAAGAGAAGTCCCGCATGTTCCACGACAGAATATTAAAATCTCCTCTGGACCTCATGGTGGTTTATGGATATTGCCCCACAAACATCCCTTCACATGTAACCACGGGCATAGTCGACCCTTCTCAGCATAATTCAATGTGGTATGTAATACAGAAGATCTGATGGACCCTGCATAAGAATTAACAATTTCAACATTGTAAACAACATTCAAACAACTCACAATATATAAACAGTAAAACCCTATCCCTTCTCTCCCCCCTCGATGCCATTTCTGACATCCAAATATAGCCTAAAACCACATCAGGCAACGCCCCACAATTGTAGACATGGGACCCTCACCCCACTTCCAAAAGTATCAAAACATACTTTTGATAAATAACTATCATAATCCTTTTCAACAGACTTGGTTGGTGAGAGGCACCTAGGCAGCATACGCTGAGACCAAGGGAACCCACCAATTTATCCCTCCTTGAAGCCATACCATCTGATTATTGTCCTACCTTAGAAGTTAACTTAACAAGCAGCAGAGCTGTAAATTAGCTAAAACTTATGAGTAAGGAACCAAATATTCAGTTCATCTGTGCAGGCGCACCATCTGTAGCCCACCCCACCAGTCACGACACTCCAGAAAATACTTCACATCTGTACCTTATCATGCTGACCTGCATTAAAGCATGTTCCCCCATATCCACCTGAAAAGCTTGCTTCCCAGTCCATTTTCTTAAAGTCAACAGCCTCCCATATATGCAGTGTTGTTTGAAGAGGAGGCACCATCCATTTACTCACCCATCTGCAAGACCAGAGTGCGACGGGGGACAGCACAAACACCTAATAACAGGTGCAATATCCCCTGCCACCACCTCTCATCCCACCATGCTACAGCAATGCACTCTTGTGGTCAAGGCACTTATCTTAGTCTTTTTTTACCTGCAATAACAAGTCTAGGTCCCATAAAGCTTGCAACTGAGAGACACCACAGCAGTGCCTCAGCCACAAGGTTCCCAGATCTCATGGGTAAGCCAGGTCCAAATTCCCCCATGAGTAACAACGTTAATTTGGCCACTGAATAAATCCTCTAAGCCATAGAGGGTGGACTGTGTGGTGGATGAGGAAACAGAGTAGCCAGGATTTCAGGTATAAACAATTACTACAGGTACAGTCAAATGTCCTATATTTCAGTCTCAATGGTAAAGTTCCACTAGAGCAGCAAGGGTAGAAGAGGTGAGGCACCTGCCCCAGATGGCTGCCCCACACAGTTGTAAAACTACTTTAGTAATTCTTTGATCAGAAACACCCTCGTTGGTGAAATTGCTCAACCCACTTTCTTCTTCAGTTCCTGGACAAATACCGCAGCCTTTTTAGCTTCCCGAAAGCTGTAACTACCTCCTTCAGATTTAATGTGTAGGATCACCAGGTAGGTCATAAACCATTTGATCTTCAACTCCTTTAGCTGGGTGATAGTATCATTAAATGCCCTTCTTTTCCTGAGGAGCTGACTTGAGTGGTCCTGTGCAATATAGAGCCTTGCCCCCTCGAATACCAACTCCAAAGATTTTCTAAAAGCATCCAAAACCTGCTGGCGGTCTTGGAAGTTGTGGCATCTAATCATGATTTGTCAGGGAGGCTGTCCCTTTGGGGGTTTGGGTTAAACTGCCCGATGGGCCCTTTCCAGCTTGTGGTAACCTCCCTTTAGTTGTGGACCCAGGATTTTAGGAAGCATCACCGTTCAAAATTCCAGAACACTGGGACCTTCTTTCCCTTCTGGAAGTCCCCGTAGGCATACATTCAGCCTCTGGTGATAGGTCTCCTGGTAATTGAAAGCTTCTTTAAGGCCTTCTAACTCCATTTCCAGGGTAGTCTTCTGAGCCAGAAGTGGGCGAGATTGTCTCCTACTTGTGAAATGCATTCCTCCACCTCCGCTATCTTCTGGTTTTGAACAGTAAGTTAAGAAGTTATTTCCTGCAGCTGCTTATCAAGTTTTCTATCTAGTTGAGTTAATTTTGGTGTTAAAGCATCCAAAAGCTAGTCTTTCAGCTCCTGCCTGAGTGCCACCATTTTGGCTGCTGAGAGAGAGATAGACCCAGGGTGTTCAGTCAGTGTCACTGATAATTGCTTTTTGTTGCTTTTACTCCTGACCTGCTGTGATTTACTTCCCAATTGCACCAAATATTTGTCCATGATCAGCTATTAGCACTATTGAGTTGTTTTAAAGTTCAATTAGGTGGGGGCTATCAAAGATTACAAAAGATTAAGTCACTTGGGGAACATAGCTACAGCGAGACACATCTTCACTCAATGAGTCGATCACATGATCCCCTCCATCGTCATATTCTAATGCTTCAGGAGACACATCTGCCTTCAGACCAAATTCATAACTTGAAAAAGTTATGGGTAGGCCAAGCCTTTGGTACAGGATCAGGTGCTAGACGAAGAGGAATGGCTATACTTCTGCATAAATCGGTACTTTTTCAAATAATTAGGGAATGGAAGGATATGGAGGGCCGATAACTATTTATTTTAGGTAAACTGGTACAGACTGAGGTAGTTCTGGGTTCTGTGTATGGACCTAATGTCGACACCCCCTCTTTTTTTTCCCTTTTGGTGTCTATTCTGGCACAAGTAGTGGGAACGCCTTTTCTTTTGGGAGGGGATTGGAACCTGGTATATTCCAATGACTTTGACAGGTCATATAAAAGAAAGGTGGGTCTTTCCCCTGCTCAAAAATCGTTAAGGAAATTTATACAAGATTTGGGGCTTGTTGACCGATGGAGACCTTTCCATGTTTAGGAGCTGGAATATTAAATTTTATTCTGACCCACAAGGGGTGCATTCACCCATAGATCATTTTTTTGGTCAGCCATTCACTATTGACTCAGGTTTCAGGTATTAAAATATGTACCAGGGTCTTGTCAGATTATTGCCCTATTCTATTAGAGTTTACCCATACTCCTCACCTACAGCGGGCTGGCATCATGTCCCTAAACCCATGGTTGCTCTCAGACTCTTTCATTATAGATGGTATGAAACAACGTATAATGCAGTCTTGGGATGAAAATGTGTATACTATTTGGGCAAAGAATATACTTTGGGGGTCTATGAAAGCATTGTGGAGGGGGGAACTCACTAGGTTGGCTACAGTCAAAAACAGAGTTGCTGACCAAAATTCTATAACTGGAGTTGAGCTTATCCCTTTCCTCAGATGATTCTATGTGGAGAGAGCTAACAACATTAAGGGCTAAATATGCTGGTCATATGGTAGATAAGGTTACCAAATCTGTGGCCTCCCTGAAGGTCATCTATACAGGACAAGGAGAAAAGGCCAGCAAGCTGCAGGCATTCCGTTTGAAACAAAAAAAGGATTCGAGATGGGTGAACGCCCTAGTAGACCCCATATCTGGGCTAACAGTGTCAGACCCTAAAAGGGTGGTAGAGATCTTTCAGGTCTTTTATCAGAACTTGTATATAGTGGCAAATAGCTACCCACACTTTCAAAAAGAACTCTCCAGTTTTCTTGAGGGCATCAACCTTCCGATTTTGGAAGACTCCCAGAAAGAGGTTCTTTTAGGCCCTATTATTCAGCCAGAGATTCAGAAAGTGATTGACTCGCTTCCAGTGGACAAGGATCCAGGCCCAAATGGATTTATCCCACTTTTTTATAAAACTTTTAAATCAGAACTGGTGTCATTAATGCATATGGTATTCAATTATTTGTTTAATTCAACTGTTCAGGAGCAAGATCTGCAGGAAGTGAGAATAGTAGTTTTACCAAAGCCAGGAAGAGACCCTGTTGCCCCAGAAAACTATAGGCCCATGTCCCTTTTAAAAATAGACATAAAAATTCTGGCTAGTATTTTAGCATGATGCCTCAATTCAGTTTGGTTGGGACTTATTGGAGGGCGAACAGGTTGGGTTTGTTGCAGGGAGAAATTTCAGTGACCACTTTCGAAAAATTTTCCATTTGTTCTCCACGTCTGGAGAGGTGGGCTCAGATGAGGTGCCTATCTCTCTAGATGCAGAGAAAGCAATTGACCAGGTGGCCTGGAATTTCCTTTGTGAGTTGTTGCCTTGGCACGGCATCCCAGCAGACTTCATCCAGTGGATTAGGGTACTATATACCCACCCATCCATGAGGATTTTTTGCAGGGGGGAACGTCCTGCACCTTTTTTCCTGACACGGGGAACTCATCGGGGGTGCCCCCTTTCCCCCATGCTGTTCAATCTCTACGTCAAGCCCCTAGCTAGAAAGATTATTGCTTCTCCTTACATTAAGGGTATCTCAATAAGGGGAGAAGAATACAAATTTTCTATGTTTTCTGATGACACTTTTACACATTTTCCATTGGCGACATTCGCTCCCGGCAGCTCTTCGTTTAATTCAGAGAGTCAGCGTAATATCAGGTTATAAACTAAACCTTTACAGGACTAGTGTCTATCCCCTTTAATCTTTTATTTCTCAGCCAGATGTCCAAGCTATGGGGCTAAATAGAGAAGCTCAGTCTATAACCCTTCTGGGAATTAAACTTACAAAACATATATCCCAACTTAAAAAATTAAACTATTATCCAGTGGTTAGGCAACTAGAATTAGACCTGCAAAGGTAGCAACATATCCCGATGTCTTTATGGGGACGGTAAACAAATGGTGGCCTTGCCTAGGCTGATGTATCCTCTGTTCATGTTAAACATAGACCTGTCTCAGTCATGGTTTGTTAAAATTAATGTTAGCAGGTCTAAATTCTTGTGGCTAGAACCTCCCGACAGGCTAGTGGGAAACTTTGTAAACCTAGAGATATGGGGCAGTTTACAGCTTCCCCACTTATTACATTATTATTACATATATACATAGAAACATAGAATGTGATGGCAGATAAGGACCACTTGGCCTACCTAGTCTGCCTATTTTTCTACCTAACAGATAAGCTGCAGATCCTAGTTAATCAACAGCTTACTTCCTCCTACCCCCCACTAGGACTGCCTTATGTCTGTCCCATGCATTCTTGAATTCCCCCACTGTTCTTGACTCCACGATCTCATCAGGGAGGCTGTTCCATGCATCCATAACCCTCTTTGTGAAAAAATACTTCCTCACATTACCTCTGAGCCGTCCCCCCCTCTATCTTCAAATTGTGCCCCCTTGTTCTTGCACATCTCTTTTTCTGAAAGATGCTACCCTCTTGGACTTTGTTGATTCCCTTGAGGTACTTGAACGTTTCTATCATGTCCCTTCTCTCCCTTCTTTCTTCAAGGGTATACATATTAGGCTCCTTTATTCTTTCTTCGTATGTCTTCTGGTGCAGACCCTGCACCATTTTGGTTGTCCTCCTCTGGACAGCCTATACTCTGTCTATGTCTTTGCAGAGATGGGGTCTCCAGAACTGCACACAGTACTCCAGATGGGTTCTCACCAACTGTCTGTATAGAGGGATAACAACTTCTTGTTTTCTACTACTGATGCCTCTCTCTATTCATCCCAGTATCCCCCCCAGCCTTCCTTACTGCCTTCTCACATTGTTTGCCCACCTTTAGGTCATCTGATATAATTACCCCCAGGTCCCTCTCCATTTTTACTGTTGTCAGTATCTCACCCCCCATTATGTACTCTTCCCCTGGGTTTTTGTTTCCCAGGTGCATTAAATTGCACTTCTTTGCATTGAATCTGAGCTGCCATACGTCTGACCATTCCTCCAACCTTGCCAAGTCCCTTCTCATCCTTTCCACTCCATTTTGTGAATCAACCCTGTTGCAGATCTTTGTGTCATCTGCAAAGAGACATACTTTTTCTTCCAGTTCCTCTGCAATGTCACTTATAAAGACATTAAAAAGGACCGGTCCTAGTACTGAACCCTGCGGTACCCCGCTAGTAACCCTCCTTTCTTCACTGTGGACTCCATTTACTACTACCCTATGTGTCCTGTTGTCTATCCAATTTTTTATCCCGGCTACCACCTTGGGACCCACTCCAAGGCTGGCTAACTTGTGTATTAATCTTTTGTGTGGGACTGTATCAAATGCCTTGCTAAAATCTAGGTAGGCCATGTCCATAGCCCCTCCCTAGTCTACTACTTTGGTCACCCAGTCAAAGAAATCTATTAGATGCATCTGACATGATCTTCCTCCTGTGAATCCATGCTGCCTTGAGTTCTGTGCCCCACTGGCCTCTAGGTACTCAACAATTCTTTCCTTCAGAAGTGATTCCATCATTTTCCCTACCACTGAGGTCAAACTAACTGGTCTGTAGTTTCTTGCCTCTGTCCTGCTCCCATTTTTGTGAAGAGGAATCACATCCACCATCCTCCAGTCCTCAGGTGCCACCCCATCCTCCCATGATTTGTTAAAGAGAGTGTTCATTGGTGTCACTAGTTCTACTCTTAGTTCCTTTAGAATTCTTGGGTGAATCCCATCAGGCCCCATTGCTTTGTCCACCTCCAATTTTATTTGTTTATTAGATTATTTTGCCTTTCATGGAGCTAAATACTTTCAGTGGGGTCTTTGGAGGAGAAATGCCATCTCCAGACCCGGTCTAACTACAAATAGAAAAGACGAGGGCACAATTTTTCCTGATTGATGTATCTTCGCTTCTGTATATTCGTACATCCAAGGTACCTAAATCTTTACAGGAATCATCCATTGGTTGGTCGGTGAGGGCCCACTAGCAACTGTATAAGTCCTTAAAACTTAACCATTTGGTGGGTCTGGGTCTGCCATTCTAACGATAATCCTGATATCACTATGGAAGGGAAATTAATTTCACCCAGGCTATAGAAGGATGCAAAAATTTCCTCATTGGTGGAGTTTGTCAAGCAAGATGATTTTCTTACGTTCGGTGAGTTCCAGCAAAGGTTTAATTTCCCAGCATACAATTTTCTAAGATATGCTCAGCTTACGCATAGTTTGTGCACTCTGCTTGGAAAGCAACCTTAGCATATGGAGGCCAGTACATGTTTCGAGGCCTCGTCTCAGAAGGCTGTTCTAAGTAGAGCAATATCTAAGATTTATCAAGAAGTGACTATATTGGTATGGAAGGATTCATCCCTGGTGGCATTTTACTGGCATCAAGCTTTAACTTTAAATTGTGATTTAACCACCTGGACATCTATATGGAAATAGGGATGTGCGAAATTAGAAAATTTCACCCAGCGAAATATTTTGTGTAATTAGAGCATTTTGTGAAATATTTCATTGGGCAAAATGCAAAATTTTGCCCGCAGTTGGATGCAAAATTTCACCCCCAAGCCGGTGAAATTTCCTTCACAGGTGAAATTTCTCACTCACCCCCACGGCCGGCAGCCCGACTAAGCATCACTGAGCACTTGAATGAATGTGCATGTACTGCGCTGATTCATTCATTCATGCACTCAGTGGCACTCAGTTGGGCTGCCAGCCATAGAGGTGAGTGGATGGCTGTGCCAGTGGCCCAATAGGGTTACTGGGGGGGAGCTGGGTGGGTGCTGCTATCTATTGATGGGGTGGAGGGTCCACTAGACACCAGGGAGTGGAGGATTCATTTTGTTTTTTTAATAAAACAAATGGAGGCAGCAGGATAACATGGGGGGAGTGTTTATTTAATGTTATTACGGCCAGTGATTGGCTTGGGGGGCCACTATATACCAGGGAGTGGAGAGTGATTTTTTTTTAAATAAAACCAATTGTGGGGGTGCAAGATAACTTGTGTGTATGGGTGGTTTAATTTATGGACTTGTGGTGGCTGACAGTGAAGGGGAAAATTGTGAAAGTTTGCAATAATTTCATGAAACAGTTCACCCGACAAAATTGCCGATTTTGCTGCAATTTCACTGTATCTCTATATGGAAATCTGAATACAAATTTATCAAACAGGACAGAATATGGTTAGTGCAGTTCAATGTACTACACATTTTATATTTCACTCCTTATAGACTGTATAGGATTGTCGCGGTCTTGGATTCTGTATGCCATAAATGCTCCCAAGCGGAGGGCACACTGCTTCACATGATCTGGGCATGCCTGTGTGTAGCTAAATTTTGGCAGTCTGTAAGGCACTTTGTTTCTCCATTTCTGGACCTAGATAGATATTGTATGCCAGAAATATATATTATAGGTAATTATAGTAGTATAAGGTCAAATGCGGAGAAATATTATATGGTGGCTATCTCTGGGGTGGCTATGTTTATGCTAATGCAACAATGGAGGGGGGAAGGAGCTGCTTTCTTTTCAGGAATGGGTCCAGAAACTGTGGGTTGCACTAAATGCTGAAAGAGTGGTAGTTGCCCTAACTCACAACTTGCAGATATTTTAGATTTTAGGGAACCATTTAAGCAATTTCTTGCTGAAGGATGAAATCCGGGTAGATATTGTAAACTGTCTCCCCATATAAGAGTTTGAGTATTATTGGTATAACTGGCCTTGGTAATACTAACTCGTTCTATAGTAGTTGTCTCCCATGAGATACAGTTTTTGAACTCCCTTGCCTACTCTATCGGGCTGCAGGGAATCAGTTAATTCTAAATGTAGAGAGAGGGAGGGGAGTTGCAATGTTTGGATACCAACTTCTGGATTTATTGCATGTTGATGGCTCATATTTGCTTGATTGGAGTGTTTTATGTAGTATGGCTTCCCTTCTGAAGCAATTCTGGACATGTTAATTTCTTTAGGAGTTGTATACAATATGTATACTTTTCTTGTTTTTTTTTTCTCAATAAAGTATACTGAATTGCAAAACAAAACCTGAAGAAAAGTTAATCCCTCCTTATACAGGGAAATGAGTGGATTAAAATTTTATAAAACAAGACCCACATTTCACATGGGGTTTGAGCAGTCAGCCTTGACTTGATGCAGGGGACTGATGACTGGGCTTCAACTATCCAGGAGTCCAGGGCACGCCACTTTTACTGAGATGGCTGGGTGTGAGCACAGGAAATGGTGAGGGGCAAACATAGGTGAGGGTCTGTGGAAGCCAGGTGTGAGAGGAATGCTGGTTAAGGCATGGATGGGGGATTTCTGACACAAACAAAGAGCAGTCAGTGGCATATGAATCTTGCTTCTGATTGAAAATCTGAAGCTGACACTTTTAATATAGCTAGACAGACATCAGGAGTTAAACCACTGTGCACCCCCCCCCCACACTGGGTGCCCAATTCAGGGGTTGGATGGTAAACTAAAATGAAAAGTAAATGGATGCAAGTCTGTTTTTGAAGGAAAGGGTCCTAAAGGAACTGGAAACAATTAGAGTAGATAAGGCTATGGGACCAGATGAGGTTCACTCCAGGGTGTTGAGGGAGCAAAGGGAAGCAGTGGCAGAACCTCTGGTAACCCACTTCAACTTGTCATTGGAAACAGGGGAGGTACCCAAAGACTGGAGGAGAGCTGATGTAGTCCTTCTACACAAAAGTGGAAACAAGGTGGAAGCAGGAAATTGCAGACCAGTCAGCCTGACTTTAATAGTGGGAAAGATCATTGAAACACTACTGAAAGAAAGAATAGTGGAATGCCTAGTTGACAAATGTCTACAGGAAACAAGGCATCATGGTTTTACTGGAGGGTTGTACCATGCCAGTCTCGCTGAGTTCTTTAACTGGGTGACCAGATAGGTGGATCGGAGGGGGGGGGAGTGGATGTGTCCTACGTGGACGACTTCAGCAAGCCTTTGATACTATGCCACATAGAAGACTGCTAAGCAAGCTGGAGAACATGAGAGTGAGTATGATGGTGGTAAGGTGGATAGAAACTTGGCTCAATAACAGGGCCCAGAGGGTGGTAGTAAATGCCAGTTACTCTGCATAGGGTAAAGTGACCAGTGGGGTGCCACAGGGATCAGTGCTGGGTTCAGTCCTCTTCAATGTCTTTATCAGTGACATTGAAGAAGCCCTAAAGGGGAAAATATGCCTGTTCACTGATGACATGAAGCTCTGCAACAGGGTGGATACACCAGACGGAGTAGATAGAATGATGAGAGATCTACAGAAGTTTGAGGATGCACCACTGTACACTACATGCTATGCTGGGTTGGCAATCATTAAAAACCAGAAGACTCAGAAATGCAGCCACCTGGACCTACAGAGCTCTAACTGGTAAGCTACCGACATATATCTCTAGCCTGCTAGCATATCCCACTGGTATATCCCACTCCCTACTCACTTAGTAGTCATTCCTACCTTTTCCTTGACATTCCTCTAATTAGAACTCGCTTCTGGCCCTCCACATTGAGCCATTCTATATGAGCCCTCTGGAACCCTCTACAGAAATCCTGGAAGCTCTCGTCCCTTATAAAAATGCCAACTTTCAAATCCTTTTTAAGATGCCACATAACTGACTCCTGCAACTGCTTTTCTTGATCCTTGTTCTTTTTATTTCTACACACTCTACTAAGCGTGTGTAATGAACTGAAGCTAATTCCACCCATTTCTCTTCCATCTTCCTCTCACCTCTACCTCCTTGAGGGTCCCTTCCTATCATCTCACCCCATTGTCCCTGCCTCCCTCCTTCCTTCTATCTATGCAAGCCTTACCAGTACCATTCCCAAACTGAACAATATGCTTATATAGCCCTATGCTGATATTGTCATGGTTTTAAATTAAAGGTATTTTTTGCAAACAACTTGTTTGTTCTCTGTATGCACTATGATCCATTATCAGGCAACACAGAAGTATGTATATATTGTATACTGTGTATAGTGTATATTTCTCCTCCCTCCCCCCTTTTTTGAATATTTCACCATGAACGAGTGCATATTTTTAGCTTTTTATTTCTCTTTTTATTTCTTCCTTGATACTGTATAACTATGTTTTGTTATGATCATCATTGTACTTTTGTCCAGGCCCAGTTTGTAAATGAGCTCACCTCAGCAGTGTTCCAAACTTCCACCTGGTTACATAAAGATGATTGATTGATTAAGGACTGGTCAAGGGATTGGCAGTTGGGATTTAGCACAAAAAAATGCAAGATAATGCATATGGGGCACAAAAAAGACGGGAACAACATATCAACTGGGGGGGGTTATAGAATGCTCCACTCAGGAAAGAGACCCTATGGTTATAATCTCTGATGACCTCATGGCAGGTAGACAGTGTGACAAGGTGGCAGGAAAAGCAAACAGGATGCTGGGATGCATAGGTGGGGAATCACCAGCAGGAAAAGGGAGTTCATAATTCCACTATACAGGACATTAGTGAGGCCACACCTCGAGTACAGTGTCCACTTCTGGAGGTCTTACCTACACAAGAACATAGATAGTGTGGAGTCACTTCTGAAGAGGGTAATATTGTGCACTGGCATTAATACACAATTACAGCCATGTTACAGGTGTCTTCCCAAAAATGAATAACATGGTTAAAACAAGCATTTGTCAATGCCGAATGTTGCTTGCTTGTATGTGCTGTTTAGGTATTTGGAAGTGACAGTTTCATGCCTTCCTGCCAAGACATCCACTGTGTCTTTCTGCTCAGTATTCACAGAAGAGTGGAAGGGGCAAGGGCCACAGCAGTACAGCAGTTGCCAAGGGGGTGAAGAGGTGGACAAAAGAGTCCTGCAGGAGCTCACTAAATTGAAGGTAGACAAAGCGATGGAACCAGATGGCATACGCCCAAGGATATTAACAGAACTGTGAAGGGAGACAACAGTACCTCTGGCAGCCATGTTCACTGAGTCATTCAACATGAATGACTTGGAGGAGGGCACATGTGGTCACTCTACACAAGTCCGGCAGCAGGGAGGAGGCAGGGAACAATAGGCCATTCAGCCTCACCTCAGTAGTGGGGAAGATCATGGAGACATTGCTTAAAGAAAGGATATTGGGGCATCTAGATGCCATCGGAACCCAGGACCATAGACAACATGGATTCACAGTGGGGACATCATGTCAGATAAATCTGGTTGATTTATTTGACTGGGTGACAAAGGAAGTGAATCAGGGTGGGGCAGTGAAGAACGCTTACCTTGATTTCAGCAAAGCCTTTGACACCATCCCATACAGGAGGCTGATAAACTAGCTGGGTAGGCTGGACATGGGGGAATGGTGGTAAACTGGGTTAGAAACTGGCTAACAGACAGGAGGCAGAGAGTGGTGGTAAATGGTATACAGTCTAGGGAAAGGGGGCGACCAGTGGGGTGCTGCAGGGATCGGTCCTGGGGCCAGTTCTGTTCAATGTCTTCATTAGTAATATTGCCATACATCTGAAGGGAATTTTTTCACCAAAATTTTCAACATAGCCATTTTAAGACCTCTGCTCATGAACAGTGTCACTGTGATTTTCTTAATTTGTCCCGTACATTGATTTCGCACACCGACTGCGCCTTTGTATGCTACATGGGCGGAAACACGTTTTGGGTGAGATTTGAAAAATGAAAGCTGTACTACTCATAAGAAGGTGTGGTAAAATGGCAATGTTGAAAATCTGGAGTGAAAATATTGAAAATTCGCGAACTTACGAGTGTGCGTAGGAACTGTACAACGCACGCTTGTAAAACAGTCATTTTTTGGAATTTTTTCACCAAATTTTCAACATAGTCATTTTAAGACCTTTGCTCATGAACACTGTCACTGTGATTTTCTTAATTTATCCCGTACATTGATTTCGCACACCGACTGCGCCATTGTGCACTACATGTGTAGAAACACGTTTTGGGTGAGATGTGAAAAATGGCAGCTGTACTACTCATAAGAAGGTGTGATAAAATGGCAATGTTGGAAATCTGGAGTGAAAATATTGAAAATTTGTGACCTTACGAGCGTACGTAGGAACTGCGCACGCACGCTCGTAAAACAGTCATTTTTAGGAATTTTTCACCAAATTTTCAACATAGCCATTTTAAGACCTCTGCTCATGAACAGTGTCACTGTGATTTTCTTAATTTGTCCTGTACATTGATTTCGCACACCAACTGCGCCATTCTGCGCTACATGGGCAGAAACACATTTTGGGTAAGATGTGAAAAATGACAGCTGTACTACTCATAAGAAGGTGTGGTAAAATAGCAATGTTGAAAATCTGGAGTGAAAATATTGAAATTTCGCAAACTTATGAGCCTGCGTAGGAACTGCGCAATGCACGCTCATAAAACAGTCATTATTTGGTATTTTGGCAACAAATTTTCAACATGGGGTTTTTGGGACCCCTTCTCATGAATGATGTCACTGTCATGGCGGTATTCAGGCCCGCAGGGTGATTTCGCAGTCACTGCGGCGAAATCACACATCGGAGCAAATAACGCCATGACAGTGACATCTTTCATGAGAAGGGGTCCAAAACCCCATGTTGAAAATTATGTGCAAAATTCCAAAATGCCCTGAGATATGCAACAAAGTTGAAACCCCCTATCTAGCCCATTATACAGCTTACGGCATTTCCTCAGTTCGCGGTCGGCTTTGAAGAGTGCAGGCGTGTTCCGGTCCACTGAAGATCGCCGTGCGAGTCCGGAGGTAAGTATGGGGTGAGAGGAGGGTGTGGGAGGCTGGGTGTGCAGTGGGTGGGTGCGGGTTGTGGGGGTCGAGGAGGCGCCCATGAGACGTTTTGTTTTACAGGTTTTAAAAAAGGCGTCATGGGATGTTTGCCATGCTGGGTGGGCTCCCAGCGTGGCACAGGGACAGAGGCGTTCAGCCGATGGGGGATTGGGCACCCCGTCGGCCAGGAAGACTGATTGCCACGCTGGGGTGGGCTCCCAGCGTAGCACCACCCTACTGGGGGGCGCGGCTCAGCCGGCGGGGATTGGGCACCCGTCGGCTATACAGCTACGTGGCGGGGTGCGCACACCTGCGTGGGGAGCTACGCTTCTTATCGCTGCTCACTGAAGTGTAGCTCCCCTTTCAATTGTGTTATTACTGCATTTTGGAGCGCGGTCATAGACAGCTCCAAAATGCATTGGCTTACAAGGGCCGCGCCTGCCAGCTCACTGACTGAATTGGAGGAGGAGGTGACACACCTCCGAAATCTCCGATGATGGCACTATGTTTCTTGCACATGCGTGCAAGCAACATAAAAAACTAGATCTCAAACTGTAAGCAGCATCATTGGCTGTGTGTTATTACTGTGTAGGCAATGTCTGGGTTATTAAAAATTAAATAAAAATAAATAAAATCCAATATTGTAGCTTATTCAACATTGGTATATAGGTGGATGCCATCATAATACAGTAACTTCATACAGTATGTATCTATAGTGTATGGTAGAATGCTGTTATGGATAGAAATCCATAACTAGAATGGAGTTGTTATGCTGCAGTAGCTATGTCATCACAGCTGTTATGCTGCACTAGCTATGTCACTACTGCAGCATAACAACTTGGAATGCTGCCACATAGTTGCTTTCCTCAATCCAGTTAAGTTGGAAGTTGCTGGTTTTTTTTTAAACTTGAACTTGCAGAAACATCTGCAGCACACTGTGTCAGTTAAAAAAAAGAAAATGTTAAAATGTATATTTTCTGTTGTCTTCTCCAGCTGGTTTTGTGTGATTTTCTATGTTGTGACTGTCCATACACTATAAAAGATTATGTATGAGCAGTCATACACAAACAAGGAAATTCTTGTATCTTGAGGTTCCCTTGGTAACAGAGTACCTCTCGAGCTGCGCTCTCGAGGTCATCTGTTACCAAGGAAACCTCTTGATACAAGAATATCCTTGTTATGTATGACTGCTCATACATAATCCTCTATATCATGGTGTCACCACTCTGTGAGTAGTACAGTTCACATATGTTCACACGTTTCCCTTGATTTTTTCTTCCTTGCTCAATGTATATATTATTACATAGACAATAACAACAGAAAAAGACTAACAGTCCATCTAGTCTGCCTATACTTCCCTATCTGCCACAGGACCTATTGGCCATACAGAGCACCCCCTGTCCCCCCTCCTTAATGCTGCTGACCTGAGCAACCACCAAGCCCTTCACTCCATCCCAGCCATGCCTGAAACCATTTATGGTCTTGGTGCCTAACACCTCCGCTGGCAGACTGTTCTACAGCTTTACTACCCTTTACATAAAATAGAATTTCCTCACATCCCTCTTAAACCTTCCCCCCTCCAGTTTCAACTCATGACCTCAGGTTCTTGTTTGTCAAAACATCTTTGTTTACAGTCCTTGATCAATTCCTACTGCATCTTTCCTGAACTTGGGAGCCCCCCCAAAATAAAACATCATTACACAGTGGGGGGAGGGCAATATGACATCATGAGTGGCTGTATTGTTTGGGGGTGTTCCTAAAGTCAGGGAGTATACAGTAAGGGTAGATCAAGGAGTTGAAACAACAAAACAACTCTGGGTATAGTAATACCATTAGCATGCATTTCAGTTCTACTATGAAAGGAGCAGATCAAACAACAAGCAACATTAATGAATTTTAGAAAAGGTAAGCAATTAGAAAATGTGGGGTTTCAACTAGAAATAATATGATGCAAAAAAGGCTGATAGTGACCCCTTTAAAATAAAAATTAAGGGAAAAAAAAGAGAGAGGTCCCATTCCTTATCCATCTTGGTCATTAATAGGGGTCAGTTTTTATTCTTCCAGGTACTAGGTGTGCACGAAGGATCACCACCATCACCAGCGGCTACTGTAAAATCAATGTGGCTAACATTTCTAGGCTCCCTTTCACCATTGTGGCTAAGACATTTTGATGAATGTAACTGAATGTGGCTGGCTGTCACACCACATCACAGCAGGCTGACACTATCACATCCAATTGGTGCCATGCAACAGAGCAATTCTTTTTTTTTTGTCATCACAAAAATCATGAGCAAAGCCTGCTAGAGAATGCAAGTTCACTCACTGTCCCTTGAAAACATGACATCTGTCAGTCCGGTTCTGGCACCAAACAGTGGAGAACCCCAGGATGTTTGGGGCACAGAGACAGAAAAGCAGCATCAGACCATGCCTTCAGAGTGGCTAATTCAGTTCACAAGTGGCTAAAACACTGGGTGCATTTTAGCCAGTGGCTAATTTTTGGCCCCCAGCATTTACTCGGCTGGCATAAAGCAGCACTGGACCATTTGCTGGATGTGTAAAGGAAATATTTTGTACCCCTCCCCACATAGTATTATTTTACACTTTGGAGTTGGACAATACTAATTTCTATTAGTTGTTACTCCTTATCACAGCCCTTTGTGGGAATAAGGAACCTAGAGAAAACTTGATACATATATGCATGGGGGATAACTAAATGAACATTTTACACAATTATCAGAAACTATATCTGGATGTACAAGGTCTCCTGTTGTCGCAGAATTCCTAGTAATAACTCCCAAGTATTAGAGAAAACAGTTTTGGAAATAAGAAAACAATAAACTCTTATCAGTTTTTTACCCTACAGTGTTGTGTAGAGGCATGACATCAGACTGTACATGGCTGGCAGGTATCCGGGCATCCCTCTGCACTCTGTCCACAAGAAAATACATGCAACCAGCTGTCACTGAGCTTGCAACACCTAGCTGTCTCAGCTCCTCTATCCTCTATTACCCATTTGATTATCGTGTCTGTGTAGCATAATACATGAATTAAGTGTGCCACACAGTTTACAGTACCGACGTTGTGCATATTAATAATTTTACACTGTAGCCATTTGAATCACATAATCTGTCATACATTGAAACATGAAACTGATGGCAGATAATGACTGAGGGGCCCATCTAGTCTGCCTGTAATTAATTATGTTCACTTTTGCTGCAGACCCAACTTGATCTACAGCCCTGTCTCTTCAACCTCCTTCTGTCCTCCAAATAAAAAGTTAATTAGTTTAACAGAATTGCAGTTACATTTCAAGTGATTTTCCAAAAATGAATAAACAAAAAGAAACAAAGGTCACACATTGTAAAGAGCATCCTTGGCTATCTGTCATTACTGCGTATACAATGTCTGGATTATTAAAAATAAAACAAAAATAAATGAAATCCCATATTGTAGCTTACTCAATATTGGTATACAGCTGGGTACCACAATAATACAATAAATTCATACAGTATGTACCTATCATGGTGTCATGACTCTATGAGTGGCTTTACTGCCATTGAAAATAATGGGCAAAACTTGGGACATCCAAACAATGTTCTTATAAACAGATGTTCTTATATCCGATGTTCTTATAAGTGGATCTTACTGTAATATAAAATTGGCCTTTCTAGGTACTCTTCTCTCTGTCTATGGCATTAAAGAAAATTGTCTAAGATCAATTAACCATATACTTGGACAAATGTCATCTTCAAACATCTGTACAACATGGTATCCATAAGTAATGCACTATAGTACTGTAATACCATCATATTTGTTCACTTGATCAAGTATATCAATGTGGTGTTATATTTAGAGGACTGTGCTGGGGAGATATATATTGATTTAAAACATGGAATGGAGAAAATGTTCACTTCAATTGGTGGAGTCGCTCTGCTTACCCACGGATTAAGTTAGCATTAATCCACGGTTCCGCAAAGCGACTCCAGGGATGCAGAGCTGGGTCTCCTTCTCTCCACAGCAAAGGAAAGTGTGTTGGCAGCCATTTAACATCCCTAGTGAGCAATCAGAAGAGCTGTTCAGTGTGTTAATGCTATTGCAGTGGATATTTTCTGCAGAAGAGGGCAGAGAGACGCACAGCACTCTGCCAGTTTCAGAGAGGGAGACAGTCACAGAGAGCTGTGAGTGGGACAGAGTCTTACAGAGCAGCAGTTGTGTGTCTTCTCCTGTCCCATCCCCAAGCTCATTTCCCCCATTCAAGACACCTTGCCACAGTTTAGCTTTAGTGCTGAAATGACATGTTGGGACACAGTGGGAGCCTCATACATCGACAGCAGGGCAGGGTATCAGTGTGTCTGTTTCGGTGCTTTTCTGGAGAGTGGAACATGAGAGAGAGAGAGAGAGAGAGAGAGAGAGAGAGCAGTGACTGTCAGTTCTCCATAACTGAGAGACAGAACCTGATCAGCAGCTCTGATATGCAGGAGAAACCATGTGAGTTTGTTAGCTCCTGTGTGCTCATCGACCAGGGAATCAGTAAGCAGCTCAAAAGCACCACACTGGAACATGAATTGGGTCGATCTCTCTCTCTCTCTCTGCCCAACTCCGGCTACATGTAGCAGTTGCCAACAAGCATGATCCCTGCCCTGGTGGTGTCTAGCAACAGACAGCGAGACTGGCCATTCTCAGCACTGTGTCTGTCAGCCTCTCAGCCGCGTGTTTAAGTCCCAGTTCTGTGGCACTGTGTTAGCAGTCAAACAGTGGAGTCAGCAGTCAGAGCAAGAATGTGAGAGACAGAGGGAGAGAGAGCAGTGAGATGGAGTGTGCCATGCTTGACACTCAGTTCCCCACAGAGAAGAGAGAGAGACAGAAGCAGATAAGTAGCTCCGATCTGCAGCACAAACCAGGTGAGGCTGTCACCTGTGTGTCTGGCTGTCTCTGTGTTGGTCCAGGTAACCAGTAAGCTGCTCTGAAGCACCATGCTGGGACATGGGGGGCAGCTATGTCTCTCTCTCTCTCTCTCTCTATCTACCCCCCCCCCCCGACTCCTGCTATGTGTAGCTGTTGCCAATGAGCATGCTCCCTGCCCTTGTGGTATGTATCAACAGACAGAGAGACTGACTGTTCTCAGCACTGTGTCTCTCAGTGTCTGAGCTGCACATTTCAGTTCTGACTATGTGGCACTGTGTTAGTAGTGAGACAACAGAGTTAGCAGTCGGACAGACACAGCAGCATTACTTTTCTCTCTTGCTGTGTCTGACATGGTGGTCTTGGTACATGGTGATCACAACACGTGTGTGTGTGTTGGGGAGGGGTGCCACAAAGTCCACCACCTTAGTAGGAGAGAGAGAGCCAGAGAGCCAGAGATAGAGCCAGAGAGAGAGAGAGAGAGCAAGACAGGGAGAAACTCACACCGCTGCAGTCTCAGTTAGATATCGGTCAAGTTTACAGCCCAGTAAATCATGTATTATGTGTTGTAGGAACATACAAATGTCATAAATTAATTCAGGACTGTATTTCTGGCATTTCTATGTTCATACAATACATCACATGTGTATCAGTTATGGGGACTATTTTTGTAGTCGACAGGATACACACATATGTTTTCCCTATTCAAACATGAAAAACAACACCTTTCTCTCTTTTCTTTTGCTTTTTAGCCATAACCCATGTTATAATTGCCCTTTTGTGGTTATTGCTTACTTAACCAAGTCATTTAAACCAGTCAACCTTGAATTGTTTATATCAAAACTGAACTCCTTTGGTCTTTCTGTTGATTGGGTCACAGATTAGCACATTGACAGATGGCAAATAGTTAATTTTACAAATGTATTTTCTTATGCACTTCCTATGAAAACAGGTTTATTATTCAGTTTATTTATGAATGAGTTGCTGTTGATGAACAGCAACTGTAAGCTGCTCAATTATGCAGATGATGCAGTGCTCTGTAATTATGTAGCTAAGAACCTGAACACCTCTGAAAAAGGGCACTTTGTTTAAAGGATTTTCCTGAAATCAAAAATATAAAATTAAATTAATAATGAATTGCAAAATAGCTGGAGTCCCTTGGATGAATACTCACTGAGCATTTGAACAAAGGTACTCACACATTCCAAATAAAAACAATTATAAAAATGCTGACCATAATTATCATACTATGTTACTTAAATTACTTTGCACTGGGACGGCCCGGTGGCGCTGAGGGTTGAGGTGCTGGATGCCACACCTTGTGCCACACCAGTGACCCAGGTTCGGTGACAGACTCAGATTTCCAGGAGTCGGTATGGGAGGGAGAGTATCGAGCATCCAGAGGACAGCTCTCCCAGGGGAGGGTTTCAGGGTTGCTCAGTGTCTGGTGAGCCCCTGATGGAGATTGAGGGTATTGCAGGTACACCAACCAAAATGTAAGGGGTGCAATGCGGCAGATGCCAGCAGGGCAGCCGTGCTCAGGCATCATTGCACACCACACTCCAAGGGGAGAGAAAAGGAAAAATACCCCTGATGGCAGGGTGAGGCAACAGCTGGTCTCTGGGGGCTGACCACCACATGTTCAACACTGTCCATGATCCTGACCCTATCCCCCTGGGGATGCTTGGCCTCCTCCTGTATGGGTCTGGCAGGAGAGGAGGGGATCCTGATACCAATGTCTCAGTCGGGGATATGGTTAAGGTGAGCAGTTAGGGGGAACGCCAAGTAAGCCAGCCTGAGAGATGCCCTGGACCACCAGGTGAATAAATAGAGTTGAAAAAAAATTATTTTGCACTGCATGTTTAGCAACCTCTGGTGAAATGAGCATTAGACCAGCTCAGGGCTGGTCTATCTCTGGTCTGGCTCTATGGACATTACAACCCATATGAAATTCCACCATAGGGAATATGGCAACCGCCTACTGGTGCAGCACCCTTCAGTGCCATGGCACTGCCTACAGCATGCCACAAATTGGGCACAAGGATGTCTGGTGCACCAGGTCCCCTCAGTGCCACAAGTTCCTTTTGAGAATACAGAATGATGCAAGGTGCGATGCAGTGAGCCCCTTGTGTCAACTTTCTGTGAAGCAAGCACCTTACAGTATTCCCAACCCTTTGAGATTTGAGTCCATAGTACTAATTCACTATTTCTTTCTTAGTATCTACATACGAACATACGAAATTTGCCAGCAGATAAAGGCCTAGAGGTCTATCAAGTCTGCTCAAATGTGCAGCTAGCACCCTATATTCTGCAGCTTCCTCTCCCTTCCACCCTTCCCCTTCATTAACCCTCCTCCTTGTCCTGTCCCATCCCCTTTTGAAGCAGTCCACTGTTCTATTAGATAGCACTACTGCAGGTAACGCATTCCACGCAGCCACCACCCTCTCTGTAAAAAAGTGTCTCCTCATCTCCCTCCTGAATCTTCCTCCCTCCAGTCTCATATCATGGTCCCTGGTGTCCCTTCCCTCCCCTCCCTTACTATGAACAGCCCCTCTGTACCCGTCTTGTTTATTCCTTTCATGTATTTAAAGGTTTCAATCATGTCACCCTGTCTCTCCTCTCCTCCAGTGAGTACATGTTCAACTCCTTCAACCTCCTCTCTCGTGATGATAAGTCCCCCAGCCCCTTGATCATCTTTTGTCGCCTGCCTGCACCCCTCCAGTAACTTAATGTCCTCTTCAGATACGGGTGCCAGTACTGCATGCAGTACTCCAAGTGTGGTCTAACTAATGACCTACACAGTGGCAGAATCACCTCCCCCTCCTCAAGGATATACCTCTTGCAATACAACCCAGCATTTTGTTGGCCTTTGCAGCTGCCTTCCTACATTGTGCCGGGTTGTTCATTGACCCTGTAATGAGCACACCCAGATCCTTCTCCTCCTCCTCTGTCTGGGCTAGCTGCACTCCCCCGGCTGGTAACTCCACCTTGGGTTCTTCATCCCAAAATGCAGCACCTTGTACTTTCTGGCATTAAATCCCAGTTGCCAGGTGTCTGACCAGGTTTCAAGCTTTGCCAGATCATCTTGCAACTCCTGCCATCCCCCTAGGTCATCCACCACCACACCTACCTTGGTATCATCAGCAAACAGACTGATCTTGCTCTTGATGTCCAATTATATGTCTGCAATGAATATCCCAAACAACACTGGTCCCAACACCGAGCCCTGTGGAACACCGCTCGTCACTGCCCTTGGGTGTGAGAGCTCCCCACCCACCACCACCCCCCTCTGTTGCCTTCCCTGAAACCAGTTTCCAACCCATCTCACCAGCTTTGCACCTGCCCCTGTGCCTACTAACTTCTTTCCCAGCTTTCCATGCGGCACAGAGTCGAATGCCTTACTGAAGTCCAGATACAGGACATCCACTGCATGGCCCCTGTCCAGTTGCCTAGTTACCCAGTCATAAAACTCCACCAGGTTGGTTTGGCAGGATCTGCCATGTATGAAGCCATGCTGTCTGCTGTCCTGTAGTCCTTTGACCTCTAGGAGGGCCACCAGCCTCTCCTTCAGGATAGTCTCCATTAGCTTACCCACAATGGATGTGAGGCTCACTGGTTTGTAGTTTCCTGTTCATCCTTGGGACACTCTTGTGGAGGGCACCACATGAGCCATCCTCCAGTCCTGAGGTACACACCCCGAATGTAGTGCGGCATTAAATAGGTCTGCCAAAGGTCCTGTAAGGACCTCTGCCAGCTCCTTCAGTACCCTGGGGTGGATGCCATCTGGGCCTGGCGCCTTGTCCACCCTCAGTGCCTTCAAATCCTCTTGAACTCTGCCCTCCATGATTTCCCCATCTGTCACCCCTTATCCCCCTGTTTCTGCCATTTCTCCCACCTAGGGTGTCACCCCCCTCTTCTCTTTAGTAAATACTGAGCAGAAGTACTCATTTAGTGCTTCTACCTTATCGCACCCTGCTTCCACCCAACCCCACTCCTTCCTAATCCTTACTATGTGTTCCTTACAGCTCCTTTTCTCCCTGATGTACTTAAAGAAGTCCTTCTTTCCCTTCTTAATGCCTTGTGCCAGCCCGAGTTCCATAGGTGCTTTGGCTCCTCTTACTGCCTTTGTCGCCTCCTTCGATTCTGTCAAGTACTCCTACCTGTTCTCCCCCTCCCTGTTTTCTTGTACTTACTAAAGGCAGCTCTTTTCTTCCTTACCTTTTCCATGACCTCCTTGCTCAACCAGCTTGGTTTCTTAGCCATAGCCTTCTTGCTCTGGGCTTTGCAGCAGGTTTTGGTTGCCTCCACTATCCCCAGCTTTATGAGCTCCCACCTCTGGTTAGTGTCCATACTAGATTGAATTCTGGCCAGGTACCCTTTTACCACTTCCCCCATCCTCCCAAGGTTGGACCTCCTGAAGTCCAGCACTCTTGTGTCAGATTCCACTCCTTTCTTGCCCATATCCAATGTGAGCCATACTGAGTGGTGGTCACTCCCTGACAGCGGTTCCTCCACTGTAAGTTCTCTCACAAAGTCCCATTTGCCAGCACAAGGTCAAGGGTATTCCCTAACCTGGTTGGTTCACTGACCATTTGCAGCAGGAAGCTGTTCTGGAAGGCATCCAGCAGTTCCTGCTCCCTTCTGTTCCTGGTTGTTGGGGTACTCCAGTCCACTCCTGGCATGCTGAAGTCCCCACAATCACCACACTACCCTTCTTGCAGGTCCTCCTGATCTTTCCCACTAGTTTCCTGTCTAACTCCTCTGTCTGAGATGGTGACCTGTACACCACTCCCAATCTAAGAATCCTATTCTTGGAATCCTGGATTTGCATCCAAAGTGACTCCGTATTACCCTCCTCCCCTTCCTCCCTTACATACTTCAGTCCTTCCTTCACATATAGTGCCACCACCCCCCTTTCCCAATCACCCTGTCCCTACGAAATAACCTGTACCCTGGTACAGACAGGTCCCAGTCATTGTATTGGGTGCCCATGTTTCTGTGATGGATGCAATGTCCACCTCTCCCTCTGCCATGAGAACCTGTAACTCTGCAGTTTTCTTCCCAAGGCTCCTAGCATTAAGGGTAACCACCTTCCACCCTTCCCCCCCATCCTGCCCCCCCTTTCCTAGCATCACCAATAGTACTTGCCATTTGTCCTTTGTCCTTTGTCACTGTTATGGGGGGTAAGCTCATATGGTTTCCCAACCTGTGGTATCTGCATATTTGTTCCCCAATTGCCACCCCCACTCCTCGTTTAAATTCCCAACTTCCTCTATGTACTCCTCCATCCTCTGTTTCAACACTTTCTATCCCTCCTCACTCAAGTGTAGTCTGTCTTTGGCATAGAGACTACTGTCCTCCCAGGTCCCTCCCCACCCCACAACAACCCATACCCTTTAGCACAACACCAGGTTCTTAGCCATCCATTAAATTCCTCTATTCTCAACTTTCTTGTTGTGCTTGCCTTTGGCACCGGAAGTATCTCTGAAAAAGTTACTGACCTTCCTGCCCCCTCACATAATTGTGCTAGTTCCTTAAACCTCCTCTGGACTATATCTAATGTCTTGTCAGCCAGGTCATTTGTCCCAAGATGTATAATTAAATGAGGCTTGTCCCTACCCCTTCTAGCATATTTCAGAACAGATTGTCCCACCCTTTCCGATGTCATTCCTGGCATGGCCTCCACCAAATGTGACTATGCCTCTCCCCTTGCTTACACTGACTCACCTCTTAGTATTAAGGTCCCCAGCACTAAGATTCCACCCTCTTACTCCCTGCTTGCTTCCATTCATCTCCCTATCTCATTTCCAGCTCCTCTTCTTCCTCCTGCACATTATTTCCCCCTTTTACCCCTGTTGCAATTCTCTGAGCAGAATTTCCCCCTGCTCCAGTTTGGTCCAGGCATTTATCAATTACTCCTCTAATTTCATCATTTCCATCCTCCACCTTCTTCTTCTCTAGCAGTGCAAAACTATTTTCTGAAGACCCTTCACAAAAGCCCACTCCCTCTCTCTTCATAGTAACCTGTTCTCTCCTTTCCACTTCATGACTTTTGCCACTTCTTCACCTCTCCTCACAAGTCCCTATCTCCTCCTTCCATTTGTCTTTTGTCTCCTGACCTGGTTTCCCTGGCAATCGTTCTTCCTGGCCTGGGCCCCTTTGTCTCTGCTTCCTTCTTCTGACCTCTCCTCACCACTGTTGGCTTAAATCGCCTCATCTCCTCTCCTCCCTCCAGTATTGGGCTAAACCCACCCCAATCTGCCTTGCCTGTCTTAGTTCCTCCTGCAGACCCTCAATCTCCTTTCCAAGTTTTTCTATGTGGTTGCACACCAAACATCCTCCCACACTCCAGGCAATTTTTAGAAAGATTGGTGCACTGCAGTTGTTGCAGCCTACCACCCTACCCATTGCTGTCGTTGCCCACCAGCGACCCCCCACCCTTCCAGATGCAGGATACCAAACACTCCCCCAAGTCTCCCCTCTCCCCCCTCTATCAGTGCAAAACATTTTCTTTATTTCCCTTACCTCCTTTGTTGTACACATTTAGATATTTTGAGCAACTGCTTTTTATATTCCAATCCTTTCTATCCACACTCAAAAAGAGACTTTAAGTAACTATTGCACAACCTTCTTCAAACTCCTACTCCTCCCTTTCCCAATGCAATATCAATGCGAAGAAGTAACAATGAAAGCTCCTAGATTTGCATTTACTTCCCTTCCACTGAGAGAGCAGTCACCTCTTCACTTGCTGCGGTTCCTTTCCTGGATGTCTGTTTCTGCTATGACAGGTGCATATCCTTTGCCCGTTTGAGGAAGTGATGTCAGAACCCCTGGTATAAAGGAAATCATGGACCTGGGGTGAGAGGTTTGGGACCAGCCCAAGTCTTCCAGAAACAATCAGGTAGCTGAGGCCTCTGGTCAGACCATTAGCACCCTTCTCCCACTCTGCACTAAAACTTTGCAGCTAGTGAAGCCAGCAGCAGTGAATCACAATTCTACTCAAAGCCCCCCAAATAGGTTTGCTACCCAAAGAAACAGGACTCTAATTCAAACAGCTTCACCAACAACACATCTAAATAGGCTTGGAATTAGAAGATATAGGTCTCCAATTTGAAGAAACAGATCCATTTAAATCACACCAATTATATTTTTAAATAGAAGAAATAGGCCTCCACAAATGCAGCCTGCCACACAGTGAATCATCAAACAAATGAGCCCACTTATAGCTACCAAAACAGGTTTCAAAATTCCAACAGCCCCAAACAATACCATGGTAGCCCCTTAGTAGTAAGAAAGGAAAGAAATAACCTTCTACCAAGTAGAATCCACAAGAAACAATGTAAAACAACAAGAAGAAGCAACTGTACTGTAGATCTGATCCTGTCCCCCTTCTAGTTCCTTCTGAGAAGCCAAAGCACTGACACCACACCTGATTCAGCTCTGCCTCCCTAACTGAGTGAGACCTGGCCAGACCATTAGCACCCTTCCCCCACTCTGCACTCAGACTTTGCAGCTAGTGAAGCCAGCAACAATGAATCATAATTCTACTCAAAGCCCCCCAAATAGGTTTGCTACCCAAAGAAACAGGACTCCAATTAAAACAGCTTCACCAACAACACATCAAAATAGGCTTGGAATTAGAAGATATAGGTCTCCAATTCAAAGAAACAGATCCAGTTAAATCACACCAATTATATTTTAAAATAGAAGAAATAGGCCTCCACAAATGCAGCCTGCCACACAGTCAATCATCAAACAAATGAGCCCACTTATAGCTACCAAAACAGGTTTCAAAATTCCAACAGCCCCAAACAACACTCTGCTAGCCCCTTAGTAGTAAAAAAGGAAAGAAATAACCTTCTACCAAGTAGAATCCACAAGAAACAATGTAAAACAAGAAGAAGAAGCTACTGTACTATCGATCTGATCCTGTCCCCCTTCTAGTTCCTTCTTATTTAATCAAATTAACAGCTAATTTGCCAAAATATCTTTAGGAAAAAATTACCACCAAATAATTACAAATGATGCAAACTTATTAAAATGGTTAGCTACAAACCCAATTTTTGATTAGATGAATAAATTCTTTCGATATATTACATTTTCTGTGGGATTTGTTTACATTAAGAAACTATAATAACTGGGTACTATTTTTCCCCATGAGGAAACCCAGTTATGATATTCCATTACAATCAGCTGATTATAATGTCACACACATGCGCCAGGTTTCCCTGACTTCAGGAATGTGTACAGTTCTTCTCCACAAGAATCTCATGCACGTAGTGTCCAGACTGTTTAAACTGATCCACAGTTTACTGCTCACCTCAACCCTGTGCACCTGAACGATGTTACTGAACAAAGATGGTTCTCAAATATATATAGCTCTCTGCTTAAAATTCGTGTTATGCACACCACCTGATATATTATTCTATATATTATCGCACGCTGTTACATTTGAATCTTCAGCGCATGACTCATTCAACAGCTATTGATGAAATGGCTGCTGTATCATCTTTTTTCAACATGGTATGTTGTGAGGGAGCTTCAATCAGAAAAATCATATGCAAAGCTATGGGTATTGGTGCTTGAAGCTGTACAGTGGTAACTGCAATGTCACATAAAGGCGAAGAAATAGAACTAGGCTTCAGAAGTGCAGTTAACACAGAAATATCAATTATATCTGAATCAAGATCTGAGTGTTCTGAGGTAGACTTATCTGAGTCCCTTTGAAATGTCCTAAGAAATTCCTGGAGCTGATCAACATAAAAAAAAAAAAAAAAAAACATTTTCTATTATTTAGAGTTAGTCTCATCTGGCATGGTTACATGGTTGTGTATTTGGCACCTATGTCAAACACCTCTTTCCCTAAATGCCAAAAACCTGTGATTTCAGCTTTGAGTTTAAACTGATACATCAGGGTCAATGTAAATTGTATTGCCAAGGAATAAGTCTTAGACTTGTAAGTTCATCAGGGTCTCATGATAGTCAGTTTTACTGGGTGTGATTTATTAATTTGAAACATATTTTACCAGGTAAAAAAGCAGAGTCCTAGAAAGCTTGTTTCTAGTTGCAACCGGGGGGACAGTGTCCAAGACTGCCAATAAAATACAGATAGATGGGTATGCAACACACAAATCAATACAAAAGCAATTACATACAGAGCCAAAAAATATCCAATCGTTACACACAATGGATACAACAATAAATCAATCAATCAGTATATTTTTATTTTGCCAGGTGGAACACCATTGAGACAAGTTTATTTACAAGATGGACCTGGGAACAATACAGTAGCCAGAGGGGCCATAACCTAAACATATAGTAAACATATATAAGGAAAATATAATCATATAAGGCATACACAGAGCAAGGGAGTACATATAATATGCAACAGGCTAAGATCACTAGCAAGCTATTTTCATAAGCACTTATTAAGGTCAATAATTCAATGCATTTAGACACAATTTTAAGCACATTAAGTAAAGATTACAGTTTAGAGAAATACTCAATTTGCATAACTGTAGAATGACGGATCTATATGACCTAAGAGCAGCATGCTGGAGAGTGCAGCCTACTCGTGATTGAGTTATGAAGACCAAGTGACCAGGCATGCTGGAGTACTGTAGGAGAAGGATACAGTGTGGAGACAAGTATAAGCAGTCCAGATGTGGTAGTGACAAGACAGAGTAGAAGAGGAAAAAGAAAAAAGGGGGGAAGGGTAGATGAGGGCAGGTAAGGACAGTACAGAGGTAAGAATAGGGAAGGGATGTAAGGAATGTAATAGATGGGGTAAGAAGGTTGTCAGTAGGTGGTATACTATTCAGAAACAGTGTCTTCTAGGTTGACTATCCTAGTGGACAAGCCTGATGAAGTATAAGCAATAAAAAGGTGGGTTGGCCATTAGGATACTACTTCCCTATTTGAAAAACTGACAGACCTCAGAGAAGTTCTTTAGGAGCATGGCTTTGAATTGGGAGATTGTTACAGGGTGAGTGAGCCTTAAGGATTTTTGTATCTTGTTCCAGAGCACTGGAAGGGCGTAGCTTATGGAGGCTCTACCAAAGCACGTTCCAACTTTGGGGATAACAAGAGATATGTAGGTGAGATTTCTAAGTGGATAAATACTGGTGGGGGGGGGGCAGATGGGCAGACAGGCTATGAAGAGGAAGTTTGTGTGTTATGGCCTTGTAGGTACAGAGTACAGCATTTTTTTGCCTCCTCAAGCTAAGTGAGCTCCAACCGATGGAAGCATAAAGGGCACAGTGGTGAGTGCAGTAAGGTGCATCAGAGATGAACCTGAGGGCTCTGTGGTAAAGGGTGTCAAGCTTCGAGACAGTCGAGCTAGTACTGTGGCTATACAAGAAGTCCACATAGTCCAGAAGTGGCATAAAAGTAGCCTGGACAAGGAGTTCTCTAGCCTCCGGAGTCAATGAGTATTTGATGCGGAAGAATATACCAAGTCTTTGTCTCAATTTCTTGGTGAACTCATCTAAGTGGTCTAAAAAGGACAGCTTAGAGTCAATCAAGACCCCCAAGTATTTAAATTTCTCCATGAACTCCAGTTTTTTGCCTAGGAATGTGCTAATTTGGAGGTTTGTGTCAGCTAGATCATTTTTGGTAGAATGGACTAAGGGAGAGAAAAGCATGGCTTAATTTTTTTTTTTTTGCATTTAGTAGGTGTTTCAGGTCAAGCAGATTTCTCTGAAGGACGTCAAATTTGTTTTGGAGGTCCACACAGGCAAGCTCTGGTGTTAGTCTGTCAATGTAGAGCACTGTGTCATCAGCGAAGAGGTGTATTTTCACTGACTGCAGGCCACTGTCTATTTGGTTTATGTAGATAGCAAAGAACAGTGGGCCAAGTATTGACCCTTAAGGCACTCCTCTTAGGAGTGTTTTTTTTAGAAGTCACAATGCTTTCGACCTTTACCTGTTGATCTCTGTCTGTAAGGTAGTTGGCAAACCAATTTAGCATCAGATTATCCACCCCAACTTTTTTTAAGGTCATTAGGAGCAGATCATGATCCACCGTATTGAAGGCCTTGCTAAGGTCCAGAAACACAGGGCCCAGACATAACGTTTGTATCAAGAGCAATCTGCCAGTCATTTATGACCTTGGCAAGTGCAGTTGTGGTACTGTGAAGGGGATGGAAATCAGACTGGATCAGGTTTAACAAGTTGGAGTTTTCTAGGTGCATTCTGAGCTGCTTGTTAACTACTTTCTCCAGTAGTTTGGACAAAGCTGGGAGCAAGGAAATAAGACAGTAATTTTTAAGGTCACAGGGATCCCCTGATTTAAACAAAGGAATAACATGTGCTGTCTTCCAGATCTTAGGAAGGGTACCTTGGTTGAGAGATAGGTATAAAAGGTGGGTAACAGGAGGGGCCAGTATAAAGTAGACTAGCTTTAGAAAGAATGGCTTGATCAGATCTGCACCAGCACTTTTCTTCATATCAAGATTAAGGAGAATGTCCTTGACTTGTTTAATGGTGACTGGTTAGAACCAGAAAGCAGTGCATGGCACCTGAGAAGCTGAATTTAGTCATTCAGAGCTCTGGCTTTGCAGTTTTGATCTGATGATATTTGCTGGAGATGTGTCAAAAGCCATCCTTGCCATAGCAAAATGGTTGTTGAGGAGGGTTAGGATCGCATACTTGTCAGTGGTATGAGTGCCACTAGAAGAGATTTTTGTGGGAAGTGTGCCGGAAGAACCATGGTCTTCGGCCTCCCTTAGGGTTCTCCAGAACCTAGTGGCGGAGTTGGTGGATACATTGAGTTCTGTACGGAAGTAGTTGGATTTAGCAACTCTAATGAGCTTTGTACAGTTGTTTCCTGCAGTTCGGAAGGCAGACCAATCAGTGGCCAACTTGGACTTCCTAACACTTTTCCATAGGGCATCTCTATTCCATAGGGGAGCTTTTAGGTTTCCAGTAAACCAAGGGCAGGATTTCCTTTGTGTTCTACTTCTGACCACAGGGGCATGCAAATCTAGTGCATTAGTCAGTACAGACTGGAGGACCTCTGACGCCTCCTCCACTGAAGGTGCAAGGTAAAATTGTACCAGTTAGTGTATTGGAGGTCGCAGAGAAATGCATTGGCATCAAAGTTCCTTTCGCATCTCTTAAAGATGTACTTCAAATTGAATGAGGCTGGGTGTTGTACTGATGGTAGGTAAAGAACAGAACGGCTACCCAGTAATCGACAAAAAAGACCTGCAAGCTAAGGTCAAGTAAAAAACTTTTAATAAGAAGACTTTAAAAGCAAGGAAAACAAACACCACTCCAGATCCACAGACGTACTGATCTTACACATGCAATAGCACAGTGATCACTAAGGTCATTGAAAAATACTCCTGAATGGGAGAATAGATGGGCCTTACTTACTAGAATTGGGTCAAGCAGGGATTGAACTACATGAAAAGATGTGAAGCATGGGAAAGAAATTAGTTCTTGTTTGAGTCTGAATACTGAGCTTCTTGCTATACTGCTATATTGGACATCAGTCTAAATACCAAGACATGGAAAAGGAATTGTTTATCAGACCCTGATTTGGGCGGAACAGTAAAGATGGTAACAATGTACCATTATGCCAAAGGAGTTTCCCAGGGGAGCACCCAGTACCAGAAGCCAGCATGGAAAAGGCCCCAAGACCGTGGTACCATGATAATAGACCTCCAGAGTTCAACACTACTGGTGACTGCTATCACTGTGGGTGTCATCTATAGAGCCGAATACAAATGTGAGGCAAAATATGTTGGAAAAACTACCAGAGCATTTAAAGTATGTGTGGGGGAACATTTGTGTGACATAGTAACAGAAATCAGAATGTTTTAGCAGCTCATATAAATCAAAGTTTGAATAAAAATGAACATAGGTGGTGTTTCCATGGAATTGAAGAAATAACTCTGGGAATATGTGGGGGTGATCCTGATGCCACTTTGTTAAGGTGGAAAGCCTTCTGGATGTTTCAACCAGACAGTTTAAAAATACCAGGTCTAAATGATCGATCTGAATTGTCCCCTTTCCTATAGTGATTCTATGCCTTACATGTAATATTATGTGTAGTTCAATATTAGTAATTCTGGTCCCATATTTTAAGTAAGATTATGCTTTCCTTGTAATGCAGTGTTTAGTCTAATACTAATGTTTCTTTCTCTGTTTTTTTTAGCAGTCACCAGTAGTGTTAATAGATTGCTTACCTATGTTTGTGAAGAGCCAACTACCACCAGCCTGGAGATTGAACGACATGAAAAGATGTGAAGCATGGGAAAGAAATGAATTCTTGTTAGAGTCTGACTACTGAGCTTCTTGCTATACTGCTATATTGGACATCAGTCTTTTCTAACAAAATGGACTTATGATTTTGTTCAAATCCCACCACTAGCTTCTGTTAGATTATATAAGAAGAGTATATGATACATACATTTTTTGGCTGTGGGGTGGTGTTCATATGCCACTGCTTGTATGGTATATGTATATCTATATGTCATATTTATTTTACATTTGGCATTGCTCTGATTACATTCATAATTTTTAAGAGTGCCTACTGTGTGTGTCTTTAAGGACTGTCTTGAAGGTGGGGATATTTATTACACCAGTTATGATGTCTTGTTTTCATTCTACCTGTATTTAAGCAGCACTTTTTCTGATAATTGTACCCTTGACAAAGTGCCATTTAAGGGCATGAAATGCCTTTGGCGGGTGTCTTTTTCAGGCTGAGGGGCACTTTATGTTTGGCTGCTTGTCTCCCGATATATGGATTGATGTTAGTGTCAATAAATCTTTTTGCACTTTTACATTTCACTCGTTGGCTTATATTTTGCACTGACAACTTTGGAATGTGAGCCTTCCCTTTTACTGCTGAATATGTAGTAATCACTACCCATGTGGTATGTAGGGTATCAGGAGAAGTCTGGAATGTGCAGACCTGAGTACTGTTGAAGGTGGGGTGCTTGGCCATGGGCTGCAGCTTGAGGCAAGTCTTTACACTACACAAGGAAGGCCCATGTCATCGGGGAGACATCAATAAAGCGGGCACAGTATGCTGCAGTCAGTTGCTGAGGGGATAGGGGTCACTCCACAGGGTAGAAATAGTTGCCAGCAGATGGCGGCTGTCATGAGTGGACACACTCAATGGGTGTGGGGATGGGGGGAGGAGTAACCCTGTCCAGCCATGGCCATACCACCCTGCAGAAAGTCTTCAGGTATGCAGAAAGTCTGCAGGTGGTATCAGGGTCCACTGCCACCTCACCAGTGAGGTCTAATATAGTGTCCTGCAGAGCAACACAGGCACAACACACACATGCCTGATGCCAGAATCACTGTGTGGATGACACACAGCAGTGACCTTCAAACTGTTAGCATCGCCCAGGGCCGCTTCCCAGCTAGTGACACTGCTCCCTCGGTCCAAAGGCCTGCCAGTAGCCTGCACACAGGTAACCACGATGCTATCCCTACATATGCACATCATAGCAACAGGTACTGTAGTGGTAGAGGAGTAACACAGCTGGGTTCTGGGTGCAGAAATGATGTAATGATACTGGTACCTTGACAACCTAGGACATGCAGAGCACCATTGCAGACACCTGCAAAGCACCACACTGTACACATGACAGTGGGGCAGGCCTACCAAACAACAGTGCAGACAAGCTGTGGCACAGTACAGCCTGCACCTTGTGATGGTTGCTGCAGCCTACCTGCAGGTGGTACACAGGGCATGCATTGCATGCAGTGAACACTGACATAGTTACATGTCTGTTCACCACACCATGTAACAATGTATATGTTGTATCCTTACAGATAACACCAGTGAACATTCAAGCTGCTATACTGTGTATTTTGGTTTGTCTTACTGTGACAAGGTACCTTTGTAAATGAGCCTATGGCTCAAAGGTTTTCCAAACTGCTGTTTAAATAAATAAATAAATAAGAACTGCAACAACTGGAGCTGCAGGCAACCCCTCAGCAGTTGCAAAGCCAAGGAAAGGAGGTGGAGGGAGCAGAGACAGAGGCCTTTGACAGCACTTGGAGCATGGCAGATGAGGACAGGCAAGAGCTGGAGCGCAGAGGCCACACTGAAAGCCCAGAAGTGACACAAAACCACAGCAATAGTGATGGGAGCACAGTGACCACACAGGAGACCAGTGAGGGGTCACACACAGGTGACACAGATACAGTCAATGCCAGCATCACCCAATACCTCAGCCCCACATGATCAGAACAGCAGGAAGTGACACCACAGCAAATTGCAGAAGAGGTGACAACAAAACCCTTGCAGAATGATGATCTGGGCTGATATTGCCAGGATGTACTCAACACCGAGGAGGCAATGAGAAGAGAGATAATAGGAAACAGGTGTTGTCATGGATGAACATCACATTGCTACCATGACACGTTACAGCTGCACCAGACGCCATCCGGACCAGGGTACGACAGAGAGCATCTTGCCATGCAGATATCATTGACATACTGCATGGGATCCATGTACGCACACAGAGGTGACATCACTGCAGTGATTGTGATGGGAGCACAGAGCCCACAAAGGAGACCAGTGAGGAGTCAGACACAGGTTACACAAACACAGTCCAAGCCAGCATCCCCCCAGAACCTCAGCCCTGTATGGTCAGAAGAGCAGCAGATGACACCGCAGCAAACTGCAGAAGAGGAGACCAAAACCCTTACAGGATAATGATCTAGCCTGATTTTGCCAGGATGTACTTAACACCGAGTAGGCAATGAGAAGAGAGATAACAGGAAATACGTGTTGTCAAGAGTGAACACCACATTGTTACCATGGCACACCACAGCTGCATGGAGGAGGCTATTGCTGGAGTACAAGATGCCATCCAGACCAGGGCACGTCAGAATGCGTCATACCATGCAGATATCATTGCTGTATGCATGGGATCCATGTACGCATACAGAAGCAGACATAGTCACTGGAGCACATGACAACAGTTCTGGAATGTAGTATTGCACAACAACAAGAGCAGACAAATGCCACCAACACCATTTCTGGTACACTACAGACCATCACTCAGGTATTGTGCCACAGGCAAAACACCAGTGCCACAGGACACCACATTCAGGGCCACAATGTATATAGCAGCCAGGATAGCACTGAATTGGGCAACTGGTACTACACTGCCCACAACAACCAGCTGCCCATTGAATGGATAACACATGCATACAATGGCCAGGGTGACAGTACAATCAATAGCTATGGATACATGAACCCCATTGGGTATGTATACAGTGGCCCAAGCTGATATGGGCACACAGGCCACAGCAGGTAAGGATACAGTGCAGTCAGTGGACATAGGTACAGTGTGTTAGGCAGTCAGTACTACAGTAGATCTCACCAAGTGCTCCACAACACAGTGCACACAGGACCACACCGCACACCTAATGCAGGCTTCCAGCACCCCACAGGCCCAAGACACCAGTGTTCCCGCAATCCAGTCCTGCAACACTCTACAGGATCCAGTACCCAAGGCTACCACAAAGCAGGTCTCTAGTGCTCAGCTAGTTCCACAACCCAGTACCCAGTCTGACCAGCACCCAAGCCTGCACCATGGACCTGGCTGCACAATACAGTGGCACCATGAGCCAGGTCCCAAGTTATGAACAAGATCCAGTACTGTGTCTGACCACCACCAAGGCCATCAGCATGGAATAGGCCAGAGAACCCACTGCCACCACAGACCAGGCTGTCGGCACCCACCAGGCCCCAGAACCCAGTGCAACCACAGACAAGGCCTTCAGTGGGCCACAGGCTCATGCTGCTATTGGAACACCATGTCCATGAGAGTCCCCTCATCAGGGATACCACTGCCACAGAACACACCACAGCCACAGCTGCAACCCCCAGAAAAAAAGGGGAGGAAGGCTAAAGACAATGGTATGTCAGGAATGGCTGTGACACATCAGATAGCACTACAAGGCCAACCTCTCAAAGGTTGCAAAGGACAATAGATTCTGGCATAAATAAGTCTGCATGTGAGCCAGCCAACATTACAGCAGTGGTTGCTACCCACTGGTCACAAATGCCACAAACAGTTAAGGTGTAGACCCAGATGCACAGCAGGAAGGGGCAAAGCATGCTGGATGCTCAATAGGCAACCAGAACCGTCTGCCACGGAATGATGTGCCATGCAAGCTGTGCAGAAAGACTAAGACACTCCCTGGTGTACATGTGACAGTCTGACACAGTGACAATATACCATGTACAGTACAACATATGCTGCACATAGAGTTAAGGGGCACGTTTGGTACTGTACTGTAACTGAGGAACATCTACAAGGCACAAGTGTATGTCCTCAGGGGCAACCCAGGAGCAGTGGGGTGGCTAAGTGATGTGCTCAGAGGCTTGCAGTGTGGCAGTATTAAGGAACCCAGATCTGCTAACTGTACTATGCTGCAGCCCCTGTCAGTACCCTCCCCGAGGCAGATGCCCAGGGCACCTACCATACGTATCCACATGTCCCTGTCATGCATAATACCAATCATGGTGTGTGCACCCATCACCTCGGCTTGCAGCCTGTTCCACATCTCCACCACCGTGTCAGTAACATGGTGGTTTCCCATGGACCTCCAGAGTCTACCACTTGGCAGCTGCCAACAAGCAACACATGATCATCTGCATGTATGCAGGTGCAGTGCTGGCCTGCAGTGCACCCTGTTAGGTACCTGTAGGACATTGAGGCTCCCTATGTTACATCCACCCCCAAACTGAGCACTAATGGGTACATGTTCAGTACCAATGAGACATTTCTGATAGGACCAGCCTTGCTTGCTCAGTATCACTTGTGATACCCTGCACTGCACCATCATGTGCCCAACCCTATGTGCCTTGAGGTAAGGATCCCATACCTGGTTGTCATACACCTGGTGTGACTTCACGAAGGACCCACACAGGGGATGTATTATCTCCCCATGCTGCTCCAAAGAAGCCTTTAATACAATCAAGCACCCCATGAGCTGAGACAAGCACCCTGTTGCACCACGGTACTACATGTACGTTGTTGCCACTAACACTTCAAAGGTGTCGCCACTGTGCTAGTCCTCTAGGTGCAGCACCATGCCCTCAGTGATGTTGCTATGCAACATCTGCACCCTATCCCATCTCTCCAGCTGTTGCATGTCCCACAGTGTGTCCTGAACTCCCCCTGCATGACCAACCCACGCCAACAAGGTGAAGTGCTAGCGGCACAAAGTCACAGCCTGCCCTGGCTCCATTCACCAATGTCAGTGGTGCACATATTGATGAGGACAGGACCCAGCAGAGCTCCCTGTGGAACCCTTCCTGTTCCCTTCACCCTATTTACACATTATTGCCCACAATCCTCTACTGCATCTCCTGTAGCTAGTTCCCTACTCAGTGTACTGTGAGCATAGACATGCACAAAGATCCTCAATCTCGATCAGCTGGTATCTGTGAAGTACACAGTTGAATGGACTTCTGCATTCGACATACAGCACAACCACAGCATTGCCTCTGACCAATGCACCCATCACCTAGGCACACTACACTATTAACTGAGCCTGACAAGATCACCCAGCCATGGACCTGTGCGGTGAACTGTCTTGGAGACTGTTGTGCTCCATGTAGTCCGTGACATTCTTGGTGATCTGTGACCCTATCTGTTTGCCAACCATAGGGTGTCAACTGCAAGTACTGTAGTACCCTGCGTTTTGCCATAGCCCCCATATAAGGTAGCACCACGTCAGCCACCTGCAATGCGGCGGATGCATTCCTATTCCTAGGGGACCCATGATGACAACTACCAGGGGATCAACCAGTAATGACACCATAGTCCTGAATTTCCACAGATGCAGTGCACCTGATCCCAGGGCCTCAGTGACAGTGTCCATCATGGCTGCAAGCCCTTCCAAGCCTCCTCTTGCTAGTAGATATCAGCCACCTCATCTATGGGACAGCCATACCACCCACAGTGATGCCACTCCCTGGAAAGGGCACACCAGCACCTACTGTAACATGGAGTTCCATTAGCCTGTACAGACAGTGGCCTTATGCCAGTTGCTGCAATCACGCCATTCTCCTTACAGTCTTCAGACTCCCCCTCCATGTATCTATTGTCACCTAAACACCTCTGTATCATAATTCAGAAGCCATGCCCTACTGTGGTGACACAGCATGACTGCACCACAGCATGTGTGAGTGACTGCTGTCACAGTATGTGCCAACACACACCCACACAGCCCCCACCACCATCAGGGACCTGGAGGGACACAGCACACTTGACCTAGAGGTATGTGCGAATTGCACAGGGTAGTGGTCGGCCATTCTCAATGAATTCAGCAACCATGTTGAGTAATGTACCTGTGTACAGTCCCACTAAACAGTTCCGCACCAGTACATGTGTGTCTTTCTTGTTTGATATTAGTACACCCCTGCAGTGCATGGCACACATTTGAGTAGTGGCATGTCCCCAACAAGTATGTGTACATACAATGACCAGGGTGGTAGTACAATGTGTGAGGTGTCAACTGTGGTCAACACTGTCACATTGGTATTACACACCACAATAGCAGAAGATGGTGCCTTCTGCCTACATGTAACACTGGTGGGGGTATGCAGCAAACATTCAGGGTGTCACAACAATAGCTGTGGACCTGGAGATAGCCACCCCTACAGACATCCGTACATGGTACCGCATACCTGGGGTGTGGGATCATACACAGCTGCATCTATCAGGTTGTACTCATGCGTAGCGCATGTGGCTACTGCAAGGATTGATGTAATGCATTGGCATGAGGCAACCCTAAGCCTGCACATATGTGTGGCATACTGCTTAACACTGTGTGACATGCAGCTATCCGGCTGCTGCAGTGCCCCTACTGCCATACAGTACAGAACAGCAGCAAACATGTGCTTGTGGGGTGTGCTGTACAGGTATCTATTCTTCACATACTGTAGTACAATGGAATGATGACACATACACCATATAGAGATAAAGCAGTAACATGTTTATCCAAAAGTATAACACAAGTAAACACAACAAACAATTACAAACAACAGTAGTTACAGCATAAACAAAACAAGCCTATGTACACAGTATAACACAGCAGAAAAACAATCAACAATTTGAACATCTGAGAACTATACACATAGTAACAACCCATGTGAAATGTGACATGTCATCACCAGCACAAGAACTATACATGTGGGAGTCTACAGCTCCTCAAATGTGGCAACAGTGTCCACCACTGCCTGCAATGATTCCTGCAGGTGACAGAGATTATGGACCACGGCCTGCAGACTGGAGGAGGGCAGATATGATTCCCCTTCACAAAAGTGGGAGCAGGGCAGAAGCAGGAAACTACAGACCTGTTAGTTTAACCTCAGTGACAGAGAAAATGATGGAATCACTTTTGAAGGAAAGAATTGTCAAGCACCTAGAGGCCAGAGGGGCACAGGACACAAGGCAGCATGGATTCACAGCAGGGTCATGCCAGATGAATCTAATAGATTTCTTTAACTGAGTGACCAAAGTAGTAGATCAGGGAGCGGCTGTGGACATGGCCTACCTAGACTTTAGCAAGGCATTTGACTCAGTCCCACACAAAAGATTCATGTACAAGTTAGCCAGCCTGGGAGTGGGTCCCAAGATGATAGCATGGGTAAAGAATTGGCTGGAGAATAGGACACAGAGGGTAATAGTAAATGGGGGCCACTCTGAAGAACGGAGAGGTTGCTAGTGGGGTACCTCAGGGTTCAGTATTAGGACCGGTCCTCTTCAATGTCTTTATAAGTGACATTGCAGAGGGACTGGAAGGAAAAGCATGTCTCTTTGCAGATGACACAATGATCTGCAACAGAGTTGATGCACAAGGTGGGGTGGAAAGGGACTTGGCAAAGTTAGAGAAATGGTCAAATGTATGGCAGCCTAGATTCAATGCTAAGAAGTGCAAGGTAATGTACCTGAAACAAAAACCAAGGGGAAGAGTACACAATGGTGGGTGAGATACTAACAACAACAAAAATGGAAAGGGACCTGGGGATAGTCATATCAGATGACTTAAAGGTGGGCAAGCAAAGTGAGAGGGCAGAAAGGAGGGCTGGGGGGATACTGGGATGCATAGGGAGAGGCATCACCAGTAGAAAACAGGAAATTGTTATCCTTCTGTACAGACAGCTGGTGAGACCCCATCTGGAGTACTGTGTGCAGTTCTGGAGACCCAGTCTCTGCAAGGACATAGATAAGATGGAAGCTGCCCAGAGAAGGGCAACTAAAATGGTGCAGGGTCTGCACGAAGACATTGAGAGAGAACTAAAGGAGCTTAATATGTATAGCCTCGAGGAAAGGAGGAGAGGGGACATGATAGAAACTTTCAAGTACCTCAAAGGAATCAACAAAGTCCAAGAGGGTAGCATCTTTCAAAAAAAGAGGTGTGCAAGAACAAGGGCACGATTTGAAGATGGGGGGCAGCTCAGAGGTAATGTAAGGAAGTATTTTTTCACAGAGAGGTTGTGGATGCATGGAACAGCCTTCCGGAGGAGGTTGTGGAGTCAAAAACAGTGGTTGAATTCAAGCATGCATGGGACAGTTATAAGGCAATTCTCGGGGGGGGGGAGGTAGAAAGAAGTAGGCTGCTGGTTAACTAAGATCTGCAGCTTATCCATTAGGTAAGGAAATGGGCAGACTGGGTGGGCCAAGCAGTCCTTACCTGCCGTCAAAGTCTATGTTTCTATGTGCCTACCCTTCGCATGAAGGTGCTCACTCTGTCCCAGTGTTGTGGTGACACAGCCTCCTCAGTGGCATCCCCCACTGCCTCCTCCAGTGCCCCCTCCACAGTCCGTGTGTTGGACAGGTTGGTAGGGTCAGAAGGCGCCAATGACAGGGGAGCTTTGTCAGCCACGGCTGGAATGGCAGCTGTCCCTGCACGGTGTTCCTGTTGTTTCCTGGGCTGTAGGCACTCCATAACCCCTGCTTCTCCCTCCGGGCCTCCTCCATCCTGTGCTGTATGCACTGTTCATACCCTTGGCATCCTGCCACTTCTGGCATCACATGGCCCATTCCAGGTCATGTAGGCTTGTTGAGGGTTGTGGCTGTCCATCGCCATCATGTTGTCCAGTGCCTGTGGTGGAAAGCATCAGTGATGGCTGTACGTCAGGTTTGTACATGCAGGTCTGCTATGCAGGTAATGTTACAGTGAACCACTTGCATGCATCCCTGGGCCAGACCATACATGCAAGTGTCCCATATCTATCGGTATCTTGCAGTGGATGTACACAGTAGGCAGGCAGACCATGCACACAGGGCCTATGCCTGTCTCTAGGTGCAACCCTGGGATGCATGTCAGGGGAGTAGGGACTGCATAAGCAGTGTAGGGTGGCGTATACCACTGACAAACAATACATGAGGTGCACATTGCATGTCACAACATAGCAGTCCTATGGCACTGCAGATGCTGACAAGTGGCCTGTGTGATGCCCAGGTAGGGGCCACAGCAAGAAGGGGAATGGGCAATCTGCAGGTGAGGGTGGGTAGGGCCTGGGGGGCATGGGAAGGGGTGAGGGGTGTGTGATGGTGCCTATCAAACTTTGTGGTGGGCAGTGACATAGGACTGGCTGATGAATGATGAACCACCCACTAGGCGGACCAAGAGTGTGGGATGTGTAAAATGTCAAGGAGGGGCACTGTCTGGACAGTAGCTGGTGAATGCAGCATCATCTGGGGATGTGCCATACTGAAGTTGCCCATACTGACACACACTCCCATCCTACAGATGTAGCACTGTGGCTATTGCAGATGGTAGGCCCCCATGGGATCGATGACTGTGAAGGTGGTCCTCGCTCTATCCCAGGCACCACATTGGTTGTTGCTGTCATTTGTGGCCCAGGGTGATGAGGACAGTGTCTGCAATGGAATGAATGGGGGACATGCGTCACTCAGAAAACGGTAACTGTGGTGTGCAATAGGGTAAGGGCACTGTCACTGTTGGGACACTGTAGTTGGAGGGCCGATCATGTGCAGGCAGTGCTTATATGGGGTCAGTACTGTCTAGTGACCTCTGAGGCATGTACGTAAAGGTATAAGGGTGGAGATGTAGGGGTCAGCCATACGAATGCAACCAGGCTTGCAGTGACCATGGTCCGTGTCCTGACAGGTATCAGCCACTTTGCTATGATGGAGTTATCATGATAGCACCCTGCACAGAGGGGTGCAGGTGGTGGGGCATGGGATGTGCCTCATCTGTTTGGAACATCTGCTGCTATGGGCTTGCAACACAAGCATTGCATGGGCCCAGGTTGCTGGTGCCAACAGGTGGGATGGCAATGCCCAATGAGATGATGGTCACAGGTGATCACATAAGAGGCCTGTGCATTGATGGGGGTGGCACAGTGGATGTTGATATATTTTGGGGGCATGGTACACACATACAGACGTGTGCATGGAGGGGTGTGGGGGGTGTCCTGGTGGGGTGATATGTAGGGTGGCCTCTACTATACGCCACACAGGGGACTCACACAGGGAATGTATACATGGATGCATGACATGCACATCAGCAAACAACCAAGGTCCACACATGGCCGCTTGTGGTACCCTACTTTAATGTGGTACCTATGGACCATACAAGATGCCACCCTACCTCCATCCCTCCATGACACTGTCACCCTGGGGCAGCCACCACACTCATCCATCTGTCCCACCCATACAGGGCACCATGACCTGTGTAAATGCACAGCACAGTGGCTGGTACACTGAGCCATGTTTCCACCACTTAGTGTACTGTATACAGGGATACTGTCCCATGGCCCTTGTACATGTCCGTCCTGTTGGTTTGCACCCATGCCCCTGCACCCTCCACCCATTACTCAGGTAACTGCCATCTGCTGCTGTCATCTTTGTCCCGTCTGTCACGAAAACACTGTCCCTATGTTGTCTCCTTTGTCTGGTGTGGTCTGTGGTGCTTACATGTTTGTTGATGTGAAGCTGTTCATGGAGGACCTGCCCTCTTGGCTCTGCAGCTGCCTTACTGCCCTTTGTTGCACCATCACATGCCTGTCTGTCAGTTTGGTGGGTTATGCAATATGGCACCAGCCATGGTGCCTTTAGGATTGGCCCTCTCTGCTGATGAACGTATCCCTCCTAATGCATCTCAGAAACCCCTTAGCTTTATGATAGCCATCGTTGCAATGGCATGATTGTGTGGACCAGCACCACCTGTACCTCCGAGATTCACTTCCCCAGCTAGAGAGCTGCGGTGTCTCTCAACCATGTGTTACTATGTCCCCATTGGTAGTCTGCATTAAATGCATCACCCTGCCTGGTTGCCAGGGACAGTCCACTGTTACACATCAGGACACCTGTAGGGTGTGTGCATTGCACTTTGCCTTTATACAAATCCCACATTGCTCATCACACATACACAGGGCCTATCCCCTTCTGTTGTGTGGGAACCCTGCCACAAATGCTGTCCCCGGTGTTACTGGTATAGATGTTGCACAGGCCAGGGCCAAGGACACATGCCTGCAGTACTCCACTTGTGCCTCTGTCTTATTTGATACCCTCCAGTACCCCCAGGTATCTTCCACCACTCCTGTAGCCAGTTACCTACACATTTCAATATATCCCTAGCAACCCTCAACTCCATCATTGTCCACTACATACCACTGCAAAGTACCCAGACAATACTGCTGTGCATTGATGGCATTATGTATATCCCTGGCATGATCTCTGGCCAATGTCCATGAGACACAGTCAGAGGAGACACTGAGGGCAGTCTTCTGAGTCCCCCTCACTGGCCCCCATCGCTGTGCCAAATGCTGTGTTGCCTGTTTACCCTGCCCCTGCGCAGTGTCCTACACCAACAGTATGGGTCAGCACAGTATGTTGCCCCCCCCCCCATGAACAGCATGTACTGCATGTGGACCAACATGAGTATTGCCCTTGGGGCACAGGGACCATGAACACTACATCTGAGTGTACTGGCACTGTGGGTGGTGTAGTGTAACCGCAACTGTGAGACACCCCATCTGTCTGCAACTACAGGCCACATAACCTGGCATGTGGCCTGGACTGCAGGTGATCATGCACTGTGTATGTACTGTATACGTGACACTTACCCTGATGACTTGGTCCCGGTGCATCCTCCACTGTAGTCTCTGAAGCATCCCTGGAGTAGTCCCCACCTGAGCATAGTTGGCTGTGCTGGACTGGCCATCTGTGGAAATAGTGACAGTATACATGCAGGTTAGTAAATGTCACAACACACATGGCAATAGGGCAGTACTGTACCTGCATATATGTGCAGCACTGCTTACCTGTCTGCCTCCAATGACCACCCCACATGGTGATGTCAACCTCCCAAGCCATGTCTCAGAGACGCTGCACAGTGTCTGCCTCCCTGAGGATCAAGTCTGGGGCTGGCAGTATAGCCTAGAGGTTAGAGTAATGAGCTGTGAATGAGCTTGTTACATCCAGCAGACCTGGGTTTGATTCCCACAACCTTCACTTGCGTACTGTGTGACTTTGAGCAAGTCTCTTAACCCCCAGTGCTCCCAGGTCGCCCCTGAAAACTGGCACTTGTACCTAGTGGGTCTTACCCATTAACAAAGACTTAAATAAATAAAGGTCATTCCATTCTTGCTTAACCTGTCAGGGGTTCATCTTCACCCCTGACAGTCTTTCTAGTTGGGCTGCAATGCTGCACCCTGTCCTTTGTGGAGTATCTCCTACTGCCAGGTGACAGTAGCACCCTGGCCCACTGCTGCACACTGCTAATAAGGAGGGCTGTCTCCTTCTCATTGAAATTGGGGGCCCCTCTTCCACCTTGCTGGCATGTTGGTAAATTGGGGTGTTTTTAGGCCTGTGCTTGAATGGAGTGGCGTAAGGGTGTGATCCTTGTGGTGGCAAGAATGTTGCTTGGATGTTGCGTGCATCACATGGATATTCCCATAATTCCAGCTCATATTACATCAATTTTGATGCATGTTGGAGTGTTCCTGCTTCTGACGTAGCTTGTGACAAAGTGTTGGGTGGCCTGCTGCTGTGTGCATCATTTTCCATATATTGGTATTGTGGCAATTAGGCATACCACAGTATACATGGTACTGGGTGGCATGTAAAGCAGTGAATACCAGTGCTTAAAATCCCACATTATTACATCTACACTTCTTCCCAGGGCCTTATGTCACCTGCTGCCACTGCACCACCTGACATTTGACCTGATGGTGTGCAGATGCATACTATGGGTGGCACCATGTATGTGCCACACAGGACATGGCCGATGGGGCTGCTGATATTTCCAGTTAGCACGGGGGCCCATAATGTCATAAGTAGCAGACAGGCCCATTCTGTCTGATGGACCACAGCACCATTACACTTCAGCAGCAACACACAGGAATAGTCTACCACTGTCAAGGGAGGCTACTAGACAGCCGATCTAACTAGACAGTGAGTACAGGTTACCAGGGAGCCACCTGTATAGCACAGGGTGGTGAGGTACAGTTCACTGGTGAGCTGCTGCACAGCAGGGTGGACCTGGCAATGAGGTAGACATCCCCAGGAGGGCCACCTCCATGGCATGAGATATTGTGGAACAGGTCACTGGGAGGGCTGCTGCACAGCAGGGTGGACCTGGTGGTGGGGTAGATGTGACTGGACATTGGGTTACAGGTCTCCCAATGGGGGCCACTGCAAGGTATGGGTGGTGTTGAATAGGTCACCGGGGGGTTGCTTCACAACAGGGTACACTCGGTGGTGTGGTGTATGTCCCTAGGTGGCCAATTCAATGGCACTGGGCAGTGGGTACAGGTCAATGGGGGGCTGCTGCTCAGCAGGGTGAAACTGATGGTGGGGTGGATGTCCACAGAGGGCCCACCTCCATGGCAAGAGTGGTGGGTTACAGGTCACTAGTAGGTGGCCTTCTGCACATCAGGGTGGACCTAGTTGTGGGGCAGATGTCCTTGGGGCCACCTCTGTGGCACAGGGTCTGGGGTACAGGTGATTGATGGGGGGCCTGCTGCACAGCAGGTTTGACCTGGTGATGGAGTACACATCCTTGGGGGGGCATCTGCATTGCATTGGGCAGTGGGTGCACGTCATTGCAGAGACACGGCGATGGCAGGGAGCTATGGTGCAGCAGACATTGCTAGGTTTACTGGCAAGACACATTATATGCTTGTACACCTGTACTTTCAGGTGTACTATCATTCCACATAGCTGCCTGCCCAGGAGTTCAGGATGATCTGCCTTAATACCTTGTGGCTCATACCGCATTGGGTTGTGCTTTTCTCTGGCACTGTAATATGCCTCAGAGTTTTCAGTTGCATACCTGTCATAGGTATTTTCACAGTACCTACCTACTGTCAGGTCATAACAACTGGCCTTAGACACTGTCCGTGTACACTATGTAGTGGCTCACTCGGATGGGTACTTGGGTGGATGCTTATATGTGCCACCTGGGTATTTCTTTCAGACAATGGACACAATACATGCAACAGTGCTGACCGTTGATTGTAAGCAGCTCCAGGCAACTGTCAATGGCACCTCCTGTGCATATATGCCCATATATGTTTTCTATGTTAGTGTCTTTGTAGTCATTCAGTCCTTTGTCAGTCATGGACATCTGCCTTCGCATAAATGCAGCTCTTTCAGCCAATAGATTGGATGGTGAATGGCACTGTTGCTGGTCTGGCTGCATTGCTGGTGGTCTCCATTACTGGCTGGAGAGCCTGCTTCCCTGCAGGCCAGCCTACAGTCATTCAAACTGTCTGGTCTGCTGATGGGTCCCAACTGTGGCCTATATGAGTGCTATATTACCCCTGAGTGTGCTGCTCTGGTGGAGCTGTTGTCTGCCCATGTGAAGTGGGTGCTGACCAGTTTGCCTCTGTCACGGTGTCCTGCATACATCCTCAAGGTCACCTGTACAGGTATGGCACATGGGTTGGCACTGTCATCATCATCATCCTCATCACCATCACCCTGGTCACCATCTACCTCAGGCGTGTATATCCTGTGTGCAACGGTGATGTGGTGCAGGATGCAGCATGCCATGAAGATATTGTATGCCATTGTGGGTGTGTATTGCAGTGCTTCCCTGATCTGTCAAGGCACCAAAATCACATCTTCAGGAGTCCAACTGTCTTCTCAGTCACTGAGCATGTTGATGCATGTGCTTCATTGTACCATGCATCAGCCTCTGTCTCTGGATGTCTGATCAGTATCATTAGCCTTGGCTGCTGTGGATAGCCACTGTCGCCTGTGGGAATGGAATACATTGGTTAGCCCTGGTAGCATGTCTGTATATAGTTATCCTTGCACTGCTATAGTGGCTGCATGGTGTACAACTGACCTGCCACCAGGGAATATGGCCTTGCCTGTGGTGGCTCTATTGCCACCACTTCCACCCATGTCCTCTCTTCTGCCCGATCCCACATCCACTACATGGTTTACATACTGTACATCTGCCTGTGCCACCTTTCACTCTGTGTGTTCTCCTGGCATGTTGCATACAACCCACCTATCTGTGTTATTGTACCGCACAAAAATTGTGACAGTGCAGGATGCAGCCACATGTGGCTCATACCACTAGCATGCTACGTGCATATGTTTAGAGGTGGGTGTGACACCAGTATATCCAACATTGCAGGATCATACTGTACTGGTGTATGGGTCAAGCACCTACATATTAACCTTCCATCCTGTATGTCTCTACATTCCAGTGCCTCACACAGTCCTTAGTGCCTGAATGCATAGGCATCATGACATGATCCAGTGTACTGAGTGACTACATCTGGGAAGCAATATTGGTTGTTGCATATGGCTTGCATATTCATGGAGCGGTATTGTACCCCTTTCTGTTTACATATGCATCCTCATTAGTTGTCTGTGCCTTTATTGCAATATGTGTGCAGTCTATTGCACCCAGTACAAGTGGAAAGTGTACAATGGTGTAGAACTTCTGCTTCATGGCCGGCTGCTGCTATGCTTCCTATAAGAATGTGATGTCCCACTGTGTCCTGCACAGCAGTGCCTCCGGGACTTGTTTGAGGCACTTTCACACAGAGGACTGTGAGACTGGTGTATGGAAACTCCCGGTTGCTAGGAAACAGAGTGCAGCACTGACCTTCACATTGGCTGGTATAGTATGGCCTCAGTGTGTTCTGATCTGCAGGTCCCCCCCTCAGCTCATTGCACAGCTCCATGATTGCCACTTTGCTGAACTGGCATCATTCTATGCACTGCTTGTCCGTCAGGTCTTTATATGATGTCCTCTTCTGATATACCCGTGCGGGATATCTCCTATGGGTTGTCCACTGTATTTGCGGCCTGCCCTGTCTGTCTGATGCTAGGCTCATCTCCATTGCCTTTAATGGCCAGCTTGATGCCCATTAGGGCTGCTGCCACTGGCATATTGTTGTGTCACTACTCCAGTGCTTGAGCTGCTGCAGTCTCACTTCAATAGCGACTCACATCTGCCTGCCTGCTGTGGGCCTCTTTATACACTCTAGTGTCAATAAGACTAGCTATGGCTGGTCAAACACGTGCATGCAGTCCTAAGCACACTGACAAGACCATTATGCTTTGAAAATGCCAAATAAGGGGATGGAGCATCCTTTTTTATTGCTACAGACCCCATTTCTGACATGATGCAGACATTTTTTTCAGTGCAAGTATGGTGCAAGTCAATCTGATACACACAGACCTGACTCTGAAATAAGCACCATAAGAAAATCAGATTTGATGCAAATTCTCATGCAGAGTGCCCCTTGCATCACTATTTTTGATGCAAGCATGGGGTGTCATTCTCTGGCCTTTGAAAAACTAGCCCAGTGTGTTTGCAAACCTGCAAACAAGTGTTTACACTATATTTGTTGGTTTTTTGAGAAAAATAAAACCATCTTCCTTGGCATAGCCAAGAAACACATTTGCGCTCTCTGGGATTCCTTCTTTTCTTTGAGGCAAATCACCTTATCTGCATTAGCATATAGTGTCTGCAACACCTCTAACTGTCCTGCTTTTTCATGGAGTCCTCCATGTATCCAATTTAATTACTATCATCTCTCACTAGTCTTTTCCTTTGTCCTGCTGGCAGGTCAGCTGTATGGATGGGAAAAATTCATGGATATGACTTATGGGTGGGAAATATTCATGGATATGGCTGCCACATAAGTATCACATCATTCCACAGTTCTAACAAAGACTCATGGAATTTGATATTAATCACTGATATTATTTCATAATTTTTGGCAGCTTATGACACGGACATCCTTTGTGAAAGAGATAATAACATTGGCACACAATCTCCTTTTGAGGTCTATGAACCTGCCAAATTCAATGTCATCATGTGTAATAGATAATAATAAATGGGTGAGTGTGTGTAACCAGAATTTTACACACACACGCACAAGATGTGGGATGCTACATAAACCCTAAGAGCAAAGCTAGAGGGATTTATAAAAGCAACCCACAACAAGGTTGTGTGTAAAATTATGAGTTAAATACTCACCAATGTTTTGTTTTTTATAATTACTAGTGGAACATTTTTAGTCCGGCAGATTTTTTTTTTTTGGTGTGTGTGTTACAGTGTCAGTTGTGTGTTTATTCAGGCTGATCTCAGCATGACCTTAATTGGCAGCTACCAATTACAACCTCCTGGTTGCAATGCAAAATTACATCCAGGAGGTTGTAACACAACTTTAAGAACCTGTTATCCAGATATTAAAACTGTTCCACAGCAATTATATCATTTCAGTGTTGCACATGTATATAGTTTTGCAGTTTGCAGTACAACTTTTCAAAATGTTATTAAAGCATTTATCAAAATTTGGCTGCTTATATTTTGCCCCTCTTTAAAGCAAGCAACATATACACATGGCATGTACCTGGTCACCTGCTAAATTTCATATCATTTAGATAAGTGCTTGTTAAACTATACTGAAGTACCTGAAATGTTAGATTTGGCAAAATGTTTGTCTATAACTCAGTCCCATTTAAAGCCTGAAACCTAATACTCAGTACATATACCAGTGCTGTATCATTATGTAAATCCTGAAACTGTGAAAACATTTGGATTAGAATGTTTGAAATTAGATTGAAATATCACAAACTTAAATTTTGATTGAATGTTTAACACTCTGTAGTTCAACAACCTTAAAAGCTAGGAATCTGAGACTTGAACCATTTCTACAGGTAATAAGAATTAATACTATACTGTATATCAGCCAGGAATAAGTATTCAGTCGTGTACTTTTAAAAATCAGAGAAAAACAACTGGAATTCAAATTTTGGAAAAATTCCACAGACATTTCACAGAAGTTGTGTGCAATTTCATTTAATCTGAATGGTAATTCCACCTTTATTACACTGGCAGAATTTGACATTCTGCACAGCTCTGTTGCTGAGTCCTCTGGATGCTTGTTTCCGTTACAGCAGCTCCTCTGCTCCCTGCCAGACTGACTACATCTCCCTCCCTGCCCTGCCTGTTCTCCTCAACTCTACCTTCTGGTGTCCTCCTTTTGGGGGGGGGAACAACATGGCTGCACAGCTGCCCCGCTCCTCAGTACGTCGGGTCGTTTGGGTGTACTCTGCCTTTTGATTCTCCTTTTAAGTTTTGTTGAGTAGCTTTTACTTATCTGAGGGTTTGTGTCAATTCTCAGCAACCATTTACATTTTATATGTCTTCCTATTATTTGACCTGTAGTGGTCCGCTCGGCGGTTGGGCATTAGTAGCATTCCTTAAGAAAGAAAGAAAAATACTCGTTTCCCAAGTTTGATGAATTAAATCCATCTTAATTTTGCCATTGATATGGGTTTTTTAACGAGCTAACTGTTACAGAGTAAAACTCGATATTGCTTACCCTGTTGGGTTCGGTGCCGATGCGCCCAGTGGGCTTTGATCTGCCGGCTGGATATGGTGGCTCTCGTCCCGGAGGAGGAACTAGGAGCGATGCGATGCCGGTGACCGGAGGAAAATGGTGCCTTGATATTCTTGCAGCGTGATGGGCTGCTGACATGCTTTCTTTCATCCTCCAAAAGAGGAGCGCTTTTCTTCTTCTTTTTATTTTGCAGGTGTTTGTAAGTATGCCTTTGGAGCTGAGCTGAATGAGATGAACTTGGGAGATGGCATATTTTGAAACTAGTCAAAATAACTACGAGAAATGGCCATATAATGGCTTTTCTGGTAAATAAGTGTTGCAGATTTGCGAGACAAAATGGTTGGTAACTGGTGATTTAAACTGGTGCTTTTAACCTTGATATTATTGGCTCGCTGTGGTGAGACTCCTAAGCAGGGGAGAAAGTGTTATCTGCAGCATGTTCATTCTGTTTGAATTATGCTGGCAGCATGCACGAGGCTGTTAGCCAGTGCCTCAGCGACTCCAAAACTTGGATACGGAGTTAAATATATTAGCGGCATTATGGCCCACTCGTCTGTCTTCTGGCTAAATGAGTATTGAGCCGAACACTTGGCTAAACTTGATGTTTTCCTTTTAGAGGGCCATAAACTACCAGAATGGATTCTTCTTCAGGTTTTTTGGGGCCTATGCTGTTTTAAACATTTGTTCTATGAATTAGAAATGAATGAACTATCGAATTTAAAGGAGCCATATTAGTTTATGGTCTTTTTCTCATGTTTTAACATTTCTCTTAAAGTCTCTGTATAATCCCAATTTTGTTTTAATGAGGAAAAGATTATTCCTGGTTAATCTAGAGGAGTGAGTTTGACTAGGAGACTATTATTAAGAAATTGATAAATCTAAAATGGTCAATAGTTACGATTGTTTTACTAGATCGGCACTAATGGACTGGGCTAACGATATGTGATATTAATATAAACTCAGAAAGCTGTGAACATGATCTGTGACCTGTCAGGAGTTTAGGTATGATTGTGCCTTTTTTAATCTGGCTGGTAGTGTTTGCTATTGAGGCTTTGGGATTTTCCATGGCCGTCTGGTATTAGGTGGGACAAGAGTACCCACTATGAGTGGCTCCACCAGTGACGTGGAGCCCCATTATATGCTGCAGGAGTGGCTTATGGGTGTAACTGGAATTGGAGTAATCCGTGGAACAAAGAGTGGCATGAGCGGCATAGTGCCTCAGTGGATGTGCTTCAAAGCTGATGTGTCCAATGGGCCACCAGGTAGGTGCAAATATGATAATGTGTGAATGGATAGGTCAGACAGTGTCACAAAGTCCTGCTGTATGCTTGACAGAGGCTGACAGGTGTAGCTGGTCATAGGATGAGCCATGGGCATGGAGCAGTATGCACTGCATGGTGCCTAAACAGATATGCCCTCAATCCCAGCAGGCCCCATTGGCTTCTAGGTAGGATCAGCATGGACTTGAAGTGACCAGCTGGGACTATCTTAAAACACGGTTTTCATGAATACCTCAAGTATGGCCAATGGGAGTGGTCGGATAGGAAGTGGTCTGCAGGGTATGGAGCAGCTTTCCTGCATGATACCTTTAATGGTTGCCTTATTATTTTAGTGTATCCGTTTGGCCACCAGTATGGCTTGGATGGGACAGGATGTGTGTGGAAGGGATAAACTCTACTGGGATAGATCAGGCCGCTATGGTGCCGTTTGGCATAAAGGTAATCCTTTGGCTATCCTTAGGCTATAGGAATGCTGGCCCAGCCATATTATTAGTCTGATCATAGAATGGACTTATTTATTTGATTTTTTTGACACTATTTTGTTATATGACTTACAAGACTCTATGTACTATGGTGTATTTTACAGTATGTTAATTGAGATTGAACTTATATGTTGTGCTTTGTAGGAATTATTGTATTTGTCAAGACATTGTAATGTTTTTTCAGCTGAACAATAACATTTTACTACTCTACTACTACTGTACTGAGTCTCATAGTAGATCAGGGTAGCCAACTTAACTTTGCTATAAAGTCTGCCAGGGAGGTCTCTTTGCCCCATCACTAGGAACTTTTTACTTTTCTGCAACCAAAACAATTAAACTAAATTACTAGGTTTTTGCTGCTGCTCTGCATATATTACATTCTTCCTCCAAAATAACTTATGTGTAAAAAATGTGGAATGGATGTGCACTGAGAGTGAGATGGGATCTGAGTTAAAATAAAACATCTGAGCTGCCATGTGACTGAATATAGTTTTAGTTCTGTGGGTTGAACGAAAGTTAACATGAAACTCTGGTGAAAGATTACGATAATTCCTCCCTCAAACATTGTTACCCAACAATCTAGATAAGCAATAAGATATTTCTTGAGGAGATTTTATAGATGACAAGTGTCATTTACAAGGTAAACGGAACTTCCCCTAACTGAATAAGAGTGGTTTAATATACCTTAGCCAATTACAGGGGACAGTTCCATGGTGAAATCAAATGAAAATCTAGAATGAACTGGGTCATGGAGAGAGGATGTAAGTATTGACACAAAGAAACCTTATTGAGAATGACTGAACATAATATATCTCAGAGTCTGCTTCAATCAGATTTACACCAAGAAGCTAGATTTTAAAAATGCATTTTGCAATGATAGTACATAAAATGCAGGTTTACTCAGTCAAACTTTCCTAGTATTTTCAAAATTCTCTAGAGGTGCAAAATGCATTTTCTGTGCTTAGCCTATGATTTGTGAGAAATATTTGTAAATTGTTGTTTTGACTTTACAGTGAGATCACACTCAATGGACTGGGTTCCAAGATTTATTGAGGAGCAGTGCAAGGTTATGGAACATAGAAAACAGTAAAAAGAATATCTGCCCTTTCTTACAGTAGCTTGTTAAACCCACCTTTTCTTCATCTCTCTCCCTTTAGCACTGGGTAGCCCCATTCACACTTAAGATGGGTACTGAACTGGTGGATTGGGGTGCCAGGATTGGTTTGGGGTGAAGAACATGGAGGAGGGCCAAAGTTACCAGAAGAAAGATACACGGGCAGCCCAACAGCATATCAGTGGCTAGAACATTTTCCATCAATCAATCAACCAATCAAAATGTTGTTTATTACAATATAAGCAAGATCATTTTATGTCATATGAGCACTGGCTTGTTTCCAATGACATCCTTAGTTTCAGTGTTTCAGTGGTCAATTACAGTATCACAATAAAATTCATATAGTACACACACATTAGGTATAGAAAGAGACACACAGTACAAAACATCTGGCATACGTAGCAAACACAAGTTAAAAAGCTGCAGTTGATTTGACACAGGAGAAATAAATTATTACTAGCACCCTAAAGCTATTGCCTGCCTCTCCCCCACCAGGTTAGGTAATGTCCAAATGAGAATGGTTTACCAACAGATGACTGTAGTCCAATGGGTAGAGAATTCCATAGTCCTGCTTTACTCACCACAAACTTTCTTCTTCCCTTAATGTTGTTGGTGCAGAGAACCACAGATTCCAATCCCCCCTCCAACAGTATTGTAACCCCAGCTTAATTGATCTTAGTGGCAAAAGGTCATGGAAAGAAAGACTGGTTGAGTATCTTGAATCTAATGGGCCACAAGACCACAGGCAGCATGGATGCATGGCGGGTGGTCATGCAAAACAAATCTGATGGAGTTCTTTTACTGGGTGATCAGGGGAATAGATCAGAGGACGGTACTGGATATGATCTATTTGGACTTCAGCAAAGCCTTTGACACTGTGATATGCAGTAGGCTGCTAGAGAAACTGAGCAGCCTGTGGCTGGGATCCAAAGGGGTAAATTGGGTTAGAAACTGGTTAATGGATAGGAGACAGAGGGTGGTGGTAAATGACATGAACTTCAGTGATGGAGGCATGACCAGCGAGAAGTCACAGGGTCAGAACTGGGACTAGTCCTCTTCAATGTCTTTATAAGTGACATTGCTGAAGGACTTGAAGGGAAGATATGTCTTTTTGCAGATAACACCAACATTTGCAATAGGGTGGACACTCAGGAGGGTGTTGAGAGAGTAAGAAGGGGTAGGTGGGGGGTGTGGTACTTACAGTCAGTAAAGTGAAAAGGGGAATTGGGGTTATCATATTTGTTTTATATAACTTTTTATAGGCTTTTTGTAGGTTTTTCTTCCACACCTGCCCAGGGCCCCAGCACATGGCAATACATGTGCATGGAGGCATGCATGCATGCCATAAGCCAGCTTAGCACCTTCTGCCCACCTGTACCACTGCCCCCACCCACCTACATTACCCCACCAGACCGCCACCCAGTGGGAACAGTACTACGGGAGGGGGAAACAACCAACCCTCACCACCCCAGGACAGGAGTGCAGCCCAAGGGCTCACTCAATCCCGTTCCTCTCTGCCCCCTCAGGCCAGCACCCTGATGACCTCTGTCATTGGTGTAGCATGAGCTAAGGAGTCCAGTGCCTCAACCCTCAGCATCACCAAGCTTTCTCAGGGTTATAATTGTTGATGACCTCAAGGTTGCAGGACAATGTGACAAAACAGTGGGTAAAGCTACTGGGATGCTGGGGTGCATAGGGAGGGATATATAAAACAGGAGGAAGGAGGTGGTGTTTCCACTGTATTGCTCACTGGTGAGATCCCACCTGGAGTACTATGTCCAGTTTTGGAAGGCTGCACCTGAGAAAGGACACACCTCAGAGGTAGTCCAGAGGAGGGCAATTAAAATGCTGCTGAGGTTACAAGAGAAGCCTTATGTGGAGAGAGTATGGTATCTCAACAGGTATACACTGAAGAGAGGAGAGTGAGAAGTGACAAGATAGAGAACGACAAGTACCTCACAGGTGCAAACAGTTGCAGGAGTGAATTCCCTTTCACATGAGAAGGAGCTCCAGGACCAGGGGGCATGTAAAGAAGCTGGAGGAAGGGAAGTTAAAGAGAGATGTGAGGAAATATTTCTTCACTGAAAGGGTGGTGGACATCTCAAACTGCCAGTGGACGTGATGGAGGCAAAAATGGTGGAGGGCTTCAAGCATGCATGGGACAGATATATGGATATATTAGCAACTAGGCAGGGAAGCGGGAGGGTAGTTCAAGATCAGTTAGGGTCTGCAGAAACAACTAGGTAGGTTACATGATACATCTGGGCACACTGGACAAGTCAAGCAGTCATTTTCTGCCAACAAATTCAGTATTTTTCTATATGATCTTTTATATTAATGGGAATGTTTTAAACAAAGATGTAAAAATTTCAGGGCATGATATCACTTCTCACATTAAGGGATGACCACCTAAACATCTAGTACAGAACACCAATTTTCTAAATCTATACATGGGTTGAAAACAAAATTATATCAAGACAGATTGACTTCCCTTAATCTATACTCTAAGTTATAGGAGGTTCAGGGGGATATGTGCCTATTGTTCAAGGTAATTGGAGAGGCAAACTGTCAGACGGAATTAGGAATTTTTCAAAGGACAGATGAATATGGAAGTAGAAGGCATAACAAACAGTAGATATGATTTACTTGGAAGCACAACTTAAGAAGGCACTGGTATAGCCAGTGGGTGGTTACTCCATGGAATGCCCTACCAGCGACCGTAGTCAATAGTGGGAGTATGAAACAGTTTAAGGACAATTTGGATTTACATTTTGGGGAACTGACAAGCAAGTTTTAAACTTAGTGGTTAAAACGGCAAGCATTAAGGACGTGAGTCTATTTGCTTGAAAATATCTATGAAATCTATGAAACACAACTAAGGGTGCAAATGGTGCACCAGTCATAAATCTGGCCATATGTTTGAACATGTTTAGTTTAGTTTAGTTTATTAGTCTAGGAATTAATACCTTTGAGCCAGGGCTCTTTCACAAAGGTTCCACATCACAAAGAACATTTAACAAAGCACGATACACATTACAGGTAAAACCAGACAGGAAAGTTACATCATAAATTTGCTATTAACAGTTTAAGGCAGTAACGTTTTTAAGCTTCATAGAAAAACAAGCTATAACAGGTTCAAGCGAGTAGACAATTGCGAGGTTAAGGAAACTTCCAGGGAGAGGGTGATCATTAGGCACCAAAAGGAGGATAGAGAGGAGGGAAAGGTGGTGAGCGGGAGAGTAAGTGAGAGGAGACAGGAAAAAAGGGGGGGAGTGAGTTTGGGTGGGAGACAGGAAGTAGTAGAGGTACCAGAGGGTTCATGTTATCCAGTCTTGCAAGATGGGTGATGGCAGCTGTCCTATATATGATGTCTGCCATGTAGCTATCCAGGTTCACATTTCTTTTTTTTTTTTAAAGGGAAAAGGGAAAGGCAAAATTGTTTAACCACGAAAGGCACACTAAGCTGAAGCTTGATTCCAGGTATGACCTGGGAGCACAAGGAAGTTAAGTGACTTGCTCAGAGTTGCACAGTATGCAGGTGGGCTGTGGGATTCGAGCCCAGGTCTCTAAGACTGCAGCCCAGTGCTCTTAACCACTACACTACACTCCCTCCTTTTTGAGCCTGGAACTGCAGCATTTGCCAGTAGGAGAAGGAATGAACATCCCAAACAATGTTCTTCTCGGTGTAATAGGAACAATAGCAGCTGCAACTGCAGTACTGCCACTTGGGAAACCGCAAATGGCAATATAGCTGTTGGGCAATTTTAGTAGGATTGGGGTCTTCTGAGCCTTTGCACAGGCACATACCATTATGTCTCAGTGAGTGGGATCTTAGAATGAAGACAGGAAGAAGGGTCAGGGTGACTGGCAGATGAGGCCCTTGCATTCCACCACCCCAGTTAGGCAGCCCAAAGCCCAATTTCCAGCATTCACTGATATGGATTAAGTAGGTGTCCTGAGACACCATTCCATAATTGATTGGTCACATGGATAGGCACATATGCATATTCCTCAGAGATGATTAGTCAATATTAAGCCATAAATTGATAAATAACTTTGAGACTCTTCAGTTCCTCAGAAAAAGAGTGGTTATTAGACATATATTTATACTGCATGAAACAGTAAATCATTGACATGCCTAACTTGAAATAGTTTTGCAAATAAAATGGTCCACCAGAATGTTTAGATGCATTACAAATTAATTACAAATGGCTATGAATCTCCTGTTTAGTCTCACAAAAACATGGTTGTCTATGGTGATAGCCCACAGACATTGATTCATCCGAGCATGGATTCAGAATGCAAAATACAAGTGGCAGTTTTTCCTGCACATCACTACCACTTTAATAAATCTAAGTCCAACCCAGATACTAACACAAACAGTCTCTCTCAAACGGAGATAATTTGTTCACAGTCAGCCAAACCAGACGATACATGAGCACATGTACCAACAAACAAATATAAAACAAAAAGAAAGGGTGGCCAGGTTTATTCCAGTACCCCATAGTTACTCTTAAGTAACAGGTTTAAATCATTACAACAAGATGAAGGCTCCACCTCCCAAATTATGGAACCACATGTTCCTGACACCTTAATCGCACCGCACAGAATCAGCCCTAAAGCATCAGTCCCTGCTGCATCTTCCAAATTAACATCTCATTCAAAAACTATATGTAGAGAACATACTTCACCACACTGTTCACAAATTAATGGTCCAAATAGTATGACAACACCTACAATGGTTCATAGTTCTAAACCAGTGTTTGTTCTGAGTGATTCTATGATTAAATACACAGACAGATTGGTATGTAACCCAGACAAAACTATTCGTACCTGCTCCAGATTTAGAGGAGCAAGAATATCGGACATCACAAGAATGACCAATTCCATATTAAAAAATCAACCACAGGGAGCATTAGTGATAGTCCATGCTGGAACAAATGATGTCAATAGGACCACTTTAATTGAAATAAAGAAGGTCATTGTAGCTCTGAACAAAGTATTGGTTGAAAAAAGATGTGATGTGTGTTTTTCCGAAATACTCCCTATACCTAGAGCCACTATAGACATCAATAATAAAATTAACGTTTTAAATGAGTGGCTTAGGAAGTGGTGCCTTACACAAAACATTACATGCCTAGCCCACTGGGAGAACTTTTTTGATAGACCCTCCCCTACTGCTGGGATGGATTACATTTAAGTAGAAGAGGAAGCACAATTCTTGGGGGAAAAAAAATGCTACATTTATCCACAAAACTTTAAACTAAAAAATCTAGGGGAGAATGAATTCACTTCCACATCTCTTACTAACACAAAGGGCAATTATACATTATGTAATGTTTTATCACTGAACACAAGATCCTTAAACACCTTAAAACATGCTGAACTTGAAGTTAAATTTAACACTCACAACATATATATTATTTCAATAACTGAAACATGGTGGGACAATGACTCTGAGTGGACCAGGCACATACCAGGTTTTAAACTTTATCACAAAGATAGAACCCACAAAAAAGACAGAGGAGTATGTATGTACATCAGGGACCATATCCCCTCTTTCGAAAACAATATTCCAATAAATACTGAAAGCCTATGGGTCACAATCCAATTCAAGGGGAAACCTCAAATACTCCTTGGAACATGTTACAGACCTCCTAATGAAAATCTTGATTACACTAAAATACTAGTGGCAGAAATTAATAACATAGCAAAGAAGGGTAACATTATCATAAGGGGGGACTTTAAAATGCCAAACATTAACTGGGACAATCTAACTGGTAGATCAGAAACCAATAAGATCTTTCTCTTGGGGATAATTGAACTAGGTTTAGAACAACTTATTTCAGAATCCACCAGAGGAACTAACATATTAGATCTTTTACTTATAACTACTGACACCCATATTTCTAATTTATCCATATCAGAACCCGTTGGGAATAGAGACCATAAATCCATACCATTTAGTCTACCACACCATCAACAATATTCCAGGAACAACATACTGCTTAAACAATATGACAAAGCCAACTTTGATTTAATTAACAAACAGCTAGAAAATATAAAATGGGAACATATTTTATTACCACTAACAGTGGAAAATGCCTGGATTAGATTAAAAACAACTATTTTGGACTTGGAATCTAGACATGTTCCAACAAAAAAAATATAATCGAAAAGGTTACATCCCCACATGGATAAATAACAACATAAAAATATTAATCAAACAAAAAACGAGGATGTTCCTCAAACTAAAAAAATCCAAATAATAAATATTTACTATTATATGGAGTTTCTGTAAAAAAGTTAAAATCAGCAATTGTCAAATCAAAGCGAAATCTAGAATTTAGGATTGCACATACAAAAGATGACCATAAATCACTGTATTCATATTTAAACAAAAAAAAGGGAACCTTAGACAAGTAGGTCCATTAACAGTTAATAATACACTAATAACATCAGATAATGCAATATCAGATAGTTTAAATACATATTTTTGTTCTGTTTTTTTCAAAAATAGATACACATCAGACTCAAATAATAAAGCAAGTTAATGAATCAAATTATCTTATAACAATTAATCACATAAAGGAGGCACTGAAAACATTTAACAAAAAAGGAAGTCTAGGACCTGATGGGATTAGCCCTAGATTCCTCATAGAAACTGTCTATACATTTTCTATTCCTTTAGCTATAATCTTTAACAAATCTCTCAAAGAATCAATAGTTCCTACTGACTGGTTGAAAGCATACATTACACCCATTTTTAAAAAGGGAAATAGATCTAACCCTGAAAACTATCAACCTGTAAGTCTAACCTCAGTACCATGTAAATTAATGGAAAAAATCATTAGAACTGACCCCATGGACATTATTCTCCTAGATTACAATAAAGCATTTGACCATGTAGCCCCCAAAAAATTAATTAACAAACTGACACTCCTGGGTATTTCAACAGGTTTATTACTCTGGGTGAATAACTGGCTGACAAATAGGACCCAACAAGTAAGCATCAAAGGACTGCTATCAGACCTTGGTGAAGTGACCAGTGGAGTTCTGCAGGGTTCTGTTCTTGGACCTGTTTTGTTTAACATATTTATTTCTGATATGCAAACCAGTTCCAACACTTATTTATCTAAGGTAGCTGATGACACCAAACTGGGAGGTAAGGTCGATACACAAGATAATAGGAATCAACTATGTACAGACTTGCATAAAATTGAGGAATGGGCATTAACAAATGGCATGGAGTTCAATAATAGTAAATGTACTGTACTTCACCTTGGCAATAACAATCCTTGTCATTCCTACACACTAAACAATATACCACTTGAAGCATCCAAATGTGAAAAAGATCTTGGGATTAGCATTAACAACAAATTGACCTCTATAGACCACTGTAATAAACTAGCTAGAAATTCTAATGGTATTCTCAGAAGAATAAACCACATGTTTGTGACAAAACTTGAACATTATATCATTCCTCTGTATAGGACATATGTTACACCATATTCTGATTATGGGTCTCCATTTTTGGAGCCCATATATGAAAAAAGATATAATAACAATCGAGAGCATCCAGAGGAGAGCAACATGGATGATACCTCACCTAGCACACTTATATGAGGACAGATTAAAAAAATTAAAACTTCATTCCCTGGAAACAGGCGGTTAAGAGGCAATCTCTTGTTCCTTTATAAAACCTTAGAACACCATATTCTTATGCATCAATGTGGAATTCACTTTACAACCAGGAAATTGGTCTCTAGACTACACTCTGAACAACCTTACATCCCCAAGGCAAACACTAACAAGAGACTACATTATTTCACACTTAGGGCTTCAAGAATTTGGAACAAGTTACCTGCTGATCTTGTTGATAGCCCCAATTTCGATATATTTAAAACTAAACTAGATCTTTGGTTAGAAACTAACATGAAATAATGACCCACAACATTGTGGGGGTACTCTCAATGGGCGTTCTGCCTTCTTGTACCCCATACTGCCTAGTAATACCATACCTGCATGCAAAGAGCTAGCAGCCATTCTTACTTTCCTGAGACCAGACAACCTGTTTTCATTCTTTTTTGTGTCATATTCTCTATGTCCCACTTCTCAGTCATCACCTGTTGCAAGGGACATGGGCGATGGTCTCCTCTGAGACCCTCTCCCAGTCCTGACTACTGCTATATTGCAAGAGGCGAAACCAGTCAATGTGCTCCAGACCTGCCTCCCTGAAAAAGAAACATGTCATCTCTGTGCACATCAACCCACTGCCAGCCCAGTTTTAATATCTAGCCAATTTTTTGCATTCAGCTGTTGGGTAAAGTTTTTAGAACTTATGCTCTTTGAGTTTATTCTTGATAACAGATTGCAAGTGCAGTATATTTCCAAATTCTGCACTTGTCCAACATTTTAAATGGGACTATGCAAGTCAAGAATATTTTGCAAGACATTGTCACAGCAAGGAGCTGTTATGAGGATGATCCTTCTACACTTACATTTTCTTAATTTTGGAAAATGCTAAATTCTATGATCTCTGATAGATAGGCCACAGTGATCTCTAAAATCCAAGCAGTAAGTTACACAGTACATGTGAGGGACTCCAGATCCCCTAAGAGGGCAGGTCATGTTTCCCCATTTTAAATTATATGCTTGGATTTGACTAGGCCAGTGTACTATGATTCTCCAGATAAATTAAAATGGAATGGCAATTCTGCTTTTGAAATTATTCTTAAAATTTGTTTTTATAAATTTTGCAGAATTCTGAATATATTTTAATTTAAGCTGCAGATTACAATAGTTAAGCCATGGAAGGACACCAGTGGAGAACCACAAGGATCTGTTCTGGTCCCAGTCCTCTTCAATATATTCATCAGTGACAAAGGAGAGGGAATCCAGGGCAAGTTGTGTCTGTTCACAGATGGCACTGAATTATGTTGTAGGGTTGACAACGTGGAAGGGATAATGGAGCCACAAAAGGGCCTGCAAAGGCTAAAAAATTGGTCCAAACTCTAACAGCTGACATTTAGTGCCAAAAAGTGCAAAGTGATGCACTTCAGGAACAAAATCCCCAGAACAGAGTATTGAAGGAGAGGGACAAGGTAGGCACAATGTTAGAGGAAAGGGACCTAAGAGTCATTATTAGTGACTCCTTTAAACAATCAATCCAATGTAACAAGGTCTTTAGCAAGGCTTAAAGGATGTTAGGGTGCATTGGGCGGGGCTTTGACAGTAGAAAAGAGGAAGTACTGTTACCACTGCATAGGTCACTGGTGAGACCACATGTGGAATTGTGCCAATTCTGGAGTCCACACTTAAAAAAGGGACATGTTTAGGCTAAAGAAGGTACAATGCTGGGTGACCAAGATGATTCAGGGCCAGAAAGCCAGATTCTAGTAGGATTGACTAAGGCACTGAACATGTATTCTCTTGAAACCAGATGACAGAGTAGGGATATGATAGAGACCTGCAAGTTCCTGAAAGAAATTAACAAGGTGGATTGTGAGGAACTGTTTTACTGGAATAGAAAAGTGAAGACACAGATCATGAGTAGAGGTTAATGGGGGAAGGTTTATAAAGAATGCGAAGAAGTATTATTTTACAGAAATAGTGGATGAGCCACAGAATGGAATGCCAGCAGTAGTGGAGGATGCCAAAACCATAAACAGCTTCAAACACAGCTGGAATAAGGTCAAAGGTATAGCAACTAATCAATGGAACAAGGGAGGCAGACATATGAAAACAAAAGGGGATTAGTATAAGCAAAGACCCCACGAGACAGTATGTTATGGGGTATGATAGAGTAATATGGACAGACTGGATAGACCATTGGTCTTTTTCTGCTCTCATCATCTGTGTTTCTTACATTAATCCATGATTGATGAAAACTGAATTATTAATCCAGGGTATACATAAATAAAAGCCAGTCAGCCAGGTGGCGCTGATGGTTGAGGTGCTGAGTGCCACATCTCACACCATGTGGGTGACCCAGGTTCAGGAACAGACTCAGGGCCTCTGGGGGTTGGAGGGGAGGAGGAGGAGGAGGAGGAGGAGGAGGATCAAGCATCCCAATGGATGCTTTCCTCCCACTGGGGTGGGTTCCTGGGGTGCTTTGAGCACCCAATGCACCTGTGCCTGTGGAAGCACAGGCATCAGGGCACAGGTGGCTCTCCACAGTTGGGGAGGGGAGGACATTGTGGGTATTTGACAATGGTGTGGTCTGTCTGGACGTCAGTCCTGCATGCTGACGCCCTCAGGGTAAGGAGGGGCCAAGGGAAGAAAAGTGGAAAAAAACCCTCTCAATCCAAGATGACAACCAATCCTAGCCCCGATCACCTAACCATGAGCAGACCCCATTGTGCAAGCAATCTGAAGAGAGGAGTATGGAAGGGAGATAATGGAGTAAGCCTGGCACTCTAGGGACAGACACTATAGGAGGGATCTACGGGGACTGATCAGGTCTGAAGGAGTGGACTAAGAGAGTAGTAAGGTGGGATAAAAAGAAATTGAAAAAAAAAAGCCAGAGACTGTTTCTGAAATTTAAAAATTCTACTTCTGAAAGAATTTTGTGAAATTTCTAAAATTCCACAAAACTCTATCATATATGAAATATACACATTTTTGTCACAGCTGTAGTTCTAATTTAAAAAAAACAACATTAAGCATACTTGCAGATGGGCTAAAGGGTTGTTGGCTTTGGTGTGGGTGCCTGTAAACCAGTTGTTGCACTAGCTGTAAGAAAGGATTCAGCACTCACACTCCACTGTAGATAAATGCACAACACTGTTGCTCAGTGTTCACAAAAATACATTTATTGTGAAGACATGGGACAGTAAACCTGAGCCAGCAGAGCCCAAGGTAGTATCCTACTATGCCCAATGTTTCACACCCACTTCAGGGGCACTTTGATAGTGGAGAGCATCCCCTACAGTACATTTTTATATACATGAAACAGTGCTAAAAAATGTGAAAATGTGTGCAAAACAATCAACAACATTAATACATCTTCGTGCACTTAAAATTAGGCATGGTGACTAGAGATGGGCGAAACTGGAAAATTTCATTCCACGAAATATTTTCGCCGGCGAAATGCGGAATTTTGCCCACAAAATGCAGAATTTCACCACCCACGTGAGAAATTATGCCATCCATGGGTGAAATTCTGCATTTCTCTGGTAAAATTACACATTTCATGCTGGCAGAATTTTGCATTTCGCACCTGTGAAATATTATGTGAAAATGTGTAAATTTCACTAAATGTTTCATGGGGCAACATTCCTGATTTTGCTGGAATTTTGCCAGTGAAATTAAACTTCACTGTATCTCTAACTGTGACTCCACAGCTCAATTCAGTGTCTAAAACTGACTTAAATAATGCTTGATTTATCCTTAGGAATTACAATTTGTTATCCCAGGACAAGCTTTCAATCCAGTATTAGTCCAAATAGATGACTTTTCAACATGATCTCGTATAGGAAAGGTGCTGCCATTCTAGAAGTGTTAACTTACCGACTAGCCCAATGAATTATATTGGACTTGTTGTTTTTATTCAATTTACATTTGCTTAATACTTATCAGTTATCCAAATGTGCAGCACCTATCACTGCATTCTAAGATGCCCTACAATGAGATATACTTACAGCAGATACATCAATAAAACAGTCAGTGGTGTGGTATATTAGATATTATACATCATATTATATACTCAAAACACAGTACAATCAGTGGTAGTGGAGGGGTCTATGTTAAGGAGAAATAAATAAATATATATATATATATATATATATATATATATATATATATATAGCTGATGTTACTGCAAGCTAGACCAGTGGATGCTGTTATAGTACCCAAATAACTTGTGATTTGTGTGATAAAACATTAAAAACTGTTTATTTAAACTGCTTTTCCCTGACTCTCGCTATCGCAAGTTTTCTGAGCCCTGGTGACTCTCAGGAACCAGGAAGAGGAGTTGGAAGTTCTATATTGAATACAAAGAACTACACCTCAGTGTTATTTATTTAAAAAAAATGCCTCAACTTGCTTTTCAGGCTGTTTTAGCACTTTGTAACCCACAATCTGGTGGCGTTTTTACATTTGTGATTGTTTACTCCCTCCAGGACAAACAAGTGACTGTGACCCCTGGGACCACTTCCTGGGTCACTCTTGTAATTATCTACTGTAGACGAGGTGAGAGGGGAAGAGGGAGCCCCCAATCCAGCCCTTATAAGCCCCTAATGGAGTTGTGGATCGGTGGAACCGTGCCCTCCCCCCTCCCCAACCCCATCAACATCAGAACAGTACCTTTTACAAGAGCTTCATCTTGAGATCAATTCTCTTTAAATACATCCAGACCCTGAGCAAATTCCAGTGCTGCCGACGGATCAGTGAAGGCTCAAGTATTACCTCCAGGTGGTCTGACTATCATTCGCACAGGGTAGGCGAGGGTGAATGGACAGTTTTTAGAGTAGAGTAGCCGACGCACATCTGAGAAGGCCTGCCTTTGGATTTGGAGAAGCCGAGAGTAATCTGGGTAAATGCTGACTCTTCTGTATTGCTCTATAGTTGGACTCACTTTCCTCGCCACTTCTAAAACCACCACCCTATCCTGGTAGCTCAAGAATTTAACTATTGTATGCCTTGGTTTTTTGTCTGCATTGGGTTTTGGGCCTGGAGATTGATGTGCCCTCTGAATTTCTAAGCCAGTAGCTTGAGGTAATTGCAGGGTAGTAATAAGCCATTTTTGATAAAGCTGATACAGTCTTTCCCCTCTAGCCCTTTGGGCAAGCCTATAATACGTATGTTGCAATGACGTTCTCGATTCTTATGGTCATCGATGGCCTGTTTCAAAAATTCTATTTCTTTTAATGCTTTCACTAGGTCAGCAGAGTGAGAGGTAGATCTGTCCTCTTGGTCGCTAACTCACTGCTTTAATTCTCCCAGACATCTCTCATGGGTGTCGACCTGTTCCATTGTGGAGTTAACGGCTTGCTGGAGGTGTTGTATTTGGGTTGTTACATTGTCGAACCCTGCCTCCATTCTGGTGCCTAAATCATATCCGAGATCTTTTATTAAATGCTACAGCTGTTGGTACCCTTCTGCCATTGTCAAGTTAGGGTCACAGTCCAGTGCTTTGCTTGTGGAGCTTGATCCTGGGCCCAATCTGACCGGGTCGGTCTGTTGTGTCTCTTCCAATACTTTCTCCAGCTCCAACAGGCCTTTCTCCGGGGTCCCTCATGGGGTGAATTTGAAAGTAATTTTGGCTTGCTTTCTGTCCGATTTTTGGGAGGACGATATCAGCACCCTCTAAGCTTGCTGTAATTCTGTAAAAATCTCTATAATCAGCACTGTGTCGAGAAGATTGTAAAGGATGGTTGCAGAGCTCCCAGTTTAAGCTTCCATCATGCTCTGATGCTAGGCCATGCCCCTCCACCCTTACACCTTAAAAGAAGCCCTGCTGTGAGCAGGGTGAGCGCACGCTTGCACGTGAAAACGTGCGCAAAGACAAGCTCGTCTTGCACATGTTATGCATGTCAAGAGGGTCAATGGGAAAAATCATACAGCATTAGAAGCGGTAAAAACTCATATTTCTACCTACATGGTGCTTGCTTAATGTTCTGAAACTAATATATAATACTAGTGGTTTAAAGTAGTTTGAATTTATACTGTTTAAACTGATACATTAGCTGCTTGGTATTTCCTCTGCTGGGTTCTTTATGCCTTCCTGTTCAGGGTGCACTTACTGCTGAACTGTTTCCTATGTCTTTGGTCTATTTGTACATTGCAAGAGTTGCCTGGATTTAATCTGGAACCTTACAATTGACCTAAACTTCTATTTAACTGATCATAAAACTTTAAATAACATATTGACCATAACTATAAAAAGATTCCCTGATACTTTGAACTATGTCACAGGCTCATAGATTGAATATAAATATTTCAATTATGACAATTGATGGGAAGTTGGGGTTTATGTGTGGAGAATGCCAAATGTATAGTTTTGGCACCACAGTATTACAAGATACTATCATTATATGCACAAAATGCACAGAAAATAAAGATACGAAGCAAGAGATTAACTTGTTTAATGCAAGACGTTTGCACTTAGAGAATAGCCAATGACAAATGATGGACAGAATAAATGGCCCAAGTGTAAATAAAGATGTGAACATCCTTACTGAAACAGTACCAGTACATAGCCCATTTATAACATTAATGGATAGAGAGAACGTATTTAGAGTAGAGGCTTCATCTATCTTTGATCCTCCTCTAGTAAATATTAACACTAATTATAGAAAACATGTTAGGGAAGTAGATATTGTGGATAATGAATGGTATGAGGTGAAAAGTGCAAAAACAGCAAATAAAGGTAGGAGGGCACATAATTTTGAGGTCAAAATTAATAATCGTTTTGATTTACTAAGTGATCAGGCAGAACATAATTCCCCACACCCCTCGACCCCTATTTTAGTGCACCCAGTACAACTAAATACTGACATTGTAAATCAGGATAGAAACAGAGATTTATTGACTGAGATTGAAAATGAAACAACTCATGGGACAGAAAAGAAGCAAATATTTCTTCTTGGTGATTCAATGGTTAAGCATCTTGATCATAAAATATGTGACCCTGATAAAACCAACAGCACTGTGTCTAGTTTTCGTGGTGCAAAAATTAGAGACATTACCAGAATGCCCAAAGATATATTAAAAAATGCTGGTCATAAGCCACTTGTCATTATACATGTTGGTACAATTAATGTCAGCAGTCAAAGTGAGTAGGTGATTAAAGAAAAGTTTGTGGGACTAGTGAATATGTTGATGGACAGGGATTGTGACTTTGCCATATCTGAAATAATCCCTGTCTTTGGACAAAACGTGTATTTTAACAGCAAAATAAAAAACGTAAACAATTGGCTAAGGAAATGGAGTCTGAAGCAAAATTTCACTTGTATTACATATTGGGAGGATTTCAATGAGAAAATTAACTAATTTGCTGGGATGGTCTACATCCTAGTAGAAAGGGAACTGCATTAATAGCAAAAAAATGAAACGTTATTTCATTATGTTTAAACTAGGCTCTGGCAGGGTATCTGTACAATGTATATCTAATGATGGGAAAGGCATAGTGAATAACTATAATAATTATGGAAAAACTACCACTACGAATACTCAGCTTAACACACCAGATCACAAAGTAGTTACTAGCACAGAAAAAAATAAATACCTTATTGGTTAATGCTAGAAGCCTAAACAATAAGCTAGGAGAGTTAACCTTCAAGTTATTAGAAAATTAAATCGATATATGTGCTGTGACTGAACCTGGTTTTCTACTGGAGACTGGGCCACTGACATCCCAGGTTACTCTGTAGTACTTACAAACCGTAATACCAAAAAGGGTGGTGGTGTGGCATTATATATGAAAAATAACATTCAATATTGTGAATTACATCAATACAATCAAAACAATAGTGAAATTATTGTAGTATAAATCACTTCTCTTCCACATTCTGGTGCCCCATTTTGTACACCTACCTCAATTGGAGATTTGAAAAACTACAAATCTATATTGAATAGGATGACAAGGTCTATAATAAAGGTTGCATATCTGGACTATGGGAATAGATTTAGAAGTCTGGGACTATTTTCTCAGGAATATAGGTTCCTCAGGGGTGACATGTGTTGGACCTACAAATCCTTTAATGATGAATTGCTATTTGAAACAAATTGTTTAATTAAACATACTACAATTAAAAGTACTAGGTCTCATGATCTTAAATTGCACGCTCAAACTTGTAAAACAACTCAAAGGAAACAATTTGTAAGCCAAAGAGTCCCAAATATGTGGAACTCATTGCCATACAAAGTAGTATGGAGTGAGAGCATTGATACATTTAAATGTGAACTAGATTTGTTTATGGGAGATAAGAAATATAAATTCCATCAGTAGTTATAATGGCGAGTTCAATTATGGGTTTATCCTTTGAACTTGTATACCCTATGAACATATATATATATATATATATATATATATATATATATATATATATAGAGAGAGAGAGAGATTTTTATACGTAATGGGCAGTGTGTGATATGGATAATATTCTCACTCAGAGTGAGCTCTGGATACTCACACATGCCGAAGGCATAAGTGAGAGTATCCAGAGCTCATGATGCAGGAGTGAGAATATTTTTCATAGCATATTATCTGCCCATTATGTGTGCTATTTATACAATGGGGGTGAGATCTTCAGAAGTACAGTGATGTTTTCCTATTTGCTCTTTTATTGTGTTTGGTTACTGGATACGTTTTTAGAGGTGACTTGGGAGCACTAGGCAGGTAAGTGACTTGTTCAGAGTCACACAGTGTGGAAGTGGAGGTTGTGAGAATCAAACCCAGGTCTGGTGTGCTGGATGTACCAAGCTTGTTCAAAGCTCATTACTCTAACATCTAGGTTATACTGAGAGCACTTTTCATGTGTGTTCTGAGTGTGTGTCAGTGTTTCTAAATGGGCTGGTAGTGTTACAAACACTATGGGAAACAAGTGAATGTGTTTGGGCAATGCCAATTGAGTTAGTTTCCGCAAAGCAAGCACTGAGAAACAGAAATTGCTAGGCAATGTCATTTAGAATGCAGGTTTTCTTGAAAATGAGAGTAGCGTAGTAATGGGCTGGGAGTTTCACAAATACTATGGGAAACAGCTGAATGTCCTTTGCAATGTTAATTAAATTACTTGCAAGTAGCAGTGAGAAACAGATTTGTGAAAAAGTCCAATTTGGAATGCAGGCTGGAGTGAGTGAGTGAGTGAGTGGTGACATCAGCAAAGTATGTATATTTATCAGATATTTTAACTCTAGTGATGTCATCATCAGATATAACACTTCAATGGAAATAACATAGTGTATCACACTGATTATTGCTCTCACCCCCATTGTATAAATATATTTGATTAATGTTGGGGGGGGGGAGTAGGACACCTGTTAAAATTTCACAAACATTTAGCTAGCTCTATCTGACCATTCAGACCTGGCCAGCTTAATGCTTCCAATTCATAAATAGTATATGCCTCCCTTTTTGCAAGTAGTTTCTCTATGTCCCCTCCCCTGGGACCCAGATAGACTGTTTCTATCCCTGTAAAAGTGGGACTGTGTGCATCCCCCACCTGATTATTTAATATGGGTTGCCATTGTATATTTATCGTTATTATGGGTTATCAAGAAAGAACACATGAGGGCGATAACCCATACTAATGATAAATATGCAATGGTAACCTACATAACGAGACGTATTGGATTTATGAATTGGAAGCTTTAAGCTGGCCAGGCCTGAATGACCAAATAGAATTACAGTAGCTAAACTTTTGTGAAATTTTAACAGGTATCCTACTTCACCCCCCAATATTAATTCTATAGTATATATATATATATTTTCCAATTAACATCGATTCTCCCCAACACCACCAATGATTCTACTGTACTTTGAGTATATAATATGATGTATAATTAAGCAATAAGGCATGACTGAGTGTGGTATATCATGGGATATCATCATTCCTCAGGTGGTTGGGAACAAGGCCACAGGCTGAGTGCGTCCAACCACCTGAGAAGTGATGATATCCCATGATATACCACACCCTGAAGTGACTTATTGCTATTATGAACTGAGTTTGAATTTTTATAAATAAAAAAACCAAACAAACAGGTTTTAAAACATTTAATGAATGAGCTTTTGGGTGATGTAGGAGTACATTTGGAAAAAATTGTTCCCGAACAGTAGAGAGCAAAGAGGCTGGTGGTGCCGGAACTTTTTTGAAGCTGTGATGATGTAGCCTGATATCATCACAGCTTCAAGAGCTCTTGGCTAATCAGATTCCTCTATTTGCAATCCTCAGTTCATAATATATCATATACCACAATACTGAATGTATTATTGATGTAGCTACTGTAGGCATATCACACTACAGGGTGTCGATGGATAGTAGTGAAAGGTGCTGCACATTTGGATAAGTGATAAGTATTAAGTTCATGTGAGTTGATTGAAAACATTGACAAGTCTGAAATAATTAATTTTCTAGTAAGCAACTAAAGCTTCTGGAATGGTAGCATCTTTCTTATATGAGATCATGTTGAAAAGTCAGCCATTTGGACTAATATTGGATTGAAAGTTTGTCTTGAGATAAACTGAAATTACCAAGGATAAATCAAGCATTACTTAAGCCAATTTTAGAGACCGCATTGAGCGGTGGGGTCACAGTGCCTAATGTTAACTGCAATAAGATGTATTAGTGATGTTGATTGTTTTGCACACATTTTCATGTTTTCAAATTTGTTGCCATTGTTTCATGTTTATTAAAATGTACTGTAGGGATACTCTCTACCTCGACAAAGCACTCGTGAAACGGGCATGAAACATTGGGCATAGTGGGATACCTCCTTGGGGTCTGCTGGATCAGGCGTACTGTTCCATGTCTTCACAATAAATGTATTCTTATGAACACTGAACAACAGTGTTGTGCATTTATTTGCAGTGGCATATGAGTACTAAGTCCTTTCTTACAGTCATTAGGCATCTTTACCTAGATCATGTCTAACGTCTGAGTGATTATTCTGACTGCAGTTCAGGGCAGTTTTGATTAGTACCATTGTATGGCACCATTTTGTGGTTAAAAAGCCCTTAGTCGGTTGAGCTTTTGCTAGCACAGCTGCTCACCTCATTGCAGCATTTGCCCAGAATTGCAAGCTGTAAGGTAAACTTCTTAAAACTGGGCCAAAACTACATGAATGAATCCTAAAATCTGCAGGAGTATTTGCCAATACAGTTGGAGGGTGTTTTAATGGCAATTAATGTTGATTATAGCTAGTGGCACTGTAGTTGTTTTTGAGAATCCTCCTGATAAACTGTTCCAGAGGAAGAATTACTTGTCTTAAAAACTCATGATTACAAGAGGCCCATGTTCTAAATACTTGGGAATTTACAGACAAAGTGGGTGAGCCATGGAATGGAATGCCAACAGAAGGGGAGGGTGCCAAAACCATAAACAGCTTCAAACATGTTTGGGATAAGGTCAAAGATATAGCAACTACTCAGCGGGATGAGGGAGGCAGAAACATGAAAACAAAATGAGGATTAGTATGAGCAAATATTACATTATATTTATCTTCCCCTAAAGATCACAAGATGACTGCATTTATATTTGTTTTCCTTTTGGACAGTCATTCAATAAATGAGAAAATAGAAACACTGAAAATGCCAAGAGCTCTGTGTAGCACATTACTGTAGCAGAGGGCCTTGAGTTAAAATATACTCTAAGATTCAGTCCAGAGGACCCCACAGGATGGCCTAGAAGTAGCCTGCAATGCTGCCATGCAGATAACTGGAGTTCACATCTTAAGCTGGGATCCTCATCACACACCAGCAAAGTGGGGTAGTAGTTCTGACCAAGGCAGCACTGAGGGACAACACAACAACCTCTGTTGACAGCAACCTGGCAAGGTCAGAAGGTGCCTAAGCATATTGCATGTCAGCACCTCTGGCTATAAGCGTAACTTTGGACAGGATTCACCACTGTACAGAATTTTTCTACAGAAGTCCATAGAATTCTTAGCACATTAAGTTCAGTGCATAATGTGACACTCAGACAGCTGGTTCTGATTAATCTATGATTATTTGTAATATAAAAATGTGTTATTGAGTGTCTCTCATGAGACATGCTGAAAACAGCCTGTGGAATGACCCCACCCCCAGGTTTTAGCTACAAAGTGTTACCTGGAAGGCCAAGAGATAATTACAGGCTAGAAGATTCCTAAATTAAGGATCTCCTGTTTATCTAGCTAATTGTAGCTTGCCAGCTGACAGGATAGAAAATATCCATTTTATGACGTTTAGAGGAGGAAACTCAGGTTATGTCACACTGGTGTGAAGTCATAAATGTTCCTCTGATGTCTATAAAACAGGATGTTGCTCATGGATGAAAGAAGGACTTAGAAACTATAACTTTTTTAATTTACCTTCCGATTGATAAGACATTCTGGGTGTATATTTTTTTATATTCTGACAGGGAGGAGCTAGGTGACCTCATGCAAAGAGGTTGGCAAAGCCAGTTTTAGAACAGTATTCTGTTTTCCATTAAGACACTCATATTTGGACTCTGAAAAAGCAACATTGGGCACTGTTAGAAGAATACATTAGATCAAACAAGTCTAAGGGTACTGTGGTAGGAGATTTTGTTGTATTTAAAACCTTATTATTTTAAGTGATTGTAGTTTTTGTGATATATGGTTCTGTATTTACATTTTACATTTTTATCTATTTTTAAGTAAACCTCTACTTTAGAGACTACTTGGTGTGCCTTTGAAATTCTTTTTCTTTGACAAGGGAAGCATATATGGTTAAAGCCGACACTGTACAAAGCTTACTGGCTTTACCAGCTTGGGAAAATGTAAGAATTTTTCCTACGGTCTTTCATAGAGTTTTTAAGGGTTCATTTTGTACACCTGGTTAGGTACCCATAGGCAAAAGATACCTGGCATCCCCCGAAGAGCAGAATTGTCTGAGCCTACGTTGGGTACTCTAGCAAGAGGTTCACAGTTTGAATCCCTCCAGAACTTGAGACCAAAGGTTGATTCGAACCCACAAAACAGACAGGAGGGTTACCCTGTTCTGTTAACTGTTCACAGTACTACACCCGGAGGTTGGCACTGTGGGAGCAGAGGGCCTGACCTGCTGTGTGGGGTTGTGACATGTAACACCCAGTGGCTAGCAGTGTGTTTCTTTGAAAAATCACTTGACCCTTTAAGGTTGGAGAGTGCTATGTCATGCAGTCACAGTGTAATCTTGGCCTTCTCATATAAGGAGAATGAGCTAGCTGGAAAAGATGAAGAAGGAGAGACAGAATGAGAGAGGCCATCAGGGGGAACTGCCCTCTAAAGCAGCCCTAAGCCTAGGACCTGTTTGAGGGAGAGGATAAAGGAAGAGTAGATTGGAGTCAAAGCAATTCCTCCTCAAGGGGATTGTTTGAAATCCATGAGGCCTGTTCTAGTCTCCTGAAATGTACTTATTTTATTTATTTCAAACATTTTACAAGGAAAGTCATAGTAAACTGGTATCAGCTCATTTCCAGATGCATCCTGGGGGGATGATGGGTAACAGAACAAATACAAACTAAAATGTACATCAAAAATATAATAATATGGAAATAAATATAACTAAATTAACAAATTGCAAGAAAACACTTCTAGGTAATAAAATTACAATGCAGTAAATTGCAGAACAAGCAGAAGAACATTAAGCAGTGAGCAACAATATAATAATATGTGGGGCAGTGAGTGGTAACTGATGATTGGGAAGAGGGGCCATGCTAGTGTCACTGTAGGGTGAAAGACTGCTGAGAAGAATTCACTGCAACATTAGAAACAACTGCAGGAGTGAATAGAGAAATCAAGGAGGAGAGATTTCAGAGTGAGAAGGGGAAAATCTGAGTGGATGGATGGAAGGAGGGAGGGGGCCCCAAGGTTTAGGGAAGCAAAATGAAAATGCTTCTTAGCCAGCAGTAGATTTCATTGGTGGGAGAGAAAGGGAGTGAAACCAATTGTTGTGAAGGGAGCAAGAGGTAGACTGGGGGAAGAGAGAAGAGAGAAGAGAAGCAATATACAAGGGGAAGAAGCCAAACCAAAATTTGGAGATAAAGATGGCACAGTGGGCAAGATGCCCAGCATCAAGAGAGGGGAGGGAGAGGGAGATGGTATACCCTCACCACAGTGACTCCGACACAGCGAAGATCATCACAGTGACAGGAATCGGGCAAAACCCACACGTCGCTGTGATGGTCTGTGCAGTGACTGAGACTGCCTCGCTGGGTGTTTTGTTTTGTGGGGTGTTCGGGGTGAGCGACCCTCTGATAGAAAGCACCGATATTGCTAAAGCTACAATGCTGACAGTCAGCTGTTGAAGTGCTATGGTAAAACCGAGGGAGATATAGAAAGAGCAGTGGTGAATATGCAGGGGTTTATCAAAGGCAAATCTACAGAAGGAGTCAAAGGGGGGTCCAGTCTAGCTAAGGCAGGGCATTAGAGCAGCACTGTAAACAATGGGCTTGATTCACGAAGGCTGATGCAGGGCTTGCACCAAGCCCTGCATCAGACTTGTGTTGTGGCACAGCTGCACTAAACACATTGCTGCAATGTGTGCCCAATTCAAGAAGATTGGGTGCACTTGAGACCCTTTTTTTCCAATTTACAGCGGCTTGAGCCAAATGTTTGGTGCAAACCCTGTAGAAAGGGTCCCAAGATTGCCACAAAGTTAGACCAGCAAAAAAGTGGTCTAATGTTTGGCCATTGGTGCACTGGATTAAGAATCCTGATTACCGGCTGGGGTATACTACAAGCCCTGTGCACCATATGTTCCGTGCTCTCAGGGCTTACAGCATTTCCAACACATTTGTGACTCAAACCCTATGTCTCCATAGTAGAAAATGGGGAGAATCATCTTAGTGAGGATTTTTCTGTGTACAGGAAGAGGGGTGTTTCTCTTATTCGTCTAAAGTGTTCCAAGTTTGGGGTGGAGCTTCTTATGGATTGCATCTACATGAACAAAAAAATCAAGGTGGTAATCCAGCCAGATCCTGAGGTACTTGAAGAAGGAGACATCTTAAATCCCTACATCATCAAGGGTATAAAAGGAATGAAGGGGGGGGACTCTAGCAAGCCTCTGCCTGGTGGCAAAAAGTCATACAGACCATCTTCTCTTTGTATTGAGGGATAGCTGCTTTTCTTGTGACCAGTGATGGATGTTGTTAAAGTCAGGTTGGAGTGGTTCATTAGGTCAAGGGCAGAGGAGCCAGAGGCAAAGAGTACCGTATTACCTGCGTACTTGTAAATGGACATAGCAAACAGTGAGGAGCACTCATTTAGAAAAATGAAGTAAAGAACTGGGCCACTAGAGGACCCAGATATAAACACACTTACCCAATTCAATAGAATACAATCCTTCTGACTGTCACATCATGTTGTCCCTCCATGCACTGCAGTTTCTGCTCCTCTTACTCTCATCCCTCTTTCCACTTTTCTTCCTCCCCCCCGGAGCTTGCTTCCCCTCTCCCTCCCTTTGCATCCTACTTGGCACTGCCTATCATCACTCAGGTACTCTTCATCATGATCTTGTCCCCCCCCCCGGTGCTTCCCTCTGCAAATGGATGGCAGTCCCCGCCTACCACTGTTCACAGGCCCTGGACCCTCTCATCACTCTATCACGTACCATCACTCTGGGATCATTGCCACCAACCTAATGTAAGTTCCTGCAAAAAACGGGCATATAGACTCACGCTCAGGGACTTACGCTGGTGCACCCTGAAGCTTGTGCTCCTCCTCCTCCTGCTGTTGTCAGGAAACATCCATCCTAACCCTGGCCCAATTACCTCCAACTCTATCTACCAAGAGAAACCCTCAGGAGCACTCTTGATGGCATCTCTCAACATCTGTAGTCTACTCCCCAAGCTGGATGCCCTACAAATCTTTACCAATCAGCACAGCCCAGATATTCTGGCACTTGTAGAAACCTGGCTTACACCCAAAATCCTCAATCTGGCTATCGCTCATCCAGGCTACAATGTTTTCAGGCTGGACCGAAAGTCCAAAAGAGGTGGTGGATGTGCAATTTACCTTAAAGATTCGCTACTGGGACACCCCATCACTAACCCCCTCCCAGCCACTGCTGTGCAGATTCTCCCTATCAGAATCTTGTTAGGTGCCCATAACAAATCCCTCACAGTTGCTTCAGTGTATATCCCCCTGAAAGAACAAGGGAATGGCCTTAACGCTGTCTTGGAATTCACCAGGTCCCAACCTCCTGACTTTGAAATGATTCTGCTTGGAAACATTAATATAAACTGGCTCACAACTGATGCAGGGATCCATAAGGATGCAATCTCTTTGGCCAATCTCACCCAGATGGTCGTTTCTCTGACCAGGAAAAACTACAAATCCTGGCACCAGCACCCTCCTGGATTGGATTCTTACCGGCCACCCAACTCGTATCACAAATACCTCTGTCCTCCCTGACTTAGCTTAATGCACCATTCCTGTCATCGGTGAATGGTTAAATAAATTCCGCAAGCCCCCTCCTAATATCATCACTAGTAGAGTCCTACCACGTGGGTAGTTTTCACACCTCAAAATGTGCCTCAACCTCCAAGACTGGTCCCCTATTTATAAAGCAACAGATGCAAATACTGTGCTGGATTACTTCATCAAAACATTCAATGTAGCCTGCGACACCTATGCTCCTTTTAAAAAGCACAAAGTCAAAGTCCTTTGCAATCCCTGGCTCTCAGCTGATCTCTTACATCAACTAAAATCTAGAGATCACCTCTGGGATCTAGCCAGAACCACTGGTAAAGAAACTGACATCCCAAACTATAAATGTGCATGGAATTACTGTACCAAATCTATCGGGCAAAAGATATCTACCTACTTCAAGAACGCTCTCACGGATACCTGGCGTAACGGGAGGGCAATTTGGAACAATATTAAAGAGGTCACTGGGAAGCAGTCAAAAACCTCCCCTACCTTGCTCAACATTAATGGGTCTACTACGCTTGACCGTAAAATCATAGCAACTACCTTCAACACTACATTCACAGATCTCAGCAGTGTTCTCCCTTCTGACTTTTTCAAGGACTATGACTCTCCCTCTCCTCCCCTCAATGCCTCCTCCTACTCTAGCCACCCACCTTTTTATTTCTAAGCAGCCAAGATGCATGAAGCCCAAAAATACATTACCAAAGCCATCACTAAATCCAGATCCAGCAGTGATACGCTTGACCTTAAACTGCTGTCCCTCGCCCCTGATGAGGTGTTACAGCCACTAACATGTATTATCAACCTCTCACTTAGGCTCAGCCTGTTCTCTGACAAATGGAAATTTGCCATTGTTATCCCTGTCCATAAAAGTGGTGACAGGGCCACTCATGGAAACTACCGTCCGATCCCTATATTGCCACTCCTCTCCAAGGCCCTTGAACGTATTGCAGCAGATCAGCTCACAGATTTCCTGGACAAATGCAATATTCTGTGCTCGCAACAACATAGTTTCAGCAAAGGACATGGCACCTCATCTGCCCTACTGGAATTCTCTGGCATTCTTCACAGCTCACTGGACAATGGTCAGTTAATTGGGTCCGTCTTTATCGATCTGACTAAGGCGTTCAACACTGTTCATCACTACCTACTGCTTATGCAACTTCTGACTCCACTGCCTGGTTCAAAAGCTACTTGGAGAACTGGTCTCAAAGAGTAAAAATTGCAGATGTCCTCTCTGATACCAGGCCTGTTCGTTCAGGTGTCCCCCAGGGATCCATTCTGGGCCCCCTACTATTCAGCTTGTTTCTGAATTCTCTTCTAAATTCTTGCTCTGAAACAATCATCCTCTATACAGACGATGCTATAATTCTTGCCTCCCACAAGGATCCTAAGCCTCTACAAGATAACCTTCAGCTTGGCTTCACATCTGTTGAAAACTGGTTCTCAAATCACTATCTGGTCCTCAGTAATAAGAAAACAAAGTCTATGATGTTCAGCAGCTCTCATAACAAGCATAAGCTGCACCCCCTATCCATCAAAACCAGTCATGGAGTCACCCTGGAACAGGTTCAAGCCTTTAAGTACCTTGGGATCACTCTAGACCCTCATCTAACTTACAGTGCCCACATTGACTCTGTAGCCAAAGCAGCAAATACTGCCTTGGCCTTCTCTTCCGGCATAGGCAACATCTACCCAGAAGCCCTGACTGTTGCTGCTCAGAGCTCTGTTGTTCCATTATTGACTATGGGCTTATCATCTATGGCTCTGCCCCCGCTACAGCTCTTAGACGCATATCCACCTCCCTCAATAAGGCCTGCTGACTTCTCACTGGATCCCACCATCTCACACATACGTGCAACCTCTATGCACAAACTGGATGGCTGCAACTCACCAATTGGATAAAGTACCTAACCTGCACCATGGTGAAAAAAATAACTATGGGCCTTGCGTTCCTTGGAGTGTGTGCACTCCTGCACCCTAGCAATAACCCCAGCTCAACCAGGGGGTCCGAATCACAGCTCTTGCAGGTTCCACATTGTCATACCTCACAAGGTCAAAGATCTTTTGCCTACAGGGTGCCCAGCTGGCTAAATGGTCTAAACAGTTACATCTCCTCCACTCCTACCCTTGGTGCATTTAGATCAAGGCTCTGCCTCTCTCTCACTGCCTCTAGCTCCTGTGACTGCCTCCATTAGCTGACACCATGAATATTTCCCTAACCTTATGCAGTTCTCTCTCCTATTAGCATTTGCTTACCCCTTAGCGCTCACTTCGCCATGTTATGTCTATGACAATGCCTCTGGCTGTGCTCCTCCTCTTTAGCTCTCCGCCCCCCTCTACTCTTCCTCTCTCTTGTCCTCTATCCTCTCTGCACCTCATCTGCTATTGCCTTGTAACCTAGCCTCCAAAACTTGTATTGTTTCTCAAATGCTTTGTAACTCTGTTTAGCTTACACTTTTGTAACCTTGTCCTATGTACTGAATTTATAATCTGACTTACATGTCTCATGTTTTGAATTGTAATCTGACGTGGAACCTTTGTAAAAGAGCCCTGGCTCAAAGGTATTGTAATCCTAGACCTAATAAATAAATAAATAAGGACAGACCCTTGGGAAATATCTGAGCTGAGTGGAAGTGGTTGGGGAGAGAAAGTCTCCAATACAGACAACTTGCAATCTGCCCTCAGGGTAGGACTAGAACCACTCAACTGAGGAGGAAGAGATTCTAGCTGCATTAAGCCTGTCCAAGAGAAGGGTGGGTGGGGGCAACAGTGTTCAAAGCTTTGGCTAAGTCAACAAAGGTGCTAGATGTAACAACGCCCTGATCCATGTCAGAAAAGATACTATCAGTGAGCCGGAGAATAGAGGTATAGGTGGAGTTGGACTTTCTAAAGTCAGACTGGAAAGGTTGATTCAAGAAAAGGGGAGGTCTGTGAGAGAATAAAAGAAAGGAGGGAGTTAGGGAAATGCAAAGAGATTTGCAAAAAGAGGTGGTCAAAGGTTTCAGAATTGAAATTCAGTACAATCATTAGTATCCAGCACTCTTCCCCCATGCCTAAAAGTGCAAGGTGATGCACACAGGGAACAAGAACCCTGAGGCCGTGTACTGGATTAAGGTGGTAAAGCTGGGCATGACCTCTGGAGAAAGTGACCTAAGGGTCACCATCAGTAACTCCCTAAAACAATTAAATCAATGCAATAAGGCCTACAGTAGTGCAAACAGGATGCTGGGGGGTACAGGAAGGGGTACTGACAGCAGAAGGAAGGAGGTATTACTGCCTCTCTAGATCACTGGTGAGGCCCCACCTGGAGAACAATGCCCAGTTCTGGATTCCTCACTCACTGTAAGGAAAGATAAGGACAGGCTGGAGACAGTGCAACATAGGATGACCAAAAATGATTTAGAGCCTGCAGGGCAGATCCCATGAGAATCAATTCAAGGCAATGAACATGTACTCGCTGGAGGCTAGACAAGAGTGGAGAGATATGATACAGACCTTCAAGTTCCTGAAAAGAATGAACATGGTAAACTGTGAGGAACTATTAAGCATAAGTAGTGGATCAAGAACATGGGGGCAGGAGTGGAAACTGATGGGTGATAGGGTCAGATGAAGGTTATCAGGGCCATAGGACTCAGAAAAATTGAAGCCCTCCTACACATGTGGTCATGCCCTATGAGTCTACAGCAATCTGTTACTTCCCTGTCATATCCCCAGTGAACTAAGATTTTTTTTTAATGATCACACACACTGTGTTTATGATTGTAAAGCACTCATTCAGCTTCATAACTTTTGCAAGTAGCTCTCTTTCTTGTTTACTTGTCGATCTCTTGCACATGTGTGCTTGTGGGATCCACTGAGATACTTGCATACTGCTGATGCTGACTACATGTTTCTGCTATCTAAATTATCTACCATACAAAATTATGAAATCATTAGGCGGCAGTAACCAAAACAAATCTTACTCATCATCTGCAGCACTCAGACCACCAAACAAGATAAATACAGTACATCACAAATAAACCACAATCAGCAACATAGGAACTGTAGTCACCAAAAAATACCAAACAATTCTAAGTTTTTTTTTTCTGTTTAATTCTTATATATATCCCTTGGATTCAGCAACAAGCTGGTACCATGGTTGCTATATGAGAGAGACTGTATGGCGCTGTAGCCATGTGACAAATACACAAATTAATGGAACTGTAATATTAAAACAAAACCAAAAAAATACATCAGAGCAATAAACCATAATCAGCAGGTTAGGAATGGCAGTCACCAAATTCTAACAGTTCCAAGGGTGATTTTTTTAAATTCTTATATCAAGCCAGCCAGGTGGTAAGAAGGGCTGAAACACTGGCACTGGTTCAGGAACAAGCTCGGTCCATGGGGGGTCAGCTGGGGTAGAAGTAGATCAATTGTGCAGAGCACAGCTGTCCTCTCCCAAGGATGGGGAGTTCAGTTGTTCTGATTCCAGAGTGCCAGCAGGTAGAGCTGTGGTGTCAGGGCAGCTAATACAACTCAAGAGGAGATGTGTCCGATGGCTGGCACCTGGTGCGTACATGCATATAAACGTGTATCATTGCACACTGTCAGATGGGGGAATCCTGTAAAAATGGAAACTGCCTGGAGGCTGGCATATGAGGTCCAACCCAGCGCTGGCCCCTGCTGTCGCCTAGGACCACCTCCATCTGGATCATACACTATAGGGAAGGACAGACCTCTCCCTTCTGGCCCTGCCACAGGGGCATTATGCAGCAGATATGAAGATGTGTCCTATGAGAGATAGATGCCAGTCAATTGAGGGTAAGAGGCTGAAAGCCTCCAACAACATGGCCGAGAAAAAAGCTTGATTAAAAAAAAAAATTCTTACAGCAATCCTTTGGTTTCAGCCACATGAGGTACTGTGGTGCATATGTGACAGATTGCATGGAGCTGAAGCTAGGGGATCAATACAAGAATTCTGAAGTGCAGTCTTCAGTAGTCAAATGTGGACCCTTTTGTATATTTAGTGCTGCACTGGTTACCAAAACACCTCTTATATGTACATAATCTCTGGTCTGTGATCTCTGGTGTAGGAGCCAAACATTACTGAGTTTGTGATATATTTTTGGATCGCATACTGGGTGAGAGTTAAGGAAATCCCAGTAGCCAAACGCAGGTTGCCGGCATCATAGGCTTCACCCCTGCTGCTTCACCAACATGCTGACCCTGTCCCTTTAAATTCTGAGTTTTGCTCTTCAACTACTTTCCAGTTTCAGCCTGATTCTCTCCTTCCATGACCTAGTTCTTACCATCATTCCCCACAGTCTTGCTCAGATCCTAGTGTAAGGATCTTGTGTAAACAGACCAAGAATCAATGCTGCTTTTTAAATAAAAGAACATGGCAATGAATTAAGGAAATTTCCAAGTCTTTTCCTCCAAATCCAACTGAAGTCCCACACATCCTTTTCCCCCGATTAGTATATTCCAGTCCTGACTCATTACTTCTACAGCATGATTATTTGTTTTTATCACAGGACAGAGAGTACTGGGAACTATCAAATTCAGGCAGACCTTGTGTGGCCTGCATTTTCTTAATAGTCCAACAAGTGAATCCTTAAAGAGAATCTGTGTGATTCCCTATATGATTATTTCAACAGTTACCATAGTTGTGCAGAAATTAACTGAAAAGGATACATTTTAAAAAGGGCTTTAATAAAACATTGAAAAATATTTTTTAAATAGGGACACAGAAGTATCCATTTTGTTGACAGGAAGGGCATTGTGATGATGTCACTGCATCACCAGTGTTAACAGTGTGCAGTGCAGCAGGAGCAAGCAATCAAGCTGTGCTGTTAGGGATCCTAATATATTCTGAAACACATCCTGGATTTTATGTTTGGCAGAGTGCAACAAAAGAATGTGGTGCTTTTCCTCATGATATAACAATATCCCTATCTATAGTGGCAATTTGTTTTAACCTGCTTCATTCCACACTGTTAGAGCTGGTAAGGTGGTGACATCATCACAACACCCTTCTTGTCCACAAAATGGATTCCCCCACATTACAATTTTAAAAGTATGTTTCTATTTTACTGAAGACATTTTCTAAATATTACCCGGCAGTTTATGTACTGGATCCTAATAGTAACTCTTTACAATAATTATATGGGGAATCATATGGATTCCCTTTAAGCAATGGGCTAGTAAGTACAAAGCCATGCAGTTTAGTAAAATAAACATGTAAAAATATAACAGTATGCACTTCAATTATTTTTAAAACAAAAGCAGCAGCAGACGATTGCTTATCTTCAGATTTTTTTCAATCTCTTAAAACCATGATTTGATCCATACCAGGCTTAGAAAATTATTTCCTTCATATATGAGTATGAGCCATGAATATTACTCACATACACCTAACATGTTATTAGGAAATAACACTTTGCAACTTAGTTAAAGATAACATTTTTTAAAGAAAGTTGAAACAAGAGGATAACCACAGTCAGAGTGGAGCTTAAATTCAGGTGGGCTTGCATAAACGTAGTCTTATGTTTTCGACCTCCCTGCAAGGCTATCCATGGGGGCCCCTACTCCTCTACTGCAATAGGCAGCTTTGTGTTATTGTGATGCCATTTTGAAAGCTTCTGTCCAGCTCATTGACTCCCTTGTGTGCTGTTTCAATAGGGCACAGACATCTACAAATAAAAATACAAATTCTTGAAGACCTGTACAGTACCTTGCCCTGGGGCAGACTGAAGACTCTAAGTTTTGCCCCAAGAAGCTGCTGGGACTGAGGGTGCCTAATGCTAGCTCTGGGCAGGAAGCAGCAAGCAGCAAGCAGCAAGCAGAATGAAACAGCTGCAGCAGTGCAAATGTCTCCCCTCAGATTGGCACCACCACAACTGAAGGCAAATCTGATTTCCTTTCCAGGTGAGGCCAGGTGCGTGACTTAGAAGTGTTAATTGGTTAATGATCTGTTAATAGGTGCTGGAACAGCAGTGCTTTGTTACAGAGAATAGGCTAAAACGTCTCAGACAGGAATGATTACTAATAAGACTGGCTGAGCCTGTTTTCGGTAGTCAGTATGATCTACCCAGGGCTTGGGGCCCCTGGCAGGCAAGCGCCTAAGGCCTGGACGTTGTTACCCTATACCGTAGTCTGCCTCCAGAAAATCTTGCATTCTGCAGAATAACTTGCACCAAATATAACATTCTTAATAAGTGCTTTATTTGCAAGATAATTCAAATGGTACAAATCCAGATATTCAGACATCCACTCTGGCTGCGGTGCTTCGGGTACTCAAACCTTCCTTGGGGGGCACGCCCCCTGATGAAGTGTTTGAGTACCCAAAGTGCCAAGGCCAGAGTGGTTGTCTGAATATCTGGTTATGAACCATCTGAATTATCTTGCAGTAAAAGTACTGGCAGTATAGCCTAGAGGTTAGAGTAACAAGCAGTGAACGAGCTTGGTACATCCAGTAGACCAGACCCGAGTTTGATTCTCAAAACCTCCACTTGCATACTGTGTGACTCTGAGCAAGTCACTTAACCACCCAGTGCTCCCAGGTAGCCCCTGAAAACAGGCACTTGTGCCTAGTGGGCTTTACCCAGTTACCAAAGACTAAAAAAAAGCACTTATTAAGGATTTTTTATTTGGGTTCAAGTCATTCTGCAGAGTGCAAGATTTTCAGGAGGTTGTCTGCATGTTAATTGGGCTTAGTTAGCCCTTTCTTGCAACATCAACATGCCGGGTATTCGCAGTCAAACTTTTTTGGATCTCCTATACCTTAATCTGGCCCCAATGGGTGGGGAGGGTACCAGAGGGACATGAGGAAGTTTTCTTTTATAGAAAGGGTGGTGGAACCCTGCAACGATCTGCCAGCTGATGTGGAGGGCACTAAAACTATCAATGGTTTCAAACATGGCTAGGACACAGTGAATAGCTTAGTAGTTGCTCAGGGTTGTAGTGGTTGTGGGGACCATGGGGGTGGCTAGTGTGGGTTAGAACCCTGTATGGACAATAGGTCTTGGGTTTGTTAGGGTTTTATGGGCAGACTGCACTGACCAAACGTCTTTCTGCCATCATTGTTTATGCTTCTATGTTTCTATGTAATAAGGTGTTCCTGGAGTTTAGCCAGTGTGGGGAGAGAGTCAGCATGGAAATTACCAGGGGAAGACAGATCACCCCCTTTAGAAAAAGGAATGGCTGTAGCCAACCTCTAATAGATAGAGACACAGGATAAGGAGAAACAAAGGTTGTGGAGGTAGGTGATATGGAGGGCAATGGCATGAGCAGAATGATACAGGAGTTTGGAGCAAGACCCTCAGGGCACCCACACTTGTATGGGTTTAGAGTCAAGATGGCCTTAACAGCAGCAGACGGGGTAGTATGTGTGAATGAAAAAAGGGTGGAAGGTAACTGGCAGACATAGGTGCCAGGTTTGTACATTTTTTTAAGGGACCCAGGATCAGGGGACAAAGCCCCCAGTGGGGGTCTATGGGAGCAGAGCCCCCTATACTTGGGGGTCACATAAATATTATTATGCCTTCCCCACAAGACCGCCCCAGCCCATACAAGTAAAGAAGGGCAGCATCTAACCCCAGATATTATCACAGCTTTCCACGTCTCCCTAACAAAATACAACAGGACTGGAGACCAAAGTATAATTACACCTTCCTTGCACCCATCAACCTACCTCAAGTATAGAACCAGCAGCTGCAAGAACTGAGTTATTACTAGCACTTTCCTCTCACCTCCCTCCCCACATACAATGCTGGAGGGGCAGTGTGGTGGTCATATTAATTCTAAATACAGTAATGTCTTCCCCAAATACATCATTTCAGAATGGGCTGCTGGCTTTTACAAACTCATTTTTGCGTATCCAAATTCTGGTAGGAAGTATTTTATACTCTTCAGGCTTCCAGGTAAAATATTTTTGAAGCCATCCTCTCCCCCCCCCCCCAAAAAAAACAACTTGAGGGTGCTGAAGTAAACTTTGGGGGTGCTTGAGAACCCTCAGCACTCATGGAGTTGATGCCTAGGACTGCAAGGCTGATGGTGCATATATTATTCCAAGATATTATTACACCTTCTTCTCATCTCTCTCTCTCCCCCCCCACATATAGTAGGTCAGCTGCTTATACTGCTCCTTACTCACACCTCCCTCACCACATGAAATACTGTATAGCCAAGAGCTACATAAATCAAAGCTATTATCACACCTTCTCCTTTCCTCCCTCACTGCATGCACTCAATTACTGCACCTTCCAATCCGCGGCACCTCCCACCCCACCCACCCACCGTGACAGCAGAGCCGCTGACTAAATTAACCCAAAATACAGTGTTATACCTTCCTTATATCTGCAACACACATATAACGTACAGGGGGCAGGCAGTAACAACATTATCGGAAGATATCGAACCTCACTTCTCCATACCACTACTGACACACAGTATAAGAGGGCCAGCAGCTACAGTACTATTTATTTATTTATTGAATTTTGTTGACCTGGTAAGCACACTGGGCCTAGAAGTCCCTTTTTCAGGGGCGACCGGGGGGAGGGGGATACAGATGGTAAGCACCTGAAATCGAACCAGATTAAGCTGTTGATGGTATTTTTAGTGAATGGGAGAAATTTGGCCAGGACACCAGGGGAAATTTCCCTACTCTTTTTCGATAAGTGCCATGGGATCTTTAACATCCACCTGAACTACCACCAATCCAGGCAGATGGGACATCAGTTTAACATCTCATCCGAAAGATGGCACCTCAGAAAAGCAGCACCCCCCTCATGCTGCACTACAGTGTCAGTATTGGGTATTAACCCAAGTGCCAGATGTGGGAACTGAACCCACAACCCTCTGATCTCCCGGCCTCAGAGGCGAGTGTGCTACCTACTGAGCCACTGACACTGACAACTATTACACCCAGGGGTTAAATTAGTAATATTTATGAGGGAGAACTCTCATCTCTAGATATGTAAGATCTCCTCTGGAACTTTGCTATGTTTGTATTTAATGCTGAGGAGGTCAGAGAAGCAGGAATTACACTGTTCTGCAAGAGAAGGGGAAACTGGGTTCTAGAGGGTTCAATTATTACATCTTCCTTGTACTTCCCACTTCACATGCAATATGTGTGCATGGGGGGGGCAGCAGCTACATCAACCCCAAATATTATTACTCCTTTATTCCGTCCCTGCCCCCAACACGCACTGCAAGAGAGCGGCAGCTACTATGACCCAGGTAATATTATTACACTGTAACCACAAGTCCCCCCACCCCAAAACACACACAATGCAGCTAACCTTTTGGTGTGCCATTTCTGTTGCCTCTCCCCCTTTTTTGCCTTGCCTTCCCATTCCCTGAGCTGAATAATACCACTTGGGACACTTGCACTCTGATTCTGAGGCAACTGCAGGCCGCACCTCATTGCGGTAGCAGTCCTCTCCACTTGTACTACAGCACAAACTTTGTCAGACAGACTGTGGCCTTCCTTGCTTGAATTGCTTCCTTACCTGGCTTCTGCTGGTTCAGACAGTCAGACTCAGTCCTCCTCCTTCTCCAGGCTCTTGACTCATTGACATGACTGACTACTGTCACATGCTCACAGCCTGCTGACTCTGATGGGCAGGGTCTGCCACCGTGTTGTTCACACTGCTGTACCAGTCTGCCACTGACCAGTCTGACTCCTCGCTGCCACCACATCAGATTTGCACACTCTCTTTGTGCGCATGTGCATTGATGTCCTAGCCACTCTTCTGTAACAAAAAAGACCACCAATAAGCACATGGGAAAGGGATGCAACTTAGTTTTCCAGCGCTTGCTCCCTGAGTCCCTTCACAGCATTGGGGGGGGGGAGGCACAGCAGGTCAGAACAAACACACATCAAGATGCTCCGGACGAAGTATGGGGAAAAACAGGTGCTGCTTAATATGCCAAACATGGTGATACTATTGGTGGGACTGGGCCTACTTTGCAGAATACTGCTGGAGCCCAGATCCTACGAATCCATATAATCCAGCACATCTGCTGGTAGGTAGAGGAAGAGAGTGAAAGGATTGAAAAGAAGGCAGGGAGGAGAAAGAAAGGAGGGAGCAGGCACAGGAGGTGAAAAAGGAATTGAATAATGAAGCAACTGTTGTGGGGTCAGAGGTATGAGTATTGCCCATGTTGAGAACAAGACTGGGTTGGAGTGGAGAAAAGGGCATGGATGACCTTCCAGAACTTGGAGGGGTGATTAAGATTGTTCCAGAATGTGGATGTGAAGTGTTCAGACTTCACAAGCCAGGTAGCTCTAGTACAGTTATCACAAAAGGTCTGGCAATTTGTAAAGTCAGAAATGGAGCCAAAGGACTTGCATGTCTACCAGACAAGGTCATGTGCATGGTGACAAGCCAGCAACTCTGCTTAGATCCATGGGAGGTGAGATCTTCCGACCATGGTCCTTCTAAGAGGAGCATGGTGATCCCAGACAGACATGAATTTGGAGCTGAACAATTTAAGGGCATTGTCAACATTGCCAGCTGTAGAAATAGGGGACCAGTTGGTGGCTAATAGGTTAGCATAAAGGCAGGACAAGTCCAGCAATCAGAAGAACCAGATCTGGATGAATTTGGGGGGAGCATTGGGGTGATAAATCTTACTCACACAGTAGACCATATGGGGGTCACTGAGGGCATCAGGGAGGGTACTAGCATTCACAGTATGATGGAAATGGGAGGAGAGGATCCTGTCCAAGAGAGCACGATTTAGAGATTTGAAATTATAGCAAGTGGAGACAGAGATGAGTTGGGTTAAAAGGAGAGACTTAACATTAAGGCAGTCTGCTCATATGTTCCCTGACTTATCTGCCTCTGTAGACCCTAACTGGTCTCCAGCAACCTTCTCCCCTCATGGTCTATTTATTAATATTCCCTGTGTCTGTCCCATACATGCTTATAGCCCCCCCACTGTTTTCACCTCCACCACTTCTGCTGGCAGTTTGTTCTAGGCATTTACCACCTTTTCAGTGAAGTAGTATTTCCTCATATCCCCTCTTAAATTCCCCCTTCTATCTTCTGTAAGGAAATATTTCTTCATTGAAAGTATGGTAGACACCTGGAGCAGACTGTCAGTGGACAGGGTGGAAGCCAGAACAGTGTGGGGCAGGGGCCTTTAATCATGCATGGAATAAACATTAGGGTATATTAGAAACAAGCACTGGTCAATGCTGAATGTTCACCACTTGCTGATGTACTGGGTCTTGTTAGGACACAGTTTTACTGTATATTTACCCAGGATAGACCAGATGAGATGCAATATTTCATTTTAGGTGGCATCCTGTTTTTGCACATTTTTAGACTGTATTTACCCCCAATTGGCCAGCTGAGATAATTTTCAGTGGGCTCCCTCATTTTGACCTCAAATTTCCAACAGTCTTTTTATGACATGGCATTATGATCAAGACATGTGGAATTTTTTAAATCCCATCTGAAAGGTGATTTTGCAGTGCGGCTGTGAAAACAAGTTTTGGAGGGGATTTGAAAAATTACACCTGTCATGTTCAGGAGGTGGGGTGACACAAGGGATATGTTGAACAGTAGGGGCCAGAATCTGCAAAAATAAAGTTATGAATAATGTTGGAACAATTCAATGTTTCTTTATAACTTGGTTGTTCTTTCACATTTTGACCCCCAATTTTCAACATAACCTTTTTATGACCACTCCTTCTAAACGTAACAGGTGTCACTTATAAAATAATGTTTGAAATGTTATTTTGCACCACAAATGTGAACACACATTTTGGCCAGGATATGAAAAATGACAGCTGTTACATTCATGAGGTGGTGTGAAAAAATAGCTATGTTGAAAATTTGGGAACAAAATATTGAAAATTACCAAAGTTACAAGCATGTGCTGAAGAATTTTTCAACAAACACTCATAATTTTGTTGTTTTTTAATGTTTTTATCTCACATTTTCAACACACCCTTCTTATGATCCCACCCCATGAACAAGATTGAATACAATTTTGAAATCTTACCCAAAGGAGATTTTACACAGCGACAGCAAAATCACCGTTTCGAACAAAGTTGCATAATTTCACCACATTTGTTCATTAGGTGGAGTCCCAAAAAGGTCCTACAAACATATGAATGTGCCAGCAGAAACAGACCACCCGCACTATCTAAGTCTGCTCGAGTGTGCAGCTAACACCCCTAGTTTGCAGCTGCCCCACCCCCTCTCCTTTGTCATCCCACTGCCCCCGCCACCTCCACCTCCTCCACCCTCACTCTCCCCTGTTCCCTGTCCCATGCCCTTCTGAAGCTGTTCACAGATTTACATGATGCCACCCATTCTGGTAGGGCATTCTATTTTGCTACCACCCTCTCTGTGAAATAGTGTCTCCTCATTGCCTTCCTAAATCTCCCCCCATTCTTAGTGCCCTCCTGGTGACCCTCACCCTCCTTAACTTAAAGACCCTATCTGCCCCATCCTTATTGATTCCCCTCTGATACTTGAATGTCTCTATCATGTCCCCCATCCCTTTTATCCTCCAGGGCATTAGTTCTCACATTTTGTGATAGTGAGCCTCCCCAAGCCATGAAAAAGATTTTGAGCCTCCCTCAAATTTGGAAAACAATCTTGAGCCTCCCCACAGGAAAAAAAAATCCTACTTTGCACAGTACACCAGGAATAAAGTGAAACTAATAAAGTTGACGGAGTATATTCTCTTTTTATTCAGCTTATTGCTCTCCACCCCTGACCCAGCACCCCAGGTTATACTTGTCACTCCTTTTTTTTTTTACTCTTGGACCCTTGTTACACTGTTTTCTCTCTATCTGGAACAACCAACCTAGCCACTTCATCTCTCCCTCTCTTAACCTGTTGATAAGCAACTTCCTGCACCATTACCTCAGGTCATACCTGAAAATGTGCATCGGATCACTGTGCCTTTTCACTATCACTAATTTGCGTACAAATACCTATTGTAGAAACAAAGCCTTGGCTCAGCGTGTCTCCTCCAGGCATTAATTTACATATAAATACACACCTACAAACAAGCTTTGGCTCAATGGGGACTTCCCGGTCACAAATCTGGGCATAACTAAAGAATCTCACCTGTAATTATCTATATTTATTAATTTGTTTTATCCTTTCACACAAAAGAGGCAAAACTTAAAATTTAAATACTGTGCATTCTCAGACTTGACTGGGCCTCCCCTGGAACAATTTGGGGCCTCCCTTTAGAGGATGGCCTCACCATTTGAGAACCACTGCTCCAGGGTATACATATTCAGGTCTTCCAGCCTGCTGTCATAGTCTCTCCCCTCCATTCCACATATCATCTTTGTTGCCCTCCTCTGCACCCTCTCCAGTAGCCTGATATCACGCTTTAGGTATGGCCTCCAAAACTGCACACAATACTCTAAGTGCAGCCTTACCAGTGACCTGTAGAGGGGCAAGATCACCTCTCTTCGCCTGGATGAAAGCCCTCTCGCTATGCACCCCAGCATTTTGTTCACTTTTGCAGCCACTCTCCTGTACTGGGCAGTGTTATTCATGTTATCATTACCCCTAGGTCCTTCTATTTCTCAGTGATTTCAAGCCAGTATTCTCTCCTTGCGTTCTTTACCCCAAAGTGCTTCACCTTACACTTCTTTGCATTGAATCCCAGCTGCCACCTCTCTGACCACTCCTCGAGCATGCTTTGGTCTCCCTGCAGCTGCTTCTATCCTTCCTCTCCATCCACTAATGCTCCGATTTTGGTGTCATCGGTGAGCAGTCTTACCTTGCTCACCACCCCATGTGCAATGTCTGATATGAAGAGCCCAAACAATACTGGCCCCAACACAGAGCCCTCTGGTACCCCACTCGTCACTGGCCTTGGAGTTGAGAGCTCCCCTCTCATCACCATCCATTGCAGCCTGCCACTCAGCCAGCTTGTAATCCAGTTCATCATTTTTGCCTCTACCCCTACACCAATTAACATCCCCTAAGCCTCCCATGAGGCACCGAATTGAAGGCCTTGCTGAAGTCCAAGAAAAGAGCATCCACAACATGACCCTTGTCCAGCTCACCTGTCACCCAGTCATAATATTGTATGAGGTTGGTTTGACAAGACTTCCCTGAAACAAACCTATGCTGCCTCACATCCTGGAGGCCATTGTCCTCCAGGTATGACACCAGTCTTTCCTTTAGTATCGTTTCCATGAGTTTGCATACTATCGAGGTGAAACTTACCGGACGATAATTACCCAGTTCATCCCTTGGCCCGCTCTTGTCTAATGGTAATACATGTGCCATCCTCCAGTCCAGTGGCACACATCCCGACTCCAGTGAGGTGCTGTACAGATCTGCCAGCAGCTCCTCCAACACCTCTGCCATCTCCCTCAGCACCCTGGGGTGGATACCATCTGGCCCTGGTGCCTTGTCTACTTTCAGTGCCCTCAGTCCTGGTAGGACTCTACTTGCCTCAATTCTTCCATCTGTCGCCACCTATCCCCTGTCCCCCCCTCCCAGCCCATGCTGGTAGCAGTCCCCCTTTTCTTCTGTGAACACTGAACAAAAGTATTCATTCCATGCTTCTGCCTGCTTCTCCCCCTTTTCCGTCCACTCCCCACCCCTTTTTAACCTCACTGTTGTCTCCTTGCACTTCCTTTTCTCCCTGAAGTATCTTTAAAACTCTTTCTCCCCCCATTAAGTCCCTGCACTAATCTCAGCTCCATCTGGGCCTTGGCTTCTCTCACTTTTCTGGTCACCTTCCTGGACCATCTTGCTTATTTCTCCCTGTTCACTTCCTTCCCCATCCTCCTAAACCTCTGTTGCACCACTTGTTTTGCCCTCAACACCTCCACAACCTAGATGTTCAACCAGCATTGTTTTCTTGCTCTGCTCCTCTTACTCTGTGCCTTAGTGCAGGCTTCTGTTGCCTCTGTAATCCCCTGTTTAATAATATCCCATTTCTGCTCCACATCCATCTCCTGTCTTATGCCCTCCTGTTTCCCTTTCAGTACTTCCTGCATCCTCCCAAAGTCTGCCCCCCTGAAGTTTACCACCCGAGTAACTGATTTCTCTGGCTCCCCGCACATTGTGATATTAAACCAAACTGTTTGGTGATCGCTGTTGGCTAGTGGGTCCTCTACCTTTATTTCCCTCTCTGCTTCCCCATTCGACAATACCCGATCTAAAGTGTTCTTTAGCCTAGTAGGTACACTAACCAACTGTGTCAGGAGACTCTCCTGGATCGTGTCCAGGAGCACTTGCTCCCTAGCACTGGAGGTGACCAGAATGCTCCAGTCAACCCCCTGCAAGTTGAAATCCCCCATGATGACCACCTTCCTTTTTCTACATACCTTTTTGATTTGTCCCGATAACTCCCTGTTAAGCTCCTCAGACTGGGACAGCGGCCTGTATATAACCCCATACCTCAATTTCCTACCCCTTGAGTCTAGGAGCTGCTGCCAGATTGCTTCTGTTCTTTCTTCTCCCTCATCCCATGTGCATTTGATCCCGTCCCTCACATGGACTGCCACCCAACCCCCCTCTCCTCCTTATGGTCCTTCCTGTATAATTTGCATCCTAGGATTGCCAGATCCCAGTCCTGGTGCTCAGTTGCCCACGTTTCTGTGACAGCTGCACTATCCACCCTCCACACTGCTGAGAGTGCCTGTATCTCAGCGGATTTGTTTCCTAGCCTTCTTGCATTCAATGAGACCACCCTCCATAATGCCTCCTTCCCTTCACTAGCCTCCATCTCCTCCCTTCTACTCCCTCCTTTTTTGGACACCCAAGTCCTTCCCTGCTAGCCTGGAGGGTAGGCCGCGACTCCACTCTATCGGATCCCTGCCTACCTGCTGTCCACTTGCCACCCCCCATCTAGTTTAAATCTACCCTTGTTGCAATATACCTCCCCAGTCTTTGCTTTTAAACCTCCTTCCCTTCCCCACTCAGGTGCAGCCTATCCCTTGCAAACAGATTGTTATTTTCCCAGGTACTGCCCCAGCTGCCCACAACGCCATACCCCTTAATTTGACACCATTCTACCAACCAAGGCTCAACCTCTCATCCTCTGCCTTCCTCACTGTGCTTACAAGAGGTACTGGGAGCACTTCGGAGAAGGCCACAGACTCCCTAGTCTCCTCGCACAACCTTCCCACTTCCTCAGTCCTCTCCCTTGTTACCTCCACCATTTCCCCTGCTAGGTCATTTGTCCCCACATGTACCACAATGTGTGTTTTCCTCATACCCCTCTTTATGCACCTTAGGATTGCCTATTCTGCCATGTCTGCCTTTAATCCTGGGATGGACTCTACCCATATTCGACTGTGCCTCTCCCCCTTGCTGCTTAATCTGATCTCCTTGAGTATGGAGTCCCCCAACACCAGTACACCACCCTCTTCTTTCCTTGCACCCATCACCATCCCCACCCAGGTTCTCCTTTTTGGAGCCACTCAAGACTGTGTTTTTATCATGTGCCCCAGTGTCTTCCCCCATCCCTCCCAATGAAGACCTCTTCCCCCTCCTCCTGTTTGACTGCCAACCTCCCTCCCCCTCCTCACCTCTCTGAGCACAACTCAAGAATAATCTAATAAAGGCAAAGCTTCTACTTAATGCCAAGAGGACTAAAGCGATGATATTCTCCCATATTGCTGTCACAGGTACCCCCAATACCCTGCCCCAAGATTTCATTTTTACCATGCTAAATGAGCCTCTGGAAGTTGTCACCAAATTTAAATTCCTGTGTATCTGGATTGACAACAAACTCTCTTTCAATGACCTTGTCGAAGACGTCTCTAGAAGGCAAAAAGCCAGGCTAGGTTTCTTCTTTACAAATAGGCCCCTCCTCCCCCTTGAAACTCAAAATAACTCGTCCAGGCCACTTTTCTCCCTCTTCTCGACTATGGCGATGTAATCTATTCCTCTACCACTCTTGCAAATCTAAGTAAACTGGACATCCTTTATCATCATGCATTATGGTTCATTACCAACTCCCCTTACCGTTCACATCACTGTGACTTATATGCAACTGTTGGCTGGACATCCCTCATTACTAGATGCCTGCTCCATGCTGGGCTATGGACTCTTAAACTGCTCCTGCAGAAACTACCGAGCTATCTCTCATCTCACATTAGTATTTCACATAGTGCATACTCGCTAAGAAAATCTGACTTTATTATGCTTAATATACCAAGGATGTGGACCTCCTTTGGTAAACGTGCTATTGCACATGCCCTTCCCTCTATTTGGAACCAATTACAAACCGTACTGAAACTAACTAGCACAGTTTCAATTAACTCTTACAAAGTGCTAAGCTCAGCTAAAATAAAAGATACCTGTAACTGTCATTAAGCCTCTTCTTTCCCCATGTGTGCCATGTGCATCCACTGGTAAGACATAATTGCTTTGTTCATATTAACTACTTATTGCTTGCACTTTCATTTATATTAAGATACTATTCCACTATCTGGCACCTGACTTATATCTGCTACCTTGCTGCAGCAACCCAACTACTGCTATCCCTTCCCCTCCTACTCCTGGCTTTGTCAATGTATACACTTCGCTGTTCACACTATCAAACCATTCCTACTTTCCTTATCCATTTTATTCTGTTGTTTGTCCCATCTGCCAAAATGTATGTATTGCAAACACAAGCTACCATGTTTCAATTATCAGTATGCTATCTATAAGTTGCTTCCCTGTGTTACATTAGCTGACTACCACCTGCAGTCATCCTATGTGGTGTCCTTGTATGTATATCTTGCCTGTATTATGTGACGCTTGCATTTATGTATATATTGTTTACTAACTATTTATGTATGTACAGTATGTTGTGTAAGTCTATATGTCACAGGACCTCCTTATGAATGAGCTTGCTCAATGGAGCTTTCCTGCAATAAACTTGAACTTGAACTTGAGAATTATCCCTCCCCCTGCCACACCGTGCTCAGTCTCTCCACTAGTAATGCCCCTCACTCCCTCTTATTTGTAAGTGCTATCCCTTGTGCAATCACCTCCTGCATCCTCTTTCCCATGTGTTGCTAGTAAAGTAAACATGTTCCCTATACCCTTTGCCTTACTATGTGCTTTCTCCTCTCTCCTGCCTCCTGCTGCTCCTCTTTTTCTAGTTCCTACTAGAGTCCACCCTTCATCAACTGACTTCCTGTCTAGTTTGCCCCTCCCCCTCCCTTGACCCACTGTTCCTTCTCTGTGGTGCCCCCACAATAGTCTCAGATGTCAGCTCTCCAATCGACACAATCCTCCCCTCATCCTTCAACCTACCCTGCTCCCTGCCAAGTCACTGAACCTCTTCCTCGAGCCTCCTTGGCCTGTGGCATATTGGACACCCTCCCAGCCTCCACAGTATATTTATCCGCATTGCTGCCCCACAATCATTGCACCCAACAATCCTACCCATGGTCCACACTACCTATACAGCCTCTCCACACTAACTATCCCTACAACAAGTAAAATTATCTAATCCTAGCCCAGCCTCTAAGAGAAATTGTACCTGATATATTCCAGTTGAAGGCCCCCCACAATATACACCTATCACACTAATCAGCAATTCATTGTGGATGCTGTACTCCTATTTGAGACCTACCTATGCTTTTTCCCTGCCCCGTGGCTGCATTATTGGATAGAACTACATGAGTTGCACCTGAAGCCCCTTCCTCCAATTGCAGGGCAGGTGTTCCCCTATAAATGAGCTGTGCTCTGGGGAGGGAGTGGTGGGGAAGGGTGGGATTTGGGCCCACACCCGACTCTCATGAAAGTGCATCAGCCCTGTGTCTGCCCCTCACTGCACCTCCAAGCACTGCAACCTGGAAGGTCCCAGACACACACACACACACACACACACACACACACACACACTGTATTAAACAAGCCAGCACTACTGTCCTAAAGTCCACAGACTGAAAATAATTTAAAGCTTATCCATCAACTACATCCTTTCCCCAACTGCTCAGCAAAGGAAGGTTCAGACAACCTCTGCCAGACCCCAACTGCTTCTGCAATGCTGCTATGTGAGAAGCCCTGGTATTTAAGCACCAATGAGCTGTAAATTGATCCTGGTAGAGAAGGACAGAATCTTCCAGTAAGCTGCTCACGATGCCTGTAGAAAAGATAAATGAATATCCATCTTCCACTATGGATCCCCCACACCACACAACACTATTAAACAAGTCAGCACTACTGCCCTAAAGTCCACAGACTGAAAAAGAATTTAAAGCTTATCCGCCAACTAAATCCTTTCCCCAACTGCTCAGCAAAAGAAGGTTCAGACAACCTCTGCCAAACCCCAACTGCTTCTGCTCCAAGTTAAGAGAACAAATTCAAAATCCATTTAAATACATTGAAATGCATACTTTTTTTCCTCAGTTCACAGTCCGGCATAGAAGAGTGAAGACGTGTCTCCAGTCCAGAAAAGATGATGGCATTGGAGCCCAGGTAGGTAAGTAAGGGGTGGTGGGGAGTTGGGTGCTGAGTGGGAGGGTCAGGTGGGGGAGATTAATGGCAGTAGTGTGCTAATGGCGGCAGCAGACATCAATGGACAGTTTTCTTTTTTAACAGGATATATAAAAATAAAAAAAAGAATGTGAAGGACAGTTTTCTTTATTTCAGGCACTGACACTGGGGATTGGGCACCACCAATCTTTCCCTCCCTGGGATAAAAACGGTACAGACACACTGCCCCAGCAGCCAACCATCAGTGGGAAAACTGGTTCCCTGTCAGGTGCCCAAAGCAAGTAAGTAAAGATATTGATCAGTTCTCAGACTAGTTTAAAGTTAGGTGTGTATGAGTAAAGAACAGTATTCCAGAATACCATTAATAGAAAGCAGCAAGAGGAAGGAGCTGCTGCTAGAACTTTATTTCTCTACTACTGGTGCTGCTAGAACTTTACTTCTCTACTACTGGGACTAAAGAACATGAACTTTACTACTGGGTCCTTCAATTAGGGTAACAAACAAACAAACAAAAAAAAAACTTAGAATTTGTGTGCTTGTCTGAGTTGGGTGAAGGGAATTGTTATCTGTGCAGTTAGCTAGGTGAAGAAGAGAGCTGTCAATTAGGGTGTGTGGCTTAGGAAGCAGGAACGCAGGTGTTTGCATTTAAAACTGCCCTAGATAGCTTTTGGCAGAGAGCAGCAAGAGGAAGGAGGTGCTGCTAGAACTTTACTTCTCTAATACTGAGACTAAAGAACTTGAACTTTACTACTGGGACCTTAAATTAGGGTAAAATAAAAACAAGAATCAGTGTGGTTGTCTGAGTTGGGTGAAGGGAACTGTTATCTGCTGAGTTAGCTAGGTGAAGATGAGATCTGTAAATTTGGGTGTGTGGCTTAGGCAGTAGAAAACCAGGTATTTGCATTTAAAACTGCCCTAGATAGCTTTTGGCAGAGAGCAGCAAGAGGAATGAGGTGCTGTTAGAACTTTACTTCTCTACTACTAGGACTAAAGAACTTGAACTTTTCTACTGGGACCTTTAATTAGGGTGAAAAACAGAGAAACAAAAAAAAACAAGAATTAGTGTGCTTGTCTGAGTTGAGTGAAGGGAACGGTTATCTGTGCAGTTAGCCAGGTGAAGAAGAGAGTTGTAAATTAGGGAGTGTGGCTTATGCATCAGGAAACTAGGTGTTTGTATTTAAAACTGTGCTAGATAGCTTTTGACAGAGAGCAGCAAAAGGAAGGAGATGCTGCTAGAACTTTACTTTTCTACTGCTGGGACTATATAGCCCTCCATCCCCACCACCTTCCCACCCATAGCCAGTTCCACTTTTATTGGCACTGGATTTGACTGACAACAGGAACTTCCTGTTCAGTAGCATGAAGGGAGTGATCACAGAGGCACAAAAGACTCACCCTCCTTGAAAGAAAAGAGTAGCTCCCCCCCCCCAGCTGCTGGAGCAAGAAAGGAGGAGGCTACTAAGGAATGCAGAAACTTCCTGTCTCAGAACAGGAAGGTCAGGAGATGTAAGGGCACAAAGGCAGCAGGAAAGTAGGGAGAAAAAAAAGGATGAAACAGAAAGAGGAAAGAGTAAGCATACAAAGCAACAGGTGAGGGGCCACAAATAAGACATGATGGGAGTGGTGCAGTGGCTGTGAAGCAGCAGTCTTCTGGGAGACATTCTGGAGGATGAGGTGTTTTCCCATCTGCAGGCACCTCTTTGGGTTGAGGGAGGAGGTTGCTCATCTCCAGGCTGAGTTGGGCAGGATTTGGGGGACCTCATCTCCTTCCCAGGGATCACCAGGGCCACTGCCACTGCCTCAGAGATTGCCAAGAAAGAGGAGCGGTTGCACCATGGTGGGCTCAGGGAGGCTGAGGGTGGTGGAACAGAGGTGCATCCCTCTAGTTGTACCTCTTCACAATTCATATGCCATTCTGGTGGAGCGTGGTTCTTCAATGGGGGCACCCACAGTGGAGATCAAGGAGGATGCTGGGAACCTCCACAAAGGAAACCCACAGAAGGGTGGCACAGGACCCCACAGTGGAAGGAAACAACTCTTAGTGGGGGACTCAATTGTTAAGAGGGTAGAACTGGTGGAGGGAGGGGAGAGGGAGGTAAGGTGCCTTCCTGGTACCATGGCTTGAAGGGACAGGAAGTGAATCCTTAGGATGGCTAGAGCAGCAGCACGGGAGTGGGAGCTGTACTTCATTGTCCACCTAGGGACAAATGACCTGGCTGAGAAAGGGATCAGTGCAGTGCAGGAGGAGGAGTTTGTTGAGTTGAGTAGGGGCCTTAGACAAGTTACCCTCATGGAAACCTTCTCGGAGGAGCTGCCTATGGCAGGAGTGAGACTAGGGTGCCCCACACCATGGGATTCAAAGAATAGTTGAAAAACCTGGTGTAGATCTCAGGGTTTTGGCTTTATTGGGCACTGGGGGGGTCCATCTGGAGGGATACAGGCCAATACTGGCCCGATGGTCAGCATCTATCCGGGAAGGGAACAAGGATCCAAGACGATAGTTTTAAATGCTTTATTGGCAAGCATTTAAACTAGCCAAGGGGGACTCACAGAAAAGGAGCAGAGAAATCCCAGCCACCCTCACAAAACAGGGTAGTTAGTGAGGCAAACACCAATGCAGAGAAGGCCAGAGGAAGAAGGACTGGGGTAAAGGGAGAAAAAGGCAAAGACAGTAAGGACAGAGATGGGGCTAAAAAGGGTAAGGCAATCAAAAAATGAAGGGCAATGAGTACCAATGCTCGTAGTCTGGGTAACAAGCTCCCTGAACTAGTGGCCTTGATGGTACACAGAAAACCATGACTTGGATGTCAACATACTAGGGTACACAATCTACAGGAGGGACAGGGAGGGTAAAAGAGGAGGAGGAATAGCTCTCTACATAAGGGAAGTGATCAAAGCAACAAAACTAAAAGGTTAACAGGAAGCAGAGGAGGCACTGTAGGTGACTCTGGAGATAAGAAATGGCACCACAGTCTGCACAGGGGTCATATACAGAACCACATCTCAGGGTGAGGAAATGGACAAGGAAATGATAGATGGCCTACTTAGGATGGCAGAAAAGGGAAGACCTGAATATGCCAGATGTTAACTGGAGCACTTTTGCTGCAGCCACATTCAAGAGCAGGGTCATTCTCGATGCCCTTCAGGGTGCATGCCTCAAACAGCTAGTGTTGTAACCCACTCGGAAGGGAGCAGTCTTAGACCTGGTACTCTCAAACAGGGATGGAGAGAGGATCTCAGATTTAGAAGTGGGTAGCCATCTGGGAACAAGTGACCGTCAAACAGTGTGATTCACGATAAACACAGCCATACAAAAGCAATGGTACTGGACTTTAGGAGGGCTGACTTTGGCAAATTGAGAGAGTGCCTCTGAAAAGCACTGTCAATGGGCAAGAAGAAGGGGTGGAGGAACAATGGGAAAAATCAAAGCTGCCATCGCAGAGGCTACAAGCCCTTGTGTGAAGCAAATAAACAAATCAAAACAAAGGAAAAAACTCTATGGTTCTCAAAAGAGGTGGAGGGGAAGGTATGGGAGAAAAAGATTGCATTCAGGAAGTATAAGGAAACACAGAAGGAGCAGGACGGAGAACAGTACCAGTTAAAGCAAAAGGAAGCAAGGAAGGCAGTCAGAATAGCAAAAGTCCAAACTGAGGAACATTCAGGTACATTAGAGAGAGGAGAAAGACCAAGGGAGGAATAGTGAGGCTTAATAAAGTGAAGGATGGGCGGGCAGAGGGTGATAGTGAAAAAACAGGGTTGCTGAACGAATACTTCTGCTCGGTTTTCACAAAAGAAGAGGAGGGGGAGGTACCTAAACCAATCAATAGAGGCACTCTGGATTGGGGGGGTCAACACCAGTCCATTCACAGAAGAAAGGGTTCTGAAAGAACTCCTAAAACTGAAGGTGGTCAAAGCAATGGGGCCTGATGGGATTCACCCCTGAATTCTAAAAGAACTAAGGGGAGAACTAGTGACATCACTGACTACCCTTTTTAACAAATCATGGGAGGATGGTGTGGTACCTGAGGACTGGAGGAGGGTGGTTGTGATTATCCTTCACAAAAGTGGGAACAAAGCAGAGGCAGGAAACTACAGACCTGTTAATTTGACCTCAGTGGTAGGGAAAATGATGGAATCACTTCTGAAAGAAAGAATTGTTAAGTACTTAGAGGCCAGTGGGGCACAGGACCCAAGGCAGCATAGATTAACAGTGGGGAAGGTCATGTCAGACAAATCTAATAGATTTATTTGACTGGGTGACCAAAGTAGTAGGCCTACCTAGACTTTAGCAAGGCATTTGACATAGTCCCACATAAATGATTAATAAACAAGTTAGCCAGTTAGGGAGTGGGTCCCAGGGTAGTAGCCTGGGTAAAAGACTGGCTGGACAACAGGACACAGAGGGTAATAGTAAGCAGAGTCTACTCTGAAGAAAGGGGTTACTAGCGGGGTACTGCTACTGTGATACTGGGACCGGTCCTTTTTAATGTCTTTGTAAGTGACATTGTGGAGGGACTGGAAGGAAAAGTATGCCTCTTTGCAGATGACACAAAGATCTGCACTAGGGTTGATACACAAGAGGGGGGAGGTGGAAAGGATGAGAAGGGACTTGGCAAGGTTGGAGGAATGGTCACATGTATGGCAGCTTAGATTCTATGCAAAGAAGTGCAAAGTAATGCACCTGGGAAACAAAAACCCAGGGAAGAATACACGTTGGGGGTGGGTACTAACAACAACAAAAATGGAAAGGGACCCAGGGTAGTCATATCAGATGACCTAATGATAGTCAAGCAATGTGAGAAGGCAGCAAGGAGAGCTGGGGAGATATTGGGATGCATAAGGAGAGGCATCAACAGCAGAAAACAGAAAGTTGTTATCTGTACAGACAGTTGATGAGACCCCATCTGGAGTACTGTGTGCAGTTCTAGAGACCCCACCTCCGCAAGGACATAGGATGGATGTAGTCCAGAGGAGATCAACTAAAATGGTGCAGGGTTTGCACCAAAAGCCATATGAAGAGAGACTAAAGGAGCTTAATATGTATACCCTCGAAGAAAGGAGGGAGAGGGGGGAACATGATAGAAACGTTCAAGTGCCTCAAGGAAATCAACAAAGTCCAAGAGGGTAGCATCTTTCAGAAAAAGAGATAGGTGCAAGAACAAGGGGGCACAATTAGAAGATAGAGAGGGGGACAGCTCAGGGACAACGTGAGGAAGTATTTTTTTTTATGGAGAGGGTGGTGGACACATTGAACGGCCTTCCTGAGGAGATCACGGGGTCAAAAACAGTGAGGGAATTCAAGAATGCATGGGACAGACATAAGACAATTCTGGTATGGGGTAGGAAGAAGTAGGCTGTTGGTTAACTAGGATCTGCTGCTTATCAAATACGAAGGGAAATGGGCAGACTGGGTGGGCCAAGCGGTCCTTATCTGCCATCAAAGTCTATGTTTCTATATTTCTAATAATGACACATTCATTATTTAGGAATAAAAATAACAAAAAAAATAGTGTAAGGCCCCTGTTATAGCAGGTATCCCTTTCAACTGCCTTAGGGGTGTGGCTGTCCTTAGCGCATACTGCTACTGAATCACCGTAGATGTTTGTGGTAGTGCCTAGGTTCTTTCAACTTGCACAGAAATAGCATGGAGCCACCACCCAGAGAAATTGTTCAAGTGGGCCTGATGGCATATTAGTATGGCCCCCTGAGATACTGTGTGGTCTGGTAGGAGCTCTGGATTGAGCAGGTGGTACAGGGATAGTACAGTTAGCTCAAAATTGACTTGGCCCCAAAAACAAATATAGACAATATCCAAACAAATTACTAAAAGCCTTCAGGATCAGAAGTCTGGCATTACTGGGTATAACAAAATCATCTTCCCCACTGCACAGTACAGTTTTACAAAAGGCAAGGTGTTTTTTTTTTTTTTTTTTTTTTTTAAACACAGCTGCTGTTTCTATGCCTCTTCCCTGACAGCCCCCTTCTGCCTGACCCTCCCACCCAGCTCCGTCCCCCGGAACTGCCGGGGCTTCCCTGATGCCCAGCCCAGGAGGGGTGCCTTCAGGGAGTCATGTGTCATCCTGCCTATGGGGATTTCTCTCCTTTTTGCCCCTTTGCCCACACACCGTACAATGGGTGCAGCAGCTGTCTCCACCTCCGCCGAGGCAACCAAGCACCCTGGGCGCAGGCAAGCCCTCCCTAGCTGTGCCATTCACAGCACAGACCCCACCATCCTGAAGAAGAAGAGCTGTAATGCTCAATCTTTGTCTTCCCTGCCGGCCCCCTGAGTGACCCGAGTCCATTCCTGAAGCCGGGTTGCCAGCATGGTGTGAGGTGTGATGTCCAGTGCCTCAACCCTCAGCATCACCAGGCCAGCTCAAAAGGCAAGGTCTTTTGATATGTATTTGCTAATATGTTATTGTGTTACTTTAATATTAGAATTCATCAGGAAGGAGTCCTGCATATCACACAAAGTTCCTTAAATTCAGCTAGTTACAATCAGCTAGTGTTAGGAGGACATTGACCTTATTAACTCCCACAAATACCAACAATGTGCCTCCATCTCTTGGTAGTGCCATTGCCACATATACCACTGTCAGCTCAGCCTCAACAACCATCGCTGTGATCCTCTCATCCACAACTGCAACTAGCAACCTGGCTACTGCTGCCACTGTGGTCCTGGCAGCCACTTCTGCCATTGTGACCCAGAGCACTCCTGCCACTGTGAGTCAGACAACCTTTGCCACTACTCTAGCTCTAGCCACACCTGTCTGTTTGACCCTGGTGGCTAGTACTGCTACTATTTCTCCATTTTTTCCACTGTGGCTCATCCACTACCACAACTATTGCCATTGTGCTAACTTCTACTGTGACCTTGTCTGTTTCTCAACCTGTCTCCATTCTAGAACATGATAGTGAAAATGTTGATGAAGAAGAGCACACATCAGGGTCAGAGTAGTTCCTATTAATACAGGATTTGTAAAGTGACACTTCATCTAATGATGCAAACCTAAGCAGCTTTGAGGATAAGATAGACTATGGACATTGCATCGAGTGGCAGAAACTAAGAAAGACAGGTGGCTAAATATCCTTGGCCTCTAAAGATAGAACTATTGCCAGCAGAAAGAAGTAAATAGGTCCTCTCACATAAAAGAACTTGGCAAGATACCATGCAATTAGTTTAGCAAGCTTTATCCCAGTCTGAAGAGCAGAATGGGGCAGGTACAGCAGTACAATGAGTGGAGACAGGGGAAAACCCATAGAGGTTAAAAAAGTAAAGACTAATGGATGCAATAAAAATGGTGGTGTCTGCGGTGGTCCTACCCAAACGAGTGTTGTCTGCAGCCGTAAGAATGTGACATGGCTACATTTATGTTTGTAAAATAAGATAGCAAAAAGGCAGTGCGTGTCACAAACCCACTCCTGTAGGCCAGGACCACTGAGCTCACAGTGCCCACCCCTAAGTGCAATCTGTGATGGGGGGAACAGGAATACCCTCCAAGTGTCTGTCTAGAGTGCTTGCCAAGTTCAAGACTGAACACCCACCACAAGGTCTCAGGGCTTCCTCTCTCTAATCTGTGTAAGCATACAGTGCAGTCTCAAGTCTGTAGCCAGGTGAGAGCTCTCCTCGGCCGCTGTACTGGGAGGGAAGACTCAGGTGTTATGAGCTGTTTGGGGTTTGCTCTTGTAAACCTGATTGTGTCCTCTCACATGGGTTGTGCAGCACCTAGTTCCCCCTTTACAGACCCCACCTGAGACCTATGTATCTTCCTTACTTAAACACCCAGATATTCCCTTTTTGGATCATAGACTTGGTAGCAAATGTTGACACCTTGCACTAACCAGGTTGTTCTCAGAATTGAATAAATCTTTTTGCCTTTTACGCACACAAAAAAACTCACAAGCAGTTTTAAAAGCAAAATGGTTTTACTAAATCTAAGTGATTATCATACAAACTTTACAAACAAAAGATTTAGAAATGTGGTTACAGAATAACAAAAATAAAGGTGGAAATAAACTTGCAAAAGTGCACTGTAAAGATGTTAACTGTCTATTTTTGACCTTGTTTGTGGAAAATCAGATGTCCAGAAAACAAAAGAAGTTACAAAAGTTTCAGTCCTTCTGTCGCTTACCCTGATTCTTAGCCCGTCTCTGTGGCAGTCTTGCTTGGTGTGTGACAGGAAGAGTGTGCCATAAAAAAAGTGTGCAGATGCTCTGCTCTGAGGGCTTTAAATACCTTTTGGTCCGGGCAGTCTGTAATTCTTTGGTGAACTTATATTTTTGGGCCAGCAGGGTTCTCTCTTGCTCTGCCCAAGATTTTTAAGTGAACCACATTATTGATTAGATTTCTCTTACAGTTCTAATATCCTTTGGTCTTGCCTCATCCTTCCTGCCTCCTCTTAAAATGAAATTATATGAGGACAGCTCCTGGAACTTGAAGCACTTTCCTTTGAAATGTAAGGATTTATGATAGAGAGAGATGTTTTTCTATCCTCGGACCATTTATGACTCTTTATCTTTGATCAGCTACTCAAAGCCTTTGACATGTAATTTCAAGCTCCTGTCAGCAGCTTGTTCTCAGGTCAGAGAGGAATGTCAAATATCTTGCAAGACATTCTCTCTTTCCTATGTGACCTCCTCAGTAACACTGTGTACCCCTTTTAAAAAAAAAACACATGGGCATCTTTTGGCAACCCTTAGTTCTGGCCTGTTTGGGAATTTAACATAACCAAAATTCTCTTTGTGTAACCTTTTTAAAGTATAAACAAAATCACAGAAATATGTAACAGCAAAATGTCTGTATTGTTCAACAGTGGCTAAATCATTACATCCCTCTCTCCTTAGACTGAATTTATGGTAACATGCCTCTATCGTATGGTAGAGTTTCAATAATTCTGCTTACTGTTCTAACTGGTGAGATAGGCCATCTGTGTTTGTATTGGCTGACCCAGCACCATGGGTAATTGTCATGTCATAGGTCTGTAGGGCAATACTCCATTAGAGTAGGCATCCATTTGTTTTGCCCTTCTGATTTAACCACAATAGGTTGTGATCGGTCTGTACCTTGAAGCATCTTCCATAAAGGTATGGCTCTAATTTCTTCTGGGCCCATACCAGTGCAAAGCATTAATTTTCAACTGTGGAGTATGCCTGCTCCCAGGGAAGTAGCTTCTTGCTAAGGTACACTATTGGGTGGTCTTTGCCCTGATTAGATGTCTGACTGAGGACTGCTCCAATCTCCACATCTGAGGCATTTGTTTGGATTACAAATTACCTAGTGTAATCTGGACTGGCCAACACAGGGGCACTGCACAATGCCTCTTTTAGTTGTGCGAAGGCTTGTTCACAGGCTGGCTCCCCCTTTACCTTTTTGGGCTGTCTTTTCCTCAGCAAGCTAGATAGTATAGCTGCCAGGGTACTGTAATTGGGCACAAAATTTCAGTAGTACCCTGAGGTCCCTAGGAAGTGCCTAACTTGCTTCTGGGTTTCTGGCATGGGCCATGCCTCTATTGCTGCATTGCCTCAGTCTTGGCTTGATTAGGCCAAAGTTGCCCCCACCCCACTACATGACCTAAGTATGCCACCTCCACCATAGCCATCTGGCACTTTTAAGCCTTGAAAGTGAACCCTGCCCGCTGTATTCTGCTCAACACTTCCTTCAGGTGGGACAGGTGTTCCTTCCAGCTGGTACTGAAGATGGCAATATCATCCAGTTAAGCCACTGGCGTACTTTTCAGTACCATGTAACACCTGGTTGACCAACCTTTGGAAGGTGGCAGTGGCATTCTTCATTCCAAAAGGCATTACCCAGAACTAGAATAATCCTATTGGAGTGATGAAGGCCAACCACTCTCTAGCTCTGGCAGTTAACTTCACCTGCCAATACCCTTTTGTCAAGTCAGTTGTGGTAAGGTATGTCACCCTTCCCAACTTGCTCAGAAGTTCATGCATCTGTGGCATTGGGTGGGTGTCAGACTTCATGAGTGCATTGAATCCATGATAGTCCATGTAAAAGTGAGTAGAGTCATCTGTCTTGGGAATGAGGACTACAGGTGAGGCCCAGGGACTGTGAAATTTCTGGATTGCCCCTAAATCCAGTATTTCCTCCATCCCCCTCCTAATGTCCATTAGGATGGCTGCAGACACCCTTTAGGCTGTCCATTGTATGGGCACGTGCATCCCCATGTCTATATTGTGTGTCCTTAAGGGTGTTCATCCAGGCTTGGCTGTAAACAAAGAAGCAAAGTACTCTAAAACCTCCCTCACTTCCTGGGACTGTTGCAGGGTCAACTGGGGTGAAAGTCTGAATGCCTCCACAGATTACTCCTGCTTGCTTTCTTCTAGCAAGTCCAGGAGGGGGTCTTACTCATCCATTCTCTCCCAAAGACTACACACTGCAAATAACATGTTGGCCCTATTGGCATATGGCATCATCATGTTGACATGGTACTTCCTATGGGTATGTCTCCTGTCAGGCAGTTCCGCAATATAATTTACGTCATTAATCTGCTGTACTACCTTTTATGGTTCCGCCCACTCGACCTGCAGCTTGTCCTTCCAGACTGGAATTAGAACCATTACTTCCTGAACTGCACTGTACGAGCGAGGTCTGGCTTCGTGGTCATACTAGATTTTTGCTTCTGTTTGACAGCTGACAGCTTGCTTTGGGCTGTTCCCATAAACTGCTTCAGCTTCTCCCTAAACGTAGGGACATATTCCACTATAAGAGTTCCCTGGGTGGTGTGCTTTCCTTTCCAGTCTTCCCAAAAGTCAAGGAGCCCACACACCCTACGTCCATATAAAAGTTCAAAGGGGGAAAACACTGTTGACTCTTGGGGCACCTCCCTGTACGCAAACAACAGGTGGGGAAGGCATTTCTCCCAGTCCCTACCATGCTGTTCAGCAAATGCTTGAAGCATTGATTTTAGGATACCATTAAACCTTTCCACAAGCCCATTGGTTTGTAGGTGATAAGGTTTTGTGTGTCTCTGCATCACCCCACACTTCTCCCACAAACTCTTCATCAGGTCCGACATGAAGGTACCCCTTGACCAGTGATAACCTCCTGCATAAACCCGACATAGGAGAAAATTCCTAGCAAGGCGTCTGCCACTTTGTCTGTCCTAAGTGAGGAGATGGAGACCACCACTGGGTATCTGGTGTCATAATCTACCACCGTCAGGATAAACTTCTTCCCAGAAGAGCTTGGGGTACTCAAAGGTCCCACAATATCCAGTTCTACCCTCTAGAATGGCTCCTTCACAATGGGCAAGAGAATAGGGGCAGCTTTGGTTTTACTACCTGCCTTCCCTATTTATTGGCACTGGTGACAAGACCTGCAACATTTCTTCACCTGCTGGGTGAAATTGAGCCAATAGAAATTCTGGGCTGATCGCTACATGGTGCAAGCAATGCCCAGATGTCTGGACATGGGGATGTCATGGGTGACCTTGAGCAATTGCTCACAATACCTCTATACCTCTGGGGAACGGCAAGCTGCCTCCCCATCACTCCTCCCTCCTCCCTCTGTCCTCACATCCTGTGTATACAACAGTCCATTGTCCCAAAATACCCTATATTTCATGTCACCTCCCTGTGTCCTATCAAATTCTGCAGAAGCCCTCAGCCTCTCCAAACTAGGGTCAGTCCTCTGGACAGCTGCAAAATCTTCACATTTTCCCAAAGCATGGGGCATGTCCCCCTCCACTCCTAAACTGAGGTCCATAGTTCTTGCATCAGGGCATTCAGAGTCATTGCCATCCATAACCTTCTGACTAAGTGTTACCCCTCACTCCTCAGAGTAACCTTCTGTCACCGTTTTGTGAATGGCTACTTGGGGAAGTCCTACCTCCCTTTCACTACTCTCCATGTCAGGAGACACAGGCTGGGGAACCAGTCTCCTATTCTTTTTCACAGGGACTTCTGTGGGGTTCAGGGATTTACAAGGAGCCTCAGCAGTTGGACTGTGGGTAACCACACACCACCCCTTGCTGTAGATTATTCCCTATGATCACATCCAGGTGACGTTGTCTGCCACTGCCACGTTTTGCACCCTGTCTCCTGTCTCACCCCCAGTCTAGAAGAACACTAGCTAGTGGCAGAGTTTTCTCCTCCCTAGTGAATCCCTCACTTTTACAAACTGATGAGGTATAAGCTGTTCAGGCCCAACCAAATCCCCCTTTTCCAGTGTAAGAAACTCCCCCGTGTTCCTTAACCAATGGGTCTGCACCCCATTTACAGTAACTAGGTATATGTGCTCTCTCATATTTACAGGCATGCTTTCAGGGATACACAGTGCACCCAACCCTGTTTGATCACCACTTTGTCTACTCTGTACCTTTTTAGGCCACTGTCTAGCAAGTTGCCCTGGCTGTTTACAAAACCAACAGTCATCATTTCTTTTATCCAAGAAATCCCTTTTTGGTAACTTGGAGCTTCCCCCTTTCAGTGGAGGCAATGAGGGTTTTAGCTGCCCTGAAGCTGCACTTTTGCCTTTCTGCACTGCCACACCTACCTCACTTCCTTTCAGAACAGGCCTGCTCCTGGCATAGCTGTCCAAGAGCTCAGCAGCTTGCTGTGCTGTTTTTGGATCTCAGTCCTCTAGCCAGGTTTTCAACTCTGCTGGGCAAGCCCAAAAGAACTGCTCTAGAAGTACAACCTCCTAAATTTTCCCCACAGAATTTACTTCCACCCCCTCCAACCAATGTTTTAATAAGTGATGTTGCTTTGTTGCAAGTTCCTCAAAGCTCATGTCAGGGCTTTTTCTGAGTGTCTGGAATTTAACCCTGTAGGCCTCACAATTCAGTTCATACTTTTTAAGCAGAGCAGCTTTAAGTTTCTCATAATCTTGGCTATCATTAATGTCCATTTGTTCTAGTGCCTCATGCCCTTTTCCAGTAAGTAGCAGGGATAGCTGGAAGTTCCAGGACTCCCTGAGTATTTTGGCCTGGATACAGACCTTTTCAAACAAATTCAACATGCATCCATATCCTTTCCCTATTTAAATTCAGCTATTAATTTGGAGTTTAACTTATACCCCAGTCCTGGAGTTTCAGGTTCACCCCTGCCTCTTACCTCCTCTGGTGCTGGTCATTGGAGTCTTAGCTTCTCCAGTTCAAACTCTCTCTGGCACTGCCTTTCTTTTTCCTTGGCCTCTCTCTGGTGCTGCTGTCCCTGCAACTACATTTTAAACTTCCTCTGCTCAAATTCCCTCTGCTGCTGGGCTTCGATCTTTCTCTGCTCGAATTCCAGCTCCAATTTCCTCTGCTCCAGCTGCAGCCTGATCCCTTCCAACTCCAGCTTTATGGTGGCCTTCCCCTGGCACTATGGCTCTGGGTTCCCTCTGGTCTCGCTGTCCTCCTCCCTGGGACTGGACACTGCAACATCCCTGGCACCTCACACCCAAGGTCTGGTTCCTTTCAGTCACTTGCCATGACTTGAGGTTCAGGGCAACCACTTGCTCATCAGCTGCCATGATAGCCTCCATGGGGTTCTTTTTGATTCGCCTCTCATACTGGACACCCCGACACAATTGCCTTAGATGGTCCGCAGTGTATTCGCTGTAATTGAAAAGCATCTAACTACTGCTATACTTACACTGAGAAAACAAAATAAAAAAGATGGTAGGGAACTTTATACTGTAACCAAATAGTTTTTTATTAAATCTCTGTTCTGTTTGTGTGTGTATTGTTTTCAGTTTATCAATCTGATACATTGGCCTCGAATCCAACCTCTATCCCTGTGTCACCAAATATCGCTAGGATCCCATCACTGTGCACCAGATCTGTCACAAACCCACTCCTTGGAGCCAGTTCCACTGAGCTCATAGTTCCCACTCCTAAGTGAAATCTGTGATGGAGGGGAACAAGAATACCCTCCAAGTGTCTATCTAGAGTTTTCACTGAGTTCACGACTGAAAACCCACCACAAGGTCCCAGGGCTTCCTCTCTCTAATCTGTGTAAGGATACAGTACAGTCTCAAGTCTATAGTCAGGTGAGCACTCTCCTCGGGTGCTGTATTGGGGGGGACCCAGGCATTACGAACTCTTCGGGGTTTACCCTCGTAAACCTAATTGTGTCCTCTCTCACAGGGTGTGCAGTACCTAGTTCCCCCTTTACAGACTCCTCTGAGACCTATGTATCTCTCTTACTTAAGGCACCCTGATATTCCCTTCTTAGATCCTAGACTTGGTAGCAAATGGTGATACCTTGCACTAACCAGGTTGGTCTCAGAAATGAATTAACCTTTTTATCTCTTACACACAAAATCACACACAGGCAGTTTTAAAAGCAAAATAATCTAAATGATTATCATGCAAACTTTACAAACAAAAGATTTAGAAATGTGGTTACAGAATAACAAAAATAAAGGTGGAAATATACATGCAAAAGCAATCTGTAAATATTTTAACTGTCTATTTTCTACCTTGTTTGTGAAAAATCAGATGTCCAGAAAACAAAAGAAGTTGCAAAAGTTTCAGTCCTTCTATATCATTTCCTGGTTATTAGTTTGTCTCTGTGCCAGTCTTGCTTAGCGTGTGACAGGAAAAGTGTGCCATGAAAAAGTGTGCAGATGCCCTGCTCTGAGGGCTTTAAATACCTTCTGGTCCAGGCAGTCTGTAATTCTTTGGTGAACTTATATTTTTGGGCCAGCAGGGGTCTCTCTTGCTCTGTCCAAGATTTTTAAGTGAGCCATATTATTGATTAGTTAGATTTCTCTTACAGTTCTAATATCCTTTGGTTTCCCTCATCCTTCCTGCCACCTCTTAAAATGAAATTATACAAGGACAGTTCCTGGAACCTGAAGCACCTTTCCTTTGAAGTGTAAGGATTTATGATAGAGAGAAACAGTTTTCTATCCTCCGACCATTTATGACTCTCTTCCTTTGATCAGCTACCCCAAGTCTTTGACATGTAATTTTCAAGTTCCTGTCAACAGCTTGTTCTCAGGTCAGAGAGGAATGTCAAATATTTTGCAAGACATTCTCTCTTTCCTATGTGACCTCCTCAGTAACACTGTGTACCCCTTTTAAAAATACATATGGGCATCTTTTGGCAACCCTTAGCATTACACAGGTGAAACGTAAATGCTCAGAGCTGTGATAACCAGGGGTGGGCTCCATTTCAGATTTCAACAGGACAGGAGGGCACACAGCAACAACCAGTAGGGGGGTCAGGTGCCAGTTAGACCCATCGCAGATTTGCACACAAGCACTGTGCACTGACTGCTGTGTGCACGTTCAAGTGGCCACCTGCCTGCTTGAATGTGTCAGCTGATTTAGTAAAGCAGAACTTCTGCTGTGCTGAATCAGCTCACACATTTGCGATGGCAGGTGGCTACTCAAACATGTGCATAGTGCAGAATGACATGTTATGGTTTAAGTAAATAAACACAACCTACAAGTATGGATGGGAAGCAATAGTGATAGTTTACTTATCTGACCATATGGCTGGAACTTGTGGTCTGCCACTTGCCACCAGCCCAGACAGCCCACCAGTTAAGACCCCCTCCTTGAGTCCTGTCCTCCACCTGGAACCAAATCGTCCTGACTCCTGACTGTGACCTGAACAGTCCAGTGTTTGCTTGCAGCCAGACCCACTGAGCATCTGAGCAAGACTGTGGAGACCGAAATTGCCTTCGGTACCACCAAGCAAGAGCTCACCTCATCACTGACGGAGCTGTAGACTGTCTGTAGTGGCAGGAAAGTGTGTGTCACACAACTCATGCGCTCTGCTTCTCCACATCACATGATGTCACTGATGACTCAGCCACAGTGTGAATACACACAAGGGCAGGCAGGGCACTTGTGCAAAAAAAATATATAATTTTACACCAAAGAACAATCCACCACTTCCACAAGGCATGCGGGCAGTGGCTGCCCCTGGACCAGTGAGCTCCCTTCCGAGTGTGGGTCTGGCTCCATGGAGTCACAGGAGCCACTGTTAATCCAGTGCTGTCCCCCCCCAACACTTAGTTCACTTTACAGCCACTTACATACTGTAGCTCCTTCTTGCTGTCTGTTTCTGAGCTTTGAAGTTCAGTGGTGGTCAGTGCCTCTGTCAAGTGCTTCAGTCACCTATAGACAGGTACGCTCACTCTTATCAGCATAAAAATATAACACACTGAAGCCCCCCCCTCCTTTATCTTTATCTAAATACCAACCTGAACTGACCTTATGTTGTTTCTATTGCTACTGCCTGCTTGAACTGCTGTTGCTGCCCACTGCCAGTGACATGGACTCTCTCACTTTCTGCCACTAATATCTGTACACTAATATTATTACTGCACTTACTGGTGGGACCAACCACGCCTGTCCTGCTGTGTTTGAACTGGTGAGTACCCACTTTGATGACCATCTTCCCCCATTCAGCTTTGTGCTACAGCTATGCAGCTGCTACTGTTTCCATTGCTGGTGTTTGTCTGCTCAGCATCCATTCTGGTCTCTGCTCTATCAGTTGTGTCCATTATTTTTCCTGCCCCCTCTCATGTCGGTGTGTTACCAGGTTGAGGATCACAGGGGTTCCTCTACTGGCCGCACCACCCACTCATCTCCCAGTAGGGTTTGCCTGCCTGGTCCCCACTGCCCATTCTCGTTCAGCTCTAGTTTTTCCACTACTAGGCTGTGCTGACTAGTCTCCAACCACCTAACCCATTGCTGCTTTTTTCCAGACTCTCAGCTGGCCTAGTGATCCATTGATTGATAAAAGGATGGAGAGCAATGAGGGACTAAGACCTCACCATACTACTGCCTCTGCTCTGGCTACCAACAGCCAGTGTTCCTGTAATTGCCCCAGCCACTCGTACTCAGAAAAAGAAGAATTTTGACTGTCCTCTGAGTCCTTCCCTCCATCTCTGCTGCGTGCTGGTTCCTTTGCTGTAGGTAACTATAAGACTCAGGACTCCTGGCACTGCTTCAGCTCTATACAGGATGCCCGATCCACCCCTGCCACTCCTGTGCACTGTGTTGCTGCTTGTTAATGATAAGTCCAGTTTTCATTTATTATTAAACAAATTAACCTTATCTCTCAAGCCCCTTTATAATTTGAAGGGGGGAGACAGATCTTACCTGATCAATGATCAGTTGTCATGGGGTGCATCATTTGCAACTGAGGCTAGTCACTCGGGGCCCCACTCTCAGTTGCAGTAGTGGGTGGTGGTATTCTGGGGTGCACAGAATCCCTCATATTGCCATCCCACAAAAACTGCCATACACAAAGGTAGCCATTGGCTGCAGGGACAAAACATTCTTTGTGACAACAATTCTTTTATACAGATTGAATTTCTAGATGTTAGTTGTCACACATACATTGCATGAACACTATCATAGAAACATAGGCTTTGACGGCAGATAAGGACCGCTTGGCCCACTTAGTCTGCCCATTTCCCCTACCTACAGGATAAGCTGTAGATCTTAATTAACCAACAGCCTATTTCTTCCTACCCCACATAAGAATTGCCTTATGTCTGTCCCATGCATTCTTGAATTCTCCTGCAGTTTTAGACCCCACAACCTCCTCAGGAAGGCTGTTCCATGTGTCCACCACCCTCTCTGTGAAAAAATATTTTCTCACATTGTCCCTGAGCCACCCCCCCATCTTCAAATTGTGTCCCCTTGTTCTTGCACATCTCTTTTTCTAAAAGATGCTACCCTCTTGGACTTCGTTGATTCCACTGAGGTACTTAAAAGTTTCTATCATGTCCCCCATCTCCCTCCTTTCCTCAAGGGTAAACATATTAAGCTCCTTTAGTCTCTTCTCATATGACTTCTTTTGCAGACCCTACACCATTTTAGTTACCCTCCTTTGGACTGCCTCCATCCTGTCTATGTCCTTGCAGAGATGGGGTCTCCATAACTGGATGCAGTACTCAGATGGAGTCTCACCAACTGTCTGTACAGAGGGATAACAACTTTTTGCTTTCTGATGGTGATGCCTCTCCCTGTACATCCCACTATCCGCCCAGCCCTCCCTACTGCCTTCTCACATTGCTTGCCAACCATAAGTTTATCTGATATGATTACCCCCAGGTCCCTTTCCATTTTTGTTGTTGCTTCTACCCCCCCCCCACTGTGTAATCTTCCCCTGGGTTTTTGTTTCCCAGGTGTATTATTTTGCACTTTTTGCATTGAATCTAAGCTGCCATACTTCTGACCATTCCTTCAACCTTGCCAAGTCCTTTTCATCCTTTCCACACCTCCTTGTGTATCAACACTGTTGCAGATCTTTGTGTCATCTGCAAAGAGGCATACTTTTCCTTCCAGTCCCTCTGCAATGTCACTTATAAAGACATTAAAAAGGACTGGACCCAGTACTGAACCCTGCAGTACCCCACTAGTAACCCCTTTCTTCAGAGTGGACTTCGTTTACAATTACTTTCTGCATCCTGTTGTTCAGCCAATGTTTTACCCAGGCTACCACCCTGGAACCCACTCCCAGGCTGGTTAATTTGTTTATTAATCTTTTGTGTGGGACTGCATCAAATGCCTTGCTAAAGTCTAGGTAGACCATGCCCACAGCCCCTCCTGGTCTACTACTTTGGTCACCCAGTCAAAGAAATCAATTAGATTCATCTGACATGACCTTCCTACTGTGAACCCATGCTGCTTTCAGTCCTGTGCCATACTGGCCTCTAGGTCCTCAACAATTCTTTCCTTCAGAAGTGATTCCATCACTTTCCCTACCACAGAGGTCAAACTAACAGGTCAGTAGTTTCCTGCCTCTGTCTTGCTCCCACTTTTGTGAAGGGGAATTACATCTGCCTTCCTCCAGTCCTCAGGTACCACACCATCCTCCCATGATTTGTTAAAAAGGGTAGTCAGTGGTGTCACTAGTTCTCCCCGTAGTTCTTTTAGAATTCTGAAGTGAATCCCATCAGGCCCCATTGCTTTGTACACCTTCTGTTTTAGAAGTTCTTTCAGAACCCTTTCTTCTGTGAAAGGACTGGGATCGACCCCCCTATCCAGAGTGCTTCTGTTCATTGGATTAGGTACCTCCCCCTCCGCCTCTTTTGTGAATACTGAGGAGAAGTATTCATTCAGTATCCCTTCTTTTTCACTGTCCATCTCTGCCCACCCACTGTCCATTCTATTCAGCTTCACTATCCCTCCATTTGTCTTTCTATGCCCCCTGATGTACCTATAAAAGGTTTTATCCCCCTTCTTAACAGAGTTGGCTTTCTTTTCCTCAGTTTGGGCCTTTGCTATTCTGACTTCCCTCCCTGCTTCTTTCTGCCTTAACTGGTACATTTATCTGCCCTGCTCCTTCTGTGTTTCCTTATACTTCCTAAATGCTATCTTTTTCTCCCTAACCTTCCCCGCCACCTCTTTTGAGAACCATAGTGGCTTTTTCTTTCATTTTGATTTCTTTATTTGCTTCACAGAAAGGCTTCCTGCCTCTGTGATGGCAGTTTTGTTTCCCCATTACTGCTCCACCCCTCCTTCTAGCCTGTTTGCTAGTGCTTTTCTAAGGCGCTCTCCCATCTTGCCAAAGTCAGCCTTCCTAAAGTCCAGTACCCTCACTTTTGTATGGCTAGACTCTGTAGCTGAGTTTATCATGAACCACACTGTTTGGTGGTCACTTGTTCCTAGATGACTACCCACTCCTAGATCTGAGATCCTCTCACTGTCCCCATTTGAGAGTATGAGGTCTAGGATTGATCCCTCATGAGTGGGTTCCAATACTAGCTGCCAGAGGCATGCCCCCTATAGGGCATCGAGAATGGACCTGCTCTTGGATCTGGCTGCAGCAAATGTGCTCCAGTTAACATGTGGCATAGTCAGGTCCCCCACCAACAGTATCTCCCCCCTTTCTCTGCCATCCTAAGGGTGCCTTTTATCATATCCTTGTCCATTCCCTCCCCCTGCGATGGGGGTCTGTATACAACCCCTGTGCGGATTGTGGTGCCATTTCCAGTCTCTAAGGTGACCCACAGTGCCTTCTCTCCTCCCTGTTTACTCTTTTGTTCCATTGCTTTTATCCCTTGCCTTACATAGAGAGCTACTCCTCCCCCTCTACTCCCCTCCCTGTCTCTCCTGTAGGTTGTGTACCCTGGTATGTTAACATCCCAGTCATGGTTCTTTGTGTACCATGTGTTTGTGACTGCTATGATATCCAGGCATCCCTCTTCCATCAAGACCACCAGTTCAGGGAGCTTGTTGCCCAGACTACTGGCTTTGGTACTCGTTACCCTCCATTTCTTGATGGCCTTTCCCCTTTTTGCTCCCAACTCTGTCCTTATTGCCTTTATCATTTTCTCCATTTACCCCTGCCCTTCTCCCTATTGACGTCTCTATCTTGGTGTTTACCTCACTTACTACCCTGATTTTTTTTGTGGGGGGCTAGGATTTCCCTGCTCCTTTCCAGTGCCTTCCCCCTTGGCTAGTTTAAATGCCTGCCAATGAAGCATTTAAACCTATCACCTAGGATCCTGGTTCCCCTCCTTGACAGAAGCAGACCATCACACCAATATAGGCCTGCATCACTCCAGGTGGACCCCCAGTCCCTAATCAAGCCAAACCCCTGAGCACTGCACCAGTTTTGCAACCACTGATTGAATCCCATGATGTGGAGCACCCTAGCCTCACCCATGCCATAGACAGGCAGCACCTCCAAGAAGGTTACCGTGTGTGCTACTTGTCTAAAGCCCCCCCAACTCCACAAACTCTTTCCTGCACTGCTCTGATCCCTTTCTCAGCCAGGTCATTTGTCCCTAGGTGGATAATGACATTCAGCTCCCTTCCCCATGCAGTTACTCAAGAGATCCTGAGGATTCGTTCCCTGTCCCTCCAAGCCATGGCATCAGGCAGTTACCTTACTTCCCTCTCCCCTTCCTCCCCCAGTTCTACATTCCTAACAATGGAGTCCCCCACCAAGAGTGGTTTCCTTCCCCTGTGGAGTCCCATGCCACCCTTGTGTGGGTCTTCTTTGTGGAGGTTCCCAGCATCCTCCTTGGTCTCCACTGTGGGTGCCTCCATAAAGGAACCACACTTTGCCAGAATGGCATATGAATTATGGAGAGGTACAACTGAAGGGATGTGCCTCTGTTCCACCACTCTCACCCTCCCTGAGCCCACTGTGGTTCAACCGCTCCTCTTTTTTGGCAACCTCTGAGGCAACGGCAGTGGCCCTGGTGGTCCCCGGTTGGGAAAGGAGGTCCCCCAAATCCTGGCCAACTCAGCCTGGAGATGAGCAACCTCCTCCCTCAGCCCAGAGCGGTGCCTGCAGATGGGACAACTCCACATCCTCCAGAACATCTCCCAGAAGACTGCAGCTCCACAGGCACTGCACTGCACCACTCCCATCATGCCTTATTTCTGGCCCCTTAACTGCTGTTTTGAATACTTACTCTTTCCTCTTTTATTTTATCTATTAATTTTTTTCTCCCTACTTACTTACTACCTATGTGCCCTTTAAGCTCCTGATCTTCCTGTTCTGAGACAAGAAGTTTCTATATTTCTTAGTAGTCTCCTTACTTGCTCAGAATCAGACCTCCAGCAGCTGGGGGGAGGGATGGAGAGCTACTTTTTTTCCTTCTAGGATGGTGAGTCTTTTGTGGCTTTGTGATCACTCACTTCCTGCTCCCAAACAGGAAGTTCCTGTTTTCAGTCAAATTCTGCCCATAAAAGTAGAACTGGCATGGGGGGGTTGGAGGGAAGGAGGGCAATATAGTCCCAGTACAGAAGTATAATTACAACAGCAGCTCCTTCCTCTTGGTGTTTTGCAGGAACCAGGGCCTGCCTTAGGGTATATGGCACCACTAAGCGAACATTCCAGCAGTGCCCCCCCCATTTTGCTTCTTCTACGTGAAGTCATAGATACCAATCCCAGCCCTCATCACAGCCCAAATAGCAGCTCCCTCCCCTTACCCAAGAAAGAAGAGCATCTGAATTTTCTACACAAACATCGAGAGCATCCTCCCCAAATATTACCTGGGTCACATTGAATAATAATAAAAAATCCATACTTCCTCAAATTGACCAAAACCTGACCTTCTCCATGAATTGCCTTGCTGCCTCATCAGCTGACCTATATTCAGACATGCAAGTAACAACACAGGTGCACTGTCTGCAGGATGAAAGAGAAATCCCCCTTACCTTAACCAATCTATATAGCTAAACACATGAACAGCGATCAAAACAATTGTGTGGTCAAAGAGATGATGTCACTCACTTTTTAAAGTATAGAGTAGTCTCCACTAAATTAATTTTTTTTATTCTTGCCAGTTTTAGAATGGAGAACAGGCTGCACTTCTGCAATCACATGCTGTCTGGCATACATACAGAAAACCAAAACGAATCACTCCGGTCACTGGTATCGACAAATACCAGTTTATCTACTGCCTAAAGAGGTGCATGCTTTATTATAATAACATAGTGCCACATCAGGATACTTTGTCAATACAAACACTGATGTATTTAGTTATACTATATTATGCTTGCTTCCTCTATAACTTGGTAATGAGCCATGCAGAAAAAAAAATATCATCCATCGATGATACAGCATGATCTTAAGGTCATCCAACATGTGATGTCACATCAACGAGGTAGGACTTTGTATGTACTGCAAAACTGGATCTCCCATTTAAAAAAGATTACTGCTGCTATTCATTTCATTTGGTATGTGTTGGGAGGGGGTTACTGCACTAATGAAAGGGTAAAGAACCTCTGTGCGCAAACACTGAGGCAAGAGGTTCTTTGTCTTTTATTTTTTTTTTATTTTAATGGGTTCACCACAACATATCCAAGACACACTGTCTTAGGGTAGCTGGTCCATTCCACTGGGGTGTCAAACAAAGGAGGCATACTGATGAGTCCTGGTAGGACAAAACATGTGTCTATGTCATCTGTTAGCACCCTTTGCAAACTGTGTGAGAGGCCTTTTTGGCACCATCCAATTCTGCTTAAAGTTGAACCAGCATAACATTCTGTGATGATTTGCATATGCAGCCCATGATGCTTTCATTGTGTGGGCATGTGTGATTTTATATTTTAATGAAAGGGTGCTACAAACAGAAAAGTTTCTTACCACAGCCCAGGCAAAAAAGACAACATACTAACATACTAAAATGCCAGCAGAATAGGCCTAACGGTCTTTTGCGTCTGCTCATTTGGTCAGCCCCCACCCTGGGAGATGACCTTGCTGCCTCCCTCGCCTTCTCTGGCTTCTCCCTTCCCAGTTCTGGATATTCTCGCTGCATTGGATTTTGCTTCCAGAACCCTTCCCCTGTACCTGTCCCACCCCCTCTTGAATCTCTCCACTGTCTCTGCCTCTACCAGCCCGCTAGGCAGTACATTCCATGGCTCACCACCCTCTCAGTGAAGTAGCACCTCCTCCTTTCTCCCCTAAATCTTCCCCCCTCCAGCTTCCATCCATGCCCTCTAGTGGCCCCCTCTTCCTTCCTTTGAAGCACCCTGACTGTTCCTCCCCTATTTACCCCTTCATGTACCTGAAGACCTCTATCATGTTCCCCCGGTCCCTTCTCTCTTCCAATGTGTACATATTTAGCTCTTCAAGACTCTCCTCATAGGTCCTGTCCCCTAGCCCCAAATCATTTTGGTTGCCCTCTTCCAGACCCTCTCCAGGAGTTTAATGTCCCTCTTTAAGTGTGGCCTCCAAAACTGCATGCAGTACTCGAGGTACGGCCTCACCAAGCAGTTATACAGAGGGAGTATCACTTCCCTCCTTCTGGAGGTGGTCCCCCTAGCGATGCATCCCAGCATCCTGTTGACCTTGGCTGCTTCCCTCCTACAAGTCTCCAAGTTGTTCATCATGACATCCACCACCACCCCCAGGTCCCTCTCAGCCATTGAGACTTGTAGCATCCCTCCCAGTGTACACTTTGCCCGGGTTTCTGGCCCCCCGGTGCAGTATCTTGCATTTCCCTGCATTGAACCTCAGCTTTCACTTTCTACACCATCTTTCCAGAGCCTCCAGGTCCCCCTGTAGGGCCACCCTCCCCTTCTCCCCATCCATCACCGCCCCCAGTTTTGAGTCATCTGCAAAGAGACTCATCTCACTTCTGATACCTGTCCTTATGTCAGAGAAATATGCGTTGAATAGGAGGTACCCAAGGACTGATCCCTGTGGGACCCCACTAATGACCTTCCTTGGGGATGAGACTATCCCACCAACTCGACCTCTGTGTCCAGTCCTGGAGCCATTGCCTATCCATCTGATTATCTGGTTCCCCACCCCCATTTCTCCCAGCTTATCCAACAGGCCCACATGAGGAACAGAGTCAAATGCCTTGCTGAAGTCTAGAAAGAGGACGTCCACTGGTCTACCCAGGTCTAAGGCACTCGTCACCCAGCCATAGAACTTCACAAGGTTTGTCTGACACAATTTCCTCAGGACGAATCCATGCTGTCTATTGTCCAGGCACCCTGACTTTTCCAGGTCCCCCCCAGCCTCTTCTTGACAATGCCCTCCATCACCTTGCCCACCACGGATGTCAGGCTGACAGGCCTATAGTTCCCTGCCACCTCCCTTGATCCCCCCTTGTAGATAGGCTCTATATGCGCTACCTTCCAGTCCTGGGGCACCCATCCTGTCCTCAGAGAGATGGTGAAAAGCTCCACCAGGGGTTTCGCCAGGACATCCGCAAGTTCCTTCAACACTCTGGGATGTAATTTATCCAGCTCCGGTGCTTTCTCCATCTTAAGGGACCTGAAGGCTTTCCTCACTCTCTCTGCTGTGATTTCCACTTCCGTTACCTCTTCTCCCTGCTTAGCCTTCCCCCCTCCTGCCAGTGATGCCTCCCCCTCTCCTCAGACTCACCGATTGGTAAGGATCCCCCCCTCCTCGGTATTGTCTCCTCCCATGTATGATGCAACACCCCTATTTTTCTTGGTGAAAACTGAGGTGAAGTACTCATTTAGTACCTCAGCCTGCTCCCCTGGATCTTGTGCCCATCTCTCCCCTGTTTTAATCCTGCTAATCTGCCCCTTCACCCTTCGTTTTTCCACAATGTATCTAAAGATTCCCTTGTTCTCTCTCCTAATTTCCCTGGCCAGATTCTGCTGCTTCCTTGCCTTAGCCACCCTCACCACCCTAGTGGCCCTTCTAGCCATCAGCTCGTACTCGCCTCAATCCCTTTCACTCCTTGAGCACTTGAATTGCCTATAGGCTGCCTTCTTTCCCCGCACCACCTCCTGGACCTCCTTGGTCCACCAGCAGGGTTTTCGGGCCCTACCACATTTTCATCTTATTCCTGCACAGGTGCTGGTAGCATCCTGCACCCCTCTCCTGATGATTTCCCACCTACTATCAGAGTCCATGTCTGACCCAATCCCATCCAAATGCTCCTTAAGGATCCTTCCCATTTCCTTAAAATCTGCCCCCTGAAGTCAGTTACCTCTGTCTTTGTGCAGCCTTCTACTGCTCCTAGGTCCAAGCAGAACCAGACCATGGCATGGTCAATCCCCACCAATGGTTCCCTTACCTCCAGGCCCCCAATCTGGTCACTGTCTGCCATTACCACATCCAGTACCCCTGCCTCCCTGGTCAGTTCCCCCACCTGCTGAGTTAGGAACGCATCTTGAAAGACATCCATCAACCTCTGTCCCCTGGCCACCGAGAATGTCATAGTCTCCCAGTCTGTTCCTGGCATGTTTAAGTCCCCCAACACCACCACCCTTCCCTTGCCCAGTCTGCAGTGTCTCCCAACATCTGCCACCAGACTTCTCCAGCTCCTCCGCCAGTGCAGGGTGTCTATACACCACTCCTATTTTTACTCTCTTGCCCCCCCTTGTTATCAAGGTGACCCAAATCACCTCTACAGTTCCTTCTGCCTCCTCTACTCCCCCTATGCCAATTCAGTTTTTGACTATCATTGCTACCCCTCCTCCCTTTCCCTCCCCCCGTCCTTCCTGAACATAGTTTAACCCTCCAGGTTCAGGTCCCATTTGTGTCATGCAGTGGCCCAGGTCTCAGTGACTGCTGTCACATCCACTGCTCCCTCAGTTAGCATCGCCTGGAGCTCAGGCATTTTATTACCCAAGCTCCTGACATTTAGCAGGACTATCTTCCACCCTTTCCCTATACTTCCATTTCCCCTGCTTGTGTTCCCATGGGGATTCTGTTTTCCCCTGGTCTGCACTTTACCAGTCGGCCTTTTCCCACATTCCTCCAGCTCCCCAGGGGTGAGACAGATTCCCTCCTTTATCGACCCCCTCGACAGCCTTTTCTCCCATCCCTCCCGCCCTCGCAAGTTAAAACTCCACTTTTCACCAATGAACCCCTCTATTTTCAACTTAAGGATTCCCCTGCCCTCCAAATTGAGATGGAGCCTATCTCTAGCATACAGCAACTTATCCTCCCAGGTCTCCCCCCAATCCCCCATCAACCCATTCCCTCTGGCCTCACACCACTCCCTGAACCACTGGTTTATCTCCTTAATATTCATTTTGTGTTCCCCACTAGCCCTTGGCACTGGCAGGATTTCTGAGAAGGAAACTGTGCATCCTATGTCATGACAGACCCTGGCAAGCTCCCTGAGCCTTGCTTGTATCTCTAGCTCGCTATTTCCCTCAATGTCATTTATACCCAGGTGGACCAGTATGTCCAGAGAACCCTCACAATCCTTTGCCAGCTGATATACCTCATGCTTGGTCCTGACCACCGTTAGTCCAGGGAAGCATTTTGTTCTAACTAGCCAGGCATCTCCTTCCCTATCCCATTTAATACCCCTGATCATAAAATTCCCCAACAAGAGCACTCTGACTGCTCCTTTCCTCCATTTCCCCCCCTTCCATGTCCCTCATCCTTTCTACAGGCCCCTCAACCCAGCCTGCTCCTTGTTCCTCCCCCTATCTGGGTGCCACATGCCGCCCCCTCCTTATTTACCCTGGCCACCCCTTCCCCTCTGATCCTATGCCTCTTCTCCTCCCAAGTATCCTTCTGTACCTCGCTAACTCCCCCCTCACTGCTCGCAACTGGTCCTTCTCCCCCATCCACTAAACTAGCCTGGCTCATCCTCCCTTCCTTCCTGTCTCCGTTTAGTCCCTCCTTGCTTGTCGTGCTCCCCTGGCCGAAACCCTAAGCTCCCTTTACTGTATCCTCCTTGTACTTCTGGTCCTTCTCCTTGCCCTTTCCTCCCAACTGGTCCTTCTCCTTGCGCTTTCCTCCCTCTTCCCCCTGCCTCTCCTGCTGTGATTCACTCCTTCCCCCCTTTTTCCTGCATTCCAGGTTTCCCCCGTTCCTCCTGCTATCTGACCGCAGCCTCCTGCCCCCCACTCCCTTTCCATCTTTCACTACCCCTGTCATGGCTACATCACCCCTCTCATCCTCAAGCAGAAGAAGAGAATTGAAGCGGTTACTGAGCGTAAGGTCCGATCCATCTCCCCACCTTGTTTTCTTTTGTCCAGCCCCGGCCATCTGCCTACTACACTGAGAATGTTGTCCTTCTGGCCCCCCCTTTGTGAGGGTCCCAGTTACTTGCCTACTTCCTTGGTAGTGTCCTCCTTTTGGGCCCCCTTTGCCAGGGTCCCTATGTGACCCCTGAGTATTCTACTGCACTCCTTTCCCTATGCCTCTGCCCCTAGTGCTTGGTGCAACCCCATGGGAGATCCCCTGCCCCCTTCCCCAACCATACCTCCCCCCTTCCCCCAGCTGTCTCCTAATCCCCACAACCTCCTCCCTAAGCTGTGCTAGCTGGTAGCACACTGGGCAACCACCGAACTTCCAAGCCCAGTCCAGTATCATGGCTGCTCCACACCCTGTGCACCCCACCACCCTCCCAAAGATGCCAGCCCTAATGACTTGTGGTCCCATCCCCTCTCCAAGTAGGTTTCCTTAGGTGAGTCACCAGGTTCCCCACTTGTCTGAGATACACCCCCTACTGCCAAATCAGATCACCCACTAATCCTAGATACAGTCCCACAGTAAACCGCTAACCCTGTTACTAGGTGCAGTACAACACAGTAAACTTATAAGGGATGTGAACAACTCCCTATGCTCCTCTATCCCAGCCTTTAAATCCAACCCCCAGTGGCTAGAACTACATGAGCTGCACCTGCAGCCTTTTCCTCCAATTGCAGGGCAGGTGTACCCCTATAAATTAGCAGAGCTCTGGGAGGAGGGTGTGGGGTGGGTCTTGGGCCTACACCCGACTCTTGAGAGAGTGCATCAGCCTTGTGTCTGCCCCCCAAGCCCTGCAGCCAAAGAGCCAGCCCCAAGCAAATCCCACCAAATAGGTTTTAAATCAGAAGAAATAGGCCTCCACCAGCACAGCCTGTTACACAGTGAAACATCCAACAAAGTAAAAGACAAAGAACCTCTGTGCGTAAACACTGAGGCAAGGGTTACCCCAAAGGGCATTTGGCTGGGAAGCCAAGTTTCAAGAAAATACAAAGTCACACATGCCCCCACAATGCAAAGCATCATGGGCTGCATATGCAAATCACCACAGAATGTTATGCTGGTCCAACTTTAAGCAGAATTGCATGGTGCCGAAGGCCTCTCACACAGTTTGCAAAGGGTGCTAACAGAAGACATAGACACGTGTTTCAACTTACCAGGACTCATCAGTATGCCTCATCTGTTTAACACCCAGTGGACTGGACCAGCTACCCCTAAGGTAGTGTGCCTGGGATATATTGTGGTGAACCCATTAAAATAAAAAACATTTAAAGACAAAGAACCTCTGTGCGTAAACACTGAGGCAAGGTTACCCTAAGGGCATTTGGTGAAGCCAAGTTTCAAGAAAATATAAAGTCTCACATGCCCCACAATGCAAAGCATCATGGGCTGCATATGCAAATCACCACAGAATGTTATGCTGGTCCAACTTTAAGCAGAATTGCATGGTGCCGAAAGGCCTCTCACACAGTTTGCAAAGGGTGCTAACAGAAGACATAGACACGTGTTTCGTCCTACCAGGACTCATCACAATATATCCCAGGCACACTACCTTAGGGGTAGCTGGTCCAGTCCACTGGGGTGTTAAACAGACGAGGCATACTGATGAGTCCTGCAGGAACGAAACACGTGTCTATGTCTTCTGTTAGCACCCTTTGCAAACTGTGTGAGAGGCCTTCCGGCACCATGCAATTCTGCTTAAAGTTGGACCAGCATAACATTCTGTGGTGATTTGCATATGCAGCCCATGATGCTTTGCATTGTGGGGGCATGTGTGACTTTGTATTTTCTATCCAACAAATTAGCCCACTTCCAGCAACCAAACCAGCTTTCAAACTTCCAACAGCCCCCAAAACAATACCCTGCTAGCCCCTTAGAAGTAAGAAAGAAAAGAAATAACCTTCTACCAAGTAAAATCCACAAGAAACCCCGTAAAAACAACAAGATGCAGCTACTGTCCTGGAACACAACTGATCATGTCCCCTTCCAGAATCCAACTGTTGAAACACATTTTTAAAAACCATATACTGTACTGACAACAACATCACTGAGGCTTTCCTGAAAGAGTGACAAGAGGAGCCAGTGGTGGCACCCTGCCTCTCTCTCTCCCCCTGTGACTGTCTGAGATGGTGGTTAGGAGTCGTGGCTGGGATGGGGAGTGGGAATCGGGATGGGACCAGAAAATGAGACCAGTGAGACTCAGACCACCTGACCTTTCCACAACAACACAGGAGGAGCATTGTTTGCGCCCAGGATGAGAGAGATCCCCCTTACCTTACCCTCTCTCATTATCCCTATGTCTGTGCTGTGACTGAGGGCGGCATCTGGGAGTCTGAGACACAGTGTGCATGGGATGGGATGGGATGGGAGTGCCGGTGGGACCAGACCAATGAGACTCAGACCACCACAATATACTAGTAGGCAATTAAAAAAAGGTTAAGGCCAACACAAGGGGAAAAAAATGATGAAAACCTAACTGCTCAAGTTAAGTGAGTGGACTAGTCCTCCTCCTCTCATGACCGTCGACGATGTGGATGAGCCTTCCCTGGCTACAGCCCTTATTAGTTCACCGATACACGTCAGCCATTGATGTGGATCCCATCCCAGCCAGCTAGCTGATCAATTCTTCAGACTGAACTGTCGACGACAACATGACACACAAGAAACTCACTCGTCATTGTCTCCCATGTATATAGTGCAACGCAGCAATGTGCTGTGAGGATTCAGCGCTCATAGTCAAGCACACAACAGTCGGGTTTTTTTCATAACATGAGTGGCTGGAGTGCTCTAGGAGGGAGGGGTGAAGGCAAGGAGTCATCAATGACAGGACTGTCTGGTGCAGTGGGGGGGGGCTTTCACACACACTTCTGCCCGGCCCTGTCCGCCTCTGCAGCTTAATTGGCTGCTGTGCTGGGTCCTTCATGCCATGCTAGGCTTGCTGCTGGCTGGATCTGGTCATGCTGCACGGCGAGGAGGGGACTGACAGGCACAAGACAAGGCAACTTAAGTAGTTAAATAAGACCAGATGAACAGTGTGCAAGAAGACAACCCCACCCAAGAAAACACATCATACTGTAGAATTACTTTATATCGCATCTGCTTAATTTAGCGCTACTGATCCGCACCAGCTGTTAGCGGTAATTAAACTTTGTGATCCCACATTGTGCGGTCAAACCCAACTTAGAAAACTGGTAGCTTAAAACGATCTATGCAGTGATATTCCGTTCATTACACCAATTACCCACTAATTACCCAATTATGAAACTGGTAGCTTAAAACAATTTATGCAGTGATAGTACACCTCTTTAAAGTCATAGAGTGGTTAAACGGTTATCATCCCTGCCACTGCTACGGTCGCATAATGTCTCTTGTAAGCTGGTTGAAGTAGAAAACGTTAAAACGGGATTGCTCTCAACTAGATGATCCAATGTTGCTGTCAGAAAGTGCTGATATTCCACTACGTGTTGCTGAGAATGTTGTTACTGAACTCCACTGTGCATCACCCCCTCCAGCAAAAAAACGCCGCTCTGAGTATGCTGTATACAGCCCTAATGTGCGATATCAAATCTGGAAACATGCAGCAGAGAGTGGAGTTATGAGTGCAGTCAGACTATTCAAGTTAAAGCACACTGGAGAAATCCTCTGTAAGAAATTTCAAAAGGGACTACCTAGACAAACTAAGAGTAACCCCTGACCCTAGTCTGCTTCCCCACAGCTTACCAACAAAACCCCATGGAAGACCAACTCTTCTTCTTTCTGAAGTAGAAGATGATCTAAAAAAAATAATTTGCAGTCTGAGAGGATAAGGTGCAGTTGTGAATGCCAGAGTTGTCATGGCCTTAGCTCGTGGGGTTGTAAAACCACACAACTGCATGGCACTCTCAGAGTTTGGTGGCAACCTAACATTTTCAAGGCAGTGGCCCTGGCTCTTTCTACACTGAATGGGGTTCACAAAAAGAAAGGGCACCAAAGCTGGCAGAAAGACCCCTGAGAATTTCGAGGATCTGCGCTCTGCATTTCTAAAGCGCATTGCAAATGCTTCTGCACAGGAGCTGATTCTACCTGAACTGATCATTAATTTAGATGAGACCGGAGTCCAACTTATCCCTTGCTCCCAATGGACAATGGCAGAGAGCGGGTCGAAGCAAGTGGAGGTGACCGGGTTAGGGGATAAGCAACAGGTCTCCCTTGTCCTTGCCTGTACTTTGTCTGAAGAAATGTTGCCCCCCCAAATCATTTATCAGGGCAAGACAAAAAACAACCTACCAGCTTTCCAATTTCCCGAAAAGTGGTGTGTCACACAATCAGAGAACCATTGGGCCAACACAGAAACAATGCTACTTTTCATACAATCCATTCTTGTTCCCTACGTTAATGAAATCCGATTAAAACACAAACTCCCCGTGAGCAGAGATTTCTGCTAGTGATGGATCTCTTTTGAGCACACAGTACAGAACAAGTTTTGCAGTACCATGAGGATCACCACATCATCTTAATTTTCATTCCTCCCTCATGCACTGATTTGCTCCAGCCACTGGACGTCAGTGTTAACAAATTACTGAAGGACTTCCTAAAAAATGAGTTCACCAACTGGTATTCAGGAGCAGTCTCAGCGCAGCTAGCCCTTGGTACCTCACCATTTGATCTGAGCGTAGACTTACGCATGACTTCAATTAAAACCAAGCATGCACAATGGCTGGTAACAGTGTTTGAAAAGCTCTGTTTGTGGCGCGAGGATGTGGTACACGGCTTCAAAATGGCAGGGATTAAGGAGGCACATTTCTCTTGTTTGGACACCACTGCCACATAAAAATAAGTGAGCTGTTTACTGTCTCTAGCACTTTAGCCTGTACCAAGTTCGGACTGTCATTTAGTTCAGATGTTTACTGCACTGTAATGCTTTTTGTACCATAGCCTGCACTGAGATTTCCCTTGCAATGTAAAACTGTTATACTGCTGACACTTTAGCATTTAATATGCTTTATCTTTATCTTTCAATGTGAAAAATAAAAGACGTATTTTTTATATCACTAACAAACTTAATTGGCTATTTTATTTCACGGGCTTAATGCTGACCGCTAAAATAGCAAATATTTATTGGCAGCCAACATTAATAATTTTACAGTATTTGGTAACTTATCACCATCGTGTGTACTCCATTACTCGGGGGGTGGGTAAAAAAAATATTTAACCCGTCAGACTCATTTTGGCGCCCCCTGCTACATGGCACCCTAGGCGACTGCCTAGTTCACCTATCTCTAAGGTCAGCTCTGGCAGGAACTGTGGCTGTCACATGAGCCAGCCCATGGTCCAGGTACTTGGCACTTCTACAGATGTCATTTCATACTACACATTACCTTAAAAAATGCTTATGGGCACAGGGCTGAGTGGATGCCTCCTGAGGAAGAGGTGGTTTGTACCTCAAAGTGCAGGGTCTCATCAACTGGTGGTTTTCACGGTACCATTTATTTATTATTTTCTATGTCATGGTATTTACATTTATAATAACGTTTGCATACTAATACAGCAGGAGTGCTTGCTGGGTGTTTGTTTCTAGTGTAATATTTACTTGGTCCCTTGCTGGTCTTTTCTTGTGGTCAAGTGGTTTCCAACCTACTCCCTCTTACCAAATTCACTTCCAGGCATCCATTTGTGGATCATCCCTCTAACACCATCCTTGAATGTTTTGGTGGCACCGACACCTAAACCTTCCTCTGCCAGAAGAAACATTTTGACTGGAAGGCGGCACCTCCATGAAATAACTACTTTCAGTGGTTCTTTTTCCCATTGGATTGACACAGTGTCATGCAACTTGGAAGGGGAGGCTTCCAGGGTCATGCTGAACTCTACTCATACTGGTGGTCTCGTAAGTGAGGGCTGGCCCCATCCACCTCTTTCCCTGTGCTAGCACACTGACCTGTGCACTAGTGCAAGAAAGTACATGCACGACCCTTTTGTGTATAGCACAAAAAGGTGCAAGGCAGAACTGTGCAACACAGAATAACTGCTGAAAATTAGCCCCATGTGTCTGCTCGTTTCTGATTTTCTGTTTATGAAATCTGTAGAAACTCATATGTCACTTTTTTGTTTGTTTCTGAGCCTGCTTCTGCTCCAATTAAAGTGTGCACTGAGATGAACTGCCTCACCCTCTGACAATTAATTTTCTGTTCCAAGAGCTTTTTTTTTTCACTTATTTCTCTTTGAGGCCCAGAATGAGGGGTTAAGATTTATGAGCGGTCTATGCAGATGAGCAAGAGGCTATATCTTTTCTGTTTCTTATTTTTGTTGAATGGAGCCTATGTGTTCTAATGTATTTATTATTTTATTTATGCAGGAAAGCAGCAGCCAAAGCCAATAAGATGCTGGGGTGTATTGATAGAAGAATCACCTCCAGGAGAAGGGATGTAATCCTGCCTCTGTGCAGATCATTGGTGAGGCTGCACCTGGAGTACTGAGTGCAGTACTGGTGCCCATACTTACAGAAAGATATTAGGTTACTGGAGAGAGTCCAGTGCAGAGCAAAAAAGATGATCCAGGGATTGGAGGACAAACCCTACAAGGGAGGCTGAAGGAGCTTAACATGTACTCCCTGGAGGAGAGGATGGATGGGGGGTATGATTGAGACCTTTAAATATATGAAAGGTATAAACAAAACTGGTACTGACAGGATTTTTAAGTTGAGAGGCAGGAGGGACACAAGGGGGCATGGTCTGTGATTGAAGGGTAGAAGATTCAGGAGAGAAATTAGGAGGGACTTTTCATGGAAAGGGTGGTATCTATGTAGAAAGCACTGCCAGAAGAGGTGGTATCCTGTAAGTCAGTGGGCAGTTTCAAAAGGAGAAGGGACAAAGTGAGGGCGAGGGTCACCGTGAGGGGGGAAGGAAGGGAGGGTCAGCTGCAGTCTAATGGATTGCTAGCTGCACACCCGAGCAGACTTGTTAGACCATATGGCCTGTTTCTGCTGGCAGTTTCGTGTGTTTGTACATATGTTCATATAACTTGTTGCTCGGTAAAGGCTAAAACTCATTTTCAGATCTGTCTTGGGGTGAGAGAGGGAGGAAGAGGTCATGGTTAATTAACTTCCATGGGGTGACCCAGTAAGCAAGTGGCTGTTGTGGGGTTCATTCAAGTCTGGGTCTCCTGGTGACAAAATATATCAAAATCCTGTTATGTAATTATTTATTTTTTATTTATTTAGGAAATTGGAATTACAACCCTTTGAGTCATTGACTCGTTTCCAAAGGCTCCATGTCAGAATAAAACAGACATTCATGCAGTACATACACAGAATAATTGTGAGTGAACAATCATACACAGTATAAGTACCGTGAGCACTGGTTAATGCCTATACATCTGGTAGCTAAAACAGGGCAGAGCTATCGACATATTTACCTAATGAGCTCTTAAGACCTATACAATTGGTAGCTAAAGCAATGCATGATAAGAGTTGGTAGTAAACCGCCTCAGGGAGGCCTTGTCTTATACATAATACAATGCATTCAAAGTCCAGTGCAACTATATGATAACTGAGGGAGGTGAGGAGCCTGTAGGCTAGAAATAGTGAAGGCTCTCCACTGCCTGGCCAAGGGCAGGTGTGTGGCCTAGTGGCATGGTACAGGATCCGCGAGATACCGGTTACACTGGCATTGATGTGAGGAGAAGATATGGGCCCTTAAGGCAGCTTTAGAAGGACCTAGATTGGTGACTGATGTGATGGCCGTTGGGAGGGCATTGTACCAGCATGGAGCTCGAAGGAGGGAGGATTGCTGGGCCAGGGTGGTCCTGACCCTAGGCACCTTACAGATAGTTTTTGGGGTGGCCCATGTGGACACTGAGATGGTGGCTGCCTGAAGAGAAGCCATGACACCTATTGGGGATAAACCCAGGTGGACTTTTTTGTTGAAAAGCAGGTCTGGTATAATAGTCTTTCCTCAAGGGAGAGGATATTGGTGAGGACGTATAGAGTGCAGGTATGTGTATTTCTGTCAGCACCAGAGAGGCCTTATTGATGACTACTTGTATTTGATGAAGCATCGTAGGGTCAGCAGCAGCACAGATTGTGAGGCCATAGTCCGCCAGTGATAAGACTGAGGAGGCAATGGCTAGGTGAAGTGCTTCAGGTGACAGGTAGTCTTTATGTCTGTAAAGGAGACCAATGCGGGTGTTGGTGGTGGAGGTGAGGATTTTTATATGTTTGTGGAATGAGAGGGAAGAGTCAAATGTAATACCTAGATACTTATACTTTTGGACCTGTTCCAGTGGGATGAGAGAGACGGAGAGTATTTCCATGGGGAAATCCTTTGATCTAGTTTGGTGGTGGGCATAGAGCATTGTCCTAGATTTTTTAATGTTGACTACCAATCTGTGTTCCGCAAACCAGTGTTCAATCTGAGAGAAAGAGTTTTGTAAGGTACGTTGGAGAGAGAGAGAGAGAGAGGATCAGGATGTGCGGCATAAAGAATAGTGTCGTCCGCATAGAGGAGAAGGTTGTCAGGGCAGGATTTAGGCAGGGCATTGAGGTAGATGCTGAATAGCAGGGGACCCAGGATAGATCCCTGGGGAACTCCTGAGCTCACAGGCAGCATAGTAGATATGGTATTATTAATTTTAACACATTGTTACTAGTAAGATTGGTCCAAATTATTATCACAAGACTGTAGATGTTGATGAATGTTGCATGTCTGAAGCAGTTTTGTGCTGAAACCCTATGTTGTGACTAATATACAGTATCTTTCTATATCTGGAAGAAAAATCTGTGGCAAGTGTCATGTTTATACACCCCCCTCCTCCAGTGTTGCAAGTCTGAGGCAGATTTATATTTAAACTGTTTTTTTTTTTTTTAATTGTTTTGGTAATTGTTACTACTATATCTTCCTACATCTGGAAGGACAATCTATGGCAAATATTATTATTATTATTATACATGCCCCTCCCCCACATCTACACACCTACCTTATCTTTAGCTTTATTATTTGACTGTATTCAGAATTTATAATATTGTACAACAATAGTATTCTTCAAAGGTTGACAGATTCTGTATATGATGGCATCGGTTTCTCAGTAGGTAGCATGTTTAACTCTGGAGAGGGATGATCATCAGGGTTTTTTTTTTGGTAAAGATGCTTGATTGCATACCAGCATGTACACGTATACAAGAATAGTGGGAATGGATGCAATGCAAGTGATGATATACATTATTATATATATAATGAGTAGAGTACAGTCATGGGCACCTGAACATCAACTTATAAATAATATCTGCCTTAGCTAAGAAGTTTAAAAAATGAGGCAAAGAGTGAGAAGCCAAAAGAAAACACAGGAGAAAAAGAAAGATATAGCTTTCTTTCTTTCTAATTTCTAGTTTCTAGTTAATAACGTCACAAAGAGGAATCCAGATATCCTTCTCCAGACCTCCAGTGGGATGATTTTAAGATTACAGGTTCCAGCACTCACAGCAGGTATTTAGAGTAAATTGTTTGTAATTTTTGTTCAGGAAAGGCACACTAAGCTGTGACAACTTGTCTCCAGGTGCGTCCTGTGGGTGAGTTACATGGACCTCTGTTATTGATAAAGAATGTCAGCCAAGGCACTTTCCTTTTACAATAAGTGCCATGGGATTCTTGACTTCCTCCCGAACAGTGACCAGAACTGGGAGAAGGAACCTTGGTTTAATGTCTCATCCAAAGGATGGATGACAATAATAACAATAACTAATAATAATACTTAACAATAACAATAATAGCAATAACTGACTCTGTAGTACAATCTGGAGGTGGGTGCTGCACTGTTGAGGTGCCGTCCTTTGGATGAGACATTACACTGAGGTCCCCTCTGTCTATTTCGGGTAGCTGTTCAGGTGGAAGTTAAAGAATCCATGGCACTTACTGAAGAATAGTATTAGAGTTTTCCTGACACCATAGTCAGCATTCCTCTTGCAAAAACTGTCCATGTAACCCCCCCACACACACACACCACCTCCCATCATGATGCATGTGGAAAAAAGCTATCACAGCTGAGTCTGCATTTCCAGGTCACTTGTTATAAATAAAATAAAGATGTCAGTCACACGTGGGATTGTATGTGTCAATCATATTAAATATTTTATTTATTTTATTTTATTGAGATCTTAGATTATACCAGTGAGTGGATGCTCAATTTATAGGCTCCACATCAGTTTACAAAGACAATAAGGTACAGCATTACAGGATTACATCTGGTGCAGACAGAGTTACAATAAAAAATATGCCCTTCCAGGACAAGACTGAAAATAGGCTGTACTGCCTAGCCCTCCTTTCTGGGTCAACAAAATCTAAATAAATGCAGAGGCAGTGTGGTCTAGTTGCTAGAGCACCAACTTGGAAAACAGGAGATCACAAGTTCAAACCCTGCTATAGCCAAATGTTCACTGTATAACCCTACATAAGTTCCTTCACTTCCCAGTGATCTAGTCTAATCAGCTGTTGAAATGGGTAGAACCGGGACCCACTGGAAATGAGATGTTGCATTTTTTCTGGGTTATCCTGGGTAAGTAAGTAAATAAATAGTGAAAAATCAGTTATAGTTCACTATATCAAGTCTCAGTATAATGAAAAAAAAATTGCAAACAACACTATTGGGGGTCAAGGCAGTCAGAAAGTATAAGAAATGAAAATATGTATTTTAGTGAGGTGCCACAAATTAATGTCAAGTACAAACAAATATTCGACTCTTCTGGCACCTTAATAAAGTAAGAATTTCTGTATTTCTGGAGAGGAGGCGTGAAGAACCACTAGGGTATTCACACTCCATATTAGAAATAGGACTGGGCAGTAATTCACTTTTTAATGTCAGGTTATCCATGGCAGTGTGTGGGTTGTTGAAACCCATGTTATTTTTGTCTATGTATAGCCTGCACAATACCATGGTAATATGTAAGTCTCTGTAAATATGTAAGTGTGACCGGTGTTGGGGGGGGGGGTGCTTGACCTGCTCTGGCTAAGTATGACTCTAAATGAGTACGGAGATATTTGTTAGTAAAGTCTCTGTGCTGCGATTTTAGATGGGGAATGCATTCTTCCCCACCTGGACCTAGTCTTGCTTCATATCCCAGACCACAGCACACAGTTAAAGGGAGACAGACAGGAGCTTCAAACATCCGATTTATTTTCTGAAAATACATCCCAAAAAATATAAACATCACATCCAGCTCCAACTTGTAAGGTGCCACAGCCCACTCCTCTCTCTTTCCAGCTAGGGCTCTAACTGCCCATCTCACAAACAGTTTAAAATTACAGTGAGCCGGCTCCATGGCGCTGAGTGATGGGGGATCCCTCAGCATGCTGGGGACCCACTCGGGACAACAGGAGCAGAGATCAGCAGGGAGGGTTACGGGCATCTGCTCAGATGATTTCCATCTGGTGGGAGGGTGCAGTCTGTGCGTTACTTGGGTGGCTCCTCTTGGTTATCCATGGAATGGCACTTGGTGGCAGGGGTGACAATGCGCCACCATGCATTCTTCAAAGGATGTTGTGAGCATGTGGCTGCAATGTGGGTGGTGGGTTGGGGAGAAAATGGAAAACTGCCAGCTTACTGACCTGATGATGAACTTCAGGTTCCCTTCCCTCCACGCAGCTCTGGCAGCCAGCCTTCTCAGCCGATCCCCTGTCATGCACTCTGAAAGGTTTCAGAACCCATCTCCCCTCCCATAGGCCACAGGAGAGGTACCCCCAACAAAGGGATTTGTCAGGTCACCAAGGGCACAATATAGTGGGGGACAGCAACAATGCTGAAGGGGGAATGCTTGGTGGGGCAGCGGACTACCATTGGTGGCCTGAAGTGGGACACAGAAAAAAAATGAATTACAGTGAGGGTATAAACTACTGCAGAGATTGGAGACTGCAGTATTATTTAATATTTTTTCTAGCACTTGAGCAACATTTAAACAAGTGCTTTTTTAATCTAGACACACACATGAAACAGTGAGGCAAATGATTTTACAGTCAAAGCAAAAGTTGTGGTAAAAGCAGAAAAACACATACCTGAAAATACATAAAAAATACACAACAGAACAGTGAGCTCCAACTTGCAAGATGCGACAGTCCCCTCCTAGCAGAAGAAGAATGAGCAAACTAAGAAAATACAAATGGAGAAAGCACAACTGAATGTTCAATTACAGATTACAGCAATAAGACCCCATATGCTTTCCAGACCAGGATTTCCCAAATGGAGAGGTCAGCCTCCCTGTGAATGCTCCAACCTGTTCCAGGGGAAGACCAAGCAAGTCTGAAAAATATTGTAGAGTATTTAAATTTTGAGTTTTATGTTTTTTGTGTTTTGTGCAAATGGAAGATGCAAACTGAAAGGGAATAATAGTAAGTGACTTTATTTACAAATCGGTGACCAGGGAAGACATGTTGAGTCACAGCTCATTTCACGTGTACATTGGAAAAGTTAGGAGGTGAATACAGTTCAAAAGGTAACTGTGTAAAACAGTCAAGTAATACAAAATGAACAGTACTGCAAACTAATAGGAACAATGCACAAATAATAAGAGGTTATAATTGACCAATTAGACTGGTGGCAGAACAGCCCAAATACAAGGGTTAGGCAGAGAGGTACTGGGGGCAAGAGCAGGAGGGAGCAAAAAAGGATCCCTGAGAAGTTGTTTAAGGACAAGGTTAGAGGGGGGAGGCATAGGTGGGTAGGGAGACTGTTCCAGACAGAGTGGAAAACAGAGAAAGCAGTCTAGCCCGTGAAGGTATTGTAACAAGGAGTAACACAGGTTTGAGAGTCAAAATAACAAAGCAAGTAGGCTGGCCTGGGGAGGCAGTTACAGAGAGGGGGAAGAACAATAAATTGAATTAAATTAGGATAAGTTCAGTCGAGCACTTAAAAGAGTTTCAAGTTATTCCTGGTGTACTGTACAAAGTGTGATATTTTTCTATTGGGAGGCCCAAGAATACTTCCATATTTGGGGGAGGCTTACGACATTTTCCATGGCTTTACGGAGGCTCACTATCACAAAGTCTGAGAACTAGTATTCTAGACAACTGCATGGTCTGAAAGAATTGCTACAAGAACACCAAATAAATTAAATTCAGAGTAAAATCTACAGCTTTAGAATACATTTCCCACATACCAGAACATATTTAACTGCACAATAGCTAGGTACAGTACTTTCATATTTTAAAACAGAAAGTATGAAAGGGAGCAAAGTATTCTGTTACCTTTCTCCAGCCAGGGCTCTAACTGCATAGCCAAAGTCACATGATGAGGTTGTTCAGCAGGGTGCAGTTCTCAACACCTAGCGGCAGCAGAGAGCAGGTGCTCCAGTACTGTACTATTAAATGCTGTACTTCAGCAAGAATTTTAGGGGAATGCAGTAAACAAAGTACTTTCATTACATAAAAAGGGTTACAAATCAGTTCACTAGTACAGCAGTAGCACTACCACTTTATGACACCCATAAACCATGTTCAGGATCAACCTCTGCATTTTGAAAGGTCAGCTGAAAGGAGGAGGATTGAGCATCTGATGAACTGCGCTCCTCCTCTGGGGAGGAAGGGATGCAGCACCCAGTGCATGCCTGGCCCCTAGTGGTGGCTGGAGGTAGGTAGCCCGGGGACCACAGCATTGGGAGTGGAAGGAATGGCATCTGCCAATGACTTGAGTTCAGGAGCAAGCACAGGGCCATCTGAGCAGCACTGCATAATTACCCTCCTAGGGGAATGTACAGGAGGGGGAAAACACCAGAAGAACAGAGAGAAGGACACAACTCTCTGCAGGCCCTGCATCTGGTGACATGGCACACCTCTCGCCTGAGGATCCATTTTGTGGCCTCTGGGAACCCCCCAAAATGGGGGGAGCTGTGGGAAAGATGTGAGTTGGCCGGCAAGTCCATGAGATGCCAGGGTGTTGGGACTGGGAGGGTTGGTGCCTGATTTGGGGGCCATCCAGATGCAGGAAAAATGGAACAAACCGCAAAAGAATATAAGAGCTGTATTGTGTTCTATAAAATTCCAAGCTGTGGTAATTTAAATTAATCAGAATAATAAAAAAATATAAGCAAGGATCATGTTTTCATTTAAAATTGTTCCAATAAGTTGTTTCATCAACAAAGCTGGCTACTAGTGAACTAGGCAGACAGGATAGAGATAGAGAAAACTGTATGGGCAACTATGCAGAACCAATGTGTTCTGCCACAGAGGGATTCTGATTCCATCTGACCTTGAGAGCGAAGCTCGAGAGATCCATGGGAATCAGAACCCCGAGGTGGCAAAACACACTCGTTGAGCATAGAGTTGTTCATCCTGTACTTTTTATAGTGTATAGTACAGTGTGAAAAATGTGTTTTGTGAGTTCTTTTGCTTTCAAAATGAAACTGACTCATGCAGTCTGTAGAGGTTCTAGAATGCTGTTCTACCACAGTAGGATAGAACAACATTCCATGACCTTGGAACTGTGGCAGAACAGCATTTTGAAAGGATGGAATTCTTTACAGAACAACATTCCACTATACACTATAATCAGACAAGGGGTCGTTTTCTGCAGGTAACTTTCTAGGTTTCCTTGTTGATACAGTACTACTCTGTTCTTGTTTAAAGAGTCCCGGACTCCCAAGGAGATCTTTGAAAACAAAACTCAGAATGTATAGACGTATTTCAGCTTATATTGTCTGTGTTTAGCATCTCCTTTTTGTTTATAACTATCCATAGTACCATGAAAACCAAAACACTGTTTTCGGGATTGTTCTGGCTGCTCGTCTGTATATGAAGTGTAATGGACGATACTCCTTTTTTTAAGATAATATGAACATACGAGCATGTCTTATGGTCTCTGAAGTCTGCTCAATTGTGCAGCTTCCTATGTATTTACAAAGGAACTGCCCCTTCCCCATTTTCCTTTTGGCCTCCCTCTACTTCCCCCCTCTCCCCCCTCAACTCGCTCAACTTCTACCTGCAATTGTTCTCCTCACCGTGTACCAAGCCATCTTGAAGCTGTCCACTGTTTTTAGGGCTACCACCTCCTCTGGCAGGTCACTCCACTTGGCCACCACCCTATCAGCAAAAAACAGTCTCCTCATCTCCCTCCTGAACCTTTCCACTATCAATTTTAGTCTGTGCCCCCTAGTGGTCTTGTTGCCACTAAGGCGGAAGAGGCCCTCAGTGCTCAGACTGTTAATACCCTTAAGGTACTTGAAGGTCTCAATCATGTCTCCCCTCTCCTGTCCTTCCTTGAAGCAGTACATATTGAGCTCCATGAGCCTTTCACTATAGTTGCTGCCCTGCTGGCCCTGGTCTGGATCATCTTGGCCACCCTCCTCTGGACCATTTCCAGCAATTTGACATCCTTCTTCAGATATGGAAGCCAAATCTGCATACTGTATTCCAGGTATGGTCTTACCACCAGTGACCTGTGCAGCAGCAGAATTATTTCTGCCTTCCTCGTGGTAATTACATCCCTTTTTTTTTTATTTAATTCTCCACCCAAAGATCATTGTTGTATAGGGTTCCACAGTTTCACAACGTGTTACCTAGTGAACTTGTCAATTGTCCTACTCTGATCATGCTTTAAGTTTGCTTAAAACAATGGCTCTTCCAATGTACTGTTTGCACATGTTTTTTAACTAATGTATGTGTTATTTGTTTTATAATTTGTTTTCCATAATATTGTATTTGTTCATTTATGAACTTGTCACTAATGAAAATGGGCAGTAATACTCATTAGCCTACAAGTATAAAAATTAAAAATAAAAAAAAAAACAATGAAATGAAAAAAATTCCCCTGGCTATACAGTCCAGTATCTGACTTGCTTTGACTGCTGCTCTCTTGCAGTGTGCAGAGTGTCCCAGGTCACTTGTGATTATTACTGTTACTCCCAGGTTCTCTTCTTCTGACCTGGTTACCTGCACTCCACCTAACCAGTTTCTGGTCACCAGATTCTCACCCCCAAGTGCATAGCTTAGTACTTTTTCATATTGAACCCCAGCTGCCAAATACCAGACCACTTTACTTGCCTAGCCATGTCCTTCCTGAGTTCTTTTCTTCCGTCTTCTCTGTCTACCCTCCCACAGAGCTTGGTGTTGTCTCAGAATAGGCAGATTTTACCCTTGTTCCCATCTGTGATATCCCTTATAAAGATGTTAAATAATACCAGGCTGAGCACTGATCCCTGTGGGACCCCCCACCAGTCACAGGCCTTGCTTCAGAAAATTCTTCCCAGACTATCACCCTTTGGCTTCTATCCTGCAACCAGCTTCTGACCTGTCCCATGAGCTTGGCCCCCACTCCCAGGTCCTCTTGCTTGCTAACCAGTCTCCTATGGGACACCAAATTGAAGGCCTTGCTGAAGTCCAGATACAAAACATCACCTGCCTGCATCTTGTCCACTGTCCTAGTGACCCAATAGAAGAAGTCAGTTTGGTTAGTTTGGTAGGACCTCCCCAACACAAACCCATGCTGCCTCGCACCCTGGAGTTCATTTTCCTCCAGAAAGCTAATCAGTCTCTCTTTCAGGATGGTCTCTATTAGCTTACCCGCTGTTGAGGTCAAGCCAACTGGTCTATAGTTCCTGGTTCATCCCTTGGCCCACACTTATAGAAAGGCACCACATATGCCATTCTCCACTCCTGGGCATGGTTCCAGACCTCAGAGAAGTGTTAAACAGGTCTGCCAGGGACCCCGCCAGAATCACCGCCAGTTTTCTTAGGACCATTGGGTGCATGCCATCTGGATCTGCTTATTTGTTCACCTTTGGGGCCCTTAGGCCCTTGAGTACACTGTCTGCTTAAATTTTGCCATATGTGACTTTTTCCCTCCCTGTCTCCACCACTCTATTCCCTTGTGGTACTGGTCCGTCTTTCTCCCAAGTGAAGATTGAACAGAAGAACCCACTGAGCACCTCCACCTTTTCTTCACTCTTCCCTTTCCAATCCACCTCCTTTTTTAGCCTTATAATCTCATCCTTTATGTTTCTTTTCTCCTCTATATACCTAAAAAGGGCATTCTCACTCATTTTGAAGGCTACCAACCTCCCTTCCACCTAGAGGTTCTCCCCACCTGCTTGAACCTCTCTTGCATTACCCCCATATCACAACCTATGTGGGCATTCATACCGAGGTATACTATAGTGAGAGGTTTTCCTCCTCCGCCCTGTCCCATGTACTGTGCTACTAGAGGTCCCACCTTCCCTGCTGTCATCCCAGGCAAGCATTCTACCCTCTTATGATTTGACTTTTCCCATCTCATCCCCTTCACAAGTGAGTCCCTCAGGATCACAACCCTCCCCCGCCTCATCCTGGACCCTCCCTCCCATCTGTCCATACTGCTGCCTAATCCCACCCCTTCACCTTTCCCTCCTGTCCCTCTACATCTGTTATCCCTTTCCCCTCCTCCTGAGCCTCTCCTCTCACTGGCACTCCCCAATCCCTCCCTTCTGACCCCCCCACCTGCCACCACCCTCTGCTTACCTACCCCATTGTTGTCCCATTCCCACTGCTCCATTCCTTGCATCATCTACCCTCTCCACTTGCCTGATCTCACATCCACTCTCTTTCCCTTCTCACTGGCCATTTCCTTATCACCACTGTCCCCTGCCTCCTCCTCCTAGTCCAGTGGAAGGAAACTGTTCCTCTCTGGTAATCCTGGAGATGATCTCACAGGACCGCTTCCTCTTCCTGCCTTACTTTTCCTTCTTACTGTTATGCACACCCCCTCCCTGGGCCTTCTCTTCTGCTGGTGTAGGGGGATCCTGGGGACCTACCTAGTCTCCTGTTCCCTCCCAACCCCCCACTAGGCTCCTCTCTTTCCTTGGTTCCAATCTAGTGTACTCTCCTTTACCTGCCTGGCCCCTGTGCCCCTCCCATTGTTACCCTATGAATCCACCACCCCCTACCAGTGCACCTATCTCATGACTCAGCTGCCAAATCTCCACCCTCAGCTACGTAATATGAAGACAAACCAGGCATCTTCCCACTTTACAGAGAGCTCCCAGAAATACTGCTGCCCCACACCCCCTACACTCCACCACCCTTCCTTCTTCACCCTGCCCCCACTGCATGCCATCTTTCCACATGTTAACTTTTCTGTGCCTTCCTTATTATTATACTTAGCTATGCTTGCTTCCTTATGCTTCCTGGAACCCCAATACAAATGTAAGGTGACCCTAAATAACGACCAGCTGCACTCCCTTGCCTGTGTTACTCTTGTGGGATGGTCCCAGATAAGAGCTGGCTGCCCTCTCTAATGCACCCCTAATATAGTTTATATTTACAAGTTGACTCTAGAAAGGGATCAGCTCTAACCCCAGCAGTTTGCAGCCCCTACAAACCCCTACCAGTGTGCCTTTGGTCCTCCTGTACTTACCTATCCCTCTTTTGAGCAGCATTGCTTGTGGCCTGCTGGTCCTTCTTGAAAACACTTTGCCAATAACCCCAGACATCACTTAGTTAGACTTTACATTCCGTGTTGCATAATTTTAAAGGATGGAGGGAAACTAAAATTGTTTGGTCAAAACATTGTTTTCCAGTGTACCTTTGTGATGTCAGGTTAAGACTCGTTAAAGGACCACAGGTCAGTTTTTTCAAGAGGCTGTACTGTCACGCTGTGAATTTTCATAATTCATTTGTAGCATGCTCCTCACACTGCAAAATCATTTTTAGATGTTAACCACTTTCAAGGTGTCTATAAAATACTTTTCTAAATTCTGATGTTCAGCCTGCGGAGTTGTAACTGACAGACTGATACCTCCTCCCTGAAGTAATACTGACAGCCTGATGGTACCTGCCAGACTATGGCAGTGATCTGGTGATTTCATCTCGTGACCGATCACTTAAATATAGGAATACTTAGCAATTCATTTGAGTGATAGTTACAATGATGTAGGATACCATTTTAAGGAATGCACTATGTGTCTTCTATTTGTGTTGTCCGTGGGGAAGAAAATAAACCTACGCAGCAATTTGTGGGATTGTGTTTTAATCCTCTATGTAAGCAGCCTGCCTGCTTGTTTTCCACTATCCGAGAATGCATATCTGGGGTGGAACATAGCTGTTTCTGCTTTCCTGGTTAATAGGTCACTGATAACTAGCTAATGTAGCTTGCAAGGGGGGATGCTGAGCCTTGTAGGAGGCCTCCAGCGCAGTGAGAGATTCCTCCACATTTCAGAGGTTCTCTTCCCTGGTTCTGCACTTATATGCAGCATAGCTGATAATTCAACCCACATGTAAGCTTTGAAAGCTTTCCAGACTGTGACAACAGTTGTATTACCTGTTTAGGTATGAAAGGATTTCAACCACCTCTAAGTTTGCCCATTTGGTAAATTGTGTATCATGTAGGAGGAGGGGATCTAGCCTCCATGATTTAGATTTGGGAGATAGGGTCCCCCACATCATGGTAAGTGACACTGGAGCATGATCCAAGATTATTAAAGGGAAAATGTGGGAGGAAAGGGTACAGTTCGACACACTCGGAGATATAAACCAAAGATCTATGGAACACATTGGGAAATGTACAGCCAAGAAACATGAGTAGTCCCTCTGTCTAGGGTTCTGGACCTTTCATGCATCAACTATGTGTGTTCCTGCAAAAGCTCCTTAAGAGCTTCTCTCACCTGGCTATATGGTTCAGGATTCCCAGCACTATAGTCTACGAGTTTGATGATTGTTAGGTTGAAATTACCCCCCTAGCATTAGCGGGACCCAGGAAGTGTGGAATTGAGTGATCCCCTGGTTCAGGTTATGAAAGAACTGCAGATTGTGATGGTTGGGCCTGTATATATTTACCAAGGTTAAAGGACCTTGTGAGATGGACACTTCAGCCATGACCCATCAGCCCTCTCTATCAGCTAACGAGTGTGTGACAGACTATTTAAGGTTTTTGTGCAGCAGGATTAAGACTCCCCTCTCCCAAAGGAGCTTTGCTGCCTCAGCCCCCAGAAGGAGCGTCTATTGCAGGAAAGCTATCTGCGCCTTATGTTTCTTAAGATGTGACCTTCTTTCTCTTAACTGGGGAGTTGAGACCACTTACATTCTGTGTTAAAGCCTGTACCTCACCCATGGTTCTGGGCTATAAAAGAAATGGGCACATCAGATGGCTAGGTTCCATTGTGGGTCTTGCTTCTAGGCAGAACAGGGGAGGCATCCCTTCCCCAGATATCATATCCCTGAGTTCTCTAAGAGTGTGGCCTACTGTGCATACATTTGCTTGCAGTAGGAAACTCAATAACAAGTCAAAAAGAAAAACAACAGAAATTGATTGAAGTCCAACAGGAGCTAAAGAACAAAGATACACATTTGATGCAAAGCCAATACAGAATTAATAGCTTCTAAGTCTCCCCCACCCCTTGCTGTTTCAGCTTTCCCAAATACCCCCTTCCAAACTCTGAGCAATTACAACACAATGTACCATAAAGGAATGAATACACCAAGTGTCTATTCCTAGAGATCGTAGCATAGGAGCAGAGTACAGCCTCCACCCCATCCCTGTTTACCAGCAGAAACTACCTGAACTGTTCTTGTGGGGGAGAGACACCACCCATTTCGACTGTACTGTAGTCTCGATTGTGGGCCCCCTGTTCCTGTGTACTTCTGATGAGATCCATGCCACTGCTCTTCAGATAAGGGCATCATGACATGGGGGATGACAAAAGAAAAATCTGAAGGATAACCACCAAGGGCAATAGAAGGCAGCAAGCAGAAGGGAGGGGGGGTGAGAGAACACCATGAAAGGTGTGATAGGAGAGGACAGGATGGGGTCACCAACTGCTGTGTCTGTTTTCAAGGCTACCATATGCAAATATCTGGGTTGGTTTGACTGTATCCGACATGCTAGACACTGGGGACCTTATAGATGATGTTGGCATGCCAGTTCAGGCCCGCAGCTGAAGCAGCTATCAATCAATCAATCAATCAATCAATCAATCAATCAAAATGTTTATTTAGCCAGGCGAACACCTTTGAGCAAGCTCATTTTTGAGATGGACCTGGGCAAGATACATGAACAATAGATAAAGAGGAATACCAACCTACAGAGTCAATACATAGAACAGGGATTACACACAAGAGGTTAACAACAGCACTGCAGTACATTTGTAAAATAAGACAGAAAATTGAATGTCATGTGCTACAGAACTTGTGCTACAAAAGATACAGAGTAAACTTATACAACCATATATGCAGAGTTTTCATGGAGCAGGCTTGGATTCAAGTATTGAGTACATAGTGAAAGGAGGGGCATGGGTGAGGAAGGGGGAGGAACTTGGGAATGAGACCATAAGTGCAGGTGTATTTGAGGGTGTTTAGAGCACCAGGGGCAGGTGGCAATGGTTACAGAGCTAAGTGCAAATACACGAGGAACAGGGGCAGAGGGTGTCGAGCCAGGAAGCGTAATATTAGTAGGTGCCAGTGTAACCCCCCCCACAAATGGGGGTTCCTGAAAAGTCTACCTTGAGCTTACCTAAATGCTCACTGCCAGGCTCATGTTCTGCATTTTAGCAGTTTAAATGTATTGCCAGAGAGTGCCTGTATAGCCTCTGTATACTGTTTCTTTAAGAGCTGCCTGGATTGCAGTCATAATTAATCTGAGAGGGAGCTCTGTTAGAAGATGTACTTATTTGCTGATCATTTGTTAGAGTAGTAATAATATTGCAGTTTGTTCTAACCTGCCTTCTTTGCAGCATGGACAGTTCTGTTTGTTTCCATCATCTTGGTCCTGGACTGCAGAATGGGCCAATCAGTACATTTGGGACTCTAAAATGAAGCCTGCCTACAGGGGCATGGTGGGGCCAAAACTTGTAGGAATTGTAGTTTTGGGCTTTTGGCACCTAAAATAACCTGGAGGGGGAGTCCTTGTTGTGACTAACAGACATCAGCCAACCAAACCTTTTGGATCTTGAGGAAAGTCCCAAACTGATTGCAGTTTCAGTTAGATCTGAGTTGGGAAGTGAAGAAGTAACATCTCGAGATAGTTCAAGCAGCAATCCATAGTGGATTCAGGTGGGAGAACTGTGGAAAGGCCTGAGTTTGGCCTGCATGCCTGCCTGCTGTTCCTGAGAGGGAACTTGTTTTTGGTTTTTTTTTGGACTGAATCCGAATTTGGAGAGCGAATTAAGCAACTAAATTGTTACCAGGCTTTAACCTGAAGAAGACCGAAGATTTGCTGAGTGTGATCGGCCTGTCAGGGCTTCCAGCTACCTCTGAACTCGCGGATTGTGCAGAGACTCTGTAATTGCGACTGGAGAGCTATTTGCCTGGTACAGTGGAATTTCCGTATGTATAAATGTGCTGTGTGCTTAGATGGGTCATGATTTGGTTCCCCACTGTGTGTCTGAACTGTGTTTTGCTTGCTGGAGGCTGTATCCAGCTCCACGGACTGAATCCCTATCCATTTCCATTTGCCTGGGCCCTGCTACTCTGGCTCAACCAGAATATCTGCTACACAGAGAAAGTCATCGACAAGAGACCGGCCTGGGGATCAGCCCCCTGCTCAACGCCTTGAACAAGAATGAACCCTCGGTGATTCGTGTGGGCCCTTCTTCTCCGGGCACTCCAGCTAAACAGCCTGCAGTCTCAATTTCATCCTGCCTGTATCCAGTGTTGGGTATCATGAGTAAACATCAGGGTAGCTCCCTGCAACAACAGCTAAATCTAAAAGTGTTGTCATCTGATTGTCTTGTTGCCTTTTCTTTCATGAACTGAGCCCTCTGGCTCCAGATTACAAATAGTGTGTGTTGTGCATGTTGCTTTCTTCCATCACAGGACTCCAACCAGCTGCAATGTTCCTGGCTAGCCCACCGTTTTCCTACCTGGGTACCCGGAGTGTCTGACTGTGTAGGGACTCTGAACTGCATGCATAACTGTTTGATTAATACAGCTTTTAAGCAAATCAACTTGATTACGCTCCTCCCTTGTTCAAGTCCCCTGAACAAATCAGATTTAACTTTGTTTGCATTTAACCTGACTGTGGTTCCAGTTTGTGCCAAAAGTATTGTACTGTTGCTATTTGCTGTGCTTAACCTTGTTTTACAGGTGGTCTCCTGGCCCTTGTTAGTTACTGCTGTACACTGCCATCATTTTATGGAACCTTGCTTCACTCATGGTGACTCCTTCTGTACATAGCTATTATGTAGGTCGTGTAATTATAGGCATACCGCTCAATCTCTTGCCTCCTGAATCAGGGACAAGGATTACAAATTGGGAGCAAAGACCTAAACTCGGGGACACATATTAAAAATGGTTAATATTCACTCAGAATGCTGACAGAACGAGGGGATTAGTGTCGGAAGCATTTTTTGAAGAACAAGTCTAACTAATATCTGACATCAGTTTGTGCTTACACAATCCCACTGTTCAGTCACAAAAACACAAATTTTACAAGGGACACAGAAAAATTGAGGCAAAATTAGGGATGCCCCAAAATGGGGACAGTTGAGAGGTATGGCTACAGGACAGGTTAGTCAGGGATGTATCTAGACTTCTGGCATCTACACAAATTTAATACTGAAGTGATGTTTTAACTAACCACCATTGCATTTTTTAACCCTTGCTGTGCTGCTTACTGATATCAGTCCAGAATTCTATATGTTCTAATGCTGTTGGCAGCCTAGGGGTTAAGCCTGTTAAAAATACATTCTTGAGGTTCTTTCACTGTTGACAGGCATTTCATTAGTGCTGTTCTAGGATAGTTGGGATTTCAGCTGAAAGTAATGCTAAAAGGGTTGTCGGCATCCCTTTTGAAAACTATCTGTTTTGAAATTGCTTCTCTGGTAAGCATATGATGCATGTCTCATCTTGACTACCAAGAGAATTTTTTCACCAGGAAGGCATACTGAGATAAAAGCTAGTTTCCAGATGCATTCTTGGGGAAAGGGGAATGGGAGCAGTACAGTAGATGGTACATGAAGGCAAAAGAACAAGTAATATAAATACAGTAATAGATAGGTTCCAATGAATCACGTGGTTGTAATTCCATCGAGCTGTTTTGGGGACATGGAAACCTCTCGAGCTTCGCTCTCGGTAACCTATGTCCCCAGAACTGGTTGGCATTACAACAGAGTGATTCACTGGAACCTGGTATTTTTTGTAATATATGGATGCGAGATGCTGACGAGGTCTTACCTGTGGATTGGTTATAGGATGGTTTTGTGCTCCTCACTCTTCACTGTCCACTCCCTCCCCCCAAAATTGGGAAGGCCGGGACGATTTTCACTTGGCAAGGGGAAAAGAAAAACCACTTCGGACATAGCTGTGGCAGTGAGGTCCGAACAATACTATTACAAAGATAGTAGTATTGGGCGGAAATAGTGTTATGAGGACCGGAAGTATAGTATTAAGGGACTGGATCACCTACTACGGGATTTTTTTTTTGCATCACTTTCAATAGTATTTTAAAGATCCATACATTACATAAACAGTATACAAAGAATGAACAATGAAAAGTAGGTAGTACACATAACAGCCAGTGCAGTATACAAAGCAGCCAAATGCACAATAACGTACATCAGAATTTCATCATACATACATTAAATATACGGGTGCATAGAGCACTTGGTAGAAAGTTAAAGGTAACTAAAATAAGATTGGCAATAGATATTGGGTGCTATTTGGGCAGTCCAGCAAGGCCATGGTCTAGGAGCTAAACCTGAAGCAAGAGATAAGGGGGGGCAGCATAAGATGAGGGGATGGAGGAATTTGGCATGAACAGGTTGGGGTTGTGTAGTTGCATATGAAGGAGGAGAGATCTGTGAGGTGACATTGCAGATGGGGGAGGGAGAGTATTAGTTTAAGACAATGGAAAGAAAAGGTGGATTGGCCAGTGGTGGTAGAATGGTGGGGAACTGTGAAGTAGCATAGGTCAGTATTAGAGATCTACCAGGCTAGCCCTATGCACCACATTTCAGTGTCTCACCTTTGTGAGAAGCTGTCTGTGGATGTTTGCCCCGGAAATTTCCAATAGTGTTGATGCTAGATCGCTTGTGGATTTGCATCCACTGGGTCACTTTCCGGTCCGTAGATCTGCAGCTGCACTCAGCCACATCACATGAACCCAGGGAGAGCATGGGACGAGCTCAATTAGTCTATGGGGAGCAATTTTAGTATGAGTGACCATTTAGTGATTAATCAAGGGCATGGGGCAACTAACCCCCTGCCCTTGATTAATCAAATGATCACTTTGATATATAAATAATACATGTTAAAGTTGTCCCCCGTACGCTGTAATGGCGCTCGTCACTGCACTCTCCCTGGGTTCACATCATAGTGTGGCTGAGCATGGGGGCGAATCTGCAGACTGGGAAGTGAGTGACTTGGTGGATGTAAATTTGCAAGTGATCTGGCATCAAGTGTTGGAAATTTTCAGGGCAACATACATAGGCGGCATTTCAATGGAGGTAATGCATGAAATGTGGTGCAAACCTCCATTCATTTAGCTTGGCTAGCCCTTTAAGGAGGGGAAGTGCATGCACTGTGGGGCAGCGCAAATGGAAGAGATGGGGGGTGGGATTATTGGTCCAGAATTTGACCATGAAAGTGGCAGGCGGAAACGGGTCACATGAGTTTCAGGGTTTTGGTTAACACCTTACTGATATTTTTCATTATTCTTGAGCATTAGAGCTTCAGCACTGAGTACATTTAACAAAGTGTTGGGTAATGCAGAAAGACACTCCAGGAAACTTCTGACCTTGATTTTTTTTTGTTGCCCTCCATTAAAAGCAGAGGGTCAGACTGTCCCCCACTTTAGTGCTTATGCATGCCTGGTTTCCTTAACTGCGCTCAATACATCAGGGCTGACTCTGGTTTTTATCGCACCATTATCTTTGCTAGAATATTTTTTGTGCCAGTTGGCAAGGAAGTTGATACATTTGGTAGCACCAGTTTTTAATGGCATTTTGGTAAAAATAGCCTGGAGTCAATTAAGGCTATTAGTTGAAGGACACCGAGGCAAGACACTGCTGGATAACAGGGCGAGTCGCTTGTCTGGTCCACAAAGTTCTAGAATGTGCAGATTATATTTTATTGAACATTTTGGAAAATTCCTTTGAGCACATGTGCTCTTGTAGGTTCCACATCTGTAACATAATACAAAACATACCGAATACAGTAAGCTAGTTCAAGTGTAATAAATTAAGTACAAATAGGCTGGAATCGGTTGCATGCACTTTTACAGTAAGGCTGGGAGACAGAATATAGAACATAATAATGGTACGTGGCCTCAGTCTGACACAGTTCAAAGTATACTGGGAGGGGCTTCGGTGGTCAGCAGTTGCACTGATCTGTTGGTTGCCTGTAGTGCTCTCTTAAACTTGTCAAACTTTGGTAGATTGAGCAAGGTATTGGGCAGCTCTAACTAGGCAGTGAAACTGACTGAAGATGTACACTTACCCATGTGAGTATGGCAGAAAGGCAGTTGAAGGGCATTCTGAACCATGCTCTTGGTGTTGTAGAGATTGACGACTGGGGGCTTAGGGGGATTAGGCCCAGTAGTGCCTTCATGGCTTGCAGACATGTCAAACTTAATTCTGCTAGGTAGGGAATAACCAATTTGGGTGTAGAGGGGGCAGTTGTGGGTACACTTGTCAGTCCCAAGCACAACGCGACAATCCTTGTTGCGTATCAATGAATTCTGCTGAGAATTGGTTGCAGGCAGTTGCATAGCCAGGGAGACCATAGTAATCTAGTGTCAGTACCGTTTATGACCCATCCATGAGCCTCCAGGCAGGGGATCTCACTGGATCTGTCTGCCAGCCTGGGTTAGTGTTCTAGACCATATTAGGCAGTCATCCAAGTATGGTATCACCCAAATAAGTTGATTAGAATGTTATTTTTAAACCGGATAAAACTTTGGACCAAAATCTACAAGGTTGTCCTATATACATTCAAACAGTAAACACTGCAGATGCAACATGGTACATATGGAGACGGCATAAAATAGACAGCTGTTACCAGCAATAAGAAACATAGTTAAAACAGAATAGGCTAAATCTGTGACAGGTACATTCTTGATACAAAATATCAATTTTTGTCTTACGGGTAGATAGCCTGGGTTGACTTTTTACATTTGGAGAAATTTTGATTCCACAGAACAGCAGATGAATACTGAAAGGTCATTAAACTAATTCTGGTTCTTATTTTAGGAATGTTTAAGCCTCTCTGGACCACTTCCTAAACAGTAAATTAATAAAAAGGGAAATAGGAGAGCTTCAGTAACAGACAAGTAGTGAAATTGCAGTATAATGTGGGGAGTGGTGCAATGCAGTGGCTGTGGGGCAGCCATATTCAGGCAGACCTTCTGGACACTGAGATGCTGCCCTATCTGCATGCATCTCTCTGGACTGTGGGATGAGGTAGCCAGATTCAGAGCGGAAGTAAACTGGGTCAGGAGTACCATCACCCCTATCCAGAGACCACCCAGTCCAATGCAACTGCCTCAAAGGATGCCAAGAGCGAGAGCACTTGGATGACAGTGGGCTCAGGGAGGGTTAAGCGGTCAGGCAGAGGACATCCCAGATCCTATTCCACTCAAGAACTCATATGCCACACTGGCAAATGAGGACAACCAAATGGAGGTACACAGAGAAGTGGAAGGAAAGGATGTGGAGGTTAGCCAAGGAGGTGACCTCAGCGGGGAAAGCAGTGGACCCCAGAGGAGGAGGAAGTGAATCCTGGTGGGGGACTCCATCATAAGAGGGATCCAGCTAGGAACACAGGACGGGGAGGACAGGGAGGTGAGGTGCCTACCAGGTGCCACGGCATGGAGGGATAGAAGGAAGATCCTGGGGATCACTGGGAAGGCAAGACGGGAGGGTGAGCTGGATGTCATTATCCACCTAGGTACTAATGACCTGGCAAATGGGAGCCAAAGGAAGTTCAGGAAGAGTTTAGGAAATTGGGGAGGGGTCTCAAGCAAGTAGCTACTTCTGTCACTTTCTCAGAGTACTACCTCGAGAGGCAAGGAGAACATAGGAGTGCATGCACCAGGAACTTTAACTCATGGTTGAAGAACTGGTGCTGTGAGGAAGGGTTTGGATTCATTGGTGACTGGGGACCCAGCTGGAGGGATGGAGGTTTGTTCAAGCCTGGCAGGCCTGCATCCATCCTGGAGGGAATCCAAGCACTCAATGATAAGTTTAAATGCTACATTGACAAGCATTTAAACTAGCAAAAAGGGGGGTGGTAGACCAGCAAGGAGGGTACCTACTTGCTCACCCCCCACAGCTAGCAGTGGAACCAGTGAACCAGAGGAGTGGCTATCTCTGCAAAGCAATGTGCAAAAGATGGAGATTAGTGCCCAAGAGGTGGATAGACAGAAAGGGCAAAATTCAGCAGAATGGCAGACAGCAAGGAGAACCAGGGATAAAGGACAACCAAGGAAGGGGCTGGAGTAGAACAGTGAAACAGTCTAGGGAGGTCAAATCATGGAAAGCCATGTGTGCAAATACCAGGAGCCTTAGCAACAAGATGGAAGATCTGGAGGCTGTCATGGTGCAGTCAGACCTGGACATTGTGGCCATCACTGAAACCTGGTGTAATAACAATGTCTGGGAGATAGACATACCTGGCTACAACATATTCAGAAGAGACAGAGCAGGTAGGAAGGGAGGAGGAGGAGTGGCACTGTATGTGAAAAATGACATAAGGGCCACAGAGATCCGGGAGGAACAAAATGGGGGAGAGATACTGTGGGTTAAGCTGGAAAGGAAAATGGGGACAGCCATCCGCACAGGTGTGGTCTATAGACCACCAGCCCAGGAGGAAGAAACAGATAGGGAGCTGATGCTAGCCATCCAAAGGATGGCAGACAGGGGTGAGGTAGTACTGGTTGGAGACTTCAATATTCCACATGTGGACTGGAGCATCCCAGCAGCAGCATCAACTAGGAGCAGATTTATCCTGGACTCCCTTCAGGGTGCCTTCCTCAAGCAACTGGTCATGGAACCAACTCGGCAGAAGGCAATACTGGACCTTGTGCTCACAAACAGGGACAGTGTGGGGGTAACAGTGGGGGAGCACCTGGGGAACAGTGACCACCAGTCATTGTGGTTTGAAATCACAGAAAGAGCAGAACCAAACCACACAAAAACACGTATCTTGGATTTTAGGGGGGCAGACTTTGGGACAATGGGGAGATGCTTGAAAGATGCATTAAGGGGAATGGGACAGGAATCGGGTTAAACATAGAAACATAGAAACATAGAAGTTGACGGCAGATAAGGACCGCAAGGCCCATCCAGTCTGCCCATTTCTTTTTCTACCTTATAAATGTGCCATCGGCCTTTGCTCTGTCAGTGACCTATCTATTCATAGTCATTTGTATTGCTCCCTTATGCCTATCCCATGCCTGTTTGAAGCCCTGCACTGTATTCATCAGCCACTTCTTGTGGTAAGCCATTCCATGCATCTACCACCCTTTCTGTGAAAAGAATTTCCTCACATTCCCCTTAATCGGCCTCCCTCTAATCTCATGCTGTGTCCTCTTGTCCTGCTATTTTTCTTATATTTAAACATGTTAGACTCTTTCACCTTGTTTATGCCCTTAAGGTGTTTAAATGTCTCGATCATATCACCTCTCTCCCTCCTTTGCTCAAGGGTATACATATTGAGCTCCGTTAATCTGTCCTTATATGTCTTCTGATGCAGTCCCTGCACCATTTTGTTGCCCTTCTCTGGACTGCCTCAATTTGGTTAATGTCCTTGTGAAGGTGTGGCCTCAATACTGCACGCAGTACTCCAGATGGGGCCTAACCAATGTCTTGTACAGAGGATTATTACCTCCCTCACGACTTGTGATACCCCTACTAATACACCCTAACACCCCTAGCCTTACCTACTGCTTTAGAGGTCTGCTTGGATGATTTTAGGTCATCAGTGATGATGATGCCCAAGTCTCTTTCTTCCTTTGTGACTGCTAGCAACTCCCTCCCAGCCTATAAGTGGCTTCAGGGTTTCTCTTCCCTATGTGCATGATTTTGCACTTCTTTGCATTAAATCCTCAGTTGCCACTCTTCTGACCATTCTGCTAGTTTATCCAGATCTCTTCTCATTCTGCCCACCCCATCTGGATCATCTACTCTGTTGCAGATCTTGGTGTCATCTGCAAACAGACAAGCCTTACCCTCTAGTCCATCTCTGAGGTCACTAATGAAGATGTTGAATAGGACTAGCCCCAGGACTGATCCCTGAGGTACCCACTTGTGACTTGCATCTCTTCTGACTGTATACCATTTACCACCACTCTCTGTTTTCTGCCAGTCAACCAGTTTGCCACCCAGTTGACCAACTTCTGACCCACCCGGAGCCTACCTAGCTTATTTATCAATCTTCTATGTGGAACAGTGTCAAAAGCTTTGCTGAAGTCAAGGTAGGCGACATCAACTGCTCCCCCTTGGTCCACCACTCTGGTTACCCAGTCAAAGAAATCTATGAGATTAGTTTGACAGGACCTTCCTTTTGTAAACCCATGCTGTCTTGGATCCTGTGCCCCTATGGATTCCAGGTGTTGCACTATCCTTTCCTTAAGGAGCCTCCATAATCTTGCCCACTACTGAGGTAAGACTGACCGGTCTGTAGTTCCCGCCTCCTCCCTGCTACCACTCTTGTGGAGTGGGATCACATGAACCTTTCTCCAGTCTTCTGGGACCTCTCCTGTGCTCAGAGACTCACTAAACAATTCTGCTAATGGCTCTGCTAGTTCCTCCTTTAGCTTCTTAAGTACCCTGGGATGTATGCCATCAGGTCCCATTGCCTTATCCACCCTGAGCTTAGCAAGCTCTTGTGGGACCCTTTCTTTTGTGAAGGGAGTAGTGCTCACCTCCCTCCCCCCTGTGTCCATGATGCTGAGCTGTGGGCCCTGCCCTACCTTCTCTTCAGTAAATACTGAGCAAAAGTATCTATTTAGGATAGATGCCTTTACAGGGTCCTCCTCCTCACATGCTCCCTTTTCTCCATTAAGCTTAGCAATACCCCCTCTGGACTTTCTCCTTTCACTAATGTATCTATAGAAAGTTGAGGAACAGTGGGCAGTATTTAAAATGGGGATTACAAGAACAACAGAATTATGCATTAAGCAGGTTAGCAAAAGGAAGAGGAGACCATTATGGTTTTCCAAAGAGGTAGCAAAGAAAGTGAAAGCCAAAAAGATTGCAATCAGGCAATACAAAAAGAGACAGGCAGAAGGGGATAGGGAGAAGAAGCAGGAGAAGAAAAGGGAGGCAGGGAGATCAGTAAGGGAAGCCAAAGCTCAGACAGAAGAACACATTGCAAAATCAGTGGGTAGAGGAGACAAAACCTTTTACAGGTACATAAATGAAAAAAGGACAAAGGGAGGGATAGTGAGACTGAAGGGGGAGGATGGGGGCTGCGTGGAGGATGACAACAGTAAAGCTGACATATTGAACAGGTATTTCTGCTCAGTCTTTACTGAGGAACAGGAGAGTAATGGGTCTGAAGGGAGTACAAGGGGTGAGAATGGTGCAGAAATGGACACAAGTCCCTTTACACGAGAAAGAGTCCTGAAGGAACTGGAAGTAATAAGAGTTGATAAAGCAATGGGGCCAGATGGGGTGCACCCCAGGGTTCTTAAAGAACTAAGAGAGGTGGTGGCTGAACCTCTGGCTATCCTGTTTAGCCGATCACTGGAAACAGGGGAGGTACCCAAAGACTGGAGGGCAGCAGATGTAGTCCCCTTATACAAAAGCAGGAACAAAGAGGAAGCAGGGAACTACAGACCAGTCAGCCTCACCTCAGTAGTGGGGAAGATCATGGAAGCACTACTGAAGGAGAGATTGGTGGAACATCTGGTTGTCAATGGACTACAGGATCCAAGGCAGCATGGTTTCACCAGGGGGAGGTCATGTCAGACCAACCTCATTGAATTTTTTGACTGGGTGACTAGAGAGGTGGATCAGGGGAGGGCAGTGGACATGGCCTATCTGGACTTCAGCAAGGCCTTTGACACTGTGCCACATAGAAGACTATTATACAAACTGGGGAATATGGGTGTGGGCAGGATAGTAGTGTGGTGGGTAGGTAACTGGCTGGGTGGCAGGACACAGAGAGTGGTGGTGGTAAATGGCTGTCACTCCACAGAGGGAAGTGTGACCAGTGAGGTACCACAGGGATCAGTGCTGGGACCAGTCCTATTCAACATCTTCATCAGTGACATTGCACAGGACCTAGAAGGCAGAATTTCACTGTTCGCTGATGACACAAAGCTCTGTAACAGAGTAGACACACCAGAGGGTGTAGACAGAATGAGAAGGGACCTTCAGAAACTTAAAGAATTGTCAGGGGTTTGGCAGTTGAAATTCAATGCAAAGAAGTGCAAAATAATGCATATGGGGCGCACAAACCCTGGCACAATATATCAATCGGGGGGGTGAGGATATAGCATGCACCAAGCAGGAAAGGGATCTTGGGGTTATCATCTCTGATGACCTCAAGGCAGGGAAACAGTGTGACAAGGCAGCAGGTAAAGCAATTAGGATGCTGGGATGTATAGGCAGGGGCATCACCAGCAGGAAAAGGGAGGTCATAATTCCGCTATACAAGACACTAGTGAGGCCCCACCTGGAGTACAGTGTACAGTTCTAGAGACCATACCTACATAAGGACATAGACAGGGTAGAGAAGGTTCAGAGGAGGGCAACAAAGATGGTGCCTGGATTGCATCACAAGTCCTATGAAGACAGGTTGAAGGAACTGAACATGTACTCCCTGGAGGAGAGGAGGGAGAGAGGGGATATGATAGAGACATACAAGTATCTCACAGGGAGGAACAGGGTGCAGGAATACACTATTTTTAGCGAAAAAGATGTTCCAGGACTAGAGGGCATGGGATGAAGTTGGAGGAGGGACGATTCAGAGGAAACATGAGGAAGAATTTCTTCACAGAGCGGGTGGTGGACAAGTGGAACACCCTGCCAGAGGAAGTGGTGGGGCTGAAACAATCACGGGATTTAAGAATGCATGGGATAGACATAAAGGAATTCTGGAGGTCAGGGGTAAGGGGCAACAGACTTCTAGGAAAACATAAACTGAACTTACAAGCTCAAATGGGCAGACTGGGTGGGCCATAGGCCCTTATCTGCCGACACTGTCTATGTCTATGTAAGGGTGGGGCAGCCCATAGCTGGGACAAAGACACTAGGTATCTTGGCCTCCTCCATACTCAGAAGGCACCCAGAGCTGATCCATATTAACAAAGGGGTGGGCCATCAAACGGTTTCAATAAAATACAAAATCACACATGCCCGCACAATGCAAAGCATCATGGGCTGCATATGCAAATCACCATAGAATGTTATGCTGGTTCAACTTTAAGCAGAATTGCATGGTGCCGAAAGGCCTCTCACACAGTTTGCAAATGGTGCTAACAGATGACATACTGTTTCAATGCCCATGGAGTAAACTGTATTTTCTTTATATGCCTGTAATCTCCTGTTGCTTGCCTACCTCTCAGCTGTCCCTGATTTTCAGGGATGTCCCTGATTTTGCCTCAGAAATTTCTTCTGTCCCTCCTAAATTTGGCATTTCTGGCACTAAAGACTAGGGATTGGAATCACAAAACAATGCCAGCCATTGATGTTACAGTCTAGTTCTCATTAAGAAAATACTGTTCACACTAAGAAGCATGTTGTACTCAGCTTTTGGAACTAATATTACTATTTTATCAGATGTGTTCCTGATTTTGGTCTTTTGTCCCTGATTTGTGATGAGGGAGGTTGAGAGGTATGGTTGCCTGAACCCACATCTTGCTGTGTCTGAACTGCTGTATTCAATAAAACTGTTTTAAGTTGTTAACTGCTTGCTGTGACTGAAATGCTATATTCAATTGAAGAGTTTAAGTGACTGAACTACCTTATTCCCGGGGTATCCTGACTGCACTGCCTTATTTGTTCAATTGTCCTATGTGACTGCACTGCCCTGAGAGCATTGATTGCTGCAATTGCCTACTGCTACTTCCTCTGAAGACATTTGTGGCCACCCCATCCCAAGTGGTAGGGCTCAGTCAAAAAAGAAGGGGGGGAACTTTCCTTTCAGGTTTTAATTTTTGTTCTCTTCCAGGCTCCTGCACACACCTCACACCTCATCTAGGATTCCTCAGGTGCCTCTTCCTCAACTCAGGGAGGGTCCCTAGAAAGCCCAGTATCACCTGCACCCACCTCCAATGACCTCCAGTAACTCCAAGTGTTTGCCATGACACCCAAGGTTCGAGCTGCCAGTCATAAGTTTTAGCCAGCTGGTAGCCAGAGCCCACCAAAGTGAGTCAGGTTAGGGCCACCCCAGCTCTAGCTTGAGGGACTTAAGTCTTCTGCCGAACTCTGAGTCATGCTGCCCATTCTCTCACATAGACATTGTCCCAAGGTGGCAATAGTACCGGAGGCCTTTACCAAGGCTTCGACGAGGATTGCCAGGTTCTGTGCCTCATCCCCACAGGTGGTGTAAGTACCAGTGGCCCATGCAAGAGGCCACACCAAGGGTCACCATGCTCTTGATTGTACCTTATGTAGGTGTCTCATGTTCCAGTAGCTCATCAAGAGGTCACACCGAAGGTTGTCAGATTCTGAAGTTGCAGGGCTGAGGTGGTAAGGGTTCCGGGGACCTACCTAGAGGTTGTCCAGCAGATCATCACACTCAGCACCCTTTTCTTGACTGGTTATCACCTGCCCTTCTGCCTGAGGTCACCGCAGCTGACAACTCCAGACAAGGGTTCTCTTCACCCAGAACCGGGCGTCAACACCCATCCTCAACCAGGCCCTTCCCTTTCGATGTTGCCTCAGTGACACAAGGAGTCACCTTCTTTCCAGGGCCAGGAGGCCTACAGTGCTTTATTCTGTTTCTGGTTCACTGGGGGATGCCTCATTGTATGGCCTGTATAGGAAAGCACTTCTTTAGGTTCACACTCAGCGATCAGCCAACCAAAATACTAGAAACCTAAGCTTGGTGCAGCGGATTGCTATGTCCTTAGGACTTGGATCACCTGGCATTTTGTATGACATTAGTGGGGCCAGTTTGTGGTCCCGGTAATCTTATGCATTCTTCCTCTTCTTGATAGTGACAGTGATAGTGATAGTGAATGTTAAGTCTTTTCTGTGTGCTCCAACTATTGTTAATAAACCTTGCATTTTAGCTCTAGAGTACGCCTCCAGCCTCTCCTTCCAGATTTATCTGGCATCACCCTAAACTATAGGGGTATGAATTACCACAGCTCGTCCACAGCAAAATTTGGTTTAGTCAGCAGGATAAGAGCCAACAAGGAGCCCAAAGCCAGAGCAACTCCAACCCAAGATGCCTGCAGACACTAATGGAGCCACAGCATCATCCTCCTCTTTAGTTCAACTACCCCCAATAATGATGCCTTATCACCAGGGGCACTGGCAAATTGCAGAAAAATCATGGCCAAATTGCGGGGATTTTCCAGATTTATTGCGGTAAAAATAGCAGGGCCCTTGATATCCTATTTGCATAGTTTTCAGATAGATAATTTTTAGCACAACACCCAAAAAAATAAGACATAATGCAAAATAACCAAACTTTAATGAAAGCTATATGTGGCAATCAATTACATCATTGAAAATAATTCAGAATACCAATTTCCTAAGAATGCCCGAACTCTATTATTTAACAATATATCTAGACTATAAAGGCCAGCAATATAGATAATTAAAAAAAATTTAAATATCAATTTCCTACAAATTGCTGATACTGTGATATTATTCCATACTTACACTCACATGCACTCTTGTTTCAGTGCCACTCAGAAACCACCCTTAAAAGTCTCTCTATATTTTTATTGTACTTCAACATTAAAAGCAGTTTTACATTGTCCTCTGTTAAAGTCCGTCGGTTGTCCTTCAGCAGGTCTGAGTACACTGAAAATGTTCATTTTACATCGGCTGTGCTCACTGGAAGCCAGATGTATTTCTTGGCAATGGCAGCGAGCTGTGGCAGTGCAACATGCTGTACTTTCCACCATTCTGACAGGTTGAAGCCTGATGGAATTGTCTGGGCTACAGCCATGTATGCATGCCATTCCATGTTTGAGACCTTGAAAAGTTCAGGGATCAGTTTGGTGTAATTAGCTTTATTCTTCTTCACTGTTGGTAGCTGCTGGGGATTGAAGACTCTTGCTGATTCAAAAATGTTCAAGGATGGGTGGTGGCTTAAAATGTTTGTCATCTTCTCACTGCTCTGCAGCATCAGAGTCTGAAAAAGTGGTACAGGCCTCACGTTCCTGTACTTGGCATCTGAATAACCATTCCACAGTCTGGGGTCTGTACTCCTGAGCATCAGCTGTTGTGCAAAAGTCTAAAAAGAAATGAACAGTTTGCAATTTTGAATAAATGTTCTGCCCATGTGGCTTGGAGTTGGACTGTAGCTCTTTGATGAGCCTAACCAACTCTACTGAATGTTCTTTGACAAATGTTGCTTGCATTATCAACTCTGTTAATTTGTCCTTCAGTAGGTCCTTCAACCTTTTGAGGGTCACTGCACCAGATGTTTCACTTTGTAGATATTCAGCAATGATGGGCATGTATTAGCTAAATAGTCCACACATTGACCCACAAGCACCGTCTTGTCAGGACCGAATATACCGGCATCTTTGGAGTCACATTATCTTTCAACTCCATAAAAGACAGCAACTGGTGGCGGTGCATTGGGCTCTGACAAAATACATTAACAAGCACTACCACACTGTTCAGATCTTGTAAGGTGTCTGCCCAGATTTCAAGAATAAGATTGAGAAGATGTGCCACACAGGTCACATGCACAGTGTTTGGTAGTACTCCAGAGAGAACTGAACCAAATGCTTTGTGCATGTAACTTGCACTGTCTGAAATAACTGCAAGTACTTTGTTGAAGTTCACAGAGTTGGCATTTAAAACTCTCAGCAGAGCCTGTGATATTGTTGAATGGTTAACACGCTGCAGGAACTCCACACCAATCAGAATGGGCTGTTTTCCAACTTTATTCAAAGTCTGAGCCAAAACTGGTAAAACGCTGCATCCACTAGAGTCTGGTTTCATCCAGAAAGACAAAGATGTTGGCATCTTCCACTTCTTTCTTTATGTTAGCTTCATGTTGTGGGTGTAGTTCTTGCAGATATGTGCTTCGCAGTTGTGCTGGTCCAGGAAGTGTTCCTCCTTGTTTGTTGTATTTCTAAAGAAACTCTTGAAAAGCTGGAGCCTTTTCCAGAGGAATATCTGCTCGTGTCAGACATTGAACAAAGTCCAGCACAAACCCCTTTCATTCCAATGAGGACGCTGTTGCTCTGGCAAGACATGTTGTGAGAGCTTGTTGTTGCTGATGACTGGCAGAGCCTGGAAGACACAAAAAACATAATTTAGATAACTGATTTTTATGCAGTTTTCACATAGTCACTAGTCTAACATTCCAAAACCAGCACGTAAAGAAAAACAAAATATTAAGCAGGTGGAACAGAACAGTTTGAGCCAGCCTGGTGGCACAGAGGGTCAAGGCACCTTGTCTTACCTCAGACCATGCCAGCAACCAGTGTTCAGGAAGCCCTGATGTTGGGGGGAGGGTTTGAGCAGGATTTCACATCCTGGCCAGCCCATTAGAGCAGCGGTTGGATTTCTACTTGTGACACCAGTGACCCAGATTTGGGAATAGACCTGGGGTGGAGAGCTGGCCAGAGGGAGAAGGATGGAGTGTCCAGAGGAATGCTGTCCTTCTCTGAGAGGAAGGAGGGGAGTGTGTCCGGTGCTTGATGGACCCTGGCAGATGTTGGTGGTACTGCAGCAACAGATGCCTGAATGTTCAGGGGGCAGGGTGGCTGCTGGACATAATTGAACGTCTATGCCCCCCAGGAAAAAAACAAAATACCAGCCCCCAACATGATGGCTTGACTCATTCCTCTGCCCCCTACCACCAATGCCCCATGGGAAGGTCTCACTCTCATGGCCATGACCTGGAGGGTAATGCAGGCCTTGTCTACAATGTCTGTTAGAGAGTGGGAAGCCCCCTCAGTAGCCCAGCCCGGGGGGGTAAGCCTGAGCATGGGGGTGGTGAATGGACAAGACTCTGGATAGAGAGACAGCTAGTAGTAGGGGGTGTCCCTCCACAAGGATGAGTGAGTGGGCTGGGGAAAACAGGAAAAAGCGATAAACACAAAACTGATAAAGGAATAGAACAGTGCTTTTACCCTCATTTCTTTTCTTTATTTCTGCTTTCCGGTCCAGGTGTCTCTTGACTTCATATGCATGTCAATGGTATGCTTCCAGAGAAAGTCGATCGTGTGGCAGCAAAATCAGCAGAACATGTGGCCGCCATCCTCATAAAGATCTTCTGGATACATCTTTACACGATCCTTGGCTTCGATGCAATATGAAACATGGCATGCTTTGGCTTCTCCCTGTGAGAACCATGGATGCTTTGCTTGTGGTGCGGACATGCTTACGAGCTTGACTGGAAATTAGGGTTGTCAGAACCCTCTGAAGTTCTGGGTTCTAGTTCTAGTCCAGAACTTTTGAAAAAGTTCTATGGTTCTAATCTTTTTTAGAACTTTTTAGAACTCGACCCTATTTTTTTATTGTGCTGCCAGTAACGAAGATAGTAATAAAATACATGTAAAGGAAAAACTGTTCAATATAAGTGGGAGAAATTATCATGTGTGACGTGATAGGAATACAACTAGGTTTATCTATGGTTTCTTCTGTTTGCTAAAGCCAGCAACTTAATATGTAACAGGTCCACCCACCCACCCATATGTTAAAAGTTTTTCCTGCTGCAGCTGCATCTATAGTTCCTTAGTGAAAGAAAGAGGCACTAGCCATTTATGTACTCAGTTATATATACTCATCGTCATGAATTAGGAGAAAAAATAACTGATATTACCTAATTTCAGCTATTTGCTGCTTTCTGTTTTAAATGATTGAATCAAAAGTTGCTATGTTTAAAAGAAAGCTTTTATAACAAAGTCAAGCCAAGTACTACAGCAGCAGCATGTGGAACTGTTGCAAAACATATTATGTCATAACATAGTCAGTCAAGACATTTGAATAAAAAAAATATGCCAGTCATTGTTGCTGGCAAAATGCATGCAATTTTCTAAGGTAATGCATACATATACCAACATTTTTGTTGGCAAATTGAAGTAATATATACAAAAAATTCTATGATGCATTTTTGCAGCTGATACTTCAATAAAATCTGTATTTCAGTCACATAAATAAAAAAGTGGTTTCCTCACCACATACTAAGGAACATTTAATGTAGCTGCAGCAGTTGGCATGTGATGTTCAAGGGACAGCGTCTGTCAACCCCATTATGTATCAAATTATCACTACTTATAAAGCAAAAATACTTTATGATACATCACATTATGTGAAAACTGCTGATGCATATTTTCTTTTATTTCTGATTCCTTTATTCTTTTTTTAAAGGGGACAGGACAATTGTGCTAGGTGGCAGCAGTTTGCAATGTATTTAATAAGAATATATATTATGTGTACAGTAGGTTCGGTCTGTCATCATTTTTTTCCTCACCATCCCCAGCTGATCACGAATCTGTAAATGAAAGAACTAAAACACCCCCCACCTTTCACCCCATCACCCATTCCACTTTTCTTCCACCACCCTCATCTGTGCAGTAGCACCCATGCCACCCTTACACCCATGTTAAAACCAACCCACAACCCTCACCCATGTACTAGCGTCCATTTTCCGTTTATGGCTAACATTTCTGTAATTGAAAAAATAATAAACAGCTACCAATTAGAACTCATTGTTTTGTCTTCTTTAAAATTGAAAAATAGACTGTCTCCTGTCCCAGCCCATACTGATGCACCACAAAGTCACAGAAGGTAAATCCAAAAATATATGTTTGCACTTTAACTATAAATAATATGATACAGAAAGGACTGATGACAGTGTCCTTTATATGCCAAATTTGGGCCTGTTCCACTGATGTTAAAATTGCCCTGTATATAAAACTTGTTGACTTTAGTTTAGACCCTAGCTACAAAGCAGTTTGCCATGAAATGGTGAAAGTTTCGGGGTACATAGTCCAAGGTAGGAGATCGAGAAAGGAGGCGACAACCAAAGTCATCACATTCTGAAAAAATTCATTTTGGTGCAGAGACTCCGTCCACACAGTATTTACCAGCCACCACCATCTGAGTTGTCATCACCATCAACAACCACAACATCAATCACTTCAGGATCAGTTTGTATACTCTTGTAGGGATACAAAAATCTTGACTTATTAACTTAATAAAAAGTTAACGTGTGTACATTTTCTGAGCAACCTATTTCTGGTGTCTGTCACAATATTGCCAGCTGTACTAAACATGGCTCTGAAGAGACATCTGTTGCAGGACAACCAAGATATTTACAGGCTTCATCATACAGCTCTGTCCAAATTGACGTTTTTGATCTCCAGTATTCAAAAGGGCATGCATCAATAGGAATAGGCAGTTCTTGCAGATAGCTGTCTACCATGATGGACAGAGACCGCTCAGAAGAGGAATCAGAATAAACTGGTATGGCAGCAATTTGGGAAAGGTTTTGCCACAGATTTAGCTTGCTACTAAGGGTTGAAGAAGTGGCAGTTGTGGAACAACTACTGTTAATGTTTGGTGACTGTTCCAGTTCTATATCCCTTTGTGAAGATGAACCTGCATGTTGTGGTGATGACAACCTGAGGGTACTGTGCATGTCTGTGTTTGACTCCTGTGAGTGCTGCAGCTCATCTAGCAACATACATTTGTACTGCTCTATATCATCTCTTTTTGGAAGATGTATAGCCTTGAACCTGGGATCTAAGAGAGTTGCAAGGAAGAAGTGTTTTGATTTTGTCATTACAACTAATTTGTCATTGGTTTTGAAGTGCTCGCTCATTCTCTTTACGAGATTCCCATGATACAGGCGACATGTTGTCTGCGCTGAATCTGTCTTTTCTATTTGTAGATTTAGAAACTAAGATGATGTGAAATGAGCATTATAGAGTGGGATAACCTGACTCACAGATGCGCCTTCAGAAGACATGTCCCTTGTAGCTGTCTCAAAGGAGCTAGGATACAGCACACTGTCTCCATTAATTTCACTGCAGCACAGACAGCATAATGCCATCTCCAATAATGTAACTGGAGCAATACTCATGTACAGCTTGCTTTTGCCCACGAGTGCGGCAGCATATAAGCGTTGAGTTCCAATGAGTGGAAACATTTTGAATCAGCTTTTGCTGGGGCAGCTTGTGTTTTGCAGTTCGGACAATGTCCGTATAGCCTTGGTTGAATGTGAAAAGTGAGTCACAATTTTTTTGCAAACAGCAATCATACCATCCACTTCTGTTTCGTTGCTGAGAAATCCCGTGACAATTAAGTGTAAGCAATGTGCAAAGCAAGAAGCATACAGAAATCCTCTATCCTGTACTGCTTTCAAGATGTTGGCTCCATTGTCACGATCAAGCCACATTTTAGACCGTGAGAATAAACCCATTCGTCAAGGAGGTAATTTAGTTCCTGCAAGATGTTTGCAGCAGTATGACTTTGCCCAAACTTCTTTATATGCAGCAGCGCCATCTTTTGGGGTGTCTTTGTTTTTGAAGAAGCACAAGAAAATGTGACCCAATGAGTGGTAAGGGACATGTAATCTATGTTTTGAGTGCTGGTCCACATATCTGTTGTGACATGAATAACCCCACCCTCCGCAGTTTTAAGTGCAAGCATCACTGTCGCTTTTAAAGCCTGATAAATGTTTGGCATTTCAACATAGGAAAAGTACCTTCAATGAGGAACATTGTAACGAGGCTCTGCTAATGTCATGAGCACCCTAAAATCCTCATGATCTACCAAAGAGTATGGGAGAAGGGCTCCGGCTAACAGTACACCAATTCGGTGATTAAGATGAAGGGTCTTTGGATGATTTCTAGTAAAGGTATTCTTCCTTTCAAATGCCTGAGACAGTGTTAGCTGTTTACAATATGTCCCTGCTGGTTTATTATACACCGTGCTTCGATGGGCAGATGGACGCAGAGATGGTGGACTAGGACTTATACATTCAGTGCCATCACTGGATGTGCAACTGGTACTAATGGTGCTGGCATTGGTGGTAACAGTGATCCTAGGGCTGGCAGTGGTTCTGCCCGCATCAAGTTCAGGCAATTCAGTATCCATTTCAGATTCCTGACCCTTCTCATGTGTGGTCTGGAAGATGGAGGACATGGGTTTTGGATGATCAAGCAAAATTGAATGCTTTTTCAGATGGCGTTTAAGAGCTGTAGTGCCAAGGCATGACACAACTTTAGCACGGCTTACGCTCTGTTTACACAGGGAACAAATTGCTCTGCATGGATCAGTTTTACTGACAGAGAAATAATTCCACACCTCAGATGTGACAGATTTTGTTCGAGTGCTAGGAAGATAGCTAAAGACTGTTTGTGTCTTTTCACCTGTCCTAACAGAACCTGGGACATGCTCCTTGGTGCTAGAAGAGTGGGCAGAAGACTCTGATGGATTTTCATTGCTGGCCAACACAGAAGTGGTGGATTCAATGGATATGTCCTTTCATTGCCAACAGTGCTGGATGTATTTGCAAGTGCACTACCTGATTCATTGTCAGCAGACTTGCTCATTTCACTTTGTTGAGGAAGTAATGATTCGTCACTGAGACACAACAGTGTCGGACTGAGACAAAGAGCTACTGTCTGAGTCAGAGAGGACTCACTGTCACTTGCATTATTGCTGCTAGTCACAGGGATCGTAACAGCATGAATGGCATACCTTATGGTGCCTCTCCGTGTGACCCCAGCAGCTGTACAGGCTTTCTTAAAAGGTCCCCCTTTACCACACTTCACTGTTGCTCTTTTGCTGTTTGTTGAATTTTTATCACGTGAAACATTTTGCTTATTTTTGCTAGCACCAGGATTATCACTACCACCAACACCTGCTCCAACACCAGCACTAGATGCTTCATCTATGTGGTGTCAGCCATAACAGAACCAGTATACTGCAGGGAATACACCCACACAATTCCTGTGTAAGAAAGCAATGTGATCTATGATCACTGGCTACAACTCCAAAATTTTATTTTGGCTATGTGACACTGTGATGCAGTGGACTGAAAGTAATGAAGAATATGACAGTTTGCAACTAAAGGATCCCAGGTTCAAGGCTTACAGAATGATTGGGCTGCTGGGCAAAGGCATAAGCATAGCAGTCAAGGGGTGCACAGCAGCAGGGTGATGGACTGACCACAAGAGATGGAGTTACACACACAAACCGAGGAAAGAGATTTTTCTGTCTCTTCTCCCAACAGGGAAATATATTTTTTGACTTCTGTTGTGTATTTAAGGATAATGTCACCACACAACTGCCCACTGGGCTTCACACAGTAACACACACTGGGTAAGGTACAGTGCAGTCAAGGGGCACACAGCAGCATGGTGATGGGGTGACCACAAGAGACGGAGCTACATACATAAACCCAGGAAATAGATTTTTCTGTCTCTCATCCCAACAGGGAAATATATTTTTAGGCTTCTGTCATGTATTTAAGGACAATGTCACTACAAAACTGGCCACTGGGCTTCTGTCTTCCTCCCAACAGGGAAATATATTTTTAGGCTTTGTTCTGTCATGTATTTAAGAATAATGCCACCAGAAAACTAGCCACTGGGCCTCTCACGATAACACACACTGGGTACTAGGGTACAGTGCAGTCAAAGGGCACACAGCAGCAGGGTGATGGCCTGATCACAGGAGATGTTTCTGTCTCTCCTCCCAACAGTAAAAAAAAATGTATTTAAGGATAATACCACCACAAAACACACACTGGGCAGTAATAACTAGGGTATAGTGCAGTCAAAGGGAAGGGAACACAGCAGTAGTGCCACCCCTCCTGATACTTGGTTGTAGGACTTGACTTTAAACAATTCAATTCAATAAAAGTTCACTGTTCATTCACTCATTTAACTCTGTTTTCTCTCAAAATCTGATTTTCTTCACCCCTCCCCCAGCCAGGGTGCTCTGTCTCCACGACAAATCCCACTAGACAGAGATGAGTAGTTAATCTTAAACAGATCAGGAGGATCAGAAAATTCATCAGAATATAGTAGTTTGGCAACTAGCGAGACTAAGCAGCATTCCAATGCAGGCAGTCAGCTAGATATAATATCCCGCGAGACAGACGCTCACCCCACCATTTTTTCCTATCCTCCCTTGCTTTCCTTTTCACCCAGTGTCCACCACCCACACTTTAGATTTTTTATTTTGTTTTATTCTAGTAGCTGGAGGGGAAAGCAAGTCGTCACTTTTTTTTTTTTAAATGCCCCGAGTTCGTTCACAACTAGCAGTCGGACTCGTCGCAACGTAATCAGGCACAGCAGATGCACCTCCTTTCAATGAACTGTGAACGCAGCCACGCACGACTTAAATACTGTGCTGGTATGAGCACCACATGACCGCAGAGCAGTTGGTCAAGTGGTGGTGATGATGATGGTGACTGGGATCAAGGGTGCGCAGTGCACTACGCAAGCGCGATCTCACAATGTCCCCCCACAAGAACAGTAACTGCATCGGGATGGGATTGAGAACGGAAGCGAAACTCAAGTGAAAACTCCAGAGTAAGATTTTTTTCAATCGGGGGCTGAAAATTTGCATTCGGGACTTGGGAGGGATGCGCTTACCAGAAAACAGAAAAATAACATTTTTTTACAAAGATTCGAACCCTTTTGCGAACTCTGTAGTGTTCGAGTCCTAAATTAGAACTCGAACACCAGGGTTCGAGATGGGTTCGAATCTTGCTCGAACTAGTTCTGACAACCCTACTGGAAATGTACGATGATGATGATGATGATTTTGAGGACGCATTTTTAATGTTTGAATATTACTACATTTTTATGTATATATCTATGAAGTTGTGTAATTAGTGTATTGCTCTCCCTTTGTATTAAAATTAAATACACACACACACACACACACACACACACAATCTTAGTATGTTGTTTTATTTAACACTTCCACAATAGGCACATACCTTCTATCCTACACCAAGACATCTGTTGTTGATGGTCGGGACTGTCCCCACAGACTGGTATACATGTTGGAAAACAAAATCTTCTGGCCACTGCTGATGGATAGATGGATGGAAGGAGGGAGGGAAGTACAGGCAAGACAAGAGGCACAGAACAGTTTGTTTTCCAAAATGTGTACCAGTCTGCGGGGTCCGTCCCGACCATCAACGACAGACCACATGGAACAGTGCACAGTACATGAAGGATCGTACAGTTACATAACAATTAAATTAATAGCACAATTTTACAGAATTTAAATAATGCACATAGAAAATTAAATCTCAAACATAGAATTGTTCTGGCCTCAGGTGATGGTGGGCATGGGGTGGACGTGCAGGCTGGCCCAGAATAATTTTCTTCTGCATGTATACCAGTCCACCAGGTCTGTGCCAAGCTCCTTTCACTGGCTGATGGCCGGTGGGGGGTCCATCAACAACAAGTGAAAGGAGCTTGACATGGATCTGTGGGGGATTGCATATGCAGAAAAAACTGTCCTGGGGCTGGCCTGTATGTCCGCCTCCATGCCCACCATAATGCGAAGACAGAAAAACATTTATTCTGCATGTCTACCAAGTCTGCCAGGCCCGACCCTCCCCCAACCATCAATAACAAGAGAAAGGAGCTTGGCAAAGACCTGGTGGACTGGTATACATGCAGAAAAACATTGTCCTGGGCCAGCCTGTAAGTCCACCTCATGCCCACCATCACCTGAGGCCAGAACAATTTTTTTCTGCATGTCTGCCAAGTCTGCCAGGCCCGACCCTCCACCGACCAACAACAGCAAGCTAAAGGAGCTTGGCACAGACCTGGTGGACTGCTATACATGCAGAAAAAAATGTTCTGGGCCAGCCTGCATGTCCACCCCATGCCCACCATCACCCGAGGCCAGAACAAATTTTTTCCTGCATGTCTACCAAGCCTGCCAGGTCTGACCTTCCACTGGCCATCAACAACAAGTGAAAGGAGCTTGGCACAGACCTGGTGGACTGGTATACATGCAGAAAAAAATTGCCCTGGGTCGGTCTGTACGTCCACCCCATGCCCACCATCACCCGAGGCCAGAACAATTTTTTTATGCCTGTCTGCCAAGTCTGCCAGGCCCGACCCTCCACCAACCATTAACAGCAATTGAAAGGAGCTTGGCACAGACCTGGCGGACTGGTATACATGCAGAAAAACATTGTTCTGGGCCGGCCTGTAAGTCCGCCCCATGCCCACTATCACACGAGGCCAGAACAATTTTTTTTCTGCATGTCTGCCATGTCTGCCAGGCCCGACCCTCCACTGACCATCAACAGCAAGTGAAAGGAGCTTGGCACAGACCTGGCAGACTGGTATACATGCAGAACAACATTGTCCTGGGCCAGCCTGCATGTCCATCCCATGCCCACCATCACCCGAGGCCAGAACAATTTTTTTCCTGCATGTCTACCAAGTCTGCCAGGCTGACCCTCCACCGATGATCAACAACAAGTGAAAGGAGTTTGACACACACCTGGCGGACTGGTATATATGCAGAAAAAACAATTTTCTGGGCAGCATGCCTGTCTACCTCTTTGCCACCATCTCCCTCAGCCAGAACAATTTTTTTATTGCATATGTATCAGTTGACCAGGCCTGACCACAATGAATGAGGAAACTGATCTGCCCCCTGGCCCCTTGTAGAAAAAGAAAAAGAAAACACAAGCAGTGAAATACATCATTCTATATTTTTTCTCTACCATGCCCTCCCCCAAACTCTTCCTGTGCCTCACTCTCCACATGCCAAACTAGTCAACTAAACAGTCTTACAGTCTTACCTTACCAGGCTCAGGCAAGCACTCTGGGCAGTCCTTCAGTTCCTTTGATGGCTGGATGCAGGCAGGGCAAATCAGCAGGCACAAAGTAAAAAGCAGTGGACTTGGCAAGATGGGCAAGCACGCTGGAGAAATCAAGGCTACCAGAGATCCAGAGATTCAGCTTTCAGCCCCCCCAACCAAGTGCTTCAACTGCAGCAGCAAAAAAAGTGATGCACAGCCCCTTTGTGAGTTTCTCACAAATGTGAGGTAGCTTCTTTCCTCATGCCCGCTGACACAGCGCAACCCGCTCCTTGCTGTCTGCATCTCACTCACTGCTTGCTCCGCTGATGTGTGGTCTGTCTGTCTAGCATGCTCACTTGCTCGCTCCCTTCTCGCTCTTGTGGCTCAGGTGAAGTACCAATCCTCCCTCTAAACGAGCCACATTTAAAGGGCTTACATGAACCTGAGGGGGGGACATACAAATAGGAACAGCGCAAAACTTCCTTGAGGTGTTCTGTCCCTTTTGTGACATCCATGGGCAGGGTGGAACAACCTCAGGGTGGAATAAAGCACATCCTAGCAGGGAGGAGCTGCAGGATGCCGAACCATGCTGCAGCAGGGAGCAGGGAACAAAAGAAAGTAGCCTGCCTCCCACTAAAAATCTGGTATGCACCTGGTATGTACAATATCACACTGTGGTCATGGGTGGGCCCTCAAATCATGGAAATAGTGTGAAAATCATGCCCACAATTTCCAGTGCCCCAGCTTATTACTTTGGGGCACCATGGCTACCAAGGTACACAGGAGACCCAAGTTCAGACAGCTGGAGCCTTGTTGACTTCCGGATGAAGCTGAGGCTATGTTCCATCTCTACCAAGTGCCAGAGCAACAGAGAGTGGAAATCCTGATTGGGCAGCTGGGAGGAGCTGCCAAGTGGGAGGTTGAAAGCTGGACAGATCGAGAAAAGAACACTGCCGAATGGATCCTGACATGGCTAAGTGACATTTTCAACAAGCAGAGTGTCTCAGACCTTAAAATTAAGTTCTTCTCTCTCACACAGGGCCCATGGGAGATACTGCAGGACTTTGCCTTGAGCCTGCAAGAGGCACACCAGGCCCTGCAAAAATTAGACCTGAATGAGGACCATGACCCAGACCAAGTACTAATAGAGCGGTTCATCGAGGGGGCCTGGGGAGATCTCTACGTCAGAAGCTGCAAATGTTGCACCATCAAAACCCAGATGCAAAACTTGTGAACTTGAAAGAGGAAGCCATAGAGGTCTTAGGCTCTGGATGACTCGAAGATGAGATGGTGGCCTTCCAACAGATGGCTGGTGTCACCAAATCCATGGCCACTGGGGGTCCAATGTCTGAACCCTGCTCCTCTTGCAGTGCCGTCACCAGATGGAAAACAGAGAAGGATTCCAGCCAGAAGAAAACTATCCACTGGATTTTCAGAAATATAACTAGTGCTCAAGACAAGGAGGATTCCCATCAGCAGTGCAAGAGCAGCTGACACAGTTGGCACGTACCATGCTGGATTTGCAAAAGGAGCTGGCATCACCCAGGGCAGAGATGAAGCAAGATGCCCAGATTCTGGGTGTGCAGTGTCCACACAGATTCAAGAGGAAAAGGAACTGAAGTCAAAGACACCCGGATCGATGGGAGAAGCAAAGCAGACTCACGTGTCAAAGTGAAGGAACCACTGGGCCCATTCCACAGCTGTGTCAGAGGAGTGATGCTGGAAGCAGTGAGATCAAAAGACCTTAATGCCAGCTGTATAAGGAGACCAAGATGGAAATGGAGAACATTAATCAATGCAGCCAAGCTGTCAGAACACCATAAGAAAGCCCACCAAGAGTTTGGGATGCCAGAAGGGAGCATCATGCACAGATACCCAGAGCAGTGGCCCTTGATGTGAGCCAGCAGATTCTAGACCAGAATGGCCAAAGGGAGACCCAGTATCAGGAGCTTACATAGCGAGTGGCAGAGTATGCAAAGCAGAAGGCTGAACTGCAAAAAGAATGTCACAACCTCAGAAAAAGTCTACAGCAGTAAGCTCAGAAGATCAAGGAGCAATCTAAGCAAGCACGTCACCATGAAGAGTCAGAAGCATGGTATACAAGGAGTATCCAGGAATACCAGATTATGGCCAGAGACCTGAATCGTAAGGTGCTTATAGAGACACAGGCTAAAGGACAGCAACAACGGGAACATGAAGCACAGTTAGCAAACTATAGGTCCAAGTTGACTCTGTTGGAGCTGAAAAGGAGAGGCTCCTCAGATGGTTAGTGGAGTTGCAGACTCCCTCGCTCGGGGAGGAGAGCATCCAGTTGAATGCTGTATGTCTCCAGTAACTGAAAAGACCCACAGGAACCAACTGCCCAGAAGTAAGTGATGAGCGAACCAGTCAGCGTTTGCATCCAGAGGTACCTGAATTCTGCCCGGCAGCCAAGAAGGAACCAGAGAGAGTACCCGATCCAGTCTGGGTAACAGGTACTGGTATCAATTGGCTGAACATGCAGGCATCACCCTCCATTCAGGTAACAGTCAAGGTAGTTGAAGCACATCACTAGAAGGAGAACAGGAGCTCTCCTCGAGGAGAGCCCAAGTCACCAGCCATTCTAAGGGTGTGTGCAAACCAAGAAAATGTGAGGGGTCAGGGAATGCCTTCGATCAGGAAAAGCCCTTACTCATAGGAGAACAAGTGATGGTGAAGTCAAGGAGAGGTGGGATGTCATCTTCTGAGATGGAGCCTGACCCATATGTCATCTCAGAAATTCCATGTCCAGGATATCAAATCTACCAAGTCCAGGCATTGGTTGCAATGCAAACTCAGAAGGTGGTACACCAAAATCATTTGAAGTCTTGCACGGTTAATGTTGAGTGGGATGGACGGATAAACAAGGAGAGGCAGGAGCTACTCCCAACCCAGGGAACACCCCCCCCAAAGTGATTTCACACACTGCTACTAATCCCACGGCTGTATCCTATGGTGCCACACCCTCCAGTAGCCAATGCGTTAGAGCCTCCTCAATGTAGATCCTAGAGGTCAAACTTTGGGGTACCACCTCAGAGGTATGTGACTGAAGCTGTACAAAGAGTGTCCCCATATGAGTAGAAAAATGAAAGAAGAGCCAAGACCACTGCCCAATTGCAAATAGGCAAGGCAAATTTATTTAAAAGACACCCAATCCCAGAGGCTCTGGGTGCCGTACAAAATTTCTAATAGCATTTTACATGAAAAAACATCAAACATTTATACAAGAATAAAATATAATAAATCACAAACTATAAAATAAATCCTACTCTAAGCATCAAATGCTTGTAAAAATAGGAGTGTCTTCAGGTGGGCCTTAAAAATATCTACAGTGAGAGCCTCTCTGACCAAAGCTGGTAAAGAATTCCATAGAACAGGAGCTGCAACACTAAAGGCTCTGTCACCAGCTGATTTAAGCCTCTTTCTAGGAATGGTCAGGAAGCCACCACTGGAGTATCAGAGAGGGTGGATAGAGGGGGTCAGTGTCAGAAGGACTGACAGGTAACCAGGGCCCTGCCCTTGTAGGGCCTTATAGTTGAGAAGACCCACCTTAAAGAGGATTCTCCACCTGACTGGCAGCCAGTGCAATTCGCACAGTACCGATGTAATATGGCAACATTTTTGCTGCCCAGCCAGTAACCGGGCAGCAGCATTTTGCACCAGCTGCAGTCTGTGGAGAGATCCCCCTGTGACCCTGAGATGGAGCGCATTACAGTAGTCCAGCCTAGATGTGACTAAGGCATGTATCAAGGTAGGGAGGTCCTGAGGCGGAACAAGGGGCTTCATTCTGGCAATGTTTCTGAGATGGAAAAAACAGGTACGAACTATGGGAGATATTTGAGCCTCCATGGTCAGGTTCCTGTCCAGAATCACTCCAAGATTTTGCACCTAATAGGAGGCCTTCAATGACACATCTCCAAGAACAAGTCCAGTTGCTGAGTCAGAGGCCATCCTATCACAAACTCTGTTCGACTCCACTACCAATACCTCCGTCTTGTCAGGGTTCAGTTGCAACCATCTGGAAGCCATCCAGTCATTAATCTCGGTCAGACAGATATTAAGCACATCCACTGTATTGGATGTTCCTGGGGCAAAGGACAAATATAGCTGAGTATCATCAGCATAGCAATGAAAACTCAGGCCATACTTCCTAATGATCCCCCCAGGGCAGCATGTACACTGCGAACAACATTGGGGCCAGTACCATACCCTGAGGAACTCCACAGGGAAGGAGACAGGGTGTAGATGAGAAATTTCCCATCATAACCCGTTACCTCCAGTTGGTAAGAAAGGACTCAAACCAGTTGATGACGGTACCAGTGAGTCCACACAGCTCCCTGAGGCGAACAAGCAACACACAATAGTCCACAGTGTCAAATGCTGAAGAGAGATCAAGGAGAGCAAGAATTGTCCTGTCCCCCCGATCTCTAACCCTAAGGAGATCATTCTGCACCTGAACAAGCGCAGTTTCCGTGCTATGTCTAGCCTGAAAAGCTGACTGGAAGGGATCATACAGCTCATGATGGTTTATTGAAATGTTCCAAGATGTAAATCAGAGCTTTAAAGATGCAAGGAGTCATAAATGTTTTTGCATACACTAGCAAAACCACTACCATAATGTTTAGAGTGTTAAGAAAAGGTAGAATTAAGGATTTAAAGTTTATAATAGGCTGTTAAGAATGTCTTGTTACCATAATAAAAGCGAGGAATGTGTCATTGCTTATAGATGGAATTGTCAAAGAGTTTGAGATGAAGAAGGTGAAAATTTGGAAAATACATTGGGACATGTATTGTTAGGCTGCCCCAAATCTGTAGTGCCCCAGGTAAATTGGGGGCAACACAGAAAATAGCGGACTTGGGGGGCATCACAGAAAATAGGGGATCCTTAGAGACATGAGGGGTCAGACAGTTATGGGGACCCTGGCAGCTTAATGGGAAACATAGAAACATAGAAGTTGACAGCAGATAAGGACCGCAAGGCCCATCCAGTCTGCCCATTTCTTTTTCTACCTCATAAATGTGCCATTGGCCTTTGCTCTGTCAGTGGCCTATCTATTCATAGTCATTTGTATTGCTTCCTTATGCCTATCCCATGCCTGTTTGAAGCCCTGTACTGTATTCATAGCCAACACTTCTTGTGGTAAGCCATTCCATGCATCCACCACCCTTTCTGTGAAAAATAATTTCCTCACATTCCCCCTTAATCGCCCCCTCTAATCTCATGCTGTGTCCTCTTGTCCTGCTATTTTTCTTATATTTAAACATGTTAGACTCTTTCACCTTGTTAATGCCCTTAGGTGTTTGAATGCCTCGATCATATCACCTCTCTCCTCCTTTGCTCAAGGGTATACATATTGAGCTCTGTTAATCTATCCTCATATGTCTTCTGATGCAGTCCCTGCACCATTTTGGTTGCTCTTCTCTGGACTGCCTCAATTTGGTTAATGTCCTTGTGAAGGTGTGTCCTCAATACTGCCATGAGTACTCCAGATGGGGCCTAACCAGTGTCTTGTAAAGAGGGATTATTACCTCCCTCTTACGACTTGTGATACCCCTACTAATACACCCTAACATGCCCCTAGCCTTACCTACTGCTTTAGAGGTCTACTTGGATGATTTCAGGTCATCAGTGATGATGATGCCCAAGTGTCTTTCTTCCTTTGTGACTGCTAGCAACTCACCTCCCAGCCTATAGGTGGCTTCAGGGTTTCTCTTCCCTATGTGCATGATTTTGCACTTCTTTGCATTAAATCCCAGTTGCCACTCTTCTGAACATTTTGCTAGTTTATCCAGATCTCTTCTTATTCTGCCCACCCTATCTGGATCATCTACTCTGTTGCAGATCTTGGTGTCATCTGCAAACAGACAAGCCTTACCCTCTAGTCCATCTGCAAGGTCACTAATGAAGATGTTGAAGAAGACTGGCCCAAGGACTGATCCCTGAGGTACCCACTTGTGACTTGCATCTCTTCTGACTGTATACCATTTACCACCACTCTCTGTTTTCTGACCATCATCCAGTTTGCCACCCAGTTGACCAACTTCTGACCCACCCCGAGCCTACCCAGCTTATTTATCAATCTTCTATGTGGAACAGTGTCAAAGCTTTGCTGAAGTCAAGGTAGGCGACATCAACTGCTCCCCCTTGGTCCACCACTCTGGTTACCCAGTCAAAGAAATCTATGAGATTAGTTTGACAGGACCATCCTTTTGTAAACCCATGCTGTCTCGGATCCTGTGCCACTATGGATTCCAGGTGATGTACTATCCTTTCCTTAAGGAGTGCCTCCATAATCTTGCTCACTACTGAGGTAAGACTGACTGGTCTGTAGTTCCCTGCCTCCTCCCTGCTACCACTCTTGTGGAGCGGGATCACATGATTCCTTCTCCAGTCTTCTGGGACCTCTCCTGTGCTCAGAGACTCACTAAACAGTTCTGCTAATGGCTCTGCTAGTTCCACCTTTAGCTCCTTAAGTACCCTGGGATGTATGCCATCAGGTCCCATTGCCTTATCCACCCTGAGCTTAGCAAGCTCTTGTAGGACCTTTTCTTTTGTGAAAGGAGTAGTGCTCACCTCCCTCCCCCTGTGTCCATGATGCTGAGCTGTGGGCCCTGCCCTACCTTCTCTTCAGTAAATACTGAGCAAAAGTATCTATTTAGGATAGTTGCCTTTACAGGGTCCTCCTCCTCACATGCTCCCTTTTCTCCATTAAGCTTAGCAATACCCCTCTGGACTTTCTCCTTTCACTAATTTATCTATAGAAAGTCTTGTCACCTTCGCTTACTGTTGTGCTAGTGTTTCCTCAGTTTGGGACTTTGTCTGCCTTACTGCCTTCCCTGCTTCCCTTAGGGCAGTTTGGTCATGCCTCCCTATCTTCATCCCACTGTGTTCCTTCTATTTCCTGAAGGCCAGCCTTTTGGCTCTGACCTTTTCTGCTACTGTATTTGAGAACCAAAGTGGTTTCCTTCTTCTTTTGCACTTCCTTTTCTGTCCAACACAATGGGATTTTGCTTCAAGTATTGCATCCTTAATGCTTGCCCACTTTGCCTGTACCCCCTCACCTGTGTTTATTTTTGCCAGGGCTAGCTTAACTCTGTTGGCCATCTTATCAAAGTCAGCTCCTCTGAAGTCCCATATTTTTGCCTTGGAATGGGATGATTTAGATGCAGTGGCCAAATTGAACCATACCATGTGATGGTCACTGGCCCCTAGGTGAGCTTCTACCTGGAGATCTGTGATCCCTTCCTTGTTAGTCAGTACTAGATCTAGGATAGCCCTGTCTCTTGTGGGTTGCTGTACCAGTTGTTTGAGGCCCTCCCCCTACAGGGAATCCACTGTGTGTCTACTTCTGGCAGATGTTCCTGCTGGTATTGACCAATCTGTATCCGGCATGTTGAAGTCTCCCATTATCAGAACCTCCCGTTTAGCTGTCATGTTTTGTATATCTTCTAACAGTAATGTGTCTATGTCCTCCCCCTGGTCTGGGGGCCTGTAGACAACCCCAGTTCTTATGGTTGTCCCATTTCCTGTTTCCAGGGTGACCCACAGTTCTTCTGGCTCCTTATGTGTATTTTGAATTTCTGTAGCTTTGATATTTTCATTGACATACAGGGCCACTCCTCCCCACCTTTTTGCACCTCGATCTCTTCTGAACAATACATAGCCAGGTACTGAAGTCTCCCAAGTGTAGTTACTGGTAAACCAGATCTCACTAATTGCTACTATGTTCAGTTTAGCCTCTGACATTATTGCCTGCAGGTCTGGGATCTTATTTCCCAGGCTGTGAGCATCTGTGTATATGATTTTCCATTGGCCAGATTTTGGTGTGTTAGTTGTTGGGTGAGGTTTGGCATTACCCCTGTGTGTCGTATGGGGAGACAAACCTTTTTTCTTACCTGGTGATACAAATGAACTGCAAACATGCTGAATCCCTGTTTGACCACTAGCTGAAGGGGGGGTGTTCTTCCCATTCGATGTATGGGGTGCTGCACCCCTCTCCGTATTTGCTAGTTTAAATATTCTGCAAAGACGTCAAACTTCTGCCCCAATGCACTGACTCTCTCCTTAGTCAGATGCAGTCCATCAAATTTAAAGAGCTTTCGCTCCCAGAACTGTTGCCAGTTCCATACAAATCTGTGTCCTTTTCCTGGCACCAGCCCTTGAGCCACGTGTTTAGCTCCCCTATCTCCCCTTCTCTGACCTTCCGTCCATCTGCTCCCCTCTCCCAGACTGGCAGGATCTCAGAGAAGGAGATGCTGGATGAAATAGATGATGGTTTGTCACCCAGCCTGGTCAGGTGTTCTTTGGTCTCCACAACTGACTGGCTGGCAGATCATTAGTCCCTATGTGTACTAGGACATCAATGTTTCTCCTGCTTTGTGAACAATTTATCAATGTGGTCAGTGTCTCTCCATGCTGATGTACCTGGCAGACATCTGACCATTACCCTGGCTGGAGATGGGTATCAACTCCCGAATCATGAAGTCTCCTATGATCAGAAGTTTTTGGGATTTTCTTTTTGCTTTTTTTGTTTTGGTTCCTGATTTGGGTGAGTTTTGTTGTGGTAGCTCCTGTGCTGCAGTGTCCTGCTCTGCAGTGTCTTCTGCCTCTTTGTTTGATTTCAGAGATAGAGGCAGATACCTGTTTGTAGTGTTTATATGGTTTTTGGAGGTAATATGTTGGAGAGCAGAGAGTGATGGGGCACTCGATTTGCCCTTCCTAACCACCTGCCAACCTCCTAGACCAACTGCCCTCTGCGGTCGAGGTTTTTCTGTTGGATGCTGGGGAAATGGCAGATGGTTCTCATAATGTATTGAATATGAAATTTGAGGCATGCAGTCTCTGCCCATGCTGCCCTGAGCTGAGCCCTAAGATCTCCAAAGGCCCAGCATGTAGGACAGTGTCCTAAATCCTGTAAGACTGTCCTTCTGAAAATTGTTCCACAGTACCTGTAGTTAATGATATCCATTCCAGATAAGTTGCTGGGTTTATAACCTAGTCAGAGTAATTTGAAGGAAAAAAAAGGAAACAAAATGAAAGTAATGGTTTGATTGTGTTTTGTTTAACTTGTTATAACAAGTTAAATTACTAGTGCCCCTGTAAATGAGCTCACCTTGTGGAGGCCTCACTGATCCACCCCTTCCTGCTCTGCCACAGGAAATGTCACAACTGTGGTACCCTATAAAAGGAGTGTGGGTTGGTTGGGGATGGGGTGGGTGGTTGGGCCCTTCGCCTGCCGAAAAAGAAGAACCACGGACGGAGAAAGAGACAAGGAGGTAAGAGCAGAAAGAATCAGTCAACAACAAATGCAGTAACCCTGAAGCTTATCCTAATGTTAGATAAAACTATAAAACCTGTAAAGCACCACCTGTAATAATTTCAGAGAAGATATACGCTGTAAGAAACACTTTACTACAGAGAAAAAATAAAACAATGAAATGTTAGCAACAAACAGTAGCAATCCCAGTTAGTAAAAAATAAAAACAACACCACACAGTAAATCTGCTTAGCCAAAATAAGTCTTAATCCTTTTCCCTTGCTCTGGTAAGTTTCTCTACTCTGCCTTTCAAGCAGTCTTAGAAGGAAAGAACTCAGGTGAAGCTAGGTGCCTTGGCCAGCAAACCAAGTCTTCTACCTCCAAGACATCAACTAACCTGACTTTTTAACCCTTCTTTCTGTTGGAAATGACTTACAGTTTGCCAGCTCCACCCCCCACATACACACCTAATCCTTTGGAAGAGCTGTGGGAGAAAAGCAATTAGCTCCTTCAATGTGAGAAGGAGACTGAAACACCTCTGAGACAACAAACCTTTTCAACAAACAAAAAAAACAAGAATAAAATAAAACACAGTGTCAAACAGTGATTTTGCTTAGCCCAATGATAAAAAAGTCACAAAAATGTAAGCTCCACCTGTAATAATTTCAGAGAAGATATACCCTGTAAGAAACACTTTGTTACAGAGAAAAATAAAGCAGTAACAGAAGATATACCTTGCAAAGACAATTTGAATCAGAAGATTACAGCAGTAATCTGTTAGCTTTACCTAAGTAGTACGCTTGTAATAATGCAGAAGAAGGTATACCAGCAACAACAATTTGAATCAGAGAAAATAAAGCAATGAAATGTTAGTAACAAACAGTAGCAATCCCTGTGAGTAAAAAATAAAAACAACATCACACAGTAAATCTGCTTAGCCAAAATAAGTCTTAATCCTTTTCCCTTGCTCTGGTAAGTTACTCTACTCTGCCTTTCAAGCAGTCTTAGAAGGAAAGAGCTCAGGTGAAGTTAGATGCCTTGGCCAGCACACCTCTGAAAAGCTTTGGTGACCCTCTGAAACACAGAATAGGCCCCACTCTGGCAGACAGTTCTAGCAGTCTAAATTCAGGGTTTTAAAAGAAAACCATTTTTTTTCTCTTCTTTTCCCTCCCTTCCCCCTGCCCAAGACTGGCACCTAGTCAGCCAAGGCAAAACCAGTGGGGCCACATGCCTGTCCCAGTGGGGGAGAAGGAAGCCAGGCTGAGTCCTCTCAGCCAATCCCTGTGGCCACGGCTGATTCAAATTTGGAGACTTTTTTTTAAGCCACTGACCCAGCCTCAGGAGGCTGATCTCTGAATGCAGGAGCCAATCCCCTGGCAGGTAGCCAGGAATGCCCCAGCCTAGAGGAGGCCCTGCACAGGCTGGAGAGAGGAGAAAGAGTTTGACCAGGGAGGGTGAAGGACAGTAAGGCAATGGATTTTGGCTTCCCGGTTAGGAGGTTGAAGCAAATCCCCTAGGTCCCTTCAGTGTAATTCCCTCCAGCAAATCTCCAGTAGCAGCCTTGGTCAGTTTTTTGTAGAAGTTTGCTGTCTTGTCAGGTCCCTCAGTGCAGCGAGTCAGTCTATTTGGCCAGGAAACAGACCCAGTGAACCTTTTATGTAGCAGTCTCCAGGAGAAGAGGCCTTATCACTCCTTGTGGTTGTGCATTCCCCAGGGTATAGAAATCCTTGTTGAACTCCAGGGGTTAGTAGGCTTGTTGGACAGCATTACCCTTAATAATAAGTCATAGCTAGACCTGCTCCAGCTAGGGAAAGGATTGTTTGTTTAGGAATCGTATTGTTGTATTAGGTAATTATTGTTTATAATTGTTAAATTGCTTCCATTGTACCCCCCCAAGGGTGGAGGAAAGCTGCTACCTAATCCAAGTGTATAGAGAGAGAGAGAGAGAGAAAAATAAGAACCAAGAAGGCAGAAGTTAGGAGGGTTCAAACCAAATAATTGTTGGACCAAGATTAAAGGTATTTGTGAAAGCCTCTCTTGAAGGAATTTGCTAGTTTAACTTATTCTAGGCAGTCTGTGCTCCAAATAGAGAGACTGGGGTACTCCCTCTCAGCCAAGAGTCAAACAATTGTTACGTAAAGCCAGCTCAAAGTATTACTGGTGAGAAGAAAAATGTTCATGCTGAATTTCCAATTGTTTAGCTGTTAGAAGCTAATTACTAGAAGCCTGGCAGAGCCTTAGTGCATTCTTCTCTCAGAGTTCTAGGGTAATCTGAGCCCTAGCAATGGGGAAAACTTAGTCCTTTGTCCATGTAATAGAAGGGCAGGCAGCCCATAGCTGGGACAAAGAGACTAGGAATCTTGGCCTCCTCCATACTCAGAAGGCACCCAGAGCAGATCTATATTAACAAAGGGGTGGGTCATCAAACTGTTTCAACGTCCATTGAGTAAACTGTAATTTCTTTATATGCCTGTAATCTCCTGTTGCTTGCCTACCTCTCAGCTGTTCCTGATTTTCAGGGACGTCCCTGATTTTGCCTCAGAAATTTCTTCTGTCCCTCCTAAATTTGGCATTTCTGGCACTAAAGAGTAGGGATTGGAATCACAAAATAATGCCAGCCATTGATGTTACAGTCTAGTTCTCATTAAGAAATACTGTTCACACTAAGAAGCATGTTGTATTCAGCTTCTGGAACTAATATTACTATTTTATCAGATGTGTTCCTGATTTTGGTCTTTTGTCCCTGATTTGTGATGAGGTAGGTTGAGACGTATGATTGCCTGAACTGCTGCATTCAATAAAACTGCTTTAAGTTGCTGGACTGCTTGCTGTGACCGAACTGCTATATTCAATTGAAGAGTTTAAGTGACTGAACTACCTTATTCCTGGGGTATCCTGACTGCATTGCCTTATTTGCTCAATTGTCCTGTGTGACTGCACTGCCCTGAGGGCATTGATTGCTGCAATTGCCTACTGCTACTTCCTCTGAAGACATCTATGGCCTCCCCATCCCAAGTGGTAGGGCTCGGTCATAATAAATGGGGGGGAATTGCCTTTCAGGTTTAATTTTTGTTCTCTTCCAGGCTCCTGCGCACACCTCACACCTCATCTAGGATTCCTTCAGTGCCTCTTCCTCAACTCAGGGAGGGGCCCCAGAAAGCCCAGTATCACCTGCACACACCTCCAATGACCTCCACCAACTCCAAGTGTGCACAGCGACACCCCAGGTTCGGGTTGCCAGTAGTAAGTGGTAGCCAGGGCCCACCAAAGTGAATCAGGTTAGGGGCCGTGCCGGCTCTAGCTTGAGGGACTTAAGTCATTCATCGAAGTTGGAGTCACACTGCCCATTCTCCCACATAGGCATTGTCCCAAGGTGGCAATAGTACCGGTGGCCTATACCAAGGCCTCGCCAATTATTGCCAGGCTTTGTGTCTCATCCCCACAGGTGGTGTAAGTACCAGTGGTTCACGCAAGAGGCCACACCAAGGGTCACCACGCTCTTGATTGTACCTTATGTAGGTGTCTCATGTTCCAGTAGCTCATTAAGAGGTCACACCGAAGATTGGCAGATTCTGAAGCTGTAGAAGTGAGGTGGTAAGGGTTTCGGGGACCTACCAGAGATCGTCCAGCAGATCATCGTACCCAGCACCCTTTCCTTGACTGGATATCACCTGCCCTCCTGCCCGAAGTCACTGCAGCTGACAACTCCAGACAAGGGTTCTCTTCACCCAGAACTGGGAGTCAGCACCCATTCTCAACCAGGCACATCCCTTTCAACTTTGCCTCAGTGACACCAGGAGTCACCTTCTCTCCAGGGCCAGGAGACGTACAGTGCTTTACTCTGTTTCTGGTTCACTGGGGGATGCCCCATTTTATGGCCTGTATAGGAAGTGCTTCCTTAGGTTCACACTCAGTGGTCAGCCAACCAAAATACTAGAAACCCAAGCTTGGTGTATTGGATTGCTATGTCCTTAGGACTTGAATCACCTGGACTTTTGTACGACATTAGTGGGGCAAGTTTGTGGTCCCGATAATCTTGTTCATTCTTCCTCTTGTGTGATAGTGATAGTGAATGTTACATTTTTTCTGTGTGCTCCAACTATTGTTAACAAAGCTTGCATCTTGGCTCTAGAGTACACCTCCAGCCTCCCCTTCCAGATTTATCTGGCATCACCCTAATCTATAGGGATATGAACCACCACAGCTCGTCCACCACATATGTTACTCACCTAGAAAGAGTTTTGCAGAAAGCTTATTGGAAAGGTGGGGTAGCCGCCTGTGATTTGAACCATGTGAGATTGGGGCACATACTGCAACATGCCAAGCATTCTAAACTGCTGATCATCCAGTTAAGGCTGCAGGATAGGAGAGGTAACCCACCTGACTACTGTGACTTGATAAAAGAACTCCGAGAGGTAGAAGGTGAAGAGGGAGATTGTAATTGTGGGGTGAATGCAGCCCAAGTGATAATGGCACCTGAAGGCCCTTCAGAAATGAAGACCACTACATGTGTACCACCATGGGCTAAACGGTGGGGGGAGGAGTTGCTGAAGTAAGTCAGAAAAGTACAACTGGGTGAGTTTGCTGAGGTATCCCCTGTCAGGACGTGACTGTAATGGGGGTGGTGGTGCACCCTCAGGCATCCTCTACTGAGGGTGACTTCTTAGCTGAGCTCAAGGAATTGACTGCCACCCTAAAGGACTTTTTGAGACATGGTACACTACCAGCAGAAGTCAGATCACAATCTCCCTTCGATGCTCCAGCATCCCCTGCTATGTTTTCCCCAAGGGTGCCCGAGAGCCTGTCATTTGTCACAGTTGCAGCAAGGATGGCCATATGAAGAGGGAATGCCGGTCTCAGAAGGACTTAGAGAAAGTGGTGAACTGGCTTCAAGGAGAGCTTCAGAAAACAAGTCAGTGGTCAAGGGGTGCATGAAATGACCACAGTGAAGGCTTCGGCCATCCTAACTCAAACCCCTCTGTGGCTAAATTGTCTGTCCAGGCCCTTGCTGTTGTTCCTTCAGACTGGTCCAAAATAGTAGGCCCTTCAATGAAGACTACTGTATCTGTGAATGGCATTCCTACTCGGGCTATGCTTGACAGTGGGTTGCAAGTGACCATTGTATTTCAGAACTGGTATGACAAACACTTATCTGATGTGCCATTACAATCCCTGGAAGACCTACATGTGTGGGGGCTGAGCGGCAAGTCTTATCCCTACCTAGGATATGTCCACCTCTGGTTGTCTTTTCCCGCAACTGTAATTGGTGTAGAGGAACAAGTAGAGACACTGGCCCTAGTGTGTCCCTCCACTGGACTGCATGATGGGGTTCCCCTGTTAATTGGAACAAACGCCCACATGTTTGGGAGACTAGCACAACTCTGCCATGAGAAACAAGGGCAACTGACTGGACAGACCCTAAGAATTCCAGCCTTAGTACAATGGGGCTTATGACTTATAACAGAAACCCAATGAAGAGGACCCAGATGAGCCAGTGGGGATAGTGTGGAAAAAGGAAACTGACTCCTTGGTATTGGCCCCCAACGCCCATTGCACAATCCATGGAGAAGTCCACCTAAAAAGAAATGTAAAGAACAAAATATTAATGTTGGATGCACCAGGTGATGGAAAGTTGCCAGGATTATTGGTTAAACCCAGCATCTTGCGTGCCCATGCCCATGCACAAGGAGTGATGGTCCAGACTCGAAATGTGTCAGATCGGGAGGTCCAGGTGAACAGACGGTGCACTCTAGCTACAGTACACTGTGAAGACACTGCAGTATTACCCAATAACAAGTACTCTGGCCAAAAGGAGAGCATGACCCCTGACTTATTTTACTTTGGTGATTCCCAGCTGAATGGAAGGCTAGGATTAGCAAGAAACTCACCCAGAGAGACCAAGTGTTTTCGTTAAAAGAATGGGATATGGGGTGTGTCCAGGGTGCAGAGAATCATATATGCCTGCATGATGACCGGCCATTTCGAGAAAAATCCTGATGCCTTGCCCCAGCGGACATAGATGATGTGAGGAGACACCTGCAAGAAATGCTCACTGCTGGCGTGATACAGGAATGAAGGAGCCCTTATGCCTCTCCCATTGTGGTTGTGCAAAAGAAGAATGGGTCGGTGAGGATGTGTGTTGATTATTGAACCCTGAACCGGTGGACCATCCCAGATCAATACACAATGCCCCATATACAAGATGCCCTGGATTGCTTTAATGGGAGCAAATGGTTCTCAGTATTGGATCTTCACAGCAGATATCACCAGATTCCGATGGCCACAGAGGACCATGAGAAAACCACCTTCATCAGTCCTTTGGGGTTCTATGAATTCCTAAGAATGCCACAGAGGATTTCAGGTGCCCCAGCCACCTTTCAGTGATTGATGGAATGTGAGGTGGGAGATATGAACTTGCTGGAATGCCTAGTGTACCTAGATGATGTCATTGTGTTCGGATGCACATTAGAGAAGCGTGAGACCCGACTGTTTAAAGTCCTAGACTGATTGTAAGACTTTGTCCTCAAGCTGTCCATTAACAAGTGCCAGATTTTGCAAACCTCTGAAGTATGTAGGGCACATAGTATCTGCAGAAGGGATAGAGACCGATCCCAGTAAGGTCAAGTCACTGACTACTTGGCTCCAGCCCCATAACTTGAAAGAACTACAATGTTTCCTGGGTTCTGTGGCTACTACCACAGGTTTATAAAAGAGTATTCCAAGGTGATTCACCCGCTCCCAATCTCACCTAGGGTTACCCCCCTACCAACTGCAAATACAAGAAAGGGGCTATCAAAGAACCTGAGAAAGTATACCTCCAAAGAGGTGAACCTTTTGGGCCTCACTGGACACTCGAATGTGAAGCAGCCTTCCATGAAGTCATATACCAGCTCACCCACACCCCACCTCTTCTATGCTGACCCTTCCAGGCCCTGTGTGCTGCATTTGGATGCTAGTCTGCAGGGCCTAGGAGCTGTGCTGTATCAAGATCATAAGGATGGTTTGAGACCAGTGGCTTTTGCCAGAAGGAGCTTGAACCCATCAGAACAAAACTATCCTGTGCACAAGCTGGAGTTCCTTGCCCTAAAATGGGCCATTGTTGACCAGTTTCATGAGTACCTCGTGGGGCAAAGATGTTGCTGGAGATCGACAATAACCCGTTAACCTATGTACAGACTTTAGCTAAGGTGGACGCCACTGAGCACTGGTGGCTCTCTGCTTTATCAACCTATGATTATGCTGTTGAATACAGGCCAGGACTGAACCATATTGATGCTGACACCCTGTCATGAAGGCCAGTCTCCAAGACTGATTAGGTCAGGTTGTCTGAACCTGACATCCAAGCACTGTGCCAAAAGTTCGATAGAGATGAACAGATGTCTACAGACACAGTAGACTGTTTAGCAGATTGCTTGGGCCCTCCTGATACCCGCATACCAGCTGCCTATTGCCATTTTTACTCTAGATATTAGTGCACTACCTCAGTTTGACAATGACAGCATCCAGTGGGCTCAATCCCAAGATACTATGATTCAGCCAGCACTTGATGCTCTGCGTGCAGGGAAAGATGTGTCCCAGTTGCATTCCCTTGATTTGCAAAGTGCCCTATTGTTTAAAGAAGGCCCCAGGTTGAAGTTACACAATCAGTTGTTATACAGAGAGACAGTGGATCACAGTGGTTGAGTAGGCAAGCAGCAATTGGTCCTACCCATGGCCTTTAAAAGATTTGGTACTGAGGTCCCTCCACAATCACATGGGGCACCTTGGTATTGACAGAACTCTCAACCTGGTACAATCTTGATTCTACTGGCCCAAGATGGGGGCCAGTGTTGAGAACCATGTAAAGATCTGTAGTTATTGCCTGCAAAGGAAAGCCCTGCCTCAGAGGGCTTCCCCCCTTGTCAATATTACTACCAGCACCCCCATGGAACTGGTCTGCATAAACTTTTTGTGTTTAGAGCCTGATCAGTGGAATATTGGCAATGTGTTAGTGGTTACGGATCATTTCACATGGTATGCACAAGCTTTTCCAACTAGAGATCAAAAGGCCTCTACCGTGGCCAAGGTGCTAGTGGAAAATGTCTTTGTCCACTGTGGTGCCCCCCTGAGGATCCACTCTGACCAAGTCAGAGACTTTTAAAGTTGGCTAATCAAACAAATGTTTCCTCTGTGGGAAGTGTCTAAGTCAAGAACCACCCTCTATCACCTGCAGGGGGACCCTCAACCAGAACATTTTAACTGCACCCTTCTAGACATCCTGGACATCCTCCACCAAAAAGACAAGCATAAGTGGAGCAAGCAGATTAGCACCTTGGTACATGCATACAATTGCACCAAAAATGAAGCTACTTAGTTCTCCACCTACCTCTCCATGTTTGGGAGGAAGGCCCACCTGCCAGTTGATGTCTGTTTTGAGGTCTCTCTAGATGGGGTCTGAGCTGAAAACTACCTGCAGTATGTACAGAAACTGAAAGCTCAATTGAACTATGCATATCAACTGGCCCAGACAATGGCCGCTAAAAGAAATCTTGCCAACAAAGAGAGGCACAACAAGAAAGTAAAGGCTCAAGAGCTATGGCCTGGAGACCATGTGTTGTTATGCAATTTGGGACTACAAGACAAGCACAAAATTGCTGACAGGTGGTACCATCTTCCTCATGTAGTAGTTGGAAAGTTGGATGATCTACCAGTATACAAGGTGCACACAGAGAATAACTCCAAAGCTGTCAAGACCATGCACCGTAAACACTTGCAGCTTATCGGCCAAGTTATTATTGAAGCTGAGCCAGCAGACATTGCCTCACCTGGGCCGGTGACTCATGCTGCTGCAAAAAAGAGACAGAGTCAACCTACCCCCAGTAGTTACAGATTTAAGGTTTCCCCTGCAGTAGTCCCAGAATTATAATGACTGTCAGTCCACCTCTGATGAAAGTGACTATGGTAATGTCTATTATCCCTTCTATGAACTGAGTCAGTTGTTTCATGGAAATCCTATGCAGAATCATGGGGATGAAGCTAGGCCTTCTGGACTGCCTAACCCCCCCAGCTTCATCCTTGGAGCCAATGCTCCCTGAAAGTGAGGTGCAAAGCATCATATCTGAGGTTACGGACTCTCTGTGTTTTGTGGAACTGTGTGACTTGCCTGAAGAAGGGGCTGGTGGTCTGAGTCTCCCTGTTGATACATCTGAACAGGAACAACAATATGAGAGTGCTGACAGCCCCCTTTCAGTGCCACAAAGCCTAATTGTGCTAGAACCTTCTCTAAATGAGCCAAGTGTTGTGGAAGCAGAGCCTACAGAGCAAGGAGCTGACAGTGCTCCCATTTATGACATTCCCATCCATGCAGAGGCACCACTCATGAATGATGAAAGCTCCAAAGTTAGTGCTGAAAGTTCAGAGGCTGTGGCTGTTCCCCCCAGAAAGACTGGTCATGCTGTCAAGCCAGTATTGTGCTTCAGTTATGATTCTCTCAGGAGGCCAGTGGATTTGCCTCTCGATGTGGTTCACAAAGTAGTTTATATTTCTCAGAGCTCACTACCCAAACTGAGCTTAATGGCCAATTCCAGGTTGATTGTTCTTCCTTCTCAGTATGGTGCCCCTGCCCCACCCAACCCCAAGTTAGCTGATAGGCAATGGCCCCCTCCTACATTGTTTAATATACAGGAAGTTATAACATGAATCAGTATTATGATGTCACAAGCATGTTAATCATAGTGGAATCAGTATTGCCTGTATGAAACATGCATAAGTATTGTCCTTGTGGATATAGTATCATGAAGTGTAGTGAATATGTATAGTAAAGTAATAGGTTTATGTTAACTGATGCATAATAGTACAGACTTGCTGTGGACACCAAGTTTTCTCCAGGCAGGGAAGGGTGTAACCCACTACAAATGGTGGTTCCCAAAAAGTCTTCCTTGAACTTGCCTAAATGCTCACTGCCAGGCTGGTGTTCTGTGTTTTAGAATTTTTAATGTATTGCCAGAGACTGCCTGTATAGCATCTACGTACTGTCTCTTTAAGAGCTGCCTGGATTGCAGTCATAATTAATCTGAGAGGGAGTTCTGTTAGAAGATGTACTTGTTTGCTGATCATTTGTTAGAGTAGTAATAATATTGCAGTTTGTTCTAACCTGCATTCTTTGCAGCATGAACAGTTCTGTTTGTTCCCATCATCTTGGTCCTGGACTGCAGAATGGGCCAATCAGTACATTTGGGACTCTAAAATGGAGCCTGCCTACAGGGTTTGCTGGGGCCAAAACTTGTAGGAATTGAAGTTTTGGGCTTTTGGCACCTAAAAAAAACCTGGGGGGGGGTCCTTGTTGTGACTGACAGATCAGCCAACCCAACCTTTTGGATCTTGGGGAAAGTCCCACACTGCTTGCAGTTTCACTTAGATCAGAGTTGGGAAGTGAAGAAGTGACAGCTCAAGATAGTTCAAGCAGCATATCTATAGTGGATTTGTGCAGGAGAACTGTGGAAAGGCCAGAGTTTGGCCTGCATGCCTGCCTGCCTGCTGTTTCTGAGAGGGAACTTGTGTTTATTTTTTGGAATGAATCTGAATTTGGAGAGCAAATTAAGCCACCAAATTGTTACCAGGCTTTAACCTGAGGAAGACCGAAGATTTGCTGAACGCGATCGGCCTGTCAGGACTTCCAGCTACTTTTGAACTCCCAGATTGTGCAGAAACTCTGTAATTGCGACCGGAGAGCTATTTGCCTGGTATAGTAGAATTTCCTTACATGTGAATGTACTGTGTGCTTATAGTGGGTAGTGATTTGATTCCCCACTGTGTGTCTGAATTGTGCTTTGCTTGCTGGAGGCTGTATCCAGCTCCAAGGACTGAATCCCTATCCATTTCTGTTTGCCTGGGCCCTGCTACACTGGCCCAGCCAGAATACCTGTTACACAGAGAAAGTCATCGATGAGAGACCGGCCTGTGGATCAGCCCCCTGCTCAACGCCTTGAACAGGAATGACCCCTCGGTGATTCATGTGGGCCCTGCTTCTCCGGGCATTCCAGCTCAACAGACTGCAGTCTTGATTTCATCCTGCCTGTGTCCAGTGTTGGGTATCGTGAGTAAACATCAGGGTAGCTCCCTGCAACAACAGCTAAATCTAAAAGTGTTGTCATCTGATTGTCTTGTTGCCTTTTCCTTCACGAACTGAGCCCTCCAGCTCCAGATTACAAATAGTGTGTGTTGTGCATGTCACTTTCTTTCATCACAGGACCCCAACCAGCTGCAATGCTCCTGGCTAGCCCACCGTTTTCCTACCTGGACATCCAGAGTGTGTGATTGAGTAGGGACTCCGAACTGCATGCATAACTGTCTGATTAATATAGCTTTTAAGCAAATTAACCTGATTATGCCCCTCCCTTGTTCAAGTCCCCTGTATTAATCAACTTTGTTTGAATTTAACCTGACTGTGGTTCCAGTTTGTGCCAAAAGTATTGTACTGTTGCTATTTGCTGTGCTTAACCATGTTTTACAGGGGATCCCCAGAGTCAAGCTATAGGAACCAGCCCTGGTGGTAAGTGCAAACAGTGTAGGTAATTGCCCGGTGAATAAGGGTTATTGTGAAAGCAATTATTGTATATTGTTCAGGCCATTAGAAGGGAAAGAGGGGGGTTACAGTGTCCCAGAGGGCTGTGCCCAGGTCAGCTTGACAACTGACAATCCTGACTTCCGGGTGGAGGCACCTGTTTCATTACTCAGGACTCTTAACCTGCTACTAGCCAAGCAGGCAGGGGAAGTAGTCCTTGGGATAGCGACACCTAGGGGTTACACCAGGATGACTCTGAGGAGGAGACTCCAACTTAGATTGGGTGGAACTATCAGGTGGGGTACAAATAGACACAGACATACTGAGTAGTGGAGCAGGAGCACCAGGAATGGAATGCTTCTGACAGGACTAGAATTGAATCCGGGGGGGACGCTGGGAGGCTATGACATCAGGGGAAGCAGTTACAGGATTCCTTGAATGAATGAGAATATAGTGCTTTGAAGGCTGATAGTTTGATTGGGAATACCAACTATTGCCTCCCCCAGACAGCTGGAACAATAGAGGTGGGGCCTTGCCAGCCGACCACGAAGACACTTATTCAGTGACTGAGGACACATTTGGCCAATTATATGTAGGCAGATGCAGCACACTGTGTGAAGACAAGTGAGCTCTGGGTGGCCCCAGTAACTCTCAGCTGATTTGCCCTTCACAACAAAATGTCCCCAGATACAAAAAACTTCAGGGTGCCCTTCTTGCTACCCCCAATCTGAGTTTCTTTCCACGGGAGCTCAACCTGCACTGTGAGAGACTCGGACCCCAGGCAAAAAAAAATGAAAGATCCGGTGCATTCCTCCCAGTGAGGCCACTTTGTATAGGAGATAATCCCTTGGCCATGCTTCCACTATGCACTGCTTCATGGTAGTGCAGCACCCCAGACTGCAGCCCTTGACAGCCTTGCTAGCAAGCCGATAACCCTCTGTAGTTAAGAAGCCCTCTAAGCTGGGAGGGGGGCTTCAGCATGGCACACATTGAAGCACGCATCTGGAAAGAGCACTCTAGTTGGTGGAGGTAGCCCTAGGCCCCATGTCGCATTAGCCCATGAATGTGCACATGCTGGTGAAGCAAATGGCACTCATCCCCTGCAGTGCGGTGGAGTACAAGTATGAGGAACAGCCCTAACTAGCAGTATGCCTGCCACTGTAAAAGCCACCCCAGGGATCCACCCTGCCAGCAACCATCCCCTATTGTGCAGGGGATAGTGCTGCAATGTGAATGAGCCCACACAAATGGTTGAGGGCCGGGAGTAGGAAGCCCCTTGACAAACCTAAGGACTAGCAATGGGACTCGGGGCAAAAGGAGAAATAAGAATACCTGTGAGGTCTTCCTCCTCCAGTGCCAGAGATGCATGTGTCCCCACTCTCTGGTGATCACTCTGACTGATGCTTATTGCAGGGTTCGTAGGAGCCAGAGGGGTAAAGAGAGGGGTATATCCGAAACTCACCCGCCCTCACCTCAGCCAGGCCAGTTACTTTAACTGCATTACCCTATGTCAGAAACAGTGACATGTGAGCCATGGGAGCTAGAACCCCTTTAAGGGAAACTTGTGGAGTCTAGATTGAAATAAGACACTACTGCCTGCACCGCCTCTTAAAAGGTACATACCTATGTGGGCCCTACTACACCATTACTGTACATGTCCATACAGTATAAAAGCAGAGGTTCATCGCCCTTTAAATCATGACACCAACCTAATTGATGCAGCGCCCCCATAGGTCTGCTGAGAGCTGACCAAAATAAATCAAGATACCATGAAAGAAAGTTCAGGCATTAGTTCAGGGGTTAGACTTCGATCCAGACAGATGCCCCATCAAAGATGAAGATTGTGCCGGATCTGCAGAAGGTCCAAGGCCTTGGATTCTGGCATCATCAGATCCAGAGGATTTACTGAATGGTAAGCTAGTAACTGCCGCCACCAGGCTAACTGCATCAGCCCAGGCTTGGCCTAGTGGCAGGTCCTTTTTACGGGAAGGCATCAGTTACTTTGGCGGGGTGCATTTTGGGTGGTGCTGGGTCTAGTAATGGTGCATATCTGTTGTTGCCAAGGAGCAGAGATTGCGTGAGGGAGTAGGCCAGTGGTTCATCACTATAGCTGTGACCCCTGCTCCGGGGCTTCAGGCCTTGTTCCCACCAACCATTATAGTGCCTGCTCTTCCTCTGTGAGCGAGTAGCTGGCAGCCATGGATCGACTGGCATGGGCGGCTACTGATTTGGTGGGCCAAGGTTGGGTGCAGGCTGTTCCCATCCAGATAGATGGTATAGTCCATGAGTTGTGTGGAAGAGTAAGTGCGAGGCTGATATGGACGGCGAGCTGCCAAATGTTCATTCAGATCGGACTAGGGCCAATTCTTCTTGATGAAGACCTCAGCTGCATCCGGTTACTGAAATTGATGAATCACTCTATTTTCAAAGATGTGGAGAAACACCAGATACCTCAAGCTGTACTGGATCCTGAAGTCCATAAGCATGTGCCAGGCAGATGTGTAGGCCTGTTAGTGGTCAGAGTTTCACAGAGAAGTCCTGAAAGATTTTTATTGGGTGACCCTTCCACATAAAAGTCCAGTTGGTATGGGCCCAGACAAGTATCTTTTCTCGGTCTTGATATCTGAGGAACCTAGCAAGCAGGGGATGAGGGCAGTCACCAGGCTTGAGGGGGTGGTTTGAGGGATCGATGGGCCTGATAGACCTCGATATTTGTTGGACAGTCTGGAGTAAACATAGTGGCCAGAGCAGTTGGAGAAAATGAATAGTGACCTTTCCCTCTATCACTCCAGATGCCCCACAAACTGCAAGTTGTTTCATCTGCTGTGGTTTTCAAGGTTCTCTACTCATTCCAACAGCAGGTGGAGGGCCCAGTCCTGTTCACATAGATGGCTGTCCATCCTGGCTGACAAATCTTCTGTAGTTGTGATCTGCTGCTCAGCTGTATTAAGACAATTGCCAGTTTGAAGGATGTCTGAGCTGATTCTTTGAGTGGCTATTTTGAGCTTCGATATCTGCTGCATTAATTGCTCAAACATTGTCTTGATCTCTGACAGGGCCTGCTCAGATTCTGGTCCAACCATTTTTCACGATGATGAGCTTACAGAGGTAGCTGTTCTGAGGCTGATAACTTCTCATCTAGAACTTCGGCTTGCACTCCAGTTGGATCGAATAGTACAGCAAGGTGAGCACTCTCCCTATTTGCAACTGATGAGAATGTAGCTATTCATGCTGGTAAGGATCATGATGGATTTTTGACAGGGGCTGAGGAGAGCAAAAGATTTAGGTAGCCATCTTGTGGGTACCAAGCCAAAACCGCATCAGTTATGTTTGACACAGGCCAAATTGAGTCAAAAACTGCATGCATGGAGAAAACTAATGCAAAGAGGAGCTTAACAATGATGCAAGTTGAGTAAACAAAATGAAGCTAGTTGAGTCAAAAACTGCATGCATGGAGAAAAGTGGTGCAAAGAGGAGCTTAACAATGATGCAAGTTGAGTCAAAAAAATGAAGCAAACTTTTGACATGCTTTCCCAGTTAGACTGGTTTCAAAACAGAGCACAATGCAAACACATCTGTCTCTCTTACCCGCAGCTTCTGCAAGTGCTTGATCACATGGTCTGGCTTCCCTTAGCTTCTAAAATGACCATTGGAAAGGAAGTCACTCATGATATATTGAACTGTTGCACAATGGCTTAGTGGCCAAATACAAAATAAGGAATTCTGAATGACTGGACTCCTGAATACAAATACTTATCCCAATATTCAAAATAAGGTAATTGCCAGAAGGGACTACTTCTTTCACTGTATTCATTTTGAAACTCCAAAAGTGGAAATACTAGTACTGTACTTTTGATTTGCATAAACTAAAACTAATATGGAGAAATTAAACAAACTGCAAGGTGGGCTGGGTATAGAAAGACAGTACAACATGAGAATGGAGGCAACCAGTAAGATGTAAATAAAAAAAAAAATTATAAAAAGATAAGGCATGAGGCATTTTAATTAAAATAACATATATAAGAAAAACAAGGAGACTAGACTAAACAAGTTAATCCTAACTGCCCCCCCCCCAAAAAAAAGGCAAAACAAATTGGACTCCATTCTGAGTGTTAATGGAGCTTATTAACGCCTGTGTAACTCAGGCCCCTGTGGGAAGGCAAGTGTGCTCGGGGGGGTTGGGGTTCAGTTATAAAAGACAGTCCCTTCGATCTTGCAGTAAAGGGTAAAGGCTTGGGGGGTGTGTGTGTGTGGACTCTTTGTGCTGCATAGGCTTTACTAGCTGTTACAGTTCCACGGGGAAATTACTGCATCATGGAACAGCAGGGTGCCTGCCTATCGCAGAAAAAAGCAAATGGAGACACTTTGAGAAGAAACAGAAGAGCATGCAGTCATTAGCAGGATAGTACCTTCAGGCAAACCTTGCAGTCTGTGATGGTTCAGACAACACTGTGAGCTGTACACTGTCACAGAGTGTTGTCAGAGCCCTGACGGAAAACATTTACAACAAACCGAAATGAGGATTATTACGAATGCCAAAAAACATCTCACAGGCATAGCCCTGAATATCAGAGGCTCCCTAATAAATATTATTTAAACTGAGCATGCCCGTTTAGTGTTTTGTCACTTTTTGGGGGGGCGGGGAGTGATGGGAAAAGTTTGACCAGCAGCCTGAAACACCAGCAACCCACCCCATGGTGCAGACATTTCATTGGTGGTCCTGCAGCCCTTTTCACTCAGGTAAACATGGAAACATAGAAATCGATGGCAGATAAGGACCACTAGTCCCATCTAGTTGGCCTGTAAACCCTACCTTTATTAGTAGCCGCTGACCATACTTGGTCATTGGCTTTAGCCTCTCCTTCCCACCTCTAGGGTTCCCTCATGCCTTTCCCAGGCATGTTTAAATTCCCCCACTGTGCGTGCTCCCACCACCTCCTCTGGCAGGCTATTCCATGCATCCACCAATCTTTCCATGAAAAATGTCCTCACATTTTGCATTATCCTGTCCCCCTCCAATCTCATATCATACCCCCTCATTCTTGTACTTCTCCTATATTAAAAGATGTTGCCCCCTTGCACCTTGTTTATTTCTTTAAGATACTTGAAGGTTTCTATCATGTCTCCCTTCTCCCTCCTCCCTTCCAGTGTATATACATTAAGGTCTTTTAATCTCTTCTCATATGTTTTCTGGTGCAAGCCCTGTACCTTCTCAGTCACCCTTCTCTGAACCGCCTCCACCCTGTCTATGTCCTTGCAAAGATGTGGCCTTAAGAACTGTACCCAGTACTTCAGATGAGGCCTCACCAGTGTTTTATATAGTGGAATCACCACCTCCCTCCTTCTATTAGTGATACCCCAACCTATGCACCCCAACATGCCACTGGCACTCCCTACAGCACTGGTACTCTGCTTGGCCACCTTTTGGTCATTTGAAATGATGACCCCAGATCCCTTTCTTCCCTGGTGACTTTTAGAATCTCTGCCCATCCTGTAGCTCTTTCCAGAGTTTCTGCATCCCAGGTGCATGATTGTACACCTCAGGCCCTGCACAGTTCATTAAGCTCTAGGACAAATGCTGTTGAATTAATGGAAGTTAGGCATTTGACAATACTTTTCATAGGAACCACAATCCCAGAATCCAGGTTAGAACCTTGGTCAGCTGGTTTGACTCCCACCTACTTGCACATAGTTGTGTTGGCTAACAGGTAGCTGCCTGGTCAGAATGGAGAGACTCTGTCACTGTGGCTTGAAAGGTGGGGACAAAACTGTTCGGAAGGGCAGTGTTCCAAATGAGGTGGATTGCATCAAAAAACTGCTACCCCATCATCCCAGCAATCAATGTCTTCCCTGAGCAACCCTGCCTGAGCCGTGGTAGCACCACCAATCACAACTGGGTGAGGATCACACCCTTCTTCATGATGGTGATCACTTTCTTGCTCCATGGTGGAAATATCAAAATCCTCCTTGAACACCTGCTCCCTGCCATTCCCCAAAAGTGTGGACCAACAGGAACCCTTGAACCTAGAACTCAAGGGGCAGGATTCATAAAAGCGATGCACCCAGCATGTCTGAGATGTGCCAGCACATCCCTGACTTGTGCTGTAACGTGATTCTGGAAGGGGGGTTATGTGCTGGTGCAACCCCGATGCGCCAACGCATTGCAAATGTGCCGTATACCACCCTTAATGATATGCAGTGCATCTGGAGGGGCTGTGAAGGGGGTGTGCTCATGCATGTGAAGCACAGCCCCATTCACAGCCCAACTTGGAGGCGCATCCCCTGGGCAAGTCCGTGGATGTGCCTCCCAAAGTTAAGTCTACTTGAAGTAGACTTAAGTGGGTAGCCACAGGCTGGCTGCCATACTGCAGACAGTAGCAAAGCAGTCTGCACACCCTAGCAGTCCAACCCCCCCAACTTGCCACCGTTATGTTCCCTGGTGGAATAGTGACACCCCTCTCCCTGCCCATAGCACCAAACCCCGTAAATGCCTTCATTATGTTCCCTGGTGGTACAGTGGAACCCCCCCCAGCATCCCCACACTGACCACAGTGTGGATCGTACAGTTCAAAACACTCCTGGAGCAGCTGTAGCCCCTCACCCACCCAAGCACCCCACCCCAGCCTGCTCCCGACCCAACATGTGTATATGGCTGGCAGGCAGCACAACCTACCCACACACCGCCACTTCTGCCCACTGACTGTGCTGTCCACGAATGACTGTATGCTGTAGACCACATCAACCAATGGACTTGCAGCATGTATTGTATGCTGTCATTTAAAACTTTGTGAATGACAAAGTTGTGAATGACAGCATACAGTACATGCTGCAAGCCCATTGACAGACAAGGTGTACCAATACGCCAGTTGTACAGTATGCTGTCGTTCGCAGACACAGCTCGACAGGCAGCCATGGTGGTGTGTGGTGATGGAGTTGCCACCGCCATATATACATGGGTCAGGACAGCGGGCTGGGGTGAGGGTGCCTGAGTGGGTGTGGGGGCTACTGCTACTCTAGGAGTGTTTCAAACTGCTCAATCCACACTGTAGTCAGTGTGGGGATGGGAGAGTGTTCCACTATACCACCAGGGAACATAATGGGGGCGTTTTCAGGGTTTGGAGCTATGGGCGGGAATGGGGGGGAAACACACTATACCAACAGGCTGGGGTATTGGGCTGTGGCTGTACCGACAGCCCTGCAGGGCACCCGGAGCAATCTGCCAGGTGCATCACTGCAGTACTTATGCAAATGGGGCCATAATCACATGCAAATGGCCCCATTTGCATGTTTGAGGCACTGAATGGCAATTTTGGGCACAGTGCATCGTGCGATGCGCTGCCCCAGTGGATTCCCAGCATGATGTGGGGTTGCACCAGCGCAGTCAGGGCTGGGCGCAACTGTGGTATTTACAAAGGGGATGCACCGACATCATTATCCAGCACATCTTCTGTGAATACCATGGTTTGCGCTCGGCTGATCTCCTCTGAGCCGGGGCAGCCGAGTTGCACCGAGCGCAACTCCTTTGAAAATCCTACCTAAGGACTTTTATTGATGGTGCTCCCACTTCCTGAATGGAAGGCAGCTCTGACCAGGATCCCAGCCTTAAGTTGGCACCACAACTTAAGGTAGTCTACATCTGTATAGTTTCATCCAAGTATATGGCGAAGTCAGAATTGGTCCAAAGAAAACAGCCACAGTACTGTACAGTAGTATAGAACTTTAATGCAATACACCATTTTTGTTAAGAAGACATTTGCCAAAATTCATATACCTTTAGTGTTAATAACACCCCTTTGCTTTGCCCTTACTTCCCAATTCAGTAATCTCCCATTTTTTCAGACAAGATTTGCTAAATTAGGTTAGTAATGGCAAAGGAAAATAGTGTTAACACTGCAGCTGATGTTGACAGATATACTGCAAGACAATTATATTCAAACCTGCAGCTAAGCATAAACTCAGGGTTCCCATAACTAAAAATATTGTCTTGCTTAATGGCTCATTTGGCTAAGTGGTATAGCAACTGTGGTTTTTAATTAGCACTCAGTGTCTGGTGGCTACCAGACTATATTTAGAATTGTAATACGATGTGAAAAATGTAGCAATGCAGGTGCCAGGAAACACCATGCAAAGAGGAAGTGGCAAGTTTAAAAGAGAAATTAAGGGCACTGTCTACTTTCAGGCCTGTTTAGAGCATTTTTAAACAGAGCATATGCACACACACACACACACACACACACACACACACACACACACACTATTGTTAATTTCTATTTTATTGTTTTCTGTTTCCTTATCCCTACCCCCACTACTGTGCCCATCTTGACAATTACAACCAGTCTGGCTGCACCCATTTTAGAAATGTAGACACATAGATTTTGTCAGAAAAAAAGGATCTTTAGGCCACATCCAGTCTGCCTCTCATCATTGCCTATTCCATCACCACTGACCCTAGCTGGTTATAGGTGTCACTCCCTCCCTCCTGTTCCTCTACCTAATGTTCCCCCTGTGCCTATACCATGCATGTTTGAAGCTCCCCACAGCCTTTGCTGCAGCTACCTTCACTGGCAGGCTGTTCCTGTCATCCAGTACCCTTTCTGTGAAGAAGTGTTTCTGCATATCTCTCCTAAATTTTCCCCCTTAGTTTCATTTCATGATGACTTTTGCTAGTGTCTTCTTTTCTCTGAAAGAGAGCCTACCCTTACACCTTGTTCACTCCTGTGAGGTACTTGTGGGTTCAATAGGGGATTCAATCATGTCCCCTCTCGCTCTCCTCTCTTGCAGGGAGTACATGCTGAGTTCCTGCAGCCTTTCCTGTAGGTCTTCTCATGCAGCCCCCCCCTCACCATTTTGATTGCCTTCCTCTGTACAACCTTCACCCTTTCAATCTCCTTGCAGAGGTGCAACCTCCAGAACTTCACACAGTAATACAGGTGGGGCTTTACCAGTGAGTGATTCAGTGGCACCACCTCTCCCATTGCACCCCAGCATTCCTGTAGCCTTTCCCACTGCTTTGTCACACAGCCCAGCTACTTTAAGGTCAAAACCCAGCTGCCACCCACTACACCATTCCTTTAGTTTTCTCAGATCCCTTTGCATTCTCTCTATCCCTTCCTGAGTGTCAGCCCTGTTGCGGATTTTTGTTTTATCTGCACAGAGGCACACCATACCCTCAAGCTCCTCTGCAATGTCACTTATTAATGCTCTTTTGGCTAAGCAAATTCAGCAGCCATGGTTTTTAAATGGCACTTACAGTGGCGTGAAAAAGTATTTGCCCCCTTCCTGATTTTCTCTATTATTGCATATTTGTCACACTGGATGTTTTCAGGTCTTTAGACAGAATGTAATATTAGATAAAGGGAACCTGAGTGAACAAATAACACTTTTTTTTTTTATTTCACTTATTTAATGAAAAAAAGTTAACCAACACCAATTGGCACTGTGTGAAAAGTAATTGCCCTTACATGTAATAACTGGTTACTCCACATTTAGCTGCAAACTGCAACCAAACACTTCCTATAATTCAATATCAGTCTTTCACATCACTGTGGAGGAATTTTAACCACTCTTCCTCATAGAACTGCTTTAATTCAGCAACATTTGGTAGGTTTCGAGCATGAACTGCTCGTTTCAGGTCCTGCCACAGCATCTCTATTGGGTTTAAGTCTGGACTTTGACTAGGCCACTCTAAAACTTTAATTTTACTTCTTTTTAGCCATTCTGATGTGGACTTGCTTTTGTGTTTTGGATCATTGTCTTGCTGCATGACCCAACTACGCTTCAGCTTCAGCTGATGGAAGGATGACTGGACATTCTCCTTAAAATTTTCTGGTACAGAGCAGAATTCATGGTTCCTTTAATTATGGCAAGTCATCCAGGTCCTTAGCAGCAGCGTCCCACACCATCACTACCACCACCATGTTTGACTGTTGGTATGGTGTTCTTACTGTGGAATGCTGTGTTTGCTTTCGCGAGACATTATGGGATCCATGTTGTCCAAAAGTTCCACTTTGGACTCATCTGTCCATAGAACATTTTCCCAAAGGCTTGTGGATCATCCAGGTGCTTCTTGGCAAATGAGAGATGAGCATTTATGTTCTTCTTAGTTAGCAGTGGTTTCCCCTTCTACTCACATGAACCCATTTTGCCCAGTCTCTTTCTGATTGTGGAGTCATGAACACTGACCTTAGCTGAGGCAAGAGAAGCCTGCAGTTCTTTGGATGTTGTTTGGGATCCTTTGAGACTTCTTGGATGATTTTACACTGCGCCATGGAGTAATTTTGGCAGGCCGCCTCCTGGGAAGGGTCACTACTGTTCCAAGTGTTCTCCATTTGGAGATTATGGCTCTCACTGTGGTTCGATGGAGTCCCAGAGCCTTAGAAATAGCTTTGTAACCCTTTCCAGACTGATAGAGGGCAACAAAAATGTTTTCTGATCTTTCAGGAACTTCCTTTGATCATGGCATAATGTGCTTGTTGAATCTTTGTGCTGGCAATGTGACTCTGATGGTAAGGGCCAAAATAAGTGAGGTTTATATTGAGCAGGGCTGGATGTAATCAAGCCTGGCTGTGTTCAATCAGCTGACTCTAATTATCCCTTTAATTGGGCTGATTTAACTAGGGGGCAATTACTTTTTCACACAGTGCCAGTTGGTGTTGGTTAACTTTTTTCATTAAATAAATGAAATAAGTAAAAAAAAAAAGTGTTATTTGTCCACTCAGGTTCCCTTGATCTAATATTATATTTTGTCTAAAGACCTGAAAACATCCAGTGTGACAAATATGCAATAATAGAGAAAATCAGGAAGGGGCCAAATACTTTTTCACGCCACTGTAATGTCTGGTGGCTACTAGACTATATTTGGAATTTAAATGTGAAGTGACAAATGTAGCAGAGCAGATGCTGGGAAACATTATGCAAAGAGGAAGTGGCTAGTTTCAAAGATAAATTAAAGACACTGACTCTTTTCAGGCCTGATTTGAACATTTTTTTAACAGAACTAGTTATAAAGTACACACACAGACATGCACGTACACATGCACAGACACACACGTACACACACACACGTTGTTAATTTCTATTTTATTATTTTCTAGCCTTGACAATTAGAGCAGGCCTGGCTGCACCCTTTCCAGAAACACAAAGACATAGACTTTGTTGGTAGAAAAGGATCTTTAGGCCCATCCAGTCTGCCCCTTGTCTCTGCCTGCTCCATCACCGCTGAACATAGCAAGTCATGGGTGTCACTCCCTTCCTCCTTTTCCTCTACCTAATATGCCCCTCTGAATATCCCATGCATGCTTGAAGCTCCCCACAGTTCTTGCCCTATTATATCCTTCTACAGGCTGTTCCAGTCATCCACACCACCCCTTCAATGAAGACGTATTTCTGCACATCTCTCTTAAACTTTCCCCTCTTAGCTTTATTGCATTCCCCCTTGTTCTAGTGCCTTCCTTTCTCTGAAATAGACCTTACATTTACATCTTGTTTACTCTTGTGAGATACAATACTTGAAGGCTTCAATTATGAGCCCTCTCACTGTCCTCGCTTCAAGGGAGTACATGCTGAGTTCCTGCAGCCTTTCCTCATACATACTGTATGTCTTCTTGTGCAACCTCTCACCATTTTGGTTGCCCTTCTCTGTACCACCCCCACTGTTTTAATGTCCTTGAAGAGGTTCAACTTTCAGAAAATAACATACTACTCTAGGTGGGGCTTCACCAGTGAGCAATACTAAGACAGCACCACCTCTTCTTCTCCTCCTCCTGCTAGAAATCCCTCTCCCAATGCATCCTAACATCATGCTAACCTTTCCTACTGCTTTGTCACACTGCCCAGCTACCTTGAGGTAATCAAATATGATGACCTGTTGGTCTCTTCCTTGCTTAGTGAATGTAGGCTCTCTCATTTCAAGTCCTTGATTGGTCTGAGATCCCTGTCCGAATTCCTTGCAGCTCAGAATCGTATGCTGAACTGCTCCTTCAGTGGTTTGGCTAAGCCAAGGAGCCCACCCTCCTACTGCAGCTGAGGAACCATTCTTAATTGCCCTGCCCTTCCTCCACCCAACTGTGCTTTCTGGGCACTTACTTATATAGCTGTGCACGGTCACATGATCATGATAAAAACTAAGTGGCCAATTTTCCATTAGCTCGGCATCTTGTCTGAACTCTAGAGGCAGCATTGAGCACATTCTCCCAATAAGCCCTGCACCTTGACCAAACACTATAAGCAGCATTGAGCATCTCTGATCTTAAAATCCTCATCGAGATCACATCATAGTTGAAAAACTAAAAATAATTACAACATTTACCCAACAGATTCTAGTGGTTAGATACTGCTACCTGCCTGCTATTACACCTTCATGACCTCCCTGAAGATGCTATGCTGATTTCTATTACTCCTATCCCCCACTTTTTATCCAGGGGGAACCATCCATTCCATGCTTCCCTTCACCCTTCTTATTTGTACACCCATTCAGTACCACAGACCCCCACCCAAGATGGGACACAACTGCTAGCATATTAGCTCTCTCTCTAGTATCCATGCATACCATAATGCACAGGGCAGTCATTTTTCTCTGTGTGACCACACATTGCTACTTTCCATGATAAGAAATGGGTTGAGACCCTGCATCGCAAGCAGATGCATCAATGTAAACTTAATACTATCTCATTAAAAAAGTGGATTCAACAGGTAATCCTCACATTCCTGCTCTACTCTGGTGACATTGAGCTCAATCCTGGACCTACATTACTGCTATTATTGCCTACTAACTATGCCACTGCAAAAGACAAAACTGATGCATATTAATGTATGCAGCCTGCAAAAAAAAAAAATCACTGAAGTGCAGGCATGGGTATCACACACGCTACCTGATATCCTAGTTTTAATGGAAACCTGGTGGAAAACACAGTCTCAAATCAGTTCCTGGCACTACCATACTATGCACTATTTTGGGCCGACAGGGCCACTAGAGGTGGTAGAGTAGTCATCTACATTCAAGAGAAATTCTCCACAATTGTCATCGACACCATCTCTAAACAGAAATAATTTGATTGCCTAGCATTAAAAATTGCCATCTCAACTGCAGAATCTATAAATTTAATCACATGACTTCTCTCTGTGGGTCTGGATATTATGCTCCACTTACATCACCTCCTAGGTGTGAATACCAATGAAGCTCTTATCCTAGGAGATCTGAATTTGTATTGGTCTGGCACTAAATATGTCCCCCTCAATAATCTATGCGATGAAATGGGACTGTCACAACTAATTACAGAAATAACTAGGCCCTGTCATAAAAACCCTCAGGCACATTATTAGACGTAATTATGACTAACAGACCCCACAAAATTAAACATCATGCTGTCTGGCACAACAACGTCAGTGATCACAACACTGTAGCTTGTATCAGAAATCTCCCTAAACCCAGAAATAACAGTACGGTAATATTAAAAAGATCTTTCAAGAAATTCAACTCAAATGACTACCTACTGGACCTAAAATATGCCAACTGGCAGTAATTTTACTTGGTTCCCACAATAAATGAGGTGGTAACCATCTTCAGCTCTACCATTAGTGGAATAATTAACAAACACGCACCCGTAATTAGTTGCAGAGTAAAAAAAAGTCTTCTGCCCTTGGTTTAATGGAGAAATTAAGAATATGATGCTAAAAAGAGCTCATCTATGGGCTATCGCAAGATGCTCGAAATCCCCAGAGTACTGGTCAGCCTTTAGGGCCTACCATAAAGCCTGTACTAAATTGGCCAGCAAAAACAAAGAAATCTACTACCTAAATGTCCTTGAAGCAGCCAATGGAAATCCTGCAAAACTATGGTGAACCTTTAAGCTCATGGAAGGTAGCACAGTGCCCCCAACCCTTCTAAATTATATTAGCCACCAGGGTACCCTGATATCTGACAAAGATGTGATGGCTGACAAGCTCAGTGAGCATTTTGCTACAGCAGGCCTTGCATTTGATTCCTCACAATCAACTGCTTTACGTCCTTCTATTCTTCAGCCTCCTACGCCTATCACTAACCCCTCTTATGATCCCTTTTCCTTCGTGACCATCACATATAAATAGGTGGAAGACCAGTTACTGAAGTCAGACATGAAAAATAATGCAGGGGCAGATAACATTGACCCCTTCTTTCTAAAGCCAGGTTATCACTTTGTTACTGCCCCATTATCCATTTATTTAACCTATTCTTAGCAGAAGGCACAGTAACCCAGGATTAGAAGGTGTCTCACCTAATGCCACTCCTGAGATCAGGTGACTGTAGTAGGTTATGGGTAGAGATGGAGGCAGACACTAGGTTCAAATGAAAATAAAATAGCCTTTATTCAGCAAAAATAAAAAATGAAAGAAGACAAGTGAATTAATTCACAGCTAACTGGTCAACCAAACAATAAAAAGAGGGAAAATAAATCAAACAAAGTAAATCAGTAAATCCAACTAATGACCACTAGAAAAGGCTAGGGTCTGGACTGCTCAGAGTCCTCCACGCTACTGACTTCTAACAAAACAGTGCTTTATATAACAGGTATAGTATCATGTTGTATGAATAGGCTCTGCCCCGATACCTGTTGGTAAAATAACTTTGGAATTTACAAACATTTTTCATATCTGAAGAATAGTAATGTCTGGACTCTTGCTAGACAAGACTTTTAAACCATTCTTTAATAGCCTAAATAAAGAAATAAATCTGAAGGGGGAGGAGTATGCTACTCAAGTCACTCCTACATGTCTTCTCCCTATAAAATACAAAGATACTGAGCCACCCGGCACTATAGAAGGTAAATACATTAGAGAGGGCTGAACAGCAAGGACACTCCCCAAACCATTCCTGCAGGTTAACCCTTTTCAAATAATGTAACGTACTTCTTTGCTTTTAAACTCAACCATATTTCTTTTCAGTTAAGCGACTAACATAGTTCAGCCTAATCCAGTGACCAAAACAACGTTTTAGCATAATTCATGCGGCAATATGTACAGAACAATGTAATGGTCTGTAGAAGGTCTTGCGAGCAGATGTTTTTTCTCAGCATGTGTCTCCTGCATACATAACCAAAATCAAAATTAAATCAAGTACTAAGATGAAAAAAACAGATTCCCTACAGAGAACAGATAAAGTAACCTACTGTGAAAGTTCCTGTAATTTCTTTTACAAAGGTGGCTATGCATTTTACTTTTGAAGACACGCACCAAGCATTGCAACACAGGCAGCAACTAGCGCTACTTTAAGTATCCCTTAAATTGCTGTAGGAGTGCAACATTGCACCTCAAAACACAGAGTACTGCCTTTAAGCACAGTAAGGACCTTTGCTGAGGCTTTTACTTTATTTTATTCAATTGTGCTCACACACATAACCTCACACGTTCGCGAGGTAAACATTTGCATGTTCTTGCTGCCGACTGTGCGCACGATCATGCAGTCATTTTCCTACTGAGGCAGATACTAATAGACAGGGGCATCCAGAGACCAGGAAACAAAGTGACTAGAGTGTAGTACAGCGAGAACATACTACATGTGTCCTGTCTGTAGATGAGGAAAGAATGAGGTAAAACCTAGAATAGATGGAAAATTGAGGTTGGAGTGTTGTTGTGACAGATTTAGACCAAGAAGTAATATAGAGCTCTCCAGAGCTCTTATTGCCCTTTCACAGTGACCCTAGTGAGCTAAATAACTATAGGCCAATTTCAATCTTGCCAACACTCTCAAAGATCCTCGAAAGTCTGGTCAGCTTGCAAGTCAGAAAATTCCTGGATCTGCACCAGCTGATAAGCCCACTGCAGTTTGGCTTCCGACAGCACCATAGCACTGTCTCGGCACTCTCCAAAGTTGCTTCTGACTGGCTGAGGCTATGGACAAAAATCAAATCACCGGTGCAGTCTTTCTGGATCTAAGCAAGCCTTCGATACTGTGGATCACTCCCTTTTGCTTGACTGCCTTACAGAACTGGGATTGGATGTTACCGTTGTGAGATGGTTTTCCAGCTACCTGGAAAACAGGAAACAATGAATCAAGATCAGTGGAACCCTTTCCTCATTACTCCCCCTCTTAAGAGGAGTCCCACAAGGCTCCATCATGGGCCCTTGTTGTTCCTCATTTATGTCAATAAGTTGAGCAAAAACATTGCTGACTCCAAAATCCATCTCTCTGCAGATGATACAGTTCTATACATTTCTAAGCTATCTTTAGAACAAGTCTGCTGTGCACTTCAAATTGATTTTAACCAACTTCAGTACAATCTACTTTCGTCTAAACTACAACTGAATGTCCTCCCCAAAAAAACATGCTCTTTTACCCTCCTACTCAATCTATACCTGTTCCACCTAAACCTATTATCACACTCCTAAGAGACACACTCAATGTGGTAATTGTGATACATAAGTTCAAATATCTAGACTTTATTCTTGATTCACATTTATCCTTCTCTGCCCACATTAAAGCACTGACAAAAAAGCTCAAAATGAGACCAGGTTTCTTCTTCCGGAACAAATCGCTGTTCTCATAGGACTCTAGAACTAGGCTCTTCCAGGATACCTTCATGCCGCTCTTGGATTATGCCGATATTATTAATAATAGTTGTTCTAACTCAAATCTCTGCATACTGGATATTCTATTCCACCACGCCATACACTTTATTACAAATGCTCCAGCTAGAACTCACCATTGCTCACTGAACAATGAGGTAAGTTGGACTTCCCTGTCAACCTGGAGGCTCACTCATATCTATACCTGGACACATAAAGCTCTATTAAATAAAGTGCCCCCTTATATTACATCAGTCCTCCCTCTCCTACATAGTGCTTATGGCCATAGAAATTGTACTAACATCTCCTTGGAAGTTCCCAGTCTGCGCACTCGCTATGGCAGGGCGGCCATGAACTATGTTCTCCCACTGTGTGGAATAAGCTCCAATCCCTCCTTAAGCTTCAGAATTTAATACCACTAACCACACTCAAAAACGATCATTCATAACATCACCACCGAATCCTGTCATTGCTTCTAATCCCCCAGACCACCCTAATATCCTGCACTTCCTTGTCCCTCATCTGGGATAGTCCATCTGACCTCTAGCACTTATACCCGATCACTGTTTCTCCAAGTGACCTACTTTACCACCTTATTATGTTGCCTTGTGTGATTTATTGTGTATTTACAAATGTAGTGCTTTTGTCTATCTGAATAGATGTATTCCTTGGCCTTGATCTCACATGTATTGCTGCTATACTGTAAATCATTCTCTTTGCTACTGTGTATTTTATTGCTTTGTCATGTATGTTGTATAAGGGGCATCCTTGCAAATGAGCTTGCTCAATGGATATTCTTCTCTTCACAATAAACTGAAACCAAACTGAAGCTCCACTTCCCCCATCTTATACATAACTCCTATGTTCTGCAGCCGTAAGTGCATAATTTTGCACTTTCTGGCACTGAAACCCAGCTGCCACCCCCTAGACTATACCTCTAGTTTCTTCAGATCCCTTTGCATTCTCTCCATCCTTTCCTGAATGTCAGCCCTGTTGCAGATTTTTGTATCATCTGGAAAGGGACATACCATATCCTCAAGATCCCCTGCAAGGTTACTTATGAAGACATTGAAGAGGACTGATCCCAGCTTTGAACTCTGGCACCACACTAGTCACTCTCCTATCACCTGATTGGCTACCATTTACCACCACCCTTTGCCTTCTGTCCCTTAACCAGTTTGATATCCAGCTTGTCACTATCTCCCCAACCCCCACGCTGCTTAGTTTCTTAACTAGTCTCTTGTACAGTGCAGTGTCAAAAGCCTTACTGAAGCCCAGATAGGCCACATCCACTGCTCTCTCTTGATCCACTTCCCTGGTAACCCAGTCAAAGAAATCTGTGAGACTAGTTTGACATGACCTCCCCCAGTCCTCTGGAACTTCCCCCATCTCCACTGAGGTGCCAGAAAGCACTGCCAGAGATGTAGCCAGAACCATGCCCAGTTCCTTTAGGACCCTTGGATGAATCCCATTTGGTCCCACTGCCTCATTCTTCTTTAAGGCTTCCAATCCCTTCCAGACTCTCTCCACTAAGAATGGACTTGAGTCCTCTCCCCTTCACCCTGTTGCTTAGTGTAGCATGCTGGCCCATCCCCACTACTTTCTCTACAGTGAAAACCAACCAGAGGCAATCATTTAGTGTTTCTGCTTTCTGCTGATCTTCCTCTGTGCAGTCCCTCCTGAGTCTTGCTATCCCATCCCTTGTCTTTCTCTTTCTCCCACATACCTGAAGAGGGTCTTGTCTCCTTTTTTGACCTCCTTAGCTGTCCTCACCTCTGTTAGGGCTTTAGATGCCCTCACCCTCCTTCCTGCCTCCCTTTGTTATGCCAAATATACCTCCTGTCTTCATCCTTCTGGGTCTCCTTGTACTTTCTAAATGCTGTTTTCTTCTCCTTCACTGCCTTTGCCACCTCCTTAGAGAACCCATAGCAGCATCTTCCTCCTCTTTCCTTTGCTCTCTCACTTTAAACAGCATGTCATTGCCCAGGCTATGCCATACTTAATTTTTCTTCATTGAGCCTCCAATCCTCTCTGCATTCCCCCACCCTTCAAGGATTTCTCTGAGGCAGTTTCCCAATTTCTTTAAAATCTGCCCTTTTGGAGTCCAGGACCCTCATCTTAGTGTGTGTTTTTTCCTTGTCTTATCCGTATGCCAGAACACAGAGTGCAGTGATCACTCATACTCAGGAGACTACCTACTGTAATGGCAGCAATGCTGTCTCTGCTTGTAGGTGCTTGATCCAGCACTGCCCCATCCCTAGTGGGCTCCAAAACCAGATGCCTGAGAAATACTCCTGTTGAGGATGGTCCCACCTCTTGATGTAGCCTTGGCAAGAATTCCCTAATCTGCATCGAGCAGATTAAAGTCCCCACTTATCAAAACTTTTCCCTTGTTTCTGGCAGTTTTACTAATGGCTTCCCCCACAGCACTGTCTAAATCCTTCCCTTGTTTCTGAGGCTTGTACACTACCCCCATGCTGATAACAGCCCCAAACCCATATATAGGCTGACCCATAGTACCTCCAGCCCTTCATTGTCCTCCTGTTGTCCCATAATCTCAGTGACCCTCATACATTCCTTCATGTATAAAACAACCACTCCATCTTTCCACCCTGCCCTGTTTTTCTGGAACATGGTGTAGCCTAGGATGGCCACTTCCCAGCTGTGGTTGTCCTTGCACCATGATTCCATTATGGCCACCAGATCCAAGTCTGCCACCACAATGAGTGTCTCATGGTCAAGAATTTTGTCTCTCAGACTCCTTGCATTGGCACACATGGCACAGTACACTCAGAGGTGATTATGGTCATCTGCCACTACCTTTTGGTAAAACCTTTTTATAAATGGGCTGACTGTTTCTATCAATTTTAGTTTATTTTTAAATTATAATTTTTATGATCTTTGGCCAGGAAAGACACACTGAGCCAAGGTCTGTTTTCAGGTGCCTCTTGGGAGCACAGGGAAATTAAGTGACATGTTAATAGTCACAGTATATAAGTGGTGGCTGTGGGATTCAAATGCTGTTCTCCAGGATTTCAGCTCAGTGTTTTTAACCACTGTGCTATACAACCTGCACAAAACGGGCTTTCCTGCCATTGAAAGTAATGGGCACAAATCAAGACATCAAAAAAAATTTCCTCTGCCTAATATGTAAAAGGAAAAACAAGGCACTGCATTAGCATGTGGTCTGAAAGCAAAACAAAATGGTTATATTAAATGCACACTGAAAATAGAAAATAGAGTTAAAAATCTACATTTTGACCTTCGGTATTCTTCAGGAAATATCTAAAAGAGAAAAAAACAAAGTTGGTGTAGAGGGGAGGTAAAATAAGGGATGTGTGTGTGTATATGATATATATATATATATATATATAAATATGGGGAAAGAAAAAGGGGGAGGCTCAGGAAGAAGTGATAATGGCAAGATTAAGAGATAATCTGTGAAACAAAAATGTGATGATGGATGCCAGTCTGGTGGCATAGATGGTTGAGGTGCTGGTGCCTTACCTCGATCCACACCAGTGATCCGAGTTCGGGAATGAGCCTGGGTCACTGGAGGTTGACACCGGGGGGGGTGGAGCTGGATGGAGCTGCCAGCAGGCAGCTCTCCTCTCCGGGGTTGGGGAATGTGGCATCCTCGGCATTGTCTGCTCCCTGATGGAGGCCAGAAGACAGTGCAGGCCATAAGGTACCTGGCATTAGGCCACTGGGGTGGGCAGAAGGGGATCATTACTGGCGCTGAAGGTGCATGAGCACCTCCATGTACATTCACCAATCTCCTGGGGCCCTCGGGAGAAAAACAGAGGCTGAAAATGCCGGTGGCAGGATGAGAACTGACTCCCCACAGGCGCTGTGCCCGGGCTGGGCACTAAGGTAAGCCCTGGTTATTCTGGGTGATGGAGCAGGGGGAGTCGGTTGGATGGGGGCCGTCCGGGAGGCGGAAAACCCTGACATGACAAAAAAAAAAAAAAAGGTGATGATGGGAAAGACAAAGCGTAATAGGAATGAACGAGCTGGCGAAGTCCCCAGGTGGGGACTAATTAACAGGGTCTAGTAAGAAGGCTGAAAGGTGGCAAATGTGGGGGAAGGAGACAGAGATGGAGACTTATGGTGAAAATGAAAAGGAAGTTAAATGTGTACAGATACAAACAGACTTTAGGGAAAATAAGGGGTGTCTGAAAGATGATAGTAGAAAATAAGTCTATCGTTTAAACCAGAGGGCTGCTGGGAGCCAAGGCTGATGATCAGCTCAGTTTCCATGTTTTTTTCTATGATCAGAATCCCAGAATCCCTGCTGAAGGGCACAAACAGAAAGGTTATTGATACTGTGGTCTCTAAAGATAAAGTGAGATACAATGGGTTTAGCAGTGTCTCCATTCCTGACTGCTCTGTAATGTTCCCTGAAATGGTCAGCAAGGCATCTACCAGTCTCTATGATGTAAATAGCTGTGCACTTCTTGCAAAGAATACAATATACCATATTAGTGGAGGTGCATGAGAACTCCTAAGTGATGTGAAAAACACCTGTAGGCCCCGAATTTCAGTCACACTAGAAACACATTTGCAGGTGTAGCAGCAAGTTCTGTTGCAAGGTTTGATATCTTTAAGGGAGGAACTGTTTAGAGTAGGTAGGCTGCTTTTAACCTGGAGATTCCACAGGTTGAGTGGCCATCGGTAGGAGGTAATAGGTTGTTCTGTAAAGGAAGCACCAATGTTGGGGTCAGTTTGCAAAATGGGAAAGTTACTGGTGATGAACCTGTAAAGAGAAGGTGTACTCTGATGGAAAGGAAGCATTAGTGGAATTCACCATTGTTCTTGTGTGACAGAAAGCTGGGCCTTACATGCCCCTGTGAGATAGGCAAAGAGCCATATTAGGTAGAGAAATGGGGACGGGGGGGAGGAAGTGACACCAGTGACCAAATAGGGTCAGTGGTATGTGAATAAGTAGGGAAAAGGGGCAGACTAGAGTGGTCTAATGGTCCTTTTCTGACAACAACATCTATGTTTCTATTGTAGACCTGTCACGGCACACCTACACACTTGTTAAAGACGAAGTCTGGTTGAAACGTCAGAAGTCTTGCTGTTAGTCTCTAAGTGAAGGCCTGAAAAGGTGTTCTTTGCACAATTGTGGTGTCCAGAAAAATAAACTTTTGGATCTTGGTTAAGTACCTGTCTGCTGTTATTTATTAAGTGTGTAGGTGTGCCGTGGCTGGTCTACAATAGCTTTGTATTTCATGTCATTGAGCACCTGGTGCCTAATGTGGCTGTCATTCAGGCCTAACGTCTATGTTTCTATGGTCTTAGATATGGGATGTGCTTACATCCAACATTCTGATTAGCAGGCTACACTGTCTATATATGCAAGGTAGAGGTAACCGCACCTGGGCAAGTAGTAGTGCCAGGTTTTAAAAGGTCAATATTTGCTTGTTTGGAAACCGGCACCTACTGAAAGAAAAAAAAACACATTTTACTACTTCAGTGATAAGAATCAGTGCTTGCTTCTAAGCGCTCCAAACAACATATCCAAGGAATAAAAAAAATTCCATAAAAATTCAAGCCAGAGACTTTGGATGAGACGTTAAACTGATGTGCCATCTGCCTGGATTGGTGGTAGTTCAGGTGGATGTTAAAGATCCCATGGCACTTATTGAAAAGAGTAGGGGAATTTCCCTGGTGTCCTGGCCAAATTTTCCATCATTCACTAAAAAAATACCACCAACAGCTTAATCTGGTTCAAGATCAGTTGGCATTCATCTGTATCCCCCTCCCCCGGGTTGTGCCTGAAAATAGGCAGGATTTGTCCAGTGCACTTACCCGGTCAACAAAAAATAAACAAATAAAGAATGGTTGGTAGACTCACTTCAGTAGCAAGAGTGAGGGCTCCTTGTTTGGTCTTCTGACGCATTTCACACTTAGCTTTTTCAAAGGTAAACCCAGTAGGGCCCATTACAGTTTATAAAGGCAGCATTTAAAGTGACAATACACAATTTTCCTACAACAGTGTTATGAGTTATTAAATACTTGAACAACATTTACAAGAATAATATTATATTCACAGAAAAAGCTAGGAAGGGGAAGGGAGAGAAAGGGTAAAAAAGTAGAAAGGGAAAGGAAAAATAAGAGAAAAAAAGGGGAGAAGGAGAAGAAGGAGGAAGGATCATGGAGGGGAGGAGAAGTTAGGTCATAATAGGCAAAGACTGTGCCTTCTGTACATCACAGGGCACCAGTTTAACACTGCACATAAACCAAGAAGAATATTGCACTTTGCCAAATTCAGTCGGTATATCAATAAGCCATAGACCACAAAGTGTAAAGCTGAAGAAAGAAGAAACATAAATATCACATCACAATATTAAAAACTTCAATAAATCATTTTCATCTTTTTTCCAAAAATGGCTTAATTTCTATTTTATCATTCAAACCTGGTGCCTGCATGGCTTTTGTAGAAAAAGTCCAATACTGTTCTCTCCTTTTTAATAAATGATCATAATCCCCTCCTCTCTTTGCCATTGTTTTTTCTATTGCTGTAAACAAAAAACTGTGCTCAGTTTAATTTTGTACTTTCGATATATGAACTGCCAAAGCATTTGTTGGGTCAGCATTCAAGATTGCTCTTGAATGTTCCCCTTTTCTTATCTTGAAGGAACAGTTAGTTTTTCCAATATAAAACCTTTGGCATCTACACTCAGCCATATAAGTGACACTGGATGTTCTACATGTAATTAGTCCTCTCACACTCACTTGTTTTCCTGTGGCCTGATTTTTAAACCATTTTGTTTCTTTCACCATGGGACAGCACTTACAATTGCCACACCTATTACATCCTCCCCCACTATTTGTTAGCCAATTCTGAGGTCTCTCAGGACTTGGTTGAACTGAGTGTACAACAACATCTTTCATATTTTTACCCCCTCCTGTAAACAACTTTAGGTTCACATTTAGAGAAATCCTTTAATCTTGCATCCATAAAAGTCAAATGCCAATGTTTACGAATAGTCCCAGCTATTTCATTGGATTGTGGGCTATACGTAGTGACAAAGGACATTTGAGGATCACATTTTCTAACAACTTTTTTGTCCATCAACAGCATTTCTCTGAGTATTAAATCAACTTCACTTCGTGCTTCATTGATAACCTTTTCATTGTACCATCTCTCCTGTAACCTTGTTGTTAATTCATCTGCTCTTATTTCATATTTTCTGGCTTACCACAAATTCTTCTTGTTCATATGTACTGACCCTTAGGGATGGCATTCACTGTATGTCTAGGATGATTACTATTTGCCATCAACAAAGTGTTACGATCATTACTTTTTTCTGAATAAGTCAGTTGTCACACCACCATTACCATCTTAATAAATTTTAAGATCCAGAAAAGGTATCTCACACAAGCTAAAATTCACAGTAAAACATAGATTCTCGTTACTATTTTCCAGGTATTTTACAAATAGAAACAAATCTTCCTCACTACCCTTCCAAACAAGAACAACATCATTGATGAAGCATTTCCAGATGTCTATTTTACTAAGGAAGGGATTGTTTTCATGTCTCACTACCTCTGTTTCCCATTTTGCCATATATAGGTTAGCACAGTTGGGTGCCATACTGGCACCCATTACTGTACCAATTTTTTTGTAAATACAAATAATTTCCATTAAAAAGCATGTTACATTCTAACACAAACCTGGTCATTTCCAAAATAATCTCTGTAGGAGATTCCTTCTGTTTCCCAATTTCCAAATAAAAATCTAGGACTTGAAAGCTGTCCTCATGCAGTATATTAGAATACAATGATGTGACATCTAAGGTCACTAATAAGCTATTGTCTTCTATAGCCAGATCTTCCAGGATTCTCAATATATCTCTAGCATCCTTAATATATGATGGAACCTCTCTAATCAGTTCTACTAAAAAAGAATCCACAAATTTAGCTAATGGTTCTGTAAGACTACCATTGCCCGAAACAATAGGCTTCCCAGGAAGGGTCTTCAGATCTTTGTGTATCTTAGGGAGCACATAAAAGGTAGCACATGTAGGGTAAGCAACAGTTAAATATTCAAAAACAATTTTTGTTATTAGGTTAGCTTCTCTCACATTTTGTAAAAAAAAAGCATCAATAATTTTCTTAAACTCCAATGTTTTATCACTTTTCAATTTCTCATAATATTTAACATCTAACAACTGATGTTGAACTTCACATTCATATTGGTCAGTATCCATTACAACAATAGCCCCACCCTTGTCTGCAGCCTTAATGGTGATTTCCTTATTATCACCTAATTTCTCATGTACTTCCTGTTCAGCATTACTCATGCTGTGAAAAAAATGCATATCTGTACCTTCATATAATGTTGTTACGTCATTCTCACAGCATTTTAAAAAAACTTGTAAGGCTGCAGACAAAGGTGCACAGAAATCTGACTTTAATTTAAATTTGTCATAAAGTATTGTTTGCTCACCTGTATTATGTTCCAATTGTTCACTCCCATCCCCCTCCTTATGAAAAAATGCTTTCGAACTGAGACTTCCAACAAACCTGTTAAGGTCCAATATCATCTCAAAGTGATTAAACTTCCTAGTAGGAGTAAACGACAGTCCTTTATTTAGAACACTCAATTCTAATTCACTCAATTCATGCTTAGAAATATTAATAATGTTTATTGGAATCTCCCTCATCATCTCCTACTCCCCTTCTCCATCTGTGATTGAAGCCGCTTCCCTTTATTCCTTCTTCTTCCACCTCTCCTAGTCTGTTTCTTCCCATATCCCGATCTTTCAGTCACTGACTCCTCCGAAGGACAAATGGTACATGATCTTGCAAATCACATGGTTCTTCCTCCTCTCCCAAAAAATGCTCTTGTTCCTACTCTAATTCTTCTCTCCTGGTCAGTAGTAAAGTTACACTACTACTAGAAGGGGTTGTTGAACTTTGCAGTGATTCCGCAACTACAGTGGCTGATGAGGTCCAATTAAAAATTCTCCCATCCCTGTAGTCTCGCTCGTCTCCATTAAACTTCGATTTCTTTACAGCCTTTATTTTTTCCTCATATTTAAACAGATTCTCTGTACATTTCTTCAGTTGTTGATCATATTGATTTGTATTACTATTTTTTTTTGAGTTTCTTCATTATGACCAAGCTCAGACTCTGTTTCATTTTGTATTAAAGCATTCTCTGATAGAACTAAGTCTATATATTCATAACTTGCTTTAAGACTGTTTCCTCTTCATTTCCTTAAAAAAAAAAGTCTCTATTGTGTCCATAGGTAGGGTTTTTTAAAAACACACAAGCCACATGGTATACAGTCCACTTCTAAATATGCTTTAAGGGATATTTCTTCCCATTGAAGACGTTTAAGTTTGCAAGCTGTTTTTTCAAACGTTGCAAAAGCCTGTTTGCTACTAAATGGACACAAATTTGTGCTTTCATTACAATAAATTTGAATAATTTGTTTCTGCAGCCGTGTTCTTTAACACTAAATCTTTTAGGGACCTGGAGCCCTCATTACGCAGTACCTGCCATGTTTGAGCCATTCAATAAAAAAACACGTCCAAAGCAGGAGCACCTCTTGCTACTTATAAAAAATTATTTTTTCTAATTTAACCCATGCTTGTTACAAAAAGAATACTTGCAAGGTAGAGGTAACCGCACCTGGGTAAACAGTAGTGCCAGGTTTTAAAAGATCAATATTTGCTTGTTTGGAAACAGGCACCTATTGAAAAGTACAATATTCTTCTTGGTTTATGTGCAATTTTAAACTGGTGCTCTGTGATGTATAGAAGGCACAGTGTTTTGCCTATTATGACCCAACTTCTCCTCCCCCCCACTTTCCTTCCTCTTTTTTCTCCTTCCCTCCTTTTTCTTTTTCTCTTATTTTTCCTATTCCTTTTCTACTTTTTTCCCCCTTTCTCTCCCTTTCCCTCTCCCTAGCTTTTTCTGTGAATATAATATTATTCTTCTAAATGTTGTTCAATTATTTAATAACTCATAACACTGGTGTTGGAAAATTGTGTATTGTCACTTTAAATGCTGCCTTTATAACTCTGTAATGGGCCCTAGTGGGTTTAACTTTGAAAAAGCTAAGTGTGAAATGCATCGGGTGACCCAACAAGGAGGAGCCCTCACTCTTGCTACTGAAGTGAGTCTACAAGCCAGTCTTTGTTTCTAGCTTTAATTTTTATAGTTTTTTTATGGACTATTTATGGACTTTTTTTGATTCCTTGGATATGTTGTTTGGAATGCTTATTTGCTTTGGTACATATATAAAGAATAAAGAGATTTTTGCACTAAAATACTAGAAGCAAGCACTGATTCTTATCATTGGAGTAGCACAATGTAGTTTTTCTTCCAGTAGGTGCCAGTTTCCAAACAAGCAAATACAGTATATATATATATATATATATATATATATATATATATATATATATATATATATATATATATATATAGCTGTGTGGACAGCATTAGAGAGACAAAGTGTGACATTCATGTACTCAAAAAAGTTTTATAATTTGTCATGACTCCACCTAAATTTTAATTTCCATATGTGGTAGTTGCATAATATAAAATATAAAGATAGTTGTGTAGTTCCAAGTTTGAAAAAAATGGCACAACTAGTTATGACATGACAAATGCTTTCATGGGTAACTCTGTGCCCATTATGCATTATTTCCCATATCTAGTAATAAATAAAATTTTAAAATTCCGTATCTGTCTTCTATTTAGGTGTATTAGTTTACAACTTATAATGATTTCATGTTCTTCCATACCTATGCATCACTATTTATCCTCCAACATATACAGCACTAAAAATACAGGAAAGAGATTACAAAAGTTTTATTACTTCATGCTTGTACTGTTTATGCCCAGTCTACATGTTGTTCACAGTTAAACTGGACCTTAAGCAGAAAGATAAACACAAACAAATCACTTGTTTGCACTTGATTTATTATGTGACCATCTCTGTCTCATACTACTACTGTGGGTAACATGGACACCGCAGCAGCAGTACAACATGTGAAATACAAGGTACAACTTTTATCAGTGGCTTATTAACAACCAAACAACCCAAACACATTGATAGGTACCACACCAGAAGTGAATACATTAGTTAAATTGTTTCATCTTTGGACATTTACAGTGTATGCATTAGCAGTGGTAAAGCTGGAGTCAGTTTGACCCTTTGCTTCAAATGTTGGTGGTCAGACCAAAAAAATCTTGGGTTCATAAATTTCTGGATTGGCTTTGTACCACCGTAATCAATTATTTTTCTGCCAATGTTAACTGTGAAAACATTTCAATATACAGTGATATTGCTGAAGCACTGATTTTATTTATTTTTTTCTTCAAAACTACACAAAAAATTCCATTTGGGGACTTCAGTAGGGTTAAGTATGGAATGGGTTAATGCAAGGAAATATCACAGTACCACATCTCCCCTGGACCATTTCATTAACCATGTTTTTAGAAATCATGGATATACTGTAGGTACTCTCACAGATGCTACCTTCATTGAGCTGACCAAGACTGCAGTTGCTCTGTGGGGACAACTATCTGTTTTCAGAGTTACCTCACTGGGCAGCACCAGACAGTCAGTATTGAAAGGGTTACCTCTATGGCCATGGCCATGTCCTCTGGTGTTTCCCAAGGCTTCATCTTGGGTCCACTCTTTTCTTCCCTATTCATAATCTCTCTACCAGCTGTCAGCCTCTCATGTGAAGCAATCCTGTATGCAGATGACCTAGTGTTGTTCCACAGCACCAGGTAACTGGCTTGACTCTTCTCCACACCAACACTAACTTTTGGACCAGCCCACAAATGGTTTTGTCTGGGATGGGGGCTGATGTACAGTAGCCCATTTTATAAGTGCAAGAAGACACTCTGGGGGCATGCACTGAACCAATATGACCACACTTCCCGAGGATGAAGGCACTTGTGCCCCATTATGCACCTGGGCATGTGGTAATACAGTATCTGTTCAGTAAACACACCCCTAGTGTCTTTTTGCTTACCATACATGAAAAAATGCAACTTCACAACATTCTGAAAATCGAATACAATATTACCAGCATTGTCCAGTACACATGATAAACCACAGTGGCAGGTTAAACAGTTATTCATCATCTGAACAACATTCTATATTCTGACATTGTAGAAGTTAATTTGACTGAAGTCGTCATTGGAAAATGACAAGTTTTTAGAGTCTGATTTTAAGGGATCACCAAATTTACCTACAATGTCATCCAATGGTTGTGTTGAATACTCAACCATGTCTTCATCAGCATAAGTGTATGTGTTGCCCCGAGCCTCAACAGGTATTGAACTGTGACTTCTATAGCAGTGGGTGACATCACCTTACCGAGGTAAACTGCAATTACATTTTACCCCATTGGAAACTTGACACCAGCAAAGCTCCCAGCATTGAGGTCCCTGCAAAAAAATGATTTTACTGAGCAAATCTTGTACTCGCAAGACCCCACAACTTCAATCCCTCAACCCTTCCCTCAATCAAAACAGGAAAAAAAATGTATGATTGACACTTACCATTTTAGTGACTTGGACATGAGGTTTGCTTCTGGAGCTTTTTGGGCTCTACTTGACCTTGCACATGCCACTGGGGTGCCTTTGGTCTTCATTATATTCTTCTTTGTTGACTGTGTTATTGTTTATAACATTGATACAGTCTATGAACTTGAAAATGCTTCTGCTGGTGCAGGTAAGGGTGGTGGTGGTGTTAGTGATGGTGGTGAGGGCGGTGGTGGTACTGTTGATGGCTAAGGTGGTGTTGGTGTTGACAATGGTGGTGAGGGTGGTGGTGGTGAGGGCAGTCTCAAATCTGTTGCCAATACAGCCATCTCTTTCTCAGATTTTAAACAATACATTTTCCAATCTCTGGTTAAGGATTCATTTTCACATTGTCCTTCATTAAGTATGCAATTGTCACAGAAGCAGCTCCTTTCCTTTGCATAAATGACATATGGCTCAATACCTCTGACATAGTGTGTCATGCGCATGTTTGGTAAAGTTTTAACATTGCTTCTCTGTGTATGTTTGTGATTAATTTCCCTTTCTTTAATGAAGAAGAATGTTCTCCAAGCATGCAAGTGCTCATCCTTCGACTCTGGAAAAGTCAAATTTGATTTCCCATACATAAATAAGTCATGTGCATTGCTAATCACCATGCGTATTGTTGTTACAGCTGTGTTAGCACTCTTTTTGAGCACACCAACTTTCCCATCACACAGACCCATTCCATGCCGACTCCCAAAGAAATGCTTTCTATTGGAAATCCAAAGTCTGTCACTCCAAATGATGCATTAGTGAAGTTCCCCTTACTTTTGTACTGCTTTGGGCTCCTTCAGAAAAATTAATTACATTTGATATCTGTACTCACTGATTTTTCAGATATTCTGTTGCTAGATGCAAGAAATGATGCACCTCATGAAAGTCATGCTTACAGTCATCACTGATGAAGATCAGCACATTATACATTACCATCCCACAGCCTGGTTGTGGGCATCGGTAGTAAGCAATGACTGGATGAATTGTGGCTTTATTGTAAGCCCAGTGGGTACTCAGTGTCTCATCTTGGAAATGGCAATTGTAGTTTTTGCCAAAATCCAAGCAATATACAAGTCAACCACTGGGCCCATTTCTTCTGATATAATCAGACTATTTGGCCTGCCATTTGGAATTGAAAAGATGCTTTACAAAGTTTTTCAATTCTTAGTTTAGTTCTTTGACCAATTCCAAAATGGTTCCAGTATATTGTTTTAGATGCATCTGTTTATATTCTTTCACATTCCCCTCCTTCCTGTTTGTTACATCCTCCAACTGCCATTTTTTGCCATGTCACTGTAGAATCAATATTCAGTTCAATTCAATGTTATTTTTAACCAGGAAATACACCATTGAGATACTCATTTGCAAGGTGGTCCTAGGGGACACACATAGTATACACAAAAGGAAAACACTACTGATTTATACAATAGTTCACACAATATAGTGGGTATTACATAACAAAGCATAGCAAACTGTGTGAGAGGCCTTTCGGCACCATGCAATTCTGCTTAAAGTTGGACCAGCATAACATTCTGTGGTGATTTGCATATGCAGCCCATGATGCTTTGCATTGTGTGGGCATGTGTGATTTTGTATTTTCTTGAAACTTGGCCTCCCAGCCAAATTCCCTTTGGGGTGACCCTTGCCTAAGTGTTTGCGCACAGAGGCTCTTTGTCTTTTAAATAGTTTTTTATTTTAATGGGTTCACCACAACATATCCAAGACACACTGTCTTAGGGTAGCTGGTTCATTCCACTGGGGTGTCAAACAGATGAGGCATACTGATGAGTCCTGGTAGGATGAAACACATGTCTATGTCTTCTGTTAGCACCCTTTGCAAACTGTGTGAGAGGCCTTTCGGCACCATGCAATTCTGCTTAAAGTTGGACCAGCATAACATTCTGTGGTGATTTGCATATGCAGCCCATGATGCTTTGCATTGTGTGGGCATGTGTGATTTTATACATAACAAGGTACAGTCAGATTACTCAGATTTGTACACATCTACATAAGTGCAAGCAGCTAACTGCGTAATATGATTGGAATGGAAGGAGGTAAGAGGGAAGGTACAGCATGATCCATAAGGTGAGGAAGACATAGTCGAAGATAAGTAGGGTGAAGGGGGAAGGTGTAAGTGAGAGAGGCTCAGGGAGTAGCAGGGCATAGACAGACAGGAGTGCAAAACAAAAGAAAGAAGAGGAGATGGGAGAGCCAGGGCAAATATAGTGGTAAGTGACATATACAATATCAAAAGGGATGGATCCTAGGTGTAGCACTGGCAGTTTTCCTTCAACAGAGGTTTCAGAAGAGATTTAAAGGTAGATAGTCTAACAAAATGAGTCAGTTTTAATGTATTTTGGAGGGAGTTCCACAAGGTTGGTAAGGAGTGGCTAAGGGGTATGGTGCCATAACAAGATTTTACCTGGGAGGGGTATCAAGTGAGATATAATCATATTTCCTAACTGAGTATGTGAAAGGTGTTGATTTAAAGAGGCTGGATATGTAAAGAGGGAATCTGTTAGTGAAGGCTTTGAAAGTCCAGATGGAGGCATTTCGCCATCTTCTGGTAGATAAGGAAGTCCAGCTGAGTTGGCTGTAAAGTGAGCAGTGATGTGTTTTGAATGAAGAGTTGGTCACAGATCTTAAGGCCCCATGGTACAGGATGTCCAGCTTAGTAAGGACAGTTTTGGGGCAATGACTGTAAAGAAAGTCAGCATAGTCAATTAGTGGAAGGAATGTTGGTTTGACTAATCATAGTTTTGCTTCATAGGTAAGCAAATGTTTGATACGTAAAAATAATCCCAGCCTTTGTTTTAGCTTTTTGGAGAGTTCTTCAACATAAGGGATATACGAGAGTTTACAGTCCAACCAGAAGCCTAGATACTTAAATTTGTCCATTCTTTCCAGTGTTTCACCCTGCAGAGATACTATATGCATTTTTGGGAGGCTGATGTGATCTGGAAGATGCATTAGTTGATGGGGAGAAGGACATGACTTTTGTCTTTTTGGCATTGAGTACAAGTTTCAGTTGCAGCAGATTTTTCTGTAGGATATTAAATTCTTGCTGTAAATCACTGTATTTATTTATTTGCTTTTGGTAACGGGGTAAGTGCGCTAGGCAACATAACCTGCCTATTTTCAGGCATGACCCAGGAGAGTACATTAATTCAAATACAGCAGAGTATAAATAGAAACAGTGGTACAAACAATCAATCAGGTAAATGCCATGAAACTGTGTACAAAAATGCATAACAGAGGACTGCCTTAAATACAAAACATGAATAGCAACCAGCAGTGTATCCTGCCATTAATTACATCTGGCAGTAGGCAAACATTCAGGTCACCTGGCTGGGAGCGAGCAGTCCAGACTGCTCAACTAACCACAGAAATCCAGGGCAACATGCTAGGCTAGGATCACATGATAGACACAAACATCAGGCCAGGGGATGGGGAGGCAGTCAGAACTCAAGACAAACGGACATTCCAAGTGGGTGGGTAGGTCACAAACAAGTAGTCAAAGATGAGAGAAGAGACAAGGGGAGGGACAGGAAAGAAGTTAAGGGCAGATTCAATGGTAGGATGAGAGACATCAAGCACAGTATCATTTGCAAATAGATGAATACTGGCAGATGTAATATTATGGTCAAAATTGTTTATGTATATTGCAAATAATAAAGGGCTCAAGGTTGAACGTTGAGGTACCCCTCTCAGAAGGATTTTGCAGGGAAAAAGGTCACCCTGAGCATTCAACTGTTGCTGCCTTCCAACAAGGTAGCATGAAAACCATTTAAGGGCATTATAGTCCAGCATGATGTGATGTAACAGGGTCAGTAGCAGATCGTGATTCACCATATCAAATGCTTTGCTTAAGTCAAGGAAAAGCATGGCGACATGATTCCTCATGTCAAGTGCAATTTGCCAATCATTAGTAATCTTGGCTAATGCAGAGACTGTGCTGTGACTTGGCCTAAAGCCAGACTGTAGAGGGTTTAGTAGGTTGTGATTCTCCCAAAATTCCCTTAGTTGACAGTTTACCAGCTTTTCAAGAAGTTTTGACAGAACAGGAAGAATAGAGATGGGTCTATAGTTTTTCAAGTCACTCTGTTCACCAGATTTGAGCAGAGGGATGACATGGGCCGTTTTTCACACTGGAAGGAGTGCTCCTTGAAGGAGTGACATATTGAAGAAGTGAGTGATTTGTGGGGCTAGAGGATAATAACTTTGTTTCAGAAAGAGGGGGGCAATTTGATCAGCCCCTGCACTTTTTTAATATCTAAGTGGGTTAGGAGGTCTTCAACTTGCTCGAGTGAGGCAGGATTGAAACTAAATTTGATAGAGCAGGTGGAAGTGCTGGAAGGGGTCCAAGGTGTGGTGATGCTGGTTTACTGGTTTAGCAATTTGCCTATGGGAGAGGTATCAAAGGCTAGGCCAGCAGTGACAAAGTGGTTATTGAGGGCTTCTAAGATGTCATGTTTGTTGGTGCAGGTAGTATATCCAGTTATGATTTTGGATGAAAATGAGAAGGACAATTTACATCCTTCTAAATCATTCAAGAGCTGCCAGAATTTAACACCATTATTCGTGTTGGACTCCAATGCACTTTGGTAGTAATTTGCCTTTTCAGATCTGATTAGTTTGGTGCAGTGATTCCTAATCATTCTAAAGGCAGCCCAATCTGATTAGGATTTTTTTTCTCTAGCCTTTTTCCAGAGAGCATCCCAGTGGCATAGGGCTGTTTTTAAGCTGCTATTTAACAAAGGACATGATTTTTTCCTCAATCTGGATTTTACAACAGGTGCATGGGCATCAATCACCTTTAGGACTAGAGTCTGAAAGGTGGTGTAGGCATCAGTGATGGATTGAGCAAGGCAGAATCCCTGCCATCTAATTCTGCTAAGATGAACCAAGAATGCTGTGGGATTGAGTTTGCGGTAACTCCTTTTGTAGGTGTACCCTGGCCCAGAGGACAATTTTGGTATATGCCTTACACAAGCTATAGCCCTGTAGTCACTAATGTCAGTGTGAAATACTCCTACATGGGAGATTCTATAGGGTTTGTTAGTCAGGATTAAATCCAGGAGTGTACTATGTACTAGGTTTTTATTGTTGGGATGTCTTGTTTCTGAGATTAGAGGATGAAGATCGTAGGTATCATGGAAGTCCTTTAGAGGCATCAAACAGGTATAGTTCCAGTCTAGGTTGAGGTTTCTCATAATGATGGTTTCCAAATCTGTTGAGTTTAAAATTTTGCAAAGAAAGTTGAGTATCTTTAGCCCTCCTGACGGGGGTCTGTAGCAGTCTACAACACAAACAGATTTGCTTTGAGAGACAGATTTTTAGTGCTAGACTTTCATATTCTTTGTGAATAAAGGAAGAGTCAATAACTGAGGCTGAGAATTTGTCTGACACATATATTGCAACCCCACCTCCTCTAGTAGGCCTATCAGCTCTGAAGATGTTATATGATGGGATAGTGATACTGGGGTCTGGGGTGGAACCCCTCAGCCATGATTCTGATATCGCCAGTATATCCAGTTTTGTGTGTAGTACCCAGGCCTGTAGTAGGTCACATTTTTTCAACAGACTGCATGCGTTAAAGTGCAGTAATGCTAATACCATTTAGCTGGGCTAGCTCAGCTGGGAAGCAATAGGTGTGAAAGGTCCTGGGTTTAATTCCAAGTTGCCAGAGCAGAGTAGCATTAACAGGAAAAGCTTTAGTGTTCCATTTATCAAGACTTTGAGAAGGTGTTGCCTGGTCCATTTGCAAGGAGTAGGATACAACTCCCTTGTCTGTGTAGCAGCATAATTATGGTAAAGGGACTGAGCATAAAACAAAACAAAACACTCGCTGGCCTACTTAGTGGGATATGGCAATAGAACTGTGGTCTCATATTTCTAAAAAGTTCTCATACCACCACATAGGAAGCTCCAGTGTAAGCATGTTGTAGAGTTAGGGCATCTTTAGGCAGCTGAGTCTGCAGAAAGAGGATATTATGGGAATCAAAATTAGGGACATCTGTCTTAGGGTTTGGGCTATTTGTGAGATGCGGGGTGCATAGCAGTAATAAGAAATAAGATAAGGTGAACCGCAATTCATATGGATATATATCTGTAGTGAACTGTCCCGTAGTGGGGTTGTATATGGGAATGAAGGTACTATGTAGACAAATTAAGATATAAAATACATAAAGAAAACATTTCTATTTGTGGGGTCACAGAAACATGGTTCCAAGATGACAGTTGGAATAAAGACATAACAGGATTTAACAAAGTAATAAAAAACAGAAAAGACAAACAAGGGGGAGGTATTGTATTATACATATCTGAAGAATACCCATTTCACTGTCATACAGAATCAAACCATGAAGCTGATATATCATGGACAGATATTAATCTACCGTCCTTAAAAATATGTATTGGATTAGCCTATTGATCTCCCAATCTAAATAAAGACCAGAATATTGAATTTCTAAATCTAATCAATAACTTTCAGCCAAAAACTAATTACATCTTAATGGGTGATTTTAACTTTCCCAATATCAATTGGGAAACTCATACCTGGAAGGGAAACATTGAGAAAGAATTCCTCGACATAACTATAAATCAAAACTTGGAACAAATAATCAATGATGGTACAAGAAATAATAACATCATAGACATTGTATTAACAAATATGGGGACTCTAGTAAGTAACATCCAAATTCTAGAACCACTATCAAACAGTGACCATAACATGATTCTATTTCATATACTATCAAGAGTCATGGATACAAAAGGAAACACCTTAAACAAAGATTTTACCAGAGCAGACTATACACAAATTAAACAACATTTGAATTTATGGGATTGGAGGTCCAAATGGACAGGATTCAATGTACACCAAGCCTGGGACAGTTTACTAGCCAAACTTAAATACTGCATTAATAATTGGGTTCCAACTAGAAAGAAATACAACAAGGGACATAGAAATCCGGTCTGGTGGAACAACAAAATAAAAAAAATTGATTGCAAAAAAACAAAATTTATAAAAAGTATAAAGACCAACCAACAAAAGAAAAATGGGAACAGTATAAAACATATGGAAGTAAAGTAAAATTAGAAATCAGAAATGAAAAAAAAAACTACAGAAAATAAATTAGCCAGTGACACACTGGATAATAAGAATAACATTTTACAACTACATTGGTTCACTGAGAGGTTCCAAAGCAACCATAAGTCCTCTAGTTACAAACTGTGGAATAAGTAATGAAATACAAATAGCTGAGGAATTTAATGAGTATTTCCATAAAAACTTCTCTAATAAAGAACCGTTTCTCAATAACTCAAATATAGACTTTAATTATACAGTTGTTAAACCAATCACTGAAGATGAAACTATGAAAGAATTACTAAAATTAAAAATCACTTCCTCAGCAGGACCCAATGGGATACATCCGTTCTTCCTCAAAGAAACTTCCTCTTGTTTATCTGGCCCTCTGAGTAAACTATTCACTCTACCTCTTGAGGAAGGAGAAAGCATATTAGATTGGAAAGAAGCAGTAGTTATCCCAATATATAAAAATGGAAACAAATCTGAAGTTTCTAATTATCGGCCTATAAGTCTGACCTCAGTTATAGGAAAAATCTTTGAAAGACTAATATTATACAGAATAGAAGAACACATTAATTACTATAACTTACATGATACAACAAAGCATGGCTTTAGAAAGGGAAGCTCATGTCTAACTAATCAACTGAACTTCTTTGAGAATGTGAGTGCTGCTCTTGATAAAGGACTTCCAGTGGATGTTGTGTTCCTGGTCTTGGCCAAAGCTTTCGATAAAGTACCCTATAGAATTCTTTTGGAACATTTGGTAAAGCAAAAATTCCCGTATATCCTAATCAAGTGGATTAAATCATGGTTATACTGCTGCAAACAATGAACATCTGTTAAGGGCGCATTATCCTCTTACGTAGAAGTTACTAGTGGGGTTCCACAGGGTTCTGTCCTGGGCCCTGTTCTTTTCAATATCCTAATAACATCAATGCAGCCAACTGATAGCATGTGGATATCTAAATATGCCAATGATTGTAAAATTGGAACTATTGTTAATACACAGGAAGCAACAGAAATCCTTCAAAAAGAACTAGAGGTATTAGAAACCTGGGCAGTAGAAAACAAAATGAAATTTAATGAACAAAAGTTCTAGGTAATGCATTTGGGACACAACAACCAAAAAACGGGTACCTATTAAATAATGTAATTCTACAGGTAACGGACAATGAAAAAGATTTTGGCATAAATATAGACAATAAGTTAACCTTTGAAAAGAACACCATACTCAAAGTAAAGAAATGTCAACAAATTATGGGTAGTATATGGAAAAACATTAAAAGTAGATAACCACAGGTCATCCTTCCATTATATACCAGCCTAGTAAGATCACATCTGGATTACTGTGCCCCTTTTGTGCACCTACTACTATACATGGAATGAAATATATAGAGGGAGTTCAAAGAAAATTGACCAAAAAACTTAATGGCATGTCGGAAAAAACATATGGTGAAAGACTGAAAACATTTGGTCTATACTCAATCAAATACAGACATCTTAGAAAATATTTATATATGATATACAAAGCATTTAACAAACCAGGACTAATTGAAATATTAGGCATTGAAAGAAAAATCTGCATATCAAACACTAGATCACACAACTTGAAATTGAAAGGAACTAAGTGTCAGACAAAAAAAAGATTAAATGGTTCACTCAGAGAATGGTTAACCTATGGAACACACTACCAGGTCCAAAAGTAGAAAGTAAATCTATGAACATCTTTAAAAATACACTTGACAAATACATGGGTAATAAAAAATTTGAATACATAGACAATTAAAACCACCTTTGGGTGGCAAGTTCAATAATAGGCTCTGCCTCCTGAACTTGAAAACAACTATGAAACTATGCTGTATATGGTGGATACGCAGTACAATACCAGGAATATGCTTGTAGAAAAAAGATATAGGGAACAACTAGGTGCCTCTGTGGGTTGGACTTCCTGAGGGTTAAGGGAGCCAATAAAGATTAGGGCCTTGGACTGTTAGACTTCAGCAACGTTTTCTTTCGAGACCGTAGGGTAGCTGACACATTAGGCAATTAAGTGAGAAAAAACAAATAAATTAAATTAAATAAAAATGTTTCAGAGATATTTGCCTCATCAAAAGATAAGGGTAGACCTCTTTTATCTAAGGAGCCAATACAGATTAGTCACTTATAGGTTTCTGCAGCATTCAATCTGGAAAGACAAAGGCTGAGAGAGGATGGGTAGGTAGAGTTGTGGGACAAAGGAAAACTTTAGAGCATTTACCCCTTTAAGGGATAGAATGAGCCTGAAAAGGGGGCAGGTAGGAAGTGTATTTAATAAGGGCAGGTGGCAGGGAGTCAGGGATGGGCGCAAAATTTGCAGCAGTAAAGTCAGAGCACTGTGAGCTCTGCAACTAATCCAAAAGAACACAGGCTAGTCTCTGGGGAACTAGTGCTAGAAGCAAAGCTCTGTGTGCCAATGGAAATGGCCTAGCAGGGAAGGTGCCAAAATTTGAATTAGGTACAAGACCCTCTTCTTACCTAAATTTTGTTTCAGAGCTGCAGGGCGGCTGTGTGATGCAATGAGAATTCAAACCAGATGGGTTCAAGTTGAGGGATTCTCATGCCCATACAGAGCTGGATGGCCCCTGGGAAAAGAGGGACAAAGAAACAGAATTTATTACAATCCTAGGGGAGGCAGGTAGGCAGGCTAACAAAAGAAAATGTAATACAAGCCTAAAGGAGGCAGGAAGGCAGGCTTACAATAGGGGCATGAGCAGGGGAGGTTCACAGCTATGCTGGGGGTGGATTAGGACAGGGAGGAGTTACTGGTGGCTATGGGGGCAGTGGGAGCATATCAGAAGGAGAAAAATAAAAATGCAGGGGCAGAGCTCTGAGCACAACTGTGCAGTACTGCCTAAAATTTCCACTTTATCTACACATAGTAATCCTTAACAGTGCAGTAAACAGTGACAGAAAAGAAAGAAAAGAAAAATAAATAAATAACTCTAACATCCACATCAGTAGCACTTTACAAATTAAAGCAAAATTTGCAGAAGTAACGTCAGAGCACTCTAAGCTATACAATTAATTCAAAAAAACACAGGCTAGTCTCTGGGGAATTAGTTCTAGAAGCAAAGCTCTATGTGCCGATAGAAATGGCCTAGCAGGGAAGGTGCCAAAATTTGAATTAGGTACAAGATCCTTTCCATACCTAAATTCCATTTCAGAGCTGCCAGGCAGCTGAGAATTTGAACCAGATGGGTTTGAATTGAAGGATTCTCAAACCAGCACAGGGCTGGATGGCCCCTAAATTTCATTTTGGAGCTGCCAAACAGGTGTGTGATGCAGGGAGAATTCAAACCAGGTAGGTTTGAGTTGAAGAATTCTCACGCCTGTACAGGGCTGGATGGCCCCTAAATTTTGTTTCGGAGCTGCTGGGTGGGTGTGTGATACAGAGAGAATTCAAACCAGATGGGTTTGAGTTGAGGGATTCTCACACCTATACAGAGCTGGATGGCCCCTAAATTTCATTTCTGAGCTGCTGGATGGCTGTGTGATGCAGGGAGAATTCGAACCAGAAGGGTTCAAGTTGAGGGATTTTCACACCCGTACATGGCTGGATAGCCCCTAAATTTCATTTTGGAGCTGCCGGGCAGTTGTGTGATGCAGGGAGAATTCAAACCAGATGGGTTCAAGTTGAGGGATTCTCATGCCCGTACAGGGCTGGATGGCCCCTAAATGTAATGGCAACAGTTTTCTTCTAATGCCAATGGCACTGCAATTGTTACAGTCTCTGTCTGTGCACTTCAATCTGTAGAATTCTCCTTCCTTGGGACAAAGTGTAAGTGAAGATGCCTCAGATTTGTTCATGATGGATGACTCCGGAATTTTGAACTGAGTACATTTAGTGGCAATGCTTTTCAACTTCAGTTCAATATTTAGACAATATTCACACAAACACTGAAGCAACTTATGTTTTGACACTGGGCTGATGTTCTTGGGATACATTTTCACAAATGTGCTGTACCCGATTGCCACCTCAGGATGTTCATCTTGAATTGTTCTTATGTTGCTTGTAATGTTAATTCTAGAGTCTTTTTTTGGAAATGTGGAATATGGCAGTTTTCTTGCCACATATCCCCTTTGATGAAAATTGTTTACAGCTGCAATAGTTGACAATGGCAATGAATCACTTCTTTTTTTCCATTTCATTAAATAGTCTTCACCAAAAACTGAGTTGTCGCACAGTAAGTTCCAGCTAAATCCAAACTTCCGGTGCAGCTGTAATTTTTGTAACTTTTTTTTGATTTTGATGGATTTATGTAACAGTCTTTTCAGTCTTACATTGTCCTTCTTCCATGACATCTTGATGGGATAGGGTACTGATTTGACAGTTTCTTCACAGAAATGTAAGCGTTTCTTTGTTGACAGTGAAAGGATGCCTTTCTCCAACAATGCCTTCTGTCTTTGTGGAGTCGTGTTTGATATTATTGATGACAGAACCTCCACAAACTTGCTTGGACTTCTGGACATGGATCTCACTGATTGTGACAAAGTTTTTCGCTGTGCAGTTTTACTGCTATATGGCATTTGTGAGACAATGGTGTCCTGCGTAGTGTCATTCAGAGTTGTCGAGGTTGATGGTAAAGTATATTCAGTGCCAGTGTTGGAGACGTCAGTGCTTATTTGAGTAGATTTATCTATTTAGGTGGTTCCCAATTTCTTCAAAGCATAACGTGCTAGCCGTCGTTCATTGATTCTTCTTCTTCTTTTCTGAACTGTTAATTTTTTCCTCTGTTTTCTTGTTCTCTCCATTGTGCCCTTAGATTTTCTGTTTCTGCCCTTGTCTGCTTTCTACTGTCATTGCCTTTGTGGTTCGATCTTTTCCTTGCACGATAGTTTCACATTCGAATCTTTGCTTTTTCCTTGTACTGTAATTTTTTTTCCTCAGTCGTTGACATCTTATACTGTGTAATATGCTAATTTTCAGCCTGGCAGAACAGTTTATATGTGTGTCAGGATCGGCCTTTATCTGTGCCTGGTACATCTCATGAATTCCCTGTTGCTGCGTCTTTTTGAACTCTCAAGATCAATAGAATTATTTGCTGATGAAACTGATGGATTTATTTCCAATCCAACACTGACAACACCACAATCTCCACTTGAAGAAGCCACATGTTTGTCTTTTGATGGCCATTTCCTTCCAGTAATTCTTAGGAAATCCATCTGAAATGATACAGTGAAATCCATGCTGTTGATGTCAACAAGGTGCCATCAGAAATACAGTAAGTATTCTGACTCAGTCATGACCACAACATATAAAACCAAGATTTCATGAGGGCAGCCCTAGGAGGGGGTCACAGGTAAGTCACATGGGGGGGTTGTGGTAAACAATTAAGGCAGCCATAGAGAATGCAACAAAACTCTTTGTGAAAGAGCTAACCAAAGGAAAGAGATGATAGGACCACTTTGATTCACTGGTGAAGTGGCTAAAAAGGTTAGAGATAAGAGGGTGGCCATCAGGACTTACAAGCAGACTCAGGCAGTAGAAGACAGTTCAGTTAGAAACAGGGGCAGGGTCTGGGTGTCATCATCTCAGAGATCCTGAAGAATGACAAGCAATGCAACAAGGAAGTAGAAAAGAACCAGTGGGATGTTGGAATGCATAGGTAGAGATATAACCAGCCAAAGGATGGAGGTTATACTCCCACTGTATTGATCATTTGTGACACCTCACCCAGAGAACCCATCTCAAGGGGGACATTAACAAAATGGAGGCTGTACAGGAGGGAAACCAAGTTGTTGGTAGGCCTACACAATAAACACTATTGTGACAGGCTGAAAAAGCTGAACATGTACTCATTGGGGGGGGGCATGATTGAAACATATGAATACGTAACAGGAAGAAACAGACTGCAAGTGGATGAACTTTTCGAAAGAAAAAATCATCCAGAACAATAGACCATAACATGAAACTCGAGAGGTGAGGCTAACAGAACAGCAAATATTCTTCAAGTGAAACTACCGCTGGCTGGAAGCTGCAATACTGAACAAAGGATTTGCAAGAAAGTGAGTTGTGCACACAACAGCGGGAGGTGAACCTTACAATTGTCTTTGGTTTGTAGCAGATATTCTGCAGGTGGAGGCTACTTCTAACAAAGGTGAAATAAGGAACTTAGAGTTAACAGGAAAAGACAGTCTTTCAAGCAACAGAGGGAGGTGGATCTAGCTTTACTTTCTTCCAATTCTTAAGATTTTCAATGCAGGAAGAGTTTAAAGCACAGCTGACTTATTTTGGGGCTGACTGCTTTCAGAGCACAAACCACCAGGCTGTTTTGGGGCTGGGGAGGTTTACCTGTGTCTGACTTGGATGTCTGAATTTTTCTCTGTTTGATTAGCAGGGTATTTTCTCTGTCAAATTGTTGTGTAGGGCATCTTGCTGACAGGAAGGCACTCATCGCAGCGGTGGATCAGATCTTTTAGCTGATTCTTTTGTGAGGGCACAGTTTAGACCCAACCCCTTCCCACCCCTCATCCTCACCCCTGGAAATAGCTTCTTTATACCTGGGGTTCTGACATCATTTCCTCAAGAATGCAAGGTGCATATCACTGTCATATCCTCTCTAACACACTGCACTGACAATATAAGCATACACATTGTATAATATATATATATATATTTCTATATAACAAACCAATCAAACACTCACACAAAAAAAAGTAGATAAACATGTGGGGAGTAGTGCAATGTAATGGCTGTGGGGCAGCAGTCTTCTGGGAGTCTTTCTGGAGGCTGAGATGCTGCCCTATTTGCAGACAACTCTCTGCCCTGAGGGAAGTTGCCCATCTTCAGGCCACACTGGACAGTAGTAAGGGAACCTTCCCCCAGGCCATACTGGATGGTAGGAAGGGAACCTCCCCCATCCAGGGAGCACCAGAGCCACCACCACTACCTCAGAGGTTGCAAAGAAAGCACAGCAGTTGGACCACAGTGGGCTCAGGGAGGGTGAGGATGGTGGAACAGAGGCACATCCAGGCAGTTGTTCCACTCCACAATCCATACAGCATTCTGGGGGAGCATAGCTCCCCTATGGATGCACCCGCAGAGGAAACTAAGGAGGCTGAGGACAACTGTCACAAGGGAGACCCAAAGGAAGGAGGCAGAGGACACCACAAGGAAAGGAAGCAGCTACTGGTGGGGGACTCAATTACTAGGAGGATAGAACTGGGGGGAGCAGGGAAAACTGAAGTAAGGTGCCTGCCTGGTGCCATGACTTGGAGGGATAGGAAGCGCATCCTCAGGATCACAAGAACAGCTGCACGGGAGTCTGAGCTGGACATCATTGTCCACCTAGGGACAAATGACTTGGCTCATCATGAGATTAGAGCAGTGCAGAAGGACTTTGTAGAATTGGGGAGGGGCCTAAGACAAGTAGCACACACAGTATCCTTCTCAGAGGTGCTGCCTGTCAAGGGTACTTTGCACCATGCAGTTTAATGAATGGTATGGAGTACAGGGGTTTGGCTTCATTGGGGACTGGGGTTCCACCTGGAGGGACACCAGCCTATACTAGCAGGATGGTCTGCATCTGTCCAGAAAGGGAACAAGTCTTTTGAGCAATCGGTTTAAATGCTTCATTGGCAAGCTTTTAAACTAGTCAAGGGGGGAGGCACTGATAAGCAGCAGAAAAATCCCAGCCTCTCCCTGCAAAACAGGGTACTAAATGAGAAAAAGACTGAGGTAGAAAGGTCAGTGGGGGATGCTGCAACAGAAGGTAAAGCCATCAAAAAATGGAGAGCAATGAGTAACAATGCCCGTAGTCTGAGTAACAAGCTTCCTGAATTAGTGACCTTGATGCAGGAGGAACATCTGGATATTGTGGCAGTCACAGAAACATGGTACACACAAAACCATGACTGGGACGTAAACATATCAGGATACACTATCTACAGGAGGGACAGGGAGGGTAAAAGAGGAGGAGGAGTAGTTCTATACATAAGGGAAGGAATCAAAGCAACAGAACAAAAGGGTAAATAGGGAGGAGAAGAAGCTCTGTGGGTAAATTTGGAGACCAGCAGTGGCACCACAATCTGCACAGGGATTGTATACAGACCCCCTTCTCAGGGGGAGGAAATGGTCAAGAAAATGATAGAAAGTATACTTAGAATGGCAGAAAAAAGGGGAGATATTGCTGATGGGTGATCTGAATATGCCAGATGTAAACTGGAGTGCAATTGCAGCAGCCACTTCGAAGAGTGGGGTTATTCTAGATGCCCTACAGGAGGCATGCCTTAGACAACTAGTATTGGAGCCCACTCAAGAGGGAGCAATCTTAGACCTGGTTCTCTCAAATGGAGATGAAGAGATGATCACAGATGTAGAAGTGGGTAGCCATCTGGGAACTAGCGACCATTGAACAGTATGGGTCACAGTAAACACAGCAATAGAGTCAAGCCATACAAAGTCAAAAGTACTAGACTTTAGGAGGGCTGACTTTGCCAAAATGGGTGAGTGCCTAAGGAATGCACTAGCAAATGGGCAGGAAGGAGGGGTGGAAGAACAATGGGGAATAATAAAAACTGCCATCACAGAGGTAACAAGCATTTGTGTGAAGCAAATAAACAAAATGAAATGATGTAAGAAACCACTATGGTTCTCAAAGGAAGTGGCAGTGAAGGTTCAAGAAAGAAAGCATTCAGAAAGTACGAGGAATCACAGAAGGAGCAGGACAGAGAACTGTATCAGTTAAAACAAAAGGAAGCTGGGAAGGCAGTCAGAACAGCAAAGGCCCAAACTGAGGAAAAGATAGCCAACTCAGTTAAGAAGGGGATAAAACTTTTATAGGTACATCAGAGAGAAGAAAAGACCAAGGGAGGATAGTGAGGCTTATAAAGGGAGGGAGGGAGGGTGGGCAGAGGGTGACTGTGAAAAGGCAGCGATACTAAACAAATATTTTTGCTCAGTATTTACAAAGGAAGAGGAGGTACCTAAAACAAACAGTAGAAACACTCTGGATACAGAAATTGATACCAGCCCATTTACAGAAGAAAGGGTTCTGAAAGAACTCTTAAAACTGAAGGTGGACAAAGCAATGGGGCCTGATGGGATTCATCCCAGAATTCTAAAACAGCTAAGGGTAGAACTAGTGACACCACTGACTACCATCTTTAACAAATCATGGGAGGATGGGGTGGTACCCGAGGACTGGAGGAGGGCAGATGTGATTCCCCTTCACAAAAATGGGAGCAAGGCAGAAGCAGGAAACTACAGACCTGTTAGTTTAACCTCAGTGGTAGGGAAAATGATGGAATCACTTCTGAAGGAAAGATTTGTCGAGTATTTAAAGGCCAGAGGGGCACAGGACCCAAGGCAGCATGGATTCACAGCGGGAAAGTCATGCCAGACAAATCTGATAGATTTCTTTGACTGGGTGACCAAAGTAGTAGATCAGGGAGGGGCTGTGGACATGGCCTACCTAGACTTTAACAAGGTATTTGACACAGTCCTACACAAAAGATTAATATACAAGTTAGCCAGCCTGGGAGTGGGTCCCAAGATGACAGCCTGGGTAAAGAATTGGCTGGAGAACAGGACACAGACAGTAATAGTAAATGGAGTCCACTCTGAAGAAAGGGAGGTTACTAGTGGGGTACCGCAGGGTTCAGTATTAGGACCGGTCCTCTTCAATGTCTTTATAAGCGACATTGCAGAGGGACTGGAAGGAAAAGTATGTCTCTTTGCAGATGACACAAAGATCTGCAACAGAGTTGATGCACAAGGTGGGGTGGAAAGGATGAGAAGGGACTTGGCAAGGTTAGAGGAAGGTCAAATGTATGGGAGCTTAGATTCAACGCTAAGAAGTGCAAGGTAATGCACCTGGGAAACAAAAACCAAGGGGAAGAGTACACAATGGGGGGTGAGATACTAACAACAACAAAAATGGAAAGGGACCTGGGGGTAGTCATATCAGATGACCTAAAGGTGGGCAAGCAATGTGAGAGGGCAGCAAGGAGGGCTGGGGGGATACTGGGATGCATAGGGAGAGGCATCACCAGTAGAAAACAGGAAGTTATTATCCCTCTGTACAGACAGCTGGTGAGACCCCATCTGGAGTATTGCGTGCAGTTCTGGAGACCCAATCTCTGCAAAGACATAGACAGGATGGAAGCTGTCCAGAGGAGGGCAACTAAAATGGTGCAGGGTCTGCACCAGAAGACATATGAAGAGAGACTTAAGGAGCTTAATATGTATAGCCTCGAGGAAAGGAGGGAGAGGGGGGACATGATAGAAACTTTCAAGTACCTCAAGGGAATCAACAAAGTCCAAGAGGGTAGCATCTTTCAATAAAAGAGGTGTGCAAGAACAAGGGGGCACAATTTGAAGATGAGGGTGGCTCAGAGATAATTTAAGGAAGTATTTTTTCACAGAGAGGGTTGTGGATGCATGGAACTGCCTTCCGGAGGAGGTTGTGGAGTCAAAAACAGTGGTGGAATTCAAGCATGCATGGGACAGTCATAAGGCAATTCTAAGGGTTGGGGTAGGAAGAAGTAGGCTGCTGGTTAACTAGGATCTGCAGCTTATCCATTAGGTAGGGAAATGGGCAGACTGGGTGGGCCAAGCGGTCCTTATCTACTGTCAAATTCTATGTTTCTATGTTTCTAAACCATGAGGAACTACTTTGACACAGAAACAGAAGTGGATAGATGAGAACAGTCTGCCGGCTGAGGTAGTGGAGACAGAAACTGTTTCAGGCTTCTAGACTTTCAACCTTGCAACTACGTGCCACATCCTTTTGACATGGAGCCATACCGAGGCAAGGGTGAGCCACCGAAAACAACCAGTAGTAACACATGCATGACAGCCCCAGGCAATCCCATGCTGGCTTTTGTGGCTGAAATTATGCTACAATTACACAGAGACACTCTCCAGTCTTACCACCACATGCCTCACAGGGACGTCGCTGCTGCGGGGTTCTTGTACTACATGTGGAATGCCACCTCCAAACTGCTATATGAGTCAAAACAATATGCCAGAGTCCCCAAGAACAACCAAAGGCATGACCAGAGACAGCTGGATGTTACAAGGTTGCCCAGAGCTATGTAAGGGGTCATTCTGACATCACTGTACCTCCATGGAGCCAGATGGAGAACAGGCCCAACCACAGTTAATGCCCAGAAAGGACCCAGGAAAGTTGTCTGGAGTTAATAACTGGAGCTGTGAGGACCACATGGCACCCACTGGCAACCCTGTGCCAGCTTTTGTGGCTATAATAATAATGCCAAAATTACACAGAGACCCTCTCCAGCCTTGCCACCAAGTGCATCAAAGGGATGCCGCTGCTGCGGTGTTCTTGTACTGCACGTGGAACGCCACCTCCAAGCCACTATACGAATCAAAACAATATGACAAAGTGCCCCATAGACAACCAAAGGAATGGCCAGAGACTGCCAGATGTTACACAGTCATCCAGAGCCACAACAGGAGTAATTTTGACATCACTGAACCTCTGTGGAGCCAGACAGAGGGCAGGCCCAACCACAGTTAACTCCCAGAAAGCACCCAGACAAGCTATTTGGAGTTGATAGCTGGAGTTGTGAGAACTGCATGACACCCCCTGGCAGCCACATGATGGCTTTTGTGGCTATAATCATGCCAAAAGTACACACAGGCCCTTTCCGGCCTTGCCACCACCTGCATCATGGGGACGCAGCTGCTATGGTGTTCTTGTACTGCTCGTGAAACGCCACCTGCAAACTGCTTCTTAGGACGTTTCATAAGTAAAGAAATCATACTGTTGGATTACTACAACTCCTGATGTACCCCTATGACCATATTTTACCACCGCACCCCACCCCCGGCATAGTCTGAACAATGCCATGAGCAAGCAGCTATCTTCAGCTAGGCTCAGGTGCAGCATTTTTATTTTCACACAGTATCACCAACATTATGCCATCAATGAATGTAACATTTATAAGCAGCCTTATAATATAAAAACTGAAAAAAATACAGCCCTATGGCCTACCTCAAAATGGTAGATTGCTCATGGCATTGTTTATATCATGCCGGGGGAACCAGTGTTGAATATGGGCATAGGGATTGAGTAATCTTGCATAAACTTTTTCGCACAGTACCACCATCATTATGTCACCACTTACTGTGGTATTTATAAGCAGTCTTAAATGATAAAAATGTTTATGCAAGATTACTACAACCCCTGATGTACCCCATGCCCATATTTCACCATATGCCCCTCCCCCGGCATGGTCTGAACAATGTCATGAGCACGGCCATCTTGAGCTAGGCCCAGGTGCTGCTTTTTTTGTTTTCACACAGTGCCACCATCATTAAGCCACCAATCGATGTAACATTTATAAGCAGCCTTATAGTACATCAACAATAAAATGTTTTTTGCATGATAACTACAACTCCAGATGTACACCTATGACCATATTTCTACACATGCCCCTCCCCCTCCCTTTGGTGTGAACAATGCCACGAGTAAGTAGCCATCTTGAGCTAGGCTTAGGTGCACCATTTTTTATTTTCACACAGCACCACCAACATTATGCAACCAATGAACGTAGCATTTATAAGCAGCCTTATAATATAACAACAACTGAAAAAGTACAGCCTCTGGGCCTACCTCAAAATGGTAGATTGCCCATGGCCTTATTCAGAACATGCCGGGGGTGTGTGTGTTGCAATATGGACATAGGCATACATCAGGGGTTGTAGTAATCATGCATAAACATTTTCATACAGTACCACCATCATTATGCTGCCACTTACTGTAGTATGTATAAGCAGTCTTAAATTATAAAAATAAATGTTAAAAATGTTTGTGCAAGATTACTACAACCCCTGATGTACTCCTCTGAACATATTTCACCACATCCACCCCCCCCCGGCATGGTCTGAACAATGCCATGAGCATGGCCATCTTGAGCTAGGCCCAGGTGCTGCGTTTTTTATTTTCACACAGTGCCACCATCATTAAACCACCAATCGATGTAACATTTATAAGCAGCCTTGTAACACAGCTGCAATAAAACAGTTTTTGCATGATAACTACAATTTCAGATGTACACATATGACCATATTTCAACCCCCCAGCCCATGTTCAGTGCAATGCCATGAGCATGTGGCCGTGTTGAGCTAGGCCCAGGTGCTGAATTTTTATTTTATTTCACACTGTATCACCATTATTATGCCACCAATGAATGTAACATTTATAAGGAGTCTTATAATAATTAAAAAAATGACAAAATACAGCCCCTGGGCCTACCACAAAATGTTCGATTGCTCATGGCATTTTTCTGAACATGCAGGTGGGGGGCATGTGTTGAAATATGGACACAGGGGTAAAAATGATTTTAGCAACTTAAAATATCTCACACTCATTTCAAACAGAGCCAGACTCGCATCCCCAGGTTCACACTATTACACATATCATTATTAGTTTTTGTAATCATTACCTCCATCACACATACACACACACACACACACACACACACACACACACACACACACACACACACACACACGTGCTGTTTTCCTCCCTTAGAACATGTTCAAACAGATTAACAGTTACATTTCTTAGCAAAAACACTTTTGTGTCAGAGCCACGATCACATCCCCAGGAGATGCATGCCCCTTAAAAACATGTGCCAGCATAATCACAGAGGTGTGCACCACAGGAAAGATCAGGTACATGTACAGCAGTAGCATACGTTTCATAAAAATACCAAGATCATAGCCACAGGAGATGTATGCCCCTTTAAAATGTGCCAACATAATTATTTAGTTAAACATTTGTGGCACAAAAACACATCACAGCACAAATGCTGCACTCCATCTAAACAGTACTAATGGTCCCAGTATTCTGACCATCCTTTATTTTAGTAGTCCCCCGCCCCCACCTCAAACAACTATTCACTACTGGCTACAGTATATCTTTTATTTGTGAAATAATCCTGTCCCCAAACACATCACAGCACAACTGCTGCACTCGACCTAAACAGAACTGGTCCCATGCAAAACATTTCTGTCTCCTCTGTATTCTGGCTATCTTCCATTTTAGTGGTCCACCCCACAAACAACTATTTCCTTTGTTTATTTTTCAAATATTCCTGCTCCCAAACACAGCACAGCACATATGCTACAATTGAGTTACACAATTTTTCTAAGTGTGCTGAGATGTAGCTCATCTCTTCTGCAGATCATGATCGCTGTTCTGTTGCTCTGAAGCGGTCCTGACTCCCGTGCAGCATGCTTCTTCCAAAATGAGTGCCGGTACTTTAAACTCAGTTTCTTGTCGCATAATAGGCAGCACCCATGCGCTAAGGATGAATTTAAATGCATCCCAAGCAGCAACTCCCATAGCATGTAACCTCTGGATCCTGGCTCTCTGGACGCAACCCCACGTAACTACCCACGTGGGTAACACCCAGGTACATCACAGAGAGCCAAAGTGTTTGACTGTGTGCCTCCTAACAGGCACCAGACAGGGCAGTACAAAAACTGCTGGTTTTAGAGAGGCAAATAGCTAAATCAATGGAAATGGGCAGAAAAAAATAAATGAAAGGAACTACACGTAAGGAAGCAAGGTGACCATGCAAAGGAATAAGACATCACATGTACTGCACGGGAGCAATTAATTACATGTGGTGTCTAATTAAGCAATAAGGCATGACAAGGTGTGTGTTATCGTATAATGTCATTTCTGGGGTGGGTTGAAGCACGAGGGTTATTACATGATAACACACACCTTGGAGTGCCTTATTGCAATTATACAATGGCTCGAGGTTATACTAAATAAAAAAAATATTAAATGTTTTTAGTAGATTTTTTGTGCTTCTGAAGAGCCAACAGTGAATAAATGGTCCAATAAAAAAATACAGTGATATTATTGGGTAATAATATCACAATCTCAGGCACCCACTGACCAATCAGAATACAGGAAATGTGCTTACAATTGTATAATATATGTTGTACAATACTAGTGAAATCCTTACACACTGTGGGGTAGCAACACATCCACTCTGCCAAAATAAGTCTCAACCTTATGGCTTATGCTTGCATTTAAGCATTATGAATGCTCACAAAGATGCATGCCACAGCCATGTCACAAAATGGCTGCTTTTGTAACTTCTATTTTAATTCCTTAAAGGGTACCACCATAAAATAAAAAGACACATACACACTTTTTTTATCTGCACTATCTCTTTATTATGTAAACTACAAAACAGAGCAAAATTCTGTAATTTTAACAATTTATGAGTTAAATACAGACATATTGTGAATGAGAAACCCAAGTCTCTCAAATACTGTCCACACAGATATACATATATAATACACTAGCATGGTAGCACCTGTGTAGTTAGGGTTGAGTAAGCACTTTAATGTTAAACCTCAAATTTTGCACCTTAATAACTTTGCCACCACACAATGGATTTACCGGAAGTTGTGCATGCATGGTCTGGTAACATAGATCTCTGGATCTGGCAAGTTGCATTATGGTTCGATGTACAGTTGTGGAGCTACAGAAAGCCACAAGATGCAAAAAAATTAACTTTTTTGTGCATTTCTTTGCTCGCGCCCACAGCCCACATGATTTGTCTGTTCAGTCCAAAATCTTCAGGGAAGATGCAGTCTGGGACACCAATGTGCTTTTTAAAGATCCAATGTAAAAATATTAAACCATTCAAAAGTTATTCAAAAAACAAAGTTCCCATTATGGTCAATGGTGGAAAATGTATGTGCATCATGAAAGTTTAGCAAATGCACTTTTACTTTCGTGCTTTGGCCATTTTGTTTTCAGTTGGTGAGAAAGAAAAATGCCTGGTGTTTAAATTTGGGGCCCTCTAGGAAAACACTGACTGTTGGATTTACCTAGTCTGATCCTGAGGATGCCAGCCCTATATTTTTGGGGGTAAACCCTCCTCCCCCAAGAAATGCCATTTTTAAACATCAGGGAAAGCATACTTTCACAAATCATGAAAGAAACGGCCAAAATACCTTCACAAATGCAAACGTTTTGTGCTACTTTTTGCAAAACTTTCATGATTTGCGAAAGCATTTTAAAACAAAAACTACAAATCGTTGCCATCCTCCTGCAACAAAACGGTTGGATCTTTTGAGATGAAATTTGCAGGGTGGTGAGCCCTGGTCACACAGATGTGCATTTTGGTGGCTTTGTGCCAAAACATTCAAGGGGCAAAAAGTAACAGCATTCTGAACTGCAGTGGAATTTTTTTCACAATTACTATGATTTCTGAGGTATTGCCAAATTTGTTAGAAGGGTTCCTTTTCATGTCTCTAGGCCTGCAGTATGTCTCTATACTTATGTGTAAGTGGGAGCGTAGAACACAGGGGGCTTGTGCTCCCACATATGCATACCATTATGCAAAATTGGGAGTGGGGAGCATGCCCTAATGTTCACCACATTCCATGAGTAAGGTAAGATAGGTATAGTACAGGAAAATGGGATGAGCACAAGGGTTCAAAACACCAAAACACATCCATCATACCTGTTCAAGTATGCACAGTGGGGGTGCAGTCTTACACTAAGGATACATTTCCCTACTTTTGATGTTGCAATCCTAATGGTGCTTTAATGAAGTTTTTTGCAATGAATATATATTCATTGCAAAAAACTTTGTTAGTGCATCAATAAGGGTTCATAGCACAGCAACAAAAGTATGGAAATGTGGTGTTAGGATTACCACCCCTACCATCCCCCCACCCTCCACACACCAACAGGCATCGGGGTGTATATTGGGGTCATCGGTCTGTCACCTCATTCCATGTGTAAACAAGCTGAGGTGGTGCAGTATAGGAGAATGGGGTTACAGTTAGGCACAATGACCCCAATGTACACCCCAATGCCTGTTGGTTTGTGGAGGATGGGGGTGGGGGCGGGGTGATAGGTGTGGTAACTCTAACACCACATTTCCACAGTTTTGTCACTAAGCATGCATAGTGAGATTGTGCCAAATGCCCTTAATGCAGTCATTTTCAAAATTTTGACCCCAAATTTTCAACATCATCTTCTTATGACCCCACCTAATGAACAATGTGACTGTCATTATGCAAATCCCACCAGAAAGGTGATTTCACCAACCCACAGTGAAATCACCTTTCTGGCAAGAGTTGCCTAATAACAGTAATATTGTTCAGGAGATAGGGTCCCCAAAAGGCCGTGTTGAAAATTTGGGGCCAAAATGTTAAATAATGGCAGAGCTATAGCTGAAAGTTGACTCCCCCCCCCACTGAAATACACAGAACCGCATTTACCTTAGTTCAGATTGCAGTCACCAGTTTCAGCAGCAAGATGTGTCTTCGATTGTGGGAGTGAGTGGTGAACCAGGGGACTCATCAGGTGAGTAGCAGTTTGAGGGGGACATCGGGGGTGTGGGGGGGGAGTTGGGTGCAGGGTGTGGGGTATGGGTGCAATCGATGATGGATGTTTTTCTTCTTTACAGATGAAACAGCCACAAAAGACAATGAGGGACAGTTTTCTACTTTTTACAGGAAAAATAAACTAATGAGCACAGAAGGGGAACCCACTGCCACCAATGATAACTGGGGCAATGGAGAATGGGGGTACCACTGGACACCAGGGAGATGTGGCAAGTAGCCACATATACATTTAATAAGTGGGGCAATGGAAGATGGGGGTACCACTGGACACCAGGGAGATGTAGCAAGTAGCCACATATACATTTAATAAGTGGGGCAATGGAAGGACGGGGGGTACCACAGGACACCAGGGAGATGTGGCAAGCAGCCACTAAAATTAAAAAAATATATATGTATAAAACCAAGGCATTGGTTTGGCTTAAGGGGGCATCCTGTGTCCCCCTATGCCTTTGGTTTTATGTACTTTATTTAAAAAAAAGATAATTTTAAATTTAAAAATCCCTCTTTGTGATCCCTTTTTGTCAGCCAATCCTCATGAAAAGGGATAGGCTGTTGAAAAGGGATCACGAAGAGGGATTTATAATTTCCAAAACTGTGATTTTTTTTAAATAAATACACAAAACCAAAGGCATGGGCAGGCACAGGATGTTCCCCTAAGCCAAACCCATGCCTACTTTAAAAAAAAATCCCTGGGGTAACTTACAAGATTTTGTTTTTTCCCCTCACTAAGGGAGAAAACAAAAAGGCAGATGACAAATAGAGATTTTCTCATGAAAAGGGATCCCTGTTTGTGAGCCTGGAATCCTTCCCTGTTCATGAGGCATTTGCAACCAGGAATTCTTGATCAAAACTGTACATCAATCCCAAAGATTGAACTGAGCAAGCTCAGAACCTGAATTTGTAAAAATAAGTAACTTTGGAACAGATTAATAATTTTTCACCAAACCAATGCAGAATTGTTCGGTAGAATACCTTCTTTCGTCCCTGAAAATTTCAGGTCACAATTCCAAATGGTGTGGTAGCAGCATGATGAAGAAAAAACAAGGAAAAATAGATAAACTTCAGTGAAAAACACATTTTTTCTCAGTTCACTGCACAAAATACACAAATCCAATCAAAACGGAACTTGGCAAATCAAGCGCCACCTGACACCATCTATTCCAAATTTTGCGCAAATCCGTTTGTACAGCTACAAAGTTTTTATTGTCCAAAATTTGGGGTTTAACAGTTTAACACTAAAATGCTTGATCAACCCCAACTATAGGGAGCTACCATGCCTTTATGATATATACATATATATGTATTGTGTATATTTATTTATTTGCTTTTGGTGACCAGGTGGGTGCACTAGGTATAGAGATGCCCATTTTCAGGCATGACCCGGGAGAATACAAGTCAAATACAAGAACAGACAAACAACAGCAATGTGACACAGCACATTGAATATGAAGATACAAAGGTATTCATAAAAATACAAATAATTTGCAAGACTGTAAAATACAGGGTTGAACACAAAATACATAATATAAGCAAAAGTACAGAGATTTAAAAAAGAAGAAACAAGTGCAACACAAGTACAGCATTTAGTACTAGTAGGTGTTATGGACTGTATACAGAAGTGCCATTAGCAAAACAAAATAAACATAGAAGAGAAAGTAGAGGGGGAAGGGGATAGAGAAAGGGTAGGTGGGTAAGAGAATATATAGGAAGGGTGGAACTAGAGTAAGATAAAAGACAAGAGATGAGCTTAAGGTGGACGGAAGCAGGTACAAGGACTTGATGCATGTAAATGTTCATGGTGGAGCTTCTTAAAGCCAGTGTGTGCAGGGGCAAGATGAATTACTTGAAGGATAGAATTCCAATACTTAGGAGCAGCATAGGAGACGGCTTGTGTGCACCCATAGAGGTCTTATGCCTAGGAATATGCAGAATGGTTTGGTCACTTGAGCAAAGTCCATAGGAGGGGGTTTGCAAGTGAAGTAATGAAGCAAGGGATTGAGGAAGGCCTGATCTTATTGTACTGTCAAATAGAATGCCATAGGATAGCAGACGGTGAGCAGAAGGACTAGGCCATTTTAGATCAGCATAGAGCTGACAGTGATGTATGTACTGAGGAGAGGCAGAAGCATAACAGCAAATATTATTATAGGTGGTATCCCATAAATGGAAGGAGGTCTTAGTTGCACCTATGAAGGTAACGGAGCCATAGGCCAACGATGGAAGCAGAAAGCCTTGTGCGACAGTGACTCTGGCTGATGGAGTGAGAGCATAGCTAATACTGTAGGCTCTAACATACCCACACACACATACACACACACATACATATATATATATATATATATATATATATATACACACACACCTACAGTATATACTGTATATTCATTGCAAAAAAACTTAGTTAATGCATCATTTAGGGTTGTTACTAAAGCAACAAAAGTAGGGAAATGTGGTGTTTGGGTTTCCAACCCTAACACCCCACCCCAACCATGCAGACACTGACAGGTATCAGGGGTGTGCCTTGGGGTCATCAACCCTAACACTCACCCCACTCCATAAGTAAATAAACTGAGATGGGTACAGTATAGGAGAATGGGATGAGCATTTGGGTTGATGACCCCAAGGTACACCACCAACCCTTGCCAGTGTCTGTAGGGTGGGGGTGCGGTGGTAGGGTTGGAAGCCATAACAGCATATTTCCCTGATTTTGTTGCTTTAGTAACAACCCTAACTGCTGCATTAGCAAAGTTGTTTGCAATGAATTTACTTACTTTTTCAGATAGTATAGTTATTTCCTTATTTGTCTGTGGGAGCACAAGACCCTCCAGGCCCTCTGCTCCCATCCCTCCATTGATATGTATATGCATGTAGCCATGGAAGCAAAGGGTCCTACTGGCCCTGTTCTTCCTTTCTTTCATAGGACAACAGTGATCAAATTGTCAAAATAGCCATCTTATTACCCAACCTCATGTACCCCGTACAGAAAATGTTTAAATTTACAGCAAAACATAATTCTGCTCAACTGAAATGCCATTCTGTGCCACAGGTGCAAAAACACATTTTGGGCAGGATTTAAAAAAATGACATTTGTGACATACATGTGGTTGGGCAGTAAGAAGGCTATATTGAACATTTTGGGTCAAAATATTAAAAATTTCCAAAGTTCTGAGTGGGCATAACTTTGGCGTTTTTCCATATTTTGACCCCAAATTTTGAACATAGTCTTCTTATGACCTCACCTCATAAACCCTGTAGGTGAAAATTTTCAAATTCATGCCAAAATTCCATTCCGAACCACAGGTGTGGAAACACATTTCAAGCAGGATGTGAATAATGACAGCTGTGCTGTTCATGATTTGGTATGAAAAATTACTATTTTGAACATTTGGAGTCAAAATATTAAAAATTACCAAAGTTATGTGCGTGGGTAGAAACATTTCAATGAACACTTATAACTCTGCCATTTATAAGAATGTTTACACTGAATTTTTAACATAGGCTAATTTGGACTCCACCTCATAAACACTGGCACTGTCATTGTGTTAATTGGTCCCAAAAGGTGATTTCACACAGCAACTGCAAAATCATCTTTCAGGTCTGAATAATGAAACAACAGTGGCAGTGTTCATTAAGTAGTGTCCCAAAAAGTCCATGTTGAAAATCTGGTGAAAAAATACTTAACAATGGCAAAGTTATGAACATCAGATCAGAATATGATTGAAATACATTATACGGCACTTACCTTGATTCCTCACTTTGCGGTTTGACTTTGAAGAGTGCAGAAGTGATCCTAGTCCACAGAAGATGACAACAGATGACCTCCAGAGGTATGTATAGGGTAAAGGGGGTGTGGGATGGTGGGTGCTTAGTGGAAGGGTCAAGATGGGGGAGCGGGATGGCGGGGATAAAGAGGGACCATTTTCTTCTTTTTTTTCAGAGAAAAAAAGACATCAGGGGACAGTTTACTTCTTTACAGCTAACACATAAAAAAAATGCTTCAGGACACTGGGTGTGGGCTCCCCAGTGTCCCACACTGCTGGGGGGGGTCTTCCAGTGCCGACATGGGGATTGTGCCCCTGATGTCAGTAAATAATAAGAAGGGACTGTGGGGGGATAGAACATCTGACACTGGGGGATGGGCATCCCAGTGTCAGATTATATTAATACATCAATTAAAAAAATATTAATGAGAATTGGAGGGTGGGGTGCCAACAGACACCAGGGAAACATAAGGAGAGGGTTATCACTAGCCACTAGGGAAAAACAGCACCTACAGTAGTTGTGGCTACTGCCATGCCTTGTTACAGGGAGCCTATATTTTCACACAGCACTCCTGGGGGGCACCAGTACCTACCAGAGAAACAGCTACTTACACCTAACAGTGCAACTTGCAGCACAAATTCCAGCTTTGGATTGAAAGTCAAGAAAATCCTGCTGTTCTCATACAAAGAATGTGGCAGAAGCAGTCATCTCACTAACCTCAGCAGCCGAATATAACTATAAATTGCAAAAAACATCATTATTGCTCTAGTTAGGGTAAGGCCACAAAAGTATGAACATGTGGCATTAGAGTTTCCAGCCTTATCACCCCACAGTTGTTGGGGATGTGCCTTGGGATCATCAGCCCTAACACTCACCCCATTCCATAAGTAAATAAGCTGAGATGGATACAGTATAGGAGAATAGGTGAGTGTTAGGGCCGATGACCCCAAGGGACACCCCCGACACCTGTTGGTGTGTGTGGACTGGGGGTGTGGTGTCAGGATTGGAAACCCTAATGCCTCATTTCCCTACTTTTGTGGCTTTAACCCTAACTAGAGCAGTAACAAAGTTTTTTGCAATTTATTTCTGTACTTTTTGAAATAGTATAATTGTATCCTTATTTGCCTGTGAGAGCTCATGGCCCTGCGTTGCTGTGCTCCCATCACTTCAGAGATGCATATACAGTGCTAGTTATAGAAATATTTCTCTGTAATGTGGTACTCTGTTTGGTACCGCTCTGTGCAGTGTGTTACTGAGGTGGTAGCTCATTACTGCAGTGTGGAATGTGGTGTGGGATGCCTTGTTATTTCAGTTGTTAACTGCACTTCGTTTTCCACACAATGTCTACTTGAGCTGACACAGCAATTATGTGTGTCTGAATTGTAAATTGATTTCGTCCCTGAATTAACCAGCAGATTGTGTTCGGTTTCAGTGCAGGGATACCAGTAGAGATCAATAGTACTGTGTATCTGTGAATGTAAGATGGGGGATAAAACTTTTTATAGGTACATTAGGGCGCGAAGAAAGACCAAGGAAGGGAAACAGAGACTTAATAAAGGGGAGAGAATGAAGGCAGAGGGTGACAGTGAAAAAGCAGGGATACTGAACAAATATTTCTGCTCAGTATTCACAACAGATAAGGAAGGTGAGGTGCCTAAACCAAACAAGGGAGAAGCTCTGAATAGGGGGTTGATACCAGTCCATTCACAGGAGAAAGGGTTTTGAAAGAACTCTTGAAACTGAGGGTGGACAAAACAATGGGGCCTGATGGAATTCACCCAAGAATATTAAAAGAACTAAGGGTAGAGCTAGTAACACCACTGACTACTCTCTTTAACAAATCATGGGAGGATGGAGGGGAAACTGAGGACTGGAGGAGGGAAAAAGTGATTCCACTTCACAAAAGTGGGAGCAGGGCAGAGGCAGGAAACTACAGACCAGTTAGTTTGACTTCAGTGGTAGGGAAAATGATGGAATCACTTCAGAAGGAAAGAATTGTTGAGTACCAAGAGGCCAGTGGGGCACAGGATCCAAGGCAGCATGGCTTCACAGCAGGAAGGTCATGTCAGATGAACCTAATAGATTTCTTTGACTAGGTGACCAAAGTAGTAGACCAGGGAGGGGCTGTGGATATGGCCTACCTAGATTTTAGCAAGGCATTCGACACAGTGTCACACAAAAGATTAATATACAAGTTAGCCAGCCTTGGAGTGGGTCCCAAGGTGGTAGCCTGGATAAAAAACTGGCTGGACAAAAGGATGCAAAAGGTAATAGTAAACAGAGTCCACAGTGAAGAAAGGAGGGTAACTAGTGGGGTACCGAAGAGTTCGGTACTAGGACCAGTCCTCTTTAATATCTTTATAAGTGACATTGGAAAGCACCTGGAAGGAAAGGTATGCCTCTTTGCAGATGACACAAAGATCTGCAACAGGGTTGATACACAAGGTTGGGTGGAAAGAATTAAAAGTGACTTGGCAAGTTTGGAGGAATGGTCAAATACGTGGCAGCTCAGACTCAATGCAAAGAAGTGCAAGGTAATGCATCTGGGAAACAAAAACCCTGGGGAAGAGTACACAATGGGGGGTGAGTTAATAACAACAATAAAAATCAAAAGAGACCTAGGAGTAATTATATCAGATGACCTAAAGGTGGGCAAGCAATGTGAGAAGGCAGTAAGGAAGGCTTGGGGGATACTGGGATTCATAGGGAGAGGCAGCAATAGTAGAAAAGAGAAAGTTGTCATCCCTTTGTACAGACAGTTAGTGAGCCCCCATCTAGAGTACTGCGTGCAATTCTGGAGACCCCATCTCTGCAAAGACATAGACAGAGTGGAGGCTGTTCAGAGGAGGGCAACTAAAATGGTGCAAGGTCTGCACCAGAAGACATACGAGGAGAGACAAAAGCAGCTTAATATGTATACCCTTGTGGAAAAAATGGTGGGGGGACATGATAGAAACTTTCAAGTATCTCAAGGGAATTAAAGTACAAGAGGGTAGTATCTTTCAGAAGAAGAGATGTGCAACAACAAGGGGGCACAATTTGAAGATAGAGTGGGGGGACGGCTCAGAGGTAATGTTAGAAAGTATTTTTTCACAGAGAGGGTTGTGGATGCATGGAACAGCCTTCCTGAGGAGGTTGTGGAGTCAGGAACAGTGAGAGAATTCAAGAATGCATGGGACAGGTGTAAGGCAATTCTAGTGGGGGGCAGGAGGAAGTAAGCTGTTGATTAACTAGAATCTGCATCTTACCCATCAGGTAGGGAAATAGGCAGACTGGGTGGGCCAAGTGGTCCTTATCTGCCGTCAGTTTCTATGTTTCTATGTAATGTGGGTTGCAGTCTGTGAATAAAATTGTGAAAGAAACTCAAATTCTTTTTTCCAACTGTGTTACTGAAACAGGCAGGTTCACCTTTATAGTGTAAAAAGAAAAAGCTCTGGTAGTCTAGTGGTCTTCCACCCTAACCCGATTCTATTTACATTGTAAGAAAAAAAATGGCAGTGAAGTGGTCCCCCCCTTCCCTAACCAGATCCTCTGTTTATTGAGAAAAAAAACTGGCAGTGACCCCCCATCCCGATCCCCTTCATTGTGTGCTAAAACCCCAGCAGTCTAGCAGTCTCCCTCCCTAAACTGATCCCCTTTACAATTTGAAAAAAATATCCAGTTTCCCACTTAAAAAATAAGTACTTCATACATAAAATATATCTTTTTTTATGTAGCAGCTTTAGGTGAAAAACATGTGAACAGTTGGGAAGTTCTGTCTGTAAAAGTGCAAGTGGTGCCAGCATTGCATTACTGTCTGCATTTGATTTTCTTTGTCCTCTCCAGTGTCACCATGTGAGGGAACAGCCACTTTTACACCAAGTGACTCAACAAATGTATTCATTTTTGCAGTAAACTGGCTAAGGCTCGACGATGGGGGCAGTCCCCTCACAGCTCCCATCCTGCAATTCTTGCTCTGAATTTCTGCAATCCCGGACTCCCTTCCAGTCCCCTAACAACTCTGATCAGCAGCCCACTGATCCGAATATAACCTGCACTGCACTGGACCCTGCAGTCGCTTGGCAGGTCATGTTTTTAATTAAAATCATGTTTGATAATTGGTGGAGTAATCAAATGTGCAGCTTGCATGGTGCAAAGTCTCCACAGTGCATCTGAATTTTGCCCAGTAACTGAGCATAGTATTTTACCTGAGCACATGCCTTTTTTAAGGACAGAAATTAAACAAGATTAAAAAAGTTGACACCGACTGCTTCCCATTAATTCAGTCACTTACCATGGCTCTAGTGACATAAAAACTAAAGAGGACAAAAGAAATGCATATGCATACAAAATGAATATCACATTGCTATGAATATATCAAATAATGGTATCTATCTGTCTGTCTACCTACGAATGTATATTGCATCACTGACTTTGTATATCCCGTATCTATTCTCATAGCAGTCGCTCCTTATATTTATATTCTGCTACAGTACATGTGAAATTAAAGACTGTTGGCATGTAATTTACTGTATGTAACATTCTTGCTACTTTGTGAGCAGGGTCCCACAGTAGTGATCTATGGTAATTGTAATACTCCGCCTACTTGGGCTGTGTGGCTGGGTGTTTGTGTTTGTCTCTGTCAATAGTTTAGTTTTGTGGATTTTCATCTGTTTTGGCTTGAAGGAACCAGACCATTCTTGGATATATGATCTATGAAAGTTTCCTCGACTAAGAAACTGGAAAACATCACCAGCAGATATTGGGATTCTCATTATAAATCAACTTTTTTGGAAGTCATCACAATCAAAGTAAGTACAGCTAAGAAATTCTACAAGCTCTGACCTGGGAAGTGCAAACTGAATCCACATTTCCGTCTACCTTGTTGCTAAAGGGAACTGCATGTCTTTGAGAACCATTCACAACTATTTAAACAAAGGGAAGACACTGAAAAAGGGTTTTAACTTCCTGCATATGCCCCAGGCCAGTGTTCCAGGAATTTAACACATCCTTTGTCTTGTTACCGCACATCAAACAGTTTACTGGTCATTTTCCTGTGGATTTGATTATTTTACATCATTTGGCAATGGGGCAAATCCTCCCTCTGGAGGCACACCACCAAAATTGATCTGTCCCTGCTCATGTGTGAGCCTTGGGTTTACCCATGTAAACCTCCTCATGTCTTTTCTATCTCTCTCCACTTGTTATCCACTGTGTCAACTTCTTCTCTCCTCCTACCCCACGCAACCCTCCACTGTAAGCATCTTGACATCCTACCTTCATTATGGAACCATGGCAAATACCCTTTATTTCTATCTGAGGCACCCCATTACTAAGGACTAGATGCAAATGACCGCCCTGGCTGGAAAATCATATCTGAGCACCTGTCATTAGCAACCCTCCTTTGTTGGGACCCTAGACGACTGCACTGTATCCAGACCTGCAGCATGCAGAGGAAAGACGTTACATGGTATGAGCTATGGGAGATATCCCTCAAACTGCTGCTCCTCCTACTTCTCATGTCTGGTGGGATCCACCCAAACCCTGGCCCTGGCTCAAACATTAAGATAAAGCCTGCAAAAACTGAAAACGGGCTATCCATTGTTACCCTAAATATGCAGCCTCCTTCCTAAGCTGGCATCTCTTCAAGCCTTTATTGGACAACATAATCCTGACATACTTGTAATTGTTGAGACCTGGCTAACACCTAGCACTCCAGATCATGCAATCCCACTACAAGGCTACAACCTCTTCAGACTTGACCAGGTAAAAAGAAAGGGGGGTGGATGTGTTATCTATATAAAGGACTACCTCTCGTGCCACCTTGCCAGTTTCTCCCCAGAAAACACCCTAGTACAACTTCTCCCTGTCAAGCTTCTCTTTAGTGCCCATTACAAAGTGCTTACCATGGCTGCAGCCTATATCCCCCCCTAAAGAACCATGAGCTGGGCTCCAGTCTATCCTTGAATTTGCAAGATTACAACCTCCTGACTCTGAGCTCCTCCTTCTCTGTGATTTCAATATAAATTGTCTTGCCTCAGATATCGGACCCAGCACGGATACTATCCTAGCAACCAACCTAACACAGATGGTCAACTCCCCTACTAGAAAAAACTACAAGACTGGAACCAGCACTCTCATTGACTGGATTCTTACTAATAGCCCGGACCGGATAAAAAACACCACCTTTCTCTCCAACTCCCTCAGTGACCATTCCCCTGTGATCTGTATCTGGACAAATAAATTCCACAAACCACCTCCTAAAACCATCCTAAGTTGAATGCTACCACACGGAAACCTTGCTAAGCTAAAGACCTGCCTCCTACAACAAGACTGGTCCCCTTTCTACAATACGCTGGATGTGGACGCTGCCCTAGACTTCTTCATTAAAACTTTCAACACTGCCTGTGACACCTATGCACCTTTCAAAAAATGTAAAATCAAAGCCCTCTCTAATCTCTGGCTAACAACCAAACTACTGGCTCAACTTAAAGCACGTAACCATCTTTGGGCTATAGCCAGGGCTACAGACTCCATAACAGACTCACTTAACTATAAACAGGCGCGCAACCTATGCACTTCACAAATCAGGCAAATGAAGAGCTCCTATTTCAAGAATGCTCTAGAAACCACCTGGGGTGAGCGGAGATCCTTCTGAGGACAATATTCATAATATTCACGGCAAATAGTCTAAATCCTCTCCCAGCAATGAACATTGATGGCTCCACTACCCGTGACCCTAAGACTATGGCCGATGCCCTAAATTAAACCTTCATTGACCTCAGTGGTGTCCTCTCACCAGACTTCTTCCAGGACTTGTCAGTTCCAAAACTCGTATCCCAAACCACCTCGCCAGACAAACCGCTATTTCACTTTAAAATAGTTAAGACATATAAAGCCTACAAATACATAAAAAAGGCCTGCTCTAAATCTAGAAATAGCAATGACACCATTGACCTAAAACATCTGTCCCTCACCTTGGAAGAAGTGATCCACCCCCTCACCAAAATTCTCAACCTCTCCCTGTGCCAAAGTCAATTCCTCAACATATGAAAGGCCGCTATAGCCACACCAGTGCATAAAGGGGGTGACAAATCACACCAGGGAACTATCGGCCCATATCTATACTTCCACCCCTCTCCAAAGCTCTTGAACGGATCGTGGTGGATCAACTATCAGACTACCTGCAAAAGTACAATCTACTCTGCATTCAGCAACATGGATTTAAGAAAGGACACAGTACGTTGACGGCCCTACTTGATTTCTCTAGTGAAACTCACAAAGCCTTGGATAAGGGTTATTTAGCCGGAGCTGTTTTCATAGACCTCACAAAGGCCTTTGACACCGTTCACCATAGCCTTCTAATCTCTCTTCTGCTCAACATTGGGCTAGCCGAGGGACCTGGAGCCTGGGTAGAAAGTTACCTGGCACAACGTTCTCAAACAGTAAAAATCTCTGAGGTTCTCTCTGACTCCAAACTGGTCCTCTCTGGTGTCCTCCAGGGCTCAATTTTAGGTCCTCTCCTCTTCAGCCTATTTCTAAACTTGCTTCCTAAATCCTGACCTGAAAAATTAATACTCTGTGCTGATGATGCTGTAATTCTCTCCTCCCATAAGGATCCAAATCCACTACGACAGAGCTTGCAGCCTGCTTTCTCATGTGTTGAAAAGTGGTTCCTTGAGCACAAACTGGTCCTAAATAAACAAAAGTCATGCTTTTTGCCAGTCATCAAAACAGAAATAGGCATACTCCACTCGTCATAAAAACTTCTCTTGGAAATACACTAGGACAAGTGAACACCTTCAAATACCTTGGTATCACGTTTGACGAATGTCTTACTTTTGTGGCCCATATCGATAATACTGCAAAAACAGTGCACCAGCGCATTGGAATTTTGTACTGGAACCATCAGTTTTTCAACCAAGCTGCCTTGAGGATTGCTGTTCAAAGCTCCATCATCTCAAACATAGACTATGGTCTAATTGTCTATGGCTCAGCTACTACCACTGCACTAAAGCATATCTCAACAGCACTAAACAAAACTTGTCGACTTCTCACTGGAGCACAGAGATGGACCCACACTTGTGACCTCTACACAGAAACCGGTTGGTTGCTTCTTTCCAATTGTCTCATGTATTTTTCCTGCATGATGGCAAAAAAATCAATCTTGGGACTCACTCCTCCATGTATGCAGGACCTGCTCTGCCTGAACAATGGCACTCATACCACTAGAAGATCTGACCACCAACCTTTCCTTGTCCTTAGATGCCGGACTGCTCAGGGACAAAGATCTTTTACACACTGTGCCCCTACCTGGTACAATGCCCTTAACCTGCCCTCCCTATCCTCCATGACATTGGGAGCTTTCAAATCCATACTTTACACTCACCTCATAGCCTCCAGCTCCTGTGACTGCTTTGACTAAAGTCTCATTCCACTGAGTGCACTTACATTTGTTTCAGTCAACCACCATGGTCTCCTCTTTGACAAAGACTACCTGAGTACCACTAACCTGGTTCTGTCTGCTCCTAAACTTCTTATTTCTCCCTCTTCCCTCTCAAGCTCTCCAGTCCTTATTCCTTGCCCTTAACACTGCCTCTGAGTTCCTTTTTCTTTTCAGTACATAAATGTTACTGTTTAAGTTGTGGCCCTGTTAAACGGCTTACTGATTGTTTGCAACACTGTCTACTATGTTTTTGTACTTAATGACGTGGAACCTTTGTAAAAGAGCCTAGGATCAAAGGTATTAATTCCTAGAACGATAAACTTCAGGACTAATAATAATCATCATACATAGAAGTTGTAATGATAACATCAGTGCTGGTAATAATTATTGAATTACAGGGATTTTTTTTTAGCTGAACAGATGTGTGGTGTGGCTTCAGCATCCTCATAACTTCTAGTATGAGAGGGTTCAGGCTGGTAGAGAGGGTTCGACTCTGGATGACTGTGATGGGAGTCAGGAAGGGGTGAAAAAAAGCTCTAGTAGTCTAGTGCCCCCCTGCCATCCCAATCACCTTTATTGTTTATTTTTGCTTTTATTTATTTAGAGTTCGGAAAAGACCTTTGAGTGCAAGCTCTTTTACAAGGTTCCATATCAGGTTAACATAACAATAGACGATATACAGTTCATAACACAGTTATAATACAATTCAGTTACAATACTACAGTAATTATCACTAGACAAGGTACTGTACATGACAGTTAAAATAAGTACACTGAGGTACAATAATACAGTGGAATATCACTAGTATAGTGGGTTTGGTACAGCATCAGAAAGTGAGGTAGGGAGAAATGGTGTGGGTACATGGGAGGGGACCCCTATCATGTTGAGGGTAGGCTTTATAGAGAAAGCAGCCTCAAAACTGGGGCCTTGTTCAGACAGGAAGTAAAATAATGTGGTGGGTGTCAGGGGGGAGGGATGAGAGTGGGAAGGAGGCACTGGTGGGAAAAGTGCTTGACTAGATGGTCATACAGGGCATGGTGTGAAAAAAGTGCTTGGCTTAAAGTTAAAACAGGGCATGGCATGCTAAAAAGAGGGGTGGGCACATGCCAAAGGATGGGATGAGTAACTCCTACGATGGCTAGATACAAGCTTAGCAGTCTCAGTAGGTTGCACACTCGCCTCTGAGGCCAGGAGATCAGAGGGCTGTGGGTTCAGTTCCCACATCTGGAACTTGGGTTAATATCCCAGTACTGACACTGTAGTGCAGCATGAGAGGGGTGCTGCACTTCTGAGGTGCCGTCTTTTGGATGAGACATTAAACTGAGGTTCCATCTGCCTGGATTGGTGGTAGTTCAGGTGGATGTTAAAGATCCCATGGCACTTATTGAAAAGAGTAGGGGAATTTCCCCAGTGTCCTGGCCAAATTTCCCTCATTCACTAAAAATACCACCAACAGCTTAATCTGGTTCAAGGTCAGTTGTCAATCATCTGTATCTCCCTCCCCCGGGTTGTGCCTGAAAATAGGCAGGATTTGTCTAGTGTACTTTCCCAGTCAACAAAAGCTAAATAAGTAGCAAGAATATTACATAACGTATATAACATGTCATTATTCTGCAGTTTCACATGTACAGTAGCAGGCTGTTAATATATGGAGTGACTGCTATGGGAATAGATACTGAATACACAAAGTCAGTGATGAGATATACCTTCATAGATGCACATACAGATAGCTAGACAGCACCATTGTTCGATATATTCATAGCAATGTGGTATTCATTTTATATGCATATTGGTTTCTTTTGTCCTGTGTAGTTTTTATGTTATTAGGTAGAGCCAGAAGAAGTGACTGAATTAATGGGGAGTAGTCAGTGCCAACCTTTTTTTCTTGTTTAATTTCTGTCCTTAAAGTCATGCATGCAGGTAAAATATCATGCTCTTTCTGGACTTCAGCAAGGTGTTTGACTTGGTGCCACACTCAGGAGCTGCAGGGAATGGGAGTGGGGGAAAGGATGGCAAGCTGGATAACTAGGTGATCTCAGAGGGTGGTGGTCGGGGGTGAAGTATCACCTCCTAGAAGGGTCATTAGTGGGGTCCCGCAGTGGTCAGTATTGGGCCCACTCTTGTTTAATGCCACCAGCTTTATCATGAAGAGTTCACAAGAAATGATGCTGAGTGCGTGCAGTGTCTCTTTGTGCGTATAATAAATAAACCACCCCCTGTCTCAGTTATACTGATGGGCCCCAACAAATAAACACTTTCTCTTTTAGTCTAGTGGACCCTCCCTCCCTCCCTGATCCCTGATAAGTTATAATTTGAAGGGAATACATAAGTGGGAAAAGAGAAAATTCTACTTTTGCTGACAAGCATTCCTAAAAGGGGGGGTGGTTATCCTGAAGACCAAGAGGCCAGTTCCAAAAATGAGTTTTGTTTATTTTATATTTGCAGTTACATCAGCATGAGTAGCCCAATGTGAAATGATTTCTCATTTTCATAGGGGTCCAAGAGTAGCAGCAGATAAATGAACAATTGATCCAGGAAATAAATCACCCATCCAACAAATTCATACTAGGGCTGGTACTGGATGATGTAGCAGCTTCTGCTGAAATTGTTTCAGTAGCAGACATGTTGTGGGAGCCTAGCTTCTAAAATGTAAGTGTAACAAGAAACAACCACTCACCACAGCCACTGTGCTCGTTGGTAAATCAACCGAGTACCACTGTCAAAAATTGGGGCTTTCACCACACACAAGAAAAATGTTGTCTGGCACAAAAGGAACATTTTCATTAAAGATTACAAGGCAACATGACAATACTGCCAGTCCAAGGTCACACCTATATGTTTCTCACTTGCTTGCTTTTACAAGAGATATCTTTTTCAAGAGATATCTGTGGTCTTTAGTGAACATTCCCTTAAATAGTGTAAAAAATCTGACTCAAGGTTTTCTGTTTATTAGTTGAGAATTTAAGGTAAAAATCTTAAAGTGATATACTGTACACATAATACAGCCCATATGTAATGAATTGGTCAGTGCTCACAGCTACACAGACCAATATAAAAACACATGTTATTAAATAATATACACATACAGAACTTCTGTTTGATATACTGAACACAGTAAGCCTGGTTGCTAGATACACAGTATACAGAAATCACAGTATAATCATATAAAGGGCTGGACTACAATCTTATCATTCAAGGCTATCAACATTTACGACTGAATAAAAAGCTGAGTTCTGAACAGGGTGGTACTTCTTATTCCTGAAGTCATAGGGAATGTGTCCAAAAATATTTAAAAATATTTAAAATGCAATATGGTGGGTTGGCCCGGTGACCCAGGTTCGGGAACAGACTTGGGACACTGGGGACTGGCAGGCAAGGATGGGACTGAACATCCATATGACTGCTGTCCTCTTCTGGGGTGAGTAGAGGAATGGTGTCACTCTGCAGCAGCCTCCAGTGGAGACTGGGAGCACTGCAGATGCAATGCAGGTGAATGTCACCAGAAAAGCTGCAATACCATTCCATATTCAGCTGGATGATGGCTGCCTGGCAGTCCGAGGCCATCAAAAGTCCTGCAGAGTCATCCATCTCAGCAGCACCCTGGGGTGAAGTAGTTGTGCTGGTATGCCCCTGGCCGGTGCCTTCCTCGGAGGAGGAGAGGGACCCACCCCGTGAAGGGTTATGTCGGGGTTACCCTGGGGCTGGCTACGATGTGAGACGGAGGCTCAGGGGTGCAATGGGTCAGATCCATGCCTTGGCATAAAGCCTGAAGGAGTGGTTGGGGTGGAGCACATAGGGGATAAAGAGATAAAGCAAAAAAAATGCAATAAGGTGGTGGTGATGGCATGTCCTGTTGCTCACAGATGACAACTGCCTCTTAAATGAGATCCTTACAACCAGTGTCCTCAGTGAAGCCAGATTACAGCATTCAATAGACTTGACTCCTTCCCTTCCTTTCACCCAAGGTTTGTCACATAAGAGTTAATCACCATAGCTCAGTTTATTTATTTATTGAATTCTAGGATTACAAATACCTTTGAACCAAAGGTTCATTTACAAACGTTCCACATTAGTATTCAACAATGGAATGAAGCACAGCAATGTAGCAGAAAAAAGCAATGTGAATTACAAATAGGATTGACACAAAACGGGGGATGAGTAGGATGCTAATGCCAAAATTTACAGGACAGCAGTGGGGAAGAGAGGGAGAAGGTGGAGGAGGCAGTCATAAAAGTCACTTTTTCATCAAGAGCTAGTAGTAGTAAGAAGTGCTAAGGAGGGCCACAGGCAGGGGGAGGATAAGCATGGGAAATAGGGTAAGGGGAAGACAGGAGAGGTACGAGGAGAGGGGACAAGAAGAGGAGATTGGAGGCTAAGAGTGAGGACAAGGGTAGAAGAAAGGCAGAGGTGGGGTGGGGGGATAAGGGTGAGATTCTGGGTTGAAAGGTGGGAAAAGGAGTGGTGTATGAGGAAGGGGGATACAGGGAGGGGAAGGACAAGGGTGAAAGAGGTGGTGGATAATGGAGGGGGAAACAGATAAGGGAAGGAAGGAGGAGGGACAAGGGGAGGAGGTGACAAGAAGGGACAGAAGGGGTGAGCTGTAGTGGCAGGGGAGAGAAGAGTGAAGGAGAAGGAGAAAAGGTGGTGAAATGGAAGGAAACGTAGTAGGGGGTGTAACAGGGAGGAAGAGTCACAATAACTTGGTTGGTACAGTCACAAATGCTGAGATTAGTGAGGTACTGATGTAGTTTGCATTTCTAAGGGCCTAACATTTCCTCACTAGAGACCTCTAGAGGAAGCCTATTCATCAGGGTTGGGGTCCTGACATTGAACGAGCATTGGGCTTGAGAGGTACAGCAGAAAGGAACCAGGAAAGAAGATTTGCTAGTGCTATGTGTGCATTGCATGGAGGGGGTGAGAAGCACAATGGCATGTGTTGATGGAGGGGTCAGACATGCAGCATGTGAACCTAATGTTTAAATGATGTTCACACCAGCTTAACTGCTATACTCATGTCAAGTGTGCAACATGTAAACCTGATGTAACTTTTAGAAGATGTTAACACCAGCTTACCTGCAGTGCACATGTCAAGCTTGCAGCATGCAGACCTGATTTGCTTTTTAGACCTGGTTCACTTAGGATCACTTTGTGTATGCAAGCTGCATGCAAACATTGCACAATTAAGCATGTGGCAAGCATTGTGTATGTATACAGCACACCTATATTTCTGTAAGGGTATGAATGCATTGTACTGTATTATATTATATTGTATTATATTTCTAGCATAGGGACAGAACACTGCAGTATAAATAGGCATGGTTAAATCAGAGTGGTCTCTATGTCAGACATTTCGGCACATGTATTCTGAATTATCCTGCAATGACACATTTTAGTTAAGAGAAAGGTTAATAATGACTTGTCCTTGGGAACTTTGCTGAGATCCCCCTTTGTTGGCAAAATCATTTCTATAATGCTTGTTAGATTTAAGTAACCTTGGAGGTAGGTTTGGTATTAATTATAACAGATGTTAAGCTTTATTTGATTATTTATGAATCAAATTATGTTAGTGCTATTTCACTATACACAAAATCTCCAGAGATAAGAGGCTGTGGATCTTATTTTGACTTAAAACTTAATTGATGCTGATTACATTCGGATGTATCCAATGGTGGCATTAATTGTGAAGGAAATGTTTTATTTCAGGGTAAAACTGGTGTTACATTTAATTATTTTTTATTTAGTTGTATTTATATGGATTTTGTCCAGAAACTAGAAGTCAAACTTTGAGTTTTACAAATTTTAATTTGTGCTCCTCATCTAAATGAATAATTTATTATTTATTAATTGTATTACTAGCAGATAGATTATGCCTCCTACAAAAGGCTGAAGTCAGAGGAAGACTTGGGGTGTGGGGATGAGGGGGAGGGGAGGGAAGGAGTAAAGCAAGACAGAAGCAAATTAAATAGCACTATCATTTCTGCCATCTGCTACACAATTTAACCCTCTGTCCCAAATCATAAGCACATCAGTCTGCGTTAATATTAAGCATCTTCATGAGTCACGATAGACTGTGTTGAACTGTGTTACTGTGGGAATAAGCGGCAATCATAAATGGGACTTGCATCTGATGATGGAACCCAATTGAAAAATGTGCCTTCAGTCAGTGATGTGAGATGACTATTTATCCGTTTTTCTACATTTTTAAATTTGCCTTTTATAGGTAGCAACCCCATAAAATATCGACAATTAGCCCAGCATTATGTTCCGTATTGTCTGTAATGATTTGTCTGGCAGCAATACGGCCGCTCACGGTATTTCTAGGTTATCTCACATATAGTATTAAAGGAAAAATAAACTGAATAAATTGTAACTATTATACAATACCTTTTAAATTACATCTCTATTTATGCTGTGTAAGAATGTATTGTATTTATATATTATCTTACAAGAGTTGCATATTGTTCTTTTTTAAAAACTTTGTAATGGCTATCTGTCGAACAAGCAATCTGAATGTAAATCACTAAGAGAACAGGCCAGTGTGTCCTGCAGCTCTCCCAATAATCTTGGTTTGAATCAATGAGCATTCTGCACTTACACAGGACCATGAGAAAGCTGGGGACACACTGGAAATGCACACAGTATCTAAGCCATAATTTGTGTAAAGTATAGTAAAGGTACAGGCAGAGATTTTGCAAAGTGTTACTTCATTGGCAAAGTTGCCTTGAATATGTAAAATTCTTAGTTTGCTAAGCTTTACAAGTTTACTGGCAGGCAGACCAACTTTGCCTGTGAAATTATTACCTTCTGCCCCCCACCCAAGCTACCAATCAGTCTACTTTCCTTTCTGATACTTTAGCATTCAAATTTTTTGACAATCATTCCACAATTTAGTTTTTTTTCCCCGGGGTATCTGTATCCTAGGTACATAATAAGGTCAATATGATTTTATCCGGTAACTTTATAAATTTCACTACATTGGATAAGAATTGTTCACTTTCTTCACTGTACAAATGACAACACAAAAGTACATGTTTAGCATTCTCAGCTTGTCTCAAGCCACAATCACAAAATATAGATTTGTCATTACTTTTTTGTACCAGATGTCTAAAAGATCTGAAGGGTACATTTCCACTCTATGTTGTTGGTTTCAGTTAGTCAATTTGGGAACCACAAGGAAGGACACAAATTGGAGACACCACACTGTGACTACAGTAGTATAGGTGGAGGGGTGGTTTGAGGAACTCAAAGTAATGATTAATTAAGTGGTCCACTCCCTGTCTCCTTTGTTCAGAGATAGCTGACTTTACACTCTCCACTCCTGTCACACACACACCCCTCACACCACTACCCAGCCATCAGACTGCACAAAGCAGATTGATGAAAGGTGTTTTTGTAAATAAATAAATACAGCAGGCAAATTTCACTATGGCTTCTGGATTATGTACTGTTCCTGCCTACACACTGTGCTGTAGCTGACAGCTTCCAGAAAATCAGGAAAAACCTTTAGCCATTCAATCCTTCCATAGCCAGAATACAAGGAGATTGTTGTTTCTTTTTGCAGAAAAATAATTTTGTAAACATAGAAACAGAGACTCTGACGGCAGATAGGGATCGCTTGGCCCACCCAGATTCCCATTTCCCTAACTAATGGATAAGCTGCAGATCCTAGTTAACCAACAGCCTAATTCCTCCTACCCCCACCCCCTAGAATTGCCTTATGTTTGTCCCATACATTCTTGAATTCCCCCACTGTTTTTGACTTCACAACCTACTCAGGAAGGCCGTTCCATACATCCACCACCCTCTCTATGAAAAAATACTTCTTTACATTACCTCTGTGCCATCCCCCCTCTATCTTCAAATTGTGCCCCCTTGTTCTTGCACACCTCATTTCTGAAAGATGCTACCCTCTTGGACTTTGTTGATTGCCTTGAGGTACTTGAACATTTCTATCATGTCCCCCTTCTCCCTCCTTTCCTCGAGGGTATGCCTATTAAGCTCTTTAAATCTCTCTTCATATGTCTTCTGGTACAGACCATGCACCACTTTAGTTGCCCTCCTCTGGACTGCTTCCATCCAGTCTATGTCCTTGTGGAGATTGGGTCTTCAGAACTGCATGCAGTACTCCAGATGGGGTCTCACCAGCTGGCTGTACAGAGGGATAACAACTTCCTTTTTACTACTCATGATGCCTCTCCCTATACATCCCAGTATCCCCCAGCCCTCCTTACTGTGCTCTCACATTGCTTACCCACCTTTAGGTTATCTGATATGACTACCACCAGGATCCTTTCCATTTTTGTTGTTGTTAGTATCTCACCCCCACTGTGTACTCTTCCCCTGGATTTTTGTTTCTCAGGTGCATTACTTTGCACTTCTTAGCATTGAATTTAAGCTGCCATACATCTGACCATTCCTTCAACCTTGCCAAGTCCCTTCTCATCCTTTCCACCCCACCTTGCATACCAAGCGTGTTGCAGATCATTGTGTGCTCTGCAAAGAGACTTGCTTTTCCTTCCAGTCCCTCTGCAATGTCACTTATAAAGACATTGAAGAGGACTGGTCCTAGTACTGAACCCTGCGGTACCCCACTAGTAACCCCCCTTTCTTTAAAGTGGACTCCATTTACTATTACCTTCTGTGTCCTGTTCTCCAGCCAATTTTTTACCCAGGCTACCATCTTGGGACACACTCCAAGGCTGGCTAACTTGTATATTAATCTTTTGTCTGGGACTGTGTCAAATGCCTTGCTAAAGGCTTGGTAGTCCATGTCCACAGCCCCTTCCTGATATACTACTTTGGTCACCCAGTTAAATAAATCTATTAGATTCATCTGACATGACCTTCCCACTGTAAATCCATGCTGCCTTGGGTACTGTGCCCATCTGGCCTCTAGGTACTCAACAATTCTTTCCTTCAGAAGGGATTACATCATTTTTCCTGTCACTGAGGTCAAACTAACAGGTCTGTAGTTTTATGCCTCTGCCCTGCTCCCACTTTTGTGATGTGGAATAACATCTGCCCTCCTCCAGTCCTCAGGTACCACCCCATCCTCCTATGATTTGTTAAAGATGGTAGTCAATGGTGTCACTTGTTCTACCTTAGTTATTTTAGAATTCTGGGATGAATCCCATCTGGCCCCATTGCTTTGTCCACCTTCAGTTTTAAGAGTTCTTTCAGAATTCTTTCTTCTGTGAATGGGTTGGTATCAACCCCCCTATCCAGAGTATTTCTACTGTTTGGTTTAGGTACCTCCCCCTCTTCATTTGTGAATACTGAGCAAAAATATTTGTTTAGTATCTCTGTCTCCACATGGTGGAGGGAAAGAAGCATGAGAGGGTCCCTTACTATGTAAATGTAAATAGTTTCTGTGTGGTAGTAAGACTTGACAGTATGGTTCCAGTACCTACCTGTACTGCTGGGAGTAGGAATGAGAAAGATGGGAGCCTGAGCCCCAAAAAAAAAACACAGGCCCCCACCCCAGACATGAAGTGACAATTAATGTCATGAAATCAGCTGGAAGCTCACCAGGAGCATCTTTGTAATAAATGTGTTGTTTTTATTTCTTAGTGTTTTCACTTTCTAGGAAAGGCCTTGGGAAGGGAGAGATCCAATTTTACGGACTATAGGAAAGTCCCTTTTGGCAACCCATATAATGCTTTGCCCATTATATTTGAGCAATACTGATAGTAATAGTTTCCTTAAAAAAAAATCTTGGTTTCAGACTCCATAAGATGCAGTATTTTCCCAGCATGAGTGAGACAGGGAGACAGTAAGAAGGAGAGCAAGAGAGAAATATACTGAGCAGAAGCAGACATTCTGTGCAGTTTCACACCTTTCAGCATTCATATTTTGGGTGAGCCTTGCAATAAATCATTTTGAATCCAAGCTTTGCTGTATATGTTACTTCAGAACATCTGAATTGTGCCTACATAGACATAGCTGGGGAGGAGGTCCTGGGGTTTCAGAAACCCCCTCTCATCTTGCTTCCATTATGTTTTCATAAAATAACAGTTTAGTATGCCTGGACTAAATAATGGGACTTCTTAGTTGGCCACCCCACTATCCCTTCCCCCCACATTGACATAACTGATAACTGGTGAGATTGTTTGTTTTTAAAGAAATGAATAAAGAACATTCTAAGCTATTAGCATACGTTATTAACTGATCCTTTAAGGAAAGGGCAGTTCTTTTGGAATGGCATATGGCAATGGTGGTAGCCATTCATAAACAAGAAATATATGCTGTTCCCACTTAAAAAATATTGAATAAATATTTTAACAAATGAAGTATTACATGTTATCAATTTCAATTATTTTTAGTAATCTGACAGCCACAAACATCAGTGATTCATTGCTAGTATAATTAGTGTTTTTGTGTGCAGAATGATTTGCAGTCAGTTACACATTTGCAAACAAAAAAAGGGTACATAAGCCATATTTCATAACCCTTGAAAGTTGCTTTACAAATATGTTATGATGATTTCTGATGGAGCAATGTGTGCTGAGATACAACATGTGTGACAGGACAAAGACTCAGACTGCTCTCCATGGTACATCAAACTGTGAGCACAGGAAGCAACCTTTTAAATACTAGTTAATTAAATTTAAAAAAAGTTAAACATAGGACAATTTATAAATTTGCATCAAAGGCATAGTACAAATGACAGTAAACTGCACATTATGTAATTTGGCAAAATATTCTAAGTGATGGCCACACCATGCTACGAAGGCAAGCAGATTGACATCCATTAAAAAGTAGCACACTCGCTTTTTTTTGTTATGATTGTATTACAGTCATAGTTGCATTTTGTTATATGCCATTACAATGACCAATTTATTATGAATAATATGCAGTGCTGTGTCCCAGCATGATCACCATATGAAACAGCAGACTACTGCATAAAATGCAGTCTCTGGGTTCAGTCCTCACATAGACTAAACTTTCATAGTAAGTTGCTCACTGTAATGCCATATAACGAAATGCAACTGTGACCATAATGAAATAAGATGTAACATATCAAGACCCATATATAACATAATGTCATACTTAATGCTTGAGGTCACCAGTAAGCCTTAGTCATGTAATCAATATTTAACTTGGTGCCAATTCCAAATACCTCTCACATACTGTACCACTGTGACCTCAAGTGTGACAACCAATTAAATCAATCCACTGACTACCAGAAAAATCACTGTAGCAGAGATCGTATACTAATAATTTCAATGACCAAACAATAGAAATCATGTAGAAGAAACACATCATTTCCATAACAGGAGTAGAAAAATACTTAACATTTTGAAGTGCAAGGGATCACTAACTTGTGGGAGGTCACACTTGTTGCTTGAGGTCACCAGTCAACATTTGCTATCAAAACTGCTATGTGTTTCAAATAAAATTAATGTATCTATTGTATGTGACCCCAAGCATGTCAATCCATCAGAATGATCTGCTGGCTACACAAACTATCAAGGCCATGGGTACATAACATCCAAGAATAGATATAAACAGGAGGTCACACTAGAAGCTCAAGGTCACCTATGAATCCCAGTCATCCAATTTGGCACTTATTTCATATAAGTTTCATAGTTGTGGCCTCAAGTATGTCAGCCTACTAAATTGATTCACTACCTGCCAGAACATCAAAACACATCAGATCCTGCACTTGGTAGTTATAATATCAGAATGGGAGACATGTACAAAAAGAAACATATCATTGCACAAAGAGAATAATAAAATGAGTGAAATGAAGCTGCACTACAGATTTTGACACTGCTCTCTTTGGGGGAGGGGGAGTTTATGGGACATGGGGTCTTATTACTAATGATTGGTGATCAGGGCTGGGGATATGGACTATGGGGACATCTGCTGGAAAATTTAAATATGCAGGATTAAAGTATCTGAAAAAAGCTCCACCTGGCACAGTTCAGCTGTTGATAATGCTGAGCCAATTACCACAGAACTCAACATACTTTAACACATACTGACGTGGTAATGAGACATTTCCCGGTACCCCTCAGTATACTGTATCTACTGAGGTATACCGAGGTACCATGACACTTTTAAATGACTGCCACTGAAACCTAGAAACATAGAAATGTAGACTTTGATGGCAGATAAGGACAGCTTGGTCCACCTAATCTGTCCATTTCCCTACCTACATGATAAGTCACAGATCCTAGTTAACCAACAGTCTATTTCTTCCTGCCCCCCACAAGAATTGCCTTATGTCTGTCCCATATATTCTTGAATTCTCCCACAGTTTTAGACCCCACAACCTCCTCAGGAAGGCTGTTCCATGCATCCACTACCCTCTCTGTGAAAAAATACTTCCTCACATTGCCCCTGAACCACTCCCCCATCTTTAAATTGTGTCCCCTTGTTCTTACATGTCTCTTTTTCTGAAAGATGCTACCCTCTTGGACTTTGTTGATTTCACTGAGGTACTTAAACATTATAGAAACATATACGTACACTGTATGTATGTAGCTGTTGAAGCATGGGCCCTGTGCTTCCATTTATAGGACATCAGTGACCAAATTGACAACATAGCCATCTAATTACCTCACCTCATGTACCCAATACAGAACATTTTTGAATTCCCGCCAAAACATAATTCTCCACAACCACAATGCAATTCCACAAGACAGGTGTGAAAACACATTTTGCCCAGGATTTGAAAAATGACAGCTGTGACATACATGAGGTGGGATAATAAGAAGACTATGTTAAAAATCTAGGGTATAAATATTTAAAATTTCCAAAGTTATGAGCATGCATAGCAAAATTGCAATGAATGGTCATAACTTTTCTATTTTTAATAATTCTGACCCCAAATGTTCAACATAGCCTTCTAATGACCTCATCTCATGTACAGGATCAGGAAAAAATTGTAAAATTCTGCTGAAAGGTGATTTTGTTAACCAGCCACAAAAATCACCTTTCATGCAGTGGTTGCATAATGATAGTCATATAGTTCATGACGTGGAGTCCCCAAAAGGCCATAACATTTGTGTAAAAATCTCAAAAAATGGCTAAGTCATACATAAAAGTTGAAACCCCCATTGAAATACATTGAACCCCATTTACCTTAGTTTCTAATATTGCAGTCACCAGTTCCAGCAGCAAGATCTGTCTTCAATCGGATAGTGGGTGTTGAACCTGGGACCTGTTCAGCTGAGTGAGGGTGTGTGGGAGTGTACTGAGCAGTGTGGGATGGTGGGGGTCTAATCAGCAAGGGACTGTTTTTTTTTTAAAGGTTTGAAATAAAAAAAACATTGAAGGACTGTTTTCTTTACTATAGGTTTGACCTGTAATGGGAGGGTGGGGGTGCTACTAGACATCTGGGAATTTAAAACTGAATAACGAGTACAATGATTGGTAGGTGTGGGGAGCCACTAGACACCATGGAAATGGGGAAAATGGTAATCAATGGGTGGGGGTGTGTGGTGAGATAAAGCCATACCTTATTGTTCTAATCATATTTCATTGTATTTTGTTGTGAGAAATGCATCTGAGATGCCATGGGGGCCCAATGTAAGTGCAAGAGATCTTGGGTACAAAGTCATGGGTCCTGGGGAATGATGTTGTAACTCTTTTAACGGGGCAGAGAATAGTCAGCTGCTCAGCAGGGACTAGTGTTAATTAATTCATTTAAAAGGAGGCAAAAGAATAATTAAGCAGAGCTGACCAGCAGGCATGTCGATTTGTGTCTGAATGGGCAACAGCATCCAGAGAAGCCTGGATGTCTGGCTTCCCTTCGTCTTTGCAAGGCTACCTGAGCTCATCTCATTCCCACTAGATGGACTACCATTTAAGTAAATAGCTATACTGAATGTAGCATGATTGCAACAATTTCAAAGAGAGGGAGGGATGGAGGGTTGTTCTAAGAATTCTGGCTTAGACCAGCTGACCTCTGAGTTTTTTTCCTCTCATATTCAGAACAGCATATTTGTGTTTTGTAATAAAATACTAAAAACTGATTGGTGGCATAACTGTAGAAACAGAATATTAGTCAGTTGCAGGGCAATCCACTGTTTACTGGACCTGCCCTTTGAGAAATCCCATAAAACAAGGGTGAAAGACTGTATCTGAGACTTTAGCCACTTGAAGTGGACCCTGCCTCTCTGCTTAGGAGAGCAGACAAAATTTCTGTTCAAGACGATCTCCTTGACCACCAGATCTAAGACTTCAACTATCACTTCTAAGGACATTTTGCACTTCAAAACTCAGCAACTAAGGACTCAAGGTAGAACTTTAATCTCTGAGTTTTAAAGTGTAAGTTTTTTATGTATATTTTCCATTTCATTTTCAATATCCTGCAACCAACATCTAAATTATATGTTTTATGTTTACTAGCTTAATCTGGTTCAATTTCAGTTGCTTACCATCTGTATCACCCTCCTCCTGGTCGCCCCTGAAAAGGGGACTTCTAGGCCCAGCGGGCTTACCAGGTCAACAAAATTCAAAAAATAAATAGATGTTATTTACTGGATTTATTAATTAATTAGTAATGCTTCTGGCTTACTTTTAAGATAATTCTTCCAGTATTTTGTGTTTGTGTTGCCTTGGGAAGAATTGTTCAACCTATACTATGCCTGTGTGACAGTTTTATGGCCAAACTCTACCAAAGTGATGTATCACTAGGGACTTTATGATGAAAGAAGCGGAGGAAATATAAAGGGTCTCAGGAGAAGTCTGTGGGGGTTTGAACCAGGCTCTGCATTTCTTGGAAAAACACATAATAGAGTTTATAGGGCCCCCCAAAGCCTATACATGCCTGTGGCTTTCTGGTTCATAGTGCAGTAGCCAAGAGGGTTCTATCCCAGGAATACAGACTCAAGACTGTATTTGTACCCCCTCACATGGAAAAAGGGTGCCCTGGAATCCTCTGGTGTACATTCAGTTGTGAGACAGAGCATGTGCTACAAGGACAGAGGAAAGATATCCCTGACCCCCCCCATCACAAGAGGGATTTTCTTCACTGTGACACAGAAAAATCCCACCCCACAGGAGAGGGCTTGTGATAGGAGGTGCCACTGGACACCAGGGAATATAAAATATAATAGGAAAGATAGTGACTTAAGGATGGGGTGCCACTAGACAGCAGGGAAATGGGGAAAACAGTGATTGATGAGTGGGGGACTGTCACTAAAACCAGGGAAGATATTTAGTCATTTACAGGGACAATGATCAGAAGGATTGGGGTGCCACTAGACACCAGGGTTGTAATTTATGAGGATATGGGAGGGTGAAGGATGCCACTAACCACCAGTACTTTAATGAAGTTAATCATTTTTTCACCAGCCAATTTACTTTTTTGTGATGATGAAAAAGGATTCGCAAAAAAGGAACTTAGCAAACCATGAAAAAGGATTTAAATAGTTTAAAAAAAAATGTTTTGAGGCCATGGGAGCTATAAAAAAAATACTACATGAAGCTCATCAGCTCCCAGTGAGCAAGATACATTTATGGATGCCTATGAAAAATATCCCTGGACAGTGTTATGACAGTTTGTTGTGTGAAAAAAGCAAAAACGATGGCAGCTCACTGAAAAGGAATATTTTTCACAAAAAAGGATTAGCCCCTCATGAAAAAGAATACTTTTTCATGAGACCAGAATCCTTTTTCATTCCATTCCTCTATCCTGGAAAGTGAAATTCCCCATGAAAATAATAGGACTTTAAAAATGCAAGAATTTTATAACAAAAATAATATTTTTTCATCAAACATGTGCAGACCTGTTCTGTGACCCAAGATCGTTCTATCATACAGATTTTACACTAAAGTTCCACACCATCTGCATGCATGGTGATAAGGAAAACAATGCAAAAAATGGCACACTTTAAGGTTTTTGCACTATCCAGATCTCAGAATACACGCATCCGACTAAAATGAAACTCTGCACATCAAGGGATCTACCCCATGAGACAACACATGTTAAATTTTGAGCAAGTTCATTGTATGGTTGCAAAGTTAGTAAAGTGCAAAATTGGAGGTTTAACATTAAAGTGTCTACTCAACCCTGACTATAGGAGCATGACTGTGCCACTATTATATTATAGGGGCATGGCAGTGCCCCTACAGTTAGGGTTGAGTAGCATGTTTAATGTTAGATCTCATATTTTGAACATTAATATCTTTGACTCTCTTTGCTGAAATGAGCTGACATTTTATATGTTTTGTCTAGAAGGCAAGGTCTTGGTATGTGGAAAGTTTCATGATGGCAGCATGTGCAGTTTCTGAGATCTGCATATGACATTTTTTTTCAAAGAAAAACAACTTTTTTTCCTATACTTAACATTGTTTATTTTTTTGTTCTTGTCTTTTTGCTGTCGCCTACAGCCTACATGGAAAGGAATTTTTGCCCTAGACTTGCAGGGAACATGTGTCATATCCCAAGATAATACTTTTGATAGGTCAGCTGAAAAAATATCAAAGGGTTCCAAAGTTATTTGGCTTTAAATGTTAGTGTTTTCTGACCTGCACATGTGCAGTGGGGTTTTTCAGATAACATTCTGTAGCAAAAGTAAAATTTTGATGCTGTAAATGAGCCTTTTTGCTTTTGTGCTACATAATTGTCAGGGCACCACACAAGTTTTGTACTGTGCTAACTGATATCTTGTTGATTTTTTCCAAGAATCAATAAGCATGGAAAATACATAAAAATGCTTTGATTTAAAAAACAAACATCAGCACCTAGCTAAACGGGACCTGTTTAGCTACCTTCTGCTGTTTATTTTTTGTATGCTGCCTACAAATACCTTTTCTGGGTACCCAAAATTTAGGGTGCCCAGCTTAGCAAGAGGACCGCTTCCCCCACATTCTCTGTATTAGAATAGCAGGAATTTCTTGACTTCTCCAGCTGCATCTGAAATCGCACTGTCAGATGCAGTGTCAGCTGTGAGCAGCAGTTGTCATGGTGGCACCCCCTACCCACCAATCACCAACCCCATTATTTTAAATGTGTTCCTTGGTGTCTAGTGATACCTTCCTACCCTCCGATCTCTGTCCCTATTGTTTCAAAATTTCTTCCCTGATGTCTAGTGGCACCCCACCCTCTAATCACTGTCCCCATTATTTAAAATGTTTTATTTTACTTGCAGCTGAAAAAAAAAACATTTTCTTGTTGTCTTCTATGCTTACTGCTATCCTGTCTCACAAGGGCACTGCTAGATAAACATAATCTTTTTTTCAGCATTCTATGAATAGCTGGCAAAAACTCTACATTGGTCTCTGTCTGCTGAAGCCTGTAAATGTTATTAATTCTGTCCACTATTAAATTAAAATTACATTGAAACAGTGTTATAAATCACAGACATATCGTAACTTGAGAAAAATCAAGTCTACTTTGTACTTCATCCTTGCAACATTTGATCTCTCAGTTTGCCTTCACTTAATATAAAGTTCATCCAGGCTGCAATTTTGAACACACCAAAATTACATGCTTTGTGGCTGTAAAGCCAAGACTGTTTGTAAGCAATGGGTGATCTCTGAGGCTGCACTTTGCTGCTTTAAAGCCAGGACTGTTTGCAAGCAATGGGCTCGGAGTTGATTGGGGAAAAAAAGTGTAAGTGTACACCATTTCTTACATGCAAGCAGTATTTCCAAAACTTGCACAAATCATTGCATGCTGAAGCACATCAAAGACATGTTTTTTCCTTTTTAAATAATATTTCCTTTGCTGACATGCATTTAGTATTGTGGTTGGATGACTCATAGAGATAGCTTTAAGGTGTCCCAACACAGTTGAAACAAACACATTACCAATGAACAGTATTGTTATTCTCAAAATAAAAGTAAAACAGTCAACAAAAGGTTGATCAATCATACAGTACACATCTTTGAAGAGAATTCCATTTAGATACTGCAAATCATAACACACTGAATTTGAAACAGCTGACTCTTGGTGAGGGGGACATCCACATGCAATAAAAGTTATATCAGTGGTCTTTCTTTGGTGTCTGTCAGTTCTGTCTTGCAGACTTAAAACAGCAGATACCAGTTTGGGGATCTCATTTTTGTAGTTTATTTATTAAAGCTTGTAAGTAATCAAAAACATATAAACAAAAGGAAGATGTAAAAAAAATCACCTAAATAAAATGAGAATGAGAAAAAAAATATATAAAACATGATTTTTATTCTACCATTGTTTACAAGTTGTTGACCAGTTCTACGGTACATGTCAAAACACATCAGTGTCTAGTGGCACCCCACTCTCTGATCGCCATCACAGTTATTAAAAATGTGTTATTTTACTTGCAGCTGTAAAAAGTAATTTATGTTGTTATTTTCTGTGCTTTCAGCCATCCTGTCTTATGAGGGCACTGCTCGTTAACTAGAATCTTTTTTTTCAGCATTCTATGAATATCAGACAAAAACTCTGCATTGGCCTCTAGCTCTCTATCTGCTGATGCCTGTAAATTTTATTAATTATTTCTACTATTATATTAAAATCAAACTGGAACAGTGCTATAAATCACAGGCATCTTCTAACTTGAGAAAAATCAAGTCTACTTTGTACTTCACACTCGTAACATTTCATCTCTCAGTTTGCCTTCACTTAACATGAACAGTTCAGCCAGGCTATGAACACACCAAAATTAACGCTTTGCTGCTGTAAAGTCAGGACTGTTTGCAAGCAATGGGTGGTCTCTGAGGCTCTGAGTGGATCTGAAAAAAAAAGCGTAAGCGTACACTGTTTGTTACATGCAAGCAGTGTTTCCAAAACTAACACAAATTTCCGCATGCTGAAGCACATCAGACATGTTTTTCTTTTTAGATCATATTTCCTTTGCTGACATGTATTTAGTATAGTGGATGGATGATTCATAAAGACAGCTTCATGGCATCCCAACACAGTTGAAGCAGAACACTTTGCCAAAGAACACTATTGTTAGCCTCAAAATAAAAACAAAACAGTCAGCAAAGAGTCAATCAATCGTACAATCCTTTGAAGAGAATTCCATTTAGATATTGCAAATCATGACACACTGAATTTGTACAAGCTGACTCTTAGTGAGGGGGACATCCATGTGCAATAAAAGTGATACCAGTGGTCTTTCTTTGGTGTCTGTCAGTTCTCTGTTGCATATTTAAAATAGCTGATACCAGTCTTGGGATCTCGTTTTTGAAGTTTATTTATTAAAGCTTGCAAGTAATCAAAAATTTATAAACAAAAGGAAGATGTGAAAAAAATCACCTAAATAAAATGAGAATGAGAAAAAAAATAAAGCATAATTTTATTTCTACCATTGTTTACAAGATTTTGGTCAGTTCTACAGTACATGTCAAAATGATCCGCATTAAACCTATAGAAATTATGCTTAGCAATTCTAGCTTTTTCTTGGTCCTTTTTTAAGTTAGGAAAATCATTTCTAGCATTTAGATTTGCTTCAGGTTTTTGTTTTGTGTGGGACTCCACTGTTACTCATGCCAGCATTTTTATTGTCACTGCAGATGGAGATTTGGTGTCCACAACAGCCCATTTTGTTAGATTTCCTCCAGCTTACATATCAATCATGTCATTTTGAGACAACCCCCTATGTGCTACTTATTTAAACTATTCTTTACTTTGAACACTAGTTATTTTGTAATATTTTCATAATGGCTGACAATTGCAGTAGTGGCTGGTGTGCTTAACCATCTTGTCATGGTGGGGGGGGATCCAAGGGACCATCAATCAAGCAACGGGATGCATGTCCTCATTTTCTTTGTTTTGTATCTCAGTTGAGTTGGCTAGTAAGAGTGCCAGGCCCCTGGTAGTAATTAGATTTATTTATTTACTTATTTCTTCATAGCATATTTTATTACATTATCTGGCTTCAGGCTATGGATTGGCTGTGGATTTTAGTGCATTTTGTACTCTGTTGCATGCTTAATAAGTAAACCTCTGTATATATATAACCTTTTAAACAGAGGCATGCAATACCAAGAAACTGTCAAGGGGATAAAACATAAGATATGTGTTAATTATTTTATAGCTTTGTGAGTTGCATGCACTTCAGTTCATGGTGGCTATAATGAATAGAAAAGAGCAACATTTTTCAGTCATTGATCACACCACCCCGCCCCATCTTTCCCTTTTTCTCTCTGTAGCTGGGGAGACAACTGTTGGCTTTCTGAAAGCACTTCTCTTTTCTGAACAGGCTTTGATTTTGCCTCCTTTCTCTAAAGAAAGGAACATGGGGTACAGGCATCCCGCTTCATCTCTGATGTCACACTATCTGAAATAAAAAAAAAAACTCTTTTTTCAAAGAGACCATCTTGAAGCTGTTACTCTTCTAGAGAATGTGTGATGACAGCCACATGCATCTGCTCTGAGGCTTTGATCTGGACTGAATGTTTAAAAATATTAAAGGGGTTATGCTGGGCATCGATACTATAGGCAGATGCACCAACTTAAGAACAGAAAAGCAAGAGTTTGAAATTTTGAGGACAATTGCTGTCAAAATTGGGCATGGACAGCTATTTTTAACTCACCAGTATGTGGCACTAAGCGGAAAATTAGTTTTACAGTCAGAAACTAAGTTTTACAGAAAAAACAACCTTGTCAACGTCTTTATTTTTGTCCATTTACTGATCCAGCAGGAGTACCGAACACTGCAGACTTTCACGTTAAAACAGGAGTAGGAGAGTGAGCAGTGCAGCTGGTAAGATACACATTTTAAATGCTTAAACTCTCCACATGGATTTAAAGCCAGCTGTGCATATTTCATGTACATGTAGGAAGTCAGTGTTTCGCTCATTTTATTTATTTTTTTTTTCTTAATCCTTTTTACCTGTATGGCTCTTTGGTTTGCTCATTCACATCCCAGCATCCATCCACCTCTGGCCTCTGTCTGGTCCTGCCCCAGGCCCCAATGAAGCCCCCCATCACCATCTACCCCCATGACTTGCCCCCTGTGGTGGGGCAGCAGGGAGTCCCCCTCACTCCCCACTGACACAGGATCCAGTATTGGGCGATGGTGCTCCCAAGGCAGGCTTTCCTTCAGATGGCCATCAAGCCACCATGACTGAGCACCATGTTTTCTGCTTTTCCTGGCTTGATGTGGGCTGGGGCATGAGATGACACCAATGGAGGGGGTGCGCACGTGTCTGTATGCACTCCCTCCTGGTGTCGTGCTCCAAGCTCACCTCCTTTTGTGCAGTGCACTGCCCCCCAGCCTCCACCAGAGGTCACTAGTGCACTGACAGCTGCTGGCTCCCCTCTCCCGGAGAGGGAGAGCAGTCTATGGATGCTCAATCCCTCTCCACCCCTGCCAACCCCTGGTGACCCCAGTCCATTCCCAAACCCGGGTTACCAGCATAGAGAAAGGTATGATGTCCAGCGCCTCAACCCTCAGCACCACCGGGTTGGCCCAGTTTTACTCATTTTAATATGTAAATACAAAACTAATTTGCAGATGTTTGAGCATGAAAGTGAGTTTCTGAGGAAAAGTCTCTACAATCCAATACGTTTTGTGATTAAGATGGTAACTGTAGAAGAAAAACATGTTATTTGATAATACCTTGTAAACATTTAATCCAGTAATTCATTATTTTACATCATCAAGTGTTCACAAGGGAACATCAGAACCATCTACTATACTGTGTCATTGTGTCACCGAGCAGTACTTGGCTTGGAGCTGGTTCATATATTTACCTAATGTAAGGTTGCAGCTGCACACAACTGAACTGAAAATATCAGAACTATATTCAAATAGACCACAAAGGTAATGCTTAGGGTGCATGCGTGTGTGTGTGTGTGTGTGTGTGTGTGTGTGTGTGTGTGTGTGTGTGTGTTGGGGGGGAATCAGCAGCCATCACCAAGACAGGGCTGAAACTTTTATTTGTATGCAGATGTTTGGGGGCGTGAGGCCCTGACAAAGAAGTGTACCTTGTCACTTGGATTCTTGACACTACAAGTATCAGGACAGTGACACTGGAGTCTCTCTACCTTTATTGATTAAATAAAACTTTAAATTATTTTTTTAATCAGTTCATAAAAACAAACAATAGATAAGTACAAAAAAAAACAGACAGAAGTGATGAAGAAGAAATGACTGGTTCAGTATTTTTTGTTCTTTCATTTAAAAAAGTCTACCCTCTTAAAGTCACAGTTGCTTTACTTGCTGTATACCTTCCTTGTACTGCCTCCCTACTAAATTCTATTTTACCTCACTTGGTTCCTCTCTTGTCCAATGGCAGCACAAGGTGTGAAACTATTTCTGGTGCTTTTCTGCACACTTTGGGTCCCACTTTCATTAGGATGGCACCCCATATCTCATACCCCTGTCTCCCTATCACAGAGCTTCCTCTTATCACACTTGACATGGTCACCAGTGTCGATGTAACATACAGCACCCCTTTCTTCCCATGGAAGCTGCACCACAGCAGGCTACACATGAAACATGGAAGTTGTCTGTCCTCTATTGACCCCACTGTTGTGTCACTTAAAAGTCTCTCTGTTCCAACAGGCCCTGTTAAAGTACGTCTAAAGAGGAAATCTCATCCCCTTACACTCTGTTTACTAAAACAACTCCTGAAACACCTCATTCTTCTTCTTCTACTTATTTCTGGGAGTGTACACCCTAATCTAGGCTCTCCTTCATATGGAGTCAATGTCTACAAAAAACAGGGTACCCTTGTCCTGGCCAGTATGAACATCTGCAGTCTGTTAAAAAAATGTGATGCCCTCACTGCTTGGGTTGTAGTCCATGATCTCGTCATCCTGTCAGTCATCGAAACATGGCTGTCACCATCTACCCCTGACTCGGCCATCATCCTACCAGGCTACTCACTTTTCAGACAGGACAGACTATCTAGAAGAGGAGGTGGTTGTGTCATATACCTAAAGGAGTCATTGTTGGCCTATCCACTTTCCCTCCCTGAACCAGCTACAGATATTCAGATCCTTGCTGTTCAGGTTATGCTCAGTGCACACAACAAGGTCCTCAACATTGGTTCAGTCTATATTCCCCCAGACCTTACCGAACAGGGCTTAAAACCCCTAATGAACTGCATCACGAGTCTAAAACAAGACACAGAAACCATCCTGTTAGGTGACTTTAGTGTCAACTGGTTCTCGTCAGGTGCCAGAAGGCATAGGGATGAGTTAACTAGTCTTTTTTTTATTTGAAGTTTATTATTTTAAGTAAAAAGAACATCACAGTAAAATTATGCATTACATAAAATACAAACACAAAAAGTATCAATATGCTGTATTATGAATTTAGTCATCTTACATTCAGAGTAATAAGGACTAAAATAGACTATATAAATACCATTACTAAGCAAGACAAATATTCCATTTTATACATATCCAATATCTATAATTATTATTACTGTTTCTACATTGTACAAAGGGATATAAAGGGATCCCAGATATTCTCATATAATTCATTTTTGTTCATAAGAGAATAACATATTTTTTTCATTATTTGCCACAACCAGTAGATTATTGAACCATTGGTGTATGTTAGGAGGATGCATATCCTTCCAGTTCTGGAGAATTAATCTTTTGTACACTAATGTGCATATTAATACCCACATTTTCTTATGTTTAGGAGTATTTTAGAATAAACTAATGTCTCGTAGAATAAATAACAAAGGGGAAAAAGGTATATTTGACCCAGCAATAGACTGGCAGATAGTGTGTATATACCTCCATTGAAGTAGCACTTTATCACAATACCAAAATAAGCGTGCAAGGCCTGCATTTGAAAGATCACATTTCCAACATCTGCTATTTGATTTCAAACCCAATTTAAACAATTGTTTAGGGGAATAGTAATAATAATGTAAGATTTTAAATTGTAATAGTCTCCATGTATTTCACTAGAGGATTTAATTGCATTATCCCACAGTCTTTCCCATGACTTTTTTGAAATACTTAGACCTAGATCTTCCTCCCATTTCAGTCTTACGCTCTCTGTTAAATGAGTTTCTGAGTCATTCAAGAATGCATATATTAAGCTAAAGCCCTTAGGCTGATAACATATTTTAAAGAATTTCTGCCATTCAGAAGAGGAGATGAGTTTGTGAGATACATCTAAATATATGTTGAGAAGAAAACTTCTAATTTGTAAGTATACACAGAAATCACATTTATTTAATTTAAATTTGTTCCTAAGGTTGGTGAAGGAAAGAAGTCTGTCTTGATCATCCAACATGTCCCCTATTAGAATGATGCCTTTATATTTCCAACCAATATCTTTAATCTCTTTGATATTTGGGGTTAGCTTGGGGTTGTCCCAAACTGGTATAAATTCTAATGGGACAAATTCAGTTTTTTTAAGAGAATTGAACTTCCTACAAACCATTACTGTAACCTGAAGAGTAGGTCAATTAAGTAAATAATGAGGAAATTTACAAAAAAATAAGTCAGTCAATTTTAACGGATGCACTAATTCCTTTTTTATCTGTACCAATAAAGGAGTATTTAATACTACCTGTGGTATAAACCAACTCACCCCTTGTTTTAGTTTAAAAGCCCAAAAATATCCTTGCCATCACAGTAAGGCTAATCTACCCTTTCTAATTGGAGCTTTCAACTTATGCTTTGAAAGTCTTGGGGGTTTACCTTCCCATAGAAAAGAAGAGATAATTCTTTCAATTTTATTAAACCAGAAGTGGGAATATTCACTGCATATTAATAAAGTAAAATAATTTGGGAGCAAAAATAATTTTTAATGAATTAATCTTCCCCCACAAAGATACATGTGATTTTGCCCACCTGTCTAGGTCCCCCTTTAACTGTTCTATAATCTTAGCCATATTGTGACATAGTATTTTATCAACTGAGTCAAATATATAAATCCCTAAATATGTTAAACCATTCACAGGCCAAGTTAGTCCTGGGATGATTGACACTATGTCAACTTTTTAACAGATGCCCCTATGTTTAAGCATTCAGTTTTAGACCAGTTGACATATAAACCAGATACATTCCCAAAGGTAAATAATAGTTTTTTTTAATATTCATCAGGGAGGAGGTAGGACGAGTTAAGGTAAGGAGTATGTCATCTGCAAAGGCAAAAACTGTATTTGTATATTTGCCCATAACAATTCCATTTATATTGTCAGACTACATAAGTTTCCTGATAAGAGGCTCTATTGCTAATATAAATAGCAAGGGGGAAAAGGACATCCTTGTCTGGAGCCTCTGTATAACTGACAAAAAAGAGGATTTTACTCCATTTGTAACCACACAAGCTGTAGGGGACACATTAATCATATGTATCCATCTCAACAAGTTAGGGCCAAAATTATTTCTCCCCAAAACTTTATATAGGTAATCCCACTCAAGTGAGTAAAAAGCTTTTCCTATATCTAGGTAGATAGCCATGGCCAGAGATGAATAGTTTTTTACAGAACGAGCCAACTATAGTACAGAAAATAGTCTTCTGAAGTTGTCAGCAGCTTGTCTATTTCTTAAAAAGACTACTTGTTCCTTGCCTATTAATTTACTTAAGATGTTGGACAATCTGTTCACCAAGACTTTAGTCAGGATCTAATAGTCAAAATTTATTAGTGATATCGGCCTTTAGTTATCGTAATCCAAGGGATCTTTCCCTTTTTTTTGTAAGAGACAGATATGAGCCTCATTCATCGAATCTGGAAGGGTGCTTTCTACAAAAGAGGACTGAAAAACATTTAATAGATGAGATGCCACAATACTGTTGAGGTATTTATAAAACTCCCCAGAAAACCCATCCGGGCCAGGCGCTTTCCCTTTTGGAGCCTGTTCAATGACATCCGAAATTTCTTGAACACTAATCTGTTGATCAAGTTTCTCTTTATCCTCAGGTGTAAGACAAGGTAACTTCACTGAGTTAAGAAAATAATCTATCATATCTATTTGTATATTTTCTTTAGTTCTATACAGCTTCTCATAAAATGTTTTAAAACAGTTGTTAATTTTCTTAATATTATACGTCACCTCACCGGATTTCTCCCCGATTCCCTTAATAGTATTTTGTTTGTGAATTTTGCGTAGTATATAAGCTAATAGCTTCCCCGCTTTCTCTCCTTACTCCCAATATTTTTGTCTGACTTTGAAAAGTAATATTCATTTTTTTCAGAATATATCTTGTTAATTTCATACTTATGTTCTAAAACCTTATATAAACAGTTCTTTATGATTTGTCGACCCCTGCTTTAAGTTTGATGAGATCCCTTTCAATGTATCCTCCTCGTCTTTTAGTGATCTCATTCTCTCTTTTTTTCTTTTGGAGGCATAACTAATGATTGCTCCTCTAACAAAGGCTTTGTATGCCTCCCAAATTATTTTAGGGCCAACAGCTCCATTACAGTTAACCTTAAAATATTCTCTGGATTCTGTTTGAATCCATTCTCGTAAATCAATATGCTGCAAAAAGGACATGTTAAATTTCCAGTTAGCAGATTTATCTAATTTGTTTGCAATCATGATGGAACTTTTCAGAAGACAGTGGTCTGAAATAAGTTGGTTTTCATACAAAATGTGATTGGTATCATTACATACAACTAGACTCCTTCAGGCACTACCTAAAAGGGATTGACTGGTCCCCACTGGATAGAGTCAAGGATGGAAACCAAGCACTGGAGTACTTCTGCAGTATTTTCACTAAAGCCTGTGACATCTTTGCTCCTTACAAAACAAAGAAAGCCAGAGGAATCCCCAACCCCTGGCTGTCCAGCCTTCTAATTGAACGCATGTGACTCAGAGATCACCTGTGGCAAAGGGCCAAAGCCACCGGGAATCTAACTGACTCCCAAGTGTATAAGACAGCTAGAAATACCTGCACAAAACTCATACGTCTGGTGAAAGCAACTTACTACAATGATCTCCTAGGAAAGACCTGGGGTAGAGGGAGGGAGTTCTGGGACTCTGTAAAATCTCTCATGGGTACAGCCTCAAGGGCCCCCACCAGATCTTATAGTTACCACCTCTGGTACATTGCAAGACCCAAAGGAAATCACTGATGCGTTTAATGTTGCATTCATGGACCTCAGCAATGTGTTGCCACCTGAATACCTGAATCACACTCTTGCAGGCCAGCAGCACAACCTCAACACTCCATAACCACAGGATAATGTTACCCCACCATTCTACTTCAGGCAAATCTCCACAGGTGAGACCATCAAATATATCAAACGGGTCCTTGGTAAGACCAGGATGGGAAGTAACATGATCGATATGAAGATGGTAGCACTCACATTAAATTAACTTATGGCACCACTCAGCAAGGTATTCAATGTCTCTTTAAGATCTGGCATCTTCTCTGACAGGTGGAAAGAGGCTGTAGTCACACCTGTTTTTAAATCAGGAGACAGAGCTAATTTAGCAAACTTCCGGCCCATCTCGATTTCACCCCCCTCTTCAAAGCACTTGAAAGGGTGGTCTCAGAACAACTAACTGAGTACCTAGAAAAGCATAGCCTTGTCTGCTTGCAACAACACAGATTCTCACAAAACCACTCCACTGTCACCACACTAGTAGAGTACACCACTCAGCTTTACGGGGCCCTGGATAAAGGCATGGCAGTGGGATCTATCTTCATAGACCTCACCTAGGCCTTTAACACAGTCAATCACCAACTGCTACTGAAATGTCTCCTCTCTACAGGATTTTCAATGGAATCTGTGGCCAGGTTCCATAGCTACCTAACCCATAGATCTCAACGGGTCAGGATTGGCAATATAATCTCTAAGCCCAGGGAAGTAAACCTAGGAGTCCCACAAGGTTCTATCCTCAGTCCTCTCTTATTCAGCCTCTTCATAAATGACATGCATTCTACCTGTCCTGCACACTCTGTACTCTATGCAGATGATGCTGCTATCTCTGTCCCAGGGAAAGACCTGGGATCAATTAGCTCTGAACTTCAGCACAATTTTCATACATTGGAATCCTGGTTCATCCAAAATAAACTGCTACTCAACTACAAAAAGACAAAGAGCATGCTCTTCAGCACCCCACAGAGCAAGATTCGAGGGTCCTCACTGCATATACTTAGTAGCGAAGGAGAAGTACTAGACCAAGTCAATACATTCAAGTACTTAAGGATTCACCTTGATGACACCCTCACCTTCACTGCCCATGCTGAGCAACTGGTAAAGTCCACCAACATGGAGCTTGGCATCCTGTACAGACATCGACCTCAATGACACCAGCTGCCCTGAAACTTGTTACGTGCAGTTCAGTTCTCTCATCTGTGGATTGTTACGGTCTTGCCATATATGGGGCGAGCACAGACACAGTGCTTAAAAGGGTCAAAACCATCTTCAACAAGGCCTGCCACCTGGTCCTGGGAGTACACAAAATGACTCGCTCTTGTGACCTATACAAGGAAACTGGCTGGCTCCCACTCCACCACAGACTCCAGTACCAGGCCTGCCTCCTTGCAAAAAAGTCCCTGATGGGGTCCATGCATATGGCTACTTCAGCCCTCTTTGAGCCTGCACAACCATCTAAATGCACAAGGAGTGCCTCCAGGACTGTTCTAACTGTTCCCTTCAAACGAACCACCCTTGGCCAAAGATCCCTCTTCTACTGTGGGCCTAAATAGTTCAATGATCTGCCTGCAGACCTTGCCAACTCCCCCAGATTTGGCTACTTTAAAAATGGGCTTCGATCTCTTCTTGTCAGAAAATTTGACTGTCAGTGTTTCTGTTAACCCATGGCCTCTGAAGGCAGTTCTCACACCTGTCAAACGCTACCCTCTCTCACTTCCAACCTCCTGTTCCACAACTGCCCACTTCCCCCTCCCACCTCCCACCACCTACTACCTTCTCTTGACAGAGCCTCACCTTAGCTGCTAAAACATGCATTTCTGCAGACTGGGAGCACCTCGTCTGAACTGTAACATGATTGTTAAACACTGTACTGCACTTAATTAATACTGCATTAATATGTTTCTCTGGAAGTGTGGTCCTGTTTCTTCTTACTTCTTGTACCCTGCTTAATGTTGTAACTGCACACTAATACCACTTGTTAGTTTATGTCTTTCTGTTCTGTAATGTTTCATCACCTGTAAATGTCTTGTATTCCTTGTTGACTTGGAGCCTTTGTAAACAAGACCCCGGCTCAAAGGTCTTAATCCAAATGTGAAATAAATAAATTAAATAAATAAATAAGTTTAATGGAAGGAATAAATAGTCCAGTCTACTGAAAGTCCCAAATCTGGCTGGCAAAAACGAGTAATCCCTTGAGTGTGACTCAACCTCCAAACATCAAACAATCCCAGATCATCTAGGATCTTATGTAGACATTCTTGAGAAGGAGTTAAACTTCCTGGGCCTTGAATAGCTGATGTATCTAGCAATGGATCCATAACAGTACTGAAATCTCCTCCCAAAAGAATTTCATATTCTCCTACATTGGCTAGAGCAAAGGAAAGATTCTGGAAGAAAACCTTTTGCTCTTTCTGATTGTTAGGGGCATATACATTGCAGAGGGCCACATTCCTTCCATATAAATTCCCTAAAAGTATTTGGAACCTTCCTTCTGGATCAGTTAAATTATTGTGCTTAAGAAAATTAACCCCTTTTCATATTAAAATGGCAATTCCCCTTTTTTTATGAAAAACAACAATGGTGCACTTTTTCTACCCAGCTATGAGACAATTTTTCTGCTTCCTCAGGTATGAGGTGAGTCTCTTGAATCATAGCGATATCCACTTTGTGCTTATTGAGATGATTAAGCACCCTGTATCTCTTAATGGGTGATCTTGTACATTCCAGGAGCTAACATCATTTTGAGCAAGAAATATAAATAGGTGAATGATATTCAAAAATTATAACTATGTTCAGATACAGTAATGAACCACTCTAATAGCTAGTCCACACTACTACAAACACAACAAGAAAATGTATGAAAAACTCACTAAGGAATTCCTCAAAGTGAAACACACATCTCATGGACAGCACTCTGGGAACCCTAACCTTTTTTATGCTGCAAGAAAAAAATAACCACAACTCGGTATTTCAAGAAATAAAGCTTCTGCTTGTATTATTTTAACTCCCCAAAAGGATGCCCAAAGTCAATGTTACCAGTAGTAAATAAAACAGGACATCAATGTTGAGATGAATGAAGCAGCAAAGAATTACAAAAGGAACAATGCTGCAGCACATATTCTGAATTACATATTCAGTAAACATGTTAGACCCAATTAGCACATCCAGAGGATAAGAAGCATACTAATCACACTATTAATAGCTCTATAAACTTACCCGACCCACAGAAGCTTTTTTAAACCCAGACTTCAAGTCTCATAAAGGACCAAAGCAGCATTGCATCACCTGTCCTTAAATCCTCTTACAAATTGAGGAGCATGATCTTAGACAATTGCCTATAATAAAAGGTACTGTATGCATATTGCCCTTACTCATCCTGTCTGCAATACCTCATAAACCATTCCATACTCCATACTCTTTTTTTTAATTACTCAATCAACCTGCAGAAAAAGGATCGTCTCAAAAAAGAATAGGCATTCGCTACAGGATCCCTAAATAGTGTAACCAGTAGGCTTTCCCACATTAGGCTATAGAAAAAAGGTAAAATAAAATAAACCAGTGTGCACTGAATCATACTGAACTTTATTTGCTGTTTCCCATTACAAGACTGTTGAACCAAATCCAGTATGAATTCAGCTTCTATGCTTTAAACAAAAATGAAACCAAGTGGGCCTAATCCTTTCAAATGAAAATAACACTAACCCAAATGTTCGGCACATATTCAGAAATAACAAGATTCTATCAATATTTTGACTGTATAAAATAATGTTAGGTGGCATGCTTGATAATGAAAATTAAAATCTCAATGTATGAAGAACCACAAGATTGAGTGCAAATTGGAATACAGCAAACCTGATACTAAACAAGCTCATGCATTTTATGAGAAGTCACAATTTATTGCTCTCTGAAAGACCCAACCCTTTATTGTTCCTTACATGACAGTTCCTACAACTTAAACTTTTTGACTAGCAAGACAGAAAAATAAACGTCAATAAATAAGCAGATACAATTCAAAGCTTACATATCCCTTTTCCTTTCTTGGTAGTCCAAAAAGCAGCAAATGTCAATGAACTCATGAATCTGACCTTTAAACTCCCACCCTTCTAGAGGTTACAAGCGCTCAAAACAATCAAGAAATAAAAGCAAGGTCATAATAAAGACATAGGACTGACTTCATTATGTTGAAGCTTATGACTTCTATTATTCAAAGTGTAAACTGCAATTTTAAATAACCATAAGTATAACAAATGTAGTGAGTTAATCAGCCTATCCAGGAATTCTCATTATAGCATCATTTCCTGCAGCATGAACATACTCGAACATCGCACTGCAAGTCTTTCATGTTTCCAGCACATCAGACTGTTCAAGGCTAGCTTCAGAAGAAGAATGCTCTACAAACATATCCGATACCAGACTGCATGGATATAATAAGCATTCAGGCATTCCTTTAGAAGAGTGCTCATCAAAGGAAAGTTTAGGGGATTTGGCTGGGGGCAAGTTCCACATTGGATCCCTGTGAACCTTAGAAGCTGCAGAAGAAAGGATAGTTTGTTTGCTTTTATAGAAGGTCTGTGCCCTACAAGAAATCTTTGAGGGCCAGACAGCGGATTTTGGAAGCGGCTTTTTTTCAGGAGCAGGCTTTAATGACTTAGGCACAGGAATATGAGTATTTTTGTATAGAGACGATCAAGGAGATGCTGAAGTATTGGAGGCTTCGGGTGCATCACGAGGCCCATTCTGAGAAGAGGAGTCTTGTGATTGACATTGTATAGTAGAATCTACAGGGTTTTCAAACTTTCTGGGGGAAAATGAAGTATGTTGTTGATGAAAGCTATGTTTGGGCCTTTTGTTCAGAATGTGACTTGCTTCTGGCCAAGATTTAACCATAAAATTCCAGGTTTCATCCAGTGTTGCAGAGCTATGAGTGCCCCCATATGTGGACATAACTAACAACGCAGGATATTTAGCATAATAAGGTACTTGTAACTCCTGTAAAACATAACGAATGTCATTGTACACCTTCCTCTTTTCCACAAGCTCTATTGAATAGTCTGGGAATATGAAAATCCATTCTTTCCCCCAATGAAGTGTTTTTTTCTGTCTGGCCAGTGTAAGGATCTCTTCCCTAATATTAAAGTGCAGAAAACGTACAATAATGGGGCTGGGTTTTGGCCCCTGCTTAGGAGGTGGTCTCAAAGATCTATGCACCCTTTCTATTTCCAAGGGCCATTGCCAAGATGTATTTAAGATAGAAGGGATATATTCTGTTAAAAATTTGACCATGTCATTGCCTTGTACAAATTCTTGTACCCCTATTAGTCACAAATTATTGCGTCTACTTGTATTTTCCAGGTCATCTACTTTAGAAACCAGAAAGTCCATTTTTGTGAGGGATCTTACTGATAAATCTTCCAGTTTACTAAATATTTCCTCTAGAAAGGTTAATCTTTCCTCCACAACATTAAGTCTTTCTTCAATAACCCCTGTTTTATTCCTCTCAATATTAGCCTGTGTTTTTTAAATCACCAATATCTGTGTGAATGCTTTGTAGTTTTTCTTTTATAAAATCCATATCACTTGAATTGATTTCAATGGTACCTTTGTTTGTTTTAGTTGCATTCTTTGAAGCTTTCCTTCCTTGACCCCCCTGAGAGCCAGAGGGAGAGGAGCCACTATGAAATGAGGGCCCCGCCATTCTGTTGCGGTTGTCAGATGGCATGCTCCAGTGAGGGATGGTGCTAAATATATAAATGATAATAACTCGGGTATTGTAAATTCAATTTGCCCTAGATTTCGCAAGTAGTCACACAAAACTGTTAAGTAATGACCAATCTACTTGAGAATACATACTGTGATTATTTAATGCTGTAATTATGAAAAAAAAATAATAATGGACTGTGGGGGGAGTTCCCATTATGCTGCCATTTCCTTAGAGCATCCATGCGCCTCCTGAGTTAACAGGTCCGAACTTTACCCAGTTAATAACAACTCCAACCAGGATAAACTATAAGACTGGGACTAGCACACTGCTGGACTGGGTCCTAATGAATCATCCAACACATATCTCCCATTCTTAAGTATTGACCAACACTATCAGTGATCACTCTCCTACCACCTTATTAACACCCGATGCTGTAATTGCCATTAGTCAAAGCCGTACTCAATACTTATGACAAAGCTTACTACTAAGCTGCTAAGGACAACATAACTCTGGTATTGTTTGCATCAATCCTACCTGTACCAGCTTGTTTGTATCTATGCCTTAAGTTACTGTTATACTTATGTGTTGTACTGCTATACTATGTATTTTCGTTTGTCTTACTGTGACAAGGTACCTTTGTAAATGAGCTTATGGCTCAAAGGTTTTCCAAACTGCTGTTTAAATAAAATAAAATAAATAAAAGTGTTATTGGTCTAACAAATTTATCAAGCCCCCTACCAGAGCAATCACAAGTAGAGTGCTCTTCTCTGTCCACCTGCAGCCACTAAAGTCTCTCCTCCAACAAGACTGATCTTACAGTGAAACCGCACCTGATATTGACTCTTCTCTACAATACTACATTGAACATTTCAATGAAGTCTGTGACATCCACGCCCCTTTTAGGACACATAGGATCAGGGGACTTGATAATCCCTGGATCTCTTTTAGTCTTCTGGCTCAAATGAAAGATCATGACCACCTCTGGAATAGGGCCAGGACCTCTGGCAGTCAATCTGACGTACAGGCCTATAAGATGGCCAAGAATGCATGTACTAAGGCTATCCATGAGTACAAAGCATGTTACTATAAGGACATCCTTGCCAAGACCTGGGCTGATGGGAAATAATTCTGGGAAAACCTCTCAGAAATCACTGGGAAAGCATCTAAACAGGCTCCAGCAATGTTAAATGTTGATGGGTCTATCACCCATGACCCCGTGTTAACTGGCAACACATTTGATTCATCCTTCACAGACGTTAGCCAACTCTGCCCCCAAATTTTTTTGAACCACCCAGCATAGCTCCTACATCCACCAAATTAGAAGAGGCCTCTACCCACCCATGTTTCTACTTCAAAACTAGCTCAGAAAGCGAGACCAAGACCTACCTACATAAAGTTCTAGGAGGAACTAGGACAAGCAGTGATTCCCTTGACCTAAAACTTCTTACCCTAACTCTAGATGAAGTCCTATCCCCCCTCACAGAGCTTCTCAGTCACTCCCTCATACTTCACAATTCCCCCAGATCCGGATATCTGCTCTGGTTACACCAGTTTTTTAAGAGTGGGGACAGATTACTACCTGGGAATTATAGGCCAATATCTATTCTTCCCCTGCTGTCCAAAGCACTTGAAAGGATTGTTGCTGACCAGTTTGTGGAGTACCTGGAAAAATACAACCTACAATGTGTCCAACAACATGGTTTTCGGAAAGGGCATGGCACATCTACAGCTCTACTAGGATTCACAGGTTTCATTCACCATACTCTTGATCAGGGCCAACTTGTTGGTGCAACCTTTATTGACCTGTCTAAAGCATTTGACATGGTCAATCACCATTTGCTGATACATCAACTTGTTGGGCTTGGTATATCTTCAGAAACCCTAAAGTGGTTCAACAGCTATCTAGCAAACCCCACACAGCAGATGAGAATAGGGTCTGACCTTTCTGCTAAAGTGCCTGTCTGCTCTGGTGTTCCTCAAGGATCGATACTAGGGCCCCTTCTATTTAGTACCTTCCTCAATAATCTTCTGGCATCCTGTTCCAAACCAGTACTCTTCAATGTGGATGATGCGGGCATTTTCTCAAAGACTGCTGACCCTACCCTCCTTCTGGCCCAACTTCAGAAAAGTTTTACTGAAGCTGAGTCCTGGTTCATCTCTCATAAGTTGGTGGTTAACTGCAAAAAAAAGTTAGTTCATGCTCTTCCATGGTACCCACAGCAAGCACATAACCAAACAATTTGTGATTAAAAACAGTGCAGGTGTTATCCTTGATCAGACTCAATCTTTTAAATACCTTGGAGTTACTCTGGATAGTACGCTCTCCTACTCCAACCATGTTGAAAATGTTGCCAAGATAGTTAACATTCAGTTCGGCCTTCTACACAGGCATAAACACTGCCTTACTACTGAAGCCCTCAGATTGGCTATCCAAAGTTCAGTTGTGTCTATTATTGACTATGGTTTGGTCATTTATGGTTCCGCCACAGACACAACCCTACATTGGCTCACCACAGCTCTGAATAAGGCATGCCATCTACAAATTGGTGCAACATATCATACTCACACTTGTGACCTTTACGAACAAGCAAACTGGCTTCAACTCCAGGCTCACATTGAATATCAAGCCTATCTTCTGGCTAAAAAGGCAGATCTTGGTCTCCTACCACCAGGTTCCCTTTAGCTTTTCAGTCCCTTCCAGGGCACTGGGAGCACAAGAAGTTCTGTTAGCCAAACTTTTACTGTCCCTTGCTGTTGAACCTCGCTCTGACAGCAATCCATTGCAGTTAGAGCTGCTAATTTATTTAATTCCCTTCCTCCTGAGATTGCGATGACTGCAACCTTGGGACCATTTAAGTGGAAGTTGCATCAATTCCTAGTTTCCAGAGCATCTTGTGACTGCTATGCCTAATCTCTGCTGACAGCTAAATGCACTGGGACTTCCATCTTTTACCATTTGCCCCTGTATAGCCCTACGCTGCTGCTGTGCTATTCCACTCACAGCACTTCCTCCCTTATCCCTTTCCTATTCCTGCCATCTTTTCATTCTACCCCATCCCCACTTTACTTACCCCTCCACTCCCACTTCCCCCTCTGCCCTCTGTTTCCTCATCTTGTTCTCTCTCCCTCTACCCCCTGTCCCGTGGGCCTTTCCTGCTCAAGCTTCATTGTGGAATCTCCCTCCTTGCTCTTTTTTTGCTCCTTCCACCCCCCCAATTCACCCCTTGTACTTTCTCTCCTTGTAAGCCCTTTCACCACTCTTCAGACAAGGCCACTGGCTGCACTTGACACAATATTTATCTTGCCATATTGTTATTTTGTTTAAGTAATTACTTTCCTCATGTTATACTACTTACTGAAACCATTGTAATTTGCTATTCTTGTGACTAGATGTGGAACCTCTGTAAAAGAGCGCTTGGCTCAAAGGTCTTTCTGATTTGCAAAATGAATAAATAAATAAAATGAAAAGTAAGTAGAACACTTGATTATGAGACATTAGTAATGTATGATTGTACAACTTGCTTAACAGATGAAAATACCACTCCAATAAAATTTCAGATGAAAACTGATGTAAAACAAGTGGCTGTTTTATTTATTTATTTATTTACTTACATCATCAAGGTAGAGCAAATGCTGGACAACCAGGGTCTGTCAATCACAGACAAAAAAACAACAAGAAAAAACACAAGATCTAATCTGCTTAAATTGTGTGCCTCTTTTTTTTTTTTAACCAAGGGTTACATTCCAGATACTGAATTTATTGCATGTTCATGCTTGACTTATCTGATTCCACTGTGATACATGGAGCCTTTTTTCCCCATTCATACGTGATTTTTTTGATTTCATATATCTGAATTGGAAATCAGATTTATATGTAACCCTGAAAAAAATATTTCTGTGCCTTTTCCAATACTGATAGCTATCTGATTTGAATACCTGGAAATTTCCAATTAATATCTGAAAATTAAGTCATGTAAACTGGCACATTCTGTGGAATCAGATAAGTCAGGCATGAACGTGTAATAAATTCAGTATTTGGAATGTCACCCTTGATAACAGAGGCATGAAATTTAAACAGATTAGTTTTTTATTTATTTATTTTTTACTGGACAGAGCCTGGTTGTCAAGCAATTGCGCTACCTTGGTGATGTAAAAAAATAATTAAAATTGCCTCTTGTTTTACATCACTTTTACCTGAATTTTTTTTAACTGGGTTATGATTAAGGCTGTATCTTTGTCATGGAAGACATAGATTACATACTAGCTCCTAGTTTTAAGAAAAAAAACAGGATTTTTGGCAATTCCCATGACAACTCCATGATTTTTAGTATTGTCTGCAAATATCTGACCTAACATTTTGTGCCTTATCATTGCAATAAGTGTTGTTACCCAGACAGCCCCAGTGTGGGAGTCTGCAAGAGGGATCAGTCTGGGGGGCCTCCAAGAGGGCAGAACTTTGGACCAGCCCAACAATGCATTTTTTTAAAACATTTAAATCTTTGCTTATATGCTTTGCTTATATAAAAATGGCAAAATAGAGGTACATTGTTTAATGCACAAAGGATCAAAGACTTTTTGTGACACCTACTAATTTCAGTGATGAAAGTACATATCTAGTTATCATTAAAATGTGTACTATTCTTCCTCATGTTCCACTGCTGGAGTTACTCTACTAATCGGTTAACAGACTGCAGCACCAGATGTGATTTTACTTATATATTTAAAAACACTATAATCCATTGTGCAGAAGCAATAGACTGCATGATTGTTCAGGCAGTTAGAAAATGTACACTTATCTAATTGTCCAAATGTCACACTTATCTAATTGTCTAAATGTCATGCCCCACCACCAAAAACAACAATTTTGCCAGCTGTGGGACAAAGATGGGCTACACATAGGCTGACAAGTTCAGTCTCACATGATTATCAATAAGCATGTATACCCCATTATCCTAAGGGATGGGTGCCCTTCTTGATTTTGAAGATCCATTAAGTGGCCACCTTATTGTGTATGATGGCATCAAACCAGGGTCAACCAAAAATGACATCATTAAACATTGCACTGAAAAGTCTGTTTCACTGATGTAAATTATTAAATTGTGCTGAATTCTCAGTCTAAAAACCTCTGCATTTTTTCCAGGACCTCCTTGGAAAAGGTATTTTGTTTCTTAGAGCTCTATCCTCTTATTGATGCCCTGGATCACACCTGGAAATGAGTTATGACTCAGTGTGCCTTTTCCCATTACCAATCTGAAACAAGCAAACAAACAAACAAATAAATAAACCATATTATCCAGTGAAGCACTCAACCCCAAAAGCAGATTAGTGCTCATCAAGATGAACAAGTTTTCTCCTAAGTCTGACTGAAAAAAATGGTCCCTCAATGATTAGCTACCCCCACCCATACCTCTCACTCAGCACCCACCACCCCACACACCCTAGTATACTCCCACACACCCTCACTCACCTGAATAGGTCCTAGGTTTGCAATCCACTCTCCCATTGAAGACATGTCTTGCTGCTGGAACCAGAGATTGCATTATGAGAAACTAAGGTAAATGTGGTTCAGTGTATTTCAATGGGGGTTTCAACTTTTTATGCATAATGTAGATATTATTTGACATTTTGACCCCAAATTTTCAACATGGTGTTTTGGGGACCCCACCTCATCATCAATATGACTGTCATTACACAACTCCTGCCCGAAAGGTGTTTTTGTGGTTGGTTGGTGAATTCATCTTTCAGGCAGGATTTGACAATTTTACCTGAAATTGTTCATGAGGTAGGATCATAAGAAGGCTATGTTGAAAATTCAGGCTCAAAATATGTAAAAGTGACAGAGTTATGACAATTTGTTACAAATTCACTAAACACACACATAACTCCAGAAGTATTTAATATTTTGACCCCAAATTTTCAACATAGACTAGTTATTACCCCCACCTCATATTTGGCATAACTGTCAGTTTTCAAATCCTGGTTAAAATGTATTTTTGCACCTGTGGTGCAGAATGGCATTGCAGTTACATGGAATTACGTTTTGGCAGGGATTTGAAAATTTTCAGTACAGGGTACATGAGTTGGGGTACTAAGATGTCTATGCTGGCAATTTAGTCACTGTTGTCTTATAAATAGAAGCACAGGACCCTTCCATGGCTACATACATATATGCATTTATGGAGGGATGCAGGCCCTGCCCTCCCTTGGGCAAAAAAGGATATGATTACTCTACCTCAGAAAGTAAGTAAATTCATTGCAAAAAAAAACAAACTACTTTAATGCATCGGCAGATAAGGACCACTAGGCCCATCCACTAGGCCCATAAGCCTATCCTTTTTTCACAGCTTTTGACCCTACTTGGTCAATGGCTCTCTTCCCCCCCCAGGAGGAACTTACAACATGAAACTCTTTCCATGTGACACAAGAGTCAACTATCATCATGGTCCAGCATGCAGGGCATGAAAATACATTTTAAACAACAGCTGAAAAATGTCAGCTGTTACATTCATGAGTTGGTGTAAAGAAATGGCTATGTTGTTAATTTGGGGTTAAAATATTGAAAATTACCAAAGTTACGATAGAGTGTAGCAAAATGTCATTGAATGGGCAGAACTTTGCTATTTTACCATATTTTGACCCTTAATTTTCAACATACCTTTCTTATGACCCCACCTTATGAACAAGTATGGCAAACATTTTTAAATCTTGCCCAAAAGGTGATTTCACCAACAGACTGTGAAATCACCTTTCAGGCAGATGTTGCATAATGACAGTCATATTGTTTATGAGGTGAGGTCCCCAAAAAGCCATGCTGAAATTTTGGTGCCAAAATGTCAAGAAATGACAGAGTTATACACCAAAGTTGAAAACCCCATTGAAATACTGTACACTGAACTGCATTTACCTTAGTTTCTCATATTACATTCACCAGTTCCAGCAGCAAGACATGTCTCCAATCAAGGAGTTGATCTTCACCATGGAACTTGCTCAGGTGAGTGAGGGTCTCCAGGGGGTATGGGAGGGAGGTGCTGAGTAGGAGGTGGGGTTGGGGGGCAGATCAGCAAGGGACCTTTTCTGTTGTTTACAGCCTACAAAAAAAAAAGACATTGAGGAACCGTTTTCTTTGTTACAGTACTGACAACCCTTAGGCACACCCCAATGCCTGTTGGTGTGTGCAGCATGGGGGTGGGGTGTGAGGTTTGGAAACTCTAACACCACATTTCCCTAGTTTTGTGGTTGTAACCCTAGCTTGAGCATTAATACAGTTTGTTGCAAAATATATATATGTATAAAATAGTGGTGTAGGCTTGAGCAGCACTTTCTATGTTAAACCTGACATTCTGCACTTTAATAACTTTGCTATTGTTCAGTGGATTTGCACAAAATTTTGCATGCATGATCTCCTGATATGCCAAGTTTTGTTCCAGTCAGATTTGCGAATTCTGAGATCTGGATAGTGAAAAAAAACCTTACAATTTACCATGTTTTGCAGTTTATTTTCTCATCGCACTGCACAGAGACAGTGCTGAAGTTTAGTCTAAAATGTCCATAGTAGTAAGAGTCTGTGTCACAGAACAGGCCAGCATTTATTTGATGAAAAAATATTAATCCATTCAAAAGTTTTAGCATTTTTAAATTGCCTTTATTTTCAATAGGATTTTCATTTTTCAGGATAGCTGCATGGTACGAACAAGGATTTTTGTTCATGAGGGGGCATTTCTTGTTCACGAGGGGCCAATCCTTGTTCGTCAGAAGAAATCCCTTGTTTCTGAGCCGCCATCTTGTTTTTTCATTTTTCCCTGAAAAAAAGTGTCATTATTCTGCCCAGAGATGTCTGTTTTAGACATGAAACTATGTTTCTTGCTCATCTGGAGTTGATGAACGCTTGTTTAGGTTTTTCCCATTTGTTTGCTCCTATTTTTGATGTTTTCAAGCATTCTAAATCCTTGTTCGTGATTCATTAATTTCTTTGTTCATGATCCTTGTTCATCATGATGAACAAGGAAATCGGTTGTGAACAAGGCTTTCACTTTTTGATGACCAGATGGCCAAAACCACAATTCCTGTTCGCCAGGTGAGTTCCTTGTTCATTATGATGAATAAGGGTCATGAACACGGAGTTTTCTGGTGGACAAGGATTGAGAGTTTGGCCATCTGGTTGTGAAAATGTGAATCCTTGTTCTCCTGCTGATTTCCTTGTTCAACAGTGATGAACAAGGATGGCGAACAAAGAATTTTCTGGCAAACTAGAATTGTGGTAACCATTTTGGCCATCTGATTTTGAAAATGGAAATCCTTGTTTGAGAGGTGATTTCCTTGTTCAACAGTGACAAACAAGGATGGTGAATGAGAATTCTGGTGAACAAGGAATTTTCTGGCAAACAAGGATTGTGTTTTTGATTATCTGGTTGTGAACATGGGAATCCTTGTTCTCCAGCTGATTTCCTTGTTAGACAGTGACGAACAAGGATGCAGAACAAGGATTTTTTAAGTGAACTAGAACTGAGGTTTTTGGTGAAAAATGGAAATCCTTATTTACGAGGTCATTTCATTGTGAGCCAGTGACAAACAAGGGTGGTGAACAAGGAATCCTTGTTCTCCTGCTGATTTCTTTGTTTGACAGTGATGAACAAGGATGGAGAACAAAGAATTTTCTGGTGAAGTAGAATTGTAGTTTTCGCCATCGGATTGTGAAAATGGAAATCCTTGTTTGTGAAGTGATTTCCTTGTTCAACAGTGACAAACAAGGATGGCAAACAAGGATTTTTTCTAGTGAACAAGGAACTTCCTGGTGAGCAAGAATTGTGTGTTTGGTCATCTGGTTGTGAAAATGGGAATCCTTGTTCGCCAGCTGATTTCCTTGTTCACCAGTGACAAGTAAGGATGGCGAACAAGAACATTTTGTGGCAAAGAAGGATTGTGTTTTTTTGCCATCTGGTTGTGAAAATGGCTCCCACCTGTAATGAGCTGCCACCCTCACCCCCCACACACACCTATAGTGCAACTGTAACAGTATTTTGCCAGTGAGGCTAGTGATGGCAGATGGGATGGTAGGATTTCCTTGTTCACCATGATGAACAAGGATGGCAAAAAAGGAATTTTCTGCGGAACTAGAATTGTGGTTTTGGCCATCTGGTTGTGAAAATGGAAATCCTTGTTTGCCAGTGACAAACAAGGATGACAAACAAGGACCTTTTCCAGTGAACAAGGAATTTCATGGCAAGCAATGAATTTTTTGGGCAAACAAAGAATTTCCTGGCAAACAAGGATTGTGGTTTTGGCCATCTGGTTATGAAAATGGGAATCATTGTTTGCCAGCTGATTTCCTTCTTCATGTGACAAACAAGGATGGTGAACAAGGAATCTTTGTGGTGAGCAAGAAATTTTCTGGTGAAGAAGGATTGTGGTTTTGGCCATCTGGTTGTTAAATGACTCCCACCTGTAAAGTAGTGTCATGCACCATCCCCCCCCCCCACCTACAGTGCAACTGCAGCAGTATTTTGTCAGTGAGGGTAGTGATGGCAGATGGGAGCACAGGACCCCCACCTGTAATGTGTTCTCACCTTCCCCTTCCCCCCTTCCCCCTTGCATACTGCAATGCCAAAAGTATTTTGCCAGTGAGGCTAGTGATAGCAGATGGGAGCACAGGACCCATTATCTGTAATATGTTATCACCTACCCCAACCAACCCCCTCCCATAGTGTAAGTCCAAGATTATTTTGCCAGTGAGGCTAGTGATGACACAAGAGAGGGTAGAAGTTCATTTTTGCCATGATGAACAAGGATGGTGAACAAGGAATTTTCTTGGAAACTAGAATTGTGGTTTTGGCCATCTGATTGTAAAAATGGAAATTCTTGTTTGTGAGGTGATTTCATTGTTTGCCAGTGACAAGCAAGGATGGCAAACAAGGACTTTTTCTGGTGAACAAGGAATTTTCTGGCAAACAAGGATTGTGATTTTGACCATCTGGTTGTTAAAATGACTCCAACCTATAATATAGTGTCACCCACCATCCTCCCCTCCCTCCCACTTATAGTGTAACTACAGCAGTATTTTGTCAGTGAGGGTGGTAATGGCAGATGTTTTTGGGTCCTGTGCTCCTACCTGTACTGTGTTCGAACATTCCACCACTCTCTCCACCTTCCATAGTGCAAGTCCAACAGTATTTTGGCAGTGAGGGCAGTGATGGAAAATGGAAGGACAGGACCCAAAGGGTCCTGTGCTCCCATCTGTAATGAGTTCTCACCTTCCCCACCCTCCCACAGTACAAGTCCAAAAATATTTAGTCAGTAAGGCTAGTTATGACAGATAGGAGGATTGGATTGCCTTGTTCACCATGATGAACAAGGATGGCAAACAAGGAATTTTCTGGCAAACTAGATTTGTGTTTTTGGCCATCTGGTTGTGAAAATGGAAATCCTTGTTTGTGAACTGATTCCTTGTTTGGTAGTGACAAACAAGGATGGCAAACAAATAATTTTTCTGGCAAACATGGAATTTTCTGGTGAACAAGGATTGTGGTTTTGGCAATCTGGCTGTGAAAATGGGAATCCTTGCTCATCAATTGATTTAGTTGTTATACTATCTCAGTAGAGGGATGGGAATGCAGAGTCTGAAGGACCCTGTGCACCCACGATAACATAAGGATACTGTTATACTATTTCAGTGGAAGTATGGGAGAGCAGGGTCCAAATGACCCTGTGCTCCCACCATAAAATAAGGATACTTTTATGCTAACTTAGTGAAGGGATGTGAGCACAGGGTCCAAAGGACCCTGCACTCCCACTGTAAAATAGGGATACTACTATACTATCTCAAAAAGTAAGGAAATAAATTACAAAAAATGCCATTAATGCATCAGTTAGGGTTAAAGTGACAAAAGTAGGGAAATGTGGTGTTAGAGTTTTCAACCCTAATACCCCTTTCCTCACCCTGTACAAACTAACAGGTGGGGGAGTGGGGGGGCTGTCTTGGGGCTTGTGAACCCTAACACTCACCCCATTCACCTAATCGGTAGCCATGTCACCTAATTTTGTACTGATATAGGGTGAGCATTAGAATTCAGGAGCCCAAAGACATCCCCTTCCCACTCCCCTGCCTGTTGGTCTGTGCAGGTTGGGGAATAGGGTGTTAGGGTTGGAAACCCTAACACCACATTTCCCTACTTTTGTCACTTTAAACCTAGCTGATGCATTAACAAAGTATTTTTGCTAAATGTATATATGTTATAGTGGTGTGGTAGCACTCCTATAGTTAGGGCTGAGCAGGGTTATCCATGTTAAACCCCACATTTTACACTTTAAAAACGTTGCAACCATTCAACACATTTGCACATACTTTTGCATGTGTTGTCTTGTGTGGTAGACCTCTTGACATGCCAAGATTCATTCTGGTCAGATGTGCGGATTCTGAGATCCGGATAATGCAAAAACCTAAAACCAAAAATTGCTGTTTTTGCCTTTTCTTTTTGTATTCACCTTGCACTGAGATGGTTTATACATCGATACACAGATATTTCCAGCAGATAAGGACCTTCATCCCACCCAGTGTGCCCTTGAACACTAGCAACTGTGCTTTTTCAGGCTTCAATGGAACTAGGTTTTCTCTTTCCCCCTGACTGCCAGGATCCCCTATGCCTATCCCCTGCATTTTTTAAATCCTGTAATAGTTTCTGCCCCCACCACCTCCTCTACCAGTCTGTTCCATTTATCCACCACCCTCTCTGTGAAGAAGTACTTCCTCAAATTCTCACTGATCCTCCCTCTAGTTTAATCCTATGTCCCCTTCTCCTGGAGCATATTTTCTTTGAAAGGTTGTACTTTCCTGCATCTTGTTCTTCCCAATGAGGTACTTAAATGTCTCAATCAATTCACCCCTCTCTTCCCTCTCCTCCAGGGAGTACATATTTATGTTCTGTAGCCAGGGAGGTTAGAGTTTTTGTGTGAAATTTTCATTGTAGAAGGTGGTTAGGTCACAGATATGTCTTTTGCTTGTTTGGTGAAAAGATATTAATCTGTTCTAAAGTTCTTTCATTTTAAAGTTCCCATTATTTTGATTGGGATGTTCACTCTCCTGGATAGCGGACTGGAATGAAAAAAATAATTTTGTGAAATGAAACAGGATCATTTTTCATTACAGGCCAATCCTTTTTCATGAGAGAACGTTCTTGTTTTGTTTTCTGCCATGTTCTGTCACACAAAAAAGGTTTCAACCCCCCCCCGAATGATGGTGTGTACAGACATGGGCCCGGATATTCAAACTACGCCAGGCTGCGGTGCAACCCTGGGCGCAGTGCAACTTGGCTGCACAGGGGCATTGACTGGGCGATATTAAACGGAGCTGTGCCATGACACAGCATCATTGAATATCACACCCTGGCCACCCGCAGTGCACATGGTGCATGGGCACTGCACCAGCGCAAGTGGCCAGAGTGGAGTAGGGGGCAAGTTCTGTTGTGCTATGTGCAGCAACCGTGATATTCAAAAGTGCACATGCAAATGTGGTCATAATGTATGGAAGGCACACATAGGGCCATTTGCATGTCATTATGGCTCCATTTGCATGCAGGTGCACCGGTCCCCAGCAACTTGCACCTGGCACCCTGCCAGGCAGCAGCTGTCAGAGACCGACGCTGGACCCCCAGGGATATTGGACCTACTTTTCTTATACAAATGCCAGTAATTGGGCTGACAGCGCTCCACTGGACCA